>CM064332.1:67860641-70822531 GCA_032595735.1 Pelochelys cantorii
TCTGAAAACTTAATAAGCGTACTTTCTTTGCCAATATCTAAATTCTTGATGAAGATCCAAAACAGATCCCTGCGGAACCTCACTTGTTATACCTTTCCAGCAGGATTGAGAACCATTAAAAACTACTGAGTATGGTTATCCAGCCAGTTATGCAACCACCTTATAGTAGCCCCATCTAAGTTGTATTTGCCTAGTTTATTGACAAGAATATCATGCGAAACTGTATCAAATGCCTTATGAAAGTCTAGGTATACCACATCCACTGCTTCTCCCTTATCCACAAGACTCATTATCCTATCAAAGAAAGCTATCAGATTGCTTTGACATGATTTGTTCTTTACAAATCCATGCTGGCTGTTCTCTATCACCTTATTGTCTTCCATGTGTTTGCAGATTTCCTTAATTACTTGCTCCATTAACTTCCCTGGCACAGAAGTTAAACTGACTGGTCTGTAGTTTCCTGGGTTGTTCTTGTTTCCCTTTCTATAGATGGTCACTATATTTGCTCTTTTCCAGTCTTCTGGAATCTCTTGTCTTCCATGATTGTCCAAAGATGATAGCTAGAGGCTCAGATACCTCCTCTATCAGCTCCTTGAGTATTCTAGGATGCATTTCATCAGGCCCTGGTGACTTGCAGGCATCTAACTTTTCTAGGTGATTTTTAACTTGTTCTTTTTTATTTTATCTTCTAAACCTACCTCCTTCCAGCTAGCATTCACTGTTAGGCATTCCTTCAGACTTCTCGGTGAAGACCGAAACAAAAGTCCTTAAGCATCTCTGCCATTTTCAAGTTTCCTGTTAGTGTTTCACCCTCCTCACTGAGCAGTGTGCCTACCCTGTCCTTGGTCTTCCTCTTGCTTCTAATGTATTTATAAAAAGTCGTCTTGTTTCCCTTTATTCCCGTAGCTAGTTTGAGCTCATTTTGTACTTTTCTTTCTAATCTTGCCCCTGCGTTCCTATGTTCTTTGTCTATATTCATTCTTTGTAATTCGTCCTAGTTTGCATTTTTATGACTCCTTCTTTATTTTTAGATCATGCAAGATCTCGTGGTTAAGCCAAGGCGGTCTTTTGCCATATTTTCTATCTTTCCTGTGCAGATGAATAGCTTGCTTTTGGGCCCTTAATGTCGCTTTCAAAAACTGCCAACTCTCCTGAGTGGTGTTCTCCCCCCCGTCTTGATTCCCATGGGACCTTACCTGTCAGCTCTCTCAGCTTACCAAACTCCGCCGTCCTGAAATCCATTCTCTATTTTGCTGTTCTCCCTTCTACCCTTCCTTAGAATTGTGAACTCTATGGTTTCATGATCACTTTCACCCAAGCTCCCTTCCGCTTTCAAATTCTCAACCAGTTCCTCCCTATTTGTTAAAATCAAATCTAGAACAGCTTCCCCCCCCTGTAGCTTTTTCAACCTTCTGAAATAAAAAGTTGTCTCCAATGCAGTCCAAGAACTTACTGGATAGTCTGTGCCCCACTGTTATTTTCCCAGCATATTATCTGGATAGTTGAAGTCCCCCATCACCACCAAGTCTTGGGCTTTGGATGATTTTGTTTAAAAAAAGCCTCATCCACCTCTTCCAGCTGGGTAGGTGGCCTGTAGTAGACCCCTAGCATGACATCACCCTTGTTTTTTACCCCTTTTAGCCTAACTCAGACTTTCAAAACTTCAGTCTCCTATGTCCATCTCCACTTCCGTCCAAGTTTGTACATTTTTAATATACAAGGCAACACCTCCTCCCTTCGTGAAATGTCTGTCTACTTTGTTCGCTGGTGTTATTTGAAGGGCCTGATGGAAGAGGGTGCACTGGGTTGGTTTCTTGAAGATGATGAGACTTCAGGGCAGATTGGATTGGAGGCAAGGCTTTAAGCCGGGCCTCTTCTTGGAGTTGGCAGCCTGACACACAAAGCAGCCAGAAATGGAACTCAGTGAGTAACTTAGAGGAGTCACCTGGGAAACATCTAAGAGGCACTCTGGTAAGTGTGGCTTTTGGCTGTGCTGTGGTTTGAGGTTCTTGGGCTAGGTATGCAAATGTCTATGCACTTCCTTCACTGATGTGGGTTGGAGGGTCTGTTTGAAAATGGTGCATTGGTGGTAATTTCTTGCAGCTAGGACTTCAGGGGCAGATGAGATCAGATGCAAGGCTGTGAGCTGGGCCCCCTGTTTGCATCTGGCACCCAGAGAGAATGGAGTGAGTATCCAATAGAGGAGCCTGCCTGGGAAAAGTCCGACTGATGCTTGGTAAGTGTAGCTATTGGTGGGGCTGTGCTTTGAGGTGATTGGGCTAAGTATCCACATGTCTGTCAACTTGGTTCACTGGTGTTGGTTGCAGGCCCTGATGCGAGAGATTGTGTTGGGGGTCCCTTGAGACTGGATTGGAGGTAAGGCTTTGAGACGGCTCCCCTGCTTGAAGCTAGTAGCCAGAGAAAATTGAGTGAGCAGCCCCAAGTGAGGTTTGGTAAGTGTGATTTGGGGACAGAGGGAGCTGTGCTGTGAGGTGGTTGAGCTAAGTATTGAAATGTCCATGCACTTTGTTCACTGGTGTTGGTTGCAGGGCCTGATGGAAGAGGGTGCACTGGATTGGTGTCTTGCAGATGGGACCTGGGGGCAAGGCTTTGAGCCGGGCCCCTCTGCTTAGAGCTTGCAGCCAGAGAACTGAGTGAGCTGCTTAGAGTCTCCTGGACAGTCTGATGCAGCTGCGGTAAGTGGCTTTTCCAGGGGGCTATGCTGTGAGGTGGTTGGGCTAAGTATCCAAATGTCTGTCCATTTGCTTCACCTGGTGTTGGTTGTATGGTCTGTTGGAAGAGGGTGCATTGGGAGTGCTTTTTTGCAGGTGAACCTCTGAAGGTTGCCTGGATTGGAGGCAAGGCTATGAGACGGGTCTTCCTCTTGGCGCTAGCAGCCTTAAACGAAAGGCAGCCAGAAGTGGAACTCAGTGAGCAACTTAGAGGAGTTGTCTGGGAAATATCTAAGAGGCACTCTGGTAAGTGTGGCTTTTGGCTGTGCTGTGAGGTGGTTGGGCAAGGTATCCAAATGTCTGTCCACTTCCTTCACCGGTGTTGGTTGGAGGGTCTGTTTGAAGATGGTGCATTGGTGGTGGTTTCTTGCAGCTAGCACTTCAGGGGCAGAGAAGATCAGAGGCAAGGCTTTTAGCCAGGCCCCCTGCTAGGAGCTGGCAGCCAGAGACCTGAGTGAGCAGCCCACAGAGCACTTGGCTGAGGGAAAGTCAGAGTGGAGCTTGGTAAGTCTGGGCTTTTTGGGGGGGAGGGGAGAAGCGGGTTAAGTATCCACATATCCATGCATGTCCTTAACTGGTGTTGGCTGGAAAGTCTTTCGGAAGAATCTGACTGGATTTGTTTCTTGCAGTATTGGATTGGAGACAAGGCCGTGAGCCGGGCCTTTTTCTTCGAGCTGGCAGCTAAAGAGATTTGAGTGAGCAGCCTACAGAGCAGTTGGCCTGAGGCAAGTTGAGAGTGGAGTTGAGGTAAGTGTGTTTCTTGGGGGGCAGGCTGTGCTGTGAGGTGATTGGGTTGCAAGGCCTGATGGAAGTGGGTGCAGTGCATTGCTTTCTTGGAGATGGGACTTGGGGGCAGACTGGATGGGAGGCAGGCTTTGAGCTGGGCCCCCTGCTTGGAGCTAGCACCCAAAGAGAATTGAGTGAAATGTTCAATAGGGAAGAGTCTGAGTGGAGCTGCAGTAAGTGTGGCTTTAGGGGGGACTTGCAGTGAGGTGGTTGGGCTAGGTATCCAAAGGTCTGTGCACTTCTTCACTGGTGTTGGTTGGAGGGCTTGATGGAAGAGGGTGCACTGCATTGAGTTCTTGCAGAGGGGACCTTGCAGCAGACTGGATTGGAGGCAAGGCTTTTAGCTGGGCCCCTTGGCTTGGAGCTTGCAGCCAGAGAGAAGGGAGTGAGCAGCTGACAGGGGAGTCTCTTGGGAAAAGTTGGAGTGGAGCTTCATAAGTGTGGCTTTTGGCTGTGCTGTGCTGAGGTGGTTGGGATAAGAATCCAAATGTCCGTATACATTGTTCGTTGGAAGGCCTGTTGGAAGAGGGTGCATTGGGAGTGCTTTGCTGCAGGTGAGCCTCCAGAGATTGACTAGATTGGAGGCAAGTCTTTGAGTTGAGCCCCCTTGTTTGCAGCTGGGAGACAGAAAACTGAGTGAGTGGTTGGCCTGGGGGAAGTTGGAATGGAGCCCCTCCAAAAAGCCACAGTTACCAAGCTAAGCATCGAAATGTCTATGCTCTTGCTTCACTGGGATTGGTGTGGGGGCTGTTTAAAGAGGGTGCATTGGGAGTGCTTGGTTGCAGTTTTGTATTTAGGGATTAATGGGATGGGAGGCAAGACTTTGGAGATGGGACTTCCCTACCCGTAGTTAGCAGTCCCATACCAATGACAGCCAAAAGGGGAACAACTCCACAGGTTCCCTTATGGGTTACACCTTCTAGCTATTTCACTTGGTGACCCCTAGTTCTTATGCTATGGGAATGAGTAAATAACTTTTCCGTATTGACTTTTTTCCCACCCCAGTCCTGATTTTAGAGACCTCTCTCCCTTGGTTTCAGCTTTTTCTAAGCTGAAGAGTGCCAGTCTTTTTCATCTCTCTTCATACGGGGAAGTGTTCCAAAGCCACCCTCAACTTTGGCCTTTTTGAACCTTTTCCGCTGCCAGTTGGTCTTTTTAGAGATGAGGCAACCACGTCTGTAGGCTGTATGCAAGATGTGGGCGTACCATGGCTTTCTCTAGATGCGATAAGAGATTCTCTGTCTTCTCTATTCCTTTGTAAAAGGATTCCTAGCAGTCGGTGGGTTTTGTTTTTTGTCTGCTGCGGCCCATGGAGTGGATGTTTTTTGAGGACTCTCTGGGGAGTGGGTCTAGCCACATGAGTCCCCATCCTTTTGTACGGATCATCAGGATTATTTTTTCCAGTGTGCCTTACTTTACCTTTATCAAGATGAACTTTGATTTGCCCTTTTGTTGCCCAGTCCCTCTGTTTTGTGAGCTCTTTTTGAAGCTCTTGGCAGTCTGTTTTGTTCTTAACTACCCTGAGCAGGTTGGCATCAGCTGCAAATTTTGCCACCTCACTGTTTACCCCTTTCTCCAGATCCTTTGTGACTAGGTTGAATAGGATTGGTCCCAGTACGGACCCTTGGACATGGCTAGTGCATGTCCTATTCTGAAAAGTAACAGTTTATTCTTCCCCTTTGTTTCTGGTCTTGTAAGCAGCTCTCAGTCCATGAAAGGATCTTTCCTCTTATCCCATGACCACTCATTTGGCCTTAAGAGCCTTTGGTGAGGGACCTTTTCAGAGGCTTTCTGGAAATCTCTAAGGACGCTCTATCCACTGGATCCCCCTGAAAGGACTCTAGTAAGGGCTGACTTCCCTTTCCAGAAACCACATTGACTGCTTTCCCCAACAAATGATGTTCATGCGTGTGTCTGAATTTTATTCTTGACCATAGTTTCAACTAATTTGGCTGGTACGGATGTTGGACTTTACTGGTCTGTGGTTGTCAGGATGGCCTCTAGAGCCCTTTTTTACATATTGGCGTCCCATTAGCTATCTTCCAGTCATTAGGGACAGAAGCTGATTTCCAAGGCTAAGTTACGCACCCCGGTGAATAGTTGCACAGTTCCATGTGGAGTTCATTCAGACCTCTTGGGTGAATGCCATCTGGTCCCGGTGACTTGTTCCTGTTCAGTTGACCGGTTTGTTCTGAAACCACCTCTAGCAACACCTCAATCTGGGACAATTGCTCAGGTTTGTCACCTAAAGAGAAGGGGTCAGGTTTGGGACCCCGCCTACTTACCTCCTTAGCCATGAAGACAGAAGGCAAGAGCTCTGCAATGACCTTGTTGTCTTTGAGTGCTCCTTCAGCATTTGGCTGGCCAAGTGGCCCCCTGGGTGGTTTAGCAGGCTTTCTGCTTCTGATGTACTGAAACAACATTTTGCTCTTTTTGAGTGTTGGGGTAGCTGCTCTTCAAACTCTTCCTCTTATGTTTTTACACTTAGTTGGACAGTTTATGCTCCTTTCTGTTTTCCTCACTAAGATTTAACTTGCACATTTGAATGAAACAGATGCCTTTTTCTCTCTCCTGGCCCCTTTTGCTTGGCGGTTAAGCCATGGTGGCATTTTCTTGGTTCTATTACTGTGGTGGTTTTGGGTTGTTTGGTTTGGTTTTTTGTATTTGTTTAATTTGGGGGGAGGAGGGGGTCTCCATTTTAAGTTGGGCCTCTCTTATGGTGTCGTTGAAAATTTTCCATGCAGCTTTCAGGGATTGTCACTGTAGCTGTTGAATTTCTGCTGAGCCAAGCTCCTCATTTTTGTGTGGTTCCCCTTTGTAAAATTCAGTGTCACCCTGTTGTGCTGCTGTTTCCCATGACAGGACTGTTAAATTGGATTCCCCTGTGGTCAGCATTTCCAAGTGGTCCAGTTGTATTTCCCTCTTGGACCAGATCCTGTGCTCCACTAAGGACGAGTCAAGAATTGCCTCTCCCCTTGTGGCTTCCAGAACCAGTTGCTCCAAGAAGCAGTCCTTTAAGGGATCAAGAAGAAATTGTGATCTGTGCATCCGGTCCTGAGGTGAGCAGCCAGGGTATCAAGTCTATATGGGGATAGTTGAAATCCCCCCCCCCCACTACTATGGAGGAGGTTTTTATTTTGATAGCCATAGTGACTCCCCTGGTCAGGTGCTGGATAAGAGAGCCATAGGGATCTATTCTTCTTCCGACACGGAATTACCACCCATGGAGATTGTGGAACATTTTGGTTCCCACAGATTCGTACATTTTGCTCATCCGAGCATTTTCTTTCCCATCTAGTGCCGCTCCCCCATCAGCAGGCCCTGTTGTGTCCTTTCGAGTCCTAGCCTGCTATGACTGTCCCGCTTTTTCTAAGCTGAAATGTCCCACTTTTTTTTTTTAATCTCTTCCTACAGGAAGCGTTCCCAAGCCCTCATCATCTCTCTTATAGAATCATAGAGCTAGAAGAGATCTCAGGTGCTTATCAAGTCCAGTCTCCTGCCTAAAGCAACTAAATCAATCCAAGTAGTGCTTTGTCGTGGCCAGACAAATAGTTCTAGGGATGGAAATTCCACCACTTCCCTAGGTAACCCGTTCCAGTGCTTCACCCTCCTAGTGAAATAGTTTTTCCTAATATCCAACCTAGACGTTTCCCAGTGTAACTTGAGACTATTGCTCCTTGTTCTGCCATCTGTCACTACTGTGAACAGCTTCTTTGGAACCTTCCTTCAGGAAGTTGAAGGCTGCTATGAAATCCCCCCCCCCCATTCATCTCTTCTGCAGCCTAAACAAACCCAAATTCCTCAGCCTCTCCTCATAGGTCATGTGCCTCCAGCTCCCTAATTATTTTGATTGCACTCCACTGGACCCTCTCCAATGCATCCGCATCCTTTTTGTAGTGGGGGGCCTAGAACTGGACACAGTACTCCAGATGTGCCCTCACCAGAGCCGAATAAAGGGGAATAATCACTTCTCTGGATCTGCTGGCAATGCTCCTCCTAATGCAGCTTAATATGCTATTAGCTTTATTGGCCACAAGGGCACACTGTTGACTCCTATTCAGCTTCTCCTCCATTGTAATGCCCAGGTTCTTCTCTGCAGTACTGCTACTTAGCCAGTTGGTACCCAACCTGTAACAATGCTTGGTATTCTTCTGGCCCAACTGCAGGACTCGACTTGTCCTTGTTGAACCTCATCAGACTGCTTTTGGTCTAAGCCTCTAATCTGTCCAGGTCACTCTGGACCCTAGCCCTGCCCTACAGCATATCTACCGCTCCCCCTACCTTAGTGTTATCCACAAACTTGCTGAGGGTGCAATCTATCCCCTCATCAAGGACATTAATAAAGATGTTGAACAAAATGTTTCGTATTTTAAAAAGCTCTTCATTGCTGAGCTACTGTTCAGGATGCCACGAGTCATTCTGAGTAATGCAAAACTGAGACACATTCTAGAAGATGATGTAGGAGGTGACTTACTGTAGCAAGATGTCAGCAGTGAACTGTAGGATACCAGTGGATGGCTTGTTCTCTTGTTTCCCTGAAGGACACTATACAAAGATGTGTGTCTGTCCATGGTTCAGGTCATTCCTAAACGTGTGAGACCAATGCTGTGATTGACATAATAGGTATGCATTGTCAGAGGCATGAATACGAGTAGCAGTATGCATGGCTTTGAGTTGATTTTATTTCACATGAAACCTGAGTGAACAAAAATGGGCCTAATTCTCCTCATTCCACTTAAATATTAATAACACTTCACTGACTTAAACTGAATTACTCTTTATCTGTACCAGTATCAGGCCACATCTATTTGAAGATCGGCTCTTTGGAGGTTTATCTTCTAGTGTCGGATTTAACAGGTCTTATGTAGACCCACACATCAAATGCTGAGGGTAGCCCCTATGGGTGTCTGGTGCGCCTTGTTCTGTGGCTTCTGAGGAAAATTACTGGGACTGACTAGTGATCAGCTTCCGTTTTGAAGACTGTCTTCATGAGAGAGAAACAAATATGTAAAGAGAATCCTCACACAAGGGAGAAAAATCTCTGTACAGATGCTGATTATGCTACAGCAACCCCAGTTCAGCAAGACTCCTTAAGCGCATGCTCATGTGTAGTCTCTGGGTCACTTTCCCAGAGCTGAAGATCTCTGTGGAAGCTCGTTTCCTTCACAGGCAGAGGTTAGTCCGATAAAATCTATTACTCACTTACCTTGTAGGTATCTTGTATCATTTCATGTTAGTTCATCCCTATTATGTTTTGAGGAATCATTGCTGAAGACATTCAAATCTTGGTTTGATTGTCAGTGCCTTAAATGTTCTACTGGTAGGCACTCACACACTATGGCACAGTACAAGGATCTGAACAGAACAAAAAGGGATAGAGCCTCTGTAATGATACCAAACAAACAAAAATTGAGATTAGTCTTGACATTGAGCTTTCACAGATCTCAAAT
The DNA here is from genome assembly GCA_032595735.1 of Pelochelys cantorii. Taxonomy (NCBI): domain Eukaryota; kingdom Metazoa; phylum Chordata; order Testudines; family Trionychidae; genus Pelochelys; species Pelochelys cantorii. The sequence continues at coordinate 67,869,610 of CM064332.1, forward strand.
TCCTTTTGTATTGACCTCTCAGAGCTGAAGGAAGTTTGCCAACCCCCTTTTTTTGGGGGGGGGGAAGGAGTGGAGAAGAGCAGGTTTAGTGACACCTGACATTTTGTGAATTCATGTGAATTTTGCTGCATCCTTTCAATGGGGGGGAAAAAACAGAACTGCCAGTGAAATGAAAAAATCCAATATTCACACAGCTATAAGTAACTTAAATATTTAGTGCCAGAGATCTCATGTTCCGTTTGAAACTCTGCTCAGATGTACGTTGTGATTTTTCAAATCATGTTGTCACTGCTTTCCAGGAGATGTCAGCAAAGTGCCTCCAAGCTCTCTTAGATTCGGCAGCTGATCTTTCAGTGACTCACTTGTTTTTGGTCTTTGTTCTAAGTGCGCTGTGGGAGGTTTACAATTTTTCTCTTTTTAAAAGGTGTTTTGAATGTTCGAGAACAAAGTAATCATTCTGGCATTTGCAGCAAAACTCTAATCACGAGAGTCTGACTTTTAGTTTAATGCCTTGTACTTGATTTCGTGCAGCTTTCTGGTATACTACAAAGCAGACAGTATACACTACAGAGGAAAATGTAAAATACAATATAATGGCTTTTAATTATGTTTATACATAGAATGTACTAAATTGCACATCTACCATAAATACTCGTTGGAGTCATTGAAGGAAAAAGAGGTATCATATTTATAGGCTTTTTAGGCTCTGATTCAGTAAGGTACTTAAGTACATCTCTCTCTCTAAGCAGCTGAGTAATCCCAATGGTACTGTTCAAATGTTTTAAGGTGAGCAGGTGTAGAAGAACCTTAGTGACCCAGCCTTAATGCTGATCACAATAATATCGGTCATGTACTGACTTCCTGAGAGTGTGCCAACTAAACCAATGGGAATCTTTTCATTGGCTGCAAAGGGCTGTGAAAATAAGACTTTGGGGGCATGTTTTTTCCCCTTAAGCTTAGTTTTAAAATACGTAGAGTTGACATTGAAACTGTTCAATGAATTTTTAATGACAAATCACTGAGTCTAGAATTGTCCTACATTATCATAAATTTTAACTACACTAGGTTAAAACAAACTTAAATGCTATAGTTGTCTTCCTATTTTCATCACATACCACCCATAGTCCTGGAGCTTTAAAATTCCATCCCTCAGGCAGAGAGCCAATGCCTTTTTAACAGGAGCCGAATGTGGTCTAAAGGAGCTCACTTAATAGGGCACGAAATCCCAGATAAGGAAAAGTAGTGTTTTGAAGCTCTACAGTTGTGGGTAAAACTTTTTTAAAAATTAACTTAGGGATATCTCATTGCATGTGAATGAGACTTTAGCTCCTAAACAGTTGTTACTTTTTAAAAATGAGATTTATGTACCCTTGAAAGTGTTACAACTTGTGGATACAGGGTAACTGCTTTCTTTGTTCTTGAACAACTAAACAGCCAAAATATTTTTTACCTCGTTATGACCTTAAACTCAGAAGGGGATCCTTAATCATGATCCTATAAATTCTAATCTGATGTCCTGTGTATCATGTGGCTTAGAATTTCATCTAGTGAGCTCTGCAGCAACGTGAGAGCTTGGCCGTTGTACTAACAAGAACACATCTTTTATACAAAGACATCAGGTCTGTGTTTAAAGCTTTTCCGTGACATTTATGCTAGTTAATTTTTCTGTATTCTCATGAAAATATCCAGGCCATCTTAAAGCTGCTCTGTACAACAGGGTTGGTTGATGCAGTCATTTAGGCCATAACAATGGAGAAATGCATCAATTTTGCATTATGATGGGATTATCTGTTTCATGGCACTGAAGAGCAGAATTGGAAGAACAAGTCACCTAGGCTTGACTTTTCCCTTTTTGTGTACTGTATCTGTGGGAGAACTTCTGCAATAACCTACTGACCAGAGACTGTAAATTCCAGCTGGTAGCAAGACATGACTATGGTTTTAACAAACGAAAACATTTCCCCTGTATCCATTTTTGGCCTTGAGGCAGTAAGATACTTTAAACATACGCCAAGTCTTGCTGGGGTCAAAAGGACTAGTAACAGACTTAGTTGGATATGTGTTTCTGAACATTACCACAGGTTAGAGGATACTCAAACTGGGCCAGTTTTAAAGGCAGTAATTCTAGTACTTAAGCCTTCTGCAAGCTTCTGTTGACCAAGCCAGAGTGATCTATGCTTAGCTTGTCTCTCCTGTAAGCTACTCTTTGCTTTTCTCTCACAGCCATTCATTGCTTGGTCTGGTAAAGTACCCAATAGTAATCACTTCCAACCCTGACCCTTTAAGTTCTTGTGCTGCTGGCAACTTCCAGCCCAGTAAAGTGATTTCTGTTTACATTAATTCTTATATAAGATGCTGTTCCGTGCAGGTTGAGTACCATTGAATACAGCTAGGTTCCTGTTAATTTAAAAAAAAAAAAATCTTCCCTCTTACGTCTACACAACAATGAACTGTTGGAAAACAGTATGCAAATTGTGCACCTTTTTCTGATAGTTTTTTCAGAAGAGGCTTTTCCAAAATTTGGCCTGTCTACAGTGGGCCAAATTTTGGAAAAGACTCCTCTTCCGGAAGAACCCTTTTTCCTCTGAAGAGCGTGTCTGCTCCTTTGCAAAAGAAAGCGGAAGAACAGAGGTGTTCCCTGGAGGTGGTGGAGTTTTTCCAGGATACCTTGGGTATCCTGGAAAACCCCTAGTGTAGACATAGCCCTAGTACTACAGGAGAAATGTTAAAGGGGCAGAACTCTAATTATTTGACCTTTCATATTTGCATACCAGCAAGTTGCTCTGCAGTTTACATTATTGTAGCTGAAGGACCTACCTGCCCAAGGACCTGTTCTGCTAAGTGCCATACAAATACATATGGGACAATCCCTGTCCTCCAGAACTAGCAATCCAAAGGCACAAGGCCAACAAAGAATGGAGAAGAGGAAGACTCATTTCCGTCTTACAGATGGGGGCCTGATGCAGTAGGTCATACGTGAAGCTGGGGTAGATTGGACCGAACCTAGATCTCTTTAGTCTAAGTCCAAAGAATTGAAAGAAGACCTACAAAATTATATAAACCCTATTAAATCATATAGTCACATGGCAGTGGAAGTTAACTATAGTTCCCCATGAAGGACTTTTGCTATTGATTTCCTATTATACTTTCAAGTATTCTAAATCTTATACTGTGAAAGAAATCTGCTTTAGATAACATTGTACCTTGTATGTTAAGTTAGTTTTCTCAGAATACTTTGCTTTTGTTTTGCAAAATAGGCAGAGAGTTACTCTGAAAATTAGATACCAACCTATCTGAATGTTCCCCTTCATGGTTCACTCCATGAGCATCTCAGCTGGTCTTAAGTGTCCAGCTGACACCTGGCTCTAGGCAGGGACTCATCCCTTTGACTTCTGACTGCACAGCCCCCTGCAGTTCACTGGGGTAAATCTAGCAACACCCTTGGGCTGTTGGGTGGTGCTGTTATACCCACTTCATATGGAGAGCTGAGCCATAGAGAGGCTAAGCCTCTTGTCTAATCTCTCACAGGATATCTGTGTTGGGGCAGGGATTTAAATTCAAGTCTTCTGGGTCCCAGCTGAGCATGCCAACTACTGGACCATACTTTTTCTTACTAATATCTTTGTTGAAGAGGAAGACAATGAATCTCCTGAGTTCTCTTCCAGCCCTAGGATTCTATGAATCTTAATTCATTATCTGTAAATGCTTTGAGAACAATGGATGGAAGGTGATATTAGAAGCAAAGTAATATCACAGTAGGCAGAAGCTGGAATATATCACTCACAGTTGGAGGTGGTGGTGTGTTTACTGTGCTTCGGGAATGCAGCCAGATGGCATTTCATTAATACTTTAGAACTCTATTTAGACCAAAAAAAAAAGTAAACTTCAGAACTTCTTGCCAGAGATCATCTGTATGCTTTACAGTACTGGGCTGCAGCAATTCCCTGCTTCGCATGACTCCAGCAGAATTCAGGTCTAGAACTTTAGCAAGTGCCCCTAAGCCAAGCTAGAATTCAGACCCCTCTCCCCATCCCATGATTTTAATGACCATTGCAGGTTTGATCTCAGATTCCAAGAAGCTTCTTAAGAGAGTAAATTAAAAATATCAACACAATCAAGAAGTTGAGAGAAACAATGACCCTTCTTCCCTAAAGCAAGGAAAACTTTATTTGAATGTCTATTTAAAGACCTGAAAGGCATTTCTAAGCTGCTGCTGCTGCTGTCCCTATCCCCCAAGTAAAGCATTATCTGTTCTATGGCTGGGTATGAGTAGGAGAAAATCACTTTTCTGTTCTTACCTCTCTTGGGGGTTGGAGAACTTCATATCCATTCTTAATCAGTTCTACTAATTCCTCTTTTCATCTAATGAAAGGGCAATAAGTGCATGTTGCAGACCATCACTTTGAATGGCTGTTTCTCATGGCAAAGTGTAGAACTGGTGTTTTGCTTGGCAGTCACTTCTTTATGGTTCTCTTAGGGTCTTTCATTGAGTCTTTCCATGGATCAGGCCCTTGGATTCCTCTTGCCATTGTCTAGCATGGTTTGCCTACAGCTACAATGCCTGTTCAGAAACTTTATTTTCCACATCCAGGCAGCACAAATGCTATTTGGCTCAAGCTCACAGGCTATGTCTACACTGGCAGCTTCTTGTGGAAGAACAGCTGTTCTTCCACAAAACCTTGCTGGCTGTCTACACTGCATGAGCATTCTTCCAGAAGTAAATTTACGGTATAGCGTTGTAAAACAGGGCTTCTGCCGGAAGAGTTATTCTTCTCCCCATGAGGAATAAGTCATCTTGCACAAGAGCTCTTCCAGAAGAGGGCAGTGTAGACAGGTAACATGAATTTCTTGCACAAGAAGCCCCTATAGTTAAAATGGCCATCAGAGCTTTCTTGTGGAAGAGAGCATCTACACTGCCATGGATGCTCTTGCACAAAAGCACATGCCAGTGTAGACACTCTCTGGTGGAAGAGTTTCCGCAAAAGAGTTCTTGCGTAAGAAGCTGCCATTATAGACGTAGCTATGAAGTGCAGCCTATTGTTGGCAGCCTATCCTGCCTTGTTTTGTTTACCTTACTGACAATTCTTAGAGACTGTTTTTCTTCAGACCAGTGCTTGTTCAACTGTGAGGCTTCTTCTGATCTCAGAAGTTCAAACCTGGCGCACAGGCTCGGTGTCCTGCAGCATAAATCACCTAGCCCCTGTCATGCAGGCTGCCCATTCAATGAACAGTTGCCTGGCAACCAGGCTTTACAATTGGCATCTACCCAATAGTGGAGTGGGCATCACAGCAGTTGAGACCTGCTGAGAGCTGGTGCATGTTCTTCAAGTGCATCTGGGAAACATGATGCATCCTACTCAAGATGGTTAAAATGGCAGTTGGTCCTGATCTCACCTGCCTCCTTAACAGGGATGTGTTATCAGGCAGCAGTTCTCACTGCCATGGGAGCACTTGGCAAGCATTGCCTATGCTCCTTGATTTCTTTGGCATTATTAAATGAAGGGCTTGGGGTTTTGGGGGGAAAAATCCCCAGTCCATCAGCCTAAATAAGCTTCCAAGGCCTAGTGAGACTTAGGAATGTATCAAAAGTGGCATGGTAGCAGGGCAGTCACTCTGCTCCAGGCATGAAAAGGGTTAAAACAGCCCTGGGAGAGAGCTGTAGCTAGGGGCCAATCATGAGAGGCCTTGCAGCAGCCAGTCAGAGCCCAGGAAAGTGGTATAAAAGAGATGGCTGGCCAGGCTAAGCACCCTCTCACTGAAGCCTTGGAGGGAGAAGGACCTAGCTGCCTGCTAGCCAGGGTACCATGGACAGAGCAGTACTGGGGTGCTCTGGTATGACCTCCCTTCCAGACTGCAGGGCCTGAGGCAAAGCTTGAGAGTATTAGAGCTACAGGGAGGCAGCCAGGATTGAAAGAGGCAGCATGTTCACAGCCCCTTGCCAAAGAGGAATGGCCATTTCAGGCTGCAGACTGCCCTTGAGACAGGGGCTAGTTGACAACTGGCACTGGGTCACTGAGGCAAGGTGGTATAGGGTAGTTGGGGTTCCTTAGGCGGGAGAACCCCAGAATGTGGGGGCACTGACTAGGACAGTACCAGGAGGAAAGGACACGGGGCAAGAAGGGAGACCTGCCACAGAGGCTGGGACACCGACCAGCAGTGGGCACTCTCATTCCCTGAGTGCCCAGCGGGAGGCGCTGTGGTGGCGAGTGCTCGACCCATGTTGGGCACGGACACTTTTTAGGAATACTGTCCTTTGAAAACAACTTGAGCCTGGTTGGATTTGTCTGACACCCCAGCCCATGCTGCTTAAAAGTCCTGCCTGCCTGACACTAGAGAGGGATCTGTGCCAGTATAGTTAAAGCTGCAACTCTCCTGTTGTAGATGCAATTCTACCACTATGAAAGTATGACTTATCTAGTTTGGGGAAACACATTTACCACTTCTCAGCCTGTTCAAGGCAAAAATCAAGCGCAGTACTTCTATCCACACTAGGTCGTATGCCAGTACAGCTGTAGCAGTAAAAAAATCATACCCCGTAACTCACAGGAGCTGTGTGTAGACCAAGCCTTACTCTCCCCTCTGAAGAACTGCAGTGCTCTCACTTTTCAGTCTGGTCTGAAAAGCCAACTGGCTCAATGCAGTATCAGCTGCCTTAGATTTATACATAATATTGAAAAGGGACATCAATGTGTTGAGTACAGACCAGCCAGCAGGGGCAATCCCCTTCAGAAATGGAAGCCTTTATGTGATAAGGCAGTGGGTCCTGAATGTCGAAAGAGGAAGTTACTCACCTTGCACAGTAACAATGGTTCTTCAAGAGGGGTGCCCCTGTGGGTGCTTTGCTGTAGGTGTATGTGTGCCCCTGAGCCAATAATTGGAGATTTTTTTGGCAGCAGTGTCCACTGAGCCTGTGCATGTGCTCTCCCTTCTCGTGGTCTGCCTCAAGGATATCTTGCACTGTGCAGGCAAAAGCCCCTCACTTCCTTCTCTACCACAGAGCCTGATAGAGGGGAGGAGGGTGGTTTGTGGAGCACCCATAGGGCCACCCTCATTAGATCGCCTCGAGGCTGAGATTGCTACCAAAATCTCTGGTTAGAGGTACAGGGACACACATAGACCTACAGTGACAGCATTTGAAGAACATGAAATTCCAAGGGCTCATTTATCTTTACTGCATACTTAGTCTTTAAGTAGCCAAATAACCTTAATGGGGTCTCAAATTTTGATTGCAGTAACTGAACTGAATACACCCTCTGATACATGGTCTGAGTCCCGCTGTTAGGCTGCCACCAGCTCCCAGCCCAGCAGGACTCCCAGCCCTCCTGCTGCCTGTCTCCCGGCCACTAGGGTTCACTGGCCTAGGAACATCTGTGGTCCGGCAGTCCCGATTTAGGGAGGTCCAAACTGTTTGTTATTACTACTTCAAGTCATGCCTCCAGTGTCGCTGGTAGAAACAGGTTCTCCAACATGCTAGCCACATGTGGTTATTTGGCTGGTTGTGTAACACTAGTTTGCTTCAGAACTGGTTGGACACCATGGAATCCAATAGCAGACTTGTGAAAAAAGTATGTTTGTAATTTGAAATGTGAAATTGTTTTTAAGTGATTTTCAGATCTTGTAACTCAGAGGTGACACAGCCAATATATCGCCACCATGCTTTAACATTGAACTACTATTCACTACAGAATAATTGATCCCCAAATTAAATCTTGGTTACTAGTGATAGGTTACATAATGTATTACCCCTGTGAGCTGCAAAAATATCCATATACTTGCTGTGGGTATTGATCAATCTGTCTGCAATAGTGACCTATATCACCACCTCCCTCCCAGTTTCCACTGCTGAGTACCCACATAACGTGATTACATTTTGGCAGTGTTATGAACATAAATGCTTCTGATTCTACGGGACATATTGCCTTTTGGTTCCCATTAGCCAGAAAATTATCTGAGCTTCGACAGAATCCAATAGCATTATAGTAGTAAGGATATAAAAAAAAAATCCCAAAACCAAGGCTGTGTCTACATTGGCACGATCTTGCACCAAAGTGGCTGCTTTTGCGTGAAAACATGCTGCCTGTCTACACTGGGGGGGAGTTCTTGCGCAAGAACACTGATGTTCTGTGTGAAATCAGGGCTTCTTGTGCAAGAACTATGATGCTCCCGCTCAGGAATAAGCCCTTTTGCGCAACTGTTCTTGCGCAAGAGGCCAGTGTAGACAGGCAACATGAATTTCTTGCGCAAGAAAGCCCAATGGCTAAAATGGCCATCAGAGCTTTCTTGCGCAAGAGAGCGTCTACAGTGGCACGGATGCTCTTGCACAAAAGCACATCTCTTGTGCAAAGGCACATGCCAGTGTAGATGCTCTCTTGTGCAAATACTTTAACTCAAGAACTCTTGCGTTAGAGTACTTGCACAAGATCATGCCCATGTAGATGTAGCCCAAGTGTTTTGAAAGAGATGTAAACCTTAATGCTTCAGTGCACAAAACAGCTTCTAGTTAAGCTGGATCAGGAGGCAAATTTCACTGGGAAAAGTTGCTTCCTCTGAAGCATCTGGTGCTGGCCACCCTTGGTATCATTCAGTGTGGCAATTCCTAAAGCTCTTCAGGGAGATATTGAGTGACAGCATGCTGAGCCAAAGAAACACTAAGATATATTACATCAGCAGATCAAGCTTTCATTGGCTGATCCTACCAAGAACACTGTTCCTTGATGCTTCTAAAAGCTCCCTCCTCTACTACAAAATATGTCCTTTCCGTGCATCTCCTTCAGTCTTAGCTCACAAGCCAGGAAGATGTCAGTTTATCGATACATCTTTCTCTCCACTGTATAAGAAAATCAAGAGTGCTTCTACACAGCACAGCAAGTGGTTCTATTAGTGAGTGCTGCAGTGAATTGCAGAGGAGATTATCTATACTGTACTAATACATGCCAGTCTGGCCTTGGGTGACCTGCTGCTTCAAAGAAGGAGGAAAAATAAGTCTCCATATTAATTCCACCCTGACTTTTAACATTCTCCTCAAAATAGCAATAAAAGAGGAACCTGTGCTGGCCTTTTGCAGAGAGGTGACTCTCACCCTGCTTGAATATCCAAAGAAAGAATTTAGCATGTCACTGAATGCAAACCATGAATATATTATTAAAGTAATTGAGAATAGTCAGCTTTCCATCAAAGCCAACATTTAATGCTGATAAAGCTAATGAAATCTTATGTTATCGGCTATGTAACCAGCAGTCATGCAAGCTAAAATGACCTCCTCTGCTCAGGTTTGATTTTGTGAGTACGTCTACATTTGGTTGGTGGATGAAGGCACTGGCTGCTCATCTGGATCCTCCTCCTACTTCCTTTTTGGACATTCACATCTCTTGTTGCGTCACAAACGTTGTGCATTGACTTCTGCTGTATGCAGGACTCCAGGTGCCTGAATGGAGATTTTATGTAAATGAGATGAGGCAAGCTGTGTTCAGTCACTTTCTCATTTGATTTATGCTGAGAAAAAAAAATAGTGGTTTTTAACGCGGCTCAGATTAGAGCCCTTTGGGCCCATTTATTTTCTCTCAACTAGACTGTTGTAAAATTCACAGCTATGTCATTTATTTCAGTGGAACTATACCAGCATAAATGAGAGCAGAAATTGGCCTGTTATCGCTAAACTAGAAAATTTACCCAGCATTACTCGGGTCCTCAACTCAATTTATTTTGCTTTTTGGAAAATAAAATGAAAATGTGCATGCTTTGTTGAAATTATTGCTCTGGGGTGGGTCTGGGGACGAGGGGATTGATATTCAGGCTGCCTGGAAAGAAAGGACTACCACAGCCCTCTCTCACTGCTGCAGCGTGGGGCCAGATGAGAAGCACCTCTCATTGCTATTGCAGCTCCAGTGGGCACAGCTGGGGAAGGGTGTATGTCCCCCAGCTGGGGCAGGTCCAGGTTCATCTGCCCCTTGCACTCCCCAGCCAGAGTCAGGAATGTAGCAAACTGTGCACTTTCCCATTGCTCCCTGATAAAGGGGAACAGCCAGCATGTCCCTGTATGAATCGGGGGTGGGGAGTTTCTGCCCTCCCTAAAGTGCACCTGGGGATGGGAGGCTTGGCTGGGACAGTCCTGGATGGAGGTGGGGCATGTCCCCAGCCAGCCTGTTTCACCTGCCTGATTCTGTCTCTTTTCTGTATAGTTTTATGAGAAGCAATCCCATTCCAAGCAATTCCCATTCTTGTGGGACAACCAAACCCTTACTTTGCCTAAAGTTATGACAAGAAGAAGCTGTATACCAAATTTGTTGGTCCTAGCCCTTACCTTTTAGGAGGCGTTCTTGAACAGACAGACAGATTCTCTCAAATGTTGTCAAGGCTGTTCCCCACTCCGGCACAACTAATGCAGAAGTTGGAGGCATGCAAGAGCACTCCGAAATGTTGCTTCTACAGGCCCTGGTGCAAAAACTTCCCCCCACAAAATCCTAATACCCAGATTTTGGGGGACTCGCTGCCACCACCCAAGTAATTCCAAGAAAACCAGGGAAGAGATCACATGGGAAATCCCCTCCCTAAGATAAAGCTCTCCCTCCTGCCCCAACTCCCGTTTTACTTGGCATTGGGGAAAACTGAGGAAATCCACAGACAACAATGGACTCTGCCCTTGTAACTAGGCACTGAGTCCTAAGGACACAACAATCAACCAATACCAATTAATCAGAAAAAAACCCAATCTTTTATTATTGAAACAAAACCACAGTTGCAAGCATAGTAAAGTGGCTAGATGGAAAGAGCCACCATTTGATAGAGATACTCAGGGAAAGCCCCTGGGCTGTAATGCTTAGTTACAAAAGAGAAAACATTTAGCCAGCTCAGACCTGATTTCCAACCCCCCCAGAGAAGGAAAACAATAAATCCTACTTACACATTGTAAGAAGTCTGTTCTTGGAGAGAGAAGTGTCTCCCATCTCCCTCAATCCTTAGGAGAAACTACTCTGATCTTAAACAAAGAAGAGAGAGAGAAAACCCCTTCTTTTCCAGTTTGAATTTCCTACCTGCATTGTTATTGGCTGACTGTCCGACACCTTTGCTAGGTACCTGAGTTAACCCCTTAGTCACCATGTGCTGGTCAGCACCACTCCTGATTATGACAAATGTATAGCAGATGGCAGCCCAGGGAGACTAGATAATTATATTAAATGTAAGGCAAGAAGGGACAGATAACACCAGCTGATTCTTCAGGTTTTAAAGACAGTATTTTTTTAGGATGGGGAGTATTTACTGGGAAACTTACCCTGATCAAGAAGACCCAACCAAAATAATGCACATTTCTATCATTGTTATTTAAGATACAATAATAGTCACATTTCAATATGTGCAACCTTTAATTAAAATAATTAGAATTTGGAATTCATATTTATATATTAGCCACAATAGTTTTCCTTGCGATACAAATTCAAGAGTATATGTCAATCAAAATATTTTTAAAAGCAATAAATTAGATATGCAGTGGGTGGTAACAAGTAAGGCACTGGCCTGGGAGTGAGGAGCCCCAAGTTCTAATTCTGCCCCTCTCATTAACATGCCATGTGTGACCCTAGGCCAGGCACTACCTCTCTGCCTGTTTTCCTTCCCAAACGTTGTCTGTTTTGTCTACTTAGGTGGTAAACTCTTCGTGGCAGGAAGGATAACTTACAACCTGTTTGTACAATGCCCCAGCACAACTGGACTCCAGTCTTGTTAGAGGCCTTTAAATGTGGCCATAGCCCAAATTATTATTATTATGAATTTTCAGTGCTGAACAAGGTTTTTAACTGAGACTGCTATGTCAACAAGAACCATACAGCTCAGTCCCTGTACACCACTCTGAACCTTTATCACCTTTCTGATCTATTTATAGTGAAGTGAGTCAAGAGTCAATATTCATACTGTCTACTATTGTGATAGGAGTTATTTAAAATTAATCCACATGATCAGTGCCAGATTAAGACATGCTGAGGCCCAAAGCTATGTCAAGTTTAAGAGACCCCATATCATTACCAAACAAATTAAATTCAGTAAGTTTTTGGGTATTTTTTGGCCCTTCATAATGAGGCCCTAAACTACAGCTTACTTAGCTTGCACATAAATCCAGCACTGCACATGATGCATATTGTTTATTAGAGTTGATCAAAGAACCAGAAATTTTGTCTCAAGAAATTCTGACACTCATTTCATCCTCAAGTGGACAAAAAGTGAAAATACCAACACTCTTCATGGAACACAAAATTCCAAACATGTTTCGTTGGAAAGGTCTGGAAGGTGAACTGGCATGTTTCATTTTGATGAAGTGGGTTTTACCCACAAAAGCTTATGCCCCAAAAAATCTGTTAGTCTTTACGGAGCCACAGGACTTCTTGTTGTTTTTGCAAATACAGAATAACATGTCGAGCGCTCTGAGATTGATTTACAGCATCTCAGGATCTAACCCTGAGTTAATTATTCATTTATTTTAACAACCATCCTGGCCACATTGCATATATGCTAAGAAGACTCCAATGTGCTATGAATATCTGGAATGGAGAGGGTGAAAAGATGGGGAGGGGAGACCACTTCGTAAAAGAGTCTATTTACTACCCTTGCAATTCAGGGCCAAGAAAGCTAAAAAATAAATCTATTGTGACTTCACTAATATCTGTAGATTTCCTTTAAAAATAAGATGCAAAAAAGGAAAACTCCATCAAGCAGAAAAGGCATGTGTGGCCTCCTAATAACACATAGCATCAATGGATAGGGGAGCTCTGATTTCAGACCTATAAGCTATATAATGTATGAGGCTATTCTAACCAACAAAAAATTGAAAATGGCCTGGAATGCTGCCCAGTTACTTCATTTGATTTCCCAAGTGTTCTCTAGCTCTGTCACTTCTCAGGCTGTCCTTCCTCCTGCCTGTATTTGCAAAAACAACAAGAAGTCCTGTGGCTCCGTAAAGACTAACAGATTTTTTGGGGCATAAGCTTTTGTGGGTAAAACCCACTTCATCAAAATGAAACATGCCAGTTCACCTTCCAGACTTTTCCAACTAAACATGTTTGGAATTTTGTGTTCCATGAAGAGTGTTGATATTTTCACTTTTTGTCCAATTGAGGATGAAATGAGTGTCAGAATTTCTTATGACAAAATTTCTGGTTCTTTGATGATTATGCCTACCGCAAATGTATTCAGTGCATGCTATATAATATATGTTTTAGATGGGCGCTAATAGGTGCCGCTTTAAAATTTAGTTAAGAGGCATCTAGTGGACACCATGGCTTAGGATTCTGGAGGCCTAGGTTCTACTCTTAGCTCTACTAATGGATGACCTTGGACTGCTCACTTTACTTTGCTGTGCTTCAGTTTCTCCAGCTGTAAAATGGGGATAATGATATTGACTTTGCTTTGTGAGTTACTGCTGAAAAGTGCTATACAAGTGTTGGGTATTACATGTTGTGTCTTCTCACGTTTTATGCTCTTTTGTCTCTGCTGCATCAGAAAAAGGAGATGGTCCATTAGGGAGGAAAAATAATTCAATCTGCTGATTACTTTGAACAAACACTTAACTGACATGTTACTGCATTGGGATTCTTTGTGCTGAGCTACACAGTCATTTCTTCTGGGGCTTGCTGTAAGAGTTGGACAGCTCCGCAAGCCATTTTCCTTTGCTTGCCTGCCTTCTTGCTGTTTAACAATGAACCTGAAAATACTCGCTGGGATTAACTTTGTTGTAATACCCAACTTCATTCTCAGCGCCTCCCAAATGGTGGGATTGTTATTTTCTTGCTCTTCATTTCAGAGGCACACAAATAGATCAGTCCACTTAGTAGCAGCTTCAATGCAGACTCCCCTGTTTCCATGGCAACACACCAGCCTGCGCAAGCATCCAAGGACTTTTAAAAATCATATATATCGAACAGCATTAGGCACTCATTTCAGACAATGTGTCATAGCCATTTGTGATACATCTATCTCCACCAGACACGGTGATTTCATACCATGGCTTCTCCTGTGTGCCCACAGTTTGAAAGTACGGGGCCCCTGGCAGAATTAACTCATGCTTTGATGTATGCACATGGACTCTTTTCCTATGTAGTTGACAGGAATTAGCATCCCATGTTACCTTGTTGACTTTTTTCTCCTGTACACATTTTTAAAATAACCATTCAATTACCAGATGAGCAGCTGGCAACCAGCAGAGAAGTATATTAAATACATAACATGTATATGACTGCAAGGGTTGCATGAAATAGTGATTTCTACAGTGAAAGTGGATTTGATAAGCTCTGATTAAGAATTATTTTTCTCTTTATAATAGACCATTGGCCTACTAACTGGGGAGAAACTGCCTTAATCTCCCCTTGGACAATCACAGCCAATAGTTTCTTCAGTTCTGCTTTCAAAAAGTAACCCTCCCACCACATTTCCAGAGCTGGATGCAGTAGATGTACCTGCTATATTTGTAAGTGCATGTTTTACTTGCAAACATCTGTATTTGCCCCTGCATCCTGGGTAAATGCTCAAACACATACTAGCGTGCACATTCAAATACTCCCTTTGCACACACAAAGGAATATTCATGCATGAGAATGATAGTTTGCATGTAATCCACATTAGGAAATGGTGGATCTTTGTCTACCTCAACTGGCTGGTTCACATAAGAAAATAAGTCTACTATAGCTACCAGTTCATTAAAGACATTTAGCCTAGGTCTACACTAGACCAGGCAGGTTGACTTAAAATATGCCATCCAGCTACATAAAATGTCTCACTACAGGAGACTGATGGGAGTGTGTGCTCCCGTCTACTTCCCTTACTCGTCCTTAGCATTTGATTTGGGAGTCGACACTAGAGCCGCTAAATTGAATGCTAGAAGACCAGCCTCTGGAGGGTCGATCTTTTCCATAGTGTAGACGTACCCTTAATGCTGTAAATGGTAGGTACAAACCCACCTCTTTGCCCAAGTCAGGAAGTTGTTAAAAAATATGGCACACCAAAAGGGGGCTTGAACTCTGGTAGTCCTCAGACACTCAGCACAAGCTTTCCCAGACGGGAAGTATTTAACAAACATTAGATCATTGAGGGTCTTGGTTTTCCCCTAGTGGCTAGCCCACATAAGATATTGAGAGTCTACTACAGCTGTCAGCTGAGTTAATTCTATAGCTCAAACATTACTGCTTCATGTTTTTAGGACTGTAGCTCCTGGGGTCAAAATCAGCCATCAGCCCAAGTAATAATTTGTGCATTTTTGTGGGGCACCTTTGTGCCTTTCAAAATTTGACCTAGTCTTCAGTGCATCAGTCCTCACCAGGAGCACATTTTTCTACAAAAGAGTTGAATCCTGTGCTGAAAAATGTAGTTAAGTTTACACATGTGAATATTTTTCATGAGTAATATGGACACACATAAAAAGTAAAGGATTTTTTTAAAAATTCCATATTAATAAAACAAGTTTCAAGTGCACCAGCAGGCTGAACTAAAGATCCGCCCTTTCTAGGCATCTTAGAATTATATTAATTCCAAGCTCTTTAACTATGGGGCAAGAAAAAAACATGTTCAGGAGATGTCAGTGTGACATTTTGACAAAAAAGGAAATGAAATTTTCACAAATGTCCATTTTTTTTGGCCAGCTGTGATATAGAAAAGGTTTTTTTTATGTTGGCTCACATGCAGAAAAGCAACTCTTTTCAAATCTTTTGCTCACCAACTGATACGATAGGTATACAGAATTCATTACTAAGCCTCGATGCTTTTTCTACTAATCCTCTGCTTGGCTTTTGATATAGATAATCACATAATTCCCTTTAGAAGACCCAACTGGAAGCTCTCCCCAGACTGGGTGGTGCAACATTATAATGGCTCCAATTATTCCTCTTAAACTAGAGGCAACAGCTTGTCATATCTCAGATCCCTCCAGTGCTGAGTTTCAGAAGGGTTAGTACTATCCTTCTGTTCTATTGACTATCTATGCAACATCTTTTGGAAAGTTCATGGGATGCCATCACACTGTTGCCAACAGTACACTGACATCTTCTGCTGTAATCTCAACAATGTCAACCAACGCCAACATGCCACAGGGTGTCATCCAGGTTCTAGATTAGAGCCTAGAATAGTAGCTGGTTCAAATTGAATGCACTCCAGACTGAATGATACTGATAGGAAGAGGGAAACACAGTGACCTTCCCCCTGTCAAATGCATTTGCCTTTCTTTTGTCAAGGTAGTTTGAAATCTAGGCGTACCTGATCCTAGTTTCAAGTCACTATGATGAGAAAGTCTTCCACACATGGATTGCTTGGAAACTATGTCCATTCCTCCTCACATGTGGGTCCAGGCTCATTGCAATGGATGGGAGGGATACTACCCTTTTCTAGACATCCCAGCATTCAGTAACTTAAGGGTTAAAATCAGAACAGTGGGTATTCAGGAAGTGTTGCCAGAGAGGCAGGCGAGCCAATGGGAAGAGAGGGAAAGTTTTTTGAAATGAAAGAAGTTTTGGCTGGTTCAGTTTTCCCCTTTGTGTGTGAGTTCAGAGCAGAGCTGGGAGAGAAAAATGGACTGAGTAGGAATAAGGCATAGATTTCCCAGCCATATCTATGTCTAAGGAAAGAAACCTAAACTTTGGAGCAACAGATGCAAGTAGAACAGGAAATGGTTAGTTAGATGCAATCAGGTTATTTTCTTTATTTTTAGTTTGGTTAAACCACTATACTAAACTCCCCTGTACTCTATAACTGAAACAGGGAAGCAATTCTCTGTGCTTTAATTTGTTTTTTAGTTCCTAAAAAACCAAGTATGCTTTACCAAGTATATCTTCTTTGTTTTGTTAATAAAATTGTCTTTTTAAGAATATAATTTAATTCCTGTGTCTGTGCAGACCTACGCTTCCCCTGGAAAATTCAGCTATCTGAACATATAACAAAGCTTTTGAGAGAGGCAAGGTCTCAGTTAGAAAGGCTTAGCAGAAGAGAGAAGGTTGAGGCCAGGCATATCTGATTTCAGCAAATGCTGCAAGTCTCATCTGTATGCAATAGCCTTTCCCACAATGACCAGAACTTAACACAGAAACAAGTGACATCCCTCCAATACATTATTTGCAGTAAGTAAATGCTGTCAAACTAAGGAAATAGAAAATGCCACTGTGAAAATCTTTATGGAAAGCTGATAAATATGTAAGCTCAAGTTCCATCCTTTGCACACTGGAGTTTCTACATTGCCTCCACCTTCAGATCAGGAAGTTACCGTAGTCCAGTCTGGATATATTAAACATGGGTGTTTCAGCTTAGATTTTCCTCTATAACCCGGGATGAATAGGTTAATAAATTATCAGGATCCGTTGTGATCATCTAGTCTGACATCCTGTAAAAACAGATGAGAGGAGTTCCCTGACTTAATTCCAGTTTGAACTAGAGCTGATCTTTCGGAACATCCAATCTTAATTTTAAAATTGCCAGCGATGGAGAATGCACCATAAGCATTGATAAATTGTTCCAATGTTTAATTATCCTCACTGTTTAAAAAATGAAATTTATTTCTAGTCTCAATTTGTCTAATTTCAGCTTCCAAACACTGGATCTTGTTGTACCTTTGTCTGCCAGGTTGAAGAGCTGTCAGTCAAATTTTTGTTCCCTATACAGGCTCTTATAGACTCGATGTGCAGCAGAGATACTACAGGGAGATTTACCAGAAGCAGCAGAATAATACTGATTTTGGCCTTTCACATTCATCCTAGCCTAGAGGTTTCTCAAGTGAGAACGGCAAAAATTGTGCAATCCAATTGTTATATATGCAAACAGACTGAAAAAAAAAGCTAGTAGAAAAGTGTTTAAGATCTGTCATAAATATTTTACGTGCATTTCAAATTCCCTTTTATATTTATAACTCTCCTAATCATGACTAAATATTAGCTACCTCTGACTTGACTACTCTCTTCATACATCCAACTTAAATGATGTGTTGTGTACTGTCTATTTAAGAAATGAAATGTTTTCTTCCCCTTTTGAAATCAGAATCCAAATATCTACGTGGCCAAAATTTATACCTCTAATAACTGATAGAATAATAGAAGAACGTGGTCTTCATTTATCAATTTCCTGACATTGTGGCCCCTGGAACTTTCAAAGTTGAGTAGCCCTGCGCTAGCCAGTAGAGAACAATCCTCCATCCTGATTCGGTTGGATCAGATGCCCTAGGTGGTGTTTTTCATCTATAATTTCTAAGGTTCTGTGATCATTTTTGGGTCAGAACTACAGATGAAAGACAACTTTCAAGGCTCACCTTCTGTCTAGATGCTGAAAATGACACATTTCCACATGTTTGCACCTGCATTTGGATGCATTGATTTCTCCATGATGCTTTGCACATTGCCACAAGGGTTTTTTCCGTTTATGTAGATAATCCACCTTTCTGAGAGGTGGTAACTAGATTGACGGAAGAATTCTATGTCCTACCTAGCCTCATGCAGAGGCAAGAAATTTTTCAGTCCTGAGCAATATAGCTAGGTTAACCTAAGTTTTAGATGCAGGCCAGGCTTTTGAGACAGTGACAAATACTCTGAGGGGAAAGGGAGTTGCAGCTCAGTTTGGGAAATTCATGAAAGTTGACAGGAAATAGGATACCTTTTCTTGTTTTCTATCCAGCCACAATCCAGGAAATAATTCTAGAGAAGCTCTATTTGTATTGGCGCGATTGCTTAAAAGCATTTGGTCTGTATTCCATTCCTGACCTGCACAAATAGCCCTGCTCGTTGTGTTCTTCTGCCTCAAAACTATTCTCCTGTGAAAAGGTACAGCGGATAAAGCTGATCTACAACTTTGGATCATCCACAGGATGCCATGCAAGTGATGCTGAGGTACCTTCCCAGGATGCATTTCAGCTTCCAAACACTGGATCTTGTTATGCCTTTGTTTGCATGTTGAGAGCGAGAGCGAGCGAGCTGAAGACAGGGCCCAACCCTTTCAAACCTGGGTGGTGACTACCACAGATCCTTACAGCAGGGTGTTGGCAGACCGGCACACTCATTCCCTGCTTGTCCTTCGGCCCCTCCTGCCACTTGAAAGTGGCCCAGGGACCCCTGCTGCCACCACTGGCAGCGCAGTGGGGCTAGAGCGGCTTCTCACTGCTCCACTGCCAGTATGTCCTGGGAGCAGAGGGCAACTGCCCCAGGGCCTGGCGATTCAAAGGGCAGCCGGAGCCCTGGGTCCTTTCAGTCACTGCCAGAGTCCCTGGTGGCACGCTCCCAGATGCACAGCGGGGGGGAAGAGGGGGGTTGTGAGGACTGGCTGCTGCAGACCTGCCTCTTCTGACAGAGACTCCACCCCTTCTGGGAGCACAGAGCCCGGCCTCCTCCCCCATGCCCAGAGTCCTGGCGAGACTGTCAGCTGGCCTGCCTGCAGCCCAGGGATAGGCAGCTGTGTCGCCAGATGCTGCCCCTGCCCTCAGCACCCCTCACCTATGGGAAGCTGTGGTGGGCAGTGCCTGTGGGCAGCAGTGTGCTCCTCCCATCTAGGAGCAGCTGCCAGAGGGGGAGTGCCCCAGGTAAGTGCATTGCCCTCCAGCCCCCTTTCCCCAAAAATTCCCTCCCTCCCCCCCAAACTCCTTCCCAGAGCCTGCACCCCTCAGCCCCTCCTCCTACACCAAACTCTGCCTCAGCGCCTGCATCCCTCACCCCATCCTGGACCTCCACTCCCTTCCCCAGCCCAGAGCCTGCACCCAGCACCCAAATTCTGCCCCAGGGCCTGCAGCCCAGACCCTCTTGCCCACTCAAATGTCCCTCCCCAGAGCTTTAGGCAGATATGGGGGGAGGGAGTTAGACTGGGGAAAAGGGTCTGGGCGTCCTGGGAACCACCAACATTTCTACAGACCTGCCACCCCTGATACTTTGCACACCCCCTCTGCTGTGTGCACACCCCCTCTGCTCCCTCATCTCTTGCACACCCCCTCTGCTCTGTGCACGCCCAGTTTGCTCCCCCATCTCTTGCACACCCCCTCTGCTCCCCCATCTCTTGCACACCCCCTCTGCTCTGTGCACACCTCTGCTCCCCCATCTCTTGCACACCCCCTCTGCTCTGTGCACACCCTCTCTGCTCCCCCATCTCTTGCACACCCCCTCTGCTCCCCCATTCCTTGCACACTCCCTCTGCTCTGTGCACACCTTCTCTGCTCCCCCATCTCTTGCACACCCCCTCTGCTCTGTGCACACCCTCTCTGCTCCCCCATCTCTTGCACACCCCCTCTGCTCTGTGCACACCCTCTCTGCTCCCCCATCTCTTGCACACCTCCTTTGCTCCCCCATTCCTTGCACACCCCCTCTGCTCTGTGCACGCCCTCTCTGCTCCCCCATCTCTTGCACACCCCCTCTGCTCTGTGCACACCCTCTGCTCCCCCATCTCTTGCACACCCCCTCTGCTCTGTGCACACCCTCTGCTCCCCCATCTCTTGCACACCCCCTCTGCTCTGTGCACACCCTCTGCTCCCCCATCTCTTGCACACCCCCTCTGCTCTGTGCACACCCTCTCTGCTCCCCCATCTCTTGCACACCCCCTCTCTCTTGCACACCCCTCTGCTCCCTTTGCACACCCTCTTGCTCCCCCATCTCTTGCACACCCCCTCTGCTCTGTGCACACCCTCTCTGCTCCCCCATCTCTTGCACACCCCCTCTGCTCCCCTTCCTTGCACACTCCTCTGCTCTGTGCACACCCTCTGCTCCCCCATCTCTTGCACACCCCCTCTGCTCTGTGCACACCCTCTGCTCCCCCATCTCTTGCACACCCCCTCTGCTCTGTGCACACCCCCTCTGCTCCCCCATCTCTTGCACACCCCCTCTGCTCTGTGCACACCCTCTGCTCCCCCATCTCTTGCACACCCCCTCTGCTCTGTGCACACCCTCTCTGCTCCCCCATCTCTTGCACACCCCTTGCTCCCCCATTCCTTGCACACCCCTCTGCTCTGTGCACACCTTCTCTGCTCCCCCATCTCTTGCACACCCCCTCTGCTCTGTGCACCCCTCTGCTCCCCCATCTCTTGCACACCCCCTCTGCTCTGTGCACACCCTCTGCTCCCCCATCTCTTGCACACCCCCTCTGCTCTGTGCACACCCTCTGCTCCCCCATCTCTTGCACACCCCCTCTGCTCTGTGCACACCCCTCTGCTCCCCCATCTCTTGCACACTCCTTTGCTCCCCCATTCCTGCACACCCCCTCTGCTCTGTGCACGCCCTCTCTGCTCCCCCATCTCTTGCACACCCCCTCTGCTCTGTGCACACCCTCTGCTCCCCCATCTCTTGCACACCCCCTCTGCTCTGTGCACACCCTCTGCTCCCCCATCTCTTGCACACCCCCTCTGCTCTGTGCACACCCTCTGCTCCCCCATCTCTTGCACACCCCCTCTGCTCTGTGCACACCCCCTCTGCTCCCTCATCTCTTGCACACCCCCTCTGCTCTGTGCACGCCCAGTTTGCTCCCCCATCTCTTGCACACCCCCTCTGCTCTGTGCACACCTTCTCTGCTCCCCCATCTCTTGCACACCCCCTCTGCTCTGTGCACACCTTCTCTGCTCCCCCATCTCTTGCACACCCCCTCTGCTCTGTGCACACCCTCTGCTCCCCCATCTCTTGCACACCCCCTCTGCTCTGTGCACACCCTCTGCTCCCATCTCTTGCACACCCCTCTGCTCTGTGCACACCCTCTGCTCCCATCTCTTGCACACCCCCTCTGCTCTGTGCACACCCTCTGCTCCCCCATCTCTTGCACACCCCTCTGCTCTGTGCACACCCTCTCTGCTCCCCCATTCCTTGTAGCCCCGCCTGTGCTCGGGCACACGCCCGTGCTGCTGCTCGCGGCGCTGGGCAGGGCGGCGGGGCTGGTGCGGGGGCTGGTGCGGGGCGGGGCCGGGCCGGGCCGGAGGCGGGGCGCGCCTCACCGCAGCCGGGCGGCGGGGGAGCCGAGCAGCATTCGCAGCGCCCGCCGCAGCCTCGGCAGCCTCGCGCCCTCCTGCCCCGGCGCCCAGGTAAGCGCGTCCCCGCCTCCCCCTGCCCTCGGGGGGCTGGCTCGGGGCGCAGCCTGGCTTCGCGGCGGGGGCGGCTCGGCCTCCGCGCCCCCGGGTCTCCTGGGCATCGCGCTGCAAACTGGGGGGGGGCGGACGCAGGCTCCCCGCGCCCCTAGGCAGCCTCGCGCGCCGACCCCCGCGCTGGTAGCGTCGCTTTCGAGCCCCCGGCCGCTCCCACATTTCCAGCCCCAGAGCTGCTGGCCCCGAGAAGAAGAAAGGGACAGGGCAGCTAGAAGCGACCCCCCCCCATGCTCTTGTGAGATTTGAGAGGCTTCAGAAACCAGACCTTTTTCTTACCCCCCCCTCCCCCCACGCGCAAATTGACTGCTTGGCAGGGCTGCCTCGAATGCAGCCCCGTGTCTCTGCCCCCACGGAGCCCCCCTCTTTGGTTTATGGATGGACACTTCAAGCAGGTGAGGATGTGGGGGGATAAAGAAGGGGGAACCGGGCTCAGATCTGTCTCTCTCGCTCTCTACCTGGCAGCCAGCGGCAGTCAGCTATGCGCGTTTCTTCCTTGTGGTCAAGGGGGCAATCAGCTTTGTCATAGGTAAAAGCCACTCCTAAGGTTATCAAGAGCCTTCTGGTGTGCCCCTCCTTGCAGAGCCCTGAGGAATATCACAAGCCCCATCCTCCAACCATTGTGTTTATCTTAATAGGCAGGGGATACTTTTTGTCAACTCATTTTAGGATTTCGAGCCTCTTTGGAGCACCACAGATGTCCCCCCACACCCTTAAACGCCTTTAAAAGGCTCTGTAAGGATGGACAAAGAGCATTGTTCAAAGTGGGGGTGTGAGGGGGAGCCAGCAATTTTAATTTGCATTGGAGAAAAAAGCTCGGTGTTGAAAAGATCAGCAGTGGAGAGGAACCAACTGCAAACAGAGAGAGGGGGCTTACAGCCGCAGTGGGGCGGTGGAGAACAAAGACTTTTCATAGAAGAGAGAGTGATGCAAAATGTGCCAAGCTCGAGCTGCTGCAGGTAGAGTGTTGCATCGAATGTGATCTACCAAATAAAGACTGCTTGACTCAATGCATTGCCTAGATGTTTGGTACAACTTGATGACCTGCCATTTGAATGAGGCAGGTTTTATGGAACAAGGTGTGTGTATGGGTTGTAAGAGCTGCTGGAATTTTCGTTTCTCTTTCAAATAAAGATCCCCTTTGGATTACTGGTGAATTTTTATTTAATTATGTTTCTTTCTGTAAAGTAGTAGATATATATAAGGAGAGTGGTTAATGTGTGCATGCCTTTGGGGTTAATTTTTACATGTCAGATTTCTATGTGGATTATTTATTTTGGATCTCACTATCCTATTTCACAGTTTTTTTTGTATTTTTCCCATCCGTGGCTTGTTTCCCCAACCCCTTTCTGAAAAAAAAAAGTCATTTAACAGGGAACTGCGCAGCTTACAGTTCAGAAGAGGTGTCCTTTTTGTTTTCAGAAAGGATTTTTCTTACCTGTTTTGAGTGCATTTCCATTTTCTTTTTTCTTCCTACTCCCAATATTCTCCCTGTGAAAGGTGTTTCTTGCACCTGCGCTGGTTTAAACTTGTAGCTACGTCTAGACAGCAGCCTTCAGAGCCAACGCATCTAGGAGGAGACGCAGCTGCAGGATTGACTTGTTTTCTGAAGCCGCTCTCTGTTCCCTCCCCAACAGATGACGTGATCACAGCGTCTCAGCTCTTGCTGGGAAGATAGAAAGTGCTGAGAGAGCATTACTTACTGAAACTGGCATTGTCATTACTTCATAGGTCGCTATGAGAGGTGTCTCTCAAATAACAAGACTGGGCATCATCCCTCAACGCTATTATAGAAACAACCAGCAGAACTTGTGCTTGCACTACCATTTCTGCCACTAATGTTTATTTTTAGGGGGCTTGTTATTAAAAATGGATGCATTAAAACTGAAGTTGGCAGGAACTGTTCGGTCCGGGAGCAATTTAATTCCTCACCTAGAATTGTGATTTTTTTTTTTAAACTAATGTGTAAAGTGCTGACAATGAGCTCAGTGCTACACAAGACTCAAAATGAATCCTGTACCTACACCAAGGAGTAGGAGGCTCCAGTCTGGCAAAGATTTACATGCGCTGAATTTTGAATGCTGTAAGTAGTCCCATTATGAGTCATCTCACTGAAACCGTGCATAAAGGTAAGCACAAGAATAAGCCCTGGTCTGCACTACAGAGAGAATTCAGTTAGAGCCCTGCGCAGATACAATTTTTGTATCAGCATCTGTATCTGCAAAGATGAGCCACGGATAGTTGCAATACCCGCCGATATAAAGTGGTCCCATTCATCACACGGATATCCACAGATTCGCAGGGTTCTAGATACAAAATGTGTAGCGACAAAAATGAGCTGTGGCTGGATGCAAATACCCACAATATGAAGCAGATATCCATGGATTTGCAAGGCTCTGTAGGTCAAGTCTAGTCAGTTTATGTTGATCTAATTCCACTAAGCATCAACACCAGGAGTTCTTAAACTATGGTCAGAAGGATTGCAAAAATTACTACATGACCACAGGAGGGAGACAAAACGCTATCCCTGGCGACCTCATTAAGATGGGGTTGCAATCCATTTTGGGGTCCCAATCTACAGTTTGAGAACCGCTGGTCTACACTAAAGCATCACTCCCACCAATTGTAGCCTGTCTACTATGCTTACTTAATAACTCCTCCTCCTCGAACAGAGTAGCACTTAGGTCAACAAAGTTTGATAGTTGTCACTGTAGACGCCACATTGCTTACGTTGACTGTTGCAGGCATTCAGAAGCTGCACCACAATGCCCAACACTGCCAGTTCAGTGGGTTCAAGGAGGTGCACCACTGACACAGTGAGCGTAGTGGGGAAATGCAAAAGTGATTTTTATTACTGTGGTGGCCGTCTATTGATATAAATTAGGTCAATGTAATTTTGTAGTGTCCCTAAGTCTTTGTCTGAGCAGGCCCTAGAAACGTTTCCGGTGCGAGCAGGGATGGGGTTAGCTTAAGCAGTGGGTCCACTATCATCTTTATTGATGAGAATGAGATGAGCTGCGTTTGGTCAGTGAAATTCTGCAAGTCATTGAGTCTGTGGTATGGGTTACTTCCTTTGTATATCAGTCCAAACAAACTAGCTGTGATAGAGTTAAAGTACCGTTAGTGCACATATAAAGTAATTTGCTTTTCAGTAAAGAATGTTGGTGTACTTCTTTACTGCGAAAGGTGCAGCATAGTATATCTGGCAAGCAAAAGTGGTTTGTTATTGTCAGGCAAGCTCCCACTGACTCCCTAGATTTGAAAGGCTCTGAAGTAATTGTGGGATGTTATTGTCATACGCAGGCAGCAATGGGTCCTATTCAACCACCTATTCAACTTATTTATAAATGATCTAGAGAAAGGGGTAGACAGGGAGGTGGCAAAATGTGCAGATGACACCAAACTGCTCAAGATAGTTAAGACCAAAGCAGACTGTGAAGAGATTTAAAAAGATCTCACCAAACTAAGTGACTGGGCAACAAAATGGCAAATGAAATTTAATGCTGATAAATATAAAGTAATGCACATTGGAAAAAATAATCCCAACTATATGTACAATACGATGGGGACTAATTTAGCTACAACTACTCGAGAGAGATCTTGGAGTCATTGTGGATAGTTCTCAGAAAACATCCACTCTGTGTGCAGTGGCAGTCAAAAAAGCAAACAATGTTAGGAATAATTTAAAAAGGGATAGGGAATATCTTAATGCCTCTATATAAAACCATGGTACGCCCACATCTTGAATACTGCATACAGATGTGGTCTCCTCATCTCAAAAAAGATGCATTGGAAAAGGTTCAGAGAAGGGCAACAAAAATGAATAGGAGTTTGGAACGGGTCCCATATAAGGAGAGATTAAAGAGATTAGGACTTTTCAGCTTGGAAAAGAGGAGACTAAGGGGGGATATGATAGAAGTCTATAAAATCATGAGTGGTGTGGAAAAAGTAAGTAAGGGAAAGTTATTTACTTATTCCTGCAATGTAAGAACTGGGGGGAGGGGGAGTCACCAAATGAAATTAATAGGCAGTAGGGTTTAAAACAAACAAATTTTTCTTCACTCAGTGCACAGTCAATCTGTGGAATTCCTTGCCAGAGGATGTGGTGAAGGCTAGGACTTTAACAGGGTTCAAAAAAGAGCTAGATAAATTGATGGAGGTTAGGTCCATCAATGGCTATTAGCCTGGATGGGTAGGAATGGTAGCCCTAGCCTCTGTTTCTCCGGAGGTGGGTGACAGGGGAGGGATCACGTGAGGTTTACCTGTTGTGATCCCTCCCTCTGGGGCATCTGGTATTGGCCACTTGTCGGCAGACAGGATACTGGGCTGGATGGATCATTGGTCTGACCCAGTATGGCGGCTGTTATATTCTTAATGCTTGTTAAATACACACTGACATCGCCGAAGAAGTCCTCATGTAAAGGCCATCGGCTAAAGTGGATGGACATGAATGATTATAATGGCTCCTAAATAAGCTGATACAGTTTGTGACTTACGAATTCTCTTATCACCAAGAAATTTTTAGAACCATGCTTTTCTGTTCAGTCAGCGTCATGTTGCATGAATGCTCCCAAAACTCATTGCACCTGGATTCACTATCTTCCAGGTGCACTTACACTGGAGCTATTTGGCCTGATTTCCCCCTCATGGTGCTGTTAAATCTGGAGTAACTCCCAAATAAATGAAGTTACACTGGCATAAACATTGGTGTGAGTGAGTCAAGAATCAGGCCCATGTGACTCCAATGGAAGAATCAAACTGATGGTAATGAAACAGCCTGGAGTTGTGATGTATCCCATTCAATCTCACTGGAGTATTTAAAATACAATGGCAGAGAGAGATTTTTTCTTCAAGAAAAACAGGAATCCAGCACACAAGGATGACCTGAAAATGACTTTTGGTATGTGATCTGCATTTGATTTTTATAGCCTCAGAAAGCTACTGACAAAACTGTGTGCACAAAGGCAGCATCCGTGTAATCTGGAATCTGATCTACCATATAAGTACGAAGAGATTAGTATGAACAAATTAGATTAAGAAGGGGGAGAGAAAGCCCTGGCGTTGATACATGGTGTTTATATATTTTGGACCTGATGCAGTGGCCTTTGAAGTAAAGAGCAGCCATTCTATTGACTTCAAAAGGCTTTGAGCAGGTTCAAAGAATTCATCTGGGATAATGAGCCTATACAATTCCATTGGGAAATTATTCCTCTCCATGCCTTTTAATCGGGCAGACCCTGATTCTGCAATTACCTGCAATTAAGCAGATGCCCACACCCTCACAGAGCCCTATTTGGGCTTCATCTAGATTTACAGAGCCATAGATTCCAAGGTCACGTGATCACAGAGTCTGATCTCTTGCATAACCGCAGGTCTTTTAGAAAACCATCTGGTCTAGGCTTCATAGAATCATAGAACACTAGAACTGGAAGGGACCTCGAGAGGTCATCGAGTCCAGTCCCCTGCCCTCACGGCAGGACCCGGTACTATCTAGACCATCCCTGATAGATGTCTGTCTAACCTGCTCTTAAATATCTCTAGAGATGGAGATTCCACAACTTCCCTAGGCAATTTATTCCAGTGTTTAACCACCCTGACATAATAGTCAGTGATGGAGAATTCATCACGGTCCTTATTTGTGGTTAATTACCCTCATTGTTATAAATTTATGGTTCATTTGTTGCAAGATATTTGCCAATTAGATCATGTTATACCTTTCTCTGTTAGACTGAAGAGCCTTAGGTTAAATATGTTCCCCACGTAGATGCTTATAGACTGTAATCAAGTCGAATTCTTAAGTCTGTCACCACAAAGTAGGTTTTTTTAATCCTTCTCATGGCTCTTCTCTGAACCCTTTCCAATTCATCAAAGTCCTTCTTGAATGGTGGGCACCAGAACTGGCCATAGTATTCCAGTTGTGATCATAGCAGTGCTAAATTCAGAGGTGAAATAGCCTCTCTGCTCCTACTCAAGATCCCCCTGTGTATGCATTCCCATTTCGCATGAGATCCAGGGTCTTGTCCATAGGGAGTTCATTGCAGGATAAGGGTCATAGTTAAAACGCAGTCAGAGAATGCTGCATTTAAATGCACGTGAAGGAGGTACAGCCAGGTGGAACAGACAGAAGTCTGAGAACTGGCAAATTTATACATGGGGCCAGATCCTGCAAATAATTAAGCACACAGGTAACTTCATGTTCCTTTAAAGTCAATGGTATTGTTTACCTGAGGAAAGTAATATGTGGCTTATTTGTGTGCAGGGTTGCGGTGCGGCCATCAGGGCCACAGTTCAGCCAAGCAGTTAAGTGTATGTGTCTAGTCCATGGCAGGTCAGCCAGGTGCTTAAGTCCCAACACCAGCAGGATTTAAGCAACATGCTTGAAACAAAGCATGTGGTTTATTGCTTTCCTGAATAGGGATGGGTTGCTAAATCAGGGTGTAGCTCGCTCAAGGTTCATTCCTGGAAGGTGCTACATAAACTTGTGAGGCCCTGAGCACAGTCCCCTTCCAGTGATATCAGTGGGATGTGAGGGCATTCATTGCTTTGCAGGATGGAGCCCTGTAAGTTGGGGCTCTGGGCTGGTTAATTCTTTGACTCGTGCAAAGGATCTAAAATAAATAAATAAATAAATAATAAAAAAGGGGTCTAGAAGACTCTTAGTGCACCAAGATGCTAAGCTAAACAGCATGGGTCTGATTTACATAGAGTGGAGCAGGTTTAGAATGACTGGGATATGAATAAGGGGCGGTTTCCAAAGCCATCTGCCTCAGCAGAGTAAAAAGCTTTGGTGGTGGGGGGGGGGGATAGTGGGGGAAGATAGGCTAATTACAGGCTACACTGCTAAACTGTGGGACAGTGTTTTAAAATGAGATTCGATGTGACATTTGTAATTGCTTTTTAGATATAGGAAGAAAGAACTAACATCTCTCTGGTGTTAATTGAGATTGCTGTTGTCACATGGGGTGATTGTGCTAGCTGTTAAGAAGATTTGAGGTCTTGATTGACCCATTTTCCCTAAATGCTAATTGTTTGCTGCTTTGTTAAGAACAGATGAGCTAATGCTGTTGTTCTGCACAGTTTTTATACCCATTTAATGTTTTCTCAGGGACATCCCACAAACAAAACCAATCCCTCTTCCTTTATTTGATCAGAGAATAACCCTTCCCTCCAAATAACAGGCCAGGGGGTCCCAGTGTCAGTGCCCGCATTCATTGTATTACACTGCTTGTTCATGTGCTTAGTTGCAAGAGAGTATTGCAAAAAGGTGAGGTTTGGATGACCTCAGTTAAGCACAAATCATTGTAAGATTTATCAGATCTTTCTTTCCATTTAGTGTCTGAGACAGACTGGTACTGTTTGTTGTGAAATGTAGTCTCTCTTTTCTTGTTTATTTCTTGTTTTGGCGCTGTAATGTGGCTGGGCTGTAATAAATGTGTGGTTTTTAAAAACAAATACTTTCAAATGTCTGGAAATAAATATAGACAATGGGTGTATGAAAGGCCAGATCCTTCACTCGTGTAAATCACTGAGGCCACATTGATTTCAGTGAAACTGCATGAATTTATATCAGATGGGAAACTAGCCGATACCGTTTTCTAATTTCTTTAAAATATGGAGTGTGCTTTCCAGTTCATGGACATGATCAGTTTAGATATGAGGACTGCAGAGAGTGAGTTTAGCACGTGATCTAAATCCTACTGCCCTTATACAGGCAGACATTGTATTCCCAGTGGTCAGTAAGGCTACCTGTGCTTTTAAAGCAAACTGATTTGGCTTCAGGCTCTGTACTTATGATTACAACGTGCTAAGCCCTTCTACAAAGTACTCAGCAGCCTGCCCTTCCGTTGAAGCCCGTGGGAGTTGAGGGGGTGCAGTCAGGGGAATGTTGAGCCCCACAAAGGCATAGGGAGAATCTCATAGGATCAGCGCCAGTGGCAGTAATGCAATTAGATCCTAATTGCTTTCAGCCAGGCAAGTCTATGAAAACCCCCTCCTCTGTTCAGGAGATCTGTTGTTCTCCAGAAAAAGAGTGAATCCACCTGTCTGCGTAAAGATGATAAATGTCTTTTATATTCCACCCATTTCAGTTGAGTATTAATGTGGACAATCTGTATTTTTTTCTTTAAGTTTCCAGGATCAATTTGAGATATTGGAAGTTCTTTTGTTCAGCTGAATGAGCAATAATTAAAAAAAAAACCACCCCAAAACTACCACCTGCTTTCAATAGTCCAGTCTCATCAATTAACTATCAATTATAATGATTTAATGAGCCCTGCCGTTGTACTTCCATTTCTCCAGAGAATGGTAGCAGCTGGTTTTGTGGCTCAAAATCCAGTCAGAAGTTTTGTTTTGTATCTCATTCATGAAAATGGTTGTCGTTGTGATAGGGTACTGCACCATTACAGTGTGGTGCAAATGTCTAAATATTTCTGACTGAGGGATTATAGAAAATATGGGAAAGATAGAAACTGAGGCATGGAATGTCACAAATCATATTAATTGACCCAACCACTTACATCAGTGGGAGCAGAGCTAGGCCGTTGTTGAATGCTTTTGAGAATTCCAGCCTCAAAGCCCAGCTTGGTACTGAGATGAACAGCAAAGGTGTCTGCGGATCTCTTGAAAGAGCTCCTCTGTGTATTACTTCTCAGGCTGAAAAGCAGTCTTGCTTGGAATAAATGTAAGTCAGCCTTCACAACTGATTGTCCCCCAGCACAAATCAGTCACTCGGGAGGAAAGAAACAAAGCTGGGCCTTAGGAGGAATCGGGCCTAGTTCTGCTCCTCTATTCCCCAATCTATGCAGTAGATGTATGTAATGTGTGCCCCTCAGGTTACTTTTGGCTCTGACCGGAAGTAATAGGCACTGCACTGGTTATCGTGGTGCTGCAGCATGGAGTTTGAAGACTGTGTCTGGGCAGAGATGGTGCCAAACCAAAGCCCTAGATCTAAAGACCCTTGAACTTTAGGGAAGTGTAGTTGGCTTTGAATTTCAAGGCTGGCTTCGTCTTTCCAAAGCCCCCCGATCTTGGGTAAATTAACTATCAATTATAACAGAGGACTTAGCAGAGGCCAAAGCCAGTCTGTGGAGGCCTAGTGTCCGATGCCAGCTCTCAGAGTTTAAAAAAGTGAAATGACACACACACCTCTTTTTCAAAACAAGTCCAAAATGAGCCTCGTCCATTTTTGCTTGCCAACAAACAAGCCAAATTCCCTTTTAGGTTGGCATAGCTCAAATAAGCCTCAAACAAGCCATACTTCAAAAGGGATTTTTTAAAAAATTTCAGACACAAAGCAGTGAGCAGACACAGTCCCTTCCCAAACCAAACCCCCTTCAATTGACCAAACCAACAAGCAACTCCCAACCACACGCTCTCCCTTGTCCACTGCTCTACCTCATATAGCTCCTTGGGGGTAGGGAGGAGTGAGTCCTGCTTCCGCCTGAGTCTTCTCTGTGTGAGTCTGACTCTGGTTGGAAGAGGCCTCAGGAGGTCATCAAGTCCAACCCCCTGCTAAAAGAAGGATCAATCCCTACTAAATCATTCCAGCCAGTCAAGCCAAGACTTAAAAACCTCTAAGGATGGAGATTCCACCACCTCCCCAGGTAACCCATTCTAGTGCTTCACCACCTTCCTAGTGACATAGTTTTTCCTAATACCCAGCCTAGATCTCCCCTCCACCCCCCACCCCACTGCAACTTGAGAACATTGGTCCTCGTTCTGTCATCTGCCACCACTGAGAACAGCTTCTCTCCATCCTCTTTGGAACCCCCCTTCAGGTAGCTGAAGGCTGCTATCAAATCACCCCTCATTCTTTTCTTCTGTAGACTAAACTCTCAGCTGCTCTTCGTTGCTCAGTGAAGAGGGAGAAACAATAACAGGAAATTTGGAAATGGTAGTGGTGCTTAATGTAACCAGGGTACAAAATATATTGGAAGGACAGAACAGGTCATGCTGGTGGGAGAGTGGCAACATACGTGAAAGAAAATCTTACATGAGCCAAAATGTTCCATAGAATCGCTATGGATAGTAATTCCATACTCCAATAATAAGAATATATCTGTAGGGATATATGATCCCTTACTCCTTGTAAAATAAGAGTTACAGGAGTCGGAGTAAGAAACTCATTATTTTGAAATAACAGGCTTGCTGTGTGGACTCGCACGCTATTATTTTGAAATAACGAGTTGTTTTTAAATAAGCGTGCAGTGTAGACATAGCCTTAGCATCTATATCTCATAAAGGCCACTATATTGATTCACCAGTTGCTTAGAGGAGTTTGTGCTCTTGTTTGGAATTTTGAGCTGGATTCGCAGCTCTCATAAAATTCCAGAAGACTGGAAAAGAGCAAATACAGTGTCCATCTATAAAAAGAGGTCCTTTCCAGCTCTATGATTCTATACGTCATGTGCTCCAGATCCCTAATCATTTTTGATGTCCTCTGCTGAACTTTCTCCAATGCATCAACATACTTTCTGTAATGGGGGGCCCAGAATTAGATGCAGTACTCCAAATGTGGCCTCGCTAGTGCCAAATAAAGGGGAATAATCACTTCCCTAGATCTGCTGGCAATGCTCCATATCCCATTAGCGTTCTTGGCTACAAGGGCACACTGTTGGCTCATATCCAGCTTCTCATCCACTGTAATCCCCAGGTTCTTTTCTGCTGAACTGCTGTTTAGCCACTCGGTCCCCAGCCTGTAACAGTGCTTGGGATTCTTTTGTCCCAAGTGCAGGACTCCAACAAGTTATTTAAAGAGCTGGGGAAACTCCAAACCAAGCAATAAGTGACCCAAAAAACAAAATGGTAAGCCAAATGCCACTAAAAATAAGCCCAAAATGCGGAATTGAGCATGTAATAAACTGTATTGGCAACTCCCTCCCTGTTGTTGAACCTCGTTGTAGGCTGCTGTGAAAGCAGAGGGAGATCTCTGTATGGAGGATTGGATTCTCCTCTCATTTACACCAGAGTTACTCCTGATTTACACTGGTGTGTGTGAAAGGTGTGCAGATGCATATGGGATGGTCATTGATGGGGGGAGTTACTCCCTTTACAAGCAAGAGGACAGACCTGAGCCCAAAGTTTTTATTTGGCATTTTGTTTTGGCTTTTTGGTTTATTCATTATAGTCTCTGCTTTTCTGAGGGATTGATTAGATTTGTGGTTCTCAAACCTATTTGCCCACACCTCCCTTCTTTGTGTTTGTAGTAATTTATGTCCCCTGGGGCACCCAACCAGCAGCCAATGCTGTCCGGCCACACAGCTTTGAAGGCAGAGCAGAGAGCAGCAGCAGTGCCACTTCCAGCAGCAGCACAGATGTAAAGTGGTGTGGTTAGTACCACTCCTACTTCTGTGCTGCTGCTGACAGCAGCGCTGCCTTCAGAACTGGGAGCTTGACCGGCAGCCTCTGCTCTCTAGCCACCCTGATCTGAATGTGTTCAGCACTTTTTTTTTTCTCACAGCCCCCAACCAAAATACATTGTGTACCCCCAGGTTGAAATCTCTGGATTAGATGTCTCCTAAAGAAAATTGCCACGAGGGCAATGATATAAAAATCCATAAATCAATAGGAACATTTTGCATATAAACTTATTTCTGCTATTTTAGGAAGATCAAAAATACATACTTTGCTGCATTATAAAGGTAACTTGGCTGAAATCCCTAAGGAAAAAAAATCTGAATAAAAAATATTATTCATGCTGAAGAGCAAAGGCTATTGGAGTAAATAAGGGCATTTGTCATCTGGTGTTCTGTAGAATTAAGCTTTTGGGGCAATAGAAGAGGCTTTTTTTTTTTTTTTTGCGCAAGGCTTAGCAAAATATTGAATGTGTATTTTTGCAACTACCCAGTGGTATCCATTAAAGAGATGTGATAAAATTCTGGCTGTGAGTTTGAATAGAAGATGTTTTGAGTAACATGACAAATTTAATATCTATAATTTTAAATTCCACACAGTTTGCCAAAATTAGCAGCAGTGATTTATATATATAGTAGCATTAACATTTATTTAGATCAATGTTTAAAATGGCATAGCACTGAATGCTATTTACAATACTGGCAATAATTGGAACACATGATTTAGTAGCATTTTCATAAAAATGTTCCTCTTGCTCAATGTATAATTAACATATTTGTGAACTAGATTCAGAAATATTTGTATATAATAATAATTTATCCATACAGAAATAATCTGCAGGGTGAAATAGGGGTGTTAGATATAGTGTAATTGAATAGTCATGTAATCACATGAAATCTTATCGGTTACACAGCTATTCAATAGTCCCTGGGGGCAGGGCTGGCAGCCAGTGCACTCCCGGGGAAGCCCCTGCCACCCCATGCTGCTGCCACTGTATCAGAGGCAGCAGCTCAGGGTGGCAGGTGGGAGCTGGTCCATGAGGGGAGCCAGTGTAAAAACCAGTTCCCCACGTTGCAACCTCTGATACAGAGGCAGTAGCACAGGGTGGCTGCAGCCCTTTCCAGGGTGGGTCCAAGCTCCCGGTAGACAGAAACTGCTCCATGGGGTGCAGATCAGTCTCTGTCCACGGTGAGCCTGGGCCACTGCAGACAGAGGGTGCTTTGTGGTAGCCTACCTCTAATAGAGGCAGCTGCATGGAAGTAGGGGGCAGGTGGCACCAGAGAGCTGGTGCTGGGGGGAACCGGCTTTTAAAGTGGCTCCCCCCCATCACCGGCTCCTGCTCGCCCCCCCTTGCTGCCTCTTGCTGGGTCCGCGGATGTCTCTACACGTTGATATCCCTAGTGTGAAACCGATTTTGTAGACTAGTGGTCTGAGCAAAGGTCTAGAAGCCAGAATTTCCTGAATTCTAGTCCCGGTTTTGGGCACTGATTCCTTTTTTGTGTTTGGACGAGTTCCTGAATCTCTTTGCCCCAGCATTCCATCTCTGCGCTTTCCATTAAAAAGTGGGGGTAATAATACTTTCTGAGGCTTAATTAAGTTGTCAGCATTTGCATGCCACTTAGAAATATTAATATTTCTATCTCTTTGGGCATGTCTACCCTGCGAGCTAAAGTCGAGTTAAGCTACGCAACTTCTGCTACATTAATTGAGTTGCTGAAGTCGAAGTACATTAACTCGGCTTTTGGCGCTGTCTACGCTGCAGCTTCAACTTCCCTTACTCCAGAGGTGTAGCAAGGGTGTTTTGCGCCCGGGGGCAAAGGCAAAATTTGCGCCCGGGGGCAAAGGCAAAATTTGCGCCCGGGGGCAAAGGCAAAATTTGCGCCCGGGGGCAAAGGCAAAATTTGCGCCCGGGGGCAAAGGCAAAATTTGCGCCCGGGGGCAAAGGCAAAATTTGCGCCCGGGGGCAAAGGCAAAATTTGCGCCCGGGGGCAAAGGCAAAATTTGCGCCCGGGGGCAAAGGCAAAATTTGCGCCCGGGGGCAAAGGCAAAATTTGCGCCCTCCCTCCAACTGCCACTGTGCGGCGGGGTCCCAAACCTGGTGCACAGCTGAGCCTGACCCGGGGGGAGGGGAAGCTTGTACTGTGTCTTTCCCTACCCCCTCCAGTTTGGGGCCGGGCCCCCACATGCACTAACCTGCTGGTGGAGATGGAGGAGGGTCAGGCTGGGGACGGAGCGGTGGGGAGGAGGATCAGGCGAGGCGAGGGATGACAGGGGGAGCGGAAGGGGACTAAATTGGTGCGTGGGCCCCCTCCTCCCCCCCAGTGTGGCACCTGGGAGCAACTGCTTCCCCCTGGCCCCCCTTGCTACGCCACTGCCTTACTCCTTGTTATGGGACCTGGAGTAAGAAACCCATTATTTTGAAATAACGGGCTTGCTGTATGGACGTGCATTCTGTTATTTTGAAATAACGAGTTATTTCAAAATAAGGGTGCAGCGTAGACATAGCCTTAGTGCGTCCATATCTCATAAAGGCAACTAGATTGAGTCACCAGTTGCTTAGATGAGATTGTGCTTTTGTTTGGAATTTTGAGCCAGATTCCCAGCTTGTGTACATTGATTTCAGTAGAGCTAATGGAGATTTACATCAGCTGAGAACCTGGCCTCCATCTTGAAAATGGGCTGGCAAGTTGATAATCCTTTTCACATCATCCACGCCCATGGAATGTGTGGTTACATGTGTGTATAACACTGTAATACTGGCCCTTAGATAGCATGGAATGGTATTGATGGTGATTTCCATTCTTTGCTCCAAATTGATGTGTGTGTTGTTAAGGATAATTTCATTGTAGAGCTTTAGAAAATTGTCTTCCTTTTATGTATTTGGTAAGCTCCTTGGGTTTTTATTATGAAGGCATACTGGGAATAGAAATGCAACTTCTGTTACTGAGAATTATGTCCGTTGTGCTATTGAGGTTTGCTTTGGTTTTCTGGTGTGTATTTCTTAGGGCTAATCCCTGTTTTCTAGTAGCTAGGGAATCATCACAATCTTCTTGCCACTGAGTTTTTGTATGTACTGGGTTCAGAAGTGCTGGGAAGAGTTATATAGTCATGACTTAAATTCGTGTGTGTGTGTGTGTGTGTGTGTGTGTGTGTGTGTGTGTGTGTTTCCATCAATTGGCCTGCCGTGGGACTCTCTTTTGTATAAATATCTGTGGCTTCTGATGGTCAGGGATTCTTTTCTGAAGGAGTTGAGTATGGTGATGTTGACTGGTGTTTAAGTTTGTAGATGTTCTGTGATCGAGCCTGGATTAACTGTTCTGAGTAGGACTAGCACTGTACTAGGACTCACCTTGAGCTAGTCAACAGCATGAGACTTGAGGAATAGAGGGCAGAGTGCTCTCAGTTTTAGGATTGCTCTTTTGTTGGGTTCTCCAAGTGGTTGGGCCATCATGGAAGCTGTATTTAGGTGTATCTAAATTTAGCTTTTTTGAGTGTTTTAAACAAATTAAAAGGAAGCCCAAAGGCTGTGGGGGTTCTCCCCAAGGAATCAAATCCCTTGTTAAGTTTTGAAAGAGGATTACTGGGATTCCTGCATATGAACAACATCTGCAGCTAAGCAGCCAAAACTAACATTATAAAGATCCTCCATCTTGATGCTTCAGGGCATACTGTGAACACCAGTTGCAGTCAGGAAGTCTAATTTCCTGTTAATGTATATTTCACAGTTTGCATTAAGGGACAAAAGGGTAACTTGCCTTCCTCTGAATGACGTATCTGCCAAAAAGGGCAAAAAAACCCCATTTATCTGTTTTGGCCTGGCAATCTCTGTGTTCCCTTTCTGGGCTTTGTGTGCTTCTTCTCAACTCATGGGTGAGTGCAGAGGAGTGGCCAACAAAAATATTAAAATAACAACTTGTCTGGCATATCTCAAGAACCACACCCTTTTGGAGCCTCATTGAAATCTGGGCCAATCAGGATTGCCAGCTCTACCTATATTCTGTAACTCCAGCATGAGAGAGAACAACATAAGACCTCACAACAGGTGCGTTGTGCACCTGTGCTCCATCTGATATGTATTCCATCTCAGAGCTGGAATTGAGTTCTCTGGAAATAGAAGTGGGAGACTTGAGGGCCTAAGGTTAAACAGGGACTAACAGTGGCAAGGACCATGGCACCTATGTGAGCTCTCGTCAGGGAAAACCAGACCCATGCTAGAAGATGCCGGTTGGGAAGGACCCTTGAATTGTGATGGCTGAGGGTTGACAAACTTTTGTCTTTGTTTCATCTCCGCTGGGGCTTGCTTGCCCCCCTTTCACAAGAATAGCCCAGACACCAGGAACAATCTTCTGCCTAAGACTTGGAGAGTTGTCATGGTCATGCATTTTTGTTGCACGTAAGTAGGGATTCAGCACAAAACCTGTATCATTCCTGATAGAAGGAGCTGAATCCCTCATCTTCTGATGTAGTTAAGGATTTTCCAGTACAAATGTCTGGTATTTTAAATTAAGCAAATAATTTGTTCCTGCTAAGGTTTGACAGTGACCTCCCAAAGTTATCACAGCCCTCAGACGTTTTACAAAAGTACAATTGTAGTTAACCACCTTGAATACTAAGGAGTTTATTACAATTCTCTGGTGAGTTTCAGAAGTCCCGAGGTTTCTATAGTTAGCTTTACCTTATTCAAGGTTGCATAATTTTGTTATTAATTCTTTCAGTGTGCTCTATTGTATGAAGTAGGATAGAGCTTCCTCTAGCACATCTATATGCCTGCCTTTGAAAGGAGGGCAAAATTTCTTCGACACTGTAGGTTATTTGCAAATCAGCTAGAGCAACATTGTCTATTCCAGTGTGTGACAGGGTAAATGATCTGTCAAAATCCTGGCAGAAGGAAGAGGGTTTTCTCCCATAGTCATCCTTCTACCCTTCTTGGAACGTTGACAGAAAATATATCCCATCGTACAGTGCACAATGAGTTTGTTTATTTTAAAATAGCCTACTCTTGTGTCTACTCCAGCAAACTCATTGGCTTTTTCCGTTCTCTGGCTCCAGGGGAGAGTCAAGTTTCCTCCAGGGGGCAGCTGAGCTCTAAATAGATATCCAAGGCAATGGAAGAGGTCTTATGCACAGATTCCCGTTTCAGTTGAAAAACTGGCTGGCTCTGGGTATGGATGTTTGATCATCGATTAGTATGTTTATTTTCAGAGTTGACTCAACAGTGGGAGTACAATTTATATCTCCAGGATTCCCAGGAACTGTTGTACTTGAGAGAAAGGAGCAGCTGTCTGTTTTTTCCCCTTTAAATTGATCCCAGTATACAAAACTTCAGCCTTTTGGCATGAATCTACCCCTTAAATTTGCCTTTGTAAATCTCTCTCTCTCTCTCATTTAATTGTGGGGCAGAGCACGATTTGCACTGAGCCAAACTCTTACATTAGTGACAACCTACCTGGGACAGGGCAAGCTTACTAACAGATGGATTTTCATGGACTGCAAAAAAAATAGTGTCAGGCCAAAACTTTATTTCGAGGAGGTTTCAGCATGTGCATATAATCAATCAAGCAAGCAAGAACCACAAAGGTAAAGTATTTGGCCTAGTTCCAGTGTGGACTCATGTTTGAACTCCAAAGAGAATGCTTAATTGTAGTGTAGGTTTAGGCTAATTTAAGTCATGTTCCATTCAAGCCTCCATCATGTTCCCACAGTGCTTTCCAGGCATGTCTTCGCAACACACCAATGCGTGCTAACGGGGAGATTGATTTCTGAAGTGCAGTTATTGGTCCATGTAGACCCTACGCTGCTGTTGGGCATTAAGAGTTGCCTAGTGCACATCAGCATGTAGAGCTGGCCTATTTTAAATTTAAGCACAGATTTGTGGAAAATTCAACATAGATAAGAAGCCCATCATGAAAGTCACAGAATTAAATTGCAAAATAATTAAAAGAAACCACAGAACAAGAACTGATATTCTCCCATTGTACCTATCTTTGGAATTATGAGCTACTCCCTTGTGGAGTACTCCCAGTGCTCTTTGACAGGTAAGACTGTTGTACAGCATAAGAGGCGGTGTGGTGTAATAGGCTAAGCACAGGTTTGGTAGAAAGGGATTACAGTCTGAGAGGTGACTCCCTCTTCAGTTGGGCTAAGCCACTTCGGTCTTGATCCAAAAACACTGAAGTCAATAGAAGAAGTCCCAGTTGGTTTTGTGTCAGGCCCTTAGGAGCAGAGTCTGCCTGGTTCTTCTCCCTATCCAATCTGAGTGTCCCTGCCATTAGATTAGGGTATTCAACTTTCCCTATAAATGCCTTTCACATTTGAATATAAATACAGCCTTTCTTTTACATAATCAATTTCTGTTCCCAGAACAGAACACAAAGAAACTGCAAATAGCGCAGCCTTCCACCCTGCTAGGGACGGGAAATGAGTGGTTTCTGCAAATTAAATCTGCCTCCCAGTAAAAGCCCTTTCAGTTTCTCCTCCGGGGGAGCTGGCATGTTTCTGTTCTCTTCCAGCCTACTAGCTCGGTATAAGGGCAGCAGAATAGATCCCTATTACTGTCTGGCTCTGCCACAACTTCAATATATGGCAAAACGCTCCTCGGAGATCCCTACGATGGATCTCCACTCTGGCACGCTGTTCTCTCTTGTACGTGTACAAACTCCCAATAACAGTATCAGCAGGACGTGTGGGGGGGGGGGAAGCACATTGGGGAACATGTCAGGAGAGCAGAGCAGATGAATACTGAGGATATCCAGAATTGTTGCAATAAGGATTAAAAACTCAGCACCTGAGAGTTTTGCTTTCAGAAAGCTGCTCTCTCCTCCAGGTGCACTCAATGACAAGGCATGACTTGGTGTCTCTAATAATTTTGCTGCTGCAGGGCTAGATGGGGGCGAGCCCATTGCTGGCATGGGTATGCAGTTACTCTCCTCAGTAGCCCCACCAGGCTGTGTCCTGGATATTCGGAAGAAACAGGTTATCCCAAAACTGCTTACTACACTTGTAACTACTTGAACTATCTACTCAGTGTCTCTCTTTTTCTTCCTCCCCTCCCCTCTTTCCTTCTCTCTCTCCGTGCCCCCCCCCCCCCCACTTCCCTTATTTATTCTTGGATCTGGATTTATTATACTCTGGTCACCCGAAGAAGTGGGTGAAAGATCATGACAACATCTACATGTTTTGTTAGTCTTTAAGGTGCTACTAGACTATTTGTTGTTTTTTAAGTTTTTCCTGTTACTGACTAACTCAGCTACCCCTCTGAAGCTTTTGTACATGGTTTCTTGTAGCTTAGAATCAAAGAACCATAGAATCCTAGGGCTGGAAGAGACCTCAGGAGATCCTCAAGTCCAGCCCTCTGCCCAAAGCAAGACCTGTAGCTGCAGCAGTGTCGCTGTCAAAGATCGTCCACTGGACTAGATCAGTCTCGTGAGCCTTATGTTTTTCTCTAGGCATGAGATTTACCTTGTCTTATGGTAAGAATCCTGAACAAGTTGGCAGTATCCTTTAACAGCAAACAATGGGCCAATGCAATGTTGGTGAAAATCAGCACTCAGGTCCCTTGAAGTTACTGATTTACACCGGCGAAGGATGTGGCCCGTTGTTGTTGGTTCTTTTCAAATCAGCCTTAAATCTTTAAATTGCCTTGTGTGCTGTGAGTAGTGACCGAGGAACATGGTCGGAGGCTGAACTGAAGAGTCACACCTGGCCTTATAAACAAAGGACAATCCATGAAAAGTTTTGTTTTGGTGCAATAATGGGAATCCAGTCAGACGGGGATGACAACACAACCAGAAGCTGCCTTTGCCCAGCAGGCATTGAAGTGCTGGGCCCAGCTGCGGACTGGCTTAGGATAATAGGACATGCCTGTATCTTTAACACTGCAGCGTCCTGGTGTGGAAATTGCCTTCCTTGGAATAAGAGGGGGAGGGGGCATGCGACAGGAGCTAAACCAGAAAGCACCTGGCAAGCAGATGGCTATTAGCATTTTTATACCGGACCCACACCTTCATTAAGGATTATGGTGGCTTTCTCTGGGTAATGGTTTTAGACTGAGGTTTGGGGTTGTAAAGAATTAGAAAATTGTAGCCAGTTACTGTTAAACCCGAGTTATTTTTAGAGGACAAGGGACTGAGTGATAGGTCTGAGCCAGAAGCCGAATGAGAGGTGCTTGAAATGTTAAGGCTCAGAGAAGATTACTGTGCAAGGCTAGAACAATGTTTTCTATGCATAAAACAGAGCCCCCGTGCATTTCAGTTGGATGCACAAAGCAACTCAAAAGGATCGCAGCGGGGGGAAGGGGGAGAGCTGGAATGAAGTGGGAGTTGCTAGCCATAGTAATAACGTGGGATCCCAAGGGTGTGACCAGCATTGTGTGGATTCCTCCGACTGTTTACTTGTGATGCGGATAAATATCCTGACTTTGACCATTGGCTAAGGCAGAGCCATCCATTTTGTACCATGATTTATGTTTGTTTACCCCTGTCTCGTGTGGCAACGTTCTGTCTGCAATTTGTTTCCTCCCAATATACCTGTGACCCTAAAGGATGAACTCGGGATGTTTTTAAATGGTCAGTATTGAGAATCTTTGGAGCCTGGGAAGGATGGGGTGGACCCTTAGGGCCAGATTTAGAGTCTCTCATGTTGCTGATCAGTCACTTGCTCAAGGGTGGGCAGTAATTTTTGGTGGGAAGCCAATCCAAGCCTCTGGTGAGTGGTCAAGAGCCGTACTATTCTATGATACTGATGGAGAGGGTGCAGAGTCCTGGACGAGGGATGTGAAAGGTTAAGAGTGATGCTTACTGGTTCTGGTTAATCATTAACCAGTGGGGAATGGAGCAGCCCACTGTGGACAGGGGTGCCCCACAGACAGGGCCTGGCTTCACTCATGCCCCCTTTAACAGTTAACTAGTTAGACATAATATGTAAACGGGATTTCACATCCCTATCTTAGACAGAAGTTCGGTGCAGAAAGGAGATCAGGATGGGGGATTGGAGTGCAGGAGTGCATGTGGGTGGTGGCAGCGTACCACAGATTCCCTGACATCTGTGGTACGCTGGGAAGTTTTTAGGCAGAAGCCTATAGAGGCAAGGTATTTTTAAAGTCTCTTGGGGGGGGGGGGGCACCTTCTGTACTTGAAGTCCCCAAGTGGGGAGCCTCCTTGACAGATGGCAATTCTAGAACCCATTCCAGGGCTTCACCACCCTCCTAGGGAAATGGTTTTTCCTAATATCCAACCTAGACCTCCCCCACTGTAACCTGAGACCATTGCTCTTCGTTCTGCCATCCGTCACTACTTAGAACAGCCTCTCTCCATCCTCTTCGGAACCCCCTTCAGGTAGCTGAAGGCTGCTATCAAATCCCCCCTCACTCTCCTCTTCTGCAGACCAAACAAGTCCCAAATCCCTCAGTCACTCCTCATAGGTCATGCGTTCCAGCCCCTCATCATTTTTGCTACCCTCTGCTGGATTTTCTCCAATATGTCCACATCCTTTCTGTAATGGAGGGCCCAGAATGGGATGCAGTACTCCAAATGTGGCCTCACCAGTGCCGAATAAAGGGGAATAATCACAGATCTGCTGGCAGTGCTCCTACTAATGCACCCCAATGTGCTATTGGCCTTCTTGGCTGCAAGGGCACCCTGTTGACTCACTTTGAGAGCCACTAATGAAAAGCACCATTAGAGGTAAGTAGTGTTATTTATTTGCGTGGCTCTGCATTGCAGCTACCCAGCGCTGGGTCTAAAAGGCACACTCTAGCTTTTAGCTGTCTCACGGGATTAAAATCCAAAACTAGACTATGGGAATCCTGAGGCTGTACTTGACACCAGTCACCCCTTTTTTGGAAACATGCACGGCAATTTAAGGAAGTTTAAAGGAGTCGTTACGTTGCCATTATTCTGCTATTAACAAAAGATAATATCGTGCATCCTCT
The DNA here is from genome assembly GCA_032595735.1 of Pelochelys cantorii. Lineage (NCBI taxonomy): Eukaryota > Metazoa > Chordata > Testudines > Trionychidae > Pelochelys > Pelochelys cantorii. The sequence goes on from CM064332.1 coordinate 67,912,938, forward strand.
AAATAGAGGGTTGAAAGTAATAGCAGCCAAGCCCTTTCAACAGCTGATTGATAATGGGTGAAACGTATCCTATTGCCTGAATTGTGACAGTGTCCATTGGGACATTCTTACTTTGCTTTCCTAACCAACCACACAACTCAACTGTCTTCTCTTTTTTTCCACTCAACAATTTATACTAGACAATTAGTGAAGGTGAAGAGGCACTAGATCCACTAATGTCATCAGGAAATCTCTCCAGAGAGAGCACGAGGGAGGCCATTCTGCAAAAGAATATTACTGCTTCCACTAATGGAGCGCTCTGTGCTGTCTATATTTTTGACTTGCTCTGTACCAAATATATTTTGCTCTAAAAAGTCAATAAACACAAATTAAAAACAACCCCCACTCCTGTAGCACAGAGTTTAATATCCTGAGCCCTGATTAGTTTTGACATCTGCCACAGCTGTAAATATTTTGCACTTGTTTTTGGAATAGCTGCCTGTGGAAACCTGCCGCTCCTGATTTATGCAGCCTCATTGAAACCAAATATTGGGGCAGAATTTGGTCCTCAAATGTAAGGATGTTCGCATTGCTTAAAATGTGTCTAGATCATTTCAGATTGACTGTGTAGTTATGCAAACATAATGTGCATATGTTTTTAATATTGCTACCTTTTAAAAACCCCTTGTATGTGGATTTAGCATGCAGCTAAATGATTTGAAAATAGCAAATATCTTTATGTTGCAGAGTGTGTGTTTTTTTTAAACAGTCTTGCCTTAATAGATGATCTGTTCCATCTCTCAAACAGATCTTTTCTCTTCCTTCTACCTTGATAGTATCTTCCCCCAGTTCAAAGACTCACAGCAGCAGTAAGGTGCTGGAAAGAAAGGCAGGAGCAGACGGGAGGAATGGGTAGGGTACTTCCAGAATTTATTCTGCTGGTCTTCAAAGAGGGTCTCCACTCTCCTGGAATAGATTAAAATGTAAATTACCAAAAAGGGAAAATCAGGGCACTTCCTTTCAGAGGGTGTCAAGTGCAGGCAGCTTTCCTTTTGGAGGGGGCGCTTTTATCCCAGAGGTGCACAACAATTTTTGAAGGGGGGCCATATCACGAATTTTGGAAGTGGTTGTGGGCTGCCCCTGAAAGGGTGTGGCCTCAGGCAGAAGGGGGCCACTCCCTCTAGGTGTGGCCCACCCCTGGTGGGGGGGGGGGGAGGATACTTTGCGTGCTCTCCCGCCCCCAGACCTTGATTGGCCTGGGGATGGGGGAGCGTGTGAAGTCTTTGCCCCCTGCCCTGCCAAGATCACGTGGTACCTAGAGAGACCCTCCAGCTGTTTTGAGCAGCTGGTGGTTCCCTCCCTGGCAGTGGGAGGAGACTTTGGGTGCTTCCTCATCCCCCTGTCTCGATTGATCTGGGAGCGGGGGAGCAGCAGGGCTGCTTAGGGAGTTGGATCTGGCCCGCGGACTTTATCTTGCCTCCCCAGTTATATCAGCACAGAAATAGTTGACTGATGAACCAGGGTGGGGAGGTATGGAATCACAAGTGCATGCAGAAAGAATTCATGGGGAGACTGTGACAAGGAGGGAATAGAACAAGGATACTGTCCTTTTTTTTAAAATTATTTTATTTATTTATTTGTTTTTTTTAATCCCTACCAGTTCTGCTGTTACTAAGGGCTTGTCCTCACTATGCCGGGAATCAACACTCCAGCGATCGATCCACTGGCCGTTGATTTATTTGCATCTGCTTAGATGTAATAAATAAATCTCCAAGTGCTCTCCCACCAATGCTGGTACTCCACCAGGTTGAGAAGAGTAGCCGGTGTTGATGGAAGACCAGCCCCTGTCGATCTCACTGACCTTATCATACTCAAGATGCCGCAATAAGTACGCCAACTTCAGCCATGCTATTCGAGTAGCTGAAGTCTCGTCAATGAGATTGACAAGCAGGGGTTAGTGTAGACTTGCCCCCAAATCAAAAGCTGCTGTTGACTTGTGCCTCTGGGTTTAAAGAGTGACTGTCCCTGTAACACATCAGTGTAGAATGAGCCCCAGATGTTGATGTGAATTGTGCTGTAATTGTGTGTGGCTTTGCAAATCAAAATGGAGAGTTACTGCTGATATTCTGATTCAGTAAGGACTTTGTCGGGACTGGTCACATGCTTAAGTTCCTTGTCGAATCAGGGCCATGAGGCGAGATCCAAAGCCCATTCATGTCAATGGGAGTCTTTCAATTGACTTTATGCCCCTTGTGAAGATAGACATTTGCTGGAAGAAAAAGAAAAGAGAGCGGAAATGTGCCAGTGTGGTTAGAAATTCACCACTCACTGGACAGCACAAACTGTCCCAGTGCTGTGAAAGGATGGGCCACAGTCAGTGTTCCCTCTAAGAATTTCCAACCGTGAGCGGAGAGTTTTGGCACTGGTTTGGATGTGTGCCACCGTGGCATCTAATTTATTCTCTCTCTCTCTCTCTCTCTCTCTCTCACTCTCTCACACACACACACACACACACACACACACACACACACACACACACACACACACACACACACACACACACACACGTTCCCAACTACCCAGCCGTTGGAGCAGGTATTCCACATACACACCCCCGCCACTTGGCTGCAGCAGGCCCCACCACTCCATCCCAGCGGCTCCCTCACCATGCCATTTCAGCCGGCCCCGCCCACCAGAGCAGCTGCTTGCCGCATGGCTCTCCAGAGGAGGTGGGTGGGGGAAGAATTTTTTGTGCATGAGCGCACGCCTTAGCAGACACTATGGCCGCAGTGCTGAGAATAGTCATGGTGCTATGGAATGGGGGTGAAGTTTTGTGTGTTTGGCACCTCCAGCATGTCTGCCATTTCATCTCAGGTCTTCTCAACCTTCCTGCTGTTCTGCTTCTGATTTTCTTTCACGGAGACACTCTTGCATCAAATTGCGTGTTGATTCTGGCATGTGGAATGAAAATATTCACCATTGAACTCACCATGGAGACCAGTCATCTTATTTCCACTATTTTTTGTTGGTAATTAGTTTGTATTGCCGCATCCCGTTGGTGTAACAATCAGAGTGCTGGGCCCTCTTCTGTTAGGGCTGATATAGACATTGGTGATCTAAACAGATTTTGAAGTAATGTGAGATTTTTAATCTAACTGCTACTATTAATACCAGCCTCTTGTTTTATCAAGTAGAAAAGATCTGTTTTACTGGCTTTTGAACTGAATTAGACCAGGTCTATGCTAGACTTAGAAGGTCGGGGTAAGCAACTCCAGCTATGTCAAATACGTAATTGGAGTCAGTTTATCTTATGCCGAGCTTGGTGCCATCTTCACAGTGGGAGGTCGATAGGAGCAAATGCTCCTTATGCCTCATGACTTCAAGAAGTACCAGCACTGACTGGAGCTGCCCTCACTGTTTGATTTAACGGCTCTTAATTAGACCTGCTAAATCAAATGTCCGAAGATCGATTTCTGGTGCGGCAACTGGGGATGTGGCCTTAGAGAACAGTTAGATTTAGGTTAGACATGGTCTACCTAAATTCCACCTGACTCGGACAAACTGAGACAAACAATGTTAGAATCACATTTAAAAATAACACATTCATTTAGTCTCCTCAGAGTTGCCTGGCCTCATGTTAGGAACCAGATTAGCTGAATCCAGGCATAGGTCACTGTCAAACTCAAATTCCCTGACTCTTTAAAGGGTGATATAGAGGGCCTCCTGAGGTAAAGGCATCTGGTACTCTCTAACACCTTGCTGTCAAGGTGGGCACTGAGCAGACATCATTGTTAAAATACTGGAGCCTTAACTTTAAATGGCCATAATTAAAAAACTTCAGCATGATTGAATTTCCAATGTTGTTCTAGCCATATTGGTCCCAGGATATGAGAGTGACAAAGTGGATGAAGTATTATCATTGGCTGACAGGATCGACTTCTGTTGGGGAAAGAGACATGCTGTTCAGAGCTTGAAAGCTTTTCTCGTTCATCAGCAGAAATTGGACCGATCAATTATATTACCTCATCCACCTTGTCTCCTTTGAATTTCCAGGCTTTCAAAGATGTTAACATCTGTTTATATCCAGATATTATATTTATACGATATATTTATATCTGTAATTTAATTGACATCCATGAACAAGTGTAACTGCAGCTTAATGGATATTTTTGGACTGGGAAATTTTTGGAATATTGTTGGAAAATCTTCAGCCCAGTCATGTTCATGTTCAAGTGAATGAGAGGTTGTGCTGTTTTCTTCAATGAGACCAATATCAGGGATTACCACAAAATGGTCAATCAAAGTGGATGATAATTCTGTAACCGTTACCTCATGGCTGTTACCTATGTATACATTCAAAGAAAAAATGCATGTTAGGTGACAAAGGGGCAGTTAGCAGAGTTGCTGACTCGAGTCCCACGACTTGAACTCGAGTCCGACTTAAGTTGCCTAGGTGACTCGACTTGAGACTCTACTCGGGTACATTGTTTGTGACTTGAGACTCGACTTGAGATTTGCTAATTTTGTTAAATCAACTTGGTGAAAAAATTGTCTGAAAATGCCGATATTGATGGCTTGTACAAAAGTGACTTGACATTTTTAAAATTAAGGCTTGAGACTCGACTTGGGACTTGACTCGAAAGTGACTTTAGGGACTCGAGACTCGACTTGAGACTTGAACTGTAGCGACTTGAGACTCGACGTGGACTTGACAATGACTACTTGAAGACAACACTGGCAGATAGCATTTATTGCTTTGTTTGGTATTGTAGGTTTGATTGAATTATGGCATTTTTTTGTAGTGCATGTGTCCACAGAACGTAGCATTGCAAACATGTTTGTTTTAAATCATATCTTCTGACTTTTAAAAAATGTGTTTTTTTTTCTATTTGATTTTTATCGAGACAATCCTTGAAAGTCCATTTGTCAGACAGAAAAGTACATTTGTATACAATGTCAGTGTTATTGGGAAAAGTCTGGCTGGGCTAAACCTGTGCTTTATTCTCAGCAAGCAGCTTTCATGTTTTCAAAAGTCTGCTGGAGACACAACTATTTACTTTAAATCCTCTCTTGATGAATCCTGAGCTGTGACTCAGCATTTTTATTTTTGGTGGGAGAGGGAGGGAATGGAGGAAAGTTGGGGTCAAGGGGACTGAGGATTATGGGAAAGTTCTGTGGAGAATAATTGGCTTACTGTAACCGTTGTAAAACAAGCTATAGAATATGCAGGAGAATTAGATCCCTGTTCTACAATTCTATAGGTTGGTTTAAAAGCCTCTGTAGAAAGAATCCCATTCTATATTAAATTCCATAGGATTTGAGTAAAGTCTGTTGAGCTCTACAAGACTTTTCCAGAATGGAGATGAACAGGTGTCTTATTTCTCTTCCAAAATCTCTTCTCTAACCCCCTCATCCTGTAAGCACACACACCAGCCACGTTAGGCACATCTGTAGCCCCGTTGAGGTGAATGGTACTACACACACAAGTGTTTGCAGGATTAGGATCTAGCAGTAGAACCATGCTGCTGGGAACAAACTGCTTTTGTCACAAACTGCTTTTACTTCAGCAGCACACAGTAAAAGAATGCCATCGATGCACCAAATCCATCGCTCTGGGAATTTTCCTGAATTATAATTACCTCAATATTATCAATGTCATTTTGTTACATTTTGTTTGGATGTCAGTGGCTGACTATAGTTCCGTTTGCATTTTACATTCACTTCACTTGGACAATAGCTGTACATCTGATATCTATAGAAGAACCCTAAATGTAAAGCTTTACCAATGACACTTGTAATTGGTTAGTGAAATTCCTTTGTAGAAGAATGGCTACTTTTAAATCCAAGATTGACTAACCAATTACAGAGAGACAGCAGAATCCATCTACAAATGTAAAAGTCTCAGAAGAATAGCCATGTTAGTCTGTACTTTTTAAAGAAACAACAAGTAGTCCTATAGCACCCTAGAGACTAACAAAAATATATGTATAGTATCATGAAATTTCATGAGCAAAACCCACTTCCTCAGATCTACACATTCAACATTGTTACCCTGGGCTTGACGTTAACAGGTTGGCGGATTACACAGCCAATTTCTCCTGCCTTTAACACCCCCATTTTCACATCAGAAGTGATGAATGGGACACAGCCAGCCTCATTAATTAGTCTTATTAATATGGGTCCTGCAATTGACAGGTGTCACTTCTGCTGCTTTTCTTTTTCTTTCTTTCTTTCTTGCTCAGCTTTAGAAAACAACTTGGCTATTCCAGTTGATCTTATGTTTTTTATGAGGACAATATTTAAACCATCGCACAATCATTTGCTCACTGAGACATACTCTACAAGTGGACTTTGGAAAAATAAAGGATATTCTTTTAAAGTATAGCCACAAATGGAAAAAATATTAGGCCCACTAGAACATATCTGATGCATTGATACAGACTGCAATTTGCATTTATGCTCTACAAAACCAATGAAAGGTGCAATAAAGGGGTAGCCAAAATTACTAGTGATTTTCAGTATTTTTGCACCTGAGAGTCATGGCAAATTGGCCATTTCTGACAAGCCAAGCCAACCTGGAGTTACAACTTCAGCATGATACAAATCCCTAGCTCTCCCCACAAATGATTGTTACTTGTTCATTAATGTCTGTGGATTTATGAAAATTATTCCCATTAACACAAAGAGCAGTTGCATGGGTAAATTTTCAGTGCATCAGTTTTAGATTGGGCTCCCTGAGAGCATCTTTCTTTGAAAGGGGAGTGTAGAAAAGAAAACTGATGTTGACAAAGATTTCAAACTCCAGCTCACCAGTGTTTAAATGTCACACGCACATTAAGTAGCATCCTTAGCCTGTTCCTTACTCATGTGATCCATGCTAACGATGAATGCTTAGGATTCGTTTATGCATTCTTGCATCTAAATGCTCCTTGGAACAAATCAGAGCAAGATCAGTTTACTCCAGCTGAGAATCTGGTCAAATAGTTTCAATGTTAATAGATGTTTGGGGATTGTAATTTTTTTTACAGTGTACTAAGGAGAGGCAAAGGATAACTCAGTTTACCCTGCAGCCATTAGAATCTTTATTGTGAATAGGTTGGTGCAATATTCCAGAGCATAGCCAAAATATATTTCACAAGACCCTTTACTTGAATGTTACTTAAGAAGACTTGCTCTTTAGCTACAAGTGAAGTTCACACCTGAACTTTTGTTAGTTTTTAATCTACTCATACCTTCATTAATTAAGTGCCATACCTAAATTAACTAATTTATATCTGCTAATAAAAATCACATTTGGGTTTGTTTACAGTTTTGACTACAGAGGCTTTGATCCTCTAAAGCAGCCTATTCGTACAGACCCATGCACAGTCCCATTGTGTTCAGTGGCTCCTACATCCCCAAGGGAATTGTGCTTATCTCAAGGTACCCTTGGAAGACAGGTGTATTTGCATTGGGCTTCTATATTTCTCCCCTGGCCACTGGGCACCATATTGTCTCTCTGCCGGCATCTGCCCAGAAACCATTCTGGGGGAGTCGAGTTTTCTCGGGGCACAAGGAAACACCACAGAAGATATTGGCAAATGGCTCAGCATCAGGGGGATGCTGATGCAGGGAACAGCTATGTCCGCCATATCTCTTGTTGCAGAAGTCTACACCTCCTCTCCTCTGGAGTGGCAGGAGAAAATTCTGCTGGATGAGGTGGCACTCCACAAAGTTCTGGCCAGTTTCTTCATAGGTCTCCATTAGGATCTATGGATAGGAGTGTATTGCCCTCTCTTAGGTATATAAAGCCCTAACATCTTTTAAGCCATCCAGCCCACTGGTTTTGTGTCTTCTGTAAAAGAAAAATCACCAGATTAATCATATTATCCCATATACAAGTCCTGAATGAGTAGTGTACGTGTGGTTGTGCCTCATACAAAACTTATGAGCGGTCCCACTGATTTGCTGAATTGATGGTCCATCCTTCCCTGGAAGTCAGTAAGGCATTGCCTTCTCTGTGAGTAGAAACAAGCCCTCAATGGTTTGATGATTTTGACACTCTCTCAATCCCCAAGGCTATGTGCGACAGGTTTTTCAACACAGACATTACAAAATATCCTGGACATGCTGCCAGAGGAAGGTAGGTGGACGAGAACATAAAGTAGGCGTTCCTGATTCTTAGAAATACTTTGCTTCTGTTTGCAAGGAAAAGAACAGACACGCTGCATCATCTCCAAGGATGTAAATGCAGCATGAAGAGTATTGTGGCTGAAGGCAGAAGTGTCATTTCCTTCATTACCTTTGTAATTGAGCTATTTTTGTCATATTTATGCAAGTTGTATGTTACTGTCAGGACCATGTGCTTACATCTAACTAGTTGGAATACTCCACAAGCCATTCTGCCTTTTACCCACATGTCCCAGCAAAATTACTCTGATTAATTCTTGGGTTTAAACAGCATGTTTGTGTATTCTGCACTGACTCATCAAAGCACAAGAAGCAGTTTTTCAGATACTTATTTGAATACAGTTTTATTGCACAATATTGGGGAATGTGCAAAGATTAAAATTTAAGTTAAAAGCATACAACTTTCTGGAGGTCACTGTTTTCTATAAGAGAAATGCTTCATGGGTTTTGTAGCCTATTTTAGGACTACTGTATATCTTTTAGTCAGGGGTAGGGAACCTACAGCCCATGGCCAGAAGCAAAGCTGGAACACAGCACATGCTGAAGTAAGTGTGAATGAGGGGTGGTGGTTTTGTTTTGTTTTGTTTTTGTTTTTGCTTCCTACACTGGGAGCGGGCAGTAGTGAGGGTTTATTTGTTTTTTGTTTCTCTCTTGGGAGTGAGTGAGTAGGTTTTTTCCTTGTGTGTGGCCCTGGACTGATTTTTCTGTGGGTCAGTAGCCCCTGACCGAAAAAAGGTTCCCTACCCTTGTTTTAGGTAGAGGGAGGCAGGGGTGACATTTCAAATTTTGGTAGGGGGAGGCAGCTTTTAACCATGATTCAATTCCAGAGGCTACACAGACACCTGAAAACTACTGGGTTTTTTGCAGGTAATAACTTAGAAATTAACTGCCAGGAACAGTGTTCCTAATTCTTATATAAAGAAAAAAATATATTAACAAATGCCAATTAAAGCCATATTTTAAGTTTATTTGTGAATTTGGAACAATCAACAGCAGGATATTTCCAATCCCAAATCCTGAGATGTCAGTTTTGGAGCCTTACCACAAGTATGGTACTTTGTATGCTATCTTTAGTAGAGAGAAATAGAATTATTTTTTATTGTTTTTTTTAAATGTTCTTGGTGTTGTTGTTTTTTAAATGTCCTATAGTCCACATTTTGAAGAGGAGAATGAGAGAGTTAATTTCGTGCTGGAACATTTAAAAGTGAATAAATGACTGAAAAAAGCAAACAACACTCCAGATTGGAAGGAGGTCCTTAGTGTGTTGCTCTAAGCATTTGAGAGTATAAACATCACCTCCATGACATTCACTGAAGGTACTCAAGTTTGTGAGACTCTGCCACCCTCAGAAATATTGAAGAGTAAGTAAACAGGAGACTTACCAGTTGGAAGAGAAGGGCTTACAGCATAGCAGACACACAGGCTGTATAGGGCAGCACATGTAAAAAACCAGCAGCTTTTTGGAAGGTGTTCTGGGAAAAACCCTTAGAATTAAAAAGTGCAGTTGCAGCCTACTGTGGAATCAACATGTGTGAATGAGCCCTACTTGGTAACCTGACCCACGGCCCATTGTAGTCAAAGGAAAGACTCTCCCAGACAAGTTGGACTAAATAGAAGAATAGGATGGCTGCCTTGGGGTATCGCCATTCCCCCCAACATTGGAGAGTTGGAAAAAAAGGGAAAGTTTGATGCGTAACTGAAGCCATGTTTGTGCTGTGACAGCTCGTGTTTGTTTTTTGACAGTAGGGGGAGATCCCAGGGGGTCATTCTTTAGCTCGGCTGCTCTTGCAGTGAAGCACTGAAACATCCCAAGCTGGGCTAACTTGGATGTGCCTGGGGCAGCAGCCCCATCTCCTGCCTGAGCAGCAGTGTGTCTGCTGGCTTCGTGAGGGGCTTGCTCCTCCCAGCCTTTGTAACATAGTGACCTGTGAGGATGGGGCCAGAGCATGATGAAATCCTTCCCCACCTACCACTCCCTGAGCCTGCTTGTTTCAATGGATTTTTAAAATGGCTGCAGAAGCTCCCAGCTGTTGGATCTGCATTCCTGTGGGGAGGGCAAAGAATAGACACCCCTGGGGAAGGGGAGAGGAGAGGGAACTTGCTTTTCCAGCCGTGTGGTTGAGGGCGTGTGTGGAGAGGAACAGTCTCCGCACCGGCAGGTCTGGGCTGGCAGGGGAGGGGAGAAGAGTGAGCCAAGGGAGGCCAGCAAGCGCCATGACTGCTCATCTTTGCATCATCATTTTGCTGCTGCAGTTCTGTTCTGGCCAAGAATGGAACCAGTATCCCAGGAGCTCTGAGTCTAACCCAGCTGCTCCTCATTTCAGCCAGGTGCCAAGCAGCAGTTGGCCTGGGCTGGGCCTTTTGCTGTGCTTGAGGTGAGCCTGCAGTCCTCTCACTCTAGGGAGGGGGAGAGGAGTAAACCAAGAAAGCTGCCTGCATTGCTCTGACTCCTGGCTGGAAGGGAGGCAGGAGATTGTGTCCTGCTATGACAGGAAACCTAGGAGGAGCTCCAACCCCCCCTTAAATGGTGCCCTGGGGGAAAGAGGATTGTTGGGTGCAAATCATCTTTGGTAGAACTCTGTGCCTTCCGTGAGGTGTGCCAGGGAAGAATGAGTCAAAATATACCTTCAGCTTCCCTCCCCTTCCAGGGAAGGCATTTGGTTCCATACTTTCTCTGCCATGCAATACTGACCAGCCCAGTTTTCTTCACGTGACCAAACCCACATGATTGGAAGATAAGTTTTACTCCTCTTTTGAGTGCTTACTCATGTCCCGTCAACTTGGACGTGCGTGCTTGCCACATGCACCAGTGCCAGAAGGTTTTTCCCTCTGCAGCATCCGTAGGGGACCAGCTCGGGTGCCCTTTGGAGTGTCACACACGTGCCGTGGTATAGGGTGCCGCCAGCTTCCCCCACCCTCAGTTTCGTCTTGCTGCCAGTGACAGAGCTTGGTACCGTGTTGCTGCAGCTACTGCTGTCGCTTCTCCTTGATCTTGTTCTTCAGTTGTTTGTAGTTAAGTTGCCATCTCTTGTCATTCAAAAACCCATAGTACTTAGTGACTTGTTAGCTTCCTCATTGCTACTTTGACTCAGGACAGGGCATGCACTGGTTCCCAGGCTAGAAACCATGTGATTGCTGCAGGAGGCCAATGCCCATTAAGCAATCTACACAGTAGCTTTTTACAATGTTTGTGCGAAGGACACATCACTGGTAAGTGTAGAATTTGCAAATGCTTCAGGCCCAGGACAAAGAAGGGGAGAGACATTCAGCTCAAAGCTCTTCTTACAGAGTCTGCCCCGGCCCTTATGCTGGAGGAGTGCTCGGATGCCACACAAGCACCGTGGCTTTGGTGCGCAGTGCCCCGCCGATACTGTCTATCAGCCTGAACCAGCTCCAGTGAAGAACCTTAAGAAGATGGGGAGAGGAAGATCTCCAGTGTTCCATCAGGGAAAGGACAAATCTTGGGGGAGATCAAGGCTCTCTATTGGGCAGTTCTCCACCTCAGTGGAGCTTGAAGGTCCAGGCTCAAGCTGAGCAGAGCAGCCCAGCCTATTCCCCACCAACTGCCCCAAATAGTGGTGGGTGTCCTTGGCATCTCCATGTGCCTTCCACGCCAGAGGTCCTATGAGCAGCACAGGACATTATGTCCTTATCTGTGCCACCCACACCAGTCTCCCATTCTGGCTCTTTACACTTTTCATGGTCTGTGTTGGTCTCTTACAAAAGGAGGGCCTGTCACACACAATGGGACCTGGACTGGGTGGAGGTCATACTAGATGTTACCTCAGTATCTCTCTATGTAAAAGTTTTTTCCTGACGGACAACAGAATGTTCCTGCCAGATGACAGGATGACATCATCACGTCATTGGCATCAACAGGCTCTCTTAGCAAAGCGAAAGTGGCCGGAGATTAGGGGGTAGGCAAGTGTAGCGAGCAGAGGGCGCAGCGCACTAGTAAATGATTAATAATATAATAGGCTTGAGACACTAAGATTCCTGGTGGTGTTTAAAAACTGGCTTTCTTTTTGTGTGTCTTTTATTCTAGGTTTTTTTGTGACACATTGAATAGCAAAGGCCCTTGTAAAGATGTTTTATGGCTTGCCTCAAGTACAGTCTGCTTAAAATGTGGAGTTATACACATAGCATGTAGTAGAAGTATTGAAGCACAAAAAGAATTACCTAATTCAGGCACTTACGGCAACCTGCCCTACACCCCTGAAACAAAGCAGAAAAAAAGTTGTTTCACCTACCTCTGAATGGACTGTACATGTGCCTGCAGAGTCTCTAGTTAAATTGCATTTTTCTGTTAATGGGGAAAAATAGAACTTAAACAGAGCTACTAACTCAGTAAAGTGGAGCAATAGCTAAGGAAGATGTTTCTCTTTGCCTTTTCCTGCACCTGTAAAGTGAGGACCTATCTTCCTAGTATGGGGTCATGTGCAATGCAAACATTTTATTCTGTTGGGCTATTGCTGTTAGAGCTATGGATCATGGCAATGAAAACCGCTTATTCTCACTTGCTGTTGCTCCATTCAGCTATAGTAGGATAAATGTTGCTTGCTTTACTCACACGAGTAGTCCCTTTTGAAATCAGTGAGACTAATGTGAGTAACAAGGGCTGACAAAAATGGGGCCCTAAGCTCAGGGTCCCCTCCCAAATACATCTCTAATGCTTTATTTTTGAGAGCAGGGGTCTAGCTGATCTGGTATGATTAATTGGTCTGCATGTATCATCCCCCACTTCTCATTTCTGACATCATTATAAGGGTGGAAATAAATACATGACGACCATGTTTTATTCTTCCAGGAGTAAATGAGCCTATGGATTTTCCCAGCACTTGGAATAACTGCATAATCTCTCATACCAGTAGCGTAGAACTACTGGTAAATGATGAATTCAGTGTGACACAATAACGTGCTCAAGTCAAAACTACTGTGATGCTAAGAAGCTTGAAGTTCGGGAGTTTGTTCTCAGTTTCCCATTTGTCGGTCTTTGGTTTTTGCTTTATAATTAACTCTGCATGAACTCTCTGCTTGACTGACTTATTGTGTAGCTAGTAGCACAAGGAGGTGCAAAATACCATTGAAAAAATCAAAATAACTGCATACACAGTTCAGAACAGAAGTAACAGCTATGTAAACTCCAGGTTTTTATTACAATAATAGTAACAACCTACATGCTCATGCCCCTGGTTCATATGAGCTTTCCTTAAGTGAGACCTGAAGATTGATATATTTTTTTTTTTTAACACTCAGACCAGGTCTACACAGATGTGAAAAATCAATGGAAGGCAACTCCAGCTACACGAATGGCATAGCTGGAGTCTACATACCTTGTACTGATTTTCTGGGGTGGCCCTACAGTGGGAGATTGATGGGAGAAATGCACTCGTCGACATCCCTTTCTCTTCGTGAGAAGTACAGGCACTGATGGGGGTGCCCTCAGTGTTCAATTTAGTGGGTCTTTACTAGACCCACTAAATCCAACCGCAGAGGATTGATCACCAGAGCATTGATTCTCTAGCAGGTGGAAATGTGGCCCCAGATCTGCTCACTGTATACCTATAAATAAATTGGACAAAATATGTAAGGCTGGGATTTTCATAGGCAGCAAAGGGCTAGTGTGCACATTTAGTTTGCAGTAAGTGGGGATGTAAATCTGCCATGCACTGGTCTACCATGCACTAGCTGTCTGTGTGGACACTGCTGATGCATGCTAACAGTTCCTTAATATGTTTTGATTTAGTCCTATTTCAAAGAAGCTTAGATCAAAGCATGGTAACAAACCATTAACCCATACGAGCAGGTTCTACATTGGACAATCAGTGCGTGGCAGCCTAGCATAGTGTGGCTTCACACCTGTTTGCCATGACCTAAACCTTTCGTACACAAGGCTAAAGGGAGTTAGGCCTGCAAAGTCCATTGAATTCAGTGGGAATTTTTGACCCCTCCCTGACTAAACGCTAATCTTATGCACGTCTAATCTGTTTTCCTGCACTTTATGTAGCCAGGTGCACATAGTGCTGAAGGAGAGCAGAGTGGGTATAAAATGCTTCCTTTCAGATACACTTTGCCCTACTGTGAGTGGACTGTACAAGGCCTATGGGGTTGGAAAATGAGGCCCAGTGGGTGCATTAAGGAAGGTTTGGATCCTACAATTGGATATGCACTGTCACATAGGGCCCAGAATAACTTGCAGGATTAGGGCTTGACTCAGCTCCCATTGAAGTCACATGAACACTGACATTGATAATGCAGAATCAGGCATAAATGAGCTGAGTCTTAGCTCATGAGAGACCAGGCAAGATTTCAGTTTACGAGCTATAATAAGCAAAACAATTTGTAAGCTGTTTTAAGTTTGGGAGGAGGGATCAGGGTTTTTATAGATGTGCACTTTTGCAGGCTTATTGCTCTATTAAGTTTTTTTTAATGCTAATTAAATAGGTCTGCATATATCATCCCCGTTCACATTTCTGACATCTTTATAAGGATGGAAGGAGATTGGCACAGTGGTTTTTCTCTGACATCAGTTTCTGTGCTGTTAAAAAGCAAAATGTTTTGTTTAATAAATGTTGATTTAGTGTAAAACTGCTTTGGCTTGACTCCCAGATCAGGTAGTTCTACTTGTGGAAACCACCTGTTACAGTAGGTTTTTGGGGTTTTATTTTTCGGAGCACAGGGTTGTCTGACACATAAGGATTTGCAGTGTCAGGAAAACTGGAAAAGAGAACTATTTTGCATAGGACATCAGTTTAAAAAAATGTAATTTACATGTTGGACTATAAGAATATTATTTCTCTGTAGTAAGCCTGTGTTTCCATTATAAAGGTCTGTAGAATCTTCAGAGATTATAGGATTATAAAATCTTGGCAATAAAAAAAATGTGCAGAGAGTTGAAAGTTGGCTTCAAATATGTCAGCCTAGGACAGGATTTTGTTTAACCACATTAAAAAAATCAGCTTGTTTATTTTTAGATTGTGAGAAATTTTTTTAAAAACTACTCCTCCTGTTCTCCCCCCCCCCACACACAAATTTTATTGTTTTCAGATTCATTTCTGTGCTGCAGAAACTGACAACTTGAAAGGGGGAAAAGGCATTTCTGGACTGTGCCTTGTTAGAGTAAAATGAATTGTTTACAGGGTAGAATTTTCAAAAGTTCTAGAGTGATTCAGGGCCTTAGTGGCCAGACTTGAAAAAGTATTTAAGCATCTAAAGATGCAGACTTCATGCACTGATTCTAGTGGCAGTATGGCGCCTAAGGAGAGAAGCTAACATTATGCCATTATTTAAAAGGGTAAATGGGATAATCTCGATAATTATAGATCTGTCAGTCTAATATTGATAGTGGGCCAAGACAATGGAGCAGTGGATATGAGACTCAATAAAGAATTAAAGATAATATAACACATGCCAATCAATATAGTTTTATAGAAAACAACCTGTCAAAGTTACTTGATACCTTTTTTTGAATGAGATTACATCTTTGATTGGTAAAGGTAATGGTGTTGACATAATATATACTGAGACTTCTGTAAGGCATTTGACTTGGTATTGCACTACATGTTGATTAAGAAACAAGAAAGAGATGATAATTAACATAACACACACTAAATGAATTAAAAATTGGCTAACTGATGGGTCTGAAACAGTGTTCCCCCTAACATTTTCTATCCTTGGGTGGGTTGAATTTTCTTTTGGGCAGGTTGAAATTTCTTATGTGCAACCCCAATATTGAGGTAGTATAGTGTGGCTGTGCACCACCAATACACACACACACACACACACACACACACACACACACACACCACACACACACACACACACAACACACACACACACACACACGTCTCTTTAAGCAGTCCATATGTGGAAGAAAATATATTAAAACAAGGGATAGTTAACAAAGAGCAATGCTTATGATATTTAATATGAAATCAAATAAAAAAGAAAATTAACACTACCCTTCGAGTACAACTCAAGTAAGGAAATACACCAAAATGTGTATTATCCACACAAAGCTCAGGTTTAAGTTGCTAAACAAATCTGAGTCAACTAGAAATAGTATTTGCAAGGAGAACATGACTAATACAATATTTACTGACACTGGAAAGGAGAATAAAAAGCATTCACTAAGACTTGTACATTTCTCTGGGGAATGTTTAGGATCCATGCTGTTAAAATAGATAACAGTTCTCCTGATTTGAAACTTTCACCTTGTGTCACCAACTCAAAGACTCAGAGGAGTAGCCGTCTTAGTCTGTAACTGAAAAAATTTAAAGAACAATGACTGGTCCTGCAGCACCTTAGAGACTAACAAAACTCAGAGTAGAAGCCCCAGAACAAATTAACGTATGGCTTCAGGGTTTGTAGACAGATGTATGTTTCAAAAAGCTTGCAAATAAGGTTTCATCCTACAAAACCACTAACATCACAGCTACTAGTAGCTACTTCTGACTCATAAGAGCCAGAACTCTACCACATAGCAAAGATCTGGCCTTAATGCAATACAATATACCATGTATTAATTAGTAACACAGGATTTTAAAAAATCATTAAGGTCAGTTTTAGATATGTGCAACTCTTCAAAAAAAAATTCTGTTAAAAGAATCTTTTTCTTTCTTACCTTAAGCCATTAATGCCTATGTAAACTTTGTTTGAAATGTAATTATGCAAATGTCCTCATAGCACCCTCCCATGCAGTCTGCTTCCCCCCAGCCTAGTCAGAGAGCACTGCAGCAAGTGAGTCGGACATCTCAAACAAACAGCCCTTGCCTCCACCTCACTGCACAGATGCCAGCACCCACCCACGTGCTCTTTCCCCAACCTGCCCCATTCAGTCAGCCCCTTATCTCCCCCTTCCCAGGAGGCTTGAGAGTGCTGAGTTTCTGCCTTTCCTCACACATATGGGACTCCCCAAACTCTCCTCCCCTCTGACTCACCCTCAGCTAATTACTCCCCTCTTTCTCTTCTTCCTCCTCCTTCCCCCCTCCCCCCAGCCACTTACTCTCTCTTATCTCCCTTTACCTGCTCTGGGAGCTGCCCTGTTTCAAGCAGGCAGCAGCTCTGTTTAGCTGCTTGCTTAGTGAGATGCCCCACTCCCTGCCGGTCAGCTTAGCTCTCTGCCTGCTCAGGAGCTTTGAATTTCTGAGTGGTGCTCAGAAAACAGCTGCGTGGCTGTGCAGGCATGTAGCTTACAGGGAACTCAGGTCTGAAAACATAATTGTAAACAGGGAATTGTCATTGAGCATATATGTTTCCAGTGGGGTCCTGCAGGGAACTGTTCATGTCCCTGCACTATTTAACATTTTTCTTGGTCCGAGAGAAAATATAAAATCATCACTGATGAAGTTTGTAGATGACAAAGTGGGGGAATGGTAAATAATGAAGAGGATAGGTCACTTGACACCACAAGATCTGTGTCCCTTGGTAAACAAAGCACAAACAAACAATATGTGATTTAATAGAGCTAAAGGTAAATATATCCATCTAGGAACAAAGAACGTAGGTCATCCTTACTGAATGAGAGATTCTATTGTGGGAGTAGTGACTGAAAAAGGTTTGTGGGTTGTGGTGGATAATCAGTTGAAGATGAGCTCCCAGTCTGATCATGTGGCCTAAAGGTCTAATGCAATTCTTTAAACTGGGGAATCTCAAGTAGAAGTGGTGAGGTTGAATTTGGCACTGGTGCCGTGGCTACTGGAATGCTGTGTCCAGTTCTGGGGTTCAGAATTCAAGAATGATGTTGAAGAATTGGAAATGGTTCAGAGAAGAGCCATGAAAATGATTAAAGGATTAGAAAATATGCCTTATAGACTCAAGGAGTTTAATCTTTTTAGAGTAAAAAAGAGAAGGTTAAAGAGGGAGTTGATTGCAATCTAGAAATACCTGTATGGGGAGCAAATATTTAATGATGGTCTCTTTATCAGAGAAAGGCATAATCGATCCAATAGCTGAAACTTGAAGCCAGGCACATTCAAACTAGACATGAGGCTTAAATTTTTGACAGTGCAAGTAATTAACCATGGAACAGTACACCAAGGATCATGATGGATTCTTCATCACCGACAATCTTTGAATCAAGTTTGGATCAAGGAGGAAAAAAAACCAACCTGCCTGTAGATCATGGCTAACTTGCTTGTATTTAGGTCAATTTTGCACCTATGAAAGATGCCAAATTGAAAGTCCTAGAAACTGGAGTCCTCAGTCTACAGAATAGGCACAACTTAACCAGTGGAAGTACAATATTCATCATCCAGTACTATTAATTAGCTCCAGTTCTGGCCTAGAGGAAACACTTCTGGGGCAATGAGACAGAGTTGATTAAATAATCTGTTGTAAAGAACAAATGTTGGCATGTTTCATCAGTTAAACTATTAATGAATTGCCATTTCATTTATTCATGTAGCTCCTCTCACAGTAAAATAATATTTGAATAATTTATTTGATGACTGTTTTCTATTAATAAATTATTTGGGAATGAAAATTCATGTCCATTCTTGGCTGGGTGGCCCTTCAGCTTTTGACCTCTCTGCTGAGACTGCTACTGACAGTGCCATCTGGGATGGTGGATTTTGGGATGCCTACTCGGAATTGGACTCATGCCATAAAGTAATTTCTCCTGAGTCAGATTAAACTGGTCTAAAACCAGGAACATGCATAAGACGTGAAAGGCTCTGCATTATGTGTCCTTAGCAATTGTCACTATTATTTATTATTTGTATTATGGGAATGCCTACAGGCCACAACTAGGAAGCAGGGCCCCAGCGTGTCTGTGCACACATTTAATGAAATGATGGTCTTTGCCTCTAAGCGTTTACGGGCTGAGTAGGTTCATTATTTTCATTTGTCCATTATTTCTCACACCATTGCCACCAGCCCCAATTTGTTTCCCTATTCTAGAATGGGAAACATGTAAGTAGCCCTATCAATGTCAGTGGGATTCCTCTGTCCTGAACACTGCCGATTAAGAAACCTTAGTGAATCAGGGCCTTAAAAACAAACACACGTTTCCATGACGAATGAGAACAATTTCAAGACAGCTGTCTGATTGACCTAATGGAATGCATAAACCTCATTCAAAATGACCACTACCTCAGAGACCAACATGACTTTAAAGGAGCCATGCGCAAACACAGTTGTGTTTAACCTTCTCTGTTCACTATTTTAAAAAAGCCCCAGGAGACTCAGATGTGTTTGGAGGAGGAGGCTGTAAAGTCGGCTGAGACCCATGTTTAGATGTCGGCATGGCAGGGAATGGGCAGTGAAGGAGGTGTTACGAATTTTCTGTTTTGATGTCTATGGAAACTTAAAAAAAAATTAATATTTTCCTGGGAGTTTTGGAAACCACAACAGAGCTTGGTACCACTGCACCAGAACAAAGACAGGCCAGTCTCTTTTCATTGTCCAAGCTGAGTGGAAAAGAATCTGCATGTATGGGCTGAGTCATCGATCAGCGGAGCTCATCTTCTGTGATGCCACTAGTGAATTGCTAAGCCAGTCCTCGATTGGCAAATCTGATTACAGAGGTCTCATAAAAATCCATCATCTGTGGGTGTTGTACACTCTTTGTGGATCCTGCGCTTTTCTTGTAAAAGTCTGGATACGTTGACTCTCGAAGCATTTGAGAGCCTGCACAATAGCTTGCTGCCAGAACGGTCTGTCCTGAGCTGTGATTTCCAGGGGATGTGCTGCATAATTTCATCTTGGCCTTTAAGACAGCTTTGTAATGCTTATACTGACCACCAAAAGAGTGCTTTCTGTGGCCTGAGAAGACCATGTTTGGTATTTGTGTATCATCTATCCTCTTCACATGACCAATCCAGCAAAACTGTTCATAAGCAATGCTTCCATGACAATGACACCACACAGCTTAAGGACCGCCGTGTTAGGAATTTTGCCTCAACAATTCACATGGGCAATCTTCCTGGGGCAGCACCTATGGAATTGATTGAGTTTCAAAACGTGATGGTGATATATGGTCCATGATTTCGAGCCATACAGCAGGATATTCAGGACAACTGCCTGATAAACTGTTACCTGACACAATACGCCTGTTGAGGCCTAACCAGCATGGAGCAGAGTAGAAAAATTACTTCTCAGGTCTTGCTTACAGCTCTCCTGCTAATCCATCCCAGAATGATGTGTGCTGTTTTTTTTTGCAACAGACATGCAGTTGACTCATATTTAGCTTGTGATCCACTTTGATCCTGCCTCCCCATCCTTTTCTGCAGTACTCCTTCGTAGGAAGTAATTTCTCATTTTGTTTGTGTGCAATTGATTGTTCCTTCCTAAGTTGAGTACTTTGCATTAGTTATTCAATTTCCATAGTTTTTGTTTGGACTTAGTTTACATAACTTCCTTATTCTGTTTTGTGCTTTCTTTAGACCAGTGGTCTCCAACCTTTTTAAGCACAAGATCACTTTTTTGAATTTGTCAGTCCAGGATCTGCCTCAAACACAAATACCTCTGCCCCCGCCCCTTTGCCAAGGCCCTGCCCTCATCCTTCTGAGAAGACGGAGTAGAGGAGAGGGGGACAGAGTGACATCAGCACACCCGTGGCTCTGTCTCCCCCACCCTGCACAACAAGCAGGAAGCTCCCAGGGGGCAGCTCTGAGGCTCTGGGCAAGAGCAGCGGGGCAGTGCGGGGAGGGGCTGCTGAAGTGCCGGCACTTGATAGCCTCCCAGCCAAACCAGTCAGGATCACCTGGCAGAGGCTCCAAGATCTACAAGGAGATCCTGATCTACTGGTTGGTAACCACTGCTTTAGATAGTAGTTTCGCAGAATGGGGCAGATCCACAGCTAATGTAAATCAATCCAATTCCCTTAATGTCAATAATACTATGGCAATTTGCCTGCTGCGGATCTGAACTATCAAGTGTACATGTTAAAATGATGCCTCCACTATCTTTGACAGACTGTTTAACGTTTCAGCCCCGCATAGGCTTCAACACAATAGACTCATGCACAGATAGAATTGCACAGCGCTGGATTTCATAGTAATGCCTGTTCGGTCCAAGTCTAATGCTTCTAAAACAGTGTGATTGGTTAAATAAATGATTTTCTGAACTAAGAACCCTTCCCATTGCTGCTGGGAGTATGGTGACAATCTAAAAAATTAAGTTTCCCTGATGAGAGCGAATGAGAGAGCAGGGTTTTGTGATCTGGGCTTTTTTGTTTTTAAGACTTCCCTCTGACATCTTTGAATATAAACAACATGCCCTTGAATCTTAATTGCCAATTTTCTAAAAATAATGCAATTCAGGCATGTGCTGTGTGGCAAGTCTGCTAAGTGGGTAAATATTTTGAAAGTAAACTATACCTGTATTTTCTAATGTTGTTTTCAGCTGAGAAACAGTCGTAGCTAGATATTTTGCAGCTAAATATGAACATACGGATTGCACGTCAAGTAAAAGAAACCGGATGGAGAGGAATGAGAGGTTACAGTGGTAGGCAGAGACTCAGGAAATGCTGGCTCTTCCACATGCTTCCTACATGGGAAATTGGCACAAGATTTTCAAAGGTGCCTTTTTGTCTCTCTTGCCTTTTTAGGCCATGTCTACATGAAACAGAAGCTTGCCGCTACTGTGAACGATCTTCCAGAGTTTGATTTAGTGAGTCTAGTTGAGACTCGATAAATCAAACTCAGAGGGCACCCCTCCCAGCAGCCAGTAGTCCTGCTTGTGCAAGGAGTAAGGGAAGCCGATGGGAGTGTTTGCTCCTGTTGGCCTCCTGCTGTGGGGATGGCAGGGAAATGTGAAACAGGATATGTCAACTCCAGCTACATAATTAACATAGCTAGAATTGCATATCTTGCTTCAATGTCCCCTTTTAGTGTAGACCTGGCCTAAGACTATAAATTCTCTGGAGCAGAACCCGTCTCTCTGGATATGTATGTACTAGAAGATTTACCTGGTGTTGCTCGGGTCCTTAACTTAATTTCAGTTTGTTTTTTTTTCAAATAAACTGAAAATGTCCAGGCTTCATTTAAATCATTGCTCTGGGAGTGGAGCTGGGGATGAGGTGTCCAGAATGCTGGCTGCTCTAGGGAGAGAGGACTGCCCCAGCCCTCTGTCACAGCAGCAGCTTGGGGCCAGGTGAAAAGTGCCTCTCCATGGCCACTGCAGCTCTAGCAGGCACAGCCAGGGGATGGGTGCCTGTCCCCCAGCTGGGGCAGGTTCAGGTTCGTCTGCCCCCTGCACTCCCCAGCCCGAGGGAGGAAGGCAGCAAACTCTGCACTTTCCCCTCGCTCCCTGACGAAGGAGAATAGCCAGCAATGTTCCCATATGAATGGGGGGGAGAGGGGGTTTCAGCCCTAAAAGGTGCCTAGGGGGTGGGAGGCTCGTGACTGGAGCAGTCCTGCACGGGGTGGTGGAGGGTGGAGATACACCCCCTGTCAGCGCCTTTCACCTGCCTGGTGACTCTGTCTTTTTTCTGTATGGTTTATGAGAAGCAGTCACATTCCATTTTCCTGGCTCAAACAAATCCTTACCTTGCTTTATGTTATGATAAGAGGAATCTGTATACCGAATGTGGTGGTCCTAGCTCTTACTGTTTAGAAGGAGTTCTTGAACAGATGACAGACACACAGACAGAGAGACAACCTCTCTCAAATATATAGTAGATAACACCTAACTAAGGCTAGGTCTACACTAGACCTGGAAGGTCAGGTTAAGGTACGCAACTCCAGCTACGTAAAAGACATAGGTGGAGTTGGCTTACCTGAAGCTGAGCTTGGTTGTTTGCTCCCATCGGCTTCCCTTACTTCTTGTGATGGCCAGAAGTATTGGCACCAGCCAGAGCTGCCCCCAGCATTCGATTTAGCAGGTCTTAACTAGACCAGCTAAATCAGATGTCAGAAGATCGATCTCCAGTGTGATAAATGGAGATGTGTCCTAACTCACTCATTAGTTGATCTCAGTTGGTACCTGCAGGCACTACAATTATTTTTCTCATATATGCTGTGCTATGGGTAATGACACAGCTCTAAATGTTGTATGAGGTCTAAAGCTATATGTGATGTCTCAGCATGGTGATAAATTGTTTTCCTCTGGTACTTATTGTTATGGCAAAGGTAACAAATGCATTGCATGTAGTAAAAGTGCTTTTGTATGTACATTCAGCTGGACTCAGTTTTGAATGTAACAATACTTTATTTAAGCTGTATACAGTAACATTTAAACCAAGTATTTCTTCAGTTGCTAAACTACAGTTGATTTGCTAACCATTTACTGCCATTAATTATTCATTCTTATTGAGAAGGAAATGTTTGTGTGACTGCCTGTTTGTTGCTTGTGTGGATGAAAGTGAGAAATAACTAACTAGGATCCATTTTGCTTCCGTTTATTTGTTAATGCGAGGACTGGAGGTTTTTTTTAAAGGATAAAACCCTTGGACATCTTTGTTGATCATTATAAGGCAGGAAAGATTCCTGCCCATTTGATGATCAGTAGTTAAAAGAATATCTGAAGATTTTCTATTGAGACTCAAACATCAATTATGTTATGGACACTCCAGACAAACCCTATTCAAGGTGTTCCTATTGTTTCTCCATGTGGATTCCTTAAAGACATTGCCCATCCCCTAGACAGGAGCTGCGTTCTTGGGAAAATAGCCAAGAATTTTAAATCTGCAAATTTGTTTATTAGAAGGAGAATGAGACCCACAAGACTGCCAGGTGTGGAAGCCAAAGTCTGAAGGAACACTGATATTACAGGTGGAGCCTCTCTCGTGCGGCACCCTCGGGACCAGACGGGTTCCAAATGAGAGTTTCCTGGACCACAGGAGGTCAGTGTTTTCTAGCAGCATTACCAACACTTCCACTGCTTATTGTGCTTTTATAGGACATTTAGGGGTGAATTAGAGCTAAATAACAGCACAGAACACTGAGAGCCAGGACTGGTGGCTGTAAACAAACTTTATGGGGCCCCAGGAAGCGTGGCCACACCCATGAAAAGTGGACGTTTGGCTAACTATACTCATTCTGGATGACGGATGTTTCTGAATAAGAGAGTTCTGGATGAGAGAGGTTCAACCTGCAGTCACATTTGGTTCTGTGGCTTGGTGTGTGGTCTTTTCCAAACTGTAGTCCACGGAGTCAGTTCTCAATCGTGTTAAGGGGCATAATTCTGACAGTAGATGAGAAAATAATGTATTTCCCAAAAAGGAAACTGGAACACAGTTGTTAGTCATAAATCAATAAACTTGTTCTTTTTTTTAAAAAGATAGAAAAGCAGAGCAGCTTGCATGTCAAGTGAGAAAGTTGTTAATCCTTCTGAAGAGCCTTCTCGCGGTGAGGAAAAGAACAACTAGAGAAGAAATAATAAAAAAAAGCCATGATGATTTGCCCATCTGAGAAGCATGAGACGGAAATAAACGAGGAGATGTAATGGGGCTGTCAGGAAGCTGAGAGATTGGAGAAGAAATACATGTTGGAGTTCAGCCGCTAATTTAGGATAAGACAACAAGGGCATTTCTGCTTGGAAATTCAACAACAGTATTGTAGCACAGTTTTGATGTTGCCAAGGTACAGTTTTCTTTCATGGTTAAACACTGCAGAGTCTGAAGATGTTGTTTAGCTCCAGAAACCAGAAGAAACTCTTTTAAGCCAAAACAAGAAAAGACAAATGTTATCAGATGGAATTCCAAGTGTGCAGAGATTCCGGTCAATGAGCCCAGCATCCTTCAATGAGATGGACACTCCCAAGGGACTTTTGAAAATGGGACTTTGGCTCTGAAGTCACCTTTTTAAAAAAAAATGTTAGCTGTGAAATTATTTTTGTTACAGTAACACAGATAAGCCCCATCTAAAATTTGAGGCTGTGTGAATTAGGCTCTGAACAAAGACACAGTAAGACACAGTTGCTATTCTGAAAAACTTAGGTTAGAGAGTTTAAGTGTGGAAGAGGAAACAGGGACACACATTCGCCCAACGTCACACAACAGGCTTTTTATAACACCACTCTATGCCGAGACACTGAAGACTGTGTGTAGGCCCGGTTGCCCCATGTCAAAAAGGAGATCGTGATCCTAGGAAAGGTTTAAAGAAGGTCAACAAAGTTGACCGGGGCATCAAATGGCTTCCTGATGCAGAGAGACAAAAAAGATTAGGATTGATCAGCTAAGAGAAGAGACAAGGAAGGAAGGGATATGATGGGTCTGTAGGCTCATGAATGGAATGGTGCAAGTGCATAAGGAAGTATTATTAACCCTTTTTTGTAACTCAAGGACCAGGTGTCACTGAATGAAACGAGCAGGCAGCAAGTTTAAAACAAACATAAGGAAGTGCTTCTTCATGCAACACACAGTCCAACTGTGCACCATGTTGCCAGGGGATGTTATGAAAAGCCAGGGAATGGTACCAAAACTGTCGCTGTGTTCAAAAAAGAATTGGATAAGTTCATGGAGCTGCTAGCCAATATAGTCAGGGATGCAACTCTGTCAGAGCCACCCTCAACCTTTGACTGTGAGCAGGGGAAGACAGGTGAATCCCTCCAGTTGCCCTGTTCTCTGTATGCTCCGCTGAAGCTCTGGTGCATGCCATCATGCTAAATGGGCCACTGGTTTGGCCCACTGTGGCAGTTCTTGTGTTCTGACCAGGTCAGGGTTAGAGCTAGGAATAGATCTCAGATCTGCTGATTCCTGGTTCTGTGTCATGCTCACCATGCTATCTCTGCCTGATAACCTGGACTTGTCTGTCCAGCTGCATCTTTGCTGTAGCGTGTAGCTGTCGTGAAGGATCACGGAAAGTCATTTGCGCTCCGAGTTAGGCAGGTCCAATCCATGAATGTCCTGACTCAAAAGGACTGCGTGCCTAGAGTTTTTACTAATTTCCTCTTTGAAAAATCAGGCTGTCAGGGCCTCATTGATTAGGGAGAGAACTCTGAGCCCTGCTCAGAAGCAAATAGGGATCCAGGTGTGATGTGTTCATGCCAGCCTTTGTGGCTGCCAAGGTACGATGCTGTATGCTGTACTATCTACTCCCGGTATCATTTCAGACTCTATCTGAAATGTAATTCTTGCAGCATGTGTTCTTACTGAAAGAACAGACTTTTCTTGCCTAAAGAACTGATGAGTTATTTCTACTTTGCATTAGATATTTTGATAGCAAGATTTCTCCATCTTTCACACTTTTTATTCCTCTCCCATCCTCTTTTTCTCTCTCTTTCCTGCAATGTTCATTTCTTTTCTCTCACTTTTAGTCTCATCAGTTGAATCCCACCTCTTCCTGTCATTCCCACAGGGATGTGAGGGTTAGTATGCTGCAGCAGTCACTTGAAAAGAGAGGCCAGCTTTAGTAATAAATGATGCTCGTTAGCTTAAGTGTGTCCGACAGCAGCGGACACCAAAGAGAATGCTTGCAGTATTTTAACTATGCTAAATTGGGCCAAAATATTTTATTTAAATTGTTTTGTATGTTTCTGTTTGTTTGGGGTCCCTTTTTGTAAGCTTTTGCATTCAGTTTTCTCAGAGACACTCTTGGATGGTATACGCTGCTTGATGTCCTCCAAAGTGCTAAATGCCTGCAGGCAGAGTTTTTCTGTACAAATCAGGCCAGCTTGGTATTTATATTTTAGGAGGAAAATAATAGCTAAGAGACAGCTGCACTTTAATCCCTTTGTCCTTGTTTTTATGGCAGTGTAAACTGGATGGGAAAACATGTAATTTTTCCTATGAGGAAGGCTAGTGAGACTAGGAAGCTGTCTAAACGCTGTGGATTTTTTTTGCACTGGTGTAACTAAATCCATTTAGTTGCCCAAGTGCAGTCACCCAGAGTGGCGGTCACCACGTTGGCCAAAACAATGGGGATCGAAGATAAAACCCTCCTAACCAAAAGTGAGAGTTTCTTTCAACCTTTGGGGAACAGGAGTGAGGGGTGAGGTGCAACACACACTTAGCAGTGGGGTACAGACAGGACTGTCCTTATCCTTATGCAGCTGCGTAGGGCACCTGAAAATTTGAGGCCCATTGGGTCTTAATGTCCTCACACCTCTTCCTATCCCTGTTTGGTGGCTCTGCTTCCTCTAGAGAGGGTCTAGTTAACTTAAAACTAAAAAAGCCTGCCAGAGCTATTAGCAGAACATTGAACTCATGAAAGAACCATTCAAGAGCCATCGGGGATGGTCTAGATGGTACTGGGTCCTGCCGTGAGGGCAGGGGACTGGACTCGATGACCTCTCGAGGTCCCTTCCAGTTCTAGTGTTCTATGACTTGCCAACCTCATAGCATATACCATGCATTTCTGAATTTACTGTGTTAGTCGACAGGACCTTAGTTTAAAATGGGCTTTAAAATGTTTCATTAGTGTGTTCTTCAAGATGATAAAATCACATCTCTAAAAAATCCTCCCTCGGCTGTCCTTGGACATAGGGCAGGGGTGGGCAATAAAATGGCGGCAGTTCGTGGGCTGGGACACTGCTTCCTGCAACTCCCATTGGGAAAGGTGATTCGGTCTGAATCCAGTTTAAACTATTTTTAAGGGCATTTACATTGGAAGAGGAGGGGTTTTGTATCCGTATGTAATGAAAGCAAAATAGTTACACTAGTGCAAATTTTCTGCTGCTGACAAGCTCTGAGGGTCAGACGGGTGGTTTAGGCGACAGGGCGCATAAGTGGAGACTAGGGTTCAGTTCCCGCTAAAGCCAGCCTGCGTGTTAGTCATTTAATGTACCCTGTTCCTCTGTTTCCCCATCTGTAAAATGGAGAGAATGCTTCCCTACCTCCCAAGACAGTTGGGAGAATAAGATCCATTAGTGATTGTGAGGTACCTGGGGCCAGATTTTTAAAGATATTTAGGCCTCTTAAATCCTGGGCACCTTACTCCTATTTAAATCTATCTGCACCTTTAGGTTCTTAAATACAGTACACTTATACTGTTTTGTCAATATCTTTATCAATGATTTAGATGATGGCATAGAGAGTATGATTATTAAGATTGCAGATGATATCAAGCTGGGAAGGGGTGGCAAGTGCTTTGGAGGATAGGGTCATAATTCAAAGTGATCTGGACAAACTGGAGAAATGGTCTGAGGTAAATAGGATGATGTTTAAATTAGGACAAATGCAAAGTGCTTCACTTAGGAAGGAACAATCAGACTCACACATACAGAATGGGAAGCGACTGTCTAGGAAGGAGTACGGCAGAAAAGGATCTAAGGGTCTTAGTGGACCACAAGCTAAACATGAGTCAATAGTGTGACACTGTTGCAAAAAAAGCAAACATGATTCTGGGATGCATTGGTAAGGGTGTTGTGAGCAAGTCACGAGAAGTCATTCTTCCTCTCTACTCTGCACTGATTAGGCCTCAGTTGGAGTATTGTGTCTAGTTCTGGGCATTACATTTCAAGAAAGATGTGGAGAAACTGGAGAAAGTCCAGAGAAGAGCAATAAAAATGATTAAAGGTCTAGAGAACATGAGCTACGAGGGAAGACTCAAAGAACTGGGCTTGTTTAGTTTAGAAAAGAAGACTGAGAGAGGACAGGATAGCTGTTTTCAGGTATCTAAACGGGTGTCACAAGGAGGAGGGAGAAAAATTGTTCTCCTTGGCCTCTGAAGATCGGACAAGAAGCAATGGCTTAAACTGCAGCAAGGGAGATTTAGGTTATACATTAGGGAAAACTTCCTAACTGTCACGGTGGCTAAACTGGAATAAATTGCCTAGGGAGGTTGTGGAATCTCCATCACTGGAGATATTTAAGAGCAGGTTAGATAGAAATCTAACAGGGATGGTCTAGATGGTGCTTGGTCCTGCTGTGAGGGCAGGGGACTGGACTCGATGACCTCTCGAGGTCCCTTCCAGTTCTAGTGTTCTATGATTCTAATTCTGGCCCTCTGATATATGGTGATTAAGTATCTAAGTACCTAAATAAAGGGCCAGAACCTAAATTGGTGTAAATCAGCCTTGGAGTCATATTGCATCAGTAACAGGCAACAGCTGGGTATCTGACTTTACTTCTTTTAGGATCAAGGTGGTGCCTCAGGACCAGTATAGCGAATGTGGCATTGGCATGTTTATGCCAAACTATTCCAGGTAGTTTTTAGAGATGTCTGACTTAGACTTGGAGAACAACCCAAACGAAACGCGTAGGTCAATCCGCAATTTGGTGTTCCTGGGTTGAAAGAAAAAGTGATTTGAAGTGAAGCCTGACATGACGCTAACCTTAGAATGGGCTTCTCAAAGAATACTGCCGCTAACATGATGAGTAGCAAGGGTAAAAACTCATGTGATACTGTTGCTAAGTGAAAGGTTGTACCAGCTATTTGACTAAGAGTCCATAGATGAGGCCAACTCAAAAGAAATGTGACCAAAGTTCTGAAAAATACAGAGTACAAAACATAATGGAGCAATTAAAAAGGACTTTACAATACTAATGCCGGTTTCTCAGTGCTTAGAATAAAATGGTGATGGCCACCATAGGCAGACATAAGAGAGACCGCTAAACAAACACCCAGACAGTGTTTCACATACATATCCTGCCCAAACAATGCAGCCGGCTTGATGTGTTTTTACACTCAGAATGCTTGTTTACTGCTATCTCCCGGTGGCATGTGTGGGCACCATTTTCTGTATTTAAATGGCTTTCTCTCTCCTTTCCATTCTAAAATGAGAATTACTATATGAAGAGAGGAGGAGGGATTCTTTGCTGTGTGATGGCTGTTTTGAGCAGCTCCAATGATTCCCCGTTATGTAAAAATAAGCCTTTGGAGGCGCATCCTACTCTGCTTTGCTCTCACCAGTAGGAGTGTTCCAGGGACCAAAGGTGTACTCAGGGCATCCTTAAGCCCCAGCAGTCCCCAGCTTTTGGAACGGTCCCTTAGGACTGCGTACAATCTATCCAAAATTAGAGCAACCTTTAGGCTTCTCTGATTTTCACCAGGGATTAGGCTGGCACCTTGGCAGTCCCCGGTAGGGGAATGCGAAGGTGGTTTAAAGCTGCTTTTGACCCCCTTCCCTGATCATACACTGACCCCCAAATATTTAAGGTATCTATTTTATTATTAAATGATAGTAAGCCTTAATGTTACACTAATATACACTATGCTGCAAGTATACATAAGGAAGAAATAAGGTATACCAATGTTATTTCTAGTTTCAAAAGGTATCTCAGGGACAGAACATGGGAAGATTGTCAACACTAGATGATGATGAGTTTAATATAATTGCCACCGGAGTGATAATATCAGAAGGAATGAAATTCTTCCCCAGTAGAGCTTAATTTCCATAGAAAATGACTCATGTTTACAAAGTTGGCACATAGAGCCTCCATTTAAGCCCTTGATTTTATATGACAGCGAAACGGAGTGAATTTTATAAGGGAAATCAAGATTTCAGGGATTCTGGCATCAAGGACAGTATTTCAAAAGTGAAAATAAAGATATTAACAACCCCAAATGTACATGTTTGTGAACAGAAAGCATATTATATTAAAGCACTACTGTAACTTGAATGTGAATCATTCTATTGCTTCTCTAACATCTAGAGCTTTATTAGACAGCTCAGTTTGCCATGTAAAATCTAGGATATCACTTAAAACACGGATACAACAGAGGCATTTTCTTTGATGGACAAATTTCAAAAGCAGTATCCTAAGAGTTTTCACTCTCTCATTATCTAAATGTTTCTCTCCCTGGCATTATGCTCTTACCATTATTGACAAATATCTTATGATGGTAGTTATTGTACAGAAAACCAAGGAGTGCTTGAACCATGTATGTTAACCCTGCTGTATATTTGCTTTCCATTCATGTTCCAGTATATGTAGTAAAGTCTAGTTATAAATATTTGAGCACCTCTTTGCTTTTTGATGGGGCGGATCTCCATTATGAGATCCTCAAACTATGAATTAGAGCTGCTTGAAATTGGGGGAAACAATTTCTAGAAAATTGTCATATTTTTTTCAAAAGTCAAAATGTTGTCAGTTTTTTTGTGTCTAGTTTTAAAATTCATTGAACTTTATTGCCAATCAGAAAACTTTAAAAAAAATCATTACAATTAGTTGGGCTTTGGTCATGAATTTGAAATTTTATGAAAAATTCCCCCAAAATGATTTTTCTAAAAATTGTAACTGGTTCTACTCTGCACATCTTACAGTAGATCTATCTGAAGTGGTCAGGGAAATAAAAGTTTCTTTGAAAAAGAAAACCGATCTGTGATATTTTCCTACCCTAAGAGGCATGCTCATTTAGAAATTATTTAGATCCCTCTTTAGAGACTTCTCAGAGCAGGCAGCCAGAGACTTTCCACCTTTGTTTCCCCTCTTGCTTGCGTTTCATACGTATATTGTGGCACAAGGACATAGCCTTTAGGAATCCTGTTACCAAACCACCCCGGAGCATCCCACAGAACGAGTTATAGCTCTTTCATTGCTCCCGCCTTGCTCTAGGCTAATAATTCTCTTGTGCCCCATAGTAATTTATCGTTAGTATCTCCTGTGCACCAGTTCTGATGCACTGGAGACTGGTGGCAAGCCTGTGTCCCCATTCAATCCTTTCCCAGTTTACTCTGCTTGCCAAGGTGCTTTAACCCATGCAGGGATTTAAGATGGGGGCTTTTCCTCCCCTTAGTGTCCCTGGACAAACACACAGTCCAGGTCACAATAGAGCCCTTGTGTCAGTGGGCATGTGATAGGCCTTTGCTGTTGCATAGGAGCAATATGGCAGTATTACAAGCAGTGGCATAATGCAATGTCGTCCCAGTAATTGTCTTGCAGTGAATGTACTGTAACGGAGGCAGCAACTTGTGAAATATCTTTTCCTTCTTGCCAGGACCTAAGCAGAATCTGAAGCACTTTATAAATGCATCTTTTCTCCAGGGCACTTTCCAAGCATAATAAGGACAGAAGTAAATGCTGTTTACTCTTTACAGGCTGGGTGGACACCATGGAAGGTTTTATTTCTTGAACAAGAAACCGTATCAGTATGATTAAAACTCCCTGTTTCTCCTCAGACGGCAGTGCTCACCCAAATATGTTAATTATTTAAATTGTTCTCTCTCAACCAAGTGTTTAAACTTTGCTGTACAAAATAATTTGTCTTTGGAAGTAGTACAGAAAAAGCAGACACACTTCTCACATCAGTTGTGAAACCAAACTTGTGCTTACTCACTGACGTACCTGCACATTGCCTTTTGGGGAGAGCATCTTGGTAGCTGAGGTGTACTACACCATTCCTCAGATGAGGAAGTGGGTTTTTGATCTTGAAGAAGTGGGTTTTGCCCATGAAATCTCATGGTTAATTCTCTTTCTCTCCAGTCTCTAAGGTGCCTCAGGAATATTCATTGACAACATTTGGGCTTTCATTCTATTGTTTCAAAATTAAAAAAAAAAATCTACAAAATTTAGAAGAAAAACCAACTTTTTGTCAACATTTTTGTGGAAATTTTCAAAAAGCTGTTTTTCAGCCAGCAAAGAGCTGCTTAGCCCACTGCATTAGTGAGGCCAGCTTGCCTTTTACATTTTTCTTTAAAAAAAAAAAAAACCCCAACCAAACAAAAAACCCTTACTACACAGAGAATGACGTTCATTCCCACCAGCCTGAGATCTAAGTCATCTCTTTCAGGTCTATGTCTACTTCTGGCAGGGCTAGTCCAAACAAGTCTGCCATACCTGCAGGCATAGGTGGCTCCCAGGTCATAAAGCTCCCCCCCACCCCCCATATGAGTATGCTATTTACTTCTCATACTCTAGCTGCTTTGTGCTCACCGAAATGATGGCAAGAACTTCATCTGGTGAAAATCTGCATACCTTTGTTGTGGATCAAGCTTAATACTTTGATTTCCTGGGGATTCAAGATATCTCCCTCATTACAAAGGCCCTGGCAGAGACATGTTGGCAGGCCTTCTAATCTGTTCCACGTGTTTAACTGGGCACCCAAGTTCACTAAATATACAAACACAACAATTCTGCACATATTTTTTATCCTGTCTCCTCTTTGTCTCCCTTCCATTCACAGTTGGCATGACCAGGAACTCACTGAACATATCCGGCTTCCAACTGAGGGACTTTGAAGGCAACTCTAGATTGATGTAAACAGCCCTGAATGCAGGTGTCCCACTGAGATTTTCCAAGTGTAGGGGAAAATCCAGCTCTTTCATCTGTGGGGAAAGAACTCAGTTGCATATTATTAGGTGGGTGACTCTTCCCCGCCCCCTGCCCCTGCCATTAGATCTAGAGTAGAACATGAAAGTGGGATAGCCACAGTGGAATTTAGTCTCTATTGGATGAATTATCAGTGTAAAGTTTACAAGGAATCAGATTAATACTACAAATTTAGATCTCAATTTGAGTAGAAATGGGGCCAGAATTATTATCATGGTACCATATATTCTCTTCCTGGCTCCCAGTTCTTGGTAGCTGGATGAAAAAGATCCTAGTCTGAACCACTCCTAAATTTCAGCTTGGCAAGTTAGGAAGGAAGTGTGTGTGTGTGTCTAGACTGCATCCCTCAGTCGGCAGAGGGATGCAGATTAGGCAGGTCGACATTGCAAATGAGGCAGGGATTTAAATACCCTGTGCCTAATTTGCATAAAAATGGCCACCGCATTTTGCCAATTCAGCACTTTGTCGGCAAAAAGCGGCAGTCTAGAGGGGGAACTGTCTATGAAAGAAAGCCTTTTTCGACAGATCCTGTAAACCTCCTTGCAGGAGGCATGAGGGATCTGTTGAAAAAGGCTTCCTTTCTTGACAGATCCCCCTCTAGACTGCCGCTTTCTGCTGACAAAGTGCTGAGTCAGCAAAATGCGGTGGCCATTTTTATGCAAATTAGGTGTGGGATATTTAAATCCCTGCCTCATTTGCAATGTTGACCTGCTTAATCTGCATCCCTCTGCCAACAGAGGGATGCAGTCTAGACATACCCTGTGTATACACAGCATGTCTAAATAACACACACAGGTGAGTTTTATATATTATATTAGTGTGTTAACATGTATATAAAGATTGGTTTGCTAAATCTGCACTTAAAAACCCAACATTTGGAATGTAATTTATTTAGGCTGCAATCCAGCAAAATAAAGCTTGTGATTAATATTGAATTTCTAAGTAGTCCTACTGAAGTCACTAGGACTACTCACAGCTTAAAATTAAGCACAAGGTTAGGTGCTTTGATGGATGTTGGCACTTTACTTAATTGACAAGGGTTCTGTTTCTTACGCAACAGCTGATGACCTCAGCAACTCTTAAAACTGTGAAAGGAATAGAGAGCTCTGGTTCATTATAGCTGAATGATGCTGTTAACTACGTAGGAGAAACTTAGAGCCCTGTCCTGGACTCAGTTCCTGGGACCTAAAAAGGTTTTTTCCATCAGTTTTAACCTAAGATGTCATGGTTACTGTACTTTAACATTGATTAGATTTCCTGTTACCTGTAACACAGTTATATCTCCTGTACTGACAATACCACTTGCCTTAAACATCTTGCCCTGTTCCTTTGAGAATACAAACATCCAGAAATTATGCACTACCAATATTGTACTGTTTGTAAGAGCCAGTTACCAAAGCAACAGATGTCTTAGAAAAAATACATTTTAAAGCATTTTTTTCTTTTAATTTAATTGTGTAAATTTTTTTT
Organism: Pelochelys cantorii; assembly: GCA_032595735.1. Classification (NCBI taxonomy): domain Eukaryota; kingdom Metazoa; phylum Chordata; order Testudines; family Trionychidae; genus Pelochelys; species Pelochelys cantorii. The sequence continues at coordinate 67,947,649 of CM064332.1, forward strand.
TATAGGACTAATGGTCTGAAGGTAAATTTTTCCAAAGCAGAAATATGATTTAGGTGCTGAAACGCCAGTCACTTTTCCAGTGACTTAGGGTAAAATTTTGAAAAAAGTACCTGTCTACCAAACTGTTTTAAAGGTGCCACTGACTCTAAAAGTATAAATACATCTTGCTAGCTGACAAATCAGTTGACAACTCTTTTAGCAAAATGGATTCCCTCCATGCCACGGCCCACATGTTTAACAGCTCTCCTGTAAAGGAGTTTCTGATGTAGCAGGTTACCAAATAATTAAGGCGGTTCAGAGATTGACAGGGAAGAAATAGATAGCTGACTGATTTAAATGTCACATAAATATGAATCACTGCACTACACAGTTGTAAGTGATAAAAGCAAAGCTATTAAGTCAGAAGTTACCAGATGTTAGGAAGGGTAGAGGCATTTTAAAGCTGAAACGCACATTTGAAATTAATAAAAACTGTCTTCGTGATTTATCTCCACTGGGAGGCAAAATTGCAAATAGTTTTTCCAATTAATTTTTCCTTCAAAAAATACTATAAAAATTATGTTAGGAAATGGGAAAAAATGTCCCCAGTTGTTTCTGATAAACCCTTGCCAAGAGCAGAGAGTTCTATGGGCCCGTGGTGCTGGGGCACCAGGAATATTCCTGCTCAGGGCTTGGCTCCATGTAAATTCGGGTCCAGGTCTCTCCCCGTGCTCCTCTGCTGCTACTGTACATCCCACAGCTTGCCTGCTCCCCACCCGGGGCCTCTGCTACTACCCCAGCAGTGCAGCAGGATTAGTGAGGCTACGGCCCGTTCTGGCTGTGTCTGCTGCTGCTGGCTTGTTCCTGTGGCCCTGGGTGGGTGGTATGTGTCTGTCTCTCTCTCTGAGTGCTGTCCCTGCTCTGAGCACCTCTGAGGGCTGGTCCCTGCGGGCAACAGCATGCAGAGACCCACTGGCCCTCCCTGCCTAGATACTGCTGACAGAGGGGGGTGTCCCTTGTAAGCACTGCATCACCCACCCTCTCTCCCCTGCACCCGACTCCTGCACTTCACCCCTCCCAGAACCTGTGCCCCCTCTCCCCAAACTCCCTCCTGCACGCCATCCAGCCCCCACACTCCCTCCCAGAGCTTTCCCTCCAGTCACCTGCCCTAGCCTGCTCCCAGTCCTCAAATTCCCTCCCAGAGCCTTAGGCAGGTGAGTGGGAGGAAGCTTGAGTATGGGGAAGGGTGTAGACTCTGGGCATTCTGGGGCACCACCTAAATTTCTGCAAGCTGCTGCCCCATCCATCGCTTGTCTGTTTTCCACACAGTGTCCCCAATACCTACTAGATACTCTCAGTGCTTTTTAGGTTGCTGAATAGTGAGAGGATACAACTGTGCAGGGAAATCTTGGGATGACGTGATCAGTGAAGAAAGCAGGTCGCCTTTTGGTTGTGGTCCTCCAGGAATGTTTCAGTGGCCCTCCTGTTTAGTCCCTTGTGGCCATGTAACACAGCCTCCTGTCCCTGTGTCTGCCAGCTCTGCAGCTGATGGTTGTGTTCTACAGCCCCTAAAACATTGTTTCTGTAAATCAAATTGATTTGGTGTTCTACTTGAGTGATGTATTATGTTATGTCTATTGTTAAAGAGCCCCAACATGTCTTTAGGTCAGGTGCATTATGGGTAATTCAGTATGTTCAGCACCTTCAATTTCCATTATCAGAAGAAGGGTCAGGGAGATGATCAAAATGCTTGGTGGTAGCGAGGCCAGTTCGTATGTCAGATCTTTCCTTCTGCTGACTGCGCTCCTTGTTTTTCCATTTTGGGGAGAATGACCCAGTTACAATTCAATTACTCTCACTGTCATGTGGATTACCTTTAAGGTAGAGAGTCCCAAATAAGTGCTACCCTTAAACACATGTATCAGCTTGATGTATTCGTACATGTAATTATAACTGAATTTGATTAATAGTTATCCAGTGGTTTCCATTTGTTTTTTTGGTTGTTATTGCCTGGATATTTACTCTCTTGGACTCTCTTTTTCGTGGTCAAGTACAGGAATGCCCTGCTCTGAGTAATCTTCATGAGTTCAGTGAAATAGCTGTGCACTGAGAGTTTTACAGGATGACAGCCGAGAAAGAACTTATCACTGTTCGATTTATCACATGCCCACCTACACTCTAGAATCGGCAGGTGTTGCTTGACAGAGTAAATGTGCTATTGTGATGAGCTACCAAGGAGAGGCATCCGTACATCAGAGATATTGGACTGTGCATCTTGAGCTTTGTAACTTGAAACTCTTGAGGTAAAATGTTGCCAGTCATAACTTCAAAAAAAAAAAAAAATAGAAAACCACGTTCACATTTCATCCACTGTGTTATGTGCTCACCACCACCCATTGTCATAACACCAGGCCTGCGAGTTTGGTAGGGATTTTGAAAGCAGTGAAGAAATGTTTGAAGAACCAGACTACATTTGTCTATAATGCTGTTGGAAAGCTGGCCAGAGTCACTTGGTATGGGAAAAGGCATTTGAAGACAGTAGGAGGAAGGCGGTACTAATATAGCACTAATGGAGATGGGAGCGGCTGGTAATTACAGACTGGGAAGTTGAATTTCTACCTGAGGGAAAAATCTGAGGTATTATTAGAGATGGAAAAGGTGTGGCCCAGATGAAACAGAGGTTTAGGCTCTTGGCAGCATGAGCTCATTGTGAATGGGTTTGGTCAAACAAATCTGAAAAGGTGAATTGAACATACTCATTGATGGCAGGCAGCAGGATGCGACTCACTTGGATTCTCTTGGGAGAAGAAGGAAAACTGAAAGATACAAATACATTGTAGGTGCAACTAGGTAGATTTAGAGTTAGGTGGCAGGAAAAGGTCAGAAAAATGATCCTTAACAATGAGATGGCCCAAATGCTCAAAGGTGCCCAACTCTCATTGAAATCAAATGCAGTTGAGGATCAGGGCTTATGGCCCTATCTGCAAGAATATTTGCTTATTTATTTGTAAGCTAATGGTAAATCAGGAAGGATAGTTAATAAAGTTAAGGGTACAGTGACATTGCAATATCATTAAACTAAAGTTTCATAAGGGATCATGTATGGGCCCTATTTTTTTTTTTTTTTGAACAGTTCAACTTGGCTTGAAGGTCAGTGAAGGTGAAAAGCTGAACAGTTATTTGTATCAAAGTTTCAATCTCAAAAGAACTTAGAGGTAAATTTTTAGGTTTGGGTGTATAAATGTAAGTGCCTTTATCAATATTTAGGGTCTTAAATGGCTGTTTTTGGGCACTCAATAATTTGGACACACAATAAGAGTTTAGATTCGATGCCTGTAACAGTAGTTTGGGTACCCAAGTTTAGGCCTCTCCCACTTGTAGGCATAACACAAGGCTTAGCTACATGTTGGTGAAGAAGATTAGAATTTTGCGTATGGACTTTTCATTGAAATAACAATAGAATTTTCTCTTTTTTTATGCCATCCCCCATGACATTATGGTAATAATAATCTTACTGGTATTTTTTCACTACTGTTACTTGCTGAAACCTATAATTATAATAAACCCCATGATAGATAAGTTTGATCAAACTTACCTGAGATGAACAAAATGTTTCCTGATTTACATGGTGTCAGCATAAGTAGTACCATGACATGCATCACATTGGCTTGATTCAATGTGCATTGGAAGCTATGAGCAACAATGTGCCATGTGGACATTATTTGGCCTTCTGAGAGAGATGTTGGCCCACCCCAAACCACCACTGAAGATCGAACCCTCAGAGTTATCAAAGGTGCAGAATGTCCATCAGCCTGTTTTTAAAAGGAGAAATAAGGGGCAAAACACTCAGCTGGGGTAAACCAGCAGAGCACCACACTGATTTACATCAGCCGAGGAATGAGATCAATATCATTTTCACTCTCTAGAAGTGTCTGTTGTGTTCGGAGCAGGGAAAGGAATATGCTTGCGACAGTGTTGAGTAAGCTACATGGTGATTCCAGAGCACCTGGAGAGATGGATGCTTAATTTTCAAGTTATTTTATTTTAAAGATAACGTTAGCACAGCTTGCTCCAGGAATTCTCCTCCCTTTATTTAATCTGTTAATAATTGTAAAGGGAAAGGATTACGAATCAAACAATTTACAGTTTTCCCATACACCCTATGCTCTTTGACATGGCTGTTATGTAATCACTTCAAATTGCCTCAGCCTGTGTGCTCCTTTCGTTCCTCTGCCCCCGTGGGTGAGTGCCATTTGCCCTTTCAGAAGTCTTCTGTGACCTGAATCAATACATCTTCTGTAATTTCTTTAATTATCGTACAATTTTGTTAATATTCCTGTTACACATGCTGCTTCTAAGCCTTTTCACCCCAAACCTATTAAAAACTGTACTTCCAAAGAGATTATTCTGCAGGACCTGTGTAGGAAACTGAAAGTGTTATGCACCATTGTAAATAAAATGATGTATTCCATAATTTGGGTGCAACACTTCATTTTTCTTTGTTAGGGACTGAGGCGTCAGTCTGGCAAGCCCTTATCTTGAAACTAATAGGATTGCTGATGTGAGAGAGATTTTTTTTTCAGGAGTAAAAGTTTGCAGGTTCTGGCATGAATTTGGTTTATTTATAAGATGAATAATTGTTCCAGCAGTTAGCTTCATAGAATAGAGGTGGGGAATCTCCGTCCATTCACCATTACTGGCCAATAGGAGCTGCGGGAAGCGTTACAGGCTGGATGACCGCTTCCTGCAGCTCCCATTGGCCGGGAACAGTGAATGGTGGGTACTGGGATTTGTGGGGCTTCATGCAAAAATCTTCCTACCTGTAATCCTAATTTCATTATTTTGAATCCTGAGCAGAGCAAGCCTATTCCAACACGCCCATTATGTCAATGATTAACAAAAAGTGTATCCTTCCTTGATCTTTGCTACAAAGACTGACTAGAAAAATGGTGGTGGTGGTGAAAGTAAGGCAGACAGAAGGAATTGGAAATGGTATCAGTGATTTTTTTTTTTCAGTATCACAAATATGTAGTAAAACTGTCTCATTACATTCCCCATAAAGGTACTAAGCTGATGTCAAGGTTCAAATAAGATGTAATAAGTGCTAACTTGATGCCATGTTAAGCTCATCTAAGTTTAATTTTTAAAGCAAACTACGTTAAAAGGAAAGAAGAGAGACTACATCCTAAATATCTATGCATAGAACGATGTTACTTAGGGAACATTTCAAACCATAAGAATAAGAAAAACACAATCTAGCATTCAAGGAACATGTATAGGTCAGTGAAATGCTTCATCCTATAGCATGCTTTTAATTTTTAAAAAGTATTATAATATAGCTTTAAACCAGACCTAGCATCCTTCAGCTCTTCCCTGTTTGCTCCAGGAGCAATGCTGAAGCCCATTACTTCACCTTTGCTTAGATCTTCTGAAAGGCCAGAATCAGTTTATTTCTCCCTGGATTACCTAAACATCATCCAGTACACTCACTAGTAACTCTCTCTCTTCTGTAGAAGAGGAAGGATGGCCTAGTTCGGGCACTACTGTGGAGCATAGACATCCTGTGGGAAATAGGGGAAGTCACTTATGTCCCGATATTCAAAGGTATTCAGGCGCCTAATTCCCATTGATTTCATAGGAACATAAGAATGGCCAGAGTGGGTCAGACCAAAGGTCCATCTACCCCAGTATCCTGGTTTTTTAATGGTGGCCAGTCTAAGGCAGATGAACAGAACAGACAGTCATCAAGTGAGCCATTCCTTGTTGCCCATTCCCAGTTTCCGACAAACAGAAACTAGGGACACCCTCCCTGCCCATCCTGGCTAATAGCCACTGATGGGCCTATCCTCCATGAATTTATCTATCTCTTTTTTTTTAATCCTGTTAAAGTCGTGGTCTTCACAACATCCTCTGGCAAGGAGTTCCACAGATTACCTGTGCAGGTTAACTGTGAAGAAGTACTTCCTTTTGTTAGTTTAAAACCTGCTCCCTAGTAATTTATGTGGCGACCTCTAGTTCTTGTGTTTATGGGAAGGAGTTAATAACTCTTCTTTATTTTTATTGACTTCTTTCCACGCTTGTCATGATTTTATAGATCTCTCTCATATCCCCCCTTAGTTATCTATTTTCCAAGCTGAAAAGTCCCACTCTAATTAATCTCTCCTCTTTCACTGGGGATAAGTGCCTGGATCTGAGCCTTTGTCTCTCCTTTTCTCAGCTTATCACATATAAATGGGGATAATAGCATTTCCCTACCTTTCAAGGATGTCCTGAAGATAAATACAATATAGGTTGTGAATTGAAGCCATGTAGAACAGGAATAAAAACTTTTTTTCCCCTCACTATAGTCAATAGATAGCACCTTTAATACTTACAGGGAGCAGATCTATTGAGTCAGAAAATGTCATTCTTACATAGTGCACACACTTTTCAGAGTTATACTTCTTTAATTTAATTGCTTGGTGTTGTATATCCTTTAAGGTTCCCATTTCATTTAATAGCAAACCTGCCATTGATTTTTAAGGGTGCCGGATCAGAGCTTGTGAGTAACTGTAAGGAATCTCAATTAATTATTTTGGATACACTCCACCATTCAGTTTTTGCTCCTAGAGTGTGAAAAGTCCAAATTTGTTCTTTAAATTCTTTGCCACATGTAAAACTCTTGTCTGAGGGCCTCAGAGAGGCTAAAGAAAATATTAAAGCAATTGAGAATCTCCTTCCCGCAAACAGAAATACAGTTGTGCTCCCAAGGAAATTCTGGTTTAAAAAAGTAACAGAAGTTGCATTTATTTTATCTCCACATAGAACTCTGAGTGTGCCTGGCTGTCGCAATGGGCTTCAGACATGCTCATTGGTCAGACATGAATCTTGTGAATTAGCCTTGTGAGTTTCCTAGGGAAGGGTCTTTGGAGTACAGGCTCTCATTGTCCCACTTCGTTGTTTGACTGAGAGTGTCATGGGACAAAGCTGACTTAGACATTCCACAACTAGCAAGAGTCAGATTGCAGTCTCTCTGTGAAATGCGGGGTGGTCTCAGTCCAGTTGCTATGGTCTGCTTTGCTGATCTTATCTCCACATCCGTTACAAATTGGCCGGTATTTGTCCATCTTTCTAATGAGAAAAAGGGCCTGGAAAATGTTCAGGTATCCTCTCCAGAGCTTGGCTGAGACCCACCGATGGTCCTTATTGGCTTGGGGGAATCATGCACTGTCGTTGCCAATGCTGGATAGATGGAAGACTTCAACCACCAGAGCTGTCGTTCTCACCTCTCTCTCTTGCTGTTCACACCAAAATGATAGCATTGCCCAATTTGATTTAGGGAAAGGAGGGTAAGAATCCAGTATAGGTGTGTCTTTTAAAAACACCTCTAATTTTATTAGTCACCAGGTGTGGAAAAAAATGCCAACACACAAGAGTTGCTAATTGTTTTGCTCTGAGTCAGAGACATTGGCATGGCTCTGTTTATTAGGAGTCATTTCCTAAATTTGCACTGGGTGTGCATCAAAAACCAGTGAGTAAGGCCTGTAATTCTTAAAGCCCTTGAGGCGGTAAAACAAGTGGAAGGGTTTAGTTACTGTAAATGAAGATGACAGGCATACAGGTGCCTGCCTCTCTTTTTTTTTTTTTTTGTATACTGTGTTCATAACCATAGTATATCAGGACTTCCAAAAGTCCATGAATTCTGTGGTCCGACCTCACCCTATCAGCAACGTCTCAGGACTGAGGGTGTCAAAATTCTAGCAGATCCCACAAAATTAGCCTATGTGTTTGTCTTTGTCAATGAGCAAACATGTTGTTGTGGATTGTGCCTATAAGATACGGTCAATTCATATATATTGGAGCCTCTTCAATTATATCTCCATGTTGTCTACTTTGTGTCTGACCAAAGGGCAAGAAAATTACACCAGGAGACAATCAACTCTGGCTCAACAGCCAGCTTCTCATCTGAATCCTCACTGGGAGAGATCTGAGATACGGGCAGAGGGCATGGGTTCTGGAAAAGGGTTGTCCATTTTAAGCTCACCCATCTTGTCCAGGAAAGGAAGGTTAGAGACAAGTTGTTAACAGACAGCATTTCTTCACTGGTGTAACTGAATGTTTCAAGACAAGAAGCAGCCTTGATTAAGATCTTCAAATCTTCAGCATCCAGTACTGCCTCGTAAGGTGGGGCCAGTAAAGCTGTTGGAGACACATCTCATATAACGAGTCTGACAGGATTAGAACTGATTTCCTTGTCTGCATATGGAGTTAAACAATGATAATTGGGTCCCTCCCAACTGACATGTTGTGGGGACTGATTTTTTCATTGGTTGATACCGAGAGGAGGGAGGAGACAGATCAGCAGGTTTTTTCCCCCTCTTGATTATGCCTGAACCCTTGCATCCGCTCATAAGTAATATTAATATAACTGACACATGAAATGGTCTGTTTTTCTTTTAAGAGTGTTGTCTAATGATTAAAGCCCCCTGTCCTGGGCCCTTTAAATCGTGTGGCGCGGTGCTGAGGGCTGTCAGGTTCAGCCATACCCCTGCTGCTGGAAGCTCCGCCCCTTCCAAAAGCACGGAGTCGGCGCCCGTCCCACCTTGCCCCTGGGCGTGGCAAGTCTGTTGCTTTCCCTGGCCAGCCACGTAGCCTGTCTGCTATTCCCATCGGATCCTTTTATAAAATGGAGCTATAATCATCCCTACCTCCCTAGAATATTGTGAGATGTAACAGCTTTAAAGAGTTGGATGGAAGAGCAGAGAACTTTTGTTCCTATTAATATTGGTCATCTTGTCTGTTCTCACCCCTCCCGTGCATAGTGATGAATATTTCTTAATATGTTTTTGTTCAGTCAAGATGACTGGATAGCAGAGACATTTTTGCCACTGGCACTTTCTGGCATGGTGGTTAGTCATCTGGACGGCAGTGCAGCTGTGGGCATTCCTGTTATGCCACCTGCTTTTCTTGGCTTCAAGCTGGAAAGGGAAATTTAGTCAGTGAAATGCAAGACAATGCATCTATATCTATACTGTGATAAAAGGGGAGGCATCCGTCACGCTGTCTGTCACAGAGAACATTTGAGAAGACTTGAGAGGTTTCTAGGGGGAGGCAGGCTCCCAGCCCCACCTATAGCCCCTCCCCCTCTGCAGGGAGGGGAAGAGCGCATATGAGCAGCGGGAAGGAATGAGGATGCACAGCCCCAACTCCTCCGGCCCTGGGACCAGTGTGGAGGGAGGAGGCCACATGGGACGTCTACCGTCACAACGGGGTGGATAATGCTAGTAAATAACACTATTTAAACTGTTGCTTATATGGATAGTAGCTACTTCCCTTCCAAGAACTGCAAAGCCTCATGATACTCATGTGGCGTGGTAGGTATTACTGTGCCCAGTTAACATGGCGGGGAGGGGACCACGACACAAAGATCTTACATGTGTGACCTTGAGGAAGACAAGAGGTTAGTTGTAGAGCCCCAGAAGAGCTCTTAGGAGTCCTGACTCCCAGTCTCTGTCTTTTGACCACTTCCTTAAAGATATCCTGTGGCACTGCTATCTGATGAGCACTAAGGAACAGACTCTGTACTAGGCCCTGTCACATTATTACCCATAGGGTTCCCTGAGATGAATCTGCAGGCAGTAGAGTGGTCAGTCCAGATGTCCATTTTAGCCACATTTTTCTTCATTCACTGACCTTCAGTACTTTTTTATTAGCCTCACTATTGCTTTGCTCAACCCGTACCTTGGGCTTGATCTTGTAATAGTGGGGGCTGTAACAAGGGGGCCTGCCCCTTTAATGGCCAGGTGGCCTGTGGCTAGCCTGCCCTGTTCATTTAGCCCTGCTTGTGCCATCTTTACCGAAAGGGGTAGCACTAATGGGGGACAGGCGATGAAAAGGGATGAGAAAACAGTTTAAAAGAGAAGTCCCAGGGAGCAAGGAGGGTTTGTGATGTGACTGGAAGTCGGTGCTGCATCCCAGAGCGGAGAGTGAAAGCAGGGAGCTGAGATCAGCAGATGGGTTAAAGAGGAGCCCAAGCTGGGTGGAAAAAATGTGTGATACTCTGGAAGGGAGTTGGACTCTGAGTGACCCAGCGGGGGGGCAGAGCCACAGGAATGCCTGGGAGGGGCAGGAAACCCAGGTGAAGGGGAACTGAGGTACAGAGTGTCTGCTGACCTACAGTCTGTGGCTGTGCCCTGTGATGGAGACCACCTATGCATAGGTCTCCTCTCCTTCGTGTGGAAGGGAGAGGCTTTGCTTATTTTCCCCAGTGCTGTCCTTGCCCATCTCTAGACCTCACAGAGGCATCTGTACAGATCCGGATCCAGGGAGGAGACTGAGTGGCCCAAAGGGAGGCGTGGATGGAGGTAGAGAAAATGATCGTAGAGAATCCCCGAGGCAGAAAGGGATGTTGCCTGAGGCGGCACTGTCTTTTCAAAGCAATTTTCTGAGGGCGACCACGGCCTGCGAGAACCCCTGGGATTGTGGCTTGATAGTGCCAAAATAGCAGAGGTGGAACTCTTGTGGGCTCCGGTTTCCTGGGGATCTGCCCTGCCTGACGGAAGGCCTTGTGGTCCCTCCCAGGAGTGGAAGGAAGGGATAGTATGGTGGGATACCAGTGAAAGGATGGGTTAGGGTGTGAAGGGATGACCTAGCCCTTGTTATTAGGCAGGTTTTAAACTAGTGATGTTACCCAAAGCGAGGAAAGCGATCAGTTTGTTGTTTAGATGGTACCATACATTGGTGCTTGCCATTATTAAGGAGGCAGTCAGGATTTACTGCCGAGGGGCCCTCACAGGTCTCTGGCTCTGTTGATGATGATAACCAGAAGGCTGCTTGTGTGTGTGCTCAGTGATGTGTGCCGTGTCGACTTGTGCACTTAGTCTCCACAGCAGACCCCAAGAGAGCCCCTAAAGACCACCAACCAGATAAGGATCAAAGGTGCCAGGCCAGGTTTATTGTTAAGTGAAGTACAGTAATAGTTGTTAGTAGACTCTACTGAACCACGACGCATATGTACCCCATAACAATGGTATGACTCAATCAGTGGGAAATTTCCATTGTTCCCAGGTCATACAAAAACTGTCCCCCCAAGACACTACTTTACAGGTACAAAAAAATCACACATCACTGCTGACGTTGTCAGGTTGCCACCCTTGGACGTTGTTAGGTTGCCACCCTCTGATGCTACTTAGATACCACCCATCACCCTGTACCTTGTGGTTTGATTAGATCATCTCTATCCATCATGCTGTCATTTTAGACCCTTTCCTGAACCTGGGTCTGTATCTGTGAGGAGTGGGTACCAAGGTCTTTTTTTAATGAGCTGGTGGTACTATGTGATTTTCACTTACGACCAGTACCAATTGTTCTGCACTTGGGCCTCTTACCAATTAGTGTTTTGCACTCTCAGCCCTGTTCCTGCCAAGTTCTATGAGTAGGGGTCTGCCTCTTGCTCACAGCTTAGCTTTGCTTTATGCTAGCCATGTTTTATCCATTGTTAGCTAGGCCTCAGACCAGGCCTGTGCTGCATGGTCTTATGTTTTAGGCCTTCATCTTACTACAGTGCTTACCCCATTATTATTAATTTAATAATGATTTGACCAGCAATAAACTCTAATTTTATAAGGACTTGCCTGGAAGCGAAACTTTAAGTATCTTCAGATCTAAATTCTTTCAGACCTATGCTCCGTTATTGGACTAGTTCCTAGTAGCCGGGGGAAAGGCTGCTCCTCTGAGAAGGAAATAGCTCTGGACGTTGCACAGAGAAAACGAACCACTTCTAAATAGGCCCTGAAAATTACTTCAGAGAGGCAGTGTGGTCCAGTGGGTAGGTTATTGGATGGAGACCCACAGGTCATTTCACTTCCTCTCTCATCCTTTGCTTAACAAAGAGCTCTTCTTGGCTGGGGGATCTTCTGTCGCTGGGGGGTCTGTACAGGGCCTAGCACAATGGGGCCTCATGTTTATTGGACTGTAGAGGCTGCTGTAATACAGATATTAATTCACTTAGTTGACTCATGTTGTAATTGCCAGCATTTTTCTTTTCTTACCTATAGAGTCACAAATGTCTTATCTAGTGGGGACATAAATAAGGGATTCTTTCTCACTCCCCATAAAAACCAGATTGACCGAAGCCCTTAGCTCTGGATGAGGAGTGAGCAGCAATTCAGAAGGGAGAGTAGATGCGTGAAGGTGGCTTTAAACCATTTGTGCTCCCCCAGTCCTGGATCTGCAGTTCCCTGCCATGAGTCAGTGCAGCGGAAGGTGGAGCTGCTCTGACTTGCACTTCCTGCCAACCGTCCAAATGGGGAAAGCCCAGGAAAGCCTGGACCACCTCACCTACATTGGCAACCAAGGGGCTGGTATTGGGAGCTACACATGGGCTTCACTTTACAGCTGGGTCACCCTATATTCATGGGTTCTTTCTGTAATAGCTGGCTGTGCCCCATCCAGGGATACTTTGCACCAAAATAAAGCACCCAATTCACAAGGTACCTCCGTTACCTCAACTGCTTTAAATGACCATTGAATATTGAAAGGCCTTTTTCTTTAGTAGCTGTAACTGACTGGGGTATTCGCTTTGTTTCAGACTCTGGAAACCTGATCTACACTGTCCTGGGACTGACGACTTCACAACTATAACAAGAGGTGGGTTTTCTGTTTTTATTGGTCTAAGATTCCCTCATTCCAGAGCTTGGACAGCACTGTATATCCCTAAATTTACCATGTTTGGTCATAGCCAGTAACTATGGCCACCTGAGTAACATTAAGGGTTTTTTTCTCATAAAGTTCTGTGTATGTGTGCACATGTGTATTTTGGTGGTGTTTTAAATGAAATAATGAGCACATTTACTCAGCCTTATAGTGAATGGGTTTCTGAAACAGAGGAGAAACTAATGAAAACAAAAATGCATAGTGAATTTGCTGACCTTTGATGATCCTATCTTGTCCTAGCCTCAACGGGCACGTCTACACAGTGGCACTATTTCGGGATAACATCTGTTATTCCAAAATAGCGTTCTGCACGTCTTAACTGCACACCCGTTATTTCAAAATACATTCAAAATAACAGGCTTCTTATTCCAGTTTCCTGTAAACCTCATTGCACGAGGATTAAGGAAGATGCTGGACTAGCAATTTATTTTGAAATTAGCACCAAATTTTGAAATAATTTCGCAATAAGCAACGCAATTTGCATAGCTCAAATTGTGTAGCTTATTTTGAGGTATGCACTACTGTGTAGACATACCCAACTAGATGAATCAATTGTTCCACTGAATGATGGGAAAGAGGTTGTTAAAATTCCTGCAAGCCATTTAAACTGCCATTGGGCCTGATCTTCAGGCCACTACATCCACGTCAAAACTCTGCATGACTTCATGACTTTAGAAGAATAAGTGGGCATAATTTTTTTTCCTTTGAAAAGTTTTTTTTTCTTTGACAGCATCTGTTGCTGACTTGAACATGTTCAGTTAAAACTGTTCAGTGGACTGAACTTTAGTCACTGCATGGCAAAGGGGCACTTGTCTGGAGTGGCAATTATTTTAGTGGAGGTATGTCCGTATGTGAACTGAGGATCTGCTCCTAAAAACTAGGGTACTCTGTTTCACTGGATGCACCTTTAAAAGTGCACTGTTGAAACCAGAGTTTTGCCTTTTACATTGTTTTGCATTGACGCCCAAATTTTTAAGAATGCAAAATGGAATGCAACAGCTAAATGCCCTTAGAAATATGTGCCCTAAGTCCTTAAGAATATGTACTGAACATATATATGTGCCTGCTATTAATAAAACCTAATCAAAATGACAGGTTTTAGTTGGCATAACTGATAATTCATTCACGCATTTTTGCCATACTGTAACTTATATTACAGTAAAACCTAGACGTCACGATTAACATGGAGTGGTGATTTTGTTAGATGCTGAATACACATGTACAAGTTGAATGTCTCTAGTGTGGCATCCTCAGGACCTGATTGGGCTGAACCAGAGAATTTGCCAGACCATGGAAACTCAATATTGTCCAGCAGCATTACCAACATTTCTGCTGTTCACTGGGCTCTTAGAAGGCATTTTGGGGTTATATTAGAGCTAAATAGCAGCACAGGAACACTGAGAGCCAGGACTGGTGGCTCTAAACAAACTTTATAGGACTGTGGGAAACTTGGACATCCAGCTAACTAAAATCATGTCGGACCATGGAAGTTGCTGGACCAGATAATGCTGGATGAGAAAGGTTCAACCTGTAGTATGAGAGAATCCTTAGCCCAAAGATCATACATTGCTCTGCTAAGCCTGGCTTCCTTAGGAAACAGTGTCTTTGAAATTGGTTTTTACCGACTTAATTCTACCTCTCTATAACTTAAGTCGATAGAAATGAAAATACTTGAATGTTTCCAGAAATCCTCCTGCATACTATAGGCCAGATTTTTCAGACCTTAGCTCGCATAGGTGGTGTAAGATTTTCAGAAGTGCTCAGGTAGCCTGTAAGCATTTAAATGAGGAGCCAAGTTTTTCTAATTTTGGAGAGAGTTGTGCAGAATGTTTCTGAGTATCTGGCGATGGACTGTCTTCTTTAGCCCCTTCTGTTCCATTTAATGCATTCACATGGGCATGCACATATGCACATGAGACCGTGAATTTTCATGGTGCATTTCCTAATTTGAATGATGCAGTAAAGATTGCTTATGACCAAGGTACATGGAACCATACAGGTGCTGCTGCACTATGGTTCGCACAGGTTGATGAGCCATTAAGTGAACTTCTAAAGGATGGACTGTGCTTCCCCAAAATGTTTTCAGAAGAATGTTGATTCAGTTTTCTGCCATCTGCTATTAACCTAGTGACACTGTCCAGTTAGATACAGCATAGACTGTGCTTGACGTGATTGCATCCATGGTTGACTACGTGGAAAAGTTTTGCTCTCTGCACAGAGAGAAGAAAAAATTTATCTTAGTTAAATGTAGTAATCAGTTATTTGAATTGCATTTTAGTAAACCAGAACAGCAATTTCTGTCTATTTGCCAAGGGCAGACACCATGCAAGACCAAATGAAAAATTTTCAGTCGAAATTTTATCAGTTGCCCAACTCTTTGTCTTTTTTCTCCTCTCCTCTCCTTCCCTATGATCCAGGCCATGTTCAAATCCTGCTGTTTCCATCTTTGCGATACACACACAACTTCAGCTATCCGCTTCTGTTTTTGACTGGTGAATAATCTGTTCCTGCCTTGATTGCTACCACCTGCGTTACCGCAGCCTCCCTTTTACCCATACTATTCTTTCACCCTACCTATACCAGCTACAAAAATTATTTTCTTTTTCTGTTAATCTGGCGGGGGGGAGGGGGAGGAGGTTCGGTATTTTTGGCTAAACCATCTGGCAACCCTTGTTGTGACTACCATTTATGAGATTGTGAGGACAAAGCACAAAGGCAAGGCATGCTAGCCTTGAACTTGGGGAGATCTGGGTTCAGATCCTTGCTCTGCAGCAGACTCCTGTTTGCCATTGGGTGAGTCGTGAGGAGTTAGACTCCTAAATGCATTTTGAAAATGAATTTTAGGTTCCTAAATCCATTTGGCACCACGATGCTGAACACAGCAATACCTAAATAGCTTTAAAGATCTGGGCCATGGTCTATCTGTTCTCCATCTTTAAAATGGTGACAATAGCACTTCCTCACTTCACAGGGAAGTTGTGTGGCTATATGCACTAAAAACCGAGTACTGTGTATTCAGTACTGTGGTAATGGGTGTGGAAGGGGGGGGGGGCTTGCTGTGTACCTTAGCTGGAAATGGACTATAGCTCTTTGTTTGCACAAGCACAAACAGGGAAACTGAAGTAGAAATACAGAAGATTTAGCACTGTGCAACCGTTGCAATTGTGTCCAGTTCTGGTGTCAACAATTAAAGCAGGATGTCGGTAAACTGGGGAGGGTTCAGAGAAAAGCTGTGGGCAATTAAAAGATTAGAAAACCCGCCTCACTGTGATAGACTCAAGGAGCTCAATCTATTTAGCTTAATAAAGAGAAGGTTAAAGGGTGACTTGAGGAGTCTATAAATACCTACATAGGAAACAAATATTTAATAATGGGCTCCTCAGCCTAGCTAAGAGAAGTAGAACATGATGTAATGGCTGGGAGCTGAAGCAGGACACATTTGGACAGGAAATAAGGCGTACATGTTTTAAAAGGGTAACTATCCACTGGCACAGTTTACCAAGGGTCATATAGATGGCAATTTTTTTAACTGAGATTGGATGTTTTTCTAAAATACCTGCTCTAGGAATGATTTTGGAAGTTCAGTGGTTTGTGTTCCAACAGGAGGTCAGACTAGATGGTCACAGTGACCCCCTCTGCTTTCGAATCGATGAAGTGGCCGAACCTGGATCGGCCATTTTAAAGTTCTAAGAGCACACACAAATAGCTGCTTCCTGCAGCTCTCCTTGGCTGGAAACGGCAAACCGGAGCCAAAGGGAGCCGTGAGGCTCTGTGGCTATGGAGCTTTTAGGTAAACAAACTGGCATGGACCCACTAGCAGCTTTCCTGAAGTGAGCCCATGGAACAGTTTGAGAACCCCTGATCTAAACCACAGGCAATCAACATTTATTTTTGGTCACAATCCAGATTTCTAGGTCAAAGTATAGTGAAGATCCAGTGGAAATAATACAAATAAATCACAAGAATGGTAAGTAAATAAAAAGACATTGGGAACCATTCAAAAGTGCCTGGCGGGATGGATTTGGCACGCACCCTGCCTCTTGACTACGCCTGCTCTAAACTACATAGTGGAGTAGCGTTCTGAGGGTCAGAGCAAAGGCTGAAATGAAGGTCAGATGCCGCATCTGATTGCTAGATTGGGGAACACAGAGGCAGGCCCAGAAATATGTTGTTGAGGGCAAGCCTTTGAACTCTCCATTTTGAGGCCAGGCCTGCTGCTCCTTTGTGCTGGCTACTTCACAGTCTGTGTTCTAGATTTTCGTGATGGCAAACTCCATTGCCGGCAACGTCTTCAAGCAGAAACAATGAGCAAAAGGAACAGGTGGTACAAGGCTTTGAAAAGGAAACAACATATTGCCAAAGTCAAACCATCTGCTGCCAGTTAAGGCTCAGTGTAAAAACTAAGCTTTGATGGGGTTTGTATGGGGTGGTGAATACTTTACAGGAGAGGTCATTAGGGTCTTGTATTGATGCTACTTTCCCCTTATCATACTTGCTCATTAGGGATGGAAGATACCCTGTGTGGAATGCCATGTGCCATATCAGCAGTCTGGTGGGCAGAAGGATAACATGTAGAGGCAGTTTACCCTGCACTAGAGTCATCAATGGGAGTTGTGCAATTGACTCAAATGGCAATAGGACTTAGGATGCGTCTATACTGCACTGTTATTTCGAGATAACTAGCGTTATTTTGAAATAACAATGTGATCGTCTACACAGCCATTCGGTTATTTAGAAATAATTTCAAAATAACGGATGGCTTATTCTGAAATCTGTAAACCTTTTTCTACGAGGAATAATGCCTCTTCTGAAATAGCTATTTCGAAATAAGGCATGTGTAAACGCTCCACTGCTGTAGCCCCTCACCAGATGTAGCCCCTCACCAGGGCCAGTCTAAGTTATTCCTCCCCAGTGCCTCCTGGGGCTCTAAATCGAGATAGCACGTCTACATTAGGGAAGCCTGCCTCGGACTAATTTTGAGGCTTTCGAATAAACTATTTTGGAATAAGTGTGCAGTGTAGATGTTCCCTAAGACAAAGACTTTTTTTAATAGAATAAATCCTCCTATAATAGATCTTTCTTCATTAGTAGATCTCAAAGCACTTTTTTTTGGAAAGGTTAGTATCATTATCCCTATTTTATAGAGGGGAAACTGAGGCCCAGAGCAGGAATGTGACTTGCACAAAGTCACTCATCCAGCTAGTAGCAGAACTGGAAGGAGAATCCTGGTCTCCTCCAATGCTTTGTCTACTAGGCAATACTGCTGTCTTACATAAAGTGCAATGAGACAATATTAAGGAAGAGACATCATAACTAAGTCCAGTGTGAAATGTGTAGATTGAATTAATGGGGAGAGAACATTTCAATATCAGGTATTAGCTCACAGTTGGAGGCTTTTCTGGGACTTATAACCAATTCAGACTTATTTACTACTTCTACATAGGCAAAAGATTTGACCTCCATGTTTTCATGCAGAGAAAACTCTTTTAAAAGATCAACCCCAATGACCAACCTATACATAAGCAACCCCAATGACCAACCTATCCGAAGCTGCTCCCTTTGAAGACAATGGAAGTCTTTCTCTTGACTTCAGTAGGATTGGGCTCTAAGTTATATGAGGGACCCACTAGGGTAGAATATGGAGGTTTCTGGGTCAGCTGTCTAGAGGGAATATCAGATTTTCCATACTGCAAGTCTGTAAAGTCTGTTAAGTTTCACAAGATGAAAACACGTCAGACAAAAAAGGAAAGATGTGGTGACAATCCAAGGGAGAGTTGGCTATTTTTATTTTTCTTACTGTCAGCTGTTAACGGGTGCAGGCGTAAACATGCATCACCACAAAGAGGTGTGATGGTGACTCGTAACGGGAAGACTCTCACTTGGGTGCATGGGGAATTGCACGTGTTGGTAGGAGTAGCACACCAAATTCCTATGCTCTAGCCTGGAAGAGGTAGTGCTGACTGGCCGCTCCTGACAGCTCAGTGTACACAAAGCCATGGTTTTAAGCGGAAATTCTACTTTTTCTGTAAACATTCAGTTAAAAATATCTTTCCTCATGAATGGGTTTGCCTTTTCGATACTGTTGCCATCTGGTTATTTTAAAAATTAAAAGAACTAAACATACATGTCTTGGAGAACATGCAAATAGTCTGCTGTGATGGCTGAAGTGTATCTGTTTGCATGCGTAGAGCCGAGGGATCCGTTCAGTTGTGATAATCACAGGTTTGAAGTACCTAGGCTGCTGAGAACTGCCGGTTCAAATTCTGTCATGGGCAAGTCAGCCTTTGTGTCCCTGCTTTGCCCCAGATTTCCTGTGTTAATTCCTGGCAACTCATTTAGCCTCTCTGTGCTTCAGTGTCTCATCAGTAAAATGGGCATAATCCCGCTCACCACCCAAGGGCTTTGGGAGGATAAATAGCTTAAAAAATTGAAGTGCTTGGATGCTGTGGTAATGGGACCCACAGGAAGAGCAGGCACCAGCATCGGTGCCCACGTTGCCAGACGAGGCACCAGTAGTAGAGCCTTCTTCCTCCTCATCCTCGGACAAGGTGATCATGCCCCTCCCCTCCTGGTGCCTCAGGAAGACACCAAGGCCCACCAAGAACCGCTGAAGAGGGTGGTCTCCCACCACAACCTGAGGGCAGAGTTGCTGGAGGAGCCCTCTGATACCCTGTTCAATGCATGGCACGCAGGCCCTGTGGCAACCCTCCTCTCTCCTGACTCTAAGTAGGCAGAATGCAAATATTTTGTCCCATTCAAAGGTCGTGAGTAGCTTTACTCCCCTCGAGCCTCCAGCTCCTTGATGACGGAGGTTGTGAATTTCAGGGAAGCAGCAGTGACCCCTACAAATAAAGACTCCAGGACACTACACCTCTTTGGTCAGAAATTTATTCGTCCTACAATTTTCAGTGGTAAACCACCAAGCTCTCTTGGGGAGGCCTGACTTCAACTTGTGGCAGAATATGTCCAAGTTCAAAACCTCCCTCCCAGAGGCAGATAGAAAAGACTTTAAGGCACTCCTGGATGAGGGCAGCACCCCTTTTACCACAGCAGGGAAGTGCCACTCTAGGGGTCACTAGAGGTGATCCCCTATGGATACTGCTGGGGGAAAATCGTTCAGCACCGATGCACATGGTGAAAATGCATACCTATTGTGGAATGGACATGAACAAAACTTCTCAAATACCAGTTATGGAACAGGTAGCTGTTTTTTCGGCTATTCTGATCAAAAAGCCCAGAACTAGGGTGCTTTGTTGCATCGTTGTAGTGCATTCATAATATGATACCTCAGCCCTAATTATTCCCTTAGTTAATAAAGTGTGGCAAGCGCTTTTGTGCAGTCTCCATTTTGGAAAAGATTCTGGAAGGGGCAGGGCTAAGGACACACACTTCTTGTTAGCATCTTCTGTTGGTTGGTTTGGGTGGCTGCCCACCTAGTGCACTGTCTTTCACAGATCCCATTCTGAGGCTCCTCTCTCCCCATTCGTTGTAAAGGAAGTCTCAGTTGGAAACTTGAGGTTTGTGGATTCTAGTCGTTTTCCAAGTGTGTAAGTCTCATAGTCCTTGGAGGTGTTTTAGCGCCTCCTTTCCATTGAAATCGAGGGCCGCCTTGAAAATTCCAGGAGGTGGGAGGGTGCAAGCCCATTGGCATCTAAATACCCCCCCCCAACCTTTGGGAAAGAGTCACTGAACCCAGGACTCAATGGCAGTTTGGTGAGTGAAAACCTCTGAGGATCTGGGCCTGAATAAAATCCACACAGACAATGTTCCATCTGTTTTTTCCATGTGTGGAATAGGTTTTGTTATGTGCACCAAGGCATTTGTGGATGTGCACCATCAGTAGAAACACATGCCGCTGGCCTTGGGTGCTCGGCTAATCAGCTGGGCCGCATTGGAATCTCATCTGGATGGCCGCCCAAGCACTCAGCTTACAGGGAACACTATACAGGAGTCTGTGGCAGAATCAGAAAGTGAACCCAGGTCTCCCAAGTGCTCTCAAAGTGCCAATTTGCACCATCCCATTTAATGAATATATTATCCTGAGGTAACAACTGCTAATTAGCCCGGTACCTTTTCAGAACAGCAAAATGGGTTGCAAATAGATAACTCGTTTACAGTTCCTAACTAGAACATGAGGACATGCCTGTGACTCCCACTAAAGTTTAGAGGATAAGTACACATAGGTACATAACCCGTCACCCAGGGAAATATTCCCTTAGATCAGGGGTGGGCAAGCGGCTGCCAGGGGGCCGAATCCAGCCCGCAAAGCCACCAGATCCGGCCCATGGCTGCCTTGCTGGAACCCTTAGGTAGAGAACAGCTTATGTTTTAAAAAGCAGCTGTTCTCTGTTCCAGAGGGCTGGGGAGGGAAAAGGGAGACTTCTCATGCTGTTCCCGCCTCCCCTCCCCCCGAGCAAAGTCTCTTAGCTCCCATTGGCCAATCTCTCAGTTTCTGGCCAATAGGAGCTGAGAAGTTTTGCTGAGCCGGGAAGCCTTCTCCCTCCCTCCTCGTCCCCCCCCTCTTCTTTCCCCACTCCCTCCCTCTCATGCGTGGCGTGGAGCCACATGGAGCAGCAAGCAGGCTGTAGCAGACAGTCTGCCTCAGGTTTCTGCTAGTAAGCCCCTCCCAGCCACAGCCTGCCTCTGTCACCCCAGCCCCTCCCTTCCCCAGCTCTCTGCCCCCACACATACCCAAACACTCTGCCTCCTCTTGTACCCATACTCCCTCTCAGATCTCGAACCCCAGTCTCCGGCCCCAGATCACAATCCCCTCCTACCCTAAGTCACATCCCAAAACCCTACACCACTGTTCCCTGCCCCAGGCCACAGCCACCTCCTTCACCCAACCTCCCTCCCAGACCCCATTCTCCCTCCTGCACCCTAATCCCTTATCCAAAGCTCCCTTCTGCACCCATCCTCCCTCCCAGATTCCATTCTCCCTCATCCATCCCGGTCCCTTACGTTAAGCTCCCTTCTACACCCAACCTAGACCCCGGAATTCCTCCATTAATGTCCTGGAAGAGTGTGGCCCTCGACCACTTTCCAAAATCTTGGAATGCCCCTCCCCTCAAAAACTATGGCCCATCCCTGCCTTGGATGAAGAGGCGTTGTTGCTCTTCTCTGCAGAAAATGCAAATTGCTCTTGGCTTTGGCTAGGTGTTGGAAATGCCCGTGTCTCAGAGCTGGATTATCTCTTTTGGAGGCTTGGGGTGGTAAGATTTTGTGGGGCCCCCAAGACTGTGAGGCCAAAAATGAGGGGTTCAGCGTACAAGGGGGGGGGCTGTGGGCTGAGGCAGGAGGGTGGGTGTGGGGTGAGGGCTCCAACTGGCATGGCTGGCTTAAGAAAGAAGCTTCTTAAAGCCCCTGTGTCTGGGCCAGCCCATCCTGGTGGGGGACAGAGCAGAGGGAGTGGCTCCATGCCTTGTCATTCCTCCCTCCACCCCCATGACAGCCTATGCACAGGCAGAAATACCCATTTGCATTCAGGCAAAACTCTGGCGCTACTTAGTGCAGGATTGGTCCAGGAAAATACAGAATTGTAAATGCAGTTCAGACTCCCCTTCCATCTGCAACAAGTTTTAAATGCCAACGTTTTCCTAGTGGGCAAGAGAGGCCTGAGTACCGGGTACTGTGTTCTCTCTGCTCAAGGCGAGCATTTAATACAATTACCATGGGATTGTTTTTGGCAACTTGAAGCACTGGAACCAGATCCTCAGCTGGCCACAATTGATCCCGCTCCACTGTAGTCCCAGCTGAGAGAATCTGTCCTCTGAGCTCTAGAAATACAGGAAGTACAAAGCAGCACCGGTAACATAGCAACAGAGAAGCCTCAATAAGCATTTTATCACTGCTGGTATTGTAAGTTAGCTTCAGTAATGATCCTACAGTGGAGGGTCTGTTTTCTTTTCAGCAAAATTCCCTGGGGACATTCTTGCAAAGATAGTTAAATTGTCTGGCAGTGTGATTCCTCCTTGCTTTAGAGTAATAGTTAAGAGTATCCTTAAGAGGCTATAATTATAAAATACAAACTAGATAATGATGCAAATACTGTATTACTTTTATTTAGGTTAAGGTGAACTGCCCTCGTTACTGGAAAGTATTTTCCTTCACATTCTCATGTTTGGTTTGTTATTGCATGGGAAACCCACTTTATCTTAACTGCTTAAAAGTTTTAGGGCAAAACTTACAGACCCAACTGCCTAAATGGGGACGGGGGGGGGACGGGGGGGGGGGCGGGGAGGGACATAAAGCAAAGTACTCTAGCTTGTTGATAAGCTGTCACTGTCTTTAGTGATTGCTGCGAGTGGTCAGCTTTTCAGAAAATCAGGACACCATTACTTAGATGTCTTAGGCAGGTCAGTTTAAAAAAAAAGAAAAAAAAACTATGGATTAATCTTTGCAGTGACGCTGAAGAACATCATATGTTGCATTAAGCCCAAACGTTGAAAAAAATTACTTTTGTTCAATTCAAGAATAATCTGCATCAAAATACAATAATTTTAGATTCCAGACTGCATGGAATGAATTACTAGATGGTGTTTTTCTTGAAGCAAGAATACACTCTTGAATGAAGAATGTTATTAACGTGCTGTGCATTGACTTAAGTATTGCCACCCTGCACACAAATGTTTGATTATTTTAGTTATTCTGTTTGCCCCTGAAAACCCTTAAATACAAGAGACGAACTGTTAGGAGTAAATTGACAAAATTGTCCTGAATCTTTGTAGAAACATCTTAGAGATTAATAGACACTAATTTAAAAACTTTAAAACTGAAAACGTGAGAGTAGAACCCCTATTTTAAATTACTTTTAAAATGGTGTGGGGTTTTCTCCCTGTTTGTTTATAAAACTGCCACACCTATATGAGCTCCATCACCTCCAGAGCACCTCCTCTCTCTTCCCTCCAGCTAGGGTTGCCAGGTGTCCGGTTTTGAACTGAACAGTCCAGTATTTGAGCTTTCTGTTGGGAAACAAATTGAGAAAATATAAATGTCCGGTATTTTCTAAATAAGATGTAATGTAGATTGTGATGTAATGTCAAGTGTGTCCAGAATTTTTGTTGAAACCGTCTGGCAACCGTACTTCCAGCAGTCTCTGCCTCTGACGAACTTATAAGATGACTAGATGAGGGTGGGCAAGATGAGGCCCAAGGGCCAGATCTGACTTGCCAAACCCTTTTAATCCGGCCCACCCGCCCCCTGTGGCACAGAGCAGGGCTGCTCAAAGTGGTCGGTTGCTCGCTGTGGCTCTCTGAACTGTCGAGGGAGAGGGAAGGCTTCTCGCACTGCCACCACCCCCAGCAAAATCTCTCAACTCCTATTGGCTGAAAACCAGCCAATGCGAGCTGAGAGATTTTGCTGGAGGGTGGGGGCAGTGTAACACAATTTCTCAGCAGATTATAACTTTTAAAATGGTATGTTAATGAAATATTTTGCATAAAACATATTTGGGTTGTCATCATATTCATAAACGTATTTCCATACAGAATATGTAATGTAACATCACAAAGACTTCTACCCTCTACCCTGATTCAGATGGATAAATACGAATGATGAAAGGATCAGAGAGATCTATCCTTCATGACTTGCTTCCACCTTCCACAGGATTAAACGCCTTGGGTGGAACTCTGGCCCCATTGAGGTCAGTGAGAGATTTCCCACCGATCTTTTTGGAGATTTTTTAGGCCTGCCCCCTTTTGTTGGACACACACATTCAGTGTTAAAATAGGGCATTCAATGTTATTTTTTCTGTCTAGGCAGACTTGACTTCACAGAGTATTGCCATTAGTGAGTTGGTTTTCAGCTGAGCAATTGCTGTGGCTGTGAATGCAGCAGGGTTTCACTGTGTTACACTTTGATCTCAACACAGAGCCTTTGATTCTAGTGCAACCTTTTCCTTTCCACCCCTCTTCCAAAGTGAAGTGCGTATTCGCACAGAGGAGAGTTAGCTGCAAGGGGCTGAGAGAACAGTCATTAAATACAAGCAGTCTGTATGATGTGCAGCAAGTGTACGATCCATGCGGCCTAATTCTCAGCTGGTGTAAATTATTGCCACACTACTGATGATCTAGCCTGTATATTTTGTCTTGTATAAAGTGTCTGACAGTCACCCACAAATGAACCAAATTAATTAAACTTAGCTGCTATATGCTTAGCTATATGAGTGGATCAAGTGCAAAACCAGGCAGATATCTCAAAGACATTGTATTTTACACTATGTGCAGCTCTTAGGGTTGTAACATACCATATTTCCAGATTTCTCCAAGGTGCTTCTCCAACTTAGTTGTCTCATCTGCTTAAAAAATGCAAAATAGTTGCTGGTGTTCACATGGGAGCAAGTGTGAGACCGATTCAAGGAAGTTTAGTAAAAATCATGGTGGGCTGGGATTGGGGGAGTTTTTTTCCCTCTACACTGAGTCTCTGGTTTTTTTTTTTTTTTTTTTTTTTTTTGGTACGTTTTCTGGGACCTACTAAAATAAACAAACAAATAAAATAAATAAATACCATTCTTTTTCAGTGAAGTAGAAGGGAGAGTAGCCACTGATTGTGTCTAACTGCAGCCAGCATCAGGGTCTGTCAGTTTTTTAAATGCCTGTTTTGACTGTACTTTAATTTAGCAAAATAAAATGAAATCTGCAACTTAGGGAAATTTTGACCCTATTTTCCTCATGTTCTCCAGAGTCCAGAACTCCAACGATGAATGAAATCAGGTGGAGGGGGAGAGAGTTCTGTTGCATGTCAAATGAAGCCACTCTGCATGTTCTTGTCAATGAAAGTGAAACACAAAAATGAAGAGGGCGCATGAGTGTTGCCCAAGGATGACTGTGATTTTACTGTAGGACCCACTCTATTCCCACAGAAGTCAATGTTTATGAAGATAGTAAGCGGGGAAATATGCAACTGTTTACAAAGAAGCACCGTTGTTGCCTCATGGGTCTGTTTCTTCATTTGATCTTTTATTTCTGTAAATTTTGAGTGGGGGTTCAGATCACGCTATCAAGTTCTTCCCCTTTCTAGCATAAATGGATGTGCCTAAATTTAATGGGCCAGTTCTGCGGCTGTCACCAGATTTCCCGTGTAGATCAGGTTTTCCAAACTTTTAATCGTTGTTGTTCTCTGGCCTCTCTCCAATGTATCCACATCTTTCCTCCAGTGCGGAACCCACTACTGGACACCAGCCAAGGCTGCAGCAGTGGTGAGAGAAGCAGGGTGCTTACCTCCTGTGTGGTGCATATAAAGCTCCTGGAATGTCCTTTCTTTGCAGCTACACTGCGTTGTTGACGTATTCAGTTTGTGGTCCACTATAACCCCCAGATCCTCTTCAGCCTCGCTACCGCATAGCCAACTATTCCACATTTTTGTAGTTGAGCATTTTGGGTTTGGGGTTTTGTTCCTTCTTTTATGGAGTACTTGGCACGTCTCTTTAGTGAATTTCATCTTGTTGAATTCAGACCAATTCTCTAACTTAAGTTCACCTTGAATCCTAATCATCTTCTCTCAGCTTGGTATCATCTGTAGATTTTATAAGCATACTTTCCACTTCATTATATAAGCCATTAAAAATTGGCTACTACTGAACGCAGGACTAACCCCTGTGAGAGCCAACTGGACATGCTTTCCCCATTTGACAGTGATTCATTGATTACTGTTCTTTGAATATGGACTTTCAACCAGTTGTGCACCCACTTTATAATAAAGTGACATTCTCTCACACAAAGCAGGTTCACCTAAATGATGTTTCCCTGATTTGTTTGAGAATGTCACGTAGGACTGTCAAAAACTTTACTAAAATCATAGTATATCACATCTAATGCTTCTCCTTCAGGTTGGCTTGGCATGATTTGTTTTTGATGTATCCATTGTTGGATATTCCTGATAATTACATTATCCCCTGGGTCAGGGGTGGGCAATAAATCAGAGACAGTTTGCCACAGTTAGTCCTTGGTGGGCTGCTGGCCCTTTATTTGCCTTGGCGCCCGCAGGTATGGCTGCTTGCAGCTCCCATCGGTCATGGATCACCGTTCCTGGCCAATGGCAACTGCGGGAAGCAGCACGGACCGGGACACTGCATATTATAAGGCCCATGAAGTGAACCAGTGCTTCACCAAAAACCTGCCGTTTCTGTAAGGAGCTGGCTGCTCTCCTGGGCGGTGACCCCATCTCCCCTGCCAAGAGGCACATGGATACTTCAGGGGACACAGAGGTAGTGTGCAGAGGGACTAACCTGGAGGATGAAATTGTAGATAAAGAGGTTGAGGTAGACAAGGACCAGGGGCGCTCCATGGGGTTGTGGGGTGACTCTGGCAGCCAGGAACTGGTTTCTACTGCTGGTGGACATAGTCCGAGCAGCCACTTTCTCAGGACCCGGAAGCAGGGGAAGAGACACAGGGGAAGTGACTGTGTGACTCGTGGAGTGCAGGGCTGAGGGCCTGGGAAAGTGTGGGGGGGAGGGCTGGCTGCGTTTCTGTGAGTTGCCGCCTCCACCCCGTCACCATG
Organism: Pelochelys cantorii; assembly: GCA_032595735.1. Lineage (NCBI taxonomy): Eukaryota > Metazoa > Chordata > Testudines > Trionychidae > Pelochelys > Pelochelys cantorii. The sequence goes on from CM064332.1 coordinate 67,974,817, forward strand.
GTTCTGGCGTTTGCCAGATGCGTTCCTTGCAAGGGTCAGTGTGAAAGTGAGAGGAAATGGTGGGAAAGGGGCGTGTACGTGCAATTTTACAATCTAGGACTCGATGGACCACGTCAGAGAGGCTGCAACAGGTAAGCAAGTGCCCTAAAATGCAGGAAGGGTTTGCGTTGCAAAATGCCAAATCAGGCAGCGACTGATTGCAGATGTTGGGAACAATGCTTGGCAAGGGAGCTGCACAACTGCAGTAACAACCATAGCCTCATTTTGTGCCGGAGTCTTCCTTAGAGTATGTCCACATTACCAAATTTTGTTGCAGAAATCACCGTTGACATGCAGAAGTCACACAAAAAAAAATGGTGTCAAAGCGGGTTTACACTTGCTCCCTCTGATGACAGATTGTGTCCACATCTTTAGCTCCCCTGTCAACAGTGGGAACAGAGCACTGTGGGTAGGTATCCCAAAGTGCCTGGCAACACCATCTGTCACTAGCTGTTGTGGGACTGCGGAACAGAGCGTGGGGTATCTGGGACCATGCAACATGTCCCATCAGGCACCTCTTTGTTCAGGGGCCTCTAGCCTCATTTGCACCTTTTTTCCAACTGCCACTCTCTGCTGTGCCCGCCGAAATCTGCAGCGAGAGAGAATGGACCTCTCTCTCCGCTCACATGCTCTGTTAACCGTGGCGAGGAGACTCAGAGGAGCCCGACAGGGTGCGCGACATGGATGGCGAGAATCTGTCGTTGCATTTGGCAGTCACTGGCTAAGTTTGGACTAGAGAAACCCGCGCCAGGTGGTCGGATCGCATCATCACGTGGGTGTGGGAAGAAGAGCAGGGGCTACAGAACTTTTGGATGCGTAAGGCAAACTTCCTGGAGTGCTGGGCTAGGATGGCCCCCAATCTGCACGCGAGGACACTCGAACGAGAGCTGCCCTCTTGGTTAAGAAGCGTGTGGCCATTGCTGTTTGGAAGCTGGAGATGCCCAGTGGCTACCAATCAGTCACAGATCAGTTTGGAGGGGGGAAGTCAGCCATTGGGGCTGTACTGCTGCAAGCATGTGGGGCAATACATTGCATCCTGCTGTGGAGGGCTGTGACTCTGGGAAATGTGAATGACATACTGGCTGGATTTGTGGACATGGGATTTCCCAACTCTGTGTGTGTGTGTGTGTGTGGGGGGGGGGGGGAGACATAGAATCATAGAACCATAGAGCTGGAAGAGACCTCAGAAGGTCATCAAGTCCAGCCCCCTGCTTTAGGCAGGACCAATCCCAAAGAGATGACACACACATATTTTGATTATAGCACCATCCCATCTTGCTGCCGAGTACAACAGGAAGGGATCCTTCTCAATGTTGCTGTAAGCACTTGTGTGGTCACTGGGGGTGTTTCACAGACATCGGTGTGGGGGGCTCTGGAAAGGTGCATGATGCACGCGTCTTCAGCAACGTTGGCCTGTACAGACAGCTGCAGGCGGGGACTTTCTTTCCAGACCACAAGATTACAGTGAGGGACATGGAAATGCCCATTGTGATTCTGAGAGATCCGGCTTATCCCTTGCAGCCCTGGCTCATAAAACCATACACCGGGCACCTAAACATCAGTAAGGAGTTTTTTAAAACTCCTTGGTCTGTGAGATGGCTGAGCAGTAAATAAAAATGTTGAATCGCTAATAAAAGTGTGACTTTATTCATCAGAAAACAGTGCACCGAACATTGTTCTTCACACAGTGCATAGTAAATCTGTGGAACTCCTTGCCTGAGGAGGTTGTGAAGGCTAGGACTATAACAGGGTTTAAAAGAGAACTAGATAAATTCATGGAGGTTAAGTCCATAAATGGCTATTAGCCAGTATGGGTAGGGAATGGTGTCCCTAGCCTCTGTTTTTCAGAGGGTGGAGATGGATGGCAGGAGAGAGATCTCTTGATCATTACCTGTTCGATTCACTCCCTCTGGGACACCTGGCACTGTCGGCAGACAGGGTACTGGGCTAGATGGACCTTTGGTCTGACCCTGTATGGCTGTTCTTATGTTCAACAAAGAACACCTGACAGCTGGTAAGGGAGGTGCTGACAAAGGGTTACAATTCACAAACGTGTGGAGGTCCAGGTATTATAACCAGAGGTGGGAGGTGGGATGGAGCACATGGGAAAGTGAGTACTCCTGGACAATGTTCCCTCTAATTTTTTCTATCCATGGGCAGAATAAATTTAATGGGGACCCAGACTGGTGCAGATGTGCACGACCAGTAGAAACACATGCTGCCCCGCTGATTAGCAAAGCATCCACAACCAGCAGCATTTGACTCTCCTCCAAGTGCTCCGCTTACAGGGAATGCTGAGAGGGGGAAGGAATGTGTTGGACGTAAAGGTGGGTGGGGGGGAGGGGCGATTCTCTGCTGGACATAGAATTTTGAATCGGCTGGGGCTGGATGAACCTATGCTGGCGGCTGTTTTGCTTGACTAACTGCTTGAGGGACTCAGTCTGTTCCTCCCTCCCCAATCATGCATTCTGTGGCCTGCCTGGTGGGCCAAGGCCTGGTTGTCTCTGCGATTGCATGGCTCCCATTCCAAGTGTTGTCCCTGACATGTGCACTCACTCGCTCGCTGATTAAGCACTTCACAAAACAAATCCTCCCTGTTTCCTTCTCTGTTGCATCTTCTCTGCTTTGGTCCATGGCGGGGCCTCCAAGGTCTCTGCTGTCAGCACAGTGCACAGAAAGGAGTCTGTTGCCGTCCGATATTGTAACATTTAAACTTACAAAGAAAGTTCCTGAGGGCATATTGGCTGCTTCTTACTCTTCCCACCTTGCTTTTGCATCAGAACAGTTTGCTGTTGAGGCTTTGATATTTTATCCGTGAGAAACTGCCAGCTCTTCTGAACTTCTATCCCTTTACATTTTCTTCCCTTGGGACCTTACCTGCCATTTCTGGGTTTGTTAAAGACTGCTTAAAAAAAATAAATACATTGTCCAGCGGAGGGCGACCAAAATGATTAGGGGGCTGGAGCATATGACCTATGAGGATGATACTAAACTGTTCAAGATAGTCAAGACAGAAGCAGTCTGTGAAGAACTCAAAAAGATCTCACAAAACTAAGTGATTGGGCAACAGAATGTTAGGAATTATTAAAAAAGGAATAGAAAGTAAGACAGAGAATATCTTACTGCTCCTGTATAAAACTATGGTATGCCCGCATCTTGAGTACTGTGTACAGATGTGGTCTCCTCACCTCAAAAAAGATATTTTGGCCTTGGAAAGGGTTCAGAAAAGGGCAACTAAAATGATTAGGGGTTTGGAACAGGTCCCATATAAAGAGAGGCTAAAGCGACTGGGACTTTTCAGTTTGGAAAAGAGACTGGGGGGGATATGGTAGAGATATAAAATCATGAGTGGTGTGGAGAGGGTGAATAAAGAAAAGTTATTCATTAATTCCCATAATATAAGGACTAGAGGACACCAAATGAAATTAATGGGTAGCAGGTTTAAAACAAATAAGCGAAAGTTCTTCACACAGCACATAGTGAACCTGTGGAACTCCTTGCAGAGGAGGCTGTGAAGGGTAGAACTATAATAGAGTTTAAAGAGAAGCTAGATAAATTCATGGAGGTTAGGTCCATAAAAGGCTATTAGCCAGCGGGCAGGAATGGTGTCCCTGGCCTCTGTTTGTCAGAGGCTGGAGATGGATGGCACGAGACAAATCATTTGATCATTGTCTTCGGTCCACCCCCTCCGGGGCACGTGGTGCTGGCCACTGTTGGCAGACAGGCTACTGGGCTAGATGGACCTTTGGTCTGACCCAGTATGGCTATTCTTATGTTCTTATGAGGAGAGACTGAGGGATTTGGGTTTGTTTAGTCTGCAGAAGAGAAGAGTGAGGGGGGATTTGAGAGCAGCCTTCAACTTCCTGAAGGGAGGTTCCAAAGAGGATGGAGAGAGGCTGTTCTCAGTGGTGACGGATGGCAGAACAAGGAGCAATGGTCTCACGTTACAGTGGGAGAGGTCTAGGTTGGATATTAAGAAAAATTATTTCACTAGGAGGGTGGTGAAGTACTGGGATGGGTTACCTAGGGAGGTGGTGGAATCTCCATCCCTAGAGGTTTTTAAGTCTTGGCTTGACAAAGCCCTGGCTGGGTTGATTTAGTTGGGATTGGTTCTGCCTTGGGCAGGGGGCTGGACTTGATGACCTCCTGAGGTCTCTTCCAGCTCTATGATTCTATTCTGCTGTTTTCACCCCCATCCTTTCTTTGGAAAACATTAAATTATCATTTCATGATCAGTCACCCACATTCTCTTCTACCTCCAGATACACAATCAGTTCTTCCCCGCTGGTCAGAATCAAATCTAAAATGTCTGTCCCCTGGCTACTCTGTTCACTTTTTGGAACAAAAGGTTGTCTCCAGTACATTCCAAGAACATATTATGTGGCTTGTGGTTTGTCATATTATTTTTTCCAACAGCTGTCTGGGTAGGTCAGGTCCCCCATTACTATCAGTTCTTTTGGATATTTCTGTTATTTTATTCTAGATACACCTCATCCACTTCCTGTTCCTGGTGGTCTAAAGTTGACCATCTTACTATGACATCACCCCTATTTTTTCATCTTTTAACTTTTCCCAAAGCATTGGCAATTGCTGGGGAGGGGCACAAGGGGGGCACCAGCCACATGATCAACTCCCCCAAAGCTTCATGACCTGTCTTTTTTCCCCCACCTCCATTTCTTCCCCCAAACCTCCACCTCTGTTCCTCCTTTCCCCACCTCTTCCCACCTCTGCTCTGCCCCCTACCTTCACCTCCTCCCCCAAAGCTTCTCCCCCAAGTGACGTGTCCTGGAGAACTAGTGGGGGGCCTGGCGCTGGGAGCAGGGGTCAGCCTCTCCATACTCATTAATGGTGGCAGGAAGTGGAGCAGCCCAGTCCCAGCCCACTCTGTTCCTCCGGCTCTCAGCCGCATTGCGCCTCTTCCTGCCACCAGTAAGTGTGGGGGCGGGGCGGGGTCCTGCTCTTTCCCTGAGGCTCCTCCCCCGAGTGATGTGGCTGGGAGCCAGGGGAGCAGAGCGGGCTGGGGCTGGGTTGTACCACTTCCCGCCACCTGTGAGTGTGGGGATTGGCAGGCGGGAGACTCCTATTGCCAGTGCCATCGAATGGAGGGGATGGTTCAGCTTGCTGGCCCCAACGTGGGAGGCACATGACCTTTTGTGTCCCCCCATGTTGCCCCCAACCCAAAGATTGCCAACTGGTCTGCATCTCATCTCCTCCTAGAGTTCAGAGAAGTGTTGTGTATGTTTGCGATGTATAATTCAACATCTTCCTTGTTTTCCTTGCTCTGTCCTTCCTGAACAAGCTGTCCCCTCTAATACCAATATTCCAGTCAGGGATGTAAATGGTCATTTCAAAAGTTAACGGGTTAAACACGAAGTTTAACTGGTTAACTGTGGAGTAGCCCTTCTCCCCCCCCCAGGCTGAGCTTGCCTCAGTGTGTCACAAGTGTGTGTGTGGGGGGGGCAAGCTGGGCCCACCATGCCGTGTGTGAGGAGTTGCTCTAGCTCCGCCAGGCCTGCCCACATTGCGCTGCAGGTAGGGGGCTACTTCAGCCCAGTCGGGCCACTGGTTAACTGGTTACCAGCAAGCATCACCTGGTAAGAGTGATGCTTACCCGGTAACCAGTTACCCCTTTAGATCCTTAATTCCAGTTGTGCGATTTATACCACCAGGTCTTTCTGATGCCAATTAAGTCATAATTTAGCTTCTGGACACCAGTTCTTCCCGTTCATTCTCTGTATTCTTTGTGGTCTTTCCACTCTCGGTGTATCTTGAAAATGGGGATCACAACATTTTTCTTCCACCCTTTTTCTGACCTATTCAAATGGTAAGTTCTATGACAATGATTTTCTCCTCGTGTTTGTCTTTTCAGTGCATAGCACCACAAAACCTTGAGTATGGCTTGGCTCTGTGATGTGTTGTTTTATTATAGATACTTACCCCTAGCACTCTTCATGTGTCGCTCTCCAAGTGCTTTACAAAGAAGTCAACAACATTATTCCCATTACTGGATGGGAAAGCTTAGACACAGAGATCAAGTGGTCCCTCCCCCCCACCAAAGATTCCTTTTTTAAAAAGCCAAAGGAACAGTCTAAAAGTGTCTCACTGAGAATTTCACACACCGCAGCTTTGTGGGCATCCTATCAGATGCTGAAACACACAAACAGGAAATAAAAATACGTCAGGAGTCCATGATGGCCTCTTCATAGAACACATTTCTGCCTTTTCTGTGTCGCCCTTTTTGTATTTTCTGCACAACAGCCTTGGAGGTAACAGACTATATAGAGGGCAAACTGTGAGCAAATCCCATGAGCCTGAATATTTCTAAGCCCAGCAAATAAACGCTTTATTAGCTTGGATCAAAGTAACAAAGTGAGTGCGAGGGAATCCCCTTGGACCTGAGGCCAAGGTGAAAGAATTTGGGGGATTGGCAGGGCTGAATTCTCTTCAGTGGCACTGGTGCATCATGATGTTGTCTGCTGCCCCTCGCCCCCTCCGCTTCAGAAAAAATAATACCGTGTGGGTCTATACATCTTTCATATGGAGGTGCCACCAGGGCTTCTGTAGTTGGCGTGGGGAGTAGGTCTAATTGAGGCAGCATTGTGAGGCTATGTCTACACCGCAGAGCTATTTTGGGATATCAGAAGTATCCCAAAATAGCTATTCCGCGTCTTTAAAGCAGCCTGTTATTTCGAAATAGATTTTGAAATAACAGGCATGCTATTCTGGTGTCCCTGTCACTCTCATTCCACAAGGGTTAAGGGACCTTTCGGAATAGTGCTTTATTTCGAAATTGGTGGAGACGGCGCCAAATTTTGAAATAAGCTATTTCGAAATTACCTCGAAATAAGCTACACAATTCGTGTAGCGCAAATTGCATAGCTTATTTTGAGGTAAGGGTGCAGTGTAGATGCACCCTAAGAGAGTGGGCCGCTAATCGCTGTGCCCAGTTTGAGGAAGGGCCTTGTAGTCTGCTTACTGTGGGGGAGGGAGATGAATGCCATTGAATTAGTTCTCTCCTGTGGGTTTCATTCCAGGCCACACAAATTATCTACCTATGCATTGCTGCTACCGGGTTGATTTGGAATAACACCAATGCATAGTGGTGGTAGTGATGTGCTATTGAAGGCATGTATGTTTAATTATAGGAATACTAATGTGTAACAGTTGCTACCTTGGCCAGTGATGTTTCTCTTTCTTGGCAGCTCCCCTAGCTGCTTCAGAGGAGTAAGAGAGTTGCTTTAGTTAGCAAAGAAGATACTTGTGGTGTTGGTTGAAGACCGTGCCCTCTAGCAAGGCCTTAACCAGCTCCTTAAGGCCAGTATTTGACAAATTGCATTGGCTGGCCATTGGAGTACTTATAGCAAGTCTTTTTCAAGGGAGAACTCTTTGGGCTTATTCAAATGCTAATATAATGCCATCTGCTTCTCTAGCTGGGTCATGTAACTAAATCATGTGATTTCACTTATTATAACTGTAAGCTTTCTGAGAGTTCTTTCACTGTTACACCCTGAGCAAGCATCTGCCAGTTATAAACTGATCAGGACTATTTGTAACGTGGGTTTTTTTCCAGAATCCCAATAGGACATACTTTTGCAAGGATGTATGTTTGCATATAGAAGGACAGAATACTGTATGCATAAATGCTGAGAAGAAAGATGTAGACTTCTGAGAGTGAATTGGTTTTGTATTGGTTTATGTGTGTTGAACAGATTGATTTGGAGGAGGAAAAGCAAAGGGAGATTTGCATAGGGGATACATCTATAGAAAGACATTCACAAAGGAGAGATTGCAACTTGCCCCTGCTTTTTTGCAGTGGGTGCAACGCTGAGTATTTATATCTCTGACAACCATACCGTGGGCTTGAAACAATTGCTTAGAGGCAGAGTTAGTCATCTTTATGGCCTCATTTCATTTTGTGGGTGCAAAACTTGCTCCTGTGGAAAGGGAAGTCAAGTGTCAACCAGGCTAAAAATAGAACACCGAAATGTATGTGCATGATCAATGACTGGCCTAAAATTTCCAAAATGATCAGTGATTTTTGAGTACTCCACCTGAAACATCTGTAAAGGACTTGAGTGTCAATATGCTGAATACCTGCCTGCTGGACGTAAAGTGTTTCAGACTGGACACTCAAAATTTGAGGCATCCAAAAATCACTTGCCGCTTTGGAAAACACTGGCCCAACATCTTCTAGCTGTTTGCTTGCTTTTTATACAGTTACATTTGCAGTAGGTGCTCACCAAAGGCAGCGCAAATAAGAATTTTAATGGACTTCAGAACAAAGCCAATATTTTAAAAATGATTGTTTTGCAGAAAAAGTGCTTGTATTGCATTCATCCATCTTTCTGTCTTTTTTGGAAGTGTTGAGTGACAGTTCAAACTTGCTGTGCGTTTGGTGTGCCAAGTAGGGATGTCATAGTGTAGTCGATTAACTGATAAGCAAAAGCTTATAGGTTAATGCTACAGACTACATGCATTTTCCCCCTCCTCCTCACCAGTAAACTTTTTAGCAGGCTGGCCAAGAGCCTGTCTCAGTCCTAGCTTGCAATGGGCCCAGGACCTATTCTCACGGCGGCTCTGCATTTAAAGTGTTATTCAGAGGTAGGCGGGCAAACAGCCTGGCTCAGTTCTGGCTCACACCTGGTCCAGGAGCTCAGACCACTCTCCCAACAGGAGCTGCTGCCACCCCTGTATCAGAGGCTGCAGTGCGGGGCGATGGGGAACCAGTCCATGAAGGGAGTGCTAGTTTTTAAACTGGCTTCTCTTGCGGCCCAGCTCCCGCCAAGCACCCCACGCTGCTGCCTCTGATACAAAGGCAGCAGCGCGAAGTGGCAGGAGGCTCCTTGGGAATGAAGCCGGAGCACAGAGACTGCTGGACCCACCACCAGGGACTATAGAATAGTCGAGTAACCAATAAAAAATCATGAGGTTACGTGACTATTCAGTTAACCGATATTTAACATCCCTAGTGCCAAGACTCTTCTTGATCATGTGATGTTTCTAAGATGTCATGCTGTTTGTAGCAGCATTTTTGGAGCCCCTTTTTTGAGCCCCCACAAGAAAGGTTGGTTGCCCATTTGATGAGCACTATCACAGTCATTGGGTTGGACGGGCTTCTTTGGAAGCTGTGTGCATTATAAATGCATTTGCCATATGTGTCTAGAAATAATGGTCGTATTTCTTCGGGGTCTCTTTACTACTCCTTTAAAGAGATTAAAAAGACTTGGACTTTTCAGCTTGGAAAAGAGGAGACTAAGGGAGGATAGGATAGAGGTCTATAAAACCATGACTGGTGTGGAAAAAGTGAATAAGGAAAAGTTATTTACTTGTTCCCATAACATAAGAACTAGGGGTCACCAATTGAAATTAATAGGCAGCAGGTTTAAAACAAACAGAAGGAAGTTTTTCTTCACACAATGCACAGTGAACCTGTGGAACTCCTTGCCAGAGGATGTTGTGAAGACTAGGACTTTAACAGGGTTCAAAAAAGAGCTAGATAAATTGATGGAGGTTAGGTCCATCAATGGCTATTAGCCAGGATGGGTAGGAATGGTGTCCCTAGCCTCTGTCTGGAAATGGATAAAAGGAGAGGGATCACATGATGAAATAAAGCTCTACACAGCAGCTTGTGAGGCAGAAGTCGAGGATGAAAGTTTTACATTTCAACTAATCCAGAGGGTAGTCTGCCTTGACAGTATGGCCAAGGCAGTGTGTCTGCACTTCCATAGTAGGGTTAAAAGAGGATTAACGTGTCATTAGCCTTAATACCATGCAGCAGTGTCCCTCTAGATTAGGCATCGGTGCTGGCATGTAGTAATTGGCTGAGCGGTTAAGAGTTCAGATCTAGAGTCTCCTTAAGCTAGCATGTGGGGTGTGAGTGGTTGGCTTTTGGTTTGCATTGTTAGGTACAGAAATGCGGCAGGCTTTTCCCATCAGAGTTTTGTGGCCCCACAGTGGGAGAAATCTCACAAGATCAAACACTTTCATGAGATTTCATCAGCATCTCATCAAGGATCAGAAAATAGGCCCAGGGGGCAGATTCAGACCCAGCACCTTGTATTGGTCCCTCCGCATCCGCTCATGTGAAGTGTTCAGATTTTGAGGGTCTAGTTTCAGCCCATCTTTAGTAGAGTTGACACCTGTCCGGGTTTTATCCTTCCAGCCTGACTTTCTCTGTTTGTGTCTGGGTGCCATTTAGGGTTGCCAGGTGTCCAGTTTTTGACAGTGAAGTGCAGTTGACTCGGGGACCTGGCAGCATCCCATCAGGTGTACTGACCAGACACCAAAAGCCCAGTTACCACAGCATGGGAGAGGCACCGGGTCGTTAACTCATGCCTGCCCCTGCTCAGCCAGGGCTGCCTCCTATCTGCAAGCAGTGTTCTTCCCAGGCGGCAGCAGCTCCTGTCCCACCCTGGAGCAGAGAAAGTCCAGCTGTGGGGTGGGGAGGAGAGAGAGGAGGAGATGATCCAGTGAGAAGGAGGAAGAGGAGTGACTGCTGAGAGCAGGGACTTGGAGGAAGACATGGAGCAGGGCGTGGAGCCTTGGGGGGGATGGGGAGGGGGTAGAGGTGAGGGAAGGGCTTTGGGAGTGCTGTTAACAGCAGTTAGAAAGGCCACAGCCATAATCTCTGGTGGTCTGCAGTGGGTGTGCATTAAATAATTAAACAGCAGAACATGAGTCTTTCTCGTGCATAATGTCGGCTTGTGACGCGGTTGGGGAAGACCACACCCAGTGCGGGGTGAGTACACCTGTCACCCTTGTGGAGCGTGCGTGTAGTTCCCTGGTTTGCTCTCCCCAGCCCGTGTCGATAGCTCCGCCCACAGGCATGTGGCTCACTGGCCAAAGTCTGTAGTCTTGCCCTGGTCTGTAGGGCAGGGAGGCCCTCTGGCCAAAGTCAGTAAGTTCGCCCCAGTTGGGAGGGCAGCATGACCCAACAGCCAGAATCAATGCTTGCCCCAGTTCATAGGGCCGGGTAGCTCTCTGGTTAGAGGGAGGAACCGGGGAGGGAGTGTTATTACATCCCCTGGCAGGGTCCAGGCCCTCCCTTTCCACTAGACCCTAGGCCAAGGCCCTATTAGTAGCTGTAGCTCCAGCCACTGAGTTAGCAGGGAAAAGCTCCCACTGAAACACACTGACTCCCGGTGTTGGCTCACTCACCAGTTAGACGTCGCCTTCCCCTGGGCTACTTCCTGCTGCTAGCCCCCCAGCTGCAGTGCAATCTCTGTCTCTCTCCCTGGTCTGCAATTTGTCTACTTCTTGGTGTCTCTGGACCCCAGGAGGCCTCTGGGAGCTTCTCAACTTCAGACTGGGTTGGGGTGTGTCTGTATTTCCCTGTGCAGCTGGAAAATGCCAAGGAAGGTGGAAGGGGTGTGGCTTTCTCTGCCCTACCTCAGTGCACTGTTAACACTCCCTCGCTGAGGGAATTGCTGCGGCAGTAGCAGTGCTGGAGGCCAGGAGCCCTGGGCCCCTTTAAATCACCAAGCCCCAGGGCAGCTGCACCCTTTTTCCCTCTCCCCTGTCAGTGGGCCTGCGTGGAAAGCTTTTTGCTTTCCCCTAGATTAAAATATCACTTCCACAGGAGCCCTTTCTCTAGCTGGGTGGTCAGGATGGGACAGCCTTCCCTAAGACTGCCCCCAGATGCATTGCTGAGTCAGCAGGAAATGCCTGTTACGTTTGCTGGTTCATCACCTCACACATCCCGTCCCATCGCGCAGAGACCAAGCACATCATCTTTATGAGGCCCTGGATCTCTGCACATCACGGTTGCCGGTCTAAACCTGGTCTCACATATGGCAGTTCTCCTCAGACATCTCAAAATATGCTTTCAAACTTCAGGAACTTTGCCCAAGGAGGCTTGCAGGGGTTGTCAACGGGAAGGCAACAGAGCATGTGATCGTCACTGTGGAGCTGTGTTTTTGCTGTTAGACTCCTTTTGGAAGAAATCAGTGAATTGTAGCAAAGCTGCTGGTGCATAAAAATTCTCTTTTGGAAGCCTACAGAAGTCTCAGTAGGGAAGAATTTGGTGCTGCCCAGGAAATGGGGTGGAATGGACAAAGAAGAAAAGAAATGAGAGATCACAATGATGGGATATAATTTGGAACAGCAAAGGCAAGGAAAATACTGCTAAATCGGGGCAATGTACACAAATGCTCCACATGCGCCCGGAGCACAGACTGTGACCGTTAACCATTATGAGGTTAGATCGGGGGGGAAGAGGCAGTAAAAATTGTAGAGAGGGAGAGACAGCCAAAGTAAAACAATCATGAGGCCATTGTATAGACGGGGGTACATGAACTATATATACCACAGAACAGTGGGTGTCTCAGGTATCCCCTCGGGAAACAGGATTCCACAGGTAATGTGTCTCTTTCAAGAGCCTGACGAGGAGAATTTTTGTGCATGTTATTTGAATTAATGGGGATGATAAGCTTGCCCAATGTCAAACCTTTAACAGGTGTCTACTCTCACATATTTCCTCAACAGGAGCTGCCACTCTCAATGGTTTGTACAAGACACTGTTTAAAAAGCACTGTTGAATGATATACCGGAACACTTCATTTTTTTTATCAGTCCTACACTGATGTGTGTATGTGTTAGCTGATTATGTGCCACAGGGATCAGTTCTGGGTCTGGTTCTGTTCAATACCTTCACCAAGGATGTAGATGATGGCATAGAGAGCAAGCTCATGAAGTTTGTGGATGATACCAAGTTAGGAGGGGTTGGTTGCAAGTGCTTTGGCGGATTGGCTTAAACTTCAGAATGATCTGGACAGACTGGAGAAATGGCCTCCGGTAAACAGGATGAAAATCAATCAGGACAAATGCAAAGGACTCTATTCAGGAAGGAACAATCAGTACTGGATTCACAATGCGCTGCTAGTGGCGTGGCACCGGGCCCATGCAAAAGGGGCCCCGGCCCGGCCCATTCACTTGTGCTGTGCCCAGAGCAGCTGGTTCCTCTCCACTCCTCTGCTTCTCCTCACTGCCACTTGCTTCTCTTGCCTAGCTGGGCCAGGGCTTCTCTCCCCAACCCCGACCCTTCCCCCGCCCTCTGCTTGCTCCTTTTGGCTGGTGGCTGGTTGAGTGCTCTTCTCTGCCCCTGCCACCAGCAGACAGCCGGGGAGGAAGGAGGCACAGGGAGGAACTCACAGCTGCTGCTGCTCTAGGTCAGTGACTGTCCAGCTTTGGAGTCCCTGGGGACGGGGCTTACCTTTCCCTGCTGCTCTGGTAGCAGCAGGCTGGGAAAGTTGGAGGCTGCCCCCTCCGCCTCGGCCACGAAACACCTTCTCCACTGTGAGCATCAGTGCCAGGCGAGTATGGCTGGTAGGGCTCTGGAGTATGGGGCCCCTCTCTGCTCCCGAATTTCTGCTGTCCTGCCCCCTGGGAGGAGGGATACATGCTCTGCACTGGCTCAGTAGAGCCTGGGGGTACGGTGTGGGGGAGTGGGTCTGGGTGAGTGATGCTGGGATGTGAGGGTTGTGGGGTGGGAGAGGTCTGTGTATTTTGGGGTACTAGGCAGTGGGAGTCTATGTGAGGTGCTGGGGTTGTGGTGGTGAGGCTCTGGGGAAGGGTGCAGGAGAGTGGGAGGTGGGGAGATCTGTGTGCTGTGATGCTGGGCAGTGAGAGGATCTGTGGGGGGTACTGGACAGCTGTGGTGGGACTGAATGGGATGATAATGGCACATCTCATTTAGAAACATCTTGGTACCCACACACTGGGAGATGCGGACCCAGATTCAGAACATGGTCTGAGATGATGGCATGATGGGTAGCAGTGTTTTGATCGAACCAGCATATACAAGATAACGGGTGGTTACACAGATAATGTCAGACAATGGCACCCTGGTACGTCAAAAACTTATTTTCACCTACGTGTAAAAATGTACCCTGAGGGATTTGTCCGTGTCGGGCCCAGGGGGCAGCAGAAAGTCCTGCCGCAGATTGAGCTGTTCCATACATGTGTTAGTGGTCTGGTAGAGTCTGCTGGATATTAGGACTGTGCTTCAGTGATAATAAACCTGGTGCCTTTGTCCCTTATCTAATTTTGTGGTCTTTGGAGGTTCTCTCGGAGTCTGCTGTGCTGGCTCCCTGTGCAGAGCAAGTGTAGCGTACGGGGGGAGCACATGCCCGCAGCCTCATGGTTAAGGTTGCCAGATAGTGTCACAAAAAATACCAAACATGGTAGCAAAAAAATTTGGTTGAGCAAAAAAAAGGACCTGCCAGACACAGCAAGGGAAAAATGTCCCCACCAGCCTTCCATCCAAGAAAAACAGAAAATACCGGTATTTTCTGGTTTTTGTTTTTTTTTAAACTGGACAGAAGACACAATTGCTGGACTGTCCAGGTGAAAACCGCACACCTGGCAACCCTAACTGCGTGCAGGGAAGGGGGGGGCTTCCCTTCCCTCCCCCTCTTGCAAAGGATTCCTCTCCCCCCCCCCAGCCTTTCCTTCATGTTCCATGGGCCTCCTTAACAGTTAAGGAGGCATTGCGGCCAGTGTAAGGCTAGCTAGGGGCTACAAGACGCTGCTCCTTGCTGCAGCCAGCCTATTGCAGGGAAGGAGTTCTGGGACTTGCCCAGATGTGGCCACCTCTTCCTCCCTAAATGCACCCTATGCAGGAAAGGGGCTGGGGGTGATTCTCTTCCTTCCCATTCCTGCAAGGTATTCCCCCCCACCCACCTTCCTTCCAGGCCTGCATGCCTCCTTAACTGGTAAGGCTCCAGTCTGCCAGAGGCTAGCCAGCCTATTCAGGGAAGGGGCTGGGGGAGGAAGGGGAGAAGCTGGCCGTGCTGTGGCTTCCCCCTAGTTCTAAAAGGTGCCCCATGCAGGGAAGGGGCTCAGGGGCTTCCCTTCCCTCCCACTCTGGGAACGGATCCCCTCCCCTCTCCTCTCATTCTGCTCACGGCAAAAGGAGTTTTGCTGGCAGCCTCCTGAGCCTGGGAAGGAGCGGCCGCCTCTTTCCCTGCCGCCTGGCTGACATGCCGCAGGGCTCCAGCCCATAGAGCTTCTCCCTTGGGCCAGCTCTCCTGTGCGGCCTCTCCCACGTGCAGGAGAGGAACCAGAAGTATCTGGCCGTGCCACGGGGGAGTCTGGGGGAAGTTTTTTAAGTGGCCCCAGGGACACCCCGCTCCCTCCCCTGCCAGACGCGGCCGGGGAAAAATGTCCCCTCCGGCCTTCCGTCCGAGAAAAACAGAAAATACCAGACATTTTGCATGTCCGGTATTTTCTGGGTTTTTTTACTGGACAGAAGACACAATTACCGGATTGTCCGGGCGAAAACCGGACACCCGGCAATCCTACTCACGGTTCTCATCATTGGACAGAGCACGATACCGGTCAGGACACCACATTGGGGACATCTGACTACAGAGCAGACTAGACAGACAGCTGTCAGGGATGGCCTACTACATAGTTATTACGTAGTTCTGCCAGGAGTGCAGGGGCTGGACTAGATGACCTCTCAAGGTCCTTTCTGGTCCTATGATTCTATATAGGATATATGAAGAAGTAAGTCTCCCCAAGTCTTGTTCATGCTAGAAAATCAGTCCCCTTATCACTCCTTTCCCCAGTGTAGTAAGATGAAGGCTAAAACAAAAGCCCATGTAGCACAGCCCTGGTCTGAGGCCTGAGGCCTAGGTAACGATGGACAACACTTGGCTAATGTAAAGCAAAGCTAAGCTGTGAGCAAGACACAGGCCCCTGCTCCCAGAACTTGGCACAAACAAGGCTGTGCGTGTAAAACTAGGCTCGGGTGTAGAACAGTCATTTGCACTAGGTACCAACTGTAAAACAGTATTTGGTACTGGTCATAACTGGAAAGCTCATTCCAAAAGGATGGTACCACCAGGAGCAGGAACCCATCCGGACGTCCCTGCCAAACTGACAACACCCAGAAGATGATCTGGGAAACAACTGAGCTTTGCAGCATGTAGTGAGAGTCACCAAATTCCAGCTCTAGTGGATCAAAGTGGAAAATTATTCTCAAAAACCCATCCTAATTAAAACAGGAGGGGGTGGCGGGGGCTAGCTCAAGCATTGCAGCTGGCGGCAGTGCTCCAGATACAGTGCAAAGAGACAGGCAGCCTCTCAAGTATCCAGAACCCAAACCACTGCGGAATTTCCAATGGCATTGAAGAGAAGTAACCATAGAAACCCCCAGATCACACAGTTTGTGTGCTGATTGATGGAATATAAAAAATTTCATTAGCAAAAGGGTTCTGATCTGATTATATCTCCACAGGCTTTAATATGTACTTTATAATTAGTGGTTTCCCCTTAGCGGTGGGTTTTTCTCTGAACGTTTCTTTTTTGTTTTCAAATATAGATTAAAAGATTTTTGCTTAAAAAAATTAGCTGTCAGTGGCAGCAAACCTGTAGTCCCCTGCCCTGCCCCCGTTCCATGGCTGTGGTGTGAGCACTGTGAAATGGTGGCGATTGCTCATTCTGAGGCCTGCAGGTTCAGCCTATGTGCGTGTGAGAAGATCTGCTCTGATGCAAGCGATCAGTTTGGATACTCTGTGTTTGCTATGCACTCACGCAGGCTTAGATCTCAGAGCTGTGCATCCTGGCTCATACGCTTATCCATTTGCTTTGTTTAGTATACACTTAACATTATGCATAAATAAAATATAGCAAAATTCCATGTGACTTCTCCCTTCATTCCCAAACAAATCTGTTATGGGCAAAATTCAACCCCAGTTTAAGTGAATGCCATTCAATTAACTTCCCTGAAGCTGAATCAGAGCTAGTCTTGGTCCTCTGTTGTTTTTATTCTAGTCTATGTAGTATTATACAGAGTTATACAGATTCAGAGGGTAACCGAGTTAGTCTGTGCAAGATAAACTTAAAAAAACAACAAATAGTTTGGTAGCACTTTAAAGACTAACAAAACATGTAGATGGTATCATGAGCTTTCGTGGGCACAGCCCACTTCCTCAGATGACCAGAGTGTTGGATGTCCAGGACCAAAATAAATAGGGGAGAAGGGACGGGGGGTGGAAGAAGGAAAATATGGGCGGGTTGGTCCTGCTTTGGGCAGGAGGCTGGACTTGATGACCTCCTGAGGTCTCTTCTAGCTCTAGGATTCTATGATTATAAAACCAGATTTCTGCTACCACTACCCTGTAGGTGATTTCATTTAAGCCAATGGGTCTATTCACCAAGTAAGGTACTAGAATACTCAAGGAGTTGATTGGGGAGGTATCTGAGCCTTTAGCTATCATCTTTGAAAATAATCCAGAAGACTGGAAAAGGGCAAATATAGTGTCCATCTATAAAAATGGAAATAAAAACAACCCAGGAAACTACAGATCAGTCAGTTTAACTTCTGTGCCAGGGAAGATAATGGAGCAAGTAATTAAGGAATTCATCTGCAAACATCTGGAAGATAATATGGTGATAGGTAACAGCCAGCATGGATTTGTAAAGAACAAATCATGTCAAACCAATCTGATAACTTTCTTTGATAAGATAACAAGTCTTGTGGATAAGGGAGAAGCGGTGGACGTGGTATACTTAGACTTCAGTAAAAGCATTTGATGCAATCTTACATGACATTCTTATCAATAAACTAGGGAAATGCAACCTAGATGGGGCTACTGTAAGGTAGGTGCATAACTGGCTGGACAGTTGTTCTCCGAGAGTAGTTATTAATGGCTCAGTGTCACACTGGAAGAGCATAACAAATGGGGTTCTGCAGGGGTCTGTTTTGGGACCAGTTCTGTTCAATATCTTCATCAATGATTTAGACATTGGCATAGAAAGTACGCTTATTAAGTTTGCAGATGATACCAAGCGGGAAGGGGTTGCAAGTGCTTTGGAGGATAGGGTCATAATTCAAAGTGATCTGGACAAACTGGAGAAATGGTCTGAGGTAAATAGGATGATGTTTAAATAAGGACAAATGCAAAGTGCTCCACTTAGGAAGGAACAGTCAGTTTCACACATACAGAATGGGAAGCGACTGTCAGGAAGGAGTACTGCAGAAAGGGATCTAGGGGTTATAGTGGACCATAAGCTAAATATGAGTCAACAGTGTGAAAGTGTTGCAAAAAAAAGCAAACATGATTCTGGGATGCATTAACAGGAGACTTGTGAGCAAGACACGAGAAGTCATTCTTCCGCTCTACTCTGCACTGATTAGGCCTCATTTGGAGTATTGTGTCCCGTTCTGGACACCACATTTCAAGAAAGATTTGGAGAAGGTCCAGAGAAGAGCAACAAAAATTATTAGAGGCCCAGAAAACATGAGCTATGAGGGAAGACTGAAAGAATTTGGGCCTGTTTAGTTTGGAAAAGAGAAGACTGAGAGGGGACATGATAGCTGTTTTCAAGTATCTAAAAGGGTGTCACAGGGAGGAGGGAGAAAAATTGTTCTCCTTGGCTTTTGAGAATAGGACAAGAAGCAATGGGCTTAAACTGCAGCAAGGGAGGTTTAGGTTGGACATTAGGAAAAAAATCCTAACTGTCAGGGTGGTTAAACACTGGAACAAATTGCCTAGGAAGCTTGTGGAATCTCTATCTCCGGAGATATTTAAGGGCAGGTTAGACAGGCATCTGCCGGGGATGATCTAGAAAGTGCTTGGTTCTGCCATGAGGGCGGGGGACTAGATTCGATCTCTTGAGGTCCCTTCCAGTTCTAGTATTCTGTGATTCTACACAGCGTGAGTAAGGATGATGGAACCTTAGAAACTAAAGAAAACCAACCAATAATAAAACTTAGCTGAAAATCTGTCATTGGTTGAGAGTGGATGGGAAGGGGAATTAACTTTTCACTCCAAAGCTGAAAAATAACTGACTACCTAGAGAGGAATAGATATTAGTGGAATGAGCCAAAAATGAATGAATATTGTTATGGACATTTGCAGCATGATTGAAAACACTTGTTGCTGGGTGACCTTTTACTATTATGAAATAGGGCTTGGTCCAAAATCAGTTGAAGTGTTCCTTTTGACTTTGGGCTTTGGATTAATCCCATAGCTCATGACACGATACAGTGCTGTATCTTTATGCATGCCACCAAAGTGGCCCACTAGAGAGGACCGTAAAATGAGAATCAGGAAACTTGGTTCAAGGTCTTACTCTGCCATTGATTTAATGGACAACCTTGAGCAACTTCATTTCTTCTGTGCCACCATGTTCCCTTCTGTAAATCAGGGGTAACTATACTAGGGATGTAAAAGGTTAAACAGTTACCCAGACCCCAGCAGGACCCCAGATGCAGTGGGCCACCAGGGCCAGAGCGGCTCCTGCCACCTGCGGCAGTGACAAGCCAGGGCCGAAGCAGCCTCCCACCCGTTGCCGGTGGCTAACCAGTTAAACAAATCATTTAATTGGTTAACTATTTTAGGCAGTTTTTACATCCTTAAATTATACTTACTTACTTATTTATTAATAAGTTATTAATCTGTTACTTTATCATCATTTATTATTATTAAGTTATTAATTTATTACTAAATTATACTTATACCATAATCCAGATATATGGTCGAAGAGTGCTGTTGGTAAGTGGTTGGATGATGACTTTTTTTCTTTTTCTTTTTCTTTTTCTCCCTTTCGTTTTCTTTTCTTATTCTTTTTTCTTTTTCTTCTTTTTCTCTTCTATTATTCTTGATTGCTCCTTTTAAATAATAATATTTTCAGCTGTATTTGAATTGTAAATTGCAGTTCAAAATCCTCAATGGAAGCCCACAATTTATTGTACATGTAGCACTGAAACTGGTCACAGAGAAACTAGTAGGAGCTGTGCCACACTGGGACTGTCTGTGTCACAAAAGTTTTCCATTGTGGGGTGCATGGCGGGGAATTTAGCTGTTGCCAGATTTGTAGTCATCTGTGTCTTAGATCCAGTATTGAGAAAATAGTGTTGTTAATCCCCATGCAAAATATAACTGTTCCTGGGAAAAAGGTGACTTTCTATCCTGCTGATACTAGAACTTTTTATATTAAGACAATAAATGGGGCAGATAGCTCAGTGGTTTGAGCATTGGTTTGCTAAAGCTGGGGTTGTGAGTTCAATCCTTGAGGGGGCCATGTTAGGGGTCTGGGGCAAATCTGTCAGGGATGGTACTGGGTCCTGCTATGAGGGCAGGGGGCTGGACTGGATGACTTCTCAGGGTCCCTTCCAGTTCTATAAGATAGGTATAATAGGCAAGGTATGCCTTTAGTCACAAACCAGGTTAAATAATATGCTTTTAAGCATCATAGGAATGACAGAGCAAAAGTATGTTTAATATACTTCTTAGGGCCTGAGCGTGCAAACCATTACTAACATAAATATGGTTCATTTACATCAATACTGCCTCTGAAATCAGTGGGACTACTGACATTTAGTTAAGAGTTATGAGTATATAACTCAGGGTTTTTCTTACCAGAGCCTCATATTGGATGATCATTTGTTGCAATAACTTTACAAGATGCCCCCATAAAATCCAGCTAGACAACCTACCTACCCAAAGGATCTTGCTTTGCTTATTAGGAAAACACCTATTCTAGCAATACAGTCTGCAAACTAGATACATTTGTGATGTGGTATTCCTTTTGTTTACAGAGGTTTGCTTTGCCTCAGTAATACATGCGGGGGGGGGGGGGGGAATCTCCAGTGTGGTAATTGGTTAATGCCGTTTCCTGTAAGCGAACTCTTGTGGTTTCTGGTTTTCAGCCAGTTCTATTTTTACTCTTCTTTTCTCCAGCTACTTTCTCTGAAAAGGGTACGTCTGTGTGGCATTCTATTAATGTAGCATTTCTTACACCCCAACCTATCTGCAGTGTGTAAAAGGCACGAATAAAGGCGTAAGGATAATGTGTGCAAAGACCTGATTACACTCAAAACAGGTCTTTAAGCCATGTAATGCATCAGCAAAGTAAAGGGCACCTCTTTATAGGCCCTCGTGTGGGTGGCAGCCCATCATACAAATTCACACAGCGCTGTCTGTACTAGTGCTCCTTCAGCTAAGAGCAATCAGGGGCGAACCCTTTGAGGTTCCCAGAAGCTTAAGGAGGCAGTCCTAGCCAGAGCCAGTAGCAGGAGCCAGCCAAAGCCATGATGGCCATCTGAATTATGGGCTGCTCTACCAATTCCCAGTCTTCAGCCAACAACTTGCCAGTTCACCAGTACTATCAGCCCTCTGGTAGCCCGTCAGTTGCCTCCTTCACTGCATTTGTACCATGCAGCTGGCAGCTTCCCGTGCCCTAACCAGAGCATTCAAAGAAGCCTTCTGGTCTCCTCTCCCTGGACATGACTGGAGGAGATGTTTCAGTAGGGAGAGGCCTGCTGATGAGCTGCGGTGCTCCCCTGTGCTGCTTCGAGTCCTTCACAGGAAGGAGGACTGCATGGCTGCAGCAGGGAAGAGTAGCGGGGCTGTGCATAAAGGAATCACCCCGATCCACCAGGGGTGGGGTGGTGGAGGGACTTTCTTCAGGCCAGGCCTGGCCGAGCAACCAGTTCTCTTTGCAGGGAAGAGACAGACTGTTGGCAAAGTAGCTGCCTTTGTTGGCTTTATCTCAGCCGAGAATCCCTGATGAGAGAATTCCTGATTGGTCAGCCGCAAGCAGGCTGTGCCCCCTCTGGCATATTAGAGAGGCCAGAGTCAACTATTTCAGTTTGTCATGGCCTACCACTACTATTGAGTGCCAGGTCAGGGTAACATTCTGAAGTGTGTTTCATTTCTTCAGTGTCTAGTTTAACTTGATCAACATCTTACTTTGTATGATACAATTTGTGGAAAAATCAGCTAAGATGCATGTGTGTATTAATGTTGTATGACGTGGCTTGTTTGGTATTTAATAATAAAATACAGAGATGGAAAATGAAATAAATTGTGACTGAGAATCAGGCTTTCTGACTGTACCAATATCTTTGTATGCCTGTTTTCCTCTCTGCTCTGCAACTCGTATTTCCCCGTCTGTATCTTCTGTTCCCTTCACCAGCTCCGATCTTTCTGATCCTTTCTTTAATGCTCTCTGAACTTAGTGTGAATTCTAAAACCACCTACATCCCTATTTGTGTGTGACATTTCTATCATCTGCCCTGTTTGTGTCCCTTTTTAATTTGGACAGCAAATACTACTCAATGAGGATACAAAACACAAGTTTTTATGAGCCTATAATGAGCTTTAACGTTTTATATAAGGCATAACCCATCAAGTGAGGGCATTTTCCATTCAATGGGCCCGATTCTCTCAAGTTTTTTCCTTTGCTGAGACTCAGTTGATTGATTTTCTGTGGAGTTCCTCCTGGTTTACACGTGTATGAGTGAGCAGATGAGACTCAATAGGATCTCTCACACTGAGTGCTGAGTCACTCATTCAATCACTAGGTACAGCAAAGCTCTTCTAGCATTCTCCTGACTCTATCAGAGACATGCCCCATATATCAAATGCAGATCTGAATCCAGCTTTTGCTTAGAGGGCTTCAGATCCAGGGATTTCTTTTGGCACATTATAGAGGCCAGAGGTCGTTAACTATTTCAGATTGTCGTGATCTAGCTCTGCTATTAAGTGCAGTGTCAGAGTAAAATTCTGAAGTAGGTTTCATTTATTCAGTGTTTAAATTAACTTGACCAAAATCTTACTTTGTGGAAAAAAATCAGCTAAGATCCATGTGCGTATTAATGTTTTATGAAGTAGCTTGTTTGGTATGTAATAATAAAATACAGAGATGGATAATGAAGTAAATTGGCTGCATTTACAGTCCTAAAAGCCATGACCTCTCTCATCCCATTCTTTTCTTCAGCTGCCACTTGTTCTGTGGCCTGATCCCATGTGAGTTGGGAAAAGTTTTCCCCCAAATGCAGTTATCTTGTTTCTGGGGGCCACCAAGAGGAATCTCTTTTACATTAATTCACTCGTCCTCTGATCAAGGTCTGGCCCTTATAATGTCCTGTGTTGCTCTTACATTGCTGCTTATCCTATTGGCTCAGGGTGCCCTTCGAAGAACAGTTCTGTCATCATGGTTGCGTTGATGGGTGTGTGGAATGTGAGCCATTGACAATGAGCCCTCTCCCCTGCAGTCTCACGTGGCAGTAGCAGACATCTGGGGGAAAACCAAAAATAAAGCAGCTCTCGTTTTGCAAAAGTGACATTTTCAGCTGGAAATGGACAGATTACTTGGGGGGGGGGGGGTTGCTGTAAATCCCCTGCAGGGGTCTGACATAGAGAAGTACTTGAGCACCCCAACTGGAACTGAAATCAGTGGGAATTGTGCTTTAAACATGTGAGGTGCTAGAGGGTGGTGAGTGCTGAAAAGTGAGGTCCTCTGCATCTCACAGCGGGCACCCAAAATGAGTGGACGGTTTTGACATCAACCTCTCTCTGCCTTGCTCCCTCCATTTGTAAAATAGCGATAATACTGTCCCTTACTTTAAAGAGGTGTGGTGAAGGTAAATTCATTTGTGGCCAGAAGAACTCAGGTACTAGACCAGGGGTGGGCAAATTTTGGCCCATAGGGTTAGTCCCAGGTGGGCCCCCACCTCCATGTTTACCTGCGCCTCCGCAGGTATCAGAGGATCACAGCTCTGGTTGGCCGCAAATCGTTGTTTGCAGCCAACGCAAGCAGCGTCCCGGTCCTTGGTGCTTCCTGCCGCTCACGTTGGCCACAAACGGCAGTTTGTGGCCAGCCAGAGCTGTGATCCTCCAATACCTGCGGAGGTGCAGGTAAACATAGTGGCGGTGGCCCACCAGGGACTAACCCTGCGGGCTGTGTTTTTTTTGTTGCCCACCCCTGTACTAGAGTGATGGGTTCCCTCAATAAGTCCAGGGTGAAATTAATAATTCAGAGCAGGGTTTGAGTAAGGTGTGGTAAATAATGAAGCCTTAATTCTGGCTTTTCCTAATTTCAGAGTGCTTGACGTTGCGGCCTTAATAATGTTCCTTTAACATAGATCATCTGTTTAAAATTCTGCACAGAGTACAGTTTTTGTTTGACTTAAATAGAGTTTGGGGGTTAAGCTGCCAGTGGCTTGCCAATCAATACCATAGCAGTTACCCATTACTCTTTACTCAGTAAAGATCTCTATCATCAAACCTAGTGCTACCAATCCAGAGCCACAGTGGGGTGCCACCTAAGGGCTTGGCTGAGATCAGCAACTGGATGAAGCTCAAAGCTGGGAAGGCTGGTGGGAAAATGGAAGCTCTCCAAAGAACTCTCCATCCTTATAAATCTCTTCCCCACTGAGGAAGAAGCTGTCTGCTTTCACATTATCAAAGCTCTGGACTCTCCTGGACCCCTTGCTGGATCAAGGCCATGTCACATGCCTCTTTCCCATTAGTGGCTGCCACTGGCTGGTGGGGAGATTCATCCCTCTCTTGTCATGTTCCAGCTTGGCCATGGTCGTTCACGTACACGTGACCTCCAGGTTGGATTGTTGTAATTTCCTGTGCTTAAGTAAGACGTTGCCAATCTCAGCAATACTACCCTGGGCTCAGAACCCAGCAGTTGGGCTCAGAACCCAGCACAAGCTGCTGCCAGTACTGTACTGGGCCCACTTCACTGGTTTCCAGTTCAGAGTCAGGGTTTCAGTCCACATCTTCAAAGCTGTCCATGGGATTGTCTTGAGGTCCATGAGGCACAACCTCATACTAGGTGGCCGCGACCTCCCACGTCTGCTACAGCCTGCTGGGACAGTGGAACAATCAACCTTCAGGCCGGGATCCATGCCTGTGAGATGGTGCTTTCTCTGCCCATGGCGCACACATGATTTTATCATTTAATTTATTGTTTGTTGTATTTTTCTGCGTTTTGTCAGCCCCGACTCCTGAAAGCACCCCTAGGTTAAGGGCTGTTGTTGTTAGTTTGTCTATGCTAACGCACCCTGTGTGTGCAAGGTCCCTTCCAGACTCTCGTGAAGGCATGGTTGCTGATCCAAGGAGCTCAAGCTCTCAGGTCAGATTAGAAGGCAGAAGTCGGGGGAAAGGCAGTGGGAACAACTGTCAGCAAAATGGGCTTGTTCAAAGTCAACAAACCAACGGGAAGACAGTCTTTGGATCAGGCCTCTTATACACATTATTTTTATACAAGTATCAGGAACTCATCCTCAGAAGTGAAGATAAACCACAAACCTTAGTGCCTGCTGAGAACAGAGCACGAATACCACAAAAAACACACTTAAAGAAAAGAGAGAACCCAAATAAAACCAAACCACACAACCTAAACAATAGGGATGGGCTAAAACGGAGACGGGATGAGATAACCATCTAGAATGAAAGGAAGAGCTAATACATAATTAAAAAGTGTGCCAGAACAAGAGGGTCTAGCATTGCACGTAGTAAGTATACGGATGCACAGCATTGTACCTGCTGCTGTCATTAATTAATAAATATACATCTGCCTTCAAACTAGGCAGGACTTTTGTTCACTATTTCCCCCCTAGCATATTAAGTGACTTTTTTTTCTGGAATGAGTGAGAACTTCTAAGTAAGATAATGTATATAAACATTTCTTTTTAACACCAGCTCACTAGCAGCTGCCAACATCTGATCCCAATCAACACCTTTTATGTACTTCATGTGAGAGATGTATGGTATATAATACTCTGTTTTTTTAACCATTTCTTTTCAGAAAGGAAGGCGAAATTTACTGTGAATCTGCCTGTGCCACACACTGTTTAATTAATACAGTTTGAGGAAGATGTAGCCAAAAGGAAGTAGAATTAAGGCCCTGAATCAGCAAAGCTTTTAATCATGTTCTTAGCTGTAAGTGCTTTGCTGAATAGGGATGGGCTTAAGCAAGTGCTTGAAGTTAAGGATGGGTGTAGTGCTTTATAAATTGGTACTTATGGGCTTGATCCTGTAAGTCACTAGGTACTTCTCATTGTCAAGCCATAAAAAGAATGTTCTTGGTGTGTTACCAATCTGGCAGTGTTTCGCCCCTGAAATGTTGTGAATAGCAGGGGCTCTTGCCTATTTTTTTTAAAGGATTTTTGGAATTATGGTGGCTTAAAAATGCAGCATGGGTTTATTCTGCAGGTGGATGGAATTTTCTAGGCCATCAATCCTGACCAGTCATTAAAACTGTCTCTGCCTCAGTAAAATGAATGGTTAGGTGGTAAAGTAGAAAGCAGAGTTCTCCATGGAAATCTCATTTATGATCCATCCCTCGTGACCATTCTGACTGGCAATATGCACTCTGGATGGTGTCAGTTTCAGCAGAGTTACAACTTTCAGTGGAAGTGTATAGTGTAATGTTACACTAACATTTAAAACTCAGAGCAGTGCTTTAAAAACCTTGATAAAATGGAGCTCCTCTGTCTCTTCTGTGCTTTTGGCCTTCCTAGCAATGAAGGAAAATTTTGCATAGCACCATATCATACTACAGAGACACTGTGGCAGCTATAGCATATAGCTCCTTCATAGACGTTCTGGTGGTTAACATTCCATGAGAATGATGGGATGCTGGATTGTTTGCTTAGAGCAGGGGTGGGCAATACCTGGCCTGTGGGCTGGAAGAGGTTTGCCAGGGATAGTGTCCACCATGTGCAGAATACATTTTGTTATGTGCACCAAGGCATGTGGGGATGTGCACCATCAGTAGAAGCACATGCTGCTGGCGGTGGGAGCTCCGCTAATCAGCTGGGCGGCACCTGAATCTCTCCTGGGCAGCCACCCAGGTGCTCAGGTAACAGGGAATGCTGTTCGGTAAGTGTATGGATCCAATAGGGCAACTCCTCATCTGCAGCCAATAGAGCAACTTCAAATTTCCTCCTTTGAGCAAATCCTTAGTCCCTTCAAAGAATGTTCTTTGTGTCTATTTGATTAGCTCAATATGCACAGTTTCAGAGAAGAAAGCGATTGTTCAGAAATAACCATCTTAGTTTCACTGAAATTTCTTGGGTTCATAGGGGAAAAAAAGACTTAAATTCAAATGATGTGCATTTTCTCTTCAGATTTTTTCCAGCTCCTATCACATTTCCCTTGTACTTGATTAGTTACCAACATTTCAGAGGAACATTCAGAAAAAAAAAGATACACATTCCCATTTCCTCCTCTCCGCTCCATCTCTACCCCCTTCCCTTTTTCAAATGATTTATGTGTTCACAGAACTAAAAGAGAGAATTGTTTGCCATCTAACCCTGCTGGAAAACAGCCCTCATTAAACCCATTGCTGGGAGGAGGGGTGGAGAGGATACTAGCATGTTGAATGGGTCCTCTGTCAAAACTTTCAAGGAGCTTATGTAACATGGCATTCATACCACAACAGAGCAAGCTTTTAAAGTAACCTCAACTTTGAGCAAATACAAATGGCTTAAAATTTAGGGCTATCAAGATGATGATGTGAAAACATACCCCCGTTAATGGAGTCACTGCAGTGTTAATCCCATTTTATGCTGGGGTCGTGGCATTACTTTCAGTTGTTACACCAGTGTAACACTGCCAAAGCACAGTGAGGAATCAGGCCCCCCATCACTTCAGTTAACAGCCGAGTACTGTGACCAAGACAAAGACATTATTTAGCAGTGCCCCACTATTGCAAAAAGGTAAGGCTTCGAGTATCTGGGTTGCACATCCCAGATGATGATTCCTATCACACAGGAGAGGTTGGTGTCAAACATGATCAGGTTAGGCTCTGCACCAGGCCCAAGCTCTGCAGATGTGTGAATGGAAATGCACTCTATACTTTGTATTCATTCAGATTTTTTCTTTTTCTGTTGGTTTTAAATTTTAGGGTGTAGGCTAGTGAGTGGGCTGCAAGAGTGGCCTCCTTCACCTCAGTGGGCCGCAAGACTGTCATAACCAAGACAGTTGTCCAAGATAGGGTCGTTTTGCTAACTGTGCTTGCGTGCCTAGAATTTTTTGAGGGAGCGGGGTGCAGACTGAACCGTAGCAGCGCTTTGATTCGGTGCAGAGGAAGCACACAGTCAATGCTGTTTGCAATCAGCACGCACTTCACTTCACATGTTCTTGGTTTACATGTGTGTTGCTTTAGTACTGCCTGTAGGAAAACATGCAGATGGAAACTAGCAGAATGCAGCAACCCTGCACATGGGCAACGGCAAAAAAAATGCCTCAGAGGTCACACACAGAGGAATCCTAATGGACCACAGGCAGCCCACAGGTTGCCCACGACTGGTCTAGAGGATTGGATAGCTTAGGTTTTGGAAGAAAGAATCTTGGACATAGTGTGTATCTTTAAAAATTTTTGTGGGTTTTCCAAAGTTTCTTTAAACATTTTTAAGTTTTCTTTTCTCTCCCTAGTAAGCCTTATCTGCCTACATCATTGACATCAAAAGGTAAGTATGGGACACTTTCAGCCCACGCAATTAGCCTCCTTAGCACCGGTACTACAATTGATAGGCACATTTTTTCCCTCTCCCTTTTTTTTTCTGTTAGAATTCTTAGAGTCCCCCTTTTTTCTCCACTCAAGCTCATCTGAAGAAGTGGGTTTTGCCTGCAAAAGCTCATAATATTATCTCTCTCTCTCTTTCTCTCTCTCAACTGCATGGTGAATGGGATGCTCCTACATGGGCAGTAATGAAACCAAATAATATCCTATAATGTTTTAGGTTACGTCTGCAGGTATGTTCACTTTAACAGCTAAGTGATTGCTTAAATCTCAGCTGTTTATTCCCTGGTGTCAGCTTTATCTCAACTTGGAACAAATTGCCTTGGAGAATTAAATCTTCAGTCACTCCTGATTTAGAAGCCAGATTTTCTGGGTGGTGAATAATATGTGCTTGTCCTAGGTTTGTTTCTGTCAAACGGGAACTTTTGTGTCTAGGCTGGGGGGGAAAGAGGGAGATAAATTATCATGTTTAATTTAAAGCAACTACAGTAATTTACTCTAAACTGCCTTTCCTTGTAACATGGCTGTTAAAATTCTGGGATCCTATTCTGGCAGACGTACAAATGAATGAATAAATGATTGGCATCAAGAGCTTTGTCCTTGTATAAAAACAAGAACACAACTCTTCCTTCCATATAACGAAGCTAGCTGGACTCTAGTGTTAAATCTCTGTCATACAGGCAAAGGTCCATGGAGCTATAAAAGGCAGGATTGCAAGTGGTAGGTTTTGTGTGTGTGTGTCTGGGGTCTTAACTAGCAACTGTATCTAAATGTGCAGTTCTACTATCACAGCAACCAAAGGAACTGGTTAATTCAATGTTGAACTGACCTTGAGTTGATATTAGAACTACATTTTCAGATTCTATTCACTTATTGTTTTGCTTTCTAGGTAAACAATAGGTTCTCTTGCTCCCCAGCTATTGGGGTGGCAGGGAAATTGAATAGGATACCTTGCTGTGACTTTAGCATGCAGTTTTCTCTGAGCCAGAGCTTCAGCCGGTGCAAGCTACTGCAGTCCCACTGTGCCTGTTTCCACAGGTTGGGGGCCTGGCCCTCTGTTTTTCTACAGCAATTCATCCTCCCAGTCTGCAAGTCAGAGAAATGCAGCACATCTCTGGTGCTCAGAATGCTGAGTTGTGTGACAGCGAATATGGTGATTGTGATGAATATGGTGATGGATGCTCGTTTCTTCGGGATTACACTTAGTAATTCACTGTATTTGATACTGGTTCTGTGACATTAGACTTCAAAGAATTATAAGCAGCAACATCCCATCAGCAGAATTTTTTTCTGCTCCTACTTATAAGAATCTTTGCCGTATTTATTTCTGAAAAACTGGATAACTGTTTTGTGTTCATTGTATCTCTGTGTTAGCAACAGATGTGTTTGGCCTCATGGTATAATATAGCATGTTTCCAGATCCACACATTAATTTATGTGTTTTAGTAATGACTGTAAATCTTGCAGTTCCCAAATCCACATGTAGCATGCACCTGTGGTTTCTATCCGCCTTGGCTCTGAGCAAAGGCATAAGGGAGGCTTGAGAAATGAAATAACAAGCCATGAGTGGATGATAACAGAGTTTTGTTTCAGCTGAAGATTTATGAGAGTATAAGAAAGTGTGACAGTAAAGTGGTTCATAAAACATTAGACTGGAGCTGATCAGGAATGTAACCAATAAACCACATAATACTAATTTTCAAACAATTAAGCACTCTTAAACAGCTCTTACATTCAATTATTTTGTTAAGGAAATCTTAAAATTGAGAACCTAGGTACATACAGGAGGCCCCCGACTAGCAACTGCCTAAGTTCCGACCCCCCACACTTACAACCATTTTTGTAAGTGCAGAAGGGACCGACAACCCCCGACTTACGTCCTCAGAGCACATATATACGATGGTACGTGGCGCCTATCATAAATGAGGGTTTGAGTTATGACACCCCCAACTTGCAATGCTTCCCCCGGAACCAATAGCATCGCAAGTTGAGGGCCTCCTGTACTTAGAATCCTAGGGCTGGAAAACACCTCGGAAGGTCATCGAGTACAGCCCCCTGCCCAAAGTAGGACCAACCCCGACTAAATCATCCCAGCCAGGGCTTTGTCAAGCTGGGACTTAAAAACCTCTAAGGATGGAGACTCCACCACTTCCCTAGGGAACCCATCCCAGTGCTTCCCCACCCTCCTAGTGAAATAGCTTTTCCTAATATCCAACCTGGACTTTCCCCGCTGTAACTTGAGACCATTGCTCCTTGTTCTGCCATCCAGCACTACTGAGAACAGCCTTTCTCCATCCTCTTTGGAACCTCCCTTCAGGTAGTTGAAGGCTGCTATTAAATCCCCCTTCCCACTTCTCTTCTGCAGACTAAATAAGCCCAAATCCCTCAACCTCTTCTCATAGGTCATGTGCTCCAGTCTCCTAATCATTTTGGTTGCCCTCCGCTGGACCCTCTCCAATACATGCACATCCTTTCTGTAGTGGGGGGCCCAGAACTGCACATCAAATTCTAGCTATATCTGATGCAGTGTTTATATGTAATAAGGACTTCCTGTTGTGATGGATTTTATATAGAGGGCACTCAGATACTATAATGATTAGTAGCAGGAAAAAAAATCTATATCTATGAAACATAGAGCTTAAATCCCTCTGAGAGAGTGAGTTTGTCATGCAATATGTAATGAAGTGATCATGGGCAAGAAGGAAGGGATCGCTTGAGGATTACCTGCTCCGTTCATTCCCTCTGAAGTACCTAGCACTGGCCATTCTTGGAGGACAGGACACTGGGCTACATGGATCTTTGGTCTGACCCTGTATGGCCGTTCTTATGTAGAGAGCCGTGTGTACCCTAAATAGCAGCTAATAGTTTGCAGGTAATTGTGAAAGAGCTAAAAAAGAGCATTATCACACTACAGGTGTTGAAGAAACTGGAGTTAATGCTTGGATGTCAAGGGCAGAGTCAGGTTTGGGAAGGCAAAGGAGGCAGTTTCCCCAGGGCCTGGTGACTGAAAAAGGCCAGAGGCTCTGAGCTGCCGCTGCCACCGCTACTGTGGCAACAGCAGTGGCCGGAGTCCCAGGCCTTAAATTGCTGCTGGAGCCCTGTATGGCACTGAGGGCTGGCTGGGGGAGACTAGCCCATAGCCTAGCCCCTTCTGCCTGAGGTCCCATCCCTTCCAAGGAGCCAGGAGATGAGACCTCACACCCCCTCGCACAGGGCCCAGGGAAGTCTGTTGCCAGCCCTGGGTAGAGTATTGCACTGGCTATATGAGTAATAGGTTGAGGGACCTGTAGGGAGGAGGATAATCTAATGCAAGCAGCTACTGAAGCTCTCCTTTACCTGAAGTAGTAAAGCCTTGAGTTTTTGGAGAACAACAACCTGGGTTGCCAGTCCCGACTTCCTGGGGCGCGGGGGATGTTTGTGAGAGAGAGAGAATTGTGCCTTGTGTTCACAGATATTTATTCATTAGATTGGCACCTGTGTTTGAAATGTGAACCTCAAACGTTCAACCTAAGCTTTGTCTAACTGATGGAGAGAATGTAATATGCTAGCTTCATGTACATGAGTGAGTACATGGTATTCTCCAGTACCTCACCACAGAGGATAATAGGGCCTGCTTCTGCTACCAACTACAGCATGGCAAGATTTTAAGGCTGGAAGGTGATCTATTTTGTCTCTCTACAAAACAGGCCATAGAAGTTCTTCATGATAAAGCATCTATTGCAGAAAGGCATTCAATCTTGATTTGTCCCTTAAGATCAAGAGTATAGACCTCATTTTTGGACCTGACACATACATCCTAGACAAGCCACCACTAGGATATATGTATCATTTATTTAATAGCTATGTTTGCGATCCACAGCACATGGATTCTTTATACAGTATAAGTCAACTCCAGCACTCAGACTGGGGAAAAGAGGAAACTGGGGAGATGACTGGATTAAATGACCAAGGACGTGTAATCTGTCCCAGCAGTCGTTCAGTGCTCTGATTTATTTTAATATGGTGGTGATCCCCTTAAAAGAGATTTATTTTGCTTTCGCACAAGCTTCAGTATTCAAAAATGACCTGGACCCAAGCATATTTCGGTCCCCCCCTCCAGCACTTGCCTGTAGAAGTAACTCACATGGACATCACTGAGGGTTGTGTGTGTCCTATGGTGGAGTAGTAGGACTCAGGAGTGTCACTTTTCGTTAATCATTGAAATCTAATTTTGTGTGTGTGGAGGGGGTGGGGAGGTGGTTAGTTCTATATTGGGCCTGTATGTGAACAGAAGGTTTTTCCCGTTACATAAAAACAACTTTTCTTTCACTTGAACAGCATATTTCTTTAATATCAGTAAAAAGCCACAGAGACAATGTTCACGCGGGGGAGGAGGGGAGAGGGGATTATTTCTAGACCTGTTTCTTCCCATCAGATAGTAATAACCCCTCCTGAAATGCTGTTTATACTGGGTGCGTGTGGGATGCTGAAATTTCCCACTTTTTTTTTCCCACTGTCAGTCATTCAGCTTTCCAAGCTAAGTCTGGCTAGGGGAAGCATGCGTCACCCGTGCGGTATTTCCTGAATACTTTCACAAAATGCTCATAATAATAGAAGAGGGCCCAAATCGACACTAAGCCACGTCAGTTAGCAGCCCAATAGCTACGTCTGTAGAGCTTCTGTCTTTATTTTGATACTGGGGAGATGGCATCAGAAGGCATGCGAGCTTGCCAAGAGCTTCTGAATGTATTCAGCCCTCCACCCCTTCTTTTTTCAGCTAAGCAAAGGAATGAGCCGAGTACTCAGTGAGCCAAAGGAACATATGGCCCCTACAAGGCTTTGCTAGACCTAACAAAGGGCCCCGCTTTGACTTTAGGCACAGCTCTCAGTAAGCGGGACTAATCTAAATGTAACCCTTGGAGGTGCTGTGCCTGAGACCTCTCTGTGTGACAATTTTTCCTGTTTCCAGGAGGTGTTAATTTGCTACTGGCCTTCCCTGGGAACAAACAAGTATCTTCTCATCACCCCCTGAACAAGCTCAGCTACTCTGGCTAGCAGTCAGGGGAATCTACCTCTGTCCATTCCCACCCAGCTGATCAGGTGGAAGAGTAGCAGATGGGTAGCCCGGCTTTCTCATTATGCCTTGATCCAAGGTCCAGGTTGCCTAGGGAGGAGTATAAAGGGAGGTTCTTACTCCCTCTGTGGTGGCACATAATCCATGTCACGGCCTTGCCCCCTTTAAAAACATTGAAACCCATTGAGCTGTTGTTATTTCCAAGAAAATAAAAACAAGTCTTCAGCATCTAGCGATGGAAGAACATGGGGTAACAGCAGGAGAGCCAACTGCTTTGCCAGGCAAGGTGTGTGTGGGGATGGCTCCACATGAGGGAGGGTGGGCAGCCAGTTCTCAGCATCACCAGGATCACACCGTGCCCCCACCTCTGCCCCCAGCCGTCAGAGCCATCAGGAGCACACTGCCGGGGCTCTGGAGCGCAGTGCTCCAGTGGCGATTTAAAGGGTCCTGGGGCTTTGGTAGCCACCACCACTCCAGCAGCAGCTGGGAGCTCCAGTCCCCTTTGAATTGCCAGGCCCCAAGGCAGCTGCCCCCTTTGCGCCTCCTGCCTCCACTCCCCCAGTCGGCTATGAAGAAATGGACTCTTGATATAAGGAGCATGCGGAAGATACGACAGAACCCTGCAGAACTTCAGAGTTCCGGGAAAAGCCACAAGAGTTTTTCAAAAGTTATTGACCCCACAGAGAATGTTCATGACAGCATAGCTGGAGATTATTTGGATCTATACAAACTTGGAAGTGTAAGGTCCTTAACTGCTTGCAGTGCTACAGCATAATTGTTATAGCCCTCGGTTCTGTATATGCAACCTTTACACAAAGGAGACAGCCTTAGATAGATTGCATATTCAAACGAAGTAGCCATTTCATGGTAATTGATACTGTTTTGTGACCCATCAGTTACGGTTTTTGCCCTTGTTAAACACTTTACAAGCTGTTTCCCAGGTTGCCCAAGTGCACACAGCCTCTGTTCCAGGACCTCTGGGAGCTACAGGCTTATTCATCCTTGCAGCCATGGTTGGGAATGCTGAGTTGTTTCACATTTCTCATTTTTGCATAACCGGTATCTGCATCTCCACGGTAAAGTCAAAAAAGCAATTGTGGACATAGTTTTATGAGCTGGTTTGAAAACCATACATGCCTCTGTGTGCATATTTTGCTGTTCCTGTAATTATTAAATTAAAGCTGGAAAAAGACACAGCGGAGTTTGATTTTAGTGACAATTTGCCTTTATAGGTTAAAGAATATTACTCTTCAGTGGCATTTGATGTGTATGCTCCAAAATTATAGGGCCTGATCCAAAGCCCAGTGAATTGAAAGGGCGTTTTTTAGTGGGTGTGTGGTTGTAAAGATCAGATTAGAAATAGTTTCTTTGATTTTCAAAGGTAGAGTGGAAAAAATGTCTCGAACCACATAGCTACAAGTAAAGCTAATGGATTGAGAGCTGCTAATAGCCTACCTGATCTGCCTTGGTTTTTCAATGCCTAGGAAAGCTTGCTGTATTCTTGTAAGGTGAAGATTTGTGTGTGTGTGTGTGTGTGTGTGTGTGTGTGTGTGTGTGTTTTTGAAAATGTCTCTTGGGTCAAAAGTTAGTGTTTATGATGATACAATCAAACCAGACTGTCCAAGTCATTTCTTATAACAGGATTCCACTATTATGTAATGGGGTTCGAGAGGATAAAGGAATTGTTTGGAAATAAAACCAGGCATTCGCTCTTTATACAAGATTCTCCTCTATATTTCTCGGGGCAGCATATGATTTATGAGCCTGTCACTGAAGTTTCCTTTGTCCATTTTCTTCATCATGAAGGTTCAAATTAACGACACTCCACATGCAATTAAAAAGAAAGCTTTTATGAGCATGAAAATGAAACCCAGACACCCTACTTAGCAGTCATACAGCTAAGTCGCACTCCAGAACAATAGCAGTGGGGGTGAAAACTGTGAATTGGTAACTCAGATGTGACACGTTCTTCACAAAGTATCACTGAGTGACTCCAAAGGAAAATGAGATTTATTTTAGTGTGTACATAAGTGTATTTGGAATTTAAGGATAGACGCCAGGGCTGGAAACTGGCTTGCCAGTAGTAGTAAAGGTCCATGCTTTTCAGACCAAATTAATGCTGTGCCATGGAATTGTCATTTTCCCTTAATCTGTGTTTGAAACGAGATCTGTGTATGATCCATTCAGGAATTTGCATGGCATTCTGTCTGGTAGAGTGAGACTAAGGTGGAAGAGGTGGGAGGGGGAAAGACACCCTGCCAGATCCAGCTTCTCCTGCCTCTTCACTTCATTGAATTCAGTATGGGTAAAGCACCTCAGTGTGAACAGATGGCTGTTTCACAGATGGACGATCTCTGGCACTTGATTCCCCCATGCTAGATCGAGGCATTACCAGCCCCCGTCTGGTGTGAGAAGGGGCAGAGGGCAGATGTGCTCTGCTTGTGGCGGACCCGCTGCCGGAGGGGGTGAGTGACAGCTGTAGTGGGAGGACGTGGTGTTCCAGAATTCCGGCTGCCTGGAGCAGGTGCACAAGTGGGGGGTGGGGGGAAGAGATGGGCGATTCATCCTTTGTGCAAGGGGCAGCTGGGAGCTGGAGTTTTGTTTTGTGACCAGGAACAGAATGAGAGAGTTCCCTCTGGACTGCTCCGTTTCTGGTTTCCAGCCTCTGTTTGATGCCTGGAATTCTGCAGATACACTTACGGGATTGAATGCAGAGGGCCGGATTCTTATCTTGCTCCAGTGGGACCCCCGCCTGCCTGGGAACTTTTGTGTGACTGGAATACAAATAACACAGCACTCACAAGGGCACCGCTCCTGATGCAGCACTCAGCCCTCTTCCGACTTCCCTTCAAATCTCCCATCTGTTGCAATCAAGTAAGCTCTCCACGTAGAAATCTCAGCATACTCCTCAACTCTTTGGGCCAAGGCTAGCTTTGTGTTCTCTTTGTCCAGTGCGCAGCGCCGGGGGCTGCTGGCCCATGGCAAGGGTTCCCACGAATACCAATAGTTGGTTACAAAAGGCATTTAAAGGCTCTGTGGGTGTGATTGTGGAATCCCTACCCTTGTTAGGGGGCAGTTACTCAAGCAGTCCCAGTGCATTCAAATGAGAAAGCCCTCACCCTGTAATAAGAATCCCCCAGTCTATAGCCTGTACATAGAGAAGGGCATACAGAGTCAGCCTACGTTTGCACTGCACAGTATGTGTAGGGTCTGTGTAGCTACATGCCCGGTGAAAAGCAAGCTCCAGCCATGCCGCGTTATATAGCTATGGGTGCCAATGGAAAACCTCTCTCAGGAGAAGGCAGTGGGAAAAGGCTTCAGCAGCTCCCTGCTACAGGGGCCTTTTCTTGTGGCGAAGGCAGCAGGATGCACTGCTTAGAGAGAGTAGAGAGCTGTGTGGATTAGGGATGTAATAGTGTAGTTGATTAACTGAAGCTTATAGGTTAATGCTATAGACTACATGCATTCCCCCTCCCCCACTTGCCAGTACATTTTTTAGCAGGCTGGCCAGCAGTCTGGCTCAGTCCTGGCTTGTGACGGGTCTGGGACCTACCCCTGCTGCAGCTCTGCATTTAAAATATATTAGGAGCCAGGCGGGCAGGCAGCCTGGCTCGTACCGGGTCTGGGAACTCAGACTCCCCACTAGACAGGGGCTGCTGCCACCCCACGATGCTGCCTCTTTTTTAGAGGCAGCAGCACAGAGCAACAGGCAGCTGGTCTGTGAGGGGAGCTGGTTTTTAAATTGGCTCCCCTCACAGACCAGCTCCCGTCTGGCGCCCTGCGCTGCTGCCTCAGATACAGTGGCAGCAGTGCGGAGTGTCAGGGGGCTCTTCAAGAGTGAGGCTGGAGCGCACTGGCTGCCGGTCCCCACCCCCAGGGACTACAGACTAGTTGACTAACTGATGATAATTCTTGAGGTTACTCGACTATTCAGTTAACTGGTATTTAACATCCCTAGTGTGGTACCTACCCACAGCGTCATGCAAGGCCTTTACTCACCGAAGCAGGGCCTTATTGTCTGCACTGCTGTTTCTCTCTGTTCTAAAGGGGCTGCCCACGTCCATGCTCTACATGTGTATTGTGTACATCTCTTGGGCAGTCACTGGTCCTTCCCCAGGCCAAATTTCCACTAATGAGTGCTGCTGAGCAAAGACTGCAGGATTCGGCTCTTTTATCAGTCCATTTCTTTGTTGCCTTACAAATGTGTGCGTCCGACGAGTGACTGTGCTGTTAAAAGGGCTTTTTAGAAAAGCATGCTGCACTCTAGTCTGTAATCTGATAGGCTGGAGAGGGACTGGCTGACTCAGGGATTGGTAATGGCAAGTAGTTCAAAACCAGCTGCATTGGATAGTGGCTGAGTGTTGTTTGCGTCGTCTCACTCTTCAGCTGTCTCTTGGAAATTGTTTTGGGATTTGTCCTGTTCTCAGTGCATAGGTGTCCATACGCAAAATTTCAAGCAAGCATGTTTGGGCTTTCTGCTGTGCTATCCCAATGCATGGGGAGACCCGCCCCCCAACATCTAGGTTTTTTGTTTCTGTTGGTGGTGTGCATGCACATACCTTGGCATAAAATTATTCCGCACATGGATGGAAAACATCTGCACATGGATGGAAAAGGTTTGAAGGAAAATTGCTTCGGATCCCTCCATAAAACTCCCTTCTGCTATGATCCCTACCAAAAACTCGACAGTGGCTTCTCAGCGTTCTGAGATCATTACTTATCACGTTGATTAGTATTGCTTCTTTGTACTCCCCCCATCTGTCTGTATCCACTTATTGTTGCTTCTCTGACACTTAGGGCAGGTCTACGCTACAAGGACAAGCTGATTTAAGCTACACAATTTGAGTTATGTTAATAGTGTAACTCAAATCGATATAGTGTAGATCTACTTAATGCGGAGTTCACGCTTGTGGGAGTTCAACAGAAAAAATTCTTCCTTTGACTCGCCTTACTCATCTCATTCTGCTGGAAAACTGGAGTTGACAAGGGAGCAATGAAGTGGTCAATTTAGTGGGTCTTGATTAGACTCACTAAATCAACTGCTGGTGGATCAATTGCTGCAGTGTTGATTCACCCTGTAGTGGCCACAGGCCCTTAGATTATAAACTCTTTGGGCCAGGGACTATCTTTTTGTTCTGTGGTTGGCAGTGCCTAGCACAATAGAGACCTGATCCATGACTAGGGCTCATGAGTGCTACTGCAATATAAATAATAATGAAACCCACCAGCACTACTGGCAAGTTTCAGCAGAGTGGTGAAGAACTGGAAAATGGATGACTCAGGCATGGAAAATGGATGTCTTTTTCAGCCCCTGGAAGTGGCACTTCCACTGACTGGGAAACAGCAAAGGGAGAAATCATGATCTACTCAAATGGGGTGTTGGACTTGTGGTTTTATTCTTAGCTCTGCCACTGACCTGTTAAATGACCTTGGGCAAGTCACCTCCCCTCTCTGAACTTGTTTCCAATCCTGTCCTCTGTCTTGTATATTCAGATGGTAAGCTTTTCGGGGTACTAATTGTCTCTTTCTATATGGTTGTACAACGTCTAGCACAATGGCACCCTAAACTCATCTGTGGTCTCTAGGACCCGGTAATATAAATAAATAATAATTTATTCCATGGGCATCATGGAAAATCACCTGTCACAGCCCCTTGTTTTATTATCCCTCTTGATACACAGGGAGAGTCAGCGCTTCTCAGAAATGCAAAATTAATGGAAAAATGATTTTTTAAACAAAACGTTGAGCCACGAAATTAAATAGCAACATATGGAGATGTGGTGAATAAAAATAAAATTAGACTGAGAAAAGGCCTTAAGCTTTTTCATCTGATCTAGCTCGTTGTATGCTTTATCAGATGGTAAGCACCTGCTCCGTGCTTGGAAATTGGGGACAGGCTGTCAGGAGACTTTTGTCTCCAGGTGGTATCTTCCTATTATCACTGTAACTGTGTTTGACAAAAAATCTCTGAGGGTGGAACGGATTAGTTGGTCACAATTAGTTGTCTTGCAGGTTCCTGAGGTGTAAAATGACTTGCATTCAAAAATGCTGCATCCTGCTGCCTTGGTTAAAAGATAGTCAGTCAAGATTGAGTAGCATTTACAAAAAGAAAAGAGAGAGAGAGTGTGGGGGGGGGGGAGAAGGGAGGGTGGAATGGGTGGCAAGAAGAAAAAGGAGGTAATATTTTTATTGTAAGTTCTATCTGAAAATGTGTGTTTAAATCTTTCTGCAGCCATTCAAAGGAGTGGTGAGTACTAGCTTCTTTGTGTTTTCTGCTGGTTATTTTTGAAGGCAGTTAAATTCACAGGACATGGTGCATATGTAGCACCTTTCATCTGAGGCTCTAAAATTGATTTATAAAGCAATAATTAGCTGCCTCACAGCACCCTTGTGAGATGGCTAAGTGGGTGTTATAGCCATGTGGGGGTAAACTAAGTCACAGAACCAAAGAAACTACAGAGAGAGGAAACGTATTAGTTCAGCTGCCAGATTCTCCGGCCTGCCATGGGTTGTTCCCTGTACAACACTTTTTATGGCTTTATTAAATGTTCTTTCAAAAAACCCACGCTTCCACTATCTTCCTAGGGGGAGTATTGCATAGCCTAAAATTTGGGAGGATTTCCCTGCTAGTCAGTCTACAAAATCCCTTCCTCAGTTCCAACCCATTGTTTTTATTTTTACCTTTCCCGCCTCTTTTGGCCTCCCCTCCGTCTCTCCTTAGCATTTATACTTTGCAAATACTTCCAGCCATCTTCTCTCACTGCTGTTACTTAGCCCAGGCATCTGGCACACATTTATCTCTTTAATTTTCCCTCCTCAGATCATCCCTTATATCCCCTATTCATTTTAGCTGCTTTTCCTTGAACTCCCTCTGCTCTGCCACCCTTCCTGGTACAAACAGATAGGCTAAGGATAATGGCCAATGCCACAGAGCGAGTTAGAGACAGAACCCAAGTGTCCTAGTTAGGCCAGGTTTTGAATGCTGGAGAAAATGAGGTAGGTATCCGAACAGTTGCGTTGTGTGAACTGAAACAGCAGGGTCCATTGGAAGGTCCAACCTGGGAGCTTTCCTGGGAATTTCAGGTTCTGTGAGATATTTTCTTTGAATCAGAAACTCCAAAGCCTCCCCCAGTCACCTGTAGTCCTCCAATGCCATCCTCCACCACACACACGGATGTACCCCATTCACCTGGAAATCTTCACACATGTAGCTTGATGGATAGCAAAACAAGCACCCAGCCCTCCCCATCTCCCACACACACTTTGTGCCTCTGATTTTCTA
This sequence comes from Pelochelys cantorii, assembly GCA_032595735.1. Taxonomy (NCBI): domain Eukaryota; kingdom Metazoa; phylum Chordata; order Testudines; family Trionychidae; genus Pelochelys; species Pelochelys cantorii. Next base: position 68,015,466 of record CM064332.1, read on the forward strand.
GGCAGTGGTGTCAGTGCTCTCTCTGGAGTCCCTGAGGGGCTACATGCTGAGCAGGAGTGGATGGTGGACACTGGCTTTACTAGTCTAAACAAGCATCTGACAGTGTCCTCTCATGCCTGATCATATGCAGAGGGTAGATGGCTGATCTCCATGGGAGACCATTGTTACCTCAGGTTACACCGGCCTGTGGTTTTGGAGCTGGGAGACCAGAGTTCCAGACTCAGTTTCTTTTCTTAATTGTTATAACAACGGTGCCTGTTGTCTGCAGCCTGCAGCTCTGGAAAGCAGAATCCACCTGTTGCAACCGTGTCACTTGGAGAGCCTTTCCCAGCCACTAGGTAGCACTCCCCTGCTTGCTCCTCCCCATTCCCAGCTGGCTGCCTCTGGGGCAGAGTTTGCTCCTCTGCCCAAGGCTTCAGCAGCAGTGGCTTTGAGCCTGGTCCTCCTAATCATTTGCTCCACTCCTGATAGCTTGGCTGTGGGCTACCCAGTGTGAGGAGAGGAAGTAGGATGTGATGGGTTTAGTCACAGAGATCCCCCCAATGGGCTAATCATACCACTGAATCTGCCTATCTGCCCTCTAGGGTGCCCCATCCCCTTGTCCTCCTGAGCCAGAATCTCTGGTCTCCCCCAGTGAAGGCACAGAGTTGGGGTCACAGCTTACAGCAGAGCAACACAGATACCGAGAGCAACTCAGCACTGGGAAGGCTCAGTCAGAGGATTTGACACAGCACCCTGGTGCCCGGTTCCAATAAGAGCAAAACCTCAAATAAATCCATCTCACTGTGCATAAAGTTTATACAGTGTGACTTCATAAGTTGCTTGCCCCCTTTATCAACGAAAAAGAGAGATGCACAGCTGTTGCTCCCGTTAACAATTATTTGCGCCGGTTTAATAATAAACAAAAGCGATGTAAGCAGTTGCAATAATAGCAGACAGATCAAAGTCAGTTACTAAGCAAAATAAAACAAAACACTCCAGCCACGCTTAATACTCTAGGAAGCTTGTTGCATCCAATTTCTTACCCTAACAGTAGTTCTAATAATATTTTCTCTCTCAAGTTGGGAAGCCTCCCATCTTGGGTATGTGCCTTCACTAGCACATGTAGATGTGGGTGAAAGTGACCCTGAAGTGACAGAGTTCATGATTATAAGGATTAGTAGGAGAGAGAACGGCAAAATAAAGACTATGGATTTCAAGAAGGCAGACGTTAGCAAACTCAGTGAGTTGGTGGGAAAGATCCCATGGGAAGTGAGTCTAAGAAGAAAAACAACTGAAGACAGTTGGCAATTTTTCAAAGAGATATTATTAAGAGTGCCTGAGAAACTATTCCATTGCATAGGAAAGAGAGGATGTATGGCAAAAGCACACCTTAGCTTAATCAGGAGATCGTGAATGATCTAAAAATAAAAAAGGAGTCCTACAAAAAGTGGCGTTTAAAGGTTGCTAATTTTGGCTAGAGGTATTCCTGAGGGTCCTCCATGAGTCCTGTCCTGCCGGAGACTCCTGGAGGGTTAATACTTAAGCTGGCGCCACAGAGGGGTTTGGCGAAGGGACTTGATCCTGTATCCCAGTACAGTAGCTACTAAGCCAGTGTCTTCTCTGTCTTTAAGATCCATCAGGAAGTGGAAAGTGGGGGGAAGAAGATAAGCAAGTTTGATCTGAAAGTTCATTATTTTTTAAACATTGAAAGAAGCAGCAGATTGGATTTTATGGTACGTTTTTAAAGTGCATTAACTCATGGGTGAAAACCATCGTTCACTCTGTTGGAAGGGGGCTTTGTAAGAGATGTTACGTTTGGGATCAGCAAGGTGTTTTGGCAACTCACTCTTGCTGGGAATAAGTTCCCCAAACCATGTGCTTCCTACTTGATCCTTCCTCACCAATTGTGGCACATGCTCCTCATGGGTACGTCTAGACTACAGGCTTTTGTCGGCAGAGGCTTTGTCGACAGATACTGTCGACAAAGGTTTTATCGACAAAGAGCGTCTAGACTACATCCAGTTCTGTCGACAAAGCAAGCTGCTTTGTCAACATGAGAGTGTAGATGCAAAGGACAGTGTAGATGCAATACGCCTTCTGTTGACAGAACTCTGTCGACAAAAGACATTATTCCTCGTAGAATGAGGTTTACCACAGTTGACAAAACTGCCGAGTTCTGTTGACGTTATGTCAACAGAACTTGGCGGTAGTGTAGACGCAGGTATAGTTTTGTCGACAAAAAGCCACTTCTGTCAACAAAACCCTGTAGTCTAGACACACCCCATGCGTCCTGCCTCCATGCGATTAGAGCTGGACTCAGGGAACTGAAGCAAGGGATGAGATGTGGATGTGGATGCAGGTAGCAGGGAGTGGGGGGAGAGAATTTGTTATAGAGATGGTGATCAAAGAGGGGTTAATCTGAGAGCTGGGAGGGGTAGATCTTGTAAGTTGGAGAAGAAGAATTGGCAGCGAGAAGGGAATCAGTATCTGTTGGAGGGGAGGGAGGCCTTGAAGAACAAAAGAAGAGCAAAGAGTGTTTCACAGTGCCACAAAGGGTTTAACACAGATGACTGGATTTCTACTGCCAAGATGTATACAGTGGACACAGTTTCAGAAACACTTAGCATGAGTTATTTCTAGAATTCCCCGTGCCTTGGTGCTCTAAATAGATGACATCTTACAGAAAAGAATCAAATGCCCTGGAATAATATTAAACCTTAGCAAAGGCTCACACTGTTTCCCCAAATGTGAATTCTCTCAGTGGACTGAGCAAGCCATATCCAGCAGGGTTTCCATGTTGCTTTGTGTATGCAAAAGCCATTCTCTTGACCCAAGCTTCATTTCAGTATTTTGTTTTCAATGAGCGAAGAACCATCCCTGTTCTGCAGTCCTTCGTGTATATAGATCAGGTACGTTATTATCTGTGTGGTACTTACGTGGTGATAAACTTAAAAAACAACAAATGGTCTTATAGCACTTTATAGACTAACAAAACATGTAGCTTTTTTTGTGGTATCATGAGCTTTTGTGGGCACAGCCCACTTCTTCAGATGACCGGGATGATTTAATTGGGATTGGTCCTACTTTGGGCAGGGGGTTGAACTCCGTGACCTCCTTAGGTCTTTTTCAACCCTAGGATTTTATGATCATTTCTAAGCATGTTATAGACTCTTAGGGTATGTCTACACTGCCACCCTAGTTCAAACTAAGGTGGCTAATGTAGGCATTCGAACTTGCAAATGAAGCCCGGGATTTAAATATCCCGGACTTTATTTGCATGTTCCCGGGCGCTGCCATTTTTAAATGCCCCGTAGTTTGAACTCCCTGCCTGCGGCTACACGCGACACGGACTAGGTAGTTCGAATTAAAGCTCCTAATTTGAACTATTGTTACTCCTCATTGCAGGAGGAGGAACAGTAGTTCAAATTAGGAGCTTTAATTCGAACTACCTAGTCCGTGTCGTGTGTAGCCGCAGTGTAGACATACCCTTACATATTCGTCTTCCTAGCACCTCAGGGGGAGAATAGTGCTTCCTTACTCCTATTTTATAGATGACAAACTGAAGCACGGTAAGACTTGTCCAAGGTCACACAGAGTCTGTGGTGGAGCAGGGAATGGAGCTCAGGTCTTCCAAGTCACAGTATCCTAACCACTGCACCATCTTTCCTCTCTCTCATTTTGTTTGGGACCAGATTCTTCTATCTTTACTTATTAACACCTGGCTGCAGTAAGATTGTAAGCTCTTTTGAGGTTCAGGCTGTCAATTATTATACGTATGTGCAGCACCTAGCACAATGGGGTCATGACCTACCTGTGGCCTTTAGGGGCTCTTGCAATGTAAATGTTAAAGAATGATAAGGTGTGGTTCTGTTTGCATTTCATTCTGTCTTGCCTTGCACTTCATTTACTCATTTAAGGTGGGATTTGTGCAAGGGCCATTGGGAATTTGGCACTCCGGTCCTATCATAAAGAAATGGGTGCCTACGTCTCTTAGCTCCATTTGAAAAAATCACAGCCTTATACCATTTTACCATAAGAATGGCCACACTGTGTCAGACCAAAGGTCCATCTACCCCAGTATCCTGTCTTCTGACAGTGGCCAATGTCAGGTGCCCCAGAGGGAATGAATAGAACAGGGAATCCTCATGTGATCTATCCCCTGTCATCCATTCCCAGCTTCTGACAAACAGTGGCTAAGGACACCATTCTTGCCCATCCTGGCTAATAGCCATTGATGGACCTATCCTCCATTAATTTATGTAGCTCTTCTTTAAACTCTGTTATAGTCTTGACCTTCACAATATCCGCTGGCAAGGAGTTCCATAGGTTGACTGTGTGTTGTGTGAAGAAGTACTTTTGTTTATTTTAAACTGGCTACCTATTAATTTCATTTGGTGACCCCTAGTTCTTGTGTTATGGGAAAGAATAAATAACTCTTCTTTATTCACTTTTTCCATACCAGTCATGGTTATATAGACCTCTATCATATTCCCCCTCAATCATCTATTTTCTAGCTAAAAAGACCCAGTCTTATTAATCTCTCCTCATCCATTCTATATCCCTAATCATTTTTGTTGCCCTTTTCTGAACTTTTTCCCAGTTCTAAGATATCTTTTTTGAGATAAAGTGACCACATGTGCACACAGTATTCAAGGTGTGGGCGTACCACAGATTTATATAGAGGCATTAAGATATTATCTGTCTTGTTTTCTGTCCCTTTCCTAATGATGCCTAACATTCTGTTTGCTTTTTTGAGTGCTGCTGCACATTGAGGGGATGTTTTCAGAGAACTATCCACAATGACTCCAAGATCTCTCTCTTGAGTGGCTACAGCTAATTTAGTCCCACATCATATTATACGTATAGTTGGGATTATGTTTTCCAATATGTATTACTTTGCATTTATCAGCATTTAAATTCGTCTGCCATTTTGTTGCCCAATTATCTAGTTTTATGAGATCCTTTTGAAGCTCTTCAGAGTCTGCTTTGGACTTAACTATCTTGAGCAGTTTTGTATCATCTGCAAATTTTGTCACCTCACTAGTTACCTCTTCTGAAAACTGACCATTTATTCCTATCCTTTGTTTCCTATCTTTTAAACCAGTTATCAGTCCATAAGAGGACGTTCCCTCTTATCTCATGACAGCCTACTTTGCTTTAGAGTGCGGGTCCTTGTCAAGGCATTCAGGAAATCTAAGTACTCTATATCCACTGGCTCCTTCTTGTCCAAATGCTTGTTGACTCCCTCAAAGAACGCTAGTAGATAGGTGAAGCATGATTTTCCTTTATAGAAACCATGCTGACTTTTTCCCAACAAATTATGTTCATCTATGTGTCTGAAAATTCTGTTTCAACCAGTTTTCCCAGTACTGAAGTTACACCTACTGGGCTGTGATTGCCAGAATCTCCTCTAGAGCCCTTTTTAAAAATTGGTGTCACATTAGCTATCCTCCTTACAGAAGATGATTTAAAGGATAGGTTACAAACCATGGTTATTAGGTCTGCAATTTCACATTTGAGTTTTTTCAGAACTCTTGGGTGAATGCTGTCTGGTCCTGGTGACTCATTACTGTTTAGTTTACTAATTTATTCCAAAGTCTCCTCTAATGACAGCTCAATCTGGGACAGTTCCTCAAATTTGTCACCTAAAAAGAATGGCTCATGTTTGGGAATCTCTTTCTCATCCTCAGTCATGAAGACTGATGCAAAGAATTCATTTAGTTTCTCCACAATAGTCTTATCGTCCTTGAGTGATCCTTTAGTATCTGGTTCGTCATTGGCCCCCACTGGTTGTTTAGCAGGCTTCCTGCTTCTGACATTTTAAACCTTTTTTGCTATTACTTTTTGAGTTTTTGGCTAGCTGTTCTTCAAATTCCTTCTTTGCCTTCCTAATTATAATTTTACACTTCCTTTGAGAGAGTTTGCGCTCCTTTCTGTTTTCCTCACTAGGATTTAACTTCCCCTTTTTAAACAATGCCTTTTTATGTCTTATTGCTTCTTTTACTTGCTTGTTAAACCACAGTGGCACTTTTCTGGTTCTCTTATTATGTTTTTGAATGTGGGGTATACATTTAAGTTGAGCCTTTATTATGGGTTTGAAATGTTTGAAATGTTTCCATGCAACTTGCAGAGATTTTAGTCTTGGCACCGTACCTTTTAATTTCTGTTTAACTAACCTCCTCATTTGCGTGTAGTTCCCCTTTCTGAAATTTACCTCACGAGGGGTGGAACAACATGTTCATCTTGTACCCAAATGGGCACACGGTCTTCACCAAAACAGCATCAGTCCCATAATCTGGATTGGCTAGATGGGGAGATTGCCACATGAGTGTCATAGTCATGCTGCCTCATCTGAACTTGGTGTCTCCGTGACACTCTGGAAAACCAGGGGCTAGACCTAGGCCCTGTACTGTGCTCTGGTGTGAAAAATGGGGCACAACAGCCAGGAGAAAAGTTCTCTGATGAAACTGCTGCTAGGGCTGCCAGGCTATCTGATGCTGCCCCCCTCCCATGCCCCCAGTGTAGTTCTGGGGGGCTCTGGGGAGTGACCCCAGTGCCATGGTTTCAGATTCTCCATTTCAGAACAGCCCATTGGTTTCTGTAAATGGGAGTAACTTCTAAGGCTGCTCTGAAGTTCTGCTGAAGGCAACACCACTCCACATAACAGACAGAATCTGGATGGTGCAAAGATTGTCTTAATGCCACCTCTGGAGTGGACCCCCTTCTCCTGGGCTGTGTTCTGTGCCTTTCAGGAGTCCGGTATAGAATCTACCTTGAGGTCTTTAGGACTATAATGTACCAGCTGCTCCATTCCTTTCTTTGGTCAGCATCCGGATGGAAGGTTTCTAATGCAATCCCTTGTGCAGTGCTGCAAGAGGTGGAATTAGTCATTCAGAAGGTTTCTCTCCCCTCTTATCTCTGCATCATTATTCAGCCAGTTCTTGCGTAGTTTTAGAGGTCATTATTCAGCTATAGGGTGCTCTCTTTTGAATACAATTAAAACCAATATCCTGGCCAGTTTTACTAGTAAGAGATCTCATGGCAATTTTTGAACATGTGGGAGTGCTAGTTCTAGTATCCTGACAGTATTTAGCTCTGGGTCCTTTATCCACGCCTCAATTAGCCAAAGGACTTCTTTACCCTAAAAAAGATTATGTCCACTGATGAGTATCAAATACATTCAAAAGTCCCTCACTTGTCCAGAACCTCATTTATCTTAATTGCTCGCATGGCTCCCATCCCTTTCTGATTAATGAGGTTTGACTTTGTTATTTTTTACCTTCCTAAAATATCCCTATTCATTTCAATTTGCTAGGACATTCTTCACTTCCGACCCAAAACTCTGGTATAGTGTTACATTGTGCAATTAAACAGCTGCTGCTTTTCACCCAGAGGCAACTATGTTCCAGAGGCAGGTGAAGTCATTCTTGTGCACAAATAGCTTGGCAATAATTTTTCATGGTACTCTACAATTATGTCTACACTATGAAATTCGATCGAATTTGTTAAGGTTGACATTTTAGCAGACGATTTTACAAGGTCTTTGCTAGGTACATGAGGTCAATGGAGTGCGCCCACACTACCGGGGCTACCCTCAACTCTAACAGCAATGCCCTGTGTGTAGCCATTCCACAGTTCCTGCTGCCAATTTGAATTCCAGGTTAGGGTTCCACTCCCTGATGGAACAAAACCATTATCACGGGTGGTTCTGGGTACGTGTCGTTAGCCTCCCGTGATGCTCTGATCTCTGTCCTCCCTCCCTGCTTGAAAGCAATGGCAAACAGTCGTTTCACACCCTTTTCCCCCTGGTTATCCATGCAGATGCCGTAACATAGCAAGCATGGACCCTGCTCAGCTGCACGCAGCTGTGGCACGCGCTGCAAACACCTTGCACGTTACCCTGCAGTTTGTCCAGTGCTTAGCCTGGAGCTGCAGGTGTAAGGAAGAATGCGAGGAGGCCCCCCACACAGACGTGGAGGAACCCATGGAATGGAGCAGTTGGCATATACTGGCAGCCGTTGGGCATGTTGATACAGTGGAACGCCGATTCTGGACTGGGAAACAAGCACAGGCTGATGGAACCGCATAGTTATGAAACTATGGGACGATGACCAGTGGCTGCCAAACTTTGCATGATGTCTTACAGGGAGGAGAGCCGCCTCTCCCACTTCCAGCACAGGGGAGATCGAGCTGCTGTGCTTTGAAGCCCTCTAGCACTAAGGCATGGTGGCACAGCCGGGTCTCCCTTTAGTGCCAGGTTTTAAAAGTGGCATTGGAAACTTCACATTTCTACAGAGCCATGGAGAGGCCCCAGTGATCTCGTAGCACACCAGCTTCGTATAGTCACAAACGAATGGTTCATGCTGATCTGTCTAGGTGAGGGACCGTCAAATGTTTCATTAATTCCCCAGCACTAATACAGGAACAAACTATTTAAATAAATACTTTCCATAGTCAGTGATATCCGTTTGGGATGAGGTGTTCCCTTACTTTCCCCGCTGGGGCATTTCACACTCAATCCTTTGATAAGAACTGATATGTACGTCCCAAAAGTTAGTAAAATGTGAGCTTGGGGCAGAAGCCTTAGCCCAAGTAGGCAGGTTAGTTACGGTAGTTGGATAGGTTCATAAATGCAGGTAAGGCAGACATAACTGGGAAGGAGACTTGGGCTATGTCTACACTGCGGCAGTTTGTTGGAAGAGGAAATGCAAATGGAGCGCTCATTTGCAAATCTCGTGCTCTAATTTGCATATTCGCTTCTGATCCTTTTTGTGGAAGAGGTTTTTGCGTTAATAAGCCCTGTGTAGACAGGGCCATTTGTCGGAAAAAAACCATTTTGCGCAAGATACTGTAAACCTCATTTTTTGAGGAATAAACATTTTCCGCCAGGAGCTAGCTCTGTTGTTTTTTCTTTTACAGTAAATCTGATAAATTTGACAGTCAGGTTTGATACTTAGAAACCAGGGTCCTGTGTGTTCTGTCACCGAGCATTTCCGAAAGGAGCCTGGGGATTCTAGGGGCTTCCCTTTCTCTGCTCTTTCAGGTACTCCGACCATTCTCACTTTATTATGGTGAGACCTGTGGGCCTGCCACTTTAAATCTGAGAAGATAAATCAGTGAGGCGTCTCTGCACATGGGCAGGGAGCCCTTGTACCTGATCTTCCACTGCAGATTTTTCCTTTCTGCTTCATTCACCTATGCTGTCAACACTCATGGAAAGGTGTTAATTGAGGTAAGATGTAGTTGTGTTTAGCTGTGGTCTCTATGATTACAACAGCTTTCTCCAGCAAGGCCATCATGGACACACTGTCCTCAGCAGCAGGCACCATCTTTTTCAAGGGATGGAGGGCCTCTCTTCTCCTTGTTTGTTGTCTACTTGTAGAGTTCTCAGTAGACACGCCTCTGTGTATTGACATTCCAGAGATTTTGAGGTACCTCTTTCTTTATTGGGCTGGAGCATCAGGCAGAACCATTGACTCTGGGTGGAAATTGATATTAGCAAATGATTCTGGAAAACCTGCATTCTAAAATGAACTCATTAACGAAGAAGTAGGGAAAATTATGATTTATCTTTCCAGATAGTAGAGTACTGACATTGCTGGCATGCTCATTTTTAAAAGGGAAGTTCGAGATCTGTGGAGAAAGGGAAGCAGGCAGCTTGGTCCATCAAATAAGGATCAAATAAGGCACTGTATTAAGTCAGGAGACTGGGCTCCAATTCAGCAGAGGAACTTGATTACCTACATGACATTAAGGACTTGAGCAGACCGATTGAAGTTGATGGGACTATTCAGGTTCTTAACCTTAGAAACATGCTTCCCTACCTTATATCTCTAATTCTGACCCGGTGTGTGACTTTTGCCTGGTTACTTTTCCTTTCTTTGCTGCAGTCTCCCCACGATATAGTAGTGATGCTTTTTTATTTCCGAGTTGCAGCCTTCTCTTCTTACACAGTCAATTTTATTCTTGCGTGAGTTTCTATTGGATTGCCTGTGTTACATAAAAGTTTGCTTAGTGAGGAACTGTTCAAACTAATTCAAGTAGATGGTACTACATGTTATTTAATTTTCATTTGCCGGTTTGCCTATCAAATAAGTCACAAGTTAGCTGAACTACCACATGTTTTTAATCTCTTGAGAGAGCGGGTGGATATGGAAGAAAATGCTTAACTACCCAAGCTAGCTACTGACACTGAAGAAAGCATAATTTAAAAACAGTGGAGAACTTTGCAGCTAACATTCTCAGCTGCTGAGTAGAGGTTTCTAGCCTACACTGGTTTATTGGCATAATTCAGTGCAAGACCGAATACCATGAGGCGCTTACAATATAGTCTCCAATTCAGAAAAGCATTCTGCCCTTGAACGTGTGCTAAGTCCCATAATGTCTATTAAGTAAATGGAATTTAAATACATGCTTATAGCTGGCCAGAACAGGAACAGACATAAAGGACATATAGATATGCTGTCATGAACCTGGGGACAGAGTAGAAGAGATAACATGTATATTTTGCATTGGACTTCTTGATCAGCGCCTATTTAAGGTCAAATCAGCTCAAGTATTAGGTTTTAATTGCTATGTGAAATCTGATTGGCCGTTGTAAATGCGGGCTGAGGACATAAGTCGGGGGGGTTTTGGCCCCTTCCACACTTACAACCATTTTTGTAAGTGCAGGGGGTTGCAACTTGGGCTGTCGTAAGGTGGGGGTTTCCTGTAATGATTTTTGGATGCCTCAGGTTTTGGGTGCCTAATTTGAGACACCTCATTGGCAGATGATGGGTGCTCAATGCTTTCTGCAGATTGGATCCCTTGAAGGTATCTCAGTTGATTGTGAGAGCATCGGTCTATTGGTGCTAATTAGTAGTATTTGGTAGCGCGTGGAGAACCCAGCTGATATTGGACCCCATTGTACTTGGCGTTGTACAAACATAAAATAAGAGACTGTTCCTGCTCTAAAGATTTTAACATCTTAAGAGACAAAACAGGCAAAGGGTTGAGGGGAAAGGGAGGTAACAGATGAACAGCTTGGAGATGGTGATGGTCTGCGAGTGTCATGGGAGTTGCCAGCATTTTGTTTTCTGTCTGGGTTATTAAAAGTAAATTTGTGGAGAGATTTTGCTGGAAGGGGATTAGCTAAATCAGGGGTCGGCTTTTGGCAGCCTTTGGCACGCAGCCTGTCAGGGTAATCTGCTGGCCAGCCGCAAGACAGTTTGTTTATGTTCAGCATCTGCAGGCATGACCCCCCACAACTCCCAGTGGCTGCGGTTCTCTGTTCCCAGCCAAAGGGGGCTGCGGGAAGTGGCGCAGGCTGACAACAGTGAACCGTGACCACTGGTGGCTGCAGGATCCATGCCTGCAGACTCTCAACATGAACAAACTGTCTCGTGGCCTGCCAGCAGATTACCCTGATGGGCTGCACGCCAAGGGTTGAGTCTCCCAGTCCTTTATTTCTGCTGTAATGTGAGCCTATGTAACTTTGCCTCCCCGAGAGAAAAGAGACAACATAAAAGGAATTAACTCCTGTCTTTTACATATGTCCTCTAGCCTCAGGTGAAATGACTCCAGACAGTCTTGAAACCCCCATGCTAGTCTGCATGATATTGCAGGTGGTTGGCGGATATTTCACACACATTTCATGATGTCCTGACTCTGAGGGTTCAGAGAAACTGTGACCATAAGTAAAACTAGCAGACTTACCCAGCATTGCCCGGGTCCTTCAGGGGTGTGTGTGTGGGGGGGGGGGGAGGGACAGGAAGCTGGGGGCCAGGGACCTGTTTGCTTCCCCCCTCTAGGTCTTTCCACCTGCCAGGGCCTGTTCTCTTCTGCCCCAGACCCCGCCAGCTCAGCAGGGGCCTGTTTGCTCCCCCCCCCCCACCTGCCGGGGGCTGTTCTCTCCCACCCAGCCTGCCAGAAGCCTGTTCTCTCCCGCTCTCCCCCCCGTGCTGGAGGTTTGGGGTTTGGGGTAGGGGGGCTATTTACTCAGGGTGCTGGCAGGCAAGGTGGCAGAGCCCCAGCCCTGCTGGCCTCTCCCCTGATGGTGCGGCTGCCCCCAGTGGACACTGTGCAGGATAGCTCCCCTCTGTGGGCTCGCTGCCTCCACTGGCCTCTCTCATATCTCGTCCCTGCGAACAGCAGCCCTTCCTCCCTTTGCGTGTCATGGAAATCTGCCCCTTTCTTGGGGCTTCTGGGTCTCCTGGCACAATCCAATCCTGAGCTTGCATTAAGTTAAGAGCAGAGGAAGCTGCCTACCAAATTTGGTGGCCCTGGCTCCTACCGTTTAAGAGACGTTCTTGAGCAAACGGAGGCACAAACAGACAGACACACGCACTCTAATATACGTAGAGAGAGATTGATTCAAGGTTTCATTTTTGTTGAAAGTGGAGCTGTCAAAGGCTAGCGTGGGCAGTACCGGTATGGCTGCTGGCAGGTTAGTCTCTCTGTTTCTGACTTGTGGAAACGACTGGAAAGTGGAATGCAGAAGCTGGTAACGGAGGCTGCAGCCTTTCCTGGCTCCTCGTCTCGCATCCCATTTATTTAATCTATACTGTACCAGTAACCATGGCGATAGTTAGTGATGCTGCTGACTCCTGTCTCAACCTTCCTCGCTGCGGAGCCCCTTTGAGAGGCTTTGGCTCTGACACAGTACCGGGCATGCAAATGCCTCGCAGAATTCATTGAATTTCATTTCCGCGGCCGAAGGAAAGAGAGAGGATCCCAGATCTTCCCCCAGGCTGGCCTCCTGGCAGGGAACTGTCAAATTTGGCATATTCTGATGCTTCTTACTATGGTTGACAAACTGGCAATGATGGGATTCCAGCTGCACCTGGGAGCTTTGGGGCTGAAAAAAGTCCTTGTAGCCATCCTTCCATTGTTGCTTAAAATGATCAAACAAGGAGGTATGAAACAGGGATGCAAAGTCCTCTTTAGTCAGTTAACCAGTTAAACATTATGTTTCACTGGTTAACCACTTAAACGGGGGCAGATGGAGGCTGCTCCGGCTGGGCTAGAGTGCCATGCCTGTGATGTGCCGCTCCTTACCAGGTGATGCTTACTGTTTATGGTTAACTGCTGGGGGCTGGAACAGACCCCCGCCCACTGTGAGCGGGGGGCTGCTCTAGTGGGGCTGGAGCACCCCTTGCCTGCACTAGGTGGGGGGCTGCTCCAGTCCCCGGGGTTAACTGTAACCGGTAAGCATCACCAAATAAGGGCACTGCTTACCATTTAACCAGTTAACTATTCATATCCCGAGTTTGAAAACAAAATAGTCTGGCCTTTGGGTGCCCTGTGAACGTACATTTTATATTCACAAGGCATCTTTTAATTTACAGTCAAGATCATATTAGATGCCACTTTAGGCACCACAAACTGTTAACCAGGTACACACACACACAAAACTCCTTTTGAAACCCTTCTTGTTAAGATTAAGGGATTATTGCAGGCAGAGAGCAGTCATTTGCATAGCATAGTCTAGTGGTAATTTTATCAAACTGATGCAATTCTTGCCTCTGCCACTGACTTCTTGTGTGACCTTGGGGAAGTCATTTAATCATTCCTTGCCTCTAGACGCTATCCCTAAAATGAGGGTGATAATCCACTGGGACCCTAATCTACAGTTCTAGAAACAATAATAAAAATTAACTAAATTTTAAAAAAGCTTGCCACAAAGCATGTCACTTACTGCTGGTCCAGTACCTCCTCCTAGTTACTCTTGGGATTAGCTCAAGACTAATGCCCTCCCTCTTGTTGTTTGGATGCCTCTGGTCTGTCCCTCCTGTCTGCCTGCAGCCCCTCTCTCAACCTCAGGAACCGCCAGCCATACTACCATGCATATTTCCACATTCTGGGGTTAGTGTATCCGTCCCATAATCATGCCACTTCCCCATGGCAAGTGGGGAGGGGGACTCAGGCCCACCCACTATTCCAGGTCTCAGCTCAGGAGGGTCTGTGGATAGCAGCCTTACGCTGCAACTCCTTAACTTCTCCTTACTCTTTGCGCTTCCAACAGCCACTGAGCCAGCCCTGTCCTATAGCTTCTCTTATCTGAGTCCGACAGGCCCTGATTGGTTATTCCCTGCACATCTTCCCTGATTGGCTGTGCCTCATGCAGCCTCTTTCGGCCACTCAGAGGACTCCCCTGCCCTGTGCCCTGTTGAGATTAACCCTTTAGGTGCCAGTGTGGGTGGGTGCCTCATCTCAAATCTAACAACCCAGAAGATGCAGAGTTAAGACTTCACTGAGCAAAGAAGACAAGGAGACTCACTTTCTTGTCCCTATCTGGGGTATGTCTGCATTGCAGCTGGGAGGGTGCTTGAGTAGACACACACACGTGCTCTACTTGAGCTAGTGTGCTAAAAATAGCCATGTGGATATGGGTGGCGGCTTGCAGACTGCGTCTGTCTGGAGAGGACTGTAGTCAGGACATGCTGTAGCATTCTATCTCGAGCAGAGCTAGCATGCGTCTTTCTACCCGTGCTGGGAAGCACCATTCCAGATACCATGTAGCTGCACCCATACATTTTAGCCTCCCTTTCTCCCTTCTTTATGGGTAGGGTATAGGAAATGTGTACAGCAGTAGGGATGTAATAGTGTAGTCGATTAACCAATTAGCCAATAAGCAACAGTTTATAGGTTAATGCTATAGACTACACGCATTTCCCCCCCAACCCTCCCCGCCAGTAAATTTTTAGGAGGTTGGCCAGCAGCCCGGCAGGGGCTCCTGCCATGCTGCGCTGCTGCCTCCATGCTGCTGCCTCTGTATCAGAGGCAGCAGCACAGGGTGACAGGCAGTCGGTCCACGAGGGAAGCTATTTTTTAAACTGGATCCCTTTGCAGACCAGCTCCCAGCTGGCACCCCGCGCTGCTGCCTCTGATTCAGAGGCAGCAGCATGGAGTGGAAGGAGGCTCCTCAGGAGTGAGGCTGAGGCACACTGGCTGCTGGCCTCTCCCCTGGGAACTATGGAATAGTTGACTAACTGGTGAGAATTTATGAAGTTACTCGACTATTCACTTAACCAATATTTAACATTCCTATGCAGCAGAACTTAGGTTTTATGACTTGCTTCACAAATATGGACCTCCAGTGAAAGGAGGATGATTCGTTGTCTTGCTAACCTTTAAGCGCTCTAGTTTCATTAACTTGGGATGCAAGGATTGTCTGTGGAGACAAGCTAGCTTTATGTCCAATGAGACTTGGAGAACTGCTAGAAATGTGCATCATAAAGCTGGATCCTGCCAGGCGATCGGGGGGTGCTGATCGTATGCTGTACGCCCTCAGCATCTGACAGGATCAGGTCCGTATCAATTGCATTGGAGGATGTTCTCTGTTGGGTCAGGAATTTGTGAAATTTTTGGTTATGTGCATTTATGATCCTAAGGAAAGCTGGAGTGTCACATGCTTTGTGAGTGAGGCACTCGGGTTTTTATGAAGACGGATGCAATGAAATTGTTTTCTGTGGACAGATTCCATGGCTTGTTTTTTCTTAAGACATCGTTTCATGGGCAGAGTTGAAGTAGTTTGGGTGGCTGGTTTGAG
Organism: Pelochelys cantorii; assembly: GCA_032595735.1. Taxonomy (NCBI): domain Eukaryota; kingdom Metazoa; phylum Chordata; order Testudines; family Trionychidae; genus Pelochelys; species Pelochelys cantorii. The sequence continues at coordinate 68,030,977 of CM064332.1, forward strand.
AGGCAACGTCGTTTCTGCTTTTCCTGGGCTTATAGTCTGGTCTCTAATTTTCCCTAAAGGCAGTGTACACTTACTGTTGATCTGGGTCTACAGCTTTAGCTTCCTATGCACAAAAGTTCATAATTTTTTTAATAGTTCTGACCTGGAACTCAGGAGCAAAGGAAGTTATAGGCTGCTTGATTTCCTGAAGCCTGAAGAAGGGAAATCTGATTTGCCCACGCCTTTTAAGATTGGGATGCAAAGATTATCTGTGGAGATGCATTGACCCTTGCTCCCCGTGTCTTACGTTTATGGGCTCCCCCAGCAGCTCTAGAAGCTTTGAGGGAGTCTTTGGAGGAGTGGAGCTTGGGAGCAATTGGAGGACCATGAAGATGCTGCTACTAGCCAAGAGGAGCAGGTGGAAGAGCTAGAGAGCAGCTCCGTGCTTCAGGAGAAGGCAGCAAAGTATTGGATCTTCCCTGGCTTCCGCAGATGGTAAACATCCTCTAGCTGGCAGCCATGAGACTAGACTCCCTTTGGATGAGTCACAGGAGGCTTGCTGGGAGAGTCCTGTTGCTTTCCTTGCTTCTCATATAGAACCATAGAATCCTAGGGCTGGAAGAAACCTCAGGAGGTCATCAAGTCCAGCCCCCTGCCCAAAGCAGGACCAACCCCAGCTCAATCATCCCAGATCCTCCGTCCCCTGTAACTGCCAGCAAGACACCTGCTCCACCCCATATCCTCATGCTCTCCATAACCCCAGTCCCATGCATGCCCTCCTCAAACCAGCTTCTTCCATTTCCTCATGCCTCCCTTTCACTGGGGGTGTGGTGACTGGTGAGGAAGAAGGGCTTCCGGGAAGGCCTGGCCCCTAGGTGTTTTGTCACTCATGAGGGGAAACATTTTGAACAGGAAGGCCTGGCCCCAGGTTGCTTTGACAACTGCCACAGTTGCCCATCCCTAAGGCTAGCTCTTATTTCAAGAGGAGCAATCGGGTGGGGTGGGCACTTGGAACAGCTCCTGGGTGTAGAAGAAAGCAGAGGGAATGTGTTTTGCACAGTCCCCAGATGCCCTGCACTCTGTTCCGTGATCCCATAACACCTAGCAACAGATGGTCTTGTCAGGCACTTTTTACATACCCACAGTGCATTGCTCCTGCTGTCGACGGGGAGCTAATGATATGGACACAATCTGTTGACAGAGGGAGCAAGGGTAAACATGCTTTGGCACCTTTTTTTTGGTGACCTCTGCACGTCAACAGCAGTTTCTTCGACAAAACTTTGTAGTGTAGATATACCCCGAGATGGATCTTTTCTTTTGTCCTTTTTTTTGCTAGGAAGTTCCTCTCCCCATCTTGAAAACAAGTTTGACAAATTAACTCTTTTTCTTCTTCTTCAGTGTTTAGGGTGTAATAATTCAGAAGAATCTAATCTGATTCTATTCAAATGCGGCTTTAAAAACAACAACAACTATGGTAGCTTCTGATACACACTTCTAACGTACAGATTTTGAGCCCAACATGTAAACTATAGAGCAGTGGTAGCAAAATTGGACTTTTGGAAGCTGCACCATGGAGTATTAATGAGAAATGCTGGCGAGAAAGGTGCCCACTGACAATATTTTAGCTCTGGTGAGAATTCCTCGTCTTTCTCTGTCAAAGCTGCGGCTCAAATAACTGAGTAAACGAAACACCAACAGAAATGCTAAATAGAAAAATAAAGCCGGAAAATTAAAACACTCCCACTCCATCACGCAGCACATGAGACCTCCTTTCCAGCATGTACAGTACGTAAAACCTGAGTAGGATTTGGATGAGTATAGCTACAGACACCGCATGCTGCTGCCCGTGAGTAGTGGGTGCACGTGTGTGTGTTTGGCAGTGCCGCAAAGGAAGCTCTTTGATGAAATTCATAGGATTAGAGGCCTGAGTTGTGAGGACACACTTGGCTGAATGCAGTTAAAATGCCTGTCAGGCATTTGATACCAGAAACCCCTTGAATGACTGCTCAAGCAGACGCAAACGCAGTATCCTATTGTAAGTACATGATGGCGGTGCTGGCTGCCTTGTCATCATTCTGGAAAATTCCGCGGACAGTGAGCTCCCTCTTCCTCTCCCACTCGCCCTCTTTTCCTTTTCACCACTGCGGGGACTTTTTCTAATTCGCCGCTTTCCTTTTCCCAACCTACACATGGTCGAGACAAGCTGGTGGCTTGCATATTGTGTCTGTCTGGAGATCGGCAGCGAGCGGACGGGTCACAATGCTCCGGGAGACTGATTAGGCAGCAGTTATTTAAGGACAGGTTTTTGTGGTGTGGCAGCTGATGAGCCGGTAATGATTTTCTCTTTAGAATGTCAGCGTGGTGTGATTTCAGCAAATTAAAAGAAAACCACCATTGTGTTTGTAGCATACCGAATTCAGTCTGCCAGATATTAAGTGCTGCATTTGTGCATGTTGGATCAATTCAAGATATGTCTATAGCACATACTGTCTGTCTGTCTGTCTGTCTATCTATCTATCTATCTATCTATCTATCTATCCAGGTTAGTAGAACAAAAACAACTAGTTTTTTTTCCCCCCATTAGCTGAAGAAAATACCTTGTTGGATCAAAAATGAAATATTTTCACTCCTTTTAATAGATTCTCCAGCCTGTTGTCTCTGACGTGGTGCCCTGATTGGGATCTACTTATTTCACAGATCAAAAAAGGTAAGGCACGTTATATTTTAATATATTTATAAACAGGTAGGCTTGTGGGGTTAATACTCGTAAGATATTCTAGAAACATATGTGCTGCTTCATTCTGTCATAGCCTGCTATGTTACAGCTTTAGTTGGGCATTCAATCTGATCTCACTGCAGACTGTAAGTTACTTTTAATATGTAGGTATAAGCTTAGACGGCTTGATCTTTGGAGACTACCTCCTCAGATCAGCCATTTCAACCACAGTGGCCGCTAAAGGGTGAATTCTACCGTCTGTTTACCTGCTCCGTGGATTTAGAACCCCTATGAAAGCTGTTCAGAATTCTCCATCCGCACTGAAAGTTAATAGTGTTAGAAAGGGGGGAGGAGAGGGGTTTTAAATAGGGAACTAAAAGCTTCATATGATACTAAGAATAGGGTTAGATTTTACCTGGCTAATGAATTTATCACAGAACTCAGACCTGGAAGCATATGGATGGCTTAATACTGTATCATTTTCGGGGAGGGGAAATTGCTGGTAACAGGCACCTTGTGGCCAGAAAATGCATGTGCTTCGGCTTCGGTGCATGGAATTTTAATATGAGGCAACACTAAAAGAGCACGTTCCCTGTATTTGAGAAATACATCATTTAGCACATAAGAGGCTCTTCCTACATGTGGCTACAAAAACAGAAGAATCTGCTATTTTTGAGGTTTTTTTTCTTTCTGAAACATAAATGAGAAATATATTCTCCTTTTCTTTCTTGTCTCTCAACCTTTGAGACACTCTGTGTGGCATTAGAGGCCTTCTGGGGAAGCCACTGGGGGTAAGGAGTGCTTCTGTGATGGGGCTTGAAAACTGGGTGATGTTTTTGGAAGGATCAAAGTGTTTTAGGAACACAAGCCACATGGATTTTCTTCAGTGGAACTCATGTTCCTAAAGCACTTGTAATGGGTTTTTTTCGTCAAAATTGCCTCTCTGTCTCCTGTCTCTGTGGAGATAGTGTGTATGATCATCATTCGTTAACCCCTTACGTGCCATACTTCTCCCAGCTTCCAGCAAGCCAAACCTCCAAATGGGCCACCTTTCAGTTGTCAGGAAATTGATCGGGCTTTGTCAAGTCTATATGAATATCTTAAAAAACAAACAAACATGTTATGGAGAACTCCAACAGCCCAACACAAATTCAGAAGTGTGTTCATTTTGCTTAACTTCTGCAGTCATGTCTCATAACCTACAGTAGCCTCCTAGAAGCAATGGGATTTCATTCACGTAATCTCTATACCTTGTTCTTTTAGATGTTAAGAGACTGGTTATGCCAATATCAGTGCAGACTGAATGACTGAAATAAGAAATGATGAAAATCTGCCCCTCCCCCAAAAACCCAAACCCTAAATCAATGTAGAATTCAGAAAAGTTAAATTTACTTTTAAAATTAACTGTCTGATGGTGTTACTCATGTGCTTAGAAGTGTGTGTGTGTGTGTGTGTGTGTGTGTGTGTTAAGGTTAAGGCCCACACTTCACATATGTCTTTGTTACTCTGTTTCATGGTGTCTTCCGGAGAGATCAGAAACTCTCCAATTCTTCCTTTCTCCCCCTCCCTCAAATCTGCAGGAAGGGGAGTACTTTTGGTATTACCAGTCTGGGTAAAAGCAGGAATATTGGAAACTTTGTGAAAAAACAGTGTCCTGAGATTTCCAGTGAAATGTCCAGGTGCCACATATTGGGATGAGTCAGAAAAATATGTGAACCAAACGAAAGTTGTGGAGCTTTACTCTCAACTAACATGTGAGACTGGTTCACGAGCTAAGCCCAGGCGCCATTAACTAGAGAAGAAAGGTGATTAAGGCACAGGCCTATTAGGCCTGATTTCTACTGCTGCAGGCTGCTCCTTGTCACTTTTGAAACATCACTGCATGTGTCTGTGCTGGACTTTTCTTACCCTGAAAAAGCGGGGTGGTAACACTTGTCTGCCTCCATGGGGAGCTGAAGTCCTAAAGCTTATAAAAAACTCTGAGATCCTCAGGCAACGGGAACTATGTAAATGTAAAGTTGAATTAAGGCACCTAATTATCAAAATAATGGGAGCCTATATATTGCATTGATCTTAGAATTGGGTGTACTAGTAATAATAATAATTAATTAATTAATAGTACAAATACATGAGGCTGAAATTTTATTTTCCTGGGAATCTACTGGTGAATGACTTGGCTCCATATAAGGTTCCTTTCACAGTAAATTACATACGTGGTGATCCCACAGTATTGAGTGACTTTCAGGTACACATGATATATAGAAGTGAGTCTGATTCCCTATTCCCATGTTGTACAAGATATTTTTGCTTACTTGCGAAGGTGCCTGTGCTGGCAGAGATACATTAGCTTAGTATGTGGGAGCTAGGAAAGCCAAAAAGGGATTGCGCTGGCAGGAACAAGTAAGGAATACAGCTGACTCATAATTGAAAAATCTGTGACATTCTCTAAAAGCCAGGTAGGAAAGCTCACCTCTTCTTCCAATCGCTCTTATCGTCAGAAAACCGTTCACTTGACTGCCACTAAAAGAAACCTCTGAATAGTTGTGCAATGCAGCATTTTCAGTGCCAGTTTAGTAGTACATTATTGCAGAGCTTGTGAGAAATTGTGGGCAATTTATTTTAGTACATTGGGTGACAGTCTGCTCTAAAAGCATTTTCTGAGTCATCACAGTTTTTGCAAGGAGGTGACTAGGTGCCTGTGGCTGTTGAATCCAGTTAGTTTGTTGATTCTGGCAGCTTGAAAATATTAAAATGCCACTTGATTGCATTAAACAAAAATGAGTCCGCTTGATGGGACAGGAACGTGGGACAGAGCAGAGATCCTCAAGTTGTAAAATTTTCAAAAGTAGTTGGATACTCATATCTCTTACTTCTGAAAATATTATCCCAGCCTTTGTGCAAAGTTCGGAGGCATATTGCTGGGAATTGTATGTGTGGAACAAAATGGTTTGATGTGGCGCATAGCTAGAAAGGAAAGCATTGGAGAGGACAGCTGGAAAACTAGATCGCCAGTTCATTCAGAGCTAGGGTACTCAACAGTGTTTTATATCATTCTTTCTCTGCTATCTGCTCCCATGACCATGTTGCTCATTCCGAGATGAGCCATTAGTTAGGGTTCAGAGTCTGTAACACGGCCATGTGGCAAAGATACTCAGTTATCTACCTCTAGTCGGTGTCTTTCATCTCCTAATCTTTTATGATCATTGACATTCTCCAAAGTACTGGAATAAAAGGAGGCAGTTGCAAAAATACCTCTTGGCTCCAATGTATTCATTATTTTTGTTAGACTGCAAAAGAGATCTGATTGGGATCAGGCTTAGGATAATTTAGAATGATTTGCCACCATAACTGTGTTTACACGGGTGACATGACATGACAGCGGAAAAGTATACTGCCGGGTACTGATCTGGTGTAAATGAGCCTCGCTCCATTGCAAACCACAGAGCTATGCTGCGTCACACCACTTCAGGCCCAAGCTCTAGCGTGCGATTTAACACATGGATCTTGCACAGATGTATGCATGTGTCTTTCTTTATGCCCCATGAGCTGGCCCATTGGCAATTCACAATGTGAAAAGTTAGGCACATGTCAAAATCATTTTGCCAGAATTGGGTCCTGAAATTTTGAGTCATAAATTGACTGTTGATCACTTCTCTCTTGCAATTGTATTTTGTGGGGTTTTCTATGAATGCACAAATGTACTATTAGTATTTTGTTGTAATTTCTATGCTTCTTAGCAGAATGGGGAAAAAAAGGAGTGTTGACCTTATTTTGATTCAATGGTGGTTTGAAGCCTTTCTTGTCTAGTAGGGTATTAAAAGTTTGTCACGTGTGGAGAGATTTAAGATGGAGCCATGTAAGAGAATGTCTGGTAGGGAGAAAAATGGCAGAACTATAAAGATTTGAAAAGTTGTTGGCGCGCATGCGTGTGAAGGGACAAATTCTACCCCTGGACTCCCCTCAGAGCCATGTGGTCATATCAGGAAATTTGAAATACAAAATACTTCCTGTCCATGTAGTATTACCACAGACAAATGGGTAATCTTTTTGAAAACAGTTGTGGCTCTGCTTGTGAATGTGTTTGAAGCAGGAATGTGAACATGTTGCCAAGTACATGGTTAACCAATGAGTCTTTACTCATCTCTTGGTTACACGCATCCCTCCCCCCCCACCTCTGTATCAGAAGCAGCGGGGGTGTGGGGAGGGAGGAGCCAGTGCACATGGGGAGCCGGCTTTTATGCCAGCTCCCATGAACCTCCTGTCACCCCTCCCCGCTGGCTCCCACAGAGGCAGCGGGGGTGGGGAGCAGCACTCCCCAGGAGCCAGTTTAAAAGTGGAGCCACCTGCCCCTTCCTCCGTGCTGCTGCTCCACGTGTAAATGTGTAAAATTTCAGTGGGTACATATTTACACACATTTTAACATCCCTTTGAAGACAAAGCACCCTATCTGTTCCCCTTGGCATCAATGGCAACTTTCTATTTGACTTCACTTAGAGGAGAACTAAATCATTGGATTATAAATTCTTTAGGGTTGGGCAATGTGATTTAGGATTTGTCTACCCTCAAGTCAAACCAGTTGCAAAACTCTGCTCAGATTGTCCTCATATGATTCAAGAGTGGCTTTTTATTTAGCTTAAATGTGTTCCTAATCAATTTAACTCTCCATAAGCCATGTTTACATTGATTCAAGGGTGTCCACGCAACCGTTTGTGCTGATTTAAACAATTTTAAATTGCACCTCTTATTAAGCTGCTGTTATTAAACAGACATGTCATTACTCACAAGGCCTGATTCTGCAAGATGCTGCATGGGTGCTGCATACCGCAGGGTGGTCTGGTCTTCTGGGGGTGGGGGCGTACCTAGCACGTCTCAGGATCAGGTCTTAGCTTCGTGCATATTTCCTTCCCTAATGCGTTTACAGTCTCATGGTTTTTTGTGCTTTCACAGAAGTTAGAGAATGTTATCATTGATTTCATATGACTGTAAAGGGCAGTGTAAATGTGTACAGCTAGATACATGATTTTTAATATTAACAATAATAAAATGTTCTTACATAAAGTTTGTTATGGAGTCATAATCTGGAATACATGCTGTTAACGTGCATTTGAAGCATTCAGCTGTTGCAATGTATCCTTTAAGATAAAACACAGAACTGCTGTTAAAGTATACAGGCTGAATCTCTCTAGTTGGCACTGTCTGGTCTGGCAACTTCCACGGTCCAGCATGATTTTAGGTAGCTGGATGTCAACTTGTCCTGGGTGTGGCCAAGTTTCCTGCAGTCCCATAAAGTTTACAGCCACTAGCCCTGGCTCTCAGTGTTCAGTGCTGTTGTTTAGCTCTAATTTACCCCACAATGTCTTCTAACAGCCCAGTAAGCAGTGGAAGTGTTGAGAATAGGCAATGTTGAACTCCCATGGTTCAGCAAATTCTATGGTTCAGCATTGGCTGAGTCCCAAGGGTGCTGGACTATAGAGGTTCAACCTATACTGGATTTATTAACATACATCTAAAAGAGCTTTAGACTTACTGATTTACAGATTCAGTATTCCCAGAAGGGACCACTGTGATCATCTAGTCTGACCTCCTATATAGCAAAGGCCATAGAGCTTCCTAAAAATAATTCCTAGAACAGATCTTTTGGAAAAAAGTCTCCATCTAATTAAATCCAATCTTGATTTAAAAATTGTAAATGATGGAGAATCCACTATAGCCCTTGGCAAACTCTCCCAAATTATTTCACACTCTAAAAAAGTGCCACATTTACACAATAGCTTCCTTTCCTTTCACAATTGAAAATGGAGGAAATTAAAGCAAAAAATTATGAAGTTCCACGTTGTTGCAGATGTTATTGGCACCCGGAGAAGATCTCAAACATTTACCCCACTCCTTCAGTGGGTGTAGCGGTCTTCCCATACAAAACTCATTGCAGAATCAGGGCCTTTGTCTGCTCTACCCCGGCAGTGGCAAGCTCCCCATGGGAATTGCATAGTTTATACTGTAAGCTCCTTGGGACAGGGACTGTCTTTTCACTCTGTGGGCATGTGTACGCTGTAAAAGAGAGATGCGAAAGCCCTATGGCAGCCTGTCTCAGAGATGGGATCTGGAGCCTTGGGCTTGCACTAGAGTGCTAAAAGTAGCCGTGTAGAGTCTCCAGCTTGGGTTGGAGCAAAGATTCTCAAGCCTGGGAAGGAAGGGGTACTTCAGAGCCCAAGTTGGAAGAATGGCATGGCTATTTTTGGTGCCATAGCTCAAGCCGCAGTCTGTAGGCCTAGGCCTGAGACCTACTGCAGCAAGGTTAGTGTGTGTGTTTGTTTGTACATTTTTTGACAATACAGCCATTTCTTGCATTTACAAGGCTTAGAACAATGGGGCCCTTTCCCATGAATGGCGGTCCCGAGGCACTGCATTAACATCAGTAAGTACTAACAGTAACAGCAGCCACAGAAGGCTTGCAGAAGTAGATCCTACAGTTATATTTCCTGCAATATCTAGAGATCAGAGCTGGGCAAATACAACAAGCATTTCTGCAAATATTCACTTGAATCTGCACTAGAACTGTGTTCTTACTGTTTTTCTGTTTGCTTTCCACAAACTTACTTTCAGGTACATTTTTCGTGGTGGAAATGATCATGAAAAGTTAATGTTTGGCTCTAATACTTAGTCGTGGGACCACTTCAAAGCAAATGTCAAACTGCAGCTAACCAACAGCAGTGTGAATTTTGGATTGCCATTGTCATGCTTACAGTTAAATAAAGAAATCAAGATTAGCTCTCTGTGGGTACGGATAGACTTCGGGGTATTGGGGGGGATACTGGAGGTAACCCGCAAAAACTCTGCCGCCTCCAGGGAACACGTTTGCTCTTCCGCAAAAAAAAAAAAAAAAAAAGCAGCAGCAGCAGCGGAAGAGCAGACATGCTCTTTTGGAAGCCTCTGTATTCCTTGTTCTACGAGGAAGAAGGGGGCTTCCGAAAGAGAGTTTTTTTCTGACATTTGGCCCAGTGTAGATGGTCCAAATGTTGGAAAAGCCACTTCCAACAAAAGAATTGGAAAAAGGTACGCAAAATGAACTATGCATTTTGCGTACCTTTTTCCGACAAAAACTTGTAGTCTAGCCATACCCTAAGTAAATCATTATAGAAGTCATCTGGTCAAGGAATAGAAACTGTTCCACAGGACTTAAGTAACAGCTTGCTAACAGTTTACACATGTGGAATAAATGGCTGATGATATTTACAAATAATATTTCAGTAATGAAAAAAAGGGGGGCTTTATGGACATCTCACAAATAGAATACAAAGGCAATGTTTGACCAATCAAGTGTTTTTTCTTAATTATTCAGCCCCTACTGTTTCTGAATTTTCTTGATTCAGAGGGGTTATGTTACACTTGAGATTTGTAGTTGAATGGAAAAACTGCAAGGAGTTTGGTGGCACCTTAATGACTAACAAATGTATGGAACATAAGCTGTCATGAGATACAGCTCACTTCCTCCAATGCTTGAAGTGAAAGAAAGGCAGGGATACAGAGATGGGAGTGTAAAATCAGGGGGTGTATGTGGCTCACTTCCAACAGTGATGAGACGGTGAGAGTATCCAAAGGGGAAATTACTTAGGTCAGTCCTGAATTGGGAGGTCACTGGGACAGAAACTGGTTTTTTTTGTACTTTTGATAGTGCTAATTCAACTGAGTCAGAATCCTTAGGCACTACGATGGTAAAAACAATGCACCATAATAATCTATTATTATTTACTTAGAGCATGTCTAGACTGCATCCCTCTGTCGGCAGAGGGATGCAGATTAGGCAGGTCGACATTGCAAATGAGGCAGGGATTTAAATATCCTGCACCTAATTTGCATAAAAATGGCCGTTGCCTTTTGCCGGCTCAGCACTTTGTTGGCAAAAAGTGGCAGTCTAAGGGGGATCTGTTGAGAAAGAAAGCCTTTTTCGACAGATCCCTTATGCCTCCTGCAAGGAGGTTTACAGGATCTGTCGAAAAAGGCTTTCTTTCTCGACAGATCCCCCTCTAGACTGCCACTTTTTGCTGACAAAGTGCTGAGTTGGCAAAACGCGGTGGCCATTTTTATGCAAATTAGGCACATGATATTTAAATCCCTGCCTCATTTGCAATGTAGACCTGCCTAATTTGCATCCCCTGCTGACAGAGGGATGCAGTCTAGACATACCCTTAGTGCCTGTAGCATGCTGTTGTCTCATCCCATACACAGCAATATTTATCTCTATGAAGGGCTTTTTTGCACTTTACTGGTCTTCAGTTTTCTGCCTCTACTACTTTTAATTCACAATAGTTCCAGTCACTAAGAAATTAGTAATTGTGGCCTGCATGTCTGTTCATAATCCTGATTTGGAAAGGCAGAGCTTCGGTTCAAAGGGACCCGGGGAACAGCTTAGAAAACCTCTCTCGCTGCCTTGTGTTGTTTTTTAAATTGGCTTTGCTGGTTATCAACATGCACAGTGAACAGGAGGTAGTAGTGGGAGGAGGAGCTATGCCAAAAACACACATTTAGTCCTTGTGCACGTAGCAGGGGGTAATCCAAATATTGGCACCACCAGCATCCGGAGGTACGTCTGCTAGAGCCAGCTCTCAGCCATGTACTGCACTGAAATATTGGACGTGGAAGTTAGCAGAGACTGCAGAGCTGAGTCCTTTAACTAGGCAAAGAAAGTCGCCGGGGAATAGCGAGTGGAGAACAGTAGATGTGGTACAGGCTTTTGTCCAATCACAGGGACATGAGGTCAGGGCGTCTGAAGAATGTTCACCTGCAGGTTTGTTCTTGCAAAAGGTGGTAACAATACTGGTGCCCAGTTACTCTGCGAAGGAGAAGCAGCAGCATGAGGAATGAACATGAAAGTTGCGTTGCAGAAGACAGGGATGCGGGGGGAGAGGACAAGATGGAAACACTCTTTGAGAACTTGCTGCAGCCTTTCAGCAGTTTGCTTTCTTCAGAGCAACCTGCCGGAGATGATTTTGTTTACAAGGCAAACAGATGGTGGGTTGTTTCTGGAGACCCTTTGGCTTTCGTTGGTTGACTTAAAGTTGCCTGGTGATAGTTCGTGCCCTTCCTTAATGTCAAATTCAGCAAAACTCAAACTCATAAAGTCAGGAAATGCAGAGTTAAGATACTTACCCACACAATCTTAACTCTGACTGCCCTTCTGCTCCCTGGGACCAGCAATAGCCACTGGGAATTATCTGCATTGCATTTCTGCTGCATACTCTGTTAGGTGTAGGTGTACCGAATGGTGAAGGAAGAAGTGGGAGCATCTTGAAAGCGTTAGGGTTGGGATTGTGATCTGGAGGGCTACAGTGGGAGTGTGAGCCCCTCTCCCTGATCCCTGTGTGAGTGATCAAAGGAAAGAAATGTATGAACCTTGGGAAATCCCATGTGCTTCATTTTGTTGCTGTGTTGTCTAGGTGGCGTTACTACCTGGGCACTAGGTTTTCTTGCCCTGGAGGTTGTCAGCAGCTGTGGTTTGTGAGACGTGTGGTTTGTGAGCTTAAGGACGGGTAAGTGGAAAGTACAGTGTTTGATATCCTGTGACTACGTCTGAGGAGGTTGTGGAAGTTGCTGAGGGAGTTGTAAAACTTAGAGGGGATGTTTTCTGTGGAGTGGGCTCAGCATTGTTCATATATAGGTAGCTCCTATTCAGTATAGAATCATAGAAGATTAGAGTTGGAAGAGACCTCTGGAAGTCATTTAGTCCAACCCTCTGCTCAAAGAAGGACCAACCTACTCAGCACCCTTGAATGCATTAGATCCGACTCTATGGACTTGTGCGTGTCCAGCTTTTCTAAATAATCCTTAACCTGTTTTTCACAAGAGAGGGCTGGTCACTTCCTTCCCATCCTGTGCTGCCCTGTGCAGCAGTCTAGGAGCTGACCTTGTCTGTGAAGATGAAGGTAGAAAAAACCATTGAGTGTGTTGCCTTTTTCCACATCATCTGCCACTAAGTTGCCTTCCCCATGCAGTAAGGGTTTCGCACTTTCCCTTCCCACCTTCCTGCTGCTAACATACTTGTAGAAACCCTTCTTGTTGTCCTTCATGCTAGCTGCAACTCCACTTGCACTTTGGCTTCCCTGATGACTCCCCAGCATGCTCAAGCAAGGCTTTTATATTCCTCCCTCATCATCTTTGCACGTTCCCACTTCTTGTCAGCGTCCTGTTTATGTTTAAGCTGACTGAAGATTTCACTGCCACGCTGAGCCCGCCTCCTGCCATATTGGCTATTCTTTCTGCACGTTAGGAAGGTTTGTTCCTATGCCCTCATGAGCAGAAATTCACCCTCTCCTCAAAGTGTAGCACCAGAAGCCTGGGTTTTTCATAATCCAGGGTGGGGCGTTTGCATTGACCTATGTCTCAGGCTTCCCCGGGAAATCCACTTCACACTCATTCTGTGTACTTGTCTGGTACATTTTCAGTATTGTCTTTTGAACTCCCAGGGCTCCCAGCTGTCACATCCGCCCCCAAGAGAGGTATATACTATCCCAGGCCACAATGCAAACTCAATACAATGAAGTCTTTCAATGATATTGCAGGACCTCACCATATCTACATAAGAATGGCCGTACTGGGTCAGACCAAAGGTCCATCTAGCCCAGTAGCCTGTCTGCTGACAGTGGCCAGCACCAAGTGCCCCGGAGGGGGTGGACTGAAGACAATGATCAAGCTATTTGTCTCGTGCCATCCGTCTCCAGCCTCTGACAAACAGAAGCCAGGGACACCATTCCTACCCCCTGGCTAATAGCCTTTTATGGACCTAACCTCCATGAATTTATCTAGCTTCTCTTTAAACTCTGTTATAGTTCTAGCCTTCACAGCCTCCTCTGGCAAGGATTTCCACAGGTTGACTACGCGCTGTGTGAAGAAGAACTTTTGCTTATTAGTTTTAAACCTGTTACCCATTAATTTCATTTGGTGTCCTCTAGTCCTTATATTGTGGGAACTAATGAATAACTTTTCTTTATTCATCCTCGCCCACTCCACTCATGATTTTATATACCTCTATCATATCCCCCCTCAGTCTCCTCTTTTCCAAATTGAAAAGTCCCAGTCGCTTTAGCCTCTCTTCATATGGGACCTGTTCCAAACCCCTAATCATTTTAGTTGCCCTTTTCTGAACCCTTTCCAAGGCCAAAATGTCTTTTTTGAGGTGAGGAGACCACATCTGTACACAGTACTCAAGATGTGGGCGTGCCATAGTTTTATAAAGGGGCAGAAAGATATTCTGTGTCTTATTTTCTATCCCTTTCTTAATAATTCCTAACATTCTATTTGCCTTTTTGACCGCCGCAGCACACTGCGTGGACGTTTTCAGAGAACTATCCACGATAACTCCAAGATCTCTTTCCTGATTTGTCGTAGCCAAATTAGCCCCCATCATACTATATGTATAATTGGGATTATTTTTTCCAACGTGCATTACTTTACACTTATCCACATTAAACTTCATTTGCCATTTTGTTGCCCAATCACTTAGTTTTGTGAGATCTTTTTGAAGTTCTTCACAGTCTGCTTCTTTCTTGACTATCTTGAACAGTTTCGTATCATCCGCAGACTTTACTACCTCACTGTGCTTGCCCCTTTCTCTAGATCATTTATGAATAAGTTGAATAGGATTGGTCCTAGGACTGACCCTTGGGGGACACCACTAGTTACCCCTCTCCATTCTGAAAATTTACCATTTATTCCTATCCTTTATTTCCTGTCTTTTAACCAGTTCTCCATCCATGAAACGACCTTCCCTCTTATCCCATGACAATGTAATTTACACAAGAGCCTTTGGTCACACATGGTACACACAGACAGGTAGGGGGGAGGCGCTCAGACCCACCAAAGGGGGGAGAAATGATGAGAGACCCCCCTCATTTCCCTCTTCTCCTTGTTTTCCACACATCTCCCTTCCCTGTGTCACCCCTTTCCATGCCCCCCCTTTTTACCTGGCCGTCCTCATTTGTCCCTTCATATAATGGCCCCTTTCCTTGCTGTCCCCCAGACTTTTTCTCCTTATTCTCGCCTCCACTTTCACCTCCGATTGCCCTTCCCCCTCCCAGCGAGCATTAGCACGTCTGATTTATTTCCTTTTCTGCAAAATAAAAAATGCCCTTGGTGAGAGGCAGATGGTAGCAAGAGATCTCATTTTATTTCACATTTCTGCCTAGCTTGGATTTGAACTCTCAGTGCTTGGGAACTATTTAGCTTTCGAGGGGCTAGAATGTTTCTCGAGCTGTTCAGGAGCTGTGAAGTATAGCTAGCTTTCAACCCCTTGGTCTCGTTCTGCTCACGTGCCATGTATTCCTTTTGGTCCGGGAGTCTTTGGGCTCCGTGCAGCGTACCTGCCTGACTAATAGTATTGTAATTTGACTTGCATGTGTTGTGTTGGGGTCACTCTCAAGCTTCTGAGACCCTTGTGCATTCACCTCAGCCTTCATCTCTATCTGTCCACAAAAAAACAACTAACAACATTTCCAAAATGTGTCAACGTCAAGGAAAGCTGTTTTGTGAAGCAGGGGGAGGGCTGTTTCTCAGGAACCCAGTGAACCGCTGCTGTTTTATTGCCTGCCCCGGTGTACTATGAAGGACATCTACACAGCATTATTATTTTGGAATAACATCTGTTATTCCGAAATAACAGTGTGAGGGTATGTCTACACTAGCCCCCTAGTTTGATCTAGGGAGGCTAATGAGGGCGACCAAAATTGCAAATGAAGTGCGGGATTTAAATATCCCGCGCTTCGTTAGCATTTTCCCGGCTGGTCGCCATTTTAGAAATTGACTAGCGAAGTAACTGCCCGCTCTATCCGAACAGTTGAAAGGGATTCCGAATTAAAGCCTAAATCGAATTAACTGTTATTCCTCCTGGAATGAGGTTTACCAGCTAATTTGATTTAGGGCTTTAATTCGGAATCCCGTTTCACTGCCATGTGTAGACACGGGCAGTTATTTCGGGCTAGTCAATTTCTAAAAATGGTGACCGGCCGGGAACATGCTAATGAAGTGCGGGATATTGAAATCCCGCACTTCATTTGCAATTTTGGTCACCCTCATTAGCCTCCCTAGATCAAACTAGGGGGCTAGTGTAGACATACCCTGAGTGTCTACACAGCTAACCCATTATTTTGAAATAACAGGCGGCTTATTTTGACGTTTGTAAACCTCATTCCACAAGGAATAACGCCTCTTCCGAAACAGCTATTTCGGAATAGTAGTAATGTGGACTGCTGCTGTTTCAAAATAGCTCCTCCCCCAGGCCATTCAGCATAATTACTTCCCAGTGCTTGCTGGGGCTCTAAATCGTGGTAGCATGTCCACATTAGGGGAGCCTGCCTCAGACTAATTTTGAGGCTTCCCTGTAGTATAGACATGCTATTTTGAAATAAGCTATTTCGCAGTATTTCTTCCGGAATAGCTGATTCCAAAATAATCATACAGTATAGACCTAGCCTGATGATACTTTTGTACATTTATGTCTGATTTTGTAAGCAAGTCATTTTTAAGTGAGGTGTAATTTGGGGTAACACAAGACAAATCAAATTCCTGAAAGGGGTACAGTAGCTGGGAAAGATTGAGAAACACTGATCTAAAGGCCCCAACCAGGATCAGTGTCCCTTTGGGGTAGGTACCGTTCACACACAGAAAAAAGACATTCCCTGCATAGAAGAGCTTACAAAACAGAGGATGAAAGAAGGAAATAATTACAGCCGGTCCCCAACTTACAGATGAATTACGGACCAAACACTGGTCGTAACTTGAAGTGTTCGTAAGTTGGACCCCATTCATTTACATGCGACCACGCTGTTTGTAAGCGCGGGTCACGTTCATAACTCGGGAACTGCCTTTACGACCGCTTAATGGGAGGTTTGGTTGTAAGTACGAAGGGTCGTAAATCGACCATTCGTAACTCGGGGACTGGCTATATCTCGATTTTAGAAAGACCCACATCTCGCTGACATTTTGAAATGTGACCAATTAATGAATCTTGTTGCTTATCAAAAACAAATTTTGTCTGTGGGCCCTGAAATTTATTTTCTATGACCAGTCAAATAAACAAAATTTTTGTTTCATTATCTCCTTTACGAAAGGGCAAACAAAGATACACAGTACATTGAAATGTGGTTTTCCTTTTGCCAGAATGTTTGCAAGTGATTTTCCTTCCCAGTATTCACCAAACTCCAAATAAATCCATGAAAAAATAGAGAATTTCAAATATATCCACCATCAAACATTATGTCGGTGGCCAAGTATTTGCTTTCTGTGTATTTTATTAGCATTTATGTTTACATTTCTCAGGACTCTTTTTATGCCCCCAGTAGCGTTTTATGAGCCTGTACTAAAACTCTGATTGCCCTACAAAATGCCTTTCTGAGGTATTAAAACAGTCAGGGAACATATAAACATAAATTCTTGATCCTGATAAAAAATAGAACAACACTGGAATTAAAATGATTGTTTCAAAGGATATTGTCAGGATAAAAATCATGGGGAAAATTCATTCCTGAGGTAACTCAGCTGACTTCAATACTCAGCAATGACTTAGGCCCAATCTTTGTGTGTGTGTATGTGTCCTCTATGATATGGATTTGCAGGTCTATTTTAAATCCATATCTTGTCATTTTATATTGAAAATTAAATCCCTAAATTGAAATAATATTTTAATAACCCGAATGCACTTTTTGTCATTCATCCTGCACTTTTGCTCTGTTTAAAAACAAACGCAGACTGGTTCTTTTTTTAAGCTGTGCTCGCAAGGGAATGTTTGTCAGTGCAGTAAAATATTACTCCTGAAATAAAAGTGATTAAAAAGTCATGACGTAGGTTCTATTGGGCCTGATACAATTCAATGAAAATGCTCCCTTTGGTTTCACCAGGTTGTGGATGGGGCCCACCAGTGACCCCCTTCTTGGACCTAGCCTCTTCACATCTGTGCCACTGTTTATTTAATTTACAGTCCTCAATAGGAGGGCATAGTTGATTGTCAGAATCCCTCCAGCACAGCTACTGTTGTCTGAAAATATTTCTTTTGTGCTGCCCAAAGGAAAGTGATCCCTCGGCACTGCTGTCTTTGCGGTGCTCCTTTTAACAAAGTCCTTTAAAAGAAATAAGAAGAAATTACACAATAAGTTGCCCACATCTTATGAAGGAAAGCCATGTGTTTTAACTCAGAAGGCCTGTCCAGGTTTGCTGCCTTGTTTGTTTATATGATGGAAAGGCAGAGTGCTTTCATTTCCCAGGTATGCTGTTTGCCGAGATCCTAGGAGAATGGATATATAAAGATTAAGGAGCGTGAAATATAAATCACATGGGTGGGACTAGCCGAAACAATTAGTGGCTAGAAGTGCCTGAAATGCTGAACCTATCAGGCTGGAGTTGATGTCTAGTCCTGCTGATTGGGCAGCAGTGAGGCAGTGGCCCTCGTGCTCTGTGAAGTTTTGCTAGGAAAGTTAAGCCAGTGAAGTGAAGTGGTCCTAGGAATACTAAAAGCCATAGTCTTGCTGCGTGTCTCCAGGGGAGGGCCTGCGCACTGCAGTGTGGGGTAAGAACGATGACTTGCTGATGGAATCTCTCCTGCTATTCCTCCATCAGCCTTTCGCCCTCTCCTGTCCCCCAGATTATCCAGCTGTCTCTGGCTTCTGATTTCTCAGTGAGATCAGTACCTTTAGATAGTGGTGATTCATCTAACATCAGAAATAGCACTGAAATCAACCCGGAATCCAGATTCCTCAGCTGCTTAGTGGGGCTTAAGTATTTCATTTATTATGCACATCAACGGTTCAAAATTCACCACAATCTGTCCACTCCCCCCCCCCCCAGGCTGAGATAGCAAGGTCTGTAGTTTTCTGTTTCTTCCTCTCTTTTTCTGGCCTGTTTCCTTCTCCCTCTGCACAGGAACTCTGCTTTGGGAAAGTCTGCATCTTTGAAATGGGGACTAGGTCTGCAGTCATTCATATGGCCCTGCCTTCCACATGGCAGCTGTCTCCTTTGCGACTCAGAAATATCTTGACAAAGCATTGAATGTATCGAGTCAGGCATCTGACGTCTACCTCCGCACCGTTCTGCCTCTTACGAGCTGCCTCCCTTAGTCACAGAGCTCTTGTCCATATGCTTGGAAAGCAATCAAAATGGATACATTTTTTATTGTAACCAGTGGAAGGCAGCTGTTAGAAGCTTTTGTTACTTTTGGCTTGTCAAACAGAATAGACAAATGGTAAATGATAAAGTGGAAGGAGGCGGCATGCCCTTGCACCTTCCTCAGAAGGTCAGAAGGTTCTGTGCACAGAAAGCATGTGTTTATTTTAACACATCCACAGCAGCAGTGAGGATGCTTATCTGTTTAAATAAAGCTGATGGCTTTTGTGTGGCTGCCATCTGCCCTCTTTCATGCAGAATCACTTAACTTTTTTTTAAAACCGCATCTTATTGTCCTTCTTAATCTCTGGTCAGTCCACATTCCTTGCTGGATAAAATAACTGTAAATTTTTTGATAGAAAATAATGTCTCCCTGTTGTACTTATACATGGTCCCCTTGTTTCCACAGGACCTTGCACCATCAGAAAACCACTTAGAACACGCTTAAACCATCCGTATTCAGCAGATCTTACAAGCGAGTGCTTAGTTTTTCATTGGGATTTAATGTTTTTTTCTGAATCGTAGTGTATAGAACTTTTATTTGGTGCAGCTGTCTGAATTATTCCAAATGGAATTGAGAGTCAAAATGTATTTTTTATATTTGAAAAATAAATTGGTAGAAAAATGACTGCAGGTGCTAGGGGATGGAGTATAAGGGTAGCACTTTGCAATATGATGGTTACCCAAAGAGGTGAAGGGGAAATATATTACTTCAGGTAAAATGATTTTTTTCAACATACAGAGAATTTATTTTGTAAGTTATAACAAATATAGGCACAATCACTATTTATCACATCCTTATTTATTGTGAAGTTTCCCACTGCAAAGATATGTATTAGAAGAAGAGTTTGTAGAAGGACTTACGAGAACATTGATGATGGGGGACAGTTCTGTAAGCTTTACTCCGAAAGACTGTGCAGCCCATAAAATTGGATAGTTCCTTGGAAAAGCTCAAATATCCATGTGTGATTTATAGAAATATCTGGTTGTTGTAACTCTTTGGTGTGTTGGTTCAAACCAACTCCTGATGCCTTTTCCTTGTGCTGTCACTAAGTCACTCATTATAAACAAACCCCCAGACCCACACCACTAAACAAAAAAAAGGGAAAAATAAAACTAATATTAAACAGCAATTATTAAACTAATCCAACATTTGCCAACCATTACTCTGATCATTCTGCTACGAAATTTCTGCAAGCTTATTTTGAAATTGGGATCATCTTCACAGCACTTATTTTGAAATAGAGCGCTTTTCCTCTAGGGTTGGCAGCTGTCCGGTTTTCGCCCGGACCGTCTGTTATTTCTGGCCCCTGTCTGGTAAAAAAAACAACAGAAAATACTGGACATGTAAAATGTTTTTCTTGGACAGAAGCGACCTTTTTTTTTTTTTTTTGCTCAACAATTTTCGTCTCCTGGGGGTTTTTTCCCCCTCAACAAGTTCGATCTCCCATTTTTTTTGTTTGTTTTGGCTCAACTAAGTTTTTTTCCTGCCATGTTCAGGATGAAAGCATCTGGCAAGCCTATCTTCCTCCGACTTCCCTTACTCCTCGTACAATGAGGGTTACAGGAGTCAGAGTAAGAAGTCCTGCTTGACAATATTTCGACATTATTTCGAAATAACTGCCTGCTGTGTAGGCGTACCCTTAGTGCCTTGCACAATGGGGTGTGTGTGTCCAATCTCATCTCTAGGTGCTACCATAGTGCAAATTGTTAATAAACATGATAGCGAGAGAGGCAGCCTTGTGCTGTGGAAGAGGGTAGCAGGAGACCCAGCTTCTGATCCCAGGGCTCCTGTTGATTGCTTTGTGACTTGGGACAGGTCACTTAACCTCCTGGCGGGCACGGGAGCCTCCTTTTCAGAGAGGCTAGACTCACAGCTCCACTGGAGCTCTGCCTGTCAAAGCCCCAGGCACCACCCTCTTCACTGGGCTGGAGAAGCCCTGGCTGAACACCCATGGGCTGCCAGCCAGCCTCAGCAATGGACTGCCTGCTGGCCCCAGCTACCTGCTAGTCTCCAGCTGGAGGTGAGCTGCTGCCAACTTCGGGGAGAGGGTGCAGTGTGAGCGAGGCCAGGGCTTGGTTAGCCTCCCCTGGCCTATTTTACCTGCCACCCATGCTTAACCGCTCTATGATCACGTTTCCTCAGCTGTAAAACTGAGGTAACAATACCCTTTATTTTGTAAGCGGCCTTCAGCTGTGTGGATGAAAACTGCTGAATATAAATGCTAAGCATTATAATGCACTTACCCAAATCTTATGCTTCCCCATGGTAAGCGGGCCAGCCCCTTCTCGTGATTTCAAAGCTCTTTGCAATCTTCCCTTCGAAGGAGTCCAGACGCTAAAGATATCACTGTGTGATTGAGCCAGGGATAGAGTAAATGCAAAGAAAAATAATTAAAACAGCATGCTTTGCAAATGAATCACTACGAGCAGCAGCATTTGGATGAGTTTGTTAGGAAGCACTTGGAAAAGAAATAGCCAATTTTCTTTTTAGTACTTTACCTAATAAATGTGAGAGCAGTTTAATTCATTGATAGCTGCTGTAAAAGCGCCAGTTCAAAACCTGCTGAAGAACTGTTGTAGAGTGTCGGTTATATTAAAATGCTTGCAGGCATCTTGGCTCTTGAAGCTGTGAGGAAAGCCACTTCAAAGGTGGATCTTATTTGGGGGTTTAATAACTTTAAAAGGAAAAGCAGAGTTGCCAGGATGTCTGCAGTTAGTAGTTTCCTGGCACAATAAATAAAAGTTGTTCATACTAACTGCTGACATGGGAAAAAATATTTCTAGTTTGTGCACACAGTCAAGACCTGGGTTCCAGAAAATGAGTTCATGGTGCCGCCGTCTAACAGAACTGTGGCCTTTCAGGAAGGTGGGCCCTCCCCCCTGATATTAGGTGGCCCAGCCTGCCCTGCTTCCCGTGGCTCCCATTGGCTGAGCACACTGAGTCCAACAGGAGCGGCAAGTGTCTGACGACCTGCCAGAGGCGAACCCTGGTGAACTGCATCCATCCCACAGGCCGCATATAACCCATTTGGGAAGCTATACTGATAGAAGGCACCTTTATACCAGTATAACTGCTTACACTAAGGGTTGTAGTGGCACAGCTAGTGTGGTAAAAATCACCCTCTGACCGAAATAATTAGAATGCTGCAAAAATTATGTGTAGTCCTGTCCTTGCTCCTCTGAGTGCTACTTATTACCATGTTACCGGTAAAGGAGATTACACTCGTGTCACTAAGCCCAGGTCTACTCGGGCAAATTATAATGCAGTAAATCAGCTCCGAGCTCTGTAGCTCCCAAGGTGTCCACACAGGCAAGGCACTTAGTGCGCACTAGCTCCGGAGTTGCTTGCTGAGCTCTTAAGTGAGCCACTTTGATGAGACGTTTAGAGCTTGCTGGGCTCTGGATACAGCACTGGGTGGGGCAGCGTGAACTCTTGCATTGTTTGCTGCATTGTGACTGACCTTCAGGAATGGCCCATAATCCCGCAAGTCTCCTCTGCTCTTTGTTTGGAATTCATTTGTCTGCCCTACAGGCATGCACAAATCCCCTTTCAGAGCTCCTTTTTTTGGACAACCGGCAGGCTGTGCTGATTTGCTGTGGGACACAGAACAAACCATTCAAGTGGAATATTTCTGCTGTTGAACACTGAGGTGTGTGTGTGTGTGTGTGTGTGTGTGTGTGAGAGAGAGAGAGAGAGAGAGAGAGAGAGAGAGAGAGAGAGAGATGGGGAGGGACATGGGGGAGAAGCTGAGATGTTGGGATTTCCCCCTCCCCTTGCCTCTGCATTCTGACCTCCGGTGAGACTCACTGTTTCCCTCCCCACCCTCCTTCCTTCCACATACTCTCTGTCGCCGCATTCTCCTTCCTTCCCCTGGACTTGTGTTGAAAAGCAGCTGTTAGCGTAGTAGGATGACCCTGGAGCAATGATACTGGGAAACCTGCATCATGTGATGCTGCCTGCCCCGTGTGGCATTGCAAACCCTTCCCAAAGTACCCTGCAGCCAGATGCACAGTGGGTTAGCTCCCACAATGCACTGCTCTCTGTGGCACTGCAAGAGCCGCTAATGTGGACATGCTGTCGTCCCCCCGCCCCCTCCCCCCCGCCACAAGGAGCACAGCGTGGATGCACAACCGCAGTTTCCCTGCAGTGCTTTGTGAGCAGCACTGTAACTACCAGTGCTTTGCATCTGCCAGTGGCGACATAGCCTTAGATCCCCTGCCTGAATTTAACTGCCACGCTAGCTAGGAGGAGGAGTAAGTGACACCAACTCCCTTACATTATCGGCAGGGTGGGGCTAAGTAGGTGGAGGGAAGCGTGAGGGAGTCTAACATATACATCAGCTCTTTATTTACCCCACAGTGCCTGAGATCATGGCTGTGATTCATGCACAGTATTTCTCTCAGCAGAGCAATCTCACAATCTGAGCCCTCTCCTCTATTCTGCTGAGTCACTGCCCCCATTAGATTGACATTCGTTTTGTTCGAGATGGAGATGGGTGGGGAAGGAGTGGTTGTTTGTGAAGAAGTCACATCTGCAGCAGTCATGTTAGGGTGGGAGGCACATACATTCTGCCATCTGTAGGATTGGTGTTAAAAACCTGTATCGCTCATCCTAGGGCAGAGTGGCCCAACCATGATAATGTTAGACACAGTTGGTGTGT
Source organism: Pelochelys cantorii (assembly GCA_032595735.1). Lineage (NCBI taxonomy): Eukaryota > Metazoa > Chordata > Testudines > Trionychidae > Pelochelys > Pelochelys cantorii. Next base: position 68,054,479 of record CM064332.1, read on the forward strand.
GTAATTTTTACCAAGGGGTAGGGAGAGGGTAACCGCACAGATTCTCTTTGCTCTGTGATTCCAGAGACCCTGAAGTTTCCTTCCTTCTAGAGCACATTTCCCCTTTGTTCCTTTCCACCCTGTGGAGTTACTCAGGACAAAGTTATCTTCGTGCTGTTGTTTGAGTTCCTGATTGGGATGTTATGTCTGGGAGTGTATTTTCCCTTTGATAAGTAAGGCCTAGTCTACACTGGAGTGGAAGGTCGACCTAAGATATGCAATTCCAGCTACGTTAATTGTGTAGCTGGAGTTGACATATCTTAAATCACCGTCCATGCAGTGGGAAGTCAATGGGAGCAAATGCTCTCATCAGCTTCCCTTGCTCCTGGTGAGGATCGGGGGTACTGGCGCCACTGGGGGCACCCTCGGAATTTGATTTAGCGGGTCTTCACCAGACCTGCTAAATTGAGCCCCGGAAGATCGACTGTGGCAGTGTCTATCTTCCCCGTGGTGTTGATGTGCCCTAATAGTAACTCCAGTGACTGCCAGCGGGAGGCATACCTGTGCACTGATCGGAAAAGAGCTCCATTGTTTCTGACTATGGGGACTGATTCTCAGCCCCCCCCGGCAGCTGCTGTGTGCTCCTGCAGTGAAGCAAGCCAACCGGAAAGGCAACAGATCAGACCCTCTGAAAATTCACTAAGCATAATCCCCAGGTGCAGATAGCCACCATAGTATGTCAGTCAGTATTCACCCGCTCTGGCCCTGGTCTTGGGGAGTGGAGGGCATGGCTAGTGTGTCTTTGTGCCCTGGCAAGCCCCCAATGCTAGAATGGCCCTTTGGGGTGGAGAGCTGGGCATCCACTAAGACAGGGGTGGGGAACCTTTTTTGGGTTGGGGGCCACTGCCCCACACAGAGAAATCAGTGGGGGCCATACAGAAGTGAGAAGCAAAAAAACCCCCACAAACCCTCACTAACGTGGTCCCTGACTGAGGAGAAAGGCACTCCCCATATTCCCCTCACACACCAGAGCCTAGTGGGGCCCAGCTTAGCAGATTTTGTGTGTTCCAGCCTTGCAGGAGTCAGCAGCGAGACTGGAGTGCTAGCGTGGGCTCCCCAATGCTGGGGAGTGGGCCCTGAGCCTCGAGGGCCGGATCCAAGCAAGCCAAAGGCCGCATCCAGCCCCCAGGCCTGAGTTTCCCCACCCCTGCACTAAGGAAACCGAAGGTAGCTTAAAGCCACCGTCTATCTCCATCTCTTGGTCTTACATTGAACAAAGTGCATCCGGAGCAAAGAATCTGGCCCAAACAGGTATCATTAGTGCCAGATCCAAAGCCCAGAGAAGTCTGTGGACTTCAATGGTCTTTGCACCAAGTTCCTGGTGAGCTGTTTTAAGCAGGAAGGAAAGCATGCTTTGGTTTAGGAAAGGTTTGTCCAACAAGGCAAAGGGAAATTAGTACTACAGAAGATTGTATTCTGTTCTGATACCGATCCCGGGCAGGAAAATGACTGCTTTGTGAACTCATTGGCACTGCTAAGAGAGGCAGCGTTCCTCTAGGACAAAAGGTAGTTTGGTATCTCTGTTCCAGCAGCACCCAGGCCAAGTATCAGACAGATAGAACTGAGATGACGTGACCCACTTGATGAAGAAGAAATCTTCCCGATGTTGCTCAGGATCATATTCTGAAACAAGACACCATAAAATGTATTTTTAATGGATGCTACTGTGAACTCTCGGATGTATTGGAAGAAAGTTAATTAAAATGGTTTCTTCAGAGCCGATTGCAACGGGTAGTTGTTTTGTAGCTTTCTGACACGCTTCATGATGTTGGCAATACCAAACATTTTACTGTTCAAATTTAGCTAGTAAAATTCCTCTTCTGATTAACTAGTGTGAGGATGCGACGAGGAGTCCTGTGTGAGGATGATAAATCTCTGACAGTTTTTTTGCATTTCTTAGTCCAGGTCTACACTAGGGGACAAATTCGAACTAAGGTAAGCGACTCCAGCTGCGTGTATAGCGTAGCTGGAGTCAACTTACTTCAGTTTGAATTACCCCTCTGCGGGAGGTCAATGGGAGAAACTCTCCCATCAACTTCCCCTACTGCTCGCAGCCCAGTTGAATGCTGGAGCTGATGGGAGCTAAATAAACCCCCAAGACATCAGTTTCTGCAGCATTGCTCTCCTGGTAAGTGAAGGCCAGGCCTTAGTTCTCGCATTGCCCGCTTCCATGAGCATGTTTACATTCGCTACAGCGGTGCCTCTAATACAGGGGTCTCCATCCTTTTTAAGCATGAGATCACTTTTTGAATTTCAGTGCAAACCAGGATCTGCCTCAAACCCAAACACCTGGTCCCGCCTCCCTTCTCCAAGGCCCCGCCCCAGCTCATTCCATTCTCCCTACCCCATCCTCACTCACTTTTATCAGGCTGGGGGCAGAGGTTTGGCGGGCAGGAGGGGTTGAGGACTGGGGCCAGGGATGCAGGCTCCTCCTGGGCACCACTTACCACAAGTGGCTTCTGGGAGATGGTGCAGGGGCAAAAGGCAGCCTCAGCCCTACCCTGGCCCTGCACCACTCCCAAAAGCAGCCAGCAAACACTCTCCATCCCTGCCCCCCTCTGCTCTGTGGAGATGGGATACAGGGTGGAGGGAGGCGCACCCTGACATCAGCACCCCCCTTCTCTTCCCATGCCCTGCACAGCAAGCAGGAGGCTCCCAGGGTGAAGGGCAGATCCAAGGCAGAGGGCAGGAGCAGCACGGCAGTGCTGAGAGGGGCAGATGAAAAGCCGGCACTTGACAGCCTCCCAGCCAAACCAGTCTGGATCCCCAGTCAGAGGTTCCAAGATCTATCAGTAGATCCCAATCGACTGATTGGTGACTACTGCTCCAATAAAACCCACAGAGGCAAAGAACCCTAAACTTGGCAGATTTCAGAAATGTGAAACCAGTTCCAAATATTGTAAGCCCTTTGTAGGCCTAGCTGCTCAGCTGGGGTCAATAGGCATAGCACCCACCTTACTGGTAGCTAAGTGTACTGGCGGTGCTGTGTATGTATATAGTCAGTGATGCGTTTTGGGGTGAAAGGTTCCCTACTAATGCTTTGCATTGATATAATTAAAGTTATTATGCAGGAAGCTGTAATACACTTTGCAAAATGTTTACACTTTAAAATGAAAGGGCCACAAATACAGAAACGGCTGGCTGGGGAAAAAATGAAAGCACACATTTTCTCCTTTATTGTTCAGTAACTGCCAGCACACTGTGTGGGCACAGACTTAGAATATGAGCTACATTAAAACAGATTTGCAGGGTCTTATTGTCTGGGCACAAGCGATGCATTAAAACATATGCCACCAAAAGGGAGGCGACATTTCCTATAGAGCAGCTCATTATTTACTCCTGTCGTTGGAAATCCCATTGACATGCATCTCTTCGTACGTTCCCATAAAGCCCACCCGGGATGCGGAGTCTCGTCCAGCTCGGCTCTCTGTCCGGGGGCTTAGCCTCTCCCAGCTGCAAGACAAGGAAAAGCACCTAGCTCTGCACTGCAGCAGGGAGTAGCTAATTACAGATGTTGGACTATGGGAGCTCAGATGTGGAAAGACTGCCCAGGAGACAGGCAGAGATGGAGAGAAACCTGGGGCTTGTGCTTAACAGCCAGGACGCCAAAAAGGGGACTCTAGTCAAGCTTAGGAGAGGCAGAAGGGCTGTTAATGTGCTGCTAGTTTGCATCTTTATTTGCACTTGGCTTTGGTACCCCAGACAGGGTTTGGATTTGATGTGACTTGGCCAGGGGAATCAAGCCACAGGATGTCTCCAGTGGGAGTTGGGAGTGGTCACTGTGGCTGAAAAAGTAGCCACTAGAAGGCTTGGGAGATCCCAAGTCCCCTGCAATGCCATGTCCAGTGACGAGTAGGCACCCTGGGGGTGGCGAACACGTGTTCCCAATCTCACGAACACAGGGAACACACAGTATGTGTTTTGGAGCTGGCTTTGAGCGGGGTTAAATGCATTTAGGATTATAGCATAGAAATTAGGTAGGATCCATCCACATTAGGTCATCATCTGCGCGAGGACAGGATGCTGGGACTGCAGCGAGATTTGCTCACACGGTGAAATTTACTCTCCCCTAAGGGATTAAATGCTCCAGGCCCATTTAAATTCCCTGGGCACTGGGAGAGTAGCTCCATTACCAGTCCAGTCACTGCCTTGCAAAGGGTTTGTGTCACTTTCTCATTTGTCATTAGCATCTGCAAATAATAATAATAATAATAATAATAATAATTATGACACCGGTGAACATTCATATTCTAGTAGTCCCTCACGGTGGAGGGCCCTTTGCCCTGGGCACGATGCCAGTGTAGTTCAGAGGCAATCTTCTTGACCGCCTCTGCTGCAACGGGTTTAGCTGGGCAGAACAGGAGCAATTCCATTGAGCTAAACAGACAGCACGCCCCAAAGGGAACGAGCTAGGCACCTGACCATGCTCCTTGGGCCTGTGATGTGGTAACAGTGGCCCTCTGAAACACCAGGTAGGTGCCCCTCCGTGTATCTTTCTCCTAGGGATTTGTAGGCCCACTGTTGCCATAGTGCCCGGAAGACTATCTATTCTATAATCCCGTGTGCTGTAGGAAGAAAGAGGCTGCCCATAACCTCCTACAACACACATCCAAACCAGAGCAAGATTTGGCCTTTTTTACTGTTCCAAGGTTCCTTTGATGAGGGGAATGAATTCAGGATGAATGAATTTCTCCCACAAGTCATTGCGCCTTAGTCTCCAAGTGAACTTTCACCGTTTGAGTTATTTTTCTTAGTAGGAATCCAAGTTGAATGAATATTTCACAACAAACATTCCATCCAACGAACTAAGACACCTGCCAAAGGTCTTAGCACTCCCCAGCAGCAGGGTGGGGGGAAGCAGAGAACCCCAGTTTGCTTTGCTCTCCTGGTGCATCACGCAAGAGAGGCGCAGCACTGCTCTGCATTCACCGGTGGGAAGCAGTGACGTGGCTGGGGGAGCAGAATGAGCTGGGGCCATGTAGCTCCACTTCTCCTGCCACTGCTGGTGGATTTGGGAGGCTGGACCGCTGCTGCCAGCCCCCTGACCCTGCTAGTCTCCTGGGCTGCATCTCTTGGGGGAAGGGGCTGAGGGAAGAGGTGGGGTGGGGATGGAGCAGGGGCAGGGAGAGGCAGGACCTGGGGTGGAGGGGGATGGTCCTGGTCCTTCCCCGGGCTGGGGGGTGGTCATGTGACCAATGCCCTTGTACTCAGTCGCCCCTGAGTCAATGTTAACTGTCCAAGCTTTGTTGGTATATTGGGACTGGACAGGTAAGTCATGTGTTATCACAAATATGATTTTTATATTCACTTTCTGAGACCCTCTAGTGTCTGTAAAACTAGATCGTCATGTGAATGTTCATGGAAAGTGAACACACAAACTGAACCTTGCTGAAGGAAAGTCATTACTAGCTCTTGTAAATATATATATGGGACATTTTGCCTAGTATTCACACGTCTATCAGTACATTTCCTTTCCTTAAATCAATAGTTTCATGCTGGATATGGGATGAATCCTTAACATCCCCACTGCTTTGTGCGAATGACAATGACACATTCTCGTGATAATTATGTGGCTCATCCTTTCCCTCCCCTGAATTTAGGCTGTTGCTTGTTCTACTATTCTCTGTAATACATAATAATCCATTCCTGCCCTGCATTAAAAGGACAATGAAAGTTGCAAAGTGAACCACTCAGACTTTAGGACATGCCAAGACTGAGGTTGCATTTAATAATCATGGATATGGGAGCATGCCTGCTTCGTTAATTTTCAGGATGCCAAGAATAGGATTTTCTTCTATTTCCATTGAAGATGTACTGGCAGCAGGCAGATGCTGGCAAGTTAAGATAGATGAAACTAACTTGACTCTGTATCTTTAGCTCTTTGACTCAGCTTGGGTTATAAAAGAAATATTGGCCGCTGCTTCCTAAAAGGTGTGGCCATGCTCTGTGACCCTTACTCATGTTGAAGAGCATTTTACTCCATGAATGATCCCATGGATTCAGTAGGTCTATTAATGGAGTGAGGTGAGAGTAAATAAAGTCATCAGAATCTAGCCCTAAATAGTTAGATATTAATCTTCGGTGGCTTTAGTTCATTATTTTCGCACCAAACAGCTGCTCCTTGCCCTAGTCAGTACCTGTGGGCATAAAGACTCTATCAAAAGGGTAGGGCTATGCAGAAAGGTCTTCCCCAGGAAAATGCACCCATGCTGGTGGGATCCTGCTTCTGTCCCTTAAACATTGCATTTTATTCTGCCATGTTAAAGGTTCACCAACCATTTTCATTTTACACTTATTTTCGAAACGTTTATCATTGCCTTTAAAAATCCTGACTGAAATCTGAGCTCTATTATATTTCTCTCTCAGCCATCGAAATCCAAGATGGGGGAGTTGTTTGGTTTCCTTAAATGGCACTGCTGTATGTCAGTGTATTAAATCAAATGGGCAATGGGCCTCAGTTACATGTGAACTCTGTGTTTCTGATCCATTTGCATAGTGAGAATTAAAACACGTTCAGGTATCTTGGAGAAGCATCTGCAGACTCTTGAAGAACTGATACTTCCTGAGGACTTTTTGTCCTATAGGGGACTGCTAGACATATGATCTAAAGAGTGCCTGTAAGAGCTCTGTAAGAGAGAATGCTTATGGACAGACAGGTCAGTAATCTGGATTTTTTTTAAATCCCTTAACAGGGATGTATATAATACAGTGCAGTGTTTCTAAAGGAGCTATTTTGCCTTTCTGAGTAAAGAGCTTCTATTTAAAAAAAATTCCTTCATGATTTACATGATAGATCATAATAGCTTGGAAAAAGATGTTAGAGTTCATTGGGTAAATGTAACATATTTCTCAAAGTCTCTACATACAAATTTTAAGAATTGACTAAATAAATGCTTGACATATGAGGCAAGAAATTCATCTTCTCAAGATCAAAATGCTATTTTTGACTTACCTCGTTCCATCTACATGCAAGTACTACCATCAGCACTGTTGTCTGTTGGAGAAAACAATGCAGTGAAAAGGTACAAGACAGCTCATTACATAGGCAGAACCAGGCCAGTTGAGTACAACTTCTAGCCTTAACTCATCAAATACCTATCTTTTGGACATTCTAGTAAAAGCAACATTATATTAATGTATTCTGATACAAATCAGAAGCACACAGTGGTGCTACGGAAAAAGAATTGTCCATGGAGTGCTTTATATGAGATCATTTAGAAATCTGTCTTTACCCTACATTCTTTGTTAGCTCGCCACTCATTTTGATTGTTCAGATTTACTATGCAATTCTGGGTTTTTTTTTGAGGGGGGGGAGATGAAGAGTTTTAATGCTTTCCAACTTCTTGGTGCCTCAGGCTTCTGTCATTATAGACATATGTGTTTTTGCTTAACTGTAAATCACTTAAAGTGTAATAACAGAACACTTTTGAACTGAATACAAAGAGAAGGAGCTACTACAGAACAGCATAATACGAGACAAGGGGGGAAATTGCCAACAGTTCAACAAGCACACAATATATTTTTACTGGCTATCTGTGTTAGGACATAGGACTAGAAGAGAACTCCTCAGACCACCTCACCGTATAATCCCATTTGCTCAGAGGGGGAAATTGGAAAACTGAATCAACATAAATAAAAATCAAACTGTGGAACATACCTAAGCAATAAGAATAGGCAGGTAGAGCTAGAGTTTTTCTAAAGTACAACTATGAACAATTTAACATATCAAGCTGAGTGAGAAATATAGAAAAGTTAATGGAGGCGGGAGGAATCCGGAGAAACGTAAGTCAGCTGTAACAAACAGCTGATTTCTAAAAGAGGAGTAAAAAAACTGTTTGAGTTAATATGCGCTCTTTAGCTGAAATTTATCCAGGATCCGGTTTTTTTGAACCCCTGTAAACAGCAAAAACTATAAAACAAATGGTTCAGAAAACTTATCTAGTTAGTACTTTACTTGCAGGTTTAAATAATTTTATACTTGCTTTTTTCTACATTTTTTTTCTTGGCCAGTGTGCCACAATATGATACCTGCTTGCCAGTGGGGTTTCACTGTTCCTTGTTAGTTTTTAAACTAGAACCAAAGATAAAAGAGATTTAACTTACTTACCATATAATCCTATTTGCTCAGAGGGGGGAAGTTGGAAAACTGAATCAACATAAATAAAAATCAAACAGTGGAACATACCTAAGCAATAAGAATAGTCAGGGAGAGCTAGAGTTTTTCTAAAGTACAACTACTACGAACAATTTAACATAATTGCAATTTATGTGTCTAAAAATATGATAGAATTTAACTCTTTGACAATTAAAGCAAATGGATTTTAGTGGAATTCTTTGAAAATTATTGTACACATACCTTCCCCTTGCATTGGGGTTTGATGTTTCTGGGAGATTTTCCTTTGTATTTTGCAGATGCTGGCTTATTTAAGGTGCTCACGTTTCTGAACAGCAGTTTCACTCAATCATTTTTCTCTGTTTGTAGCACAAATACTTAATAGGCGTAATTGTATAGAGCCTAATGGTGTTCACATCCAGTACCTTCCAGGATTTAACACAAAACTCTCAACAGAACAGGCCAAGAACATTAGCAATGGCATTATTTTGGCACAGGAGTTTGTGGGAGAGGGCAAGAATACAAAACAGGCTAGCCGTTATGGTCTGCTGAAAGATACGGATAGGGCAAATCCACAGTAGTGCCAAGTGCTTTTACATTTCCTTCAATTTTCTCTGGTTTGCTTGCCCTTCATGGTCATGTACGTATCACCAGGTGTTTTGTTGTCCCACAACTGCATATTCTGAATTGCTTTTAGTTTCTCAGTGTCACAGCATAGTGATTTTTATCAAGAGCAAATACTGTGGCTGTCACCTGGTCATTGGTCGCGCAGCCTTTGTCTGCAGAATTCTTTAACTCCATTTAATTTGTCCCACTGCAACAAACCATTGGATGTAATTTCACATCCAATCCCTTTTCTTGGGAGTCTTTATATTTCTTATTTGCATAAGAATAGTCATTCTGGGTCAGGTCAATGGTCCATCTAGCCCAATACGATGTAGACTGTATTCTGACAAAGGCGGGTGCCAGATGCTTCAGAGTACAAGTTAATTTATCAAGCGATCCATCCAGTCTCAGCTTCAGAGGTTTAGGAACACCCCGGGCACATGCTTCATCCTTGATTAGTAGCCATCGATGCACCTTTCCTCCATTAACTTGTCTAATTTGTTTTTGAACCTGTTTATAATTTTGGCCTTCACAACATCTTCTGGAAAGATGTCTGTGCATGGTATGAAGAAATGCACCTTCATGTTTGTTTTTAATCGGCTGGCTGTTAATTTCATTCGGTGACTCCTAGTTCTTGTGCTATCTAAAGGGGTAAATAACATTTCCTTTTTCACTTTCTCCACACCTTAGTTGTCACTTGTCTAAGCTTATTTGTCCCAGTCTCGTTAATGTCTTCTCATTTCGAAGCTGTTCCATACCCCATTTTTGTTGCCCTTCTCTGAATTTTTTCCAAATTTAGTTTTTGTTTTGAGATTCGATGACCAGAACTGTGCACAGTATTCAAAGTATGTGCCTACCATGAGTTTATATAGTGGGATTATGATATTTTCTGTTTTATCTATCCCCTTCCTAATAGTTTCTAAAATTTAGTTAGCTTTTTTGACTTCCACAGCACATTGAGCAGATGTTTTCAGAGAATTATCCACAATGACACCAAAATCTCTTGAGTGGTAACAGCTACTTTAGGCCGCATCATCCTTTTGTACATTGAGTTGCGATTATGTTTTCCAATATGCACTACTTTGCATTTATCAACATTGAATTTCATCTTCCATTTTGTAGCCTACTCTCCCAGCTGTGAAGTCCCCTTCTAATTCTTCATAGTTAAATTTGGACTTAATTATTTTGAGTAGTTTTGTGGTCTTGTTCACAACATTACTCTTAAAAGTTTTCTTGGCTAAAACTTTTTCTATCAAATTTGCCTCTGTGGGAGATTCTATTAACATATGCTTCCATTACGATTTACGAGAACTTACTTTTCTGAGTGTTTGACAACACCGTAGTTGGAGGCCAGAGGCACTACTCTCTACATCCTCCCAAGCCTTATTAAATACCCAGGTAGGTCTCAAACTCCAAGACCCTTACTTACTTGGCTTACTCAGTTTTTGTCTTTATACAATTTGAGACAGAATTATTGTCACTATAGCGGCTGGACATAAATTTATGCCAGGTGAGTAGCAGTTGATAAGACAGAATTGGTAAATCACCTCAAGTTACCACATTCCAGGGCACTGGGAAGTGTTTCTGCCTTCCATAATAGTTATTGGTTTATCTAATCCTTTGTTCGGGAGACCCTGGGGTAGCGGGCGGGCAGCAGGGTGGGGAGCCATGATAGGGCAGCTTTAGCAGGGCCAGCAGCAGGGCAGGGAGTCCCAGGAGAGGAGCTCGGGAGCAGGGAGCCAGCAGCGGAGCACTCACCTCCCCTGGTCCAGCAAACTCCCTGGTCTGGGACAGCTCCGGTCCCAAGGGTGCCAGAGCAGGGACGTCCAACCTGTAGTTCTAAATAGGGATGTAAAAGAGTAGTCATCTACTGGATAAGTGTAGGCTTATCATGTAGTCAAATTGAATACTCGCATTCCCTCTGCACCCCCGTTTGCTGCCTCTGTATCAGAGGAAGCAAGGGGGGAGGAAGCAGAAGCTGGTGCTGAGGGGAGACAGCTTAAAAGCCGGATCCCCCCCAGCACCGTCCCCGCAGTGAGGGGGGTGGAAACAGGGGAGGCAGAGGCGCAGTGGGGAACCTGACACAAATAGGACTGAAGCAGTTCCCACCCATCCCAGGTACCGACTGCTGTGCTTCTCCCTTTAAAATGTAGTAAGAGCCGCCTGGCAGAGGTGCAGAGGGGAACCTGGTTCGAGCAGGGACTGCAGGGATTCCCCGCTGTGCCTCTCCCCACTTATCGACTAATCAAGTAGTCGATAGAAATTTAACATCCAAATGAACCAGTGTAGAAATCATGTAATATTCTGTAAGGAAATATGTATCCACTCATGAGCACTTAGATATCAAAGCCAGAGATGCCTAAGAAAGAGAAAAATAACAGGGCAGCAATGTTATTAAAATTAGCATTTTGCTTGTAGGCAACTTGATAGCAGCAAATCCAGGTTGCTAGGTTTATTTGTGGACCCATCATGGCCTCCCTCTGTGCGGATTGTCTGCCTGCTCCATCCTGTGCATGAAATACAAGCAAGGATCACTCAGGAGAATGGAGCAGACGGCAAGAGCGGAGTGAGGGTGGAATGCATGTCCAAGTGCCCACAAAAGCAAAACACAGCCGGGAAGGGCCTCTTGTCATTTCCCTGCTGTAAGCGTGTCCCTCTGAGCCACTTACAGTGATGGCAGTGTTGCTGATTAACATACCCCTCTGCTGCAGTGCTCTGCATGGGGTCTGGGGTTCAAAGAATGGGTTGAGTCTGCAGCTCCCAGGACTCATGAGGACTAGATGCAGTGAGGAATTCATGTTTTAGGCTCCAGGAGCACGGTGAGGAAAGGGAAGAGACAGAGGTGCTTGTGCTGAACTGGGACACAGATCCTTTCTTGTGGCCAGTGTTTTTACAGGAGATCAGATTGGGTGACTGTAATTGCCTTTGAACAAAGTGTTTGAATAAAAGAACCGTACGTGTCTCTATCTCACTGAGGCTGATGAGCCAGTCAATAAACGTTCAACCCGCTACACAGTGCATTGGATGGGTGCGTATATTTGACAGGGAAGATCCAAGCACTTGTTTGCAAGCCTCCCCAGAGCCGTGTGACTAGTCTGGAGGCACTAGCCCCGGTTCGCAATCCCATTTTGCCACAGAATTCTGTCCGATCCTGCCGGGATATTTATAGCTTTGTATCGTTCCTCCTCTACCTGCCTACACTGGGAACCCAGGAAAATCTCAAGCTTCGTGTCAGCCTCTGTGGCCATTTGGGGGAAATCTGATTGCCAGCATTGGGTTTCAAATCATGAACATTCAAATAAGGCTCCATTTCACATGGATTCAGGCCCAGGTGGGTCTCAGGGATTCAATTACTGTCTTGTTGCAGCCTGCGTGCACAGAGCTCACCTCCAGTGGCATAGTGAAGGGGGGGGCAGCTGTCCCCGGGAACCACGCTGGGGGGGAGGCGCCAATTTAGTCCCCCGCCGCTCCCCCTGTCATCCCTCGGCTCGCCAACTCCTTCTCTGCCCACTGCCGCCGGCTGGAGCCTCCTCCCCATCTCTCCGCTGCCCCCAGCCCAACCCTCCTCCAACTCCACTGGCGGGTTAGTGCATGTGGGGGCCCAGCCCCAAACTGGAGGGGGCAGGGGAAGACGCGGTACAAGCTCCCCCCGCTCCTTCCAGAGTTGGGCTCAGCTGTGTGCCAGGTTCGGGGCCCTGCTGCACGGCCGGAGGGGGGGGGGGGGAAGCGCAAATTTTGCCTTTGCCCTCGGGCTCATAACACCCTCACTACACCTCTGCTCACCTCTTTTCTCCCTCAGCATCACTTCTAGGGTTGCCAGGTGTCTGATATTCACCCGGATAGTCCAGTATTTTCGGCTCCTGTCCGATTAAAAAAAAAATTCAGAGAATACCGGACACCTGAGATGTCGGGTATTTTCTGAATTTTTCCATGGCCAGGAGGCAAAAATGCCGGGCACCTGGCAACCTACAAACACTCAGTGCCCGGCCTCCCCCCTGAGCCCCTCCCTGGCTCCCAACACCCCCAGTCTCCCCGACCCCAGCCCCCATGCTTACCTGGTTCCCCAAAGCTGCCGGCACAAAATGGCTGCCAGCCAAAAGACCTAGGGCAAGCAATGCTTCCCCTGGGTCTTAGTGCTCAACCACTCCCCTGTTCCTATCCCTGCACTCACTCTTAAAGGGGACATGCTGTTTTATTTTAATTTTTTTTTTTGGCTTAAGTCCTTGGAGTCCTTTTTTTTTTTTCTTCTTTTTCTGCTCAACAGAATTTTTTCTCGGTGTTTTTTTTTTGGGGGTGGGGGAGGTGTTCGGTATTTTTGTTTCAACCATCTGGCAACCCTAATCACTTACCTAGGTGCAGTGGCAATTCAGACCCCACAACTACGGTGCCTATAAAAGTCCAGACATTTTTGGCAGCAGTGTCTGAGAGAGCCCCTCAAAATCTGCATTGCAGTCCAAGTGCCTGAGGTTGGACAAATGTTGTCCCTGCTTGCTAGGCCTATGTAACTGAGAGCAAATGAGCTGAGGGAGAAACAATAGGCAGGCACTATGTTGGAGGCTAGGAGGATGGGCTAAGGCTGGATCTGTGTGTTGCTACCAGCCATATTTCAGCAGAGTCAATGTGGTGCTGAGAATGTGATTGGTGCTCTGCCTGTTTCACATCCACTGGTGAGCGCTCGGAGCCACACTCTTACATGCAGGTGGGAGACTTTGACTGGAAAAAGCTCTCAGAACGTCCCTCTCGCCACATGTCCATTGGATGGACGTTGGGAGGAATTTCGTTCGTGGGGGTGTCCTGTCAGCAGACTGCTGACACACCCACGTGGGTGAGGGAGGCTTTTTGGTGCTCCCCTTGCCCAGATGAGGAAGAGGAATGGATCCTCCTCCAAAATGCTTCATACCCACTCCTGTCGGTTTCCTCAGGTGCACAGAGCACTGCAGAAGTTCCTTAGCAGAGTCAGCAACAGAGCATGTGCCTTTTGACAAGTGCCTATCAGAGGCAGCTGGAGCAGGAGCCGATGCTGAGGGGAGCCTGCTGGCTCTTAATACATCTAAAAAGCAGAGCCGCAGCAGGGTTAGCTCCCGGGCTGGGAGCTAACCCCGCTGCGGCTCCCCCGCTTATCGATTAATGGATAGAAATTCCATCGACTAGTCAATTAGTTGATTAAACTAAATTTAACATCTCTAGCCTCAGTAGTGTGTCCTGTGTCTGATGGCTGCCCTGCATCTGGCTGCCTTTCTCATGTTTTTGCCATGGGCCGCTGTCCCGAGACTTTGGAAACTAAGGCCACCTCCTCTTCTCCAGACATCAGTCCCACACCCACACTTGCCTCCTCTAGGCCAGCTATATTTCTCCTCTCTCCACCCCATTCTGGGTTGTTTCTCCCATGAAGCATTCTCACTCTAGGTCTTAGGCACACTCTTCTGATGCTTTGAAGCAATCACAGCTTCTGGGGCCTTTGATGGTTGTGAGGTCCCCACACAGCCTCTCGAAGTGTGATTGGTAGGTCAAAGAGATCTTTTATGTTAAGGCCAATCTGGTCTGCCCACAGTGTCTAGAATGAGTCAGGTGATCTTTTTATCTAATGCAAACATTGATTTTTCAACCTATCATACAACAAAGCCACCAAACTCCTTCTGTCAAATTCTTACCTGATGCCTTCCATGGTTCTGTAATGGAGCATTGTGAAGAAAAGTTCAGAGGAGGTGAGGGGTTGCCTACAGGTCCTAGATTGCTTCAGAATCACGCACCGGAAAGAAACTTTTATGCAGTTCCTCAGCCAGGCAGTCCACCCCAGTATAAAGGAGAATACTCCAAGTCTGAGAGCCAAGACATCGTTTGGGAAATCTCTCCACGCCAGAAGCTTCTCTAAAGGTTTCTGACATGCTTAAAATCGTGTGTACTAGGATGCCCGTTCTTACAAAAGGCGAGACACACTTGGACAACTCGGGTAAGTTGGCCCAACTCTACTGATATCAGTGGAGATACATGGAATGGATGCATATCAGCAGAAGATACAGCCTGCTGTCTTTTGTCTGGTGCCATAGCATGCTGGGTGTTACAGATGTAAGCGGATCGGATTTCCAAAAGCTCAGAAAATTCAGGCAATGCTGTATCACAGAGGAAAAGGAGGGAGGCGATATCTTGAGACTCTATGGGATGGATGCACAAACCTGGGGGCAAAACCCAGAAGGCTCTCAAGACCCTTTCCCTTGAGTACCTCTGCTTTGTCCCTTGGTAGAGCCACTTCTGCACGACAGATTCCTAACAGAGATAAACAGCTGAAAGGTGATCTACAAGCTCAGGGATTTAGCAGCTCTCAGCGGCAGTTCCTATTTTCTCTGTAGGTACTATATGTTGGCGTGATGTGCTACAGAATGAGTAAGTTATGTAGTTCCTCTTTGGTGAACCCAGTAAAACTCGTGTGGCATACCACAGAGCACTCTGCATCTGCCACACGTTTTACAGAAATAGGAGCTTTGATGCTATTGCGAATATTATTACTACTCTACCATCCACACTTTAAGCGGCTGCATGGGGACCTCATAACCCTCTTCATGTTCCTCTACCTCTAAGCTGGGGGTCTGAGGTCATAAGTATACCTGCAGCAGAACAAAAGTGAATGTGGTTAACAATGCTCCAGTGCAATTTGCTGAGGTGCAGCTCTACCTGGTTTTACAGTGGTGGCTATTATTTGTGTATACAAGACTGACTTACCCAGGCCCGGACCGAGCCATTCCGGCACCCCAGGCAGACAGTTTAATTGTGCCCCAGGTTGGGGGAAGGCTCATGCGCGGCCCCGCCCCTGCGCCAGCACGTGGAAGAGGGCGCACGGAGCTGGCAGTGGCAGGATGCATGTGCCCGGACCGGCCTAGCCTGGCTACCGCTGCTGGCGTGAAGCCCGGGGCCGCCCAGGGCGGGCTGAGCCTGGCCGTGCAGGGCCCTGTAGCTGCGGGGGGAAGGGCGCTGCTGGCCAGCACTGCGGGGGTTAACACGGCCCCTGTCCTGGGCAGCCGCTGCCGTGTGGCCGCTGGGAGCTGCCGCAGCCCGCGATCTGGGAGCCGGGTGCGTGGTGCCTGATGGTAACTATAAGGGGCGCACAGCCTTAGGTTGGTGCCCCAGGCAGCTGCCTGGCTAGCCCATGCCTTAATCTGGCCCTGGACTTACCATAAATCCAACTGCACAGGCCTTAGGGTGAGCAAAAAGACTTAGCCAGCTGATTAAAAAAACCCAGACCCTCTAAATATTCCCTAATATAGCTTTCCCAAATATATTTCCAAACACCTTAAAACTACCATGTAAATGCTTAACTCTATAGCATTCTGTATTCCCCGCTTCAAAAAATGCAGTTTGCATTAATGCACATGCCAGAAAAGACTGAGTTCAGATTTGTACATCACAGAGCATAAGAAGCAACTGGAGTTGTGCATGTGAGCCTAGTGATTAGAGCAGCAAGTGGGTGTCAGGACATCTTGATTCTAGTCCTGACTTAGACAGTAACTCACTGTGAGTGAGGGCAAATCACGGAAATTTTCTCAGTGTTCTTGCCCATAAAATGGGCATTGTTATGTTTTCATTATAATCCTCTTGTGGGTCTTAATTAATTATTTAGCTCTTCTACGTTGCTGTGGGATCCTTCTAATTAACATAAAAGCGCCTGTGGAAGTACAAAGTATTTTTAGCATGTCTTGGTATTTGGCACGTCTATCAGATCACTGAAATATTGTTCTCAATTTGGCATGCAATGATCTTAAGAGAAAAGGCCTACCATGACAGTCAAACCACAGGAATCTCTGAAGGGAAAAAAACAAAAGGATCCTCGGGGGGGGAAGGAGCCAAGACAGTGAAACTTCTGTCTTTCCCCTCTGTCTGGCCTTTTTCTTTTTATTTCCTTTCTCCCCCAGAAGCAGCAGCAGCCTTTCTGTTGTGAAATGAGACCCCTCCCCCAATTTTCCTGGAGGGCGTCCTGCATCGCCAGACATTGACAGTGCTACTGAGACTCTTCCAGTGGGTCTGAGAATATGTGAGAGTGCTAAACTGGGGATTTTCTAGGGTTCCTTTTAAGTCAGCTGGCTCTCTGTTTTATTTCAGCCCCAGGCCTCTGCAGTTGGATTTATGGGACTGCTTCCCTGTATGAGTCAGAGGCAGGACCCCCAAAAGCTGGAAAGGGAGCCAGTGTTATAGGGGAGGTCTGCCCCACCAGCAGGATCCTGCAGCAACCCTTCTCAGTGTCTGGGCCTCCATCTGGGGCTCACACTACAGCGCTGTACAAGAGCTCTGTGGGTGATTGGTCTCAGGCTCTGGCACCGAGAGAGACAGGTCACCCCAGTCTGTAGCTCTGGTTTCCAAGATGGCTGCTGCGTAGCTGTTCCTTTGCACTTCTTCAAGGACATGGGCGAGTGATTTCCAGCTAGATGGGAGGAAAGGCCGAGAGTCCCTCTGCCCAGAAGTCCCCATTCATTTCTTCCTAATCCTACATCCTTCCTGATTCCCAGCGCTGTTCCCCAGGTTCCCTGTCTCTGTGTCCCCACAGTAACTCCTCTTTAATTCCCAGCTGCAGCACAACCCGCCGGTGTCTCCTGCTGTTACCTGAGCCCCTGGAAACGGTTCTGTTGATGTCAAAACTCCTAGACTGACCAACTGTTTTAAGGGCTGCTTCACAGTCAGGAAGTGGGAGAGGCTGGCATGTTTTCTTTGCTCAGGATAATATCACTCACGGCTGAGCCAGTGAGAGCTCTGATGCATCGCAGCTTTATACAATCACAGAACTGGAGGGAACCTCACAGCAGGACCAAGCACCGTCTAGATTACCCCGACAGGTGTCCGTCCAACTTTCTCATAAATATCTCCAGTGATGGAGATTCCACAACCTCCCGAGGCAATTTATTCCAGTGTTTAACCACCCTGACAGTTAGGAAGTTTTAACTAATGTCCAACCCAAACCTCCCTTGCTGCAGTTTAAGCCGAGAAGTCCAAGTAAGGTGGTGCGCCCCAGTGTGCTGCTCCAGAAAGGAGCCCACTGGCTGGGGCGCTTGGCTGCAGGAGGTGGCACGATGCACTCCCAGCCAGCTTCCTGACCCCCACCTGCCCTGAGCCCCTCCTCACACTCCCAATCCCAACGCCTGCGCCTCCAGCCCCCTGCCCTGAGCTCCCCACATCCCCAGCCCTGACTGCTGCGTCCCTCCACATGCCCCATCCCCTTATCCTGACTCCCCCACAGCTCCCAGCCCTAACTCCTGCACCCCCACCCCAGTCCTCTGCCCTGAAACCCTCCTCACCCCCAACCCTGATTACTGCACCCCCCCACACTCCAACCCCATGTCCTGAGCCTCCCACAGCTTCCAACCCTGACTCCTGCTCTGAGCCCCCACACTCTAAGATTCTGCCCTGACTCCTGCACCCCCCACACATCTTCAACTCCTGCCCAGAACCCCCTCCCAACCCAGTATCCTGAACCTACTGCACTCTACCAACATTTAACTTTCTTATAGGTACTATCATATCACAACCCCTCCCCCCCAACCTCCTGCCCTGACCCCTCTCCCCCCGGGAGATTCAAAACGACAGTACGTGTAAGAAATATAAGTTACTTTCACCTCTGGTTTCAGCCCATTCCTTCTTTTCCTGTCGTCAGAGGTAAGGAGAATAATTCCATAAACTCTGTAGGCAATTTATTCCAATTTATTCCACCACCCAGATAGGAAGTATTTCCTAATGTCCAACCTAAACCTCCTTGCTGCAGCTTAAGCCCATTGCTTCTTGTCCTATTATCAGAGGGTAAGGAGAGTAATTTTTCTCCCTCCTCCTTGTAACAATTTTTTAGGTACTTGAAAGCTGTTATGTCCTCTCTGTCTTCTTTTTTTCAGACTAAACAACCCCAATTCTTTCAATCTTCCCTCAGAGGTCATGTTGTCTCGAGCTTTAATAACACTGCTCTACAGCCAAAATGCTTCTGAAATAAATGTAGTCAAACTTTACTAATTCTGGGTCACTGAGAAAGAAAATGATGCTTAAAATTGTTGATTGGCTCTAGTTTTCAAGATATGCTATTGGGTCAGTATATACGACCCTTGACTTGGGAATGGCGGAGGATAAGTGAGTTATAAAGGGAAGGGATCTCAATTTAAACCAGAAATGACTAAAATACATCTTTGACTGGATCTATGAATAAATCTATGACTGGGTTTGGACAGTACTTGCTTTTTAGGCAAAACAATGAATGATGCAATCTGAAGCTGGTATTGCGTCATACATGATATGAATTGCATCATGTTATTCCTAGAAGTCATGGATGATGCAATCATAACGAAGCTTACATCACTCTGCTGAACAAATTGCCCTATATCAGCTCTAGAAATCATACAGTGTCGTGCTCTCTTATTTGTCAGTGTTTGATTTTGCAAAGGGACATATTTCTGTTTAGCCAAAGTGAGCAGAGATGCCTCGTACTTGTGTGAACAGTGTAGATAACTTCTGCTATGTTTGTGGTGAAGTGACTTTTGCATCACAAAAGCGCAGTATAACCGCTATGGTTAAGAAAGCCTATCACCTTTATTTTGGCTGCAAAATTGGTGATCAGGACAAGAGGTGGGCCCCACACATATGCTGCAACACTTGTGCAACAAATCTTCGCCAGTGGTTGAACAGGAAAAGGAAATCTATGCCTTTTGCAGTGCCAATGATTTGGAGAGAGCCAACAGATCATACCAGCAATTGTTACTTCTGCATGGTGCCTCCAGTTGGGAAAGGTGTGTCAAAGAAGGAAAAGTGGACTGTGCATTATCCAAACATTCCATCAGCTATACGCCCAGTACCCCACGGAGAAGGACTGCCGGTTCCTGATGCACCAGAATCATTCTCACTTGAGTCAGACGAGGAAGAGGAAGAGGATGAAACTTCTGGTCCTGAACCATCAATGTCACAGGACCCACATTTTCTCCCATCCTCCTCCTCTGAACCACACCTCATAACACAAGGTGAACTGAATGACCTTGTCAGGGATTTGGAACTACCCAAGAGTAAGGCAGAGCTGTTGGGCTCCAGACTACAGCAGTGGAATCTCCTGACAGGTGATGTCAGGGTTTCCATGTTCCGTGACTGTCCAAAGGATCTTGTCCCATTCTTCTTCACGGAAGGTGATCTTGTAGCCTGCAACAACATCGATGGTGTGATGGCAGCCCTCAACATCGTTCACGATCCAGATGAGTGGAGACTGTTCATTGATTCATCGAAGACGAGACTTAAAGCTGTTTTGCTGTATAATGGCAATGTTTTGCCATCAATTCCAGTTGGTCATGCAGTCCATATGAAGGAAACCTATGACAACATGAAACAATTTTTGAGGTGCATAAACTATGACCAACATCAGTGGCGGCTTTGTGGCGATTTGAAGGTTGTTGCTCTCTTGCTTGGTCTGCAGACTGGATACACAAAGTACTGCTGTTTTCTCTGCGAATGGGATAGTCGTGCAAGAGATTCCCACTACATCAGGATAGATTGGCCACTCCAACAGTCATTGGAGCCTGGGAGGAAAAGCATCCACCACTTGTTGAATCAAGGAAGATTTTGTTACCACCCTTACACATCAAGCTGGGTCTGATGAAGAACTTTGTCAAGGCCATGGACAAAATACAAGCAGCTTTCAAGTACCTCCGTGGAAAATTTCCAAGGTTAAGTGAAGCTAAGATAAAGGAAGGTGTCTTTGTTGGTCCTCAGATTCGTGAACTTCTTCGAGATGATGCATTTGACCATGCACTGCGTGGCAAGGAAAAGACGTCATGGAAAGCCTTCCAGTTAGTGGCAATAAATTTTCTCGGAAACAACAAGGCAGACAACTACAGGTTGTTGGTGGAAAACCTCCTCAAGGCATACAAAAGCCTTGGTTGCCACATGTCACTAAAGATACATTTTTTTGCACTCTCATCTAGATTTTTTTTTCCACCGAACTGCGGAGCAGTGAGCGACGAGCACGGCGAGCGATTTCACCAGGACATTGCAACAATGGAGAAATGCTATCAGGGTAAATGGAGCCCATCAATGCTTGCAGACTATTGCTGGACAGTGACAAGAGATGCTCCATTTAATGAATACAAGAGACAAGCCAAGAAGCGCCGAGTAGACACTGAATAGGACTAAACTATGTACATAATAGTTTTTTGCCTTTTGTTTAATAATAAATTTTATTTATATAACCCTTTTGCTGATTTTTAAAGTGTTACATAAACAGGACAGGTGAAATATTATCATGTAAAGCAACCATAAACACATGAAAAGACCTAGGTTTACAATTTATGATTAAAACTCTACTATCTACACAATATACCTAGACGTAAAATGTAAAAACTTAAATATCTTGGAAACAGTAGCCAATCAGTTGTTTTAATTGTCATATTTGAATTCAGCACATCAAAATACATAATAAATAGCACATTTTATCTCTGAAGCAGACGACTTCTAAAAAATTGTAGACCAGTGTAATTTTTGTTGCTCTTTTCCAATTTGTCCACATTTTTCTTGAAATGTGACACCCAGAACTGGACACAGTTTTCCAGCTGAGGCTTAATCAGCACAGAGTAGAGCAGAAAAATTACTTCTCGTGTCTTTCTTACAACACTCCTGTTAATGTATCCCAGAATGATGTTTGCTAAATATGGGTCAGCAATGTGACACTGTTGCAAAAAAAAGCACACTATTGACTCATATGTAGCTTGTAGTCCAGTATGACCCCTAGATCACTTTCTGCAGTTCTCCTTCCTAGATAGTCACTTCCCAATTTGTATTTGTGAAACTGTTTGTTCCTTCCTAAGTGGAGTACTTTGCTTTTGTCCTTGTTTACCTCAGACCGATTCTCCAGTTTGTCCAGATAATTTTGAATTATATTCTCGAAAGCATTTGCAACCCCACCCAGTTTGGTATCATCTGCAGACTTTATTAGTGTACTCTGTATGCCATTATCCAAATTAGTGTTTCTCAGCCTTTTTTTATACAATACCCCCTTTAAAAAAATTGTAAGTACCCCCTTTAATATATATATAAGTACCCCCAGTATCTACAGTTTTCAGATCCACAACATTTTTTTTCTACCATTGCAACACATTTGTTTAAACAATTTACTGGTAGCCGGGCGGGCGATGAAATTTTTAGGTGTAAAAAGTACAAAAATAATAAAGTGCTGTAAAACTTAAAACAAAAATTCAGTTTTCTCCAAATTTCAGTTGTGTTGACGTACCCCCCCCCCCCCCCAGACTTCTCTCGAGTACCCCTGAGGGTACTCGTGCCACTGATTGAGAAACATTGATCTAAATCATTGATGACAATATTGAACGGAAAACTGGTCCCAAAATTAATCCCTGCGAAACCACACTTGTTATGGCCTTCCAGTATGACTGTGAACTGTTACTCTCTTGAGGTATGTCTACACTGCCACCCTAGTTCGAACTAGGGTGTCTAATGTAGGCATTCGAACTTGCAAATGAAGCCAGAGATTTAAATATCCCGGGCTTCATTTGCATGTTCCCGGGCGGGTGCCATTTTTAAGTGCCCCATAGTTCGAACTACTTGCCCGCGGCTACACGTGGCAGTCAGAAGTTAATCCGAACTAAGTCCTTAGTTCGGATTAACTGTGACTCCTCCTGCAATGAGGTGTAACAGTTAATCCGAACTAAGGACTTAGTTCAGATTAACTTCTAAGTCCTTAGTTCGGATTAACTGTTACACCTCATTGCAGGAGGAGTCACTGTTAATCCGAACTAAGGACTTAGTTCGGATTAACTTCTGACTGCCGCGTGTAGCTGCGGGCAGTCAGTTCGAACTACGGGGCATTTAAAAATGGCGCCTGCCCGGGAACATGCAAATGAAGCCCAGGATATTTAAATCCCGGGCTTCATTTGTAAGTTCAAATGCCTACATTAGCCACCCTAGTTTGAACTAGGGGGCTAGTGTAGACATACCCTTGGAATGGTTATTCAACCATTTATGCATCCACCTTATACTTGCACTGACCATATGTCCCGATTTTTGTGGGACTGTTCTGAATTTAAATACTTTGTCCTGGTGTCCCATCAAATAGTGAAATATCCCAGAAAGCCCTGCCGGACATTTCACTACTTGATGTGGACACTGGTGTGGCACAGCAGTCTCCTCCCCCTCCCCACAAGCAGGGTGTGTAAGGCAGCCAGGCCAGCTTCCGGTGGAGTGCAGCCCCCATCTCTCCCTCCCCGGGACTGCCTCTGCCACAAGCTCGGGCTTGGCAGGTGCCAGGACTGGAGTGAAGGCTGCCTATGGTGCTATTTTTAGTACCCGGGTCCGGGTCCGTGCGGGTGGCCCCAGCTCCAGTTGGAGTTAAGCGGCTGCCGTGTGAGGCATGTTCCAGCCGGGGCAGCCTCACTGAGATGGGTCTTGTGCGGCTGCCACTTGACTCCAGCTGGAGCCGGGCAGCCTGCGGGGATGGGACCACAGCACTAAAAATAGCACCACGGGTGGCCTCTGCTCCAGTCCCAGCAAGCAGTCCTACCCCCGGAGCAGCTGTGGCTGTGGTTGTGGGGGCTTCTGGGACTGGACCGCAGGCTCCAGCCCCATAAACTGCTTTCTGGAAGGCAGAAGGTGAGGGAAGGGGTAAGGGGAGAACTAAGGAGGAGGTGAAGTTGAAGAGAGGAAGGGGCACGTGCTGAGGGGATGGGAGAGGAGGGGGCCAGGGCAGGAGAAGAAAGGGGAAGGCACCAGGGGCAGGGTGGAGGAGAGACAAATGCCAGGTGGCCAAGAGGAGACAATGAAGAAAAGGTCAGGAGGGGGGAGGGGAGGGCTGGGGAGGAGAGGGAAGGTGTCAAGGGGGGTGGGAGAAGGGAGTGGGACAGGGTGATGCTGAAAGAGAAGACGGGAGGGGCAGTGGAAGCAAGAGGGAGGAAGAAGAGAGGGGAGGAGTGGGTCCTAGGAGAAGAGGGGTTGAAAGGAGGGGTGGGCATGAGGAAGGCGGGAGATGAAGCAAGTCATGTGAGGGAGCAGTGGGGCATGAGGAGGACTGGGGCAGAGGGTGGTGAGGGGTTGGGCACCAGGAAGAAAAAGGGCAAGGAGGGCAGGGACAATGAGGGAAGGGAGGCACCAGGAAGGTGCAGGGGTAAGGGAAGGTGCCAAGGGACTGTGGGGGTAAAGCAAAAGGGCAGACCCATGGAGAGGAGGGATGGGTGAGGAGAGAGGCGAGGGAGGTGTTAAGAGAGGGGATGGGGAGGGGTAGTTACAGATGATCAGAATGGGGCTAGAGAAGGGCTGGTGCAGGGGAGGGGGGCAGGTCCCCAAAGGGGTGAGGGGAGTGAGAAGGGCAGGAGCCAGGACAGCAGAGGAGGGTGAGGGGTTGGGGCGTAGCAGCAGGCACCAGGGGAGCAGATGGGGTGAGTGGAGGGGACATGGCAGCAGAGGGAAGAGGGAGAGGTTTATAAGATATTTATTAATAACTTGGGTGCCACAGTGGCACACATCTGAACAAGCACACATGAACTCAATACTGGTGCATAAGACACAATTCACTCCACTCATGGGAGGAAAATCTTAGCGGGAACACTTCCCACAGCCTCTCCCCCTGAGTTAATGCAATGCAAGTTGGGTTAATGCAGTTGCAGGCTAGTTGCCTGGGGGATCCTGTGGGGGCCAAACCCATCCCTATTGGTAGAAGGACGGTGGGAGGAGTTCTTAGAGGGGTCACATGACACCCTTTACTTCTGGTCATGTGTCCATCTGGACCCCGGGAATACTACCTCCAGGGGTGGGACGTATTGTGGTAGGGGGCGTGGCTAATGGGTCAGGGGGAATGGCTAATGTGTCCCTAATTTTTGTTCAGAAAATATGGTCACCATACTTACAGTAGACCCATCTAAATTGTATTTTCCTAGTTATCTGAAAGAAGGTAATGTCTTCTACATATTTGCAAACTGATTCCTTAATTATTTGCTCTATTATCTTTCCTTGCACAGAAGTTAAGCTAACTGATCTGTAGTTTCCTGGGCTGTCCTTTTTATAGATGGGGACTCTGTTTACCCTTTTCCAGTCTTCTGGTATCTCTCTGGTCTTCCATGACAAATGGAACATGTATGCACTCGTGTCTCATTGACCTCTTGGCACTGGAATTTTGGGAGTATTCACTACTGAGTGGCCAGACATGAGGAATGCCCACAGAACTGAGATGGGGTTTCTATCTCTAGAAATGGAAGCAAAATCTTTCCAAAGTGTTTCTAACATAATACAATATAAGGGGCATTATAATGGGAATGATTACCCAAGTGTCTCTTGATAGTGCAGTCTTCAAATAATCACAGCCTCTTCCTGATGCTGTGAAGGGGGATCTGAATGTTGTTTGAAAGATGTGCCACCTGCTATTTTAGTTTTATAATTTATTGTAGAGGGAATGCCTATGTAATTCCTATGTAGCTTAAGCATCTAATAAAATGAATTTCACTCTTTTTTTCCTCTGTTACTCAGCAAATCAGGAAGAGTTCAGCTCACTTTAAACTTCAGTCTACAGCACTACTATAAAAACTACGAGTAGTTCTGTGGCACCTTAGAGACTAACAAAAATATATCTAGTGCCATGAGCTTTTGTGGGCAAAGCCCACTTCCTCAGATGAGCCGGAGTGGAAGTAACAGGATCCCAGAGTTCATAACAGAAAAGGAGGCAGGGAAGGGCGGAAAGGTACCTGTCAATTGTAGGACCAGTGCTAATGAGGCTAAATGAGTGGGCTGGAAGTGTCCCATACTTAGCTTTTGATGTAAATGAAGTGTTAAATGCAGGGAAGGCTGGCTTTGTGGTTCTCCATCTTCCCAAGGGACTCGTTTTAGGTCTCTCCCTGACTCTTTCTGACAAGGCATTTCCAAGGAATTTTCTCTTTCACACTATGGAAATGTGCTTTCCTGTGAGGTTTCCACAATACAGTCTGTGTTCCCTGGTCAGGGAATATGAAAGTTTATCTTTTTCTTTTGTATCCTTGACTCATTTTCCTCTTCCCCAGATAGATGGTACTGATTTAATGGCTATCCCAAGGAGGCTGAAACACCTAGGAGTGAATGGCAAAAAATTGCAATCCGCTCATTTATCAGCGGTGGCACTTCAGTGGCTGGTAACAAGCTTATACTTTGCTCTGAGAGACCAAACATATATTAGGGTTGCTAGTGAAAAATTACTGTACCTGTGACTAAGTGCTTAAATTGACCTGATCTGTTCTTGGTTTGCCGATGAACAGAGCAAAAAGTCAGCAGCTTCATTTTACTAGTCTCTTAAGCTACCATAGGAATTTATAGGCATTCGTTATACAATACATTAAAGAAATAAAATGGCAGGCGGCGTATTTTTCAAGCAATGTATTAAAATTCCTCTTGACAACATTTGGAAAACAGTCCCAGACCTATACTGGCTACAAAGGGGGAAAAATTGTAGTTAAAAGAGATGGAATGTTAATGACACATCTACCGTGTGATACCCTGCAGAAATGTGCTAGTACATCAATACTATTATCATCTTTACAGTTTCCCTGGCTCCTCATTATAGAAACAGATATGCCATTTGTAGAAAGCAGACACCTTATAGTTTCATCAACTGCAGCAGTTGTCTGAGTGTCTGTAAAACAGTGAGTGTTTTTCCTGAAACTCCAGTCCCCTCTGGGTCCTAGCTGGGCTGTTCAAGCAAGCTGTGAAAAAAATTTAATAGACTCATTTTACTCTTTGCCATCTTCTTTCTTCTCCATTTCATTTCTTTGCTACTTTCTCATGGGTTCCCACTAATATAGCAAAGTTATTTCCTGCCAAGAGGCTGAGAAGATTTTTCCCCAAAGACAGCCCTATTTGATAAATGGTGAAACACTGTCTGCTGCCTGCAGTATATATTTCCCTCTAATTTTTCCCACCCCTGAGCAGAATGAATTTTGTTACGTGCACCAACATGTAGGTGATGTGCCACACAGAGGCGATGTGCGACACATCACCTTCATATTGATGCACATAAAAAAATTCATGTGGTGGGGTTCTGAGTGTGGGAGCGGGCTCGACGTTGCAGGGGCATGAGCACTTTGGTGGGGTGTGTGGGCTCCGGTGGGGGCCGGGGATGACAGGCTTCGGGCTGGGACAGAGGGTTAGGGTGCAAGGGCTCTGAGGATGAGGGGTTGGGATGTGAGAGGGGTTCGGGGCTGCAGGAGCGGGTACAGGCTTTGGACTGGAGTGCAGGCAATGGCTTTGGGTTGGGGGGGTTCAGGATGGGGTGGGGCTTGGGGCTCGGGTTCATCTGAGTGGCTCCTGGCCAGCAGCACTAAGGAAGGCCGCCTGGTACACTGCACTGTGCCCTGGAAGCAGCCAGTAGGTCCAGCTCCTGGGGGGGAGGGGCATGAGGCTATTCAACGAGTGGAGCCCCGTGATCCTCACGCCTAGGAACAGGACCTACTGCACTGGCTGCTTCCCCGCTGGCCAGGGCAGGGAGCAGCCGCAGCTGGGGAAGAGAGGCCCCGCGCAGTCGGCCCCAGCCGAGGCTGCTCCCTGCTGCAGCTGGCTGGGAGAGGTGCCCCCCCCCCACTGGCCATAGCAGTTTTGGGGCTTGGGAAGAGTCATCTCTTCCCACTGCCGCTCTGAGCCCCTGCATGGGGCTGAATGGGAAGCTGCACAGCCGCCCAACTTAGCAGGAATTGAGACTGCAGCTGAGGGCTGCTTGGATGCTGAGAAAGTTGTATCTCTCCCATACCATGGCAAGCCAAACCCTGCCTCAGTCTCCTTCATGGCATCTCAGTCACAGTGTTTTCAAATGAATCCTCGTGGTGGGGAGAGGTCTTTTCACACCAGCACGTTTTTCTCCAGGTTCTTGTTTGGTAAAGAATTTGACATGGGTTAGTTACTGTAGGGCAGGGCTACTCAACATTGGAAGCCCCGGGGACAACAATGATACTCCCAGCACATGCCGAGGGCCACAACTTAAATGTGGTTGCATATACATGAAAATCTATATGCAAATAGCTTCTTTCACACTGACGGGCATGAACACAAAGATTAAGGCAAGACTACACAACACATGGGTCCCATTTAAGTCAGTTCTGCTGATATTAATAAAATGCAATATTCACCTGATTTCCACCCCTATGACAGCACTTTTAATGAGCAATGACAGTCTAGGAATTTAACTATTAAAATGCATATCAACAGAAGATCATTATATTGACTACTTTTTTGTTTTGGCTCCCACCCTCCGGCTGCATGTTGAGCCCCGCGCAAACCCAAATTGCACCGTGGGCTACAAACAAATGGCCCTCAGGCCGCCTGTGGAGTAGCCCTGTTGGAGGGTAAAGAAGATTTTTAGAGTGTCTCTTTTTCATGTCATTGCACAAGTGCTGCTCTATAACCACTGGGAATTAAAAAGTGTTTGAGTAAGCTAGTCGTTCCAACCCTAGAAATAATTTAATAGCTTTTAAAATAAACAGAGTTGTGTTGGCAAGTCGTGTGCTGCTTGTTTTTGGAGTGTTAGTGCTTGAATAGATTAGCTGGATAGTGAGTATTTTGCAACAGTGTTAATGATCCAGCTCTCAGAGGCAGAAATGTTGGTAGCAAGCAGAAGTACACTGAATTATAAACTCATCATACTCCAATAGAATAGATTTGTACAGCAAATAGGTGACAATAGTTTCCTTATAGATCTGATTTTCTGAGACCTGAGGGCGGTTCGGAAGTAGAACCACTTTGCAAAACTTTCCACCTCAGGCCCAGCTTCTCAAGTGGTGTAAATCTGTGTAACTCCCTCAATTTCATTTGAACCTCGATTTATTGGGACTCATTTATTGGGATTCACTTGAACCTCATTATTGGGACTCTAACATCTTAGCCTTTTGCTGAAGCTCTCATCAGCACCATCTAAAATTCAGATGTGTTTGACCTTCATTTTGGTGCGCTCGGCAAATGAATTAAGAATAACAGTGTATCCCTGCGTGGTGTCTCCCAGGGATAAAAAAGGTTCTTACAGTCTGTTTGAAATGGAAGTTTTGCATCTGGAGCTAAGCTCTCTGCTGCGGTAAAGAAAAACAATAGCCTATCGCAGTCTGTTTATTCAATGGGAAAAATATGATGAAAGCTTCTGTGTTAATAGATCAGAGCCCATGTTTATGAAGTATTGTTGGTTAAAAAAAAAAGCTGTAAAATAAGGGGGAGTAATTTCGTTTTGCAATGTTACTTGTTTGTATTTGTCTGCAGGTAGACAGAGACAAAGTCCCAGCCAAGAGGCATTTGCAGTCCTAACCTCCTGGCAGACTGCAGGCACCTCTGTGCAGTTAATGGAGCTCTGCGAGAATGCAGAGATCCAGCCGCATGGAGCAGCTTGCAGGATGAGGGTCTCAGTGTATTTGCTTGAAGGGGGTGTTACAATGATAGAAATTAAAAAAAAAAAAGACGTGTTAAATATCAGTAGCAAAAGATGGATGTTTCTGTATATTGAATGACCACATCAGAGGATGTCTAAGAGCCTTAGAAAGGAAATTAGAGAGGCAAGGTGGGTGAGGTTGTCTGTCAAGATTTCAAACCACATAGAGCTCTTCTTCAGGTTTGGGGGAGGTATTCTGAGTGTCACGCCTACATGCAAGGTGGAACCAGGGCCGCAGTAAGAAAGAGGTTTGTGGGGCCCTTAGCCTGGCGCCTGGGGCTGCAGCCATTAGAGCCCCTGTGTTCTGGACCGTCCCTTCCTGGCAGGGAAGGGGGAGAGGTGGCTCCATGCACTGCTGTTTCTCCCCTTTCTCCACCTCAGGCTGGAGCTGCATCACCATGAGTGCTGGGAAACTCCGTCCCAGCACTGCCCTCGCTTGGTGGCTCTGCCACCACAGCTCCCATTGGCCACAATTCCCGACCAATGGGAGCTGCCGGGGTCGGTGCCTGCAGGAAAGCATGGGGCCGCTTAGTGCCACCTGTCTCCTCCCCACCCCCCGACAGGATCTGTTCCAGATAAGCTCCGCAGTCCCCTCCCCCACCCCAGTCCTGAGCCCTCTCTCACAGCTAACTCCCTCCCAGATCGTGCACTCCAACCTGCTCCCTTGAGGCCCCTCCTTCACCCTAGCTCCCTCTTGGACCCTACACCTTAACTTTCACCCCTGCCTTGAACCCTCTCCTGCTCCCTAACTTCCTCCCAGACTCTGCACCCACACACAGTCTCCTGTTCTGAGCCTGCTCCCACACACCAAACCCCATGGCCCCAACCTGCAGCCCCCTCCTCCTGCCACAACCGGCATCCACCTCCTGCACGCTGAACCCCACGTAATCGAATAGCCCTGAGCCCCCAGAAGGGTTAAGCAGGCCCTGGATGGAACAGATTGTTTAGCTAAGCAGTTAGCACATATTTTAAGGGACCATTCAAGGTAGCCTGGCCTATTAACACCTCTGCTATCATAGGACAAAAAGGGGGTCAATGGGTTACAGATTGTTGTAATAAACTATAAATTCTGCGGATGTTCATTCCATGATTTGTATTGTCTAGCTGCAGTGATGTATTTCATTTCTGAGGCACATATTTTGAAAGTGTACAGATCACCTTTGAGGATAGAGATTGATACAACTACACTGTATTAGGAAGGCTGGATCATTATTCCCACTTCACAGATGGAAAAACTGAGGCACAGAACTACATTGACTTGCTCAAGGCCACATGACCGGGACTAGAACACGTGTTTCTTTAGAGCTGGTCCAATGTTCTTGCTATTAGGCAACACTCCTCATTCACTGCTATGCTTTACAGGCACATAAAATAATTTGTATTAAAAGAATCTGCTCAGTGTACAAAGAGAAAGTTATTTCATTGTGGTAAGTGTGCATATCTGTCTGCCTCAGAACAGTGGCGGTAAAATGATAAAGGAAGTTGAAGGAAGATAAAGGAAGTTTTCTTTTTCAAAGTTGTAGGGACAATGGCTCTGGGTGGATCATGGTGTACGTTGAGCTGGTGTACGTTGTCATAGCTCTGGTGGAGGGTCTGAGCCACAGAGGATGGGGTAGGTGTAAGGAAGAGCAGGTGGTAAATTATAGCCTGGCATATTTTTGCACCCAGGATTTCCACTGTTCCACAGTTCATCAGTGCAGTAAATATTTGCAAGTGGCAAGAAAAAATAAGGACTTCATACAGCTTACGGCACATGAGAGCAGATGTCGAGCCTTGGCCTTAGGGGACAGCTGGAAAATGCTAGTTATTGAAAACAAAAACCTGTTCACTGGCCAAACTCATTTTCTTATTAATGTCACCCAGTGACTCACTTTACACAATTCAGATCTGTCCCTGATTTCGTTTGTATCCATGTCTAAAATCTCAGTCTGCTGTTTCTGGCTGTTCCTACAGACCTCTATTCCCCTTCCCCCCGGAGCAGAGCTTGGAGCATTAGTTTGCATCCGCCCAGCGTCAGAATGCCTAGTAGGGCTGTAAGGGCTGAATATGCTCATCTGTCTCCAAAGCATTGATTATTCTGTGGGGCCAGAGCTAATTTAATTAGTTTATTATAAAATTCCTCTGCATCCAGCGGGTGGGTAAAATCAATGCAGGCTGGAGCCTTGTTTCCACTGGGCTAATTCCACTGTCACTAATTACTGCAGAGAGGTGAATGGTGGGATTTACTGAGTTGAATCGAGCAGTCCCTTGATATTAACTTGCTGCCAAAGTTTTATGAAACCGTCCTCTTCCAGGTATAATAGTTAAGAAACAAAATCTGTTAGCTGCTGGAGAACAAAGCTAAAAATGAATGAGACAAATTGGTGTACAGCAAAGACCTGTGCCAAGAATATGAAACAACACCACACGCAAACCTACATGTAAAAGTACATTGTAAAATGTAGTCAAGCATTGAAAAGTTAGGAAACAACCAAATTTAAGCTGCCCCTATAACTTTATTTCAGTCCTCTTTTCTATTATGGTAGAGTATGAAAGAGTTTATAGCCTGAATCATTTAATAAAGTTATAAGCAATTAAAAGCTGGATCTTCTAAAAGTAAGTGTTAGGCACCAGCTGATGTATGGCCCAGAATGTCAACAGGCAAAATAACCAAAAACAAACAAACAGAAAAGCTGCCCCAATGCTAGGAGCTGCAGAGTAGAAGCAGGTAACCTAATAGCGGTGAGATAGTAGCAAGGGACAGAGAAGAAGCAAGGAAAAGATGGACAAAGGGATGGGGTAGGACAGAAAGGGCTCCAGGAAGAAGAGTAAGGGTGTGTCTGTGCTGCACCATTATTTCGAGATCACTAGCATTATTTTGAAATAACAATGCGAGCGCCTACACAGCCATTCTGTTATTTCAAAATAATTTCGAAATAATGGACAGCTTATTCTGAAATTGGTAAACCTCATTCTACGGGGAATAACGCCTATTCCAAAATAGCTATTTCAAAATAAGGCGTGTGTAGACGCTCCACTACTGCTCTTTCAAAATAGCCCCTCCCCAGGGCCATTCTCCTCCCCAGTGCCTCCTGGGGCTCTGAATCGAGATAGCACGTCTACATTAGGGAAGCCCATCTCGGACTCATTTTGAGGCTTCCCTGCAGTGTAGGAAAAACTGAGGCCCAGGGCTACACTGACTTGCTCAAGGTCATACAGCAGGGAATAGAAATATCCTGGAATAGCTTATTTCGAAATAGCCGTGCAGTGTAGACGTACCCTGTGTCAAGTTCATGGGCGTATTTAAAAACAACAGGATCTGCAGGAGTAGCAAACCCATCCAGAGGTTTTACACTTCTGGTTTAACAATGTACCTGGCAAATGTAATGAGTGAGATACTAAAGATAAAATGCACTAGGGTTGTGGCCAGTCCCTCGTAACCTTCTAGTAGGACAGTCTGCACCAATGGGGGTTATCTGAATCTGAGACCTCAGCCTGATCCGTCTCCTCCTTTGCTGTGCTGAGGAGGCTGGACTCTGGTGGGAACCCTATCGAGCCCTTGTCGGCCAGCTGGTGATTTTGTGAACAGAGGAGAGTCAAGGAAGAGTGAGCCTCAGGATTCTGAGAGATTCTAGAATATCAGGCCAGGTTCTTGCCCCCTGCCATGCCTTTCCTTCTGCACCCTAACCGGCTGCCTCTCCACTGCTTGAAATCCCCCCCGAGATGGAGAAATCCTCAGACAGGGCAGGCTCCCCAGTATAGAAGGCATGGCTGGAGCAGGCTGTGCTCCAGCAGTCCCCATCCGATAAACGTCTTTTTGGGGACGTTACCAGCTGGCTTTGTTTAAAACAGCCTCTCCCATGGACAGTCTACAAACAGAACCTCAGTGCTTACCCCGTCTGCTGCATTCAGAGGATCTGGGTTATTGTGTCTTAAGTGACCAGTGTTTGAAAATGCTGATGGGGAAGTGACCTGGCGAGGGACATTATTAAGTTTGCATCATCTGTGATATCATCTGACACTAAATGGCATATATTGCTGTGGATTTCTTCACAGGAGCCAGAGAGCCTTCCTGGTTCTTTAACCATAGGACACAGCAGCTTTGAAACTCTGCCCTCGGCTTAAACAGGTAAGGCCTTTTCACTTGTCAATTGGGAGTCCTACCGTCCTCATCACAATAGGCCCCTGAGTGGCTTCCATTAGTACATGGGTGATGCCCCTCATGTTTGGTCTGATTTCACAGGAAGGGAGAATTTGGGGAAGGAGGCAGGAGAAAACTCCTCCCGCCGCCATCTGGCTTATTTTATTTTACATTGCTGAATTCCTGCCTCTCTGCCCCCTTCATTTTGTTTTACTTTGTGGGCCTTTTATATCCTGCGGGTGGGAGGTGTCCCGCCCACTGCAGTCTGAACACGTCCCTCAGCCTGCCGCAACCTAGTTTACAGATCTGCGGCAAGACAACATGAGACACCTTTAGTCACGTGGGGATAGAATGCAAAGGGGGAGGAGATACTGTTATTGCCTGGGACACTTGTCTGACCCGTTCTGGAGCACCCTGTAGAGACCAGTTGTCCCACAGAAAGGACATTGATGATCTGGAGAGAGCAGAGCTAGGATAACTGTGATGTTACCTCATCTCAAGAGTTGAAATAATGAAGCTAATTGAATGAGCTGTACTTATTCTCCTCCTTGGAAAACTTGGAGGAGGTCAGTTTTTAGGGTTATTAATATACCTCCCATGCTGCGCGTGTTCCAGAGGTAACTAAAGAAGTTAGATTTCTAGTGCTGCCACCCTCCATGCCTCTCAGGTCAGTGTAGAGCAGGGCTACTCAACACGTGGCCCACGGCCTGTTTGTTTGCGGCCTGTGGTGCGGTTTGGGTTTACGTGGGGCTCAACATGTGGCCCATGGGTGGGATCCTTTGAACATGGCCTCCACTGGGAACACGCTCCACAATGGCGAGGTTTCTCCCAGGTGGGGTGAACACTGATAGACGCAAGCGAATGGGCTGGCTGGAACAGACGGGCACAAGGTGTTGGCGTTTCTGACCCCTAGGGAGGAGGTGCTGGGGCATTGTGGGAAGTGCTTTGTATTCATGCCTGTCAGCATGAAAAGTTATTTGCATATATTTGCATATGTATTTGCATGTGCAGCCACACTTAAGTTGCGACCCTCGGCATGTGGTGTGAGTATCATGGTGGCCCCTGAGGCTTCCAAAGTTGAGTAGCCCTTGTGTAGAGTATGCACTGAGAGAGGCTTTATCCATGCTTGCAAATGGCATCAGAACCCAAGGGGCATAATACTTAATTTTAGGAAGTGGAAGAGGACTCGGACTGAAGGAACAGCCATGTGCACCTGTGCAGAGCAGGTACAAAGGGCTTCCATTCTGTTTCAGTAGCATTTTACACCCCCGTTGCCCTTGTTTCATGCAGGTGTTTCACAAGGTGCCTGGCAATGGAGAAGCAGGACCAGGGCAGGGTATAGAGGAGTTTGAGAGATACCCGAAGAAGGGCGCTTGGGCATGTTGGGGCAAGCAGGAACATAGAATGATTCAAAGGCTGGTTGGTCCTTTTCTATTCCTAACGCGGTTTGGTTTTGCTCAGGAAGGTTAGAAAACTGCGCACGGTAAATTACCCTTTAAAAAGCCTCATTAAAAGAGGGAGTCTGATCTTCAGCTAGTGAAATAGTCAGAGTGGCATTTACGATGGTGGAGTTATGCCCATTTGGTCCAGCTGATGACCCAGCGCAGAACAGTTGACATCTCTTTGTGAGATAAACGTAACACATTATCGAGGAGTTATTCAAGGGACCCCAGGGTTATGGAGTATTTTATATCTTGCAAGTTTTGTCTGCTCACTTGTGACTGAAATAATGCTCTCCTACTCCCCTGTAAGTAATCCATGCCCTACTTCTCAGACTACTAAGAGAATTAAAGATTAAAAATGGCAAATATCAACCCCTGCATTAGAAAAATGCAAGGATCTTAGCTGACGAAAAAGAGGGGAAAAGCTTTAATAGCATAAGAGCTGTGCAAGCGAGAGAGAGAGAGGCGCCAACTTGACATGACACCATGTTCAACACACAAATCCAGCCATTTTTAAACAAGAGGAGTGAGCTCCCTTTGTATGTTGTTTTTTTTTGACCCACTCTCATCCTTACAAGTCCACAGCTGATATCAGGGCACAAATTTGGCTCATCTAGGTATTCAGGGATTTATTAAACTGATGCATAACGCAGAGTCAAACTCTTACTCTGCATTCCCTGACTCCTCCCTCTGGGCAGCCACTGGGACATAAACCACATGAAATGAGGCAGTGGCTTCGGACACCCTCTGCACCATCCAGCCCTGCCTCCTGGTGTCAATCCGTGCAGGAGCTTCCCGTAAAGCAGTGCAACACCGCACCACATGCACCTGCACTTACGTGGCACAATCTAGCCCTGGCTTTGTTTTGATACCAGCATTTGCTGTGTCCCAGGTTCTAGGGTTCTTTCATTAATCTGCTATGGGGAAGAATCAGTGGGACAACTCCTGAGAGAAGCAGCAGAGAAAGCCCAAACCAGCAGGAGGGGAGATGTCCCCTCTGGATTCCGGGTTGCCGCAGAAACGGCAGCAGGAACTGTTCTCAGCAGAAGCTCTGATTTCCGGCTGTCTCCCCTGTGCTGCCAAGTGGACTATTTCCAGCCCAGAATTCCTATAAACCATCTGTCAGGGTTAGGGGCAGCACAGAGCTGCTTATGCTGCTCCTGTCCATGGCAATTCTTCTTAGCCCTGGCAGGTCCCATCACTGGAGCAGTGTATAGGGGCTGGGATGAAAGCCAGAATCTGCCTGTAAGTCTTGGTATTAAAGACCAAGCAGGTTCATTTCCTGTACTCTTCTTCCATTGCTAATAATCCACCTGAAATAAAATAAACGCCAAAGGTGTCTCATCCCAGCACACACTGGAGCATATATATAAATAAACCTATATACATATACATGTATAAACCTAAAGATGGCTCTTCAGATACTAATTGATTGCTCTGAATTTCTAATCTGGGATGCAGAGGAGGTATTGCTCGACTCCCTTAGCATTCTCCTTGCAAAAAGATGCCATAACAAGAGGTAATTTAAATAGTACACAGTCGCTTTTCAAACCGTGGGAAGAACAATGCCACAGCACTTATCCTTTTTGCACAGGTCACTGTGGCAGTGTTAAAGAAGAAATAATGGCATTTTATAGCAGCTGAGATCCCACTTAGGAAACTATCAGACCAATTTAATCTCCCTAAACATCTTTTTTGGTTATGTTTGAAATTGTTCAGTGTCTTAGGTATCTTTTATTCCTGTAGTGGTTATTTTAGTTCTGACAATATTCTAGAGGCAGGTACTTGGGTAACACTGGAAAAGAAGTTAAATACCTAAAGAAAGGAAAGTATCTATTTGGATATTGTGGGAGGATAACCCAGCTGTTGGGTGATAGCAAAATAGGGAAAAACACGGCAACAGCAGAAACATAAGTGTCTCTTTAAGGCACAGAACTTTCAGCATTGAGCCTCTATGCAGAGTCAGTTTCTCATGAAAAAGAATCAAGGCTTTCCTCAGTAGAGAGGGGTGAAGGATTTCACATAGAATGACAATTTACTTACCTAAATGTGGACCAGGTACCTCGCTGCCTGGAAACCATTTCAAGATGACATGAAGAATTATAGCATTCTCCAAAGCTATGTCAAGTTGACGCTGCTAATGTCTTTGGAAGGGATTATACTTTTTTAATGCATTGCTTATACATGCATATCTTTGTTCCTGTCTTGCTGAGTATTAGATTTATAGGGACACCCACAGAAAGGTATTAGCAAAAGATATTCTGATTTACAGGCTCCAGAACAGCACGAGGCTAAGTTTGTGCTGCCAACTTTTTTCATGCATTTCCCTCCACCCTACGTGTCCGAAGTCCATCCTATAACAGGCTGCCGTAAGCATCTGACGTGTTACGTCTGTTCATTAGCTAATAACCTACCTGCTGGATTTTGAGAAGGAATCACTCAGGCTATGTCTGTGCTACCAGGCTATTTAGAAATAATTTATTTCGAAATAACTCCTGAAATAACTATTTCAAAATAAGCTCATTCCTCTTCACAAGCAGGAGTTGCTATTTCAAAATAACAGGCTTGGCAGTGCGGAGGCTCACCTTGTTGTTTTGAAATAACAGTGTCGATATGCCCTCATAGTTGCTGAGAGGCAGAGAGGAGGAGTGCCTTTGTGTGCTGACGCTAATATATAACATAAGAACATAAGAACATAAGAATGGCCATACTGGGTCAGACCAAAGGTCCATCGAGCCCAGCATCCCATCTGCCGACGGTGGCCAATGCCAGGTGCCCCAGAGAAGGAGAACAGAAGACAATGATCAAGTGATCTATCTCCTGCCATCCATCTCCTGCCCTTGTTATGAAGGCTAGGGCACCATACTTTATCCCTGGCTAATAGCCATTTATGGACCTAACCTGCAAAAATTTATCAAGCTCTTTTTTAAACCCTAATAGAGTCCTGGCCTTCACAGCCTCCTCGGGCAAGGAGTTCCACAGGTTGACTGTGCGCTGTGTGAAGAAAAATTTCCTTTTATTAGTTTTGAACCTACTACCCATCAATTTCATTTGGTGTCCCCTAGTTCTTGTATTATGGGAAAAGGTAAATAATTTTTCTATAATCACTTTCTCCACACCATTCATGATTTTATATACCTCTATCATATCGCCCCTCAATCGCCTTTTTTCCAAACTGAAAAGTCCCAGTCTCTCTAGCCTCTCCCCATATGGGACCCTTTCCAAGCCCCTAATCATCTTAGTCGCCCTTTTCTGAACCTTTTCTAATGCCAATATATCTTTTTTGAGGTGAGGAGACCACATCTGCACGCAGTACTCGAGATGTGGGCGTACCATAGTTTTATATAGGGGAAGTATGATATCTTTTGTCTTATTATCTATCCCTTTTTTAATAATTCCTAACATCCTATTTGCCTTACTAACTGCCGCTGCACACTGCGTGGATGTCTTCATAGAACTATCCACTATAACTCCAAGATCCCTTTCCTGATCTGTCGTAGCTAAATTTGACCCCATCATGTAGTACGTGTAATTTGGGTTATTTTTTCCAACATGCATTACCTTACACTTACCCACATTAAATTTCATTTGCCATTTTGCTGCCCAATCACTCAGTTTGCTGAGATCTTTTTGTAGTTCTTCACAATCCCTTTTGCTTTTGACTGTCCTGAACAACTTTGTGTCATCTGCAAACTTGGCCACCTCACTGCTTACCTCATTTTCTAGATCATTGATGAACAAGTTGAACAGGATTGGTCCCAGTACTGACCCCTGGGGAACACCACTAGTTACCCTCCTCCATTGTGAAAATTTACCATTTATTCCCACCCTTTGTTTTCTGTCTTTTAACCAATTCTTGATCCATGAAAGGACCTTTCCTCCTATCCCATGACCACCTAATTTACGTAAAAGCCTTTGGTGTGGGACCGTGTCAAAGGCTTTCTGGAAATCTAGGTATATTATATCCACTGGGTGCCCCTTGTCCGCATGTTTATTAACCCCTTCAAAGAATTCTAACAGATTAGTTAGACACGACTTCCCTCTGCAGAAACCATGCTGACTTTTGCCCAACAATTCGTGCTCTTCTATGTGCCTTGCAATTTTACTCTTTACTAGTGTTTCTACTAATTTGCCTGGTACTGATGTTAAACTTATCGGTCTATAATTGCCAGGATCTCCTCTAGAGCCTTTTTTAAATATTGGTGTTATATTGGCCATCTTCCAGTCATTTGGTACCAAAGTGGATTTAAAGGATAGGTTACAAACCACTGTTAATAACTCCGCAATTTCACCTTTGAGTTCTTTCAGAACCCTTGGGTGAATGCCGTCTGGTCCCGGAGACTTGTTACTATTCAGCTTATCAATTAATTCCATAACCTCCTCTAATGTCACTTCAATCTGAGTGAGTTCCTCAGATTT
Organism: Pelochelys cantorii; assembly: GCA_032595735.1. Lineage (NCBI taxonomy): Eukaryota > Metazoa > Chordata > Testudines > Trionychidae > Pelochelys > Pelochelys cantorii. Next base: position 68,093,586 of record CM064332.1, read on the forward strand.
GTCACCTAAAAAGGCTGGCTCAGATTTAGGAACCTCTGTAACATCCTCAGCCGTGAAGACTGAAGCAAAGAAATCATTTAATCGCTCCGCAATGGCACTGTCTTCCTTGATCGCTCCTTTTATATCTTTATCATCCAAGGGCCCCACTGCTTTTTTAGCGGGCTTCCTGCTTCTAATGTATTTAAAAAACATTTTACTATCATTTTTTGAATTTTTGGCTAGCTGTTCCTCAAACTCTTTTTTGGCTTTTCTTACTACATTATGACACTTAATTTGGGAGTGTTTATGTTCCTTTCTATTTTCCTCACTAGGATTTGACTTCCACTTTTTAAAAGCTGCCCTTTTCTCTCTCACTGCCTTTTTAACATGGCTGTTTAGCCATGGTGGTTCTTTGTTAGGTCTCTTACTGTGTTTTTTTATTTGGGGTATACATTTAAGTTGGGCCTCTAGTATGGTGTCTTTAAACAGTTCCCATGCAGCTTCCAGGGATTTTAGTTTAATTACTCTCCCTTTTAGTTTCTGTTTAACTAGCTTCCTCATTTTAGTGTAATTCCCCTTTTTGAAATTAAATGCCAGAGTGTTTGACCGCTGCGGTGTTCTTCCCAACACAGGAATATTAAAAGTTATTATATTGTGGTCACTATTTCCAAGCGGTCCAGTAACAGTTACCTCTTGGACCAGATCCTGCGTTCCAGTCAAGACTAGGTCGAGAATCGACTCTCCCCTTGTGGGTTCCTGTACTAGCTGCTCCAAGAAGCAGTCATTTAAGGCATCAAGAAATTTAATCTCTGAATCCCGTCCTGAGGTGACATGCACCCAATCAATATGGGGATAATTGAAATCTCCTATTATTACTGTGTTTTTTATTTTGGTAGCCTCTCTAATCTCCCTTATCATTTCAGCATCACTATCACTGTCCTGGTTAGGTGGTCGGTAATATATTCCTAATGCCATATTCATATTAGAGGAATGAATTGTTATCCATAATGATTCTATGGAACATTTTGATTCCTTTAGGATTTTTACTTCATTTGATTCTATATTATCCTTCACATATAGTACCACTCCGCCACCCGCACGACCTGTTCTGTCTTTCCGATATAATTTATATCCCGGTATGATAGTGTCCCACTGATTGTCCTCATTCCACCATGTTTCTGAGATGCCTATTATGTCAACTTCCTCCTTTGATATGAGGTACTCCAGTTCACCCATCTTATTAGACAGACTCCTAGCATTAGTGTAAAAGCATGTTAGAAAACTACCACTATTTATATGTCCGCCTTTCTCAGACACATTGGATTTTTTTATGCACGATTTTTCACATCTGATCTTGCCCATATATTATTTCCCACGTTCCCTATCTGACTAACTTCTAGGGAATCCCTACCTATGGAGCCTCGTGTAAGAGAAGTCTCCGTCCGATCCAGGTGCTCCCCCGCACCAATCGGCTTTCCCCCACCTCTTAGTTTAAAAACTGCTCTACGACCTTTTTAATGTTTAATGCCAGCAGTCTGGATCCACCTCGATTTAGGTGGAGCCCATCATTCCTGTATAGGCTCCCCCTACCCCAAAAGTGTCCCCAGTTCCTAATAAATCTAAACCCCTCTTCCCTGCACCATCATCTCATCCACGCATTGAGACTCTGAAGTTCTGCCTGTCTATCTGGCCCTGCGCGTGGAACTGGAAGCATTTCAGAGAATGCCACCAAAGATGTTCTGGATTTCAGTCTCTTTCCTAGTAACCTAAATTTGGCCTCCAGAACATCTCTTCTACCCTTCCCTATGTCATTGGTACCAACATGTACCACGACGACCGGCTCCTCCCCAGCACTGCCCATAAGTCTGTCTATATGCCTCGAGAGATCCGCAACCTTCGCACCAGGCAGGCAAGTAACCATACGGTTCTCCCAGTCATCACAAACCCAACTATCTATATTTCTAATGATCGAATCCCCCACTACTAAAACCTGCTTCTTCCTAACAGCTGGAGCTCCGTCCCCCGGAGAAGTATCCTCGGCACGAGAGGATACAACATCACCCTCTGGAAGGAGGGTCCCAACTATGGGATGGTTTCCCTCTGCTCCCATTGACTGCTCTCCTTCCCTGAGCCTTTCATCCTCCGTAACAGCATCAGGACTGTCAGATTTGAGGTGGGACAGCCCTACTATGTCCCGGAAAGTCTCATCCACAAACACCTCTGCCTTCCTTAGCTCTTCCAGTTCAGCCACCCTGGCCTCCAAAGCACGCGCTCGGTCTCTGAGGGCCAGGAGCTCCTTGCATCGAGCGCACACATACGCCACCCACCCACAGGGTAGGTAGTCATACATACTGCACTCGACACAATAAACAGGATAGCCCCCACTCTGCTGCTGGGCTTCTGCCTCCATTTCCTACTCTAATTATATATGAGGGTTAATTAAATGTTTCAGATAGAGGTTGTTATAAAGGATTTAGTTTAAGGGCAATAGAAGTCACTGGCTCCCCCCAAGCTCCCCCTCTAAACTCCCCTCTCAAAACTCCCTCCTGTTAGCACTCACCCTGTCCGCGAGCACCCGGTCGCAAAGCTCCCTGGTCGCTTACCAGCAGGGTTTAAGTGCTCAGCCTCCCTGATAGCTCCTCCCTCTGCCTACAGCTCAGCCAATCAGCACACGGTGTTTCAATTCAAACCTAATCAGCTTCCAACTGCCTGCCTGCCTGCCTGAGCACACGGCCTTTCAAACAAACAAACAAACACACTCAGCTCAGCACTCCAAACGCTCCAAACAAACAAACAAACTCCAAACAAACACACACAAGCCCAAAACCTCCAAATATAAGCAGCCACTTACCCCAAGGTGCTTTAGTTTGCTCCTTCCTTCTCCTCCTCCAGGAGAGCCTCTCAAAACTCCCTCCTGTTAGCACTCACCCTGTTCGCGAGCACCCGGTCGCAACAATTATAATGATCAGAATGTTACATAGTAGGCTAAGTGACCATCACATTCACCAGACAATGGAAATAATTGTCTGGAGCAAAGCAGGGGGAAAAAAAAGATGGCAAAGAAGTAATATTTTCATTGCACTTTTCGAAAAACTTGCAGTGGCTTTTTATATTTTGTTTTATAACAAGATATTCATTACCAATCAGTAAACCGTAAAAGGAAAACTATTAATGGTAGAAAATGTGATGCGCCCAATTAAATCTGAACGCCATAGGGTTAAGCAGGTAGAGTAGAAGGTAACCCAAAGAAATGGACAGCGGCAGTGAGAGTTTTTGTAAGTATTCTCTTAACCTTCCCCCCCTCAATACAACAGCTGTCTGAACGATAATGTTCTTTCCAGAATAGTCATGATAGAAAGTCATTATAGCCATCCTTCTTAAGACCATTTTGTTCTTCATTATTAGTATCTCCCAAAATTTGTAGGCCCCATCTTCCTACGTAGGAAGATGAGGGTTGGGCCAATTTATGGCTAAGACGATTTTGGCAACCAGAGGAGGAAAATAAAGGGGGAGGGGAGAAGGGGTCTATATCATTGTTCTTTTCCAGCTACTTGAATGTAATTTTGCTTCGTAATGAATAATCATGTCCCTCCCCAAGAAATTGAAGTAGAGGGTCTTGCAGAGCTGTACTTACCCATACGCAGAATACTCAGCTGCGTAGGGCACCCGAAGATGTGGGGCACCCCACTGGGTTTTAATGTCCCCCCGCCTGCCTCTTCCTATCCCTGTTCTGTGGCTCTGCTTCCTCAGGAGAGGATCTAGTTAACTTAAAAGCAAGAGAGCCTGCCAGACCTCTTAGCAGAACACTGAACCTGTGAAAGAGCCATTCAACTGGTAATGAAGCCATTTAAAGGGCATTTGCCAGCCCCTGATATGTACGGTACGTTTCTGAATTTACAGCTTTCGTCTAAAGCACCTTTAAAATATTTCATTAGTGCGTTGCTGAAGATTGTAAAATCGCCTCTTTAAAAAATCATCATTCCTTCTGCCCCAGACTGCCGTTGGGCATAGAGGAACCAATTTAATAGTACTGTCTTGGGCCCCATAAATCCCCAGGATGGCCCTGTGGCTTTGTGTCACTCTCATACGAAATGTGCATGTTTGGTTGATGTTCAGCTCCTCCCTGTCCCCAGGCATGGTGCAGAAGATCTCAGGTAGATTTCATGTTGTCCTGGAACGTCTGGCTATTCGTTCCTTTTCTGACAAATAGATAAGTTATATTACTTACTACCATGCTATCAGCTCTCTGTGCAGCACTTTGCTACCATTTATAGTAAAGGCTTCTCTCATGTGTTCCCCAATCCTCCCTTTTTAAATGATTGACCCATCTTTTCCTGGAGGTAAATATTTGTTTGGTTTTACAAATACTACTTTGCTTCGCTTATACACAGATAGACTGGTTTGACTTTGTTTTGTATGATATTAGTTAAAACCAAAAACTAGTCCACCAGATTAATCACAGTGGGCCAGGAAACTGGCTACTATGAACCTTTTCCCAAATTTTTATTGTGCCTTGTGATTTATTGCTGTGGTAGTTTCATTATTTTTGTTTTATTTTATTTATTCAAGTAGGCATAGCGCCTAGGAACTTCAGTCATTCTACAGGACCCCCCTGTGCCAGGTGCTGAACAGACAGAATAAAAAAAGAGTCCCTGCTCCAAAGAGTTTATAGTCAAAGTATAAGGCAAGAGACAACAGGTGGCCACAGAGGGTATGTCTACACTACAGGACAAAGTCAAATTAAGATACACAACTTCAGCTACGTTAATTGCGTAGCCAAAGTCGAAATAGCTTAACTTGGCTTTTGGCACTATCTACACTGCAGGAAGTCGAAGGAAGAACACTCTCCCTTCTTCTTTCCTTACTCCTCATGAAAGCAGGGTTACCGGCATCGGCCGGAGTGCCCTCTCACTCCGAATTAGCTATCTTAACTGGACTGCTAATTTGAAACCTGGAAGATCGACAGCGGCAGCTTCGATCTTCCTCTGTAGTGTAGATGTACCCAGAGGTGGCTTGAATGGAGTTACCTCAGGGATTAATTTGGTCTGATGTAGCAATGAAACAATTATGACATATTAACCAGTTGGGCAAAATATTCTTACATATTGAGCAGTTGGGCAATATAGCTCAAATCCATTAAAAACCAACCCAAACAGTAGCCCAATGTTTGAATCATATATTTTTTTTAAGTTTCATCCTATTTCTGGCTTACACAAAACATTGTTGGTAGTGACAGTATTGGTAATGTCATGAGAAAATCTCAACAGAATGATCCTTTCAACCTGCTTTCTAGCCCAAAGATAGTCAGGTGAATTTGTGCATCTTGCAGATAAACATCTGGGCTGTTGAATGCCTGAGCCTTCAGCTTGGTTTCAAATCCAGTTTGAATGTAGCTCATCCTTTCAGATGATGGTGCAAAAGTGCAACTTTTTAAAATGCGAGTTTGGCTGCAATATTTATGAACAGATAGCGCTGAACTCCTTGTATGTCCAAAAACCTATAGATCATGGAGCAAATCAACCGCCATTTCTAATCCTAGTCTAATGTGATGAGCAAACTTTGAAGGCCTATTATATAATTGCAGCAAAAGGAAAAGTTCTGTAGAGACAATGCAAATAGAATATACCAGTGGGTCTTGATCTAAGGACCAGTCAAAAATGTCCTTCCTCCTTGAGATGGAACTTACTATTGATTTATATTCTGGTAACATCTAGATGCCTCAACTGGGAGCCCTCATACACACAGTAAGAGACAGACTCCTCCCTCTTAGAGCTGACCATCTAAGAGACAAGACAGACAAAGGAAGCATTATTATCTGCATTGCCTCAGATGACAGACTGAGGCACACAGACACTTAGGGCTTGTCTACTTGAATGTTCAGTTCACAGCAAGCATGGAAATCTACCCTTCACAAGTGTCCTGCACGCTAGTTGTCAGTGTGCACCCTGCTGATGTACATTAACAGTTTGTTAATGCACTTTGCTCTGGACCTATTTCAGAGACATTAACTAACTGTTAACGCGCATGGAAGTTTAGTGGAGTTTTAAATGGGGGTGGATTCACACCCCCGCTTGCTGCTAACATAAATGTTTGTGCAGAGAAGCTCTCAGTGATTGGTTCAAGTGACACAACAGGTTAGTATCTGAACCAGGAACTGAACCCACATCCTCCTGAGACCTGCGGCAGGGCTTTGACCCTAAGTTTATCCTTCCTTTTCTAAGGAGTGCTTATACTGTATGGATGAATACAGTAAATATACAGTGGCATAAGCTTTCTACTGAAAAGCGGCAATCTTGAAATCCGTCTAATAGGTGCAGCACTTTCAGCAGAGACGAAAATGGTCAGTTCTCTGAAAATCCTTTGGCCAATTTTGGTCAATTACATGTAGCTTTCCTAAGGGAAGAAGGCGAATTACCAATAAATGACAGTAGTCCAGCCGAGAGATGACACAATCATATTCTCGCCCATGCAGAGATAACAAAGGGGCAATCTTGTTAGACACAGTCTCTCCTGAGTGGTTTAATGTCATTAGTCTCCATGCCCCCCCTCCAAAAAAGTTGAGTTTTATTTCTTTAACACAAAAGAGAATGGGTTGTTTTTAAACACTCTGAGGCTGTGGGAGATTATAACTTTCTCCTACCTATTGTTAACCTAATAAGAGTCTGATCCAGTTCTCATTGAAGTCAATAGGATAACTCCTGCTGATTTCAGAGGGCACTGAATCAAGTTTTGCTTATGTTGATAGGGCCCAATTTTGCCCTCAGCTACACATAAGTAAAATGTCCTGACATGTAAGGCTTTACACCCAGGTGTAATTTGAGGGCAAAATTTGGCTGATCCTGTAGTTTTACAGGAAGTAACCTGGTTTCAGATTCTAAAATGGTGTAAATCAGGATAGTTCTATCACCTTCACTGAAGCTGCATTGCTTTACCCCTGTGGAAAATCTGATCCTAGAGTTTACTACACTCTAAGAGTGAGAGTGAAAGGATTAAAAATGTTCTCTTAGCTGCATAGTTTATTATTTTGCCTCATTTAAAGAGTTCTCATTATTTCATAGACAGAGTGTAGGTTCTAGAAAGCTGTTCACTAATACAATAGTAATACAATACTATGCTCTAAAAAACCCCCAAATCCACCACAGAAAAATAAGCAAATAGACTAGACTATATCATACCTATGACACATCTTTCACATTGCCAAAAAATCTACCTGTGTCGTTCTGACTAACTGCAAGATTTGAGAACATGAGCAGTAGCCCTTTTATTTTCAAGCCATTTCCTGTATTAGTATGGAATGAAAAGTGCCTTCTGTGTCTATGCCTCTTGAATGGAATATTGTGTGACAGCATCGGATGAAAGCTGTTCTGTCGGCTAAATATTTTCCAGAAGAAGGTATTCAGCAAAATAAATCTGTCTGGGCATTTCTACTGCTGGTTACTGAGGAATGTTTTGGACCTTATAAAAATACTGCAATGCAGCAGGCATACTATCACTGGCTTTTCCTGAAAGGTTAAAAATGGATTTTTGTTGTTTGTTTGTTTTCTCTGCAAGCATGTGGGTGGCATTTTTAATCGAGTTCTCATGGTAACAAACATAATTTAAAAGTGCTGGATCCAACAGAAAATTAGTCTTTTTCAATGTGGGTTTAAAGTGGGTGTTAAGTGAGTGTTGTTGGTTATTTTGGCATGTCTGGTACAGAGATGATGAGAAAAGGAAAATGGAATAAAGTGTTTATTGAATGCAGAAAATCTGGAAAATCTCTTCACCAGGTCTTATTTTCACACATTTTTAAAGAGCATGTGATTAAAATTAAACTTTGTGGTACTTAGGTCTTTTCAATGGTTTCTGCAGGTACAACATACAGAAGATCATGTCATCTCTTTTAACTGTTAGCACAGGCAGTGTATTTTTGTTCATGCCTTGAAAATATGGGCACTCATCAAAAGTAATATGTAAAAGCTTGGAAATGGGGAACCCTACTAAAGAAGGTCATTTTTTTTTCTATTTACAGACAGAAGCAAATTGTAAACTGTGAACTGTTTCAAAAAAATTAAGACACTAGAGCAGGAGTTTCAGAAGTTGCTGCTTCCCCTTTATTTGTAAATACCTTTGAAATATCAGAAAAGTTATGCATGGGTGTTGCATATGTCATTTAGGAGATTGCATGCACTTTAGCTTGTCTCTCTTCCTTTGCAGCACACACTATGCATGTGTTAAATGGCATTCTGTTCTTTATGCTTAGCGGGAAGGGCTTAAACACCTAGTAAATCTCGGCCACTCTGTGATGCTACAAATTTGCTAATGGGTAACTGTATGCAGGTGAATCATCTCATGGGGGGGCCTAGGTATTTGCAGGATCGAGGTCCATGGCTCTGTCTTCACTGCAAAAAAAAGGGTGTTTTTTAATAGCAGGATAACTAGCACACATTAGCTATCCTGCTGAGGCAGGTAGATGAGGTCAGTGCTGTAAAAATTGTCCATAATTGACCTCACGTAGTTGACCTCATGGTGAGATTACAGGTGCCTTGTCTCTACCAGGATTTTATAGCTGGATACCTAATGCACATGATTTATCTTGCAGTGAAAACATGCCCCTTTTGGCAGTGAAGACAAAGCCTGCATCTTTAGAAAATGACCATACATGGGATTTACAAAGATATTAGGACACTAGGGTTGCCAGGTGTCGGGTTTTGAGCTTTCTGTCTGGGAAACAAATTGAGAAGTTTTAAATTAAATATGTTTTATTATTATCATGAGTATCAGTACGCAACCACTCAGTAGAGGGGGAGGCAGGGCTGGGGAGGAATGGAATCCCTGGGGCTGGACTCGCCTATGCGCTCCGCTGGGACCGGGTGCAGTATGGGCAGCACCCTGAGATCTGCGTGCGCCCGGGCCAGCCCCGCTTCCCACTAGCCGGTTCCCCCTCACTCTTCCCCCCAGCAAGCCCCGCTCCCCCCGACCTCCTCCTGGCCAGCCCTGCTCCCCACTGGCCTGTTCAGCGCCTCCCCCCCCCTCCCCCCGCCCCGCCCCGATCTCCCCGGCCAGGCCCGCTTCCCCCGGTCCCCTCCCAACCAGCCCCTCTCCCCCCACGGCCGGTTCCGCCCCCCATCTGAGATCAGGTGTGTCTGGTATTTTTTTCTAAACCATCTGGCAACCCTATATAAGGACACACAAGTGTGGAGTGCAGCTGATTAGGGTAAGGAGAGGAACAACTATGCCTTGAATTCAAGGAATGTAGCTCCTAACACTTTTCTTGGGCTCCTGCATAGCAAATAAACCACTTTTCTTCTGTGCAGCATGAGTAATCCATTACCAGGGGTCATCTTCCTGTGACTCATGAGGCAGAACCAGACCTGTCAATCACAGGCAAGGGAGGCAGACCCGCCCTCCTGAAGACCCCCATCTGTTCTGTTCTGCCTCTGTAGCTTCACGCACACTTTTTAGAACTTCCTGCTCAAGAGAAAATCTTTATTTTTTAAAATTTTAAATGGGAATTCCCATGTCACCCCTTCTACTTTTCAGTTTTCACCTTTGCTGTCAGTTTGGTGCTGCCCGCAAGGTTCTGAAGTTCTTCATATTGCGGTCCGCATCTTCATGGAGAGATTGTTTCATGGACCCTTCCTTTTCCATTCATGATCAGGTAACTTCCCTAAGGGACCTACAGCAATCACCCAAATGGAACACTTGTATTAGGAAAAATATGTAATGCATTTTAGGTGGCGTTAATGGAGAAGACAAAGAGAAGAGTGAACATCATGGACCAGCCAGCTTTTTGCAGGTCACTGTCTGACAACCAGTGGTTTAGTAGTTTGAGTAGAGGACCAGGAATTCAATAAAATTCAACAAAAAGGTGGTTCAATAAAAGCTGTTGCCTCACCCACCTTCTCGCTCTCATATTCCAGAATGGATATAGCTGTAACGTCCTTCAGCATTTTTTTTCATAGAGCTAAAAAATTCTTTTGTACTTTCAAAGTGTCTGCTATCTAAAAACAATTGGTGGCAGGAGTGCGGTGTGTGTGTGTGTGAGTCTTCCATCCCACCAAGTCTTACAAAGAACCTCACATTGTCCTTGAGAACTGCAACATCTGCTCTTGAGTGAATACAGTGCCAGGCCTGGTAAATGCCTGATTTGTGCCTATAACCACTTGCGTTTGAGGAGTGTGAGACTTTCAGTCCTGAAATACAAGTGGTAGAGCCTAGCCAACTGTTCCCAGACAACAGTTTATTGACTAATTTAGCCGTCTCCTCCCCTTTGCAATGCAATGGCAAACAAATTCCTTGCTTCTGATTTTTCGATGGTGGATTGCTTCTCAGGCATCAGCTTGTGCTCAGATTGTTTCCTATAGAGGCAGTTCCCCCACTAATTTGAGGTCTTCGGAAATGTACCACCCGAGAAAGTAAAACTGCAATTAAAATGTTAGCCTGGCACCCCTGAAGGAGGAGGCTTCAGAATGGAGGCCCCCTTAGGAAATCAAATATCTACCTGGGCTGAGTGACTGAGACCCACACAACCCATGGGGGCTTGGCCGGAGAAGAGGAGGAAGAGTTGCCACACCTGAAGCCCGATGGCTATGGCAGAAGAGCCAGTCACAAGCCAAGAAGGACATGTGCATGTCTAGGACCACCCAGCGCTGGGCATTGAGTAAGCACAGTGATTGGGGGAAGGGAGAGAGCCTGCTGTAGTGACTGGAGGGGATGCAGCCTTGTGATAGCTCTGTATAGGGCAGGATAGAAGTAAATAACATTTTCCTCCCTGTGAGGGGAGCCCAGACAGTCCAAGGCACCCATGGTGCTTACCTAGCCATCCTTCCACAAAAGGCAATGGACAGGGAAAGGAACCAGAGCACCTAGCTCAGCTATCCATCAGCCACCAGGGGAGCGGAGACAGCCAGGCTGCTGAGGTGTGAACAAAGAAGAGCAAGAGCCCCTCAATACTCCACAATCTGGAGAGAATGACCATCTATGAGCCTCACTCGCCAAGTTTCCGTTCCACCAGAAATCGGGGAAGACCAGGATTTGAGCAACACAGGAGCTTCAAGACAAAGGGGAAGGAGCTATCACAACAGATATCACATTAGGCGCCATACACTCTTGCTTAGGAAGGCACTCCAGCGTGAAGAAAGATTGGGTCTGAGGGACTCAGTTATGGTTGGGCCCAGACAAGTGAGAATTTATTCAAAGTGAAGAATTGTCCAGCTTGCTACCATTATAAGAGCTCCAGAGTAAAGCGGAGGCCACATGATTTGCAGGTAAACTTTAGAAGTGCACCCACTTTTTTATCATTGTTGGATTTTGATGCACTTAATTAAACTTCCATGGGAAGAGAAAATTTAAAGACTGGGCTTCTTTAGAGAGGAGAGAACTAAGAGGTGAATAGATAAAAGATATAAAAATGGTAAATTCCAATCACCCTTTCTCACAGTGCAAGAACAGCTTACTGGCATACTCTGACCTGCAATATGACTTCCGGTGTACTGCTGGTAGTCACCATGGTTACAAAGAACTTGCTGGAGTGTGGCAAAACATTTACCTTCTGTAATTATTCATGAAATAGAAATACCGTAAAGCTCTCTTTTTCATTCTGCCTTTTCATGCTTTTCCAAACACAATATACTCATCTTTTCACATACTTTCCATGAGCTTAACACAGTATTTTATGTGGTCCAGTAGCCCTGCCTATTGTTGAGGTTACTTGACGCTTCCTACTAGAAGACCCTGTTTTCGGCTGCTTATAAAATTGTCCAACTTTAACCGTTTGGGCTGAAATTTTCCATACCACTGTCTACCTGAGATTGATTTTTCTAAAAATTTAATCAAAAACACTTCAGCTGTGTCTGAGAATGAGGCTAAAGGAAAACTGTCACTGAGAGTTGGGGGTGGTGGTGGGGGGGAATGAGGCTGGTTGACCAAGGAGCTTGGTGGCCCAGAGGGTAACAGGCTAGGTCTGGTTGGTATGTGTGTGAGTGGGTGGAGAGGGTGAAGGCTGGGACCAGAAGCAGGGTGGGCACTGAGAGCCAGTTAGTTTGTGGGTTAGCACTGAGGTGGAAAGACAGATCTGACAGGGGGCTGGATGCAGGCAGAGAAGTGGGACTGGCTAGGTAAAAAGACAGGGACAAAGAACCAGGGAAAGGATGGGAGATGGGGGGTGGGGAGGAAGGAGACACATTTTGGATAGTGGGCCAGGAAATGAGAACTGGGACTGGCTGGAGAAGGAGATGAAGTGAGTGTAGGGAGGGGGAAAACACTGGGAGTTGGGAGCGGAGAGATTGGGACTTGCAAACCTAGACATGTAGTAGCTGGACAAGGAGATTGGGACTGTGATGAGAAGACTGTGGAGTGGAGACAGGACTGGATATGAGATTGGGGAATGGAGCTAGGAGGATGGGGATGAGATAGGAACGGGACTGGGACAGGCTTGATAGCAAGGCTCAGAACGGGTCAGGCTTGAAGATGGGAAGAAGAGTCTGTGCCCACTAAAGGTCATTCCCCTCCAGAGCCAAGCTTGGTACCCACGATCCTTGAGTCCCACTGTTCCTCTGTTGTCAGCAAATGTCTCTGAACCCCGCCAGCTAAGGGTGTCCCCATGCTTTTTTTGTTTAAAAAAAAAAAAGTGCCGGTACTCCAGGGGAAAAGTTGTTGAGCTCTGACTGGAGGTGCTAGTACTGAGTACCGGGCAGTATCATCACAAAAAAAGCACTGTCTCCCCTTCTTCCCTATTGCTTGTTGTTATTTACACTGGCCTCAGCAGAGATCTGTGCAGTGGATGTAGAGATTCCAACTCTTCTGATGATGTGTCACATGATAACATGTGATGGAATTGCTTTTTTCAGTTTGCTTTTTTAATACCCAAGAAAGTTACTCCCCACAAATGACAATAAAAGAACATTATTACGATTGACGGACAAGCACTCAAAAGTTAGGAATGCCAGAAATAAGGTTGCCTGTGTGGTACTGAGCAAGTCATTTAGAGCAAACTTTTCACATTTGTGTTCCTGCCTTTTCTGGGCACACAATTTGAGACCCTGGGATCTGGTTTGCAAAAGTGAGCACTCACAGTTGCAGGTGGAGTCAACAGGAGCTGCATGTCATGGCCACCCCCCCATGTTGTATGGAAATTGGCTTATGATATAAATATGCATAACCTGAAATTACTTTATGCAAAACAAATCACGAAACATTTCATTTTTAAAGTTACTGTCAGCTAAATCTGTATATCCTATTTTTGTCTGTATCAATATTGTTTGTGAAGTTAGAAATATGAGGTGTGAATCTGTTTTTAATTCTAAATGTGCTAGTGAGGGCCATTAGTGACACTTTAGGAACTTAATGTCTCAGTACTCAAACCAATGACCCATGGATGGTTTTATTTTTCTTGTAAGATCAAACTACGGTAGGTCCTAGAAAGACGTGTGACCATGCCACCTATTTTTCCATGGGGTTGAGGGTGGGGGCAAACAAAGGGTTATTTGAGCAATGGGAAAACATCAATCCTGTGTCTTTAGCTGGCCTTTCAAGCTGTCTGGCCCGCCCTAAGAGGATACATACACAGAGACCTGGAAATAAAGAACTGTAGCAAAAAGGGGAAGGCAAAGCTGCTGGGCCCAGGTCAGAAAAAAAAAATCAACTTTGGCCTGAGATAACTGTTTAGGGTAAGAATTTGCATGTAACAAGTTTCTTAGTGTATTATAATTAGCAGGCGTCTTTTGTTTATTTTAACTTAGTAACTTATCTTGATCTGTCTGTTTTCACTTGCAACCACATAAATCATACTTTTATACTTAATAAAAACACTTTTGCTTATTATCAAGACCAATCTAATAATTACCACCAGGTAGGAAGCAACCACTGTGCATATCTCTCTTTCATTGATAAAGGGGATGGACATCTTTATGAGCTTTTTCTTATGCAGGGTAAAATGGATTTATTTGGGGGTTTAGTCCCTTTTGGGAGGGGGGAGTTCCTGGGTGCTGTCTCTTATAGCTGATCCCTCTCAGAGCTGAGCTGGTTCAACATCTGCGTTGCTCTGCTGGGGGAAGAGATAGTTACCTCAACTCAGTGCCTTAACTGGGGAAGACCAGAACTTCTGGCCCAGCAGGACAGGGTGGTGGGAAGCCCCAGCGGGCAGGAAGGGGGAATCAGTGGCTTGATCAGCACACCGAGTGACAACCCCAAGAGATTGCTGTGATTCAACACTGCACATTGTGCTTAAACATTAGAAGTACACATTATGCTAAGTACGCAGCAAAATCTAATCCTAGGTGTCTCATATTTGGTACCCGAAATTAGTGGATACTTTTGACGTTAATCTTTCCCTGCCTCAGCCCCTCATCTGTCAAATGCTGATAATACTATCCTTTCATCTCACACGGGTGTTGTAAAAATAAATTGGTCATTATTTGTGAAGCCCTAAGACACTGTACGAATCATAGAAAATCCCAGGAGGAAATGAATAACTATGTCTGCAGGATTCAGATACTGTGCAGGAAGTAATGCCTGAAGCCAAAGACTGTACAAGAATGAGAAAACAGATTATTAGCTACACATTAAATGAACACTGCCCATCCTGTGCACTGAATGAGACAGATATTCTGTAGAAAAAATAGCATGTGACCATGCAATTAAAGACTGTATCATAATGCATACACACAAAGTGGTTCAATTAGAGTTTCATAAACAACCTGAATTCTAGCATTTCCTAATTTTTGAGTGCCTGACTTTGAAATCTGAATAATGTTCTTTTAACATAGTCTTTTGAGTGTAATATACAGTAATTCCTCATTTAACACATGCCTGCTTAACACGTTTTCGCGATAGCACGATTTTTTTTTTAGGGAACGTTTTTTGAATTACATCACCGGCCCCGAAATAACATGATTTCCCCAGCCGGCCCGTTGCCAGCGGCTGCGTGGGGCTTCCCCTGCCTTCCTGCAAAGCGGCGGAGGGTTTGCCGCTCGCCGCACTGTTCCCCGGCGACCCCCCCCTCACCGTACGCAATGCAGGTCCCGGCAGACCCGTCATAGGGGCATACTCCCAACCCAATCCCCCTTCCCTCTCCTCCCCTTCCCTTCCCCAGAGCCAAATACCTCCCCTCCCTTCTGTAACCCAGTCCTCTTTCTCCCCCAACCTTATGTCCCGGTCCCAACAGACACCACCGCTTGAACCGCAACCCCCACCTTTTCCATTATTTTCAATGGGAAAATTGACCCCGCATAACATGTTTTCACTTAACACGATCATTCTCTGAAACATATCTATAGTGTTAAATGAGGAATTACTGTGTGTCTATATATCTCTGGGCAGAAGTCAACTAATAATAAGAATAAATATATTTTTACATTAATGCTTGTCTTTAATGTTCCTGATCAACAAAAAGAGTAGCAAATATTTTCTTTTATAACTGAATAAAATGTAAACTTAAAAAACAACAAATAGTCTGGTAGCACTTTAAAGACGAATAAAACATGTAGATGGTATCATGAGCTTTCGTGGGCACAGCCCACTTCTTCAGATGAGTGTAACACTGAAGACATAAAGTGTAACACCGGGCACATTTGCAAATGTAAGTGATTACCACAGCTGGGGATTTGCTACTGCCTACTAGATGGTGATTAATTTTGCAAGTTTTGTGCCCAGAGCCTTCAAGAAAAATCTCCGTCTCACTCTGAAAGCCAGCAGAAGTCTAGATCAGTAATAATTAGCAAGCCATAAAAATCGACCTGATTTGTGGGAACCACTGAAGGATGCAAAGAGACATTTCTGTGCAAGGAGATAGGAACGAAAGTGCTTGCTTACTGACCCAGTCATGTCAAACCTGAGTTTTTAAGGGACTCCCAGTTGATAAGTGTTCTGCAGTCAGAATTCTGCCTATTCATCCCACTCAGCTAACGGAGTGCATGAATCATCTTTGAACCAGACAGTCCCTCTGGGTCACTGTTGAGGTCGTTGAGGGGGCAGAGCTTCCGACTCAATGAAAAAAGAAAATACGCAAGTCTCTGCTGCCGCTGCTGCAGCTTCAGGCTTTTCAGATGTAAAGCATTAGCATTTTAGTGTCTCCTCACACATTTTGTGCAAGCCGCAGTCCGGGGTGCATCCCCTGGGCCTCCTGGAAGAGTGTCTTGCCCATCTGTCTACTTAGCTCCTCATGTGCTTTTTCTCTTTGCAAAAAACATTTGTTTCATCAGCTGATTTTTTTTTAATATGCCCAACCAATGAACTCCCACAGTGCCACCTTGTATGGCATGTAACATTTTAACAGGGCGGGCGCAAGCTGTGTCTGCAGCACATGGCCCTGCCTGCTCGCAGTGAGTGCCCATGCGCTAGGCCTGACTGTCTGGAACTCAAGCAAGGGAATAAAGTCTATAAAGTGCCCTTTTTCTAAAAATGCCAAGACTGACAAACAGTGGGAGGGGAAACTGAGGCATGAAATGGGAAGTGATTGGTCCATGGCCACCCAGTCCCTTTCCAGTGTCCTGTCTACTCGCGGGCACAAATTCAATACCTGATTCTCGTTAAACTTGTGCTGGCCAGGTAAAAGGGACTTACTGTAACTGGGCACTAAGCCCTCCGTAGTTGCTGAGAATGCTGTATTACTTGGCTCTACTGACCACAGCTAAAGTCACACGGCATGTCTCACAACGGGTGTGTATAATTCACTGGAAAGTGAGCCATGAGAGGAGCAGCGTAGCTTAGTATTTGGCCCAATTACAGTCATTTTACCATAATACTTTAGGTCTCTTAAGACTTAAACCAAAACATTAAAGTGGTTGAAACTCTTGTGGAAAAAAGCAGACAGAATAAACAGAATAAAACCTCAGAGATGAGCAGAGTCCTTGTACTACAGTGGCCAGCTGCTTTGTTACACGGTATAATCTTTAAAACTTGTTTGACACAACCTAGGCCCATAGTGCCTCCCAAAGCACATGTCAAAGCCTCCTCTATTTATACATGCCTAGGTAAATTACCGGGGCAGAGAGCGCTTTGTGTTCACCACCTTTCGTGGCACAGGCGGCACCTGCCCCCCAAACGCTGCAGCCGGGGGGACTAGTGGGGAGGTTGTCTGATGCCCAAAGCAGGGGTCCGGCCCCCTCCACACTCACTGGCGGTGGTGGGGTGAGCAGAGCAATGGCCCCAGCTTGCTGTGCTCCTCTAGCCACGTTGCTCAGGGGAGGGGATATTAGCATGTGCATCCCCGTGGCTGGGTGAAGGGAACTCTGTGCGCTGCTCTAGCGGCTGGAGCACTGCACAGCATGGAGACACCTCTCCCCGACCTCCAGGCCACGGGGCTGCACATGCCAGCAGCCACTGGGAACAGGCAGCAGGAAGCAGTTCTGGTCCTGCTGCACTGCCAGAGGTGGTGGTGGGGCCCCCTGGGGCATTTTAAGTCTCCCATTGGCAGCAGACAGGGATGGGGGACGTGGGGGGAGGGGGCATGCAGGGACAACAGGTGGGCAGCAGCACCCGGAGACCTTTGCCCCATCCCGAGGGATCCTTTACCCCACACTTCCTTGTGCACCCCACTCCCGCCAGAGCCTACACACTCCCCCACACTGACCCCAAACTCCCCCTTTCCAGCCCCCAAACTCCCTCCCAGAGCTTGCCCCCAGGACCCCTGCCCCAGGCCAAAGCCAGCACCCAGACTCCATCCCGGAGCCTGCGTCCCTCACTCCCACCCAGAGCCAGCTCTTCTCCTGAACCCCAGTCCCCACACCCCAGACCTTCCCATCTGCTCCAGCCCCTACTAGTTAACCAGAACCCGTTGAGGGTGAGGCTTACTGGTTAACCGATTAGTTAACCACTCACATCCCTATGGGAAATGTGTTGCCCTCTAAAAATGTTTCAAACATTATAATAAAATATATATGAATTGGCTCCTAAGCCTAATTAATTTCATGGCCAATAGATCACCTGGGTTCCATTGAGTATGGTGACACTTTCACATAGAAGAAATAATTCAAAATATTTTTTCCAGCATTTTCCTTCAGGCCTTCTCCCCTCTAAACCCAGAGACGCATATATTCATGGTGCAAAAGCAGCAGCAATGTGAACCTCTTTCATAACCAGCTACTGTCTCGTGCCTGCAGAGTCTCTCCACATCCCACAAAAAGTGTTCCTCCAAAGAGGAGAAGTAATTTGCGGTGTGGGGGAGGGGTTAGATCAGGGAGAATTGATCAAAAATGCTGTCCATGCTCTCACTTCCACTTGCACAATGTCCCATGGTAGTCCAGCTGCCAGGGGATTTGTGGAGTATAAGATCAGTGAGTTCGCCTGGAGAATCTGGAATGAGAAGAAAGTTGCATATCAGAATTCTGCTCGGGGTTGTCTATTTCGTGGCATGTGCTTACATGGAAAAGACAGCCTGGCTTTGTCCCTAGGCATGTATGTTTCTTCTGTAAAGTGTTTGACTTTGTGAGAGCTGTGAAGATCATCACAAGAAAGTGCCTGGGATCTTTTCAAAGTGGTTTTTTTGTTTGGTTTTTTTTTTTTGCAGGGCTGTGGAAGGAATCAGTTATTTTAAAATAAAATGGTCTCTTCACGAGCCAAAAATACAAATCTATTTATATGTGGAGTCACTCCTTTTAAACAATTTTTTTCAGTTTTCATTGAAAAAAATTAAATATATTAATTCACATGAACAGGGGTTTGGGTAATACCTTTTAGTATCGTTAATGGCCTCGTTTTGAGCATTTGCTTACCGATAGAGTATGCAGCAGATCTGCACCAGGGGCCTGCTGTTCCCAAGATAGGAATACCTCCCAGGGCACTGAAGTTAGTAAGAGTTACTTCTGCTCTGCAGGAAGGGAACAGTCACTGGAGAATATACATGAGTGCAATTAAACATGTTCCCAGCAACCAAATCCTAGCTGCTGTGGATCAGGGAGTCCTTTTGAGGGAAAAGACACAAAATCAAGTCGACATGCCTGACAAAACAGGTCAAAAAACAATGAAAGTCAAATTTTCAAGAGGGTTTTCCAAAATGTTACCCTAGCAATTGTTCAAACTCTCCCTCCCATGCCCCATCTTCACAAATAAGCATTTACATACATGTAAATTGTGAGGCTGCCCAGCTATTTAGTTCACGTGCACATCCAAATGTAAGCACAGTTTTGTTGGCCCAGTTTCAGAGACCATGGTTGTGGACCTGAATGTTAGCAGGTGGTAGACTGTTCCCAGCACAGTACAATTCGTGCCCCCTGTACCCATCTGGAATAAATAGAGGACTGTGATGTCACCAGGTCTGTCAGTACCGCAGCTTTCACAAGCTCTGCATTCCCATGAAAGATTGTAATAAAAAAAATACTTTTTAAAAACCCAATTTATATTCACTGTTTCTTAACAAGCCAATGTTTGTTTCAGGCAGGATTTCAGCTGGCACGAACACTGAGATCTTGGAAGCCAGACAAAATGTTTTGCTGATGGGTTTTTTTAAGTGGAAAGTATTTATCAATATTTTAAAACGGTGCAAAATGTCACCTAATACAGGATAATTAACAGGAGATATATGAAGCCCCATCCAAATACAGGGCATGATCCGAAGCCCATTGGTTTCCATGATTTTTAGACTCTTGAATGGGTTTTCTGTTGATTTCAATGGACAATGCATTAGGCCCCGAAAAGTATTTGATGTCGGCTTTTCGGGTACTGCCTTTTATGGAACAGTGGCTGCCCAATTCATTTGTTACCGTGTTAATCAGTTCACTTTAAAAAAAAAGAGGCAGATCCTGAGCTGGTGCTAATTGTCGCAGATCCATTACAGTGGGTGGAATTTTTAGTTTGAACCAGCTGAGCTTTTCTCCCCAAGTGTAAAATGCTTCATCACGTTGACGAAGAGCAAGAGAATGCACCATCGCTGAATGTCACATAGTGCTAGGCCAGCTTCTTGCCAGCATTGCTCTTAGACAGATCCCCGTGCTGTTCCTGCAGCTGTCAAGTTTTGTCACTGAAAAGTTTTCTCATTGACTCTCTTTGAGAGCAATATCAGCCGCACGTTATGTTGAATTCTTCCTTGAATCCTTGTTAGGCTTTAGGACAAGTTCATGTAATAGGGGTTGTGCAAGGTGGGATAAGAAGGTGAGTTTCACCCACAGAGATCTGCAGTTGAATATCAGTTTTCTCTGAGCCCTCCTTGTACCAACATACCTTTGCTTTTTCGTACTTGAGTCTAGATTTCCCCCCCCCCCGGGGTTTATTTCTGTGGTGAAAGGGGCAAGCCTCATGCTTATTTAAAGTAGGGATGTTAAATATCAGTTAGTTGAATAGTCGATTAACCTCATGAATTCTTATCGGTTAGTTGACTATTCTATAGTCCCCAGGCAGCCTCTGTCTGGGGGGGAGGGGTCTGAGCTCCCGGACCTGGCATGAGCTGGAACTGAGCCAGGTTGCCTGCCCACCTGGCTTCTAATACACTTTAAATGCAGAGCCACAGTGGGGGTAGGTCCAGTGCAAGCTGAGACTGAG
Source organism: Pelochelys cantorii (assembly GCA_032595735.1). Lineage (NCBI taxonomy): Eukaryota > Metazoa > Chordata > Testudines > Trionychidae > Pelochelys > Pelochelys cantorii. Next base: position 68,114,019 of record CM064332.1, read on the forward strand.
CTGGGCTGCTGACCAGCCTGCTAAAAAATTTACTGGCATGGGGTTGGGGGGAAATGCATGTAGTCTATAGCATTAACCTCTAAGCTTTGGCTTATCGGTTAATCGGTTAATCGACCATCCCCAATTTCAAGGGCAGTAAAGACACAGGTGGTTTTCTTTTATCTTGCAAATCCCACTCTCTAGGATACTGTACCTGTGTGACATTGTAATGGAAAGTAGAGTTTCTCCTTGCCAATGTTCTACAGTGGCCATGTAGGGAGGATAGAGTTGTGGAAAACCACAGGGCACAAATGGTGTGGCAACATGCTCTGTAATAGTGTCTCTAGACAGCACCCTTCTGTCGGAATAAGCTACACAATTTGCGCTACGCAAATGGCATAGTTTATTCTGAGTCTAGGTCGAAAGAGCTTATTTTGAAATTTGGTGCTGTGTAGACGGTGCCAAATTTCAAAATAAGGCACTATTCTGACAAATCCTTTAACCCTCATGGAACGAAGAGGGTTACAGGGATGCCAGAATAGCACGCCTATTATTTCGGGAAATAGCGGGAACATTTAAAGACGCTACGTTGCTATTTCGGGATACTGGAAGAATCCCGAAATAGCGCCACAGTCTAGACATACCCTAATTGAACTATTTGGATCGATCTTTCTGGAAACTGGTAAATCTGCTTAAGTGAAGGGGTTTTTCTTGTACTTTCCTGCTTTTTGAATGGGGGGGGGCAGGAATCCTTTATAATTACATTAGTAGTGAAAAACAGCCAGACCATAAAAATGCAAATAGGGACTAAGTCATCAGGACAGATGCATATTTAACTAAGACTTTAATGCAGATTTGAAAATCTCCATTTATTCATCCGGTGCAAGAACCAAAATGTACTATGTAGAAAGATTTAATTTCCAGTTAGATTATTCCAGTAAAATTAAAGACAGGCAAGCTGGCAGTGGGGAGTTACACTAGCATTCTTTGTGTATTTCTAATAGGAAAGTTCTTTTCTGGGCTTCTAGTCACTTTCTGGCTGAGCAGGACTAGGTAGCAAATTGGTTAAGAAAGCGCCTCTACCATTTCAGTTACTAATAAGTAACCTTGTTCTTGTGTTTGTACAGTAACTAACACAAAGCGGGGTCTTGATGCATCTCTGGAGGTCTGAGTCATTATTGGAATTCAGATGTTGTAGCAAGGATGATGAGCAAGTTCATATTAACTAAGAACCAACCTACGAATCTTTCCCTGAATTTGAAACCAACCTAGACTGAGCCTTTTGTTTGATATTGTTTGGATGTGTGCGTATACGGCCAGATCTGTATCTAGTATGAATCTAGGGGTTTTCAAACTCCGGGTTGTGACCCAATGCTGCATCGTGGAGTTCCAAGACACTGAGTCGCCTTGCTCAAGGGTGACCAGGTGACCACTGCAGGTGCTAAGGCAGGCTTTCTGTCTGTCCGTGCACCACGCTGCACCCAGAAGCAGCCAACAGCAGGTCCAGCTCCTAGGTGGATCAGCCGCAGGGCTCTGTGTGCTGTCCCTACCCCAGGCACAGGCTCCGCACTGCCATCGGCCAGTTCCCAGCCAATGGGAGCTGGAGGCAGTGCCTGTGGATGAGAGCAGTGCACAGAGCTGCTTGAATGCTTCCACCTCGTAGCCGAACCTGCTGCTGGCCACTTCTGGGTCATGGGCAGGGCTTGACAAATCATTGAATATACTCACCCGTGGCGAGTAAATTTTAGCCGGTTGCCCCGTTCACCGGCGGCGTGCGCATGTGCAATGTGGGTCTTGCGCATGCGCAGTGCAGGGCTGGCGAGTAGTTTTCGCCGCTATTTGTCAAGCCCTGGTCATGGGCATCGACAGTTTTCTTCAACTGGGTCATGAGGAAAATAGTTTGAAAACCACTGCTGTGAGAGACCTCATGCTGCTAGCAAACCCTTCTCATCAGGTTTCTCCCAGTCAGTCAGTGGCCCCACCTGCCCAAGGCAGGGGAAAAAAATAAAGATTTTCAGGAAGGGCTCAGCGCTGATCACCCTCCCCAGTAGTGACCAAGAAGAAGGCTGAGAGTTGTTATGATGACAGTCTCCTTTGAAATGGCATCAGTTCCACGAGTCTTCTGAAATGGTGATATCGTGTTCCTCAGAGGTGGTACCGCATTCTGCATCTTCGGTGGGCAGCATCGCTGTACTGGCACTGCATTGGTACTGTATACCCTATAGCTGTCAGGGCTGCATCTGGGCTTGACTTTTTCTGGGACTCTAGCATCGGCGCTGGTCATCATGGTTTGTATTGCTGCCTTTCTCTGCTAAGACCTCTTTGGTATGTCCTACGGGCCTTACACTTACTCTGGAACCGGAGTCCCCATTGTCAGATACCTCTCCTTTGTTTGCTCTATCCAGGAAGCTGCCGGGCATGGGAATCCACAGTATTTCAGAAGAAAATAGCTGTCTAACCTGGACGAGACTGGTGGCTACTTCTCATGTAAAATCCGAGGTTCTTTTGTTCGATATCTCAGAGATGTGCTTCTTAGTCATAGGAATTTTGTGTATTGACATCCTCCTCTCTCTATGGTAATAGGAGTTCTTCTAGGAGGTCTCCACCTTCACCTAGACTAATCCTTGAGTGTGTCCCTGAAGGAAGTCCCTATTGCTATAGACCTCATGCTTCGCTCTCCCTGGTTCCTGTCTTTGTGGTATCATTTGGCCATTCTCTTATGGGGCACAGATGTGGCCCTGTTAGCCTCTATGGAACTTGCATTTGGATGGCAGGTGAATCTGCTGGTGAGGAACTGCTACGTTGTGGTTTTTTTGTAGGGTCAGTTATCGCTCTTTGTTGGCTTAGGATGATTTTATGCAGCGGGATGAGGTTGTACAATGGGCTGAGAAGCTTCTTCAAGAGACCAGAAATGCATTTCAGGCTGTGGCTTCAGAAGGCCAGTTAAAGGTGAAGACCACTCTGCAGGCCTCACTGGATGCCTCTGGCACTGCCAGCCCACTGCCTTCACACGGGAAGAACAGTTTGGTTGCAGTTATCCGGTATTTCAAAAAAGGGTCAGGCTGCTATTGAAGGGTTGCGGTTACCACCAAGCACTGACTCTTAGAGATCAACTGGAAAGGATATTCCAGATAATATCAGTCTGTGTCAACTCCCTGTCCGGAGTTCTTACTTTAATAATTCCTGAATCACTTAGAATTTGTGATTTTTATGGGCTCCCCTTTTTGAGCAAGCAAATCTCTATGGAAGGTGCTCATTACACCTGATATTTCCACCATCAACAATAAGTAGGCAAGCCATGCATACGTGCAGTTCTGATTCCCGTTTGCACTACTGGCAGAGTAAATGGTGAATCACAGAATCCTAGAATCAAAGAGCCAGATTCTGCTTTTATACCACAGTTAATCGATAGCAACTCCACTGATGTTAATGGAATTACTGTGTTGTAAAACTAGTGTGAAATCAGAATAAGGCCCCTCGTAATAAGAACGGCCGTACTGGGTCAGACCAGAGGTCCATCTAGCCCAGTATCCTGTCTTCTGACAGTGGCCAATGCCAGATGCCAGAAGCAGTGAACAGAGCAGGTGATCATCAAGTGATCCCTCTCCTGTCATCCGTTTCCAACCTCTGACAAACAGAGGCTAGGGACACCATTCCTACCCATCCTGACTCACAAGTATTGATTAATCTAACCTCCATGAATTTATGTAGCTCTTTTTTGAATCCTGTTAAAGTCCCGGTCTTCACAACATCCTCTGGCAAGGAGTTCCACAGGTTGACTGCTTGCTGCATGAAGAAAAACTTCCTTTTGTTTGTTTTAAACCTGCTACTTATTAATTTCATTTAGTAATCTCTCGTCCTTAGATTTGAAGGATCTTCTGTAATGGGAAAAATCAAATAAGGTCTCCAATTTTGTGCCTTTAATTTTGTGGTTCAGGAGGACAGATATCTTTGACACTTTGCCTAGATTATAATTTTTGGTTTCCTGGTTTCCATCGTTGTTCTTGTCTGTAGACTCAGTTTGGGCCTCACCCAATGCTCAGTATGAATCTTTATTTGGGCTTCAGTGGACTTTGGATTCAGCCCTTTGTACTTGATGGAAAGGCAGAATATCTATGCTTAAAGAAGATCTCTGATTGTTTCTAACTAAGCACATGGAAAACAGTAGATTATGGGATGTAGAGCAAATACACTGCACAGTAATTAAATTCTCCAGCTCAGCAAAAGATCAACCAAGAGTGAACTGGTATGTCCAAAACCCATTTAATCAGACTTTTTTTTTTAACCAGTGTGATTGGTTTTCCTTTGGCTTATATTAACTATTTCTTTCTTTTTAAAAGGTAAAAGTCTGACTCCAAGCCAGAAGAGTATAACAATTCCCACATCCCTACTCCATGGCTATGCAGACCACACAGATAGAAAGATCTATGTGACACCCCTCCCCGCATCTTCTTCCTCCCTTCATGCACTGCTTTCTAGACCAGAAGATAGCAAACTTAGGGAAGGTTTTAAAGCTTAAGATGCACTAAGGGAATACTAGAAAATGAGCAGCAATTTGCTTGACTTCCTAATTGCTCTCTGCAATGCCAATTTATAGGTCTCATAAACCGCCTGGGAGAATTAAGCCATTCTTGGTTTTCAGCTCTGGTAAGGATACAGGTTGCCATAAATACTCATGGTGAAGTTCTTTTCTTCAGCCAACAATTCAAGCACCTTTGTGGGTTTTTTCCATCTATTTGTAGACAGAGGAACAGTGAAAATAGAGAATATTTGAAATGCAAAATAGTCTATGAGAAATACACAGCAATTGGCTAATGTTTACAATTTATTTGGACAAAACTCTCAAAGAAATTATCATAAATGTCACTAACATAAACATTCTGTGCAGGTTTTATAGATAAGAAATTATATTAGGTGCATAAACTTGTAATTATTGTAAAGAAATAGAGAACTAATTGCAAATTAGCAGTTTGAACAGTGAGGGGAAAAAAGTATGGTGTATGTGACTATGGGAGTTAGTTTGTTCCCTATGACACTTGAGATGATTACAAGCAATGAATAATTCTACCCTGAAACATATTTCTTCATAGAGTCGTGGCATCCTCTAACTTTACAATCAACTGGTAATTTTGTTAATTAACTTGCTTCTTCTAGATCATGAGCAGTGTTGGGCCAATTCTGTGTGCTTTGAGAAATCTCATATTGGAAAAAAATATTTAGGAATGTGATCACAGAACACATTGCAGGAGAGTTAACATCAGAAAGAATTAACCGCAGAGTTATTTCTGGCTCTGCGCAGTGTGGTTTCATTACCTTGTATTGTGAAAGATTTGTCATGCCCTGGGATCAGAGCAATGTTTTGATAGGGATGTACCTATTCCAGGTCATGCAGATGTAATATAGTAGTGCCCAGAGAGTCCCAGTGAGATAGGGCCCCACTGGGCTAAGTGCTGTACATACACCTAGCACAAGAGAATCCTTGCCCTCGAGAGCTTACCTTTTAAATAGATGAGAGAGAGAAAGGGAGTGAAATTACCTCCATTCTAAGAATGGAGAATTGAGTCACAGAGCGATAAAGTGCTTGATCCCAGGTTACATGGGGAACGTGACCAAGCAGGGATGTGAACTGAGCTGTCTGGTGTCTCAGTCCAGTGTCATAGCCACTTCACCGCTGAATCCTCTGCTGAATGGCTATTCTGTAGGTAAGCAGAGGGCTTGCATAGCTAATTCTGTCAATCCAGACTCTTCCACTATCACTACATTCATGAAATCATAAAGCCCCCCTGCCCAAAGCAGGACCAACCCCAACTAAATCATCCCAACCAGGGCTTTGCCAAGCCGGGACTTAAAAACCCCTAGGGATAGAGATCCCACCCCCTCCCTAGGGAATCCATCCCAGTGCTTCACCACCCTCCTAGGGAAATACAGGGCGTCCCCGTTATGTCACCCCGGTATACATCTGTTCTGCACTAAAGTCAACGTTCGTAGGAACTGATGCGTTTATAAGTCCTCCCATTCCCCACTCTTAAGTCGCGCGCAAAAAAAATTGTGCAACTGGAAGTCAGCTGTGGGGAAAAAAATTCCCCGCTTTAAGTTGTTTCACTGTAAGTCCAAATTTTTTGGAACGTATCTTGGACTTATAGTGAGGATGGGCTATAGTTTTTCCTCCTAAACAGTAACAGCTAGGACCCTCAAATTTGGTATGCAGATTCCGCTTGTCCTAACTTAAAGCAAGGCCAGGATTTAGTTGTGGCAGGAGAATGGGAGGTGCCTGGAATCTGATTGTTTTCCATAACATGACAAGGGAGGGGACTGATCAGAGGGACGCGACAGTCACCTCTGGGGATTGCGAGGGCTAGAAGGCCGGGCCCAGCGGGTAGTGATCAACGTCTCGATGTCAGGATGGCAGTCGGTTTCTAGTGGAGTGCCCCAAGGTTCGGTTCTGGGACCGGTTTTGTTCAATATCTTTATTAATGACCTGGATGAGGGGATGGATTGCACCCTCAGCAAGTTTGCAGATGACACTAAACTAGGAGTGACTTAGACAAATTGGAGGATTGGGCCACAAGAAATCTGATGAGGTTCAACAAGGACAAGTGCAGAGTCCTGCACTTGGGACGGAAGAATCCCAAGCATAGTTACAGGCTGGGGACCAATCAGCTAAGTAGTAGTTCTGCAGAAAAGGACCTAGGGGTTACAGTGGATGAGAAGCTGGATATGAGTCAACAGTGTGCCCTTGTAGCCAAGAAGGCTAATGGCATATTAGGTTGCATTAAGAGGAGCATTGCCAGCAGATCCAGAGATGTGATTATTCCCCTTTATTCGGCTCTGGTGAGGCCACATCTGGAGTATTGTGTCCAGTTCTGGGCCCCCCACTACAAAAAGGATGTGGACGCATTGGAGAGGGTCCAGAGGAGGGCAACCAAAATGATTAGGGGACTGGAGCATACGACCTATGAGGAGAGGCTGAGGGAGTTGGGTCTGTTTAGTCTGCAGAAGCGAAGAGTGAGGGGGGATTTGATAGCAGCCTTCAACTTCCTGAAGGGAGGTTCCAAAGAGGATGGAGAGAGGCTGTTCTCAGTAGTGACAGATGGCAGAACAAGGAGCAATGGTCTCAAGTTGTGGTGGGAGAGGTCCAGGTTGGATATTAGGAAAAACTATTTCACTAGGAGGGTAGTGAAGCACTGGAATGGGTTACCTAGGGAAGTAGTGGAGTCTCCATCCCTAGAGGTGTTTAAGTCTCGGCTTGACCAAGCCCTGGCTGGGTTGATCTAGTTGGGATTGGTCCTCCCTAGAGCAGGGGGCTGGACTTGATGACCACCTGAGGTTTCTTCCAGCTCTATGGTTCTATGATTCTATGAGGGGCGGGGACAGTTACGCTGCAGAGATACTACTGGGGGCAGCCATATCAGGAAGGGAATGGCCAGCCGGGGATGGGGCTCATCATCTTGCTGACCACTGGCCCAGGTAAGTGGCCTCCACACCCAAAACCCTTCACCTCTGGCCTTCGCCCCCTGTTCTTGCCCGGGGGGGGTGTGTGGAAACCCCACTGGCCCCACTACCACATTCTTCCCGTGGGGCACCATCAGGGCTGGCCAACACAGCCCTGGACCTTCCCCGCACCGCCGGGCCCTGGGAGCACTGGTGGGAGGCCTCTGAGTCTCCCCTCGCACCCCGGCCAGACCTGGGCACTTGCACAAAGAAGGGAGAGAACATGCCCTTAAGATTGTACTTCCTAATTAGCTAACATGGGAATCAGACAAGAGTGAGGGGTGATAAATGTCACAATTCATTTTAACCATGGAAACGACATTTCAAGAGGATGCACTGTCTGTTGTTGTAATTTTCACAGGCTTTCATAGGAGTTCAGAAAGGCAACAGAAAACTATAGTGGAAAAGGCAAACTGCCTTTTAAAATCTCTACCAATGATGTGTTTTAACTATATGATTGATGGTCCCTTTTATTCTTTTCATTTATTTACAGAAAATTATTTAAACACTGCCACCATGATTAACCACTTTGCATTTTTCCTGTGTTACTAATTGAATTAACTCATTGGTTAATTAATTTGCTATCAAATTAAATAAATTCAATAGCGAAAACATAGCATGATAAAAAGGGCACGTGGGCACGACGAGATGCCTTCTGTGCTCTGAGTCTATCCATTTGTATAAGGGCTGCATTTTGTACATTGAGGGTTGTAGTCATCCTTGAAGTGAATACAAAGAAGTATTGTGACTCACTCCCAGTGTTTCTACTAGCATTATAAACTGTAAGAGCACTTTATGAATAACAGAGTCTAGAATGAATTCATCCATGTTTCACTCTCTAACCATCTATTATGCACACCGAGCCAAGTTCTGCCCCCAGATACAGATAATTCCCATTGAAACCCACCCACTGTATTTACTTGTAAAGATGAAAGCACTTCTGTTACTTTCATAGAGGACTCTCTGTAGCACGGATGAGAATGCAAATACCCTTCCCACAGAGACTGAAGAGAATGAAAACTGTGTAAAACTTGAAGGGGAAAGGACACTCGGAGAGAATAGCATTAGAATTGCGACTGTAACCGTTACCTTTATTAAAATGATGGTCAGAAACTCTTCCCCTGTATTTGCTATTGTGTAAACCCTTCTCGACATGATGATTCTTGATATTATGTTCACTTTTCTAGACAATAACATTTTGGAGTAGAATGTGATACATAGGTCAGATCCAAAGCTCTTTGAATTCAGTGGAAAGACTCTCATTAACCCCAAAGGGCTTTGGATCTTCCCCTAAATACCATGGATGGATGGATGGAATCTTTGAGTCAATATTTCTGTTAGCTTTTGTTCATTTTAATAAAGGAACACAGCTGAGTTTGTATTTTTAACAGAACAGGCTACATGCTGCCCTCAGATACATGACCCTCCTTACTGAACTCCATTGATTTTTGCGGCATGTTAATGTGTTATCTCCACAGGGAAGAATTTGCCTCATATGCTCATGTTTCTGGAAAGAGCTTTGATCACAAAATGTTTTTAATTTCATATCTTGAAAAGAATTAAAGGCAGAGGACTACCTCAAATTCAGAAGGGCTCCTGCTTGTACGTTCTCTTTGTTAATGCCACCAATAACATTTTCCAGGGTGCTGCTTAGCTTGTGATGACTGCATCATGGCTTTGTGGCACTCGTCACGTGAGCTGAAATCTCTTCAACAAGAAACCTAATTTGGTGTGACTTACAATAGAGAATAAAGGAGGAGGAGAAAGTAGTGAAACAGCCAACTTCTTATGAAAATAATAATAATACAAAGCAAATAGGGGGCTCCCTAGAATGCTTAGTCCGCTTAGGCCTAGCATTGGCTCTGTGAGAAAGCATAGGGCAAGTTCTATTTAATATAAAACAATATCATATTTCTGTGCTGACTATACTGCATAAGTCCCTTTGTTTATCTGAAACGCACCTTGTGATTTTGCTAAGCTTCCCATTTTCACTACAGCAAAGAGGAAATATTATAGGTCTTTACTGAATCAATGTTCCCCGCTGACATATGCTATCTAGTACCTAATGTATGGTGTTACATTTCTGCAGGTGAGTATACACGGTAGTCACTTTTATATGGGGTTTAAAACTAGTGACTGATTTTTTTTATTGTAAATGAACACTAATATTCTTATTTCAACATGATTTTTCATTAAAAGAAAAATTAATAGCTCAGAGTGCCAATGTATGAATAGTGGTTGAAATTATTTGTTGTGTATACATTATCAGATACATTTCGCCTTTTGCTCTGTTTGCAGGCCAGGTGCAAACTGATCCTGATATCTGTGAACGCATTTGTTTATCCTAATTATCTACAGAACAATTTAAACAAGGAATTTCCAGTTGTTCACAAACTCCTTTCTTAGACTGTTTGCTCTTTGTGATTGGCCAACTCTGTCTTTGTCTTAACTGATGCTAGAAACACTTTTTTTTTAAACCAAGAAACAAGGTATAAGTAATGTTTAGCTTTTACATAGCTAGTTAATTAATCAAGGTCAACCCTACGTCCTCCTCAGTAAAAACTACAGTGCCTTGTCTCTCCTAGGATTGTCCATTAAGACCTCTAACTCTTGATATAAAATCCCACTTTTTTGTGTAGTGAGACAAAGCCAAAGTCCCATGGTGCTTTTCCCACTCCCAGATGATGAACTGACATATTTTGAATAAGAGAATAGCAGATGAGAAATAGCGATATATTATTGGTGTTCATGCATAAATACCTTTATTCCCAATTGGGCTGCATGAAGAGCAGCTATTCCCAAAACATTTATGTGAAAAAAAAAGGAGGGGGGGAATGTTTGCAAATTGTGACTAAGAAGGGATCTAAATGTGGTAAAAACAAACATAGGTTCAGAATCCAAATGAATATTCACAAATATTGTTTCTACCATGTCTAGCAGTATAGTATCAGCCCTTTGGCGTTAGGGGGCATCTTTTTGTTTGGTTCATGACGGGAGCTGCTAGGTGGTACTGCATTACCACTAATAATTAATAATAACTGTAGCTGAAGAGTCACTACCACATTCTCCTCCTTCATCACCAGGTGATGTCATTGTTTCCACGAGGAATGATTCATTTGCCATTATTTGTATCCAATTTCTAAAAAAAATCACTGAAACAAAAACTTGAAAGATCTGCCATCAAGAAAGGAGTGGCAGAAATCAGTGTAATCTATTGAAGTCAATCTGAATCTGTCTGATAAATGTGAAGATTTTTTTTTTAAGTTCGTGCTGAGTGAACTTTGATTTGCTTTTAGACCCTTTTCCTGGCTGTGATCTGGGCTCCCTTGGCAATGTGGTTGGAAAATGCGCATGTGCTATGCTAGAGTTGTAAAGCGCGAGCCCAGGAAACCATCCCCTGATCACGGCTGATCGATCTTACCTGCTGTCGTTACAGGAGAGACAAAAAGGGAAGATGGCCGATAACAGGAAAGATGAAGCCAAGGCACCGCACTGGACTTCAAGTCAGCTAACGGAGGCGTCGTCACACCCGCATTCTCCTGAAATTAAGGAGCAAGCTGGCGCAGGTGCCGGACTGGTCAGAAGTGCCAATGGATTTCCCTACAGAGAGGATGAGGAAGCAGGATATGGGCAACAGGGCACGTACTCTAGAACCAAAGAGAATGGGATCAATGGCGAGCTGTCCACAGGAGATAGAGAAACAGCAGGTGATAACACCGGACTCCGCCCCACCCTCCCCTTCCCCTTAATGTCTTGCTTTGAAGTCCTTGGGTCTGCGGGTGAGCACCTTGCATTGTCACACATGTGCGGTACTAGCGCTCAAAGAGCAAAGTCCCAGTGTCGGCTTTTAAGTACTTCCTGGGCTATCCTTTCAGTGGTTCCACTGCAAACAAGCAACTTATGTCCTAACCCTATGTGACAAGGACCATGTCTTCATCTGTGTAGGTACCATGCTCCCCTCAGCGGGGCCCTATTCCTGCTTCAGGCCAGCTGGCAATATGCTAATGTAAGCTTTAAATAACATCTGATATTGAGCCTGGTTTCTGACTGGTGACATTCAGCTCCCCAAGGAGCTCGGTGGAAATTCAGAGGGAGGGGAGATGAGAGTCAGGCCTGTTGTGATATCATGAAGCAATAAAACCACAATCAGAAAAGGAAAGCCCTTTTTCTTTTGCTAGGACAAATCCCGAAGTCTTTTCTCAGGGCCAGATTCTGCCAGATTCCACTGAGTAGTATCTCATTGAAATCCGTGGGATCACTCATGGAGAAAGGCATTACTCCCATGCATACGAGTAGGTACACTGTGTAGATGTTAGCAACAAAGCTGACGCTGCTTTGTCGCTAAAAGTCAGCTTGTGTGAATGTTGTTTGTCTGCACTTTTGCCAACAAAATACATCCACCCCCTATAAGGAGATTTTGCAGCATTCACACTTTTGCTTCCCACAGCAAAATTCCGTTGTTCACGGGAGCAGGGTGTGTTAAGCACCTGTGAACACCAAAAGTTTTGTTGATCAAGTGCAAATGTAAACATACCCTAAATATGCCATATTCTGGCCTTCTGTGAGGTTTTTGTGACTTTATATAGGCATATCTCCCTTTGCGAACATTGGGAGCTTCATCAGTGTATAAACGGAATAAAACTTTAGGATCTGGCCTGATGGGAAAAAAAACCTGCTTTTGTCTAAATTAATGAAATATGAAAAATGAGCTTCTTATTTTAGAAGTAACAGTCAAACTTTCCTTTGAAAAACTCTCAATTTAAGACCGCAGAGCACAATGCAAGGGGAATTTCTCTCTCTTACAGACATTGCTGCTCTAGATGCATGCATCCATGAATGCAAGGAGGATTATTTTAGCACTATTTACTGGCCATTGGCAGTACTTTATGCCACCCTTAATTTCTCAGCAATTGGACAGTTTTAAATCTGTGGCCCTGAATGTAGTTTCGTAAGAGAGTGTGCTGGAAATGACAGGTCTGTGTAATGTTGAAAGATTATTCTTGTGGATAGCAATAATTCAAGAGCCCAGAAATAAAGCAAACCCAATGTTCGAGGACTAGTGCAGGTATGTTCTTGGTTGTCCTTTGAGTAGAACGATCCCTTTTCCTTCCCAATCATACAACTTCTTTCTATACTGAACCACAAATAGCCACATTCTCAGCTCATTATGTATTATTATATTGTATGCCACGCACTTTCTAAGTAAGAGAGGAAGGATGGTCCAGTGTTTACAGAGCCATCCTGAGACATAGAATTATAAAAATGTAGGGCTGGAAGGGACTTCAAAATGTCTACGCCAGCCCCATGCACTGAGGCAGGAAGGTGATCCCTGACAGGTGTTTATCTAATCTGCTCTTAAAAACCTTTAATGGTGGAATTCCACAGCCTCCTTTGAAAGCCTCGTTCAGTGCTAAGCCATCCTTATAGTAGGATAGTTTTTCTAATATCTAACCTAAATCTATCTTGCTGCAAGTTAAACTGAGTAATTTATATCCTGCCCTTGGTGAACATGGAGAACAATTAATCACCAGCCCCTTATAACAACATTATATCTATTCAGAGGCTGTTTTCAAAGGTTCCCTCAGTCTTATGTTTTGTTGGGAGGTCAGAATTCACTTCCCTGCTCTGCCATAGATTTCCTGTATGACCTGGGGCAAGTCACTTAGGGTACGTCTACACTGCATGGCTATAGCTACCCTGCGTCTACACAAGCCACCCGTTATTTCAAAATATTTTTCGAAATAATGGTTGCACTATTTCACCATCCCAGTACACCTCGTTGCCCAAAAGTTAAGGGATGGCTCGAAATAGTGCATTATTTTGACATTTGGGGCTGTGTAGATGTGCCAGATTTCAAAATAAGCTATTTCAAAATTGTTTCGAAATAATATATGCAATTTGCGTAGCGCAAATTCCGTATCTTATTTTGTGTTTAGGGTGCTGTGTAGACAATACCCTTAGTCTTTCTGGGCCTCAATTCCCCATCTATATAATGTGGACAGTACCACTGCCCTGCCTCATTGTATATGTGTGTGGGGGGGGGGGGGGGAAGGATCGTGAGAAGAAAGACATTGAAGAGCATGAGGTACTCGGATGCTACAGTGATGGGAGCCATATAAGTACCCAAAATAGGCCTTATAATCTAAGTGTACAGTGGACAGATGGAGAATGAGATGGGGCAAAGTTCTGGCAGTGCAGATCAGCAAACACCTTGTTAATTCCAGGATTTCTCTTGTAATTTAGGTGATTTTTCTGAGGCAAAGAGTTGGCCAATAAGACATTTGAAGGTGAAGCAGTATAATTCATTGGCCTGGGCATTAGACTAGGGGTGAAGAGACTTGGATTCAATTCCTCTCTCTGCCAGTGTGTGAAGTTGGATGGGCTGCTTTACCTCTCTGCACCTCTGTTTGCCCTCCCATACTTTCTCTTATCTTAAATTTATGTTGCAAGCTCTCTGATTCAGGGACTGTTTGTTATTACGTGTATCGACCATTTCTAGCACACTGGAGCCCTGAACTCAGTCAGGTCTTCTAGGTGCTACTGTAACACAAATAATTAATAATAACCTAAAATACAATACACTTCTAAGAACCTAAAATTGGGTCTGGATTTAAACATCTGGGGAGAAAGTGCACAAGGAGTCAAAGTAAAGCACCATAATTCAAATTTATAGAGCTTTTACCTGGGGGCAACCACTATAACATAAACCAGAAGAAACACTGCCGGTGTTGTAGCCTAGAAGTACAGGACAAAAATGAAAAATACCTGACCTGAAAGTATAAGTACAAACATGTCAGCAAACCCTTGTTTGGTGTGTTTAAAATGTATGTGCTATTGAATTTCTCTTTTTTTAAAATTCAGTGTTGTGATGACTAACCTGTCCAATTTTTATAATTGGAGGTAAAAGTAGCTGTAATCATTGTAAAATCTTTTCTCATAAGAAGCTTTAATGTGTCATTATGTATAATGACTCAGTTAATCTCGTTTCATTACATATCTAATTAGAAGATTTGCCCGGGGTAGCCTGGATCCTTCACTGTGGCTAAGGACTGGGAGCAGTGGAAGGGTTTTGGGCAGGGGGGCTACTTACCAATAGGGTTGCCAGATAGTCTCCCAAAAAATACTGGACGCGCAGTATTTTTTGGTCGAGCAAAAAAAAAAAAAAAAGGAACGCGGGATAATAAGCCCCCCGTTCTGGGCCACCCAGAATGACGATTGCAACCCTGCCTCCCAGCTGGGACTCCCAGGCTGGGAGGTGGGGCCATGATCAGCACTGGGAACCTGTGATTGCGCAGAAGCCTTGCGGGGGCGGGAGGAGTGGCTGTCACTCCCAGCCACTCCCCCTGCCCTGGCTAGGCTTCTGAAGCGCCCAGAGCGGCGATCGTGGCCCTGCCTCCCAGGCTGGGAGGCGGGGCCACCATCGGTGCTGGGAGCCTGTGATAGCGCAGAAGCCTGGCGGGGGGTGGGGGAGTGGCTGGGAGTCCCAACCATTCCCCCACCCCCGCCACGCTTCTGCGCAATCACAGGCTCCTAGCGCCGATCGTGGCCCTGCCTTCCAGCCGCTCCCCCCGCCCACGCCAGGCTTCCGTTGGGTGCGCTGCTGGAGAAATCAGACATTGACATTGCACACGTCCGGTATTCTCTGATTTTTTTTTACTGGACAAAGAGTGCAAATACCGGACTGTCCAGTAGAATACCGGACACCTGGCAACCCTACTTACCAATGTGCTGGCAGGCAAGATGGCGGAGCCCCAGTTTACAGACAGGGATAGGACGTAGGCTGGGGGTTTGCATTGCTCATGTAGTTACCTGATGAATTACTGGCTAACAATGCGAGAGAGCTGAAAGAGTCCCCCCACTCTGTTGAAAAATTGTTGCAAACACCATGGCCCAGCAGTGAGATGACTAGCTCAGCCTCCCTCTCAAGATAATATCAATCCACTGGAGAGGTGTGTGGAAGGGAGTACATGATAGATGGGTGTCCCTGCGGTGGGGGTATATTGTGTGTGGATGGGTCCAGAGATTGGTAAAACCTGGGCAGTAGGATGGGAAATGTAGAAATTATACTGGAAATTAGGGAGGTAATGGGAGTTGGGAGGGAACTTAGGGGTCAAGCAGAGAGGCTGAAAAGGATTTGGAGGGATACAGAGGCTGAGGTGAGGGAAAGGACATGAAAGTAAGAGAGAGAGAAAGAGTTCAGTGGCAGAGTAAGGGGGCCAGGAAGAGGCAGAAAACAGTACAGAAACAGAGAGACACAAAAAAGAGGTAGAAAGAAAGGGATGAAAGCACCCTGCTAGACACAGCACATCCTGTGTGACAGTGTGCAATGCCTCAAGGGAGCAAATTCAGAGCAGTGATGGGAGAAGGGCTGGAAAAGAAACCTGGGGAGAAGCAAGTCCTCTGAATTAACATGCTGCCTGATGGAGCTGTTTATTTTATCACGCTCACTGCTGATTTGTTCAGCTGAACTCTCCGGGGGACGTTTAAGAAATAGGTTTACAAAACTCTTCCATGATCCACTTGTCTGTAAACAGCCATTAACTGTCTCCAAAGAAGCGGCGGAGAGCCTTGTGCTGAAGGGCTACCCTGGGCCTGTAAAGTTGGCTTTGAGTCTGTCACTGCCCAAGAAGAGAGATGATGAGTGAGAGCAAGCTCGCGCCCTTGAGCCACCACACAGTGCCAGGCGGACAAAGCTCTCCAGCCACACGACTGGTTTCCTGCACCCTGTCCGCAGCTGCGTACGCTTCCCAATTGGCTGAGGAGAATGAACAGGGCTGCCATTTTAAAAACGGCTGGGGAGGTGTTCAAAGGGTTGTCAACACAGCCACGGTCAGTCGGGGCTGGGGGATGCACTGCTGAGGGCTGTGTCTCCACAGCCTTTGAGGACACTGTCCTCTGTGGGTCAGCTAGAATAGCACTGCAGTAAAACCAAGTAAAACACAGGGGTTTGCTCTCATTCCGGTGTTTGTAGGGTTGCCTGGTGTCCGGTATTGACCCGGACAGTCCGGTATTTTTGCCTCCTGTCCAGTAAAAAAATTCAGAAAATACCAGACACCTAAAATGTTAGGGCCAAAAAGCTTCAGAAGCATTTCTTAAAGGGGCCATGCTGTTTTTTATTTGTTTGTTTGTTTGTTTGTTTATTGCTCAACTTTGATCTCCCCTTTTCTTTTTTTCAACAGAATTTTTTCCCCAGTGGTTTGGGGGGGAGGGGGCAGATGTTTGGTTTTTTTGGTTAAACCATCTGGCAACCCTAGTTGTTTGGCACCTGCACTCCCGCCTTATAAGCCCTGCAGTCTGCCTCAGGGCAATGCGGACACATGGCCCTGCCAGCAGAGTCTGCACCCAGTCAGGTGGAGCACTTGTGCTCAATTGCTTGTGCTGGCTCTGCAGCGATTCAGCTTGTGCTAGTCAGGCAATTCAGAGACTGGATCAACTTTTCTAGCACTTACTAGTCGGCTAGGCCTGAGCCAGCTCCCACTAAAAACCAATGAGGAAACCTTCCATTGACTGTAATGGGAGCTGGACCAGGCCAGCAGCTTCCCAGAGAGCCAGAGCGCCTTCTCCCTGCTGTGACTCCTGGGCATCTGCACACCTGCCTCCAAAAGTGGCTGCATTTGTCAGGCCTAATTAGGAGAGTCTAGAGGCTGAACTGCAGTGTCATGAGCACAGTGGGATGCGTGGGATGAGCACACCAGCCTCAGCCTGGTAATCAGTTTGTCCTTCGATACATTCAGACCTTTTTACCTTTTTCCTTCTGATCACTTCCCTAATTTAATCTTCCTTTCTCCTACTCTCTCTCTCTCTCTCTCTCTCTCACACTCTCTCTCTCTCTCTCACACTTACACACACACACACACACACACACACACACACACACACCGGTACTAATAATGATACTGGCAGCATCATTCTGCACTCTACGGGATGTTGGGCAGAGGGAGAGGATGATTTTGGCAATGCCCGTGATACTGCAGCGTTTCTCCTCTTTGTTCAGCTGCTCACACTGCACCCCAGTCCTTGCAATTCTGAAGCTGACATTGCTTTTAATAGACTTAAGTGACTTGTATCGTGTCTGGCATGCAGGAGAAACCTCCCTGCCTTTTGTTTCCAGCATGCATTTTCCATTGGGATACATTTAGAATAAAGTGCAAGAGGCAGGAGCAGCGAAGGAAAGAGCTCGGAAGAAGGAAAATCAGTGAGATCTAAAGACAAATTTCATTTATCTTTCATTTGTTATTTTCACCACGTTCCAAGAATGCTTCTTATTGCTTCACAGGTTAGTCCCATAGGGACAGAGCTTTAATTAAGCCTGCCAGTCTCCCTCCTTTACCCCGGGGAATGACGATTGTAATTACTGTGTGCTATTCATTTTGCTTACTGATAGACGCAAGCAACATTCATTGCATTTCACAGATCTGCAATTCATGCATTGCCTGTTAGAAGTAACATGAATCTCCTTCTCAGAGGCATCTGAATATATGAAGACATGATCAGATTATGCTGTTGGAGAAGGGTTAGAGAGAAGCTGTAGAATGCAAGCTCCTTGCTGTATTCCCTGGGCAATGTTTTTCTCGGTTAAGACTCCTGGATAGCTCCTCCTCCTGTGGTTCATTTGGAGGGGGGTGGGAATGAGGCCAGGGTAATTCTCCATCCCACCTTCTGAAATCGCTGTCCCCTGGCCCTTTTTGTTTAATAACGGCTACGAATGGGTTTTTCTGTGGCTTATAGGATCGTTCGTTAACTTTGGTAGATGTTTGATTCAGCTCAGTCTCATCTGGGTGTGGGTTTCCCCCTCTCTCTGAGGAATTTCGTAAATCAGTCACTGTCTCTTGTAGTATTTCATCTCTCTGCCACCCCTTTTCATCACCGAGTGCAGCTTTTAAGATCCTGTCTCTTCTCTGAGCTGACAAGGCTGTCGGGATGCCTGGATGCTGACTCTTTGTCTGCTTCAGAGTGTAATAATGCAAGAAAGCAGATTTTTGAAAATCCGCAGCCAGACTCTTTAGAAGGGTTCAGGTCCCATCAGGAAATGGTCACATTTGCCAAGCTCCTCAGCACCCAATAGGTCCTATTGAGAGCAGTGAGAGCCACCGCATGATGAACGCTTTTGAAAATCTGGGTGCTTCACTTCCTAAATGGGAACTGAGCTCTTTGGAAATCTGGCCCCAGTGTAGGTACTGACACCTCTGGAAAGTCTGTCCATGAATGCCCAGTGGAAGGGTTTCCAACAGTGGCATAGCAGGACAGGAAAAGTGGATGGGCCCAGCTTTCAGGTGGGTGGGCAATAATGGGGGGTGGAGAGAGGGATGGAGGCCCCTGGGGGGGCAGGCAGGGTGGATTAGGTGTGCAGGAGAAGGGGGGCCTTGGGGAGAGGGGCAGGAAAGGAAGGAGGTAGGAGGGGACCGATGCCTTGGGGTGAGGAGCAGGAAGGGGAGAGGGTGCAAAAGGGATCCAGGGCCGTGGCAAGAGGGGTGGGAAGAACAAGGACCCTGACATTTGGGCAAAGCTGCACCTGCACTGCTATCTCCCTGCAAACAGCTGCCAGCAGCACTGCTGGCAAGTTCCCTATTTATTCACATCTTGTGAGCAATACATTGTATGTGCACCAGGGTACATGCAGATGAGGGATAATTACTCCAGCCAGGACAGGTGGGGCATTTCAGAACTCACCACTCAAAGAATTAAATGTAACATGTAAGAGAAATAAAAAGGTGAAATGTATAGACCAGTGAAAAACACTAAAATAGCACACTTCAAAAGAATAACATTACCTAGAATCTTCAGAGGGGTAGCCGAGTTAGTCTGTAACAGGAAAAACTTAAAAAAACAACAACAAATAGTCTGGTAGCACTTTAAAGACTAACAAAACATGTAGATGGTATCATGAGCTTTCATGGGTACAACCCACTTCTTCAGATTGCATAGCTTATTTTGAGTTAATTTCGAAATAGCTTATTTCATAACTTGGCATTGTCTACACGGCACCAAATTTTGAAATAAACTTCTATTCCAAAACGTACCTTAATCCTCATGGAATGAGGTTTAGAGGGACATCAGAATAGTGCGCCTGTTATTTTGAAAGATAGTTCAAATAACGGATGTGCTGTCAAGACGCGGAATAGCTATTTCGGAAGTATGCCGAAATAGTGCCGCAGTGTAGCTGGTGTGTGTGTGTGTGAGAGAGAGAGAGAGAGAGAGAGAGAGAGAGAGAGAGAGAGAGAGCTAGGATTGTGTGCGTGTGTGTGTGTGACACAGATAGGACAGTATTTTGTGTGTGTGACAGAGGGAGAGGACACTGTGTCGGGGGGAAAGTGTCTGTGGGGCGGAGGAGACAGACAGGACAATGGGTTTTACCCACAAAGGCCTATGCCCTACTAAATCTGTTAGTCTCTGAAGTGCCACAGGACGCCTCGTAGTCAGAACAGAGAGCGAATGTAAATCAAGCAAGGTAGGCAGGCACTCACCCAGCTCACCCCAGACTGCACACAGCAAGCTCCGAGTCCTCCTCAGTGGCTGTGTCTGTACCCTCTCCCCTTGTCAGAGACGGGGTGCAGAGGCAGGGGGACACCCTGACAGCAGCACCCCTGCACAGCTAGGGTGAAAGTCTCTGGAGCAGCAGCTGCGAGACCGAGCAACACACATGCTGCTGGTTGTGCTCCGCTAATCCTGAGAGCAATGCGGCCAGCTGTGGATTTGGGGGCTTTAGGTGAGGCCTGGATGCCGTTGGCCCACTCAGGCCCACCCATGGCTACGCCCCTGGTTTTCAAAGCTCCTAAATGACTTAGGAGCACAAATATTTATGTGGCTGGGGTTTCAAAGATGCCTACGGAGTTTGGCATTGAAATTCACTTGTCACTCCTCTAGCGCCATAAAACTCCTTCGAAAATTCCAGTCTGTCCTTCCAGTCACGCAGAGGCACTTTTGACAATCCCTTCCTGAACCAGCCTTCGTGCAATAACTCCATGGAAGTTTCACTGAGGCACATTTCTTATAATGTTATAAGAGAACCAGACATAAATAGCTAAGATTCTTTAAGGGTAGAGATGCGAGCAGAATACCACTAACTGCGTAGTCATGGCAACCCGAAGGCTAACGTGTTGCAGTTGATGTTCCCAGACAACATCATCAATAATGGCATTGGAGAAACCTTTGATGTAACAACTGGAATAGCAAGGGTGGGATCTGTGTGTATATACACATAAAAAGACGTTTACAACCTATCATTCCAACCACGTTATTAATGCATGATGTACCCTAACACCTGTACTCCCAGAAACTGGCTTTTTAAAATTTCTCTTATTATGGTGGCATAAGCAGCTTTGACTGGGAGGACATGAAACTGACAGATCACTGCTGCTTTTAATTCTATGCTTCATCCTTCGCCTCTCCTGTGAAGGAGGAATAACCTGTCAATTAGGGTACGTCTACACTAGCCCCCTAGTTCAAACTAGGGAGGCTAATGAGGGTGACCGAAGTTGCTAATGAAGCGCTGGATTTAAATATCCTGCGCTTGATTAGCATAATCCCGGCCGGTCACCATTTTGGAAACTGACTAGCCCGAAGTAACTGCCCGCGTCTACATGCGGCAAAGAAGCGGGATTCCGAGATAAACCTCTTAGTTTGAATTAACAGTTAAACCTTATTTCACGAACTAGGGGGCTAGTGTAGACGTACCCTTACAGTGTATTCAACAAAGAGGCAGACCCTGCCCATAGTCACCGTTGTGGGCTGATTTATTTATTTCTGATAATCCCTGTCTCCATCTTCGGACAGAACTTTGTGTTCCAGCATTACTGTCCCTGTCCCACCTTCGTAGCTCGTCCAGTTGGAGTTTTGAGATTCTCCCCTCATTATTTGTAATGGGCCAATCAGTTTCCTCTGTTACTAGAGTGTAAGAAGGAGTATGGTTAATATTACAGTAGTGTCTTCAGGCTTTAATCAAAATCAGGGTTCATTGTGCTAGAGGCTGTACAAACACATAGTAACAGACAGTTCCTTCCCTAAAGACTGTAATCTGGACAGACAAGCCCCACAAAAGAGAGGAAGGGAAAATTGCACCACAGAGAGATGAAGTGACTTGCCCAGGGCCGAAAAGCAAAACAGTGGCGGGGCCAGAAATAGCTTCCAGATTCCCAGCGCCCCATATGCTGGGTCACACTGCCCCTCCACAAGAGGCATGCCTCAGTCTCCTGCAACTGTCTTGCTCATCCTCTGAGGCCAAGAGCGTGCTCCTTTGTGAGCTTGTGTGATGCCAAGAACATTGGTACTGTTAAAGGCTGCACCTGTCTCCCGTCTCAAACCCCTCCACTCATCACCTGAGAGCAAATGACCCTGGAGCAGGAGAGCTGATGATGCTCTGACTCAGCATCTCCTGCATGCCGCCTGATTCTTCACTTGCATAAAGAAGGCTGAGAAGGTCATAATTTTTTTTTAAGTTGCATCAGAGCAGCACCCAGGCCCTAGTGCAGCTGGACTACTCAGAGATCCCCTTTGTGCTGTGCATCATAAAACACATAGGAAAATACTGTCTCCCTCCCTGAAGCACTTGCAGTCTACGGCTATGTCTACACAGCAGCATTATTTTGGAATAACTGCGTCTATCCAGCAAGCCGTTATTTCGATATAATGTCGAGCTGGAGGACTTCTTACTCTGACTCCCGTAACCCTCATTTTATGAGGGGCAAGGGAAGTCGGAGGCAGAGTGCTCTAACTCGGACTGTGTAGACAGCGCCAAAAGCCGAAATACACTTTTTTGACTTAAGCTACGCAATTGACATAGCTCGCATTGCGTAGCTTATTTTGGCTTTAGCCCTGCTGTGTAGACGTGCCCTAAGTTAGAGTAGGAGAGACACAAGAACAGGAGGGGAAGGGGAAAGGGCACGGTACAAGGAGGCCAGCAATTAGAAAAAGGAACTATGTAAACCAGGTGCGGCCCTGGTTCTGGAAAGCAACCCTATTTTGGAAGGACACATAAGCATGTGCTTAACATTAACTATGTTTTCAAGTCCCACTGATGTCAAAGTTAAGCAGGTGCTTTACGTGCCCTCCCTGAATCAGGGGCCATGCGTACAAGTTGCTGGGGAACAAAATGACACGTGACCCTTTTTATTATGGCCATTCTAGCTGATTTAGCATTCGCAGCATGCCGCTGAGAGAAGCCGAGGCTGGAGCTCCTTGTCAGTTTTCTATCAGATGTAGTTCAACTGATGGCTGCCGGTGGCTCTAAACGACACAGCTGGCTCACAAAGCAGAGGTAGCCGTCATGACACACCCTCGTGCCCGCTCTATCGAGGGCAGTTTCTCTTTTGTGTCTCTCATTCAAGTAGAACAAAACTTGTTTGCTTGGCAGCATGGCAAAAATGCCGGGCTATATCACAGAGTTCAGCAGGGAGGGATCTTTAGATTATCATGAAGCTGCATTATCATCTTGGGCCATGTGAGGGTATAATCTCCCATTCAAGTGCAGGTCGGCGGCCGGAGGATTTGGTTAACAGGCAGTTAGCAAACCTAAAGGTTTGCTTTGCAGTGGTTCTGGCAGTGCTTGTTAGAATTTGAGTTAAAACGGCTAGGTGGGTGAATTTTTGCAGGTTTTCCTTTATGTCTCCTTCTGAAGAAGCAGGCAAATTCACCCCAGGAGTAACTCCACTGGCTGCGAAGGCTGACTGGGCCCCAAGAGGATTTGGTATTTATTGCTTGTCTCATTTTAATGCCTTTGTGTCCTTTTCTAGCAGCCACGGGCAGTTAAGAGCTTTGTGTTCCCCGAGGATGCTGGTGCGGAAGGGCTCTGCCAGTGTTTACCACCATCCCTGTGCTAGTCATTAACCGAGTCACCAATATGTTCATTTCGAATCACTTTCTCTCATTTTCCTTTTATGGAAACTAATGTCTGGGGGCTTGAGATTTGACACACTATTCGTTCATTGCTAACCACAATCACAAGTCCAAAGGCAGGCATTGTGAGTTAGACCAGCCTCTCTCCCACACCACCGGCTGCACATGCTTCCTTGGCCCCACCCCAGTTGTATGTCTAGTTAAATGCAGGTACTATGCACAGATTAAATATATGCCCATTCGTACAATGCAAGGATATGCTCCCCACTATCTCCAAGCAAAGAGAGCTGACATCAAATCATTTGAAAAATAATAAGTCATATAAACAAGCTGCTGTTGCCTCTAAGAATGCCAGAGGGTGCAGATTTTTCTCTTCCACGTTGCCATGCCAACATCTCGGTGCACTGTCTGAGATTTCTTTTTAAGCTCCGTTGAGAGCAAGGAGGTAGTCTGGGAGCTTATTTAGCATTCAGAAGTGGAGCCACTGCAATCTGAACAGTCTCTCTGCAAAGGTTCTGAGCCAGAATCAGATGGACTGTCAAAGGAAGCGTGACCTTTTTTCAACACTCACTTCACAAGGTTAGGGGAGTCAGGATACATAGGAAAACCCTGGGAGGTTTTTCCTGAAACACTGCAGAATTGGGAATGCAGTGATTTTTTGTTTTGTTTTGTGTCGATCCTTCTGTGCCGAAAGAGCGCTTTTTTTTTAATGTACCGATACTTCATAAAAGTTTGGCAAGCCTTTGAAAACTGAAGGACTGACAGCACATGCAAACGATCTGGCATGAAATGAAATGTGGCTACCCTAAATCAGTTGTCTGTCCCCTTGCTATCTTGGAAAAAAGTTGACTCTGAGCCAGAAGTTCTGGATTCTGTCTCTGCCTCTGCCACTGACTCCTTGTGTGACCTTGAGCAAGTCATTTAAATCTCTCTGTGCATTGGTTTCTCGTCTGTAAAATGGTAATAAGGGCGTTTTCCTCTCAGAGTTGTTCTGAGGCTAGATTAGCTGTGTTTGTAAAGCACATTGCAGATCAGGCACTACAGAAAGGCAAAGTCTTGACTGATTTATTGTTATTCCACTACAAGATTTACCCAGTGTTCAGGGCAGGGTGGCTGGGAGTGTGGTGGAGGGGGAGTGCAGGAGTCAGGGCTGGGGAGTGAGAAGGGGCTCAGGGTAGGGGGTGGAGGAATCAGGAGTCAGGGCAGGGGGTGTGGGGCTCAGGGCAGAAATGTTGGCGGTGCAGGAGTCAGGGCAGGAGGTTGAATGGAGAGGGGGCCTTAGAGCAGGGGGTGGGAGTCTTAGGGTAGGGGGTGGGGATGACAAAGGTGCAGAAGTCAGGGCAGGACTTTGGAAGGTGTGTGTGGGGGGGCTCAAGACAGAATGTGGGGTGCATGAGTCAGAGCAGGGTGTGGAAGGTGCAGGAGTCAAAGCAGGGGGTGGGGGCATCTGGTGATTGCTCCCCGGAACCATCCCAGACGGCAGGAGATGGGCTGCCCAGCTGGTGGCTGCTCCCTTGGGCCAGCCTAGGATCACAGGGGCCACTCCTGCCTGGCCGGCAGCTGTTCCCCGGGGCAGGTCAGAGCAGCAGAGGCTGCGCTGCCCAACCCGTGACTGCTCTCCAGGGCTGGAGTCCTTGCTGCCCCCCTGTGGTCATTCGGGGGTGTTACTGTGTCTGCTATCAGAGCCCTCCCTTTCTGTTCGATGAGAAACAATCAGATTCCAGACACATCCCATTGTCCTGGCTCAACCAAATCCTGACCCGGCTTTAAGTTTTCTTAAGAGGAAGCTGCCTACCAAATGCGATGGTAATAACTCTTAGGGCATGTCTGCACTAGGAAACTATTTTGAAATAACTAAAATTGATTTAATAACTCCTGAAATAACAAAATCGAAATTGCATGTTCACGCTATGGGGAAACCTCAAAATTAGTCCAAGGCAGTCTCTATTAATGTGGACGCACTACCTCAACTTAGAACCTCAGGAACCACTGGGGAATAATTACTTCAAATTAGTCTGGGGATAGTTATTTCAAAATAGCAGCAGCAGAGAGTCCACACTAATGCTATTTCGAAATAAGCTTTATTCCCTGAGGAAATAACCAGCCTGTAGTTTTGAAATAATGGGCTTGGTAGCCTGGATGCTCTGCTTATTATTTCGAAATAAGGGGGGTTATCTCAAAATAACTCCCTAGCGAATACCAGGGCTTACTCTTTACGGGGAGTTCTTGACTCACAGACAGAGGCACACACACACACTCTGTCAAATATATAGCATATTTGTGCATTGCATAGCATATGCCAAAATAACTGTCAAATGCGAGGAATTGTTTATTGATGCGCACAAAATGAAGATACCACGCCACAATGGTGCAAATCAGATTGTGTGAATGAACCTCTTCCAATCTTTGGAAACACAATCTGCAGGCAGCCACACAAGGGATGTGGGAAGTGAGCATGATATATCATTATCTCTGAGCCAAGGAAACCTGATAACTATTTTCAGAAAGTCGTTTTCACTTGGCACTAAATAGATTCATTACTTTACAGAAATCAGTTTCAGTCAGAACTAGTGTGTATTTTAGCAAGATGGGGGGAAGAAACAGGTGACATTTAATTCTTCAAGACTGATTCATGCCACTGCATGGTCAGTGTGGTGCAGATTTCAAGCACCGTTCTGTCTAAAGTGTTGATAAAACTAACTTCAGTCTCTTGCTTCCGCATAATTTATGCTTATGTTCTTATGTTCTTACACTTATAGAAACAATTGAAGACAAACAAATTGGAGACAGTGCAGCAGAGGGCAGGGAAAATGATTAGGGGGCTGGAGCACGACATATGAGCAGAAGCTGAAGGATTTGGGCGTATTTAGTCTACAGAAGAGAGGAGTGAGGGGGGATTTGAGAGCAGCCTTCAGCTAACCTGGAGGGAGGTTCCAAAGAGTCTGGAGAGAGGCTGTTCTCAGTGGTGAGAGTTGACAGAACAAGGAGCAATGGTCTCAAGTTGCAGTGGATGAGAAGCTGGATATGAGGCAGCAGGGTGCCCTTGTAGCCAAGGAGGCTAACAGCATATTGGGGTGCATTAGTAGGAGTGATGCCAGCAGATCGAGGGAAATTATTATCTCCCCTCTATTCAGCACTGGTGAGGTCACAGCTGGAGCATTTGCATTTGGCTTTGGGCTCCCCACTGCAGAAAATATATGGATAAATTGGAAAGAGTCCAGTGGAGGGCAATTAAAATGATTAAAAGGCTGGAACACATGATTTAAGAGGAGATGCTGAAGGAATTGGTCTTATTTAATCTGCAGAAGAGACAAGTGAAGAGGGATTTGATAGCAGCCTTCAACTACCTGAAGGTTTTTTTTAAAGAGGATGGAGAGAGGCTGTCCTCAGTAGTGAGAGATGACAGAACAAGGAGCAATGGTCTCAAGTTGCAGTGTGGGAGGTTGAGGTTGGATATTAGGAAAAACTGTTTCACTAGGAGGGTGGTGAAGCATTGGGATGGGTTCCCTAGGGAGCTGGTGGAATCTCCATCCCTAGAGGTTTTTAAGTCCCGGTTTGACATAGCCCTGGCTGGGATGATTTAGTTGGGATTGGTCCATCTTTCAGCAGAGGGTTGGACTCAGTGATCTCCTGAGGACTCTTCCAGCCCTAGGATTCTATGATTCTAGGATTAATAAAGAACAGCAGTTTTTACTGCCTATACCACACTGATACCGAGACTGATTTCATTAGTGCAATGATGTATTATACTCCATGCTAGAAAAGGGGCAGGTCCAACCACAGTTACGGCATAATGTCAGTGCTGAACCCATTGCAATGGTGCCCATGCTCACTTATGGTCAGTTGTGATGTTAAGATAAACAAGACAGGAGAAACTGTTCTTACCTAGCTATTCTCTTGCTACAATCCCCCCCCCCTTTATTTAAATATATATTGATATTTTAGTTGATTATCGTGTCAGTTCCTCATTCTTTTATTTTCCTGTCAGTTTTCACTAACATTTCCTATAGCTATATTCCGTGTTCTCTCATTGTTCTAGTTGCATCTCCCTCATCATCCATTACTCCCCCCCCCCTTCCCTCCACACCTTTGGGCTTTCATAGACTCATGGAAGAGACCTTGATAGGTCATCAAGTCCCATCCTCTGCCCTCCTGGCAAGACCAAGCAGTATCTAGACTACCCCTGACAGGTGTCTGTCCAACCTGCTCCTAAATAACTCAGGTGATAGAGATTCCACAACCCCCCTAGGCAATTTGTTCCAGTGTTTAACCACCCTGACAGGAAGTTTTTCCTAATGTCCAACCTAAACCTCCCTTGCTACAATTTAAGCTCATTGCTTCTTGTCCTATCATCAAAAGTTAAGGACAATAATTCCCTCCTCCATGTAACACCCTGTTAGGTACTTGAAAGCTTTTGTGTCTCCTCTCAGTCTTCTCTTTACCAGACTAAACAAACCCAATTCTTTCACAGGTCCTTTCGTAGCTCTTCGTCACTTTTTTTATGGTATGTTCCTGGGTTTATGGAGGAAAAGGTTCTGCTTGAGATGCATGCAGAGTTGCTTAGAGTAGTGAGGTGTGTGTGTGTTTGCATGTATTTCTTGCCATTTTCCATACTGGTCATGGTTCTCTTCAGGATCAATTGACAGTGTGGGAAGCTAGTGACATGGACAAGGACAAATGCAGAGACCTGCACTTGGGACAGAAAAATCTCTAGCACTGCTACAGGCTGGGGACCGACTGGCTAAGCAGCAATTAGGTAGAAAAGGGCCAGGGGATTACAGTGGATGAGAAGCTGGATATGAGCCAACAGGGTGCCCTTGTAGCCAAGAAGGCTAATGGCACATTGGAGTACATAAGTAGGAGCGTTGCCAGCAGATCTAGGAAAGTTCTTATTCCCTTGCACTCTGCACTAGTGAGGCCAAATCTGGAGTATTGCATCCAGTTCTGGGCCCCTGCTATAGAAAGGAGGTGGATGTAATGGAAAGAGTCCAGCGGAGGGTAACCAAAATGATTAGGGGGCTGGAGCACATGACTTGTGATGAGATGCTGAGGGATTTAGGCTACAGAAGAGTGAGGGGGGATTTGAAAGCAGCCTTCCATTACTCCCCCCTGAAGGGGAGCTCCGAAGAGCTTGAAGAGAGGCTGTTCTCAGTGGTGACGGATGGCAGAACGAGGAGCAATGGTCTCAAGTTACAGTGGGGGAGGTCTAGGTTGGATATTAGGACAAATGAGTTCACTAGGAGGTGGTGAAGCACTGGAATGGGTTCCCTAGGGTGGTGGTGGAATCTCCATCCCTCAGTATTTTAAGTCTCAGCTTAACAAAGCCCTGGCTGGGATGAGTTATTTGGGGTTGGTCCTGAGGTCTCTTCCAGCCCAATGATTCTATGGTGTTTTATATGCTACAGACTGCCAGATTAAACAAGCTCAGAATTTGATGCAGAATTTGTTGCTTTTATTATTGCCTTGACACATAGTTTTAAATCAAAGAGATTGGATGATAACCCATTTCCCCTTCCTTAGCCATACAGAATCCTTTTATTGAATGAGGATCAAAAATTATATCTTAAGGTCCCTTTACATCCGTTTTATTCTTCTCTGATCCTTTTTTACGGAGGAGTGGGGATGGGCATTGATTGTACTCAGGCGGGGGGTGGGGTGGGAAATGACATTGGAAATGGGCAGGGATCCAATCTGGGTCAGGGATAATGACTAGGGATGTTAAATATTGGTTAATTGAATAGTCGATTACCCTCATGAATTCTTATTGGTTACTTGACTATTCTATAGTCCCTGTGGGTAAGGCTGGCAGCCAGTGTGCTCCAGCCCCACTCCTGAGGAGCGTCCTGCCATGCCGCACTGCTGCCTCTGTATCAGAGGCAGCAGGATGGGGTGCCAGGCAAGAGCTGATCCGTAGGGGGGCAAGTTTAAAATCCAGCTTCCCTCGCAGACCGGCTGCCTGTCACCCTGTGCTGCTGCCTCTGATACAGAGGCAGCAGTGTAGGGTAGCAGCAGCCCCTGTCCGGGGGAGGTCTGAGTTCCCAGACCTGACACCAGCTAGAACTGAGCTGGGCTGCCTGCCCCCTAATACACTTTAAATGCAGAGCCGTAGCAGGGGCAGGTCCCAGACCTGGCGCGAGCCAGGACTGAGCCAGACTGCTGGCCAGACTGCTAAAAAATGTACTGGCAGGGGAGGGGGGGAATGCGTGTAGTCTATAACATTAACCTATAAGCTTTTGCTTATCGGCTAATTGGCTAATCAACTATACTATTGCATCCCTACTAAACACCTAGCAGGGTAGACTCCTTAATGAGTCCTCACAGAGACTCAGCGCCCACACAGAGAGGCCATACAAAAAAACATGAGCAGGACAGGAACCTCAGAAGGGAGAAAAATTGTTCTAAAAACATATCTAACATCTCATGTCTTTGGAGTCTGCCCTGGGATTCCAACTATTTGTACACAAAATTCTGATGAAATCTGCTCTGTTGGATGTGCCCTCTGTGCAGGCATATAAATATGCAGCATCATTCCTTGCAATCAGTAAGAAAGGGACGTCTGGCTTGATGCAGTCAGGGTAGTACTTTGGGAATTAATTCTCAGAGCCGATTAGTTGTGCAGCTGGTGCTGCATTGCAGGGCTAGTTGCTTAAGCACTGTCTGACTTGTAGGGTGAATCTTCAGGGGGAAAGGGCATTCTACTACTGCATTTTATTGTGCCTCTAATGAGAAGTGTCGGAGTTAAGCTGCATAGACAGAACATTGTTTTCAGTCTCGGAAATAAGGGATAACAATAAACCACGCAGGCTGGGCATTAATGTTCATGTTCCCTGGTTTGTGTGACATTCTTTTGTAGATGTATTTTTAAAAAGCTTGCAGGAAACTCCATGAAATGTAATTAAAATTATCTACGCAGGATGGTGAAATGGAGCTTTGAGGGTCAAATAATCTGGTTGGGTAAAGGGCAAGTCCAGTGACTTCAATTGTGGTTCATCCATATGCATTGGCAGAGAGTTTGGCCCTAGAACTCTGTTTATTTAAAAGCATTAAAATGCATCGTGGATCCAAAAAGTAAGAGTAAAAGCAAGATGTTGGTTTTCCCATATTTAATCTCCCTCAGAGGATTCAAACTCTATATCAGATTTGCTGTTTTGAAGTCAAAGCATTTTTACCTCTGTGAGTACTGAAGGCTCGACTTGGAATAGAAAAATATAACTGTTTTCTTATACAGATTGAACTTCTCTGGTCCAGCAACATCTGTGTCCAGCATGATTTTTGATAGCTGGATGTCCACTTACCGTATGTGTGGCCAAGTTTCTGTAGTCCCAGTCTTGGCTCTCAGTGTTCTGTGCTGTTATTTAGCTCTGATTTCCTCCTAAATGTTTTCTAACATCGCAGTGAGCAGTGGAAGTGTTGGCAATGCTGCTAGACAATATTAAACTTCCGTGGTCCGGCAAATTCTCTGGTTCGGCACCGCTCAGGTCTCAAGGGTGCCAGACTAGAGAGGTTCAACCTGTATATTAATCTCACCATTAGCAGTCATAAATCAACATCATTCTATTGAAGTCCATGGAGCTGTGCTGGTTTGTGATTGCTGAAGATCTGGCCTGCAGTGCTTTGGGGATCACACGTTAGGTGGAAATTGTGTTGATGATGCATTAGACAGGAATAAAATACAGCTTGTTTTTCCTGCCTCCATATTGGCTCTGCAGGGTTATGGACAGTAAACTTAAGAAGATGTGACTGAGAGGACACAGGGAGCCAAATATGTACAGTAATGAGGAGCTATTTCTAAAGCATCATTTTATTTAACATTTATTTGACCTTTTTATTTTAAGGAGATGGTTAAGGAATAACCTTGACGATGCTCTGTTTTGCAGCCAATAGCGCAGGGGTTTTCAAACTTTTTTTCTCATGACCCAGTTGAAGAAAATTGCTGATGCTTGCAACCCAACATAATTTGACTGGAGTGTGGGCTCCGGGGTAGGGCTGAGGAGGAGAGCTTTGGGTGTAGGAGGGGGCTCTGGGTTTAGGGTGGGGGTCAGGACTGGGACAGGAGGGGCTTATCTTGAGCAGCTCCCATTGAGCAGTGCAGTGAAGGTGCTAAGGCAACTTTCTGCCTCTCTTGGCACCGCAGACCATGCTGCCCCCCCTCCCCCTGAAGCAGCCAGCAGCAGGTTCCCAGCCAATGGGACTGTGGAGCTAGTGCTCGGGGCAGGGGCAGTGCATGGAGCCCTATGGGCTTTCCGTTTCCCCCTACCTAGGAGCCGGACCTGCTGTCGGCCGTTTCTGGGGCACAGCACAGTCTGTGGTGCCAGGACAGGCAGGCAGCTGCCTTAGCCTCCCCCACTGCTCGCCTGATCCCCCTGCAACAATGAGACCCAGCGCCCGACATTCCACGCGCCAGTCTTGGGTTGCAACCCCTAGTTTGAAAACCACTGCAACAGATCATGTTTGATTAATGGACCTACCTTGTGTGTCTTTGGGGAGATGGTAGGCATGGTTACTGAAAGCTTTTGAGATGGCTCCTGGACCACAAGAGGAGTTGTCTTTTGTGTATTTGGCCACTTGTGTGTCTTTGAGATTTGGAATTTTTGTTGGACAACCTTAAAATAACCACTCGAGAGTCTGACAGGGATCAGGGAAAAACACTGGAGGGAAATGAAGCTGTAAGTCATACTGAGAAGAGCCAATAGATGGTGATGGAGCCAAACCAAGGAGAAACCGTGGAAAACTGTGATCACAGAGAGATCCAGTTGAAGGAGGGGGCAGAATTGAACAGCTAGAATTGAAGACACGTGGCCGGTGAGAAGGAACGGAAGGAAGATTCTGGAACAGAAACTAGGATACACTAAACAGTAGACTAAAGGAGAGGAAATGAGTCCGTGAGTGGAGCCCAGGACATACATAAAAGAGAGAAAGTGAAGTGGTGGGTAAAAGATAGACGTTGGGAGAGGAGATAGTGTGTGGGAGATGGAGAACTGGGCAGGAACAGACTAAAGAGGAAAGGAGATCAATGGACCAAGCCCAGCCAAAGAGTTTGTGGGGCCCAAAGCAGCATGTTGTGGTTGGCTGCACTGTGTGGCTGGGTGGCTCCCAGCCAGAGCAACGAGTGAGCAGCCAGGTGGGCAGGCACCGGGCAGCGTGGGGCCCTGAATGCGCAGGGCCCAAGGCAACTGCCTTGCTCACCTGGCCCTAAGGCCAGGCCTGCAATGGACCAGGAGATGAATCTAGCAAGAGGGAGAGACTGAAAGCCCAAGACTCTGGGGAGATGGGAGCTTTTTAGGCATCGATCCCACAAATAAAGATGATTAAGATCATAAGGAGAGAAAGTTAGGGTCAAGAATCTTTCCTCAGGGAATCACAGTCTCTCAGTCTCAGGAAGTAAAATTCAAGATGTCCAATAAAACTGCTTGATGCTTTCACCTAAGTCAATTGCAAAATATTAAATTTATTGACAAGGGCCGAGAACTGTGAAGAGCAGCATGTTGATACCTCCCTCGAATGAGCAACATAATCTCATCCTTTTAGAAATGCTGTGTCGTGAAAATTGTTACGTTGCTATTTCAGGGTCTAAACGGTGCGATAGACACATGTTCTAAAGCAGAAGAATTTCCACCAGGTTCTTCTTACAAATACACTCAAAAGCCCTGGGGAAGCCATGCAGTTCCTCCCATGAAAAACTGTAAAATAAAATGTGAGGTGCAAAAAGTTTCACCATTGCCTTGCACCTTGTGCTGTCAAATATCCCCGTGCAAGCTGGGTATAAAATGTAACCAAAACCATGATGGTAGCACCTAGTTTGCATTCCATTTGCACTGGTATAAGTGACTACAGCATGCTGGACAAGGGTAGGTTTGGTTTTTAATCTCAGCTATAGCAACCCGGATAGGGCTACTAAGATTTGTGGAGTTGCAGTCTGACTGCAATAAATCATGGCATTCTAGGATTTGTTTCATAAACACATTACAGGGTGTTTCTTTTGTGTGCTTGTTTGGTTATTTATTTTGATGAGAGTCCAGGAATGGAAGTCAGGAGGTCTGTGTTTTATTCCTGCAGTTACCATTGGTTCTCTAAGTCAGTCACTCACTATGAAATTTTCAGAAGTGACCACTGATTGCGAATGCCTTGATTTTTGGGTGCTCAGCGTGAGCCCCCTTGGGGCATGTTCTTCAGAGGCACACAGCACCTAACCTGTCAGTTCTGTTGCCTCTAATTTTAGGGTATGTCTAAACTACATGGCTCCGTCGACGGAGCCATGTAGATTAGTTTACTTGAAAAAGGGAAATGAAGCGGCGTTTTAAATAATCGCCACTTCATTTAAATCAAAATGGCCGCCGCGCTGTGCCGATAAGTTGTTTGTCGGCACAGCGCAGCAGTCTAGATGACTGCTGACCCCAGAACCCTTCGTCGGCAGATCCTGTAAGCCTCGTTTCATTTCCCTTTGTCATCCTGCCTCATCTGCATGGCTCCATCGACGGAGCCATGTAGTCTAGACACACCCTTAGTGCTGGGAACTCCACATTAATGAAAATCAGGCTCAAAGTGTTTCTGTCAGAAACTGAGCTGCCTAGAATTAGTGGCCTCTTTTGTCCTTAATCTCCTAGCACCTCCATTTCCTGAGCTGTTACACTTGGGTAATATTTCCTGGCTTTGTGATCTCTGGATGAAAAGGGCTAAGTATTACACATCTAGGGCACGTCTACACAGCAGCGTAATTTCGGAATAACTGATGTTATTTCGAAATAACATAGTGCACATCTACCCTGAAAGCCGTTATTTCGAAATCATGTCAACATGGAGGACTGCTTACTCCAACTCCTGTAACCCTCATTTCACGAGGAGCAAGGGACGTCGGAGGAAGAGTGTTCTTCCTTCAACTTCCTGCGGTGCAGACAGCTCCAAATGCTGAATTAAGCTATTTTGACTTCAGCTACGCAGTTGACATAGCCAGAGTTGCATAGCTTAATCTGACTTTTGCCCTGCAATGTAGATGTGCCCCCACAAACAAAAGATACAGGGGTAAAACTGTCTATTGGGTAGTCTGCCACATAAGACTGGTGAATTCTTAATTTTAATGTTTCACTCTCTACTTCCTGCCTGTGGCATTCTTTTGCCTACTGTCTGCCCTCTGCTGGAGGAGTTGATGGGTTTTTTTTTCTCTAGAGCAGGGCATGATATGTCAGATATCCTAACATTATCCCTCATTTTTAAGGGAAAAATAGTGTTTAAAATCAATTAGCTGGCAAGGCATTTGTGCTAAAATCAGCCTTGTTGGGCAAGGCTCGGTGCAGTGACTGCTGAAGAGAGAAAAATGAGTGTTAGGGTGACTTCCTACAGGCCAGGAGGCTCAAGGCAGAAGGATTACAAGTGAAAGGAGAGTCCCTTATTTGGAATTCCAGCAGGGCAGTGAGTATGTGGGAGGAGGGGGAGGGGTTGACTGTTGCATTTAATCTGAAGATACAGGGATGCTGAATTCCCAACAGGACAAAATCAGTTGTCATAGGAACTGAGCAGAGTTGCAGAGCTTACAGGAGAAGTGACATTGCAGGCACTTCAAAGCCTGAGGCGAAGACGGATTACATTGCATGATGAACACTCCCTCGCTAAACCCATTTACTTTGGATTATTATAGGGGAGAGGATTTTTTCCTTTAGGTGGGGGGGAAAACCCAACGCGTCTGGAGCCCTATATTTATCCACAGCACAAGAGTGCAGCCTTTCCCACCATACCCTGCTGATATGCCTAGCTCAATGGACAGTGCCTCTAGGAATGAGAGGTAGTTCAGTCTCTGCCTCTGGTCAGTTCTTGGCTACTCTGGTGATTAAATTTTTCTTGTGATATGAGAGCTTTCACCAGGTATTACCATCAATGTTCCCTCTAATTTTTTCCATCCATGTGCAGAATACTTTTTATTATGTGCACTGAACCATCTGTGGATGTGCACCACCAATAGAAACACATGCTGCCAGCTGCTGCTGGCAGTGGGCACTCTGCCAATCAGCTGGGTGGCATATAAATCTCTACTAGGTGGCCGCTCAAGCACTCAGTTTACAGGGAATATTGGTTACCATCCTGATTTTGGTGACATTTTACACCCAGTTTGCACTGGGATATTTAATAGCACAAGATGCTGGGCAAGGGTGAAACTTTTTGCACCCCGTGTTTTATTTTACATGACCAAATAGACTGAGGCATGGGGCCAGATGCACCACTGGAGTCTGGTTAGCTCAGCACTGCTCTTTTCAAGTCAGCAAAGCTAGACTACCTCACAGCAGCTGAGGCCTGGCTTGTGACTCCTATTTCCTGTCGGCAAATGCTCCTCTCAAAAACAGGGGAGCTATCTGGTCTTCATGCCTTCACTGTGAATTGCAGTGCAGCAAAACAGAAATTCCCCAAGCTCCGTTTGCATTGCAAGTCAGTCACAGACAGCAAATAGCAACTTTTCTTCTTCCCCTTGTTCAAGGAATTTATTGAGGATGTTTGCTTAGCTGAGAACTGCCACCTACTCATCGTCTTCATTATTGGCTTATTTCCACGTTGGCACCAATTAGCGTTGGTTGCCTAGGAAACCGTTCTGCACTCTATTGAGATTCCTGACAGGAGCTGTTCTGTGTGAAAGGTTTTGTTTTCCCCGTTTCAGGAGCACACATGCAGCTCATTTCTTCACCATGCCTTTCTTGTGTTTGCCTAAAATGTAGCAAATTCATAGAATCATAGAATCCTAGGGGTGGAAGAGACCTCAGGAGGTCATCGAGTCCAGCCCCCTGCCCAAAGCAGGACCAACCCCAACTAAACTTGGGAGGGGGGCTGTTGTTTTCCCCTTTGGAGCTATTTGTATCTTTCCTTAACTCTATTTTAATTTCTGCTTCCAAATTATCAGCATGAATTCTCCTTCACTTGCATCCAAATCACTGTTAATGGCGTTGTGAATACATGTGCTATCGGACTCAGACCTCTGTCTCTTTCCTTAGATCATTTTTCCCCTAAATTCCCCTTGCTAGCATCCCTCCCTTCTTCCTGGAGCATTCATTGTGCCTTGCAGCTAAACTTCTGCCCGTACCATAGCGCAGCGGTTTTCAAAAATTTTTTTTAATGACCCAGCTGAAGAAAATTGTTGACGCCTGCAATTTAACAGAATGTGACCAGAATGTGGGCTCCTGGGTGGGGCTGAGGATGAGAGCTGTGGAGTGTAGGAGGGAGGGAGGGTCAGGGCCAGCCAGCAGCAGGTTCCCAGCCAACAGAAGTGCAGAGCTTGTGCTCAGGGCAGGGGCAGTGTATGGAGCCCTGTGGGCTCTCTCTCACCCCATATCTAGGAACTGGGCCTGCTACTGGCCACTTCTATGGCACAGCACAGTCAGCAGTGCCAGGATAGGCAGGGAGTTCCCTTAGCACCCCTGCTGATCACCTGCAGCAACAAGACCCAATACCCAGCATTCCATGATTCGGTATTGGGTCACGACCTGTGGTTTGAAAACCACTTCCACAGACAGGTCATATTGGTATAGAAGCGACACAGAATGGCCCAGTCCAGTGCCTAGGTCTTATGTGATGTGTCCTCTATCAGGAGATGGCAGGTTGCATTTCCACCAGAGTGGGTTCAGTGATCTAACATTCCTTTTCCATCTCTAAACCAATATTCTCCATCCCCTTCTCGGGCAGACATCCCTGTCAGACTTCGCATCAAACTTCACTTTGGATGTTGAATTGGCTTTTAGCACAAAAAGGCTCCTTCCCATGGCATCAAAATCTTTATGACTGAAATCAGTGCACCAAACTCATAGGTGTAACTCCATTAAAGTTGTGTTGCCCATTAAGATGGGTGTCGGATGCAGGACGGTGATTTTAGCACTGCCTCCGGTATCCCAGAAAAGCACTGCAGTCTAGAAGTAGCCTCTCTCTCCATGCAGGGGAATCTTCGGATGGTGCAGAGGGAGTGGCAGGGATGTTCCTAACCTTGATTAACGTTAAATGCTGGCATAGCCCTGGTGGGGGCGGGGCGCAGTCAACCCTTGCGCTCTGTCGCATACCGGAGGACTGCTCCAGGAGCCCAGTGTCAAGACAGAGTGATATAAAAGCCAACTTTTCATTGGGTGCCTCTTGAGCTGCTTTGACTGGGCCCCAGGATCTTGCCCACTATGTTTCAGTGCTTGCCAAAATTTACACAGAAAACCTCTGGGTTGGACTGCGACATTTCATTCAAGGGTGCTTGGAGATTGAGGGCATGGGAGTAGCTTCCCCCCTTTTACATGGTTTGCAAGAGGGCCTGACGCAACTGCAGTCTCTCTCTTTGTGAGGAAGCTGGGATTGTTCCCACCAGGCTCCTCTCAGGCACACATATCTCCTTCCCCTGCCCCCCCCCCCCCGCCCAAAGAACATCAGGAGACATGGCTACTCCCAGCCTGGTCGGCTTGGTCAGAACCGTGAACTCTACTGCTGTGGGAAGGATTGTGTCTCGCTGAGTCACCATCCCTCCCCAAGTTACCCATGATGCAGTGAGACATCAGAGGCCCAGGCCTGGCACTCGGTTAGAACAGCTCAGGTTTGGGAATCTGCCTCACATCCTCAGCTGTGAGGATTCATTTAGTTTCTCCACAGTGGCCGTATTCTCCTGGAGTGCTCCTTTTAGCGGCTTGACCGTTCAGTGGCCCCGCCAACTGTTTAGCGAGCTTCCTATTTCTGATGTACTTAACAAATTTGCTGTTACTTTCTGAGTCTTTGCTGGCCTTCACATTCTTTTTGACCTTCCTAATTATATTTCTTCCCTTCACTTGCCAGAGTTTATGCTCCTTTCTATTTTCCTCACTAGAATTTAACGTACCCTTTTTAAAGGATGCCCTTTTCCCTCTGACTGCTTCTTTCACTTTGTTGTTTATCCAGGGTAGCACACTGGTATATAAACATTTTTTAAAACTTTTAACTTTTTAGCTGTCAGCCATTACATGACATGTGACATTACATGTAACTGAATGGCAGACAGCTACTGTGGTTTGTTTGACTGTTTCTCATTAGATACGGTCTGTATTTTACCATCTTCCATCCTCTCCTCCTTACTAGGACATAGAACATCATCAATAGCTCTTCACCTAAGGTATGTCTCTGTATGAACCATGTGCTCCTCTGCACTGTTGGCTTTCTCCCAGCCCTTAGTTTAAAAACTGCTCTACGGCCTTTATAATGTTAAGTGCCAGCAATCTGGTACCATTTTGGTTTAGGTGGAGCCCATCCTTCCTGTATAGGCTCCCCCTTTCCCAAAAGTCTCCCCAGTTCCTAATGAATCTAAACCCCTCCTCCCTACATTCCTGGGGCTTGTTCCTTTGTTGATGTTTTGTTTTTATCAGGAGGTGTTTCTGATTTGAAGTTTAAAGAATGTTACGTGTATCTGGAATCTGTAGCGCCTTCAAGAAACTCATGTTCTGAGACACTCAGTACCTGCTGCTGTCATTTCAGTGGCAAAAAAATAGAGGAAGACAATATGTTTGCAGTTAAACAGGTGGAGGGGAGGGGGGAGAGAACAGGAAATTTCTGAAGATTCAAAGCTTCCATGATGCCTGGCATGATGTACTCTTCTTTGGTCTTGATATGTATCATGCATCTTCCTTGAACTTTAGCTGAAC
This sequence comes from Pelochelys cantorii, assembly GCA_032595735.1. Taxonomy (NCBI): domain Eukaryota; kingdom Metazoa; phylum Chordata; order Testudines; family Trionychidae; genus Pelochelys; species Pelochelys cantorii. The sequence goes on from CM064332.1 coordinate 68,152,934, forward strand.
CATAAGGATACAATGAAGAGTCTCAATAGCTACCCTCCAAGGGTCTCATTTACCCCCCGGATCTCCTAGCACAACGTTTAAGTGCAAAGAAGTAGGGATGTAACCAGTTAGCCGTGTAGAATTGGCCTCAGTGTCCAAAAGTAATTCTCACCTGCTGACAGGAATAGTGGGAAATAGAGCGTTTATATACATTGAATATGGCTGGGAGTAGAAAGGAGTATCGATGTTGATGAGCAAGGGAGTGTAGATAGATATGCAGATGTGGAACCCACAACTGTTCTCTGAATGTTGAGTGCTTGCTTGCTTGACAGACTGTATTTTTGTCACACCTAGACCCCCCTGTGCTAGGCGCTGTACACACTCAGAACAAGAAGACAGTCTCTGTCCCAAAGTCTAAGTATAGGACAAGATAGAGATAGAGCTGGAAAGAGAGAGTTGGGAAGTACAAAGAACCAATGAGATAGTATTGGCCAGAGTGGAAGCTCTGTGGTCAGCACACCAGAAGCCAAAACATTCTCCAATTATTTTCGGACTCATGGCAAAGTCAAGTTTCCAGGAGAGTTTTGAAGGAGGGTAGTAACTTAGCTTTGCAGTTGTTTTCGGGAGTCCCTCCCAAATGGGAGGGCTGCATGGAAGAAAAGATAAATGTGTATTTATTTTGTAAATGGTCCTGCTATTGGATACATGAGCTATCCAATTTGCTGCTTTTCTAAGGACCGGATTTTTAAATATATTTAGGCACCTAATTTTAATTTATCTCAGTGGGATGTAGGTGCCTAAATACCTTTAAAATCTGGTACCCAAAACCCAAAATGTCTTGAAAATCCCATCCTCAGTAACTAAAAGCAAAAAAGATGTCCATGTTGTAAATGGCACAGAATGGATTTCTTCACCGTTTTCTTGTTGCTGTGTCGTACAAAGCAATAGATGCTGCGCTTCAACAGTATCCAACTAATTTCTCTTCAGTGATCTTCATCTGCTGATAGCATTGGCAGTTCCACCAAATGAATGTGCTTGACATGAAACCATACGGGGTATTCAGAGTGGAATAAGATTCTGAACCAAAGCCCTTTCAAGAAAAAGACTTCTGTTGACGTCACTGGGCTTTGAATCAGTCCCTAAACCAGGGGCATGTTGGCCACATTAAAAAGATGTGCAGGAGCGGGAAGGAGGATGCAGAGAGCATTTCCAGCGTATGTAAGGATCAAAATCAATTGCATTCCTAGCACTAAGGAGAGCAAAGTGACTCCTCCCTCTGTGCTCCCCCACTGGTAGACAACATTCCGAAGGGGGTGGGGAGAAGTGGGGTCATGACCCTACCTCGGCACCCCTCGACACGAATCTGCTCCTCTGGGGGGCAGTATCATTCTGCACAGGCCTTTGCTTTTGGCTGAGCTTCAATGGCACAACTGAGCGGGCGGGAGGCACAGTCTGCACCTTGGACACATTGTGATGAACCTCCATATAAAACTATGGTACGCCCACATCTTGAATACTGTGTACAGATGTGGTCTCCTCACCTCAAAAAAGATATTTTGGCCTTGGAAAGGGTTCAGAAAAGGGCAACTAAAATGATTAGGGGTTTGGAATGGGTCCCATATGAGGAGAGGGTAAAGCGACTGGGACTTTTCAGTTTAGAAAAGAGGAGACTGAGGGGGGATATGATAGAGGTATATAAAATCATGAGTGGTGTGGAGAGGGCCGATAAAGAAAAGTTATTTATTAGTTCCCTAAACAGAAGAACTAGAGGACACCAAGTGAAATGAATGGGTAGCAGGTTTAAAACTAATAAAAGAAAGTTCTTCTTCACACAGCGTGTAGTCAGCCTGTGGAACTCCTTGCCAGAGGAGGCTGTGAAGGCTAGGACTATAATAGAGTTTAAAGAGAAGCTAGATAATTTCATGGAGGTTAGGTCCATAAAAGGCTATTAGCCAGGGGATAAAATGGTGTCCTTGGCCTCTGTTTATCAGAGGCTGGAGAGGGATGGCAGGAGACAAATCGCTTGATCATTGTCTTCGGTCCACCCTCTCTGGGGCACCTGGTGCTGGCCACTGTTGGCAGACAGGATACTGGGCTAGATGGACCTTTGGTCTGACCCAGTATGGCCGTTCTTATGTTCTTATGTTCCATCATCCCAGACAGTGGTATCAAATGGAGAACATTTGCATGAGCTCAGATTTGCAATTTAAATGTTGGGTGGCCTGTAGGATACAGCTTGGAGAAATTATACATTTCAGTGTTGTTGAAAAGTCATTAGCTCGTCTTTAAGTCCCACATCAGCATGTCCATCAATGTCTTTAGGTTCAGTGACCTTGAAGCATACCAACTGTATGCTAATAAAAGAAAAATACAATCAAAAGTACTTGTAAAAATACAGATAAGTCAGTATATTAGAGGCTAGAAAATCCATCTCAGCTTGTCATCCTGACCATGAAAATACTATGCTTGCAAAATTGCACATGAAAAATCTTCCTGGACAGTTAATAAATTACTACTTTAAAATTTTGCAGTTCCTATATCTATCTTCCATATCAGAAATGAGAAGCCACGATTAACAGGAATGTCTAATGCTATCCTCACTCCCAGGATTTAGAACGACTTTTACATTTCTAGATTCAGGGGCGGATTTTCAACACCCAGCAGTTCCCTCTGAGGGAGGGCTGTGCCTGAGATCTTGTGCAAATCTGGTCCCTTGATTTCATTTTAAACGATTTACCTAAATATCGGAAAGAAAATTCATTTTTAAAAAAACTGGAATGAATCTGGCTCTGGATGTTTGAGCCAGACTGTATTTCGGTTTTTAAAATCTCTCTCTTAATACATATTTTTTGGTTTGTTAATTTTGCTCCTATCACAGAGGAAGTGTCTGCAAGGATAGTCCAAGTAGTAACAGCTGAAGCTGTAGCAGTCCTGAAAGGTGAACAGGAAAAAGAAGCCCAGCACAAAGATCAGCCTGGACCATTACCTTTAGGTAAAACAAGGCATTTGCAAGAGTGGTGAAGGTATCTCCGTATGTGCCAATGTATATAAATAGAGCTATTAATATCAAGTCACAATATATAATGCATATAGATGTGCTGATATTAATGGATTAAGTGTAGAACCCTGAGATAAATTCTGTCACCAGGCAATAGATAAAATCCCACACTTCCCTCATTTAACATGCTCCTTTGACTGCCCTCACTGGCCCTCTCCTCACTAATTCATCTCGCACCAGATCTGTATTACATTCTCTGAGCACCTTCAACCATTGTTATTAATGTGTTTATTATGGTAGCGGCTTGTTCACTGAGTTGCAATTTTGCCTCCTTCAGCAAAAGCACTTGGCACATGCTCGACTTCAAGCATGTGCCTAAGCCCCATTGGGATCAATGGAATTTAAGCATGCACTCAACTCCTTTCCTGAGTTGGGACTGAGTGAGGGCAGAACTAGGCAAGCATTCTGTATGTTGAGACATTCTTCAGCATCCTCTGAGAAACAACATAATATGTGCAGTGAGTTCTGTTACAGTGGCTGCAGGTATGAAAGTGAGTCGGTGAGTTATTTACATGTGGTTGTATGGTCTGTACAGGTTGAACCTCTCTAGTCAGGCATTCTTAGGACCTGACTGGTGCCGAACCAGAGAAATTGCCGAACCGCGGGAGGGCATTATTGTCTAGCAGTGTTCCTAGCACGTTCACTGTTTACTGGACTCTTATTAGAAGACATTTGGGGTAAATTAGAGCTAACAGATAACAGCACAGAGCACCGAGAGCCAGGACTGGTGGCTGTAAACAAACTTTACGGTACCACGGCAAACTTGGTCACACCCATGATAAGTGGACATCCAGCTAACTAAAATCATGCCGGACCACGGATGTTGCTGGACCAGAGTGTTCTGGTCTAGAGAGGTTCATCTTGTATTGTAATCAAAAAAGCCAGTCTCAAGAGGAAATATTTGAAGGACTAGGTCTGGTCCAAAATCATTGAAGTCAACTAGTCTTTTCCTTTATTTAACTGGTCTGGGGGATCAAGCTCTAAATCATAAATTGAGAGCTAGTTAATCTAGTTACCTGCTGGAATCGTTTTCAGCCCAGGAAATACTGTGGCATAAGTTCTGAAAATCTGGTAGATCCTAGCACTGACTCTAAAGAAATACACAACACTATTTATGTGAAATCAGATGCAGATTCAGATATATTTAAGAGATACCTTGGTTAGGGCTTAATCTTGCTGCCCGTGAAGCCATTGACAAAACTTCCTCTGACTTCAGTGGAAACAGAATAAGACCCTTAATTGGGAATTAATCTAAAACCTTAGAAGGTTTGTATAACTTCTATACAGTGACTTCCTCTGATTAAATACCATGATCAGATGGTTGACAGAAGTTCCCTGTTGTGTTCCTTGCTTGGTGATGCTTTCAGCTGGTAGCTTTCATACTTTTAGAAGGAACATTTGCATATATTATGTAGCTAGCCCTGAACACAGCAGAAATTAAAAAAATGAAAATAAAAATCCAGGTTCTAATCGTGTAAGAACTCAGCAAAGTGCTGTTTGTCCAGCTATCAAAAGGTAAACTAAGCATGGGATTGGGTGACTATTTCTCCCTTCTCCAGATTATCAACACAAACCTATGAAATCTGTTATTTAAATATGTTGCCATCATATTGTGAATGAAGCTTTCTCAAGAGCATGTATGAACAATACTATTGATCTGGCTAACAGATGGGACACAAACACAAAGGAGTGATAATTTTATATTTTATTTTATATCTGTTGTACCCTGGTACCAGACTCTTGAATGTAATGCAAGGTTTTCCTTTGATTATGGTCCTGAGATAATGTATTGGAAAAAGGCATTATATCTGAAAATCCATGAGGCACAACCTCCATTGAAGTATTCTCCGAACGGGCCAGAATTGCAGCTTGTACTCAGCCTCTAATGGTCATGCAGAAATTAATTTCTGTATCTCATTTTCTCATTTCCATTGTTCAATCTCTAGCAGTTGAAGAAGCAGCTAATCTCCCTCCTTCCCCACCTCCATCACCAGCCTCAGAACAGATGGGAACCCTGGAGGACGGTAAGTGTCCACGGGACTTTTCAGAGTATGTCTGTTAAGGAAGAGAACAACCACTCATATGGGGGAAGGGGGAGGAGGCACGCAATAATAAGCAGAAATACTTCCTGCCAGCTGCAGCTTTAAAAGTAAGCATTCTCCAGCAATGAAGTGCCCTCTGGAAACTGAGTGTGACACACAAATGTGATACTTACATATACACAGAGATAATTGGAAGTAAGCAAACACACACACACACACACACACAGATAAGAAAAATAACCATTAATAGATATTAAAAGCCAAGTTGTCTAACTAGTGAGATTTTCCAAGTGTGGGCACTGAACATGGTGTTAAAATATTGATTACCATAGTCTGTTAAGATGCGTGTAGTTGAAAATTAACCAGCATTAATGTTGTCTCACAATCCAAGTCCATGCAAGCAAGGAGATTCAGAGTTAGATGATTCCTTCTGCTTTCCAGCTTTAACTCATATTTCTGTGTGTTGGTGTGTATGGAGATTCTATACAAAGGGGCCAACATGACATTTTTAGTCTAAAAACAAATTATACTCACTGATCCACACAGTCGTACTCATCCTCAGTAACCCACATTCTGCTGATGCTGAAGCCGTAATTCAGAAAGCAAATACTCATGTGCTTAACTTTTTGCATGTGCTTAACCCCCACAGAAGTGACATGCCTAACAGTAAGGCCATGTTTATATGTTTTGCTGAATAGAGGTAGACTGCTGAATCAGGGCCTGTGTATCTGAGGGTACATCTACACTGCAAGCTTCTTTCGAAGGAAGCTCTTTCGGAAGAGATCTTCCAAAAAAACTTCTTCCGAAAGAGAGCGTCCACACTTCAAAAGTGCATCGAAAAAGCGATCTGCTTTTTTGAAAGATAGCGTCCACACTCATTGGATGTTCTCTCGCATGTAAGCTGTGATTACTATGGATGGAGTGGCCACCAGGGCACCTGTGCTTTTTCCTGGAGGCCTCTTCTTTCAAAAAACTCCCCTCTTCTGCGTCCACACACACCTTTTTCTGAAAGAGCTCTTTCGGAAAAGGTGTTCTTCCTCATAGAATGGGGTTTACCAGTGTCGGAAAAACTCCTGCATTCTTTCAATTTTCTTTCAAAACAACGCAACAACAGTGTGGACTTAAGTGAAGTTTTTCAGAAAAATGGCCATTTTTCCGAAAAAACCCTGCAGTCTAGACACACCCTGATTCTCCCATTAATCTTAGCAGAGGAAGAATAGAATATTACTTCTGAGCCCTATCATACAGATCTGAGAAAAGAATTTGGCCCTATGAATTCTCTTGTCTTCGTGAACTAAATCAAACATTTGGCATATCATGATATTATTAATATAGTTTTTATATATCAACAACCTTTTCATTTTATTAAAATGAATATCTTGAAAACTAATGTGTCATGGAAATAAGCTGTTATTGTCTGTTGAATACATGCCATGTGTGATTTAACCAATAATCTGCACTAGTGTTGGAAATGTGTATTCTTTGTGTGATGTTATATGTGCTAGCTCTGTGTTTAATGTGGCATTCTGAAATTAGGCACTTTTTTATACCCAAACTCCATGAGTTTTGAGTCAATCCATCTCCTAAATACATTGCCAAATGTCGCATCTTTAGGTACTTTGTATTGAAAATACTTACCGGGCATATGCCGTAACCAATAGGTAAACTTTGATTTCTTGGTCCTTGTTGTTATAACATTCACATTCCTGGTGCTAACCACATATTATAATGTCAGCTAAACACACCGCTCACAGGTAATGGTAATCAAATAAAAGCCATCAGAACAAAAAAACCCCATCCTATTATTATTAAATGCTGGCAAAGGTTTTTAGAATTGTTAGGGGGATTTTGATTATTTCACTGCTCTTTTTGTGTTGATTTATTTGATTATCTTACTGTTCAGGGGTGTGCTTTTGGATTTTTGGTAACAGAATGAAGGGCTTGTTGATCAGTTTCAGATCAATTTTAAGATCCCAACTTTGTGCTGGGTTTGGAATTGGCTTTGCACCATTTTCATTCACCATATTATTGCTTATTACTTTGAGGGATTTATACAGTAATAAAACTGACAGAATGTTATCTGTTAATCTCTTGCCAAATGTCTTTTAAATGGAAGTCATTTTGTTCGTTGTATCAATGCAAGGACGTGACAGAACAAATCTCTTTGATCTGGTAGACCCAGTTCTGCAAATGACTCAGAAAATCACTTAACTTCCTTGTGTTTCTTTTTCCTCCTATGTAAAAATGAGATAATGAGGCTTGCTTACCTACCTCACAGGGGTGTTGTGAGGACTATAGAGTCAATGACTGTAGAGTGGTTGGAAGATGTAATGCATTATATACTTGCTACATTCATGTTGTTTGCTTTAAAGGTTGGTTTTAAAAAAACGTTTCTTGACAAATTTTTCTGCTAACTTTCCATTTTCATTGTACTTGTCTATAACCTCCAGAAAACACAGGTTTATAAGGGAAACATTGACAGAGCTCCTAAATGATACAAGCTCCTCATTTATGTTTGGCTCTTGGGAGGTGGTTCATATCGGAGTTAGTTGGGGGAAAAAAACCCAGAGGAAATGCTTGTAAAAAAATTGTCACCGTAAATTTTGTCTAGGTTTTCATTGAAAGCTGAAAAGTTTCAAATACCTCTACATAATATTGTTTTGTACATCTTTCTGTGCATTAGGCCTTGATTTAGCAAATCTCTTATTTACCGGTTCTATTGATCGAGGCTTTATAGCTATATTGAACTTTTGTTGCCCAGAGTCGGGATTGCTTGATAATGTTAACTACTAATAAAACAAATGATGCAGCAATTAATCAAGCAAAGCTCCTATGGACTTTAATGGGAACTGTGTATGAGTGAAGACTGCAAGGTTTGACCCATTGTGTATAGTACCTCTTTAAACCCTCAGCACCTCATGCTACACAGTTGTCTGTATGAATCTTTTTTCTGTCTGTCTGCTCTGTAGAATGCAGTAATAGTTACAAAATTAATTCAGTTCTGAAGTTGTTGAACAAAAATGGTAAACCTATCTGGTAGCTCTGTATATATACCTTCCTTTTCCTTTTGTTGTTTTTGTTGTTATTTTCCTTTTGAATGTTTTGCAAATGCTGTTGTCATTGCATTGCATTGCATTGCATTGCTTGGAAACCAAAAAAGATTTCCTTTCGTCATATCAGGGTTGAAATCACTGTGCTGTAGATATGACAAAGGTAGATGTGGCCAGCCATGCAGCAAACACAAATTAAAAAAAAAAAAAAAGAAAGAGAAAAGAGAAAGGGAGAGAGATTTCTGGGTCACATATACTTCAGGAGAGAAAAGAGTCAGTGAATGAGGGTGGATTCTTTCATTCAGCCACAGATAAACATTCAGATGAGCAGGTCTCTTTGCAGTGCTGCTGGAGGTAAGATAACTAATTCACTCCTATTGAAATTATTTTGGTGATGGTAAATATTCTAATGTGATTTTTTTTCCAGAAGTTGAAATTTTCCCAAGAGCTGTCCAATTGTTTTACCAAATGGAGTTGGACAAACAGTGCTGCTGCTACTATTGCTGCTTTGTATTGTTGTCCTATGTAACAAATGAATCTAAATGCTTTTGATAGAATAGCCCACATTTTAAAGTATGTATTTTGGAATAAGCTTTTTTAAACCAAAATATGTATATTTTACAAATTGAAAGGAACCAAGTAGTATAAACAGATTATTTCCAGCTAAAGGGGAGTTTTTAAACTGTTTTCAAAAGAAACCCATAAGCTAAAACTGAATTAGCCTTTGGGTAAAAAAAAAAATTATCATAGACTTTAAAATACATTATCTTTTTGCCTGAGCATTAAGGTGAAAGGGAATTGTTTAGAAGAGACCAAAATAAGGAAGATTACATTCTTGTTAAGAAATAATTAAGGAGGCAAATAAATCAGATTAGCATTTAAAAACATTATTTCCCTTCTTAAGAAATTGTCCTGTGATAATTGTTAAAAAATATCTTTATTAAAGCTGTTATGAGTGAACAATACAGCTCTACAAAAAAAACTAAAACACAAAAACAATAATATAAGTCATTACAGACCTTGATAAAACGGTAGCAACAAAGTAAGATATACGAGCCTGGACTGTTACTCTGTCGCCTTCTCCAGTTCCATTAATATTTCAGAGAGCAGGGCCTGTATTTTCTTGGCTATAGGCAGTTAACAACCTTTGAAGTGGGTAGATGTTCTCTGATGTCTTCACTCTTAACAAATAGTCACCTGGACCATTCCCTCCCACATTACTCTGTGGTCCTGCAGGCCTCTTCCCTTCCCATTCGTGATGATGTAACAACCCTGGGTGGGATTAGTCCTGCCTTGGGCAGGGGGCTGGACTTAATGACCTCCTGAGGTCTCTTCCAGCTCTATGATTCTATAGGGATTCCTTCCATAGAAAAATAATATTAGGAACTGTTTGGTAAGTCAGCAGTTCTCAGCACCCACCTAACTGCTCCTGTGGAAATTTTACTATTGACTTCACTCCCAGTGAAGTCAGACACATGCTGAGCATTTCTGACAAACATGCCTTTTAGTGTATTTTCTTTGGTGTCTTTTCATGCGTTTTAGCTGTTAAGTACAAGGAGGATCACTGTCTGAGAACCTCTGCAGTAAAGACTTATGTCTGGTAGAGGTTGAACCTCTCTATTCTGGCACGCAAGGAAGTTTTTCTTCAAGCAGCACACAATCAACCTGTGGAACTCCTTGCCAGAGGAGATTGTGAAGACCAGGACTTTAACAGAGTTCTAGAAAGAACAAGATAAATTCATGGAGATTAGGTCCATCAATACTTATTAGCCAGGCTGGTGTAGGAATATTGTCCTTAGCCTCTGCTTATCAGGGTTGGAAATGGATGACAGGAGAAGGGATGACTTGATGATTACCTGTTTCTGTTCACTCCCTCTGGGGCATCTGGCATTGGCCACTGTCAGCAGACAGGATACTGGGCTAGATGGACCTTTGGTCTGACCCAGTATGACCATTCTTATGAATCAGAGAATTTTCCGAACCATGGAAGGTCAATGTTGTCTAGCAGCATTACCAAGACTTTCACTGTTTACTGGGCTCTTAGAAGACATTTAGGGGTAAGTTAGAGCTAAACAACAGCATAAAACTCTAAAAGCCAGGACTGGTGGCTGTAAGCGAACTTTTTGGGACCACGGGAAATGTGGCCAGACCCATGATAAGTGGACATCCGGCTAACTAAAATCATGCTGGACCATGGATGTTGCCAGACCAGATAGTGCCGGACTAGGGAGGTTCAACCTGTATTGTCAAAGGAGCATAAGGGAGTTAGGCAATCATCTTCCATTGACATTCAGTACAAGTTGGGTACCTAGCATCTCAACCTGTGATCTAAAATCACATGACTAATGAGCTCAGATTTAGCAATGTCAGTCTCTTCCATCTATCTGTTTCTTATCACTGGAATGTCATTTCTCTTCTCAGAATCTACCTCTTGATTCAAGAGAAAGTAAGAGCAAAACATTATCTGAATATTTAACTAAATATATTTATCACTGAAAAAGAATTTAACAAATATTACTGAAATATAGTCGCAAATCTCTGGTAATTTGACATTTCATCTATTTGGCTCCATGCCCTCTATCAAGTGTGCTGGTTTTGAACATCATCAGTTGTTACTGAACATCATCAGGCGTGTAGTCGGCCTGTGGAACTCCTTGCCAGAGGAGGCTGTGAAGGCTAGGACTATAAAAGAGTTTAAAGAGAAGCTAGATGATTTCATGGAGGTTAGGTCCATAAAAGGCTATTAGCCAGGGGATAAAATGGTGTCCTTGGCCTCTGTTTGTCAGAGGCTGGAGAGGGATGGCAGGAGACAAATCGCTTGATCATTGTCTTCGGTCCACCCTCTCTGGGGCACCTGGTGTTGGCCACTGTCGGCAGACAGGATACTGGGCTAGATGGACCTTTGGTCTGACCCAGTACGGCCATTCTTATGTTCTTATGTTACAGCAGTGAAAATCTGGTTAACTTGCATAATAACCCATAAGGTTTTAGTTATACCTGATTCATAAAAACTTCTATCACACATTCACTTCTATCCCTCCCTATTACGGTAGCGAAAGCAATGAAGCACATACTTAACTTTGACTGGACTTCAGTTCAAACTTAAGCACATACTTAACGACACTCCTGAATAATAATGCTTTCTTGAATTGAGACTTTAATCAAAATAATAAAATGAACAGGAAATTAGCGAGTGAATTAACTGGCTTAGCAATTAAATTAATATACACATCACAAGTCCCTGATTAGTGTTTATTAGCGGCATCCTTTCCCAGCATGCAAGAAAGCCTTTGTAAAGGCATCAAACCTATTTGTTCTTTGTTTCATTTGAATGCTTCGGAATCCTACAGAAACCTAGAATTGTCATTAGTTCCTATCATACTGGCAGCTTGGACCTGAACGCCTCTTACTGATTGTGCTATCCATACATCCTCTTTTGACGTAACCGTGGCACAGATCACCAATTTGAAAAGTCATTTTCCAAGCAAGCAGCACTGCCCGCCATCCCAGCTGATGTTTTGATCATTGGATGTACGTTTCTTTGGAACGTTGCTTTTCCTGAAGCTCGTACAGATTTTTTCTTCAGTGGGGTAGGCAGTTTTGAAAAGAGCAGTCATTAACATCCGTCACATAGCCATCTTGCTCCATATTCGTCATTGATGTCACTCAACAGACTTACAGCAGAAGGCCTACCTGAATGTGACCTGCCAGTGGATTAAGTCATAGATACTTGCAGTGTCTTACAGCATTTTGCATACTCAGAGTAATTTATTAGTAGGAAACACTTTTAAAAGAATAAGCAGCAAAAGAATCCTAAACATTTTACCCCACTGTTGATGCTGATAACCTGTTTGCCCTGTGTTAAAATGGTCCATTTAAAGCAAACTCTGTGGGATACAGTCAGACAGATAGATATAGTCTCAACAGAGACTTTGCACGCTGCACATAACCAGACATTATTTTGTGGACAGAAATGATATAAAACAGTATGACTCAGAATCTTAACTCTGGATAATCTTCCTTTCTAAAGCAAAATACTGCAGATTGGAGCTAATGGTATTGTGGCTAATTAATAGTTTGTGCTCCCATTGTAGGCCCACATGCTGCATTCTTCCTGCAGCGGGAAGGAATAAATATCATTATATCGCAAGTCAGTTGCTACCACTTTGCTGCAGAAAGCAAAAAGCGCCTCATTAAAAATAATAGAGGTTGGGTTCTCATGGTGTACTGTAAAATGAATCCTGCATTTGAATGCATTTTTAGTGCCTAAAATGTTTACTAGTAAAGAGATTCTTCAGCTGCACTAGTTTAGACATTTTACATTTCAAAAACCCATGCTTGGAAAATTAATATAGATGGCTGCAAAATATAAGTTTATAGAGACAAGGAAAGACATTGGAGACCTTGCTCAGAATCTAAATCCCCAAACCTGCCAGTGCTTAAGCAGGCAAGTAAGTACCTGGAGAACCAGAGCGTATAATTGTAAGTGCAGTGCAGGTTGCATGACATAGTTCTTATATAGAGAGTTTGTTCCATTATGTTTATACATGTATCTGCAAAAAATATTCAAGAATTTTAAATACAGGTCATCATTTGAAATCTGCAAATCAGCTAAGAATCTTAAGCCAAATGACTAATTAGGATCTTAAAGCCTGAAGATGAATTTAAAATTGCCTAGTACTTGCTATGAAAAAAACGTGAGCCATTATAAATGGAAACCATCACATTTTATTATTATGACTATGATGGTGCCACTAATAATCCCTGACACATATATATTTGGTGGAAAAAGGCTATATAAAAATTAGGAAATAATAATAATAATTAATAATAAATAATATATTTTCATGTGCTTACAATGCTCGTGTATTTGCATGTAGATATATCTTACATATGTACACAGGCACACACAAAGTATCGTTTTATCTTTTTTAGTAAACAGAAAATATATCATCCTCTTCTAAAAAAACAACAGAATATTAGCCTGGCATTATCTTCAGAGATTTCTCTTTACTCAAGCCATAATATGCAATGATATTTTGTCCCATATTCCCCTTATGTGGCTATAGTTGCATGTTGAGATAGTAGCTGCAGCAGTTAATTGTGTGCTTTTGCTATCATTTGATCAGGAATAGGCATCTCTTACATAAGCAATGGTAGCCTCCCCATCATAGAATACTTGCTTGGAGAGTCACAGGAATGGTACAGTTAATGTCAACACAAGTTCTCCTCCTTCTTTATTGACAATAGTTTTTGCATGAGATTACTTCTTTAATGTTGCGTGATAAATCACCCATTTGGTGAAAAAGTGAGATTTGAATGACCTGGAAAAATTGCATAACAGAAGTAGGATAAAATTTACTAGTGCAAAATGCAAGATCAGGCATTTAGGAATTAACAACAAGAATTTGTATTATAATCTGAGAGTTTATCAGCTGGATGCCCCAGAGGAGGAAAGAGACCTGGGTATATTGGCTGATCACAAGATGATGATGAGCTGCTAAATGGATGCAACCATGAAAAAAGCTAATGCAATCCTAAAAGGCTACAGGAGAGTGGAGACAGTAAAGTATTATTATCGTTTTACAAGGCACTGGTGAAACCTCCTCCAGAGCTGTGTGCAGGGTCATCCCTAGGGCAGTGTGGGGTCTGGGACAGCCCCTGCTCCGCCGCAGTCCCCACCCCACCTATTTCCTCACCTGCTCTGCTCTCATCACATCAGATGAGATCAGTAGTTTGTTGCCAAATGGAGGGAGGGGGCATATGACAAACACCACAAATGTACTTTAAATAATGACTTAGTTTATGTGCAAAAATGAGGACGTGTATGGTTGGTCAAGACACAGATTGTCTTTGTGCAAAGCATCATATTTTCCCCGATAACCTGTGGCTTAAACCTGCCTGGATACACTCTTGAAATCTCCTTAGTGCTAGATTATTCAATCCTGCTTTACATCACTGAGCCTCCCTTATGGTAGCAGACCCACTGAAGTTAATGAGGCCGATGGTGTGCTCCAGGACACAGATCTGGATGGCTTTGGTGGGCGGCTAGCTTGCTTTCTCACCCATTTGGATCTGAGAGCCATGTTTGTATGCGACTGTTAGAAAAATGCTAAACTTTAACTGGTTTGCTTAATTTCTTCATTGCTGAAGTGGGGTGGGGTTGGGTTCAGGACCCTATATCAAAGAAGGAGACAAAAGAAAAATTGTTTTTGCAAGTGTCATGCTGGCAGAAAAGACAACAAGTAATAAACAGTTACAGATACTGCCTGAAGAGTACATCCTATGTATAACATGGTTAACCAATCACTAGTTATCACACTCAGGGAATGGTCAACCTTAGACTCAATTCTAGTAGTCAGAAAACTAAAATTTTAGTTCCTCGTGAGATCACTCAAGTTCAGTGTGCACCATAAACAATGTGAAATCTCAGATCGCACTTGTTCTATTTAATGCATTTGATAGTTGGCTATTTATTTTATTGCAGCTGCTTTATTCGTTAACCTGTGTTACTAAAAACTCCTCTTGATATCAGTAGCTGAGAGGATACACTGTTCTAATGCAGTGGTTCTTAACCTCTTTGGCACTGTTACCCCTTAAGCTTAACCAATAAACCAAAATTGACCGCCTTCTCCTTTTTAAAATGGCAATAGACAACAAGAAAATTATGATTAATCATTTTCATTGTATTTCATTTTCTCATACATTATGTTGAACAAAATTGAGAACCTATTCTATTTTAAATTTATTACCTCCTGAAATATGCCAAATTACCCCTTAAGGTGCATGCTCATTTAAATCTCCGAAGCCATAAATAACAAAGAAAAAAATTGCTGTATTTAAATCGCATCAGAATTATTTTATTTCTTACCAGAAAAAAAAAACCCGCAGGTTAAGAACCACTGCTCTAATGTTTCACTGGGGAATAACTAAACCCTTCTTTCCAGTGCATTGGAAAACTCCCAGCAGAGATCCAGGTCGGCTATAGGAATGTGGCAATGCAAAATAAGGGCAGGAATGAATACTAAAAGAAATTGCTGAAAGGCAGCTGTACGTAAGAGTATTTTACCGCAAGAAAGAGAGTCTCTAGCTTTTAAAACAAGCCTCTTTCTTTGGGTTAAGCTGTCATGTACTGATGTGCGGAGAGCTTTCAAAAACAAACACAATGGCTAACAAAGTATAGGGAATTGATTTTTTTAAATGAAAATAGCTTTTTTTAGATTTTGTACTTTCAAATGTTTCAGCTCTTTTTGAAGGGCGCTTATACAACCTGGAACTGGGATACACTGGGGTTACTTTCTACTCTCTATGCTTGTAACTTCCATTGACTCCAATACAAGTTGTGAATTTTGAACTGAGTGCAGCAGATAGCCCTTCTATAACTAAGAATGCATTTTGAATTCACAGATATGTATGATGCTTGGGTACTGTTATTATAAGCACTAAAAGACAGGAAATAAATACATAAACAGTACCTTAAATGAATGTAAACCTCATGTCTTCCATTGTTTAGCATGGCTGGTTTCATCCACTTCATGGTCTGGCATGGTTCAGTGGGTTTCAACCTGTGGTCCGTGGATCTCTGGGGGCCCTCAGAGGATATCAACGATTTCTTCATGAATCTGCATCTCGATTCACAAAATTTTTAAGAGTCTACACATGGAAAAAGGATTGAAAACCACCGACCTTGTAGCTTGATGTGTCCGCGCACCTGTCCATCTATCTTACCTGATCTTTGTCTGTCCAGTTCTCCTTGCAGTTTCTTCCTCTGTGTGTGTCTGTCTGTAGATGAAGGGGCTGAGGAAAAGGGGAGTCCTCTACACAGCAGACCATGCTGTGGCTCCGATGCCAATGGGGAGAGGCGCAAACGCCTAGCTCCCTCCATTTCAGTGTCTCTGCCCAGTGAAGATCCCTTCCATTCAAACAAAGAGCACTATGAACAGCCTTTGTCCAGTGCAGAGTGGGCTGATTCTTGTACCTTCTCCAGTGCTACTGTGCAGAGTGCAGATATCTTGCTAGGCCACGATGAAGGTGAACCAAGCATGGTCCCTCTTTGTTCTTCCTCCTTTCAGTCCTCCTCCATGATATTCATCCCATTATTGTGCCTCAGTGTAACTTGCTTCTGTGGGAGCCGTTGGGATTTTTTTTCCACATGGAGAAATCTCAGAATTTCTCAGGAACCCACACACCCCAAAGGGAGACCGGCAGCATTGGAGTCACACACAGCATGGCTGTAAACGGGCCCAACTCCATGGTGGCCAGCATCGAAGCTCCCAAATCCACCAGAGTTGGAGTCAGTCCATAATTTGTAGTAAAATGGCCTCACATATTGCAGTGAAAGGACCAGCTTATTACAAGAAGCATCCTTCTCCTTTTGTAAGGGGATCCCTGCCAGAGAAGGTATGGGAAGCATGGTGATCATTTGATACCTCAGTGAAGCCAGTTGTTAATACAACAGAAAATAATAATGGGATGAATTTTGTGTCATCAGTTCCTATTCCGTATTGTGAAAAGAGTGCTGGCTTCTTAGCCAAGACCAAATAGACAATGTCACACTCAACTCTGTTCTGCTAAATCAGCCTGGGGCTTAAACTGGATCTGAAGGATGGTGACAATACAACATTCTACAGAGGTTTAGGCCACTGGAGAAGATGCCTGAGTATCTGTAATTGTTGAGTGAAACCTCTGAAAAGAACAGAGGAGGTCATGTCAAAGAAGAGGTTACCACACTGGAAAATTTATCTTGATACTGAAGAGTGGAATTAATATTATAATTTCAGCAGGTCAGATAGGTAAATATATTTCTTAGAAAGGGGGGAAGTTAATAAAAAAGTCAGATGTTTCAAGATATTTTTAGGTGGAACTAGTATTTGTTTTTGTTTGTATGCATAGTTATGTATATCTGAAGATGTTTTGTTCATTCTAGTAGAAAATCTTTTTTTTTTCCTCTACAGGTATAGACATACGTACCCAATAGTGCAGCTATAATGAAGGTTATATAAATGTTTCCATTATAAACCTCATGTTTTGGAGATTGTAACCCAGTGATAAAACTGTGCTCGCTAGTAAAGCAAAATTCTGTGATCTTGGAGGAGTAGGGTGTTTTCCCCCCCTCAATGTAAAGATTGCATACAAGAAGATATTTCATGTAACCATTTTTGATAGTGTTTCTTTTTTAACTATGTTCTCAGAATAATATTGGTATGATGGGCTGTAATAATACTGAAGGAGACAGTATGTTTTATATTGTTGACATTTATTTACAACATTGAGCTAACTGTTCTTCCTTTGGACCAAATTGTTCACTTTGTTCCATCTATTCTACAGCCATGTTATTTCAGCAATAGCAATGAAATTACACCAGCCCATAATGGGGTAGAGAATTGAGTCCTATGCATTTTTTTTACGTTCAATTTTAAAGAGATACACAAATGCAAAAGACAACCAAGCAAAAAAGTTGTGACGTATTTAAGCAAGGAAATAAAGGTTTTGTCATTGAACACCGTCATTAGCATACCCTATTTTGCCAGTGTATTACATTTCCATATTAGATTATATTCATCTGAGCTTAAAGATCCCTGCAACACACAGGCAGCAGAATTGGGTGAAAGACACGCTTATAGCACTAATTCTGAATCTTCGGGCTTCTGTTGAGATGGTTATGTAAATGTAATTTCATGTTTACATTTTAATTAAAAATGCTGTACCTTGGATAATTATTTTCTCAGTATAGGGCTAACAAACATACCATTATCATAATCAATAACGCAGGGCCATTTACAGCCATTGTTATTCAGGTTCAATAGCACCTGACCACACCCAAGTACTCCTGTTGACTTCAGTGGGACTACTACGCATGTGCTTAAGGACCTTACTGCACCGAGGCAAGGGGTATACTCCCAGTTGCTATCATAGGCAGTGTTCCTGGGTAAGATCAAGATTTCGGCACGGGGATTTTTATTAAAATTCACAGGCAAGACTTGGGCAATAAACAATACATCACAGAATCCCCTCCCCACCGTATGGAGCCCTGGCACCCCAGGCTGACAGACATTGCTCTTTTGCTCGGGGGGGGGGGGCTGCATGCCCAAGCCCCACTGCTGCAGGGGGCTGGAATTCACAGAGATCACAGAATCCAGGACCTCCATTCCAAAATCATAGCCCTACTCATGGGGTCAGGTGCTATTCAGCCTGAGTAAGAGTGCCGGAGTCCAGCCCGTAAGGCACATGTCATTAATTGTTCTTCAGCCTTCTGCTGTGGTAAGAGAAGAACAAAAATATGCTTAACTTTGCAATAATTACATTAGCATCATGCTTTCGTATGCATATTTTTGGAAATGGCCATACTATGGCCTATCTGGAGACATTTCAGAGAGAGAGAGAGAGAGAGAATCTTTCTCTTTGATCTCCATGAATAGTGCCGTACCAAATTCCCTGCCATGAAAATTGCATCTTGGACCATGAAATCTGGCCCTCACCACTGTGAAATCTGATCCCCGTCTTACGTGAAATCTGGTTTTTTGTGTGTTTTTGCCCTACACTACCCAGATTTCACAGGGGAGACCAGAGTTTCTCAGATCAGGGGTCCTGACCCAAAAGGGAGTTGCAAGGGGCCACGAGGTTATTGTAAGGGGGTGGCACTATTGCCACCTGTACGTGGACGTTGCCTTCAGAGCAGGGCAGCCGCAGCATGGCGGTGGCCAAGTACCCAGCTCTGAAGGCAGCACCTCACCAGCAGCCATGCACAAGTCAAGGTGGCAGCGGCAGCAGCTGACTGAGGGCTCAGTGCAAGCAGCAGTGCAGAAGGGTGTCGATACCATCCTGTGCCATCCTTACTTCTGCTCTGCTGCTGGCGGCCACTCGGCCTTCAGAGCTGGACTCTTGGCGACCAGCCATTGTCCTCCCACTGCCCAGCACTGGAGGCAGCACAAGTAAGGGTAGCAGCACCACAACCCCCTTCCCCTACAATAATCTTGTGGGCCTCCCCCAACTCCTTTTGAGGTAAATAGCTGAAATCATTCAGTTTACACACTTTTAAATCCCAGAGCCATGAGATTGACCAAAATGGACCCTGAATTTGGTAGGTCTCTATCCATGAAGCACCACTGGGCATGGCACAGATGAAGGGGGAGGTGGGCTTTCAAGCTGCGCGCCCATTCTCCATAGGAAGATTGTCCTAAATCTAGTAAATGGGTCAGTGAGAGGCCCTGTGGCCATTTCATCAAGACTGTTGCCGGGACTGTTTTGCCAAACAAGGCTCCTTGTAGCAGGTTAACTTACCTGGCAGCTAGTGCTTACTTTCCTCAAGGTCAATGAAGAAATGAAATCAACTACGCAACTTGAGCTACCTCGATTGCGTAGCTTAAATTGAAATAGCTCGGTCTGGCTTTTGGCGCTGTCTCCACAGCAGGACGTCCAAGAAAGAGCACTCTCCCTCCTCCGGCTTCCCTTACTCCCTGTAAAATGAGAGTTACAGGAGTTGGAGTGAGAACTCCCCCCGCTCAACATCATTTTGACTTTATGTCGAAATAACGGCTGGTAGTGTAGACGTAGACTCTCTGATTCTGGAATAACGTCAGTTACTCCAAAATAACACCGCTGTGTAGATGTACCCTGAGGGGAATCACTTCCTGCACTGGAGAAAGCAGTGCATTTATCAAAAATTTCAGTGGCCTTTGTGAGCACGTTGATGCATTAGCCTTTTCTGTCACCCGGTACAATCCCCATTTCCAACGAGTATTCAAGTAGTTCGATCTACAATCATCCCCACATTGGAAGGGCAGGTCTGTAAAACACTTTCAGCTCTGATTTTACAACCTACACATGCTTCTCAAGGAGAAAAACAATGCTGTTAAGTTTTACCATGCAGAGCTCAATTTGGCAACCAGAAAACAACACATCCTTTTTTGTTCTAAGGCAAATTCACTCCCCAGCACCTGAAATTAGCCAGTATGGGTAAGGAATGGTGTCCCTAGCTTCTGTTAGTCAGAAGGTGGAGATGGATGGCAGGAGAGAGATCGCTTGATCATTACCTGTTCGGTTCACTCCCTCTGGGACACCTGGCATTGGCCGCTGTCGGTAGACAGGATACTGGGCTGGATGGACCTTTGGTCTGACCTAGTATGGCCATTCTTATGTTCTTATGAAGCTGACACGGCCTTGAGATTGGCAATCTAACCCATGTAGAGAGCTGAAAGTGTTGTTGTGAGAACAGTCCTGTTGAACTTTGTACGTTGTGTTGTCTGCTGGTGTTGATGTCACCTCCTTTTCCATCCCCCCCTAAGAAGAAGACACAGTAGAGAGTCCAATGGCTGAAGAAGAGAAACCAGCAGCTCTTCCTGGAAAGGTGCTGGCGAAAGAGAGTGGGCCTGCTGAGCCTTCAGAACAGGCCGCGGGTCAGCTGGATTCTGGTTCAGAGGCCAAAGTGTCTCATGAAGACAGTGTGCTAAATGTGGCACCCAGCGGGAAAAGTGTAACAGTTGTCCAGGAGGTGCTTCAGAAAGCAAAACCGCCTTCCTTGGCCGAGGAAGGTGTGTCCTCCTTCAGATTGCATGTGTTGGCTGCAAATGAGTTCTCCTGCTTTCTCCAGTGCTTTCCAAGGCTGCCCCATTTCCTACTCTTCTAGTTTATGATTCTGATGGCTCTTGTTATAATGCTCGATGAGTCTGTGTCGGGTAACCCGGGTTGCATAGATGCTGTACAACAAATAGTTTCCCACCGCTGCAGCTGATTCTTGATTATTATTTTTTTTGTTTACTTTGCCATGATACAATGTGCTTTGCAGTTAAGCTGTTACTGCTGCATCAGTCTGTTTTCCCCATCTCTGATGTGTTTGCCAGTCACATTGCTAATCAATGTATATACTTTTTTTTTTCGTTTTGGTGCAGAGGCCCATCTGCTTTTCTTGCAAAAAGGGATGTTTATTGACTTAGCCTATGACATAAAGGAGCTTACACCGTAGAACTACTTTTGCTTGCAGTGTGCAGTATTATTTATTTGTTTATGCTTCAGTGCATTCTGGTTTTATTTCTGTAAGGCTATTGCTTCTTATGCCATATTTTCGCCATTCATTGCAATCCACCCCCTTCTCTCCTTGATCATTGCCAGAACTTTGAGTTTTCATTTATTTTAGCTTCTTACAAGTTGATGGCCCGACACGAAGTCCCTGTTCAGGCACAGTTCCCCATTGATCGCAATGGGGTTTTTGCCTTCATAATGAAGTGTGGAAGTGAAGCACTTAGAGTAAAATCCTAAAGTGCTTACTGAGGCAAGACTGTCAATAGCTTTGATAAATCAAAATCAATAGTTTTGCTTGAGTAAGAATTAAGTAAGTCTTCAGGTTTTGTCCTTTTGACAGTATTTCTCATCCATTGTTTCAGAGGGAAACGTAGACTGCATTTTGGATGAGGTAATGATGAGCCATATCCTTCCGAATGAAGAGATTTGGGGTGTGAGAGGCTTGGGTTTACAAACAAGCCAGTCCTAATAATTTAATTTGGCCTCGTTGAGCAAGATGAAATGCCTTTGGTATTGTGTCTGCTAAAATTTTCTGGTATGTGCATCAGTATCTCCATCCGAGATGCAATAGTTTAGTGAAGAGAGACAGCATTCAGCGAGTTATTCTCAATGAAACCACAGTTAAATTAGCTAATGGTGTTCCTTTTGCACTTTATATAAGTTGTGAATAATCACCACCACCACTGCCATAACACCCACAAAAACTTTAAAAATCAGAACAAAAAGCAGAGCAGGTGTGGATGTTTTTACTTGCCACTTATAATGTTCGGAAGGATAGTTAATATTTTAAGCTAAATATATAGCTATTTGAAGAATGTTGAATAGATTCATTCAAATTCCTTTAAAAAGAATAAAGGGCCCAGACCTGTGTGCCACATTCACATAAATGGTATCATTGTGTTCAACTGTGAGAATGGAGCTTCAAATTTGTTTGCCCACGATCTGCTACAGCATGTTTTAGAAACATGCATTAAAAAAACCAGAACTTGATTAGACAATGTTCTAACGCATTCTGGCATAGATTTCGTTTTCCTAGTCTTATAATTCATTAAGGAAAGATCAATCTATTAATAACTAATAAATCACCTATAAATTATGTACAAAAATGTTACCAAAGAATATTAACTATGCTAAGAATATAGCAGCTAGAGATGTAAGAGTAACATTTCAGTTCAATTTTAAAATAATCCAGGGCCCCCTTTTCAGAGACGCTGAACCCCTGTGATTTCCATTGACTTCATTTGAAGCTGTGAGCGCTCTGCGTTTCTGAAAACCAGACCCCTTTCTCCCCCGCTTTGGAAATATGAACAGGTCTGCAGAGTCGTATGAGGTCAGTTTCATGAGAATAACCTGCTTTCTGCTTTTTTGCTAAAAAATAAAATATCAGTAATAGTAGTAAATGAACTTCCTTGTTCTACACTTAGCCCATATGCTGCGTATTTTAATATTTCCTTTGATTACACAAAACCTCATGGTTTAAATAGAGATGGATTATTATGTAAATACATATATTGTGTATTTCGAGCACATCTACAAGGATACTGTTACTTGGCCAAATGTTGCAGACCTTACTAAAGCAAAATTTGTATTGATTTCAGAGTCTAGCAAAATATTTAAATTTTAATACTAATTGAGGGATATTTTGCAATGATACTGTTACAAGTAATGAGTGGGAAGAAGTCACATGAAAC
The DNA here is from genome assembly GCA_032595735.1 of Pelochelys cantorii. NCBI lineage: Eukaryota > Metazoa > Chordata > Testudines > Trionychidae > Pelochelys > Pelochelys cantorii. The sequence continues at coordinate 68,175,771 of CM064332.1, forward strand.
AAAAGGGTGTGTCTCTCATAAGAGTGGAGACAGATTTACATGTGTAACTCACGTTGTCATTCATGCACTTGTAACACTTTGTGCATCAAGAGGAGAGGAGAGCACAACACTTTGAAACAAATTGCTAACTGAATAGCCTTGCTGCATGGTTGCATATTTTCCACTCTGCCTTCCATTAATCATATCAAGATTTCATTGTAAGCTAAATGACTGCCTATAAGTGCTTTATATGATTTGTCATAAAACCCAACCAAACTACTTCAGATTTACTTACAGCCTCGAAGATGGAAATCCGTGACCAGGAGGGCAAAGGCCCTTTCACAGCTGAACCATTAGACACAAAGGAGCATAAGTCAGAGAAAGACAGTAAGACTGGTGAGCAACCTAAACATGATGCCTTAGTTCCACAGCCAGCAAAAACTGAGACTCTAGCTAAAAAGGACTCATGGGGCAAAGAAGAAGAGAAAATAAGTCCAACCGTGTTGGGACAGATTTTGGATGCAGATCTGCAAAAGAAAGGGGAAGTAAGTTTGGCAGAGCCTCTTGTATCTCAAGGACACAGGGACTTGGCAGTTGACCTGCTGAAGGAGAGTAGAACAGATGGAAGGAGTACAGATACCCAGATACCATCCAGCCAAGCTATACCCCTGAAATATAAAGATGACTTTACAGATACCCAGAAGAGTCATCTTGCTTCATTGCCTTCAGAGTTTAGAACGGACGTGTCTGGCGCTGCCCCAAGGGAACCTCCTTCAGAAATTCCTGTGAGCGTCCCACAGAAATCGCAGCTTGAAGACATCTGCAAAACAAGTCACGAGTCCACTGACACAGAGGCTGCCAAAGAGCTTTTGAAAGATGAAAAGATCCACAAAGACAAAACAGAAAAGCCAGCGGGAGAGGAAGTTGCCGCAATGGCTGCCGATGCCCCCAAACCCGCTACAGGGGAAACACCCACCCAGAAAGTTTCTACATGGGGGGAAGAAAAGGACATGACAAGGGATGAGAGCGATGAGGAGGAAAGATATGGCTTCCTGGATTGGCAGCCCTCCAAAGCAGTTGATGATAGTCAACTTTATGCAGAGCAGGAAGATAAAAGAATTGTTCCAGATAAAGCAATTGTTAGTGAAACTAAGAAGCCCTCTGATGTTCTCAAAACAGAAGAAGAGACTGATCGAACTGGGCTTTCAGCAGTACTAGATGCCAAAAAGGAAGAGCAGCAGAGCACAGAAACCCCCACTGGCGAATTAAGCCATGACTCATTTCCTGAGGAAGCAAAAATATCAATAGATACAGCCCAGCCATCTAGAACAGAAAAAACTCCTGATGCGCCAAGGTTAACAAGCGAGAAGGGCCCAACTCATGAACTTTCTCAGGACAGAGATATTGAAAAGAAGTCTGAGGAGGAAACATTCCATATCTCAGATGCAGCTACACATGAAATACAGGTAGAGGAAGATAGGTCAGGAATGTCCACGTATTTTGAAACATCTGCTTTGAAAGAGGAAGCAATAAAAAGTGACCTGCAACCGCCAGGCAGTGATTACTATGAACTAAGTGATACTAAGGAAAGTATGTATGAACTTTATCCTGCAGATCCTCTAATATCTAAAATAGAAGACAAGAAATTCCCGCCAGAAACAGATCAACCTTCCAGTGTCCCTGGTCATGAGATAGGATATAGCACTCTTGCTCAGAGTTTTCCATCCGATAAGCCCGAGGAACCTAGCTCTCCACAGGAAAGGATGTTCACGATTGATCCCAAAGTGTATGGGGATAAGAGAGAAATCCATAGTAAAAATAAAGATGATTTGACTCTGAGCAGGAGCTTAGGACTGGGGGGAAGATCTGCAATAGAACAGAGGAGTATGTCAATTAACCTGCCAATGTCCTGTCTAGATTCTATAGCACTCGGGTTCAGCTTTGGCCGTGCTCAGGATCTCTCCCCCCTTGCTTCAGATATTCTAACAAACACTAGTGGGAGCATGGATGAAGGAGATGATTACTTGCCAGCAGCCACCCCAGCATTCGAGAGAGCTCCCTGTTTCCCTATAGAGAGCAAAGAGGAAGAAGAAATCGTTGAGGAGGAAAAAGCAATGGAAGAAGAAAATATGCCGGTTGAATCCTTATGTGAGTCACCCTTCCTGGCTAAAGATTATTACAAAAATGGGGCTGTTATGGCCCCTGATTTGCCTGAAATGTTAGACCTGGCAGGCACGAGGTCCAGATTAGCTTCCGTGAGCGCTGACGCAGAGGTGGCACAAAGAAAATCTCTTCCTTCCGATGCTGTTGCAGAAGACAGTGGGGCACCCCTGACCCCTTTGACTGACGAAAACCATATAACCCTAAAAGCTGAAAGTCAGCTAGAAGACTTAGGCTACTGTGTTTTCAATAAGTACACAGTGCCACTGCCTTCCCCAGTTCAGGACAGCGAGAGCTTAACAGGTGAAACTTGCCCCTTTTATGAAGGCAAGGATGAAAAAATGAGAAGAGGTCTGGTAGCTGACCTCTCTCTGATAGAAGTGAAGTTGGCAGCAGCTGAAAAGTCTAAAGAACTTAGTGAAAGAGACTTGAGTCCAAACATCTCTAGTGACCCAACAGTTCTGGGAAGGGAGTTTGAACTGGAGAAAAGGGGCTCTGATAAGCTAGATACTGTGCTAGAAAAATGTGAAGAGCAGGCCGATTCCAAAGAAGCCTATTCCCTTGAAGATACAAAACATGAAAAAAAGACGCCCGATGCAATTTTGGAAAGGAAAGAAGACGGTGCCATTGATAAACTTTACGTAGCTGGGCCCGAGGTTGATACCACACATGACAAAGCATTAGCAAAAGAGGCATTGAAAGAAAAAGATGTTGTTTCTTTATTGACTGAGAAGGAGGAAACGCCTCTTAGCATTGCTCCAAAGGTCGCCAAGATAGAATCACCCCACAAGCCAGACTACGACGCTATAAAACATGATATGGATGTTGCTGCCAGGCAAGCTGAACAAGAATACCAGACTCAGCTACATACTGAGATCAGTGAGTTTGCTGCACCTGGTTCAAAGCAGGACACAGATTCTGTAAAAACAGCAGAGCCCGACACCCAGGAACCTCAGCAGCAGCAAGAGGACCTGGCCTTTTTGCCCAAAGAACCAAAGGAGGCTGATGTTCCTTCAAGGACTGAGCCTAGTCAAATGAAGGACAGCACCAAAGTATCTGACACTGAAATTAAGGAGAAGGTGACTAAGCCTGATCTGGTGCATCAGGAAGCAGTAGATAAAGAAGAATCTTATGAGTCCAGTGGAGAACATGATCAAATACAAGAAGAATTAAACGGAGAATCTTTGAAACCCGATGACAGCAAAATAGAACCTCAAAAACCACTTGTCTCAGAAGAAGAGACTACATCACAATTACCAGTGGGAGAACCTTCCATCCCGCTTGCTGTTTCAAAACCTGATTCTGTGCAGGAGGAGGCAGCTGACGTCCAAATGGAGAGCATACCACAGCCTGAAGAAGAAGTGAAAGAGACGACACCAGACATGGCCGTGGGACCTGCAGAAACCACAGAGCAGCCACTGCATGATGTAACCCATGAGTCTGTACAAGTCAAAGAGCATGAAGAAGAAAAAGAAGAAGAAAAAGAAGATGAGAAGCATCAACTCATGTCAGAACCGCCCCAAGAAACAGAGTTAGAAGCAGCAGAAGAGGTGCTGACTGAGGCTGGCCCTGAGGAAATGCCTGAACTGAAAGGAGTTATCGAGTCTGTTGTGACAATTGAGGACGACTTCATCACAGTGGTGCAGACGACGGTGGATGAGGGCGAATTGGCCTCTCACAGTGTGCGCTTTGCTGCCCCACAGCAGGGAGAACTGGAAAGAGGGGACTCCCTGCCTGAAGAGGAAGTGGAGATGGAGGTGGAGGAGCCCAGTGACGGTCAGGCAGAGCCCAAAGAGGGCTCACCCGAAGCTCCCGCTTCACCCGAGAAGGAGGAGATCCTGCTCACCGATTACAAGACAGAGACATACGATGATTACAAAGATGAAACAACCGTCGATGACTCCATCATGGACACAGACAGCCTGTGGGCAGATACTCAAGGTGTGCATTATCCGTTTTTTTAAAATGTTTCCCAACAAACAATAATAATATCAATAATAATAATATAGTAATCATAATTTCAATACGTTTCAGAAATTACATAAAATAATCTGCAATTTATTTTAAATCCTCTGCTGTGTGTTCAAATTGCTTTTCCCTCCATCAAAGCATTGTTAACATTTGTTACTAATTTTCTGTTTGTTGTTACAATTTGCTCTGACCCTACAGATGATGATAGGAGCATCATGACAGAACAGTTAGAGACTGTTCCTAAAGAGGAGAAGGCAGAGAAAGAATTGCGAAGATCATCTCTCGATAAGCATAAAAAAGAGAAACCTTTTAAAACTGGGAGAGGCAGGATTTCTACTCCTGAAAGAAAAATAGCTAAAAAGGAACCTAGCACACTCTCCAGAGATGAAGTGAGAAGGAAAAAAGGTTCATTTAACACTCACTATTACCTTATTTTTGCTGTTGTACCGTACTGCACGGTTACTCTATTGTAGAAGTTGAATATGGTGATAGTACTACTACTATTTAATCAGACATTGTACAATTACATATAAAACAAGGTGCTAAGATCACCACTGTTTACTCCAGTTTCATGCTCAGATGGTGGGCAAGGCAGCACAGCTGAGTGTTAATGGATTAGTCCTTCGCCTCTGCCGATTAATTAACTCGTTAATTCAGTCCTAAAGCATCAAATTGGAGTAAGAGAGCAGTCGGTCTGGCCCATGGTTGATTTATTGTCATATCAAGCTGTTTGGGCTTTTTTCCTGATTGTGTGCTTTTGTGTTTTCTTGTCCGTAGCAGTGTATAAGAAAGCTGAACTTGCTAAAAAATCTGAAGTTCAGACCCACTCTCCTTCCAGGAAAATCATTTTAAAACCTGCTATCAAATATACTAGACCAACTCATCTCTCCTGTGTTAAACGGAAGCAGACAGGTGACTGTGCGGTGTTCAGTTATGCAATGTGGCTGGCAAACATAGACACTTTTTTGTTTAAATCTCATTGCTACAGTAGCTTCTCTCTCTTTTTTTATTTTTTTATTTTTTTAAATTTTTCCTGCAAGAATATCAGCCTTCATGAATAATATTTTCAGTGTTTCGTATCATTCTTCTTTTTCGGTCTTCCTTTATTTATTTATTTAACAGAGACCATGATCATGGATGCTTGTCATTGCTTGGCCCTCCAAGTGCCGTCATTGTATCTTGGCATTGTGTTTGAATGTGGTGTTGTAGGAACCTCTCAAATTATTTATTTATTTATTTATTTATCTGTTTGTTTGTTTATTTTTGTGGTGAATTTATATGCTGGGAAAGTGTTGACAGCTCAAACCATGGTATGCATATCCATGATTTTGCTTTTCTTCCTCTCATGCATAATAACAAGACTTGTATGTTGCTCATTAAATACTTATCTGCATTGGCACTTCCAGATCTGTTACTGATGTTTATGACTTCAAGCCAAAACCCACAGGGTGAATCTGGAATGTGGAGTATGGTGCTGAGAGAGAAGAAATTTGGGGTCAGTTGACGAATGCATTGCGAGCAAAACTGATTTTCAAAATCTTAGTATTTGATAGGGGAAGATGAGAGAAGGAAAAACCAGTGGCTCTCTCTATATCTAAATAGATATGTCATTATTCAGAATTAAAACATTTTCACTCCAGTCTTATGGTATTATTCTTAATGGTCAGATCAGTGTGGAAAGATCAGTATTGGGCTTGGCTATTTATTTTTTTAAAAAGGAGTTGAGGCATGATTTTCCTATAACAAAGTTTGACACTTCTGTGTACTGCAGTGCAGTTGCCCCTTATTTACACCAGAGTCAGTGAGAAGAGAACCAGACTTCACTAGTTTAAATTCAGGGTACAACATTCTAAAATGGTAATGTATTTATGTTTCTTGGCTCAGAAGTTAAAAGCTATGTTTATTGGTCAGCAAGTTAGATGTAAATCAGAGTAGCCTCCAGTGTTCTCCAACCAGCTCCCGACCTTAAGAGAAGGGAGAGTAAATGTGGCTTAAACCACTCCCCCCGATCTTTCACCAAGCACAGCTTAATGTGACCAGAAGCTATGACCTGTAAAGTCAAAGATTATTCAGAGAATCGAAAGTGTGCTGTGGGATTAGGGACGACATGGCGTAAGCTGGTTTAATGCTCTTGTCCTTCACCTTTGCAGATCAGGTTTCGTATTCTGCATTGGTCATACGAGATTTTTTTTAGCTATTTGGCATGATTTGATTGCAATTTAAGGAAGCTTAGGGCTAAAACAGTGAAGTGCATCTTCATGGCCTAAAGCACTAGCACTAGCACTAGCTTTAGGCCATGAAGACTAATATCTTTGTCTCTCGCTTAGCTATTATTTCCTCACATGAACTATTTCTAACCCTCTACATTTTTTTTGCTTCCTATGGCCTTCTAGTCAGAATTCACTTGTGCCAGTGGAAAAACCTGGGGAAACCTGCCCATTGCTGCCTTAGAGACATTTATTCTGGCCATCGCCTGCCCCTCTCCATAATATATAGAGGGGTTCACTCAAATTAAAAATAAGCCCAACAAGTAGCCAAAGTAGAAAATATCATTTAAGGACAAACCCCAAGTTTATTCACACAGCAAGAGACGAGACAAATGAAAAGCACCTCACCCAAAACATTCACAGACTGAGAGAGTTCTGAATCAGATTAAAAGTTGTGGCCTTTATAATTTCTTGAACCAAAATGCTGAATCTGAAATTTGAGATCATTTTGGTCTGGAACAGAACTTTAAGTCTTGGGCTCATCTTTTGAACCAAATCACTGAATGAACAGAAAGTCTCCACAACCTAACATGGGGACATCCTCAAGACAGCTGCGGGGGAATAAATCACAAGGTAGCTCTCAGAAATTCTGATTTTCTTCTTTCTCCCCTTTTCTATATCAGTGCAGCTGTGGCGGGTAAGGGGACATGGATGGATATCTCATAGAATTGCCCTTTGGGGTGTAGGCATCCAGGATTAAATATGCATACCGCTGGACCTAGCCAATGCAGGGACTAGAACTACCCCAGGCATGTTGAGGAGCAGGGAACAGGAGGGGGACATATATTTTCCTAGCTGAATGCTGTAAACCAAAAGGATATTTTCCATTCTTCCTTATGTTGACTATAAAACAATTTGTTTGAAGCCGGGGTCTATTCCCACATAAGTCAGTGTGAGCTTTCTTTCTGGTTTCAGAGAGTGCCAAATTAGGTGCCTATCCAGAAATGACCCCAGAGTATATTCTGTATAACTCTGAGCACATTCTGAGCAGCAAAAACTTCTCTGTTAGCCTTTTCTATACTTTAAAAATGAAACTTGTCCAAAGAGCAGTCTTGCGGGACACAAATGTCTCCATTAAAAAGTCAAAATGTGTCCACGTTGACCATGCAGGGAGACCATGAAGGCGATGTCACAGGATTTTCCAAGGTACCGAAAATAACTCCGATGTCACTGTGTAATAACCGTGGGCAGGAGCTGTTTTAATGGCAACCACAATCTCTTCAAGAATGGGATTTTCAGTAATTATAATTGTTAAAAGACACTCCTTCCTTGGAGCATGAAAAGAGGAAGAAGGCAGAAGGAAAAGACAGTTTTATTTGATTATCTGACCTTAATGCTAGTTTTCGTTGTGTTGTCTGATTGGCTGAAGTTAGAAGACACTGCTGCCTTTGTGACATCACATCATGGATGTCATAGGATAGGCCAGCACAGTTGCTTAGCCTTTGAACTGGGCAAACATGCATTAGGTTTGTCTTCCTTGTCTTAAATATGTTTACTGTGTGATTAAGCTGGTAGCAGAGCACGAAAGGACAGTGTGACGTCATGATCCAGGTATTTTGCTCAGATGGAGGAGTTGTTATGCTGTCAGGTAAGTCAGTCACAGAAGCACAACTGTGCTTTTTACCTCATAGCCACAGGCAACTGGAGTTCAGTACCAAAGGGGAGGGAAGGAAGATTTAAAAAACAACAAACAGCAGTAACAGATGTGGTAAAATGTAATGCAGGAAGCTTTTACTGAACGTGTTAATACATGCAGACTTAAACTGTCAGTTCTCTGATCTCTCCTCTCTCTCTCAAGTTTTCTCTCCTACTCCCTCAAGTTACAATCAAAGAAAAAGAACAAGGCAAGAACATTAGTTAAGAGGGCAAAAGTATGGAGTGGGAAAGAGCCTTGTTCACAATGGAGATCGATTGCAGAGTGCCAGGATTTAATCCCAGCAAGGGGATGTGCTGGAACAACTGCCAAGGCCCAGGGGAAAACCATCATTGCTGGACATAGTTTTGCCATTGGTTTCACAGATGAACATAGTTGGGACAGTAGCTAAAAGAACTCAGCTGTGACCACCCAACCTTCCTTCTGTACCCACTCAAAGTCCTAAGGATTTCACCAGTAGCTAGATTTCATATAACACACAGCTTCCTGCACAACAGCATAGCGAATACTTAGTACATACATTTCTGAAAAGCTCTTCAGCTTCTAGTGTTTCTCCTAGGATGAAGTCCAAGTCACACGATATCTAGCTCACCTCAAATGTAATTCAAATCACTAAAAGAAAATGGTAACTATCATGGGTGCCAGCAGCTTAAATAATAAGATATTAAACTAAAGTCTGAGGGTCTTATTGACATCTGTGTTACTCCACTTTTATACCAGTGTGACTGGTATACCAGTGAGTGGAATTACAGCAGCACAAATTGGAGTGAATTCGCAGCAGTGAATCAGTTTCTTTTCAGTTAGGGTTCTTGGCCAAGATTTTGAAAAGTGGCTAGTGAGATTGCTTGAGATTCCTTAAAGGGGCCTGATATTCAGAGGGCAACTTCAGCATTTTCTGAACATTAAGAAACTGGGATGTCTCATGTTGGGCTCCCAATATCACAAGTCTCTCTTCAAAATCTTGGCTCTTAATCCTAGACCACTAAGAAGAGAAGAGCAAAATTCTGATTTGTTGTCTAAAATTCATGAATTAACTGGAACTATCACAAATATGGTAACAAATATTGTAACAATGTATTCTTTTATTTCTTAAGGCAGCTGCATATACTGCGTACAGTAATTCACCACATCATTGTTTTGCACGGTGCTTAAAAGACGATTATACTAAAGGTGTTCAGAAAATCAAAATGATTATTTTTAACCACCAAGATTTTCTTTTTGGGGTTTAACAGCGGCAGGTGGTGAAACAAACCAGGCTCCCGGTGTATTTAAACAAGCAAAGGAAAAACTTTCAGTGAGTAAACTAATCCTCTTGTCGTTCATCTTTCAAAAACTCTTTTTGTCCTGTCTTGAGTGTTTTTATTTTAATTTCAGTAAATAACTGTGCCTTCCCTTTAGAATTCATTTGTCATATTAATTTTTTATTACAACCACTGTCCCTGTGTAGCTTCTGAATTACAAAAATAAGTATATAGAGATTTTGATTGTGGGTTTTTATTATTATTATTATTATTATTATTATTATTATGATGTATTATTATGTATTATTTGTATTGTTGCATCATCTAGGAGCCCCAGTCATGGACAAGGACCCTATTGTGCTAGGCACTGTACAAGCACACAACAAAAGACAATCCCTCAATTCACAGTTTACACACAGCCTCTGAGTTGCAATAACGTTTAGTGTTTTTAAATGTTTAGGGCCAGGCCCTCAGCTGGTGTGAATGGGCACAGCTCCACTGGAGCCCCCAAAGCTGCACTAATTTGCACAATCTGATGATCTGGCTGTGGGTGTCATCTTGTGTTGGACTGTTACACTGAAGAAGGAAATCCTGCCTCAAGATTGGATTAAAAGAGTCTCGTGGCAATTCATTGCGTTTCTGTTGCTTTCCTCCTCAGAGGTCACGGAGTTCTGGAAAATGTTAACCAATGACATCTCATATGCAAATATGCCTCCCAATTAGCTTAGCTGAGGTCATGTCCTGGACCTCTCTCCACCTTAGAACGTTAGGTTTAAACAAAATTTTCAAACTTCCTGTCCTCACCTTCAAGGTTCAGCTCAGCCTACACTACCACTTACATCTCTGCTGTCTTCCACGCCACACCTCTGATACCCTACAAACCCATCAGTGAGTATTGCCCCACTTCCCCGTTAGTCTTGCTCTATGTCCAGCCCTTCTCCCATGTTACCCATATACCTCTCCCATCCAAGCACTCCAAGCACCTGACTTGCTTTCCTTCAAACCCCACTGTGTAACTCTTTTTCCAAGAAGCCCACACATGCTAGCTCACAACTGTATCATTGTGGTGACTAACCCATTACTGACCAACAAGACCCCACAAAGTTTTCTAAGTTCAACCATTTTTCTGGATATCCCATTGTGTATTAAGCCCAATTTGTTTTGCCTGTCTAAGTAGACCAAAGGACCATGTAATGTGTTAAACACCCTGTCAATGCTTAGCCAACAGTAATAGATTATATTTCTGAATAATCATTGATGTTGATGACAGCAACATAAGTAATTAGCTGTCATCATGAGTGCTGTGCCACTTTAGATCCAAATCCAGATCTGAATTCCCCCAAAGGGAGCATGTGATCCGGTGCTACAATTTTGGCCCATCTCTAGCTATAGCTGAGAGATCTGTAGATATTTCTCAGTAAAATATTCAGAGGTATAAGAGGCAGGTGCATATATTGACTACCTGTGTGGGTCAATAGCAAGCGTCGTTTTCCTGTGAGGTCAATCCACCTTAGCAGAATTTAATATCTGATTGTTGCCAAAGTCTTAAGTGCTCTTGGAGCATGACACACAAACAGGCAGTGTGTATTCTTCTGCTGGGGCTGTCGCCTGTCTTTTATCTTCTTTATTCTCCTGTCAGTTGTTTTAGGGCAAGGAGCTGAAATCTAGTCTCTTCTTGCTCCCACTTTTGTCTTCCTTCTCAATTCCTGCTTTTAGCAGCGGGTTGGACTTGATGGCCTCATAATGTCTCTTCCAACCCTATTATTCTATGCTTCTATCATCCTCGTGCATCCCCTTACAGAAACATCCTTTCTCCTTCTGCCTTTTCTCCTAATTCCCTGGGGCAGTCCACATCCTGAACTTTCAAGCACCTGTCCCCTATTACTGTTGCATTCCCTCCAACTTTGCTATGTATTGTTCTGCTCCATCCTCCCGAAGAGGCATTTTCATAGCAGTCCCCCAACTCCATTCCAGCTGTGGCATCGGGTCACATTGCGCCTGATTACACTCATCACTCATTTGCAGAGCGTTAGTACCTGACTGCAACGTACCTGTTGTACTTCTAAAAAGAGCTCAGGAAAAGCTAAGCAGTTCTACCCTGCTGGGGAGGACCGTGTCCTCATCCCAGCCGTGCATTAAGAACATTGGCTAATTCATATCAGGAAGGACACACTGTGCCTGCTTTCTAGCTAGCTCATGAAATAAAATGAAGTTTTCATGTTTCGTCTTGAGCAGTCTCTCAACCACTGCAAGCCCTGATTCTTATTGTAAGTGCTAGATAAGGCTCAGTCCTGCATAAGCTGCCTGCCCTTGCAGCAGAGGGAGTTCAGACAGAGACTGATGGTAGCATATGGCCCTCAATGGGCATTTGTTTGAAAGTAGTAGCACATGTAGTTTGGCCCTAAAAACACAGATAGGACAGGATTTTGCAAAATATCTTCCCATCTTGAAAAGGGCACAGTTAAGGATGGGTTGGACTCTATCGCATACTTCCAGGAGTGGTTCATCAACCACAAGATCATCCTTTCTCCTTAACTGCACCCTGTGAAAGACAGGAAGCTATTTTGTCCTGGCTGTGTTGGGACCCAAACTAGATGTGCTTTTTATACAATGCAGGTACTCATGGAGTGAGGTACTGCTCAATTTAAGTACGAGAGGCAGCCTCTGCCACTTGGTGCCTTCATTCCCCATCGGTAATACCTTTCCTACTAAGGGTGTTGTGAGAATAAATTAATTTGTTTTTAATGAGGTGCTCAGATACTACTGTGATATGGAGGGTATCAAAGCACTTAGATTGTAGCCCCCAAATTGCTGGTCCTCAGCCCTCTCAAAATTAGGTGCAGATTTGCAAAGGTATTTAGATGCCTAAAGATATGGGCAGACAGCTACTGGCTTTACAAAAGTGCCTAGGTGCATTAGGTACCTAATGCCCACTGACTTTCTGCATCCTGCGGCACCTAAACACCCTTTGAAATCCAGCCCCAGGTTGGGCACCTGAAAATGGAGGCACTCCAGACTAGGTGAACGTTTACAATGGCACAGTTTTATGAAAATTATTTCAAGCAGACTCGTCATTGGTCAGTGTAGCGGGTCAGGATTTACTGCCATGGTGTCCTGACAGGCTGCCTGCTCCATCAACGATGAGAACCAAAAGGCTGTATGCATGTATGCTCAGTGACGTGGGCCGTATTGACTTGCACAATTAATCAACACAGCAGACTCTGAGAGAGCCCCCAAAGACCACAAATCAGATAAGGATCGAAGGCACCCGGCCAGGTTTATTGTTAAGCAAAGTTCAGTAGTAGTGGTCAGTAGACTCTCCCGAACCACGACGCCGGGGGGGGGAGCCTTTTTTGGGTCAAGGGCCACTGACCTAGAGAAAAAATCAGTCGGGGGCCACATGCAAGTGAGAAGCAAAATACCAAACAAACAAAGAAACAAAACAACCTGGGGTGGCCCTGACTGAGAATGAGAAAGCACACCAGAGGCTGGGGGGCCAGGCGAGTTGATTTTGTGTGTTCCAGCCCTGTGGGGAAGGGGGGATGGTGGTGGGCCTGACGTGCCTGTGCAGGCTCCCCAATGCTGGGGGGCAGAGCCCTGAGCCTTGGGGGCTGGATCCATGCAAGCCACAGACCCCATCCGGCCCCTGGGTCTGAGGTTCCCCACCCCTGCACTATGCATATGTACCCCATAACAATGGACTCAGCTCAGTCAGTGGGAGGTCCCACTGCCCCCTAGGCCAGATAAAGACAGTCCCTCCACAACACAACTTTATAGACAGCTGCAAACAAGTTACACATCACTCCTGATGTGTCAGGTTGCCACCCTCTGACACTACTTACATACCACCCATCACCCTGCACCTCATGGTTTGATTAGATCATCTCTATCCATCATGCTGTCATTTTAGACCCTTTCCTGAACCTGGGTTGGTATCTGTGGGGAGTGTGGGTACCAAGGTCTTTTTTAATGAGCTGGCAGTACCATCCTTTTGGAATGTTCTTTCTACTTATGACCAGTCCCAATTACTGTTCTACACCTGGGCCTAATTCCAGTTAGAGTTTTGCACTCTCAGCCCTGTTCCTGCCAATTTCTGTGAGCAGGGCCTGCCTCTTGCTCACAGCTTGGCTTTCCTTTATGTTAGCCATGTTTTGTCCTTGTTAGCTAAGTCTCAGGCCTCAGGCCTCAAACCAGGCCTGTGCTACATGGACTTTTGTTTCAGACCCTCATCTTACTGCTATCAGTTATATGCCTCTCTGTATTTTAGATAGCAAAATAATAAATATTTGGCAATCAATAATATTGGCCACATAAGAACATAAGAACATAAGAATGGCCGTACTGGGTCAGACCAAAGGTCCATCTAGCCCAGTATCCTGTCTGCCGACAGTGGCCAGCACCAGGTGCCCCAGAGAGGGTGGACCGAAGACAATGATCAAGCGATTTGTCTCCTGCCATCCCTCTCCAGCCTCTGACAAACAGAGGCCAAGGACACCATTTTATCCCCTGGCTAATAGCCTTTTATGGACCTAACCTCCATGAAATTATCTAGCTTCTCTTTAAACTCTATTATAGTCCTAGCCTTCACAGCCTCCTCTGGCAAGGAGTTCCACAGGCTGACTACATGCTGTGTGAAGAAGAACTTTCTTTTATTAGTTTTAAACCTGCTACCCATTAATTTCAAAAGTGGAGGGTTTTTAGAAATACGCTCTCGCGATATTAAAGTGCCTCCAGTTGTTGAACGGAGCTTGCGTCCCACAATAGAGGCTTCAAAATGAACAATATTTTCTACAGAGGCCCAGCCTGACAATGCAGTAGGCTGGAAAGGATAGCTTTTGCCATGAGAAAGCCTTAGAATTTAGAGCCTTCCCAAGCCACAGTGGAATGCCTTTATTTCACTTTACAATTTAAAAATTGTTTTAAGCAGTATTGATGTGCCCGATTCCGATCTCTTTTAATCTGGCGTAAATTGGGATCAACTCTGCTACCGTCGATGGAGCTACACCAGTATACAACTAGAGCAGGGCAAAGAGATTAGGCCCAATGTTTCATCAGTGCAAATGTACAGTACCCTGATTCTGTGTAGTATCTACAGTGTGGATTTTTTCAGTGCTACTGTGCATTGTTAACAGCTCGATCCTGCAGCTCTTGCTTGTGCTGAGTCATTTTTACACATACATAGTCCCATTGTAGCTACTCGCATGAGCAATTTCATCTCTATGCGAGTAAAATGTTGCAAAATCAAGCCTTCTTTGCCAAGATACTAGCTTCCAATTATTCTTTTTCATTATATCGCATACCCTTTAAGGAAAAAAAAATGAGAGCCAGATTGTAAACCCCTTACATTGCTTATGGGCCCAAGTAGTCCTAGTGACATCAATAGAACTAGCTCTGGTAGTAATTGCTTGCCGGGACCAGTATGGGGTTTGTAATCTGGCCCATAATGATTTGAAAATCTTTTAAATAGAGTATAAAATTGCATTTTATGCTGGATTTTTAAGTGTAAATAAGATAGAAGAGGTGTCATTATCATGTTATAGCCACATTTTTTTCTAAGTCTCCTACTAACACAGGGGTGGGTAAATACTACCTTGTGGGCCAGATCTAGTTCCCCAGGGTTAGTGCCTGGCAGGCCAGTGCTGCTATATGTACCTGCGCCTCCATAGATATGGGTGATTGCACCTCCCATTGGCCATGGATTGCCATTCCCGGCCAATGGGAGCTGTGGGAAGTAGCACGGACAGGTACAGGAATGGAGATCTGCAGCCAATCAGAGCTGCAATTGCCTGTACCTTTGGAGGCACAGGTAAATGTAGTGGTGGTGGTTCGCCAGGGGTAACCCTGGTGAACTGCCACCATTTTATTGTCCACCCCTATACTAACATGTTTGTGGACTATTCTCAGACAGGGAGATACTTCATATACAAAACTTGATTTTTAAAAAGCAGGCTCTATCTCTGGTCCTGCAAATTTCCACCTACAGTAAGTGCTCACGAGGCAGCCTTTGCAACTGCGGTTATTAGAGGAGGCAAACTTGCCTGTGCAGAAAAGGAGGGCTGTACGGAGGCCCTTCTTAGGGGACATCGACACAGCATTGATGACGTGATTTCCAGCTTGGGTAGATAAACACACACTAGCTCTGCCAGGGTGGATTGGGTGGCACAGGTAGCAGTTCAGGCTAGCCACCTGAGGACAATCCCACTCAGCCCCCAGGTGCATAGTGAGACAGCCAGCCCGAACCACTTCACATACAATGCTGTTTTTAGGCACTAGCTTGAATGGAGGTACATGTACCTGAGCTGGAAAGTATTTCTCATCTGCTATGTGGATGCACCCAGTGAGTAAGTTGCTCTCTCAGAGCCACAGCTGTGTTTCAGCAACCCAATATCTTCTTGCATGTGTGTTGTAGAATAGTACATGTTCCAGCTGGAAAATGGAAGTTTTGTTCATAGTTGGTATTTTTTTCATTGATCCATGTTGCCTGTGTTTTCCTTTCATCTCCTCATCCAGCTTTATGTCATGTTTCTTTTGTTTGTTTTGTCATCACTAGACTGCCTCTTTGTCAAAGATTCCTGCCTCAAAGTCTAGAGCGAAGTCATTACTTCCTCCAAGACCCAGCTCAGCTTGCTCACTAACTACTAAAAGGGCTGCTTTTCTCGATACAGACAGTTACTTTGTACGGCCCTCCTCAGCGGGCCCAAGAGACTACTTTCCATACTCAAAATCAGATGCTAAGGTAAGGTAGTTGAGTTAGAGGTAGCTCAGAGAGGTGCACAAGTGAATTCCATGGATCTTATTCTCTCACTGCTACAGCTGAGCAAATGTCAGGGTACATCTACACTGCATGCTAATTTCGAAATAAGCTATTCCAGAATAGTTATTCCGAAATAGCTTATTTCAAAATAGCACGTCTACACTGCAGGGAAGCCTCAAAATCAGTCTGAGGCAGGCTTCCCTAATGTAGATGTGCTATCTCGATTTAAAGCCCCAGGAGGCACTGGGGAGGAATAACTTAGAATGGCCCAGGTGAGGGGCTATTTCGAAATAGCAGCAGTGGAGCGTCTGCACCCGGCTTATTTCAAAATAGCTATTTCGGAATAAGCCATCCGTTATTTCGAAATTAGTTTGAAATAACGGATTGCCTATGTAGATGTTCACATTGTTATTTCGAAATAACACTTGTTATCTTGAAATAACGGTGCAGTGTAGACGCACCCTCAGGGAAGTTACTTGGGTTTGTCATCACATACAGTCACACAGCTGCAGCACTTGGTGAAGAGCTTCTCCCATTGGTGTAGTTAATCCACTTCCCCAGAGAGGCAATAATTATGTCAAAAGGAGAAGCTCCGCCATGGACATTGTGCTGTCTACACTGGGAGTTAGGCTAGTATGACTATGTTGCTCAGGGGTTCAGGCTTTAGCAACAAAAGTGTGAGTGTAGACAAAGCCTCAGTGAAGATACTTGGAGAGCTACTCTTATCCCGTGGAAGGAGACATGGGATCCAGGATATAGACTAGCTTTGGAGAGAAGATGTCTAGAAACAAAGGAGTTTGTTACAGATTTTTCAGGAGGATAACTCTCTTTTATCCTGTGACTGCTGAGGTGTTAACTGCCCACTTCACTTTGAATGGTCTCTTGCAACTCCTTATCTTTTCCACCTTATCTTTGGCTGTGACACTCTAAGGGTATGTCTACACTAGCCCCCTAGTTCGAACTAGGGAGGCTAATGTAGGCATTCGAACTTGCAAATGAAGCCTGGGATTTAAATATCCTGGGCTTCATTTGCATGTTCCCGGGCGGGCATCATTTTTAAATCCCCCTAGTCCGAACTAACTGCCCGTGGCTACACGCGGCAGTTAAAAGTTAATTCGAACTAAGTCCTTAGTTCGAATTAACTGTTACACTTCGTGGAATGAGGTAGCACGAACTTAGTTTGAACTAGGGAGCTAGTGTAGACATACCCTAAGTATCTTTCCCAGACTTAAAAGAAGAGCTCTGGGTAGCTCTTTCTCATCAACAGGAATTGGTCTCAGAAAAGATATTTCTTGTCTCTCCTTGTGAGACCAGTAGCCAAATGCTGCCTGGCATAAGCAGGTGTCTCCCAAATCCAATTTCAAAAATTATCCAAACTGGTGCAAAAAACATCTGGTGTGGGTTGGTCAGAAAATGGTTGTAAGTGGGGCACAGTGGCTAAATTCACCAACTTGGCCTTCAGTGGGTGTGTAAACCAAGTAAAATGTATACATGGGGGGATTGGAAGAGAAAGCCATAATTAAGACAAAGAAAACTCCTCTTCCTGCAATATATCATGCAGCACCCTCTAAACCTGTAGGGCTAATTTTGCCCCTGATGTAACTGGGCTCAGCTTTCCTTCAGAGTTGTGTCCTCTTATGCTAGGGATTGCATCTGGTCCCCAGAGAATACTAAATGAGTGTAAATTAAAAACTTACCAAAAGGCAAATTGGTGCTGGTGTCTTTAGCCACTTACACTTATTTTATGACCAATTTATGTCCGGGGTTAGATCCTCCACTTTTGTAGATAGACACAACTCTACTGAAGTCAGGCGAGCACTGTCCATTTCACCAAGGGTGGTCTGGCCCCACAAGTACAACTTATGGGTTTTGCAGGGCTGTCGTAGCCATATTGGTCCCAGCAAATACTCGAACATACTCAGATGTGCTCTGATCTAAACAAGATAGAGAACCAGAAACACACTGAATCAAACATGGACAAGATCAGTACAGAAGAAAATAGGCTAAGGGTCCAGTGACTAATATCCCTCCTTTGAAAATGTAATCAGCAGTCTAAATTCTACACATATCTCATTTTGGGGGAAAATAGAATGCACCTTCAGTGCTTCAAAAGGCATTTCAGCCCTCCTATTATCTAATAATGTGGAGTGTGAAACATCCTGGGGGGGCTGATCTTCTGCAAGTGGGGTCCCATGGGACTTCAGGATTGGGCCCTGGATCTTTGCATAACAAAACCCATTATATTAAATAGTCTTTGAGTATTTCTTGTTCCATGACTTGCTGACCAAAACTCCTCTTTTACTAAGGGCCAAAGCCCACCGGAGTTGCTAGAATGACTCCCAGATGTGGCTTCATTGGGATTCGGATTAAGCCTTACGGATCCATTTTTGTCCCATTGAACTCACGCTGGGTTTTGCCATTGACTTCAGTGGGAGTGGAAACAGGCCTCGATACATTTTTGGTCATATCAGTGGAACTATTTTCAGAGAAGTTAGGAAATAGAGGAGGAGTTTAGTAGGCAATAGACATTTAAGGAGCTTTGTAAAAATGAATTTGTTGGATTGTCTTAGGCAAACTGAAAATCTACGGTATTCAGTAAATCCCAAGGAAGTTAAATGATACATCAGAGCTGGGTAGCCATCAGAGCTTCCTGCATGAAACATAACAGAACTGGGCATCATTTGATCTCAGTTGCACTGGGGTGATCAGGGACTACCATGGAATCTCACTGGTGTTAGTCTGAATAATTACCGGTATGTTTTTGGTGTTTTACAAACAAAGCCGTTTTTTTCCTTTTTGCGCCTATCAGGATGGAGTAACCAAGAGTCCCGAAAAGCGTTCCTCTCTACCAAGACCTTCCTCCATCATCCCCACTCGGAGGGGTATATCAGGAGACCGAGACAGAGATGAGAATTCTTTCTCCCTCAATAGCTCCATCTCCTCTTCAGTACGACGGACTACGCGTATGTTTCTCTGCAACCTTAACATTTCTGGTGCCTTCGCCCACCCTTGTTATGTATTTCACACACTTGCTAAATCCATCCCTACCTTTCCTTTGCATGTAGGAAATAGGCCTGAGTTGTAATTCTGGGACCAGAAATCTGCACCCGAAATTTGGCCAAGTTCACATATGGGGTGCAGTATAGTGACAAAAGTTTCATTTCAGATATGGAATTAATTTTCCCCAAAGTCAGGGATACTCAGACTAATGGCTGCATTTGAGACACTTCTCTAAAAAAAAAAAACCCTTCATTTGGGTTTCTAGTTATGTGACATATTTAATATAGGCCATTTATAAACCAACAGGAAAAAGAAATGTACTTAATGCGAGTAGCATAATTTAAAAAAAATATTCTGATGATCTCAGGAAAATGGGAGGCTTACCTAATAAATACCAAGAATTGTTAATTTGTTGCTTTGGTTTAATGTTACCTGGTGGTTAGTTAATGCCAAACCAGAAAGAGGCTTTACCTAAAAATAGTTCCATGTAAATTATTGGGGTCGCACATTAGAAGAAAGACTCAGCAAGGTCTTTTTATCAGGATGAGACTGCTTTTAGCAGCTATAAATAGAGCATTAGGAAAGCCAGCACTTAGTACCCAGTGTACTGGGTGTGGTTAAAGTCAAAGAAAGTTTGGAAGGTTAGAAGAGAGCACTTATATCTGTAGAGAACCTAATGTGGTCATGAGCTCTCCAGCTGTATAGCAGAGAGAAGAAAGCAAGCAGTATAAAAGACTGAGCCAATGAGCTGGAAAGGGGGCTTCTTCTAGCTGCTCCCCCATGTATATGTTGTACCTGGAGCCCAAGGGAGAAAGCAATAATAAAGAGAATTAGTGAAAGTACCCTAATGGAAGGTATTTGTGATGTAAGTCATCCAGAGAGCTTACCAGACAGGATTTCCAGAAGCTGAAGGGCGGACCTGTTTGCACAGGAGCAAATATATAAAACCAGAAATCTAAACAAGTTACCCTGAGACCAGGGATCTTAGACATCTCCCTTGTTGGTGTGGCATTCAGCCCAGGCTGCAGAACCTAGACTTCGTACTCTCCTGTCCCATGGGAAGTCTTCTGTCTCCGCCTCTTCAGAAGCCATTCCTACAAGCCTTTTTAAAGAAGCCTCCAGACATAAGAACAGGCATACTGGGTCAGGCCAATGGTCGGTTTAGCCCTGTATCCTGTTTCTGACACTGGCCACTGCTGAATCTGTCAGATGAAAAGAACAGAACAGGGGAAGTTTGAGTGATCCATTCCCTGCTGTCCAATCCCAGCATCTGGCAGCCAAAGGTTTAGGGATGCCCCAGGCATGGGGTTGTGTCCCTGATCCTCTTGGCTAGTTGCCATTGATGGACCTGTCCTTCATGACCTAATTCTTTTAAGAACCAAGTTATATGTTTGGCTTTCACAACATCCCCTGGCAATGTGTTCTACCAGGTGACTGTGTGTTGCGTGAGGAAGGTGCTACCTTACGTTTCTTTTAAACCTGCCACCTGGTAAGTGCATTGAGGTGTCCCTGGTTGCTGTGTTATGTGAAGGGAGTTAGGTACCTAAATCCTACTGAAAATCCTTTGAAAATTGCAGCTTGAGTTCCAGGGGGGTAAAGTGTAGCCCCTCTCAGTTCACAGTGGCCCCGGGCTGGCACAGCAGCAAATGAATAACTTCATCCTTCCAGCAAGGGCAGCTGCATACCAGAATGTGCTTGCCAAAAGGGTAGAAGCCTGAGGAATAAAAAATAAAGGATGCAGGGAGGCAGGAAAATCCCATTCTCCTTCCTGCACACCCCGTGCAGAGAGATGAGAAGCTTGATTGATGGTTGGCTGAGAAAGAAAGAGCCCAGTCTGGAAAAAGTGGAGTTGAGAGTAAAATCCCTTCAATGTGTCATGTTCAGCAGAGACTTTCTCCTTAACTCCAGAAGCACCCATGCTTTGGGTCTCATCCAGCCCAGTGAAATAAATGGAATGATTCTCATTGACTTCTCTGGGCATTCTTCTGTCCCCTTTGAGTACAGTAGGCCCAGGAGGTTTACCATTCCCCCTCAGAATTCAATGGAAGCCAAGAAAGTGCTTCCATACAGCAAGGAGAGGGAGTACAATGTAGACCTCCGACTCCACTCCAGTTTTTTCCCCAGGTTTAATAATTTTAGAATTAAAATAGTCTTGACTAAGCTTTGAAGTGAACATTTTATTGCAGTGAAAGGGGGACACGCTTCACACTGTGGCTGCTGCTCTTTGTGTTGCCTTCAGGCAGCTTTCTGCAAGGCTGGGCTTAACAGGGCATGTGTGGGTACAAGGATTCTCAGAGAGAAAGGTCTTTCCATGTCAGAAAGGACTGGGCGTGCATTTAGAACTTGGCAGAAACACTCCAAAATGTTTCATCCAGATGTGGGCATAATCTGAATACGACACCTATTCTAAGTATAGATTAAAGAATAATTGAGGTAAACAATAATTGAGGTATTCTTGCAATAATTACTTTCTTTAGTTGCCCTAATGCAGGGGTGGGCAATAATTTTGATTGGGGCCACTCCAAGATTTTGGTAAGTTGTCAAGGGTGCACATCTATGGAGGGGCTGCAGGGTCTGGAATGGAGGTTGGGTGCAGAAGGGAGTTTGCGGTAGTGGACTGGGGTGCAGAAGAGGTGTGGGCTCTGAGAGGGAGTTTGGGTGAAGGAGGGGATTGTAATCTGGGGCATGGGCTTGGGGTGCAGGGCCAGGGAGGAGGAGGGTGCAGGAGAGGATTCTGGCCTGGGGAAGGGGTTAGGATGGGGTGCAGGTTCTGGGAGGGAGTTGTGTCCTGGAGAAGGGGACAGAAGGGGTACAGAGGGCTTGGGTGGTGGCCTGGAGCAGTTAGTTGGAGGGGAGAGAGGGGCTGGGATACCAGAGGCAGGTTCTGTCTGGGAGGTGCTTACCTAGGTGGCACCCAGCTAGCAGCCCTGCAGGAACCTGAGACGGGCTCCCTGCCTGTCTGCTGCAGTCTCAGACTGCTCAAAAAGGCTGGTTGTTCCATGTGGCTCCGAGCAGGGGTGGTGGGAGGGAGGAAGGAGGCTTTGCACACTGCCCCTGCCCCCAGCAAAATTTCTTAGCTCCTGTTGGCTGGCAACCGGCCAATGGTAGCTGAGAGATTTTGCTGGGATGGGATTCAGGGACAGCACAAAGCCTCCCTCTTCCCTCCCCAGCATCCAGAGCTGAGAGCAGCCAGACGTTTAAAGTGGCATGAGCTGCTCTGGGGTAAGGATTTCGGCAAGGCAGCCACAGGCCTGATCTGGTGGCTTAGCAGGCCGATTCCTGTTCCCCCCACCCCCGCCCTAATGAAACAATAATCACCGGTCCATACATGGATGATCATAGCTCTTTTGAAGTCAATGGACAGTTTATACAAGTGAAGCATCTACCTTCTGGATTCTACTGTAGATACAAGGCTACTAGCTATGGTACATGACCAAAAGCAACTAGGCATTTGAAATCTACAGTTCAAAAATGTATGATCAAATGCATCTTCACTATGTAGACTAAATGCCTAATCCAAAAGCCCACTGAGGTCAGTCAGGGTCTTTCCGTTGAGTCGGTGGGCTTCGCATCAGGCTTTAAATGTTTCACTAAGGAATACTTATAATTGGAGGTGCCACGATCTGTGGAGTTGCAATATGAAGAAAAGAGAGATTTATGTGTGTGGTTTTAATGCCGTTGTCTCGTCAATATAGGATCGGAGCCGATTCGCAGCAGGACAGGAAGGAGTGGCACTTCGACTCCCACAACCCCTGGATCCACGGCCATCACTCCTGGTACTCCACCTAGCTACTCCTCCCGTACCCCTGGTACTCCTGGGACCCCAAGCTATTCCAGAACCCCTCATACTCCAGGCACTCCCAAGTCTGCTATACTGGTGCCCACTGAGAAGAAAGTTGCCATCATACGCACGCCTCCAAAATCTCCAGCCACACCTAAGCAGCTACGACTTATTAACCAGCCTCTGCCGGACCTCAAGAATGTCAGGTCCAAAATTGGGTCGACAGACAACATCAGGTACCAGCCTAAAGGGGGACAGGTAAGGATTTACTCTAAATGCCTGGTGAACGTTAATGTGCTGGGAAGGCAGCCATGTTGAGATGCCTCATAAACAGACATCTGTTGTGTGGTGTCCTTATACTTTCCTCTGAAGCACCTGATATAGGCCACAGCCACAGGACTAGACAGATCTTAGGACTAGTTCAGCCTGGCAATTTCTATATTCCTAGGCAGAGTGTAGTCTCTAATTCCCTTTTACTAATGCACATGTTGCTAGCTCATACTTTGCTTTCCAATAGCTATAACCTTTGGTCAGAGATTGGACTGTGTAGCTCTTCGATTCCCTAGCAACAGCTACTCCTATTCCTTATCTCCTTTTGTGTCATGTGGAAATGTCTGTTCGTACATCAGTAGAGGCCGGAATTATTTGCAAGAAAGCAAGCTTTCTACTCCTAAAAGGCTGTTGTGTTATCTTGTAACTTAGAGGCAATGACAATCAGTTTGATTAGGTTGTTTTAAATTACCGATATATTGTTTCAGAAATCAGTTTTGTATAGGACTGGACAAGCTGGATCAGTAAAACTGAAACCAACCCAGATATTTGCCCAAATCATGGATCAAATTCAGCTTCCTTTTGAGGTTGTAAAAATGTGATTCATTTATTTATGTATTACAAAATGTTCACCCACACTTCACGTTGACGTATGATCAAAATCTGCAAGGGTCTGACTGCTCCCCACAAAGTCCTCTACATGCAGCCTTAGTTCCCACTGGCTTCATTAGAAGCGGGGGTGCTCAGCACCTTATCAAACAGCACACTGAGTGTCCATCACTCCTTTGGACTCTGAGACCAGTTCCGCAGCTTGGAAACACATGCAGGGTCAGAACATTTGTCAGAGTCAGAAGGGGGAATATCCAAGCTTTGGGATATTTATCCAAACCTACAAAACACTGAGGTTCACCCTTCGTGAATTTTAAAGAAAAGTTGGATCTTACCATTTTATCCATTCGTTGCAGATATTTGGGAGTGAAAATATGCTTACTGAAATAATAGATCCTAGCACAGCTTTCAGTACCTAGCCTCTGATCCTGCCACATGCTTTTACGGTGATCAGCTACTAGCAAGACTGGGCTTGGGACCGACTAGTCAAAGAAGCCCAATAAGGATAATGCATCACCAAATGTTTTTTCTTTGTTTATTTTGACACATCTTTTTGATTATTTCTGACAATATTTCATCTCTCTTCATACATGTTCGGTGGTACATGTTATAAAAGCTGTCCAAGACCTCAGTACAGCACCCTGACAAACTTTGACTTCTAGCAAATTTTATGCAGCAAAAAATCTTTTCTAACCTGTAAGAAGGGCTCTGAAAGTAGTTGTTTTTCTCTTTGTTATTATAAAAAATTAAACCAGGTTTGTGGATTAACACCATGAGGCTCACCAGGGTTTACAGTATTTGATGTATATGGGTGTGTCTGATAGTATTGTATACACCTTTACAATTTTGGCTTTTTTTTCTGCCAGATATTGTGGCCCACATATGCTGAGATTTTTTTTCAAAGTAATCCTTTAGTAATATACAGCAGCTGGTGATCACAGGGGAAGTGTGATAGATGAATATAAAAAATACGATTGAAACAAAAGTATTCGGATATGTTCTTCCTCAGTAGTTTGTAACCATTATAAGTGGCTTGAGCAACAAGAATGACTCATGGAGTATTTCCTTTGTGCTTTCTGTAGATCATCCTTCTGTCTAGACTAGAGTTTGGGTTTTTTTCTTTTCTTTTCCGTTGTTCAGTCTTACAGTGTCAGCCTGTCATGGAACGATGTGAACACAAATTTATTTTCTTTGTTGTTGTCTTCCTATATCATGTCTGGCAGTGTTACATTACAGTGGCTGAAATGTTCTGCTCTCTGCTCTTACTGATGATGTATGAAACAAATAGAAGGCAGCTTTAGCTTTATAACTTGACTTGGAGTTTCACTACTGATAGCAGAAAAATAGTCTGGGCAAGTAACCAAACATGACAGGAAAATTACATCAAGAGTAAAGATATGCAACCCTAAAGTGTCACGTAGAGACATCATCTTTCGTTTCACCAGAGGCATAGGTTAACCTAACACAAAGTCCATTCTTTTAGCTTCCAGCAGTCCTAGGGACAGCAGTTGCATTGCAACAGTGCCAGAGTTTGATGTGTATCATGGAAGAAGCATGAGGTGTTTGAATGTTAAATAAATGAAGAAAGAAACACAGAGTTTCAGCCCTGAATCTCTTTAGAAGTGCATCAGCCAACAGATTAATTTAAATTCAGCTCTGGTTCACCCTTAAAAAAAAAAGGAAAGCGGCTTTCTAGGACAGAAAAAACATACTGCTGCAACTTGGTAGGTTCATACTAGTAGTATGCAGTATGAGAAGTAGTTAATGGGTGTTTGGCAGTACTGAGAACTGAGGGGGTCCTGTGCTCTATTAGGTTAACTACTAGGTAGTTTTCTCTTTTTATACAAAAGTATTATGAACTATATCATTTTTGGCAAAGCTCAGACACAGCTTGCAAGCGGTACGTCTTTTGGGTTTGAGTGGATTTTAGTGCTGCCTCAGCCATGAAGGAAATACTGTGTTTTCAGAAGAAATTAATTTGCATATATTCTTTCTAAGACGGCCTTAGGGAAGAATGGGGGGAAATTCTGTTACAGATATCAATTGTGTTTTTGCTATTTGGAAGTTTTCTTCTTGACATTCTAACCATGGATGTGAGAAGATATTTGTAAATGTACTGAATGTACCAAAAAACATTGATAACATCGCTGACATGGAATATATGTTAAGCTCCATATGGCAGCAATCCATGACAAATCCAAATGTATGAAATCCAAATGTTTAAAAATAAATTTGTAAAGTGCTGGAGTCAAATCCAAGTCACAGGCCAGATCCTCATGGCTGTGAATCAGCAAAATTTTAGTGAAGTCAGTTGGATTACACAGATTTACCTGAATTGAGAATTTGGTCCTAAGTATGCATTAGCATCACTAACTTCAGGAATAGCAAAGTCATTGGTAATGAGCAATGTGGCAAATAGAAAAAAGTGTGTATCCAAACCCAGTATGGATACTCCTTGCCAGAGGATGTGGTAAAGGCTAGGACTTTAACAGGGTTCAAAAAAGAGCTAGATAGATTCATGGAGGTTAGCTCCATCAATGGCTATTATCCAGGATGGGTAGGAATGGTGTCCCTAGCCTCTGTTTGTCTGGAGATGGGTGACAGGGGAGGGATCACGTGAGCATTACCTGTTGTGTTCCCTCCCTCTGGGGCATCTGGCATTGGCCACTGTCAGCAGACAGGATACTGGGCTAGATGGACCTTTGGTCTAACCCAGTCTGGCCACTCTTAGGTTCTCATGGAATGGAGTTTCTCAAGAAGCTCTTTTGCAGATCAAGATAGGAATTCATTGTTTGCCCAATGCTGTAGAGGACAAATTGCTTTCAGCCATGTTTCAGTATAAATATGGTACCATGTTATAGGCTGACGGACCCTTTTAAAAGGGAGATAGTGGTCTCAGCCCCCCTATCCTGAAGCTGATTTGCATCCCCAGATGGAGAGAAGGAAATTAGTCACATGACAGAGTAAGCAGGTATCTGTAGGGTTAGAAGAACAGAGGCCTGAGGATAGCCCAGGGGGACTTCAGAGTGAAGTGGTAGAGTTTGCAAGAAAGAGACTGAGACAGACTGTCAGTCTCCAGCAGTCCCTGGGGAAAACGGAAGCCTGGATGGAAAGGCCCAGCTGTATGTTTTGGTTTCCTTTTGGGAACAAGGCAAAGAAGGCAGACCTGGCCTTGGCTTTTCTCCAGAGACTTAAGCCAGGTCTACACTAGGACACAAAGCTGAACTATGTGAATAGCATAGCTGGAGTTGGCATACCTTAGTTTGATTTTCCACCATATCCCCAGTGCAGGAGGTTGACAGGAGAAACTCTTCCATCGACTTCCCTTACACCTCGCAACCCACTGGAGTTGATGGGGGCGTGATCAGCAGTCAGTTTAGTGGTTCCTTACTAGACCTGCTCAATCAACCTCAGGGAGATCGATCTCTGCAGCATCGATCTTCCGGTAAGTGGAGACAAGACCTTAGAGAACAGAGGAAGAGAGTTCCTCAGGGAGGTGAGGCTTTGCCCAGTGTAAGGCTGGGATGGAACACCTTTTCATGGTTATTTTGAAATTTTGTCCTAGTGAAACCGGAACTCCAAGAGAGGCTGTTATTGGATTGAAAACTCGACCTTTTCCAGTTTTCCTTGTTGATCCAAAAAGAGTCAGGAAGAGTTCTGTCAATGAGGGAGCATGTTTGAGGTGGCTATCCCTATTACATGCCCACATTCAATTGAGGGTAAAAGCTGCCCAGAAACCATGGGAACTGTATGAAAACGAATATTGGTATGCTCACAAGTGATACAGTGATGACTGTAGAGACGGAGGTCTGATGTAACTAAGCATCGCAGAATTGATGGGGAGAGGTTGTGTAGACTAAGGGTTCTATCCTGCCACACAGAATTGCCATTATTTATTGTGCCCAGTCCTTTTTACTTTAGGAGGAGCTATGAGTGCATAAGGATGTCAGAATCAGGGGCTGTATCGTAATTGAGGTGTATGCACATTAGTGACGAGGAGAATGGCCCCTGAGGCGAGTCTGAAGATGCACTAATGACAGGAGAAAAGCAAACACTGAGGGCCAATTTACCTGCTGCTTCAGCATTAATGTGCTAGTAGGTGAGGCATGTGCAGAGAACCCCCATGCAGGAAACAGTCTTGCAGCTAGGACTCTCCAAGTATAATTGGGCAGGGAGCTGCTGGTGCTGCTGACACTATAGAGGGGTATATCTGGGTGGGCTGTGGTTATGGCTATAGGTGAGTGTGTTCCTTAGAGCCCCCCATCAACGGCGCCAATGTGCTAGATTCAAACTTTCCATTGCATCAACGTAAGTCCACTGAAAACAGTAAAGAAGATGGAAAACGGAAGTTTTTCTTCACTCAGCGCACAGTCAACCTGTGGAACTCCTTGCTAGAGGACGTGGTGAAGACTAGGATTTTAACAGGGTTCAAAATAGAGCTAGATAGATTTATAGGTTAGGTCCATCAATGGCTATTAGCCAGGATGGGTAGGAATGTTGTCCCTAGCCTCTGTTTGTCAGGAAATAGATGACAGGGGAGGGATCACGTGATGTTTCCCTGTTATGTTCCCTCCCTCTGGGGCATCTGGTATTTGCCACTGTCAGCTGATAGGACACTGGGCTAGATGGACCTTTGGTCTGACCCACTATGGCCGTTCTTATGTTCTCCTATCATTCAGAGCAAATCTGGCCCTTTACACCTGTTTGTGCTCTACCCGGGCATAATATCTCCTTCACCTTTTACCCCGACCAACCCCCCTCTGGCTCTGGGAGACATCATTGAGACTTAACCCTCTGGACCTCGATTCAGGAGAATGTATGGTGTATATGTTTAAGTATGTGCTTAAAGTTGTGAGTAAGTGCATTGCTGAATCAGAGACACCACGGGAAAATTTTGAAGGGTATAATCCTACGTTGAAATGTAACTATGGCCAAAGTACTTAACTAGCATGTTACTATAAGGCAATTTTGTCCATTTAATTAGACATTAGCTCAACTGTCTCTGTTTGCATGTTTATAATAGTGAGATTGGATCACCCAATCACAATTTCCATCCTTAAGAATCTGTTTTTGTGGATTTACAAAATAACTGGAGAGATTCATTTCAGACTGAAACTTGGAAACAATGTCTGAATCCAAGAGCTTTTTTTAATTTGAAAGTCAGATATCTGTATATCCTTTGTTAAACAGAAGTCGGCAACTGCAAAGTTAAGTACAAGACTTCAGACATTATTGTAAAACTCTCCGATAGCTCAAACAATATACATCTACTCTATATTTTAGAGTTTGTCTGTTTGCTGTTTGATCAAGACTATAACCCTTATTTGTTAAAACATAGCGATCATTATGCTTAAAAAAATGATCACAGACATGGCTATTATTAAGACTGCCTGACACATCCCATTATAAGACTCTTTTCCATTGCTTGTAACTTTGCCAAACTTTAATTGTTGGGGCTGAAATTTTCCATGCCAAGTGTCTGTCTCAAGCTGATTTATTTTTTTAAATGTCAGCCAAAACAGTTCAGCTGTTTCCAAGGATGAGGCTAGCAGAATAACACATTGGTTTTCCCACCGTAAAAATTCTTTTTAACAGCTCTAACAGCTTGGTGCTTTTGAGAGGGACTTGACATTTGGGAGGGACCAGCCTAGGTGTTAGAGATGTGTCTTTTGCTGTCCCCATGCAAATCTGCTTAAATTTGGCCTCGGTATCTGAGGCAGGTACTCAGCTACAGTCCTGAAAGTCAGGAGTCAGTCTTGCTTGATCTCCCACAGAAAAGCTGCCTCCAATCTGTCCAGGTGTAAATGGTACTTGATCCATTGGCTTAGGAGGGACTGAAGGCTGATGGTGGGGAAGGGAACATGGAGAATGAGGTGGGGGGATATTGGAGTAGCTGAGCAAGGAGACTGGAACTGGGAGCCAGGGTGATTGGGAAGGTAGATTGAGACTAGGAGACAGAGCAGCTGGGGAATGTGTCCAAGGATTGAGGGGAAAGGGAGCAAGTGGAGGTCAGTGGGGAGGAGACAGGTTGGATGAGAAGCCAGGAGATGGCGGGGAGCTGGAAATGGCTTGGCAATAATATTATGAGAGAGCCAGGAGATTAGAACTGGAAAAGAGAATTAGCAGGGGGAGCCTAGAACTCCTTGGGCAAGGAGTCTGGGACTGTGATGAGAAGCCTGAGGAGTTGGGATTGAGTCTGTATAGGCCTGAAGAATGGAACTGGGACAAGCATCCAGGAGGGGACATGGCAGAAGAAGTCAAATTTTGTGGAATGGACAGAGGAGTCTGTGCCCACTAGATAATGCTCTCCTCCAGAGCCTGGAGTGGAATCCAAGTGGAATGGAATCTCTGCTGTCTGCTAATGTCTGTGAAATCCCCTCTAGTGCTGGTCCACATAAAGGACAACAACCTACTACTGCTATCAGTTACTTTGTTAACTCAAGTGGACAGGATTGTGTGGTGGATCTAAGTATTCCAACCCTTCTGATGGTCCATGTGGGTGTCAATATGATGCCCCATGGTGGAATTTCTGGTGTGTTTTTTTTAAGTTTGCTTTTAAAAAAAAATCCTAGGAAACTACACACAAAGAACACTGATAGTATGCCATTCCCAGAGTAGGTCCTTCCTATGCACAGTCTAAATCAGGGGCCCTGTGGAAAAAATAGTATGCAACCATGTAATTAAAAACTGCATCATAATGCAATCAATACACCAGGAGATAAAATTAAGGCTGCATAGCAATAATTCTGCCACTTCCTAACTTTTGAATGATTGGCTTTGCGACCTAAATAATGTTCTTTTAACATGTGTATATGCGTTTAATACAATTATATGTTCAGCATAAATGTAATATTTTAAAAGGACATAATAATTTAAAAGGAAATATGCTTTTAATTGCTAATATATTTATTACATTCATTTACATGATGTCTGTCACCAATATTTCTGTAGAAACCATGAGGAATCCTGCGGCACCCTAAAGACTAACAGATTTATTTGCATATAAGCTTTCATGGGTCAAAACCACTGCGTGCATCTGATGGCATTTGCGGATGACACTAAGGAAGGGGGAAAGGTAGATATGTTGGAGGGCAGGGATAGGGTGACCTAGACAAATTAAAGGACTCGGTCAAAAGAAATCTGATGAGGTTCAACATAGACAAGTGCAGAGTCCTGCACTTGGGACGGAAGAATCCCAAGCATTGTTACAGGCTGGGAACCAACTGGCTAAGCAGGAGTTCAGCAGAAAAGGACCTGGGGATTACAGTGGATGAGAAGCAGGATATGAGTCAGTGTGCCCTTGTAGCCAAGAAGGCTAACGGCATATTTGGGTGCATTAGGAGGAGCGTTGCCAGCAGATGTAGGGAAGTGATTATTCCCCTTTATTCAGCACTGGTGAGGCCACATCTGGAGTATTGCGTCCAGTTCTGGGCCCCCCACTGTAGAAGGGATGTGGACGCATTGGAGCGGTCCAGCGGAGGGCAACCAAAATGATGAGGGTTCTGGAGCACATGACCTATGAGGAGAGGCTGAGGGTTTGGGGCTTATTTAGTCTACAGAAGAGAAGAGTGAGGGGGGATTTGAGAGCAGCCTTCAACTTCTTGAAGGGAGGTTCCAAAGAGGATGGAGAGAGGCTGTTCACAGTGGTGATGGATGGCAGAACAAGGAGCAATGGTCTCAAGTTACAGTGGGGGAGGTCTAGGTTGGATATTAGGAAAAACTATGTCACTAGGAGGATGGAATTGGTTACCTGGGGAGGTGGTGGAATCTCCATCCCTAGAGGTTTTTAAGTCCTGGCTTGACAAAGCTCTGGCTGGGATGGTTTAGTTGGGGTTGGTCCTGCTTTGGGCAGGGGGTTGTACTCGATGACCTCCTGAGGTCTCGTCCAGCCCTAGGATTCCATGATTCTTTGACTCTGAAGTGTGCAGCAGCAGGGACAGTGTAATTCAGTGGTGGCTTATTGGGCAGCATAAGCATAATGCAATATAAAATCCTTTCCAGTCACGCAAACACGGGGGTCCATTGTCAGAAAAATTTAGCTGGTCTAGTACCCTTCATTTGGATGTTATTGTTAAGGAGATTGCTGAATGAAACTTTCCTCCACACGATAAAAATCTTTACTCCTCCTTGCATTCCTACATATCATGGTATTTTGATGTCAAAATAAATTCATGGAGGTTAGGTCCATCAATGGCTGTTAGCTGGGATGGGTAGGAATGGAGGCCCTCATTTCTGTCTGTCAGAGGCTGGAAATGGATGACAGGAGAGGGATCACACTGAGGATTCCCTGCTCTGTTCATTCCCTCTGGAGCATCTGGGTATTGGCCACTGTCGGAAGACAGGCTACTGGGCTTGATGGACCTTTGGTCTGACCCAGTACGGCCATTCTTATGTTCTTATGTCAGAGGACTAAGAGAGAACCCAGCAGTTCCAGTCCAGTGTGGTACTGTTTGTGAAAAAGTATGTTGCCAAGTCTGTGCAGAAGGAAGTTGGTGCATCAGATGAAAGGTGCCGTTGTCTTGTTTGTATCTAGTTTCGTCAGCAGCTAATGTCAGCATCATACCATGTCTCAGGTAACCATACTGTTGTTTTAGCTACCAGGGAAAAGCCACTTATGGAGAGATTAGCAGCAAGGAGTCTGCCAAAGTTGAGGCTGCTAATATTGGAGGCTTTTAAATACTCTAATGATACCGTACACAATTAAAAAGCTTTAGAAGGAGTTTCTGTAGATGAATTTTAACTTCCTGTTTTTTCTTGATAAGTACCTATTGCTAGTTATTGATCAGGATTTTTTTTTCTTTGATTTGAGTGTCTGAACGGCTCAGTCATTTGGCAATTCCTCTTAGACTATTCATGTTGTATATGTGAATTTATTATGTGTTTTATTTTATGTTCGTTTCTATTGTTCATGCCACAGAATCTCATACTCATGGGGGATTTTTGATGACAGTGAGGTGGGGCGTGAACCTTTTTCTGTTGCAGAATATAATGCCCATTGACCTCAAAGGGAACAGGAGCAGGCCAAGAGAGAATACTGCAGATGGAAGCTTTAATCTTCTGCATGAAACAATTGCAGTATATGACAAATACATCACTCTATTAGGTGAGACAGCAACACACAGAGAGCCAGTGTAGTCAGCCTTGTGCAAAGCACAGTCCACTTCAATCCCACTTCAGGCTTCAGACTATGGCATAGGTGGCATTGTGCTGTCCCTCTGCACTGGAGTGAATTTCTCCCAGGGAGAAGGTATTTCCAGCATCTGTTTCTTTACATCTCTGCTGGCAAATGCAGTTTAACTCACGAGGATGTGGCAGGCTTGAGATACTTTTGCCAGTTGCTTTCAAGTAGTCTCTCAACTTTATCACCTTGGCTTGGCTTTATTTTTAATCTGAAATCTGTAAGTCCCTTCGCCAACACTCCATGCATTTTCAGAGCGAATATTGCCTGCCAGTCATCGCTAAGAAGTGCTGCTGATTCTAGAGTGGGGAGGGGAGGGATGCCAGACCCAGACCGCACACCTGACACATATTTCTCTAACTGATGTGGCACTTGTTTTATATATTGCAAGTTTATTTTTTTCTAAGCAGTGTTCTGAAATTAAGTACAGAAACTTAAAACGCCTATGACAGTTGGCTTTCATGTTTCAGCAAACATCTATTTAGTTTGATCTGCTGGAACAAAAAGAGGGGGAAATATAGAAATCATTTCATTAACCAAAGGCATGCTTTCAGGAAGCAAAGCATGACAAATTATTGCAGGAACTTCTGAAGCAACAGAGGGGTTACTAGAATCAGCCCTTTGACCATGGCACCCATTCACACAGATCCTTGCTCAACCAGTCCAATGGCATTCAGTGTCATGTTGTTTTGAATGAGCATAATATCTGCAGAGGTGAAAAAAGGTCTGTGCAACAGGTTCTTCATGCTGAATAACTTCTTAGCTGCAAAACATGGCCCAACGGAAAATAACTTTTGCCAGGAGTCAGATTGTCTGTAGTGGCTCACGACTATGAGTGTCAACATCAGGGCAGATTATCAAGAAACAGGTCATGAACCCCAAACTGGTTGTGAGTTCAATACTTAGATTTTAGCACCCACGTAACAAGTGCGAACACTTCAAGCACTAGAATAGTCTTAATATGGAATCACAGTGTCCTTGGGCACTCCGGTCTGTCTTGCCACTCAGGCAAGTCTGACCTTGTGATAGATTGTCCCTTGCACCAAAAATCACATCAATATTCAGGTTACTCCCAGTCCCAAAGGCCCAGTCACTAGCCCCAGGTCAAGTTCATTCTGTCTCTCACCAAAGACAACACTTGTAGCCAGTCCTAGAATAAGGTTTATTATCTAGGGAAAAAAAGAAACAAGAAAGCTTTTTAAAAAGTTAAAGCAGAAAAACACACACACAAATGAGATACAGTCTTAGGTTCCAAAAGATTATAGTAGCTGCTGTAATATGCAAACTGTATGCATCCTATAAGGCTGACCCAAGTTAAATAGCTTGATTTTGCTTACAAATCTTTGCCCCTCGGACTTCTAGCAGCACAGAGACACAATTCTCTTTAACAGGGATTTCCCCCAGCATTCAAATTGAAGGGATTAGCATTTGGTACACTCCTCCTCTCCATGGGCCTCGGGAGAGCAATCAGCCTTTTTTATTTTTATTTTTATTTTTATTTATTTATTTATTTATTTATTTATTTGTCCACTGATGCGGCATAGTGGCTTCTCTGATGTCTTTGGACCTTCTTTTGTGCGGAGGAGATGATCCCTCTTGTGGGAAACTAATATTTCAGCCTTGGTGATGCTTCTTCCCCGACTGTGAGGATTCAGAGTCTTAGCAAACATTTTTATAGTTACAGAGCAAGCATTCACCTAATAACATGGGATACAGATGTGAGAAGCAGGATTAATACTGCAGCCTCCCACGAGCTTTCCATAAAGTCTGAGCACTAAACACATTCTTAAAACCCTAATATCTATTTTAATAATAGTAACACATAGATGAGGCAGACTGGTTTTCAGCTACGCATTTGTCAGTGTTCAGAGTGAGGCCTAGTGGCCTTGGCATGAGCTGGCATCTGGTCTGCCAGCATCACACTGAGGAAAAAAAATAAATAGCATAAATCTTGTGCTCAGGAACAGGAGCTGAAACAAAAAGCCTGATTCAACAGTACACTCCAGCTTAGTCTTGGCTATCTACTCTGGTATTGTACTCACATGGCTACCAGGATTCTAGTAGTTGAAAGCCTCACCAGCATTGATCCTGGTAACGTACCTGTAAGAAAAGGAAGAATTTTTAAGTCCCTATTTTCTAGATGGGGAACTGAGGCACAAGGAATTGAGTGACTTGGTCAAGGTCATAAAGGAAGTCTGTGGCAGAGATAGAAATTGCATCCAGATTACATATGTCCCATGAGACTGGCTTCCTCTCACTGGCCAGTTAAGATGGGCTTGTGTCTGCTTAGTGTTACCAGATCTACAGTAAGCAGCTAGCGTGTGTAAGTGAATCTATCTCTATCAGTCTCTCTGTTGGCTAAATAGCAGTCAGTCACCAGAGCATTTCCTATTCTGCCTTTCAGCAACATGATAGACATGACTGTGATGAATGCTGTGTTGCAGAGTGATCTGGAAATGTCTATCAGCAAGCCTTCCAATATGTAAATCTTGCATGGAAAGACATTGCAAATTCATAGTATGTCAGTATTAGCAAGCCATATCCTGAGGTCCTTATTTTACTGAGGCCTAGTTGAATAAAAATCATGCAATTTTTGATTAAAAGACCTTGGGAGGTGGCTCCAAGGAATGACATTGGGCCACATTATTAATTCAATTTTTTTAAGCAGAAATCCCTCACTGGGGCTGCTCAGCTGTTTTCTATTGGCATTGAAGTCAGTGCAGTGACACTGATTTATCCCGGATGAGAATCTGGTTATAGAGCAAAATGTAACAAAGACTATGACAGTGCTGCTCCACTGAGACCCTAACATGGAGTTCTAGCCACCGCTGGGATGCAAAGATAAAACCTGGATATGTGATGGTTAGGTGGGAGAACCATGCGCTGAGCTAGTTTGATTCATGTCAGAGCTAGCATGAGTCAGGAAAGAGTGTGGTCACACACAAGTTTTTTCCCCCCATCTCCACATTCCCAATATGGATGTGATTTTTGCGTGATACTCCAACACGCTAGGCCAGTGTTTCTTAAACTTTTTAAGACCGAGGAACACCAAACAATATTTTTTTTAATGAGGAACACCAAAGATTTTTTATTGAGCAAAAAATAAAAAGGGGGGGGAGGAGAGGTGGGAGGCAGGGAAAAGTTATTGACCAAAAAAAAGGGTCGGGGGGGGGGAGTTATTGAGGAAAAAAAAAAAAAAGAAACACTGTGCTAGGCAAATGTGGCAGTTTGACTCCAGTAGAAAGGAGTTTCCTCATATACCCAGATCCCAGATGAGGCAGGGCTTTATAGATTCCATCAGTGCCTTGATTCAGTGCAGCTCCGGAGGAGCAGTAGTGCAATACGCTCCCTGTGTGATGGTGCATTGCTCAGCCCAGGCTCAACTGCATTCAGCATAAGCTTCAGAGTGGTCCCAGAGGGCAGGCCCAAATAGAGCTCCTTGCAATTTCCACCTCTGGAGGTGACAGGTGTGGATGAAGCTACCAGGGGACATTTGAAAGGAAAGGTTGCATTATCCTAGCCAAGTGCTGATGGAAACTCCCTTGCCTTTTTGGCTACAGCTGTTATTGGGTGCTCCAAAAGCAGCCCTGCATGTAATAAACCTCCTGGATTGCAAACCTGAGTCACAGATGACACATGCCGTCTCTCAGCCTCAGGTGTGTGGTTCTTGCCTGTTCTTCCAGTGGACCCTCCACCCCTTCCACTTCCCCCAACATCTTCTTTCTTTTACCAGCAGTAAGTCAGCCATCTTGTCTTATTCCTGATTTCATAGACTCCGAGTCTTCTTTTCCACTGCGCCAGCTGGACCTTCGTTGGTGGAGACCATCCATCTTATCTCATCTAGACAGGGATGATCTAGAAGTGCTTGGTCCTGCTGTGAGGGCAGGGGACTGGACTCGATGACCTCTCGAGGTCCCTTCCAGTTCTAGAATTCTGGGATTCTCTGATTCTCTGATCTATCCGTCTGTCTGAGGCTGTAATTCACTATAATATCGAAGGCCTGTGCGTGACCAGACTCCTTGTCGTCATCTTACTCTTAGTGCTTTGTTTCAGGCGCTCCAGGGTGCGTACAGCTTATGTGAGCAGAGGCTGCACTGCTGGGCCTGGGTGGAGACATAATGACTATACAGGGATAGTCATGCATACTGCTGCCAGGGAACAGGGCCAGGATGGAGCCTGCACCCTCCCCTGGGCAGGGGAGCCCACAGTTTTGCCCTGCATTGTTTATTGGAAAAACAGAAGCACGATTACCAAAGCAAAATTATTGGTGCCCCGACAAGCTCCTCCTTTTGCCAGATGGAGATGCTGCTGTAGTGGGGGGAGGCATATGAATGGGGCAGCTGTCATCTAGAGGCTGAATGTGCAGCTGGGTGTTTGGAGATCTGGATTCTAATTCTGTCTCTGTCACTGGCTTATTGGCGTGGGGTATGACACACAGGGACAAATGATGGTCACTTGAGTGTGTGAGGAGAAAGGTACAAAGAGCTCTTTGGCCCCAGGTATGAGGCTGCCAATTATGGGGAGCACACAGGATCACTGGCTGTGGCCACAGACGTCTTATCCAGATAGCGAGGCAGCGCTGGTTACACTTTATATAGGTGTAACAAATCTCACTGGCTGCCGTTCTCCTCCCAGTGACAAAGGTAATAATCTCCCAGGTCAGGTGCGGCACCATGTCCTCTTCCCTATCACAGCTTAATCTGTTGACATGTGTAAGGGACCCGTCAGCCTCAGTTTTCCCATCTGTAAAATGGCAATAGCTATCACTGGTCACATCTGTAAACAAACTGAGGGCAAAGCAGGAGACCAGAATCCAACTCTTGACTCCATGCTCCCTGCACTGGCTGGATCTGAGGCTGTTGTCCAGGAGGCACAATACTTTGTCCCAGGTCTCTCCACATGGACCCCCTCTAGCCAACTTAAAAGGGGTGCTGGCAACCTCCCAAGAGGATCTACGACCGTCTTTCTCAGCAAGGAAGGTTAATGGCTATATGACTTGGAGACAAACCCAGATCCTCTTAGGACTAACAGGGAGAACTCCCAGAATATAATAATTGCTGATTATATTTCAGCATCCAGCTTGGGAGGACGAGAAAAGAGCAGTGGATTTATTTTAATATTGAGGGTTTTTTTCCCATAGTTGGCAGTATCCATTCAGCCAACATTTAAACCTAATTGTCCACACCAGCAGTAGCACTCAAAGCCGTACTGGGTCCTCTAACCGGCAGACTGAATTAACACATGTGCAGCATAGTAAGTTACCTCCAATTCCTTTTAGGTTAGGATTTTAAACAAGAAGATCGATTTTAGCGATATTCAGTCCAGATGTGGTTCCAAGGATAACATCAAACATTCTGCAGGGGGAGGAAATGTAAGTAGTGGCACTGTCTCAGAAGACGTCCTGACTGTGATACCTTACCTTGCACAGCCAGTCCTCTGTCTCCCCTCCTTCCAAGCACTATTTTCCTTCTTGCTTATGTTTCACATGCTAGCTTGGTCTGGTAGTCTGTCAACCCTGTGTGTTCAGTGGTGGGCTTCTGATCCTTCCCCACAGACCACAGCAAATGCTTAGGACCCAACCAGGAAAGGGAGGAAGAGGATGGGTCTTTGCAGCTATGGGTTTAATCCTGAAAGGAGCTGAGTACCCCTT
The DNA here is from genome assembly GCA_032595735.1 of Pelochelys cantorii. Lineage (NCBI taxonomy): Eukaryota > Metazoa > Chordata > Testudines > Trionychidae > Pelochelys > Pelochelys cantorii. Next base: position 68,214,285 of record CM064332.1, read on the forward strand.
GGGGTGCTAAGTGGTTACAGCTTCCACGGACCCCAAGAACAGGTGCCCAAGGAGGGCTGAGATCGCTCAGCACTCACATGATCTGGCCCAAGGTGACTAATTTCAAGGAAGCGACAAACACACGATTCACTTATTGCATTGTTCTTACACTGCATACTTCTGTCTTCCTCGCTCCCTGGAGAAAAAGCCAGACTGCCTAGATGAACATTGCTGTCGTGTGGCTTCATTCCAAGTTGCTCACAGCTCCTAAGAAGGCAGACATTCAATTTTTTGCAAGTACCAGGAGAAGCTTCGCCTGGCTGTAGGGCGTATCTGTACATTTGCCTTCTTTAGGTCATCTCAGACAAAGTAACAGACGGAAAGGAATCCCATCTGTCATTCAAGGTTGGGTATGCTCTTCTGTCCCAGAGTCAGTCTCTCTCTCTCAAGACTATATAAAGTTAACAGAGTTAGAGAACAGACAGGGACAGATAAAAGAAATACAATACCAGGATAAAGAGGGTGCAGACAGAAGTTCTGATTAGCCATCATGAGACTCCTGTTTTATGCAGAGTAACCCTATTTAGTCAGATATAAGGGTGCGTCTACACAGCAGCGTTATTTCGGAATAACATCTGTTATTCTGAAATAACAATACGAGCGTCTACACAGCAATTCCGCTATTTCAAAATAAATTAGAAATAACGGAGGGCTTATTCCAGCTTCTGTAAACCTCATTCCATGAGGAATAATGCCTATTCCGAAATAGCTATTTTGGATTAGCCGTAGTGTGGATGCTCCACTGCTGCTATTTCAAAATAGCTCCTTCCCAGGGCCATTGAAAGTAGTTACTCCCCAGTGCCTCCTGGGGCTTTAAATCGAGGTAGCACGTCCAGATTAGGGGAGCCTGCCTCAGACTAATTTTGAGGCTTCCCTGTAGTATAGATGTTCTATTTCGAAATAAGATATTTCAGAGTATTTCTTCTGGAACAGCTTATTTTGAAATAAGTGTGCAGTGTAGACGTACCCTAAAACTGGAGTAATTCAGTAGTGAATCACACTCAGGGTATGTCGAGACTGTATCCCTCTGTCGGCAGAGGGATGCAGATTAGGCAGGTCGACATTGCAAATGAGGCAGGGATTTAAATATCCCATGCCTAATTTGCATAAAAATGGCTGCCGCATTTTGCTGACTCAGCACTTTGTCGGCAAAGAGCGGCAGTCTAGAGGGGGATCTGTCGAGAAAGAAAGCCTTTTTCGACAGATCCCTTATGCCTCCTGCAAGGGGGTTTATAGGATCTGTCAAAAAAGGCTTTCTTTCTCGACAGATTCCCCCTCTAGAGTGCCGCTTTTGGCGGACAAAGTGCTGAGTCAGCAAAATGCGGCGGCCATTTTTATGCAAATTAGGCACAGGATATTTAAATCCCTGCCTCATTTGCAATGTCGACCTGTCTAATCTGCATCGCTCTTCCAACAGAGGGATGCAGTCTAGACACACCCTCAGTGTTTACACTACTTCTTGGAACAGAGCAGAGGGACATTGGAAGAGATTTGAATCTGAAAGTCAGGATGAGCCATGTGAAAGGGACTGTATTAAAAACCTAATTCCCAGGAAATAAGTATTCAATAAAGGAACAAAGAAGTAAGTATTCAATAAAGGAACAAAGACTGGAATAACAATATGTATCATGTTACACACAATGCAGAGAGACACGGCCTTTCATCACAAGAGGAAAGCTCAGAAGCATCCCAGAAAATAACCCTGGTTTATCTTCGTGATTCTCACCTTTACTTTACTTTACTAATGAGAAGACTTACCACACCGCTGTCAGGTTCCTGGGTGGAATGGAAGCTTGCTATATTAATCCAGATGTTTCCCACCTTTCTGGCATGCTCTGTTCTCTGTTAACTATTTCTTCTTTTCCAGTGTTTTTCGAAGCTAGCACTCTTCCTCTCTGCCTTTTTTCCTTCCTAAAATTTATTTTGCTTTCAACAGGTACAAATTGTAACCAAGAAAATAGATCTGAGCCATGTCACTTCAAAATGTGGCTCTCTGAAGAACATCCGTCATAGACCAGGTAATGTAGGAGTCATTTGGGTTAACGTGGCCTAGGTAGGGTCAAATCCTGTTTGCCTATCTCATGTGAATAGACTCACTGAAGCAAGCTGCTACTCATGCAAGTGTTGTGAACAGGATAAGTGGAGTTTCTCTAATGCAACCTACTTCTTCGGGGCTGGGTCCTGCAAGGAGCTAAGCACTCTGGCCTAATCTAGATAAACCCTCACATTCTTAAAATTCAGCATGTGTTTACATGCGTTGCTGATTCAAGGCTAGAATGTTGAGCAATGCATGCTCAGACCCACAGTTCAAAATCCTAATTGGTAGGTGCCTGAAGAAATGATAAAGATGCTTGAAGTCTATTCTGAGCTAATTATTAAGTGACAACATTCTAGAACATTATGAACTCCTTTCCAATTTTATGTTTATAAATACATAATCTCAGAAAGAATACTTGATCAGCAAGCATCCTCCATGCAAAACTTTTCTTCACTAGAAAGTGCATTACCTAGATCCAATAAATAGATATCGGGTGTGCTCAAAATGATGAAAATGGTACGATTCCCCCACATGGGAAGTTTTTGCCCGTACACATAAGTAGGGATTAAAATCAGAGATAGAGGTCAGCCGACTTCCTTACACCAGATCTGAATTTGGGCCTAGCTATTTACATACTCGCTCCTATCTGAAACCAGAATATGGAATATTTCACATGCTCAGTGTACTGGAATATCTAGTGTACACAAGCTTCAGATGGTCAGTCAATAAAGAACTCAATGGTTACACACACACACAAACACACACACACGTGTGCGTGTCTTTGTGTTATTTCACATATATAAGCTAACACATGTATTCAGATGCAAATCCCATGTGATCCTAGAGACTTCAAGTCCAATGAATAAGTTACAAGTCTCCACATGGGGAGTTTGTTCATCTGCAAAAGAAAGATCATAGTCACTAATCTTCTCTTAATAAATAATCCAAGTACAAATCGCCAGAAGTGTTTCATGTGATTGATGAAGTTTGGGACTGCTTAATTTAGAGATGAAATCATTTAGAGGTGAGAGTAATACATGAGAGAGAGATATAAACTAGTGCCACACAGATGCACCTGTTTAATTGTTCTCATAATACAAATACAAGGGGGACACTGTTTAAACTGCTAGATAACAATTCTCGGTACACAGCTCAAATTTAATCTGTGGAACCTATTACCACACTATACCATTGATCCAAGTGGGAGTTACACGTTCTCCACTGAGCCTCACTTCAAGGTTCATCTAGTCCAGACCCCCTGCTTTCATGGCAGGACTAAATATTAACTAAACCATCCCTCACAGCTTTTTGTCTAACCTGCTCTTTAAAATCTCCAATGGTAGAAATTCCATAACCTCCTGAGGCAATTTATTCCAGGGCTTAACCACCTTGACAGTTAGGAAGTTCTTCCTAATGTCAAACGTTCTAAACTGCCTTTATTGCCATTTAAGCCCATTGCTTCTTGCCCTGTCCTCAGAGGTTAGAGAGAACATTTTTTCTCCCTCCTTTGTGTAGCAACTTTTTATGTACTTGAAAACTGTTATCACGACCCCTTTTGATCTTCTCCTCCCCAGACTAAACAAACCTTTTTTTTTTTCAGTCTTCCCTCGTAGGTCATGTTTTCTAGGCCTTAATTCATTTTTGTTGTTCTCTGGATTTTCTCCAATTTGTCCACATCTTTCCTGAAATGTGGTGCCCAGAACCTGACACAATACTCCAGCGGAGACCTTATCAGCACTGAATAGAGCAGAAATATTCTTATGTCCTGCTTATGACACTCCTGCTAATACATCCTAGAATGATGTTTGCTTTTGTTTTTGACACAGTATTACACTATTAATCCACTATGATCTCCAGAAGCCATTCTGTAGTTTTCGTTCTTAGGGAGCCATTTCCCATTTTGTGTGTGTGCAACTGATTTTTCCTTCCTAAGTGGAATAATTTTGCATTTGTCCTTTCTGACTTTCATCCTATTTACTTCAGACCATGTCTCCAGTTTGTCCAGATCATTTTGAATTATAATCCTATCCACCAAAGCACTTTGGAAATCATCCACAAACTTTGTAAATGTTCACCCTGTGCCATTATCTAAACCATTAATAAAGATACTGAGCCCATCCCTCTTCAGCAAAGTACACAAGCAGGTGTTTAAATCTCATTGAAGGTAATGGAACTGAAGCATGCAGGTAGCACCCCAGAATTAGACACATCAGGAATGATGGTGTCCCAGTGTCCAGCTCTCCTACATGTAAAAGGCTGCCCCGCGTATGGCTGTGGAGTGTGGAGAAGCTGCCTAGATATGCCTACCTTTAAGATGCAAAGCAAACACAGAACTGTACAGTTTTTACCTCTCTCTCTCTCTCGCTCTCTCTCTTTTTTAATACAGACTGCCCAGTCAACCAGACACCATGTGGAACTGGAAGAAACCAGACAGCTGCTGTCTGGTTACTTCTAGCTCCACATGGTGTCTGGTTGACTGGACAGTCCGTAACTCTGGTGTTCATTTCTGTGCAGTTCTAATGTATTGAAATGCTGTGTTGAATAGAGGTCACAGTGCACTTCGCCTCTCTAATTCTGGCCTGTTAGGGATTATTAGATATAATTGACAAGGAAGTAATAAATGTCTGTGGCCAGACAGAGCTGAGTGGAGCAGGATTTTCTCTCTGGTTAACCCATGAAAAGTCCATGTGAAAATTATTTAGCATGATTCAATTTGTCCAAAACTAAACCATTCCAGTTTATAGGTTTTGTTCTGAGGTTCCATCGACTGGACCAAGTCAGCATTGTTCTTGTGCATATCTCTTTGCATCATTATTACTGCTACTATAGCAACCAATTGTTTCCCAGAAAAATAAGAAATCAATAGCTACTGCTCTCAGTTAACATGCCTGGGTGGCCCTCAGGTACATTTTCAGGAAACAAAACAAAGTGTATTTGCAGCTTCGGAAGTGCACTATTTTATTTGCTTACTTTTTATTTTATTTTATATTTTTTTGCTGGCATAGGTGGTGGACGTGTGAAAATTGAGAGTGTAAAACTGGATTTCAAAGAAAAAGCTCAGGCTAAAGTTGGTTCCCTGGAAAATGCCCACCATACACCCGGTGGTGGCAATGTGAAGGTAAGAAATCCACCCGATGAAATGAGCTTCTCCATTGCAGAACACATGGCAGCTTGGCTAGTAATGAGATGACTCGTGGTGTAAATTACACCGCCAGTATACATGGGGCAGAAAAACAAGTGCAACTTATGCACCGCAGATAGAGAGGAGAGTGCAGCAGGAAAACAAGCAAGAACAGGTTACTGTTCTGTGATAGATCCTCTCAGCCTGAAACCAGTGACTCACAGTCTTCTCCCTCTGAAGCCCAGTGCTTTTCCCTTTCCCCAGCTGAACTTCTGGTTTTCTTCCAGCCTTCTCCTTTTGCTGCTATTTCAAATCCACAATGGGGTTTCAGTCAGTCTAGTAATCCTGATCTTGTCTTCAAATCTCCCTTCTTCCAGGGCTCTCTGGGTAAGTAGGAGTGTAGAATCACAACACGTGAAAGTGAATGAAATTTGAAAACAGAAGGCAGACTAGCAAGATCTATTTATTTTCTACTAAGGATGATAAATATCGATTATTTTACTTGTCGAGTAGTCGATGGAACTTCCATCGACTACTCGACTAGTCGATAGGCACTTGTGCATTCCTCCTTTGAAATGTACAAGAGCCCGGGATCAGCTGTGCAATGCTGCCCCTTTGAAACGTCACTGTGGCATTTCAAAGTGGCAGTGCCACACAGAACCTGTACCCTAGGCTCCATGCGGCGCTGCCGCTTTGAAGTACCTCATCTTTCTCTTCGCTCTGCTGCCTCTATGTGATAGAGGTGGCAAGGGGAGGGGAAGCGACTAGTCGACTCGACTATCCGATAAGCATTTGCTTATTGGATAGTCGACTAGTCCTTAACATCCTTATTTTCTATCATGTATTTAATAAGATATCAGGAAACTGAGCCCACTTTTTAGAAATTTGGGCTGAAATTCATCCCGGGTATTTATCTACTATGTATTTGAGAATGTTTATGTATCTGTCTGTGTGTCCATCCATCCCTCTTTGAGTCTGTTTGTTCCAGAACTCCTCCTAAATGGTAAAAACTCAAATAGGGTGAAATTCACAGCTGTGCAAAGGGCCAGCTCAAGGCCAATGCACCGCTCAAGTAACACTTAAAGCATTAGGCCGGTGCTCTTCATAAGGGTGGATTTTCCCCATTTCAAATACTGAATAGTCACAGAGAGACACTCACATTCACTCCTCATGAGTTTTTTAAAAGACATTTCAGACCAAAAAAATGCTTTCACCTCAGTGGGAATCATTGGCAGGTTCATGGGACAGAGCCCATCTGCTAGAGGAAGTGACCCAGACAAAGATGGCAATTGACTCTGGAGTCCAGGGCTGTGAGGCTGGGCCCTCTTCACTCGGAGGGTGCGTCTACACAGCACCCTAAACTCGAAATAGTCTATTTCGAAATAGGCTATCTTGAGCCAGCCCTTAACCCTTGTGCAACAAGGTTTACAGGGATGGTGAAATAGCACACCCATTATTTCGAAAAATATTTTGAAATAACAGTCGCGTTTCTAAGACACGGGATAGCTATTTCAGGATACCTCGGTATCCTGAAATTTCTCCACTGTGTAGACGTAACTCCACTGACTTCAGGAACTGAGGGTGTTCACCACCATATGGCCACGGGTCCTGTGTGGGAAGGACAGAGTTGGCCATGCCCTGAAAAGATGAGATGGTGTGTGAACAGGAAAGAGAATCACCACAGAAGACAGGAGTTCAGCATCACATCTGCAGAAGAAGGGCTGGGGGTCATTACTTAAAAGCAAAGGTTTAAATCCGTTGTCTTTCTTGAACAGATTGACAGCCAGAAGCTAAACTTCAGAGAGCATGCTAAAGCCCGTGTGGATCACGGGGCTGAGATTATTACACAGTCGCCAGGCAGGTCCAGCGTGCCTTCACCACGCCGACTCAGCAACGTCTCCTCCTCCGGAAGCATCAACTTGCTGGAATCCCCTCAGCTTGCTACCCTTGCTGAAGATGTCACGGCTGCCCTTGCTAAGCAGGGCTTATGAATTTGCTCCATTTAGCAGTGTATGAAGTAATAATATTTAGACACGAGCTCTTGGCAAAAATGGGCTCAGAGCAGGTGTTGCATTCATTCTTTACCATGTCTAAAATTAAGTCACCTCCCAAGACTGTAGCAACCATACAATAAAAAAACCCCAAAATAATTAAATAGATGCAAAAATTGGCCTGATCTCCATTTACAGCAGGAAGACACTGGCTTTCCATGGGTATGCAATTGCAGTGTATGACATTGGACGATTATTGTTGCTCTGCTCTGTCTTGCATGGAGTACCGTACTATTTTTACCTTTCCATGTGCCTGAGGGCCATACACCTCTTTCTGACTTGTTACTATCCCAAGTTGCTCATTTCAGGGTTCTGTTCATGGGATTGGGGGGGAGTCACCCATTCTAACTTATTACAGGTTAAATTATACTGAACAGTCTAGTTACTAGATGGGAAGGGCATATAAAGGAAATCAAGTTTAATTTAAAAAAGTATTATTTTGTATAAAATGGACAGAAGGAGAAAGACTGAATTAAGTTATTAACATTTTGGGGCCTGGATAATTATGCCAGTGTAATGCTGATGCCAATAAATTATTTAACTGATAACTAAAAATAGTAGTTGAGAACCATTTGAATTGTGCTTGAGGAAGTGGCATTTTTAAAACAAAAACGCTATTGAAAGGGAGCACTTCTACTTTAATGGGCTTGTGTCTGATTAGAATGTTGGTTCAGCGGCTAGATTTGTGTATACACTACCGGTTTCTCATCCTTTCCATCTGTTTGATACAGTATTATAGATATATATATTTCTCTGTGGCCATTTGTGATACGCCCTCATATACTTGAATATTATACTTCTTTATTCACAGTATCTGTGTCCCTTGCACCCTTTGGTGTTGCAATTTTAGGTATGTAAAAGTAGATGTTAGCAGGGTTTTTTTCCCTATTCAGAAAAAAATACATAAAAAGACAAAAACGTTTAGCATGAATTGCTTTCTGTAACAACTAAAAGCCGTGGCCCTGTTTTAGTGTCAGATGCAAGTCTTTTCTGTGATGCTAGAAAAATGATTCCTTTTCCCCATCCTCCTTTTCCTCCCAAGACTGATTTTGTGAGGTCCAGATGTTTAGAAAAAGGATTTCCAATGAGATGGTTTTAGATTCTGGATTTTTTTTTTCATCAAAAAGAGTTTGATTTTAACTTTTTTAAAAAAATTTCTGTAGTGATAATGAATGTTGGATTTATTTTATTGGTTCTTTTTTCTTTTGCTAAAGTTGAAACACAGAAAAAGTATTTGGGTGTCATTCTATATCTTCAGTAGTGTCTTATGTGTACATTCAGGCACTCTGGTAATATGGCAGTACATGCTATAGAGATGCCAATAAATTATAATTAATAAATTAAATAGATAGATAGATAAATAAATAAATAGCTTGGATCACCAAGGTGACTAAATAGATAAGTAGGACATCTTTAAATCTCAACAAAGAAGGAGCAAGAATATGTTGTCTATAAAAAGTATAAGAAAAGTGTGCTTAGGCTTGCAAAGTTACATAAACATCAGATCTAAAGGAGTTACTCGTGAGAACTCCAACAGAACATTATGGACACTAAGAAAACACTGCTGAAGGTCATATGGTTGTTTTACTCATCAGTGGATAACAAATCTGCTGATGTTATGTACAGTATACATTATAAAATGACATAAAATTGACGCACTTGCAGATTGTTGGCTCTCTTTTGAAATTTCTAGCTAATCTTTACACAGTGAACTGAGTTCGATATACATTAACTGTGTATTAAGTCAGCCTTGTGTATTGGAAGCTTTTGAGTATTCGATCTGTTCTTTTTACTTGATGCGTGTTTATGTGTTGGGGGCTAATCTGAAAATATCATTGTGTTTAGGCAGAAGTTTCTTATAATTAACAGTAGAGGATTCCACCAAATTAAATTCACACTATTAAACTGCACAAATACTAAAAAGTAAATCTTCAGTTTGGTGAATCAAAAATTTGACTAAGCAGTTGTTCCAAGTGGCATTAAGATGAATTATTATATGGCTTAAACTCCATGCGCCTTACTGAAAATCAATTCCTAAATAGCCCCATACACCACACTTCAACTCTGCAAAAAACTTTTTCAAGCTATTGCTGATTGTCAGTCAGTTATTTGATACAAATGTGAGTGTAGCATCCATGTTAAGTGCATCAAGAGGATTCTGATTTCTGCCTTCTAATTGCTGTATTTTTGCTTAGAATAACAAATGGAAATTTACATGGAAATAATGTTTGGTGTGGTCCATAACAATTTCTTACAATTGTTTAAGAAAAACAAGACGACGAGGAGGAACAGTGTTTCTGATCACGTTGCTCTCCATCAATAAAATTAGCCTTGCAGTGTTTTTATTACGCCTTTTGCCAATGTTAGGAAGAGCCTAAGGTACAACTGAGTCTCAGCTTCACTGAAGTTGAAAACACTGGTCAGAACAGTTTTTAACCTGTGACTCAAGTACTTTTTATCCAGCTTTTAAAAAAATATTATTATTATCTAAATGGTGAAGTTTTGTTATTGCACATACACATCCCAAGTCCAGCTGGTGTAACACACCAAGTCATTTACTTTGTACATCAAAATGAGCTTTCTTGTCTTAATTCAAGCAAAGTCCTGGTAATTAATCATTGTCCTTCCATAGAAAGAGTTCTAGAACTTTTGTGGAGCTAGATGAAGATAAAAGAAACCAAGAGTTTGTGTTAAATAAAATGTGAGTTACGTTACGCAATGCTAGATGTTCACTGAAAAAGCTCATACGAATCTTAACTTTTCAAGAAGAGTGTCAGTTTAAAAACATTGCAAGCACTTAGTTTTCTGGATCCTACATCTTTAACTGTTATATTCTATTGGCAGGCTTAGCCAGTCAGTGACATCTAGGAGCCAGCTTCTCTCTATTTGTAACAGTGAATACATAGAAAAATTATGTCAAATTGGATAGTCATGGGAGAATCTAAGCTGAGTATATTTGTTGAGTGATAGGACAGTGGAAAAGGCACGTTAGGTGTCTCTACATCTGCAAATATCTGTTTCTATGTAAGCCTAGGCAGGAAGAAATCCAGTAAAAGGTGAGCAGATTCATTCATTCAGCAACAATGAAGGAACTTAATAATGATGAGGATACTCCTGTGTCCATTAGACAACACATATTTTCACTGTACAGCAGTAAATGGGATTAGCCAGATAGCACTATATTAATGTACAGTAGCATCATTTCTTTCTTCATTATGACTGCTTGCAAATATATATATAAACCAGCCTAACTACACAACACAAAGGGCGTTGAAAGGCAGTCTATGTGGACTACTGTATATGAGAAAAGATTTTGCTGGGCTGGACCAAAATATTTTCTGAAATAAAAAATCAAGTATGAGCATCCCTTCAGAGACACATGTCTTTAAGTGTAGATCACTTTTGTTACATAAAATGAAGCATATAGGATTTTAGCCTAGGTGTGTGTAGCGTGTGTTCGCTAGTCATCCTACTCAAGCAATTCGCTCTGCAGAAAAATAATTTACTTTCAGACTTGGAAGATTCAGGCAAAAAAGCCACTTCAACTTTAGCAAAGAGAAAAAAAAAAAGAAACAAAACCAATCAATCACATTCTGTATGCTGGGATTTGGAGAAATACAGACTGCTGTAACAAATCTGTGTTTTCTCTGATAATTCTAGAGCCTGTTACCGTAAAGAGACATTTCTTGAATGGCTGGTGGTAGTTAGTTCATGTTTTTCAATCCAATTTGCAATTGTATTTGTTGCTGTATAGTGATTGTTTTGCAAAATAAAATTGCTTGTCCTCTAGCCGCTTGTATTTTTTATTTGTAATGCAAAGCATTTCCCCATCCACTCACTGCGCATCATTTTATATTTTCATAAAAGTAATACTAGCAATGCATAGAGTCAGTCTTGTAAAGATGAGTCAAAGCAGCTAAAGTAGTGGCTCTTCATTACTCTCCATTATTTTTTGCCCCCAAGTACCCAGTTTACAGCCAGCACATCAGTCTTCAGGGAAATATTTCTCTGCTTCACATGAACGAGTTATTTTCTTGTTTATATTGGAGTTCTAGCTCATTGACTTGACTGTGGATTGAACTGTTAGACTCCCAAGATAAATAACTGATTTTATGAGTAAATCAGCTTTCCTCTGTTCTTCAAATATTTTAGACTGACTTTAATACTTTTGAAGACGTCCCTGGAGGTTGAAGTCCTCTATTGCACCCCAAAACATGTACGCCACAGACAGTGGCTTTACAGATTTCCTCATACTTCCCCTCTAGAGTAACTTCAATCCTGATTTGGAAAAAAACATCGATAGGGAAGAATGGATACATTCCATCTCTAATCCTCTTAACCCATGGTGTCTTTGCCAAAGGCATATATTAGTTCCAATAGCAGCATGGTATTTTTTATTCTATAAGAATGTAAGAGTTGTCCTACTGGGTCAGACCATAGTCCATCTTGCCCAGTATCCTGTCTCTGACAATGGCCCAGAGAGACTATATGGAACAGGGTAATTATTAAGTGATCCATCCCTCTTTTCCACTCTGCAGTGGCCTGGGTGATAGGGCATTGGCCTGGGGCATGTAGGGTGGTGGGTTCAAGTTTTGCTCACGTGGCATTGGGAAAGCAGCATGACCAACGCCATGAAGGTTGGGAGGTAGGGTGGGTGAGTTCCAGTCCCCGCCAACCCTAGGAGCGGTTGTGCAGATCACACAGGCTGCCCCAGGGATGGACCTGGCTCCCCCATGAGGAAGGCAAGATAAGGGATGCTGTGGAGGTGGGGTGGGTTCTGGAGTGGCTCTGGGGGTAGGGCATTGGCCTGGGGAGTGCAGGGTGGTGGTGTAGAAGTCTAGGGACATCACAAGCATGATGTTGCATCCCTGACCTTCTTGGCTAATAACCACTGATGGACCTATCCTCCATTAACTTGCCCGTTTCTCTTTGGAACCCAGTCATCCTATGCACACTTGCCCACCGGGAACTGGATGGAGAACTGTTAACACATTCTATACATCAAATTTCTTTACAAAGTAATGACAATGGGGCCATTTGATGGTTGGTTGAGAAGAAAAGCCCAATCATAAATGTGCCCTTAGTGGAACCCTCAACCCCTCATGAATTCTTAGTGGTTTGTTTATTTAGATCTCAGCCTTATTCCAACTCCACACTGAAGCTTGCCCATCTTTATCAAAAGACTAAAGTTTCTGCTGAGTACTTGCCACCATAAATCAACACCTTGCTTTCTTTTGCAAATGTCTGCAGAATACACATCTTGGATTGGAGGGAAGAAGAAAGAAAACCCTCCCAACTGTTTAAACATGTTTTGTTTGCACACCATGAATGGCAGGCCCACAGCCAGCCGGGCAACAAGAAGTCCTGCAGGTTTACTTACCCAATCCCGCAGGTGGAATTTTTTCTCAGGAAGAAGATACGGAGAGAGGTGAGTTCCACGTATGGAACTGAGGAAGAATACTGAAGTTAGCTTCTTCACATCACACAACTGAAATCTATTTCCTTACCGAGATCTCAGCTGCTCCTATAGGGAAAAAAAATCACACAGGAGAGGGCTAAAGGAATAGAAATCTCCATAATTTCCTGACTCAAATTGGTACTGATTTCCCCATTGTAGGAGGGGCAGGGATAACACTCTCCAGAATAAACCACATGTCCTGCCTTCACAATCTTGGGGGTGCATTTGGAAGCAAGGACCATCCCAATAGAGAACCAGTGTCTGGCTACCTCTAGGCCACCAGCACAGATCCCACAGAACTACCGCTTCTGAGCTTTATCAGCTGGCGCTTGCCCTGTGGACACCCGAAAGGCAGATCTCCCTCAGAAAGGGGCAACAGCAGGAAGCCGGGGCTGTATTACCTTTCTAAAGGAGTATTTAAGTGCAGCGATAGTGCTGGAATGCATCCTGTCCTCGCTGAGTTCCTGTCCCTTCCACCACTCTCCAAACCCATGACCTTCTCCCTTCCATGCACAGGGCCACCAATCTGTAGAAAGCCATTGGTGCAGCTTGGAGGAAGAGGGAAGATGGTGCTGTGGAGCCTATCTTCAGTGTGAGTTATCAGTGAAGGGATTCCCCTCCCCCTCCCTGCCTCTGCCATCAGATCATACAGATCTGCTCTCAAATTATTTTGCCTTCCTTGAGCATACTCCTTGGTTTGTTGGGATGTTACATAAGAACGGCCACACTGGGTCAGACCAAAGGTCCATCTAGCCTAGTAGCCTGTCAGCCAACAGTGGCCAATGCCAGGTGTCCCAGAGGGACTGACCAAAACTTGTAATCATCACGTGATCCCTCTCCTGTCACCCATTTCCAGTCCTGGACAAACAGATGCTTGGGACACCATTCCTACCCTTAGTGCAGAGTGGCTAGCACAGGGAATGTTTTTAAATACCAAAGGGAAGAGTATGGAAGCCTATGGCTTTTGAGAGGGGGGAAACAATACACAAACTTTACTAACACAATAAACAAAGACAGGGAGGAACCACTGGAAAAATTTTTAGTGCCCATTAGCTCATAAAATGCTATGGGTGGAAAGTCTGCCACCTGCCTTGGATGTCAGCCCCTAGACTCGAAGGAGAGTCAAACGAGGATGTTTGGGAATTAAGACTTGATTCTCCCCTTGCATCCAGTGCAAATCAGGAACAACTCCACTCAAGTCAACAGTGTAAGAGAGAGGGGAGACAAGCCCAGAGGGGAGCATGCATGTTTAAAAACCAGGCTGGAAGCATAACCCACCAAGAGAATGCCAGATAGGGGGATCAGATGTCCTGATTTTAAAGGGCTTTGTCTTATATAGGCACCTATTACCCCCACCCCTTGGCCCAATTTTTCACATTTGCTGTCTGGTCATCCTAGTACCAGAGGAATACACGGGCATGATCCGTCTTGCCTTCTGCAGCTTTTGTCCTCCCTCCCTCCTCACTGCGACAGGCTGGAGGCCTGCGGGTGGATGGAGCACAGAGATCCTGCAAAGTTTAGGCCACTAAGGGAAGAGAAAAGCTGGCAGGCAGGAAAGGAAAGTACACTCTAATCTGGCTGTTACTCTGCCTGAGTTCCTGTGCTCTGCTCTTGGGCCTACACCTGGTCTTTGTGACTCTGACTGATGGAGCAAAAGAAAGCACCTCTCCTGCTGGGTAAGTGGCTGAGTCAAAGGGAGCCTGAAGGGGGTGGAGGGGAAGCCCTGGGGAGCAGCAACGTCACTGAGGAAAATACCCTGGCCCAGTAGAGTGATCTGGGGCAGGGGGATCCCTGGCTCCAGGAGGAGAACCGAGAGGGACTGAACAACACCCCTGTGGCTTGTTAAAAGAAGCCACCATGGTGTGAGTGTTGTGGAGGGTGCCAGAGACCTCTTCAGCAGCAGCTCAGCTGCAGCAGGAGTCATATACTTTTCTGGTCCATGCCCTCCCTACCCCTCTTTGCCTGAAGCAGCTGTGTAGAGGAGCACTGTGAACCCCGTGGGCTTGCTCTGGATGGGAATCAGAGAATCCGAGGGCTGGAAGAGACCTCAGAAGGTCATCAAGTCCAGCCCCCTGCCCAAAGCAGGACCAATCCCAACTAAATCAACCCAGCCAGGGCTTTGTCAAGCCGAGACTTAAAAACCTCTAGGGATGAAGTTTCCACCACCTCTCTAGGGTACCCATTCCAGTGCTTCACCACCCACCTAGTGAAATAGTTTTTCCTAATATCCAACCTAGACCTCCCCCACTGTAACTTGAGACCGTTGCTCCTTGTTCTGCCATGAGGCAGGGGAACAGAGGCCGGCCCTAGGCACTGGTGAGCCATGTTGTTCACTGCCCTCGCTAGGTGTGAGCACACGTAACCAGGAAGCATGGACCTGCATTAGGAATTACTAGACATATGCAAGCTACCAGAGTCCATTGGCTTGTCCCTTGCAGGCAGGGACCATGCCCACTTTCCTGCTGCATCCGTATCTACAGCAGCTGCTCTCTTCATAATAAAAAGGGATCTCCTTGCTTCCCGTCAGCCATTTGCCTGGATGGCCTAATGTGGGCCCCTCTCCTCCAAAACATACACTCATGATAACAGGCAGAGTCCCACTTTTGTGAGGCATGAGAGAGGCCTACAGGCTCGAGGCCTCGGGAGCTCCATATGGTTAATAGATCTGTGGTGACATTTCTATTTTCCTGTTCAGCTCTAGCTTCCTAAGGGCAAAAAGGGCCTCATCTGTTCTTTAGATTGCTAATGAAGTTTATTTTCCCCCTGTACACCTAGCTCCTAGTAAGAAAAAACTCAGCTGCTGCTTTAGCTTTGCTTTGAACTGCTGTCCTTTAACATGGGATCGCCAGCTTTGTTGTGGCTCTAAACCACTCATAGCCTTTACATAAAATAGGGACCGAAATTGAACTGAGTACTCTAATCCCTTAGTATAGTAAAAGCTCAGTTATTTAGCATGTTGGAGGACCACGGGGTGCTGGTTAATTAAATATTCTGGTTAATTGAGAGTTCTGCTTTACTGATGGAATAGCAGCTTTCAAAGGATTAGAATAAAGTATAAAATGGTATATAGGTACGCCCCCAAGCCAGTAGTGGTACTGCACTGCAGAGTGGTTGGTTTCTTGAAGCACTTACATGTATACAGGTAAAGTTCTCTATACAGTCGATTATCTTGTGACACTGCCTATCACTGTGGCCAGTGCATGGCCTACACCCAGATCACTAAAAATACACAACACCAAAACTATACTGAACATAATTTAAGCTTCCTTTGATTCGGAATGCACTTCAGGGCCTTGCAGTGCCACAGGGTTATCATTATCAACATCAGTGATCATTGCACATGTAGAAGGTGCAGGAGATGAAATCATTACAGATTCAGCCCAGCTCTGGAAGCTGCTTTATTGAATAAATCCCCTGATTTCACCTTGGTTACTTGTCTTCTGCCTCTTTTGCATAGGAGTGCAGAATGTGCAATTGCATAACATGCGGGGCAGTGTACTAGTCCCAGTTACTAGATTGAAGATTTGTATTGGGAGATACTAGAAATGCTGGATAATTGAGTGCCAGATAACAGAGCTTCAACTGTATATATATATAGTGCCCTATAAAGCTTCAAATATCACTTTGGAATGCCTCAGACTCCAAAGCAGTCTCTTATTTGCCTTTTGCTTGCAGCTAGCCAGATGGTTGTAGAGTTGGGGGGGGGGGGGGGAGGGAAGGAGTCACAATAATTCCTAAATCCTCTTTTTAGTACACCGAGTGAATTAAATGCCTGAAATTTGAACTCTTTTAAATCCTTATTTAATCAATAGACGATTAGACGTCAGTGCTTGCCTGAGAGTTGCTTGGTGATCTTAAGGAAACTTAAGCATACAAAAGGGAAGTGTGTGTGTAGGGGGGGAGGGGTCAACATGATATAGCAATAACTCCAAGCTAAGTATATTGTCACCATAATAAAGATGGGAGAGTCTGGTCTTTCCTCAAAGCGCTACTCTACAGTCTTTCAAACCCCTCTCAGTGTTTAAAATGCTTTTCTGTGTGCTGTGTAGGGTGGCTCTGAGCAGGATTAGAGAAGAAGCTTATGAGCTCTGTTGCCACTGTGTTCTGTCAGTGCTACTGGGGGGTAGCAACCAAAGCAAATTCAAGTGTAGACATACCTATAGAAGCCATGATTCTGCATCGTAGACATGAAGGAATTAAAGTGGGCTGCTGAAAACTCATGCACTAGAACATGTTACTCTGAATTGACGTGCACACGGTGGTGTTAATCATCTACTGAATGGAAGAGGTAATGTTTTTCACGCAGCTGAAGCATCCCCAATGAAGAGATCAGAGCTTGGGGGAAAAAAACAGTGAATGAGGAAAAAAACTCCTACTTTAAGCAGATGCAGCTAAAGCAATCCCTGAGTAAAGATGGGGAGAGTCTGTCTTGGCTCTGTTATGTGAGGAGCAGTGATTAGCTAGCTACTTCAGTTAGTGATTCCCTTTCATCTTTTTAATAGTATATAGCGATATATCCCTTAAGCCAGTGGTTCTCAACCTTTTTTGGACTAGGGCACACTTGCATGGAAGGCCCTAATAGCACGACACCACTGCTATGCAAGAGGGCAGACAATGGAGAATTTGTGCCTCAGAATTTGTCTGAATGGTGCTTTCAGCAGCAGTGTGCGGTGGGAGCGCCGGTGATCCTGAGGAAGAGCCTTGTGTTACAGGGATAAGGCCAAAAGGGCCATGGAGAAGTCCTCCAGGTGGCTAGGAAGAACTCAGCCAATTGGGGGTGAGGAGAGACTAAAAGGAAACATCTACAGTGCTTGTTTTTGCACAAAAATGGCTTGAATAGATTATGCAAATGAAGCACAACAAAATGCTAATCAGCACTTCATTTGTATACTCTCCACCAGCAAAAGCTGGCAGTGTAGACATAGCCAAAAAGAGTATATTTTTACAACAGGTCACTAGCCTATCAGCTTATGATGCTATTAGACTGCTCAGTGTATTATGCCATGATGCTCCATGTAACAGATTTACTCATCTTCTATTCTATAGCCGTGTCTCTTGGGTGCTCAAATTATGCGGGTTGATCCTGACTATCTACTGTGACTGTGCCATAAAACACAGGTAGGTATCATAGCAACTGCATGTCACTTTGTTCTGATTTGTTTCCTATATGTCTAAGCTGCAAAGCAGCACAAGAGAAAAATACTCCCTGGTGTATAAAGGCATCTGGGGAAACAAGCTTTTCCCTTCATACAGAGATCTTTCTAGATATTTAATCACTGACATCTATTGCGCTGAGTCACTTCCTTTTTTTTTTTTAACCAAGAAGAAAACTGATACCAGCTGTCAAGGAAAACTGTGGTGGGCCCAATGAGATATTGGAGTAGCATCTTATTGTTAGCATGTAACTACACCCAAATGGTAGCTGGTAGTGAGAGTGAAAGCCTCAGCTGTGAGCAGTGGATTTGATTAACCTATACAAATAGGCGAAGGTTAATGGAAAACGTCTTCCTAAATTGGAATCTGATTCTCTCCTCTTAGTGACCCATTGTTCCCAGGCTCCTTTGTTCCCCAACCAGGGAACCCCTGCAGAACAGCGGCTACTGTTCAATTGGAGCAGGAACCAAATTGGTCTCCAGCAGCGCCAGGATGGGGGACCCACATTGTGACACCGTGTCCCCATATATTTTATGAAAATACGTTTTCAAATATAAGTCTGCATAACTCAAATATGCTTTATGCAGGCCCGTTGGGGGCGGGGAGAAGGGGCATCTGTCCAGGGGCCTTGCAAGTCATAAGGGCCTAGGGGTTCCTGGCCACTGCTACTGAGGCAGTGGCCAAAACCCTGGGCCCTTTAAATCAACCCCAGAACACTGTGTGCCTCGCTCTGGGTGGCTCTGCGGGCTGCCTGGGGAAAGGGGGGCAAGGTGCACTCCAGGCAGCCCTGAGGACTGGCTGTGCCCAGCTCTGTTCCAGCCACCCAAGGCTCCACCCCTTCCAGGAGCATGGATCCAGGCCCCTCACCTTGCCCAGAGGCCTGGCAAATCTGTCAGCCTCCCTGGCTTTATGCAAAACAAGACAAGTAACCTATCATTCAACAGCTTGTAAGTCCTTGAATGTGTATATTCTACTCATATGCATGTATCTCTCTTGTAAATGAAATTAGAACTATGAAGTATAAACCAGTTTAGTAATCTAGGTCTTGTAGTGAAAGCCATTAGTGGTACTTAAGGAACTTAATGGCCTGGTGCTCAAGGCAATGCTTTGTGAATAGTCTTGTATTTCCTGTAAGCCTGGATTGTGCTTGGTCCTACAAAGATAGGTGACCATGCCACCTGGTGCTGGAATCCATCTTGAAGTTTGTATTCTTCCACGGAGGGGGGAGAATTGAACAAAGAGTTCCTGCCCCTGGGAAATTCTGTTTAAAGGATGGGAAGCAAACCCAGTGTAAATAAATGTTACCTGGGGGGAACAACATCTGTGCATACCTCTCTTTCATTAATAAAGGGATTGAACTTATGAGTTTTCTCTGTGTAAAGCTTTTATACAGAGTCAGATGGATTTATTTGGGGGTTTGGTCTGATTTAGGGCTATGCTCCTGGATGCTGTTAAGTCTGTTAGGTCTAATTACAGTTTGGCCAGACCAGAGAATCTTCACCTAGATCTGAGATCCACTGTTATTGTCCTCTGAAACTCATCTTCCTCACTGTTGCTTTTGCACTAGCATCTAGGAATCTCCAAATTTTAAAATCCTCTCTTTATGCTGACACTTCAGTCTTCTTCCATTGGCTTGAGATTCCCTGTACTTAAAATGGCAAGTATGGTAGAACAGGTAGTAGAAACTTTACAAGTTTGCACAGGGGAAAACTGCCAAATAGCTGGCATAATTGGCAGGGCTCCATTGCAGACAACAGCTGCAACAGTTTATACAAGCTGAGTAGCTGGCCCAAAGTGTCAAAGTTGTGTTAATAAATTTGGACCACAAACTGCACAATTAACCCTTTCATTAGCCTCTTCAAGCTGGTCTACTTGCTTTTGCAACAAGTCAGTTTTTGTATTGACCTGGTCTCTCTAAATAGTTTGCCTGGTGAATGCATCCAGTCTCTTAAGTTAATTAGCCAGCCAGATACTATGCTTAAATACTTTAAATCTTCCCCACTGGCAAGAGACAGCTTGTCTGCCAAGACAGTTGAGATCAGCCAGGTTGTTGGTTCTCTCCTGCACTGTTCAGTGTGGATGGGTCAGGGAAAAGATTTGGTGATACAGGCTCTGTCTGACTCGCTGCTTGAGGAAGTCTGTTAGAATTCTTCTGTATTGTCTTCTTGAGTGCTGTCATGTGACAATGCAAAGAATAGCTAACACTGAACCACGAACATAATATTGTTCCTACAGCTTCTCTGCCTCTGCCTAGAAATTTCCACAGCCCTCACCCTCCTGGCTTGCGGTCACACTTTTAAAGAAACAGGACACTTATTGTCTACCTTCATCTCTCTTTAAATGAGAACTAATGTTTGTAGCAAGTTACAGCTCCAGATTCTTCACTAGCCTCATCATTCATCCTGATCTACTCAAATTCTGATCGTACCTCTTGCATCTGGCAGGCCTGTGGAAAAGGGTTCAAAAGCTTTATTGAGCAGGAGTCTCTTCTCTTCTAAGACCCTTAGTCATTCTCAGCTGTGGAGACTCTTGGGGCCATAGTGCCAATAGCTGGTGTTCCATACTCTTTGGGGATGTGAAAGATTAACCTGTTAACTGGTAAGCATCACCTTTAATGGGTGATACTGGTTCCAGTTAACCAGTGGGAGCTGGAGCAGCCTTGCAGGGGCCTGCTGTGGCTGCGGCGGGGAGAGAAGGATGTTGGAGGCTGGAAGGGTACCGCCACAGCTACTCCTGGGATGTCCCTTGCCGCCAGCCCCACACTGTGGGCTCTGCAAACCCCACTTCCCAGGGTGCTGGCAAGCACAGGGCAGCAGCTGGCTCCCCAGGAGCAGAGCCAGCGTGATCCTGCAGAGCCCAGAGAGCAGGGCAGCTGGCTCATGGGAACGAAGCTGGCTCACTGGGAGGGAGCAGAGTTTAACCGGTGACAGAACCCAATAAGCATCATCTTACTGGTTAACTTTTACATCCCTAATCTCAATGGTGAGACTGACTGGCTACTCAAGATGGTCTCCACATATGCTTTATATCATCCCGAGCCTCTAAGAATGTGATAGATCCCATTACAAGGTCCAGTATATGCCCCAGTCTGTCACCAGTCTCTTGGGAGTGATCCCTTCCAGGTGCCAGGACCAACAGAGGTAAGGGGCCTTTCCCTAAGGATCTCTAAGGCTGCAAGACTGGGTCTTCCCCCTTTCTCTCACCATGGCTCCCTGCAGCACATCCTTCTGTGCCTCTCTGAGTTTTTGCAGTAACATGGGCATCCTTTACAAAACAAGGTAACTGTTTACTAGTCACCTGGTATCTGAATCTGAGTCTCTAGGTTAACACAGAGGGGCAGAAGTTAACCACAGTTTGCCTGGTCAAACTAGTATCCTTAGGAGCCAGCCATGCTGTGATGGATTCCAGCTCTGGTTCTCCCTCCCTGTTCCTCCTTTCTTTCTTTTCCCGCAGGTCCAGGCTCCAGAGTCCCGTCAAAAGGGCCACACTTCTTCCACACACCTTGTTCCCAGAGCCCACCTTGCTGGGGTTTCTTGCTGTAGATTGTTCAGTCACTGGGATGTTTTTGCCTTTTTGGGCCCTCTGTTGGTTTGAGCCAGTTCTTCAGTGAACCTGTTAATCTCCTGAACTGTCTCAAGAACCATGTTAACGCTTTTACATCTACATCATAGAAATGCACTGTACAGAGGGAAACTGGGGCCTGACTAGGCTTAATAAAAAATATTTCAGAATACTGCCTCTTGGTCACAGAGCGGTTGGACTCCTTAGCAAGGCCAGCCACTGCTAGGACTCTGCTGATCTATATTCTACACTATCTCTGCAATCCCTGGCATTTAAGAGGGGGTGTGTGTGTGTGTGTGTGTGTGTGTGTGTGTGCACGCGCGCATGCGCACGCGCAGAATTCAGCAGGTTCCATCCTGTGGCTGTATGGCTTTGGACTGAGGCCCCTTAAGTCACCCACTATCACCCCATACCACTGCTGCCTTACCAGCAAGAGTTAGTGACCACACTCAGAGGCCACCAAACACTTGTTGAGCGGACCTCTGCTTGCCAGCACGGTTCTTAAGGAACAGGAGCGTAAGTCATTATTCCCTTCCTTCCCCTGCTCTAGAAACAACAGAAAGCAACATACTCTATATAGAACCGGGGTGATCTCCCTTTCATCCCTTGCTGCAACAGCAAGTTGAGTCCCCTGCCTCTTCCAGCCAAAAGGCCCACACACACCTATTGAAGCCCCCCTGAGTGTGAGGATCCTCTTATTGCACCTCTTTTTATATTATTGCACCTCTTATTTGGTAGTTACCCAGCAAGCACCCTTGAGGGGGGTGTATGTGTAATACCCACAGACCTCAGTCCCCGGCAAGTGGACTCCAACCTGGGACTAGAATCCAGGACATGAGCTTCAAGCCAGCAGGCTCCAAGGCTATGTCTACACTGCACTGCAGATTGCGTAGCTTATTTTGAAATAGGCTATTTTGAAATTTGGGGCTGTCCACACTGCCCCACATTTCGAAATAAAGTGCTATTCTGAGACATCCCTTAACCCTCTGGAAGGAGGGTTACCTGGATGCCAAAATAGCGCCCCCCGTATTTCAAAAAATCTTGCGAAATAACAGGTGGCTTGTGAAGACAGGGGGGTTGCTATTTGATGTCGACTTTGCTGTGTGGACGTACCCACAGGCTGTGGGGCAGGCGCCTTCCCAGGCTTTCCCTGCAAGTGGCCTCAGTGCCACTCGATGGGGCGGTGCCACATGCCCGGCCGGTGTGGGGGTTACACGCAGGCTCCGGAGGCCGGCGGGGCCGGGACGCTGCCGTGGGGAGGACGGGGCTGGGCGAGGGCCAGGGGCCCGGAGGTAGCGCTAGAGGGGGGCGCTGACTTCCAGCCTCCCCTCAGGGGGGCGCGGGGCCCGAGGCGGGCGCGGGGCGCTGTCCGCGGGGGAGGTGCTGAAGGCCGGGGGGAGGCGGCCGCCGCCGCTCGCCCCACCTTCTCCCGCAGCCCCCAGTGGCCCTGCCCGCCGCTGCTGCCGCCATCTTGCGCGGCGCGGCAGCCGCGGGGGGGCCGCCGCCATGGTGAAGCGGAAAAGCTCCGAGGGCCCGGAGCAGGGCAGCGGCCGCGGCGTCCCTCTGCCCATCCAGATCTTCCTGTGGCGGCAAACCAGGTGCGAGCGGCGCCGCGCTGCGGGGCCCTGGCCGGGCTGCTGGCGGTGTGACCGGGGGCGGCCCTGGCTGGAGCTGGCCCCCGGCTCCCCTCCGCCCTGCAGGGCGCTGCTGGATGGGGGGAGGCTGCGTGGATATCCCGGGGGTTGCCCCCCCCCACTTCCAAATCTGGGCGTTCCCCCCTCCCTGAAACTCCCTTTGCCTGGCCACCTGTTGGGGCCATGCTTGGTTTTGGAGGGTCTCTAGTTTTGCAGTGTGGGTGTGTGTGTGTGGTGGTGTGGGTGTGTAGTTTTGGGGTATGTGTGTGTGAGTCTCGTTTTGGGGGGGGTGTGTGCTGGTGGTGTGTGTGTGTGTGTGGGTGGGGGGGGGTTACTGTTATTTATCAGTCACAGGGCTAGGGCAGTCTTCTCACTGATGCCTGCATAGGAGCAAATGCTGCTCTCTGAGGTCCTGAATAGCTTCGTGGACTTCAAGGACAGAAGGCTCCCTCATGATCATCCAGTCTGATGCCCTGCACCTTGCGTGCCACAGTACCTCACCCCCCCCCCCACACACCATTAACAGACCGAGAGCCTCTCTGGCTGAGTTACTGAAACCCTCAAATCTATCTACTTGTGGGAAGGGAGAAGTTCTAGCTAAGGCTTGAGAGGAAATGGAGGCCTCCAAGCCTTTCAGATAGTTTGTTTTCATCTAGTTATTCATACAAAGTTGAGAGAGGAAAAAAATCCTTAACACAATCTGCTAGCAAACCAAAGCTATTCAACACCTAACTTCAGTAATTCTTAATATATTTTATTCTTGGTAAACATGACTAGAAAATTCCTCATTCTGATTAGAGGTGTTAGCTATCGTATAATTGAATAGTCATGTAACTGCATAAAATACTAGCGGTTACCCAACTATTCAACAGTCCCCAGGGACAGAGCCAGCAGCATGTGCAGTCCAGCCCCACTCCTGGGAAGTCCCCTTCCACCCTGCACTGCTGTCTCTGTATCAGAGGCAGCAGTGTGGAGTGGCAGGCGGGAGCTGGTCCGTGTGGGGAGCCAGTTTAAAAGCCAGCTCCCTTTGTGGACTGGCTGTCTGCCACTTTGCACTACTGTCTCTGATACAGAGGCAGCAGTGCAGGGTATCAGCAGCCCCTGTCTGTGGAGGGTCTGAGCTCCCCACAGACAGAGGCTGCTCTGTAGGGGCCTCAGACTCCCTTCCTCCTCCCCCCCCCCCATGGACAGGGGCTGCTATCACGAAGTAGCCTCTGCCTAGGGCGGGCCCAGGCTTGTCAGAGACAGAGGCCGCTCTGGGGGATGCAGGGCATCCTCTGACCATGGGACGTTCAGGCCCGCCATGGACAGAGGCTGCTTCGCGGCAGCCTCCCCTGCTCCCCTCCCCCATTGCTGCCTCTGATAGAGGCAGCAGTGCGGGGTGGGGCAGGCAGCACCGTGCAGCTGGTGCTGGGGGGAACTGGGTTTTAAGCCAGCTCCTCCCAGCACCGGCTCCTGCTCCCCCGCTTGCTGCCTCTGTATCAGAAACGCGCATACGCGTACGTAGTTGAGTACACGCTGACATACCTAGTTCTGATGAGTTAAACTTGATGAGTTCTGTTTACCTTTAATAGAAGAATATAAAATTTTTAGAATGTTTTATTTGCATATTTGTATTTGCTTGATTATGTGAAAACCTTCTGTTTATGGAAAAGGTAATAACATTCTGTACAATGCATTCAACAGGTTTCTGAGTTTCTTATAGTTTGATTTCTGTTTGTTATATGGGCTTATCTAGTCACTTCAGTAACATCACACTGAAAAATTAATTAAACATGTTTTTATTGTCATTTGTAATGTGCTATGCCTATAACTGTTATGAAGACTAACTCTTTTTTTTATTGTTGTTTTTTGGGGTTTTAGTGCATTTTTGAGGCCCAAACTGGGAAAACAGTATGAAGCTTCCTGTGTGGTATGTGGCTCTCCCCCCCCCCCCAAACGATTGTTTGCTAGTTTCATGCAGCATTGGCTGAATATGGAAATTTGATAAGATGGAAGTCAAAGGCCAAATAATCTCTGGTGTAAATCTACATATGTCAGTAATTGCACCAGAGATGGAAAAATGTTCCAAGTGATCATGGAGAAAAAAACAGTCATACCAGCCATACAACTCAAAATGCATGTTCAAAACCATAGTAAAATATCAGTAAGGGGTGGAGACAATATGTTTGGCCCTAATTCTGCTATCAGTTGTGTGTTTAATTTTGTGTTTATAATTAATTCTAGTGACTTTCATGGAAATATGAGTATGTATAAGTAGTATATGCATAAATATTTTCAGTACTTAGGACTTAACTTTTATTTCTGTAGTCTTATATACTAACTAAACTGAAAAAATCAGAAAATATATTAACACTATAGTAAAATACAGAAAGTGTTATAAAATAGTTACCATTATGTATGTAATACCAGCTGTGTCTTTAAAGAGCTTAGCTTCTGAGGTATCTGATTCTCTAAGAAAATTATTCTTCAAGGTCAAATTAGATATGTCTAGGGCACTTCAGAATTTCTTGAACAGTTATTGTGCATTGTGGTTGACCTTCCAGTGTATTTAACTGAGTCATTTGTAGAGCCCTGCATGGATACAGAATTTTGTATCCGCCTCTGTAGCCACAAATATGAGCCGTGGATATCTGTGTCCACATCCACGGATGTGGACATCCACCGATATAAAGCAGATATCTGCAGATTTGCAAGGCTCTAGTCATTTATCAAATTTGGATATAATTTTAAGAGTTGAAATAGCAATCCCAACATAAATTGAGAGTATTCTTTTTTTTTAGTTTTAAAATCTGATTTTCTAACTCCTCCTTACAAGATGGAATACTGAAGTAACCCAGAGTATATGTGCTGGGTATCTCTTGGGAGATACAGAACCTCTTTTTCTTCTACCATGCTGTGAATATCTGCAGTGTTTTGTTTTCAAATACTGAAAAAGGACCACTGAAAAAGTAGTAAAAAGATGTGCTTAGTGTGATAGGTGGAGGTGTGGAAGAGGGGTAATTTGTAGCAGATCTGGATTCCTAAGCACAAGCCTTTGTCCGTACTGATTCTGTGAACCTAGCTGATATGTGTAGGAAATATTGGAGCTGGCCACACTGCACTTCTTCACCAATTTTGGACCACATGAATTTGCACTCATCGTGCCATGACACCCTTGTTCTTCCACCTATGTAGGTCATTATAAAAACTTACAATGTATGCCCTACCGAGGCAGACTCCTTCTTCTGTGGGTTCTCCACTGCTTATCCCGCCAAGTACAGGTCAAACAGTTATCCTGTTGTGCAAGCCCCCACAATGTTGATGCAAGCTAATTCAGCATTTGTCTCTCTATGTGTGTATCTAAGGACTTATAGTTGTCTATCTTTGTAACAGGGATGGCTGAAGAGGTTTCATGCTTCTGAGAATAATTCAGCAACAGATTTATATTCTGCCTGCATTTATTGGTAGAATATTTTTAATTGGCTCGCTAGCAACTGAATTTAGCATTATAAAGGATTTGTTGCTTTTATGCTTTTGGCCACCTTTCAGCACACGAACAGAACTTTTCGTTTCTTCAGCTACATCCTCCAGTTCTGAATTAGTCATTATGTAGTTATGATAGGAAATTTCCAAAGGTGAAACATAACTGTGAGTAGATGAGAAAAGAAGACTATAGGGCAGGGGTGGGCAGTAACATGGCGGCAGTTTGCTACAGTTAGCCCCTGGCAGGCCGCCACCACTATATTTACCTGCACAGCCACAGGTACAGGCAATTGCAGCTCCCATTGGCCATGGATCGCTATTCCCAACCAATGGAAGCCATGGGAAGAGGCGTGGACCAGACACCACTTCCCACAGCTCCCATTGGCTGGTAACAGCAATATGCAGCCATTGAGAGCTGTGATTGCTGGTACCTGCAGGTGTACAGGTAAATATAGCAGTGGGGGCCTGCCAGGATCCATTTGCCCACCCCTAATGTAGGACCTGATCTGTTGAATCAAGCTACTGATTCCTCTAGACAATCACCCACTCTTTCCAAAGAAAGATAAGCCTCTTTCCATGCCAGTAATTATATCACGCTGTGTGTGGGGAGAAAAGGGGCGTAATACTTCTGGATCTCTGCAGGCAATCAACTCATACCCATAAGCATGGGATGTGATTATCATAGTGTTATTGGCTGGCACAATTACACAATATTCTTTAGCAATTACTGTCTATCCATATTTAGTATTTCAGAGAATTGATTCAATTACTTTTCTGTAGAAGGTTAATTTCACTGGTTATCTGTGTAAAGAAGTGTCCCCTTTTTCTTGGCTCTAAATTCGCGACACTTTAAGTTTTGGTGTCACTGCAGTTAAACAGTCCTTTATCCTGAGCCTCACTGCAGTCTCATTGCAGTGTAGAGATGCCCTTGATTTGTAAACACAGGAAACTATGTTTTTTCCCAAAACAACCTCTGAACAAACTCAAAGCTTTTTCTGCTAATGTGAGTATATGAAGACTCCCACCATACATTGTTTTTTAACACCCTTTTTTGATGTATCCTGATCTGGAGGCTGATTCACCATTTTTTTAGATTTCTGAGCCCTAACACTCCATTAAAACATATAATATTTGACATCTATTTCTGTTCTCTTGTTCCTTGTTTCTCTCCAGCTTCCCTACATATTCCCTCATTGTTTCTTTATTTTTTTTCATCTCATTGCACTCATACATCCTTTCCAGGATAAGGAGGGTCCAATTCAACATCTCTGAGCTTTCCAAGTCAATTTGAATATGTTTTTCAGGCTGATGGTACTGGATTCTGTGGCTGGATCTCCTTCCCCACAAGATGTCATTCTTTTCAGCCTTTCTTTTTTTTTCTTTTCAAATCTGGCTCCATAGTTGGCTGTTCATATTTAGGGCACAAATCTTTGGATTCAGGTTGGCTTGGTTTCTTTTATCTTATATTGCTTTCATTCAGTCCCTTTTATTACAGAAACCTGAATTAGATCACCATTGTGTGTGCCGGAATAGCCATGCCTTTAGCCTATCAGACTCTTTGATTTTCAGCTACAGCTGCATTTGTAGTGCCCTAGGATCCCTCCTTTATTTTATTTCAATACTGTCCTTCTGCCAAGGGCATATGTAACTTCTAGTGAAGGGAGATAAAAACTGGGCTGTTCATCTTGATTTTGCATATTTTTCAGGAGCAAATAAAGTAAATGGAGTCACTAAGTTATAACAACTAAGAGCAAAGTTTGATGCAGAGCACCATATCTTGCACTCAGTGTGCAGGCAGAATATCAGCTGAAGTTTCTATGAGTTGTTCTTAGATGGCAAGGCCCTAAGAAAGTTGAGGGAAGGATCCACATTTTGGTGTCAGATGTACAAGCATATGCTAGAACTGGAGTGGGGACTGACACTGTAACCATAAGGCCTGGTTCTCCCATAGGAAGGGGAAGCTTTGTACCACACCATCATTAATTTGCTACAAAGTTTGCTTAACTGGCCATTGGAGAATCCATCATATATAGGGAAATTCTCTGGCGAACCTACACTAGCATCATGGCTCATAGGCTATCCCCCTTAAACCCACTGGCATAAGAGTTTCGTCCTCTTAGCACAATTTATCCCTAGCTGTGGCAACAGTCCCTGCAGCTTTTGAGCAGCTGAGGTGGGTTAGAGCAATCTGAAGAAGAGTCCAATCTGACAGACTTTCCAACACTTGGATGCCCTAAACATTGGAAGAACATAAAAGTGTTTTGAAGCTACCGTACATTATGCAGAGCAAGAGAATGACCGTGCATTCCCTGGCCCTATCAGCATAGAATGGCTGCTTTGTGATTTTTTTTCCTCCATCCCCTTATACATTTAATATACTCTGGCAATTTATGCAAGAGTATAGGGGCTTCTTTCTGTTTTTTTCATTTGTTAGAATGATTCATTTACAAACCAAACAATGTGGTTTATTCTGGATTGTACACAGAGAGATGTATGTATGAGCAGTCCCTGTCCTTGGTATGAGCATCATACTTCTATGTGGGCCAAACTGTACTGGCCATTCTCATACTTAGTGGTTTCTAACTTCTTGAATAGGCTCATTGATTCAGTGGGGTTAGTGGCTGTTAGTTACTATTCACATGAATGAGGGAAGAAGAATCTTATCTATTATGTGTAGCTGCAAAGGTAAATGAGTAGATTTAAGCTACAGTGGTCCAGCCCCATCATTCCAGAGTCGTTCAGGGCAGGCAACAACTTCTTCCGGCTGTATGTCAATCTATTGAAGTAAGCACATTTTATTTCATTCCATTGCCTGAATGAAGCCTCTATGGAAAGAACAGTCATGTTAAGGGTGAAGGGGATTTGACAAATGGGGATAAAATCCCACCTTCCTGTTCTGCACCTCAGCCATCACAACCACTTTTTCTAGATGGAAAAACATACTATTGCCCCTTCTGGCTCAAGCAGTTAGCTAATATTCAGGGGCCTTGTGAGTTGTTTACATGAGGTGAGATTTATGAGTCATATTTCTTTGGTGCTAGTCCTGTTTCACTGAATACAGTAGGAATGAATAACAGGAGGCAGTTTTCTCATTCAGAAATCCAAGTCTGCTTTTCTACCCAGTTCTTCACCCAAAAGATGTGTTTTCTTTTGGCTACTTACCACTGCTTCTCTGGCTTTCTGTTTGCTTCCTCCCTTTGAGGCATGCAGACACAAACAGCTGCAGTCCAACCACTGCCCTCTCCTTGAATTTTCTATCTGTTTTCAGGGATGCCCCTCTTATTCTGAGTTTGTTCTCAGGTTTTCCATGTGGCCAGTGCTTTGGATGGTGGCTTCTATTGTTTCAGCCATCTTACTCCATAAAGGCACTTAACTGCTTCTCAGTGTATTCAGAATGCAGAGCATCTAGCACTCCATTCGTTTCAGTGAGATTTTTGATTGCCCATAGATCAGATAAGCTTCCTGGCAGCTACCAACACCCTCCAACATAACAGTACATTTCTTGCCAACATTTGCCATCTTTAGATGTTTTTAAGACCTGGCTTGACAAAGCCCTGGCTGGGATGATTTAGTTGGGGTTGGTCCTGCTTTGAGCAGCGGGTTGGACTTGATGACCTCCTGAGCAAAGGGGGAAGTTTCCCCAGGGCCTGGTGACTGACAAGGCCCTGGGACTACCTCGGGTCCTTCAAATTGCTGCTGGAGCCCTGAGTGGTGAACTCCGGATAGTACTAAGGGCTGGCGGGGCGGGGAAAATGTGGCAAGGCATGATCTGAGCAGTGCTGAGGGCTGGCCCCTTCAACCTGAGGCCTTGTCCTTCTGGGAATGCAAAGCTGCCCCCCCCGCCCAATCTTGCCCTGGGGCTCAACAATTCCGTCGACCTCCCCCGCTTCCAACCTTAATCTTCTGTGGTTCTATGATAAACATTTGACTATTATTTCTAGCATGTCATTATAGTCATATTCAGACCTGATTATGCATAGTAGTCACTTGACCCATTGACCTGATTACGTCCATGACCTGATTATGCGTAGTAGTCTCTTGATCCATTTTTACTGCCCTGAATTCTGCCTATATCCAGAACTGAGAGGGTGTTTCTCTCTTGTAGAACAAACATATGCAAAGACCATTTTCCTGACTTTGGTGTATGTAAAGCAGTGGTCACCAAGCAGTCGATCGGGATCTACTGGTAGATCTTGGCGCCTCTGACAGGGGATCCTGACTGTTTTGGCCAGGGAGCTATCAAGCGCTGGCACTTCAGTTGCCCCTCCACGCACTCTCATGCTGCTCCTGCCTTCTGCCTTGAACTGCTCCCCTGGATCCTCCTGCTTGCTGTGCAGGGTGTGGGAGGGAGAAGGGGGAGCGATGATGTCAGGGTGTCCCTTGTCCCCGCACTTTTGTACCCTATCTCCGCACAGAGAGAAGGGGATGGAGGGAGTTTGGCAATGCAAATCTCTGTCACTCTCATACACTGTGTGTGTCTCTGTCATTCTCACAAACACACACTGGCCTTCACTCTCCTCTCCCGACCCAACACATATGTGGGGGGTTGTTGTTACTTCTTTACTGCTTGCAAAGGGGGGTGTTTTGGGTTTTTGACTGGTCTGTGCATTTCATCCATTTTCATTTCTCTCTTACACTTCAATTTATTTCTTGGAGTAGTGAGTTCTAAAATGCCTGACCTGTCATGGCTGTAGTAATTAACCCTGAGGTAATTGCTGCTCCTGGAAGTGGCTGGCATGTCCCCACAGCCCCTGAGAAAGGCAGAGCAGGGGGTCTCCACGTGCTGTCCTTGCCTGCAGACACCTCTCCTACAGCTCCTGATTAATAACAGGGAACTGTGGCCAGTAGAAGCTGTGGGTGCCTGTAGATGAGGGGCAGCACATGGCTCCATGGAGCCATTGCTGTACATGCCAGCTGCTTTCAGGAGTGGTGCAGGGCCAGCGCAGGAGTAAGCTGCTTTAACCCCACTGCTCCACCACCCGGAAGCCATCTCAGTTAAACGGTGCCCAGCCAGAGCAGCTTCCTCAACCACTGTCCCAGCCCTGAACTTCTTCCTGCACCCAACCTCCTGCCCAGCCATGAGTTCCCCTGCACCCAAACTCCTTCCCAGAGCTTGCACCCTGAAACCCCTCCTGGACCCCAATCCCCCACCCAGGGCTAAGCCTGGAGCCCCTCCCACATTCCAAACTCCTTGGCCCAAGACCAGAGCCTGCACCCCAACCCGCTACCCCAGTCTGGTGCAAGTGAGTGAGGGTGTGGGAGAAAGGGGGATGGAGCGAGCTGGGTGAGGCCTCAGAGAAGGGGTGGGATCAGGGGCAGGGCCTCAAAGAAGGGGCAGGAAGGAAGCGGAGCAAGGGTATTTGGGTTTGAGGTAGATCTTACATTGCACTTTAACTGAAAAAGGGATCTTGTGGTTAAAAAGGTTGGAGACCACTGATGTGAAAGAATGTTACACAGGAGGTTTGACTAGTTGGTATTATACCCTTTGAATGGGTGTTGAATTTTGATGGCTCATTTGCAAGTCAAGTTTCTTTTGCTTTAATCCTTTGAGATTATGCTTATTCCTGATAAATGCAACTCTTTTATCAAAAAGTATTTTTGTGCCTCTTGTTGAGGGATGAATTTTATGAATCTGTGGTGATGGCATCTGGAGCATCCTTTAGGTCATATACATTCACTATTACTTACCTCAGTGAGCATAGTAAAATTGGTGAAACAGCTTGTGAATGAGTCGATTGCGAGAAGGCGTCAGTGGTTCATGGCAACGGCATGTGATATCACTAATACAGTTCTTGACTACAATTACTTCAGAAGACTGTTTGGTCTTTTGGCCACACACAAAAGAAGGAACTGTAGAAATTAAGGTAATAAAATCCCAATTAATCAGTTAAACATTAGGTTAACTTAGTCAGTGAACCAGTTAAATGTTAAGCGGAATCACACCCTGGGACTGGGGCTGCTGTCATCTGTGCAAGGAGATCCCAGCCTCGGTCCCAAGGCTGGGGCTGCTGTTGGTTCCCGGCCCCACTGGGGCAGCCCTCTGCGCACAGCAGGCCACAGGTGAGGGGCTGTTTCTGGGCACCAGTTGGTACATGGTAAGCATCATCCAGTAAGGGTGATGCTTACCAAGTAACCAGTTAACCGGTGACCTGTTCACATCTCTAGTAGAAATAGCTTGGCTGTCTGATAAAAAGCTTCCTTTAAGGTTTTTTCCTTATTAAATAGATACCCTGGCCCCCAAACTTGGTGCTACTTGAGACCATAATAATCAACATGGTCAAGCCAAGAACCTTAACTGTTTGCAAAAATACTGTATAATGTCCCGACGACAGATTTTACACACTGATTAACATTTGTGATTGGGTGTGAAAATATTTCCTAAGGCCTATGTTCTTTAACTGGCTGCTTTTTATGCTACGCCAAACCTTCAAAGAGAGTGTCAAATCCTGCTTTCAGTCATGCTGGTATGAATCTGGAGCAGTTTTGGTTACTTCAGCAGAATTACTCTGGATTTACCCTGGATTAATTCTATGCCAGATTTGGCCCAAAGTACTTCTGTTTATATGGAGTTTGATACTCATTTCTTTCATTCTTTTGACTAAAGAAAATATATCAAATGAACCATGCTAGTTCTGATTTCTTCTGAGTGCTGTCTCCTGATTAACTATCCATCCAGTGAGCTTTGGCTATAGTCTTTTTTCTTTCGGGAAAATATTTTAAGGCATAGTTTTACTGAAAAGAACTGTATGTTATATATCTGTGACAGCAAAAGCTTTAGAAGAGAACACTCAGTCTTGTAGAACACATGCTGGGATAATATTTTTTTCCCCTTTTTTCTTTAGTCTTTTGAAAGAGTTTTAGTAGAGAACAAGCTACATGGTCTTTCTCCAGCCCTCTCTGAAGCCATCCAGAGCATTTCTCGTTGGGAACTTGTTCAAGCTGCCCTACCACATGTACTTCATTGCACAGCGACGTTGCTTTCCAATCGAAATAAGCTAGGTTAGTACTTGCTTTAGTTTGCTTTTTACTGTTACCTAACCTTCCATTAAAATATCACAGAGTTGTGCTTAACTTGCCATAGACCATTCTGTCCTGGAGCACAGGCTGAGTCCAGACAGCAACACTGCCATTTTATAGCCCTGTAGCCCGAGCCCTGCAAGCCTGGAGGTAGCTTGGGCCAGCGGTGGGTATTAGATTGTAGTGTTAACATACCCATTTTCTCCAAGGTGTAGGCACAAATCCTGCAAATCCATTTTCACATAGTAGTCCTTTCTTAAGCAAATAACCCATGTAAGTCTATGGGACAACTAGTGTTAGTAAGGATTAATCACATAAATAAACTTAGCAAGATAGGTCCTCTTATTTCTTCTGTTTACTTCGTTTGAACCCCAAAATGTGATGGGAATCCAGTCCTTGATGCCTTTATTCTTGTGGATAGAATTCACTCATCTGATTGATCACATTAATCATAATAGGATTGTTCATATGTATAAGGGTTTGTATAATTTTGCTTATGGTTACTTTGCAGGCAATATAGTAATCAGACTATGCTATATATAAAATTCAGCACAGATAACCTAATACAAAGAATTGTCAGCCTCTTGAAAAAAAACTCCAACCCTGTAGAACTGGACATTAGCTTTTATTTAGGTAGATCAAAAAATAAGTTAAATATTTTCTTCTATTTGAAGTTGTGCCTTAAAAATTTGATATAACACCAAATCTTTCTCTGTTTCTAAAGGAAATTTTAACACTAGATCAAAATTGGGGATGGGGAACCCAAACAGAAGACTAGTCATATGGAAATATATTTAATTAGTTCATATTTTTCTACATTTTCTTTGTCACTGAAGGTATTTGTATTTTACATAAGGATTTACCTGAACAAACCTCCAGGAGACACCTCTATTTAATGCTACAGTTGAATCCTGGTTCTACAGCCACAGTCTGGGAAGTGTGATGTCACAGAGACATCTTTCTGACTTCACTGCTGGATAATGGGAAGTGAGAAGAAAAGTCATGGATGAACAGATCCCCTTCTTTAAGTTTGAAAGGATCAAATCCATCCCAAGTTTTCTGGGTGCCAACTAGACAAATGAGTGACTTCTTGGAAGTTGTTGTCAAGAGGGACTAACAAGCTTGAGAGTCAAATTAGTTCAGTACTATTCTCCAAGAGGAACTGGAATGGACATATCGGTAGTATTGCTACCTCACTTTAATAAGCTGCTTCATGGGATATTTATTTTCTGCAAGACATTTGCCGTAATAGTCAAATTGTGTGGGCACTGAAAGTATTTTCATTTGTTGTTTCATCCTCCTCATCATGGCTTATCTCAAAAGGATGTGGGCCGCTTGCAGATTGGCATCTCAGGATAAGGAGGTCTGGTCTGATATTAAGTTTATGTGTGAAAGTTATGTATTTGCATGTAAATAATCACTGACTTTGGTCTAGTTCTGGATGGGTAAGTATCCCGATTACAAAATCTCCCACCACAATTGACACTAATTGGTTTCCATGTTGAAAGTCTCAATGGAAAAAAACCCAAGGAATTAATGAGCATAGAGTCTGATCAAAAGCCCACTATCCTCAATAAGAGTCTTTCCAGTGACATCAGTCGGCTTTGCACCATGGTCATCAAGGTCGAGCTAGTTTCTCTGGTTCTTCCAGACAGAGTTGAAGTGTATTGCTGGAGACAAGTAGCCGAGGACAGTGTGAAGACGCTTGCAGTGCTACAACTTGGGGATCAAGATCCAGGCTGTCAAATTAGCGTCTTTTCTGAGTACTGTATGTTTACACATGCAGATACATACTGAGTGACAGTTCAGGGAGCAGAGCGCAAGGCAATCAAGTAGTTTTAGCCAAGACATACTAGGAATACCTCAGATGTTTCTAATTTCAGGTCTGAGATTTTCAAAGCCACATAGGGAATCTCTAATGTACTGATCCTGTGAGAACAGAGACACCCACTATGCTGTATTTTTCCATTCAGGGCATCAGGACAAGCTTGGAGTAGCAGAAACTAAGCTTCTTCACACCCTCCACTGGATGCTACTGGAGGCTCCTCAAGACTGCAGCAATGACCGGATTGGAGGCGAGAGAGGGTCCAGCTGGGGAGGGAGCAGTAGCGCCTTTATTCATCAAATTGAAAATCCAGGGTCTCCAGGACACCCTCGGCGTGGCAGCACTAATGAAGATGAAGAGACTAACCGAAGGAAGTTCTTTCAAAATTCCATGGCAACAGTGGAGCTCTTTGTATTCCTGTTTGCTCCTCTGGTCCACAGGATTAAAGTAAGTGGAAGAACTGTCAGGGAGTGGTAATGGGGTGACATCAGTGTGAGGGGAGACTGCAGTTCTGCCTTGGCTGCAAATAGCTATAATAGTGACTTGTGAGTTTATTATACAGTGCAGAATAAAGGCCCAGTCCCCTATGCAGGAGAGCAGTCCCATGGACATAATAGAATCATACAATGGTAGAATTGGAATTGAACTCAAGAGGTCATTTAATCCATCCCCCTGTGCTGAGGCAGGAACAAGTAAATCTCAATCATACCTGATTTGTCTAACAGGTGTTTGTTCTTACAAATCTCCAGTGGTGGGAATTCCACAATCTTTCATGGAAGCCTGTTTCAGTACTTTACAGTTAGAAAGTTTTCCTAATACGTAACCTAACTCTCCCTTTCTGCAGAGTAAGCCAATTACTTCCTGTCCTAGTGGACATGGATAACAGCTGATCACTGCACACTTAATAATAGTCTTTAAGGGTATGTCTACACTACCACCCAAGTTCGAACTAGGGTGACTAATGTAGGCATTTGAAGTTTCAAATGAAGCCCGGGATTTAAATATCCCGGGCTTCATTTGCATCTTCCCGGGCGCCGCCATTTTTAAAAGTCCCCTAGTCCAAACTTCCCGGGCGCGCCAGTTCGATAGTTCTCTAATTCGAACTACCGTTACTCCTCGTGAAAGAGGTACCAGTAGTTCGAATTAGAGAACCTAATTCGAACTACTTACTCCGTGCCGTGTGTAGCCGCGGGCATGGAGTTTGGACTAGGGGACTTTTAAAAATGGCGGCGCCCGGGAAGATGCAAATGAAGCCCGGGATATTTAAATCCCGGGCTTCATTTGCAACTTCGAATGCCTACATTAACCACCCTAGTTTGAACTAGGGTGGTAGTGTAGACATACCCTAACATAGTTGAAGTTGGTTATCAGGTTCTCTGTCAGTCTTCTTTTGTCACGACTCAACATGCCCAGTTTTTAACCTTTCCTTATCGGTCAGGTTTTCTAATCTTTTATCACTTTTGTTTCTTTCCACTGAACTTGTCTCTTATTTGTCCACATCTTTTTTAAATTGTAGTGCCCAAATTGGAATCAGGACTCCCACAGAGACCTCACAAGTGCTAAGCAGAGTGGGACAATTACTTCCCAGCTCATACATCTGGCAGTCCTATTAATACACTCCAGAATATTTGCCTTTTTTGTAACTGCATCATGCTGCATTGACACCCACTAAAACCCCCAGATCCTCTTCAGCAATATAGCCACTGAGCCAGTAATTCCCCTTTTTGCATTTGTATATTTGATTTTTTTTCTTCCCATATGTAATACTTTACACTTGCCTTTATTGACTTGCAGCTTGTTGATTTTGCCCAATTCTCCAATTTGTCAAGGTCATTTTGTATTCTAATCCCATGCTCTAAGGTGCTAGCAACCTTTTCCAGCTTGGTGTCACCCACAACGTTTATAAGCATCCTCTCTGCTCCATTAACCAAGTTGCTATTGAAAATTTTGAATAGTACTGGTCCCAGGGCAGACCTCTGCAGGATCTTAATACAGTAAAACTCCAGTGGTCTGGCATCCAATGGTCCAGCACTCCTGATGGTCCAGCATCATCTGGAACCCGGAAGTGCTCCGGGCAGCCGGACATTTGGAGCTGCTCTGCCCCCAGCTTCCCCGATTCAGCCGCTGCTGAAACTGACCAGCGGCTGACTTGGGGATGCCTGGGGCAGAGCAGCTGGGGTGCTGCCAGGTGGGTCCCGCAGCGCCAAGGGTCGCATCCCCCCCACACCACCCCAGACCCCTCATAGCCCCTTCCAATAGTCCGGCATATCTGATAATCCGGCACCCCCTGGGTCCTAAAGGTGCCGGATTATCGTAAGTTTACTGTAGATACATCTCTCAAGATTGGCAGTGACCCATTGATTACTGCTTTTTGAGCACAACCTTTCAAACAGTTGTGCACCCATCTTATAATAAAAGTATCAAAGGTAATTCCATTGACATGAATAAGGGCTTTAGCATTGGGCAGACACTAAGGTAAGAATATCCAAAGTGAAGCATCTGAATCCATATTTAGGCACTTACTTAAGTGACCCAACCATCAGAGGTGTTAAGTACCTGCAGCTCTCATTGAAATCAATGATTACTGATGGCATGGACATCTCACTGGTTCAGAGCTGGAGCAAGGATTGTGGAATTTAGCTTAGTCTGTTTGACTCTCATTCATGGTTAACAAGTACCTTGCTGTGTGCTAAGTAATTCTAGACATGGTGTTGCTACTGATTTGTTATGACTAACAGTTTTGATAATAATTAATAGGATCTCTGATAGTATTAATGACATGACATGACAGGTGCAAATTAAGCACTTCTCTGTTCTGATGTCAGAAGTAGACTGCAGGCTTTTTGTCCACTGAAGTCCTTCTCTTTATTTTACATGGTATAAGCCAGCTTTACAGAACTATGTAATCAGGAATTTATTTCCCTGCATACTTTGATTCCTGCCTCAGCTTCACTGAAGGTCTGTCCTACAGCCTTAGGCTGTGTCTACACTGGTGCGATCTTGCGCCAAAGCGGCTGCTCTTGCGCAAAAACTTGCTGCCTGTCTACACTGGCCGTGTGTTCTTGCGCAAGTAAACTGACGTTCTGCTGTATAAAATCAGGGCTTCTTGCGCAAGAACTGTGATACTCCCACTCAGGAATAAGCCCTCTTGCGCAACTGTTCTTGCGCAAGAGGCCAGTGTAGACAGGCAACATGAATTTCTTGCGCAAGAAAGCCCCGTGGTTAAAATGGCCATCAGAGCTTTCGTGCGCAAGAGAGCGTCTACACTGGCATGGATGCTCTTGCGCAAAAGCACATGCCAGTGTAGACACTCTCTTGTGGAAGAGTTTTTGCACCAGAACTCTTCCGCAAAAGAGTTTTTGTGTGAGAACGTGCCAATGTAGATGTAACCTTATTGTTTTAGAGCTAGCCTCTTATGTGAAATTGGCTTTTCTCTAGGGTTGCCAGGTGTCCGGTTTTGAACCGGACAATCCAGTATTTGAGCTTTCTGTTCAGGAAACAAATTGAGAAAATATAAATGAGAAAATAGAAATGTCCGGTATTTTCTAAATAAGATGTAATGTAGATTGTGATGTAATGTCAAGTGTGTCTGGTATTTTTGTTGAAACCGTCTGGCAACCGTACTTTTCTCAATCAGCTGTCCTAGAAAATAGGTCACTAGAAAATAGCTATGTTTAACCAGATGGTTGCTAGATAATGCTCACATCCCATTTCTCATCCCCCTATGTGAATCTAAACTTTCACAGTAAATGTTGTAACTAATTATCCTAACCCTGCATTGCCTGCACAGGGGAGTAAGATTTAGCCAGCTCTCTGGCCTGGCCTTTCTGCATTTTGACTCAGGCATTGCGAAGATGTGTACCCACTACTCCCTATTCCCTTTACTGAGCAGGGGGGAGTTAGTAGAGCTTCAGCTACTTATGCATGTGCACACATATCAATCAGCAGAACTGAGCCAGCACTGGATGTAAAGTTACTGGTACCCGGTTAAAGGGGTAGCACGTATTTCCTCTGGCTGGTAGTCTTTGAGTCCCAGTTCTTCCCAAAGCTCTTCCAAGCTGACACAGCGACATTTTATCTCTGACTCAGAGCCAGCAGCGAAGACAAAATCTAATCCTGAATAAACAGCATTAACCTCGTGTTCATAATTATACAGCTACAGTGCACAGGGACCAGTGTACCACTAGACTTATCAGATCACAGGGAAAAACAATATCTTTCTTATTCAGTGTTTCTGGGTGCTTTGTCATACAAATACACAATAGCTGCCCCCAAAGAGGTCACAAACTCATTTTAGATGGGAAGGGAGTAACAAAGAGTAGGAATGGAAAAAAGTGAGGAAGGAAAATGTTTCCAACAGTCAGATCATGGAGCCACTTATTTTTAGTAATGGCCCTACATGCTTGGATCCTGGTTCTGCAAGATCTACCTGTATGTGTAACTAGTTCCATTCACATCAATAGAGCAACTCACTTGAGTAAAATTACACACATGCATAAATCTTGTCAGCATCATAATTTTGGTGTTTAAGTTAAAAATTAATGGTAATAATAAGAATATATGTTGGTACTTGCAAGAATGCTTAGCTTTCCTAAATACATGTGTTTTTAAAATAATAATTATTTTTGGCTTATTTTGTGCAGACAGGCATTGGAGGAAAAGGAAGCCTTAAGGAAAGATTTACATACTAAAGGACCTAAAGCAATAATCAGAATAATTCATACAAAGGATTTTGCTGCAATGGTGGGTTGGTTTTTCAGTAATAGCACAGATCCTGGAAAAATAGGATCAGTATAACTATGGCCTGGATCCAAAGGTCTTTTACTTAGCTTTGTAGTGGGAATTCCATGATGCTTTATTACTAGGCCTTTGGGTAGGTATTTATGCCTTCATTGAATAGTTACAGTGGTGACTTTTTGACTTACTGCACACAAACAGCTCATATTATATATATTATACGTGATCACTGTTGTTGTTTTCATGGTCCGTGTTGCAGTAGGATAATCAGCACAGACAGAAGATGATGTTCTTCTGTGTCAGTAGATCTAACTAATCCACATATGATAAAATGATCCCATTGTGTCTTTCTAGGAGTCTGACCTGACTTTTCGGCTGGCCAGTGGCCTTGTTATTTGGCAGCCCATGTGGGAGCACAGACAGCCTGAGGTTTCTGCCTTCACTGCTTTGGTTAAGCCAATCAGGAACATTATTACAGGTGTGTGACCTTGCTGTATAGTGACAGATGTTAAGCATCGGAAAGTGCAGTATGGTTGTCTGAGCCCCTTTTGCCATATGTGCAGGATCTAGGTACAGTCCTATATTTTTGTCTTATTTTTGTTCCTTATCAAAATAAAACCTCTGATCAAGAAGGCTAATGGCATATTGGCTGCATTAAAAGGAGCATTGCCAGCAGATTGAGGGAAGTGGTTATTCCCCTCTATTCAGCACTGGTAAAGTCATATCTGGAGTATTGCATCCAGTTTTGGGCTCCTTATTACAGAAAGGACGTGAGCAAATTGGAGAGAGTCCAGCAAAGGGCAATGAAAATGATTAGGGGGCTGAGGCACATGACTTATGAGGGGAGGCTGAGGGATTTGGGCTTATTTAGTCTGCAGAAGAGAGGAGTGAGGGAGATATGACAGCAGCCTTCAATTACCTGAAGGGGAGTTCCAAAAGGGATAGAGCCAGGCTAGTCTCAGTGGTAGCAGATGATGGAACAAGGAGCAATGGTCTCAAGTTGCAGTGGGAGAGATCTAGGTTAGATATTAGGATAAACTATTTCAGTAGGAGGGTGGTGAAGCATTGGAATGGGTTGCCCAAGGAAATGGTGAGATCTCCATCTTTAGAGGTTTTTAAATCCCAGCTTGACAAAGCCCTGGTTGGAATGACTTAGTCGGGGTTGATACTGATTTGCGTTGGGGGTTAGACTAGATGGGCTTTGGTTCAGGCCCTAACCTAACTTCAGTGCTAAGTTTTGATGGATACAATTTTACATTTTGAAAACATTCCCCATAGAGATGAGCAAACATTGCATTTTTGTTGTGGAAAATTGCAATATTTCAACAGTTTTCATCCTGAATTTGGATGAACAGTAAAAATAATGAATTTTTCGCAAAGTCAAAAGTTAATAAAAATTCCAGTTTGGAAATGTCAAAACTTTTCCTACTGAGTCAGTCTGACTTTAAGTTTCATCTGCCAAGGTTCTTCATGGGAGCTGTAGTTAAGATGCTAGTGGCCCCATTCTTATCTAGGGCTGTGCTTCCTGGCCAGACTACCTCTCCCGTGATGCAACACAAACTCCCATGTACTGTGTGTGGCTAACTCAGAGAGGAGACCGAAGTGCATCCTGGTAGTAGTAATCTCTCCAAGGAACCCAACCCATAAGAGAACTGGAGCATGAAGCACCTCAACTACAGTTCTCTTGAGATACCCTAGACAGATGCAATATAATGTCGGAATGACTTGGAACGAATGTTTCAATTCAGCTCAACAAAACACAGGAGGCAGCATTTCCCTGCAGAAAATTGTGATTTTGTGGTAACTGTGCTTCCTGCGCCTCCCCCCACCCCCAAAGTCAACAGAAAATTGCCAGCCAGCTATAGTTTCCAACAAGTGCAGCGTCTGGTAATGTTAGGGAGGAGGATGCCATTTTTTTCCCAATTGCATATGGTTTGCTTTTTTAATACCACATGAACATTACATTTGTTTGTTTTTAAAATTTCAGCCAAGAGAAGTTCTCCAACCAGCAACCAGAGCCTGGCTTGTGAATCCCCTAATCTGGACACTGGACACACAGAGGTAGGCCTTTGTCTAGACAACCAATGGGAGCTGATGGGAGTTGATTTGTTTTTTTAAATGGATGAGGTGGGAAAGAGATCTTTTGCAGGGAATTTTGAAATGACATTTGGAATAGGTATCCTGCATTTTAAATCATTTTAATGCATTTAAAAAAATCGTATACAATACATTAATTATTTGATTAATTAACCAACAGGCCTCCAATACCTCTTAATGCTTTCATTGAATTATGCGTTTTAGAATTGGTTTTATCATTTTCAAGGCTAATCCCCTGCAAAGAATGAGATTGGGGCCCAAGGTAAAGGATCAAAAAATAGCTTCCAGGACCTGTGTAAAAAGTGACAACACGCTATCAGTATTAATGTAAAGACACATGATAGAGCTAAGAAGAGAGAGCCAGTGCTCTCTATTTTCATTTAAGACACCTTTTTTGGATGACTTGGGGCCATCAAGGTGTGCTCTATCCAGTCTAAATTACTGCATGTTCAAATTACTGTTTCTTAATTAATATTAATAATATTAACCACATATCGTCATTTATATAATGTGTTTATCTTGCATTAGGCCCTGACCTTGAAAGCAGCAAATAGCTTTCCATTGAAGTCAGTTGAGCTTTATGCAGGTTGAAAGGTCTGCCCCGATGGAATAGTTCATGATAAAATCTCTGGGATGAGAACTCTGTGTTTGCACAATGTTTAAAACATTGAAGCCCCATTCTTGATTGAGTACCCTCAATGCTATTTTAATAAACAATACTATTACACCAAGTACATATCATAGTCAGAGGTCTAATGTGGAAACCCCAAATCAGTTTTTAAACATTTCTCTTTATTGAAAATGTGCTAAGGGACTTCAGGTGGTGTGTGAAACTACCCAGCCAGATGCTGTGCCGCCCCGGGCCACTGTTTCAGGATGTCATCGGGGAAACTCCTTTGATGGAAGTGTTTCATCCCAAACATCCCAAGACAGAGGAGCCCCGCTTTCCAGGTACTCCTGTGAAAAGCTATGTTGGTATAACTGTGGCCTGTGTGTTCTAGCCCCACCCCCCCTTCTTAATCCCGAAAGGATATGTGTTAGAGACAGACAAAGAGCCTTCTCTTTTCAGCTCGAACTCTAACAGCTCATGATTTGACCTCAGTTCAGTAGCTGATGTGCCCTCTGAGATGGTGGCTGTCACACTGACTTTATTCCATCTAATTTACTGGACAGTCCAGCTGGCCTGTTAGGATAGCAATTGTAATGCAATTGGGACAGAGAAGGGAACAAGGACCTTTTGTATTTTTGGATGTTGATTTAAAAAAAAATCCAAACATTAGGCTCATTTCGCCTTGACTGGGGCTTGATCTCTCTTGGATGCTCTCTGGGCAATTCTTTCCCGGTGGCAGAGTATTTCTGTAGATCTCTTCCCTTTTAGTGCTGCTTGACCATTTCCCTGTCTTCATATAAAGCTATTCAGTTCGCTTACAGCAGGTTGGCTGGCAGGGGAGCAAAAGAACAACAACTCAAACCTTTTGTCCTCAGCCAGCCTTGCAGGGCTTAGGCAAAGATTTCCAAATGCAGGAGCCTAAATTTAACCTCCTTAAATTTGTATTTGGGGAGATAAAGTTACAGCCAGATTATCAGAAGGGCTGAGTACTCCCGTTAGGACCACATTTTTCTTAGGCTTCTGTTTTTGAAAATGTTGTGCCCTCAAGTTCATTTGGGGAAATTTCAAACTGAAACATTCAAGAGTTTTGAGAATGCAGAAAGATCTCCCCAACTGTTTTCTTGAAATACATATTATTGATATATTTGTTGTCTGCTTGAATGGGTAAAACCATTATTTATGTACCTAATCTAGTTGGGAGTCTTCCCATTGACTTCAGTGAGTTTTGTGTCAGGTCCTGTATAGATACTGGGTTTTTATTTCATTATATTAACATGATCTGGTTAAACTAAGTCATCTGTTATTTTCTGCGTATTGTCTTACTAAATGTAAATTGCTCCTCATGTGTGCCATTGTTCAGCTTGCATCCGTACACCCATAGAAAGTAAGGGAGCAGGCAGTCTTTTAGAGGACTGAATCAGGTGATCAGTGCATCCAGCTCAGTTGGGTGGTTGCTACGGAGATGAAGTTTCTGATAGGCTTTGTAAAGAGCTTCATTAATGTCTCCTTATTTGGAGAACTCATTGATCAATTAAAACTGAACGGGGAGCTTTGGTTGCCAAGCAACAGACAACTCAGAAACAAATGTTATTTACTCCCGTTATCAACAGTCACCGTATTTCTTTGTCCTTGGGCCCACGATTGAACTAAATATGTCACCCACTCACCCTGCAATTATCAGGCAACAAGAACCTACTTAAATGTATATGGGGTTTAATTCAAAGCAAAGCACAAGATTTTAAATTCTG
The DNA here is from genome assembly GCA_032595735.1 of Pelochelys cantorii. Classification (NCBI taxonomy): domain Eukaryota; kingdom Metazoa; phylum Chordata; order Testudines; family Trionychidae; genus Pelochelys; species Pelochelys cantorii. Next base: position 68,258,840 of record CM064332.1, read on the forward strand.
TTTTTGTGGAAACTCATTCAGCAAACCTCAAGTTTGTGCCTCTGGTATTGGACAAATATTCCTGCCAGTGCTTTACGTCTGCCAGTATAGACATGGCCTCTGTGGTGTCCTGCATTGACAGAGGCTGGCAGCAAACCATCTCTTGTGGATTTGCTTGGACATTTACGTTGTGAATGAACACATTTCTCTGAGATGACTCCTTCCCAACAAATGTATTCCAGGAAGAAACTGCCATTCTACCCTGATTGCAGGCTGGGTCAGCGTTGCAAACCTTTTGCTCAAGTCTTCTTAACTGGATATACCTGCCTTGGAATGCTCACATGGCTTATATCATGTTTATTATTATTTATATTACCATAGTGCCTCAGTGCCCCAGTCATAGTCTAAGATGGGGTGGGCAATAATTTTTTATATATTTTTTGATGGGGGGCACTTTTCTGTGGAGTCTGTGATGGAAGTTGGGTGCAGCAGGGAGCTTGGGGTGGGGGATTGGGGTGTAATGAAGGTTGGGGGGGTCTCACAGGAAGTTTAGGTAAAGGAGGGGTTGTGACCTGGGACAGGGGTTTGGGGTGCAGGTTCTGGGAGGGAGTATGGGTGCAGGGGAGGACCCTGATCTTGGTGGAGGGGTGTAGGAGGGAGTGCTGGATCTGGGAGGAAGATGTGACCTGGGGCATGTGGGCAGGGGAGGTGCAGAGGGTTTGGGTGGTGACCTGTGGCAGGGGATTGGCGTGCAGGAGAGGCACAGGACTGAGAAGAGGGTATGGGTGCAGGAGAGGATTCTGACCTGGAGGAGTATTGCAGGGCCCAGGAGGGAGTTGTGACATGGGGTAGGCGGGGGATTGCAGAGGATTTGAGTGGTGACCTAGGGAAAGGGGTAGAGGTGTGGGAAGGGGTGGGGCACTGCATGGCTCTGGCCAGGAGGTGCTTACCTAGGCCTCTCCTGGCCAGCAGCCCAGCAGGACCGTTGGACAGGCTCCCTGACTGCCACAGGTGCTCAAAGCGGTTGGCTGCTGGTGCCATTTGCCTCTCTGTACCGTGTGCTGCAGAGAGGGGGAAGACTCTGTGCACTGCCCCTAGTCCAGTCATCCCATTGCCCAGTTTTCCATCTTGTGGGAGCTGCAATGATTGGACTGGAGGGAGGAGCAGCCTGCAAAATCTCCCACTCACCCCGTCACACAGTGCAGAGAGGCACATGGAGCAGACAGCCACTTTGAGCAGCCTGGGACGGCAGTGTGCCTGGGAATCCCAGTGGCCTTTGTACATTTCAAAGGACAAAGTGCAGTGAGAAACTTGCATGAGTGGGGACTGAAGCCCTTGGCCTAGGACCATGTTGTGCTAGGTGCTGTACAAAAAGAACAAAACCACAGTCCCTCCCCCAAACACCTTACAATCTAAGGGCTTAGTTCACTGCGAGGTGGGCTTTGAATCTATCTCGCATTAGCCTGCTGCAGACTGACTGTCCACACGGACCTTGCTGACACACATTAACAGTTCTACCCCGACTAGATCAAAGCACATAAAGAAACTGTTAAAGTGCATCAGTATGGTCCCCATGGGCAGCTTGTCTGCAGCAAGCTAGTGGGGGGTAGATTCACACCCCAGCTTGGAGTGATCTAACTCTTCATGTAGACAAGCTCTACTATTAGACAAGAGATAATAGATGGATACAGATAGATTGGATGGGGAGTACCAGGAAACAATGAGACAATACTGGTCATCCTTATAGCAGTGGTCTCAGCACACCAGCAGCCTAACCCTGTTGAATGTCTTGTATCCCATTAAGCTGTATTCCAGCAATGCGCTGAAACGTATATGTAACTTTAAGGACTAGCACAGACCCACTGAAGTCTGTTGAACTGCTTATATTCTTACGGTTTGCTGGATTGTGGTCTTAGGCTGGTCAGTACCAGGATGGGTGTCCAACATACAGATATGGATATTCTGCCAGGGTGCCTGCCTTTCAAAGCTTGCCGTCCTCTATGCTCTGTGGTCTTGTCAATATTAATTTGGTAAATATTGTTAGGTGTTGGGATTGGTCCCAAATGCACAAGAACACTATTCATGAAGCAGTTACTGACTAGTTACTCTTGTGTCTTATGGAAAATTAAAAAAAGGTAACAAGTGCTCAGGTCACACACTTATGCTTCAAGAACGGCATCCAGAAATCTTTTTGATTATAAGACTGAACAGATAGAATCATAGAACACTAGAACTGGAAAGGACCTCGAGAGGTCATTGAGTCCAGTCCCCTGCCCTCACGGCAGGACCAAGCACCATCTAGACCATCCCTGATAGATGTCTGTCCAACCTGCTCTTAAATATCTCTAGTGATGGAGATTCCACAACCCGCGTGGGCAATTTATTCCAGGGTTTAACCACCCTGACAGTTGGGAAGTTTTTCCTAATGTCCAACTTAAACCTCCCTTGCTGCAGTTTAAGCCCATTGCTTCTTGTCTTGTCCTCAGAGGCCAAGGAAAACAATTTTTCTCCCTCCTCCTTGTGACACCCTTTTGGATACCTGAAAACCACTATCATGTCTCCTCTCAGTCTTTTCCTTTCCAAACTAAACAAGCCCCATTCTTTCAGTCTTCCTTCAGTCATTCTTGTTGCTCTTCTCTGGACCTTTTCCAATTTCTCCAGATCTTCCTTGGAATGTGGTGCCCAGAACTGGACACAGTATTCCAGTTGAGGCCTAATCAGCGCAGAGTAGAGCAGAATAACGACTTCTTGTGTTTTCCTCACAACACACCTGTTAATGCATCCCAGAATCATGTTTGCTTTGGTGTCCCATCTATGGTTTGGTGTCCCATCAAGGCAATGTGGAGATCAAGCCCCATCATAGCGCGGGGTTCCCACCTTATGACCTTGACCTTGCCTTCACACTGTGGCTCCATCTGCTACTTGGATTGGTGATGGCAGGGGAACCCCCTTCCCACCTAGAGGGCTGGGTTGCCAGCAAAGCGGTTCCCCCACTACGTACTCCAGTCCTGGGTTTGTGTATAGGTGGATGGGCCAGGTTTCCACGCTTTTCTCTCCTTGCTGTCTAGAGTGCTCTGCTGGGGCCGTGTCCACCCCCTCAGAGCAGTTGTTTCATGCTGTCTGCAGATTCAGGCAGACGTCACTGTATCAGTTACACTCAGATCAAATTTCCAAACTTTCCTCTGCAACTCTGAGGGCTTAGAATTTTTTCTAATGAAAACTGAGATACTGATTTGAATGCCTCCCCCAGATGCTGGGGCACTAAACACAGGCCTAGGGTGCCTGTGCCTTAACATGGACCCGGTGGATCTCAGCAGCATAGAATCTTGCCAGCAAGTGCTATTGCATCAAGGGCAAAAAGTTCCTTTGGGGCCACACACAGTTTGTAGATTATCAGTGAAAGGTGGTTTGGGGCTTAGCCTTTTTAGTATTTTTTGATGGTTTTATTCAAAATGAAGCTTGCATGTGCAGGAGTGAGAATTCACGGTTCGCATGCACTCAGTGCATTCACTTAACATTTTTTAGAATGTTTAATCTGAGGAAGGTACTGAGCTGGGGTGTCTCAGATAATTTTGTTGCAGAAAAAATTCTCTGTCTCCCATTCTTAGTGAAAGAACCATTTTGCCTGGGCTCCGTTGGCATGCTATCATGTCTGTAAGGATAATCTCAGCTTAGTAGAAGAATCAGGGCATGTCCTTTCAGACTCAATAGTTCATTCTTGTCTCTCTGTGCATGACGTTCAAGTTTGGAAACTAAAACACCAGGGAAGTTTCACACTAAAAACCATATTAAAAGAACTTTCAGGAATTGACACCACCAAAAGCAGCCAGGGAACTTGTAAGGAAAGGTGAAATGCGTCATGTTTTCTAGTAGCCTGGGGCAAAAAGGGAGGTCATCTTATATAGCAGTAGCACTTAGTCACGTGAGAGCCACCAGATCCACTTAAATTAGTATAAGTGATTATTTTACTGGGAAGCCTCATCACGCTGACATTTCTTTTAGTAACAGCTGGCTATGTAACCCCCCCTCCTCCCCCACCAGAGCCTGGCCAGCAGAGGTTTGAATCCTGCTGGAGGATTTAGTCATTTATTGCAGTGGTCTAGGCTTGTGCTTTTTAGGCATTGATTTAGGAATGCATCCCTGTGCAAGGTGGCATCTAACCACATGCTTAACTAAACATGTGCTTGAGTTTCACTGGAGACTTAAAGTTAAGCACATATTTAAGTGCTTTCAAAAGCAAGGATGCTTTCCTGAACCAGTGTCTTAGTCCTGTATTCAAATCTCTCTGTTAGCCAACAGTATCAATTAAACCTCCTGGTAGTTGGAAAGTAGCTTCGAGTTCTGCAGGTCTGAGGAGACTGGAAGGGGCTTTAATACTCTCTCTTTAATGAGCTGGGATTTTAAGCCCACTGTGGAGAGTGCAGGAGCGGCCTGAGGCGGGCTGCGGCAGCTGGCACCCCAGGCGGAATGCGCGATTGGCGCCCCCGCCTGCACGGCGGTCAATGGGCCGTCAATGGGGTGACATCATCATTGGGCGCCGTTGAAGGCGGCGCCCTAGGCAATGGCCGAGTCGGCCTATAGCCACGGGCCGCCCCTTGGAGAGTGACAACATCTCTCTCTTTTTCAGTCTGTAACCATTTCTTAGTGGCTGGTAAATGGCGCATTATTACTGCTCGGCTCTGGAGTGACTTCTGTTTGCCAGACTGAAGAGTAAGACAGTAATGGTTTCCATCTACAAGAGGGAAGCTACTCGTACAGAGTACTAGAGTGAATGATGAAAAGGCAACTCCTAAGGGTGGCTGCAATAAAAGGGCCCACGGCCGGCCTGACTGAGGCTTGCAGGTTTGGGATCTGGGACACTGTTGACATTTGGCTTTGAGATGGAGCCTGGCCTCTGAATCCTGGCAAGTGGGCGAGACTCCAGCCCAAGCTGAACAGGTGTTTTGCAGTTTTTAGTCTCATAAGCCTGAGTCAGCTGACCCAGGCCCCGAGCCTCTGTTCTCTGGGATTTTTTAGTGCAGCATAGACCAGCTATACGAGTCTTTCTGGAGGGAATCCTTAGGCAGAACTCTGTACCTCTAGGGAAGTTAATAGCCATCACTGATTTCTAATGTTGCTTCATTCATTATTTGGAACAGGGTCTCATTGGTAATCCCGCCTTGCCAAAAGTCTCGCTATGCCACCTATTTTGATGTGGCGGTGCTGCGCTGCCTGCTGCAGCCACATTGGTCTGAGGAAGGCACACAGTGGTCTCTGATGTATTATCTACAAAGGCTGAGGCATATGCTGGAGGAGAAGCCAGAGAAGCCACCTGAGCCAGAGACTATGCACCTGCCAAGGCCCCGCAGCAGTTCCATGGTAGCTGCGGCACCCTCTCTGGTGAATACCCACAAAACTCAGGTAAGAGACCATTTCTTGGTCTCGCTTGGTAACTCTTTAGAGTCATGGCAGGATTAGTAGTGATTCAGCACTTTGGTTTTAATTATAACATGAACTGTGGTGAAGTCACTTGTCGCATGGGAAATGTTGATATGTGGATTTCATAGATAGTCTTACTGCCCTGGAATTCAGCATTCAGGTCTATTTTAAGAATATATTATATTGCTAGCCCAAGAGAAATGAAAATAATACCTATCACAGTCTCAATACAGTACTCTCCTTGAAACATGATACAAGCCCATCTTCTTTAAAACATTGCAACAAATTGCACACAGTGGGGTAGGAACACATCAAAGTACAGATTTTTCAGAGAGTTCATCAAACACAATAATAGATTGGGACATGTAATGGTTCTGTAGGATAATACTTTCATATTTATGCTGCCCTCTCTTGGATCTGCTTAAAGTCACCACTTGCTTTTGTGCGTGTAATTTCCTCAATGCCAGTGCAATAATAAAGTTGTTGTTCAAAGTTTCTCAGCACAGCAGTAGTGTGGAGGGATGTGTTGTCTGCACCAGCTAGCCATCACAGTGGAGTTCTGGAATCAGTGTTTCTGTACCTGGCAAGAGATCTCCTAGCAATGTAGCAAGATCTACCTCTCCCACCTTCACATTCTCAGGTTCTACCTGGTTTTTAAATAGTTTTGCTCCACAGGAGAACCTTTCACCTTTCTTTACTAACATTTTTGTTTAAGCCATTTGGTTATTCATAGTTAACGGTAAATGTATTTTACTGTGCTGGTTGGTTGGGTTTTGTTTGCTTGTTTGTTTTTTGACTGGGTCTTTTGATCATTGATGTGAAGGTTCTATCCAGAACAGCACTTTTTTCCATGGCTAGACTACTAGATTGTTAAAGTTGACTTCTCATCAAAGTCTCATTCATTTTGTTATGCTACATGGAATCAGTCCCTGTTAAAATGAAAGGGTTTAATAAACAAAGCAGCTGCAACTTCCTCACAGCTGGAGTTTCAGCTGTATCTGACTTGTTCACCCTGTCTGGTTTCTATACAGCAGTGGTTTTCAGCCTTTTTTCTACTGCGAACCCCCAAAAAATGTTGAATGGAGAAGCGGACCCCTTGGGGAATCTTAGCAAGCCAGGGGTTGAAAACCATTGCTAAATAGCACACAGTGACATCTGGTGGCTGATTAACATTCAACAAGTAAACTTACTACATGTGAGAATGTCAGTAATTGAGGAAGATGTGATGGACTTAGGCTTCTGAGGCATGGAGATAGAAGAAGTCATGTTCTGCTCTATTTTTCTGTCTACTTAGCATGTCTTTCTCTCTCAGGAAGGGCTGTGGGCTGAGAATTCATTAACTAGTGAGTGAGTCAGGGTGCTAAGATGAACAACCAGGCTAGCAGCATATTTTTTTACATTTATAGTGGGAGCCCATCAGGTTGCATTCTTCCTCTGCTTTTACTTTTCCAATAGAAAATCAAGCTTTCTGAATAAAATATTGGGTGCCTATGCTTAGACATTGTAAATTTAAAATGGCATCCTTAAATTGGTTCTGAGTTCATGGCCTCTTCTTAGTAGGGCTTCATGCTACAACATAGGGGAGACACACACTTTTAAAGTAACAGCACTGTGTCTTCTTTGTCATCTGCTCCTTTTAGCGTCAACTGATGTTAGACACGGCCACAAAAAGAGCTGAACAGAAATCAGCTGAGGAACAAGCAAGTAGGTTTAATGATGGCATGTAGAGAGATGGTATGTCTAGACCAGCGGTTCTCAAACTTTTTGGGCTCCTGAGCCCTTTACATGCGTAAAAATTTATGCGGAGCCCCAGCGGTCCACTGATTGTATGTGTTGTACCTATCGATGTTTCCAGTTTGTCAACCTCATGGAGCCCCTGGAGATGTCTTGCGGAGCCCTGGGGCTCCGCGGAGCCCAGTTCGAGAAACACTGGTCTAGACTACACAGTTTTTTCAAAAAAAGTGGCCGTTTTCTGAAAAAACTTCCCCTGCATCTAGACTGCTGCTCTGTTCTTTCAAAAGTAAATCAAAAGAACATGGCAGTTTTTTCAACCGTGGAAAACCTCATTTTACAAGGAATAATGCCTTTTTTCAAAAGTGTTCTTTCGAAAAAAGGCACTATGTAATGCAAACTGTGCTTTTTTGAAAGAGAGCATCCAGACTGCTTGAGTGCTCTCTTTCGAAAAAGTGGCTTGCTTTTTTGAAAGTACTGGTTGTAGTCTAGACGCTCTTTCTCGAAAGAGGCTTTTTCAGAAGTATCTTTTGAAAAAGCCTCTTTCGAAAGAGGCTTGCAGTCTAGATGTAGCCTATGTGAGGTTGCCATGTAACTTCTTCCACATTCCTAAGCCTTAGCATGGCTGTCAAGCAGGCCATTTAGATAGGAAATCTAATGTAAAATATAATTCTGGTGCATATCACAGCAAACTAGTTCTGATCAAATTATTAGAATCTTATATATCTCGAGAGAGAGAATCTCAGTTCAGGCTGTAGTGAACAGCTGAAGGATATATTGAATATTTCATGCAGTATGCAGAGAATGTTGTATTCTGATCCGTGTTGCTAAGCAGAATGGCAAGTGAATGAAGGCTACAAATACTTTCTCCCTGCCTTTAGTAGAGGAGTGTAAGTCGACAAGTATTTCAGTGTAAGGAAAACTCTGCAGTGCATCTGTATGCAGTGAATCCAGCACAGGGATGGAATTAGGAAATGAAACGCTTGAGGGCTTGTAAAGCTGTACAGCTTTGCAAGAACACTGCAGGAGCTCAGAGAAAAAAAAAAACTTAAACATAAAAACAGCACAGTTGAAATGACTAGATGTAATGGTAATTTATACCCAAGAGTTTCAAGTGTAATACTCAGAAGTTGATAGAATTACTCATGAATTGGTAGCTAAACAGGCAGATGCAGGGTGATAGGAGAAAAGATATATAGGAACAGCCTCACTGAAAGATCAGCTGTGATGGTAACCACATTTTTAACCAGCCTTCAGCGTTAAACTAGGCTATATCCTATACTATATATGGTTAAGATGACTGTGTAACTCAATTCAGATACAGTGGTTTTAATAGCTGACTGGTCTTCAGCGCAGGGGTCATGATTTCCTATGTGTGTGCATAGTTTCTAGCACAACTGGGACCTGATTTTTGATTGGGTACTCTTCAATACCTCAGTGTGATTCAGTCTCAGATGCACAGTGATAATAATCCTGAGTTAAATTTGTGTAGTGTTTTCCATCCACAAGGATCCCAAAGTATTTTGCAACACAAGAGCCTAATCCTGGGAACTGCTGAGTGCCCTCAGCTGCCACAGATGTAAAAGGGAGCTGAGAGTGTGCAGCACCAGAACTGAACCCTGGTTAATTTTTATTGGATTTACCTTTCATGTGCCACTTGTAATCTGCCATCAGATTTGCAGATGTAAAACTCCATGGCTGCGTCTAGACTGGCATGAATTTGCGCAAATGCTTTTAATGGAAAAGTTTTAGAAAGCACTTTTTGTGCAAAAGCGTCCGTGGCCAATCTAGACGCGGTTTTGCGCAAGAAAGCTCCGATCACCATTTTAGCCATCGGGGCTTTTTTGCGCAAAACAAAACTGAGCTGTCTACACTGGCCCTTTTGCGCAAAAGGTTTTGCGCAAAAGGACTTTTGCCCGAATGGGAGCGTCAAAGTATTTGCACAAGAAGCACTGATTTCTTACATTAGAACGTCAGTGCTCTTGCGCAAATTCAAGCGGCCAGTGTAGACAGCTGGCTAGTTTTTGGCAAAAGCGGCCACCTTTGCGCAAAAACTGGCCGGTCTAGACACAGCCCATGTGTCTAATTTGGCCAAATGTCACTCGTACTAAAAGAATGCTCCCCCTGAAAAAGAGCTATCCTCGGAGGTAATTCCCTCAAACCTGTATCAATCACTACATGAGCTCTGCAAAATGCTCTGGTATTTGTGTCGTGGTGATACAGAAGAGTGGAAGGCCAGTAAGTCAGAATACACTACTCTGGCCATAAAACTGTAGGGGTACGTCTAGACTACAGGCTTTTGTCGACAGAGGCTTTGTCAACAGATACTGTCGACAAAGCTTCTGTCAGCAAAGAGCATCTAGAATCATCGAATCATAGAGCTGGAAAAGACCTCAGAAGGTCATCAAGTCCAGCCCCCTGCTCTAGGCAGGACCAATCCCAACTAAATCAACCCAGCCAGGGCTTTGTCAAGCCGAGACTTAAACACTTCTAGGGATGGAGACTCCACTACTTCCCTAGGTAACCCATTCCAGTGCTTCACCACTCTCCTAGTGAAATAGTTTTTCCTAATATCCAACCTGGACCTCTCCCACCGCAACTTGAGACCTTTGCTCCTTGTTCTGCCATCTGTCACTACTGAGAACAGCCTCTCTCCATCCTCTTTGGAACCTCCCTTCAGGAAGTTGAAGGCTGCTATCAAATCCCCCCTCACTCTTCGCTTCTGCAGACTAAACAGACCCAACTCCCTCAGCCTCTCCTCGTAGGTTGTATGCTCCAGCCCCCTAATCATTTTGGTTGCCCTCCGCTGGACCCTCTCCAATGCGTCCACATCCTTTTTGTAGTGGGGGGCCCAGAACTGGACACAATACTCCAGATGTGGCCTCACCAGAGCCGAATAAAGGGGAATAATCACATCTCTGGATCTGCTGGCAATGCTCCTCTTAATGCAACCTAGTATGCCATTAGCCTTCTTGGCAACAAGGACACACTGTTGACTCATATCCAGCTTCTCATCGACTGTAACCCCCAAGTCCTTTTCTGCAGAACTACTACTTAGTTGGTTGGTCCCCAGCCTGTAACAATGCTTGGGATTCTTCCGTCCCAAGTGCAGGACTCTGCACTTGTCGTTGTTGAACCTCATCAGATTTCTTGTGGCCCAATCCTCCAATTTGTCTAAGTTACTCTGGACCCTATCTCTGCCCTCAACCATATCTACCTCTCCCCCAAGGTTTGTGTCATCTGCAAACTTGCTGAGGGTGCAATCCATCCCCTCATCCAGGTCATTAATAAAGATATTGAACAAAACCGGTCCTAGAACCGAACCTTGGGGCACTCCGCTAGAAACCAACCGCCATCCTGACATCGAGCTGTTGATCTCTACCCTCTGGGCCCGGCCTCCTAGCCAGGTTTCTATCCATCTTTCCGTCCATTTATCCAATCCACATTCCCTTAACTTGCTGGCAAGAATATTGTGGGAGACCGTATCAAAAGCCTTGCTAAAGTCAAGGTATATCACATCCACTGACTTTCCCATGTCCACAGAGCCAGTTACCTCATCATAGAAGCTAATCAGATTGGTCAGGCACGACTTGCCCTTTGTGAATCCATGCTGACTATTCCTAATCACTTTCCTCTCCTCCAAGTGCCTCAAAATGGATTCCTTAAGGATCCCTTCCATGATTTTTCCAGGAACCGAGGTAAGACTGACCAGCCTATAGTTCCCTGGATCGCCCTTCTTGCCTTTTTTGAAGATGGGCACTATATTTGCCTTTTTCCAATCATCCGGGATCTCTCCCGATCTCCACGACTTTTCAAAGATAATGGCCAAAGGCTCCTCAATGACATTTGCCAACTCCCTCAGTACCCTCGGATGCATTAAGTCCGGACCCATGGATTTGTGTACATTTAGCTTCTCTAAATAGTCCTAACCTGTTCTTTACCCACTAAGGGCTGTCGATCTTCATCCCATCTTGCGTCACTTAGCGCATTAGTCTGGGAGCCCACCTTGTCCGTGAATACAGAGGCAAAGAAAGCATTGAGTACTTCAGCTTTCCCCACATCATCTGTCACTAGGTTACTCCTTCATCCAGTAGGGGTCCCACGCCCTCTCTGATCACCTTCTTCTTGTTAACATGCCTGTAGAAACCTTTCTTCTTATCCTTCACATCCTTAGCCAGTCGCAATTCCATTTGCGCTTTCGCCTTCCTGATAACCCCCCGGCATTCTCGAGCTATACATTTAAACCCCTCCCTGGTCATTTGTCCAAGTAAGCTTCCTTTTTGTGCGTAAGTTCACCAAGGATTTCCCCTGTTAGCCAATCTGGTCTCCTACCATGTTTGCCTCTCTTGCTACGCATCAGGATGGTTTCTTTCTGTGTCTTCGATAAGGCTTCTTTAAAATACTGCCAGCTGTCCTGGACTCCTTTCCCCTTCATGTTAGCATCCCAGGGGATTCTGTGCATCAGGTCTCTGACGGAGTCAAAATCTGCTTTTCTGAAGTCCAAGGTGTGTATTTTACTACTCTCTTTTCTTCCTTTGGTCAGGATCCTGAAATCTACCATCTCATGATCACTGCTTCCCAGGTTGTCACCCACCTCTACTTCCCCTATTAGTTCCTCCCTGTTTGTGAGCAGAAGGTCAAGCTGCGCACGGCCCCTGGTCGGATCCTTCAGCACTTGTACCAAGAAGTTATCCCCAGCATTCTCCAAAAACTTCCTGGATTGCCTATGTACTGCCGTATTGGTTTCCCAACAGATGTCAGGGTGATTAAAGTCCCCTACGAGAACCAGGGCCTGCGATCTGGAAGCTTCTCTCAGTTGTCCGAAGAAAGCCTCATCTACCTCATCCACCTGATTTGGTGGCCTGTAGTAGACACCAACCACAACATCACTGCTGTTGTTTGCACCTCTAAACTTAACCCATAGACTCTCAACAGGTTTTTCTCCCTCTATATACTGGAGTTCAGCCCAATCATAGTGCTCTCTTACGTATAGTGCAACTCCTCCTCCTTTTCTCCCCTGCCTGTTCTTCCTGAACAGTCTATACCCTTCCATGACAGCGCTCGAGTCATGCGAGTCATCCCACCAAGTCTCTGTTATCCCAATTAAATCATATTTCTTGGACTGGGCCATGGCCTCCAGTTCTTCCTGTTTGTTGCCCAGGCTTCTCGCATTAGTGTACAAACACCTCAGATAACCAGTTGATCGCCCCATCTTCTCCATTCGAATCAGGGGTCCTCCTTTCTTGCTCGTTCCTCTTTGCATTTCTTCCCGATATCCAACTTTCCCACTCCCCTCAGGGTTTTGGGCACCGTCCCCCAACGAACCTAGTTTAAAGCCCTCCTCACTAGGTTTGCAAGCCTGCCCACGAAGATGCTCCTTCCTCTCTTGGTTAGGTGGATCCCATCTCTTCCTAACAATCCTTGTGCCCGGAACAGAGTCCCATGGTCGAAGAAACCAAAGCCCTCTCTGCGACACCACCTGCGCAACCACGCATTTACTTCCTCAATTCGATGATCCCTGCCCAGTCCTTTCCCTTCAACAGGGAGGATGGACGAGAACACCACTTGCGCTCCGGATTCTTGGATCCTTCTTCCCAGCGCTACATAATCCGCAGTAACCCGCTCAAGGTCATTCTTGGCCGTATTGTTAGTTCCCACATGGAGAAGCAGGAAGGGGTAGCGAGCCTGTGGAGAGAGCCTGAAAGCGATTACTTACCTCTATAGCATTGGGGGATTCCTGTGCTGGCCTTTTTCCCCTTCTAGAAGTTACATGCTGCCAGTTCTCTTCCTGGTCCCGTACTGCCCTCTCCGGCTCTTCTGCCTGCCGTGCTTGCAAGATTAAACGCTGCCTTCTATCGAGAAAGTCTTCATCCTCTCTGATCGAGTGTAGGGTTGACACTTGGGCCTCCAGTCCTCTAATTTTTTCTTCCAAAATGGCAACCAGCTTGCACTTTGTGCAGATGAAATCCGTTCTTTCTTCTGGGAGGAAGACAAACATGGCACACGCTGCGCAGGTAACAACAGCAGACCTATCTCCATCCATCCCTGCTGTTCTGTTCGCAAGCTCCTTGGTCACTTGCCCACTGCTTTATAAAGCCCTGGACTGCCTGAAAGTCTAGACTACATCCAGTTCTGTCAACAAAGCAAGCTGCTTTGTCGACATGAGAGTGTAGACGCAAAGGACAGTGTAGATGCAATAATGCCTTCTGTCAACAGAACTCTGTCGACAAAAGGCATTACTCCTGGTAGAATGAGGTTTACCACCATCGACAAAATTGCTGAGTTCTGTCAACATTATGTCGACAGAACTTGGCGGTAGTGTAGACACAGGTATAGTTTTGTCGACAAAAGTCCACTTTTGTCAACAAAACCCTGTAGTCTAGACACACCCTAGGAGTTAGAGGGATTTTTAAAGCTGGAAAACAGGATGAAGAGAAAAGAGTTTCAGTGGCCCTGGTCCTGCAAACAGTTAAACGCATGCTTGACTATACTAATGTGAGTAGTTCCACTTCCTTCAGAGGAACCAGTCTAGGGTTGCCAGATGGTTGAAACAAAAATACCGAACCCCCCCTCCCCAAAAAAATTCTGTTGAAGGGGAAAAAAAAGGGGGGGAGACCAAAGTTGTTGAGCAAAAAAAAAAAAAAAAAGGACTCCAAGGACTTATTAAGCAAAAAAAAAAAAAAATTAAAACAGCATGTCCCCTTTAAGAGTGAGTGCAGGGACAGGAACAGGGGAGCGGTTGAGCACTAAGACCCAGGGGAAAGCATTGCTTCCCCTAGGTCTTTTGGCTGGCAGCCATTTTGTGCCGGCAGCCTTGGGGAGCCAGGTAAGAATGGGGGCTGGGGTTGGGGGTGTTGGGAGCCAGGGGGAGCTCGGGGGGGAGGCTGGGCACTGAGTGTTTGTAGGTTGCCAGGTGCCCGGCATTTTCACCTCCTGGCCAGGGAAAAATTCAGAAAATACCGGACATTTTAGGTGTCCAGTATTCTCTGAATTTTTTTACTGGACAGGAGCCGAAAATACCGGACTGTCTGGGTGAATACCGGACACCTGGCACCCCTAGACCAGTCCTATGAGTAAAATTACACACATGCTTGTAGAACTGGGCCTAAAGTAGCCAGGACCTGAACCTATAGAAATCACTTCATTCCTCAGTGAGGTGCAGCCACCTCTGAAGTGACAGGCAGGATTTTTTTAACATCACACAGCAGCATTACACAGCAGTTCTGGCGAGGGAATGAAGAGAGTAGCTTCTCCAGTTGAAACAATTGCGTGATATTTAGTCAGGCAGAGTGGAATTACCTACATGGGATTTGATCATGTCACAGGAGCTAGCCATTCTGCTCCTGTGTCAGGTGCCAGATCATCTTTAATGACCACAAGCAGACAGAACCAGTCTTTATGCTTCTCTTGAAGCATGCCTCCTCCTGCAGCAAAGCCTTCCTCACTGTCATATGGTTATAGTACCTGAAGCTCAAGAAAAAAATCTGCTGCGTTTCCAGTCCACAAGGGGTTTGGATATCTAGAGATAAGTGGATGCCTAGGATGTTTTGAGGCCTGAGGCTTTTAAACGATATAGGGGGTAGCAGTCGTGCATACAAGTAAAGATATCCCTGAGCACCATTACTGCAATTAAGGATGCTCACGGATGTACAAATCTCAGCTCTGTTTTTTATTCACGTAAAGAAGCCTGAACCTGTAAAAATAACAAAATCTTAAAATGGTATAAACCAAGTAGTTCTTAATGTTATTTAGATGGAGACAATGTTGAAAATGCTGCTCATCACATTTCAGATGCTAACTCTTAATTATTATTAATATATTTTAGTTATATTTGCTGAAACTAAGAATTGGCTCTGATACAGTTATAGATTTCAAAGCACTTTATAAGGGAAGGCAATTATAATAATCCACAGCTGTATATTGGTGAAACAGCCTGCCCATGCTCATATGCTATGCTCGGGCATGTCTACACTAGGAAATTGTTTCGAAAGAATGTATTTCGAAATAATAACTCTTGAAATAACTATTTTGAAATAGCGTATCCCCACTACAGGGAAGCCTCGAAGTTAGTCTGAGGCAGGCTCCCTTAAAGTGGACGTGCTACCTCGATTTAGAGCCCCAGGTAGTGCAGGGGAGTAATTTCTTTGAATGACTTTGGGTAGTAGTTATTTCGAAATAGCAGCAGTGGAGCATCCACACTTCCGCTATTTTGAAATAGCTATTTTGAAATAAGCATTATTCCTTGTGGAAAGCAGGAGTTATTGTTTTGAAATAACAGGCTTGGTAGTGTGGATGCTCTGCTTATTATTTCAAAATAACGCCCTTATGTAGACTAGGGTCTAGTGTCCTAGCTGGGAGTAGAGATCTCTGGGTCTCCGGACTCCCAGCCCAACGCGCTCCTTCCTGACATTGATGTTATTTGTGGTGGCAAAATGTTGTCATGTTAAATGATAAACTATCAGATTAAACTATTAATCTTTGAAGTTCTAAATCTGTTTAAATGTGGGAGTGGAGTTTTGTCTGATGGCATTAAGTTTTTTCTCCTTTGGAGCTGTTCTTTGTTGGGATAGCAGTAGATGTTTTAGTTGCTTACTTGCTATTTCTGTTTGTTTATGTTTTTCTTCTTTTGGGGAGTGAAGGATCTCACAGTGAAGTGCAATGAGGAGGAAAAATCGCTAAGCACTGAGGCCTTTTCTAAGGTGTCACTGACCAACCTGCGCCGGTTAGCCGTGCCCGATCTCTCCACAGACCTGGGAATGAACATCTTTAAAAAGGTGAGTAGCATAATAAGGTATTTTTGTTTATATAGAATCCAGTGCCAATACACATACCAGGTGTGCAACTGCTAAAAGCTTATGATGGACATGTTTCCACTTATGATGTGCGTTGTGTGTGTGTGTGTGTGTGTGTGTGTATACACTGCTGAAATCTGTACTTATGTCAAGCTCTTATTGAAACCAATGAGATTTTCCGTAAGTGGTGGTGGTTTGCAGCCAGGTCCTCATATGACAGAGCAGCTCCATCACTTTCAATGGACCTATGCTGGT
The DNA here is from genome assembly GCA_032595735.1 of Pelochelys cantorii. Lineage (NCBI taxonomy): Eukaryota > Metazoa > Chordata > Testudines > Trionychidae > Pelochelys > Pelochelys cantorii. The sequence goes on from CM064332.1 coordinate 68,275,015, forward strand.
CTTGAGAGCTGAGTCTAAATCAGTGAAGCACTCTCCCATGAAAGCCCTTTCCTGGCTTTGAAGGTTATAGAAACAAATTAAGATCTATAATGTTATATATTTTAAAAGGATTAATCAAACAAAGGGAATTTAGGATTGGGTCCTGTATGCTTGTCCGTTGTTGGTAATGTCCTTCCCCGCTAACTGTACTGAAATGCCCCTCAGCTTCTGCCTGCCTCTAACCCTCCTCCCCTTCCTTTTACAGTTTAAGACTCGCAAAGAGGATCGAGAGCGTGAGCGCAAGGGCTCCATCCCCTTTCACCACACAGGGAAAAAACGGCAGCGAAGGATGGGGGTGCCCTTCCTGCTCCATGAGGATCATTTGGATGTGTCTCCCACTCGCAGCACGTTCTCCTTTGGCAGCTTCTCCGGGATTGGAGAGGACCGGCGTGGCCTTGAGAGAGGAGGCTGGCAAACTGCTATATTAGGTGACCAACGGGAAAAGATTAATATTACAAGCCTTTAATTATTCTGCTGCAGAATGTTCTAAGAATAGCAGGGTGGAAACAGAGGAGCTTTATTTATCCATCATTGTCGCACTGCAAAGCAGCCTTCCTCCTGGTGGCTGGTTATGTCCTTTGCCCTGACTAGTGGTTTGCCACCCCTGTTGTAGGAATGACATAGGCTTTCTGCCATCTTATAAGGTGATGCTCGTTGTTGTTCTGACTGATAACCTTGAATGACTACATAGTCTATTTCTGATCATTAAATATGACTTGGCAAAACATATTTCCACTCAGACTCAGGAAACACATCATTCCTTTCCACCTCTCCACCTTACTCTTGGCGTTAGTGGGAGTTTTGCTTGAGTAGCTAGATGTAGGCTAAGGCTACGTCTACACTACAGACCTTACAGTGGCACAGCTATACCACTATAGCTGTACCACTGTAAGGTCTCTCCTGTAGGGTAGGAGAGAGCTCCCCTGCCGGCATAATTAAACCACATCCAATTAACATCATTAGTTATGTTGGCAGGAGAGGTTTTCCTGCCGACTTAGTGCTGTCCAAACCAGACCTTTTGTCACTGAATCTTATGTCAGTCCGAATGTCTTGTTTTTTCCCACCCTTGACTGACAAAATTGGTATTGTAGATAAAGCCTAAAGAAGGATTTTCCACTTTGGCTCTGTTTCACATGAATCAGGTGAGATTTGGACGAGGGATGTGAATGATTAACCAGTTAACCAATTAACTGGTAAGAATCATTCTTACCGAGTGATGTTTACCAGTTATGGTTAACCAGCAGCTGTTCCAGCCCCGCGGGACCTGGACGGAGCAGCCCCAGCCTGCAGTGGGCCTGGCCTGACACGCCGCGGGCATGGGTGCTCCAGCTGGGTGGGCTGCTCTAGCCTGGACCCCCCACCCTCATTTGATTGGTTAACCTGTTAAATGTTTAATGTTAATGTTAAACGTACATAATGTTTAACTGGTTAACTAATTAAATGGGATTTTACATCCCTAGTTTGGACTCCTGTTAATCTTAATGCATCTGATGAAGTGGGTCTTTGCCCACGAAAGCTTATGCTCCAACACTTCTGTTAGTCTATAAGGTGCCACAGGACTCCTCGTCACTTTTGCAGATTGAGACTAACACGGCTACCCCTCTGTTAATCGTAATGAACCCCATCCACCATTCTCACGCCTCAGCGTCTAACACTAGTGTGTCCCTTATACTTGCAAACTGCATGTCTGTTTTGTGTGTTCATCCTAGGGAAGTTCACCAGACGGGGGAGCTCTGACACAGCTACAGAGATGGAGAGCCTGAGTGCTAGACATTCCCACTCTCATCACACGCTGGTCACCGACTTGCCTGACCACTCAAACAGCCATGGAGAGAATACAGTCAAAGAAGGTGTGTCAAATATAATGACGAGCAAATACCTCCTTGGAGCGTGAACATCAGGAAGCTGAGAGAGTTTTATTGTTTTCATTCCTTAATATCTGACTAATTCCCTCTTTCCCTTTCTGTTTTTTCTATATACTTCATTGTTTGTTTCTTCTTTTTGTATTACAATTTTTCACAAGTATCTTGTGTCTTTCATCTTAAAGGATGTGCGTCCACCTGTAGGATGGGGCACAGCACCTTTTTAACTGTGTGCAGCAACGCTACACAGACATCTAGGGCAGGAAGTCAGTCTTGCTAACTCTTGTGATTTCACTGGGTCTCTCACAATTTTTGATGGTTTTCTAAAAGTTCCCGCTGCTGGAATCAAGAGATTGCAAAAGAATCTTAGCTTTCACCTTTAAAAAGTTTATTTCTAACTCACATGATTTCAAGGAAAAGCTTGGAAAAATAACCCAAGATAAACCCTAAAGGCCCAAGAAATAGAAGCCAAAGAAACCGAACCCAGAATTTGGCTTAGAAGTCATGGGGCTTTTTAGTAATAATCTTGTGATTTTTTTTACCTGAAGTTGATAAAAATGCTATATCCATGTAAAACTGCAAAAGCCACAGAGGTAGAAGAGTGTAATTGCTCTTATCAGCATATGGCCCACTCCATCAGAGTTCAGACTCCTTACTCTTACAGTAACAAAGCTAGCTACCAAAAAGACAAGAGCATTGCTATAGTTTTCCTATAGTAGGGCTGCTAAAATTATACGACATCTCAGTCTTAATAGGCTGATACTGTTATTACTGGTACTAACAAGTTCTCTTGCTTTGTGGTGGAGAGGGCAGGAACCAAGCACAATCAATAGCTGCTGCTTCTCTTTTAGCCAAGCGCAGAAAACATTTAAGCCTCCCATCTATCACTGGTATAGTAGAACTCCAGAATTATGAGCAACAGAGTTACGAACTGACCAGTAACCTAACCACCTCATTTGGTGATGGAAGTACACAATCAGGCAGCATCAGAGACAAAAAGAAATAAAGCAAATACAGTATGGTACTGTGTTAAGCGTAAACTACTAAATAAAAGGGAAAGGATCATTTTTTCTTCTGTATAGTAAAGTTTCAAAGCTGTATTAAGTCAATGTTTAGCTGTAAACTTTTGTTCTGTTCAGAGTTACGAATAACTGCCATTCCTGAGGTGTTTATAACTCTGAGCTTCTATGGTATTCAAATGGGCCTCAGGACTATGGTATCTGAGCATGTCTCAGTCATTATCCTCAGAACACCTCTCTACTGTTATCTTTACAGATAGAGAGCTAAGGCACAAGGAGGCTGGATGACTTGTGCTTGGTCACACAGGAAGTCACAAGCAGAGCAGGAAATTGAATCCACACTACCCAAGTCCTGGGCTGATATCCTAGCCATTTGAACCATTATTTCTCTCCCCTTGTCATTTGAACATACTCTTCCTTTGAAACCTGAAATATAAAATCCATTCAGTAGCAGTCCACTCTCAATAATACTGGTGACATGTTGTCCACCTCCAGGTAGGAATTTGTCAGGTTACTGAAGCTCTAAATTTTATTTGTACTTAATGGACTAGCTAATAGTTGTATTTGTGTGCAGCCACAGTCCAAGGTCCTAGTGATTTTTGAAGATTTTAGCAAGGAAAGAAAAAGCTGTCCAAACATTTTCAAAATTTTGAAATTGTAAAGAAGTTTTTCATTCAAAATTTAGATGTGTAAAAAAAAGATGCAGCTTTTGTTAAAATGCCCTCCAGATGTTGCACTCTTTGTGCAGCACCCCTAGATGAGAAGTGTGCTTAGATTGAAAGAAAACAATGCAGCTTTTAGCCATAGAACTGAGGGCTGGGCTACACTGTCCCTGATGGGCTCAGGGAGGGTTTGCGACACAACACTTCTCGCTCGATAAAGTCCTGACCACTGCAGTAACGTGGGTATTCCAGACATGGCCTCTAAGAGAAAGACTTGCGTAGTAAAAAACAGCTGTACACCTTGAGTCAAGGTGCCTCATATGAAGGGCGAAGTTTCGGGAGGGTAGGGTGGGGAGCAGCCATGCGCATCGGAATGCAGCTTGCTTTTTATCCCATTCCCCAGACTGTCAGGGAGTGAGGGGAAAGTACTTGCATTCTGTGCAGCCTCTCACACCTGGCTGCTGCCCTCCCTACCCTCCCGAAACTCCTCCCTTGCCTGGTATATCTCGCATTCCTTCCACCTGTTTTGCCCACAGTCATCATTTCTCTGGGTCACACTGCAGCTGATGTCATTCCGATGCTGTGTACATTGCTTGGCTGTGTCCATAAAGATGGAGGTGTAGAGCAAGGTGTCATCAACATCATGAAGATGCTGAGCCTTCTAAAGGCTTGATATGCCTTTGAGTGAGTGTCAGCCAATGGTCAGGGCAGTGTGTGTGTGTGTGTGTGTGTGTGTGTGTGAGACACCCAAGTCTTTAACTGCTAAGACACAAGGTCCCGTTGCAGTGGGCAGCCTAGGAGGCTGAAGGGCACCCCGAAAGTTTAACGTCTGTGCCTTTACCGCTAGGACCGGGGTCCCGTCGCGGAGAGCAGCCAACAGGCTGACAGACGCCCCAGAATTTATAGGAAGAGCTTATTATATCTCAGATTTCAGCTGCTAGGATATAGGAACCCTTTGCAGCGGGCAGCCTAGGGAAGACTGAGAGATGCCCCAACGGATCTGTCACTGGGAGTGACACGATCCAAAATGCCCAAGCTCTTGCTATACCTGTCCCTTATGACCGGCTGAAGTTCTTTTTAATTGTGCTTGGTTCTGTTACAGCAACTGAAGGAGTCAGGTTAAAGCTTAAACAGTTACAGGTTTATTAAAGAAGCTTATAAATCATATGGTTACAATGGCTATTGCTCTATTTCTTAACTGCTAGCAAATATAGATCTTAAAAAGGGTTACAAAGAAAATAAAGATAGAAAATAGAAATAATGGTACCAAGTGACAGCTTAATCTTTAAAGAGCTCTAAGTCTGTGTGTACACTTAAGACAAAGGACACATCCAGGTACAATATTTACCCCCTTCTGTGCCTCTCGACTCCAGCGGGTCAAGCCAGGGCCGGTCCCTCAATTCCTAGGAAAGACGAATACGAGGTGGGCGTCCCCATGGAACCTCGAGAGGTCAAACACCTAACCCGACCAGCAGATAGATGGTAGATTGACACTCAGAGTAAGTGTGCTGCTGGGCCCGTCTTTATACCCATAGGGGCTCGTATCCTCTTTCTTATCTAAGATGCCAAATTGTGTTGGTCTGTCTTTGTGACGCCAGTTCTTACAAGGGAGTTTCAACTTAATTTACACTTGCAAGAGAGATAACTAAATTGTGAGTACTGGACATTCTTTACTGGGTGGGAGATTCCTCCCCCCCGGAGGAGTGTGTGTTTGTATCAATATGGGTTTCAGTCAAGGCAGTTCTCGCAGCCTCGAGGTCAGCAATTGGCGTATCTCTGTTTACAGCCATCCAGGGTCACAGCAGCCAGCATATCCGGGCCTGCTGTCTATGCTTCAAAGACTATGCTCATGTTACTGCTCTGTGTGCCCTGTGTGCTCCAGGCATCTCAGAGAGGGGCAAGCAAGATGTTATTGGGGGGGGGAGAGGGTTCCTGTCTGGCTACAGTGGGAGAAGGCCCTGCAATATCCACTGAGACCCAGTGAAGATCACAGTCTTAGCTGAATTGTTTTCTTGCTTTAGTTCATTTGAGCCCCCAGATTAGGGTTGCCAGATGGTTTAACAAAAAATACTGAACACCCCCAAAAACAAACAAACAAAAAAAAAACACCGGGAAAAAATTCTGTTGAGGAAAAAAACAAGGGAGAGACCAAGGTTGTTGCGGGGGAAAAAAAAAGGGCTGAGCCTGACCCTGAAAGGCGGGGGAGAGCTTGTACCACATCTTACACCACTCCCTCCAGTTTGGGGCCACACACTAACCCCCAATGCACCCACCCCTCCCCCTGAGCCAGGCCCCCCCATCCCAATTAACTCACCCCTCCCCCTGAGCCAGGCCCACCAGGCCCCCTCAACCCCCCCATCCCAATGCACTCACCCCTGCCTCAGAGCCAGGCCCCCATCCCAATTCACTCACCCCTGCCTCAGAGCCAGGCCCCCCACAGTATCCCCCATCCCAGTGCACTCACCCCTCCCCCTGAGCCAGGCTTCCCCGCGGGAGTGCCCCGCCCCAATCAAATCTCCTCCCCCTCTTCCCCCCCGCAGAGCCAGTCACTGGAGGAATGGGATGGCCGGGTAAGGAAATCTTACTTTTAAAGTCGCTGCTCCTGCTGCCCAGCCTGGCTGCCTCGGCTCACAGTGCGTAAAGGGAGGCATTATGTGGCCAGCTCCCGGGTCTCTGCTCAAAGGGTCATGTGGGCCAGAGCACCGTGTGCTCCACTCCCACCCCAGCACCCCCCTACCGTGGCGCCCGGGGGCAAGTGTCCCCTTTACTACGCCTCTGCCGTGCTCCTCACTCCCCTGCCCCCGCCAGACACGGCAGGGGAAAATTGTCCCCACCGGGCTTCCATCCGGGGGAAACAGGAAATACCAGACATTTCACATGTCCGGTAGTTTTTGGGTTTTTTTACTGGACGGAGGACCCGAATAATGGACAGTCCAGGCGAAAACTGGACACCTGGCAACCCTGCCCCAGATTCCAAGCGGAGGCCTGGAACTGAATGGTTTGGAATTAGTTTTAGATATGGCAGGCTAGCTAATAGCTGGAAGCACAGCCCTCCTCGGGGAGCAAATTGGAGTGCTCCCAGGCTTGGGCTAGGAGTACAGCTGCTACTGCACCTTTTGGAAGGGTGCAGCGCGTTGTTGTTGGATCCAGCTTTGCTAGTTATGGCAGGGGTGGCTTAATAGGAAAGAGCCTCTCTCCCTCTCTCTCCTTTGGGAGGCTCTTGTGGCTAATTTGGAGCAGTACCACTAGCAATTCTTAGTGCTCGTGGTGTTGCACCAGCCTGATACTCCTTGCATAGGAACACCATTTCCTGTGAGTGAGCTCCCAGGCATACACAGTTAGTAGAGGAAGATGTATTTGCATGGCGTGAAGTGAGCCTTTGGGATTCATTTTCAGAAGTCCCTCTCTGAACAATTCTGAGCAGTCCCAGAAAGGCTGGATGTGTGTCAGATCAAAACCAGTGTGGGCATGTCTCCCTTGGCTCTGCAGGTTTCTCATGTCTGAGATGCATGCGTTTCAGGAGCATTTTGTTATGCACTAGGTCAGCTCTGTATCTGAAAGGCTTACTAATTGATCTCTAAGATACTTTTTGCTGACAAATTTAGGAATAATTTAAAAAAATACATTATTTCATGTGGCGCTAATTACAATAGTAAGCATAGCCTGAATGGGTAGTTTTGTAACTAAGCCACCAAAGGTTAAGATGCCTGTTTTCTGTCTTACAGTGCGATCCCAGATTTCTACCATCACCGTGGCCACCTTCAACACCACTCTGGCCTCATTCAATGTGGGCTACGCAGATTTCTTCAGTGAGCACATGCGGAAGCTCTGTAACCAGGTGCCCATTCCAGAAATGCCTCATGAGCCGCTGGCCTGCGCCAATCTCCCACGGAGTTTGACTGACTCCTGCATCAATTACAGCTGCCTGGAGGACACGGATCACATTGACGGAACCAACAACTTTGTTCACAAGAACGGCATGCTGGATCTTTCGGTAAATGTGATAAGGAATAAGAAAAGCCTATGTCCTATTCCATCAATGCAGCTGTGCGTTGAGCTAAACTGAGAGACAAGGGACATTGTCTGTTTTCCATAGTCTCTTTATATAACTGTCTCTTCCAGCACTTCATGTAGGTCATTCAAAAATACTAAAGGGTAATGAAACTTCTTCTTAACATGAGTCATACATGTGCACTGAGGCAGAATACACTCATAGAGTTCTGACTGAAACCTAGGGAAGCAAAGAAATTATAACAAAGCATTTCCTTCTCTGTTTCTTTTCATTTATGACCTCTCCTCTGGCATGTGAAAATGCTTGTAAATTGTTTGGAAGCAGAGAATTCCTCAGTTAACCGTTCTCTCCTCTCAGTGCCTCTACCTTGCAGGTCCATGCAGTTGGTCCTAATGAAAAGAGAGATTATTTCAGTTTCATGTTTAATAGAATCTTGTTGGAATTAAAATTAAAAGGAGTGGTCAAGCTCGTAAGCATCTACCTTGCAGATTCTGACGTACTCAGTGATATTATTATTAAATCCCTGTATTATAGTACAGCCTATGAGCTCCTACCAAGAGGTGGGCTGGGCTGGGCTGTTGGTTGGGAGGGGAAGTGACTTGTCTGAGTTTACACAGCATATTAGTGGCAGAACAGTATTAGTACACTGACTTGCATTCCCACTTGCTGTACCAAGTAGACCACACTGCTTTTACGGCCTGTGAGTCAGTTTCTAGTGTTATCCCAGAGGTTTCTAACACTGGCATAGCAGATAAGAATTCTGTGAGGGAGGTGGACTGCCATGAAGGGAAAAAGATTCATCTCTGTCAAAATTTCAGCAAAGTCCATCAGCCTCCAAACTCCTGGCTCTGGAAGATCATTACCTTTTTCCTTCCCTAGAGTGAGTGAGCAGATGGAGTTGGGAAGTGAATCCAAACTCTCACATTAGCTAAAGGAGAAGAAGACAGTCAAAATCAAACCCTTGAATTTAAAGTATCTGCTGTGTCTTGGAATTCTGTCCTTCCTGGGCTTCCGTGATAGACCTCTCCTGGTTCTCATCCCACTTCTCTAATCTCTCCTTCTGCATATTCTTAGGATGATCCCCCCCCCCCCCCATCCTCCTTGCCAGCTTTCTGGGAAAGTTCCACAGGGCTCTGTCCCCTTCTCAGGTCCTCTTCTCTTTTACCTTTGCCTTGCTTTTGGCGAGTTCAACTGCCGTCTTCATTGTTGATAACTCACAGAACTACCGCTCCACTCCAGGATTTCTCTCCTACTGCCCAAACTGAAGTTTCAGCCTAGCTCACAGACTGTCTCCTTGTGGATGTCTAGCTGCCACCCCAAGCTCAACATGGCTACAATAGAGCTCCTAATCCTCCCACCCCACAAGAACTCCCCCTTCCCGCCTTCTTAACCACTTGAAACCATTCCACCATCCTGCCTGTGGCTCATGTCGATAACCAGGGTGTCATCTTCAGCTGAGACCTCTCTCTGGGGCTTCACATCCAGGCTATATTTAAACCTTGCTGGTTCTTTCCACATGGCGTCTCTGAGATACCGCCTTTCCTCCCCATCCACAGCTGAAATTCTAGTCCAGGCTGGCATAGTCTGGCATCTCAGCTACTGCAGTGTCCATCTCTCAGCCCTTGTTTGAATGCAGTCTTGTCCTGCTTGTGTTCCTTCCAACCATGTCACCCCTGTCTTTGTATCCCTCCACTGCCTCCTCCTTCTCCTCTATCACATTACACATAAAGCTCTGCGTCTTCACTTTCAAGGCCCTACATGGCCTCTTCCTACCCTCTTTATCATCTTGCTCACCTTTGAAATGTTGACATCTGCCTCCTGTTGGCTGGTGATGCCATCCTCCATCTACCACTCATCAAACTCATGCTTTCTTCCCTTACACTCCTCCTGGACATACACAAAACAAATGCACTGTCCTCCTTGAAATCCCTCCTCAAAACTCCCTTTTGCTGGGATGCCTACAAAAAAACTTGATAATGGTTAGGCCACTGGCCTATCACGATGACCAATATTGTCTCATTGTTTCCTTGGGTTCTGCATACCCACCTGTTGCCTCTGGACTTTACATTTAGATTGTAAATGACGAGGGCTCCTATGCGCTCTGGTAATACAAATACAAAACAATGATGATAATAAACAATAACAACTAGCCAATAGCCCGTCATAAGACGGAATTTTCGGGTCTCTCCTCCACGTCTCTCTCTCCTCCTCCTCCTACTGCCTCCCCCCTCTCTCTCTCAGCTCTCCTCCACCTCCTGCCTCTCTCTCCATCTCTCTCTTTCTCTTCTCCTCCACCTCCTGCTTCTCACTCTCTCTTTCTCTTCTCCTCCCCCTCCTGCCTCTCACTGGGCGGACCGCGGAGCCCAAACGCCCTGCCCCCTGGCTGTGTACGTCACCGCCCCACCCCTCTTCCCCTCCTGTCATGGCTCTCGGCTGACTTCTGCGCCGCTCAGCTGGGCCGCCACGGGGGAGCAAAGGGGTGCTGCATGGGGACCACGGCGCCCAAACGGCCGCTTGCGCCGCTTGCTCCCCCGCAGCTGTCCGGCTGAGTGGCGCAGAAGTCAGCCGAGCGCCACGGCGGGAGGCGAAGGACATGACTCAGGCAACAGCGCTGCCCAGAGGCAACAGCCAGCATTTCAGCATTACAGAATCACAGACATTGGGCTACTATATATATGATATGGAACACAAGTCTGACAAAAACACATTGTTGCCCTCTTTCCCCAGGTGGTTTTGAAGGCTGTTTACTTGGTTTTAAACCATGACATCAGCTCCCGTATCTGCGATGTGGCGCTGAACATCGTTGAGTGCCTGCTGCAGCTTGGTGTGGTGCCCTGTGTGGAGAAAGTAAGAAGGAAGAGTGAGAACAAGGAAAACGAGGCTGTGGAAAAGAGACCGAGTGAGGGATCCTTCCAGCTCAAGGGGGCTGCTTCGGGCGGCTCAGCCTGTGGATTCGGGGGCCCCCCAGTCAGTGGAGCTGGAGATGGGGGAGGAGAAGAAGGTGGAAGTGGAGGAGGTGTTGGAGAAGGAGGTGGCGGAGCCGATGGAAGTGGCGGAGGAGGAGGTGGAGGTCCTTATGAAAAGAATGATAAAAATCAAGAAAAGGTATGTTTGGGTATCAGATAATACAGAGAGAGTACATGCATGTGGCATAAGGTATTTTAGGTTTGTGTATGTATTTGTGTATATGTATGTGGGCAAGCAATTAGCATTTCCTGTTGTCTCTCTATTTTGGGGAACTGCTAGGTTTTCTTTTCTTTGCACCACTAAAACATATTGATTTGTGTCAGCGCAGTACCCACAGCAAATCCAGTGCATGCATTGCCTTGGAAAATTCAGCGCTCTTTGCTGTGGCTACATGAGGGAACTAGCTTTGCTAAGCAACCCTAATGGACCTAGCATGGATGTGTTTTTCATATAAAACAAGTATTTCTGGTGCCCTGAATGAGTGCAGTTTTACACACTGTACAAGTGCTTTTTAAAAACAAACAGGACAAATTATTGCTGATTTTTTTTCTACTTTTTATTATTTATGGTAGCACTTACAGGCACAATGCAAACAAGTAGCAAGAGAGGGACAGTGCCCTGACCCAGTCTTCATTTTGTAACTTGACTAGATGCATATGGTTCTGACCCCTGAAGTCTGTAGGGCTCAGTTCTGCCTCACTTACTTCTGTTCAATAATACTTTGAGTAGTCCCATGGATTTCAATCGGACTACTTTCAGTAAAGCAGCACAGGTTAAACCTCTCTAGTCCAGCACCCTCGGGACCTAAGTGGTTCCGAACCAGAGAATTTTCAGAACCATGGGAGGTCAATATTGTGTTGGTAATGCTGCTAGACTTTCACTGTTTACTGGCTCTTAGAAGACATTTAGGGTTAAATTAGAGCTAAATAACAGCACAGAACACTGAGAGTCAGGACTAGTAGCTATAAACAAACTTTATGGGACTGTGGGAAACTTGGCCATACCCATGAAAAGTGGACATCCGGCTAACTAAAATCATGCCAGACTATAGATGTTTCCGGACCAGAGAGTTCTGGACTAAAGAGGTTCAACCTGTACTCACTATGAGTACGTCTAGACAGCAGGGCTGTTAGCTATCCTGTGTCTTTTAAACGCGCCCATTATTTCAAAATATTTTTTGAAATATCAGGCACTCTGTTTCGGCATCCCTATAATCCTCAATCCATGAGGGTTAAGGGATGTGTTGAAATAGCTTGTTATTTCAAAATTTGGTGCTGTGTAGATACGCCAAATTTCAAAATAAGCTATTTTGAAATGCAATTGAAATAAGATACGTAATTTGCATAGTGCAAATTGAGTATCTTATTTCGAGTTTAGGATGGTGTGTAGAAACACCCTATCAGTCCAGGCAGCACAGTCATATCCTTACCACCTGGCAGATAGCTGAAAGCTTAGAAGTACCTCATTGACACCTGACTACAATGTCCTGACTACAATGTTTTTGAAGGATTAGGCCCTGAGCTTGAATAAGGAGAAATCAATAGGATTTTCAAGAGTTACTTAGCTATTCAGACTAATATTGGATGGTTTGCAAGCCAAAATGTGTAGCAAACAGTTTTGAGCAAATGCTAAAGGGATATGAGTTACCTGACCTCAGTGTCACGTAGTATTGTTTCCTTTCTGCGTCTCGTAGGATGAAAGCACTCCCATAAGCACTCACAGACTGGCACTGACAATGCTGATCAAAATAGTGAAATCCCTGGGCTGTGCTTATGGCTGTGGAGAAGGACACCGAGGGCTCTCTGGAGATCGTCTGAGACACCAGGTATTCCAGGAGAATGTAAGAGAACTAAAGCAGATTCCAGCTCCCCCCTACCCCTGCTCTCTGAAATGTGCCTGTTGATGTTGACAAACCCCCACTCTTCTCTTCCACATGGCTTCCATTATAGTTGTCATTAAATGCTGGCCCTCAATCTCTGCTGCACCTGCTGAGTACTGCAGCCGAGCCAAGGGGAAGCAATGACAGCTTTAAGCCACCCTTCTATCTTTCAAATTCCTGGCTTTGCTAGGGGCAGATCTTGTGCCCAGCACAAGTTAGAGCAGCCCCGGAAGCTTGTCTGCCTTGCAGATTTGCAAAGCATGGACACACTTCGCTAGCTGAGCCACTTTGTGCATGGGTGCAGCATGGCGACAGTGGGAAGGTTTGCAAAGGTGACTATATCACTTTGGTCACATTGGTACAAAATTCCATGAGTATAGACAAGCCCTGAGTTAGCCTAGAATGTCTGCTTGTGGGCTGCTCCAGCATCCCCAAATAGCCAGTGTTCACTCTGCGCCAGGCATGCTTTTGTGCTGCATTCTTTTGCAGAAGAGCAACAAAAGACCTCCTCCTCCACTACTGGGTAGCTTTACCAAGGTTCTGGCCTTTTGACCACCATAAAGGTCCCAGAATTGCTCAGGTATTGCTGTGATTGCATTCCAGAGAATTACAACTCAGGTCTAGAGGCTTTCAATGGGATCACAGGGCCAAGTGTCCTGCCAAACAGAAGCATTCTAAAGCTCCAGTTTCACAAATGCATTTTATTGGCCCCCATGTTTGCTGCAGTGAGCATTCACATTGGCTTCGTTAGCAGGTGTAGACTGTACCCACAAAAGTGGAAGTGAAGGTGGGACTGAGACTTGGCTATAAACCAGGTCTAGAGTGGGAGAAGGGAGTGTTATATGATTCCCCTAGCCCGTTAACTGGCTCAGTTTGTTAAAAACTGACAGTAGATCTGCATACAGTATATTGCATTTTTATACTGAGCCTTGAATTCAAAGCGTTTACCTGTATATCCTGTACTTCAAGGTGATATGTGTTCAAGGCTAGAGCGGAGTGAATAACTGGTTTTTTTTGGATTGGTGGCCAAACCAAAAAACATGAAAAAAAATCAGTTTGTTTCAAACTGATTTTTTTCTTGCTAAAATTAAAAGCTGAAGACTTTGATTTGGGTTGAATGAAACATTTCAAATGTCAAGTCAAAATGACACTTTCCAAATTGTTTGCTTCAGCATTTCCAAAATAGTTTTTTTCAGTTGAAACAGTTTGCCAAATTCGCTTAATAGTTTCAGTATCCCCACATGCATTTTCCGATAAATTTTCTATTTGCCACAAAAAAATGACAAGCTCCAGTCAAGATCAGGATAAGTTTCACTTCTCAAAGTGTTAGATTACATTGCAAAATGCAGATATATTTTTGTTTCCTTCAGTTTACTTTGCAGTTTGTTTGCATGATTTTAGTTCTGATTAATGTTTCCTTGCCACTTACTGTGCATTTTTACCAGTTCTGAGAGACTGGTTCATACTGTAAAACCTCAGAATAAGGACTGGAACTTTAAAAGATTGGACTCCTGAAGGTACTGATTGCTGATTTTTATCCTGGGTTGGGTCAGATCTTCATATCTAAGTATTTTTAATTCCTCATCACCATAGTAGCTGAGTGCAACACGTGGTAGGGAAATATTACCCCTATTTAACAGACACAGAAAAATGAAAGCCTAGATTTTTAAAGGTATTTTAGGCATTGGTGCTTTTAGTATTACAATGCCTAAGTCTCAGTAGTCTCTAAAGACATTTAAAAATTCAGGCCTACGTGACTTGCCCTTGCCCTTGCCCGTGACTTGATATTGTCTGTGACTGAGCCAGGGATGGAACACAGAGTACCTAAGTAGCTGGCCCTCTGTTTAAAATTCTCCTTTTCATTCCCATGATTCTAAAACTGCTCTGTGTAGGCTGGTCCTGCTCTTCTAGTTGGGCCAGTTAAAAAGTTGTTTTAATTTGTGCTGGGCTGTAATGGCCACAAGAGGCCAAAGACAAAGGTGAGGGTTGGTGTGACATAGGGACGTCCTAGCAGTGCTTCCTTGTCAAAACTATACTGGAAGCAGGAATGAAGAGTAAAAACAAGTCCCTAAATCAGACCTATACTTCTTTGCAGTAGTGTGATCCTCAGACTGGGTTCTACATCTTTAAATTCAGATTATGCTGACAAGTGCAATGCAGAACAGCTAGACTCTACTAGAGGATCCAGCTAGTTGTTTTTATGGAGACAAAAATTACAATTTTGTTTTAAACTGAAAATACAAAATAGTCATCAGGCAATTCCAAATGTCTGTGTGCTGGTTTTTGTTGTTGTTGTTTTGTTTTATACCCTAATTCACCAACTCTCCTGTTTCACTGTAATTTGTGCCATGATTTTCCTGTCTATACAAACTGCCAGGGATGTAAAACTAAGAAAAAAATAGAAAATAATTTATTTTTACATAGTGTCTTCCTGCACACGCTTCCCCAAAATGCCTTCCAAAGCAGCAAGGAAGATTCTGATGGTGACTATGTGGGCAAACAAAGCATCCATGATGCAGTCAGCAGTACTTCACGTTATACTCTTGAACAGTAGTCCAAAGTCTGTTGAAGTTCATGGGAGCCTTTCCCAGGACTTAGTGGGAATTGGATCAAGCCTTAAAGCAAGGCTGTCAGACCCACTCTGTGGAGCGGGCTAAATTCTTTTTGCAATTATGATACCAGAGAGACCAGGCTATAATGCTAGTGTCATGTCCAGCCATCATTGGGTGGCAGAGAAGCCATTGATGGCAACAGGAGGTTCACAAGAAGAACAAAGATCCAGAATGATCCGTACATAGCAACCAAACTTGTAGTTAGTAAAATTAAGGCTAAGTTTTACATCTTTTAGGCCTGCTCCAGTAAAACACTTCGGAACATGCTTAAGTTTAAGCATGTGAATAATCCCATTAGCCTCAGTGGGACATGCTGGGGTCTTTATGGAAAGAGATTTATAGTGGAGTTTTGGGATGATTGCTATTTCTACTGTTATTTGGCTAGGCTGTTTTGGATGCACCACTGAGGTAACTGCATGCAAAATTGTGCATCTAATGGTACATCTAGACTACAGGCTTTTGTTGACAGAGGCTTTGTCAACAGATACTGTTGACAAAGCTTCTGTCGACAAAGAGCATCTAGACTGCATCCAGTTCTATTGACAAAGCAAGCCACTTTGTCGACATGAGAGTGTCGACGCAAAGGACAGTGTAGATGCAATAACGCCTTCTGTCGACAGAACTCTGTCGACAAAAGGCATTATTCCTCGTAGAATGAGGTTTACCGCCGTCGACAAAACTGCCGAGTTCTGTCGATGTTATGTCGGCAGAACTTGGCGATAGTGTAGACGCAGGTATAGTTTTGTCGACAAAAGTCCACTTTTGTCGACAAAACCCTGTAGTCTAGACACACCCTTCGTTATTTGAAAATTACACTATTACCACTAGGCATCAGAATCAACTGCACATTGCAAGAAATAGGACAGTTTGCCCATCTCTTCAGATTTATATCAGGGTTTCGGCATTGGGTCACACAGGGATGATTAACTTCGCAATAAAGAGTCAATACTGATTTTTTAAAAATAAAAGTTTGCAGTCTGCAGAATCTGAGTTGGTTATTAGAGCCAGATAAACACAGGAAGAGGGCTGGATCTGGGCCGTAGGCTCAAAATCCAAACCCCCTTCAAAAGAGCCTCTTTTCTTAATATTTATACTGTAAATATTGGCCAGGGTAAATGGGTTCCTAGTCATTTCAGCTGCAGTGTAATTTTAACTTCCATTTGGAGAGCTGCAAGAGTAGGAGAGGAGTAAGCTTGATTTAACATCAGATCCAAAAGCTAATATGGTGTAATGGCTCCTACTACTGAATTCTATGTTTGGCATTAGCTGAAAGATCATATCTCGTTGTGGCATATGATTTTTTTGGCCATTTTTTGACAACACAGTATTGGTGAAATAAGGGGAGAAACACACTTGAAGGACCCTGCAACTGTCATCAAAACTCAAGAAGATACCTCTCATTTTTGTAATGTCTTCACAGGCTCAGAATTGCCTCACAAAGCTGTACAAGTTGGATAAAATGCAGTTCCGGCAGACCATGAGGGACTATGTGAACAGAGATTCCCTCAATAATGTAGTAGATTTCCTTCATGCTTTGCTAGGATTCTGCATGGAGCCAGTCACTGACAGTAAGTATAGCTGGCATCGCATCACCTCAATGGTGGTGTCATTTTCCACCATCAAGGATGCAGGCTGCCATTTTCAAAAACTCACAGTGAATTTCTAAAGGCAAAAAATAACTGTAATTACAAGGTCAAATCCTCAGTGGGTGTAGATCAGTGTCACTGGAATGACTTCAGATTACACCTCCTGAGGGTCTGGCCCTATACATTCTTTTTATTTAGAGTACAATTAGAATGAGAGAAGCATTTGTCCCCCCTCTTTTGATGCCTCCTACCTGTTTGTTCATGGCTTTATGAAGGAACATTTTCTCTCAACTATGCCTCAGGCAGGTGGTTTTCTGCTTAATGACTTGACCGAATGCCAGCTGGAGTGGACTGTGTATTCTGTGTTTATTCTGAATGGAGATAAAATTGAGCATGAAATCTCTCTGCAGTGCCTAAGGTGAGGCAGCAAATCTCTAAAGCAGATCATGTAAACAAGAATATGAGCATTCATATGTATGTGCATACAGTGTAGGTCCAGTGTTTTTAACTGAGACAAACAATTCTGTGTATCATTATGATGATGATACATGTACGTTGATCAGTGTGTGCACAATGGGAGGCATTTGGAATGTAGGAATTGCCATATCAAAACACACAAGAAGTTCTTCTCCTTGTCTGTGATTCCAGTTGCTTCCAGAGAAAGGTGCAAGAAGCACCATAGTGGACAACTGAGAAATAACCTGCCCAGAGGGCAGATTTCTTCTAAATACCCATCAGCTGGATTTTGTCTTATAACATCAAGGAATAAGCCCCCTCTTCTGAATGTTTTTTTTCTCTCTAAAGAAACGGTGGATGTTTTTGTCATCCTGATGTAGGGTTAATCTGTTTTTTGAATTCTTCTAAAATCTTGGCCTCCGAAGTACCTTGTGAGAGCAGCATTCCATTGGTCAAAAAGAATTTCCTTTGATCAGTTTTAAGCTTGTTGTTGTTCAGTTTATTTGAGTGCCCCCTTCCTCTGTGTTATATGAGCCGGAAAACAGGAACACCTGAATTACCTTTCCTATTCCATTTGTTGTTTTGTATTCCCCTATTTTAGAGAGGCAATAAAATGAGGATAAACTGCCTTGATCATTTTAATCTCTCTTCAAATGGCAGATTTTTTATCCCTCTTCCTATTTGTGCCACTTATATCTGCTGTTTTCTTTATGAGTTAGAGTAACCAGCATTGAACACATGGTTAAGAGTGAGGGCATCCCACTAATTTACATCTTTTAATATATTTAAATACATAATTATTTTTAAACTATAATTTGTTAATGCATGTGGTTTATTGTTCTTGCATTTTGCAGACAAGGCTGGATTTGGAAATAACTTCACCACAATGGACAACAAGTCTACAGCCCAGAGTGTGGAAGGTATTATTGTCAGCGCAATGTTCAAGTCACTGATCACTCGCTGTGCTTCCACTACACATGAACTGCATAGCCCTGAAAACCTGGTGAGGATTTATGTGCAGGCTTTACAAGCCGAATTTCCTCTCACTCTCATATAGCAGCTGGGCTTGAAAATGAGGGTTCAATTCAATGAGACTTTATTGGCCTGGGTAGCTAGACAGGTTTAAGAAAAAGTCATCCTTCAGGTGTCAGTTGAGGCAAATCTCACCCAGCCAGCATATGATCTGAATATTGGTCACGTAGTTACACAGCTGGAATTTGGTCTTTGGTCTTTGAGCCTCTCTGTCTGCAAATGAGGATTTAATTTGTATAATTGTTTCATTGTGAATTCGATGTTAATGAAAGGAAAACTCTAGCAGCACTAAACCTGGGCTAGGAATAATTGGCTAGATTATTATTATTATCCCACCTGGGATAAATCAGAATAGTTCCATTGCATTCAGTGGAGATATGCTGGTCTACATGAGCTAGATGTCACCAAGCTCTGGTAGAAGCAGTGCAAGCCTTCCAAGAACAGTCTAGCTAGGTTAACTCAAACCTGACCTGCTGTATCTCTGTGTTTCTCCCTTGGAACTCTTTTTGAGCAAAGACTTTGAATTGTACTACACTAATATGTAGCTTTGGGAAGAGGGCAAACACCTACTATGGGCTAAATTAGGAAGAAAAGGCATACTAGAGAAGATGTATGCCTTTCCAGGGGTAATGAAGCAGGTGGTTGAAACCCCAGTTCAGCAAGGTACATAAGTACATGCCTAACTTCAAACATGAGAGTAGGTCCATCAAATGATCTGAATATTGGTCACGTAGTTCCACAGCTGGAATTTATAGCATAGACTGAGGGATCTCAGGAAATCTCCTGAAATAGAAGTTGAGTCCTTTGGAAAGGTCTCTCCCTGAAAGATAGGGATATCCTTTCCGTACCAACTCCTCCCAGGGGCTAAAGTTGTACATGCAAATGTACTAAAGTAAACAAAAATCTAACTGTGAGAGCTAGACTGGTAAATGTATGAATCGTTCCTCCCTAGTGTCGTGACATAATCCATTTATATAATTAAAAAAAATCTGAAATGCAAACAGGTTTCAAAGCATGGCGTGCAGTTTTGTGTCACTCTGCTTTTTTCACGAGGATTTTTCATGCATTTCAAGACGGTGGGTTAGATGAATGAGATAACAGGGGTTTTCAGACTCTGAGTCATGGCTTGTAAAGACAAACCACTAGTTGGCTGGGAGACGCTTTGTTTACCTGCACCACTGCAGGTACAGGCAGTTGCAGCTCCCGTTGGCGGTGGATTGCAGTTCCCAGCCAATGAGAGTTGCCGGAAGCAATGCGGGCTGGGACACCACTTCCTGCAATTCCCGTTAGCCAGGACTGGAGATTGCCAACGGGAGCTCTGATTGCCCGTACTCCCTGGGATAAAAGAGGGTTCAAATCACCTTTGCAACTCCCAGATCCTGGGATACAGAACCCCTGGCATACTTTAAAACCACCATAATCAATTACAGAACATACCCTCCATAACAATAATAACGTGCTTATGGCTTATGATGGCTAATAGACCAATGTGAGGGATAGCTGCAACCTTTCCTTAGTTAAATTATTTCTCTTTACAAAGGGAAACATTTGGCCTTAATAAGAAATCACAAACCTCTAGGTATAGAGTAAGTTAGAAAACAGCAGGTAAAATTACTAAGGCGTGCAATTCTTCACGAACTAGTGTGTCATGCTGGCTACATACAAAAAGAATATTTCTTACCCTCCCTGCTTGTATACCTACTGGCGAGTAATGTAGCTTTCTCTCTCTGTGTTCTTTGTCATTCAGGGATTGTACTGTGACATCCGACAATTGGTCCAATTTATCAAAGAGGCTCATGGGAATGTTTTTAGAAGGGTGGCACTCAGCGCCCTTTTGGACAGTGCTGAAAAGTTAATTCCAGGGAAGAAAACAGATGAAACAACTGAGCAGGAGCCGAAACCTCTGGGGAGCAAAAAGTTTGTGTCTGAATGATTTATATACTGTACATCTTATTATGCTGAACACAAATGTAAGAAAGTCCAAAGGGTTGTTTGTTTTTGTCTTGTTAGGACATGCTAGCGCCTAGTGTAAGTGTGGCAGTGTCAGCAGCCACACTTAAAATTTGATAAAGTGAGTGAGGTAGCTGTGGAAGTAGCCCATGAAAAATGTGCATCCCAACAGAAATAGCTGATATATAGGAGGTAGGATAGCAAAGCTGTGGAAATTCAGGGGGCAGAAAAAGGGGTGGAGGTTGAGCATGAAGGGATGATTGCAAATCCCTCACCCGCCTGGCCTAGTATTAGCATCAGTTGCTTGAGGTGCCAAGAGCGGTTTGTCAGAATGCCTATACTCAGGTATGGGGAGCATGATACAAAAGAAACCTAGTCCTGATACATTGCTATATTAATTTGAAATGCTGTCCTGTGATTGGGATGTGTCGCATTAAAGAATAAGTATGGATCCAAAAGGGAACTTCAAATGGAGTTAAATGCATTTGTCTCCTGTAAGTGGGCAGCATCAGATTTGTTGCATGGTATTCTTGGTCTCAGAGACATGCAGACCACCATTGAGCAAGAGTGCCAATGCTTTCTGATGGTCAGGCTTCTTTAAGGCACCTCACACTGAACACCCTCAAAATATAGCTTCCAAAAATGCTTGTAGCTTTTGTAAATAATTAGCTAGAGTCCTGCATGGGACTGGGATCCTGTGGGTCCCACAGAACCTTTTGCCATAATAGTGGGAGCATGGTTTTTAAAAGCCCGGCACAGGGCTCTAATCTAAGCCTTAATTCCCTGTGCCCGTACATTTCTGCTGCCAATATGTGCGTAGGCATGAAGGCTGTTATAATGGAGGCACGCATCTAAATTTGATCTGCAGAAGAGCTGGATTCTGTGATCAGGGAACAACATTAGTTATATGAGATGCAAGATATGCCACCTGTTAGCTTTACGTGCCCATCTGTGTTGTCTTCATAGATCCGAGGTGGGAAGTGTTGTTATTGATAAAGGCCAAGCATCATCGGCTCCTGATGAATGTCGTAGTTACATCTCCAGCCGTCCTCAGCAGACACCAGAGCAGTAAGTAAATAAATGTGTTGTACCTCAGCATTTCCCATTGTAGTAGCAGCAGTCAGCTGCTCATTTAGGCTTCCTCTTTGAGGGTGATACATGAACTGTATTGAGCATTTATTTAGCTGCTGCTGAACTTAAAGGTTATGTCCAACAATTGCCCATTTTCAATACCACCCAAAGGATAATGGCTTAAATTTGATTTCAAAGGAAGATTAAATTAAAACTGGTGCTACAGGCTATCACAAGAGGAAGGCAGCACAAAATAAAATTGCAACAAAATTTGTCAGTGCATTTTAACAGTGACAGAGCAAAATATAAAACATTTATTCGCACTATCACAGCAATTCCCTGTTCATGCGTCTATGCTCCAAACATGATGCCAGGTGGTATCATGTAGCTCTCAGTGTTCTGAGCTGTTGCTCCTGCAGGGAATGTCAAAATTACACTAGTTGGAAAGCTACATGCCCCTTAATTCATTCAATTGTCAGTTAATTTCCTACCCAGTTGGGTTGTTGTACTTGACTTATCAGCAGAGCTGCACCACCTTCTTTCTTCTTATTATTATAATTTTATAATGCCTAGAGTTATAAGCTGGGGACCCATTGTGCTAGGTTTTGTGTACATGCATACTGGAAAGGTGACCTCTGCCCAAGGAACTTAGGGTATGTCTACACTAGCCCCCTAGTTCGAATTAGGGAGGCTAATGTAGGCATTCAAAGTTGCAAATCAAGCCCGGGATTTAAATATCCCGCGCTGGATTTGCAGCTTCCCGGCCGGTTGTCATTTTTTGAAATTTACAAGTCCGGACTAACTGCCTGCGTCCACACGCGGCAGGGACCCGGTAGTTCGAAATAAAGCCCTAGTTCGAATTACCTATTAAACCTCATTCCAGGAGGAATAACAGGTAGTTCGAACTAGGGCTTTATTTCGAACTACCGGGTCCCTGCCGCGTGTAGACGCAGGCAGTTAGTCCGGACTTATAAATTTCAAAAATGGCGACCGGCTGGGAAGATGCAAATCAGGCGCGGGATATTTAAATCCCGGGCTTGATTTGCAACTTCGAATGCCTACATTAGCCTCCCTAGTTCGAACTAGGGGGCTAGTGTAGACATACCCTTACAGTGTAAAAATAAGTAAAATTGCTAAAATTTCTGAAGAAAACCCTCCCGTTTCTGCATCTGCATCTTCATCTTCTTTTGTTTTTCTTTTCTTTTTTGGGGGGGAGAGGGGGTCGTCAGACTGATTTTATTCTCTCTCCTCCCCCAATGAATTGAATATTCATAGAATCATAGAGATGGAGGGCTGGTAGGGACCTCTAGTGGTCATCTAGTCCAGCCTCCTGCCATGTAACCCAGGGCATCCCTGATAGGTATTTAGCTAACCTGTTCTTTAAAAGCTCCGGTGAGAGCTTTTAAAGCCTGAAAGCCTGTTTCACTACTTAGCTGTCCTAACCATGATAAAGTTTTTTCCTTATCTAACCTAATCTCCCTTGCTATAGATTAAGCTGTTTACTTCTTGTCTAATCTTCGATGAACATGGAAACTAATTGGCTGCGTCTAGATTGGCATGATTTTCCAGAAATGCTTTTAACGGAAAAGTTTTCCATTGAAAGCATTTTCGGAACAGAGCGTCTAGATTGGCATGGACGCTTTTCCGCAAAAGCACTTTTTGCGGAAGAGCATCCCTGGCCAATCTAGACGCGCTTTTCCGCAAGAAAGCCCTGATCGCCATTTTAGCCATCGGGGCTTTTTTGCGCAAAACAATACCACGTTGTCTACACTGGCCCTTTTGCACAAAAGCTTTGTGCAAAAAGGACTTTTGCCCGAATGGGAGCAGCATAGTATTTCCACAAGAACACTGATGATCATACATGAGATCGTCAGTGTTCTTGCGGAAATTCAAGCAGCCAGTGTAGATAGCTGGCAAGATTTTCCGGAAAAGCGGCTGATTTTCCGGAAAAACTGGCCAGTCTAGACACAGCCACTGATCACAGTTCTCTTTATAACATAGCTTAACATATCTGAAGACTATTGATGTGAACCCTGTAATTAAATTATCTTTAGTTATTTACTGCTGCCTCTTGCACTATCTATCATATCTTTCCAGTTTTCTGGTAGAAACTGTCTTGGCTGTTTTAGCCACCAATAGTGGAGATGTGTGAAGATGAGTGTCTTTAGAAAAGATAGTAGAATTTACCTATATCACTTGTTCTCTGAAGACCTAACAGATCTTTTGAAGCTGTTCATATCCTGTGGTGGGACAATAGGCCCCAGCTGGGATATTTCTCTGTCTTTCTTGCAATCTTTCGTCCTCCTCTTCCTCATCTACTTGAATCCGCAGAGGATCATCTCTTTTTCCATGCAAATGATTATGTAATCACAAGTGCAACATTATGGCTTCATTGCAAGATCAAGTGGGAGAAGATGGATTGTGAAAGGAGCCCAGGTGTGGTTTAAGGGGAAATAGCATT
Source organism: Pelochelys cantorii (assembly GCA_032595735.1). Taxonomy (NCBI): domain Eukaryota; kingdom Metazoa; phylum Chordata; order Testudines; family Trionychidae; genus Pelochelys; species Pelochelys cantorii. The sequence goes on from CM064332.1 coordinate 68,298,623, forward strand.
TTCTAGTTAACAAGTGTGGTAAGAGTAGTTAAATAAAACAAATGAATAGTGAATTGATTTATGCTTTAGTCTGATTTAGTTGGAGGTTTTGCCCAGTCTGAAGGTCATGAGCAAAATCAAGGCTCTTGAAAAATCTCATATTGCTAGAAGTGTTTCAACTCAGCTAGTTTTTGTGGTGTTCTAGTTTTATTCTTTGCTCTTAGAAACCTGTCATAGAAGACTACTATGTGGCCTCAGAGGTTTTCTGTAGGCTTTGCTTTCCCATTCATGGTTAAATCATCATGCCACGTGCCCTGGGAGACTGATAACCCACACGTTTAGATGACATGCTGGTGGTGAGGTAAAACTGTTCCTACCATTCAAAGTAGTGGGCTGGGAAAGATTAAAAACTGTGGGCCAAGAGACATCACAGATGGGACAAATTACATTGCCTGCACTAGGGTGTAATGCTGTACTCTGGAAGTGGACTTACGCCAGAGGTTATGTTGGATGCAGTTTAGGTTTTGTACATAAAAGCCCTGCCAGTAGATGCATTAAGTCAACTCTCCCCCAACGAGTTTAGCCACTTCCTTTCCCTGACTAACACTGCCCAGCTTTTGATACATTTTGGGCTCAAATAGGTCTTCTTGCAGATAGGATTGTGAGCATCTTATGATGGACTTTCCCCCATGAAGGACCCAGTAGGCTGGTTTATGCTGGTAAGCAAGAACCAAAGGAGATAATTCCCCTACATCCATAGGATCTTTTAATAGCACTGATATAAGTGCAGCTACAATACAGGGCTCAGCAATAGACTAGTTTTTCTTCAGCATTGTAAGCGGAGGTGGGTTAAGACGAGTATACTGGGTCTGAACCCATCCGAGCTGGGAAATGCTCAGATCAAGATTTTTGAGTCAAGGATTCTGCCTCATTTCTAAACATTCTCTGCAGTTCTGACTCGATCAGAGATGAACAAGGCAGCTTGTGTATGTTTTGTGCAATAGATTTACAACTAAGATGTGTGTGCTGAGGTCACTATTTCAATATTGCTTGTGCTCTCAAACAGTGGAAAGATAGCAGCAGGAATGAATACAGAAGGTCACCCTTAGAAACATTTCAGTTGCCTTTGGGTTTGCCTACATGGAGACTTACAAGAAAATTAATACAACTTATCTAAACCTATTAATTTTAAGTGGATTAGTTAACGTGGATCAGTTCCTACATGTGCTGTTCTTCCAAATTAAAATGGCTTTAATTTGGTTTAACTAATTCACTTTGGCAGGGATTCAAATTTACTTTCCTGGAAGTTCCAGTGTGGGCAAGCCCGCAAAAAGCTACATAATTTATTTCAATATTTGCAGTATTCCATATATCAAGTCTAGAGAAGTATAGGGAATATTTCAAATAATGAGGGAAAATAATGAGATTGTTAAATCAAAATTAGACCTTGTTTTAAGGGTGATTATTGTATGTGCACTGCTCTGCTAAGTGTATCAAGGTCATTCTTTGTTCAAACTTTCTGTAGCAAAAGATTTATTGAGATAAAGGCTTAAACACTAAACCAATTCAATAGAGGTTGACATTGAGATCTGAATGTTGTAGTTAGTTCTTTTGCCCACCCTTTTTATGCCTCCCAAGTCCGTATTCTCCTAGGGCATGTCTACATAGCAGGGCAAAAGTCAAATAAAGCTATGCAACTTCAGCTACGTCAATTGCATAGCTGAAGTTGAAATAGCTTTATTAGGCTTTTGGCGCTGTCTACACAGCAGGAAGTTGAAGGAAGAACACTCTTCCTTTGACTTCCCTTACTCCTTGTGAAATGAGAGTTACAAGAGTTGGAGTAAGAAGTCCTTCAGCTCGCCGTTACTTCAGAATAATGGCTTGCCATGTAGATGCACTCATTGTTATTTCGGAACAACTAAAATCCAGAATACGGAAAAGAGAAAAGTCAAGAAAGGGTTGGTTTATACTGGACTGAATAGACTGAATACTAGAGATGTTAAAATTATTTTTGTGAGTGTGTAACCGCTGAAAATTTCAGCAGTTACACATTTAGGGTACGTCTACACTAGCCCCCTAGTTTGAACTAGGGAGGCTAATGAGGGTGACCGAAATTGCTAATGAAGCGCGGGATTTAACTATCCCACGCTTGATTATCATATTCCCGGTCGGTCGCCATTTTGGAAACTGACTAGCCCGAAGTAACTGCCCGCATCTACACGCAGCAGAGAAGCGGGATTCCGAGATAAACCCCTTAGTTCAAATTAACTGTTACTCCTTGTGGAAGAGGAGAAACTTGTTCAAATGTGCTTAGCAGCATACAAACCACAGTGAGGAATTGTTAACCTTGCGTTGGGTTCTCTTTCAGCGATGAGCAAATGCAAGGGGCAGTTCTGGGACGCAAAGACTTCTGGAGGAAGATGTTCAAGTCGCAGAGTGCAGCAAGTGATACCAGCAGTCAGTCAGAGCAGGACACGTCAGAGTGTACCACTGCTCACTCTGGAACAACCACCGACAGGCGCTCCCGCTCCCGCTCTCGACGGATCTCGCTCCGAAAGAAACTCAAACTCCCCATAGGTAAATGTATGTCCCTTTATTATATTATACTGCATGTGCAAAGAGAATAGATCTGTTCAGTGTGTGTGTCTGTTAGATATTGTATAGCAAAGACACGTAAAGTCTGAGTGCCTTTCAATCTTCAGTATATTTATTCTCATCGCAGCCTTTTTGAGGTAGGGAAGTGCTGTTATCTTCATTTTACAGATGTGCCCAAGGTCACACAGGAGAGACAGTGTTGGAACAGGGACTTTAATCCAGTGCTCCCAAGTTCTAAACTAGAACCATCACTGAACCATCCTTCCTCTCTAAGCGAAGCTTACTAGGCAGACTTCAGTAAGAAAGGAAGGATAAATACCCTTTCTTACTGATTCTTCCTGATTTTTCAACTTTTACAATCCGAAAACTCAGCCTCACATGTTAAGAATTAAACTGTGATCTTTGATGCATGTAGCAAGAACAAGCCTCAACCTTCACCCGTTTCTCATGTCACAGTATGATTGGTTCAGCGCTATAGAGAAATAAGTCTGTATTACTAATATATGCAGCTTGGAGCAATTTCAGATTTGTCCTGACTGGCTTTATCTGCATCAGGGAACTGGCTGAAACGCTCCTCCCTGTCTGGGCTGGCCGACGGGGTGGAAGACCTCCTGGATATCAGCTCTGTAGATCGTCTGTCTTTCATCAGGCAGAGTTCCAAGGTAAATATGTCATTTCAGATTAGTATAAAAGAAAAAGGGCTAGAATCTGGCTTCTTCATAGCAGGGATGTTAAATTGTGTTTAATCAGCTAATTGAGTAGTCCATAAGGGGGGGCAGGGGGACTGCAGAGCTGCAGTGGGGTTAGCTCCTGGCCCTGGGAACTAACCCTGCTGTGGCTCTGTGTTTTAGATGTATTAAGGCTCTCAGGCTCTTAATACATTTAAAAGGCAGAGGCGTAGCAGAGGGACTGGGCGTGAGCTGGGAATCAGTTGTCCCGGCTTGCTCCCAGTTCCCCCTGCTGCATCCCTGTCTTTTAAATGTATTAAGAACCTGGCAGCTCTTAAAACATTTAAAAAGCAGAGGTGCGGCATCTGGGACTGGGCCCGAGCTGGGAATCTGTTGATTCCTGGCTTACAGCTGGTTCCCCCGCTCTACCTCTGCTTCCCTGCCCCCCTCCCACCCGAGACAGTGCTGGGGGTAACCAGCTTTTAAGACAACTCCCCCCAGCACCAGCTCCTGCTCCCCCCTAGCTGCCTCTCTCTGATAGAGGCAGAAAGATGGGGAGGAAGCAACTAGTCGACTACCCAATAAGCATATGTTTATTGGGTAGTCACTCACATCCATACTTCATAGATCACTTCAGCTCCCAGAGAAAATACTGTGATCAGCATGGATATTGTATCTCATGGGACCGATGGACAAAACCCTCATGAGCTGGGACTTTCAGTAAAGTGCCCATAGTGGTGCAACTCTGTATCTGCAAAAGCTAGGAGGCATCTGTCTTTCCATATTTAGGAACATATCTAATCCTTCTCCTCTAGCCAAGATATTATGCTGGATGCTGTCTATAGGAAGATGGGAGGGAGGACGTTCTTCCCCTGGGCTATGGAGTGGTAGCACAGCTGCTCCTTGGAAGCTGTTCCAAATGAAAGTCTTTGGTTCTTTGATCCTGGCATTTACCCACTCCAACCCTCACAGAAGTGAAAAGCCAGCAAACCCACTCAGTGGTGGGAATCACCCACTCTCCTCCCTGCCCTGCATGCTTCCATGCACAGAGATCCAGTGAAGCTACCCTCTGTGCCCTATCAGGTTGCTCTCCCTTGTGCAGACCTCCCAAATCCTGCTCCATCCCAAAATCTAGCCAGCATAACGCCACCAGGGTGGAGGCAGCAGGATTTGTCCCTTAAACATAAAGTAAGACCAGTGCTCCCTCAAGGAAAAAGGTTAAAAATCTCAGGTGACTTTTTCTCTTCCTTTGAGAAGAGGGAGGAGCAGAGTGGAGAAGGTCCCTAATTGGACAGTAATGATTCTCCTTCAGTATTTTTCTAAGTGGTGTGTGGTGCTGTAGTATAGGACACACTAGAAATACACTTGAAGAGCAGCTTTGGAAAGATCAGAGAACTCCTGAAAGCACAGTTTTGTGAGGATGCATGTGATTTGGAAGGCTAAGAGGTAAACCGTAAGTGGTGAGGCAGTTTGATAGATTCAATAAGGGTGGCAGCAAAATGATGTTACTGTAGCAATGAAAAGGGGGAATGTGCATGTAATAACGGTCATATCTAGTAGCATCTAGGGATGTGAACGGGACTGGAAGCAGGAGCCCTTTGAGCTAGGGGCTGCTTCAGCGGGGCTGGAGCAGTCCCCCTCCTGAAATCCCACTTAGTCGGTTAACCAGTTAAACGTTAGATTAACCTAATGTTTAACTGGTTAAGTGGCTAAGCGGAATTTTACATCCCTAATAGCATCTTAAGATTTCCTTCTGGAGAAAAGAAAACTGGGTTAAATGTGCACCATGCTTCATTTTTGTCATAGGCTGTCTAGGGATTTGTCATCGTGCCTTCTTTAGCCCTCCATATAAACAGTGTCACAGGAATGAAGTGTCAATGTAATTAACTTATCATTTCTCCTACTAATTCTTTTCAAGGAGTTATATAGGTCCTCTGAATATACTTAATGTATTTTACTAGTTGATCATACTGCTCTTCTTCCCTTAGTCGTATCTGGATGAAATCTGTGTGAAAGAAGGGGAATTGTTACCTAGACACTTTATAGAATATCTTCAGCTGCAAAGGGGCACAGTTCCAGATGTGTTGCTATAGTAATGTATCACACTACTGCCTGTCCTTATGTATGGCATTGCTATGGCAAAGTTGGTAGAGAAATCATAGCACATCAGAACATGAATCTTATCTCCTCGCTTGTTCAGGTGAAATTCACTAGTGCAGTGAAGCTGTCAGAAGGTGGACCAGGAGCTGGCCTGGAGAATGGGCGAGATGAAGAGGAGAATTTCTTCAAGCGTCTTGGTAAATGGCGTATCTGCCGAAGATACCCATCCAAGCTTCATCACACAGAAGAAAAAGATGGTTAGAAATGAGGGTTTTCTTTCTTTCTTTCTTTCTTTCTTTCTTTCTTTCTTTCTTTCTTTTCTTTCAAAAATCTCTAGCAAATGTGGAGAACATGGAAATAAAAAAGCAAATATTTTCAAATTAAAGTAATATAACATTTGGACTTTTAAAAAAAAAGTCAAATTAAACCAAATCAGCACACTTGAAAATGTTATATTTACTTCAAAAACAAAGATTTAGTCCAAAAGAGAGTGTGTGAATCTTTCATTTCATAATTATTATCAGTTCTTTTGTCCAGTTTGTGACCATATGACAATTTTAGCAAGATTTGGCACCAATGGAATGGAAAACTCTATATAAACCTTGTTTTAATTATCTCTTTTCTTCTGTGTTTGCATGTCTAATATCTGCATACTATTCGCTAAAGAGATGCTGTCCCTTTTTCTCAACAAAAGAAATAGTTATAATAATATTTGATCATAATGCAATTTTTAAAGCAGTGATGTTTGTTTGAAGAGTGCTTTAATAAGAGGATATTATATTTTCAAGTATCATGCAGTCATCCAAACTCCGTTCCGAAACCTGATCCTTGTTACCAAGGCGACAAACCTTGTATCTTGACATTCTATTATGTTTATTTTAAAAAACACACATAAGGAGTTTGATTCCTCTCCTCCATTGCTTCGGCTATTCTTATGGTATATTACACTCTCTGACATGACGTTTGACATGATCTGACGTTATACCATGGCTGTACATGCTCATTTTGCCGTCGTAGGCGCAGGCTTGCACGGGAATCAGAGTCGGGAATAGCAGTATCAACCAAGTAGGAGTATGTCTTTCTAATGTTAGCTTCCTACAGAAAGCGATAAGGCCTGAATTTTGGTCTCACTAACACCACTGAAGCATTCCTGACTTCCAGGGAGTGACCATACTCCTGATTCACACCAGTGTAAATGAGATCAGGACCAGGGTCTTGTCATCAAAGATGTCACGCTTGCTATGAATAACATCTTTGCATCTCCACTCAAACCCTAAGTAGTAAGAAAGTATCCAGTGTGACTATGCTCCTCCTTAACCTGAGTGAGTCCCGTGCTTTCAAGCCGATGACTTGCCTCAGAGACTCACGGCAGCCCTCAGTTTAGACACTGGCTTCTTGTTTGTTGAGCTCCTCTCATCATCGGCAAGTGTGGGGGGAAAGAGGGGAAACCAAACTTCATAGTCTCTGTGGCCCCTGCCAGTGGTAGAGGGTAGGACAAACCCTTGTACCAAAGCCAGTCTCTTCCTAGTACTGAAATGGGCAGATTTGGTTCCCCAGGGTTAGCCCCTGGCGGGATGCCACCGCTATATTTATCTACGCCTTCGCAGGAACGGGCAGTTGCATTTCCTGTTGGCTGTGGATCATCGTTCTCAGCCAATAGGAGCTGTAGGAAGTTGTGTCCTGGTCCATGCCTCTTCCTGGAGCTCGCACGGCCCGGAATAGTGACCCATGGCCAAGAGGAGCTGCAAGCATCTCGTCCCTGTGGAGGAGCAGCTCTCTCTTTAGGACAGGCACTGATTTCCACTAAACGAGCAAATCCTCAGCTAGTGAAAATCAAACTAACTCCATGGAAGCAAACAGAGATGTGCTAGTTTACCCAGCTGAGGATCTGCCCCATTAGCTGCTGGCAACTTGTTTGCCTTTGGGGATGGAAAGGAATCTGTTTCTGGATGAATAATAATGCCAACTCATCCTGCTCTCATTGTCCTGAATGAGATAGGCCAGGCTGGGTAGGAATGGTGTCCCTGGCCTCTGTTTGTCAGAGGCTGGAAATGGGCGACGGGGAGGGATCACTTGATAATTCCCTCTTCTGTTCACTCCCTCTGGGGCTTCTGGCATTGGCCACTGTCAGCAGACAGGGCACTGGGCTGGATGGATCTTTGGTCTGACCCAGTCTGGCCGTTTTTATGTTCTTAATGATAAAATTCCCATTCACTTCAGTGGGAGCAGGATGAAGTCCCAGAACAGTAGGGTAGGTCGGGTTTTTCAAACTCTGGGTTGCGGCTTGCAAGGGCAAGCCAGGAGCTGGACACGAGGCACTTTGCTTACCTGCACCTCCGCAGGTATGGGCGATCACAGAGCCTGTTGGCTGTGGTCACCATTGCCGGCCAAAGGGTGTTGCGGGAAGTGGTGTGGTCCGGGACCTCTGGGTGAGGTGATCAGGACTATAGAAAGAACCCAAAACAGAATGGTGGTTAATGTCCCCCTCCCTTTCTTTCTCCTTTTCCCCCTCACTATCAAAATGTAGCCCAGAGTTAAGACTGCAGGCCAGGCCCTCCGGTGGGGGGGCACAGAGAGAAGTTGGCCAAGGGGCTGGGGCTCCCGGCTGCCACGGCTACTACTGTGGCAGCAGCAGCAGCAGCAGCAGCAGGAGCCCTGGGCCCTTTAAATTGCCACAGGAGTGTGGCACCGTGTGCTCTGGGCTGTGCCAATGGGTGGGGGTTGCCTTGCTCTGGGTGGCACTGAGGGCTGGCTGCGTCTGGCCCTGCCCCTTCAGCCTGAGGCCCTGCCCCTTCCAGGAGCATGGAGCTGCCCCTCCCCCCCCACACACACCTTGCCCAGGGCCTGTGGAGGCTGTGGGCACCCCTGGTGCAGACCCAAAAGTCAAGAATGAGATCCTCACCCTACCCTGACCCTTTTATGCCAGTTAGAAGGACTTTCAAAACCCTGTTTGTGTCTGGGAGATTTCCCTCTGTACAGGTCATGAGCTAGTCATGGAGTTGTCTCTCCAGGACCCCCTTAGAAGCGCCAGGAAAGGTGCAGGGCTAGGGGCTGGAAGGTACATTACCAGGGCGGGACCAGAAGAGGCAGGACTTTGGAGAGTCTGTTCAGTATTGCCACCCATAGAGAAGACCAGGGTGGAGACCACAACTGAAACCAGGCCCCAGATGTGTCTAAATTATACTGATGGCTGTGGCTCAGCCCAAAATTAGGAGAGCTTATAGCATCCCTACCTGCACCTTGCACTAGGGCAGTGAATTTCTGTGTTGTACGTCTTAGAGGCGCAGCATGTATTATGACCCTGAGAGATTGGTGAGACGTGTTTAATGGGAAACTGTTTTTGTCTATAGCCCAAACAAGATAATGTGATATGATGGGCATTTTATTAGGTGAAATATGCCAGGTAGTTAGGAAACAAAGGCATTGGAAGAAAAGGCAGTAATGATCATTCACTGATACAAGCATCCTCTTTGTTTCTTTTCTTTTCTCATTTGATTTAAATCTGTCCCAGGATAAAAATGTTTCATTGTTGGGCTCTGCATACCTTGGCTGGATATAGGATAGCCACATACTTTCATTCTTACAAGACTTTTTAAACTTGATTCATCTTTGTTTGCATGATTGGGCTTTAATAGTTTCTATTCTTAGTAGTATCTATTCTGGGCCTGTCACTGTACTGTCTAAGTGCTTCCAAGGTAAATCTTCATGGTTAGGTCCCTTAATGGACTTGGAGTTTTCTGCTTTTCTCCTCTCCCTAAGTAAAGAATGTCCTTGAAAGATGGTATCCTGCTTTTGTCTGTTAAGAACCATGTTAGAAATCACATCTACACTGCAGGGCAAAAGTTGAATTAAAATACACAACTTCAGCTACGTCAATTGCGTAGCTGAAGTTGAAATAACTTAATTCGGCATTTGGCGCTGTCTACACAGCAGGAAGTCGAAGGAAGAGTGTGCTTCCTTCAGCTTCCCTTATTCCTCGTGAATTGAAGGTTGCAGGAGTTGGAGTAAGAAATCCTCCATTTCAACATTATTTCGAAATAATGGCTTGCTGTGTAGATGCGCAACACTGCTATGTAGAAGTACCTTAGAGTCCTTAGCCTAAAGTTCTAAATTGCTTTATTATTGAACATTCTGTAAGATTTCTTAGTAGTGAGAGGTTCTTCCTTACACCTGTAATTCAAGGAATCATAGACTCATAGAGCTGGAAGAGACCTCAGGAGGTCATCAAGTCCAGCCTCCTGCCCAAGGCAGGACCAATCCCAACTAAATCAACCCAGCCAGGGCTTTGTCAAACCGAGACTTAAAAACCTCTAGGGATGGAGACTCCACCACCTCCCTAGGTAACCCGTTCCAGTGCTTCACCACTCTCCTAGTGAAATAGTTTTTCCTAATAGCCAACCTAGACCTCCCCCACTGTAACTTGAGAGCATTGCTCCTTGTTCTGCCATCAGTCACCACTGAGAACAGCCTCTCTCCATCCTCTTTGGAACTTCCCTTCAGGAAGTTGAAGGCTGCTATCAAATCCCCCCTCACTCTTCTCTTCTGAAGACTAAACAAACCCAAATCCCTCAGTCTATCCTCATAGGTTATGTGCTCCAGCCCCCTAATCATTTTGGTTGCCCTCCGCTGGACCCTCTCCAATGCGTCCACATCCTTTTTGTAGTGGGGGGCCCAGAACTGGACACAATACTCCAGATGTGGCCTCACCAGAGTCAAATAAAGGGGAATAATCACTTCCCTAGATCTGCTGGCAATGCTCCTCCTAATGCAACCTAATATACCATGAGCCTTCTTGGCTACAAGGGCACACTGTTGATTCATATCCAGCTTCTCCTCCACTGTAATCCCCAGGTCCTTTTCTGCAGAGCTGCTACTAGCCAGTTGGTCCCCAGCCTGTAACAATGCTTGGGATTTTTCCGTCCCAAGTGCAGGACTCTACACTTGTCCTTGCTGAACCTCATCAGATTTCTTTTGGCCCAATCCTCTAATCTGTCTAGGTCACTCTGGATCCTATCCTTGCCCTCCAGCATATCTAGCTCTCCCTCTACCTTAGTGTCATCTGCAAACTTGCTGAGGGTGCAATCCATCCCCTTATCCAGGTCATTAATAAAGATGTTGAACGAAACTGGTCCTTAGAACTGATCCTTGGGGCACTCCGCTAGAAACCGACTGCCAACCTGACATCGAGCCATTGATCTCTACCCATTGGGCCCAACAGTCTAGCCAGCTTTCTATCCATCTTACCGTCCATTTATCCAATCCATACTCCCTTAACTTGCTGGCAAGAATATTGTGCCGTATTAAAAGCTTCTCTGAAGTCAAGGCAAATCGCATCCACTGACTTTTCCACATCCACAGAGCCAGTTACTTTATCATAGAAGCTAAAGGAAGTTGGGATAGTTTTGCAAAAAGAGCAAGAAAACCTATAATCTGGATATTGTTGACTTTGGCTTGATTCTGCATATGCGTTTGCAAAGGGAAGTGGAGAGTTTACACTGATTGTGGTGAATGGCAATCATCTTAGACTTGAAACTACTTTTCAGATTTCTCCTCTGAGTCCCATCTAGTCCTCAGTCAGCTCTACTGAGGTGCTGAGGTTTTGCAGATTTATTTCCTTAGAGGTGGTAGAAGTGCTCATATGATCTCATTGACCATGATAGCAGCTTGTAAGTACTTAAAAGGGTGTTACAAGGAGGAGGGAGAAAAATTATTCTCCTTAACCTCTGAGGATAGGACAAGAAGCAATGGGCTTAAATTGTAGCAAGGGAGGTTTAGGTTGGACATTAGGAAAAACTTCCTAACTGTCAGGGTGGTTAAACACTGGAATGCATTGCCTAGGGAGGTTGTGGAATCTCCATCATTGGAGATATTGAAGAGCGGGTTAAACAAACTCCTGCCAGGGATGGTCTAGTATTTCTTTCATGTACCTTCCACAAGCAACGCCAACTTTGTCACTTACTAGGCTCTGCTTACCTATTTCCCTTCTTCAGGGGAACTTTGGTTCCACTCTGCATTGTGGTTAGCTGACTTGTCCCGTAAAAGCAACATGTTACTATGTTCAAAGGAGACTTCATGGGCTTCATTTTCAAAAGTGACTAGTCATTTTGGGAGCCTCCATTTTTAGGTGCACCACGTGTGAGGCATCTTAAAGGATTTTCAGAAGGTGAATGCTGAGCTCCTTCAGAAAATCAGGCCTTGATGTAAGGTGTCTCAGGGTGGGCTCCCCAAAACGGCTAGTCACTTTTGAAGATTTAGGCCTTATTCTTGCCTTGTCCATTTCAAGAGTTATTACTTGTGTGTCCTGCTCAAACTATAATATAACATTTATTAAATTAATAGGCGAGAATAAATGCATATTCTTTCTTAAGGCAAAGGAGGATGAAAAACTAAGATAGAGACCAATAAATTAAAATCTAAATAGACTGACCAGGAAGTGGGGAAAAGGAGAGAGCCTGAGAGCCCAAACAGGCAGAAGACTTGATACTACATATTTTAAAAATGACCATGGACCATCCATACTCTGATCTCATTTACACTGGAGTAAATCTAGAGCATCTCCATCCATGTCCAAGGAACCATTCTGGACTAATTCCAGCAGAGCCATGTTCAGAATCAGGCTCACCGTTTTCACACCTCATCTCAGTCACTGGGTGCCATGGAAATTGTCACACATGCTCAGATGATGTATCAAGTTGAGGGAAGGGCTAGGCTCATGCATGCCAGGTTTCCTAAAAAGCTCTTTTTGTTTTTTTAATCTGTAAGGTACTGTGTCCCCCATCTCCTCTCTGCTCCTCATTCTCCCCCCCTCCCCAAACCGTCTCTGTACTCTCTACCTCCTCAGGTTGCCACAGTTTTGATGATCACTTGGCCTCCAGCCAGGAAGGTGGGAAATCCAAGAATGTAGTGAACCTGGGAGCAATCCGACAAGGCATGAAACGCTTTCAGTTTCTCTTAAACTGCTGCGAGCCGGGCACTATTCCTGATGCCTCCATCCTGGCAGCTGCCCTCGATCTTGTAAGTCCTTGCACAAGTGTTCATTAACATAGTTCTGACTGCTGAGCAATGATGTACAAACTGGAAAGTACTGAGATGCCGCCGTCACTAGTTAATGTCTGTACCGCACTTTGAACAGATAAAGTGCTATATAAATATGAAGTGTTACGAACCATACCTGAAGTTTTAATGCCTGACTGTATAAACATGCATAGAAAATGGGTCTCCATTATTATACCAATCCTCTTCATAAGACTGTCGCTAACATGAAGTTTTTATGTTCATGCTGCAAAGTGCACGAACAGTCAGCAGCTGTCCCTTTGCAAATGGCTTATTACAATATCAAGATACAGGATATAGAATAAAGAGCAGGTAAGTGCCAGCTGGGAGGCTATAATTCCATTGGAGGCTTCTAGTGGTCTCATAAGTAGAGTGATATAAGAATATCCTGATAAATTCTCTGGGCTGGAATCTGACCTCAGTTGCAATATTTGTAAATCCAGAGCATAACTGAGATTAGAATTAGGCAAAAATAATAATGATTTAACTGTAGTCTCCACAAAAGCATTCTCTGTGTTTAGTATATTTTGTATTGCATAGCCACATACTATTTTTTCCATGAAAGCCCTGCTTCATTCATTGCCCAGGATGAGGCTGCTCTGAGAATGCATCAGATTTGTGTAGCAAAGGAGTCTGTTGCATGTAGGTCCCGTCAGATTTGTGGCAGAAGTTGGCAGTTGTCTAGTGAATGAGGCGGGGGATTGCAGGAAGAAAAGGGTTGGTCTTGTGAGTAAGGCAGTTAAATGTCACACAGGAGAATTGGAGTCTATCCCTGCCTCTGCCACAAAGTTCCTATGTGATACTGGGCAAGTCACTTAGACTTTTCACATGTGGTCACTAATTACGTGTTCCCCATTTTCTGGATAGCTAACTTGAGACCCTGGATCTTCATTAACAGAAGTGCCAAGCCCTCACAGCTGCACATTTCGGGTGCATCTACACTGCACCCTTATTTTGAGATAACTAGCATTATTTCGAAATAACAATGCGAGTGTCTACACGGCCATTCTGTTATTTTGAAATAACTTTGAAATAATGGAAGGCTTATTCTGGATTCTGTAAACCTCATTCTATAAGGAATAATACCTATTCCGAAATAGCTATTTCGAAATAAGCCGGGTGTAGATGCTCCACTGCTGCTATTTTGAAATAGCCCCTTATCAGGGCCATTCTAAGTTATTCCTGCCCAGTGCCTCCTGGGGCTCTGAATCGAGACAGGACATCTCCGTTAGGGAAGCCTTCCCTGTGGTGTATACGTACTATTTTGGAATAACTATTCCGAAATAGCTTATTTCGAAATATGTGTGCGGTGAATGACAGGGAGGCAGGAGAATAGAGCTACCTGAGCCTGGAGGCTAGGTGGGCAAGCCTCCCCCACCAGCCTGACTCTCCTCTGGAGTCAACAAGAGGGAGAGTGCAGAGCGGGAGGGCACACGGTGCATATGAGCAGAGACCAGGTGTGTAACAGCTCCTGTCCATGTGTTCCCAGGGGCCTGGCTGTGAATCCAATCTCTGTTATTTGGGGTACGGCTGGACGGAGTAAGGCTTGGGCTGATTTCTCCCTCCCTACCCCCTCTGCCAGGAAGGAGGCTGGGGGTGGGGCTGGACCTCACTCCTGAAGAAGGGGAGAAGCAGTCCCAGCTTTCGCCCACCCATCCGGAGCACTGGAGAGGGAGTCTGGAGCAATGTGCTGCCCCAGCCTTCTCCAACCCAGCTGGAATTGGGACCACGAGGGACCCTTCGAACTCCCCTGCGTATGGGCCTGACTGAACTTTTGTTATTTTGCCTTTTGTGTTTGAAAAGGTCTGAGGCTTGCTCATAAAAATGAAGGTGTTAAGCTCTAGTTCACAAGCCTAGAAAGATCAAATGTCCTGGTCAGAAGGACTGGCATTGAAAGAAATCTGAGGAAAAGGTAGATCTGAATAATTTCTGGTGATGCCCTTAATTTAGCATCCACTGATCTTCCTCTTTTGGAAGCCATTTTATTGTCCCAAAAGTAAAGCATCCCTAAAATGATCAAGGAGCTGTATTAAAGGGATCCAACGTGAGCCAACAGATTGTTCATGACGGCATGTCTCTGCAAGAAGTTGAGGGGATCCTTAGTTATCACTGTGAATTGTGTGAGACTATGAAGCCTTTATTATTATAAGAACGTTGAACTAATAAGAGAATTACAGTGAGTTCGCTCTTTCTGGTATCTTGCTAGCTAGCTGGGAGTCTGGGAAAGGGAGGCAGAGCTTTTACAATATTAAAACTTCCAGAGATCTTCCCTTTTTCTTTGTTTGTTTTCTTGATGTTTCTGTTGTGTCTTTTCTGTAGTCTCCAAGAGGATGGCTACTTTTGGCACAGAGCACAGAATCATATTTATGATCTGGTCACTGAGCCAGAGTCCAACAAATGGGAGCCAGATACTCACCATATATGCTGGGATGAATAACTTGCCCCATTTTGGGGAAGTTGGGGTAGAGATTTAGTGCTACAAAGAGAAAAATAACAACATGTGTTAAAATCAATACTGTTTTTACTGCACCCTCTTTTTCCCTTTATATTTATAGCTATACTAGCTTTTTTTGTATGACAATAGCAATGTCTGACAATGAAATCAGTTCATTTGGTCGGTCAATCCCGGGTTCTTGCATTGGACCTTTCTACTCATATTTTGGCAGATCATTTCTGATCTGTGTAGCCTGCCATAAATAGCTGTTTATTGCTTGAGAAGCTGTGGGTCTGAGTTGCATCCAGTTTGGCCCAAACATGTCTCCAAGACCAAGACCTCTCCATCGTTGTTTAATCTGCAAGAAAGAAGGATCCTTAATGCATTTCATTTGCTTTTTATAAACACAGCCAGTGAGGTGTTTTAGCTTTTAAGATGTCATATTCACTGTACTTTTGAAAAGCTGTCAGTATGTTATTTTACTTCTTTGGTCACAGGCAAATTACGCTATTATGAAAAAATGCTTTCACCGTCTTTAAAGCATAGAGAAACACAGTTTAACACAAAGTGTATTTTTAAACTGATGTTTCCAAGCTTTTGAAACATTTGCCTGATGCAGATTTGATGCAAATTAAAAGCTCGTTATTTTATATGATTTCCCCTAGCCATGTTGCTATGACAACTGTTAAAAATTAGGGGCAATCAGCTCTAATTTCAGGTCTAGTTCAACCTTCCTCAGCATGTTTTTCATGCTTCTTTCACAAGTAATTCTTAAAGTGATCAAACAATCTTTGATTAGCACAGATACTTTAAACATGTTTGTCACTGTAACTTAGAGAAATTAGAGAAGTGGAACAAGAAACATAGGTATTGCAAAGGTAGTGATTTATTATATACATTGAACCACAGGCTACCTTGAAGATTAGAAGAAGTGGCATCCTTTCCTACTTCAGTTTTGTAAAGTGGTGTGGTCATGGGTTACTAGGTGTTCTATGAGAATTAACAGTGGGTTACAGACCATTTTACTCTTTTGTCTCCAGCTGAAATTCAGCTGGGGCTGGTAGTAAATGAAGTCTGTTACATACTGAACAGAATTTCAAGGTCTAAGTGGAATGTGTTTGATAAGCCACTCTAGTCCCTTGTGGATAAATTCCATCATCAAAGCATTAGGATCAAAGGTGTGTTGCAGAATGTGCTGGTTGAAATATTCTAATGAGCATGTTTAAAAAATGTAATGTAGAGAAGGGTCACAGCCTGTAACATGCTAAATTGATCCAGTTAAGCTGTAGGGGCAGACTATTCTTTATCATGACCTAGCACATTATAAGTCTATGCTGCTTTGTTCACATTGTTCACTTTGTTCACATTTGATCATCATGTGATGACTGATAGGCTGTAACAACCCACTTTTATCCTAGACCACATTTGGCTGATGCAAATGGCAATACTTGACACCAGTGTCAGTACTGACAGAAAGCCCAAGTGCTGAAAGGGCTGAGAGACTGAATTAACCATTTACTCCTGGAGCAATTGCTCCATTGCGCTATTGGTTCCATGCCCAGTGGTGGCTTGGTATGTGTACACAGGCTTACCTGCTGCCCACAATGTCCGACTTCCTGAGAAAACTACAAAACATCGATAACCTCCCTGATAACGCCATCCTTGCTACCATGGATGTAGAAGCTCTCTCCACCATCATCCCAAATGAAGATGGATTACAAACAATTAGCAACACTATCCCAGAGGATAGCACTGCCAGTCTGGTAGCAGACCGATGTAACTTTGTTCTCACCCACAATTATTTCCAATTTGGGGACAACTTATATCTCCAGATCAGCGGCACAGCCATGGGTACCCGCATGGCCCCACAGTACGCTAACATCTTTATGGCTAACTTAGAACAATGTTTCCTCAGATCCTGTCCCCTTTTACCCCTTCTCTACTTACGCTACATCGATGACATCTTTATGATCTGGATCCATGGCCAAGAAACACTGGATGCATTCCACAGAGACTTTAACAACCTACACCCCACCATCAATCTTAGCCTGGACCATTCTACACGAGAGATCCATTTCCTGGACACCACAGTACAAATCACCAATGGTAAATTAGACACCACTCTCTACAGAAAACCCACCGACTCCTGCAGTTACCTACGTGCCTCCAGCTCCCATCCAGAACACACCATATAATCCATTGTCTATAGCCAAGACCTTAGATACAATCGCATCTACTCTAATCCCACTGACAGAGACCAGAAACTTCAGGATCTCTACCAAGCATTTATAAACCTCAATTACCCACCCGGAGAAATAAAAAAACAAATTGAAAGAGCCAGACGAATACTCAGAAACCATCTACTTCAAGACAGACCCAAGAAAACCAACAATAGAACACCACTTGTCATCACCTATAGCCCCCAACTTAAACCCATCCAACGCATTATCGTTAAACTACAACCTATACTGGAACAGGATACTACCCCCTGAGAGGCTCTGGGAGACAGACCCATAGTCTCCTATAGACAACCACCTAACTTCAGCATGATTCTTACCAACAACCACAGGACATACCACACTAATACCAACCCTGGAACTTTCCCTTGCAACAAACCCCGGTGCCAGGTTTGTCCACATATTTACTCTGCTGACACCATTATTGGACCTAACTATGCCAGTTACAAGATCAAGAACACATATTCCTGTTCATCCAGAAATATAATTTGTGCCATCATATGCCTAAAGTGTCCGTCTGCTATGTATATTGGACAAACTTCACAGACACTTCGCCAAAGAATCAATGCACATAAAACAGACATCAGGCTCTCCCACAGAGAGAAAACTGTTGCTTGCCATTTTAACCAGACTGACAATTCTCTCAATGACCTTAAAACATGCATATAGCTTCAAAGAGATTTTAACTCCAGACTTCAAAGAGAAGCCTCAAGACTCTCATTGATGCTTAAATTTGACACTTTGCATATGGGTCTTAACAAAGATGCTAATTATCTCACCCATTACAAAGATAGCTTCCCCAATTATCATCCCTAATGTCATTACCTCACAGACACTAACCTTCCCCCCTCATCCCTCCTCTGTTCTTAAATCTGATTCATCAGTTTTATATATGTTCACTTTTTTTTTATTGTATCACTTTGGTATATATTGTCGTGCCAATTTTCTTCCACATATTGATCTGAGGAAGTGGGTCTGGCCCATGAAAGCTCATCACCTAATTAAACCATCTTGTTAGTCTTTAAAGTGCTGCATAGTCCTGTCTTTTGTTCCTTGCCTTATGGTTAGACTGCGAGAGAGAACAGCTGTTAGTCTGACATCTTTCACAAGCAACTAACAGTTTATTTTCAAAAACAGATAATTTTTTTCCAGAAGAGGGAAAGGGGGAATAGGGAATAAATGTGTTTGAATAAATTTGCTTATGTTCTTATGAACTGCCATTATGAGGAAAGGAGTAGCCACAAGAGAGTTACCACCAGATGGCAGTATCAGCCTTGCAAAATTACCTGACATTTGGAGAAGTCAAGAGTGGAACTGTATTTTCTCTAGTCCCAAATCTCTACCAGACTGGCTGAGCTCAGGCAGTAGAAAGATATGATCTTATTTTGATTCTAATGTAAGCAAACTGCTCATCCATATCACACCATCCATGTACCGATCCGCTTCACTGCTACTGATTCTGACTCCATACGCTCTATCGGTGGCATTCTAGAGAACACTTAGGGTGCGTCTACACTGCACCATAGGTCGAAATAAGATAGCAATTTGAGCTACGCAAACTGCGTATCTTATTTCGATGTTATTTTGAAATAGCTTATTTCGAATTTTGGTGCTGTCTACACAGCACTTATTTTGAAATAAATCTCTATTCTAAAACGTCCCTTACTTCTTGTGGAATTAGATTTACAGGGATGTTGGAATAGTGAGCCCATTATATTTTGAAATAATGGGCGCGTTCAAAAGACGCGGAATAGCTATTTCGGGATACCTCCGGTATCCCGAAATAGCGCTGCAGTATAGACATAGCCTTACTCTCTTGCTGCTTAACAACTCACACACCAAAATCTGTGACAATGCTGATTATGTACCCTCTGTAGCTTGTAAACTATGTAAACTGATTCTTGTAATCTTTCATAATCGAAGCTTGACCTCAAATGTTCAGTGCCTTCCTTTTAAATCTGTGTAACGTGAAGTTGATTTCAAATATTAGCCTTAATGATATTGTCTCATTTTGATTCTAATTTGATCCAACTAGCATGATTTGAACAGACTGTTGAGAAGCCCCTATGGGATTATGTAAAATATGAATTGTTAAGAGAAATGTGAGTTCTTATTCAGGTTGATTTATACAGTACTAAAAAAAAGTGTTATGGGAATTTGAATGTGAAAAGGTGGAGATTTTACTTTGATGACATGCAAAAAAAATTTCGTAGGAAGTGGCAACGCTGTTTAGGATTTTGCTGTTGTGTTGAGTTTTGACAGTAACCATGGTAACTTGTGGTTCTTTTCAGCCACGCATCGCCTGCCTGATTCATTTCTCTCCATTTGTGATGTGTTTCTCTGTGATGTGAATCCATTCCTGTCCATTCTGTCATATCTTCATCTTTCCTTTCCTGCTGGTTCTGATTGCTCTGAGCACCAGGTAAGCTATTGCAGGGAATCTGCACACTGCCACAGTTAGCAGGGTCATTTTCTCTGTGGGCGACCAGCTCCATGTTTTAAATGTGGAACATCTGAGCAGGAATCCTTAGAACAAGAGGCCCAGTCCCACAGCCTTACTTGGGAAGGCAATCCTTCCCCATCCATGCAAGGCCACTGAGACTATTTGATTTGCATTAGTTTGCAAGGGTTTCACAAGTGAGGAAGGGTTTGCAGAATTAGGCCCTGGAGGGCCATCTTCCCTGTTACTCGAGTTGGGTTTTTATGATGAGCAATTTATCAAAAAGTTACCATCTTTGAAAGTGGTGACCACAGAGCAATATTGAGTAAATCAGTGTAATAGCTTAATTGTGCCTGTTGTACAGAACCTTACCTGGAGCGGGTGCAGAGACCTGAGGATCTCCAAGGGTCCTGGAGGACCTCCAGGAGTGTGCAGGCAGATCATCTGTCTGTCCATGGTACTTCTGTCAATCCCATCACTGCAGTAACTTAGCACCTCACAACCTTTAATCCTTGCAACACTGCTGTGAGGAGAGGAAGTGCAATTATTTTCATAAGTCAGATATTCTTTGTGTTCCTCAGTTACTCAAATTTATTTGCTCGAGGTCACACAGGATGTCTGTAGTAAAGCAGGGAGTTGGACTGAGGGCCCCCATTCCAGCACTTCAGCTACTGGCCCATCCTTCTTATTTAACCCTTGTTATTCCCATGCACTCTATCTTTAATTGCCTCAGTCCCCTTTTCCCTTGAAACACCTTCACCAGACCTACGCTACAGATCCCTGTTGGTATAACTACATCACTCAGGAGTGTGAAATGTTCACAACCCTGAGCAACATCATTGCACTAACCTAAGCACCATGTAGACAGCACTATGAAGTTCATTTTTCTTGTCTTTTCCCCATGCTGGCCAAAGATGAGAGTAGCTCAACAAACAGCACGCTGGTGTCTAAACTGAGGGTTGCTGTGAGCCTTATGTTAGGGCTTCAGGTAGGGGACAGACACACAATCCACATCTGGATCTGAACGTCCCCAAGGTTCAGAAGTAATCAAATCTAGTGGTTTGGTTCAGGCACATTTCAGATTATTTCACACTCTTAGCCAGACCATTTTCTCTTTCTCTATTATGAGTGAGGTAAACCACCAGTTATTGAAAACAAGGTGTCATTAAGGATGATTAGAAAGTAATAGACATCTGCTATTGTAACCATATTAATATAAATGTGGATCTTTGCCATCATCTAGTGGCTGACCAAGGCATAGAAATTCCTAGCTAATGGACCTGGTCTTGTCCTAAGTAAGAAAAGTAGAGGTCATGGATTTGATGCTAGCAGAGAACTTATCCAAAGGCTCTTCACATTAACTGTGGTCCTCCAGAGAAAGTTGCTTTTTATTTGCAAACCAGTCCAAATAATGCCAACTCTTAAGTGGAATTGGTTGATTCATGGTTTTTAATGTAATTTTGCAATCATTTCAGGAAGCACCTGTGGTGGCAAGAGCAGCCCTGTTCCTTGAGTGTGCTCGCTTCGTTCACCGCTGCAATCGTGGCAACTGGCCAGAATGGATGAAGGGGCACCATGTGAACATCACTAAGAAAGGCCTGTCCCGGGGACGATCCCCGATAGTGGGGAACAAACGGAACCAGAAGTTGCAGTGGAATGCAGCCAAACTCTTCTACCAGTGGGGAGATGTAAGTTTTCACCTTTTGTTCTTTATGTTAAAAAAATCAAATGACAAATCAAATGGAGTACAGCATTAAAAATCCCAATAGCTCAGGGGCCAAAAATGTAATAACCTTCCTCCTGGCATCCACTTTAGACATGTAATGACAAATTCTCAGCGTATATAAATCAGCCTGGTTCCACTGGAACTATGCCAGACTCTACCTGCTAAGTGCCTGGAAGCCTGCATCATGGAAACAGAGGGGAAAACTCATTTTTACTCTCCTATTCATTAGTTGTATTGCAGGAGCTCCAGCATTTTGAAAGCCGGAGTCTCTGGCTTTCAGAGAGTTTTGTCTTACCCTTCTGTTTTAATAAAAGCAAAGATCTATCGTATAATGAGTGTCAAGCCAAACAAATACATATATTGGAGTTTGGAAAAAAAAGTTCCCCAGCCTGGGTTCTTTATGTAAGCCTCTCCATGTGGACAGCCAAACAGATCCATAGTCCCCTAGGTTAATTCAGACACTCTTCAGAGGTGTCTGCCTCAAAAATAATTAAAAACAAATCAAAGGCATGAAAAATGCAGGCACTTGATTTAATTGTTCTGCACCTTCTAGGAAAGGTCATGAGCACAGCCTTGCTCCTAATATGTTTACCCTATTTGTGGAAAAGGCAAGATTTATATGGAGATATACCTATCTCATGGAACTGGAAGGGACTTTGAGAGATTGTTGAGTCCAGTCCCCTGCCCTCATGGCAGGGCCAAGTACCATCCCTGATGGATTTGCCCTAGATCCCCAAGTGGCCCCCTCAAAGATTAAACTCACCATCCTGGGTTTAGCGGGCCAATGCTCAAACCACTGAGCTATCCCTCCCCCCTCTTTTATTTCCCAGCATGTCTTATTCCAGGACAGGACTGCTTACCTGGCTGCCTTGGTGGACTGCATCTCTGAGCCTGCCCTTTTCTCCAGGCTCTGAGAGAGAGGCTGACTGTACTCACAAAGTGCTTGTTTGACCTCTCCTTATAGAGAATAAAAAAAGAGTTACTGCGCATCGGCTCATGGCACTTTCTCATGGCGCACCAGGATCAGGACTTAAATCCAGGGTCCGCAGCAGCAGTACGAATTCCAGACTGCTTCTCCCATCATAGTCACAGCATCTGCTGTCCCACAAGAATTGTTAAAAGCTACACTGGAATGGAATAGTGCTTGGTCCGGGAGGGTTCCCCTCCCAAGCCTCAAAGATCTGTGCGTACCAGTGCAGCCATTTGGAACTAGCACTTTTTTCCTGTGGGCATTTTCATCCATCTCCAGTGGGCTTTTCTGGTTTCACATTAACTTGTTTGAAAGGAGACTCCAGATTTGGGACTCTGGAGAACTAGGTTCCAAAGACCCACTGTCCCTGATGTGAGAGGCGCAGCTCATGCCAAGGGAATTAGTTGGTGCTGTTGCCAAAGAATATGAATAATTGATTATCTTAGTACAAAGGTCTTTCAGTGTTTTGAGATGCTGGGTTTTCTCCTGCCCCAAGATCACATGGGGAGGGGTACATGAAAAACTCTGATGGCTCTGGCTTCCATTGGCTCTTGCTGCAATTCTGCTGATTACTAACATAGCAGCAATAGTAGGTTACGTGGATGTAAATACACAGAATTCTAAGTAAATACACAGAATTCGCATCTGTGTCAATGCTTTCATTTTACCTCGTGGTCATCTGGGTTAGGACTAGCTGATCTTGCTGAAGAAAGGTATAAAAACCTGCAGCAACAGAAATCAGGCATGTTCAGGAAGAACACCCTTCAACTCAAATTGAAGACTTTTTAGGATTACTTCTCCATCCCCCTTCTCTCAACTCTGGCTAGAGTTGACAGATGGTTTAACCAAAAATACCGAATCCCCCCCCCCCAAAAAAAAACCCACCGGGGAAAAAATTCTGTTGAGGGAAAAAGAAGGGGGAGGGGAGACCAAATTTGTTGAGAAAAAAAAAAATTAAAATTAAATATTAAAACAGCATGGCCCCTTTTAGAGTGCCTGCAGAGTCAGAATAGCGATAGGAACAGGGGAGCAGTTGAGCACTAAGACCCAGGGAAGGCATTGCTTCCCCTTGGGCTTTAGGATTTTTGCCAGCAGCTATTTTGTTTTCTTGATCAAGCCAGAACTCAGCTTCCCTGCGGAACCAGGTAAGCAGGGGGTCCAGGAGCAGGGGGGGAGGCTGGGGGCTGGGGCTGGGCCCAGTTGCTGAATGTGTCGTAGCGTTTCCAGGTGTCCGATATTTTCGCCTCCTGTCTGGGAAAAAAATCAGAAATACTGGACATTTTAGGTGTCCGTTATTTTCTGAATTTTTTTACCGGACAGGAGGCGAAAATACCAGATTGTCTGGGTCAATACCAAACACCTGGCAACCCTAACTCTGGCACACTCAGCCACAGGGGAGAACTATGAAATACTAAGAGGGGAGAGGCCTGGGATTTGCCCCCTTTCTTGAGAGCTAGGAGATGTCTCTAATTCCTCCTTTTGCCTCCCTCCCTGATATTAAATACCAAATACAGATTACAGTCACCAAAAGTGAAACCTTCCCCATGTCCCCAGTGGTATGGATGAAGGATGTACTGTTTAAAGCAGAGGTGGGGAACCTTTTTTGAGTCAAGGGCCGCTGACCCACAGACAAATCAGTTGGGGGCTGCACACAAGTGAGAAGCAGAAAAAACCCTCACTGTGGCCCCCGAATGAGAAGGAGAAAGACACTCCCCACATTCCCCTCACACACAAGAGCCTGGGGGTGGGGGTGGGAGGTGGGCAGCCTAATACATTTTCTGTGATCCAGCCCCACGGGAGGTAGTGGGGGGGCTGGAGCATGAGTGCAGGCTTCCCAATGCTGGGGGAGGCCCTGGGCCTTGGGGGCCGGATCCAGGCATGCTCTGAGCCTGAGGTTCCCCACCCTTGGTTTAAAGGCAGCAATTACTCTAAAGAGCAGCTTTGCAATGGCTGTGGTTCTTATTAGCCTTCAGACACGTTCTGTCACCACACAGGTTATAAGGACACTGTCAAAGTGAGGGGCTTGGGATGTTTTATACCTTTCAGTTTATGTTCTAGCTTCCATTTTATTTCTAATTCTCTTTTGGAGGCTTTTACATACGATGTCTTTCCCTGCAGCCAATATTGATTTTTGTCTTATGGGTTTCAAATACAGGAGGAGCCAACACATCTCTCTTGTATTAACTTCTACACATTGTGCAGGGTGTGTGTGGAAATGTGCTCAGCTCTTGGAGTGGAGTTTTTCAGCTAATTGCTTAGCAGCAGCCCTGCAGAGAAAGCATGCTCTTTCGTTGTGGTTTGTTGGTTGGTTGGTTTTATTAATTATTACTTGCACCTCTCCCTCTCTTTTTTTTATTCTACTTTAAGGTAGGGACAAATTAGAGCCAGCTCTTGACAGTGCAACGTTTTCCCCATGTTTAATCCCGTCTGGTGCTCTTGACAGGAGCCATATTGGTCTCCATGGAGACGGATGTCTTCTGTTTATCCACAGGCTGGCACACATGGTCAGCTGCAGCACCACGCTGCCTCCCACCTCACTTGGACCTAGGGCTGTTTTCCTGGGGATAGCTGAGGAGCATACAAGACGCTTCAGGAGGGGGCTCCGAAGGCAGCTTTTTTGCTGTCTCAATCCTGCACTAACTAGGCCAGGCTGGTCCTCTGGTGTAACCTGTGGCTGCAGCTTAGAAGTTGTTTTAAATTCTGCTGGCTATTAATGCCCTCAAGAAGCCATGGTGCTAGTTGGGGATTGCCCAGGTATAAGGAACCTCAGCCACATCCCTTCGCCATACCTGCTGTGTCAGCACGAGGGAGCATAAGAGCCACTACGTAAGCTTGGTGCCATCAGAGGATCCCAGTGCAACCTGCAACTTGCAACCCTGGCTCACAAGCCGCTTTGTAGTGGGACCTGAAGCTTTTGCACCACAAAGGAGATTCTGGACTGGATCAGTAGGCTTTAGAGGCAGGTCACTCTCCAAGCCCATTTAGTCCCTGGCTTCCTCCTTCAGACTGCCAGCAAGATTGCCGAGTTGTGTTAATTGTGGTGATGGTTTTTCTTGGAGATACACTTGGGCACTGAGAGTCATTTAAGTATTGTGATGAGGGCTGGCATTATAAAACCCTGGGGTAGATAAAGAACTAGTTTGAGGCCACCCAGCCTAAGGTCCCAAATAGCTCTCCCATAATAACAACTGTAAGTCACTACTGACCTGGACAGGATTCAGAGTGCCACTAAAAGTAACGGGCCTGTTACAAAGTGAGCCAATTCTCTCCCACCAGTGTCACAGACTCTTTGAGCGATAGGCTTTTCAGCCTGTTCTGATCAGTCTAGTCTAGTCAGTCATTTCCTGAAGCTTCTTTTGTTAAGATGTCGCCTCCTACTTGTAATACTTTGCTCCGTCCATTAGCTAGACTAGCCCAGGGTAACTCCAGTAATCAGTTCATATTAGGAATTCAGTACAAATTAGTTATGTTGCTGTGGAATTATAGCTAATTGTTTTATCATCCATCAGGGTAGACAACAGAGCAGTATTAACAAGTGGTAAATTGACTGCATGTTTGAAAACCAAGCAAGGCATTTCTTCCTTAAATACTGACGTGAGGAAGGAGGAAATGATATGAAAGATTTAGAGCTTACTCAGCTATGTGTAACCTCACAGATAACTGAGGCTGACAGCCATCCAGCTCAGCTTGCAAGCCTCCCAGGGCCACATTCTTCTGTCGCCTCGCAGAGTCTATCATTTCCATTTAACAGCAACTGCTGGGTAGCAGTGGGAATGAGCCTTAATCATACCTATTTGTGACTGCTTTTCTTTCTCGGCTTCACTTCAGCCAAGGCAGATAAATTATATGCCTTTGGTGTGCCAATTCTGAGATTCAGAAGGTCTGAAAATTAGTGTTAGTTTCTTTCTCAGGAACATCCTCTAAATCCTAGAGCGCCTAAGTGCCAAATTGTTATTAAAAGTCAGAAATGACTACCGCTTCCTATTTTACAAAATGATTCTGTAGCAAGGTAAAATATTCTGTATTCTTTTCTATGTTCTCTTCAATGTACATTGCTTACAAACAGCATACTTTGGAAAAAACCTTGGGAGTTCTCAAATAGTCTTAATGTTAAGCATTCTCCTTGTTAACAGACCCAGCTGTAGCATTGCCTTCAGAACCTCAGCTACCCTAACATTAAAGTTTGTTTGGTTTGTTTATTTGTATGACTGGTGACATTTTGAGGCTTTTTTCCCCCTCCAGTGGGAATCTCTCTTTCTCCTAACTGCTTATACGCACCACTGTATTATCTGAGTGCCTCACAATCTGTAATGTATGTAGCCTCCCTATTCCCTGTGAAGTAGGGTAGTGCTATTATTCTCATTTCATAGATGGGGACTGAGACATAGAAAAGCTAAGGGATACATTTTAAAGGTATGAAGGTGCTGAACTCCCATTGAAATCCATGAGAGATAGGGCACGTCTACACACCAGGGCTAAATTCAAACTAAGCTACGCAACTTGAGCTACGCTAATTGTGTAGCTGAAGTCGAAATAGCTTATTGCGACTTTTGGCGCTGTCTACACAGCAATTATTTTGAGATAGAGCACTCTACCCCCAACTTCCCTTACTCCTTGTACAATGAGGGTTACAGGAGTCGGAGTAAGCAGTCCTCTAACTCGACATTATTTCGACATTGTGTCAAAATAACTGCTTGGGTGTAGACACGGACTATGTTATTTCAGAATGACGTCAGTTATTCCAAAATAACGCTGCTGTGTAGACATAGCCTTAGTGGCCTAAAAGTCTTTATACAGCCGGGCCTAAGTGATTTGCCCAAGATCACCGAGGAGGTCTCCTAAGTTCCAGACTGTATCAAAACCACCAGACCATCCTTCCTCAGCAGCAAATTATTAGCACAAGTATGGTACATGTCACCGCTTAATTTTGATGAAAAAATAGGCAGGGGAAGGAAGAGAATTCAGATGGAATTTCTGCCACGTTCCCTCCAGTGTTTCAACCAAATATAAAAACCCTTTCTAAATTTTGATAAAGTTTTAACTATTTTGATGAAAAAAATTGATATTTATTTAGTGGTGATTCCACCCCTCTATTCAACCCCCACCCACAGTTTTCTCAATTGCCGTAGCGATTTAAAAAATACCAAAAAGTTTTGTTCTTAACATGAAATTTCCAGCTGTCTCAGAAGGGCCGGGTCCAGGTGAATTCCCTCCGGTTCTCATTCCCTTGTGCTTTTATTTTCTTCTTTACTGTCGGCAGGCAATTGGCATCCGACTCAACGAGCTGTGCCACAGTGAAAGTGAGAGCCCGGCCAACCTGCTGGGCCTCATTTATGATGACGAGACCAAGCGGAAACTGAGAAAGGAGGATGAGGAGGAAGACTTTTTAGATGACAGTAAGGAGACTCCCTTTACTACAAGAACCCCCGCTTGTAAGAACCTCTGCTTTAGGAGCACTTAATTTTCTTCTTCTCTTTCATATTCTTCCCACCCAACTGTATTCCCCACCGATTCCCTTCCCCGTTTTCCTGTGCCTAGATGTAAAACACATCACATGAGTAGGAGCAGTAAGAGACAATGAAAAGAATAGCATAAAAAATGCAGGAGAACCAGGTGCAATTACTATAGATTGTGATTATAAATGAAAACTGATCAATCTTTTATCTTGAGGCTCAAGTGTCTGTCTGTACACCATTCTGATACCCCCTCTTCAAAGATGTCCTTCCCAAAGTACAAAACCAAAACATTTTTTTTGCAGAATCAGCCACACCTGAATTTTGTGAATATTGATGGAC
Source organism: Pelochelys cantorii (assembly GCA_032595735.1). Lineage (NCBI taxonomy): Eukaryota > Metazoa > Chordata > Testudines > Trionychidae > Pelochelys > Pelochelys cantorii. Next base: position 68,326,620 of record CM064332.1, read on the forward strand.
CAGATCTTCAGCTGGTGTAAATTGACATAGCTTCATGAAATGCTTTTGATTTAAGTATTTTAATTTCCATGTAGTGATGCTAACACACAAATATAGTGAGGCGATACTGAGAATGTGATTGAAAACATACAACGTACCAAATGTGCAAATAAACACATTTTAAAGACAGTCACAGATTCCAAAAGTAAATAGCCACACAAATTGTAATGTGATCTGGAATCAGAATCAATAAAGTGACATCACATACAGATGTAGACTATAGATAAGGATAGCAATGAACATTCTGTTGTCCCCAAACACTATTTGAATATGTGTGTGCTGTAATGTACTGGTGTGTGTGTATGCGTACTACTGTTTTTCCACTGAATGTAATATGTTAGTGCTGTTTATGTATCAATTGACTTCCTTTTTGTGGTTCAGAAGCTGCTCTTTTCACTGCATAAAGGCCACTCTGGTAGAGGCAATGGAATTCTACTCATGTGAAATCACTGATGGAGAGGAAAATCAGGCCCTCAGTATCTGCATTTTCTTCCCAGCACTTCATAATATACCATTTCTTCCTGACCACGTGCCGGAGCCTAAGTGGCCCTGGATAGTTGTACTGGGCCACATTCTGTTTTGGCCCATATGCTTGTACACATCAAGGGGTGGAATGCACAAGGAACCTTCCCTGTCTATCTTAAATGACCCATGAGAGGTCCCTGTGATTGAGAGAGCCTGGTCTGTTCAATTCCTATTCCCCCACTGGTGCCAGGTACTCCAAAAGGACAGGGGGCTAGGATGCCGGGCTACTGCATAGGATAGGTTCATGGGAGAAGCTAGCAGGCAAGGAAGTTCAGAGAGCCACCGTGGCTTAGTCTACACTCTGTGTTTTGATGGCATGACTGTGTTGGCCAGCAGTGTGAAAATGAATCACACTCCTTAGCTGAATGATAGCAAAACCCCCTGTGCAGCAGTGACTATGCTGATAAAAATGTGCTCCTGTCTACTTAGCTATTGTCATTTGGGGGCAGAGGTAGTTATGCTGGTAAAACTCCTTCTGCTGGCTTACACTGTATCCCCAGTAGAATGCTCTGCAGTGTAACAAGCAGAGTACCTGCTCTAGAGCTTCCCCATGGAATTTTGGGCTGTGTCTGTTAGGCATGCCTTGGCCCACTGTGAACACAGACTACACCCTTGGGTTCCCCAGCACCCCATAGATTCCCAGTGTTTCTGCTTGTTCAGATCATTCTAGTTTCTGTGAACGCTCCATCACTTATGAGAGGTGAAATAAATGAACGAGCTTGCAAGTGAGGCAAACGTAATCGTGCTTCATCTGGTAGCTATCACGTTCTCTCCATCCCTGAAACCTTCCCTTGTTTGTTCAATATCTGCATGTTTCTTTGTGAAAGACAACAGGATCAGATGTGAGAAAAACCAGGGGAAACATAAAATCTCCAAATTACATGTAGATAGTTCATTAAATGACGAGCCCAAAACATTCCAAAAAAATCAGCATCGTTAGTAGTTACAAGGGACCCCAAAACAACTACCAGCTTTTTTCCCTTCTGTATGTTCGCCAAAAAGAAAATGCCACAAGGACACTTCATACTTTTCAAGTATGGCGTGGTCCTGGACCAGCTGAAAAAATATCATGAACATAATAAATTCTGAAGCTGAGCATGAAAACTCCATTTCAGCAAAGCCATTTATACATGGGCTTATCTTTAAGCATGTGAGTAGTTCCAGTTCTGTAAAGTCAAGCATGCATATATAAACACTTTGCTTTGCTGAATCCCTCTTTCATGGAAATGTGTACTTTTACTAATTTCCAAACACTTGATGGTGCAATAACCTGCCTGATGTTGCCCGGGCCCTAAATAACATTTGTATTCATTGTGTAGAATGAAAGTGAAGGGCTGCTGTCTTATTTAGTCTTTCAGACAGTTATTAACAGTAGGCACAAACCTTCTATGTTGACTAATTCGCAATGATGTGTATGATTTCCCTTTCCCAGTCTTATAATCTCATTTCAGCTGGCTGCTGATTTGTTATTGGTTTGAGTTCATGTTCATTGAGGACACAAGTTCAGCCATGATTGCAATCTGTTTGGCTGAATGCAAAAGTCTAAAGGGCATAAAATATCTGTGTTATGCTAATATATAATATTGTATGTAGAGTTTATATTTTCAGACCACTTCAAGTTAGCAGATGTTTTGATAACATACCTCACTGTGTATGGGATTTGTGCTAACAGACAGATACGTGCATGGATCTGTCCTTTTAATATTAGAAAAGTAATATAGGGGTCTAGAATTTAATCATAACACTTTTCATATGCACCCTGCATTGTGCTCCATGTGTGTCCATCAATTCTTGGTTCCACATTTTGTATCATGTATTCTCTTACCAAGTAAATCTCATTTCCCAGGCACTGTAAACCCTACCAAATGTTGTTGCCCCTTTGCCCTGAAGATGGCAGCATGCCAACTTCTCTTGGAGATTACCACCTTCCTTCGAGAGACGTTCCCCTACATGCCCAGGCCACGTACTGAGCCTCTCGTGGTAAGTGAGCCACAGGAATTAGAGATGGAGACTTTCCCATGAGCTTAATTTCCTCATAAATCTGATTAAAAGCATAGATGGGTGTCAGGAATTTAATTGTGGTGAAGTTTCCACAAAAGGCTGAACAATTAAGATCCACCATTCCCATTATTTTTAACAGAAATCTTAGACCCAGATCTCAGTACCTCCCTAATGACAATTTACCTGACAGGCTGACATGATGTGGCATCATGGCAATTAGATTTTGAAGTTGGTTGCTAAAATATTTTGTAGCTCTCCAATGAAATGAATCAGTGAAAAGCTATGCAGCAAAGGAGAAAATCCATATGGCTCTTTGTTGACTATTTTACCACATAATAAATGGTAGTGTTACAAAACCACGGGGTCTTAGAGGTGAAAATGCATCTGACTATAACAGATGTGTGGAAATTAAGAACATCCTGGGTAATTAGGATCCATAGACTCTATGTGTCTGAGCCACAAGAAATGCTTCTGATTAATAATTTTTCACACTCTGCTGTGGGAAAAGGAGAGGAGCACTTGCTGGATAATGAGAAGCTGGACGAAAACTCAGTCTCACTGGGTATCAGAAATATTAGCATTAGCCTGACTTTTTGAATGTACTGAACAATTATGGCCCCATAACATTCAGGAAATCATCTGAACTGAATGTTATATTTTGAGTTAGAAATGGGTTAATGGGGGTTTCTTTGTACAAAGAAAACTTTCTGGCTTGCTTGTGGTTTTAAAGAGAATTGGGCATATAAAGATTTGTTTCCTTTTTGTTGTTATTGCTGATAAAGGCAAATCACTCCATCCAAACTAGTTAGGCTGAGTTGCTTTAAGTTTTGCCTTCAATTGCAATGTGATCTGAGTGCATCTCTCAATACTCTTGGATCATTTAGCAACTTGTGGATGTTTTCATAAAGCTAGGCGTGCACTGTTAGGCAATGAAAGATGAATTAAATCCTTTCAGCTAGTCTGCATCCACATTTATTTGGACTAAACCAGTTAAACTGGGATTTTCAACACTGCCTTATAGAGTTGAGGTGCCCAGTTCCCAGTAAACCAAGGTGCCCAACTCCCCGGAACAACCTTAAACTGATTGTTGTAGTAAGTGCAAGAGTCACCCTCCTGGTGATTCCAGCTATCGGTATCTGAAGGGACATTATATTGCTCTATCCATTATCCTGAAAGGAGGGTGCTTAGCACATTCATCATCGTTAACCAGATCACCTATCGATCAGAAGCCCAGTTGATAGTGCTGTTAATACCTTCCACCATAACAATACCCCCTTGCATTGGGCACACAGTGGTTGAGATCCAAATTCAATTGGGATTTGAAAGTGTATCAGGGTAGAGATGAAGGGAGTAGGCTAACTGGGAATGTAGAAGTAGGGTTCCCATTTGAGGGCAGTTTTTGCTACAATTATAATCTTTTGTTGCTAGAGAAAAGTATAAGGGATCATGCTATTCACATGTTTCTATGGTCCACATGATGCTACAGGACCTGGAGAGCTGCAGGTTGCGTCTGGACCCTGAGCTGGACAGGCACAGGTATGAGAGGAAGATCAGCTTTGCTGGGATTCTGGATGAAAACGAAGATTCAAAAGACTCACTGCACAGCAGCAGCCACACCCTCAAATCTGACACCGGCTGCGAAGAGAAGAAAGGTTTGTCAGCAGAGTGAAGCTTGCATGTGCTTGGGGTTTATGTGATGCTGTATGCTGTGTCTCTCCATTCCCATAGATTGTGTTAAAAAACAGGAAGCCATAGAGCCACATGGCTTGAATAATTTCTGAGCTACCTTTAAACTATAATGTTGTATATGTTGTGTGTGAAAAGCAAAGATTTCTAAATCATCTGGATAATGGTATTAGCAGAACCAAATGGAGGTTCGAAAAAGCAAACTGTGTAAATTCAGTAGTACCATTTGGTGCAGTGCTCAGAAGTATTTGATTTGATTTTTGTATTTTCTTCAATGTGGGGTAAAAGCCACACATGGGCTGAAAGATTGCACCATTCTGTTAAAATACCTACTTGTTCAGAGTTCATGGCATTTAACAGAATTAGTGGTTTAACGCCAGGTCGCTTTTGGTTCTTTACTACTACATGAAAAACACTTAACTATGTGGCTCTTGATGGCTAACAAGTTAATATTACCAACATATTGCGTACTGTACAAGCAAAGCTCAAGCTCACTGTGTTTGCTGAGGGCAGCAGAATGTTTTCCATTTTAAAACCATCTCATGCAAAACCCCCATACTATCTGATGGTACAAGTGTTGCAATACAATACACAGTCAGTAGTTACATTAGTTGATATTAGAGACTGAATGCTCTGGACAGTTACCTGTTGACAGTCCAGTTTGTGTTTTAGGTTAGAAGATTTACAAGGCAAACTGTTTAAAATTTCTTTCGTAACAGAGATGCACAGATATAGACATTCTGTAACAATGTTTTTAAGGGATGGAATTTATGGTTTTGGATTTTGTGAAGAATTATATTTGTGTGCTAAATAATGCAGATCATCCAAGGCTATCCACTGTAGTAGCTTGCTTTTGCAGTCAACCATGAGATTTCCCTTGAATATAAAATTTGAATAGGGCTTTGGATCAGGCCTGTAATGCATTCATATTCATGATAAGCTGCTGTTACATACACAAGTAGATATATTCATATGTGAAATGTTTCCAAAACTCATGTGTAAAACTGTCTGCAAAAGTGTGTGGAATGGACCAGCTACTGATAGTGAAGGCAGCGTCCCATTAAGCTGCAAACAGTCATAGAATCCTAGACCTGGAAGGGACCTTGAGAGGTCATCGAGTCCGGTCCCCTGCCCTCACGGCAGGACCAGGCATCATAGAGCATCCCTGACAGATGTCTATCCAGCCTGCTCATCTTGAATATTTCTCACATAACCTACATCCTTTTCTTCTTGACTCTTGTAAGCAGCCACAGAGGACACAAGTCCCCAGAATTTGATGTTGCCAGACAAATCAGGATGAGAAGTCCCGTACAATTTAGATGGATACAACTTTAATTTTTAAAAAGGCTTCCATAGCAACTGCCTGCAACCATCTAGTGCTGTCAGGCCATCAGACCTTCTGAGGAAAGTAAGGATGGGCTGTCAGGGTAGATGTGGATAGGAGGCCTCCTCAAAACAGTAGGTGCTGCAGGGAATGATGATGGTGAGAACATGGGATTGAGTTTGCCCCTGCATGGTTACTGTGCTGCACACTTTTGGATACAGTGTAAAATCTCTTTTCTCCCAAGAGCAGTTCCAGTTCATTCTACCTAACTAAATTCTCCATGCAGTTTCAAAAGCCATGCTTCACTTCTTGCCGGGAGGTTTGGTGTCATGTCACCATGCAAGTTTTACAAGGCTACTACATTATGCCCAGAGGCAGCTGTGTTTTAGTGGTGGTGAAAAATGATCCTGATATAGAGGCTGCATTTCAGTTTATACATTAGCAAAGCGCTTTGCAGTATTGTACTGAAATATGCTAAACAAATACACAATTTTTTTAAATTGTTCTTTGCTCTGGCTACAGCCTACTCTACTGGGAATTTACTTGAGCTAAAATGTAGCAGATACAAAGAGATCTTTCTGAATCTAAAATTGTCTTGCTGAAAATTGTTGTTGTGTGACTATAACTAATTTTTTCTCACCCGCAGTGACAAAAGGACAGTATCTTTACCCCATTCTTTTTGATAAGTAATAATCCCTTTCTTTCCTTTCATCTCCTCTTGAGTGGTAATTACTTTGCTCGATTGGTCAACCCAGATGTGTCTTAACAGCTAAGCAAAAACTACGATTTTACTATGTCTAACCTGCTACAGGTAGGTCCAAAGCATAGATGTGCCAATTTAGGTTAACAGATAGCCCCCAGAAAGTTTATGTACTAATTGTGTGCTAAGAAGTTTCTACAGACTTCATGAAACATGACTAGGTGTGCCAAAACAGCTATGCATTTCAGGGGAATATCGGCAGCTGTGCTGAGGTTAACAGAATCTAGCCAACTGTAAGTTAAGTCTCAGTTCAGTCACGGAGAATGAGATACTTAAATCACTCAACACTGATTAGTTTGGCTAATTAATAAATAGTGCTCATTAGCTCCAAAAAGGAGACCCATCCAGGCCTATTCCATCGATAGGAGAGATAAACCAGAAAAATGGGCCTCAGGGTGGAATGAGAATATTAAGATGGGGAAATAAGAGGGGTTTTTGAGGCTCAGAAGATTGATTTTTCAAGTCCAAATATAATTATATTTATGTATTTTTCTTATATATACCAAAAAGGTTTATACCAGTCCCATTTGCACTGTGCACCGAAAGGTGATCTCGTGTGTTTTTCTCTGAACAGATCAACAGTTTAATGACTGAGTGTTGCAACATTTGGACTGATGTGCTGCCATTGTTTTGCCTTTGAATTAAGAAGAGAATAAAATGCAAATGATTGGTGCTTTGAACATCGAACCATTTCATGTTTGTGCTCATCAGAAACAAAAAAAGTCTTGGTGTATTTTTAGTGCCTGAAAGCTGCTACCTTGTCTGAAGGAGGGGAACTACATGCTACAGTTTCCTTTAAAACATCCCAGTGATGAAGAACAACATGCAAAGACAGGGATTTATGCAAATCTAACTTCTACTAATCTCGTGAATGAACTAGGTGATCCTGCTTCAGGGGCAGATCTGGGTTTGCAGACCTTTAGTCAGAAGGAGAGTCAGAGAAGCCATGTCTGCATTCGGCATTCAACCACTGGTGGACAGCAGCTGTTGGATGTGCACCAGTGCAAATTCCAAGTTGAGCAAAGAAAGCCACAGTTGGCACCAGCTGAGTCTACTTGAGTTTCAAGCATGAATTAACTCTACTAGTGCCAATTGTGATGTACCTTGTCTTTGCTTGGGGTTTCTGCCAGTGCAGCTCACCCCTTTGCTGGACATCAGTGGTCAAAACAGGGTAAATCGCAAGTATAAACAAGCCCAGCGCTGATGTAACATGTTTACAGGAAGAAGATTCTGAGCACATTTCTGAAAAGCATCCCATCCTGAGTGATAGATAGATCTGCACTGGTGCTGGCTGGCATTGGAGGGAGCCTCTTGCCCATCTTCCTTGACAGAAGTCAAGTTGCTGTAATACAGGCTGACAATCAGGAGTCGGTGGGACGGGGGGGGACTAGGATTTTTTTAAAATGGGAGAAAAGTAAGGGGGAAAAGTCCTCTTTTATTCTTTCAATGCAGTTTCCAGCAGGAAGATCAGGATAGGAGGCTCCCGCTTGCTCCAGATTAAAGGAACCCGCAGTTTCCGGGTGAAGAAGGGGGGTTCCCTGTCCAGCATTCGCCGGGCCGGCAGCCTAAAGAGCACCAAGTTATCACGGCAGGACTCAGAGTCTGAGAATGAGGAGCTGCAGCTGTCCCACAGCAGGGACACTGTCACTGACATAGGTAACATAGATGAGATGGGCTAAAAAGGGAGTGGGGCTTATTAGGCAGCATCCAGATTCTGATATGATTAAAGCAGGTCCAGAAACAATAAATAAATATAAAGATTCATTAGAGTAGGAGAAATCGCCGTCCCTATGAGTTAAGCAGTTGTCTTTTCCCTCCTTATGGAATGCCTAAGCTAACACCCAGGAAGGCCAGCGTTCAAATCTTGCCATTGGTGCACACTGGAATGTAAATTCTACTCCACAGAAAAATTTTACATTTAAATCTCAGTGTTAGTGTATGAACTCTTAAAATACTAAAATACCAGACTGCCAGCCAATTTCATGCTGTGGTTAGGAGGAGATGTGCACACGTGTATGCGTGCGCACACGTGAATCATATGATAATATAGATATATAACATTTACAAATCATATATTATGTATATGACATTATATGTGATATATATATAATATTATTGTGTTATACATTTTATTATCCACGATAGTAGATATTGCATGTGTATACATGCATATTTTATATTGTATGATTATATATATGCACATTTTATATAATATATCATATAATATTCTAGACATGCATGTCATATGAGAGTGTAATAGACTGTACAATTATTTTATATACAATGTAGGGATGTAAGCGACTCATTGACTCAACTAGTCGCTTCCCCCACCCTTGCTGCCTCTGTCAGAGAGAGGCAGCAAGTGGGGGAGCAGTCTTAAAAACTGTCTTTGTGCGGGGGGTAGGGGTGCAGTGGGGAACTGGCAGTGCTTCTGCCTTTGAAATGTAGCAAGAGCGGGGCTCTTGCTACATTTCAAAAGCAGAAGAGCCACAGGAGCAGGGGGGTAGCTGGGGACTCAAGCAGTGCCCTGCTGGCCCCGCACTCCCAACTTTTGAAATGTACAACAGCCCCAGAGGGCTCCCCATGGTGCTTCTGCCTTTGAAATGTAGCAAGAGGCAGCGTCAACTATTCCATTAGCTGATTAATCTAAATTTAACGTCCTTACTACGATGTCCTTCAAAAATTAGGTCCTTATAAATTTATTTTATGTCCACATCACAAGAAATCTCTGTCACAATTGGCACAAAGTGATAGGGATGTCAACAAAGATGTCAAGGATTGGATAATGACTGAGGCTGAAGTAACATCCCAACCCCAGAGGCCCTTCTGACCCTGTCAGCTGTCCCTCTCTCGTGGCTCAATAGGAGAGCTAATTCCTAATCTGGATACCTTTGCAAACCAGAAATTCACTAGAAAAAGTAAAAGAAGACAGGACTAACCTGAGTTAAGCCAGACCTTAATGATATTCATGGTAAAATGCCTCCCAAAGCAACTTCTGTTCTCAAACGTGGGTGTTATGGAAGACTCCTGGTGGCTGCAGGAAACATTGGGATCAGTTCAGTGACAAGTCAGAGCTCTCTCCCTTGCCCTAGTTCTCTTGAATTAGCATGCATAGAGTGTGGATTTTTTCCCCTTTATATTATTGTCTTTTCAATGGTGACATTGCCTGGTGGCGGCGGCAGCAGCAGGCTGATTCCACTTCAGGTTGGATTTTTGTTGACGTTTGTAACCACACGGTCCAGTTAGTGCAGATCATTGAACTAATTTGCAGCATCTTAGTGATGCCAGGAATTTGTTTCCAGTATTTTTACTCCCTCCCGTCTCTCCCAAAAAGGGAACAATGCTCCCCACTGACTAGCTGGCAAATTAACAGTGACTGTGAATGCTGCTTGTAATTGCCAGTCCAGCTGATGGCAGGTGGGAGGGTTCCAAGTGCAGTCGGTTCTATGCACGGTGATTCGTCTCATCAAGGCTGGCCTGGCTTACAAGCACTTTCCCTAGCTTTTAACACATGGGGTAGCCGAGAAAACAGCCACATTATGGGGTGTTTTTCTTTTGAAGAAGGGAGCCCTTGGAGTGCAAGTGAGCCCAGCATTGAGCCTGAAGTGCTGAGTAGCACAGGCACGGAGGAGAATTACCATCGAAACATGTCGTGGCTGCATGTAAGTACAGGTCCCTTGAGATGCTCGCCGACCTAGCACTTTGGGGTTTCAAAATGAATGATTATGACACACGAGGGGTAAACTGTTCACAATTCACGCTTAGTTAGCATAGCATTAGGGCTGGCAAGTGTCCATAGGCTGCAGCTGAAGAAGAGTGGCTGCTCCCCATCTGTAAAAAGGAGATAATACTTCTTGTCTCCCACCACTTCTCTGTCCTCTTGCTTTAGATGATAAACTTTTTGGCCTGGGATCACCCCTTGCCATGTGTGTGCAGCACTTAACACAGTGGGGCTGCAGTCTCAGTCAGGCCCTCTCTCTTTACCTGAACAGCCTCCTAATCTGAGTACCTTTGCAAATTCACTTAAAAAGAAGACAGAATTAACCTGAGCTCTGTGGCCCCGAACATCTGAGCTTCTCAGAGTCCTCGGTGTATTTATCCTCACAACAGAACAGTGCTATTATTTCCAGGTTGCAGGTGGGGCACTGATACTCAGACCAAGTGACTCCCAGGACACTGAGCCCAGACCTTCCCACTCCTAGGCGGATATCCTAACTGCTGGTCCATCCTTGCTGTCACTCACTGCTGTAGTACTAATAATGACCATATCCACTGTAGAAATGCCAGTACATTGGCTTGACTCCTAGTCTGAGCCACCCGAAGGTACAGTCATTGGCGGACAACTTGATCCCCTTGCATCTGGTGGAGAGTGCAGTGGTGCATTTTCCCATGATCAGCATAGACCCACTCATCAATTCAAGGCATAGACTAGAGGGATCTAAGAATATTGCTGTGACTGTGCCTGCCTGGTATTTAGTCTACACAGATGAAAGCCTGGAGAATTTTAAGGAGTGTTGTGGAATAAAGCCAGGGTAAAACAGAGTAAGGGCATTTACTAATGCCTGTCTAGATCCCTTGATCTGAAGGTACCTTCCAGTCCCCAAGTGCTGCAGGAGCTACTCCTACCCTGCAGAGCTAGCAGCTGCAGGGGGCCCCTAGATGGCGTACCAGGGGCTGGGTTTATTTCTGTTTGGGAACAGGGAAGCCCTAATGACCTCCTCTTTGAATGGAACCAACTCAGAACCGCAATAGGGCACCTAGTGTTTAATGGTGGTCAAATATTTGACCGGTTCTAACCCTGACTCTCCCCTTTTTTTTTTTCAAATGGGGGTCAGTAACAAAAGAGATTTTACATGAAATGAAGGGAACGCTGCTCATCCTGGGCATTCTCTCTCTGCCAGACTAGTGCTCCTGTACTTGGAGTAACTCTCACGCACCCCCTTTGGGTTCCAGGTCATGATCCTGCTGTGCAACCAGCAGAGTTTCATATGCACCCATGTTGATTACTGCCACCCGCACTGCTACCTCCACCACAGCCGCTCCTGCGCTCGCCTAGTCCGAGCCATCAAACTGCTGTACGGTGACACTGTGGATTCACTCAGAGAAAACAATGCACTGAACAACGTGGCAAGAGGCAAAAAGCAGAAGGAGGTGAGAAGGACAGTGAAGGACCCAGTTCATTACAAGATTCTTTTCGTTAGTTGCACTGAGTGTCACCCAAACTATGGCCCCAGTTCAGCAAGATGCCTAACCTTGTGACAAACTTTAAACCTGTGATTGTCTCATTGGCTTCAGTTGGACTGCTTTTGTGCTTAAAGTATGGCAGCTTCTGAAATCCCTGGGTTATTCAGGGACCATAACCAGCTGACATTTATACATTCCTGAGCTGAACCAGACTGGATGCAGATTTTCTGAATACATGTAATATGGGAGTCTCATAGGAATCATTCAGGTGTTCAAGTGGTAATAACAACCCTTTAATTTGAAGCAGAAGTATTTGTGTCCTTTGACACTCATAAAATCATAAAATCTCAGGGCTGGGAGAGACCTCTGGAGGTCATCAAGTCCAACCCCCGGCCCAAAGCAGGACCAACCCCAACTAAATCATCCCAGTCAGGGCTTTGTCAAGTCAGGACTTAAATCCTCTAGGGATGGAGATTCTACCACCACCCTAGGGAACCCATTCCAGTGCTTCACCATCCTCCTAGTGAAATAGTTTTTTCTAATATCCAACCTAAATAATATCCCCATTGTTCCTTGTTCTGCCATCTGCCATTACTGAGAACAGCCTCTCTCCATCCTCTTTGGAACCCCCCTTCAGGAAGTTGAAGGCTGCTATCAAATCCCCCCTCACTCTTCTCTTCTGCAGACTAAACAAGCCCAAATCCCACAGCCTCTTCTCATAGGTCATGCGCTCCAGCCTCCTGTTTAATTCACTTCATAATCTCACCAAAGCAAAGATTTCATCGTCACCTCTCTGGGTGGAATTTTTTGCTCTGCATCTGTAATGCCAGCAGACCCCGGTTGCCTGTGGGTGGAATTAAACCTGGGACCTCTAGAGCTTAGTGCATGAGCCTCTGCTGCAGTGGTGGGGAACCTTTTTTGGGTCGGGGGCCACTGACCCACAGAAAAATCAGTTGGGGGCCACACACAAGTGAGAAGCAAAAAACCCCACCCAAATCCTCACTGACGTGACCCTCAAGGAAGAAAAAGACACTCTCCATGTTCCCCTCGCACACCAGAGCCTTGGAGGGCTCAGGCTAGTAGATTTTGTGTGCTCCAGCTCCATGGGCTCCCCAATGCTGTGGGAGAGCCCTGAGCCTCAGGGGCCAGATCTAGGCAAGCCAGGGGCAGCCTGAGGTTCCCCACCCTTGCTCGATTGCATGAGCTAAAAGCCAACTACTGCTCAGCGAAGGCTGTAGAGAAGACTCATTATTCTCTCTGTGGTCTCAGTGCCACTAAATGGGACAGTGCATCTCACCCAGCAGGTGGGTGGGTTACAATCACAGAACGGGTGATTAGTTGCCTGTTCATTTGGATCAATGAATGATATATTGATACAGAACAAAGCACAAAGGGAACAAATTAAAGAATGCAGAATTACTACTCATCGGAATGCTAAACGATGCTCATGTCCCCTGACACAAATTGCAATGCTGAAGTTATTTCAGCTCAAACATTGAATTCCACTGCAAAATGGGAAGCTATACTATTTCATAGACCATGTCTGGGCAATAATGCATCTGTGCATACAAACATAAAGCTGGGGCTCTTTACATAGGAAAACCCTAAAACCTTTATTTCTATCTACTACATTTCTTTTTATGTGTTAGCTCATAAAACTTTGTCGTGCTGTGACGACTCTGGCAACTCCCTAGCATATAGCCAAGTCCTAGCTGACACTATGCTCTCATTTGGCAGCAGGAGAAAGTCAGGAGGGTTATAACACTTGACGCCTGTTTGCGACCTCTGTGGGGGGGGGGGAGCCCCTGTGTTAGTTGATAGGTTGCCACTATAAAGTCAAAAGCCACACAATGCGCTGGGGAAACTGTGGTGCTCAGGATATTGAATATAACATGGCTGGCAACAGTAAGTCCCATTTCTCCTTATCACTGGGCTACATGATAATCAGCTTGGTTTGACTTTCAAGCAGCAGTAAATTCATGTGCAGGTACCTACTGCTGCTTATGTTTCCCTGAGAAGAAAGGAGAATAGTTGATGGATCGGTGCACTCGCTAGGAGAGTTTAGATTGGAATTTGTGTGCTCTTGACTTTTAACCTTCTGAAACACTCGTGTTCTAAAATTCATACCTTTGTAACCTTTAGATGGGAGAATTATGGGACACTTTCAGGGAACACATTCAAATTTCTGACTTGGCTTTTTGGCTACTGCTTTGGTCTTGTTAAGGGAAGTAATATTAAAATTCGATTTTTTAAAAAACCTTTAGGATTAGGTCATCTTGCTGGGTGCTGAATACGCCAACAGAAAAAAAAAGGCCTTATGTGGACAGCTTCAGATCCACAGCTTCAGCATCCACTTGAATTAGATTCGCCGGCTTTACAAATTAGATGTCGTCAAGATGAATAACTGAATTCCGTTGATGGATTTTTTTCAGTGCTCGGACAAGTCGTGCCTGAGAACCCCCTCTCTGAAGAAGAGAGTGATGGATATCAACTTGGAAGGAAAGAAGGACTCTGGAATGTTGAAATACATCAGGCACCAGGTATTGGTTCTCTTTCTCTTACCCACCACAGTGGCTTCTGCCTTGCCCTCCAAGAGGTCTTGCAGTGGGAGAAGGAAGGATTATGGAACCTGTGCATAGAATAGGAAGAACTGGAATGTGTGACTGCTCCTAAATAACACTGTGGAAGTGAATGGTATCCTGAATGTGTAGGAGGTGCCTAAGATTGAGCTCAAGCAGCTGCTAAAAGAACCCTGCCCAAAGATTTCAATTAATACATGCAAATTCTAACCCCATTAACAACTGAAGGGGCAATGGAAAAGGAAAGGAAGTTGGAGTCTGGGCCTTTAAGTGTCTACATATTTTCATGCCTCAAGTAATAAGGTATCAAAGCATGTATTTAGAAACCAGTTGTGAATTTGCTGCAGTGATGGTTTGTGATGGATATTTTTAGTAGTGCATGTGCTGCTATCTTTGCCTTCCGTTCTTCTGATTTATCAAAGTTTCAGTCCCTGAGTCAGAGATCAGCAAAAATAGCACAGGGCTTAGGGAATCAGCCTCACACCACAATTAACAAACAACAGCTAGTCAAGATGAAGAGTTTTCAGACTGAAATATGCTCACATACAAGTATGTTACGTTCATATCAGATTAATTGAATCTGCTAAAATCAGAGACTGGGGATAATTTATGATCAGATAAAAGAGTAAAATCAGTGAGTATGTTACTCGTTAACAATAGTTTACTCAACTCTGCTCCGAAACACACTTTCATTTTCTGCAGGTAATGAGCCTGTCTCCGGCTCCTTTGTCACTGTTAATCAAGGCAGCTCCTGTCCTCACAGAGGAGATGTATGGGGACATCCAGCCTGCAGTGTGGGAGCTGCTGCTCAGTGTGGATGAGCACATGGCTGGAGCAGCAGGTAAGAGAACCAGATCCAGAGACTGGTATTGTCAACTCAATGCCCATCTGTTGCAGATGTCAGGGCCTTGCCGATCAGCTTCCTGTTGGAGGAGGAATCGGTGACTCTGAGTCTGGGTATGTTCTTAGGGCAACTTATTTATGCTATACCTGTCACAAAGCGCAGACAGACAATCTCCTGTTTGGGTATCCCAGCCAAGACGTCAGTGCCTGATTCAGAGGAACCAGCTCTGCTCCAGGAATTGATTCTAATTAGAGCGATTAAAGGATGCTTTCCTGCCGTGTGCCACAGCCCTACCGCAAACAGAAATGCATCACAAAACTTAACAGTAGTTAGTGTCTTCAGTGTTGCTAACCCTGAAAGCTCAGCAGTTCTGAGATTGGCCCAAAATCAGGAGATCCTTAAAACAAAGATGACATGGTGGATTTGGGTCGGTTTTGGTGTTTGAACTCCCCTTCTCCTCCCCACTGGCCCAGTACATGTATTGCCAACTCTCCCAGATTCATCCTGTAAAACGGTCCGTGCTGCTGGAGCTCTTGCTAGAGGACCCAGCCGAGATCATGTAATGGAGATGTGTATAAAATCCTGCCTGATGGGCTGGAGCTTCCATCTTATTCCCGAACCTTCTAATTAATTGTGTGCATCCAGCCCCTCGTCTTTCCACCCCACAGCCCATTAATTAATCTGCCCCAGCCTCAGATCTTCCACTTGCCTGTCAGTCCACCTCTGCTCCTCCTGTGGCTCTAGGGGTTATTTATCCTCCTGCCACCCTTCCTAGGCTTGGCCTTGCAGATGTGTGTGAGGATAAGCAGAGAGCAGATAGAGCCATTTTTCACAGGGGAGTGGAGGGATTGGAGCCCCCCTAAGCTGCTGGGCGCTTTCTGCTCCCCCTCCTCTCCTGTGAGAATGGTGCAGCTGCTCTCTTCCCTACTGTCCTACCCCAAACTCCTATAGCTCTTGAAAGAAGCCTGAGGCAGAGAACTCTGCCTGCTTCCTGGCACAGCTCTGCTTGGTTACTGTTTCCTAGGAGGTGGGGAGGTGGGGCAGGCAGCCGATTTACAGGGAGTTGACCATGGGCAGAGCTAAAATTTGCTTGAGGGTTGGAGCTCATTGTGAGACCAGTTCGGTCTTGGCTGAAATCCCATGGCTCAGGAGGAGATGGAGAGTTGATAGAGCTGTTCCCATGCCGCGCCACGTCAGCCTCTGAATAGCAGCACTGCCTGGTGAAACCTGCCCTAACATTATCTACTTCTTAAATATTAAAGCAGTTTAGCCTTAACTCACCTGCCTAGCTCTGGGTTGTATCATCTGACAAAATCCTTCTGCCTGTCAATGGACAAGCAGAAAACTCCATGAGCTTGTACTCTGAGAGTTTGTTGCAGAGTTTGGGGGCGGGGGAGGGGGCAGGTTAACAGCCTCCCAATGAGATGTAGGACATGTCCAAAAGTCTCCAGGGAAGATAACGGGGTGGTGGAACCCAAAAAGGCACAGAGCAACCTTGTAGCTTGGCTTCTGGGTAGAAGAAGGGATACCAGCTGCCCAATTAAGAGAGGTCTGAATGTCTGGGACTTTCTCAGTAAATGCCAGGCAGACAGGCTGGCAAGCAGCAGCTACCTTCAGGGCTCCTGGGGTGAACCAGCTCCAGGCATCTAGCCATACTTTGAAGACTGTTATCTGTGCAAGTCTGTGAGCATTGATATTTGCTTGTGAGTAAACAGGTCACACATTTTCTGACCATTCCTTCACCCAGTGGCTCCAACAGCAGAACACCAGCTTTTGCATCCAGCTCCATTCCCCTCACATCACTGTGATAGGGAGCCTTTGTGAGAGAGGATGACACTTGAGATTCAACTTGACCCACTTCCAACAAATTTTGACCTATTTAATTTTAATGTCTCTGGGTCCAGCTCCCAACTCTCTCCTATATGTAGTTTGTAAGCTCTTTGGGACAGGGACCATCCTTTTTTTCTGTGTGTTTGTAGACAAAGTAGGGTGCCCAACTCCTTTGCATTATGTTCTCCAATGCCCAGGAGTCTGACTGTAGAGGTTATTTTAGACACCGGAATTTAAAAATCCTTGGCATTTTTGTTCACCATTATAACCGCATAGTGACGGCACTTAAGGAAAGAAAACACAAACAACTATTTCTTAATTAACACTTGTATGGTTTGCCCACAGGCCACTGACTTTCAGATCAGTTCAGTAATGCTTTAGGCCTTGTGTGTGGAGCTCTTCTGTGAGATTCTTAGCACCCTTCACTCCCCCTACTTGGAAGAGCAACTCCCAGAATTGTTCAGCACCTTGCAGGACTGAGACCTAAATCTCATTATCAACCCTTTTTATTTTTATCTAAAAGTTACTAAATGCACTGTAAATATTTGGATTCTGCACCTGTCTGGTCCTTTAGGGAGCTGCAAAGTATTCATTCATTGGTTTTCTTCTTATTTTTTATCTCAGGACAATTTATTATTAGATTAAAAACTAATGATCTTTGTCAATGCATTGTGACATTCCCAATAATTTAGTTACTGTCTGTCTATAATTGGAATATTCCTTTATGCAGATCTATACAGTAGGAAAATAAGATCCTGGAGTGGGAGTCAAGAAATCTAATTTCTTTTCCCAGCATTGCCACTGATTGGTGAACTTCAGAAAGGCACTAAAATCTTATGTGCCTCAGTTTCCCCCTCTGTCCTTTGTAAAATGCTTTGCTTTGGAAAGTCCTAAAAAGTGCTGCTGCTGCTGCTTGTTCATTATTATTGATAAATGAATCATGGGCTTACTTTTTATTCTAAGCTAATCATTACTGAGGTTTTCATGAGAACAAAAGTATTCTCTGTTTTAAAAGCAGCTTTGCTAAAACCTTTTTATGAGCAGTTGTAATGGCTGTGATAGACGGAATGACACTGATTCGGTTTTATGAAGCAAAGCACTTTTTGCTGGTCCAAGTATATTGCTGATCTGATTTTCTGCGGAGTATATCTTTAGGGGTTTTTTTTAAATGACTTCAATGTGCTCTCCCTGCAGCTGCCATGTTCCTGCTGTGTGCTGTGAAAGTGCCTGAGGCTGTTTCTGATATGCTGATGTCCGAATTTCGTCACCCTGAGACTGTGCAACGATTGAATGCTGTTCTCAAATTCCATACTCTCTGGAGATTTCGCTATCAAGTCTGGCCTCGGATGGAGGAGGGGGCGCAACAGATCTTTAAGGTAGAGGAGGAGAATAAACACAGTGTGTCTGTGGGACAGATGTATTGTGACACGAAGACAAGGAACTCTTCTGCCAACATTAAATTAGAAGATGATGCAACGTTTTCATGATTATTAACAGAAATATCTTGTGCCTTTTATAATTAAATGTGTTGGGCTAAATATATAGGACCTGATTTGACCATTGCTTTTGCAGTTGGGTATTTCGTGCCTCAAGCGAGAATATGGTCAATATTAATCATGGGTTTTCTTTGACTAATGGGATTGGCCCGTTGAGTTGTCTGTTCACTTTTAATCTTTTACAAAGATTTGATACATCCCTGAAGATCATACACTGTTCTCCAAACTACTGTAATTTTTAATGATATAATGGACATATCTGGGAAGTGGGCTCCTTCACTGCAGATTGATACATGGGTTGAATCTCTCTAATTTGGCACTCTCTGGTTTGGCAGCGTCTGTGGTCTGTCCTGATTTCACTTAGCCAGATGTTCGCTTATCGTGGGTTTGGCCGTTTCCTGCGGTTCCTATAAAATTTGTTTACAGCCACCAGTCCTGGATCTCAGTGTTCTGTGCTGTTATTTAGCTTTAATTTATCCCTACGTGTCTTCTAAAATCCCAGTAACCAGTTGGTAATAATATTGACCTCCCGTGGGCCAGCAAATTCTCTGGTTTGGCACCAGTCAGGTCCCCAAGGTTCCAGACTAGAGAGGTTCAACCTAAACCAGGTATCTTCTAGTGTCCATCTTAAAGGAACAGATGTCTTCTTGAAAATCACTGCAAGGGTATTGACCCTTTGATATACCACAAATAATTGTTATGTAACATTTGAGGAGTAAAAGTGATTAATTTGGAAGATTTTCTTCCTCAGTTATCTGTTTCTCATGGTGGTTGAAAAGTCCTGATTATAATCGGTGATGTAACGAGAGCCCCAATGGTTGACATGATGTTATGCAAAAGAATCCGTGTCCTGCAATTCTGTGGTATTACAGTTCCTGGTTCCTTGTGTTAAGTTTGGGATTCAGTTTTTATAATGGACAGTGCAAAATAATTTCAGATTTTTTTATCTTTTGCCTAAACTGCTTTATTGTTTTAAAACATATTGTTAATACTGAATGCAGTTCCCCTTCACTCTGTCCCAGGTTGCAGAAGGAGGCTAGAATCCCAAGGGGAGTCGTAATCAATAAGCATTTAAATCCACCACTTAAAAGTTCTCTTTCCCTTTGCCTGATTTTCTCTCCTTGGGTTTTCTTGCAGATTCCTCCTCCAAGTATCAACTTCACCTTGCCCTCTCCAGTACTGGGCATGCCCTCTGTGCCCATGTTTGATCCCCCATGGGTTCCACAGTGCAGCGGGAGTGTGCAGGACCCAATTAATGAGGACCAGTCTGTAAGTAGAGCGTTCCCTAGAGGGGATGTTGTTATTGCTTAATAGCAGATTATCCTCCTGCTTTTGATAGGTGGGGATGAGGAGGGAGTGGGGAAGCTAAAGAAGACAAAATCGTCTAAACGCTGAATTTCCTTACTTGTGCAGTTTACAAGAGCACTTTGAGTACATTATCAACATAGTGCCTGGGCATCACAAATGCAACATTTATATTTTTCTTATTTGTCAGCAAGAGGTTTAAGACAAGATATCCAAACAAGAGCTTCCTTGGGAATCTTTATTCAATTAACAACTACCTGTCGCTATGCAAGTGTGTGCAGATGGGTGGCTTCGAGCTTTAGTGATTACATGTTACATAAAAGTGGCCCAAAACACATGCTGTGTGAAAACCAAACTGATTGCTTCAAGTTGCTTTCTTTCTTCTCGCTTTTCTGGCAGAAGTCATTTTCAGCCCGGGCGGTATCTCGTTCCCACCAGCGAGCAGAGCACATCCTGAAGAACCTGCAGCAGGAAGAGGAAAAGAAGCGCTTAGGCCGGGAAGCCAGTCTGATCACGGCCATTCCCATTACGCAGGAGGCCTGCTACGAGCCCACCTGTACCCCAAACTCAGAGCAAGAAGAGGAAGGTGCGCTCCAGAGCCAGGAACTGCCTGCCAGGGACTAATAAGCACATGCCTCCAACATGGAACAGATCTTAGCGGAGCAGGGAGGAAAGAAAGTGATCCATAATGGTAGGGAAGACCTCTCTTTAATAGCCTCACCATTTTGGATCATGCAGTGGAACTGGTTCTGAATCACTTTCAGAACCTAACAGCACCACCCAGGTATAAAGCATCCATGTCAAAAAATCAAAGGTTCAAAAATGTGTAATTGAGAATTAGTGTAATAAGGACCCAAACTTCTGAACTGTTGAATGCTACCTGCAAAAAGCCGGGTGTCCTCAGCTCCCACTGGCCAATAGTTGGGGACTCTCAGCACCTCGCAGGAGGCATTCAGCACCTGGCCCTGTCAGCTCCTTACTGCATAAGAATAAAGGAAACTGAAAACTTAGCCTTTAGGTTGAGGATTTTCAGGGAGTCAAGCTATTGCCATAAAGGGTTGGTTAAATGTTCACTTTTATCACATTGCAACTACATAGATATGCTGATGTATAGGGCAAGGCGAGCAAGGCAAATGCCTTGTGCCCTGCGCTTTCGAGGCCTCGTGCTGCTGAATATTCACCATCCACCAGCCAGGCCTGGGGTCCCGCTCCCAGCATCCTGCCTTGGGCCCCACAAACCCTTTGGCCAGGCCTGCTGATGTCCTGTGATGTCCATTGCTGGGTATGCAATGGAAAGTCTGCACAGAATTGTGGCTGTGGAAGTGCACCCAGAGAGCACCTTACAGGAAGCACAACTAATTGCCTAATAGTGTGGGTTATTAGGATGTAAAATAATCGTCTAACGGAAGCTGTGGAGCTGCATCACCGGAGTCAGCTGACTCAGCAAAGTACTGGGTAAAATACGTTAGGGAACAGGCCTGCTCTATCTCCCAGGGATGGACAAAATGACCTAGGTCATCTTTTTAGCTTCTAAATTGTGCACTTCACAAGAAGCCTGACTTGAATTGTTCCCTGTTCCAGTCTGGCAGCATGTTGCTTCTCCCGAGGAGGTGTCCTGAATTGTGTCAGTCGAATTTATGGACCAAAATTCACATCTCCCGTTTTCTTTGTCAGTAGAAGAAGTCACCAACTTGGCATCGCGCCGTCTCTCTGTGAGTCCCTCCTGCACCTCCAGTACTTCTCACAGGAACTATTCCTTCCGTCGTGGTTCTGTCTGGTCAGTGCGCTCAGCAGTCAGTGCAGAAGGTGGGCATTGACTGTGCATTTGTTTTTAAGTCTCCTGGGAAGTGTAGCTATTCATTCCTATTGATGCACCGTCTTGCTTGATCGTAACCAAGCCGCACCTGCTTTTGTGAGGCCTGCTTGCATGCTCAGGAAGTTCTGGACTAGTCAGCCCCATGCACTATGATATTGCTGTTCATTCCCACGTAGCTTCTCTCCAGTTCTAGAGTTTCATTGTGAGTTACGGCTGAGTTGTGTCAGGTGAAGCCTGCCGGGTGGAAAACTGTAACTGAAAGGGCTTTTACTAACAGCACATTGGCTAATGCATGTCTTTTACTCCTCTCTGCACTCTAGATGAGGAACACACTACAGAGCACACTCCAAACCATCATGTGCCACAGCCCCCCCAGGCAGTGTTCCCAGCATGCATCTGTGCAGCTGTGCTCCCCATTGTACACTTGATGGAAGATGGAGAAGTCCGGGAGGATGGAGTAGCAGGTGCTAACCTAGATTAAACATTCATGGACTCTTAATCAGAGGTTGGAAAAATCTTTAGCAGTGTAAACAATACTTCAGAGTACTACGAGCAGCTAGCATCAGAATCAAGTTATTAATTGTACCCTTGCTTTTTGAAAAACCTAGAAAATTGCTCACAACAAATGTTAAAAGAACAGTATTAAGGTTGTAAAGTCAAGCCTTCAGAATTTAGAAAATGCCAGAGACAGTATTGTCTGTGGAACCTTAATGTGACCCTCTTGTGTGTGTGCCTTATGATACAGCCTGTATTTTCCTGAGCCCATCGTATTCTTTCCCTAGGACTTCTGCGTCATTCAGTGCACAGAATGAGCAGCTATTCAGTGTCTTTACTGTTCAGTGTATGGGCCCAGCCCTTTTTTACTGCACACTATGCAAACCCTGCTCTGAAGGCAGAATTGTTAATTTCCTCATGGGCTTTTCTGTGGCACTTCATTATGACAGTATGTGAGCACGTCACAAACATTAATTAATTTACCTCCACGTCTCAGCACTCCACACTCTGGAGGGCTGAGATGTGAAGATACTTCAGCCATGACCCAGGTCCAGTCTCACCCCCACCTTTGCCTCCTTAACTAGTGCACTAGTCTGAATCCCAGGCTCCTCCCTTTAGTCCTCCACCCCACCTGGCTCCTCACGCCTGTGCACTTGACTCAGGCAAATTCCTCTTCTTCTTTTGCTTTGCTTGGGGACCTGCAGGAGAATCACTGAGAGCACTGGAGAGTTAGTCCCCTGCAGCCCTGGGATGGAACATACTCAGTGCAGAAAGAACCTTTGGAAAAATCTAGCTGCTAAATTGTACTGAGCATGTGCAAACTGACCTTTTCAGCTGCTCAGAACTTGGCCAGATTTCAGGGGTGGGGGTGGAGGGGAGGAATTTTGATCATGGCAGAAGGCACATTTCTAGCATTAGGATGGGACACCTGCCAAGCTTTAAGTCTCTGCTCTAAAGCATGAATTTGTCAGAGCTTCTTAATGAAACAATTCATCCTCAAAAGTGACAATAATTTTTGCTTAAATGTACCCAAAATATTCAGCCTGAGCTAGACACTCAGCCTGGAAAATATCAACCCACACAGTTGAAGTTTGGCAAAGTCGTGAGCAATTGAAAAGAAGATCTTCCAATGGGAAGTGTCGGGCAGTTTTACTATAGGCATCATTAGCTGTGCTGCCTCTAATTCCACTTATAAATAGTGCATAAAGAGTTTATAAATGATTATTAGATCTTACAATCATGTTACAGGCATGAACAGTGTGTGTGAGAGTTGGTTATAAGCCTGACTATAGAAAATTGTATAAAATGCTATTGCCAAGCTCTGGGTTTTGGGCAGTCTTTTCTAGTGGTTGGAGTAGTGGGTATAGACTGGCCTTAGATTCAGGAGTGGGTTGAGGGCAGCACTTAAACTGGGGCCCTCGGGAAAGGCCATGGGTTTAGAGCCAAGGTCAGGGCCTGTAAACCAGCCAAATCAGGGTTGCCATCAAAGTCTGGAAGCAGGCCACAGTTTAAAGCTGAGTTAGAGTCAGTCCAAGGTTCTGCTGTCAGGAGGCAGATGCAAGGCTGGAGCAGAGACAAAATAATGCCTGGACAAGGTGGAAGCAGATTGGAACAAGGTTTGGACAAGGCTGGGGCTGTGAGTTTGCCTCACAGTTATAAGCCATGATACTACCCAACACACACTCTTGCCTTGTCAAATTCCATAACAACTAATGAATTATTAAAACATCTATTGATATTATATTTTCCCATTTGTAAATGGGTCCTTGATAGAAATATGTGCAACTGCTGTTTTTTGTTTTCTCTTTTTGCAAGGCTCTTTTGGCCAACTAAAGCACCTGCCATACTTGGCTCAAGGCTTTCTTTTTAGATTTGTGAGTCACCTCCTTTGTGTTGATGATTGCTCTGTATTCTGAGGGGATGGGGTTGTTGCTATTAGGGATGTAAGTGACTAGTCAGCTACCTAATAACCATATTCTTATCAGGTGTTGAGTTGTGACTCAGCTATTCACTTCCTCCCCGCACCCCTCACTGCCTCTACCAGAGAGAGGCAGCAAGTGGGGGAGAGGGGGAGCAGAAGCCGGTGCTGTGGAGAGCCAGCTTAAAAGCCGATTCCCCCCAGCACCATCTCTGCAGTGGGGACAGGAGAGGCAGAGACGTAGTGTGGGGACCAGGTGCCAGCCAGGAATCAGCTCGCGCCCGCTCGGCTCGTGCCTGGTCCTCCTCGCTGCACCTCTGCCTTTTAAGAGCCTAGTGGCTCTTAATACATTTAAAAAGCAGAGGTGCAGCTTCTGGGACCAGGCCCCCTGCTATGCAGTTTCCCGCCTTATCGACTAATCGAGTAGTCAATGGAAATTCCATCGACTACTTGATTAGCTGATTAAATGTAATTTAACATCCCTAGTTGCTATTGTGAAATATTATAGGCAATTTGCAAATGGTTTACTTCGTTATTTTTTATATTTATTATTCATTGTTTGTAAAGTGTGGCTGGCCCCTCCTGTCACGTCCTGTAGCAGAAAGAAGTGGGGTAACGCCATCTAGCTCAGCTTCTGCACACTGAAAATTTCTGACAAGGGTATGTGCCTTTTGAAGGCCTTAGAAGCACAGCAAAAACCGTCGTCTGAGAAAGGGCAGGAAGTGCAGTTTTCTGAGTGAGCACCGAGCATGGTTTATGCTTGGTTGGATGATAAGATAGGTCGGTGTCAAATATTTTAATATAAATATACCTCTGTAAGACTTCTTCGAAGAGGTTCTGACTGATTTTTTTTCTTCCTCCTGTGTAGTGAGTGCTGTAGCCCAGCAGGTCTTATGGAACTGCTTGATTGAAGATCCCTCTACAGTTCTTCGACATTTCCTGGAGAAACTCACAATAAGCAATCGACAGGTAAGTTAGGCTCCACTTTTCTCAGGATAGATATTAAAGAAGAGCTTAGCCATCACTTCAGGCATGAAAATATAAGAGCAAGTAAAATCACTGAAAGGCTAAACAGTCTTTATTATAAGGTGGCTTAGACTACTGACAGACTGATCTTTAGCTGGTAGTGTAGGCCCATTTAAGTCAGTGAGGCTATTCTGATTTATACCGCAAGAGAATCTGGCCCTGATTGTCCAAGATGTCTCAGTGAATCCTGCTGAGCTAGGTGTCCTTAGCTGGTGCAAATGAAGCTAGTTTCATAAGAGCTGCTCTGTTAGACCTTCCTTGAAATACAGGCCTGATAAGGCATCGCCCTGTTGGCAGTGTTGTAGCCATGTTGGTCCCAGGATATTAAAGAGACAAGGTTGGGGAGGTATTATCTTATATTGGACCAGCTGCTGTTGGTGGGACAAGCTTTCAGGCTTACCCAGAGCTCTTCTCTGGGCTTGGGAAAGCTACTGAGAGTGTCACAGCTAAGTATAAGGTAGAACAGATTGTTTAATGTAAGTTGTTAATACCTCTCATTGTAATCCGTTT
Source organism: Pelochelys cantorii (assembly GCA_032595735.1). NCBI lineage: Eukaryota > Metazoa > Chordata > Testudines > Trionychidae > Pelochelys > Pelochelys cantorii. Next base: position 68,351,958 of record CM064332.1, read on the forward strand.
CTCTGCTATGTCTGGTTTAGATTGTAAACTCTGAGACAGGGCTCTACCTCTTTTGTTTGTATGAAAAGTATCATGCAGACTTGCAACACCAGTGACACCATATCAATAAGAACATAGAAACAGCTACATGGGATCAGGCCAATGGTCCATATAGCCCAGCAACCTCTCTTTAAACAGCGGGCAGAAGGAATGAACAGCCAAGGGCAATTTATCAAGTTATCCATCTCCTGTCATCCAGCCCCAGCATCTGGCAGTCAGAAGTTTGGGAATACTCAGAGCATACAGGATTGCATCCCTGATCATCTTGGCTAATAACCATTGATGGGCCAATCCTCCGTGAACTTACTTAATCCTTTTTTAACCTTTATCCTTCACAATCTTCCATGGCAAGGAGTTCCACAGGTTGACTGTGCGCTGTGTGAACAAGAACTTCCTAAAGTTTGTTTTAAACTTGCTGCCTGTTAATTTCATTGGGTGACCGCTAATTCTTGTGTGATGTGGTGGGTACTTTCTGGTTCACTTTCTGGTTCACTTTCTCCACACCATTCATGATTTTACCATATCCGCCCCTTAGTCATCTCATTTCTAAATTGCACAGTCCCATGTGAGGAGTCCCCATACAAATGCTGTTCCATATCCCTCATCATTTTTATTGTCCTTCTCTACACTTTTGCCAGTTCTAATGTGTTCTGTTTGTGAGATGGGGGAGACCAGACCTACACACGTTATTCAAGCCATGGATTTACATAGTAGCATTATGATATTTTTATCTCATCATCTACCCCTTTCCTCATGGTTCCTAACCTTCTGTTAGCTTTTTTGACTCCTGCTGCCCTTGAGTCTGATAGTGATATCAATAATGGTATCGCTACTTCTGACAAAGTGGTTTTTACCCATGAAAGCTTATGCCCAAATACATTTTTTAGTCTTTAAGGTGAATTAATTTTCATATACTCTCTCCAATACTGTCGTAACAGGACTTTTTCACTGTAAGTCAGAACTAGAATTGCTTCAGGGTCTGATGACAGAACTGGGAGGCTGCCAGGGTATTATTTCTAGGTAAGAAGGCGATCCACAATATGAAATAATGAGAACTGGTGACCTAGGTAATCTATTCAATGCCTTTGGACTTGCACTTAGAATTCTAAGTACTCGCCTAACCATATGGTTCCATTTCATGCAGAGGGAGAGCAGGCGAGGATGGAAGTAAACTGTAGAACATTTTGTGATGGAAATTAAAAACTCTTGCTCTTCTTCCAGGATGAGTTGATGTACATGCTGAGGAAGCTCCTACTGAACATTGGAGACTTTCCTGCCCAGACTTCTCACATCCTGTTTAACTACTTGGTGAGTAGCAACCTGTACCAGCCATTAGTCTAATCTTTGACTGCCCGTTTCCGAAAGCACATGTGTTACAATCTAGAGGAGAGCACGCCTTGTGGTATTGCCCACACGATATACATACACATCAAGCCTCCAGTTGTCAGCATAGATCACCCAGCTCAGATAGGCTTCCATATTATTTTGTCATTTATTAAAGAGTTAAATAAACTGTCAGTGTATCATCTCAAACCTTTACTCCACAGCTGCATACCACCCTTTCACAGAGCAATCATTGGAGCTCTGCTCAGGGGGTGGATAGGGAAGACTTTGCAACATGTGTGCAGATCCTAAGCTGTGCTCCCTGTGACTCTGCTGCGTGAAGGAGTGCATGTCTCAAACCCAAGTTTGCAGGTCCCCAAAAGTATGCAGACTTCCACCACCACCCTGCAGCTCACTAGAACCACGAGAGAAGGGGGCAGTGGTGGTCTAGTTTACCCAGGGTTCTTCCCACAAGCTCTTGATTGGAGGAGATGTCTGGTGCCGGACATGCTACTTAGGAGAGAAGGAAGCACAGGAAGTTATCTGAGCAACTAAGTGAATCCTTAGATGGCTGCCAGTTTGAACACGGTCTGCCCTATTCCTAGTTTCTGCCTCCTAGCTTGTTCCTGCCCTCCTTTTCTCAGTGCCTCCTCCACTCCCAATTCCTGCTTTGCTGTTTTGCTCCAAGTCCCTGCTCCTCTGCCCTGGTCCCCCCCATACACTGCCATCCAGATCCTCTCTTTCCTCCCCTTTATAGAGATGGGGTGTAAAGGACCATGGTGGTTGATCTACATAGTTGACTTGGGTTGATCACAAACCCAAATTGACTGCTCCCCAGAATAATGGAACATAGGACACGGAATTGGCTAAAGCAGGATGAATGCCAGAAAGAACAGTGTGAGGTAGAAACCAAAGCAGTTTGAGTACCGCTCTTTTGTTTGTGCCCTGCAGGTGGGATTGATCATGTATTTTGTACGTACTCCATGTGAATGGGGCATGGATGCTATTTCCGCTACACTGACCTTCCTGTGGGAAGTGGTGGGTTATGTAGAGGGCCTGTTCTTCAAGGATCTCAAACAGACTATGAAGAAGGAGCAGTGTGAAGTAAAACTGTTGGTGACTGCCTCAATGCCAGGTAGGGAGATGCACAATCTTTAAGAGATTCTTTACCTATCTTCTGTATTCTATATTACTTTCCCTATACCCCTCAAATATTGACTTGCTGGTTTGAGGTCCATCGGAAGAAGGTCAGTGGAAGCTCCCTCTTAATATCACCAGACATTTTTAAGCCAGTCCTCCTTGAATTTGGGCTCTGTTAAATAATTACCAGATTGAAAATAATTCTTGAACAGTTCATAGCCCCTTTAGAACGCCTTTGGCAAGTAAACAAAAAGTGACATCCATACTCTATTCCAAAAGGTACCATGTGCCAGTCAGTCCCTGATGGACTGCCAAGTCTGATCATTTGAAAAGTCTGCCATTCAGTGCTAGCTCAGTTTGAAATCCTCCAGTGTAAATTGTGGCAATGCTGGCAGTTAATTACTAAGGGTACATCCACACAGCAGGGCAAAAGTTGAATTAAGCTACCCAACTTCAGCTATGTCAATTGCGTAGCTTAAGTCGAAATAGCTTAACTTGGCTTTTGGCCCTGTCTACACAACAGGAATTCAGAGGACTCTCCCTTCGACTTCCCTTACTCCTTGTGAAATGAGGGTTATAGAAGTCGGAGTAAGAAGACAGTTATTTCAAAATAATGGGTTTGCTGTGTAGACTCACACTCTGTTATTTCAGATAAGCCTGCAGTGTAGACATAGCCCAAGAGAATACCGCAATAACCCACATCTTCGTGAGTCAGACAAGAGGTTGTGCTGTGAAAAACAGAGTTGTCATTTCATATGTATTTCTTCCTTAGGGTAACTGCCGTTACTGTTAAAACCACTTGTAAACCCTTAGAAAAGACTAATTCTCATTAAATGTGAGTATAAGTGTTGCATAGTGGATTCCAGATCCTGGGTCTTGTGTTGGCTCCTCACAGGATGAATGTCACCCAGTAACCTTACTCTGAATAGTCCCATTGAAATAGAATGTGAATTATGTGAAAATTGAGAAGCAAGAGAATGACAGCTCCTCTTTGCTGTAGGCACCAAGACTCTGGTAGTGCACGGACAGAACGAGTGTGACATCCCCACCCAGTTACCAGTGCATGAGGACACACAATTTGAAGCTCTTCTGAAGGTGGGAATGAGGTTTTTAGCAGAGCATTGATACGTTTAGCTGCCTCTGCTGGTCACATCTAAGTTTTAGAAATACAGTCTAACAAACATCTTGATTTCAGGGTGGTGGACAGGAACGCAGCTCTGATACCCGCTCCATCACAAGCGGGGTGACCACTACTGTAGAAAAATGGGGTGAACTGATGCCTAATGTGGAGTCCTCCCACCCTTGGTACCTTGGGCTATGGGCGATCCCATTGCCAGCCAAGCCCCACAAGTGTAACTCTGGGGCCAACAGACTGCTGCTAATCAGATACAGTTTGCTGGATAAATTAGTTAACTATTTACTGAAATGTGCATGTGTTCATTTCGTTCTGGGTTTGACCAGCTTGAGTATCTACACAAGTGAAGGACCAAACAGATTTGTTGTCGGATGTCACCGATGTGGTGTCCTGAGAGATATCTTGCTCTGTCAAATGTCGATAACCATTCGGCTGCGTGCGTGTGTTTCCTCTGTGTGCTGCCCTAGCTCTGCACAGATAGCCAGCACAGCAGACCCCGAGAGAACCCCCAGTGACCACGCATCAGATAAGAGATGAAGGCACCAGGCCAGGTTTCTTGTAAACAAAGTAAAATAAACCCACCAGCCAGACACTTGACAAAGAATTCTCTGTAGTAACTCAGACTTTCCCTGAAGCAGGAAAGGCATAGACAGACAGACAGATAGTGTTCCTAAAGTCTGGCAGCAGAGAAGAAGCAGCAAACTACACTGCTGAAAATAGCAGTGTAGAGCTGGGAGGCAGGGCTCTAGGAATTCAGAGAACTCTGCTCTACTCCCTAGAGTCTCTGTTGCTGTTTATACCTGTGTTAAGGTGGTTTATGAAGAGTCTGTCATCTACATTCCCCCCTAAGTGTAGATATAAGCTTTGTCTCTCTCAGCCTTATTTCCACGTTTTGTAATACAGTACTTCCTTACCTGGAAGGGGTATTGTGAGAATAAATACATAAGTTTGTGAGGTGCTTGGGTCTGGTAGCAGGGGAGGCAGTAATAACCATATGATGCTGCTGCTATAGAGACAGAAAAAGTGTGGAGGCAAAAATAATTGTTCTACAAACAAACACAAGTAACATCAGTCCAGCAGATTTTAGGAACACTGAAGTGGGAGTATGTATCTACCTGTCTGTCTGTCTGTTCATTTTCAGTTAAGGAAGTATTAGATGCAAGAGCAATGTACCAGCCTTAGCAAGGCATTTGGGAATGGTCCCTGAATAATTGGTATTAAATTCTTTGTCTCGTACAACTTTCTTCAAAAATAACAAGTTGCTCTTTGTTACTTCCCCCTTAGGAGTGCTTGGAGTTTTTTAACATACCTGAAACCCAGTCTGCTCATTATTTTTTAATGGATAAACGATGGAATCTTATTCATTACAATAAGGTGAGGTAAAGGCCTGGTTCAGTTGATTTTGTTCTTTCTTCATCCCTTCCTGAATATTGGGAGTGGCTAGAATATAACAAGAGATCTATATGTGACCAGTGTATCATCACTGATGAAGAACTGTCACCTGTGGAAATTACAGGTCTTAGTGTCCCTAAAGAGAGATGGAAAGAAAGCCTGCATCTTAGATTTTGTAATATCTGTCTGGGGAAATCTATTTCCTGTTCTATTCAGATTCTTATACCACCCACATCACAGAGCAGAAGCCCCTATCCAGATATTTCAGCAGCTCGGTATAAGTCTTAGTTTGGCTGGGGTTCTAAGAATGGACAGAGGCTCAGAGGACTGTCAGTGTGGGCACATGCAGAGGTGCATGTGGTGGCATCATTTTGGGTTTTTTATCCAAGCCAGTTCACCACTCTCCGTGGAAGAGCCTTTTTTATTACAACTGCAGTGATGAAGAAAATAAAAATGGCCATACGGAATCACGTGGTCTGTCTGGACTAGTCGCCTGTCTTCTGACAGTGGCCGGTGCCAGAGGTTTCAAAGGGAATGAACAAAACAGGTCAATGTACTGAGGGTTGTTGTCTAGTCCCAGCTTCGGGCCCAGTTACAACTGTACTTATTTTAAAACTTGGTTTGTTATTCTCTTCCATTGCAGACCTATGTTCGGGATATTTATCCTTTCCGGAGGTCAGTGTCTCCGCAGCTCAATCTGGTACACATGCATCCGGAAAAGGGGCAAGAGCTCATTCAGAAACAGGTATCTCCCCACCACCCGGCATCTCCAGCCAAAACCACATCCTTGGAAGTGGCTCCTCCTTGTCCATTGTAAAATGCTCCCCTCGGTGTCAGGGGCACACTTTTCCAAAGGAGCAGCTTCTGGGTGTTGCTTCACCAGGCATGCTGCACGTTCAGGAACAATAAAGGCAATGAAGAAGGCCGTGTAAACTCCCTCCAGCCTGCTCCTTTTAGCTGCACTGGTCTGCACATGTCCTCATATGTATGGCTTGGTGATCTTTAAGGATGTCACAATATTTTAAACCCCTTCTGACTGGAGTGATTATGCTCCGTGTGTCTCTCCCTCTCTGCTAGGTGTTCACCCGCAAGCTGGAGGAGGTAGGACGGGTGCTGTTCCTCATATCGCTGACCCAGAAAATTCCTGTCGCCCACAAACAATCTCATGTGTCTATGCTCCAGGAAGACCTTCTCCGCCTGCCTTCCTTCCCTCGGAGTGCCATTGATGCAGAATTCTCCCTCTTCAGTGATCCACAAGGTACTGAGAAAGCACTTGGCAAAGATTTCACTGGCTCTATTTGCATGTTGTACTTGGCACCAGCTTCTTCATTCAGGAAATCTTCTTATTTGCTCAAAAAGATTGAACAGCATAGAGATTTATCTCATCTGAAAGGGTCAAAGAAAAGTACCCGACCCAAGAATATGATTTCCAGGCATTAGGACATGAGCGTGACAGCAGTAAAGGTACTGCTGCATAAATTTGTTCATTTATTAAAAGCCCACAAGAGAGACTGCTTTACATTGACTTTGTTGGGCTTTGGATTAGGGCCTCAGTTTCATGCACTCTGTGTAGTCTGATTACTGACAAGCACTGCTAATGCAATGTTTTTCAAAGTGTAGGCACATAAAGCTGTGCTCACAAAGTTTGTATGTAGTGTGCAACTTCTGCCTTTGTGCCTGCAACATTTCACATGGAAATTAGGTAAATGCATATCCAAAATGGAATTTATGTGGATGGTTACACAACTTGTATGTGTAAATGTGGTGTCTGCAGCCACGATGGGCATATATGCAAAATTTTCCAAGAGGAATTTAGGAAATGACCCTTTCAAAGGTTAACCCTTATAATCAAAGTTTCAGAGGGGTAGTGGGTTGGTTCGACCATCAGAAGGGGTCCACATAGAAAACTTCTTGTATTCAGCCCACTTAATTAGCTTCGTTAACACAGGTCCAACAATTGACAGGTAACTGCTTTTGCTGTTCTATACATATCTTAGATTCTGTTATGTCTACTCCAACTCGTCTGATGAAGTCAGTTTTACCCAGGAAAACTCATGATCCTATATATTTTGTTAGTCTCTAAGGTGCCTTATAACCAAGTAGGTTTTCTAGTCAAACTCTGGGGTGCATTAGGCTGTCCATTGCCCTGGAAGGCCCTTTTCATTGTATGGTAAGCATTAACAGATCATGAAACTGGACAACTGCTGGCACTAAAGGCAGCGTATTAACTGCACATCAGCATCCTGTAGTGTGTTTTCTTCTGGAGTAACCTGAAGGGTAGGGCTTGCCTACTTCTCCAAAGATGACAAGTTATCAATGGTATATACATTTTTGGCCTGCTTTAACTTTAAAAGCATGAAAAATTGAATGAATTTTAAACTAATAGGATAAAGATGAATAAAGTCCTATAATACTGCATTCCTCCGGTGCCTCTTTTCTATTGCTTCCACACAATTGGCCAAAAATCTATTGTCATCAGTAGAGTTACACCACCGGTGAATTTGGTTCAGTCCTTCTTTAAAAAGTACCTGTAGCCAAAGTGGTGCCGAGTTTGCTGGAGGAAACTATGTAGAAGCCGTTGCTCAGAAGAGCTTTTCCATTGGTCTTTGGGAATGTTACCCCACTGGAAATGCCTTGCTGGGCTGAGGTGAGTAATTAGCTTCTGTGTGGCCTGCATTGTTCTTGCAGCTGGGAAGGAACTCTTTGGCCTTGATACTCTTCAGAAAAGCCTATGGATTAAGCTCCTGGAGGAGATGTTTTTGGGCATGCCCAGTGAATTTCCTTGGGGAGACGAGATCATGCTGTTCCTAAATGTCTTCAATGGAGCACTGATCCTGCACCCAGAGGACAGTGCTTTGCTGAGGCAGTACGCCGCCACTGTCATCAACACTGCTGTGCACTTCAACCACCTCTTCTCTCTCAGTGGCTACCAGTGGATCCTCCCCACCATGCTGCAGGTGAGTGTCCTACCCCACTGGCTAGCACTGTAGACGAAAGAGCTGCTTCTTTTACAGTGTTCAGCCCTTTATCCACTGAGAACTCCTCATCATATCAGGAATGCAGTGTACATACCACCTTGAATTATCAGCTTCTTGTACAGTACCACAGCACTGAGATACACTTACAGTGAGAACAATCATGAATTTGTTATCAAAGATCAAGGTTTAAGAAAGTGTGAATCAGGATAATGGACACATGTGGATTACATGTGATATTTGTTTTATAACCTGTTCCCTAGAGAATTAATTTAATGTAGCCTTCTGTCTCAACACATTTCTCTTGCCCCTTTTTGCAGCATTGTTTGAAATCCTTTTCCATGAATGTAAATTCATAGTCCAATTACTTCCTCAGGGATAGGCCAAAGAGGGGTCTTTTTATCTACCCAAAAAGTTCATTTTCTGCTCCCAGAGATTGAGTTCATCTCCTTGGTGTGCTGCTGAACTACTGTGTCTGAAACCCCTGTCCAAGGCTACCAGGGCACTTCTGTGGCATAGAAAGTCTTGTGTGGGCTGTCAGTAATGGGGTGAAATCCACCCCAAATGCAGGACGTCAGTGGGGTTTGTTGCCTGAGCACAGCTAGAGTAATATTGGTAGTTGTTTTTCATGCAAACATGTATCAGCAGGGAACTAGAGCAGGTAGGTAATTTAAATGTAAAAAAGGGCTCCTAGGTAAGTGCATTGTTTACAAACCACAGAGAAATTAATGATTGCTGATTCACACATCTAATCAAACACCTGCAGGGCAGGATTCTGGGCTGGAGGGAGGCATGTGGAAATACTGCTGCCTAGGCCCACAATAACTTTCAGAATTCCCAGTTTTGCTCTTTGGATTGGCATTTCTATGCTCTTTCTCTCCTTTTTCCTGCCAGGTGTATGCTGACTACGAAAGCAACCCACAGTTACGCCAAGCAATTGAGTTTGCCTGCCGCCAGTTCTACATTCTGCATCGCAAGCCCTTCATTCTGCAACTGTTTGCCAGTGTGGCTCCTCTCCTCGAGTTCCCTGTGCGTAAAATGTGCTCCTAGATTCCTGGTCTAGACAGTGCTTGGTCCTGCCGTGAGCACAGGGGACTGGACTTGATGACCCTTTCAGTTCTAGTGTTCTATTATTCTAGATTCACACTGGGGAGAATGGATATGCAGAGAGACTTTCACATTAGAGAGAAAAAAGAGGAAAGCTGTTAGGCTAAGGAGCGGTTGCATGCTTGGAATTTTCATAGAACTCACAAGCAAAGTACTTTTCATACTAATCAGGGTCTGTTAACTGTTAACCGGAGGCAGAGCTACACAGGGAGAACAGGGGTTTAAAAAAGCCAGCTGCTTAATGACTAGCGGTTTTATGAGGGAATCTAGAGAGGGAGCATAAGAGCGAGACACATCTAACATTCCCTAAACGTAGGCCAACAAACACCTATTCTTCCCCTCAAGAGCCCCAAAATCAACCAGACAAAAAGAGCTGCAGGTGTAAAAACAATGCAAGTGGAAGCCCAGCAGCAGAGTGGGGGCTGTGCAGTTCATTTCACTGGGTGCAGCAAGAAGGGTTACCTGTTTTATGGCAAGGTGGTGTATGTGTGCATTGGGTGCAAAGAGCTCATGGACTTCAGAGACCAAGTTTGGGCTCTGCAGACCAGAATGGCTGAACTGGAGAAGCTAAGGGAGACGAAGAAGTACACAGATGAGACTTTCCAGCACACTATAGTGCAGTGTTTCTTAAACTGTGTTCCGGGGAACACTGGTGTGCCACGAGGCAGTTGGAGGTGTGGTGCGGAGAACAACAGAGTTCAAAATGGCTGCTCTTAAAGGGGCAGGCAACCTTTATTTTTGCTCAATAACTTCCCCCCAACCTTTTTTTTTTTCCTCCTCAACAAAAAATCCTTGGTGCCAAAAAAAATTATTGTTTGGTGTTCCTCGGTCTTAAAAAGTTTAAGAAACACTGCTATAGTATGATCCCTCTATGACAGTCTCTGTGCTATTGAGGAGGATGGAAATCTAAGAGAAGAAGATCCAATGAGAGCAGAGGGAAATGAGCCAGGAGTTATAACCCTCCTTACAGATGATGTCATGGTATCCCTCTTGCCCTGAGGATACCTCTCTGGGGTAGGGAATCCCATGTAATAGAGAATTCAATCATTAGAAATATAAATAGTTGGGTTTGTCATTACTAGGAAAACCACAAGATATATGTAAGTACCAGTGACATATGCAAAGGTCGGAAACAAGTCCTGGAGGCCAAATTTAGGCAGCTAGGTAAAGATTAAAGTCTGGGCTTTCCATGGTAGCATTCTCTGAAATGCTTCCAGTTTCACACACAGAACTTCAGTGCCTCAATGTGTGGATAGACAGTGGTGTAGAGAGGAGGGGTTTAGGTTTATTGGAAATTGAGGAACCTTTTGGGAAAGGAGGAGCCCATACAGGAAGGATGGGCTCCACCTACACCTAAAGGGAACCAGATTGTTGGCATGTAAAATTAAGAAGTGTATAGAGGAGCCTTCAAATGAAGGGTTGGGGGAAAAGCTTACAGGTATGGAGGAGCATTGAGTTTGAACAGAGACATCCCATAGGGAGTTTCTATAACAGAAACTCTTTATCTTAGTAAGGATAGATGTTGATAAAGCCCAGATAGGTACTGAAGAGAAACAGTGAAATGAAAAAAAAAGTCCTATTCAATTATATCACATAACTGCAGACAACTAAAAGGTGACAAATTTTATAACGGCTTGTATAGAAATGCTAGGAAATCTAAATACTACGATGAGTGAACTTGAGTGCCTGGTGTTAAGTGACGATAATTATATGTGACAGGGTCAGTCCAGAGGAGTACAGGAGAGTGGTAGAAGGAAAGTACATTAGCCCTAGCTTGAGTAAGTCTCTGTACCCAGCGTGACCTAAAAAGGGCTAACCCAGAACCAGAAGGAACCTTCTGGAATCAATCAGGCCAACTGAAGCACCTGGAAACAGTTGGGAGATTTCCGGAGTCAACTATATGGGTCTAATCAGAGCACCTAGGGTCAATTAAGAGCCAGTTGAGACAGGTTAAAAAGAGCTCCTCTGCAGTTAGTAGAGTGCACAAGGAGTTTGGAAGAGGGAAGGTTCCCAAGGCCTGAGAGTGAAGAGGTGCACTTGCTGAGAAGCTGGGGGCTGTGAGAAAAGGCAGAGTGCTGTGGAGGAACAGGAAGGACTTGTCCAGGTACCAGAGAGAAAGTCCTGGGAGGAATCGTTTGGGGAGTTGGCCCAGGGAAGAGGTGGCAAGACTGGGAATAGAGGAAACCCTGTCTGTTGCCACTGACTTAGGGTTCCTGGGCTGGAGCCTGGAGTAGTGGGCAGGCCCAGGTTCCCCCCACCCCCTTGCCTCTCTATTACAGAGTCTGCCTCGGAGAGGAGAGACTGAGCTGGGGTTTCACCCCATAATACAAACGAGCCTGTGATGAGAAGGGCTTAGAAGGCTGTGACCCTTGCCTCTAGGAAAGGGCAGTGGGCTGTGTAGAGCATCACAGCGAGGCTCTGAGGCAAACATTATCAGCCAGAAGTGCGGAACCCATGGGGCCCGGTTGGAGCTTTGCCACAGATATAATAGGTGTCAGAGAAACTTTGTGGAATGATGACAATCAATGGGACACAGCAGGACCAGGGCATAAAATATACAGGAATGACCAATGGAGGAGTGGCACTATATGGGTATGTCTAGACTACATGGCTCCGTCGACGGAGCCATATAGATGAGATTTGTAGACATAGCAAAATGAAGCGGCGATTTAAATAATCGCCGCTTCATTTACATCAAAATGGCTGCCACACTGTGCCGATCAGCTGTTTGTCGGCACAGCGCAGTAGTCTGGACACTCGGCGGTTGACATCAAAAGCCTTTGTCGACCGCCCTGTTATGCCTCGTGGGATGAGGTTTACTGGGGCTGTCAACAAAGGCCTTTGATGTCGACCGCCAAGCATCCAGACTACCGCGCTGTGCCGACAAACAGCTGATTGGCACAGTGTGGCAGCCATTTTGATGTAAATGAAGCGGCGATTATTTAAATCGCCGTTTCATTTTGCTATGTCTACAAAGCTCATCTACATGGCTCCGTCGACCGAGCCATGTAGTGTAGACATACCCTATGTGACAGAAAGCAGAGAGCCAAATATAATAAAAATCTATATTAAAATCCTATTTTAAATGGTTTATAAAGGGTTAATAAATGAACAGCTGTTGTAAGCATGGCACAGACTTGACATATTGTTATAAGCCGCCTATTCACCTTTTGGATTGTAACAATTGATTAACCATTTATTATCCTTTTATAAGCTATTTATAAATGGAACTTTAACATAAATCTGTAATTGTATAATGGAAAAGAAGCCATGGATTCAAATTGCAGCGAGAGATTTAGGTTAGACATTATGAAAAACTTCCTAACTGTAAGGGTAGCTAAGTACTAGAAGAAGCCACCCAGAAGATGGTAGAATTTCTTTGGAGGTTTTTTAAAACCAGGTGAGACAAACACCTGTCAGAAATCGAGGACCCTTCTAATGCTACATTTCTGTGAGTCTGTGATTGTAAGTATAGAGGTCAAGAGGGAATCGGAGACCTCGTGTATTTGTGACATAGTGCCACTACTGCAGAGGACAGCACTTGAACGAGCACTTTGGCAGTAAAACTATACAGTTTCCAGACTGTGTTACTGCTCTGGCCTTTGTTTGCAGAATCAGACAGTGCATATTGGTTTATATGATTATGCCCCTAAACTAAACTTCTAAACTCTTTGAACACTTGATTAAAACTGAACTGGAATGCAAATAGAATAATAAAAAAGTCAATAATACATGGGTATCATTTATACAGGATGCTACAAATAGTGGACCCAGCAAAGGAGTGTCAGCTCAGTGCCTGTTTGACCTGTTGCAGTCCCTAGAGGGAGATACACCGGACATTTTGGACATTTTAGAGCTGGTGAAAGCAGAAAAGCCTCTCAAATCATTAGGTAATAACAGATCTTCCTTTTGTTACCCCCCTGTGCTCAAGAAACATGTTTTTTTTATTTTATATCTAGTATGTTGACCCAGTAATATTTGCTGTAGGCTTTTTGTTTCTGAGTGCAGCAGCACCCGCTTCTACACTTTACCCAGCTGTCAGGGTTAGGTTTGTACCAATTGCCCATTAGGTATTTCCCACAATGGGTTATTTATTTAATTGAAACCATTTTCTATTGTGCTGAGTGAGCATGTTTGCAATTTTGAATTGTCTCACTGGGGAGTGAAGAACAACAATCCCAAACAATCCCAAACAGGTTGCATCAGGCAGACAAAATCAATTCAGTGCCTTACTCTGCTCCGTATTGGCAGGAAGCAAAGGCCTCAGGTCCTATCTTGGCCCCTCTTAGTGTACTCTTTTTTAAATTAAACAAGCCCAATTCTTTTAGTCTTCCCTCATAGCTCATGCTTTCTAGATCTTTAATAATTTTTGTTGCTCTTCTCTGGACCTTCTCAATTTCTCCACATCGTTCTTGAAATGTAGTGCCCAACACTGGACACAGTACTCCAACTAAGGTCTAATCAGTGCAGCATTTCATTAGATGCCTTAATGAAAGTTGAACTTTTGAAAATGCATGGTACAGCATCTCTCAACCTGTTTAGTTTTCAAAGAAATCTAAATCAGAATAGCTTTATAATTATCCTAATGCCCAAATATTCAAAAGTGACCAGTATTTTTGGATGCCTCTATTTTTGGGTGTCCAACTTGGGACATTGTAAGAGAATTTCAGAAAGTGTTGAGCATCTACACTCTGAAAATGTGGCCCCTTTGCAGTGTCTTAAGTTGAGAACCTAAAAACTGAGGCACTGAATGATAGTATTTTCAAAAACATTTAAGTGCCTTTTTCAAAAATGACCTGAATGCTTCGGAGGTGTAAGTCATTGGCTTTGAAGGAGATTCAGGCTCCTAAGTGTCTGAATCACTTTTGAAAATGTTACTTAAGCGCTTCTGAAAGATTTTATTTAAAATCGCTAGCTGCTTTTCAAAATGTTGGCCGTAATTACATATATAGACACCTTTATAAAGGAGACCTGATTTTGTGGGGTGAAATGAATCTCACACAGCCATTGTCACATTTGATGTCACTTTATTTTCATGTGCAACCCAGAGTTCATTGATGGAGGGTAAATTTTAAAATAGGACATAAGTGGTATAGAGGCCTTATGATTGGGGACAAATGCTTTGCCGCTGCTGAGCTTTCAGATGGCTGAGCCAAGCAATGAGAACATGATGTGGCTTTTATTGTTTTTAAAAAAGCAAAAACTGTCTGGGATTTAATAGCGTGAGAGGCAGAGCAACTCAAAAGAAAAACCCTTTGAGTGAATTTCACCTGCCTCCATTTCCATTTCCTCCATTTGCATAATTACTTCCTATGTTACTCCTGTCCCCTCAGATTTCTGCTATGGGAATGAGGATCTGACCTTTTCTATCAGTGAAGCCATCAAGCTGTGTGTAACTGTGGTGGCCTATGCTCCTGAATCATTTAGAAGGTAATATCTCTTTGGTGTCTAGCTTAGTCTATGCACGCTTAGAAAAGGGAAAAGAATAGTGGGAGGTGCAAGGGATAAAATGGAGTTGAGTAGAAGCAGAAGTAACGATTATGCAAGCCGATTCCAAGCATGGCTTCTTGTTAGTTTTCAGAAAAAAATGTACACTTGAGCAGTTCACAATCTTCTTCCACTTCAAAAAAAAAATACAGCTGAGTTTAGAGTAGGTGAAAAGTGCTGTACTGTTATGTTGTCTAGTGGAATGTCTGTGAATTTAAATAAAATATGTGTGTACTCAGCACAGTTCTGGAAATTATCCAGATTAAAACTGGTCATTACATCAATACAGCCCTATTCTTGCAAAAAAAAAATCCCTTGCTGGGACACAGGGAGAGAAATCATTTGGCAGTGGCCTGCCTGCCGCAGACATGCTGTGTGACCTTGGGCAAGTCAACTAGCCTGTCTGTGCCTCACTTTACTGTCAGTAACATAGGCATGATGATAGTAAACTCACTTGTGTTCAGTTATTCTGGATGTCTGGGATGCACTCTTGAACTGCTCTCTTACCCTGTCCGTGGTCAAGGATGGCAGCTGTGTGGGGAAAATGCTTTGTGATTAGGGTCCTGGATGTCTGCTCCGGGACAAGTCTAAACCATAGAGAGCCTGAGGTGTTCTCAATCCATAGGTGCATTTCATAGAGCACAGCTCCCAAGCTGCCAACAGCGATGTGGCTAAAGCCCTGAGCAGCATGATGGATGGAGCAGCACTAGAAAGGCAGCCGTTGTAACCATCTGTGTATAACCATGAGAAAGTTGGGGAGCGCTGTCGGGTTTAGGGTCTCTGTGGTCATGGAGCACATAGATGGGGAACGTGAGGGAAGGAGCAGAGAGAAGAGGCAGACAAACTTGAAGGGGAGGAGAATTTGGGGAACAGGAGGCGACAGCAGTGGAGGGGAATTCAGGAGGGGAACCTGAAAGAAAAGGAATCCTTGGAGCCAAACATGAGTGTATGGGTATGAGAGAATGCGAATGAACCATTAGGGCATTACACAATTGCGTGGCATCCCTAGATCTACATTTGAGCAGGAAAACTCAACCAGGCTTGTAAACAGCTTTGAGATTCTCAGACTAAAGACGCTGTCTTGATACAAAGTAATTGTATTGTATTCACTTCCGGCACTCACCGGATTCCCTTCAGCGGAGTCTCCTGTCCACGTACCTTTCAGGCCCAGCCCTGTTTAGCTCGTGAGATATAATGAAATCACGCCCTGAGGTGAGATCCAGTGGCCCTGGGGTTGCTGTTGGACTCTCAGACCTCTGCCTGAAGTGAAAGGTTGTGTGGTTTTCATTGTCCCAGCCTTCAAATGCTGATGGTCCTGGAAGCACTGGTTCCCTGTTACCTGCAGAGACTGAAGAAGCAGACTTCACAAGTGGAGACGGTGCCAGCTGCTCGCGAGGAGATTGCTGCTACTGCTGCTCTTGCCACTTCCCTGCAGGCCCTCTTGTACAGTGTGGAAGTTCTCACCAGGTAACCCCGTGGCAGTCAGAAGACAGCCTTTACTCTGTAGCTTGCCAATAACATGAGTCCAGGGAACTACTGACAGTGAAACTGTGATGCATGCATAGCATGCCAGTGTTTAATGACCACAGTGAATTTAGCACTATGTTTTAACAGGTCCTGGCTGGAGAGTCAGTCTGGTTCTGAGAGGTTGTCTTCATTATGCTAGTGATCTTTTTTTGAACAGGCCCATGACTGCCCCTCAGATGAGCAGGTGCGACCAAGGCCATAAAGGAGCCACGGCAGCCAACCATACCATGTCAGCTGGGGTGAATACGAGGTAAATCTATGGGTTTTCTTTTCAATCCATTGATCCCACTGGCCTCTGTTGGAATTTTGCAGTGTCGGGTCCCATTCTGTGTATCAGGAACAGTTCTGAAGGCACTATGGTTGGTTTATGGATTAGATGGGTTTGGTCCTGCTTTGAGCGGGACGTTGGACTTGAGGGCCTCCTGAGGTCTCTTCTGACCCCCATCTTCCATGATTCTCTGTGTGTGAGAGAGGGCAATCAGTTACTAAGGATGAGAAGGACTGAAGAGGAAACAAACCCCCCAAATCAAGCACTCCATAGACAACACCCCAATCCTGGAGTCTCAGTGTGGCTGTATTATATTCCAGGACAATGCGACTAACGGGAGAATGGGATACCAGACTGGGGGATGCTGACTCTAGATTCAGTCTCTTTTATTCCCCTTGGCCCACCAGAGACTTTATTAACCACATTTAAAATGTCCCTTTTTTGCTTCCCTCTGAGTCCAGTGCCAAACTGACAGCTGGGCAGATCCCCTTTGGATAACGTTACTGCAAACAGTGTCCTTGGGTGGCAGACCTCAGTGCTCCATTGCCAAATGAAATGAATGGGGGTTTTCATGTTCCCTTGTTCTCTTGCAGCTTTTTCTTTATGATCCTCTTCTCACAGTTGCCTTTACCTGGTTCCCTTTGCAGCTAGGCAGAGACAGCAGGAGAGAAGGTGGCACAGTGTGCAGGAGAGAGCAGACATTGATTTTTTGTGTCCTCCCTCCCCCCCCCCCACACACACTTTTTTTGAAAACAGCAGGAGGGTAATAAAGCATGGAAAGGCTGAAGGGTTGTTTAACTAAAACCTAGTGTGGAGGTGTAGCCAGAAACACATGACGCCGCCCCATCACTCACGGCAAGGCAGTTCGCATTAGGCTGCTGTAAGCACAAAACCTCCGGATGAGGATATTACATTGTAGAGAAGGTGCTAGTGAAAGGCTCAAAGCCTGTTATAAATAATAGGATTTTCTAAATCTGTCTGGAGTGCAGGCGTGGCTAACATAGGCAGCCCTGCCCTCTTATTGGATAGGTTACACGTTTCTGTGATCAAATTCTGTCATGTCATGTTTAGGGATTTAAGCGACTAGTTGAGTAGTCAACTACCTGATAAGCCTAGGCTTATCAGGTAGTCGAGTCACTACTGGACTGCTCGCTTCCCCATCCCTTGCAGCAAGCAGGGAAGGGAGGGGAGCAGGAGCCAGTGCTGGAGGGAGCTGGCTTAAAAGCCGGTTTCCCCCCAGCACCATCTCCGCGGTGCAGGGAGAGAAGGGGAAAGGGAGGCAGATGTGCAGTGGTCTGGGACCCAGCAGGAGTCGGGACTGCTCAGTCCCAGCTCGCGCGGGGTCTGGGACCTACCCCTGCTTTCACGACATTTTAAATTGGAGAGGTGCTGTGGTCTGGGACCCGGCGTGAGCCAGGTCCTGGACTTACCCCTGCTGCAGCTCTGTGGGACACAGATCTAGTCCAGGAATGGAAGGGCACCATCCACTGATTGCAGTCTAAAAATAGGGTACAGAGGTATTAAAAATCTCCACCATTTTTTGTTTCCCATTTGTGTTGTCTGTGGTGGTCTCTGTATAACAGACTCAAAAGTGAGAGCCGGAATCTAGTGATACAAAACTTGATCGCTGTTGCAGCTGCCAAATTATTCTTCCTGGGAGTCAAAAGACAATGACTAAAGAGGTTCTCCATTAGTTAAGATCTGTTCTCACAAAATAAAATGTTAGGAGGGAGAAAAATATGGGAAATATTTTAATGCCATCATATAAAATAAGGATATGCCCTTACCTAAAATACTGTGTATGTCCTCTCCACATGTCAAAAGACTGGCAGAGCCAGAGGGGATCAGAGACAGGCAATAAGAGTGAATAGGTAAAGGAAGCAGACCTTATACAAAGAGAGAATGAAAAGACTGGGATATGTACCTCTAAAGGTGGTAAAGAAGAGGGGGCATGCAAAATACCAAATGGTGGAGACTCCAAATATGCAAAGCTTATGTTCTTTTTGTCCGATAATCCACAAACAAGGGACAATAATAAACACTTAAAAAAAAGTTTTGAGTGGGACATAAAACCTCATGCTTCAGGGTTAAAGCCAATCTCTAGTTATTGTTATGGATTAGGAAGAGTTTTTTTGGTTTTGTTTTTTCTGGGTAGCAGCCTAGCTTGCATCTGCCTACTCTGGGTTTTCTTGAACCTTCATCTGAAGCATCTGCTGCTGGGCACTGTGAGACAGAGGATCTGAACCAATATGGCAATTCTGATGTGCTGGAGTTCCTATTTGGAATCACAGTGTCTGCATTTTCAACTTCCCAGGTACCCGGATCAAGGAGCCAAACTGCACTTTATCAGGTACAGTAAGACCTACACCCGTTTTCCCTGGCATCTTGTGATGAACTCCTCTGAGGCGGATTCTTAGTTCATCGGGTTGCACTTACAGTAATTGAGGCAAGGGACGCTGTTTCAGGGGAAACCAGCGGAAGGTATTTTCATTTAAACAAAGCTAATTCTCCATCCTGGAGGTAATAATCACTCTCTCTCTTTCTCTCTCTCTCTCTCTTTCCTTACTACAAGTGCCAGGTGCTTTGTCTTCCTTTTCTGTCACAGGGGAAGTGGCTTTTGCAGAGCAGTAATTACAGTCTCATTTACCAAGATGTCTGTGTCACCTTTCAGCTATGCAGCATACACCCTCACTTTTTTTAATCCCCAGGGAAAACCTTCATTTGCTGGAGGAAGGCCAGGGTCTCCCCCGGGAGGAGCTGGATGAGCGAATTGCTAGGGAGGAGTTCAGGAGGCCCAGAGAGTCCCTGCTGAATATCTGCACTGAGTTCTATAAGCACTGTGGCCCTAGGCTGAAGATATTGCAGAACCTGGCTGGAGAGCCCAGGGTGACTTCCCTGGAGCTGCTGGATGTTAAGTCTCACATGAGGTACTCCACTTGCCGTACAACTCTATGTGTGCTTGTCTGTATAACGGTGAAGAAATGCACGCTTTGTATGCAGGATGCTGTATGCAGTTCCAGGGGCAAGTCTGAGTGAGCACACTACCTCATTCAGCCTTGGGAACAGGGTATGTCCGGAGGCTTCCAATCAGGAATCTGTCAGCTTGCTTCCGTTCCACGAAAAGGGGCGAAACGGGAGGAGGAGGGGGTGGGGAAAGTCAGCAAGTTCTAGTACCCTTAGCCTAAGAAGAGGCAAATGTGTGCTAGAGTCATGAATGCGGAAGGAGGAGAAATCTGAACAGAGACCTGTAGGAAAGTGGATTCCTCTCAGGGATTTGCCGTTTTCATTCCCTGACTCTAATTTTTCATAAAGTCAAAAGTAACCACTTGTACTTTTATTTGTTCTAACAATTACTCATGCTGGCAGAGCCTTCCAGAAATGGTATGTGGTGTTCCCTAGATCGTTTCTGATTCCCTTCACATTTCCTGGACATTTCATACACTCACAATCTGGGGCAGCAGTTCCTGCTATCAAATAGTCTGTTGAAGCTGGCCGTTGTCTCAAGTCACTAAAACATGTATGTGCTTGCCTGATCGTTATTCCTCCACTTGTGTGGGCATATTTGATAGAACAAAAATTAATCTGCGGGTGAAATTATATACTGTGGGGTATTGTTGGTTCTGCCTATGCTTCAGGTGTGTTCTGATGTATTGTCTGAGTGATTGCAGGTAGTAACTGTGTGTACTGTATCCTGTTATGTATTGGAAACCAGGACTAATATGGCACAGTTCAGGCCCTCCAATGGGGCGGGGAGAGGGCCACAGTCCCAGTGCCCACCAATTCAAAGGGCCCAGGGCTCCCAGCTGCTGCTACTCCTGGTGCACTCTGGCTGGCGCTAAGGTCTGGTGGGGAGGGGGCATGGCGTGGTCTGGGTGATGCTCAGGGCTGTCTGTCCCTAGCCCTACCCCTTTCCCCTGAGGGCTCACCCCTTTCAGCAGCACAGAACCACCCCTCTCACACACACCTTGCCCAGGTGCCTGGCAATTCTGTCAGCTCCCTTGGGGCAGTTTTAATGTAGCTTTCACCATAACTTGTGGGTATCTGAATGCTTTTAGAGGATATCATTAGATGCTTCAGGATTGTTCCTTGAACTAAAACCTTTTAGAGTAGATGCAGGACATTCTCATGTAGTACATGGCTGGAACACAAACTGATTTAAATATAGGTGCACATCTGTAGTCTGGCCCTGTGTAGATCATTGTGAAACATTTTCCTCCAGAAAGTAAATGCTAGGATATCAAAATTAGGAAGGAATAACTACTTGTATGCCCCATTTTGTTGCAGTACAAATTCTCCAAATATTCAGTGAGCCTCAGGAATGTACATCTAATACAAGGATTTAGCTCATAGCATAACATTGTGAAGGCTGGAGATCTTCCATATTTCATTGATATCCTTGTTTTGCCTTTGTACACAATATAAGGGGCTCTCAGTCTGCATAATCTAGGACTTCTTTATACTCATATGGATACTTTAGGTTTGTATGTGTTGAAGTCATAGAACTAAGCTAGTCTAAGTCTAAATCTCTTCCATCAGATGGTTTAATAATGCCATCAGTCAATTTTGTTGAGATATTCTAAAGAATCAGAAAGTAGGGGATTATGTGGCAATGCTGTCCAGTTTTCCAAGGTGGAAAGAGATCAGAAGTCACCATAATGGAGCTGAGGGTCTGAATCACTGAAGTCAAAGTAGATAGAGTAATGTGACTCCTCTACTGCTCCAGAAAAGTGCTGGTTTGGTTTCAGTGCTAGAAGTGTCTGGCTTGCTGGGGCTGAAACAAAAACAAATGGTCTCATCCATAGTTAGCATGAAATCAAATGGGAGGTCATCTTTTTCTCCAAAGAATGTGGAGGCTTCTACTTTGAGAGCTGTAAGGGCCCTCTGGAGCGTTTGTGAGCTGTTCTGGGAAAGGGATGGGAAAGTCTCAGATTCAAAGAACAAATCACAGCTACAAAGAGATTTTTTTTTTTAAATCTTGTATACTGTGGACTGTCTTTGGGACTGAAAGCCTGCCAAATATAACTGCTCGTCCTCACCTATAACAAGATAGAGTAGGCGACCATTGTACCCGAATATCTTGCATTGAAATCAGATCCAAGCTTAATGCGTCTCACTAGCAAAGGGAGTGTGCTTGGATGTTTTCCAGTTGCCATTGTTGAATCCAAAGTCAGAAACTCAGCCGCAATGACTGATAGCCATTAGGGTTCTCTAGGTAGCTCTAAACTCCTGATCACCTTCACCAAACCAAAATATGACTGACAAAAGAAAAGATGTTTATTAATGTGCAGATAAAAGAAGATAATGCAGCTTTTTCAAATCCTATACCACATTGTTAATAATATTATAAATGACCATAAAATAATCCCTGGCTGTGTAGAAGATATATGAAATAGTGCTGAGCTATTTATCTTTTATCCCTCAGTTAAATTCATTCAAGAATTACAGTGCTTTTAAAAAGCATCTCTCACAGAGTTAAGGCGCCATGGCATTGTGGCACGGCCTTGCAGAACTACATATCAGCATCATTTCAAACAGTACATCCCCTGTACTATCTGGGCTACAGCTTTCTGCTAGGAGATCTGTCTCTGCTTCAGTATTGTATTCAGCCATTACATATCACATTAACTTCAGCCTACAGAGCTAGAAAAGCAAAGCCTGAGGAAATATTTTCTCTCTTCTCATACCATATTTTGTGCATGTTTTATGGCTGTTTTTTCTTCAGACTTTTTCCTAAGTATTTTCCCCATCTCCACCTTGGTGAAGCTGAGAGGAAAATACCCTTCCAGCACACAGTCCTGGTCCCCAAGATCCATTTTTTCGAGGTTGTCATTAGTGCTACTAGAACAGTTTTCTGTTGAACAATGCAGTTTTATCAAAATTGAAACACTTTATGGGAATGTGTCAATTTCAGCACATTAAAAAAATTACAAAAAGTCTTCAAGTATCTGTTTAATTGCCTTTCTTATTCCAAGCATGAGATAAAAGATACCCCATAATCATGGTTATTTGGGAGAGTCAGAAAGAGCCAAAAAAAAAGAGCCAGAAGTGAAGCTAATGGGAGAAACAAAATGAACCATGCTGGGGAAAATAATCCTAAATAACACAGATTACATAGATCTGTGAACCACATTATTTTTTTCAAGTAAAATGCATCAAAATTGCATGGAAATATCCAGTTTTCCGTATTTATCTCATATTGATCTGGCAACATGACAGAAAATCAAACCACAGCTTCACTGATGTACTTCCGATAATTGCTGTGCGCTGCTAAAGACCCTTCACTGGGATTGCCTACATTGTGTATTATGATCAGCTGAACAAAGATAGTATTTGATCCCTGTTTTAATAACATGAGCTAGCCTTTCTTTGTGATCCTTTTGATGCAATTTACCCATCTACTATCCACAGGAAGATGCCCATGATGATGTAACCCTTAGATACCATATACGTGCACGTGCAGAAGTACTGGTTCCACCAGGGGCCAGGAATGTGTCATTATTTGACCTAAGAGTTTAAATTGCAGGGCTCTACCCTCAAATATCCTTCCGTTAAAAGAGATTGGTGATACCTCCACCAAGCAGCTGGCATGGCTCTGTGTTACAGAGAAGCTCGTGTTACAGAATATCCGATTTCCCTCTTAACAAGCCATAATTTTAGGTTGGCAGAAATTGCACATTCCCTTCTGAAGCTGGCACCTTATGATACCCAGACGATGGAAAGCCGCGGGCTCCGGCGCTACATCATGGAGATGCTGCCCATCACCGACTGGACAGCTGAGGCCGTGAGACCTGCCCTTATCCTCATCTTAAAGCGATTGGATCGTATGTTCAATAAAATTCACAAGATGCCTACTTTGAGGTGAGCAGGTGTAACGGAAACCTTTGGGTCCGTTTCTGATGTTGCAAGCCTTGAAGTAAGGGTATGTCATTTTATTGACAGTGTCATGCTGCACTGAACTTTTACAGCAAAACAAAGATGCATTTCTCCTGTTGGTGCATATGTATGTCGCCATTTTTCTTGGTGCCGGTTTCTGGGCAGCAAGAGAGGAAATGCATATTTTATTGAGAGTGACCATAAGAAATAGAAATCTAACCATTCCCTCTCCCAAAATAAGTCTTCAGGCTAAAAAGAGTCTCATTTTTTCCGGGTCTTTTATGTTTGCTGTTTTAAAAAAAGTATGTTAAATTATGGGAAGAGTATTTTTAAAGTACCTGATTACTGTAAGGTGCTGTACAAATGATAAGAATAGCCTGGGACGGTAGTAGTATCCAAATACATGTGTCTAAAGAAGACTGTGAGTGATGAAAGCAGCATCACAAGAAGCAATGTGGGAGGCTCCAGGGAATGATAATTGAACATAGGGCCTTTCAGCCTCACTGATGTGACTCCAGTCCAGGTTAGTAGCATGATGGCCTTTTGGTGGCCTGTGGGAAAGGAGCTGATCTTGGTCCAGTCCCTTCTGAAAAAATTCCTATATCACAAAAAAACACCATGACAGTTGCCTTGAATTGGTAACCTTGTTGGTAGCATTAGCCGAGAGGCCAAGAGTGCAAGGGTAAGGAGACTCTTTGTTAAATACCGTCGGGCCCACCATCGAACATCTGAAATTCTGATCATGAGGGGCGTCGTAGGTACCGAGCGAGGTGGGGATACGAGCTCTTTCACCTCTCCTGCCACCTTCCTACTGCATTGGACGAACCCTTTAAAAAATCCTGTCCTCTCAGAGAATTGGGGCCTACTTTTCATGCTGCCTCATCTTGCTAGTGCTGTTTTTTACCATTATCTCACTGTCTTTTCTACTATCCCTTCTTCATCGTGGGTCCAAAAAGCAGCCCAGGGGCCTCTCTCTTTGTAACCTGTTCACATAGCGCGGAGCAGCTAGGATCCCTGCCACAGCCTCCCACTCACTCCACCTGAGCCTCCGCAAAGCCA
The DNA here is from genome assembly GCA_032595735.1 of Pelochelys cantorii. Lineage (NCBI taxonomy): Eukaryota > Metazoa > Chordata > Testudines > Trionychidae > Pelochelys > Pelochelys cantorii. The sequence continues at coordinate 68,376,283 of CM064332.1, forward strand.
CCTCACTGGACTCACTCCTTCTGGCAGGCGTGGGCATTGGAGGAGCTGCTGGGTCACTCACCTTGCTTCCACCAGCTGACCCAAATGCACCAACTGTCTTCCACATAGTGTGGCCAAGCAGCCTGTTAAGTGGTGATCAGGGCTGCTGGCACAGGTTCCGTGCTGCTGCTTAAAGGAGCAGGCCATTTGATCCCCTGGGACTCTCTAGACCCATCGGTAGGTTGAACAGCTTCCTTTCTGTCCAGCTCAAAAAGGGGGGTCTGATATGCATGATGTAAGCGTTGGACCACACAGTCGCCACTTGGGGGTATTCCTCTTTGAGAGGGATTGACCTACCTCTGTGGTGCAGTATTTGGCTGACAGACTGCATAGCTGGTACTCCCTGCAACAGGGAGGCTTTTAAGGAGTCCATCCTGGACTCTCACTGGAAATATAATAACAGTACCACACGCTCCAGTAAGACAGGGTCTGCCTCATCCTTGCCTCCAGCATCCAGATCCACACAGACCTGGGAGACAGCCCCTGAAGACCGGGGGCATGGCCGGCAAAAGAGATCTTTTGTCTCCTGGGCTCTCAATCTGGCTCCTTTTACAGACTCTAAAAATCACTATAAAGGAAAAAAGCAATCTGCAAGGGATGTGGTAAGGGCAGGATTTTGGTTCAGGGAGGCAGTAACTTGTCTATCCTGCCACGGAGGAATGCAGAAGGTGAAGTTTGTAGGGCTGTGTCCGTTTGCGGTCTGGGCTCAGGTTAAATGGGAGTTCCCATGATGCAGCAGGCTAGGCTGTATGAAAGTGGGGGAGGAGGTATTTCCGAGTGCTAGGTATTCCTGAGTGCCGAGTTGTTCCGCTCTAGGTTTTGTGGTGAGGCCTACATTCAATCAACAAGGATTTCACAAAACTGAGTGGAATTAATGTGTTCATCACTGGGACTGCCTCAGCAGAGGCAGCATGCCTTTGGTAAATGTCAAACAAGCACTGGTCATTAGAAAGGTTCATCTGAGCTGGCTGTCTCCTGGATGTCCCAGTTTGCACCCTCAGGCTCTCTTGCAAAGAGGAAAAGTTAGGATGAAATCCCAATCCTTCCAGTCTCTCTCCCTCTCTCTCTTTGTTGTGACAGTTTTTGTGTCACTGATCCAGCAGGGCAGGAATGCCTCTGCTCTCTTCCCAGTCTTTTCTGTATTTCCCAATGTGATCTGTGCTCCCTGAATAACTTGGGTAAAACTCTTACCCTTGGAATGTCCCTTGTTGCCATCTTGGATGTCATTGCTGTCTTAAATGTTCCTTGTTGGAGTTGCCATGCGTCCGTCACCTTGTTTTGGAGTGTCTGGCGGGGCAGCCAACCAGCTAACGGCACCTACTGTTGTATTCCAGGCGACAGGTTGAGTGGGAGCCTGCCAGCAATTTGATTGAAGGGGTTTGTTTGACACTTCAGAGGCAGCCAATCATATCCTTCCTGCCTCACCTTAGGTCACTGATCAATGTCTGTGTCAATCTGGTGAGTAGCCAAGTGGCAACATTATGAACATTTGCTAAGCTTCCTTCTGCTGTTGACTTTTCTGGACTGAAGATTAAACTTGATCCCTTTTCCTGTTACCTGTCCACCTGTGGAAGCAGACTTCCCAGGTGACACCAGAGACAGTGAGGTACACTTTCAAAGTGGTGCCTGGGAAGATACAGGGACCGATCCCCCCGGGTCAAGTGATTGATTTGTGTTACTTCCCACGCACCACTTTGAAAATCCACCTCTGCATGTTGCGCTGAGAGTTGAGGGCTGCAAGTTGGAGAGTGGGGCGGTGGAGACTGCACACACCTGGTAGCAGTGGGAGGGTGGGGGTAGGGACAGTTTCAGTTTACAGCTGGGAAAGGAACTTTTTATTGCTCTTTACAAGGGCGTTTAGTGGCTAGTTAAAGGGTGACGTGAGTGGCTTCACTCTGCCATTTGTAATGTCCCTGGTTTGATCTAGTGCAGGCTCTGGATTTACAATGTTCAGATCTCTTCCTTAATTGAGCTATAATGATAGTGTGTGTGTGGGGGGGGGGGTTGACTCCTGTGCACAGACAGCTCTTGTGCTTTTCATGAACAGAGAGATGGTGCACATAGAACTCTTGGAGTCTGTCTGACCGTTTGATGGTAACAGGCAATCAGGACAAGGCCTTGGTGACTAGGAAGAATCAAGTCAGTAGAGCAAAGACCATTTACACCAGAGGCGGATGTTTCCATTTTAGTTGGAAAAAATCCCACGATTTGGAGGGAAATGGCTGTGGTAGCGCTGTTAGTTCCATTTGGGTTAAAAATGCTGACTTAAATATTAAATAAACTTAAATTTAATTACTGATTTTTAGAATGAAAAAGATTGAGGGTTGGGTGAGGTTGTGGGTTTTTTTGTTTGTTTGTTTGATGCTTTGGGAAAGTTGATGATTGCTCCAAAGCACTTACAGATAAAACTGGAAGATGTTGGCATCATCAACATCTTTATCTTCATTCAGAATCCATACAGCATTTTCATACGGCACCAGGGGGAGATGGGTGGGACCATAATGACAAGAGTTTGAGTAGCTCCTTTGCGGTTGTAGCAGCGGTGTTTGTTCAATGGCTATTTGAAGACCTTTTGTCTGGAGCCAGCTTTGAAAATTTGAGCCTTTACACCAGTCACAGTTGCACTAATAGCAGCAAACAGCCTCACCCCCCCCCCCAAATGGTAGCCAGGAACAAGGGGAAATCTTAAATGACAAGAATAAAGGTTTTTCACTTTTGAAATGAAGCCTAAATTTGTCATTTAAATTCAGAGATTAGTTCATTTAATCCATTAGTTCATTGTTCATTTAATTATGTTTAATTCAATTTAGTTTATTTAATTAGAACAGAGTCCTTAAGAATACATTGTGCTTAAGGAGAGTCTGAACATTGTACAAAATTTGGACTGGATCTGGCTAGTACTGGATCTGCCTCAGGACGTTATTCTTTCAAGAAATCAGCAAGGGAAAGAAAAGAATTACAAAGTTCCTGCTTATATTACGTTTTTCCATGGACTACAGTAGCTACATGACATACCCTCCAACTGTCCCTATTCTACCAGTCCAGTGCTGGCTACTCAGGGCTGGTACTGGGTACATTCATGAAATGTACCAGTTTCCCTGTGTACTCCGTCCACCCCATCTGGCTTTCCCTGTAGAGATTCCCTACCCCTTCCGCACTTTCCCTGCTAGAACCATCCCTTCTCCTTTCTCACCACAGCTGCTGCGGGGCATTTGGGGACCGCCTGCTCCCTGAGCACCCCAGCCTCCCACCATCTGAGGTGTACCTGTTTCTCTTTCACAAATGTTGGAGGATATGGCATGGGTGGAATGGCAGGAGTCAGTCCTGGTGATGTGCTCTGTTTGTATTGCAGGTGATGGGAGTAGTAGGACCTTCCAGTGTTGCTGATGGATTACCCCTTCTTCATCTCAGCCCTTATCTCTCACCACCTCTGCCCTTCAGCACAGCTGTTGTCCGGCTTGTAGCATTGCAGATACAGGTGTGCCTGCCCTGTCTGGTATCAGGCTCGTTAAGCTTGTGGTTGAGACACCAACTCATAGGTGCTCTTTTTTTCTGCGACAGCTGGGCAAAAACTGTGGAACAAAATGTCAACTCTCCCCACCCCACCCCAGGGTAAAGGTTTAGAGCACCAGAATGGAGCTCAGATCTTAACAAGCAGTCAAATCCTCAGCTGGTGTCACATGAGGCAACACCACTGACGTCAGTGGGGCTCTGCTGACTTATACCCGCGGGGAATCATGCTTCGTGCTTTGATTCCTCCCAGGATCTAGGAAGCAAGCATAAAGTCATCTGTTACCTTTTGTATACAGTCCTGTCTTAGGGCATGCCAGGCAGCCCCGCCAACTGTCATGGGGCGTCACTGAGCGGGGGGTTTGGCACCGTTGGCCTACACCAAACTGATGCTCTTTGTGCAAAGAACAGATAGAAGAGAAAAAAGCCTGACTGCACACCAAGGGTTGGCTTTTAAACTGCTGGTCAAATATCATCCTCGATAGTCTAGAACAGTGAACGCACGGGATCCCATCAGGAGGAATTTTTATCAAGATATTCCTTTTCAGATTAGTGCCATATGTTTCATTGTGGACACTAATTGTTTTTAAAATATGTTTGCCGGCAGCTCTTCCATGTGCATTTGGACTCTCTCTGCTTCCATACGCTTTATACCTTTGTGTGGGCACGGAACCAAAGGGAATAGAGATGTACCCGGGGCAGAATGAAGGCTCATGTTACAATGGCCTCGTTTGGGAATATTATGCCCTTGGACCAGATTTTTCTACTTATAATTAACTAAGGAGTGGCACATCCACCATGCAGCTGAGCACTTCGACAGGACGTTCAGAGCCTGGGGGATTTATGGGAAAGAGGAGTATAGAGCCAACGCATCAAAGCGCAACACTGTCCTGTTCACTGTGGAACAGGAGGTGGCATCCATAAGATGGACATTCTCACTGATCAGTGCAGAAATGTTGCAGGCTTCTTCCAATGTTGGGTGGCTGGTTCTTAAAAATATAAAAGCCACATCTACTTTCTCTTGAATCTTTGCCCCTGTGTAGACCCAGATGAATCAGGGTGTTTTTTTTATCATTTTGGGATATTTGCATATGTTTTTTTTTCTCTTCCGTTTTTACATGTTTTTCCTGGGTTTCAGAAGGGATCAAAACTGGAAATGTCATAATACTACCAGCACTTCCAGCAGGGCCTGAAGTCCCACAGGAAAAACCTTCTCCCCTGGGCATTCCAGCACAGTTTTGCACACTTGAGTGGTTCCGAGGTTCAATTTAAATTCACACTTAAGTATCTAAAAGTTTGGATGCTCTATGCAAGCTTTGAACCTTCAGCTATTCGCCCAGCATTAGTTTCTTCCACCACCACTAAAATTCTTCTGCTTTCGAGGTGAATCTGTTTAGGCTGAGGGGGCATTTAATTCAGACTGGACTATGTGTCAGGATCCAACTGTGCATTTTGTTTGTTTTCAGGAAGGAAGGCCACCATAATATCAGGGGTTTGTGGGTGAAGGAAGCAGATTGACGAGGCAGGGAAGTAAGGGTGGATCCTGGATTATCCTCCACACTCAGTAAGAGGGGAGATGCTGTTTTTATCATTGGTGTAACTCCCTTTTCTTTTTTTTCCAGGTAATTTGGGCCAGATTCTGATCTCATTTGCACCAACGTAGATTTGAAATAATACCATATGGACTCCAAACAGATTATTCTGGATTTATAATGGCGTATTTGAGATCAGAACATCCTTTATCACATGATTATGTTAAAAAACAGTTAACATTTAGATTCTCAGCTTCTGTTCAGGCCTCCTCAGAGCTAGTAATTTTCTCAGTCACTTGTGGTGTGCTCTGTAAACAATGCCTATGGGAATCAGCGTTCTCCACAGTGGTTTATATTTTGAAATGTCTGATGAAATCATTTAATCCTTTCTTATTATTACTGTGCAGGCTTTGAAAGAAGATTTCCCCTTAAGCCATGTGATCTCCCCATTCACCAATCAGGAGAGAAGAGAAGGAATGCTTTTAAACCTACTGATCCCATTTGTGCTCACAGTAGGATCAGGAAGCAAAGGTCTGATGATTATTTAACAAAAAGAGTCCTCCCCCCAACCACAAATATTTGCCTTTCCTGCTGTTGTTGCTTCTTATTTGGTTTCCTCCCGCTGCCGGTGTCATTAAAGCGCCTTAGGGGTGATGGAAAGGAGCTACAACGGGAGCTGTTGTTTCTCCTTTTTGTTTCAGCGGTGTCAGAGATCAGTGGTTCTCAAGCTCACTCTTCAAGAAGTGTGCTGCTGCTTTGGAAAGGAGAACAATGGTGGAGTTCTGGACAAGATAAAATGTATCATAATGTATAAAATGCAGAGCTCTGGGGTCAGGAATTCGCCACTGTTGTTTGCTCTTCACCTCGTTCCTTGCCAGTTGTCTGGCCCAAATCACATTCTCACCTCCTGTCTTCTATAGATTGTGCTCACTTTAAAGCACCTACATCAAATGCAGGGGTGAAAGCAGAGTGTGGGGCAAGAGAGGAGGCCAAGTCATTATGCTCAGAGGATTTAGTGCTGCCAGGGAAGGGTGCAAGTTGCGGCTAGAATAACTTTGCCTTTGCCCATGGGAGGAGAAGCAACATAATAAGGTGGGGGATGGGCTTGGTTTGAGGGATATGCCGATTCCATCCCAGGCTGGGAACTGAAAACAAGACCGTGGCTTTTGCGTGGGCTTTGAGAGGATATGGCTTGATCTTCTTTCCTTTCTTTCCCTTGCCTGCCATCCCCTCGATGGATCTCAGACAGTCCGTGGCTGGAGCAGCCGGAAGTCCTTCTGCTGCTCCAGACTGTAATTAACATCCTGTTGCCACCTCGCATCATCAGCACTTCCCGCAGCAAGAACTTCATGATGGAGAGCTCCCCTGCACACTGCTCCACCCCCGGGGATGCTGGGAAGGACCTGCGCAGGGAAGGGCTTGCAGAGTCCACCAGCCAAGCAGCATATTTGGGTGAGTGAGTGACAGCCACCGCATGCCCATCAGGAGAGAGGAAAATAAAAGGCTGCATTTACGAACCCACTGGGAAGGCAGAGAAAATCCTCCCAACCACAAGAGTGTGTCTGCCCTGCCACCAGAATGCACCATTTCGCGCTGGAACACATACCTGTTCCAAAAAAGAAGTGTCGCCAGGGTGGTGCATACAGTAGGAAGGGCAGCAATCCCATCCAAGAATCTAGGCCCGGAGTGAGCAAGAGAGCCTTTAAGGGCCACATCCGGCCCACCACGCCAATTGATCTGGCCCGCAGCTGCCCTGCCACTCCTCCACCCCCAAGTCAATCGAGACCTGGGGATGGGGGAGCACATGAAATCTCCTCCCGCCACCAGGGGCACGCGGCACCTAGAAGGAACCGTCAGCTGTTCAAAATGGCTGGTGGGTCTCTTTAGGTGCCAGGGTGGGGCAAAGACTTCATGGGCTCTCCCACCCCCAGGCCAATCAGGGTCTATGGGCGGGGGAGCCTGGGAAATGTCCTGGCCCCGCCCTTTCTAGGGTGGCCTGGGAACACTTCAGAAATTTGTGAATTGTCCCCGCTTCAAAAATTATTGTCCACCCCTGTTCTAGTCTGCCTCACTCTTGGGACAAGGCAGTTATGCGCCATTTCCAGTGTGCTGTGTCTCCTTGAGCTGGAAATTATACCCCGAGCCAGCTACTGTGTAGGTGTACCCCGAGCTGTTTCCAGCTGCTTTAGTCACACTGCATTGAGCATAAGCTGCACCGAGCTGCCAGCCGTGGTTATTTGAGACATTTCACTGATTGGTATTTCCTCTTCTGTTCTCTTTGCTCCTGGGAGGTGGGAATTGATCGCTGACCTGTGCTAGTAGTTCAGTATTTCTCAAAGCGTGATCCATGGACTGCTAGTAGTCTGCGGCCATCTTGCAGGTGGACCACGAGCCCAGGCCTCACCCCCCCTCCCACAGTGGGGGCCCATGCTGGCGCTCCAGCCCCGCACATTCCCCCTGCAAGGTTGGCTTCCCACTGCGGGGGAAGGGGAGCAGCACCAAGCTCACAGGCCGGATCCAGCTTGCTGGGGAAGGAAGCAGCTCTGCATGCTGTCGCTCCACCTCTCCCCAGCTGGGGAAATAGCAGTGCAGGAAATCACTCACCTGCTGCCTAGATCCCCTCACCCCCAGCCTGATCCTGCACCCACCCTCCCTCCCAGACCCCCACCCTCAGCCCACTCCTGCACCCAACCTCCCACCCAGACCCCCACCCTCAGCCCACTCCTGCTAGGGTTGCCAGATGGTTGAAACAAAAATACCGAACACCCCCCCCCCAAAAAAAAACGAAAAAAAATTCTGTTGAAGGGGGGAAAAAAAGGGAGGGAGACCTAGATCTTTTGGCCAGCAGCCATTTTGTGCCGGCAGCCTTGGGACACCAGGTAAGTATGGGGGCTGGGGTTGGGGGTGTTGGGAGCCAGGGGGAGCTCGGGAGGCCGGGTGCTGAGTGTCTGTAGATTGCCAGGTGCCCGGTATTTTTGCCTCCTGGCCAGGGAAAAATTCAGAAAATACCTGACATCTCAGGTGTCCAGTATTCTCTGAATCTTTTTACCAGACAGGAGCCGAAAATACCAGACTGTCCGGGTGAATACCAGACACCTGGCAACCCTAGCTCCTGCACCCACCTTCCCCCAGCCCGCTCCTGCACCCACCCTCCCCCCCAGACCTCCTCCCCCAGCCCTCTCCTGCACCCACCCTCTTGGCCAGAGTCCGCATCCCACACCCTCCTGCATCCATTTTGTCATCATGAATGGTTGGCTGGTGGTCCACAGAATAGTTTGTGTTGAGCAGAGTAGGCTGTGGGCCACAGAGTTTGAGAACCACTGTACTAGTTGACTATGATCACACACACTGGCTCAGCTAATCTGGGCACTCGTACGGAGAGGTCTGTATCCTCTTCCCCAGGCACTTTGTGGGGGAAGAAGTAAGGAGACAAATAGCCTCCTTATTCCTCTGTGCCTGGGCCCATGGTCTGTGTAGCCCCTGTGTGGGAGTGTAAGGGCAGTTCCGTTTGAGGAGATACTCTGTCACAATTCAGCCTATAATAAGCAGCCTTGTTTCCAGCCTAACCCTTGTTCATTCATAAATTACTTTTTCAATGGGTTGTGCTAAGGGATTCTTTGATCAGTTTCCAAATAAGCTTTGGTGCAGGGCTCTCACAAGGGCAGTACCAGAAGGCCTCTCTTCATAGCCACCTCCCGACAGCCATTACGGAGCCATTCCCTCTGCAGGAGAGCACAGCCTAGATTTCTCTCCATTGTCCTTGGTCAGAGGCTGGCGTCTATCCCCAGGCTGGACTGCTTATGAAAGAAGAAAGGGAATTTTTGGTGTGGTCTGGGAACTTTGGGCTGGGCGGTATCTGGCAGAGGAGCACAGCTGTTCTAAAGGAAAATCTTCCTGTAACTCATTAGCAGAGCTGGGAACAGAACTGTGCTTCCTGATGGGGGCAGGTCTTGTACTCTAGCCACAAACCTGCCCTACTCCCTGGCAGGAGAGGGCAGCTGGAGGTAAAGAAACTGCCATGCACTTCACTGCAGTACCCCAGCTGTTCAAGTCTGGAGTTAGCGGCTCTGGCTGCAGCACTTGACGTGCTGGTGTTTGTTCCCCTGCAGCCCTGAAGGTGATCCTCGTGTGCTTTGAGCGCCAGCTTGGCAGCCAGTGGTACTGGCTGAGCCTGCAAGTCAAAGAGATGGCCCTGCGCAAGGTGGGCGGGCTGGCCCTCTGGGACTTCCTGGATTTTATTGTTCGCACTCGGATCCCTATCTTTGTGCTTCTGCGGCCCTTCATTCAGTGCAAGGTAACGCCAGCTTTCACCCTCATCAGGGTCCCATGTAAGCTGGGCACTTGTGCGGCTGCTCAGGAGAGATTCACATGCTGCCCAGCTGATTAGCAGAGAGTCCGGAATGTGGTTTTGTGTTGCTACTGGTGGTGCACATTCACACATGCCTCGGTGCACATACAAAAATGTATTCCACACATGGCTGGAAAAGATTAGCAGGAACATTGACCCTAATGTCAGTTGCTTCAATAGATACTATTTTTAGGCACGACACCTCACACTGCCTCGCGAGGAGATAGTGACACGGGCTTTGAGGGAGACTGCGGTCTTGGGGAGAAGAGTATTTTTACTTAGCGAATGACCCCTGACTCCTGTGCTTGGTGTCTCAGAAGGAGGGCTGGGGGCGTTTCTGAGACCTTGGTTCTCTAGTAGATCCGTGTACAGACTCTCTTGCCACTAAGGAGCGTTCATCACAGTGGATATTTCGGGCAACACAAGAGTAAGCTAGAATGATGGGAATTCTGATCCTGAAGACCCACAATGCCATACTGGTGGAGAACAGGACCTGCCACCCACTCCTGAAATGTTCTTGGCACCTGGATAGGTTAATGGTGATGGTGTTGATGGTGAATAATTTATGTTCACGCTAACACCCATTATTACATCAGCTCAACCTCCCCTGTCCTGCTGGGAGTGGCCCCCTCAGGCAGACATACGGACACCCTCAAGGAGGCATCCAGCGTTCCACAAGCCAGGAAGATTTCTCTCATGCCAGCGTCAGGGCCGTCCCACCCACAGGATGTTTCAGGGTGGCTGCTCCTGTCCCTGTGCTTTGGGAGGTGTCACGGCGACCACCTCAATCATCTTACGAATGGGACAGGTCCCCATCTGAGCCGTGGGCCCAGGCCCGCTTGGGAGGGGCTGGCATGGGACAGCAGCAGGGATCAGCCCCCTGCACACACCACAGTGGCAGATCAAGAGTTCCCCAGCAGCCTGCTCCACCGTGCCACCCTCTCTTAGCCTCCTCCACTCTGCCCCGGCTCCAGCCCACTCCTCTGGGCCCTTGCAAAAGGGAGCTTCTGACACCAACTCAAGTCTGATTCCTGGGTGGCCCAGTGATTGAAAGAGAAACATTTAAAAAGTGCTCAGGGGGACACAGATGAGAGGCCCTACACTAGCCCCACCCTGGCTGGTTAGCTATAAGCATGGAGGCCCATGGTAGTCACTCACTGGAGTGCCAAGGTGTGAGCTGAAACTCCCAGATATCCTTTGATAGAGTTAGTTCTCTGCCCCAGCCAATATAGACACCCCAGCGTGAGTGAAAGCAGAATCTGGTCTTAAGCCTATAGCCGAGGGTGGGCCAGTTAGCCCAGGCTGAAAGCGCCAACCTCAGGTCAGAGGTTTTTGTGTGTGGATGGGGGCTGGGTTAGGGCAACACCCAAGGAAGAGCCCACATTAACTCTACAATGAGCAGAAGCCCTGAGAAATCAGGCAGCTAGAGGGTTGTGTGGATCTAATGGACTCAGGCAGCATCTGGGATGGGTAGCATGATGTATCGAGCAAACTTGTTGCTTGAGTCGGGGGAAGAACTTTGCCCGGACGTTATCGGATGGGAAGTGCCTTTCCGCTTTGCACTGGCTGTGAGTCATAAGCCAGCACAGCTCTTGATAACAGACAGACAGTTGGTGTACTCAGGCTGCTCCTGTTCACATTGACATGTGTAGATTGAGTCCCCATCACTGGCAGCTTTTAAAAACAAGATGGATGGACAACTGTCAGGAGTGGCTTAGGGTTACTCGGTCCTGCCACAGTGCAGGGGGCTGGACTTGATGACTTCTCGAGGTCTGGTCCAGCCCTCCATTTCTATGCCTGTAAGCTGTTTGGGATAGGCACTGTCTTGGTGCATGTGAATGTATTGCTTAGCACGAGGAAGCCTTTAAATCTAGCTATTCCTACTTATTTCCTACCTGCTATATTAACAGCAACGTTGACTGGTTTCAGCGTACATTGAGTCTTCCTAAAAGCTGGGAGAAGAAGCTACCTGTTCGGTGTTCACATGCAACTATAGAGCCCGTCCCTAGCGAGAGAATCTCTCTCTGCTTGTTGCTGTACAAGCAGCCAGGTGACTGGGGTACCAGGGCACTCACGAGCTAGCTGGACAGGAACTGAGTGTTGTTCCTCTGTGATACTAGGTGTTCCTTTGCTAATGAGGGTTGTTGTGCCTCTCTGTCAGCTGCTGGCCCAGCCTGCTGAGAATCACGAGGAGCTGACTGCCCGACAACATATCGCTGACCAGCTGGAGAGGCGCTTTATACCACGCCCTCTGTGCAAGAGCTCCCTCATCACAGAATTCAACAGCGAGCTAAAGATCCTGAAGGAGGCAGTGCACAGTGGGTCGGGTAAGGCTGTCCTAGGAGAGGGAGGATGCTTGCCCACGGAGGAGAAAGGATGTGTTCCTCCTCTGTGTGGATACGGACGGCAAGAGACAATAATTTTGCCCTCTGTGTGCACACTTTGATTCAGTCTATTGAAACTTAAATGCGTAGAAATGAGCAGCACTCACCTGGCTGCTTGTACAGCCCTTCGAGAACAAACACATGGAATTTGCAAAACCAGAAATGCACTGCACGGAACTGCTCTGACAGCTTCGCCCTGTCCGCACTGGGGCACAGTATCACAGCACCAGCAACGGGCGCTTTGTGCATGGCAGTTTGTGTTGTGGGTGAGTTTTGTGCTTGCCAAAGGGGCTGGCCTGTCTGCCCTGGAGACAGACAAGGCGAGGTACTGAATACCAACTTCCCCCACACGGCCTCCTTCATTCGCTGCAATGCTCTGAGGGTGATGGCTGGTTTTCATGCTCTGTCAATCACTGTCCCATCAGCTGAGGCAGCCAGCAAAAGTGCAAATTATTGCTGGTTGTAATGGCAGCCTTCATTACATCCACCTCTCCAATGCCTACACTCAGAACACCATCTCGCTTCTCATATTCCTTCACACTGCCATAACTTGGTAACCTCCTTTAGTCTGTACGGACCAAAGTGAACTCCAACCACGGTTGTAGAGGTGAATGTATTTTTTTAAATCTAGCTATTTTCAGTTCCCTTCTAATAGGATTGGCTACTTGTTTATCGGCAGCAGATATTCCTTTTCTTTTTCCCCTGTGAAAGGGCATCGTAGCATTTTTTGGCCCAATTCTATGCCTTGAAATCAATGGGAAAACTCCTGACCATTCATAATGTGGCCACTTCAGTAAAATTTCTCCTTCGCTGTATACATCTGCTGCCACTAGAGGGCAGACATTACTTCCAGATGGTGAAAAACTTTATACCCAGTACTTTCTTCTTAGAAAGAAAATAGTGTAAAGCTAAAGCTGTAGAGCAGACTCACTATTCTCTCTGTAAGTGGTCTCAGTGAACTAAATGGGACAGTACATCACACCCAGAAGGTGTGTGGGTTACAATAGTTCCACTTTTTTAACCCCCATAACAATGTGCCTTGCCTGCTAAATGTCACAGTTGGGCAGTGGATGTGACAGTAAGACTCAGGGAGAACATAAGAAATCTTTGCAGTGACAAAAGTTTCTTACAGGTTAGCTGAGCGGATGCAGTTGTACTGATCTGGTGTAAGTAAGTACAAGCAGTGGCCGAGTTCTCTCTCTGCCCTTGACTTTCCTACACCTCTTGCCTTCGTTATACACCCGGCTGAGGAAGATGCCTTCACCGTCCTGGGAACGATATTACTCTTGCCACTGTAATTCGTTTGGCTTTGTTTTTTCCACTCTGTTCAGCGTACCAAGGAAAGACCTCTATCAGCACCGTGGGCACTTCCACCTCCGCATACCGCCTCAGCCTGGCGACCATGTCCCGCTCGAACACCGGCACTGGCACGGTCTGGGAGCAGGACAGTGAGCCTTCCCATCAGGCTTCTCAGGACACTCTGAGCCGCACAGATGAGGAGGATGAAGAAAGTAAGTGGCTGGCAGAGTAAGGATCAGAGCACAATTGCTGCCTCTCTCTCCTCTCTATCCAGAAGGGTTGGGATTCCTAGTCCGGTAGCTTTTATTGTCTTCTGGTGGTGCAGTGGTTGTGTGTGGGGCCGGGAACCTTTGTCACTCAACTTTGGTGGTTGGGTACAGCTGGCTATTCCCAGAAGACATCAGATATGAGAGAGACAATGGCCCTAGAAGAAGTGTAAGCGCTTACTATGTGGAGAAGATGTCCCTAATGGAGAGAGTGCTTCTCCTGAAATGGGACCCAAACTTGATGCATATGGATTTAAAACAAAACACTGCACAGCTTGTGCCTTCTTTTCTGTATTCTTTAGTTGGTGACCATGATGTCTTCTGGTTACACCCTTGGAGTCATTACAAGTTGAGATGAATGGAATCTTTCTGTTTGTTTAGGCCAGTAAAGATTTTAGAGCCAGCACTGTCATTCCCCTTCACTCCCTAGCCTGGTCTGATTTAAAGCTGGCTGACATGCCAAAAGAAGCATGAGAGAGCCACCAAAGTGACCCAGAAATGAACCTAAATTCTCCAGGGGAAAATCAATTGCAAATGAGAAGTTATTGAGGCATGTTAATTGAAGCATGGAGTTAGTGGCATGTTGGAAGACCAATATGCAGAATGATCCTTTCCAATAAGGATCATGTTTTGACCTACTTGTTGGATTGAAAATACCAGCAAGTCAAAAGTGATTAAAAGAATTCTCCAATGTTATTGGAGAGTTATTGTGTTTGTGTTACAAATGCACAACACGCTTTTTTTAAATCAAATAAATATGGCAGTGTTTGTCTATCATTCGAATTTACATAATTAAATGCAGCAAAACTTCACCATCTTGGGTTTCAAAAGAAGAAATAAAAACTTCAACAGTTTTCAGGTTTTCTTGAGTTGTAAGTGAAAATATAGGTGGTATTGGATTTATTTTTTAATTATACATGCCCTCTTTAAATGCAAATATGTTTACACTGCGGATCTATTTCAGGATACCAGAAATATCCCAAAATAGCTATTTCACGTCTATTGAAGCAGCCCGTTATTTCGAAGTAGATTTTGAACTAACATGTTCCAACATGCTTGTTTGTTTGATGTTGCTTGTTCCAACATCCCGGTAACCCTCATTCAACGAAGGTTAAGGGGAATTTTGGAATAGTTATTTTGAATTTTGGCGCTGTGTCGAATTTATCAGAATATTTTCATCTGCAGATTATCCAATTTAGAGCTTGTAAAAAAGGGGGGTGGAAACATTACATGAAAATTTCTCCACTATTTTTAATTTTTTTAAAAATCAGGAAAAATGTCACTGAATTTTTCCTGTATTTTCAAAATGGGTGTAGAGTTGATTAGGATTTTTTATTTCAAAATTTTGTTGAAAGTTGACTTTTCTGGATCTTGAAATGTTTTAATGTTTTTTACCAGCAAAATGTCCCAGGATAGTTTTTATTCTCAAGAGACATCATATTTTGATGGACAACTTCATAGTAGTAATTGTACTAAGCATTCTGAACTGATTGTCTGAAACAATGTATAAAGATATAAGAGAGAAAGGTCCCTGTGCCAAAGAGCCTGCAGTCGAAAGCCTTGAACCTGTGAACATTTGTGCCCATGTTTATCTTTATTATGTCTATTTGTGGTAGAAAAGTTAAGCAGATGCCCACTAGGCATGAACATGGGGCGGGTTCTGGTATTACCTGGACATTTTTGAACGTGTTATTGGGGTTTTTGATGACTTTTTTTTCTTGGTCTGTCTCTTCCATGTCCCTTTTAGATGACTCCGTGAGCATGCCCAGTGTGGTAAGTGAACAGGAAGCATACCTTATGAGTGCCATTGGGAGGCGGCGGTTCTCCAGCCATATCTCCAGCATGTCTGCACCTCAGGCTGAGGTGGGCATGTTACCCAGCCAAAGGTAACAACATGTGCTTTCCATCTTTCTCACTCGTTTCCCCAGAGCAAACATTCCAAAGGTATATTATGTGTAACAGAGAGTGAGCAGCAAGGCAAGGGTGGTAGAGTTAGCACCCAAGTTACTGAAAAGCTACTTATCCTGCAGTGCTTGCTCATTGATGTCAGTGGATTGACTTGCCGTAGGTTAGAACATAATGATTCTCCACTATAATTTATAATGCGGATTTCAAAGGTGTAGGAATGATTTCAGGGTGCTGAGCCAGAGTCCTGCATATAGCCCTTAAAATGAGTAGGGAAAATCCTACGGTGCTGGGAAAGTTTCTTGAGTACAGTATCAACCCCAAGTCAGAGCAAAAATTGGTTTTCCTGTGGATATTAGATAACAGCAGAAAGAGAAGTGGGATTATTCTAAACCAGAAACTTGTTTGTCTGCTAGAGCTAATCTTGGATGCCTCTTTTAGAGTGAGAAAGAGAGAGAGAGAGGATTTAGGTGTTATACATTGCACTCATTAGTCAGGTGAGTGACATAGAAGCCAGTGAACAAGCAGTTTTCCCATCAAATGCTGTTATTTTTCAGTAAACAATGGTTATTTTTATTTATACATGACATAGATTTGCAAAGAGCTCTGATAATGGGTCCATGCATAGATTCATTTATGTCATTTTTATACATGTTGAAAATGTGAATTCTGCATTAATTAATGACTGGCCATTGTCCCTTTGCCCAGCCTTGTTTGTAATTCAGTTAGAAATCTCTCAATATATGGCACATGTAGCAGCTAAAAGGAACAGCTGTAGTATGTACCTGCAACAATAAGTGCGGCAATTGCAGTATTAGAAGCCACTCAAATTTTATCCCATTGTTTGCATAAAGGGTACTAGTGAGGACACCTTTGACCTTTAAACTAATTTAATTCCATTTCCTTAGTTATGTTTTACTGTAAATTTTTGAGCCATGTTGCTTTTTAATTGGTGATCCTGAAGTAAATAATGTTTAATTGCAATATAGATTTGGTCTCTTTGACTTCTGAAGCATGAAATCTACTGGGAAAATCACCTCTCAGATGTGTAGGGTAGATACTTCATTGGCCTGGAAGGCCTAATCATTGTTGTCAATTGTACACCCATTTTAGCCATGGATGAGCAATGGTTTCTGATTTTTTTTGTGTCTATTACACATGTAAACTAATAAATGTATTGTAACATTATTGCTTTCCTACTGGAAATCCACCAGATCTCTTTCTACCCTTCCTATTTCAAATATGAGTGAACAGGCTGGAATATTATCGGTTGCTCTTTCTTGATGGGGGAAATAGGTAGCAGTTGAGGCAGTGTGATTTGGTACAGATTTGCCACTATAAATTCCAGCTCTTTACTTACAATTTTATTGCAATGCAAGACCATAGTTTTCAGCAGTTTGGCCTTTTAATAACATCAGAACTAGACTGTTGTTCTACAGCTTATGGTAAGTGGATTAGCACGTCAAGGAGAAGCCGGAATAAGTGAACTGATAGGGTGTATGGGGAGGGGGAGATCTTAAAATGAAACTGGAAGTAAATAGAATACAATCAAAGGAAATACAGGCAGCAAAATTATTTGAAAACTTTTCAAGCCCTATCATCCTTGCCCCTTATTTGCACTAGAATCACACCTCAGTGAGCTTCTTAGCTCATGCAATAGTGTGTAGAGATTTGGAGGTGTCCATGTATCATATCCTCCATTTGTAAATTGATCCTTTTATCCAGAATTTGATTTATCAGATGTTCTTCCTTCAACGCTTTGAGTCATGTGTTCTGATGAACCAGGGCAAGACCAAATGATTTTACCGTCCTCCTTTTCTTTTCTTATTCCGTTGATAATTTTTTTTCTTGAAAACAGAGACAATTGCATGCTTTTTGCATTTTCTTTCCCTAAATGCTTCATCTCCCTGCCCCTCCTGCAGTGAACCTAATGTCCTCGATGACTCCCAAGGCCTGGCCGCTGAGGGCAGCCTCTCTAGGTACAGTGTCAACACTACCTGTCTGTCAGTGTCTGTGCTGGGAAATGAGTTCCCTTTATCCTCTGTCTCTCTTCCTCACCCTTTGTCTCTCTTTCCATGTCTGTCTCTTGTTGGTCATTGATACTCAGGCTCGCAAGTCAAAGGTGTAGTAACCCAACTTCAGCTTTGATTGCCAACAGCTTTTAATTCCTAACAATCTTGAGGAAGTAAAAAAAAAAAAAAAAAAAAAAAAAAAAGTCTTGCCAAGCCAAAATATTTGTCTTCCTGTCATGGATTTTTCCTTGATAGCTATTGCTCTGAAGACCTAAGGAAGTAGCATCATCACCACGGCATTAAATGTAACCATTATTGAGCACCAGTTTGGGGACATACTTTTTTAAAAAAAAATCTATCATAAATATTATCTATATTATGTATCTTATCAAAATATATCATCTCACAATATCACCAACTAGAAACACTTTAATCATTATTCTCTCCTTTAGCATTCATTAACAATATAATTCTGTAAGAATTCCTGAATCCCCGCTATTTACAAATTGCAGTCATTTTGTAAATGCAGCCTTATAGCTTTCAGGCAAATACTGTTCATCCTCATGGAAATTGCTCTAGCAACCTCATTATCCAAGTGTTGCAAGCTAGCATTTCTCATGAACAGGAGAGGTGAACAGACATTGTTATGACTGTGCCTTTAAAGTATTTTGGTTGTAAGGTTTTAAAAGGAGGACTGCACCTTTAACAGTCAGCTCAGCCATGTAAACCATTCTTCCTAGTGCACTACTGTGGTCATACCTCTCAACTGATCCTCACTAGGTAGGAAAGCTCTCATTCATTACAAGCTCTTTGGTTCCTTCTGGGAGAACATATTCTCACATTCTGGGAGACCACAGTTTACTCCCTCACCAGATCTCTAGTCGTTACTTTATCACTCTTGCCTAAGATGAGGCTGTGTTGAGAGGCATTCTCGTGAATTAATTGTGTTTGAGATTTCTCCAATTTTATTTTAATATTGGAAAAATGGGAAATTAAGTGTATTGTTGGGTGTCATTTAGATCAACCCCATGATTCATGGTGTCACTTGTGTTTGTGTGCCCTCTCCTGATCAGTCTCTGATTGGTGGTAATGTGGAAGTGTTGTAAAGAAAAGACATTGTCCTTTGGCAGCAGCAGGCAAGTTCCTGTATAGCAAAATGTATTATTCTGTGCAAAAAAGATTCCTAAGAAGTCAGCTGCACAGCAGTTCAGAAGCCTAAATTAATGTGAAAATCTCATTATATATGACAGGTGACCTGCAGATTGAGTCACATCCTAATATTGATTGCGAAATATCTTGACTGATAAATGGTAACCAGGCTACATAGCAACTCTTGGTGATATGTACAGGACAGCTGAGCCAGCTGACAACATCACTGCCAAAATAACTCATGTTGATCTCTAAAGTCTAAACATATGCACAGTGAGTTTTGTTAGCTATGAGCGTACCAACCTTTGCCCAGAATAGGATTTTGTGCATCCTGTGCTGTGCTGTGTTGAGTTTTCTTAAAGTAGTTGGTCAGTGAGCATTGTCAGATAGGTGGATTTGTACTGAGAGACTGTTTCTGATGGGGTTTATTATTTTTGAAGACACGGACATAGACTTCTTTGTTTTAAAGAGGTGACACTTTTATTCCACAGAACCTTAAAAGATACTCAAGGTATTGGTGGAGCAAATTAACCTGATCTTTGTGAAAAGGCTACAATTATAGTTCCCTGTAAGATTAAAAAAAAAAAACCCAACATTTTAGCTGTACTGTGTGTACTTAAATGTGCAAATTACCTTCCTTCTCTAAAGGAGCGAAGCAATAAAAGAGACAGCACAGCAGATTATGGAGATCATTGTTGTAACAGAGGTTAAATATATTCTTACATTCAGGAACACTAGTTTTACATAAAACAGGCCAAGATTTTTCTTTACATATCTTTGATCTTCACTAGAGCAGAGATGAAAACTGCTAAGGATAGCATACTGAATTTAGCAGCAGTCATTACTGATGAAATGAAACAAAGAACAGAACATTATGGAAACCAGGAATTTCAAATAAATTAAAAGAACAATGATAAATAAAGACAACACTAACGTCGTTTTTCCCTTTGTGCTTGTACCAGTTAGAGTTATATAGATAAACAGCAGTGAACACAAGAAGAGAATAACATTCGGGTTCCTGAGATTATGCAGAAATTTGTACATGTAGGGAGGGAAACTATTTTATTTAGCATAATGATTTATTGAGGTCATAACGTGAAATTAGGTGGAAGATTTTCCTGAAGCACGAGGGAAAAGAGAAGGAGAAT
The DNA here is from genome assembly GCA_032595735.1 of Pelochelys cantorii. NCBI lineage: Eukaryota > Metazoa > Chordata > Testudines > Trionychidae > Pelochelys > Pelochelys cantorii. The sequence goes on from CM064332.1 coordinate 68,395,875, forward strand.
TTCCTATAATTGAAAGCTGTGATGCACAAAGAAATTCCCTTTCAACATTTCTAATATGTTTGTTTTAAATTAATCATGCTTAATAAGGAAAACTAGAACAAATTAATATCAACAGGGCAAGTGTGGAAAAAAATTGACAATCTGTGGAACTCCCATGCCTGGTGTCTTGAGAAATTCAGCAGGTGCATTCTACTTAGAAGTTTGTTATCTGAAGATCTGGCAGCCACTAACGTCCATTTAATATACTTTAACAATTATTTACTTGCTTTTTTATGGTTTTTGTTCTCCCCTCCCTTCCCCCCCAAAAAAACACCACACTTTTATTTGTTGCATTAGTTCTTGTTATTCATGAAAATAACCTATCATAAATGTCAACCGGGCAATGCTTATTCCAGTTTGTCCTGTGTGATATGAATGTTACACTGGCCTGACATTTTTGTACTGTTGGTAACAATTTTTCATGAACAGCTTGTTTGTTTGTTTGTTTGTTCATCTGTCTCTGCGCTAACCATGAAAGGAAGGAACATGATTTGTCATTCATACTCAGCACATGTTAGAGGAGCACTCTTTATGGACAGGAAAGTTTACAAGAGTGTTCTCCTCAATCAAATCTGGTTTATGTTCTCCAACAAAAAATCCTCTGCTAGATGCTAGGTTCACAAGAAAAGTAGAATAAACTATGTCATGTGAAAATAGCATTTGATTTGATTGAAAGCAGCTATGTAGAGTCCCCAGAATCTGACCACCCAAGTATAATGATTGCTCCAAACCAAGAACAGAACAACAGTATAAGCTTGGTTTTGTTATGAGACAATGAAAGACAGGAAAGAAGGGGAGATACTTATGGAGTCAACAGGCCCTTTGGAACTAATTTTCACTGAAACCTGATTTTTTATGCTGTTCTGGAGAAGGAAAAAGCAATCTCTCTCTCTCTCTCTCTCTCTCTCTCTCTCTCTCTCAAAATTTGGGGTGAATATGAGTATTTAGGAAAGTGAAAATGACTGCCATGCCCAGACAGGGTTTTCCTGCCAAATTCCACTGTTAAAACTCCTCCCATCTTTTACCTCCAATGGACATTTCTGTTCATACTCATAAGGTCTGCTTGAATTATGCCAATTTGCGTGATGGCATAATTCTGTCCGTTAGAACACTAAACTCATTTCACATATGATGTGAAACTTAAACCCAGGCCAACAGAGAGGAAAAGCAACTCAATCTAAAATTTCTGCAGTTTATTTCTTTGTCTTTAATGCACAGATTAGTCCATGGGAATAATTTTTCCTCGTGTCTAACATGCATGCAGCACAGTAACATCATACTCACAAATATAATGAATTATCTTTATCTAATGAGTTTAAAGTGTTTTCATTATGGGCGCTTTTGATATGCTTATTCCATTACTGTAACAGATTATTTAAATTTAACATAATTTTAGTCTCTCTGACAGATGTCAGTCTCCCTATTCATAGAACTAAAAGTCACCATCTTTCCTCAGAAACTGTAATGACAACCTTACCATAGCTCAGTGATATTTAGCCACTTGGTTGAACAAACTTTTTATTGCATCATTTTAAAAAATATATTCTGCAGCCTCTTTAGAAACAAACATAGGTTCAATATTTCATCTATGTAAAGAAAGTATTCATATGCTAATATCTGTCTCTGAGTCTCTAAATATTTGCTGGAGCAAGTCCTGAAGTAATTCTAGAGGCAAATAATTAACAGAATGTACACATTATAGTGGCAACATGCCTGAATTTCTTATGTGAGGAAAAATGTAAATTCAGCCTATTACCATTGAGGCCCTTGAGAGTGTATTGGAGCTGGCGTTTACTGTGGTCTAAGCACTCCATGGACTGTAGGCTATTCTCTGGGTCAAGAATGTAATGGTGACAACTAGAAGTAGCTTGTGGGATCATGCCATTCATAGGGGCAGTCTCATCTTGACATTGAATGTTTCACTGTAAATCAAATTACACTGCGCTGAGTATTTGCTCTAGAGGATGGGATCTCTTTTGAAAGTATTGCCCAAGGGAGAAAGGACTCAAATATACATTATTTTCTTCTGTTGAGTTAAACCACTCTCCTAGGTAATGCTCCCTGAAAAGTATTAGCATTGTCTTTTTTCTCCTCCAGTCCTGGTAAGGCTGTGTGTCGAACCGCACCTCCCTGGAGGTTCTGACCTCTTCCCAAGGGAGATCTAAGAAAGCCCAGGAAAACTGAGAAGAAAAGGAATGTTCTTTTTCTTAGATTAAGACATGCCAAATGCCAGAACGTACTGCACTACTGATTAGTCAGCTGTGCCTACTGGCCAATGTTAGAAGCTGCTTAATTGGGAGGCATGCCTCACTGGTTTGGCTTTGTCCCAAGTATGCAGCTATTCCATTTGAAAGAAGTTCATCTAAATGTTACTTACCATTGTAACCATACCTATCTCAGGTTCAATTCACTCAACTAAAACATTTTGTGATCATTGCCTGCTAAGTGAGTTACTGTAATTGTGATTGAATTGGGAGGAATAATACAGTATTGCAGAAAAAGGATGCAGGGGAAGGACAATCTAATATCAAGTTAACAAAGGAATTAGTTGAACAGTAGCATACACTACTTTAAAGCATTTAGCAGTCTCTTCTATTGCTAAAGTGCTTTTACTTTTAACTCAGTTATTCAGACATCACTGACAACCTACAAAGTCCTAAAAGAATACTGTAGTTGTTTTTATATTTATTTTGCTCATTAGCCACAAAGAGACTTCAGGCTGCAAACATACCGAATGCACGTTGTTTGCATAAGTCACACACCCTTTCTGTGTCATGTGTGTTCATGTTTCATTTTTGTTTAAAAATAAAATGACATTGAAGCCAAAAAGACAAAACGGAGGTGAGGCTTTGGAATCCAATTGGGAAAAATAGGCCTGGGTAATTACCCTCACCAAAACATCAACCTGAGGTAAAAAAGTGGCATTCTTGCCCTTTGTGGAGGCCAATGAGAAAGGACACAGAGAAGTGGGTATTGCAGAATGGGATACGTCAATCAATGATTGAAAACTGAACATCTCAATTTTCACAGCTCTGTGCTACCTATGCATGGCCTAGTCGTGAATGAATGCTGTGACTCCTACTCCCATCCATTTCCTAAACTCTGGAAATTGCAACCCAACATTTTGCCCTGTCCTTCAAAGATAGTCTTTGAAGTGACTGTGCCATTAGAGTTTTTTAGTCACAATGGCTAGGAATTATTCTAATCAGCCATTGCACTTCTATGGCTGTGCTGATACTGTCTACACTTAACAGGGTAGCAAGCGTGCAGAGTGAACCTGGACAACAGAATCTTCTTCAGCAACCTCTAGGAAGGAAGAGAGGCCTCAGACAGGTAAGATCACAGGGAGCAGTGAACATGACAATTTCCATTTGTTGCAGTCCACTTGCTGCTGAGATCTTCTATTTTCTGTTCCCCTGGCCCAGAATGTATCAGAGTCCTCTGAGTAGTGCTTGGGCAAGCGGAACCATTCGGGTCTGCCAAACCACAAAGAAAGAAGTTACACTCCATTTCAGATCCCCAAACCCTTTCCCCAGAGCTATATTATTTGAGCAGAGGTCACTACATTCAAACTGAATTGGTACAAAGTGCTTTATTTCAGCACCTGAGTTTTTTAAGATGCCAAAACATGCACAGCCACTAAAAGAAAAATTGGTGACTATATCTAGGAGAATCATATAAATCAGGGGTGGGCAATAATTTTTGACTGGGGGCCACTTCAGGAATTTTTTAAGTGGCCCTGGGCTGCTCCAGAAGGGGCAGAGCCTCAGGCAGAAGGGGTGGGGCCAGGACACTTATGTGCTTCCTGATTGGTATATGGGTGGGGGAGCGTGTGAAGTCTTTGCCCCCACCCTACCCCATAGAGAACTGCCAGCTGTTCTGAACAGCTGGCAGTTCTCTCTAGGCACCCGTGCTCCTGGTGGTGGGAAGAGACTTCGCCCGCCTGCCCCCTGGCCAATCAGGGCTTGGGAGCGGGGGTGGGGCGGGGAAGGAAGGGGAGGAGAGAAGCACACAAAGCGCCATGCACTCCTTGCAGGACAGGAGGAGACTTTGCTTGCTTCCCCTTCACCCCCAAGCCCTGATTGGCCTGAGGGCGGGGGGAGTGTGAAGTCTCTTGTTCCCTGCCCTCTGATGCACAGCACTTAGCATCAACTGCCATGCTATGATTAGTCACATTTCAGTTGTACATTAGTGTCTTCTTGGCTTATCTTTACTCTGCTTTGTGTCCTTTAGCTACGAAGACCTCTTCTCTCACGTCAGAAGACCCAAACTGAACCTCGTAGCCGTCATGGGGCTCGACTTTCAACTACTCGTCGAAGTATACAACCAAAAACAAAACCAAGTGGTGAGGCAACTCCTGCTTTCCCACAGCTGGCATCTAAAGTAGGAGCTACTAGGTTTTGTTTTTCCTTTAAAGACAGGTTACAGTGTGTGAAATTGACATAGGTGGGTTTTCTGTAGATTTCTCTGAACAGACGTACTGGATATCTTGGGGGGACTGATGAAGAGTTGTATAGTCTTGTACCAGTTCTTAGCTAGCTCTGATTGGTAGCAGTTGGAAATTATGATCCTAGTGCTCCTCACTAATCCATGTGATGCAAAATTTAGGGATTTCTGTCTAGTGTTTGGAGGAGAGATACCACACCAAAAACATCCACTTCCACAAAATGATGGTTTCTCTAAAGGCCAACGTAAGAATGGACTTAGACACAGAATTATCTTCTCAGTCACAGATAGAGGGTTTATGAGTTGGGGGCTCACCTGAGAATGCCCTGTCAACAGCACAAGTGCAACTCCAAAGATTGTGACAGTGCCTCTGCTGATATCAGCTGTCCTGTGGAACAGTGAGAAGAAATGTCTCACATAGTGAGAACCTAAACCAGGGATCTCAAACTCCTAGCCTGCAGGCCAGTCCCGGGGCCAGAGCAATTGCACAGTCCAGTCCAGGACTCCTGGTGGGCTGGGGGGAACTGTCCGTTACCAGTCCCAAAGCCCCGCCCTTTCCCACCATCATCCGTCCTTCTTCCCCCCCATGGCAGCCCGTTCTCCAAACACACGACTTTGGGGATCACCTCGGCGTGAAGAGGAAGCAGAGTGCACGTTGGGGTGCTTTGGGGGTGGGGTGCAATGGCAGTAGGGGCGGGGCGAAGGAAGAAAGGGGCAGGGCTTGTGGTCTGGTAATGGACAGTCTCCCTTCCCCCCAGTCCCACTGGGAGTCTTGGGCCTGATTGTGCAGTCGCTTCAGCTGAGACTGGAGCACGGGCTGGGAGTCTGAGACTCCTGACCTAACCTGACAGAGCTTTAAAGATGTAAAGACCATAGGAGCAAATAGGGGGAGCCAATTCAGTCTTTGGAACACTGGTGCTGTGTTCTTTTTGTGGCTAACATTGCTAAGTAGGGCGTGCAGCAGTTGTGGAATTTCCCACTTCCAGAAGGGTCCGAGCGGTTGTCAAGGGAAGCCTGTGTGCGCTGGTTAGTGATCTAGCAGGCAGTACTTTTCCCGGAGTTAGTGATCAGTGTGGTCCTAAGAGGAGCAGTGCTGCAGATGTGCTACAACGTAAATCTTCAGCCAAACATAATTAAAAACAAGAGCAAGGATATTAACTTTGATGGGTACATTTCAGTTTATGTAATATGTTTCGCCTGCTCTTTACTTCCGCTTGGTGACCTTCAAGGTAAGGCTCAGAAATAGGAGTCAAAAGCCCCGGATTTTATTTTCAGATCTACTACAGAATTCCTGTTCAAGTCACTTACCAATCTGTGCTTCATATCCCTCATGTAAATGAGGGTCGCAATAGCTGGCTCACCTGGCAGTTATGAATGTATGCAAATCACTTTGAGATGAAAGATACTATATAAACATAGAGCATTTATTATATTCTGTTTTTTTTTCTGAATGGGAATATTTTTGTAATTTATTCTCCCCCATGTTCTGGTCCTGCAGTGGATCAAAAGCGATCAGTGACTTTCACTGAAGCTCAGTCGGATGCGACAACATCCCCCAAAACAGATGCCGCACCTACCCCAGCCCTGCAACCTAGCTGCAGCAGGAGCAGCCCTGCAGAAGTCAGCAAGCCAGATGCTGTGAACAAACCTGTGCTGACCTCCTCACCTGCCATTGTTGTTGCTGATCTCCACAGCCAAATCACCAGCCAGGTAACCCGCTGGATGAGTAAAAAAGTAGGTTAGCTGCTCCAGTCTCTAGTGAGTACATGCGCCTGCAGTGCCTCTCTACTTAGTGATTTAAGCTGCTGAAAAAAATAGTGAAAATCATTGGTGATCTCATTTATGGCCAGAAAGAGAAGTGGTTGGTGTGTGAAGACTGCAGAGCAGAGGAGGTAGGGCAGTGAAATTGCTGCTTGGGGAGGCAAGCTCCCTAGCCTGTGGTCCTGCCCAACCTCCATCCCCTTCCTATTGTCTCTCTCTGTTCACCCCTTCCAGCCAATCCCTGAACTTGGATGTAGCAAATGACATTAGGGGAACTCCACCCCCCCCCTTCTAAAACAGAGCATGTTTTCCACAGCGTGCCTGTCAAGGCTGATTCCCCACTCTGGCACGATGAATGCAGAGTACCCCAAAACCTTCTCTTTCCAGGCTTTGGTATAAAGCTTCCCCCCACAATCTTAAAAACCTGGATTTTGGGAATAAAAATCCGCTGCCACCACCCAAGTAATGGTAAGAAAACCAGGGAAGAGATCACTTGGGAAATCTCAGCCCTAAAGTAAAACCAGGACACAAAAATTAACCAATACCAGGTTAAATAAAAGAAAGAACTTTTATTATCGCCACAATGCTCCTGTTACAAGCATAATGAATGACTAGATGGAAAAGTCACCAATTAATATATTCATGGGGGACTCCCATGAGCCAAAAACTTAGTTACAAAGGAGAGGAAAACCCATTTTTAAATGCACAGACATCAGATTCCTATTCCCAAACCATAAAACAATAAAACCTAATGGATTTATCTAAACTTTACCCTACTTACAGATAGTGAAGAGTCTTTTCTTGGAGAGAGATGTGTTATCTGTCCCCCCCAGTATCTGGAGAACAACTGGCTCAGAGACAAAGGAGGGAAAACCCAAAAATTCCTTTGTCTCAGTCTGAAATCCTTATCTACATTTCTATTGGCTAACTACTACCTGGCTAGGTACAGTTAACTCCTTAGTCTCCAAGCTGCTGCCCATCCCTCATGGTCATGACAATGCCAGATTGTGAAGATTGGACATGCAGAAGGTACTATTTAAAAGCACTCAATTTGGGCATCAAAAATGTCAGTCACAGGTTTTTTTTATATCTCCTGAAGTTGTCAGAGATTTATTTGCAAAAACTTTGTCATAAGGGCAAGTCAGTTGTCCTGCTGAATACAACATTAAATGTTACAGAATACATCATGCAGCTCTTCTCTGATTTACATTTTCTTAATCAGTATTTCTAAAATGATTATAATTCCCAGATTACTATGTATTTAACACACTGGGTATGTCTAGACTGCATCCTTCTGTCGGCAGAGGGATGCAGATTAGGCAGGTAGACATTGCAAATGAAGTGGGGATTTAAATATCCCGCGCTTAATTTGCATTAAAAATGGCCGCCGTTTTTACGGACTTAGCACGTTGTTGGCAAAAAGCGGCAGTCTAGAGGGGGATCTTTCGAGAAAGAAAGCCTTTTTCAACAGATCCCTTATGCCTCCTGCAAGTAAAGAAAGGGAAATTAATTTGTCCAGATACCTGGGGTAAAAAGGAGTGTTGTTCCTTTAAGGCAGGGGTGGGGAATCTTTTCTGGTTTGAACATAGGAGGGCCCGGCTTAGTAGATTTTGTGTGCTCCAGCCCCATTGTGGGGCAGCAGGGATGCTGGAATGCCAGAGCGGGCTCCCCAATGCTGGGGGGCCGGGCATGAGTCTTGGGGGCCGGATCCAGGCAAGCCAGGGGCCACATTCGGCCCCTGGGCTTGAGGTTCCCCAGCTCTCTTTAAGGCATTGTGGGGAACCTCAGGCCTGACCCCTGGCTTGCCTGCATCCAGCCCCCAAGGCTCAGGGGTCCCCGCCAAGATTGGGGAGCCCACACTGGCTGATGCACATAAAATCTCTTAGGCTCTGGTGTCTTTCTCTTTCTCGGTCAGGGGCCACATCAGTGATGGTTTGGGTTTTTTGTGGGCTTGTTTTTGTTTCTTTGCTTCTCACTTGCGATTTTTCTGTGGATCAGCCCCCAAGCCAAAAAAGGTTCCTCACCCCTGCTTTAAGGGCTCTCTTCAATAAAAGAGATTACAAGAGAAAGATTACAGCAGCAGGGATGAACAGGACAGGAATACATTGGAATTAAGTATTTGTCCTATAGTAATTTAAAATAAAATGTATATTTTATATGAAGATGGCTTTTTGAAGAATTTATTTAAAAACTATATGTCTGAAGATCCAAGCATTTAAGGTTAAACCTGAATACTGAGATTGTGCACCTAAAAACCTATGCAAGGATTTTTTTAGAGATGTGATTTTATAATCTTCAGCAACAAACTAATGAAATTAAAGCAAATTTTAAACTAAGGTCCTGTAGACATATTACAGTAATGCACAACTTTCAGAGGCTTAGCCGTGTTAGTCTGTTTCAGTAAGAACAAGGAGTTCTATTTATAAATGACCTGGACAAAGAGGTAAACACGGAGGTGGCAAAATTTGCAGCTGATACTAATCTGCTCAAGATAGTAAAGAACAAAGCAGACTGTGAAGAGCTTCAAAAGGGATCTCACAAAACCAAGTGACTGGGCAACAAAATGGCAAATGAATTTTAATGTTGATAAATGCAAAGTAATGCACATTGGAAAAAAATTATCCCAATGATGGGGACTAATTTAGCTAAAACCACTCGAGAGAGATCTTGGAATAATTTTGAATAGTTCTCTGAAAACATCCGCTCAACGTGCAGTGGCAGTCAAAAAAGCAAACAGAATGTTAGGAATCATTTAAAAAGGGGTAGAGAATAAGACAGAAAAATGTATTGCCTCTATATAAATCCATGGTATATCCACATCTTGAATACTGTGTATAGATGTGGTCACCTCATCTCAAAAAAGATATATTGGCATTGGAAAAGGTTCAGAAAAGGGCATAAAAATGATTAGGGGTTTGGAACAGGTGCCATTTGAAGAGAGATTAAAAAGACTGGGGCTTTTCATTTTAGAAAACAGGAGAGAGGTCTATAAAATCTTAACAGGTATGCAGAAAGTGAATAAGGGAAAGTTATTTAGTTGTTCCCATAAGAACTAGGGGGTCACAAAATAAAATTAATAGGTAAGCAGGTTTAAAACAAACAAAAGGAAGTTTTTCATCATGCAGTGCAGAGTCAACTTGTGGAACTCCTTGCCAAACAATGTTTTCAAGATCAGGACTTTAACAGAGTTCAAAAAAGAACTAGATATATTCATGGAGGTTAGGTCCATCAGTAATAAGTTATTAGCCAGAATGGGTAGGAATGGTGTCCCTAGTGTCTCTTTGTCAGGGGCTGGAGATGACAGGAGACAGATCATTTGACCTGTTTCTGTTTACTCCCTCTGGGGCATCTGGCATTGGCCACTGTTGGAAGACAGGATACTGAGCTAGTATGGCTGTTCTTATGAGTCCTGTGGTACCTTAAAGACTAACACATTTATTTGGGCCCCTGAAAGTTTATGCCCAAATTTACAGTAATTACTCATTTAACACATGCCCGCTTAACAAGTTTTCGCAATAGCATGATTTTTTTTTTTTTTAGGGAACGTTTTTCCAATAACATGACTGTCCCCAAAATAACACTAAAATAATCAAGTGGCGGACTACTTTGTGTGGTGGTATAAGTTGGTGAAAACAGTGGTAATATGCATGAGCAGATGAATACACATGGTCACGGCGCTCCTCCGCTCACTCACGTGTTTATCTTTGTATTTTAACAAACCACGGCGACTTGTGTTGCTAGATAAAGTTGACACTGATGACTAAGCACCAATAAAAAAAATTGACTTTGCCACCACCACCTGAAACAGAATCCCCACCTTTTCCATTATTTGTAATGGGAAAATTGACCCTGCATAGCACATTTTCAGAAACGCATCTATAGTGTTAAAAGAGGAATTACTGTATTTTAAAGTGCTACAAGACTCATGTTTTTAATTCACAACTATTTTTGTCAGTAGATTCAGAAACTGACAGTAAACCTCAGAGGGGTAGCCGTGTTAGTCCGTAACTTTAAAGAAACAATGTGGAGTGCTGTGGCACCTTAGAGATGAACAAAATATATATTATCATGAGCTTTCGTGGGCAAAACCCACTTCCCCGAGGGAAGTGGGTTTTGCCCACGAAAGCTCATGATAATTATACAGTGAAACATTTGTTATCTGGCACTCTGTTAACCAGAAAACTTTGTTCGCTGGCATTATCCCCAGACACAATCCTGTCACATCTTCAGGCGCACAGGCCTGGCTAGGTTTTCCATGGTTGACTTAACAATTTTTTATTTAAGAAGTACAGCCACTCCCCGACTTACGAACACACCGACTTACGATCATCTGTACTTACGACCAACCTCCCATTAGCCCCATTATAATATTTTCTAGTTGAGAACCATGTACGTCAAGTTTTTCAAACAGCGCAAGCAGCGCATTTAAAGGTATTTCCGACTTACGACCAAATCGAGTTACGACCAGGTGTTCAGAACGTAACCCATTCCTAAGTCGGGGACTGCCTGTACTAATCATCTCTAACTCAAAATAGAAATGAGAGACCAACTGCCTCTCACTACAAAACTATCAATATTAAAAACTTGAGTTTTACTATTATTGTCCATTGGTTTTTCCTAGGTTGATGGGGACCCTCAGATAACTGGAATTTTTAGATAACCGGAACGCCCTAATCCCCGAGCGTGCCGGATAACACAGGTTTTACTGTATATATGTTCATCTCTAAGGTGCTACAGGACTACTCTTGTTTCATGACAGTATGTAAGTTCAAGTTGCAACATGCCTGTTAAATGGTTTCATTACCACTTAATGGCTTTTTCACAGGTTCAATCTTATGTTAATAAGTCTGGCAAGCTGGAAGACTTTAACTTTTAATGCTTTGTCTGCACTTAAAAAGTTTAAAGCACACTCCTGGGAGTGCTGCTTCAGCAGTGCTTAAGTGTGGCCACGGTGTAGCCTGGTGCACACTGCACTTTACAGCACTGTAACTTGCTGTGCTGTGTGTGTGCATGTTTCATACCCCTGAGCCAGAAAGTTACAGTGTTGTAAAGTACCAGTGTAGACTTAGCCTAAGATAATAGATTCCCTCCAGGGGAAGACTCTTCCCAGCCTGCAACAGTCTGTTGTGGGAGCCTGCGGGAACTGTCAGAATAGGGATGGGAAAAGGTTGAGCACAAGGCGGCATTGCCTCCCCTTGCCTCTTATCCCCACTGCTCATGCTGCAGAGTCTGTTTTCCTTACAGTGAGGTGGTAACCCAATGCCACTTGTCTAAATTGCCAGGTCCAAGACCTTTGTGTTGATCTCTTTCCTTCCACTTCTGTGGCACTTCACCACTACGTGTCCTTCAAGCTGCCTTGTGTCTTCTTCCACCTGTCTGTGTGGATTTTTTCTCTCACACACCCTCCCACACCAGTGAAAGTTTTAACTTAACACGCTCCTCAGCCATACGGGTCTCTGCAGGGATGATCTGTGAGCGTTGGGGTAGGTTAGACTGATGCATCAGTATGGAAGGATTCCTACAAAAAACACGTTACTGCAGTATGTTGACACTGTCATCAGAATGGGTGATTACAACCTGTGTAGACGCGCCTGACTGAATGTTTATCTTGCATGACTGCCAGGAGCAGTAGAGCCACAGCACGTGGGTGGCTAGTCTGTGCTGAAACCCAAATATTCCCCAGGGTCCAGGACAGGGTTGGATAGTGCAGGCTGATACTATGCCACTGAGCTTCATGCTAGCTAGAGTAAATCACACAGAACTGCAGTAGGGCAAGTTTAAAAAGAAGCTCTTTTCTGTGCAGTGTCTGCTGGAAAAAAGTAGGAGGGTGGAGGATGGACTATCAGAACATTACAAATTGTAACCAAGAAGTTAGAGCTGAGCCAATGGGACATCTCTTTTTAGATGTCTTTTTATCTGGTTGCCACAGGGGATGCATCCTTGGCCATGAGCAGAAGAGACTGAAAAACCCATTTTGGAAAAAAATATGAAAAAAATTTTAATGCCAATTCCTCCCTCCCCCCAAATTGCAGGGGGGATGTCACCTTTGTAGTTTCCACTACAGATTCACCAACCAGGAAAAAAATTGTTTTGCATAAAATTTTAGGGTGTGTAGCTTTTTAAACAATTCAAATAAACCGAAGCACAATTATGGATTAGTATTTATTAGCTAATGGAGCTGAATACATTTTGCACATACTGCTTTTTCATTCTCTCCCTTCCCCCTTTATTCCACCCTTTGCCTGCCTGTTCTCTTCCCGTAAGTTGGAGCCTGACTGAAAACTCTCCTTGATTTCAGAGTGAGGCACTTCCTACTGAAAAGGAAAAAGAAGGAGAGGAGGATTTGGAGCCAGCGGCAGCACAAGCACATAGCACGCCTCCTACACAACTCTCTGATTCAGAGGACTTTGCAGGCCTTGAGACGACCAGCTTATTGCAACATGGAGACACCATCCTTCATATCAGTGAAGACAATGGGATGGAGAATCCCCTGCTTACCAGCCACTTCAGCTTCACGAATGTTGAGCTTGGTGAGACTGATGTTGACTTAGATGAGTCCCATGTGTAAAAGTCTGGGAACTATATTAGGATGGGAGGAGAGACAATGTAGAGCGTTGCTCGAGAAACTGTACCTTCTCTGTAGAGTTTCTTGATGACCACTCATGAACTAATCAAAAGAGCACTTTATTCCACAAGGGAGAATATCTAAGAATCTATTTTTTATGATTGGAAAGTATGTTTTAGGAAATAAATTAAGCCTTTTTGGCAAACCTAGTTTGGTTCAGGATAGACCCCAAAGACCAGAAGAAAATTCTAAAAAATTCTACAGTCATGTATTTGTTTCCCAAAATCTTGATCTGCCAGAAATCTACTGCAGTCTGCAGCTTCTCCAGTAAAATGCATTACTTTAATATTGTAGACTGAAAACCCCCACCTTTTTGAGGTTAGCCACTTTAACACTGCATCCCAAAGTTTATTTTTGTAATTTCACAAGGGTTACATAGTATCTGAATGAAAGACTTGCATGATTGAATATTGACACTATTGCTGACAATTAACATCAAACTAAGGATTGTGTTAAATAAAAAGGCTGTGACTGTATTTTCTAACCCCTATAGCAGTGGCTCATACCATTCAATGGTTAGAAAGATCACTGCAGGCTTTAGTAGCGTTTACTTTGGTCTGTTGGTTTCATTGCATTCTGTAAGAGATTATCCTAGTGCTAAAAAAAAAAAGTAATTCCGTGTAAAACTGAATACACTACAGACTATGAGAGAGAATGCACATGCCATGCCCAAAGATAGATGGGCAGGGAGTAAGTGGTCTGTACTGATATAAATGGTACTATATATGCTGCTTAAATGTATTAAGCAACTTACGTAAAAACCACAGCTAGAATGTGTGGACTTTGTAGTATGGGGCAACAACTTAATTGATGCAAATATTTACGCTGTATGCACTTGGAAATGTATATTTTAAGTAAATATATCCATATCCATATTTTCACATTTCTGTAAACCAGGAATGAATATTGCAGGGAATAGACCTGATGAAAGAATATATTTTCTGCACACTGAGATTGTATTTAAAAAGGGTTCATTCGATGTGTGTATATGAATATGCACTAATTATGACTCTGCATGTGTTGATATACATGCATAATATTTATACATATTCTGTATCCCCTTTGGGAATTGACTGAAGTTGTGGGTGAGTTACAATTGTGCTTCAGGATCATGGGATTAAATTGAAATGGGACTTTACTCATTGACATACGGGAAAGCTGCAGAACAACTGTGAGGCACAGCAAGAAACTTCAAGCAATGCCTATATTTATGTGTGTGTGTGTGCACATACACATAATAAATTTTCAACTAACCTGGACAGAATGAGATATTAGACCTTATAATTGTAGCATTATTATATATAGAAAACTTATTTTTGATTATTTTTAGAGCTTTCTAAAATGATCACAATCTTTTTTGACCTTTCAATCTGGACTTGTGGTATTAAAACATGATTTTAGAGTTAAAATGATATGACCACAAATCCCCAAAACAAAAACGCACACCAAGCAAACACCACCACCCAACAACAACAACACAATATTTTCTTGGTTTTTTTTCTAACAGTTTTTCTGTAAAACATTGTAACATTGTAATATGAAGCCTATATGGTGGTGAAGTATTACAGGTTTTTTGGCACTCATTTAGAATCAACTGCAGAACTGACTTGTGGCTTCAGTAATTTCAACCAATCAACCTTTATATCCCACCATCATGTATCCTCTACATATATATGTGAGTCAATAGGAGCTGTATGTGTACATCAGAGTACACAATTGGGTCCTATATATTATTCACACAAACACACGTTCAATGGATACCCTAAAAACAACAAAATGTATTCTTTTCACAAGTTTGTCTGTCAAGGCCCCAGTCCAGAGGTGTTGAACACTTTCTAACTAATGTTGCCTTCATTGAGAGTTAAGGACACTTTGCACTTCATAGGAAGTGCTTTGCACCTCACGGGAACCTTCAGGATTAAGCCCTTACTGCATAGGGGGCAATCTTAAAGTAGTTTGTGTCTATGTAAAAATGGCAGCTTGCTCAACACAGATGATGGGTATTCTGCATTATAGCTGCTTATGTTGCTAACTTAAATATATCCGACTGCTTCTTATGTCTCTCAGCACTAGAACTTATACCATCCATCTGTAAGAGAATGCCCTGGATTCTTTCCTAGCATTGGCATCATCAAAAATATGTACCAAGCATGCAATTGCTATTATTAATGATGATACACAAATCAGAAAGAACACAGCTTCTCATTCAGATCCCTGGTTGGCTTAACTGGCAATTGGAGGGGAAAAATATTTTACTCATAAACTGAGTAAATTTGATATAGAAATGATCGAGAGACAATAAACATGGAACCCCATGAATTTCAGTCACTTTTTCCATTAATAATATATTTTAAAAGAAAGCATTTACATGAGTGCGAAACAGATGCCTTGCCATGATACTCTAGTCTTATTATAGAAAAATAACTGTGTTTTACTATGTTAAATTCAATATTTGTAATAAATGTTTCCATTAAGGTTGCCCACTGTTACAAGCTGAATCCATCTTAGCAAGCCATAGCAAAGACTAAAAATGCCTCTTTTGAAGTCCACCCTCCAGCTAAAAAATGCATTGTATAAATGAAGATTAGATTATTCAGGTAGCTCAGAAGATGGCTATACTTTCATTAGGTAGTTAACACAGGCTGATCAGTCTGTGTACTTGTAATTTTTACTTTCATATTGGTTGCACTTTGTACTAATAAGGTGCATAAACATGTACTTTAGCAGAGTTTGTGCATTTTTCCAGTATCTCTATAAAGTGACTGGTATATTTCTGCTGTGAAGGAAAATGATGCTGCTTTATTAGTGTTAGAGGCCTTAAGTGTACGTCAAATGTCTGGCCTGTACCAATGTCTGTCAGTGTTTGATTCTCTTGTGTTGCTTTGAAGTTTTACATTAACATACAGTTGGCAAAAGGATTAA
Source organism: Pelochelys cantorii (assembly GCA_032595735.1). Classification (NCBI taxonomy): domain Eukaryota; kingdom Metazoa; phylum Chordata; order Testudines; family Trionychidae; genus Pelochelys; species Pelochelys cantorii. Next base: position 68,411,668 of record CM064332.1, read on the forward strand.
AAATAGAAAAGTCTGTTCACACTGATCATGATCAACAAATAGTAATTAAAAGGCATGGCTCTGTGTTTAATCCTATTGTACAACATTAGACAAGTTTTCCTTTTTAAAAGGCGCTATATCCTGTACTGTGAAATTACTTTGTTGCCAACCAAGTTTGTTATAATTTAATGTTTATCTGTCATCTTTTGATATGTGCCTCACTAAAACTTGCCATATACCTCCCAGTCCAGCCTTTTAAAAAAAGAGAGGATCATTGTACTGGGAACTTTTGGTGTGATCTACTTGTTGTATGCATTTGTGTCCTCTTAATGTGACCTTAACTGTGCTGAATGTCTAGGTGTATTTCTGTATAAATATATGTGCATAAGAATGTCAGAGGATGTATTTGAAATAATACTATTGCCTAGATTTTTGAAGGAAAGAAAACTGTGTTCTAGAAGGAAAACATGACATAAGATTGAAATAGAACTTTTTAATTTGGAAGTTAAAAAAACATCAAAACTAGAAACTCTTGTTGAGTTGAAACCCTAAACCAAGTATAAATTTATAAATGATGTAGTTCCCTCATAATCTCCAAACAAGGGCATTCTCTCTGAAATCTGAACAAATCTTAAGCTTTAATAAAGTGGTTTACTTCCCATTACCAAAGAAATTTTTAGAGGGAAAGACAGAAACTATTAGAGAAGAAAGTAGTTAAAATAGTCCAAGTGAATAAAATATTATCTCAGGGCAGTTAAGAAGTACCTACTCATTTGCTACTGTTGTATTTTCTGTCTTGCACTGAAAGGAAGCCAATCTTGCTGTGCTAAACAGAGGAAACAGAATTTATTAGAAGCAAGTGAGATATGAGGGCTTAAGGCAAATTCCTTACATAGAATTGGGTAAAACCATGTCAACTTATATAATTTTCCCACATTACAACTGTGCAGTTCATTTTTCAGAATCAATGCAACGGGACAGCCAAAATTATTAGTGAAATGAAAGCCCTTTTAAAAGTAATGTGAAGGATTACAGACCCAAAACCTTACAGATCTATAAAAGGAGAAAACTAATAGCAAAGTCTGTGCTGTATGCCAAGTGACCAAAGACTAAGGATAAAATATAGAGATGTCTGAATTATGTTTATGAAAGAGATTATAAGAGTTTAATGTTTGAATATGCACAATAAAATATATCGCAAACAATGTGGCGTGAACTGTGTCAGGCGTGACCACGCGAGCAGCAGCAGCGCCCTCTTGTGACACTACTTCCGAAAAGGGCTTTTCTCTTCCCAGCCTGCAGTGTCCTGGCCGGAGTAACTCCTGCCGCAATTGCCTCCAGGCGCCCGGCAGCCGAGAGCCCCCGACGCGCCTTTGCCAGGGCTGGAGGCCTGGCCATGTCTTGCTCTCGCACACACGCTCCTTCACGCGACAACGCCCCCCTCCACCAGCGGCATGGGGTGACCCGCCGGGGCCGCGCTGCGCTGCGGGAGGAACAGCAGCAGGGCCACGCGGGGGCAGACCAAAGCTCCAGCCGGGGGCGTGACCCGAGCACCTGTGGGCGGGGCTCGCCTCTGCCCTTCCGCCCTCTATTGCTGCCCCGCCTCTTGGCGCCGGGGGGAGGTGCAAAATCTGACGCAGCGCGCCTGCGCTAACCCTTCCCGGAGCCGCGTTGCATTGTGGAGCGGGTAGTCCCTGTTACGCTGCGGGCCCCGGGCGGTGGAGGCCGAAGAACTATCCACCCCAGGATTCTCGGGCAGGGAGCTGCGGTTCCCTCAGTTCCGTGTGACGGGGCGGCTATGGCGTCGGGGTGTCGGATCGGCCCATCCATCCTCAACAGCGACCTGGCGGCGCTGGGCGCCGAGTGCGGCCGCATGCTGGACTCCGGGGCGGACTATCTGCACCTGGACGTGATGGACGGGTAACTGCCGCCGGCCGGGGCGCGAGCCCCTCCCGCGGGCCTGGCCTGGGCGCCTGAGGGGCGGCGCGTGATGGACGGGTAACTGCCGCCGGCCGGGGCGCGAGCCCCTCCCGCGGGCCTGGCCTGGGCGCCTGAGGGCCGGCGCGTGATGGACGGGTAACTGCCGCCGGCCGGGGCGCGAGCCCCTCCCGCGGGCCTGGCCTGGGCGCCTGAGGGCCGGCGCGTGATGGACGGGTAACTGCCGCCGGCCGGGGCGCGAGCCCCTCCCGCGGGCCTGGCCTGGGCGCCTGAGGGCCGGCGCGTGATGGACGGGTAACTGCCGCCGGCCGGGGCGCGAGCCCCTCCCGCGGGCCTGGCCTGGGCGCCTGAGGGCCGGCGCGTGATGGACGGGTAACTGCCGCCGGCCGGGGCGCGAGCCCCTCCCGCGGGCCTGGCCTGGGCGCCTGAGGGCCGGCGCGTGATGGACGGGTAACTGCCGCCGGCCGGGGCGCGAGCCCCTCCCGCGGGCCTGGCCTGGGCGCCTGAGGGGCGGCGCGTGATGGACGGGTAACTGCTACCGGCCGGGGCACGAGCCCCTCCCGCGGGCCTGGCCTAGGCGCCTGAGGGGCGGCGCGTGATGGACGGGTAACTGCCACCGGCCGGGGCACGAGCCCCTCCCGCGGGCCTGGCCTGGGCGCCTGAGGGGCGGGGCTGCGGTTCCGTGAGGTGGCCAACAGCCCGCGCGCTCCCTCCCTTCCTCCCCTGAGCCGCGCCCTGCGAGTTACGGCTGCGCTGCCGTGGGAGCCCCGGACAGGGGTGGGGGCAGGGGGGGTATCACGTCCCACGGGGCGGCCTGTTTTTCTCACAGACGTGCAGGGCTGGAAGTCCCGCAGGCCAGTTCCTGTGGCGAGGAAGGAGCCAGTAAACTTAGGCCGCCCGACAGGCGTTTGCCTAACCCGTTGTTAACCATCCCCAGGGATGGCGTTTCCACAGCCTCCATTGGAAGCCTGTTCCAGGCCTTCGCTCCCCTTAGAAAGTTTTTCCTAGCAGCTAACCTGGATCCCTCTTACTGCAGATGTCGGTTACTGCTTGAAGGACTCCAGCCCTCATTAACACCCTCTTTAAACATAAGAATGGCCAGACCAATGGTCCTGCTCTCCTTAAAGCCTGTCTTCCCCCAGTGCCCAGTGTCAGGTGCCCCAGAGGGAGTGAACAGAACAGGCAACCATCAAGTGATCTATCCTGCACTCTCAGCTTCTGGCATACAAAGGAGAAGGACACTGTCCCTGCCCGTGCCGGCTAATACCCACCCATGAACCTGTACTCCATGAACTTAACTGGTTCTGTTTTGAACCCTGGATATAGTCTTGGCCTTCACAACATCCTCAGATTAAGAGCAATGTTCCCTTTAATCTTTTCCATCCATGTGCAGAACCATTTTTGAGTGCACTGAGGCATGTGCAAATAGGTGCTCTACTAATTAGCGGGGTGGCATTTAAATCTCTCTGCACAAGCACCCAGCTTACAGGAAACACTGATTAAGTTATTTTGTATCCTCTAATGTGCCAGTACCTCTCCCAGTTTGGTGTCCTCTGCATACTCTCTATAATCCAAACTATTAAAATATTACATAGTACCAGACCCAGAGCTGACATGTGGAACCCGACTAGATGCATCCCTCCAGATTAACAGCAAACCATTGATAACAGCTTTTTCACTATTGTCTTTCAACCAGATTTGCACCAATAATAGTTTCATCCAGACTTTATTTTTCTAATTTGATTATGAGGCTGTCATATGGAATTGTCAAAAGCCAAGATATGTCACATCTCACCTACTCTGAATCCCACAGCTAATAACCATACCAAAGAAGGAAATTGAGTTCTGGACAAATCCATGCTAGATATTTCTTACAACTTTATTATTAGGGCCCTACCAAATTCACAATCCATGTTGATAAATTTCATGGTCATAGGATTTTTAAAGTCTAAAATGTCATGGTTTCATATATTTAAATCTGAAATTTCATTGTGTTGTGACTGTTGGGTCATGACCCCAAAGGGGGGTAGGGGAGAGTTGCAAAGCCATTGTTGGAGGGTTGCAAAGCCATTGTTGGAGGTTGTTGGAGGGTTGCACCCTTAATTCTGGCTGCTGCTAGGAGTGGTGCTGTCTTCAGCTTCCTGCAGCTAGGAGAGGCTCACTCAGATGGGTTTGATCCAGCTTCTCTTTGTTCCCTTTTTAAAGACATGCTCTGTATTTGCCCTTTCCAGTCCTCTGGGACTTGACTTGTTCTCCGTGAGTTCTCAAAGATAATTAATGGGTTCTGAGATTGCTTCAGCTAGTGTCTTAAGTACCTACAATGAATTTCATCAGGCCCTGCCAACTTGAGTATGTCCAGTTTACCTAAATATTCTCTAACTTGTTCTTTTCACATTTTGGTTTGCATTGCTTCCTTGCTAATATAAATTGTACTCGGTGTCTGGCAATAATGTTCCTTTTTAGTGAAGACTGAAGGAAAACAAGCCTTCTTGATGTCTCTTATCAGTTCTCCTGCCCCACTAACCAGAGGACACCTATGCTTTCTTTTGTCTCTCTCTTGCTCTATATATAAACTCTTGTTTTTCATATCCCTTGGTGTAAATATTTTAAAGGAAACTAGGGGGCTGCGCCCCCTGCTCGATATAATTGCCATCTCTCTCTGGTGATGGGCCTGGCCTGCCCCTCCTCCCCAACTTTCGGGAGGGCTGGACTGAGGTAGCCCAGGCTCTTCCCCTCTCCCTGGCTGCGGGGGAGAGCCCTGCTGTGTCAGCCCCTGCTCTTCTCCCTCTCCCCCCTGCCATTGGGCCAGGGCCAGGCCAGTCCCAGCTCCTCCTCCTCCCCCCATCAGTGGCTGGGGAGGGATGGGCCAAGGAGCCCTGGCTCTTCCCCCAGCTGAGGCCATGGCAGCCCCGGCTCTCACCCTGTCTCCGGTCCAAGGAGCAGCAGCCCCGGCTCCCCCCTCCCAACCTCACCTCCCCATAGGGTTGCCAGGTGTCTGGTTTTGAACTGGACAGTCTAGTGTTTGAGCTTTCTGTTCGGGAAACAAATTGAAAAAATATAAATGTCCGGTATTTTCTAAATAAGATGTAATGTAGATTGTGATGTAATGTCAGGTGTGTCAGGTATTTTTTTTTAAACCATCTGGCAACCTTACTCCCTCCCCACCCCCAAGCACTGAGGAGGGAGGGAGGAAGGAGGCTGTGCGGCTAAGGGTGGAGGCAGGCAGCGGGATGCAGGGTGATGTGATGATGTGACTCTGTCATCCTGTAGGAAAATTTTTTTTATATACATAGGATGTTAAGGACTAGTCGACTACCCAATAAGCAAATGCTTATTGAATAGTCCAGTTGACTAGTCAATTTCCCTCCTCTCACCCCCCCTCCCCCCTTGCTGCCTCCATCAGATAGAGGCAGCAAAGGGCAGGGTGGGGGGGGAGAGAAGGGAAGGTACTTCAAAGCGGCTCCATGCGGTGCTGCAGCTTTGTAATGCCATGGCAGCCATAGCTTATCTTAGGACAGAGGTGAGCAAAATACGGACAATATTTGTGCAGCCAAACATTTTCCTCCGCCCGCCATGACCCTGTGGACCAGGGCTGTTGAAAGTCTTGCAGCCCAGTGGAATACTCAAATAGCATGCCTGCTATGGGCCCAGCCATGCCACTCCTGGAAGCTGCGCAGCTTGCTGCTCCTGGCAAGGGTGGTTCTGAGCGCCCCATGGGGATGTGTGGTAGCAGGTCTCCATGCACTCTTCTCGCCCCCATCCTCACAGCTCTTGTTTGCCATAAACCGGCCAGTCGTAGGTGCAGAGGTGATGCTTGTGGGCACAGGCAGCATGTGGAGGCTCACTTCCCTCCTCCTCTCGAGCAACCTGGAGATGTATTTGCCATCAACAGGGGGCTGCTTTGAGTGGCATGAGGCTACCATGGCATGCAGCCTGCCTGCCTGAGTGCCCTGCTGTGCCACCAGCTGGGAGCTGCCTATGGTAAGAGCTCCCAGCCAGGGCCAAAGCCTGCATCTGGCACATCCTCCCAGGCCCTGCACCCTACACCTCTGCCCCAGGTCTGAACCCCCTCTTGCACCCAAACTCCCTCCCTGGCCCCATGCCTTTTCCATTAATGTAATAGAAAAGTGTGGCCCGTGACCACTTATCAAAATTCTTGGAGTAGTCCCCTTGAAAATTACTGTCCACCTCTGTCTTAGGGTGTTATAATGCCTCTCATCACCATAGTATCTGAATGCCTTTCAAGAAAAATAGATTGACCATACAAGTCCCTAGCTAACTTCATGAATTAAATAGCTGATTTTCCATTCAACTTTTTCTTGCTTCAAGGAAATGGACTGTATTCATGAAAACTGGGGCTTCTAGATCCCAGTTAACTTTCGTTGGGGACAGATATATAGAGTATCATTGAATAATGGCATTCTCTCATGCATGTAGAACGGCAGTCCCACTGAAAGCTCATTTCTGTCCTTTTAAATTAATCTTGGTTTCTTCCCTAACACCGTATTTGACTTTGATGTTAAAAATGTCTGAAGGCTGAGTTTTGTTCACCCCACTGAATAGATTATTTTATAATGCCTAGAAGCCCAAATTGAGATTTGGGAGCTGAACAAGCACATAGCAAGAGACAGTCCCTTCTCCAAGGAACTTATGGCCTTAAATAGGCAAGACAGTAAAAGGAGAGGAAGGAAATTGGGCGGAGACCTCTAACTGTTGAAGGTCACATGATAGGTGAGTGGCAGAACTGGGAATAAACTGTCTCCGCATTCCCAGTGTATACCCTCTCTACAGTGGAATCTGAAACACACACTGATTGGTCAACAATACCCCTTATATAGCACCAGAATTAAGTAATCAGGTAGCTGCAAAGACAAAAGTACTATGATAGCAGTAAACTACTTGAAAAAAGGTTAAAAAAAGATATGATTAGGGTAAAGAAACTGTTTCTGTGTTTGTTTCATTTAAGATGGCTAAAAGCAGCATTTTTTTCTTGCATAGTAAAGTTTCAAAGCTCTAAGTCAATGTTCAGCTGTAAACTTTGGAAAGAAAAGCCATATGTTTTGTTCAATTACTATCTCTGTTTTTGATGTGTTTGTAACTCTAAGATTCTGTTGTATTAACAACACTGTGTCTTGAACATAGTCTATGAAGATTTGTTTTTATATTTTTCATAAATATAAAAATATGTAGGTCGATATAAAATTCCTTACTTTAGTCACCCTACAGTGAAACTATACCATGCACAATAAGAACCTCAGCTTTAAAAAAAAAAAAATCAAGTGCTTTTTCTAATTGGTAGGCACTTTGTTCCGAACATCACATTTGGCCACCCTGTAGTAGAGAGCCTTCGAAAGCAGCTGGGTCAGGATCCTTTCTTTGGTAAGGATTTCATTTTTCCAAACTCCTGAATAATGTGTTATATTGACAGAGGAAAATACAAAACACTGGATTTGAATCCTCACCTGTGGACTGTAAGCTTAGGGCACAGCTCAGTGGGGTAACCTCAGAATCATTCTGCCACTCCACAATCCTGGAGGTGGTTTTGTGCTGTCATAGTTGAGATTAGCCTTGCCCCTGGGGCCATGAGGATGGCAGGAATCATTGCAGTGTGATTTCAACACATCCTTCTACAAGTCGGGAAAGACGAGGAGGGTTGCTGTAGAAGCCAGCTATGTCAAATGAGGATTTCCCCAGATTTTCAACTCTTTCTAGAACTTGAGTAGCACAAAGGAATCATGTCCTGGCTCAATGAATACCAAATATTTATGGCCAAACAAAATGCTTTAAAAATATGGTTTCCTTTTTAGCGAAGTCAAAGGTAGGGATGTAAAAGGTTTGCCGGTTACCCAGTAAGCATCACCCTTATTGGGTGATGCTTACCAGGTAAATGGTTAATGGGTGGCCCAGCTAGACTTACTGCATTGCGCTGCAGGAGCGGAGGTTACTTCAGCCCAACTGGGCCCACCGCACTATGTGCGGGGGAGCTGCTTCCGTTAAAGTTTAACTAGTTAACCTTTTAAACCAGATTTTACATCCTTAGAAGGAAGGGAGAATATATTCTGTGAGCTAATGTGTTTTGTTTTTTAGTACTTTAAAAAACACATTACCATGTGGCATGTCATTCTGTCATTTAATCAATGTGCTATTAAGCTTAACTAGTACATCCAATAATACCAATTTTGAGCATGGATTTATATTCTGCATCTATTTTGTATAACTTAATATGTGAACAGCTAATGCTGTGGCTACTCTTGGAGCTCTGAGTGCATGCATTTATTGCAGATAATACACGTTAGTATATTTTGGTGCAGTGATGCATTCCAAGTGTATCTTGCTTACCCTTGTTTCTGTTTGACTTCATTCCTTTAGATTTGCACATGATGGTTGCCAAGCCAGAGCAGTGGGTGAAACCAATGGCTGTAGCAGGGGCAAACCAGTACACCTTCCACCTAGAGGCTACAGACAATCCAGGGGCACTGATTAAAGACATTCGGGAAAATGGAATGAAGGTGAGTTGGTGTGGCAAGAGCAGTGCGTGCCATTGCAGTAGCTATTTTCCTCTGTAAGATCTAGGCAGTATTGTTCTAACAAAATGAAAGTAATTTGTATTTTGACGGAAATACTAGAGACAAAATGGAATCTTGCTTTCATGCACTGGTCCACGAAACCTACTAGGGAGGTGTGGAGAAACGGGAGGAGCACAGACCAGGCCAGCCCCCATGGGGACAGAGAGGGAGCACCGCCCTGTTACACTCTAGCCCTAGCCAGGGGCTGTGGATAGATTACATTATAGGTGTGGGGGGGAGGGGAAGGGGTTGGGGTTGAATATAAAAAATTTGTTTCAGTGTAGTTAGTACCTAAATTGGTCTTACAAAATACTCCAAATACTTAATCAGCAACTGTATTATGCATGTAGTAGCCAGTATCAGAGCAATGCTAACAGGTGCCAGTGCTCCAGATGCACTTTCATTTATGTTTCCCTCCTTGCCAGGTTGGCTTGGCCATCAAACCTGGAACTGTAGTTGAATACTTAGCACCATGGGCCAATCAGATAGACATGGCTTTGGTGATGACAGTGGAACCTGGATTTGGAGGGCAGAAATTCATGGAAGACATGATGCCGAAGGTAGATACTGACTGTGTTTTATTAAATGGAACTAATCCTTTCTACTTCCTATAGGAGGAGTGGCCAACCCGCGGCTTGCGAGCCGCATGCGGCTCTCGCGCTCACAGCTCTGAAAGGGGCAGCGTGTTTCTGTCTGAAAGAGACAGAGCTGGAGTCACGGCGTCCTGTGCAGACTTCAAAATGGCTGCCTTAAAAGCACAATGCCTGCTCTGCTCTTAAAAGGGCTGCAGCCAGGGCTTTTTTAATTTCTTGACCAAACGTGGCGGCCGGGGCTCTTTTTTTGTTTTGTTTTTTGCTCAACCACGTTCCCTCCCCTTGGCTCTTTGCACTATATTCACCACTATTTTGGCTCTTCGTCTGTAACGGGTTGGCCACCACTGTCCTACAGCTTGAGAACTGAGATAGGAGATGAGATTCTGTTAACAAATATTCTTTAATCATTTAAAATGTTAGAAATGATCTACACCTGGGCGGCAGCTGAGTGTAAAATCAAATACTTATCTTTTGCATTTTTTGTACGAACTCATTAGGTTCAGTGGCTGAGGACACAATTTCCTTCCTTGGATATTGAAGTGGATGGTGGTGTGGGGCCAGACACCATTCATAAATGTGCTGAGGTAAGATTTAAAAACTGAACAGCACAGTTTGTCTTAAGATATTCATTCTGGCTCTTTCATTTTGGTCATTTGCAGCACCAAGATAGGTTATCAACCTTTGACCCAATATATAGCACTTGTTTTGTTTTCCTGTGCTTGGGGTAGAACCAGAACTAAAATAGGCAAGAGTGCAGCAGGAATGCTGTGTGGGGGAAAGAATACCCTTTCCTCATTAGAGTAATTCTCTCATAACCTGTCCTGAGAGATTCTTATCTAATGGAGTCCATGCATGTGGCAAGAGGAAAATAGTTGCCTACTTTTTCTAATACAGCATTTTCACTATCAGAGGGGTAGCCATGTTAGTCTGGATCTGCAAAAGCGACAAGGAGTCCTGTAGCGCCTTATAGACTAACAGATGTATTGGATCATAAGCTTTTGTGGGCAAAGACCCACTTTGTCAGATGCATGTAGTGGAAATATCCAGAGGCAGGTATAAATATGCAGGCCAGAATCAGGCTAGAGATAATGAGGTTAATTCAGTCAGGGAGGATGAGGCCCACTTCTAGCAGCTGATCTGGAGGTGTGAATATCAAGAGAGGAGAAGCTGCTTTAGTAGTTAGCTAGCCATTCACAGTCTGTTTAATCTTGAGCTGATGGTGTCAAACTTGCAGATGAACTGTAGCTCAGCAGTTTCTCCTTGAAGTTTTTTTGCTGCTACCTTTAAATCTGCTACTGTGTGTCCAGGGAGACTGAAGTGTTCTCCTACAGGTTTTTGTATATTGCCATTCCTAATATCTGATTTGTGTCCATTTATTCTTTTACGTAGGGACTGTCCAGTTTGGCTGATGTATATAGCAAAGGGGCATTGTTGGCACGTGATGGCATATATTACATTGGTAGACGTGCAGGTGAATGAACCAATGATGGTGTGGCTGACCTGGTTAGGTCCTGTGATGGTGTTGCTGGTGTAGATATGTTTTGGCAAAGTTGGCACCGAGGTTTGTTGCATGGATTGGTTCCTGAGTTAGAGTTACTATGGTGCGCTGTATAGTTCCTGGTGAGAATATGCTTCAGGTTGGCGGGTTGTCTGTGGGCGAGGACTGGCCTGCCTCCCAAGGCCTGTGAAAGTGAGGGATCGTTGTCCAGGATGGGTTGTAGATCACCGATGTGTTGGAGAGGTTTTAGCTGAGGACTGTAGGTGATGGCCAGTGGTGTTCTGTTGGTTTCTTTCTTGGGCTTGTCCCACAGCAGGAGGCTTCTGGGTACACGTCTGGCTCTGTTGATCTGTTTCCTTACTCCCTCATGTGGGTATCATAGTTTCAAGAATGCTTGGTGAAGATCTTGTAGGTGTTGGTCTCTGTCTGAGGGGTTGGAGCAAATGCGGTTGTACCTCACTGCTTGGCTATAGACAATGGATTGTGTGGTGTGTCTGGGATGGAAGCTGGAAGCATGAAAGTAGGCATAGTGGTTGGTAGGTTTTCGGTATAAGGTGGTGTTTATGTGACCATCAATTATTTGCACCGTGGTGTCCAGGAAGTGGACCTCCCGTGTAGACTGTAGGTTGATGTTGGGGTGGAAGCTGTTGAAATCGTGGTGGAATTCTTCCAGGTTTTCTTTCCCATGGGTCCAGATGATGAAGATGTCATCAATGTAGGATAGGTAGAGAAGGGGCGTGAGTAGACGAGAGCTGAGGAAGCGTTGTTCTAGGTCAGCCATAAAAATGTTGGCATATTGTGGGGCCATGCGGGTGCCCGTAGCGGTACCACTGGTCTGGAGGTATATATTGTCACCAAATCTGAAATAATTGTGTGTGAGGATAAAGTCATAGAGCTCAGCCACCAGTTGTGCTGTGGCATCATCAGGGATACTGTTCCTGACAGCTTGTATTCCATCTATGTGTGGGATGTTTGTGTAGAGAGCCTCTACATCCATGGTGGCTAGGATGGTGTTTTCTGGAAGATCACCAATGCATTGTAGTTTTCTCAGGAAATCAGTGGTGTCATGGAGATAGCTGGGAGTGCTGGTGGCGTAGGGTCTGAGTAGAGTCCACATATCCAGACAGTCCTTCAGTGAGAATTTTCACTAGTTAATATCAGTACTCTCTATGTGCTGGTAGTCCCTATCTGACTGTTTAACTTTCTTCCAGGCAGGAGCAAACATGATTGTATCTGGCAGTGCTATTATGAAAAGTGAAGATCCTAGATCTGTCATCAACCTCCTGAGGAATGTGTGTTCAGAAGCTGCTCAGAAGCGCTCCCTGGACAGATGAGACCAACTTGTGTGAGTGGGTCCTATTCAAATGTGGAGACATAGCTGCTGAGCCAGGACTGCAGCACTGAAGAATTGAGCATTCATGGAAATGAACAATGAAGGGAGCAGCTGTTTTTCCAGTTTTGGAAATACAATCAGCCAGTGCGCGCTCTCAAATTGCATGGAGGCTCATTTTATAGCAGCTAACAGGGATTGGATTGAAACAAAATTGTGCGATTTTGCTTGAGAAGGGATATCGCGTGGAGGAATGTCTGCTCTGTGCATCCCTACAAAACTGTTTCGGTGTTTAAAATAAAACTCTGTTCTAAGTCATCTTACGACAAACCAGACTCATCTATTAGCTGTTCAATAGTATGGGCACTCCAGGATCAACCAAAGAGAGAGCATCTTTTCTGAAATAAGTTCACTGACTGAGACAGGTATGTACAGCAAACATAGCCATTCTAGCTCCCGCAGTGAAACCTGATGTGGGGATGCATCTGCAAAGGGGCTGCACAAAAAAAGTACTAGGGGGCCACAAGCAGGCTTGTAGAGGCTGCCCTGAAGCCTGGGCCATGACATCCTCAATGCTGTCAGTGAGTCAGCTAGAGTTTAAAAAGAACCAAAACCAAGTTAGGGATAATTGTCAATATGGAATCATTAGCTCACATTTGCTGTGCTTTTCCAAATGTAATTAGTTGCCATAACTTCTTCCCACAACACCCGCAAAACAAATATTCACTCCATAACTGAACTGCAAGCAGTCCTGTGTCATCACTTATGAGTCTATGCAGTCTTTCAGTTTAAAAATACTATGCTCTGCCCTGAGGGAAGTATGTAATTGAATCCTTTGTCAGGTCCAAAACTAGAGCAATGTGGGTGGGGAGGGGCACTCCTTTTTTTTTTTTTTTTTTTTGGTCAATGGGCCTGCCAGCCTAGGTTACACTCACTTTGGGGATGAGGTGGACATGTATACAATCTCATCTTCTCTTGAGCAGAGTGAGTGGCTGAGTATTCCTATTTTAGCCCTGTTCTTCGTAAGTGTGACCTCTGCACTATCACAGCCCCTTCTAAGGCTATTAGTCACCATAAAGATTACTACTTTCACATAGGCTGAATTAAATTATTATTTTACTCTGTAAGAACTGTACATTCTCACTATTAGCAAACAAATGTAAACATGACAGTTTTTGGTCCCAGAATGCCATGCTGCACTTAAAAGTAAGTAATATGCTTATACATAGAAAACAGTAGCTGCACCTCATCCATGAAAGTACATTCTGACCTGGAAGACACCCAGTCTGATCAGGCATCTGAATGGCAAAAGTACTTTCACATTAAAATGAACCACACACAATGCAGTCTTTTAGGGCTTGAATGAAGGGAGAAGTTTAGCTCAAACTTTCATGCCTAAATTAAATTTCCAGACACACTGCACATTCACCCTGCCAGACCTCCAATAAGAAACACTGTACTTTTCTATAGCTGCAATCTCTTTAGGAGAATGTGTTCATAATGTCAGTAACTTTTCAGAAAGAAAAGCGGAGGGATATCACTGGGACTAAAATGAATGCCAACTAAGACTGACTTGTCCCAAAAGAAGGTTCCAGTGGAAAGCCAACAAAGCTGCCAGCTAGACTGTAGTGCTGAAACAAATGTGCGCATTACTGGACTGGCGGTCCAAGAGAGAACTGCTATTCTGTAACAAGGGAAGGGGCCAGGCTGCCCACTGTTGTCAGTGAAGGAAAGTAAATTAGATTCAGGATGTCTGTTCAATCCTTACTTGGATGTATGGATCTTATAGAGGACAGTGCTACAAGCATGTACCCAAATAATACAGAAAATAGGGTCTGATCATCACATCGGAGGCCTGTGTGCCCTTCCTATGCTTTGAGGAAGGTCATGGAGTTGAAAGAAGACGATGCACAACCTCTTGCAACCAGGCCATGGAGACTTGTATTTTGATTCAAAATGGTAAACAAAGCACAACTACGTAAATTGAGTCATAGGTCCAACAGTGACTGCATACTGCTCAGTATTTTACAGTATAGCTGACACTGTGTGTGTGTGTGTGTGTGTGTTGGGGGGGGTGATCTAGTTTAGTCTTTATGCAATAGGTAAAAGACAGAATTGAGAAAATAGTTGCATATGAAAATACGCAAACTGGCAGGGGGAAAGGAAGGAAATTGATGGAGGCCATGTCATGAGGCAGTAGCTATTATACCAGGATGGGGAAAAGTTTGCATTGCCCCTATGATAGTGATTTTTATAGATCAAAAGACTCCTATGCTTTGAAAACCAATGCTGTGAACTGTCCTATTAAAGGTGGCTTGTTCATCTATGGGTAGGAATCTTGCTTGGAGTACACAAGGTCCTGGGCTCAAGTCTCAGAGGAAACTCTTACTTTTGCAGAAAAGAACCAGAGGATTACATAAGCTGGCTATGAATGTGACATTCCCAAGAAGGCTAATGCCCTATTGGGTAACATTATAGGAGGAGCAGATTGAGGGGAAAAGATTATTCACCACTATTCAACACTAGTGAGGCCCCTCACTAGAGAAAGGGTGTGGACAGAGTCCAGCAGAGGGCAACAAAAATGATTAGGGGGTTGGAGTGTATGATTCAGGAAGAGAACTGGGCTTATTTAGGCTGCAGAAAAGAATGAGAAAGGGATTGGACAGCAGCCTTCAACTTCCTGAAGTAGTAGTACTTCCAAAGAGGATGGAGCTAGGCTGTTCTTAGCAGTGGCAGATGACAGAGCGTTGCAGTGTGGGAGGTCGAGGGTGGATAATGGGAAAAACTATTTAACTAGGAGGGCAGTGAAGCACTGGAATGGGTTATCTTGGGAGACATTAGAATCTCCCTCCTTCGAGGTTTAAGGCCAAGCTTGACAAAGCCTTGGCTGGAATGATTTAGTTGGGGCTGGACTAGACCTCCTGAGGCCTCTTGCACACCATCTCCTATGATTCTTTTCAAAAGTTTACTTCATTTTTAAAATATTCTCTTAATGTTAACAGAAAACGCTCTTTTTCCTTCAGGATTCTGGATGATTCAGACTTCATTAACTAAATTAGTGTTTCTCACCTCTAGTTCTCCTAGGTCCTGCATGCAGAGAGTTCATGTAACTAACATCTGGATTGCTTCTCTTACAGCCATTCAAATCAGACAGAGTAGGAGGTACCAAACAATGTTATATACCAGGGCTACTCAACTTTGGATGCCCCGGGGGGGCCACAATGATACTCTCAGCACATGCCGAGGGCTGCAACCTAAGTGTGGTAGCATCTATCCGCAAATATATATGCGAATAGCTTCTTTCACGCAGACAGGCATGAATACAAAGCACTTCTCGTGCACTCCTGGCACCTCCTCCCTGGATGCTAGAAACACCGACACCCTGTACCTGTCTGTTCTAGCCAACCTGTTCGCTTGCATCTTTCAGTGTTCACTCTGCCTGCGAGGTGGCTCGCCATTGTGGAGCGTGTTCCCCGTGGAGGCCATGTTCAAAGGATCCCACCCATGGGCTGCGTGTTGAGCCCCATGTAAACCCAAACTGCACCATGGGCCGCAAAGTAACAGGCCGTGTGTTGAGTAGCCCTGTTTATATATAAGGTCCCATCACAGAACTATCACAATCTAAGCTGCTCCTATCTTTACTTTGAAGGAGCAAGGGAATGGAGAAGAAATAAACCTCACCTCACCCTGACAAAAGACAATACAAGATGTTCCCAATTTACGAACGGCTATGTTCCAGAAGGTCTTTGTAGGTTGGTTGTTTTGGAACTTGGAATGCATTTTCTCATTGAAACAACGTTATAAATGGTAATTAGGTTCCCAGGTTAGCCCACAAAAGTGTATTTTAAATGTAGCTGAAATACTGTATATTTGCAATGAAAAATAGAAATAGTTTTTTATTTAACCTTAATTGAATGCTGGTGCTTCAGAAAGACAGGTTTAATTAGAGGTGGATGCCATTTAATAGGCATTTGCCAACCCCAGGAATGTACTGTCAGTTTCTGAATTTACTGTGTTAGTTTACCGGATGGACCTTAGTTAAAAATTTGCTTTAAAATATTACTGTGGTGGTGAAGATTATAAAATCACATCTCTAAAATATCACTCCTCCCCCACCGCAGCTGCCATTGGGCATAGGGGCACGAGTTTAATAATACAGCATAGAGCCCCATAAATCCCTAAGATGTTCCTGCCTGAGGCTGCAGGTGAGCTTTTGTTTGTAACTGAGGGTGTTCCTGTACATATCTTCAAGTACACACCACTACTTTTAGGTTACAGCCCTGTGAAGAGACTCTAAATACTCCCATTGCTAATCAAATTCAGACAGACTCCACATATTTTATGGAAATAACTTTTAATTTAAAAAAACCCTTGCATTATCAGACACTGAGGCAAAATTTGAGTTTAATATTCTGGACAAACCAGCATTAAAAAAAGATTTAAAATAAATCAGAATGTTCAATAAACTACAATGTAGCATAGGCTGGAGTGTTAAAACTTGACTGAACTTTTTTCTGATGTCAGCATATATTTCCAGTCAATTTGACAGGAAAAAAAAAAATAAAGCTGACATTAACAAATGGGTCATCTGTCAGTACTGGATATTATAAGCTGAGAAAAATGCTGCACAAGAACAGAGACTCCTACATAGTTGCCTTCAACTGTTGTACACAGAAAAACTTCCTGTTGACAGTGGTTTATACACATATTCTATCGATGTCAATGAATTATTGTTCTGCTACAAGAATAATGCTGTATAATTAATTCTGGTATGCTTCATCTTCTATTAGTGTCACTTGAGAATGTAGATACATTCTGAATTACAGTATTTAGAATTTATGAGCTTAAACAATTTGCTTTATTTTCCTTAGAGTAAATGGCTGCAAATTTAAAACTAAATTTATTTTTATTAACATTGTGAAAGGGTTTTTTGCCCTTATGATGTCTTTATTAAAAATGTATTCCTTTTGTGGTTAATCGCTCTACTTTAGCGTACTTGGCAGAACCTCATAAGGTATTGCTTGGAAATCGTAACAGCTAAACTTTTGTTAAGACATTACACCACACAAGTTATAAACTGCATTAGTTACAGTAGGGCTAGGAGTTAGGTCTCCAAATATCTGGTGATCCAAAATTATATTCAAAGAACTGTACCTTCATTTAATTAATGAAATACAAAACTCTCTACCTTTTGTATCAACTATGAAAATATAGTGATATATTTATTTGTGTGTTGAAGATTTCTGCATGAAATGAACATTAATGAGTGTTGACTGAGTGACTCATTTTAAGCCCAAATAATGCTTTTGAAAGTGTTTAAACATTACTGGTATTACTGGTAAATATTCAATGGATTTCAAACATGCATTTAAAACAAGGCAGGTATTTGTCACAAGTTCATGCCACTAAAGAAAACTTTTTTTTTTAAATTTACCTTCTCACTGTCATTTCAAGTAGTTTTTCTGTGTTTTGAAGTTGTTTGTTTAAAGGAATAAAGTGTGTTCTGCTGTCCCCTCAAAACCATAAACATGTGAAAGAAAAAAAAGGAAGAATATTAAAGAATGTGGCAATATGACAACAGAAAGCAGTAACCCATAAGCCAGCTATTTAGATGTGCCCATTTTCAACACAGGCAATACTAGACTTCCAGCTCGAAACAATTAGTTTCTCGTGGTTCAGGAAGAAGAAAATGTTGCGTTTGGGGTTTTATCCTGCCTGTTACAAAGCAAGAAAGAAAATATATTATATGATGCTAATGTACAGTATCTGAATTGTGCTATTATTTCTTGTGTGGATAACAGAGATTTTACCTTATGCTTTTCTCCACCTTAACTGGCTTTCTTAATGAAACACATTATTCCCTGTCACCTGTGTTTTCTTGCGCTGCTGAGTCCTAGGAAAACACTTTTGCA
Organism: Pelochelys cantorii; assembly: GCA_032595735.1. NCBI lineage: Eukaryota > Metazoa > Chordata > Testudines > Trionychidae > Pelochelys > Pelochelys cantorii. Next base: position 68,429,484 of record CM064332.1, read on the forward strand.
GTCGTCCAGTTCTTCTGCAGGTTGTTTTCTTGGTGGATGGCCACTGATGGGTGTACATGAAGTACAGAGGGAGTCACTGTGGAAATCTGCACTTGAACTTTCAATCTCATTTGTTATTTGGTCTTGGCACCGTAAGTTTTCTATGTCTTCATCCTTTAATGGAAAAACCCGAAGTTCCCACAGCTCAGACTGAAAGGAATGAAAGAGGGGAGGGGCGAAAGAGGGGTCCTGTTTAGTTATGTGCAGAATGATTCTGTTATCGAGTAACAAATAAATCTTGTTCTTTACAGTGGTTGCAAGGTTCTTTGGATACAGGGAAGAATACCATTCTGCTAGGTACCAGTTTTCAATGTAGATTGGCTTAGAACAGCACAACTTCATTTTGTATAGAATCTTTTAAATAAGTCGTATCCCAAAATTATTTCCAAGGTTAAACAATGCAGTTACGATGTAAAGGACAAGGAATGTAAAAAAAGCAACCCTCTATTTTCTACCATTAAAGAACATTTATTACCATCACAATCAGACTATTTGGAACCAATGTTGGCATCCTCTGAAGAAAAGCTACAGAATGTATCAATAGAGAGCCTGCTTCTCTCATCTCTGATGCTGAGACATTTTGACCTAGTAATGAAAGTTTTGCCTGTGCTGTTCCTATTCTGTTGACAAAATGAGGATTTCTTTTGGAAGTGATCTACATCTGGTAATTTGCAGAAGCTCTGAATGCAATCCAAAAATGAAGATAGGAAGTTAAATGTCTAAGTGGCAATAGAAGAGAACATTTACTTTGCAATTTTAGAGCCTGATCCAAGACCACTGAAGTCAGGGAAACTTTGGGTACTGGATCAGGCTCTAAAATTTAGTTACTAAAAAACACCATACCTTTGTTTCTTGGTTTTCCTTTGAAGATTGTGGGACCCTTAAACATGCAGAACCATGGATTTCTGAAGTAAGGTCAGAAGCAGCTTCAGCAGCACAATGCAGCAGGGCACATGAGTTGCGATGATTCTCTGTCATTACTGGATCCTGTCCTAGCTGGCCTTCAGCATTTTTGCTATAAGATCTAGTATGAGACAAAATGAGAAAATAAGGGTTTTTTTTAGTCAACTGCTCAGTGACTGGAAACTATTCCATTTTGTTTTTAAAGGGGGGAAAAAGCACTACTTTAAGTTTAAGTCATTGAGGAGCCTTTGGCCATTATCTTTGAAAAGTCGTGAAGATCGGGAGCAATCCCGGATGATTGGAAAAAGGCAAATGTAGTGCCCATCTTCAAAAAAGGGAACTATAGGCCGGTCAGTCTTACTTCGGTTCCTGAAAAATCATGGAAGGGATCCTTAAGGAATCCATTTTGAGGCACTTGGAAGAGAGGAAAGTGATTAGGAATAGTCAGCATGGATTCACAAAGGGCAAATCGTGCCTGACCAATTTGATTAGCCTTCTATGATGAGGTAACTGGCTCTGTGGACGTGGGAAAGTCAGTGGATGTGATATACCTTGACTTTAGCAAGGCTTTTGATATGGTCTCCCACAATATTCTTGCCAGCAAGTTAAGGGAATGTGGATTGGATAAATGCACAGTAAGGTGGGTAGAAAGATGGCTAGAAGGCCGGGCCCAGTGTGTAGTGATCAACGGCTCGATATCAGGATGGCGGTTGGTTTCTAGCGGAGTGCCCAAAGTTCGGTTCTAGGACCGGTTTTGTTCAATATCTTTATTAATGACCTGGATGAGGGGATGGACTGCACCCTCAGCAAGTTTGCGGATGGCACTAAGCTAGGGGGAGAGGTAGATAAGCTTGAGGGCAGAGATAGGATCCAGAGTGACTTAGACGAATTGGAGGATTGGGCCACAAGAAATCTGATGAAGTTCAGCAAGGACAAGTGCAGAGTCCTGCACTTGGGACGGAAGAATCCCAAGCATAGTTACAAGCTGGGGACCAACAAGTTAAGTAGTAGTTCTGCAGAAAAGGACCTGCGGGTTACAGTGGATGAGAAGCTGGATATGAGTCAACAGCGTGCCCTTGCAGCCAAGATGGCTAATGGCATATTAGGTTGCATTAAGAGGAGCATTGTCAGCAGATCCAGAGATGTCATTATTCCCCTTTATGCGGCTCTGGTGAGGCCACATCTGGAGTATTGTGTCCAGTTCTGGGCCCCCCACTACAAAAAGGATGTGGACGCATTGGAGAGGGTCCAGCGGAGGGCAACCAAAATGATTAGGGGGCTGGAGCATATGACTTATGAGGAGAGGCTGAGGGAGTTGGGTCTGTTTAGTCTGCAGAAGCGAAGAGTGAGGGGGGATTTGATAGCAGCCTTCAACTTCCTGAAGGGAGGTTCCAAAGAGGATGGAGAGAGGCTGGTCTCAGTAGTGACGGATGGCAGAACAAGGAGCAATGGTCTCAAGTTGTGGTGGGAGAGGTCCAGGTTGGATATTAGGAAAAACTATTTCACTAGGAGGGTAGTGAAGCACTGGAACGGGTTACCTAGGGAAGTAGTGGAGTCTCCATCCCTAGAGGTGTTTAAGTCTCGGCTTGACCAAGCCCTGGCTGGGTTGATTTAGTTGGGATTGGTCCTGCCTAGAGCAGGGGGCTGGACTTGATGACCTTCTGAGGTCTCTTCCAGCTCTATGGTTCTATGATTCTAAGTTTTTAATGGCTTCTTATGTATATGCTTAGAAGTAAAGATAACCTGAAAAACAGAACTTTATAGCAACACTGGCCTTGGTATAAAATATTTAAATATATTTTATTTCTCTGACACTATTTTCTGAAAGTACAAACTTAACAGAATCCAGTAATTGAAGTGGGCCTCTGAATGCAATTACTTCCAGTCTCAGATACACGGAAGCAACGCCCCAGAGATTAATGAGTGAGAAGTGACACCTTATTCATTTGGCTAAGAAAATAATTACGAAGCATGGCAGTGAACAGTAGCAGTGGGTTGAGTACAGAAAGTGTTAAGATTTTATTCACTAATATGCCAATAAACCAGATTTTCTTCTAATTCACAAGATTTAAAGCAATGTCGTTTTCCTTTTTGAACAATAAATTAAACATGCATAGTAAACTATTTGATAGAGAATACCCTCGTTTTCAAAGTTGCTACACTGAGACCATTTCTAAAAGCTGCTCTGCCACCCACAGAAAATCCCAATGATTCTGTCCTCCATTTATGACAATACACCTGCCTGCTATTTCTTCTGGGCCATCGGCTCTGCTCCCACAATAACCACCTTGCTTTCTCTCGCTCTTCATATTTTGCATGACGTGAAGAAAAAAGTTCATCTGACAGATCTTCAATCTGTAATAAAAGAGAGATGGCTCCTGCCATGATTACAAGCATCACTAAAAGTGAAGACAAAGGTTTTATATACAGTCATATGGAAAATCTGTGCCCTACACACAACCAACAATATAGACCATACACTGAAAGGTACAAAGGTACGCATTACTAACCTGTATGTGTTCATGTAAAAATGACTGAAAAGTACAGCTACATGATACAATTTTTAGCCCCCTAATTTACATATTTGTAAGGGGGATCTCAAGTTGATATAGAAGTTATTCACGCCCCTAGAGAAATAATCCAGATTTTTTTTTTAAATGAGAACTACGTAGAATGAAAAACAAGAGGAAGGTTATGTACTTTTAAGTCAAGTAAACAGGAAATGTGCTACCTTTGTGGATGCACATTTATGGCTCTTCTAGAGTAGGCTTTGGGTCAGGCCCTAATGCACATGCTTGCAAAGTTGGCTGGGCAGCTACCTACTGATCAGAACTCCATTTACACAATGTCTTACAGAAATAGGACTGCTCTGTACTCCATCTTGTGATTTTTTTGGAAAGAATCCTCATTATTTTACATTCATGTTAAACTCAAATCACTTTGTCATTGTTGGAAGTCCTTTTAATCTCCTTTCTTCCGCTGGTATTTACTAACTCTTTTATATTTGTGAAGTGTGTACATTTGTGTATCTTGCTATAACTTCTTCAAGGACGATGTACAGTGTAAAAGTGACAATTTTATGGACTACAAAAGTTCTACTCCCTCTAGGAGAATTTAATTCATTTGTAATCAAATTTCCTTTTAAGTTGAAACAAAAGAATTTTTAAAAAGTCTATTGATTTTGAACATTAGCAAATTGTCAAGTCTTTCATGCTGTGAAAATCTGGGTTTTAACATGCTTCCTTTCAGCAGTCAAAATCCATGTTTCTCTACGTGAAAAGATTTTTGATTCTGTGATTGTTCCTTTTATACCAGTTGTACAATATTTAAAGGAAATTTTACAATTATCCATAAAGGGCTTAAAGCATCTGCTGTTAAAGACATTTTGAAGAAAATCAAAGTATTCTGATAGACAGTCTAAATCACGTTGTATACAAGAATACTATAGCACACTGACATTCTAAAAAGCAATCTCTTTGAACTGGGCTGGAACACAGGATTTCATGTTTTTGCTATTTGTATTTTGTGGCACCTAGAGCCCAGCCAAGACTAGGGCTCCTCAGAAATTCTTCTTCAAAGTTAATAAAAGAAGTCGGGCTGTCAGGCGATTACAAAATTTAATCAGATTAATTGTGTGCGCCTCCCCTTTGAAACGCTGCGGCGGACAGTGCTGCATGGAGCCCGGGATCAGCTGGAGTCCCCAGCTGACCCCGGGCTCCATGTAGCGCTGCTCCTTGGAAGCCCCGCGGCAGTGTTTCAAAGGGGCAGCGCATTAGGAGCCTGGGATCAGCTGGAGATTCCAGATGATCCCTGGCTCCACTGTTGCAAAGCCCCTTTGAAGCACCAGAGCAGCACTTCAAAGAGGCAGTGCAGCATTAACACCTGCGATTAATGCGTTAAAAAAAATTAATGCGCTAATCCAGTTCTGTGTTAATCCTAGAACACTAGAACTGGAAGGGCCCTCAAGAGGTCATCAAGTCCAGTCCCCTGCCCTCATGGGCCCAGTACTGTCTAGACCATCCCTGATAGATGCCTGTCTAACCTGTTCTTAAATATCTCCAGAGATGGAGATTCCACAACCTCCCTAGGCAATTCATTCCAGTATTTAACCACTCTGACAGTTAGGAAGTTCTCCCTAATGTCCAACCTAAACCTCCGTTGCTGCAGTTTAAGCCCATTCCTTCTTGTCCTATCCTCAGAAGCTAAGGAGAACAATTTTTCTCCCTCCTCCTTGTGACACCCTTTTAGATACCTGAAAACCACTATCATGTCCCCTCTCAGTCTTCTCCTTCCCAAACTATACTATGACCCCTAGATCCCTTTCTGTAGTACTCCTTCCGAGACAGTCGCTTCCCATTCTGTATGTGTGAGAGTGATTGTTCCTTCCTAAGTGGAGGTGTTAACGCAGGTCAATTGACAGCCCTAATAAGAAGTTAAAACTTAGACTATACAAATGATACAGCAGAACGTATTTTCTGATTTGAAAGTTATTGCATTGCTCCTTGGAGCAGTAAGAGCTCCAAGGAGCAAAACCACAGTTTGTGAGTCCAACGGTTACACCAGTGTCTCTCCACTGGAGACAGAGCAGAATTTGGTCCTCTCTCTTGTCAAACTGTAAAACTTTGTTTTATATACATATCCTCCACCCAGTCGGATTAATTTGGAGTTAGTATAATTTGAAGCTGGGAAATTTTGAAATCTATTCCTTTGGTTGATTTGAATACAACAACAAACAACAACAACAAAAAAAAGGCTTTCTGGTCACAGGTGGGAGATTCTGGCAATGATTTTTAGGGAAACTTCCCCCAAAACCCTCTTCAAAAAAAATGAATAAGTATGTTCATTTGGCATATCTAATGATTGGTCTGAGAAAAAACGTTTTAACCAAACCAAGCTTTGGATTCTTCCACAGCATCTGGTCTCACATATAGTCTATGGGTACATCTACACTGCATGCTTATTTCAAAATAAGCTATTCCAGAAGAAATACGCCGAAATAGTTTATTTCAAAATAGCGCCTCTACACTACAGAGAAGCCTCAAAATTAGTCTGAGGCAGGCTTCCTTAATGTGAACATGCTACCTCAATTTAGAGCCCCAGGAGGCACTGGGGAGTAATTAGCTTTAATGACCCTGGGGAGGAGCTATTTCGAAATAGCAGCAGTGGGGCATGTATACTACTGCTATTTCAGAATAGGCATTATTCCTCATGGAATGAGGGTTACAGAAGCCAGAATAAGCCCCTGTTATTTCAAAATCATTTCAAAATAATGGAATTCCTGTGTAGATGCTCGCATTGTTATTTCGAAATAACGGGCGTTACTCTGAAATAACGCTGCTATGTAAGATGCACCCTATGTGACCAGATGCCATATGGGAATATGAATCTATAGAATGTATTGGAAAACCAAAAGTGTCCTCCAACCTTGAAAAGATATTTATGAACTCATCCCTGCCACACTGATAACATATTAAAATATGTGCCTCCACTGAAACAAACAAAAATATTACATAAACTGCTATTGGTCATTTATTACAATTATGTTTGGCCACGGATTTCAACTTAGACGATATTAATTTCAAAACCTCACAGTAAGAAAACGATTGATCATAAATTTCAACACAGAAATCAGGAAATTCAAAAGCTACAGTGGCACAGAAATAGAAATCTCACCCTATACACGCACAATTACCTATTTCCCACTTGTGCGTATCTTTCATAAAGATTCTGTTTTTAACTGACACTTACTTTATTATAGTATGTGTGTGAGTGTGCAAGTGAGAGTGAAAAAGAGGTAAAACAATGCAATTATTTGGGTTTTAGACAGCTGGAGGAAAGGAAAATTATTTACTACTAATTCTGATATTTCATGTCTTTTCTCTCAAGCTACCCAGTAATTGTAATGACTGTCAGCAGCAATGTTCCCTCTATTTTTTTCACCCATGTGCAGAATACATTTTACTTTGAGGCATTTGTGGATGTGCCCACACATGCTGCGGGCACTCTGTTAATCAGCTGGGTGGCACTTGAATCTTGCTGGATGGCTGCCCAAGCGCTCAGTTTACAGGGAACACTGGCCAGAACCTACGGGGCACTACCATGGAAAAAGCTGGCTGCCTTTTCCATGGAGCTGTAGAATATATAGGCAAGGTACATTTTCAGAAGGACAAGTGGTGGCATCTATCATGGGAAGAAGAAATATTTTATCCTTTGTGACCTGAAGTATTTTCTATCCAAATGACTGAAGACAGGAGATCTCATTTACCTGATCCCATTCCTCAGAATAGCCTCTTAAGATTGCTGCATGGCAGGTATTGCCTTTTCAATCTCCAAGGGAGAGAGAAATCCTTTGAAAAGTTTACTCGTCTAGTATATTGGACCATCTAACCCCCACACAGACGGGTCCTGCCAGCTAAGAAGGATATTGTCACCTAGGATGGTAACAATATCTTTGTTTCGGACCACGGGCTGGATGTTTGTCTTGAAACTGTTGTAACTGATGTTAGTCCAAGTAGATGTCAGACTCAGGGGTACATGTCAGTGATAGCTATCAGAGATAGAAATCAGATACCCCCAAAGATTCCAGGAAGGTAGCAAAAATGGCAGGTTTCTACCTAGACATTTAACTCAGGTCAGAAGAAACAGCAGCAGAAAGAAGGGGAAGAAAGAAAGTTCACACTGGGTCTGGGAAATACTCCGCATGCCAGGGAAAGTTTCCCAAACCAGTAAGTCCAGAAGGGTGCCATGAAACAGGCAAGCATATCCATGCTCCTGGAAGAACAATAGCAGTGGATGATGAAGAAACTGTTCATGGTGTACTGAGGAGAGTGATACAGGCTGCTTTGCTTCAGACAGGAAGGAGGAATGCATCCCTCCCACCAACGGAAAACCAAACGATAGTGCAAGGAGTAGACAAATACAGCCCCCATAAAAAAAAAAAGAGACAAAAATATCTGCTGAAATGCTACAAGCCCAAGGAAGTTGGCTTTCTGGTGCTGCTTGTTGACAATGCAGAGGATGAGGGACTTCTAGAAAACCTGGAGATCCACTTGATTTTCTACTCCCTGGAGAGGGTGTTCCACTGGATCTCTAGTATCCCAGTCCTCAGACAGAGACTGGCGGCAATTAGGGCAGGAGGCTGGTAGAAGAGGCTTGCTGCTGGATCACTGGCTGAGCCCCACTATGCTAGAGCTTTGCCTAAAAAGGTGCAGACTCAGACACAAAACCTTAATTGCTTCAACTTTGTGTGTTCTTTCACATCCTCCTCTTCTCCTTCCTCTTTCCTTAGAGCTAAAAGGAAAACAATGAAGAAACTACAGGCTCATGCTTCCTGATTCTAGGATGTAGGGAGGCTGATTATATACTAGCACTGACTCCTAGTTCTTTCATCTCCTTGCTTCTGAATGGAGATTCATCTTACTTATCACCCGTTAGTGCTGCCACTAGGAGGTTGGCAGGATGGGAGAAGAGACAGCTGACAAAATAAGTATATATAAAACACTTATTCAAACAAAGGCTTAGACAGGTTTTTACCTTGACAGTTACTATAAAAAGCTTATTTTTATAATTTCAAACTTACCAGGGGTTTTCATTAAACCAGTGTCTACTGAAAACGTACACTGATAAGCCATATATTATACTCTTGGTTTCATTAAAATGTAGCCTACCTCTTCTTCATCTACGTGAAATCGTCCCAAAGGATGAAGCTCAACAACTCTCCAGCTACAAATTGGAGAAGAGTAGTTAACATATGGTTAGCCAAATTTAATGTTTTATCGCCTCAGCTGTGAGATGAGGTTATTCTGTTTCTAGTCAGTGTCATTTGTTGGCTCTGATTAAATAGTACAATTCTGCAGTATTTATGTTGCAAGCTTTGTAAGGGAATGTAAACATTTAAGTAATGAAAACAGGTCTTCTAACATTAGGTTCTACAAAATCTTTCTTTAAAAAAATACAGAATCTGAGCTCCTTAATACTATTCCTGTTAATACTATTTTAAGCCTTTAAATAAAACCAGCCTACGCCTGAAACAGAATCAAAGATATGCAAATAAAAGGACTAGCTTAGATGATTTACTCATTATTTAGTTTAACAGAAACTTGTTTAAGCAGTTCTAAGAATCTATGTATTTTAAATGAGTTAAGAGAACCATATATCAGAAATAATGGGGTTATGCTACTTGAAAAAGTTAAATCCAATTAATAAAATCAGACATTAAAAATAATGTTTAGGTATGTGTATTTCTGTGCATGTTATTGAGGGTATGAATTCTACTGAACTAAGTAATAAAAAATAATCTTAGAACGTACATTTATGTCTGCAATGTGCACCAGAATTAAGATTAGAGAAAAACATTCCTATTTATTTTTACAGTATGGTTATTTGTGCATCAGACCCCACTGTGTCTACAGGAAGTCTGACCATTTCCCTTGGGGGAAAGAAGGAAGATTTATGGAAAGAGAAAATGTATCACTAGCATTTCCCCATAAATGCAAAGAGGGGAAAAATGAACATACCTCGGAGTGAGGATTTCTTTGTATTGCAGCTTCTCCAGTTTAGAGGGAGCAACCAGTGACATAGGAATAACAATGTTGTCTATATCATAGGAGCTCTCACTTCTCAGTCTCCGTCTAGAGCTATGCTACATAACAATAATACAGAAGTCATTCGTTTAATAACAGCTGCATGTTAACGATAAGACGACAGAACTAAGCATTGTTTTTTGTAAATTTAACAGTCACAAAAGCAGTGTGATTTTTTAGAATGATATTTTCAGAAGTACTCAGTTTTGAATTAACTGTGTTCCCATTGAAGTCAATGGAAATTTTAACTCTGATTTCACAATTATAGTTAATGCGGAGAACCACTGTTGACAATTCCCCCTGTGAACGGCTATATTCTTCGTAATGTTCATGCTATACTTATTACCTGACCACTACACGAATGTTCCTGCACTCGATAAAAGTAAGACTGCCAAGAGGTCAGAGCATAAATATAATATGAGAAATGACTTGATCAGTGTAGAATAATCTAGATGGAAAATATTTATCTGGAAATCTGCAGAAATCCCTTTGTTAAGGATAAGAGGATGATGAATTTCTGAGCATTTTCCTTCTTGGGGCTATCCAACTTCTCTCAAGTGTGTGGACTGACTTTTCTATATTACAGAATGTGGTTTGGGTCTAAAACATGATTCAATCTAAATTACAGAGCTTTCTGGTTTCAAGTGAAAAAGCAAGTTTCAAAGTAAATCGCTTTCATTCAATTTCATAAAAGAAGGAAGTTCCCACTAGATGCAGACATGTAACAGACTCAATCAAGGAAAGAAATTCAACAGAATTTGCATTACCCAAAGTGCTTAGGGAACATCAATTAGGTTTAGATGATCAGGTACAGCATTTGTCAGACTGTGAGCCTTCATATTTCTGCGGCACTGAAACCTGAAGACTTTTAGGGTAAAATTCCATGCAACTCTAATAAATGGGAGGTTTGGCATTGATTGTAATGGGGCCTGGATATCGCCGTCACTTTATCAGAGGCTCTGCTAATTGTTCAATAAACAAAAGTCTCAGTTAGTCACGGTTTGGTATATCGCGATGCTGCGGGATGAAGGCTGTATTTAAGTTGCCAGCCAATACTGTACAGCTCCATCAGGAGGCAGTGTTATAAAAGTCTTCAGTCACAGTTCCAGTGGGGACATGAATTATATGATACATTTTATTCATTGTAAAAATGCAGATTTTTAAAAAAAGTTCTGATAAACTAATTACATGCTCTGTGAAATTGTCTTTGAGAATGCATTTCTATGTTCTATGATCCCTTCCCAATGCAGACTATTAATCTCATGCTAACTATGCATGAGTGAAACTATGTAAAACAATTACATTGTGAAAGGTCTGTATTTTTATTTATTAATTTGCACAACTCTCTGGTGATGTTTTAATTAATCCATCAGTCTATTCATTTTTTTTACCTGTGATGATGTGTTTTGGGTAGCTCTAGACATCAAATTGACATGAGTCACTGCAGTAAAATCGTTATGGGATTCTGGTTCTGCACGTCGAAAGCAAAAAGCATCACTGTTACTTTCTCCTGCCACAGAAAATTTGAAAAAAATATTTGTCTATTATATTAAAAATATTTTGCACATTGTAGCAAATGAGGCCCTTTCTGAAAGTGCCCAGCTGAACACCTGAGATTTCATGAACACCTAACAGCCAGTTATATGGCTCTATCCATTGCAAATTTACCTCCATCACTACTGTTCCACAAAAACTGCCTCTCTAGTTCAAGGGGGATAATTCCTTCTTGGAAGCAGCCTCATTGTGTCAGATCCTGCCTCCTTCACAGACGTTATCAGACTATGAACAACCAAAAGCAATCACATTTGTGGGGATAATCTTGAATAGAGTGTAGCTTTCCCTGACAAGGCTGCATATGCATTGGGTGCTCTAATGGCTATGTGATAAGCAACAGTGTTTTCCTGCCTGATGCCTAAGTAGAACCGGCAGCAAAGATGACAACGGCACGGTCAATTTCCTCACCTGCAAGTCTGATTTCCCCTAAAGTGCATTCAATGTTCCAGACAAGTCATAATTCATGGGTATTCTTTATTCAATTCCCAGTGAATGCAGCCCCTTCTGCAATATTTTTGGACTCTAAAAGCAAACCAACTTTGTTCCCAATTTTCTCTTAGCCTGACTTGAAAGAGAATCCCATACTAAACTAAATATATTTAGAACACTAACTAAATATAAAGAGGATCTGGCAAGAGCAGTAGAAAGGTAAGAAGAGACACCAGATAAAGCATAGTTATGTACGACATGCGTCAAGTATACGAACTCTAATCTCATAAACAACTCTGCAATTCTCTGACCCTGCTCACCAGGCTGCTGACTTTCCTCATGGATAATTTCTCTGAGACAGAGCCCAAATTAACAGAGGAGGCGGAGGGGGAGGGGGAGGGAGAGTGCATGTAGTCAACAAGATTATTGGTTAATTGTATAGTCGACTACACGACATCCCTATAGCATACAATAAGTGAAACATAGCTGAGTTCAGAGACAACAAATATTTGGTTGAGTGTATTTTTTACAAATGTATCTGTTAACACATAGCCTATTTCATGGAGAATTTTTTGAAATGTAATAAAACCCACACTGTCAAGTATTACACAAATGCAACTGGAGTTTCCTTAAGGAGCAACTAATAAGAAAAAACGGAAGCATGTCTACTTTTGTAATCACATCGAAGTAGAATTGGGAAAGAAAGGTGGGAGGATGGAAGAAATAAAAAGAAGCAGAAAATGGTATGTCTTAAATGGCGCACATCTATTATTTGCACTGTCATCATAAGCCTATTTCTCACATTCCCTTAAGAGACAATTTTATAAAATTATCTATTAATTTATATGAAGAAACAACTTTGAATAATGCGTGAAGCCCAATGGTAAATCACATTCTTTTAAGGGTATTTTCAGAAAGAGTTTCTAAGTAGTTTATATAGTTTTCCCTTACCTATCGCTGTCTCACTTAGGTGCCTTTTTTTTCTTCCCTCTGAGAGTAGTTCTGATGTTTTTGATACTGCTTGAGGTCTGGAGTTAAGTAAATAGCCACTGCTCCATTGTTTGAAAGAAGCATTATGCTGATTGTATTCTGCAACAGAATAAGCATTTGCAAAGTTTCAGATTCATTTTCATTAGATGCAACTTATAGTCAAGTTCACTTTACAAACAATAATGAAAAAGTTACAGGTTCTTCTGAAACATACAAAGTACATAGTGTAACAATCTCTGGCATGTGTAGACACAAAAAAAGGCCAACCACTGAGTCAAAATTCACCTCTGAATTCCACTGATGCAATCATATTTACTTCAATTGATTTACCGTAACAGACTGTTTATTTGTAAGTAATTAGAGATATAAGAACACCTTTAATACCAGGCACATGGCAAAAAGCAGTTAAGGTGGAGGAGGTGCAACGTATGGTACATTGGAGATAAGGGATATGACGCAAGGCAGATTTCCTGCAGAATGCAATACTTTACTATCCCACAGAACTCACATAAAACCTTCTTATTTCAGCTGCTGCTGCTACCTTTGTATGCCATACATATCTCATTTTAGTAAGCCACCTGTCCTTTATCTCAACAAAGTCTAACCAACAATGAATAAATACTAGGCAGTTGAATAGTTGAGTAACCAAAGAAGCTATTTACACAGTAAGAGATGGAAAAATCTATAGCTTGAAGTAATAAACTGACTTAAAATAATTAGTCATGCTCTGATTCAGGAAGGTACTTGAACGGTCACATTGACTTCACATAGGCATTTAAGTACTTTACTGAATCAATACCTTGGTTTTTAAATGTTCCAGCACACTGACATTCTAAATGGTGCAATGGCTCTAGAGAGGATCCACGCCCCTTACATTTGTTCTGCTATTATTGTAGCAGGTTAGCTGTAGATATTGTTAAAGCAATACTCAGTGTGGACACAGTTTTATTTGTAGGAAGAGACTTGTATCAGGGTAACTTATTCCTGAATGTGAATAAGGTAACAAGTATATGCACCTTCATAGTGGTAAAATGCATCCATGATAGGGGATTGTGCTACTTTGCTCAGTTTCTAAACCAATATAGTTATAGCTGGACAAAAAGAGTGTTTAAATAAGTCCTCAGTGACCAATCATCAAGTTTCTAAGCTCATTCCGATTGCAGCAGCATCTCTTAATGAGAACAATCTGCAACAGGACTATAGGTTATTTCCAAGGAGTCTCTACGTAATTTGCTTGGCAAGGGCTTAATGAATTAGATGAATCAACAGCATACTGGTATGAAACGCCTTTTGGCACTGATTGGTTTTATATTCTCATACATTCAATATACTGGCTAAAAACGTATGGGCCTCAGAGGCATTACATCTTTGGCCACTTTACCACCTTCATCTGAACACTGGGTGGAACATTTTAAAATCTCCTGGGTAGTCCTCTCAATAATTCTTGGGAACTGGTGCAGAAGGCCACAATTAAGGACAAACAGTTGTGTTTATGCATGTCCAATGGTGCTCACACCCAACTATCAGGAGGAACTACACCTGTAATTCCAGCTCATAATTAGATATAGCAAGAAAGGAGAACTGTATAGCATCCTCGAACCCTGTACAGGTTGCAGGTTAGAAGATTTTACCTCCCCATTCTCTTCACAATTTACCTACATAAAACCCAACTATTTGGAATCTATGTGAGTGGGATGAGTTTTTCCCTAGATTCCTTATTTCTTCCTCCTAACTCTTGTGCCCCTTATTCTCCCAGTATTTAGTCTTATGACCTGATCAGATTGTAAGCTATGTTGGGCAGGAGTCATACTTTTATAAAATCACATAAAACACTAATAATATTTAAGGCAGCACCTGTAATAGAAAAAGAAATGTTGAGAAAATAGCTAAAATATAAATGTTGCACTAATTAAAATATTTTGCATCACACATACCATTGGATGGAGACATTTTAAACTCTACCCCTAGTGCTGAGATGTCAACAGGATCTCCTTTGATCTTGTCCTCCTTTAACAACGTTTCAAAATATATATGAAGAGGAATATCTGAAAAACAAAGGAAGAGACACATACATCTGAGACAGCCCCCCAGCTCTGGGACAAGGAGTTCTACATTGGCATTACATTTCTAGTCATACAGTCTGTTTCATGTTCTGTACAAAGAATACTGCTGCCTCGAGCCCACCAGCTCACAAAGAGTGACTGATGGCATGTGCTGGACAATGTCTTCAGATAGTGAAACTGGAGAAGGGTCAAGGGCCGTGCTGTCCAACCAGTTCTGAAGCAGTTCTGAAGTGAACTAGCCACACTCAACCGGCCAAATAGCCACATGTGGCTAGTGTTGTTGGACACCACGGGTCAAGGGGACGTACTTTAAAAAAGGACAAAAGTGAAGCTTGACTATGACCAACCAGCAACAATAAAGCTCCTCTGCCTTGTAAACTGGCCAAACCAGACAGTGTCTGTGCCGAAGGATAAATGGACACAAATCAGACATCAGGAATGGTAACACACAGCAAGCTGTAGGAGATCATTTTAACCTCCCTAGACATTCAATAATGGATTTGAAAGTAGCCATGCTTCTACAAAAAAATTTTAAAAAATGGTTACAAAAAGAGACAGCTGAACTGGAATTCATTTGCAAATTCAACACTATTAACTTAGGACTGAATAAGGCTCTCAACTGGTTAACTCATTACAAAGGCTATTTCCCCTCTCTGGATATTCACATCTCCAGACCAAATGCTGTGAATGACCCACTTCCACCCTGATTTGATTAGCTTCAGTACACAAGTAACTTCTTCCTTATATATCCCACTGCTTTTGTAACTTCCACTCCAATTCATCTGATGAAGTGGGTTTTGCCTATGAAAGCTTATGCCCTAATAAATCTGTTAGGGTACATCTACACTACATGGCTCCGTCGACGGAGCCATGTAGATTACCTTTGTAGACATAGGAAAATGAAGTGGCGATTTAAATAATCGCCGCTTCATTTAAATTAAAATGGCTGCCGTGCTGTGCCGATCAGCTGTTTGTCGGCACAGTGCTGTAGTCTGGACGCTCCGTGGTTGACATCAAAGGCATTTGTCGACCTCCCCGGTATGCCTCGTGGGATGAGGTTTACCGGGGAGGTTGACAAGTGCCTTTGATGTCGACCGCAGAGCATCCAGACTACAGCGCTGTGCTGACAAACAGCTGATCGGCCCAGCGTGGCAGCCATTTTAATTTAAATGAAGCGGCAATTATTTAAATCGCTGCTTCATTTTCCTATGTCTACAAAGGTAATCTACATGGCTCCGTCGACGGAGTCATGTAGTGTAGACGTACCCTTAGTCTCTAAAGCTGCCACAGGACTCCTCATTGTTTTTGCAGCTACAGACTAACACAACTGCCCCGCTGAGACTTCAGCAGCAACAGAGACATTTTTGGAAAACTGAAATATCAGCTCTCTGGCACACCCTGCCATGAACATGGGGGATGATTGGTAATGGAACTCAGAAACTAAGATGCAGACATGGACTCTGATGTGAAGTTATTCCTGACCATCTTTCATCCTTGTCCACACAATACATCGCTCCTGCCAAAAAAGTGTGTGTCTGTTTTTAACAGCAGGATAACTAACATCCTAGTGGAGACCAGGCACCTGCAATTTTTGCTGTGCACTAACCAAGTGACATCAACACTATTCCCCTACCTGTGACTGACCTAACCTAGCTAGCCCTGCAGTAAAAATGACAGATGCCTAGTCTCCATTGCAATTTTACAGAGACCTGTCTAATGCCCACTGATTATCCCACTAGAAAAAGAAATAAACAAAACACCTGGTGTCATCAGTGAAGACAAAATTATAAAGAAACAGGCCAGAACGTGAGGGGATAACAGGCTAACACAGGGGTAGGCAATGAGTTTTGGTGAGGGGACACTCCAAGATTTTGGTAAGTGGTCAAGGGCCGCACTTCTCTATGGAGGGGATGAAGAATCAGGGATGGAGGTTGAGTGCAGAAAGAAGCTCAAGGTAGAGGACTGAGGTGCAGGAGAGGGAGGGTCTGAGAGAAATTTTGGTGAAGGAGGGGATTGTGACCTGGGGCAGAGGACTGGGGTGCAAGGTCTGAGTGAAGGAGAGGATTCTGGCCTGGGAGAAGGGTGTAGGAGTGGGTACTGGGCTGAGGAGGGACTTGTGACCTGGGGAAGGTGAGGTGCAGAGGGTTTGGGTAGTGGCCTGAGGCAGGGAGTTGACATGCAGGATAGGGATGTTAAACGTAGATAAATTGGCTAATCAAATAGATGACTATTCGATTAGTTGATAAGGGCGTCTCCTCCTTTGAAGTGTAGCAACAGCCCCAGTTGCTACACTTCAAAGGCAAAAGCGCTACGGGGAGCATGGGGCCAAGCAGGGGACTCAAGCAGTCCCCCGTTGGCCCCATCTTCCCCATGGTGCCTTAAAGCGGCAGCGCAGCATGGAGCCTGGGGTCACCGGGGAAGTCCTCAGCAGATCCCGGGCTCCATGCGGCACTGCCACTTTGAAACGCGTGTGCAACCTGGGGCTGGCCCCAGGCTGCACACAGCATTTCAGAGCGGCAGACCCTGGGCTCCACGCAGCACTGCTACTTTGAAGCACCCCCTGTTGTTTCCCCCCACCTTGCTGCCTCTTTCTGATAGAGGGAGCAAAGAAGGGGGGAGGGATGCAACTAGTCGACTGTTGTGTCGACTATCCAATAAGCATTTGCGTATCAGACAGTCCACTAATCGTTCACATCCCTAATGCAGGAGGGTGTGGCATCCCAGATGCTGGCTCTGGCCAGGAGGAGCTTACCTAGGCGGCTCCCAGCCTGCAGACCAGCAGGACCCTCAGATAGGCTCCCTTCCTGCCATAGCCCCAGGCCGCTCAAAGTGACTCCGTGCTGGGGCCATCAGCCCCGGCTTTCCCTGCCCCCCAAAGAGCATGCAGTGCTGAGTGGCACATGGTTCCTCAGCCAGCCGCTTTGAGAAATCTGAGGAACACTGTTATTGCTGAACACGCTGGGGTAATTTCAAGGTAGGTGCCCTACTTCTGTCTCTTACAAAGAAGGCAATAGGGAATTCTAACTTGCTTCCTGGCAGAGATTTGGTCTGCAAAACATCTCAAGTGCTTAGGAATTCAGTCATTGTAAAAAGGCAGAAGGTCTTACAAACAACTTTTCTGTTTGAAAAGCCCTTCAAGAAACCAATTTACAAAAAAGTAGAGAGAGGAATGAGAACTTTTTATACTTGGATAAAGAAAGATAAAGAGTCAAGGGGGTAAGTCTGACAGCTGAGAAATTAGAAAGAAAAAGGAGACTAATTTAAAGGGCGAAAGGGTAGACAATAATTTTCAACATTTACAAACCATCTTAAATCTCAAGTGTCTTGGAGATATGCAAATACAAAACTATTTCTGAACGCAATTTTTGCTAGCCCAAAGAACAGTTTATTTCAGTAACTGTACTGATCTAAGTAAAGTCTATATCACAGGATTAATGGGAACTTGCAAAAGGTATTTTTTTAAATTGGGTTTTTACATTTTCTGCTTCTCTATGAAGTATAAAAAACCAGGAAGGTTTGTTCTTTCTCTTAGCAATATACTAGATTGTTTTATTCCTTAGAAATATTATGACCATTTTCCCAGCTTGTTTTTTTTATGGGGGGGGGGAAGATGAAGAAAAGGGGTGAAGGTGAGAGGATCAACTGGATGTCTCAGAGACTGTGTATTTCCCACACTGTACGTAAAAGGCTAGTGATATCTGCCCCAGTTTATTCATAGGCTCTGGACAGAATCAGCACATGCCACTTTCAGATTTTTCTTCAAGATTTGTTCCATGCAAGTCTGATTCTGCCAGTTATCTAATACAGTGTTTCTCAACCTTTTTTTTATAAAGTAGCCCTTTTAAAAAGAAATTATAAGTACCCCTGGTACTTACAGTTTTCAGACAGACAATTTTTTTTTCTACCACTGCAACACATTTGTTTAAACAACTTACTCGTAGCCGGGCGGGTGATGAAATTTTTGGGTGTAAAAAGTACAAATATAATAAAGCGCTGTAAAACTTAAAACAAAAATTCAGTTTTCTCCAAATTTCAGTTGTGTTGACATACCCTCCAGATGTCTCTCAAGTACCCCTAAGGGTACTTGTACCACTGATCTAATAATACACAGATAGATTTACATGGACTATGCTTGAGGTATGCTGCAGCCACTGACAACTACTTGGGAAATTTCCATGTTGCTGTAGATATGCTGGAGGGGAAGACTCCATACTAGTAAAGACTGTTACCTATTCAAAAGCAAAATACACTGATAAGGCAGTCCAACTGCATTATCTTATTTGATTACTTACAAAGTGGGAAAAAGACCATCACCCCCCTCTCCTTGCCCGCTGTTCTGTTAAGCAACTATTTAATGGCTTTGTTCCTAAGACGGAATCCACATCTGCTCTGAGTAGTGTTTTATGAATAGGGATACATAAAAGGACTTGGGAGGCAACACAGACAAGAATGAGGCCACATAACTGAACTGTATAATCTCAGGCATGCAGTGATCCATTCTATTTCCATTACATTATGTCTGTATACTAATGCGCGAAGTATGGGGAATAAGGAGGAAGAACTCATTGTGCTAGGAAATAAACACAACTATGACATAATTGGCATCAGAGACCTGGAGGGATAATACGCATGACTGGAATATTGGTACAGAAGAGGACAGCTTGCTCAGGAAGGAAAGGCAGGGAGAAAAGGGGGGGGGGCGTTGCCTTATATAAACACTTGGACAGACTGAGATGGAAATAGGAGACAGAATTGTGAGAGTCCATGGGTAAAAATAAAAGGGGTAACAACAAGGGCGATGTCATGGTACGGGTCAACTTCAGACCACCTGATCATCCAAAGCACAGGACTTGGTGGTGATGGGGGACTAACCAGATATCCCCAAAATAAATCATTCCAGAAGTTCTTGGAATGTATTAAAGACTATGTTTCGTTTCAAAAGATGGAGAAAGCTACGTGGGTGGGGAGACTGTTCTAGATTTGATTTCGACAAACAGGAAGGAACTGGTGGAGAATTTGAAAGCAGAAGGCAGCTTGGGTGAAAGTGACCACGAAATAATAAGAATTCATGATTTTAAAGAATGGTAAGTGGGAGAATATCAAAATAAAGACAATGGCTTTCAAGAAGGTAGAGTTTAGTAAATTCACAGAGGGGTAGCTGTGTTAGTCTGTAACTTGAAAAAAACGAATAGCCCTGTAGCACCTTAAAGACTAACAAATATATATATGTGTGTGTGTATATATATATATAGTATCATAAGCTTTTGTGGGTAAAATCCACTTCCTCCGATTTTTTTTAGCAAATTCAGCAAGTTGGTAAGTAAGATCCCATGGGAAGCAAATTTAAGAAAACAAAGCCAATTGAAGAGAGATGGCAGTTTTTCATAGACACATTATTAAGGGCACAAGAGGAAACTATTTCACTTTGTAGAAAAGACAGGAAGTATGGCAAGAGACCATCCTGACATAAGCAGAAGACCTTGAATGATCTAAAAATCAAAAAGGAATCCTACAAGAAGAAAAGGAAACTAGGTTAAATTACAAAGGATAAATATAAGCAAGCTAGAAGATTTACCCAGCATTGCTCGAGTCTTTAACTCAATTAATTTTTATTTTTTGGAAAATAAAATGAAAATAGGGTGTTTAATTTAAATCATTGCTCTGGGGTGGGGCTGGGGATGAGGGGTTGAGGATGCAGGCTGCCCAGGGAGAGAGGTCTAACCCAGCTCTCTCGCTGCAGTAGCTTGGGGCCAGGTGAGATGCACCTCTCCATGGCTGCTGCAGCTTCAGTAGGCACAGCCAGGGAAGAGGTGCCTGTCCCCCAGCTGGGGAACATCCAGGTTCATCTGCCCCCTGCACTCTCCAGGCAGAGTAAGAAATGCAGCAAACTCTGCACTTTTCCCTCGCTCTATGTCCCCATACAAGTCAGGATGGAGGGAGCTTCAACCCTTCCCCTCCCTCAAGGGCACCTGAGGGGTGGAAAGCTCAGAGCTGGGGCAATCCAGTGAGGGGGCACCCCCAGCCAGCCCATTTCACCTGCCAGATGATTCAGTCGCTTTTCGTTATGATTTTATGAGAAGCAATCCCATTCCAGGCACATCCCATTTTCCTGTCATAACTAAATCCTGACCTTGCTTTAAGAAATGAAAAGAGGAAACTGCCTACCAAAGTTGGTGGCCCTAGCTCTTACTGTTTAGGAGGAGTTCTTGAACAGACAAACAAACTCTCTCAAATATATACTAGACTAGAAGGCTTACCCAGTATTGCTCAGTCCTTCACAGCAGGGGACTACAGGGTGTGGGGAGGTGCAAGAGTCAGGGATGGGAGGGTGAAAAGGGGCTCAGGGCAGTGGGGGATGCAGGAGTCAGGGCAGGGGGCTGGGAGGGGTGAAGAGGCTCAGAGCAGGGGGCAGCTTCTCTCCAGGGCCAGCCTAGGGCAGCAGTGGCTGTTCCACCCACTCGATGGCTGCTCCCCAGGGTTGGTCCAGGGCAGGAGGGGCCACGCAGCTCACCCTGAATTCCCCAGTGGTGGCCAGGGACAGGCTGCCCAATGGAGGTGGCCTGCACCATCTGGCCATTGCTTCTCAGGGGGCTGCAGGGGCCATGCTGGACAGACAGCAGCTGCTCACCAGGGTGACGGGGCCATACTGCCAACCAACAGTTGATTCACAGGACTGAGGCGCTTGCTGCCCTCTGTCGTCATTCTGGGTATAACTGTGCCCAGTGCTTGCTGCCCGCCTGTGGTCATTCATGAGTATAACTGTCCCTGCCATGACACTCCTCTCTTTCCGTTTGATGAGAGACAATCACATTCCATGCACACCCCATTGTCCTGGCACAACCAAACCCTGACCTTGCTTAAGTTATAAGAGGAAGTTGCATACAGGCCATCCTCGCTGTAAGTCCAGGAAATGTTCCAAAAAACTCGGACTTATAGTGAAACAACTTAAAGCAGGGAATTTTTTTCCCACAGCTGACTTCCATTTGCGCAAATTGGGGTTTTTTTGCACAACTTAAAGAGTGGGGAATGAGAAGACTTATAATGCATCAGTTCCTACAAGCATCAACAACTTTGGTGCAGAACGGATGTATACCAGGGCGACTGATAGCAGGGATGCCCTGTACCAAATTTGGTGGTTCTAGCTCTTACTGTTTAGGAGGAGTTCTTGAACAAATGGACTTTCAGATGGGTGGACAGACACAAAGACAGACAGACACCCACACTGTCTCAAATATATAGTAGATAACACATGTATGTAGTGGCAAAATTAGAAAGGCACAGGCACAAAATGAGCTCAAACTAGCTAAAGACAAAGAATAAGAAGAAAACATTCTACAAATATATTAGAAGCAAGAGGAAAACTAAGAACAGAGTAGAGAAAAAGAATAAATGAGGAAATGACAGAGGTGCTTAAAGACTTTTTTGTTTCAATTTTCATCAAAAAGGATAGTGGTGATTGGACACCTAACACAGTGAATACCAGTGAAAATGGGTAGTAGCAAAAACTAAAATAGGGAAAGAAATTATTTAAAGAATTAAATAAGAATTATTATTTAAAAATTATTTAGACAAGTAAGAGGTCTTCAAATCACCAGGGCCTGATGAAATGCATCCTAGCATACTCAAAGAGCTGACTGAGGAGGTATCAGAGCCATTAACTATCATCTTAAAAAAATCAATGAAGACAGGAGACTAGAAAAGGGCAAATCTAGTGCCCATCTGTAAAAAGGGAAATACAGACAGACTAGGAAATTAGAGACCAGTCAGCTTAACTTCTGTGCCAGGAAAGACAATGGAGCAAATAATTAAAGAATCAGTTTGCAAACATCTAGAAGATAATAAGGAGATAAGTTAAGTGGCAGGCAAAATAAGGCCTGCAGGCCAGATCCAGCCCCCCAAGCCTTTGGATCTGGCCCACAGCCCATCAGGACCCTCAGGCAGACTCCCTGCCTGCCACAGGCCCAGGCTGCTCAAAGTGGCAGGCTGCTGGGGCTCTGTGCCTGTTGGTGCTGTGTGCCCCTTCAAGGGGAAAAGGGGGACAGGCTTTGTCCACTGCTCCCACCCTAGCACAACCATCACAGCTCTCACTGGCAGGTGATTGGGCTGGAGCGGTAGCAGTGCACAGTCTCCCCCTCCCACCGTGGGCATGCAGTGCAGAGAGGCAAATGGCCCCAAGCAGGCAGCCACTTTGAGCGGCCTGAGGCTGCGGCAGGCAAAGAGCCTGTCTGAGGGTCCCGCTGGGCTGCTGGCCAGGAGCCACCTAAGTAGGAGCCAGTCAGAGCCAGCATCTGGCACCCCATGCCTTTTCACACCCCAGATCACCACCCAAATCCTCTGCACCCCATCTTCCCCAGGTCACAACTCCCTCCCAGATCCTGTACCCCCTCCTATACCTCTGCCCTAGGGATGTAAACTTTCGATTATTGATCTAATCAAATAGGCGATGCAAGTTGCATCGACTATTGAATTAGTCTATAAGGATGCTTCCACCTTTCAAGTGTAGCAACAGCCCTAGGGCTGTTGCTACACTTCAAAGGGGAAAGAGCTGTGGGGAGCACAGAGCCAGAGGGGGAATCCCCAGCTGACCCTGGGCTCTACGCAGCACTGCTGTTTTGAAACACTGCATACAGCCTGGGGCCAGCTGGGGCCCCTGACCCACATGTGGCGTTTTAAAGTAGCAGCACTGCGTGGAGCCTGGGATCTGGCCCCAGGGTCCATGTGGTGCTGCTGCGTTGAAGCACCCTCCTCTTTCCCCCCTTGATGCCTCTTTCTTTCTCCTCCTACTGCGCATTAGTCTTTTAAATGTATGAAGAACCAACAGGCTCTTAATACATTTAAAAGGCAGAACCACAGCAAGGTTAGCTCCTGGGCCAGGAGCTAACTAGTCGATTAGTTGATTAAACTAAATTTAACATCCCTACAAAGAACCTCTTAAAAGAAATGCTGTCGGCTCTTCATACATGTAAAAGGCTGGTGCACAGCAGGGGAACCCAGTGTGAGCCAGGAATCAACTGTCCCGGCTCACGCCAGGTCTCCCCCAGCAGGGCCGGCCTTAGGCCAATTTGCCCAATTCCCCAGCGTGGGGCCCCGCGCCCAGGGGAACGACGCACGTGCCGTGCGCCGGGAGCACGGCGCATGTGTCGTGCCCCGGGTGCGCGATGCGTGCACCGTGTTGCCCGGGGCCCTGCGCATGTGCGGCCCCGCCCCTGGAATCGAGCCCCGCGCTCTCTAGAGCCGGCCCTGCCCCCCAGTATGCTTCTGATTTTTAAATGTATTAAGAGCCAGCAGGCCCTTAATATATTTAAAAAGCAAAGGCCCAGCATGTGGGACAAGGCATGAGCCAGGAATCAGCTGATTCTCAGCTTGCACCTGGTCCCCACTACCCCTCTGTCTCCCATAGAGACAGTGCTGGGGGAACTGGCTTTTAAATCTCCTCCCAGCACTGGCTCTTACTTCCCCCTTGAAGCCTCTGATAGAGACAGTAAGGGGGTGGGGGGAGCGACTAATCAGGGCACTAGTCAACTATCTGACAAGCTTTTGCTTATCAGATAGTCAACTTGTTGCTCACATCCCTAGTTCTTTCATAGCCAAAGCTTTAAAAGTTTATAAAAGTCAGACCATACATTTTTTTTACAATGGAACTAGCTGTTTTGTTGAGAACATGGAACTAGATGTCTTACCTGAAGAGAATGATAGCACAGGATGAAAAGTGGAGTCCATCTCTGGTATATGTTGTACTATTCTGGATGTTGTATCACGTTCATAACTGCTCCAAATGGAGGCTGGAGCCATGCAAGGCACCTGTGTATTATATGGAAACGAGGCATCTCTAGATGGCAAAGCCTGCAAAGATATAAACAGAAACATCATCTGAAATGTTCATTTTCCCTTTGTTCACTTTCTAAAACTGGGCCAAAGACATAAATATGTTAGTGAGAGTAATGACTCAATGCTATGAAAGTCAGAAATGCTCTCATACAAACTTTGATTAGCCTAGAAGTGATAAAAATCGACTGGAAAAGTGATTTTGGCCTCTGTGTACTGTATCTGAATGAAAAGTTATTTTGCGTCATTCAGAGCTAGGAAAAAATGTAGGGAATCAGTATTTTATTTCCAAAGTGGTTTCTAAATCAAAAGGTAATTGTTCTCAACCTGTAATAAAATGTGGGTATTCCCTACGAACAAGAAACAAAAAGGCCAGTGTAACAGTTAATTTTCTAGTTGGGCACAACAAATGTGATTGGTATTATAATAGCAAAAATTTTTTCTTTGTATGTACCAAACTAAGTATCTGTTACTCAGCTTAACAACCTGAAAGTCATGGCACCTGTACATTTCCATACATTATTGACCTCTTACATAGAAACTGCATTACACATAAATATGTGTGCCATATATTTACATAGTCTCCAGGAGGAAAGCAAAGTCACTGCCTCATAGAAACTACAATCTACGATAGGTAGCACAAAGAAAACCCCAACACAACACATGGGAATAATGTAAGAAAGAGATCCAGTGGGAAGTACTGAAGAAGAGAGAGTTACTCACCTTGTACAGTAATGTCTGTTCTTCGAGATGTGTGTCCCCGTGGGCCATGGGTGCTCCACTCGAGGTGCTGGGCTCATCCCGGCACCGCAAACTGGAGGATTTTTACTAGCAGTAGCCCCCACCGGACCGCGCATGCGCGACTGCTGCCTCACGCCTCTCAGCTGTGCGCGGTCCGGACTAGTCAGTTTCCTCCCAACCGGAAGCATCTGAAAAAGGTAAACAGAAACTCCGAAGCAGGGAGGAGGGTGGGACGTGGAGCACCCTCGGGGACACACATCTCGAAGAACAGACGTTACTGCACAAGGTGAGTAACTCTCTCTTCTTCGTCGAGTAGTGTCCCCGAGGGTGCTCCACTCGAGGTGAGTCCACAGCAATGGTCCAATAGTAGACGTGTGCTTTGGACTCATTGCCTCTGCGCTGTAGACAAGACAGCTTGGGCCACCGCTGAGTCGGTCTTCAGTGTATTCACGAGGGCATAATGTCTAGTGAAGGTAAGAGTAGACGACCAGGCTGCTGCACAGCATATGTCCCGCAACGGTACACTATGAAGGTAGGCAGTGGATGTCGCCATGCCCCTGGTAGAATGGGCCCGAGGTCGGCTCGGAAGAGGTTTGTTACGTAGAGCGTAACACCATGTGATGCAAGCGACGATCAAGCTGGAGATGCACTGTGCAGAGAGCTGTTTGCCCTTGGAGTGTTCGGCTGTAGACAGGAAAAGTTGTTGAGACTTCCTAAAGACACGTGTCCTTTTGAGATAAAAGGCCAGCGCTCGTCTGACATCTAGGGTGTGCAGGCGGGACTCTTCCGGCGAGGAATGAGGCTTTGGGTAGAATGTCGGTAGACATATGGGTTCATTTATATGAAAAGCAGAGTTGACCTTTGGTAGAATGGCTGGGTGCACATGAAGTACCACACCATGGTTGGAGAATAGTGTGTACGGCGGGTCAGCCGAAAGAGCTGCTAATTCACTTACTCGGCGCGCCGACGTAATGGCAAGCAGGAACGCCACCTTCATCGTGAGCATCCGTAGAGCACACGTTGCAAGCGGTTCAAAGGGAGGGCGAGTCATAGTGTCCAATACTAAAAGCAAGTCCCACGGCTCCGGTGGGATCCTGTAAGCCGGATATAGACTGTCGAGCCCCTTCAAAAACTTTTTCGTGAGGAGATGTGCGCATACTGAATGGCCGTTGACAGGAAGACGGAAGGCTGAAATCGCCGCTAAATGCACTCTGAGGGAAGAAATCGCCAACCCCGCTGTCTTTAGGTGCATCATATAATCCAGCACCTGCTGGATAGGCGCTGAGAGAGGATTGAGATCTCTCGCTGAGCACCATGACTGAAAGCGTTACCACTTCTGGAGGTAAGTCTTACGCGTGGTATGTCGCCTACTGTTAATCAGCATGTGCCTCACCTCCTGAGAACAAATCAACTCGGACGCTTGGAGCCAGCTAGGAGCCACGCTGTCAGGTGCATGCACTCGATGCACGGGTGGATCATTGCACCGTGCTGTTGAGATAGTAAATTGAACAGTTCCGGCAGTCGTCGTGGTTTGGCAACCGACATCCTCGACAATTGTGTTAGCCACGTCTGCTGGGGCCAGAAGGGTGCTATCAAAATTATTGTTGCACCCTCCGACGCTATTTTCTCCAGCACGCTTGGGATGAGCGGGAGAGGAGGAAAGACATATAGCAATTGGTGACAACTTCAGTCCAGCAGGAAGGCATCCCCCAAGGAGCCTGTGCCGACGCCCGCTTGTGAACAGTACTGGGGGCACTTCCTGTTGTGGCGAGTGGTGAAGAGGTCTACGCTGGGGAAGCCCCAGTGTTGAAAGAGGTTGTGAATGACTTTGGTGTTCTCCCATTCGTGTTGGGAGAAGAACTGCCTGCTCAGGGCGTCGGCGATCACATTGTCCTTGCCAGGAAGGAATGCTGTAGTCAGGGTGACACCGTGCCAAATCGCTCAGTTCCACAGGCGTACTGCCTCTGCGCAAAGGGGGCGGGAACACACACCTCCTTGTCTGCTGACATAATACACCGTGCATATGTTGTCGGTGAGAATCTGTATTGAGTGACCTCGAATGATGTGGAGGAAATGCTTGCAAGCATTGAAAACTGCTCAAAGCTCGAGAAAGTTTGTGTGTTGCAGCAATTCTTGGGGTGTCCAGAGACCTTGAGCTCGGTGGTCCTGCAGATGGGCGCCCCAGCCGAGCAGGGAGGCGTCTGTCATGATCTGCAATGATGGCTTCTGGCCATGAAAAGGGACTCCTATTAACATGTTCTTGGGGTCGTCCCACCACGCCAGCGAGGTCCGGACATGTTTGGGAATAGAAACTGTCCTGTTTGTGCTGTGCACCCCGGGTGTGTACACAGCGAATAGCCAATGCTGAAGATTGCGCAGATGAAGCCTCGCATGCAGAACCACATATGTGGTAACCGCCATATGTCCCAGGAGCTGCAGACAGGTAAATATGCAGGATTTGGGAGAAATTGATATCGTCTGTACCAAATCCCGGATTAGATGAAGACTTTTCATGGGTAAGTACACCCTGGCGGTCAAGGAATTGAGCCTCGCCCCGATGAACTCTAGGTCGTGATTTGGTGTTAGAAAGGACTTCTCGAAATTGATTATGAGTCCGAGAGCTTTGAATATAGTAGTGGTAGTGGTAACTGCCCACATAACTTCGTTGAACGTGGGGGCCTTTAGCAGACAATCGTCCTGGTATGGGAAGATCGTAACGTTGAGGCACCGAAGGTAGGCTGCCACTACCGCGAGGGTCTTGGAAAAGACTCATGGAGCCACTGAAAGTCCGAAAGGTAGTACTCGGTATTGATAATGGTCGGCTCCCATTACGAACCGAAGGAATCTTCTGTGAGCAGGATGTATCGTTATATGGAAATAGGCATCCTGTAAATCAAGGGACGCGAACCAATCCCCTTTGTCGAGAGCCGGAATGATCGAAGACAACATGACCATTTTGAATTTTTGCTTTCGCAGGTAACGGTTGAGCTGACGTAGGTCCAGGATAGGCCTCCAACCCCCTGACTTCTTCTGGGTGAGGAAGTAACGAGAGCAAAACCCTCTTCCCAAAAACTGGGTTGGCACCCTCTCCACTGCTCCTATGGTGAGCAGATGAGAAACCTCTTGTTGTAGAAGGGTCTCGTGAGAGGGGTCCCTGAAAAGGGACGGGGGGGGGGAAGGAGGAAGAGAGTCGAAGGGAATGGCGTATCCTGAAGTGACTATGTCGAGGACGCACTGGTTGGTGGATATAAGAGACCAACAATGTTGATAAGGTCTCCGGCGATGATGGAACAGACCTTGCACGTTGTTCGGAGCCTCCGTCAAAGGGGTGGTACACAGTACTGCGATCAACACGTCAAACCTGCTGCCGACCCTGCTGCTGGACCGGCGCTTTGCTACGTTGTTGTCGACACTTTTGTGGACGTTGTCTTGAACTCTGCTGTTCGAATGGTTTGGACCGAGGTGTCGTGTAAGAGAAAGGCCTTTGTTTGCTATAGGGCATGTACCTCTTACGCCTATATGGAGGCGTGTACATCCCCAGCGTTCTTAAGGTTGTGCGCGTATCTTTGCCCGAATGAAAGACCTGATTGGTGGACTGAGCAAAGAGTGACTGGCGATCGAACGGCAAGTCCTCCACCTTGGATTGCAGCTCTTTCGGGACAGCAGCTTGGTGTAACCATGACGCCCGGCGCATGACTACGGCTGCAGCTGTAGTTCGAGAGGCTGCATCAGCCGTGTCAAGTGCTATCTGCAATGCTGTTCTGGCAACCGTGTAGCCCTCTTGTATCACTGCCTTCAAAATCTGACGTTTAGAGTCCGGCAAGTGTTTGAATAGAGGGACCAGTTTTGAATAATTATCGAAATCATGATTTGCTAATTGCGCCGCATAATTGCGCATCCTTAGAGTCGAAGTGGCAGAAGAATATACCTTCCTGCCTAAGATGTCAAGGCGTTTAGCCTCTTTGTCGCTCGAGGTGTTTTTGGCCTGAGTCGTCTTCGCTCTCTGCTGTGCAGCGTCCATAACAAGGGAATTGGGCTGAGGGCGTGTAAATAAAAAGTCCATACCCTTCTGGCTTATGAAATACTTCTTGTCCAACCTCTTATTGGTTGGAAACAACGTGGCTGGAGTCTGCCAGATGTCATCGGCAATCTCCAAGATAGCTTCATCAAATGGGAACGCCAGCTTCAATTTCTGGGAAGGTTGCAGATTTTTTAACAACCGATGTTGTTTTTGTTGCACATCTGTCGTCTGAATCTCTTGGGATTGAGCAACCCTCTTGAAGAGCTCCTGGAACTGCTTGTGGTCTTCCATGGGAGACAAGTCGCCAGGGACCACCGCGTCGTCTGGTGATGAAGAAGAGTGATGAGTCGGAGAATCAGGGCTCTGAAGTTCCTGATGAGGAGTGCAGTTGTGTTCATCCTCCTGATAAATGGAGGCTGTGTCCTCCGCAGGGGTCGGTGGAGCAGCAGAAGGTGAAGATTCTACTAGAGCATGCGGCGACACAGGTCGACTGGACCGCGGCGATTGTGAACGTGGACCTCCTCTGCCGAGAGAAGAAGGGTGCTCATGATAATATCGCTCGTAGTGACGTCTGTGGTATGGACCGGGGGAACGTCTGGGAGAGTGCCTCCTCAGCGTCTCATACCGATGAGAATATCCCGAGGGTCTTGAAGACTTTGGTGAAAAGGATCTCCTGGAATGGTGAGAGGGAGATCGAGAGTAGTACTCTCGATAATACCGTCTTGGCGGTGAGTGGCGAGGTGACCTGTAGTAACGGTCTCTGGCCGAGGCATAATGATGAGCGTGGTGACGGCTACCAGAATAAGACGAAGTAGGTGACATAGGTCTGGGTGAATACATGACACGGTCCAGTGTTAAAGATGGCGTTTGGACCCATGCACACTTGTGCTGCGCTTTGGTCGGCACCGAGCAGTTGAGGAGAGACAACAGTGCCGAGCACAGAGGACTGGCATGCAACGAACCAACCCCCATAGTCTGGTTGCTGATTGATTGGCCTGGTGCCGCTGGCTGCAGGACAGGTGGAGGCAATGCTGGTGCCGACGGCTCTGTAGCGAGGATGCCCTCCTGCAACTCCGACTCCGGTGCCGATGCCTCCAGCACCGGGGAGAATGAAGCAGCAGCAGCAGGAGAAGATGCCGGCACTGCTGCTGTGGGTGCCGGCACAGCTGCGCTCATCTGTGCATGCATGGGAAAAGCCGGTGCCAGGGTGTCCGTTGCCGACTTCAGAACGGCAGTTGGAGCCGTTGCCGGCACCGACTCTGCCCGCGAGCCTTTTGCTGGTGCCGGGATAGAGTCCTTGCCATGGGCTCAGGTTGGGGCCGAGGAGCTATGGCCTTTGCCCATCTTCTCCACGGGATACCTCGGCGAAAAGCCCGAGGTTCCCGGTCTGTCCCCGCTGCTCACTCTGACCGCCGTGCTGCGAGGGGTGTGTGCGTGTGTGTCTCTTGCGCTGGCCGATCCTTATGCGCCCCAGCGGGGAGTGACTCTGACATGTCTGGTGCCTGGAGGGCTTTATTAAACGAGAACCCTCAATCTGAGCTCCCGGTCCCGCCTGGCGCGCGCCGTTAGCTTAGCGCAGTGGCTGCACTTCACCAACATGTCCGTCCCCGAGACACTTCACGCACCGGCAGTGCCCATCTGATGCCGGCATGGCATCCTGGCACTGGGTGCACTTTTTAAAGCCTGGTGACCCTGGCATGGTCCTTAATTTCGGTTAGAGGCTTGACTCAACAAGTAAAGGAAAAAAAGGTTTTTGTTTTTTTTTTAAACTGAATGGGTACTACTACTACAAGAACAACTATACTAACACTAATAACTTTAAGAAACAACAAGAAAAAGCTGAACTAACTAATCTCACTTTCTCCTCAGACAGGAGGGGGAGCATAACCTAACTCCGTCTGCGGCCGCGGACGGTTGGAAGGAAACTGACTAGTCGGGACCATGCTCAGCTGAGAGGCGCGAGGCAGCAGTCGTGCATGTGCGTTCCGGTGGGGGCTACTGCTAGTAAAAATCCTCCGGTGTGCGGCGCCGGGATGAGCCCCGCACCTCGAGTGGAGCACCCTCGGGGACACTACTCGACGAAGAACAGGGCTGGCCCACAACATTTTGGCACCTGATGCGGGGAGCTCAAATGACGCCCCCATGCCCCCTCGCTTGGGCCAAAACTTTGAAAGGTCTCAATTCTGCCTTCTTCCTGTTCTACTCCTAGAATCATAGAATCATAGAGCTGGAAGAGACCTTAGAAGGCCATCAAGTCCAGCTCCCTGACCAAGGCAGGACCAATCCCAATTAAATCAACCCAGCCAAGGCTCTCTCAAGCTGGGACTTAAACACCTCTAGGGATGGAGACTCCACTACTTCCCTAGGTAACCCATTCCAGTGCTTCACCACCCTCCTAGTGAAACAGTTTTTCCTAATATCCAACCTGGACCTCTCCCACTGTAACTTGAGACCATTGCTCCTTGTTCTGCCATCCATCACTACTGTGAACAGCCTTTCTCCATCCTCTTTGGAACCTCCCTTCAGGAAGTTGAAGGCTGCTATCAAATGACCCCTCACTCTTCTCTTCTGCAGACTAAATAGACCCAACTCCCTCAGCCTCTCCTTGTAGGTCATATGCTCCGGCCCCCTAATCATTTTGGTTGCCCTCCACTGGACCCTCTCCAATGTATCCACATCCTTCCTGTAATTGGGGGCCCAGAACTGGACACAATACTCCAGATGTGGCCTCACCAGAGCCAAGTAAAGAGGAATAATCACATCTCTGGATCGACTGGCATTGCTCCTCTTAATGCAACCTAGTATGCCATTAGCCTTGGCTACAAGGGCACACTGTTGACTCATATCCAGCTTCTCATCCACTGTAAACCCCAGATCCTTTTCTACAGAACTGCTACTTAGCCAGTCGGTCCCCAGCCTGTAACAATGCTTGGGATTTTTCCGTCCCAAGTGCAGGACTCTATACTTGTCCTTGTCGAACCTCATCAGATTTCTTGTGGCCCAATCCTCCAATTTATCTAATCACTCTGGACTCTATCCCTTCCCTCCAGTGTGTCTACCTCTCCCCCTAGCTTAGTGTCATCTGCAAACTTGCTGAGGGTGCAATTCATCCCCGCATCCAGGTCATTAATAAAGATGTTGAACAAAACCAGTCCCAGAACTGAACCTTGGGGCACTCTGCTAGAAACCGACCGCCATCCTGACATTGAGCCGTTGATCACTACCTGCTGGGCCCGACCTTCCAGCCAGTTTTCTATCCATCTTACAGTCCATTTATCCAATCCACATTCCCTGAACTTGCTGGCAAGAATGTTGTGGGAGACTGTATCAAAAGCCTTGCTAAAGTCAAGGTATATCATCACATCCACTGACTTTTCCATATCCACAGAGCCAGTTACCTCATCATAGAAGCTAATCAGATTGGTCATGCATGACTTGCCCTTCATGAATCCATGCTGACAATTCCTGATCACCTTCCCCTCTTCCAAGTGCTTTAAAATGGATTCCTTGATTTTTCCTCAGTCCCTCCATGATTTTTCCAGGGACTGAGGTAAGACTGACCGGCCTACAGTTCCCTGGATCGTCCTTCTTCCCTTTCTTAAAGATGGGCACTACATTTGCCTTTTTCTAGTCATCCAGGATCTCTCCTGATCTCTACGACTTTTCAAAGATAATGGCCAAAGGCTCCTCAATGACATTTGCCAACTCCCTCAGTACCCTCGGATGCATTAAGTCCGGACCCATGGATTTATGTACGTTTAGCTTTTCTAAATAGTTCCTAACCTGTTCTTTCCCCACCAAGGGCTGTCCACCTTTGTCCATATTGCATCACTTAGCGCATTAGTCTGGGAGCTGACCTTGTCTGTGAAGACAGAGGCAAAGAAAGCATTAAGAACTTGAGCTTTCCCCACATCATCTGTCACTAGGTTACTGCCCTCATCCAGTAGGGGCCCCTCACCCTCTCTGATCACCTTCTTTTTGCTAACGTGCCTGTAGAAACCTTTTTTGTTATCCTTCACATCCCTTGCGAGTTGCAATTCCAATTGCGCTTTTGCCATCCTGATAACTCCCCTGCATTCTCGAGCTATACATTTATACCCCTCTCTAGTCATCTGTCCAAGTTTCCACTTTTTGTAAGCCCCCTTTTTGTGCTTAAGTTCACCAAGGATTTCCCCGGTGAGCCAATCCGGTCTCCTATCATATTTGCTTCTCTGGCTATGCACTGGAATGATTTCTTTCTGTGCCTTCAATAAGGCTTCTTTAAAATACTGCCAGCTTTCCTGGGCTCCTTTCCCCTTCATGCATCTGACGAAGTGGGTCTTTGCCCACGAAAGCTTATGCTCCAACACTTCAGTTAGTCTATAAGGTGCCACAGGACTCCTCGCCGCTTCTGCAGATTCAGACTAACACGGCTACCCCTCTGATACTTTCCCCCTTCATGTTAGCATCCCAGAGGATTCTGCCCATCAGGTCTCTGAGGGAGTCGAAGTCTGCTTTTCTGAAGTTCCAAGTGTGTATTTTACTACTCTCTTTTCTTCCTTTGGTCAGGATCCTGAAATCTACCATCTCATGATCACTCCTTCCCAGGTTGTCACCCACCTCTACTTCCCCTATTAGCTCCTCTCTGTTTGTGAGCAGCAGGTCAAGCTGCGCACAGCCTCTGGTCGGACCTCAGTTCGCCTCAAGTTAGGGTCAGCCCTGATGAAGAGAATGTAGATAGAATTTCTGGGAGGAGAAGTGATCCGAAGGAAGGAAGAGGAGATGTTGGCAAAGAAGAAGATAACTTATCCAAGTGTAAAAAAACCAGATGAGGGATGGTGCAAAACTAGGTGAGAGTAAGATAAAAAGGTATCAGCAAGGTAAATAATGTGCTAAAAGGAAAAAGAAAATGAAGGGGTGAAGATTATGCTGAGATTTGAGAGCAATGATGAAGATCTTGAATGTGACAGGATCTCTCAAAGGTCAACACTTTGAAGGACCGGGAGCAGTGGCAGAGGAAGATGGTTTAAGAACAAGAGATGTTCATATAAAAACACTACCGTTCATGTCATTTTCTGCATAAACACATACTAAAGCTGAAGTTTCTGTCTTTTTCCTTACTAGCTGAAAGCTTTCACTCACTCTCCATTTTCACATTTTTCAAAATGGCTCATAGCAACTTTGACATTACAGACAAAAAAAGTCCATCCCACAGTAGACTCCTGTGTGAAAGGGAAAGGAGGGGGAAAGGGATAATATGGGCACGTCACAGCTTCCTGCAACAACAGCTTATTTAAAACAGGATTATTTCCCGCCTCCTGAATTATGACTTGAGCTTATTAAGCAACAGCAGTGACAGGCACATATGAATTCTTTGTTTTCTTACTGAGTATCTTCGCCATGTGAAGGACAAACAAATAGCCTGACTTTGCTGACATAGTTGTCAGTTGACCAAATGAGCAAGAGAAGGCTACATCTGTAATTTTAACTTCCCTTTCTTCAGAGATTCAGAAAGTAGCACTCCCCACAAAACTCCTTGCCTTATGAGATGTTTCAAAATGCATTCTATAGATGACATCAACATTCTCATTCATCGGTGTTGGAACAATGATTCTACCTATGGTATCAAATAAATCTATTCTCTTCCCCTAACCTCCAACAACGGGTCATAAGTGACTCCAATATTTTTATTTTACTCCTTCAATAACACTTTAGGAGACCACTTTTAGTATTAGATAAAAATGTTTTTTTCTATTCCTCCATAAACAGATTCTCTACTTTATCACAGGGACTTCTAAACTAACCAGTAATTTTACCTAGTACATGCTACAGTTTTACATCAGAGGGGATCTCTGATTGCCTAGGATTAAACTAGGCTTCCTTTGAACAAACATGAAATTACAATATTTTTCCTGGTAAAATATAATATAGGCAGGATCTTCCAGTCATGTGCATCCATGTTCAATGGGACTGCCCATGTTTGAAGTTGAAGTCAGTGGGACTATTCATACATTTAAAATTAAGCAGGCACATTAAGTGTTGGCATAACTGGTGTCTTTGTTTGGACATTCCACAAATATTATTAAGGGTGGTCCTTGAAGAAAGGAAGAAGAAACCCAACAAAATAAAAGTTTTAAGATATTTCTGAACACCATAAACAAACCTGAATACCGCACAGGTAGCCACTTTGGTTCTGATTCTTAAAATTGCATAAAAACAAAAGTGACTTGCTATCTATTTACAGCTTACATCAGCGTAGCTATATCGGTCAGTGACTCAGCTATGCTAACAAATGCCCCTAGCATAAATGTAGCTACGGTGATAGAAGACTGCTTCTGTAGGCACAGCTAATATAATTTGGAAAGGTAGTATTTCCACTCTAGCAGAACCCTGCTCCAATACTGTTTTACTAACAAAGTCTCTGTAGCATAGATATAGTCTGTATTTTCTTTAGAGACGAGTCCACCTCTAAAAAGCCAATTTGCTCTCTTGGATATGTATTTTTCAAACTTCCTTATCAGCCTATTTATTTGAGAAACTTAAATGACTCCTAGGAGAAATGAATCAAATCCTTCTGGTAAATTACAAAATTTTCACATTAGATGTAGTTTTCTTTAACCATTAATCACTGGACTGAAACAAATTCCAGGATATACACAGATAAGGCTGATACCTTTAAATCAGGAGTTCCACTCTTGACTTTGAATTTTCTGCTTTTAAATCAGCTTGATCAGTTTGTTCCCCAAACATTATTTTGGACATATTGTGAAGTTAGTTACGGCTGCTTTTTGGCCTGCTTGAAGTGTATACAGTGTGGTCAGAAATATCCGTCCAAGTCTCAGTCTAGTTAAAAATAGTAATTACATTTACAAACAGTGGCTACAGGATTTTTATGTTTTTGCTTATGTTCTCTGCAGTAAGTCAGCTAAAGAGACCTAATTCCCAAATTAGTGTTCAGATCATTGAGTATAACTGCACACACACAAAAAGAAGCAAAAACAACAAAAACCAACAACCCTGTATTAGCCACCTTGTAATTCAAAACAAAATAATGATTAGCACATGCAAAAGAAGAAAACTACTAGGAAGAGATATTTTATTTTCAAACTCCTAAGCAGGCTACTACAAACAAGGAAGAGCTGAGAAGAATTTGACCTTGCACTGTTAGGAATGTCTATTATTGCAGCTGGTTGAAACATTTCTGACAGAAAAGTTTTCCATTAGAAAATGCTGATTTAACTAAAACCGAAATGTCTTGCCAGAACTTATTCTGTTGAAATTTCTGATGAGAAATTACCTAAGTAGTGTGTTTCAAACTTTCAATACAGTTTAAAATGCTACAGTGATAAGGTTAAAAAAAGGCCCTTCAAACCTATCAAAATGAAACTTTGATAATGTTTTAATATTTCTGAAATAATTTTGGGGGTAATTTTCATTCAATGGGAAATTTTGACTTTTCTGTAACACTTCAGGACAAAAGGAAATTACCAAATGTCAGAATTTCTCACACATTGAAAATTCTGAATGTTAACCAGCTCTATTCATTATCTCCACTGAATACCCACAGAGCTCCAACAATTGACAAGCGATTCATAAAACCTTGGGACACTCTCTATAAAAAGACTAAATCAGTGTTTTTCAAAGCTGGGTCATGGGCCCACCAGTGTAAGCTACTGACGGGCCGGGCCAGTGATGCTTTGTTTAATCTAACAGTCCATAGCCACAGAGCCTCTTAACTCCCATTGGTGACGGTTCACCATTTCCAGCCAAGGAAAGCTATGGGAAGCAGCGCCCTGGGCCACACCGCTTCCTGCAACTCCCCTTGGCTGGAAACGGCAAACTGCAGCCAATGGGAGTAGCGAGGCTCTGTGGCTACGGACACTTAGCTAAACAAAGTGCTGCGGGCTTGCCCGAGGCTTACCCAGGCATGCCTGCGACCCAACTTTGAAAACCACTGGCCTAAACAATTTCAGAAGAGAGATATCTATAGCATATCCAACTAGGCAATATTTTATAGAGAAAACTTCTGTGGAAACCCAATTCCTTTATCAGCTTCTCTCCCCAAAAGCTTGCATATATCTAAACTTATTCTCTCCCTTTTCTTCCTTGAAAGTGCCCATGAAATCTGAGGTGTAATGTCACTTTTAGTATTTATTTAATAACAAAAGTACATGACTGTATTAATTATAAGGAGATATAGTGTATTTAAAAGGAACACCCTTTCTTCTGTTCTGCAGCATCTATGAAAACTAAAGAAGATGCTTACAGAATGGCAATGAAAAGCATCAGAAGCGTATTTTAAAATACAAGGGAAAACACACCACAAAGAAAAGCCAATTCTCTAAATACTACCCAGGAATTTTAATCTACTCACTCAGCAGTTTATCTTCAGCACTGTTTAACGCTGCTGCAGAGAAAGGGCAAATAGAAACTATTCCCAAATTCAAAATACATCCTCATCCAGAAAGATTATTTGTAGCTTGTTAGTGTGATAAACTGATGATGAATCATTTTGAGACTAAGATTAATGCTTTTGTTAATCTTAACAGGGTTATCGATTGAATAATGTTGCTTAAATGCCAGTTGTATAAGGAAAGAAAAAAAGCTTATATGATAAAGAGTGATATAAATTTAGTGCACAATCTTTTGCATTTCAAGTTTTTAATTCTGATGCGAATACTAATCAGAATCAGTATATGAAATTAAAAAAAACCACAGAAAAATCTGTTAAAACTCTTGTATGTTTCTGAGCAATTCTTGGAAATGTGCCTAAATGTAACAAAATAACATTCAGCTCTGTTGTTACAATCCATTTGCCAAAATTCAGCCCTCAGTTACATCATTGTAAAACCCAATGAATGAGTCAATGAGTTACTTCAAATATACTCCACATACTAGATGGTAGGTCTGCTTGCGTTTATGCTTGTGAGGAGTTTGGACACAGCTGAAAAGAAAATGCTTCCTCACAGATGCAATCTGAAATGAAAATATAGTTGAAAATCTGAAGGAAGAAGATGCCTATTCACTCCAGGTATCTAAGTTAAAGCCTATACTTTACTTAAGCAATCAGTAGCCAGCTAGAATTCAGGGACTTAGATATGCAATTGATGGATTATCCTGTTGTGAAGTTCCCACATTTCAAAATTGGATGCTAGCAACCCCAACTGAGCACCAAACAAATAACAAATAATTATTATTCTGGTTTTTTTGGTCAGGATCAGTGTTCCCTGTAAACTGAGTGCATGAGCAGCTGCCCAGGAAAGATTCAAATGTTGTCCAGCTCATTAGCAGAGCTCCGACAGCTGGCACCCTGTGTTTCTGTTAGTGGTGCACATCTGCTTGTTGCAAACAACAAAATTTATTCTGCATATGGATAGAAAAATTAGAGGGAACATTGGCAAGGGGTGCTTTATGCAATTCATATAAGCAGAGTTTAAGTGGACTTTTTGATAAATTATGATGTTTGCTCAGTATACTTTCTTTGCTTTAATAACATAAACTAGTGTCAAGATCAGCTCATTTATTTTCTGTTGGCCTCTCCTCCAAGTGGAGTTCCTCATTTACCTCATTAACGACAGAAGCACTTACAGGATAGATACACAAACTTTTCATTTTGTAGGATGTACTGAATGTTTAATCTAACAAACTAAAATCCCACAATGTCAAATTCATAGCATCTTCCTATAATATTGCTTGCCAGGCTGTATTTTCTCAATCTACTGAGTTTTGTCAGACACTAAACTGGGGTAATTTTCAATATCTCTTTTCTGTGCCTCTTTGGAGCAGTGGTTTCCAACCCCCGGTTCGCAGCCCGCTGTCGGGCTGCAGACCTCTGGCTGCCAGACCAGGATGGCTTTGGGGGCCGGGGCACTCCGCTCCTGTTGGGAGAGGCATGTCCGGCCCTGCCTCTCAGCCATCCAGCACGGAGCAGGGGCAGGGTTTCTTCCTGGATATGGAAGAGCGCTTTGCAGCATGGAGGGAGGGCTGCGCGGAGCCCAGCAGCCTTAGAGCAGCCGCAACCCGGGCAGCAGCGCTCAGCTGGCGGTTAGGAGGCAATGTAAGGCTAAGGAAGGGGGGCGGGGCACGAATTGGGAGCTCTGGGGGCAGGGCTAGTGCTAGGGGGCTTTGGGAGTGGGGGGTTCTAAGAGGTGAGGAGCTGGCACTGGGAGGCTCTGGGGGCAAAGCTAATACTGGGGGGCTCTGGGGACGAAGCTAATATTGGGGACTTGGGGCTGACACTGGGGAGGGGCCTGGGGGGGTTGGGTGCAGTGGGGCTCTGGAAACAGGAGGCTGTCTGTCTCAGCCTTAGACATTCTTTCTACTCAAACAATCAGCCAGGGCTGATACTCTATTCTTCTATTTCACGCTGAACTATCTCATCAATGGCTGGGGAACCAACTATAGCTACTAAGATGAAGAGAAAGTGACAGCAAGGCTGCAAGGCCACAGAAAGAATAAGATTTCTTAGAAGGAAGCAATACACTGATGACAGCCCTTAATTCAAGGACTTGACATCTATTTAATTTAGGTTGTCAGAACACGTTTAAAATGCCCAGTCTGATTTTGTCACTTACTTCCTTGGCAGGATTTCTTTTCCCATGTTTCCCACAGAAGCATTATGTGACTTGATTTTTATTTCTTTCTCCTTAATATTTTATATTTTAAATGAATCTGATGTTTGTAAAAGGCCTGAGATAGACCATATAGGAGCACCACTTCTTTTTTCCCCCTCTGCAACAGAACATGTACAGCACACACAGCAGCAGTACAAACTACTCCATGTTGCCCCTTCAATTTTGCCTCCACCCACTAACTTAGAAAGAATTCCTCTGGATGCAAAAGTTCAGTGCAGTCTTCAGGGCACATATAACTCTGTGTTCCCTAAGGTCTCCAGTAAGTGCAATAGCGAAAATGATACCGGAAAGGGCGGGACCTAATCCGGAATGGGCGAGGCCAGAATGCTTCTAGGCTTCCCCACCCCCAGACCATTACTGGTCTGGGGGTGGGGGAGCCCCTTTGCTCCCCCCTTCCCACTAGGCACCCATGCCCCTGGCAGGCCAAACCCTAATTGGCCTGGGGGTGGGGGAAGCACGGGAAGCCTCCTCCCGCCCTGCAAGCAGCGCATGGCACTTTGAAGTGCCACGCACTCCTTGCAAGGCAGAAAGAGACATCATGCGCTCCCCTGCCCCCAAACCCTGATTGGCCTGAGGGCGGGGGGAGTGTGCAAAGCCTCCTCCTGCCCTGTGCGGAGCACGCAGCACTTCAAAGTGCCATGCGCTGCTTGCAGGGCAGGAGGAGATGTCACCGGCTCTCCCGCCCCCAAGACCTGATTGGCCTGGGGGCGGGGGAGCTGCACGAAGCTTTCCTCGCCTTGCGCAAGTGTACAGCGCTTTGAAGTGCCATGCGCTCCACACAGGGCGGGGGGGTAGGGCGGAGGAAACTTCGCGTGCTCCTCCTGCCCCCAGGCCAATCAGGGTTTGGGGGCAGGGAGTGCATGATGTCTCCTCCCGTCCTGTGAGCAGCGCGCGGCGCTTCAAAGCACTGCATGCTGCTCACAGGGCAGGAAGAAGCTTCGCATGCTCCCCTGCCCCCAGGCCCTAATTGGCCTGGGGGCGGGGGAGCAGCAGGGCCTTTGTGGGCTGGAGCAACCCACTTGGTGGGCTGAAACCGGCTGCAGAGGCCCTTTTGCCCACCCCTGCTCTAGGTACCTCCTTTGCAAAACACTGTGAAAGTGCTGTGACAGAGTTAATTAAGAAAATATCAAATTAAAAGATTCAGAAATGAAAAAAAAAATCATTTGCCATCTAAAAAACACTACTAAAATTTAAAAACTGGATTCTGAAAAGGTAACTAGGAACTGAATCCGGAGATCCAGAAATGGTCAGATTCTGGCCTACATTAAGCCTTTTGGGCTGCAGAAGTGACATAAAAGAACCTTAAAGCCACCCTAAATGAGTAGATAAGGATTCCTAGGGAGTGAGGAAAATCTTTAACTGGTGCAAAGACTGCATCCCCAGATCTTGGCTCCTCCCTAGTGACGTACAGGTATAGATAATTTCTGGCATAGAGGGTGGAGAGATTGCCAAAGCACATTGCATTTAAACATAATGGTTCTTAGGGAGCTATTTACAATCAGATACAAATTACAGTGGCTAATCTGGGCTTGTCCAGACTAAGATTTGACATGTTAGTCAAAGTGCTAAATAAGATGTGATGTTGCACATTCATATTCTTTATGGAAGTATGTGTTTGAATATGAATATGCCTAACTCAAACATGCTTTATGCAAAATGTGGCATGTAAATTACCATTGGAGAACTTGTAATTCCCTGAATGTGTATATTTTATTTGTGTGAACGTATAATTCTTGTATTTGAAGTTGGAAATATGAAATATGAACTTGTTCATAGATCGAAATGTGCTAATGAAAGCCATTGGTAGTACTGAAGCAACTAAATGGCACAGTACTCTTTATCTTTAATCTTGTTTTTCCTGTAAGCCTGAACTATGGTTGGTCCTACCAAGACATGTGGTCAGGTTACCTGAAGCTAGAACCCTTTTTGGACATGGTACTTTTCCTTGGAGGTACAAAAAGGTGGAAGCTGAACACAAAGGATTCCCACCTTGTGCAAAATCGATGTATAGGCAGGGAACCAAACAATAGGGAGTTGGCAGTTGCAAGACACCAAGGCACCCCGTGCTTGCCATCCGGATGACTGCTGGAAACACCTAAGGCCCTGTCTACACTGGCAAGTTGTGTCACCTTTTCGACAACAAAACCCAGAGAGCATTCACTCTGCAACACAACAAAAGTCGCAAAAAATGCCCAGTTTCGGCAAAAAAAACCTTCCTCTTCTGGGAGGAACTTCCCTCCCCCATCCTTTACTGTCAAAAATCATGCAGTGTGACCTACAGTAGGCTTTTTCCAAGTTTATTGAACTCCAGGATGTTTTCCCACAACACCTGATTAGCCACTCTGGCCAGCACTTTGAACTCTTCTGTTCTGCAGTCACGTTAGCAGGTAAACAATGTGCCCCTCTCCCCTTACAAGCCCTGAAAACTTTAAAATCCATTTTCCAGCTGGCTGGCTCAGAGATGTCAATAGAATCTTGCTGGGAAACGGTGTCAAAAGCTTTTCCTGAGCTACTTATTAATTTTCTCATGGAGCTCCCACAGCAGGGCTGCCCACCCCTGTGGGACAACATTCTCCCAAATCATTCCTCTATCTGTGCTGCCAGAACCCAGGTAGCACAGAGTTGGGCTGCATAAGGAGTGGGATGCTCCCCCCTCCCCCATGCACTCAGAGGCAGAGCCCACATTTGCCTGTTAACCTTCGGCAGGAAGATGTCAGCCAGAGTGATGGCAGCCTGTGGACAAGTGTAAGATTATTACAAATTGTTTCCATATACACCTGCTGCAAAAGTATGGGCTCTACTTACTTATGTCCCCATGCCCAACCCTCCTCCCCCTCCTGCCATCTTTAAAACTCACCATGATCAGAGTGACTGGAGAGATCTGTGTTTGCTTCTAGGGTAACAAGAAAAGCGACTGGTTTTGTTCAGGGAAGTGGATGTTAGTGAAATGTTTCAATCTTTAACAGGAAGAGTACAGTCACTCTATTGTTAATGGTTACTTTTCCAGACCACACCTTGAGAAAGCAGACATACTCCCCCACTGACAGGCTCTGTCAACTCAGGAAAAGACTTTGAAGGACCAAAGAGGACCGAATGAAGGATGTTTTGCAACATTCAATGCTCCAAAAATCGAGAAAATTGAGGAGAGGCACCCTGGGGGATGAAAGCTAGAACAGAAGCCACCAAGCACATGCTAAAGTTCACGGAAGACCAAACTGAGATGCTGAAGTGTCTAATTAAGATGCAGAGCAAACAGAACCAAAGGCCTCTCTGGCAGCATA
The DNA here is from genome assembly GCA_032595735.1 of Pelochelys cantorii. Classification (NCBI taxonomy): domain Eukaryota; kingdom Metazoa; phylum Chordata; order Testudines; family Trionychidae; genus Pelochelys; species Pelochelys cantorii. The sequence goes on from CM064332.1 coordinate 68,472,525, forward strand.
TGCAGAATTCTTTACCAACCAATCCACCCTTTATGCCCACACAGAAGCCTACCTGGCAGCACATGCAAAATTCTTTAGCCAGCAATCCTCCCTCTGTGCTCACACACTCCTTCTCATATCTGGGAATGGTTTTTTACCAGCATACTCCACTCATCACAGCAGCTGTGACTTTGACAACTGGACGTTAACTATGTGTGAGGTTTTCCAATAACCTTCACCCTACCTTACCACCTTCACCCTATGGCTATACCTACACTGCCCCCATTTTGCGCAAAAAATATGCAAATGAGGTGAAGTGTGGAATATCGCTCTGCCTCATTTGCATAATTAATGAGGCTCCGTTTTTGCACAAAAATCCCCTCTTGCACAAGAGCTGTTCTTCCTGAAAAAAATGCAGAAGAACAGCTCTTGCACAAAAACGGAGCCTCATTTATTATGCAAATGAGGCACGGCAATATTCCACGCTTTGCTTCATTTACATATTTGTTGTGCAAAACGGGGGCAATGTAGACATGGCCTTTGTGACCGTTATTGAAAGGGATCAATAACAGACAGAACTGATGAAAAGTTTAGTGAATTTTATCATGTGACACAATGCATACAAATCGCTCTAGCCCTGTGGAAGCTTGTAACATTCCTTGGTATCATGGGAATGCCATGCTCCAGATGAGTAGTGGGATGAGGCAGGGAAGCAACTCCAAGACAAAGAAATGCCAGAAGCCTTCACTGTCAGACTGGTTCCTCAGAGCTTCCCTGATGTTGATGACTATCCCGTGGGCTCCTCTGACAGTCCGAGTTTCTGGCAGTTCATGCTGTCCACCCAGGCACTGTGCCTCCGTGCTACACCCATGGGCAAGCACTTCACCCATATTCTCATGCAAATTATATAAGGCGACACCCTGGGGATATGATCCTTCAAAAGGGCCAGCCTGCCATAGAGACACCTCCACCTCGCTGTCAATCTGCCAAAGACTCATTCAATAACCATCACCTAACCTTTTGTTGCTCCTTTCTGCTGTTCAGGTTCTCTGTGTAAGGGTTCATAAGCCAGGGCTGTAGAGAGTAAAAGCTGGGTCACCGAGGATCACTATGGACATTTCCATATGCCCCACTGTAATTATGTGGTCCTGAAATAAAGTCCTTGCCTGCAGCTTTCTGTACAGGCCACTGTTCCTAAAGGTGCATGCACAATGTACCTTTCCAACGTCCCCCCCCCCATTTATGTCTGTGAAATGTCCATGGAGATCCACAGGTGCCTGAAGCTCCATTGTAAAGTATCCCTTCCAATTAACGTACTCTGGTGCAAGGTGGGGTGGCTCTATAACGAGAATATCTATGCCATCAATTGCCCCACCATAGTTTGAAACACCCATTTCTGCAAAGCCAGCCACTATGTTATCCACATTTCTCATGGCCATAGTCCTACAAAGCAAAATGTGCTTTACTGCCTTGCACACTCGCAGAAGTGCTGCCCTGACAGCAGACTTCCCCACACCAAACTGATTTGCAACTGAAAAATAGCAATCGGCGTCTCCAGCTCCCACAAAGCAATTGCAACACACTTCTTTACCAAGAAAGCAGCTCTCATTCCGGTGTCCTTGCACCACAGTTCAGGGGCAGGCTCAGCACACTGCTCCAGGTTGCTTTATACATCCTAAACCTCTGTAGTCACTGCTCTTCATCCCACATGTGCATGACAATGTGATCCCATCACTCAGTGCTGGTTTCCCTGGCCCAAATGCTCTACTCTGCACAGCTGCTCTGTGACAGCCAAATGCAATGCTAAGTCACTGCTGTCCGCGTCACTCACCCAGTCATCCTCATCCTCATCTTCCTCTGAGAGTAAGTTCAACAGTAGTTCTTCTGCAACGTGTGATGTCCTAAGTAGATTGAACACAGCATGGGAGAGAGGTCTGGTATCCATGATTTCTCACAGGAGATACTGGAGTGCACAGCAAGGACTGTCAGTTTCAAATGGTGTGAAAGTAAGCCAGAAGCCCTAAGAGGGCTGTGAAGCAAAGAGGTGGCTGATGGGATGTTTTTCACGTTCCCAAAATGCCTTGCGCTATATTGTGCATTCCCAGACTGCCTATTAACTGAAGGTAGTGCCAGGCACTGTGGGATACTTACCCACATTGCTTTGCTCTTTCTGTCAATGGGGAAGCTAAAAATGTGTCCATGTCAACAGAGGGTGGCAGTGTAAACATGATTTGGTAACTTTCTTTTTGACGACTTTTGGAGGAAAAAGTACCATAATGTCAACTGCAAAACTTCCCAATGTAGACACACCCTAAGACTAGACAGAGAAAAGGATCGAGCCCAAGTTAGGAGGCTGCTAGCTTGTGAGAAAAGATCATTAAAACTACTGTTATGGAAAGGAATTGCATGTAACAAGTTTCTTACAGTATTAAGCTCCGCTGGTATGTTTTGTTTTGCTCAGAAATTTATTTTTATCTGTCTGTTCTCACTTGCAACCACTTAAAACCTACTTTTTGTATTTAATAAAATCATTTTTGTTTATTATTAAACCCAGTGTAAATAATTGTTACCTGGAGGTGGGGGAGGGGACTACATCTGTACATCTCTGTCTTTCATTGATAAAAGGCGCGAGCAACATGCGAGCTTGCTCTGTATAAAACTTTTATGCAGAGTAAAACAGATTTATCTGGGACTTTGATCTTACTGGGGCTGTGCACCTGAGTTCTGTGACTGAGCCTATCCACAGCTCGTCGGCTCTTAGTGTCACTGTTGCTCTGCTGTGACCCCAACTCTGTGCTTTTGCTGGGGAGACCAGACGTTCTATCCCAGAAGGCAGGTAAACAGGCTCAGTGGTATGATCAGCCCATCAGCGCGAGTCTCAAGGAGATCTGTGACTCAAACCATCACAATATATTTGAAAAAAAAATTCCAGTAGACAAGACATACTGCCTTTTACACATAACGAATTGGCTAATTGAAGTCAAGGTAGTAGGGATGCAAGTGGTGTGTGCCTCTTTTACTCAACTAAGTACGTAGCACATGTTAAAGCCGAACCTAGGTCTGTAGAAGATGGCAGCTAATGCCTAACATCACACATTTAAATCCTGATCTGAGAAACTAACTTGCACCCAGGACCACCTCCATCCTCAGCCAGTCCCATTGTCAAGAAAGAGAAAAAATGACAGAGCCACATTTGTCTTCCACCCCCTGGTAGTCCCATGCTCTGGTCCTGTGCAGCGAACACATTAGGTTACTACTTTTTTGTTCATACACACCTTCTTGTATAACCATTTTCTATGAGGTTTCCCCTTCTTTGATCAGCAATGTTAGTAACTGTGGGCCAGATTTCCAAAGCTATTTTAGGTACCTAAAGATACAAATGGCACTTCTAAAACTCACACTAAGTTCCTACCTTGGGATCATCAGGCTTATTGGTTTCATGGGGATTTTGATATTTCAAGATTTAGTTTTGTTCCTATTTGGAAAAGCCCTGAGATCCCTGACTTCATGGCAGTCCACCTGACTAGCTGTGTCAGAGCTACAGATCCTGGGAGTCCCAGCTGAGCAAGGAGCTTTTGAGCCAGCACTGAGGACCCAATGGGCTGAAGGGAAGACAGGAGTCTAGAAGTTCTGCAGGCAAGCTGCAGAGAAGCTGGGAAGACCCACTCAACAGCAGCATGCCACATGAACCACAGAGAAGCTGAGAGGTATGGCATCTCCAGGAGGGCTGCCAAACTGCAAGGAGTCTAGAAAACCAGGCTGCGTGAAACCAAAAAGGTTTAAGAGAGAAACCTGCCTAGTTTCCATCAGACGTTAGTCAAAATCAAGCCACTTCTATGAAACATTTTGATTTCCAAGAATCAGCATTCTCCTGTGGAAAGTATCAGAGGGGTAGCCGTGTTAGTCTGAATCTGCAAAAGCGGCGAGGAGTCCTGTGGCACTTTATAGACTAACAGATTTATTGGAGCATAAGCTTTCGTGGGCAAAGACCCACTTCATCAGATGCATGTCCCACTTCTGTTAGTCTATAAGGTGCCACAGGACTCCTCGCCGCTCCTGTGGAAAAACATTCTACCTTTGTAAATCTGGCCCTTTTTTGCTGCAGAGAGGTGAATAATTTTTCTTAATCTAAGGAGAATACATGCATAACACATTACAATGCAAGATTTCAAGTTCTGTGAATATCTGATTATATTCATATTGAAAACATCTTTCTTATGTATTCATATGGTAAAATCCTGGTTCATTGATATAAATGAAAGTTTTGCCATTGACTTCAATGAGGTCAAGATTTCACCTACAGCTTTCCCTTAAGGGGTTGCTGGTACTGTCATTATAACTTTCATATAGCCATTGTATTTCCTATTTGCAGAGGCCCTCATAAAATTTAGTTTGTGAGATTAAAGATGACATACTGCTGGAAGCAATTAAAATCAAAACAAATGTCAAGTTAGTATAACCACATCTATACACAAAAAACTAATGGGATAACAAAACGATGCCTTTCAAAATCTTAATGCCCTCTTCTATAACTCCAACACAACTTTAGAATGAAAATGCTAACAGACTGTGTTACCTGTGATGCAAAAGCACTAATACAATACAGTTTCTAAAAGGTACAGGAAGGTCATGCAAAGCATCAAACCCCCTTGGAATTAATGCTGCTGGATTTATGCTGGAAGACAGCAAGTAACTCAGCCATTTAGAAAGAAGAGGAAAACTCACTTGGTATTCGTAACATTTGGCATCACGGTATATTATGCCTGCTATAGTGGACAAGGCTACAAACAGCATTTGTTTTACACAAGTAGCAGTCTAAAATAGATTTTTCCACATTAAGCATTTAATTCAATTCAGTTTGTTTGTAATGGGACAAAATCTTAATTTATAACAGAAAGATTTAAGGCACTACTAATGCTATGAAGGAACGAGCAGAACTGGCTGGGAATGGCAAAAGCGGAAACAAGATTAAGATATAGCAGTTTAATTTCCCCCACAATGATGCACTACCAGCTGTGTAAACTTTCTTTGGTTAAACAAATGCTCTAAAAGCAAACAGCTAGCAGATTTATGTTCCAGCTTGTTTCCTCAGCGGTAAAGTCTCCTTAAAAAAAATCACTGCACCCCCAACTGTAAAACAAATAGAGACAAATACATGGATATGATAAAACAAGCTCCTGAGCAAATTTTAATTTTTACATTCAACTGTGAATTCCTGCTGACACAGCTGAACTCTAATCACACATACTATATACACTGTCTGAATGCACTGAACAATCAAAACAGATGCATGTAATATACTATTATAGCAGACTGCCACATATAGACATTGCCAACTGGAATTTTAGCTTTTGTCTTTTAAAGGAGAGGAGACAGCTCTACCTGTTTATTCCAACAACATGTACTGCTCATTCGGTATAGTTTCCTCTTCTGGAAACTCTGCAGTGGCCTTGTTCGGGCAGACATGCTCATAGTTTCAGATGGAGATCTCAGCCTTGTCCTGTCTTTTCTTCTTTTTTTGATGTGTTGATGATCAAACAACTGGCTACTAGATGACATTTCCTCTCTGTTGTCTGAAGCTCTGAAATTTCATGAAAACACTGAAATCAGTCAAAAAAGGTCAAGAATGCTCAATGTATAAAGGCAACCTCCCACAACCAAAACATATTCTACCCATAATGCTAGAGACACCCAGAATTAACACTTGAATTTTAACATACTATTATAAGAAATCACAACTGGTGGCATAAGTAATTCCTCACTGGTTTATTAACATTATGAATTTCTTTTTGCAACACTGTGAAGAATTCTATTGATCTTGTTCACATTTTCTTTTCTATTCCCAGACAAAACCTATTCTAAAACTGACTTAAGTTTGAGAGTACATAACAATTCCTGGAATTATACTTGCTTTTAGAATAACTACAGCAGCTAAGTCATGCATTTTACCTTTAATGCTGAGAACTCAATACCACAATTTATGACATTCTCCTATTTATCTACATTCCACTGAAGTTAATGAAATTATACTGGCATAAGTGAAGGAAGGCTCAGGTTCATTATCTAGTCTCACTGTAGCCTGGGTACTTAAATTAATATAAATTATTTGGCAAATGTAACTAAACTACTATAAACTACTATACTATTAGTTTATGTAAAGGAACTAATAAAACTGAGGCTAATTCAAAATAGAAGATACCAGCCTAATGTGACAAAGTGGGATATATTTCTATCAAAATTATAAACTCAATTTTGTATCATGTGTTCAATACATGTCTATACTTGCCTAAGGCAAGCCTACAGAATTGCATACTAGATAGCAGCCCTTCCCAGGAAAAGTATTTGACATTGTGTTGAAGGACTATGCTGAGAAGCTACCAGCAATCTGGAGCCACTAGATGTGATTGTGTCTCAAATGCTGTCTCACTCTCCCAAATGAATACACAGGGGCCCACAGAGGGGCAGGAGCATGGCCAAGGGAGGGAGGCTGAAGTCTTCCAGTAGAGCACATGGTAAGGAGACCAAAATTCTATTTTATTCTGAGGAGGAGGATTTCCAGAGAGGAGGAAGGGGGGATTCCACAGTCTGAACACAGATAAATAGTGAGCCCTGTGTGATTTGATCCGCAACATGCAAAAATTATCTTCAGATTTTCAGGGCTCCTTGCCGCCAGACCAGCTCGGGCTGCACTTCTGAAACTGGGCAGGCAGGGCTCTTTGGTCCAGCAATATCCATGGTCCTGCCAGACCACAGATGTTGCTGGACCAGAGAGTCCCAGATTTTAGAGGTTTGACCTGTACTCCAAGTGGGGCCAGATCAGACCAGGATAGGGGGTATTGCCCATCTTTTTGTTGCTACTCAAGTGCTTCTAAGAACAGTCACTCTGGGTAAGAAATTCCACTGCTAAATCTATGTTCCTTGCTTTGTTGCCAGGTTGCCTGAAGGAGTTAAAATAGAAGTCCAGAGAGCCCTCAGCCTAGGAGCAGCATGTGAGAGTGGAACACTCTGAAGCACTGATTTTTGGGGTCTTGGGTAGCTGCACTGCAGAGTCCCATCTCCCATAAAAAGGCTCAGGAACAAGGTCTGAGCCTGAGAATGTTGCCTTCCAGAGAACTAGAAAGACAGACTCTGCCCAGACCCAGTTGGTTTGGATGAGACTCAGAAATTAAGACCCCTCCCAATAGGGCAGTGTTAATTTAGAGAGGTACTGGGCCAGGCTGTAACACTTATGTATCACATATGAATTTCTCCAAATGTAAACATCATCTCCCTAAACTTCAACCACATGCACCTGGCTTATAAATCAACATTGGTTAGCATGCAGTATTTTAAAAAGGAACAAAAACTATATTATGAGAAAGTAATTGAAAGCCAAAAATAGGACAAGCACTTATATACATGATAGCAGAGCTGTCTGAAAGCAGCTACATTTGTATTACCAAATTAGAACTGGTTTGCCTCATCAGACCAATTTCAATGCAGTATAAGACTCCAAAACACGCTCCACCTGGGTGGGAATGAATCAATAAAAGTGCACTTTACTTTTATAGTATCCTGCTTTGTTTTGTTGCTGTAGCAACATCTGCCTGCAAGTTAAAGGCTCACTACAAAAAGCATTCAAGTGTGCATTATTTTTACAACATCAAAGACCAGAAACAACAAAACACTGAATTGCCCGAGAAATGTCAGTAGATGAGATATTCAGGGCCTGGTTTCATAATAGGCAATCTGTCTGTACCGACTGCTGTTATTTTTTATCTTGTTTGATAAAATCCACAAATCACAGATTTCTTATACAACTGTTAAGTGATAGGAGGCAATAAAACAATAAAAATGAGCTCATTACAACAACAACCATCAATCTTTTCTGACAACTAGCTCTAAGCTGCAAAACTGGGCCCTACAAAATAAGACTGTCTGCTAGGGATGTGAAAGCCAGCCAGGGGTGGGGAGAGATACAGAGGGGAAGAAGGTGGGACACTACAGCCCAGCGATGGGTGGGAGGGACCGCTCAATCCTGGCTGGAGTGCACACCCCCGTTGCTCATCCCCCCTTTAATTAGCTAACTGGATAAACAATATGTTTAACCAGTTAGCCAATTAAATGAGATTTTACATTCCTGCTGTCTGCATAAGACATTTCATTTTATATATATTATAAAAACTATAATAGCTAGGATTGCAAAGCCCATATTCTCAGTAAGAGAAAGAGACTCACATAAGTGCAGGAGGCCATAAGCCTAGAAGACTCAAAAGGTTATTTTCATACCATGAGGCTGCACCTTTACCGAAGCTATGTATTTTTGAATCTCTTTCCTGGTAAGAAAGCAGCAACACTGTAATACTGAAAGCTGCTTATATGAAAGTTAATTTCTATGTTTGAGTGGAGGGAAAGGATTAGGCAGAAAGAATTGGGAATTCTACCACAAGGTAGATCTTGATTTAGTCTTAGATCAACTACACGATCTGGTCTTAGTAACTATAGCATAATTAAATTTAACATCCTGGAAGGGAAGAAGGGGAGCAGGGAACATCAAAGAAACTCATTACCATAGCATTTAACTTCAAAAAGAGAAACTACAAAAAATTAGGAGACTAGTTAAATGGAAATTAAACAGAACAACCATAAGAAAAGCCTGCAAGATGCATGGAAACTTTAAAAACACATTAGACACTCAAACTAAAAGGGACTGGGGCCAGGGAGCAGATATAGTCTTTGGCTCCCCGCCACACCCTGGGCATGCAGTTCCCACTGGTGCTGTGCGCCCTTGGCGGGGGGAGGAGACTTGGCGTGTTCCCCCATCCTTAGGTCTTGATTGGCTTGGGAGCAGGAGAGCAGCAGGGCAGTCACAGGCCGGATCAACCCGCTTGGAAGCCCGGATCTGGCCCACAGAGGCCCCTTTGCCCACCCTAGTACACACAGACAGAAGATTACCCAACTGTGTTTCTTTCTTGTTTACAAAGTTCATCACAGTTTTAAGGATGTCTTTGCTCCTTGTTTGATTTTTCATTGATAATATCTCAATCATTTCTTCATGCACAGCATTTCCACAACTATATCATCCCAGAATACACAACTGATCAACGTCACATATGTTACTTGTCTTGTTCAAAGCAAACGAAAAATAAGTAGCAATACTCAAATTTTGCATTTGTTCCTTGTTGATTTGATGGGCCATTTTCACAGCTCTGTCATGAACTGTTTTTGCTGATAAAGGTATGTCTTGAATTTTCTGTAAGATTTTTGTCCTTGTTGTAAAACTCATCAAATAGTTTCTGACCAATTGTTACCATGCATCTCTTCACATAATCCCAGACAGTGAAAGACTTCCTCTCTTGAATAATGCTGTATGAGCCCGCAAAAATTGCGGCGTTTAAGCTCTCACCTCTTTTTGACCATGCCAACAGGCTAATATTGTCCAATGGGCATTTTTCACTGCAGCTCCTCATAGGCTTTTTTTCAGTGCATTAACCTTGGGGTATTTTGTAGTAAATGCTGGATGTTTTGTCATGGACTTTTTAAAAAAAAATTCTTAAAACAGTCTCTCACTACAAATGAGACAGTGTGGAGAGATCCAGACCTATCCACAAATGCATACAAGTCTGTCCACTCCTTTTGAAAATTTCGGTACTCACCATTCTCTCTTTCTCTTCTCCATTTTTACTGTTGGGGGTTACAGAGTTGACCATTACATATGATAATGGAAAGATTTCTGGACCAACCAAATAAAAAGAAAATATGCTCAACCCCCCAATGAGTGGAGAGGATGGATGGTTGTTAAAATGAACAGTTAAAGGTGAAATAGACAAAAAAAATCATCTTGACATGAGTAATGCGTTTTTAAAATTTTGAATTAATTTTTAATTTTAATTTAAAGAGTTGTGTGTATTTTGGGAATGACAAAAGAGACATATTTTGTTCCATACTGAGCCATATTTGGCTCTAGAGCCATAGGTTGCAGAGCCCTGCTCTAGGTGGACCTACCAACCAAACCCTTCTGAAGCAGAGGTAGCTTACAGGAGCAGCAGAAGCAGTTGTAGCAAAGCTCTTTGCACTGGCAAAAGCCACGATCCAGGGCAGAACATTCTGCCCTCTAGGAATTAAAAGTCAATCCAACCAATACAAGTGGCGTGAGCAGAAGACACAAATTCAAAAGCCACAATGTTTGCTCTCTACCAGTTGTATTTAACTGCTTTGCAACTCTCTCATTACATCTTCTCTGTCCTCTGACAAGTAATAAATGCTTCACTAGAAAACAATGCCTGCATCCATGCTCCACACGACAGGTATTTTTGAAAAATACTCCAAATCTACTGTCGCAAGGATTCATTCATTCAGATTAGTAAAACGATGCACTTGTAGAAATATTGTGTGAGCCTCCAATAAATACAAGTAACAACAATCCCATACCATGGCTCTTCTACAGACTGGAAAGCACAAATAAACCAATCACTCCCCACAATATTTTCCATTTCACTATTTATCTTCCAAACCTCAGTTCAACAACGTTGACAGTTTCTTACATTACTTGCAAACAATCACAAACTTAAAAATCTTACAGCAAAGTACATACCAATGCCCCCTCCCCCAGTTTATATATATTAGGCTAAGACATGACAGCAAACTACATTAAAAGAGTAACTTATAATAGAAGGCACAGAATTTTTTTCCTGCCTCCTCCACCAAGTATAGTTTAAAATCTGACAGATCCATTCTGAAAAGATAGTTCAGAAAAATATTTCTAGAAATAAATAGGTTAAACAAATCAAAGGTAACTTCTGAAAAAAAAATGGTCATAGTTAAGGCACAGGACAAGGAATCTGGAGACTTGTCTTTTACTCCAAACTTTGCCATAAACACTCTCACAAGGGGCCTGACTTTCCACGGATATCTTCTCTTCTTCCACGGATATCAAAAACAGTTGTAGATATTCAGCAGCTCTTCAAAAGCAGAATACTAATCTTTGTTGTGAAAGAGGAAGTTACACACCTTGGTGCAGTAACGATGGTTCTTCGAGATGTGTCTCCCCATGGGTGCTCCGCTGTTGGTGTTGGGTCATCCTGGTGCCGCAGATTGGAGTTTTCAAGAGCAGTAGTCAGCCAGACTGTGTATGTGCGGCTCGTGCCTTGAGCCATTCACACCCTTTTGATCACACGCGCAGTTTGGTTTCTCCCAGTTCCTCGAGTCCACCCTGGTATCTGAAACTCATAATAGGAGACTCCGAAGCAGGAGGAGGGCAGGTAGTGGAGCACTCCTGGGGACACACATCTCAAAGAACCATCATTACTGCACCAAGGTGAATAACTTCCTCTTCTTCGAGTGATGTCCCTGTGGGTGCTCCACTGTGACTGTGCAGCAGTACTCAAAAGTGGAAGGTGGGCCTCGGAGTCATGGCTTGGTGACAGTCAATAGCACTGCGGAGGCCACAATAGTATCTTTAGCTCGCATCTGTGAAATAGAGTAGTGCTTCATGAAGGTGTCATTGGTGGACCACATAGCCACTCTGCAAATATCTCTGAGGGGGACTCCCTGAAGAAAAGCTGTGGAGGTCATAACCTTTCTTGTAGTGTGTGCCCTAGGCATCTCAGGAAGTGGTTTATTCCTTAAGCTATAACATTTTGTAATGCAAGAGATTATGAGCGTGGAGATACATTGTGATGACAGAAGATCCCCTTTATTGTGCTTCGCTGTAGAGATTAGTAAGAGCTCAGATTTCTGGAAAGATCAAGTTCTATCTATATAGAACGTGAGAGCTCTGCATACATCCAGAGAATGAAGCATAGTGTCCCGAGGAGCGTGGCTTAGGGTAAAAGAAAGGGAGAACGACTGGTTCATTTATATGGAAGTTCGAACAAACTTTGGGAATGAAGGAAGGATGTGGGCGCAATATCACATTGTCCTTATTAAAAATGGTATACGGTGGTACTGCCTTTAAGGCTGCTAATTCTCCAAATCTGCGGGCAGAAGTGATTGCCAATAGAAAAACTACCTTCAGTGTCATTTTTTATAGTGAACAGGTAGCTAAAGGCTCAGAGGGAGCATGGGTAAGAGGGAGCATGGGTAAGAGTGTCTAATGCCAGCGGTGGTAAGCTACATGGTGGGTATCTGTCAGATAGGCCTTTTATGAATCTCTTTGTTTTGGGGTGTGCGAAGACTGAATAACTGTCTATTGGTTGATGAAAGGCAGTAATAGCTGCCAAATGGATTTTTAAGGAGGCAAGGGCCAACCCAGTATCCTTGAGGAACAAGACGTAGTCTAGAATTGCATGTACGGGTGCTGTGCCTGGGTACAACGCTTTGTCAGAACACCACAAAAGGAATCTATGCCATTTTTGGAGGTAAGTGGAACGGGTAGATTGTTTCCTGCTATGCAGAAGAACCTCTTTCACTTGGTTCGAACAGTGAAGTTCCCCTTCATAGAACCAACAATGAGCCATGCTGCCAGGTGTAGGACACGTGGCTGTGGGTGGAATAAGGTTCCACTATTCTGAGTTAAGAGGTCGTGATGAACTGGAAGGTGATATCTGAAGAGACATCAGAAACAGACAAGGGAACCATATCTGTCGTGCCCAAAACGGGGCTATGAGAGTAACCGTCGCCTCATCTCTGTTGATCATTTCCAGCACTCTGTGAATGAGCGGAGTAGGAGGGAATGTGTATAAAAGGGGGCCTTTCAAATTGAGGAAAAGGCGTCCCTTAGAGATCCCTGTTCGATGCTGGCTCTGGAGCAAGAATGTCAACATTTCTTGTTTTTGTAGGGGGCAAACAGGTCTATTTTTGGATGACCCTATCAGTGGAAGATGGATTGGAGAACCCACGATTGAGCTCCCTCTCATGGTCTGGGGCAAAGTGCCTGCTGAGGGTGTATGCTGTTAAGTTCCTGATGCCCAGTAAGTATGAAGCTACCAAGGTGACTGTTTCGTATGCACCAGTTCTATAAACGGACTGTTTCGGTGCATAGAGCACCCCCTTGGCGATTTATATAATACATTGTTGTTATGTTGTCGGTCAATATTCTGATAGCGTTGCCTCGAATATGTGTAACGATATGCTTGCAAGCATTGAAGGCAGCCCTTAGTTCCAATAAATTGATATGGAAAATGGTCTCTCGAATCATCCATCGTCCTTGTATTGACATGCTGCCCATGTGGGCTCCCAATCCAATGAGGGAAGTATCCGTAGTTATGCAGGAAGAGGGCTGATCTCGATGGAACAGGACGCCTGCCAGGAAGTTGTCTGGATCGGTCCACCATTTGAGAGATCTTAGAAAATGGGAAGGGGAAGAGACTCGTCTGTGAACTTGTCATCTGAGGTGGGTATAAACAGACGCAAGCCAGTGCTGGAGGGATCGAAAGTGTAGTTGTGCGTGGTTGACCACATAAGTCTCCTTTGGGGACGTTGCCTAGCTCTCGATTGATCAAAGTCGTGCTGCTGATACCTAGAGTATGAGAACTCACAGTGTTTCTGATATGGGGTAGATCTTTTGCAGTGGTACAGCAGGGTGTGCAAGGTCATTCTCAAATCTTTGCTCGAATGCAAGACCTCGTTGGTCTTTTCTGTGAACAGCTTCTGTTTATCGAAAGGGAGATCCTTCACTGTCGTTTGTAGCTCACGAGGGACCCCGGTGGATTGCAGCCATGAGGCTCTCCTCATAACTACAGATGTTGCTGTAGCTCGAGTTGCTGTGTCTGCTACATCTAGTGCTATTTGAAGGGCAGTCCTTGACAAGGCGTACCCCTCCTGAACTATAGATTTCAATATCGGCCTCTGAATCCAGCAGGTGTTACATGAGTGTGGTAAGTTTGGAATAATTGTCGAAATTATGATTCGACAGTAGCACTGCGTAATTAGCTATGCGGAGAACCAAGGTGGAGGAGGAGTAAAGTTTTCTGCCAGATAGATCCATTCACTTGCTCTCCTTGTCTGCGGTGACATTCTTCTATTGCGGAAGCTTGGATCTGTGCTGGGCAGCATCCACCACTAATGAGTTCAGCTGTGGGTGGGAAAACAAAAATTCAGCTCCCATTGGGGGGGATGAAGAACTTTTTGTCTACACGCTTGTTGGTTGGAGGCACTGATGCTGGGGTCTACCAGGTCTCATCAGCGGCCTCCATAATGGCCTCGTCTATGGGGATTGTGATCGTTGCACACTGTGAGGGCTGAAGATTCTTGAGAAGCCGGTGTTGTTTCTTAGGTACTTCAGTTAATTGAATCTCCTGGCTAGCAGCTACCCTCTTAAAAAGATCCTGAAATTGCTTCAGGTCATTTGGGGGAGACTGATCACCAGGGATAACTGCCTCATCAGGAGATGAGAAAGACTGGACCATTGGTGAAATATCTGGTGGCTGCTCTTCCTTTCAGATAACTGACCCACCTCCGGTTCTGACTGGTGAGCCGTGGGAGGAACATCAGGAGGTGTGACTATTATCTGATGCCTATGAGGTGGCTGGAGAAAGATTGTGGGAGCACAGGAGACTGAACGTCCATAACAACAGGGTGGACCATATTCTGACTGTTGATAATGGTGCCATGCCAAACTATATTGAGGATAGTAATGGTAGTATGCTGAGCTGTGATGTCTATATTCTGATCAGATAGGGGAAGAATATCTAGATGAAAAGACACTCCTGTGACGAGTATGATAATGTATCGGGAGATTTGGAGAACGTAGAGAATTTGGTGAACCTCTTGAGGATGGCAGAGGTGAATGAGAGGTATATCTCCTGTAGAGAGATGGTGAGCGATGATATCTAGACCTATAGTGTCTGCTTTGGTCATATACAGTATGTTCTGTGTCACTCGCTCTTAAACGGGGTGAATGAGGAGAAGGTGGTGCTGAGGATGATGCCGGAGAGAAAGTCAACGGTTCCAGGCTTATATGTCTCGCAGAGTCACATTTTTGTCTCGCTTTCTTTGGTGCCAGTGGGCTGGACAGCACGTACGGTGCTGACATTGGGTCAGTTGGGGTATATGATACCTTCATCGGTGCAGAAGTCAGAACAGATAGTGGCGGTGCTGGATTTGGCGGTGCCGCACCCGTCAGTGCCGTGATTGGTGGTGCTGCTGTAGTGGACACCGAGATTGACAGTGCCAAGATGGGCGGCACTGGAGTTGGTGGTGCCATACTGGTCGGTGCAGTAGCTGGCAGTGCCGACTGGCGAGCTGGTGTGGCTGTTGATGGCACCGACATGGATTTTTGCCAGGATTCTGAGTCTGAGGCCACTTTATACCGTGATACCACAGCACCCGATGTTCCCGGTTTGTCACACATGCCATTAAGGCCAGTGGAAGGGAACAGGTTGGCAAGGCTCTTTTTTGAGCAGTAACCAGCTGTAGAGAAGTGGCTTTCTGTTTTTCAGTCCTGGGTGATCGTGAAGTGGCAGCTGACTAGGCCAACTCCGCAGGTTGTAAGGCCTTGTCGAAGAGAAACATCTTCAGCCTCATTTCCCTATCTCTGCGTGCCCTGGCAGTCACTTTGGTGCAGTGAACATATTTCTGAGGCACATGTTACTCACTAAGGCACTTAATGCAATCGGCATAGCCGTCCAATGCTGGCATAGCATCACGGCACGTGGCACACTTCTTAAATCCGGGGGAGACCGGCATAATGGCTAGCAATTAACTACTAAGGGAATTTTTTTTTAACTAAACTATCAAAGTGAACAAACTAATCTAAGAACTAAGTAATTTTTGTTTTCCTGTCTAGATTGTCTGAGGAGAGAGGGTTCGCTCCATCTGCGACCGAGGCGGCAAAGAAGGAACTGGCAGGAGCTGGACCATGCGCATGATCAAAAGGGCGCGAATGGCTCGAGGCATGAGCCACGCATGCATGGTCCAGCTGACTACTGCTCAATGAAAACTCCGATCTGTGGCGCCGGGACGACCCAACAACAACAGTGGGGCACCCACGGGGACATCACTCGAAAAGAACTAATGTTTATTAGTACAATACTTTAAGAACTTTGAATGAAAGATGCAACTTGTAAACAAGTGCAAAATGGCATAATTGGTAAACATTTTTCTACTATTCATTACACACATTAATCTGTTGTGCAGGAAATGAAACATCTCAGAAAGATAAAGCAGTTACCCACCTTTTGTAACTGCTGCTCTTCGAGATGCGCTGCTCATGTCCATTCCAAGAGGTGTATGTGCACATGTGCATGCTCGTTGGAAGGGTTGGCTGTGCAGCTTCCTGGAGTAGCATCTTTAGGGGAGGTATATAGGACTCTGCCACCCCTACACCTCCTCAGTGCCTTCTTGCCAGGTATTCCAACAGAGAGTGCGTGGGTGGGATCTGGAATGGACACAAGCAACACATCCCAACACTCTCAAGTGTCCTCAGAGATGCTGGGAGGGAAAATTACTGGAGGCTGGAGAGTTATCAGCACTGGTAGCAGGGTGCTCTGGCAGTGCCTGTACAGGCTCAGTTTTGAGCCTCTTTTGGTGGTGCAGGGTGACCCAAATGGCTGAAGGTGGCTGGTGGGTGGAGATCATAAATGCCACTCTTGATACGGGACTCTGAGTCCACTGCACCAGAGCCTGCCATTGCAGGGGCCCAGGACATTTTCATCACTAGAGGGGCTTCCCAATGTTGGTGCTGGGAACGAGATCGCAACCGGTACTGGGCACTACACAATACTGAGGACTTTGCCTCGGACTCTGACATGTATTTGGAGCCAGACCAAGGTGGAGTGGTTTTCGACAGTGCCAAAAAAAGGCGCTGGAGCGATAGTGAGCATCGCCTCATCATGGCTGGTTTGCCTCAGTACCAAAGAGAGGCCAGTGCTGGGATTAATTCAGGTGCCAGTACTGGAAATGTAGGTGCTGTCAGATGGCTGTGCCAAGGGTGGTGCCGCAGGGAGGACTGGTGGCAGTGCCTGTGCCTTGTGCAGCCCCGTAGTTAGCGCTGGTGATGGTGCCAAGTCTTCCACCAGCACTCCATGCACAGATTAGTCATCTGAGCATGAACTCAATGGTGCCAGGGCTGCCGCGCCTTCCTTATGTTGTCCCAACATGGGACGAACCAAACTGTGATTGCTGCCAGCCTTCTGGCTGGTGAGTGGCCTCTATCCAACCTGGTCTTCTTGTGCGGCGCAGGAGACTGGGAGCAGTGCTGCACCAAGGATCTGGTCATGTGTGTCGAGGAGTCATGCCAGTTCTCTTTGTGTCTCTCCTTTCTCTGTGTCAACGAGTCCAACATCAAAGCCAATGAGCTGTGCACCGAAGAGGTCAGTGCCAGCCACCAGCTCTGGCACCAAGGGTCTAAGTGTCAACTCCATAAGCAGGAGTTTCAAATGTTTGTCCTTCTCTTGCTTGTTCTTGGCTTGAAACTCCTGCAAATACTAAACTTACCAGTTAAGTGCCCTTCTCCTCAACACTTTAGGCAAGCAGTATGTGGGTCCCCTTTGGGCATAGCCTTGCCCAAGAGTCCCAGTGCTCAAATCTTTGGGGTCATTGCATGCCCTGGGGCAAAATGAAGAAAGGAAAGGGAAAAGAGGGGAGGAACTCCTCCAAGAAAAACAAAAACAAAACTCCGCCAACAAAAACCTATACTAACTACATGAATGACTAACACTTAGAATAACTATATACACAATGGGAAACAGCTAGGGCTATTTTGCTGAGCAAGAGAACAAGTGCTCCGATGACCATCACCGCAGGTAAGAAGGAACTGAGGAGGTCGAGGGGTAGGGTTGGCAGAACCCTAGACTGTGCCAGGAAGGCACCACTCCAGGGGGCTCCACAGCTGACCCAATGGGTACTGCTAAGGGAAAAACCTTCCATATGCACACTTATGGGAATGCACATGAGCAATCACTTGAAAAAAAAAATCACAATGTTCGTGATATATAATGATATTTTTTCTTATTAAAGAAGTGTTTTCATTGTTAAAAATGAAGGAAAGTCATCACATAAAACAAGACTATTCAAAGTCAAATCAATTACATCATTTTCCCCAGGAGAATTTATTCTGGCATAATAAATGCAATTTTAAGTTTGCAAAAACAATCTTCCTTACCCCCTGCCTTCACGGCTACATTTTGTCATATGAAGATTTTACTTGTATGTAATCATCTGTGGAATTGATGGCAACTTCAGGAACAAAACTGATAAACTATTTGATTGTCAAAAGCAAATCTATTACCTTTAAGTTCAGAAGCAAAAGCTTTCTACTTTTTATATTTACTACTGAAAAATTACTAGTTTTGACTGAGTTAACATTACAAAAAACTTACTGAAGTTACAACACTAACCTCTCTCAAGAAACAAAATTATATCACATGGTCACCTACCTGAGAGAGATGCCATTGACCAGCTGTTTGTGTTTACAGGACGTGGAAGAGAGAGGAAAGGATGTGGGGGACATATTGAGTGGAGCAATTAGATTATTGATGATTTCACTCAGTTGAGCACTCTGAAAGACACAGTAGTCAAGCTTTCATTCACACAAAGCAACAAACTAAAAGATGCCTCTATCCCCCATCATTTAATATTCTAGGTCTAGTTTTCTCCATGACAAAGTAATTACCAGATCTCTGGACAGGTCCCCCCCCCCCCCAAAAAGGCACCTCATATCTTTTCAGATAAAAAACATGAACTTTAAAAGTAGCCTGCAGAACACATTTTATCTTTCATGTAGCAGTTAATAACGGTAGAAATTTTGCAGCTGATTGTGCAGCTGTAGTTCATGACTTCGAAACTGGGCTTCAGGACTGTCTCAAGAGAAAAAAAAATGACTGCCTACTTGTTATCATACTATTGGCTGATAAACCAAATACTTTGGTCAGTGAAAGAATCTTCTTAGTTGCTCACTTAGGTTGAGAAAATGTATAATAATGGCCACAGAGCAACAGTAAGAACTAACGGAAATAAAAAGATGCTAGACGTGATAGAAATCCCTACCTTTATTCTTACTTACTGGTATATTCAAAAGCTAAACTGAAAGTCCTCATAAAAAAAATCATGACTTTAAGAATTGTGTGAAACAGAGATGCAGTTAATTCACCAAGACTACAAATTCTTTTTTGTAAAGTGACAGAGCCCAGATAGTATTTCACAACTTCTCTGTGTTTTAAACATTAAACCCTAGTGGTTACTCTGACATAAAATTTAATCACTAGGTTGTTTAGAGGAAATTACTACTAAATAGTTTGACTTTGCTAATATAGATTATGTATATTTGAAATAGCAGATTTGTGCCTAACTTTTTCATTTGCTAGGATTCACTATACCAGAAGTAAGATTATTTATTAAGTATTCTTAAAAGTTTCATGAGAAGAAATATTATTTGTACTTGCAAGGACAAAACCATATAAGAAGAAAACACTTTTGCCATATAATTTTTAGTCATGTAATTTCTGTGTTTAAGTGATGAGATAATATAAAGATTTTGCGTATGTGAATAAAATCCAATAAAAGTTGGAAATTAAAGCAGCAAGTCAAATATAACTCTGAATCAAATCAAGTAAGGTGCCAAAAAAAAAGACTGAATATAGCACAAAAGTACTAGCTGCAGAACAAACATGACTTGAATGGTGATTATGTTTTGAACAGTGACTGAAAAAAGTCATTATTAAAAAGGTTCCAGGCATATTGTGTCACCAATTCATATAATTTTTTTTCAATTCACAAATGAGAAAAGGATTTTTGTTTAAACAAAGGTATCCTTTTGAGACAGTGGAGTTACACAGGTATATCTGAGGGCATAGTTTGGCCTACAGCATCTTTATTGCTGGTGATATGTGAAAAAGAAAAACAATACACAAGTTTGTCTCAGAACATAGATTGATTTACGGAGCTGGCAGCTAGATAAACTTTTTTTTATTCATAATGTGAGCAAATCTGACATGGAGTCGGCAAGAAAATAAAGAAGGCCATAATTTCAGACCTTTTTCAGGCAACTGCACACTTTTAAAACTGTCTGGAAATGTTTAGGCACCTCAAAAACCCTCAAATTTTACTTTAATCTTAACTGCTTTAAAAGTGGTCTGCAAAGAACTGCACAGTGAATACTCCAAGTAATCAGGCTAAGCTGGGAGATTTCTAAAAAAATGCCTTCCAGTTTACTTTGTGCCTTTTCCAGCACTGTGTATATTTCCCATTTAGAAAATATGAACATAAAGTCACAAAAACATAGCAGGGGCAATCAGGAGTAGGTGTACGACCTGAAACTACTTTTATTTCACTTTTTAAAAGCTGACTAAATTTCCCAGTGATGCATCTAAAAGTCTGATCAATCTTATATCTTCTTTGTTGGATATTATAAAAACAAGTTTTACTCCACTTTATCCTAACAAGTTTCCTACAGTTGGTTCATGAACATGTTTCCCCTATATCTTTACTTGCATACCTTGTAGGGAAAAGAAAACCCTCTAGCATTTATACCATATTTCCTAGAATCCAACTTGGAAATTAATATTTGGGACACTATGCATCAAAATTCTGCTCTCAGCTATGCCTAAGCCACAGGAGTCAGTGGGATTACAGATATATAACTTTTCACAGAGTTGGCCTCATGTTTGTTGGGGAGAGCAGGTGAACAAAGTTTTTGCATTATTTTTAATGTAATTTATTTTTACAGAAAAGTTGCACTATGAGAAACCATAGCAAAACTGCACTAATCCAAATCCTTAAGGACAAGAAGTTACATGGAAAACTGTTAGAGCTGTTGTGGAGGAACCTGATGTTTATTTCTCTGAAACAAGAAACGGCCACTTTAATTAAATCAAAACAGAATGATAGATACTTCAGTGAAAAGTTAATTTGTAAACCTAGTGACCAGTTTATTTACTTAAGATATTCAATCCATCAGCAATCACTCTTAGGAATGTGAAATTACGAGTCTGTAAAGAAATGCCAGGTAGCTTGCTCTAATTCTGTAAAAGGTTGGCTCCATTTGATACTTAGTTCTTACCTGTTTTTCTATGTTTCGTAGAAGTAAAGTGGGGCTGCTTGGTGACATTTCAAAATCGTGTTCCAGCAGAGAATCCTGTCTCTCAAGGGTAGCTTGAGAATTCCCTGTGGAGTTTAATAATGCTTCTGGGTTTGTCAATTGTGTTTGCTTCTTCAAAATGTCTTTTGGAAGTGGGAATTCTTCTAAGATCACCATCCCCTAGACAACAGCAATTGAAAACAGTAGGTGGACAACAAATTAACCCTCTTACATCATTTTCAAGTGGCAGTCAACCCTGGAACATACCTCCTAAGCCCGGAGCAACTCTTTGGAACAGTTCTGCGTATGCTCAGTGCATTCAATATGTAAATAATACTTCATCCACTTAAGCCACAATAAAATGGTAACATTCATTTTTTTTCTCCTTGGCAGCACTAAACCTATGCCATAAGGCTGCCTCAGAGTCTATGCCAAAATTCAAATTAGAAATCAACTATGTGATTCTTTGTCTGATGTTTTAAGATGATTGGTTTCCTCTTTGTAGAAACAAAACCCTCAGTCTTTGATTTCCAAGTTAGTTAACATCTTTACAGATGAGTTTTCTCTGAAAGTCCTTAAAATGTTCCCTTCCCTTTCTCCCCCAGCTGCTGCCACCCGCACAAAATGTCAAGGTTTCTCTCCACAATCCATTAAAGCATGAAACACCACAGTCTTTCACCATAATTCAAGATAATTTTTTGGAGTTAGGAATTTTTTGTATTCATGGAGGCAACAACCACATATAAAATAATTTTTCTATAAATTCCATTGTTCTTCAAGGCCACAAGTAGGAATAAGATATCAGCCTCGGTGTATTTTTGTGGTATCTCATCTGGAGTATAAATGGCTTAAAAGGATAAGTATCGCTTTTCATAGTAATGAACACCAGATTTTTATAAACAAAAACAATAAAACCCTTTGCTTTGTTCTCCACAAGAAATATTAAGTGTCAAAAGCTTTTCCTAAAATAAGAAACTGCAAAGTCAGAGACATTATAGCACATGTGAAATAAAATAATAAATAAACAGAGCTTTGAAACAATCAAACCTATTTCCTCAACTGGTCATGCTAAAATGCCATTAGCCTTAACTTATATGCTTCTTTTCCTTTCAGCAAAAGCCTACAGAAACTTGGAATTTTGTGGCATTAGCCGGGAGCGTAAATGTGGTTCTGAGCTCTATTCAGATATCTGAGCTACTATTTAGTGATGAAAGAGTAGGCTCTTCAACTTCACCTTCTCATATTTTGGTTTCCTTAAAAGTTATGGAGGATGAAGGAATGGCATGGAGTAGAACTCAGTCAAGAACCCTGTATTTCTTCTAATACCCAATAGGAGGAGGGGTCTCTACCTTGGCTAAGGCTCCTGTGATGCTTCCAGGATGGTGCTTTCATTGAATGGTCCTCTCCAACATCACACTGACACCTTGAGTCTTGTCTCAGTAGCAACTAGCCCTAGAATCTAGAATAAGGATGTTAAATATCGGTTAATTGACTAGTCGAGTAGTCGATGGAATTTCCATCAACTACTCGACTAGTCAATAAGCATTTCCGCATTCCTCCTTTGAAATGTACAAGAGCCCCCCACAGGGCTCTTGTACATTTCAAAGGAGGAATGCAGAACACCACATGCAGCCCGGGGCCAGTGAGAAGTCCCGCTGACTCCAGGCTGCATGTAGCGTGCCAGCTTTGAAATGCACAAAAGCCCCCAGCGGGGGCTCTTATGCATTTCGAAGCCGCAATACAGCATGGAGCTCAGGGTCAGCGGTGGACTCAGAGTCTCCCGCTGACCCCGAGCTCTGTGCTGCGCTGTGGCTTTGAAATGCTCTGTGGAGCTGGGGTCTCCCCAGCTGATCCCGGGCTCCCTGTGGCATTTCAGCAGAACCCGGGATCAGCTGGGGACTCCCCAGGTGACCCTGGGTTCCGCGCAGCATTTCCCCAGAATCCAAGGTTAGCTGGGGACTCCCCAGCTGATCCCAGGTTCCACGGAAATGCTGCAGAGCCCGGGATCAGCTAGGGAGCCCCCACCTGACCCCGGGCTCCACAACACCACTTTGAAACACCGAGCACCCCACAGCTGAACCTGGGCTCAGCTGTACGGGGCTGCCCCTTTGAAACACAGAGGCGGAGTTCAAAGGACAGCGCTGCACAGCTGAGCCGCTGAGCCAACAGCTGAGCCGTTGAGCACTCCCCCTTTGAAGTACCCCTTCCCCCCCACTTTGCTGCCTCTATCGGATAGAGGCAGCGGAGGGGAGGGGGAGATCAACTAGGTGACTGACTATGCAATAAGCTTTTGCTTATCAGATAGTCAACTAGTCCTTAACATCCTTAATCCAGAATTTGGATTATTTTTTCAGAAGAAAAACTGGGAAACACACAAGCAATATGGAGTTGCCCTCATCTTCTTGAATCTCTCCATTGTTTCCACTGTTGAAACTAAAAAGCAAGCTGGGCACCCAAGAACAAATTTAATAACTGAAGAACTGTTGCTGTGAATCTAAACTGTGGCAAACTACATGTTTACTGAATGTCTACAAACATACTGCTCCCTCTATTGGACTGGTTTGGGTTTCCCTATATTAACTATCAGGAGATGGTCCAAGTCTCAGATATAGCATACTTGGCCATTATATTTGTGGGCCACACAGCAAGAGAAGTTGAAAACTAGGCCTTGTGACCAGGGAAATCAAGTTTTTTCTAAGCCTTCTCTTAAGTCGAAAGGGAGGATCTGCCAACCTAGAATCTCTCTAATGCAAGCTGAGAGTCATAGATCTTAGTTTGGGATGGATAAAAAAAGAAAATTCAAAACTTTTGTGTTGCATTTTGAAAAGGTAGTCCTTTCTTGTTGCCATTCCTATCAACAAAAGACTTTTAGAACAAGAGAAAAATATGCAGTTATGTTTGCCATGGCACTTTCCCCCTGGATTTTTAGTATGTAGCTTATTTATTGCTTGTTTTGTGTGGTTACACAAAAAGGCACAAAGCATTAATTGGTTGTAGTAGATGCTCTGTAAACCAAAAGGATGATATATAGTGTGTCCCTTTCATGAAGAATTTACAAGCCAAACACAAAATTCAAAAAGTAGAAGAAAGGGAAAGGACACAAAAGCCACATGATGCAGGTGACAGTCAATTTTTTTAAAACTGTCTTTCACTGGAGTAATATATTGCATGACTGGAGGGGGGAGGAAAAAAGAAAGGAAAGGAGTTAACAGAAACAAGATTCTTAAAAAAAGGAAAAGATGGAGGGAGGGAACAGACACAATAAAACAGAGAGAATGGAGGTGGAGAGAAACAAAAAGGAAAGGGGAAAAGGAATGGTGAGATCTGGAAAGTAAGGAGAAGAGGCTAGCCTGTAGCCAGGAGGACTGTAAGCGGAAATGGTTGGAAAATGGAAGTGAGAGTTCCCACAGAAAATTACAATAAAAAGGACATTTTTTCTGTTTGGAAAAAAAATGAGAACTTTTGGCAACACAGTAGCTTTTGGTTTTCTGATTACTTTTTCTGAGTCCAAGAGACTCTCAGCTCCTTATAGCCTTGCCTGTCCTCCTTTGAATCCACAGAGGTAGCGAAGATGGACTGCCTCTTGTATGGGACCCGTGATGATGCCCACACAGCGGGGTCTCCCCCATTCCACACTAATGTTCAAACCAGACCTTTCAGCTCCCCAAAACATTGTAAACTCACATTTGTTTCATATTTAAAAAAAGAGAGAGAGATTCCAATCTGAGGTAAGAGACCTAGATGTGAGGTAGAAAGTATCATTTCTGCAGCATTCATCCCTGGGAAGGGATGGGGCTAAGGCCGCATGTTAACGTACTTCCTACCACTAAAGAAATACTTGAGTAAGAATACCATCTCCTAGTCACTGCCATGTTGCAGATTTCTTCCCATCACCCCCACAGCCATGCTGATGGGTTTGGGGTGTGAAGGGGTGCCCTCAGAGTAAGCGCAGAGATCATCCACATAGATACTACATGGATTTAAAGAGTTTCATGAGTTGCCCTCCTTTTAGTTCTACAGAGGAAGGCAAGGCAAGCCCTGGAAACATTCCACCACCACAACAGGAACAATCAGTGAGCAGGAACATGCTGAATTTTTGCCTTCCTAGGGAGAGAAATGAGTTGGCTGGCCTATAGATATGAAGTGCTAAGAATATTATGATTTAGCATAACATTCCTAAAACACAGCCTAACAATCTTGACTTCCTTGATTTTTATTTTAAACTTGTACAAACAGAAAAGTTGATATCATACTGTAATTCTAATTATAATGAGCATTTGACGCATTCAAAAAACATTAATTTATTTGTCCTGAAAATATTTCTGTATGGTAGGCACACAAAAAAAATCACTGTTTCTTCTTTATACATAGCAGGGATGTAAGAGTGCAGCTGTTTAAATGGGTAACCGATAAACATAAGCTTATCAGTTACCAAATGGTTACATGAAGCTACTGGTCTGGTTCCCAAAGGTAGCACTGGGGGGCAGCCATTAGCCCCTAGGAATGGGGTGGCAGGCTAGAGCCGCTGTACACCGGGAGCTGGCTTTTAAGCTGGCTATTAAGCTTTTAAGCCAGCTCCCAGCACACACCGGCTCCCGGGGAACCAGCTGCCACCCCGCGCTGCTGCCTATAACAACAGAGGCAGCAGCACGGGACTGCAGCTGTTATGAGCTGAGGGGCCTGGGGAGCTGGCTGCTACCCCATGCGTAACCGCTGAATTTTTCAGCTGTTACATGGTGAGCAAATGATACACATTTTAACATTCCTAATACACAGGGAAACTCAAGTCACTTCCCCAGAGCCATAGCGAATCAGTGACAGAGCCGGGATTGGAACTCTGGAGACCCTGATTTCCAATCCCATGTGCATGCCCTCTAGATCACCATGCTTCTGGTTTCTGATATCTTCTCATTAACCTTTGTAATTCTTTGCAATACTTTGCTTGGCTACCAAAACTGTTAGAAAAAGAAAAAAATATTACTGGAAATATTGTCAATGGATTAGTTGAAAAGCCCACTTCTTAGCACACAGATCATACCTTGGAGGCACGTATCTGCCTATGAAGGTCAGTTAGTCGTTGGATTTTGTATTCTAGCTCCGAAATCTGGGTTTGAAGCCATGTCCAACGGCAGCCAATTTTAGCTCTGTCTACAAGCCACTTCCATTCAGAATTATAGTTGCTGTGAATAAGATGAAATACTGGTTAGACCAAGAATAAAAAGAAGCACGTTTTCATAAATGCACTTTCAACTGATGAAAGCATCTCATTTGTCTTCAGAAGGCATCTAATCAGGTTAACTCAATACATCAACATCTGATTTCCTTAATTAAGAACCGGTACAAGTTTCTTGCACCTTATTCATCGTTCAACAGATTTTGCAACTTGGCTTTCATAAAACTGTTTTTCTGTTATGTACTCCAAAGCCAAAAAGCTAGACTAACTACTAAACTAGATCTCTTAATGCAAGTTACAGATTTTAACAGAATTCCAATAACTCTACGAGCAAAACCCCAAACCACTTATATTTCTGTCAAATCATACTGATTTCTAGGGCTCGCCGAATGGCGGTGAGCCCCGCTCACCAGCCGCGCGACTTCGTGCGGTTCTGCACTTTGCGCATGCGCAGATCGCTCTGCGCCGGCTCTTCCGGGTTGTAATATACTCGCCACGGGCAAGTAGATTACATTATTTGTCGAGCCCTGCTGATTTCCATAATCATCTCACTGACACTTCTATTCTAATAAGGCACAACTCAACAGTTTGCAATTACATATGCCATGCTATTCAAAGCTGTGGCTGTATTGTAGGTTATGGGTTTTTTAAACGAATTTTATGCACACAATTACAGATTTGGGTGATTCAGCTATCCCTGGTGTCAATTAATTTTGGTCAATGTGCCTATTAAGTAAATATATCACATATGGTACTTCAACACTTAAAGATTTTTAACATTCATATGTATGAGACACATGGGGTCACAAAAAGTAATATTTCAACATGTAACTTCTGTGGCACTCTGTGCTTCAAAGCAACATCCTGGAACCCACATCTTCACTGCTGTCATATAATTATGATATGTTTTCTACAAAGCATACCTTGTGATGTATCATTTTAAGTCCTGATCTGTTGAACCTGCATGTACTATCAGAGTGAGACACTGTCTAATTCAAATCCTGTTTAGTTTACAGAACTTAGATTGTGTGCTTATTTTTATTTCTATCCGTTATGACTACCACTTATAATTACTTAAAAATCTACCTTTTCATCGTTAATAAACCTGTTTCATATTTTAACTAAAGCAATACATTTTGCCTGAAGTGCTGGGAAAACCTATGCTCAGTGTACTAAAGCTAATAGTCCTGCAGCACCTTAGAGACTAACAAAAAATGTAGATGGTCTTATGAGCTTTTGTGAGTTGTGGCCACAAAAGCTCATGATACCACCTACATTTTTTGTTCGTCTCTAAAATGCTGCAGGACTATTCGTTGTTTTTTACTTTTTTTCAGTTATAGACTAACAGGGCTACCCCTCTGAAACTTCAGTACTAAAGCTAGTGCATGTCCTCTCCACATTGAGGGAGGGAGGGGCAGACTGGGTAATAAACTTACATTGGTCAAGCTTCTGACCAGGGCAAGACAGTACAGCTCTGGGGCTGGTGAGAGCTTCTCTGTTGCTGGTTCACGAATGGCTGGGAGAAGCATTCAAATAACTCAGCTGGCATGCCTGCCTGTAGAGAGGTTTGCAGTTTGTCACAACATCACAGTGTGAGAGGGAGCCCAGATTGGCAAGCAATAGGGCTTAGTGGTAGCCCAGTTCCAGGATGCACCCAAGGAAAATCCATCACAATTTCCATTAACACTCTCCCATTAACTGTTTAGCTGGGAAAAAAATTAAAATATAAACTAATAAGATTTTACTCAAGCTGACAAGCAGTGAGTCAAAGCTATTTCAGAGGCAACATAAAAGCAAGACTGGATGTCTTTCTGGAAGGTATGATTTAATCACACAAGATACTGAACTCAATATAGGAGTAATGAATGAAATTGTGTTCTGTACATAGATGTTTGAATTGGCCTTAAAAAACAAACAGAAACCCGCAATCTCACTTTGAACAGAAATAATTTTGGAGGGAAAAACCAAAGGTGACAGGGTAAGATTCATCCCTGCACCAACACTGGGGCTGGCATAGAGATATTTCAATTTTGTTGTTTCAAGATCAACACTGTGTCATTTAAATTGATTGTATTAAAAAAAAAAATTTCATACCACAGAAAAACCCTTCGTAAAACCAGAGAAGAGCATATTTGACAACCCTAACATTTCTAAGATAAAAAATAGGTGATAAAAAAAAAATGTTAGAAGCCACACGGTGACTTTTCAGATCTTCCCAGAAGCAAAAAAAGGAAAATCGTTCTTCGGTCAGCTTTAAAAATAAACCATTCGGCCTGTTTTATGTGTAGTCTTCTAGCTACTAGGCACAGTGGTCACACCTAACTTTGACCCTCTCATACCAGTACTCCCTCTAATTTTGATGTCCATGTACAGAATGAAGTTTCTTATGTGCACCAATATGGAGATTATATAAGACACATCACGTCCATATTGGTGCACATAACAAAATTCATTCTGCATATGGATGATCTGTGGTCAGGGTAGAGCCAAGGAATTCAGAGTGTGGGAGGGGGTTCTCGCTGGGGGTACAGGCTCTGGGGTGGATCTTGGGCAGAAGGATTTGGGATGTGGGAGGGGTCTCAGGGCTGGGGTGGAAGGTGTGACTTAGTGTGTAGGATGTGGGATGGGGCTGGGCATGAGGGGTTTTGGATACAGGCTCCACAGGGAGAGAGAGCTCCCCTCATTCTTCTCACTGCAGCAGCTCTGAGCCAGGCGAGAATCACCTTTCTGCAGGCCACAGCAGCTCCAGTGAGGCTGGGTTGGGCTAGAGGAGGAGCGTCTCTCTTGCAGCTATGGCAGGTCTGTGCTACTGGGAATGGTGGTGGAAGAACTTTGAGAAGCTGCCTGCCCCTGGTTGCGGCAGCTCCCTGTTGGGGCCGGAAGAATGCACCTCTCCTCCAGCTGTGGCAGCTCTATGCACAACAGCCCTGAGCCCCTACATGGGGCTTAGCCAGCTGTGTGTCTACACAACTTAGAGGGAACTCTGCCTCATATACCAATAAATGAATCTGAATCCAACTTATTAAATGCATCTGAACTGGGCTCCTGAAATCAAAGTAGAAATGTAGATTCAGTTTGTGAACTAATAAAGTGATGGAATTTTAATTGTGAAAAGCAGAATGGATGATCTTTAATAAAAACTGAATAAAGCCTGAAGAAAAACTGATCAGAGTACATTCAATTTACAAGTTTTATAAATTCCCAACAACAGGCTTTATACTAGCAAAAAAAATCGTATGTAATCAATTCACGATCTTCTCACTTTTGGTGACCCCTTAGTCTCTTTGCATTATTATCACTAGCATATATTAACCTGCTTTGATTATATTGGGGTTAGCCTGTGTCTCATCACAGAAATATTAAATAATGTTTTGTATTTGTTTTTATTAAAAGTCATACAATTAATATAAAGAGAAAAAATCAGAGCCACTGGTGGAACGAGTCAGAATTAAATACAATATCACGATAAAGTGAGTGTGGGTGCCTGGTATAGTCTCAGTGTGCTCCCATGGTTCAAAAAGTTACCAAGAGAGCTGCTTAAGGAGGATATATTGAGTTCCCTAATTAATCAGTTCAAGGAAACAGTGTAATGTCGTTGAATGGGAATAAGGAGGTTAACAGAATTTGCCATTCACTGGAGAGAGAACTGTTTCTGTTCTCTTCCCAAAAAGAGTAGGGGAACAAGGAAAGATAGCAGTTATGTCAAGAAACCATTTTGATTTAACTAGGATATCTTCAATGATCTGAAATTCGAAAAAAATCCTACAGAAAGCAGATACTAAATCAAACTACAAAAAAGGACCATGAACAAATAACACAAGTATGTAGGGACAAAGTTAGAAAGGCCAAGGCAAAAAATGAGATTAAAGAAGCCAGAGACAAAGAGTAACAAGAAAATGTTCCTCTTATTCCACAAATACATGAGAAAGACCAAGGACATGGTAGGCCCATTACTCAATTAGAGGTGAAAAATAATAGAAAATGTGGAAATGGTGGAAGTGTTGAATGACATTTTTGTTTCAGTTCTTAGCAGAAAGGTTAGTAGCAATAGGACATTAACATAGTGAATGCCAATGAAAATTAGATGGGATCAGAGGTTAAAATAGGGAAAGAACAAGTTAAAAATTACATAGATAACTTAGATGTCTTCAAGATACCAAGGCCTGATAAAATACATACTAGAATACTCAAGAAGCTGACTGAGGACATAGCTGAGCTTTAGCTATTATCTTTAAAAAGTCATAGGAGATGGGAGAAATTTCAGAGGACTGAATAAGAGCACTTATAGTGCCAATCCATATAAAAAAGAAATAAGGACAACCTAGGGAATTACAGACCAGACAGTCAGTGTAACTTCAGTACCAAGAAAGATAATGGATCAAATAATCAAGCATTCAATTGGCGAACACCTAGAGCAGTGTTTCTTAAACTGTGTTCCGCGACACACCGGTGTGCCGTGAGGCAGTTGGAGGTGTGCCACGGAGAACAACAGAATTCAAATTGGCCACCCTTAAAGGGGCAGGTGATCTTTCCCCCCCCCCCCCCCAGTAATTTTCTCCCAACCCTTTTTTCCCTCAATAACTTCCCCCCCACCAACCTTTTTTCCCCCCCTCAACAAAAAATCCTTGGTGTTCCTCATAAAAAAAATTATTGTTTGGTGTTCCTCGATCTTAAAAAGTTTAAGAAACACGGATCTAGAGGATACAAAGGTGATAAGTAACAGTCAGCATGGATTGTCAAGAACTGTGTCAAACCAGCCTAATAATTTTTTTTGAAAGACTAACAAGCCTAATGGATGGGAGAAGTGGTAGATGTGAGGAAATACAACCTAGATGGAGCTGTTATAAGATGGGTGCATAACTGGGTTGGATAAACCATTCCCCGAGAATTGTTATCAGTAGTGACAATAAAGGTGGAAGGGCTATAGAGTGGTGCACTGCAGGGATCAATTTTTGGGTCCAGTTCTGTTCAATATCTTTATTAATGACAATGGCATTAGACAGAACACTTATAAAGTCCGCAGATGATACCAGCATGGGAGGGGTTGCAAGTGCTTGGGAGGATAGAATTAAAACTAAAAATTAATTAAAGCTCTGGATAAACTTGAGAAATGGTAAATAGGATGAAATTCAATACGGACAAATGCAAAGTTCTCCAATTTAGAAGGAACAATCCTTTTCACACGCACAAAATGGAAAAGGACGGTCTAGGAAGATGTAAGGACTCACAGTGGATCATAAAATAAATATGAGTCAACAGTATAACACTGTTGAAAAAACACAAAACCACACGATGTATTAGGGAGGACTGTTTTAAGCAAGACATGAGAAATAATTCTTCTGCTCTACTCAACGGTGATTAGGTCACAACTGGCATCTAAACTGCAGAGCCACAGCAGGGGTAGGTCCCCAAGCAGCGTGAGCCAGGACAGAGCCGGGACCACTGTGGCTCTGCATTTTAAATGTCGTAAGAGCTGGGCGGCTGTCCCTGTTCGCGGAGGCCCAGACTGGCCACAGGCAGAGGCTGCTTCGTGGCAGACTCCTGTACCCTCCCCCACACTGCTAGAGGCAGCAACGCAGGGTGGGCAGGCGGCACCACGGTAACGGTGCTGGGGAGAACCGGCTTTTAAGATGGTTCCCCCCAGCACCAGCTCCTGTTCACGCCCCTTGCTGCCTCTGATACAGAGACAGCAAGGGGGGAGGGGTTGAAAACCAAGTAGTCAACTCGACTCCCCAATAAGCTTAAGGTTATCGGGTAGTCAACTACTTGACTATTCGCTTACACCCCTACTCTATATAATACGTAGTGCTGCTATGAATGTAGGGGGCTAGCTTAGATGACCTTTTGAGCTCCCTTCTAGTCCTATGATTGTATGATTCTACTGCTGAAGAACTGAGGGCGATATTACAAGACATCTCTGGGCTGGAATCTGTGAGCAACATGTTAGGCTTAAAAGCCCAAATAAAATGAAACATAGTTTATGGGAGAAGGGTAAAAAGCAGCCATGTTCTAATACTGAAAATAAGCAAGAGGAAAAACTCTCAACAACAAGTACACCAGGGTTCATCTAGACTACAGGGAACGGTCCAAAGAAGATATAAAAATTCCGTGGGAATTTGCATATCTTCTTCCAATCTCACTTTCGAAAGCAGAGCTTTCGAAAGTGAAAGTAATTAAGATGCGGCTTTTTCGGCGAGCCCCCCCCCCCCCGTTGAAAAGCCGCGTAAACCTCCTTTTTTTGAGGAAGAGCAGCTTTTCACCGAAAAAGCTGCATCTTAATTAATTTCACTTTCAAAAGAATGATCGGAAGAAGATATGCAAATTCCCGTGGAATTTGCATATCCTCTTTCAACATTTCCACGTACTCTAGATACGCCCTGGCCACAGACCGAGAGAAAGTGCCTATACCACTGCAAAGAGGAGGAATGAGCCAGTTGTTCTTATTTCACTTGTATGGTATGATAACATGCCAGTAAAGATATCCATGTTCAGATACAGCATGGATTGATTTAAATTACCCCAAAATATCATTGATTTAAATCGATTTCCCACTGATACTTTTTCAAATAAGTCTTAAACAACAGTGCAAATCTGATCACCAAAACATATTAATTTACAATTGAGCACAAGACTTTACAACATCTTGGAGGATTTTCTTTGTGTACTGTTTCAGATAAATTAATAAAAATAAAGTTAGGAAATAGTACATAATACTTATTATCCATGTCAAGCTGCAGATGCAGCAGCAATACAGTAGGAATGGTAAAAACACAATAGCACTTACATTTTATTAAACTAATTCTTAATGTTACAAAATTGTTTCACATTTGCACTTGCAGCAGTCTCCTGAGTTGCCAGCTGACGGATGTCCTTACACTCTTTTTTTTTAAATTTTCAAATTTTATTAAACCTAATAGTCATCACAACACTAAATGTACGGTGTCCTTAAAACTTCTACATCTAGCTCTCATCTTCCCCACTCCCACTGTCACTTTGATTCATAGACTGAAACAGAAATACGATTTTCCTGCTTTTTCAACTGCCAGTTGATTTCTTTAGTTTTGTGTGAACAATACCAAATGATGAAAATATTCTCTGTCTACAGAGGAAGCTACTATTGTGAAAAGTTTGCTTAACAACTGAAGGAACACTGTTTCAAAGTGCCTGGCTAATGATTTCCATCAATTCACAGGAGCAACTTTGTTCAAAACATCAGTAAACATGTACTGATTAAATGCTTTGCTCCAGCCTTGAAATGTATTATGACTGGCATAACTAAGGAGTGATTTTGAAATGCCCATGCTTAGCAACATTATCATCTTCAGAAGCTAGCCATCTACCTTCATATCTGGGGTCGAGAATTAATCTGGGGTTGCAAGAAAATGATATGGAATTACTGTTTGATCTATTTCCTCCTTTATTGCCTGCAATTTAACTTTCTGGTGAGGGATTTCTTTTATCAGTATCTCCTGAAGTGCCTTCCAAATTTTGACAGATCAGAAATGCAGCAGCAATTTCTCTGATGTTTAAGGTTATAAATAATACTTTGTAGGGATGTAAAAGGTTAACCGGTTACCCAGTAAGCATTAAGCTTATCAGAATGCTTACTGGGTAACCAGGTGGATGGCCAACTGTGATAGGCTGGTGCAGCCCTGACCAACCATGTATGGGCGGCAGGAGAGGCCCTGGCCGCTCCACCTTGGCCTGTGCGGGTTGGCAGGACCCCGGCCGCGTGTGGCCAGCAGGCGGTGTCCCAGCTCCAGGCACGCTGACTTGGCCTCGGCAGGCCGGCAGGGTCACACCAGCAGGACCCAGATCTATCCTGGCCGCTCCAAACGCAGAGCCCCACCTGCCCACCAGTGGTTAACCAGTTAAACATTAATATTTTAGTTGTTTAACAAGTTAACTATTTAAATGGTTGTTTATATCCCTACGCTTCAGTATATTGAGCATATTCCCTATATTCCTCTTCAATTCAATGGTAGATAACTAGAAGTATCTCATCCAAAATATCTTATCGCGGTTTTCTCTCCAAAGTTTTATGAGACTAGACCAATCCTTAATAAATTGTTCAAAACAGTCAATCACTGAATTCCATCAACACCTTGAGAGAGAATTAGTTTGGATCCTCCTGCTCACTTCAGTGAAGCTGAAGAAACATAGTTGTTATGAGAGTATTTTGCAATTTCAGCAACATTTTCTTTAATACCTGGAGAAGACATACTTAAATCTTTGGCTAAAAGATGTGTCCAATGGGCACTGCAGCCATGTTATTAAGTAGCATCCTTCTGTTTCTTCTTCTAAGTACCTTCTCATCTTTGTCATGTTTGCAGCATTGTCTGTGGCAAAACTGCACAAGCAACAGATGAACTTCTGTTCATAGTTTATCACAGCTTTCACTGCTACTTCTTTTAGATATTATGTTGTGTGGGCATTTTCCAATGTAACTTGTTTCTGACAGATATACAACCCCATCTTTTGTTGTCACGCACGCACATATTACTGGAGCATTATGTACTTTGCTCCATCCATCAAGGCTTAAACTGGAAAATTTCCCCTCAGTACTTCTTGCACACTGTTCAAGTTCCTTCTCATACACGGTCTTTAGCAACCCTCCACCAATGTCTGCTCTACCAGAGGGAATGTAGTCTGGTCATAAGAACTCAATTTAATTTTCTTATTTTTAAACAGGAGAGCAATTTAGTATTTATTGATTTTAAAAAAATAAAAAATCCAATTTAAATAAAAAAAATCCAATTTTTTATTTAAAAAACCATTGATTTGTATCTACTCTGCTCAATACCAAACCACACTGGATAAAGAAAAAGCTTGTTAAACTATGAAATGCATTATCTGATAGAAACAGGTCATTATCAATAGTGGAGTCGCTATATCCTTATATTTCACATGCAAAAAAAAAAAGCATTTTTATTATTACTACCGTGAAATATCAGATCTTGGATGGACTGTATTCACAATCAATTCTGCCATAAAGTATGTATTTATCATTCCCTCAAAAGTCAATACGAGGTGCATGGCCCACATCTGAGAGCAGACTTTGGCCTTAGAATAGTCTAATTATAAACATACACTTTATACATTTAAATTTTCATAACACTTAAATTAGATGATGGTATACATGCCATAGGACATACTGTAAGGTGGTGTTTCCAGTGGTTAGAGTATGGCACTGGGTATCAGGATTTCTACAACTGTGAAAATTTTAGAGAGAAAAAAAATAAAGACCCACAATTTTGCCAAGCTGTGAAAACTGAAATTGATAAAAACAGAAACAATGCTTAAAATAAGCACTGATATGAACTAATATAGAGGCAGCAAAGAGGGAGGGAAATACAAGTAGTTGACTATTGGACTACTCTTTTACATCTCTAGACCCAATAACTATGCAAATCCAACTATGCAGATCCACAGAACAAAGCTCCATCAAGGGGTACAAAGCAACTAGTAACTGCTATTAACCAGACAGTATAGCAGATCTTACAGAGTGGAAGCCTCATGCTCTGATTCTAAACTGAGAAAGGAACATGAAAGTGCATAGATACTTTCTGTGTATGTCCTTAATGCAAACCTGTTTACTCATTTTTTGTGCTGAGGATGAGAACATGACACCATCCTCATGTTCTTATAGGCAGTAAAACCAAGTGTGTTTTCCTCTGCACAATCCCAGACCATTAGCAATGCTACATTTTTAGAATTCCTCACTTTTCAATGCGCTGAAAAAGTAAAACACTCCTGCTACCAACTCTGAAACAGAGTAAATTATATTTTTAGAATATACTAGTGATTAAGCTGACAAACCACTTAGGGCACAATCCTGTTAGCCTTTAGCATATGAAAATTGTAACAAACAGAGTAAAGCTGGTTTTGTTTGATAGTTACCTTTTATTTAATTTTTTCCCATATGGCATGCTGGAGCTATTTCAAATAAGTTGTTTTTCATCTAAAACACTGGTTTGATTAAATTGCAGCAGGTCAAGCCTGTGTGACTTGCATGCAAGAATACACCAAATAAAAACAGAAGAAAAACCAAACCATAAAAAGCTCAGATAAATGCAAGAAGTTAGACTATAATCAAATTATAATTAGAAGAAGGAACTTGCGGCTGGCAGTGTAGGGGCAGTGCATTACAAGTCCATGAAGAAATTCATTTCTCAGGCCAATAGAGACAGTCTGAGCTTAGAATGTCACTAAATGAAACCAAAAGAAATTTACTACTACTACTACAAGCCACACCTAGCCTTCCCAGAGAGACCTTAGCCCAAAAATTGTGCATAGGACAAATGTATGTGTAACCACCACCAGGTGGATTTGAACCTGGGACCTCTGAAGTAGAATATAGGAGCCTCTACCCTCTGAGCTAAAAGCCAGCTGGCTCCCAGCTCATGCTGAAGAGGTCTCTTGGTCTTAACTGTTGCTATCATCTAGGTACCACCAGCATTACTCAGTAACCACACTAGGTGTGTGGAATACACATGGATAATATAGCTTATCTTTCCTCCCCATCCCTAAACTCTCTGCATTTCTGCCTTCCCCAAAAGGGAAAGAACAAAGAAAAAAACCCTGAACTTGAACATGGAATGTATTTGTGACTCAAACTCATCTGAAGAAATGGGTTTTGCCCACGAAAGCTCATGATACTATATGGCTACGTCAACACTACATGCTTCATGCTTCTTGTTTTGATCAGAACACTTTATATATGGTTGTGCCAATTTTCTTCCACAAATTGATCTGAGGAAGTGGGTCTGGCCCACGAAAGCTCATCACCTAATAAACCATCTTGTTAGTCTTTAAAGTGCTACATAGTTCTGTCTTTTGTTTCAGCTAGACCAGACTAACACGGCTGAATCTCTATCACTATTCTGTCTGTTTGTGTGTCTGTCTGTCGCCCCCACCAGGAGACATGCACCCCTCCAGCGGCTGTGCCTGCTGCAGCTACAGCAACCATGGCCAGGTGCTTCTCATCTGGCTCCAATTTGCTGTGGTGACAGAGGGTTGGAGTTTTCCTGTCTCCCCAGGTCAGCCTGCACACTGAATTTTTCACCCCCAGCCCCACCCGAGAGTAATGATATAAATGGAGAAAAAACAAAAATTATTTCAGTTAAGGACCCGAGCAACGCCAGGTATATCCTCTAGTATTTAATGTTAGACATTACTTATGAAGATAACCAAAGATAGCACAAAGTGCATATTAAAGCACTGATATGTTGCATAATAAATGCACTTTAAATGAAATCAGCAGTTGGTTTTAGGTATGAAATAAAAATGACCACTGGTAACAAAAACTATCACATGGCACGGCTGAATAAACATATCCAATTTATGAAATGACCTGTAAATGCTTGCTCAAGGACTAAGTCTTCTAGCAAGCCTAACTAATGTTTGTTTTCAGAATAAACTAACCCTGGACACTGCAGAAACATTAATTCCCCTGGACAAGTTAATTGTTAAATCTAAAACCACATAATTTAAAAAAAGTCTGCTCTTTTATGTGCTCAATGTAATGCATACATTCCAAGCAGTTAAAATGTACTTTAAAATGTGAAAAAAATTGTAACAAATAGCACTCTCTGATATCATATGCAATCATCACTGCATAACAATACACCTTTTACGTTGACAGCTCAATATACGTCTTTGCCCAGATCCTCACAGAAGAACGAAAACTGAGAAAACAGAATAATATGCTGTTGCTTCACAATTACTACTACCAAACAAAGCCATGCGCTATCAATTCAATAAAACCTCAATGAATCAAATATACTGCTATTTCTATAAAGATCTGTAATCACTTATTTTTTCTGGAGCCTCCAGCAATATTACCTTTTCTGGAATTTAACATTTATTTTTTAACTCGATAATGTTTTTTCTGCATAAAAATGCTTACTCATATTTGTAAATGTTGCTCTTCAAGAGCTGTTGCTCATATCTACTCCAATTGAGGTGTGCGCACACCATGTGCATGGCTGCCAAGAAGTTTAATTCTAGCTCGGGGTGGGAACCTGCAGGCCCCCCCTCCCTAGCTTGCCTGCATCTGGCCCCCGAGGCATGAAGCTCCCTCCCTAGCACTGGGGAGCCAGACCCCCAAACCCACTCCTGCACCCTCACGCCCACCTAGACTCCACACCCCAAGCCTGCTTCTCAGCAGCCCTCTCCCATACACTGAACCCCTCATTTTTGCCCCCACCCCAGAGTGTAAAGGGGGCCCACAAAATCTACTAGTCCAGAGGCCACATAAGTGAGGGTTATTAAGGGTTTTTTGCTTCTCATTTTTGTGCGTCCCCCCGACTGATTTGTGAGCGTCAGTGGCCCCCAGCCCAAATAAGGTTCCCCACCCCTGTTCTAGCTGCTACCTATTGGGTCACCAGTGTGACACCCTATATACAATCCTGCTGATCTAACAGCCAGCTACTCTGACAGTGTGGAAGGAGGGTCGTTATGGAATAGATATGAGCAACACATCTTGAAGAACAAAAGTTACAAAGATGAGTAACCATTTTTTCTCCTTCAAGTGCTTGCTCATACGTATTCCAATTCACACAAGCCTTACCAAGGAGGAGGGGTCAGAGTCAGAGCGTGGCTGACTCGAGGACTGTGGAGCCAAAGGCCTCAACTGTTTCACAATTGCATAGTGCAATGCACCGAGGACCAAGTTGCGGCTCTGCAAATTTCCTGGAGTTGCCCATGAGCCAGGAAAGCTGCCGAAGAAGCTTACACTTGCATAGTGTGTGCCATGAGAGCCGGTGTGGAGACCTTCACCAGGTCACAACATGCCTTGATCCAAGGATGCGCTGCGAGGAAATAGGTAATCCCTTCACATGATCTGAAACAGCTGTGAGGACTTGTGAAAAGAGTTTGTCCAGTCGACGTAGAATGTGAGTGCATGCCTAACATTAAGGGAGTGCAGTCTTTTTCCCATGAGTTCTGGTGAGGCTTAGGGTAGAACACGGAGAGAAAAATGTCTTGCTGGCATGGAAATTGGAGACTACTTTTGGAAGGAAGGCAGGGTGAGGGCAAAGCTGAACCTTATTCTCGTGGAAGACAGTATACAGGGGTTGCGACATT
Source organism: Pelochelys cantorii (assembly GCA_032595735.1). Classification (NCBI taxonomy): domain Eukaryota; kingdom Metazoa; phylum Chordata; order Testudines; family Trionychidae; genus Pelochelys; species Pelochelys cantorii. Next base: position 68,511,698 of record CM064332.1, read on the forward strand.
TGGTTGTGAAGCTCCAATACCCGCCGAGCAGAGGTAATCGCAATCAGAACGGCCACCTTCCATGAAAGGTAAAGCAGGAAACATGCGGCCAGAGGCTCAAAAGGAGGAGCCATGAGTGATAAGAGGACTATATTAAGGTCCCAATCAGGAACAGGGTGCCAAGCTGGAGGGTGAAGTCTGTCCATACTCTTGAGAAAGTGCCCAACAAGGGGGCTCAAGAACACCGATTGGCGAGCCTCTCCCAGATGGAAAGCCGAGTTAGCCACCAAGTGCACCTTAAGCGATGAAGTTGCTAAGCCTTACTGTTTCAGGGACATCTGATACTCCACCACCTGAGGAACAGAGGCAGATAAAGGGCAGGCACCAACATGAAAACTGCTTCCACTTGGCCGAGGACTTCCTGCTGCTAAGGAGAACTTGTACCAAGCATGCCAGCTAAGCCAGGACTAGCCACAAAGCTGCCATGTCATGAGGTGAAGGGTGCAGAGGACTGGGTGGCAAACATGCCCATGTTCCTGCATGAGAAGGTCCAGGAACAGAGGGAGTAGAATCGGCAGGTATATCAACAACTCCAAGAGAGTGGGGTACCAGTGCTGACAAGCCCATGCAGGAGGGGGGGAATGAATCAGACTGGGGATCACTGGGAGGTGCTGGGCTAGGAAGGGAGAAGAGCAGGGGTGGGGTGTAAAGCTGGCCGGGGGTGGATGGAGAGGGGGAAGAGCTGGGCTTGGGGGCATAGGGGAAAAGGAGAGAAGTTTGCACAGGACTACTAGGGGAGGGGGAAGTAGAGCTGTGCCAGGGATGGCTGGAAGGACAAAGAGGGGAAGGAGGGTGGGAACGGCACCTCTGGGCAGGTGGGAGATGGAGCTGCAATTGACCAGGGGATCCTCTAATTGAGGGGTGGTATTCAGGCTTACTCTAGCTGGGGGGTGGCAGCTGGTGGCTCTGTCTGAGAGAGGGGAACAGGGCCCACTGATTGTGCTGTCCTGTGACCCAGAATTCATGATGGCAGACATGTATTATTACCCGCTAGCACTTTCAGAAATGTATCCAATAATGTGTTCAACACACGCGCATGCACACATACACACACACACACACTCCACAATTTATTTTCCAACTTGAATAACTTCAGCCAACTGAAAGTTTACATTTAGCCACAAGTACTAAGGAGGGTGAATGCTACAATAATACTGAAATTATCAACTGCAGGAGAGATGGACATTCCTTTTCAGGGAACTGATGGTATACTGATATCCAGAGAACAAACATAATCAAGTCTTATTTCTGTTTTTGTACTTTCACCTATCAGTTCAGAAATTTGCCCCTACCTCTGCTCCCCCAAGACCTCGCTCTTGCCCCATCCCTTCTCCAAGGTCCCACTCCCTCACTCGCTTCTATTCTCACTCACTTTCAGCGGAATGGGGCAGGGCAGAAGGGGGATAAGGCCTCCGGCTGGGGGTGTGAACTCTGGGGTGGGGTTAAAGATGAAGAGTTTGGGGTGCAGGAGAGGACTCTGGGCTGAGGCAGAAGACTAGGGTGCATGAGGGGTGCAGGCTCTGGGATGGGACAAAGGATGAGGGGGTGATGTGCAAGGAGGGGCTCCAGGCAGGGCGTGGGGTCATGGCTCCCAAGAAGCAGCCAACAGATCCTCGGATCTCCTAGGCACATGGGTTTTCAGAGAGGTTCCATGTGCTGCCCTTGCAGCTCCCATTGATCATGGTTGCTGGCCAATGGGAGCTGCGGAGCTGGCACTCAAGGCAGGGGGCCACACATGCAGCCTCCCTGGACACCCACTTCCAGGATTAGCATGGAGCCAGGAAGATAGAGAGCCTGCCTTAGCCCCAGGGCTCTTTTGTGCTGCCAACAGGACAAGGTCCCTTTTTGACTGGGCATTCCAAAGGCCTGGCAACCCTATACAGGAGTAAACTACAATCCCTCAGACAAAGTAAACTAAGAAAACAGAAGAGATGAGAGTGAAAACAAAGGAAAATGGAAGATATCTAGATAGGCGTGACTGTCCTGAGAACCTGTAACCAAAAGTTTTAGTCACCTACAGAGTATTCGTGTTGAGCCTTTAATGCTCGGAGAAAGCTTAAAAGGAGAATGGCATAGCAGCCCTACATGACTCCTCATCGGAAATGCTATATGTTCCAACCTAATAAACTGCAACAGCAAACATTATCTAGCAGCGGTGTCAAACTCCCAGCCCATGGGCCATCCCTGGCCAGAGCAGTCACCCAATCTAGCATGGGAATACCAGCAGGGAGAGCCTGTGTGTTCCTGGCCCTCAAATCCTGGTCCTTCCCACCATCACCCTGCACTCTTCCCTCCATGGCACCTGGTCCCCCAAGGGATGAGGCCTCTGGGATTACCGGGGGGGCCTGGCACAGGATGGGAGTACCAGTCAGGCCCACACACACCATGCAGTGGCAGGAGCTGTGGAAAAGCAAAGCAAGCTCCGGATGGGGATGGCCCATTGTCTAGGACAGTGTTTCTCAATTTTATTTGGCCACAGAACCCTTTTCAGCTTGAAAGAATTTCAAGGAACCCCTACGGATGCCAGGGTAAAATGTGTCGAGAGAAAAAAAAAACAAAAACACTGAGTGACGCCACAATTTAGCAAAAAAAACAAACCAAACCACCACACACACACACACACACACACACGAGGCAAAAAAAGTCTTTTTAAGAGGGGGCGGGCAGTGCTGAGTTCTCACGGAACACTTACTTTCCGTGGAGCACCAATTGGGAAACACTGGCCTAGGAGTTTGAGACCCCCTCATCTATAGTATAGGACATAACAGTGTTTTCATCTATGGAATTTCCAAATGCACATAATCACCCAGCTAGAGATGTCTTGAATGCCTGATAATCTGAATTAGGGCTCAATACAAAAAATTCACCCAGTTGGGCAGAAATCCATGGTCTGTAGCAGGGGTGGGCAATAATTTTTTGCCGGGGGCCACTTTGAAAATTTTTGAAGTGGGTCCGGGCCGCACAGGAAGGGGCGGAGCATCGAGCGGAAGGGGTGGGGCCAAGGTATTTCTGGGTTCCCCACGCTCCAGACAGACAATGATTGGTCTGGGAATGAGAGGGTGCCTTTTCCCCCTCCCCAAGTTCCCCTAAGATGCCCATGCCCCTGGTGTGGGAGGAGACTTCACTCACTCTCCTGCCCCTAGGCCAATTAGGGCCTGGAGGCGGGGGAGTGCACAAAGCCTCCTCCGCTCTTCCTCCCCTCCCCGCCCACATGCTCCTGGCAGGGCAAGAGGAGGCTTTGCACGCTCCCCCACCCCCAAGCCAATTAAGGGCAGGGGCAGAGCGGAGAAGGCTTCACGTGCTCCCCCGCCCCCCAAGGCCTAATTGGCATAGGGGCAGGGGAGCAGCAAGGCCTCCGCGGGCCGGATCCAGCCTGCAGAGGCCCTTTTGCTCACCCCTGGTCTGGAGTGATCTATGATCACTCCAGAATTGTTAGGGTAATTGGTTAGGGGACCCAACAGGTTAGGTGGCCCAGAGCTATCTAAACACAGAATCCTGGGGTAGAGATGGAAAGGATTCTATTTAGAAAGTTCTGATAACTTTTATCATGAAGAGCTCTAAAGGTCAGTGTATGGCGTCAGATTGAACATTCATTCCTCTAGAATTAGCAACCCATGGAAATACAATTAAGCATTAACTTTGCCACTTTTGGAAAGAATTGTAAACTGCATCTTTCTTTGTAGAATATTAGCTCCAAAGGTTCAACATCAGCAATAGTAACAGGTCTCATAGCATCAACAACTTAAGTGTCTTCCAGTAAATTCAGAATCTTTCAGAATAGAACTACAAGAAAGAGGGAAAGGTGACAGGTAGTAGGAATATGCAGAGGCAATACCCCCGAAGAACCATACTTACTGGTAACATCACTTTCTGATTTAGAAATGTCCTCTTCATATAGCATCACAGAGCTGGAAGAGACCTTAGGAGGTCATCAAGTCCAGCCCCCTGCCCAAGGCAGGACCAATCCCAACAAAATCAACCCAGCCAGGGCTTTCTCAAGCCAAGACTTAAACACCTCTAGGACTGGAGAGTCCACCACCTCCCTAGGGAACCCATTCCAGTACTTCACCACCCTCCTAGTGAAATAGTTTTTCCTAATAGCCAACCTAGACCTCTCCCACTGTAACTTGAGACCATTGTTCCTTGTTCTGCCATCCGTTACTACTGTGAACAGCCTTTCTCCATCCTCTCTGGAACATCCCTTCAGGAAGTTGAAGGCTGCTATCAAATCCCCCTCACTCTTCTCTTCTGCAGACTAAACAAACCCAAATCCCTCACTCAGTCTCTCAGTCATGCGCTCCAGCCCCCTAATCATTTTGGTTGTCCTCCGCTGGACACTCTCCAGTGCGTCCACATCCTTTCTATAGTGGGAGGCCCAGAACTGGACACAATATTCCAGATGTGGCCTCACCAGAGCCAAATAAGAGGGAATAATCTCTTCTCTGGATCTGCTGGCAATGCTCCTCCTAATGAAACCTAATATGCCATTAGCCTTCTTGGCTACAAGGACACACTGTTGACTCATATCCAGCTTCTCATACACTGTAACCCTCAGGTCCTTTTCTGTAGAACTACTACTTAACTGGTTGGTCCCCAGCTTGTAACTATGCTTGGGATTCTTCCGTCCCAAGTGCAGGACTCTACACTTGTCCTTGTTGAACCTCATCAGATTTCTTCTGGCCCAATCCTCTAATCTGTCTAGGTCACTCTGGATCCTATCCCTGCCCTCCAGCGTATCTATCTACTCCTCCCCCTAGCTTAGTGTCATCTGCAAACTTGCTGAGGGTGCAATCCATCCCCTCATCCAGGTCATTAATAAAGATGTTGAATAAAATCGGTCCTAGAACCGATCTTCGGGGCACTCCGCTAGAAACCGACCGCCAACCTGACATCGAGCCACTGATCACTACCCGCTGGGCCCGACAGTCTAGCCACCTTCACATCTCTTGCTAGCTGCAATTCCAGTTGCGCTTTTTCCTTCCTGATAACTCCCCTGCATTCTCGAGCAATATAATTATACTCCTCCCTAGTCATCTGTCCAATTTTCCAGTTCTTATGAGCTTCCTTTTTGTGTTTAAGCTCACCAAGGATTTCCCTGGTAAGCCAATCTGGTCGCCTACCATATTTGCTTTTCTTGCTGCGCATCGGGATGGTTTCTTCCTGTGCCTTTAACAAGGCTTCTTTAAAATACTGCGAGCTCTCCTGGACTCCTTTCCCCTTCATGTAAGCATCCTAGGGAATCCTGCCCATCAGCTCTCTGAGGGAGTCAAAGTCTGCTTTTCTGAAGTCCATATACCTATAGTCTAATTAAAGTACAACACTCAGGAATATTGGCTGAGAGGTTCCAACTACACAAATCTGGCAGAACTGCTTCCGAAGAATAAGCATGAAGTCTAGATGCAAAGTCAAGAAGGGAAAGGTACATCAAAATATGAGAGCAGAACTCCAGATGGCTGCCCTACAGGAATCACAACAGAAACATTATTGAAGAAGCTGCCCTATTAAACTGAACCTAATACATTTCAATAGGAACTAAGTGAATACAGCATTCCCATTACCCTTATCCCCAAATGTTATAGAAACTTTTGCTGGCTTCCTAAATAAACTTTGTTCTATCCAAAATAAAAACTTAAAAGCCTCAATACGTAGAGTATGAAGCACACTTACTTCCTTGTATAACCCCCTCTTTCCTCCCTGGATTACTAGGGAGCAGGCCACACTCACCTGTGTCTCTGGGCACCTGTTTTTAATCTAAAAGGAGATCCTGAGTACCCCAGTGGTGATGTTGTATAGTTGGGGATTCTCTATGCACTCCCTTGCTGCAGTCCCTTGCTCCTAAAGGAATGTACAATGCCGGTGCCACCACCTGGCTGGCCCTGTACACACTTATGGTGTCATGGAAGCCTCCAGGAATAAAATTATTCCAGTAATAATCTGGATCTAACTCCAAAACAATTATAAATAATATACATCTAATTGATTAAATTAGAATTAACACACCTTTGCTTAACTTAAAGTAACACGGTTTAACAGACTAAAAATGAATAAAATCAATTAAAGTACACAGAAATAAAGAAAACTTATCTCACTGACATTTATACTGCCACCATTTTTCCCACCGCAGTGTGTGCACTCCTCTGGATCTCAGAGTCTCAGATGCTTGCATGGACGCACTTCAAGGTCCGCAGCTGAAGTGGAGACAGCAACGTACAGGTTGTATGTGTCAGCCCAGGCAGCCAGCCAGCTGCAAAATCCCTCTGCCACTGGAGCAGGCCCCACCAAATGCCAGCAGCTCTGGTTCACTAGGCAGATCACTCTGCCTCTATTTGAACCCAAGGGGTAGCCGAGTTAGTCTGTAACAGGAAAAACTTAAAAAACAACAAATAGTCTCGTAGCACCTTAAAGACTAATAAAACATGTAGATGGTATCATGAGCTTTCGCAGGCACAACCTCCTTCTTCAGATGAGCAGGACATCTGTAGAAGTGGGTTGTGCCCACGAAAGCTCATGATACCATCTACATGTTTTGTTAGTCTTTAAGGTGCTACTAGACGATTTGTTGTTTTTTAAGTTTTTCCTTTGAACCCAGAGTCAGTTTGTCTTCTGTGCTCCATCCCAGGCAGCACTTTCCCAAAGAGCTACAGATACTCACAGTACCTTCTATTCTGGTTTATGCAGGCCCTTCTCAGCCAAAGGCAAAGCCAGGGTCTCTCCCCTCCAGGGATAATCACCAACAGCCCCTGAAGCAGCCGGTTAGATCCAAGCCCCAGAAGGCTCTCAGTAACAGGCTGTAGCTTCAACACAACAGCTCCTGACCTGCAAAAGGCTCCATACCAGCAATCTGGCTCCTCTCCCCAAAATGGAGCCCACCAACTCACTCTCTTCCTGCCTGGAAGAGAGCCAGAGTTTTTCCCTCCTTTCCCCCCAAGGGTTCACGGGAGTTAGAATCAAAGACTCATGGAACACTAGAACTGGAAGGGACCTCAAGCCAATAATTAAAAACAGTTAACTTACAAAGCTTAGTAAAATACAAAGCCAACAGTAAATCAGCAATTAACTTCAGCAATAAAACTATTTCCAATATTCCACTTAATTAGGTTTGTCGGGTTATCATGTATGCATTGATGTGCACTTATTAGATTTTCTGTTCTGCCACACTATGTTAATTGTGTATTAATTCATCACTTTCGTAACTGTTATGTCAAGTTTTTTTTTATTATTATGCACTCAAACGTAACCTACTAGCAGGCTTTGACATTCTTGGTTTGAAATCCTGGCATGCCACAACATGTCAAACCTTCTCCCTTACATTAAAATCTTTCAGTCTGCTTTTAGCAGCTGTGAAAATATTAATAAAAGTTAGGAATCAGTATCTTTACTTGCAAGCACCCTGCTTTCATATAATAAGACAACAGTTCTCAAACTGTGGATCGGGACCCCCTCATTTTAATTGGGTTGCCAGCCTGCCTTAGACTTGTCAGGGCCAAAGCTGAAGCCTAACCCCACTGCCCCAGGTTGAAGTTGGTGCCTTCAGGGGGTAGGGAGAGGGGCGCTCAGTTAAAGGGTCCCTACATGGTCTGAAGCCCTTGGGCTTCATCTGTGGGCTCCTACAGCAGTGGAACTCAGGCTTTGACCTTCCCACCTGGGGTTGTGGAGCTTGGTCAGGCTCAGGCTTCAGGGGTCATGTGGCAATATTTGTTGTCAGAAGGGGTTCGCTGTACAATTACATTTGAGAATGCTTATGATAAGACAGTCTTGCTCAAACCAAGAATTGCTGTTGCAATAAATCAAACTGAAAATAAACACGTGTAAAACTTTAGGACTATTTTCTGGAATAATACACTTTTCTATTTGGAATATAAGCATAGAGATGTCTGGCATTTCTCTTTCTCTGTATTAATGATAATTTTCCTCCTGTAGGGACAACGAATGAGAGAGAGAGAGAGAGCAGACATGTTAGCTGCTATGAATTTATATTGATTTGAGTACTCAGTAATACATAATTGTTTTTTATGCAGAGGTGAAATCTCTGACTTGTATAGACAAATTAAATGCTGAACACTGAAAACTACAGTTGATATGTGCCCTTAAGATAAAAAGGAAAATTGCCAAAAAATAAAAATAAGACCAAACGTTTTAAATGAAGCCCAATTCTCGCCTCACATGTTTGGTATATTCCTGCATTTTGCAAAAATTAGGGCTTGATCATGTTAAAAAAAAAAACAACCTGTAAAAAATTACTTTTTCTACCTTTTCCAAGATTCAAAGGCAGACAAAATCTTCCTATCATCCCAGACCCCTAAAGCAGCATGCCTGTCAATGCCTTCTACAGGTATGTCTGATGAACTCAATTGATGTTGCTCAACAAACCAGGACAAAACTAACAAAAACACCTAGAACAGATTAGATATGGAGACATTAGGTGGGGCATTTTCTCCTTCTCTTCTCTCTCTAACCAGAAAACCCAAAGAGAAAAAACAATTACCGTCTCTATGCACTGAGACTTACAAAAGAGTTGCCAGATGCAATAACCAAGGTATGTCCTGACAAAGCAGCAGATTTCCATTCACAGACAAAATTACAGTAAATCTGCTTCCCAGTCAGGCTAGGCACTGCTGGGAAGTAGCAAACGGTACAGAATATCTTCCATTGGAATGGAAAAGGCAAAATGTCCCAAGTGACAAAGGCGGCATGTCTGGAGGAATTATGTAAGAGCACAGAGACTTGGTGAAGGACTGTATGTCTAAAAGAAGCACAGGACAATAGAAAGCACATCCATTTTATAGTGTGTTTTGAATGAGCATACACTCGTGTAGCTGCCCAGCAAATTTCATCATAAGAGGTACAATATATTTCTATGCAATGAGAATATATCATGATCACACAAGGCACGTGAATCAAGCAGCAGGTTACAACTGGAGAGAAAGGATGCACGGCACCCACACCAAAGACTTTGCACTGCTGAGAAACTCTAGCTCAAACCTTTTTGAAAACCATTTTGTGAGAAATCCAGAATCTCTTTTGTGGATAATCTAAGGATTACGTCTTCCTCCTCTTTGTGCATAAGGAATACAAAGTCCTACAAATGCCTCTGAAAACTCAACTGATTAAATGTTTTTGGGATTTAAGAAGGAAGTCAACTTCTCTTTATAACTTCAGGTAGTTGATGATAAGCTAAAGATTCTTAAGGAGACCAATTAATATGGAAAACAAAGTCGCATTTGAGCTCCCTATCCCAACAGGCTAGCATCAGCTATTATGCACATGGCTCATACATCTGCCAAAGATTTACCCTTTCAAAAGACTAAAGGTTATGTCTACACTACCAAGTTTTGTTGCCAAAAACTGCCTTTTGGCCACAATACAGTGAGAGCGTACACACTACAATGCGACTTTTGTCGGGAAAAATGCCCAATTTTGGCTACAAAAAACTTCCATACCATAAGAGACTTTTTTCTTTTCCTCTCCCTTTATTGTCAACAAAGAGCTATCTTAGAAACTGCTGTTTGTTTTGTCCACAGAACGGGCTTCTGATAGTATCCCACAATGCCTGTTCTTATGGCTGTGCTCAGTGTTTTGTGATCTCTGCTGCCCTGAAGGCATGTACTCCTCTTCTTTCAAAGATTCGGGAAGTGTCTGACACCTGAGTGTGCTGCTCCCTTTGGGGAACAAACAGAGCAAATCAGTGGAATGCTCCTGTTCTGATCTGCACTAGGAATAAAGCAGCAGGCAGACTGCTGCTGCAGAGGGAAGGGGATAGATTGCTGTGCTGCTTTGACATTCCTCAGCACAGGAAACTCACAGAGCCATGATGCCACTCTCGGCAGCTGAGGATACTGTAGGAGAACTTGGAGGGAAATCACAAGATGCATAGGGATCAGCTCTGCCTACCCACAATACTGCACTGTGGGATATATACCCTAGTGCATTGCTCACACTAGAGATGTGAACGACTAGTCGACAGGCGAGTCGACTAGTCGCTTACCCCTCCCCTTGCTGCCTCTATCAGAAAGAGGCATCAAGGGAGGGGAAGAGAAAGGGGTACTTCACAGCGGCAGCACTATGTGGAGCCTGTGGCCAGACCCTGGGCTCCACACAGCCTTGCCACTTTGAAATGCCGCATACAGCCTGGGGCCAGCTGGGGTGTTCTCAGGCTGCATGCGGCGTTTCAGAGCAGCGGCGCCACACGGTGCCCCAGATCAGCGGGGGAGTCCCCAGCTGACCCTGGGCTCCATGAGGCACTCTCACCTTTGAAGTGTAGCAACAGCCCTAGGCATCCTATCGATTAATCAAATAGTCAATGCAAAATGCATCAACTATTCGATTAGTCAGTTACTCGATATTTAACATCCTTAGCTCACACTGCCGATGACAGTGCTGCCAGCGTGGGCATGATCTGTCGACAGAGGAAGTAAGTGTGATTACCCTCTAGGGCTCTGCACAGCCCTCCTGCCGTGCAGGGAAGTGCTCTTCCATGGCCAGAGGAGACCCCGCTCCTGTCCAGTGCTGGTTGGCTGAGAGTTGGGGCAGGACACGCCTCTCCAGACAGCCGCGGGAGAAGGGGAGGCTGTGGGCGGTGTACCCCAGCCCTGGCCCCCAGAGCTGCCATGACACAGGTAGCAACACAGGGCTAGGTAACTGGGGCAGGACAGGCACTGGGGGCCAGGGCTACAAATAACAATTTGGTCGGAGCAGCATAGATATTTTTAGGTGCTACTTGGAGTAGATCTAATGAACGTCTATATACCTGTGGGGTAAATCACCCTTCCAACAGCTGTGTAGTCATAACCCCGGATGCTGCAAGACGGCAAAAAGTCTGTCATCTTAATCCCAGCTTCAATTTTTTCATTTCTCCTCCCCTGAGAATAGTTTTAATACCTGCATCTGTCTAGTAACAGATTTCCAAAGGCAGGGCAGCATGAAATTGACATTTTTCTTGTCCACTGCAGCTAACAGAATTCTGATTGCTAATAGTGAAAGTTATTAGTGTTGTTAACTGAACTCTGATCTCCTCCCTATGCCACAAGAAAGGTATCAGTAAATAAAAGAGACACTACTGCTATCTGTAGAAACTCAAAAGGCAATTTTACAAAGATATCTACTGACCGAACTGATTAAATCAATAATTTTTTTTTAATTTTACACTCTCCAAAAAATGGCCATCTTGATTGCCCCCCAGACCAGAGAGTACCCTAATGCACTGTTAAATACGAAAGGCTTGAAAAATCCACTGTACTCAAAATTGATTAATTCTTATTAATCCAAAAGAACATAAAATATCTAGATTATACAAAACATATACCAAAAATTTGTTCTCATTTACATCTCTGAACTCAAAGTTACTCTGGAACAATGCTTAATTATCACTCTTGTCAATGCTATCTATCCATACCATAGGCATATCAAAGCAATGCTTTCTGCATGCTACAACCTAATCAAATGATTGTTCCCTTAATATTTGATTTATAGGATTACAAATTGAGGGCTGCATTCTGCTAAGCCTTACTCACATGAACAGTCCAATTCACTTCAGTAAGACTAATGCTACTCACAGGCAAAAGTACTTGCAGGCCCAGGCCCTTTTGGGTTTGTTACAGTTGTTAAATAAATACATCAAAAGTCTAAGCAATAGTTTAACACTTACGCTTCCATAGTTCTTCTGACAGTCTGTTCATCACAATCTTCATCTGAACTACTGCAAGTGGCATCAGAGTCCAGATCTTTCTCCACATGAGATAGCAACCCTGTAGCAGAGTGTGCAAAACCCCAGATTTCACCAGGTTCAATGTTAAATCCATTCTGTGTGTCTTTATTATTCTTCAAGTTAGTTGTACTGTTTTCTGCCCTAATTTCAGTGCATCCATAGGAGCTACTGTCCAAAAATCTGGCTGGATCATGAAAAACTTTCATTCTTTGGAGCTGATGTTTCACAAAGCATTTCAGCTGGTGATCACAGTGTTTGACAACATGCTTTGCCAGGAGTATTTGTAAACGTTTCCGAGCCCTTTTGGCTCGACTGAGCACAACCTGTTGCCTACTGATATACTCAAGTAAGTGAGCATTCAACTCCTCTTCTTTACTCCTGGGTGCGCAGCTCACAACTGGTTTCAAAGGCTCATGCTCAACTTGATGCAACATATTGCTTTTTTTTGTCTCACCGTGTACTAGCAGAGCCTTATCCAAAAAGCCATTCTTCTGATACCATTTACACTTTGGAAACGCCATATTACTGATTTCAGTTACATCTGAATCCAACAGTCTTTGCATTTCTGCCAAACTTTGGGACATGGTCTCTGATACATTTTCCCCTCTGACCTGGTTTTCTGGTTCTGAATTATTAATCTGACTGATTTGTGTGGTTGCACCATTATGTAATAGATTTCTCATCTTGGAGCAGCTGTGCTCTTCTGAATTCCTTTGCTTACTGTTGGTGGGTTTTAGGTTTAATGGAGAATTTGTGCTCATTAATAAGACAGATTGATAATGTCTAGCAGATTGTGGAGAACCAAAGTGTTTTACACTGAAGATATCATTACTGAGGTTGAGGTCAGCAGTGGGAAATCCTAGGACTGAACAAGTAATCTGTGTGATGGAATCCTCTTTTATCGTCTCCTCGACTGCTCTGGAATTTTCCATACACAAAGTTGTATCAGACTCCATAGCTCTAGAGGACAAAGAAGATGACAAGTGGATACCATGACCTTTTGTTGCTGCCTCTCTGAGGGCTGGTGTCATTATAACTATTGCAGGTAATTTACAGCAAACCTGAAAATAACAGGGGATATATAAATTGTCTGTTTTAAAATTACAATATACAAATAAAAGACCATTCAGACATATTTTAAAATTCTTTTAAAAATCATGTAAAACCTACCCAACTAATGCAAATTCATCTGACTGACAGGGCCTGAATGGATTCCAAGAACCAAACAAGATCAGCTTTTCAGTGTCAGGCAGGGCTTGTTTCTAATGCAATAAAATACTTTCCCCTCCAGCAGAAGTTCTTCACTGCAGGCACCTGCCCAACTGGTCAGCTTAGGTTCACAGGAGCAGGAATTCTCTCTTGTGCTGATTAGGAGGAGAAAGTCTATGGCCAACATGAGGTCTTGGGAAAGCTGAGACAAGACAGTAGCAGGGAGGTTAAAAAAAACATGGGAAGCAATAGATTTGTTGAAAAGGTGACTATTAAGTAGCATTCCTTGTTTATTGCCTTATTTTAGGAGTTCCATTGGATGGGTGCCTTCTCCACTAACCTGCCTATTGTCTTCAGTTCCATTGGGTTCCACAGCCATTGCCTAACTCACTTCTCAAGTTTTGGGTCTTGCCACATAATTTGCATCTGAAGGGCCATATAATCATCTCACTGTTCTTTTGTGTTCCCTCCCATCTTTTTGCTGTCTCCACCTGTTGTCTTTCTTCTTATACTTAGGCCATAAGCTCTTTGAAACTGTACACAGCCTTGCATATTGAGACCCTGGCTCAGAGGGCTATTGATGCTATCACCATATGAATAAATAAATATTAGCATACAAGCTTTAGCTTTGGAGAATGAGATATTCTGTTCTGCACAGCTATTGTTAGTACACTACAAACACACCCCTCCCCTGAGAAAGGTGGCTATAAATCCTGGCTGGGGCTCAACAGAGTCCTTTTGTAAGGAGATGCTTGGGACATGCACTGAATCAGAATCCAGACTGTGATTTGGGACCTGAATCTCCAGACTTGTCAACATTTTTAATGAAGGGCTGAGATGTGATTCCTCAGCATTTCTTCTTTTATAACTACAACATAACAATATTTAAAAGTAATTTGTTTTTACAACAACATTAAGCCCACTGTAACAAAGCATATCCTTTAATTTGGGGGGGTTAATTTTTTCCCTTTTCCCTGGCAGAAATGTGAAATAACTGATAAATGGAAAAGATATGGATGGAATTGCTAAAAGTTAAGCAGAGGCAGAAGTCATGCTTCCTGCAGTTTACAAGCTTACTAAAACCCACATTAGACTCTTTGAGCTCTCAACAGAGGATTTCTTAAAAGTATATGGTCAACCTGAAATCTAGTTTACTTTATATTGAGAGCTTAAAGTTGTTCAGCTCCTATACCAGCCCCTGAATCTAACCTGCCAATTTGTGCAATTTTATAATTACATCTTCCTTTTCTAAATAAATATCCCCCTCCACTGCTGTGAAATACCCATATGAAACAGCAGGAAAACTGACTATATACAAAGAGCAACCAAATGTACAAAATAAACAAACTGAAAACCAAAGACAAATTAAATATATACCTCTATATTTTAAAGTGCTATTCAGAACAATATAATACAAATGTTTCCACACAGAAATGTAATGTTTGAAACTGATCATGTCCCTTTAAACAATGTATGCCTCCAGCTCGGCTGCAAGCTCCCTAAATTCCAACAAATACAATTTTTAATTTTTTCTTAGTTTTGAGCGGGAAAAAACACTGAAAATTGAAATTAGTGAAAGGCAATACTCCTGAGGGAAGACAATTAAAAAAGCCCCAGATCTGGAGTTCCTGAAGCAAGCTGCTTGAATTACAACATGGTTAAAAATGGTAGAAAATCTTTTTTGAAAGTCGAAATCTCCTAATTTTTCAAACTGTCAAATCTAATCAACACCCTGTCCAATAATCTTTCCACACATTACAAAATGATTGTCTGCCACAGGAGAAAACATTCAGGTTATCTGTTTTGTTTTTGTGGAGTCAGAATTATAAATCAGGACGGTTCCAAACTTAACTATGTAATATCTCCATAACATGCTCTGAAAACAAAGACAGCCTTGTAAGTGACACAGTACTGAAACAAAGCATCATCCATGGGACTAACATTCTTCATTAAAAATATCTTGAGCTCCACAGAAATTGTCCATTTTTCCTTTTCACAAGTTTGGGGTATTTTTTTTGCATTCTGACATCAATTAGTAAAAATAATTTCACTCCACCCTCACTGGAAACAAACCTATGGCCAAGCCCTTTGCTTCTCACAAAGAAGCAGTACTGTAATATTATGTTTATGAAAAGGATGAAATCTTACACTGGAAAGAGCTTTTTTTGTCAAAGCAATTGACTTTATGAAGATATTTTTCCACTATGACTTTTAAGTTCCCAAACTAGGAGCAATAAAAATGCTAATAAACTGGCAAATGAATTATTTTTAATTTCTCTGAAGTTCAACTTTTATTTAACTGTTGGGTTTTAATATTGAGAATCTGATTTAAAAAAAAGAGAAAAGGAAGGGGAGGAAAATATTGTTTCAAGGATTGAAGTAGAATATTCACAGTAGAATGTTTATCCTCACTAGAGTCTTAATTACACAGTAAGATGTAGCCAGGAATTTCGGTTTTGTACACAGCATAAGTACTCCTTTTGGGCCACACCCTTGCACCTCACATACAAAACAACATTTTAAAAAACTATTTAAATGATCACTAATATTCTCCAACCCCCACATACTGTTCTTCAATTCCTCCTCACCCCATCAAGCCCTACTTATCTTCTACTCCTCTCTCACTTTTGTCTAATATTTTCTCCCCCCGTCATTTTCTTATTCCTGTACTTTTCTAAACCATTTCTGACGTCGCTCTTTGAGATTCTTCTCTGTAACCCTCTCCCTTGACATTCTATTTCAAATGTATTTAAAGGGATGCATTCAAAACTTAAGTAAATTATTTTTAAAAAGAACTTTTTAAAATCCATTTACTTTTGTGTGTGAAAGATATTGTTTACTTTGCGTGAACAAAGATAAAACAAACAAACTGGTCAATTTCGTTTTGTTTATAACTATATTCACTTTCTGATTCTCAAGCACTTACATAGTACTGAGGCTTTTGTTTTACATTTCAGGAAAACCTTGAAACAGAAGTGTTTTGCTGATTTTTTGTAAATTAAAGCAATATTTCTATTCACAATGAAGTCCTGTAAACACCATTTGTGCACTCCTATCCTTCCTCCCATATTTGGAACCCAAATTCTAAGTTTTCAGCCTCAAAACAGCAGCCTGTTTAAAGGGACACTATCGTCTTCCCAATGTATTTTTTCTCTTTTATACCTACCTTATTTACAAGTAACACTTTAAGTTATTATAAAAAAAGATTAGAGAAACATATGGTTTTCAGTTTATTTATTTTTTGAATTGGCAGTATTTCATGTATAGAAACTTATGCGGTTTCTTTCTACATGAGTTAGCATTTTAAAAAACAAGACGGCATTTAAAAATAGGAAAATGAGATTGTAAAAACAAAAGCTTGCATGCCTCAGGCCAAAACCACATTTTATATGTTTGGAATTACTAGAATTCAACTTTATAGTGTCTCTTTAAGAACTGTCCCTCCACTATTCATACACTTAATCAATGGGACTCCTTTCAGGAATAGGGGTTTGCAGTAATCCTGACTGAAAAGATGTTGGTCCCAACAGGATGCCCTGGATAAGGTTATGAAGGGCAAAGAACAGTCCATACTTAGTCACTTGGGACTGTACACCAACCTAAAAGAAAAGGTATAATTCAAGTCAGCAGCTTTTGTTTTTGGTTCAGAAGCAGCACAGTAACTTACTATGAATATGTAAACACGTTATAATTTTGTTCTATTAGTAGCTCTGAAAAACAAGACAAGAGGTCACCTCTGTGTTTCACAGCTCTTACTGTGCAGTACAGCAGGAGCTGAGTACTCAAGCATTATGTACGTGCCAGCAGTTATAAATCATGTATTACTCATCTTTGAAAACATACACCTACAGTGATCTTTCTTTGAACACAAAGAAAACTCAGTTCATAAACAGACCACCCACACTGCTATAATTACACAAAACAACAAAAAGGACATATTTCAACCGGATCTTTTTACTATTAATTTATGATAAATCGATAACTCTCACAGAGAAAATTTTCCCCTTGTTCCTCAATGATATTGAATCCCACATCATCTGCTACCTCAATATTTCAAAGTGTAACACCACTCTATCAATTAGCTCAGGTGTTCTAACTTTAATAGGGATGTAAAAAAATGTAAAAACAGTAACCATGTAACTGATCAAAATTCTATCAGTTACACAGTTACCTGGGGACCTAGAGATATGGATGGAAAGGTGCGGGACGGGTGTCCCCATGCCTGGGGTCCCGGCTGCTGGCCATGCAACTGAGGCTCTGCCACCACCAGCATCCCGGCACATGCGAGATCTAAGTCCATGTGGGGCCCCGGCTGCCAGCCGCATACCTTGGGCTCTGTGGCCAGCAGGAATCCCACTGCAGGTGGGGTCCTGGCTGCCAGCTGAGCACCTGGAGCCCTAGCCACAGGGCCAGCAGCTGCAATGGACCCTAGCTGGCAGTTACATGGCAACCCTATGAGACCCCAGTTGTAGAATTGGTAGGCAGGACTACAGTGAGAGTTTAATCATTAAACAGAAACCAATAAGCATGATTATAAATTAACCAGTTAACCTCTTACATCCCTAATACTTAATATGTCCTACATATTTATTATTAACAGAAGATTCAATATAATGGGCTACAATGAAACTATAGTGTTAAAATTAGCCAGGGTTGTATTAAATGGACTACTCAAGGCTCTCAACTTGTCAGACATGTGTCTCTAATATAAATATATGTATTACTTCTAACTACATTGCAAGTTCCAAAAAACCCCCCAAAAACGCTGTATGTGATTATTTTGATTATTCCTTTGAACCAAACTGTCTCTGAAGAAGTTTTATAAAATGTTCATCTTGGGCGTCACCTATAACTATAGTAAGAGAGATGTAGCTGCTATAACTAGTAGATTTTTCATATGGAAGTGTGATTTTTCTGTAGAGTATCCCTTTAAGGATGGGTTACATCATCCTTCTTTTTACATTTCTTAAATTATGTCATTCTTAATTTACAACCCAGACATGGTCTAAAACGAGTTCTCTTTGATCTGACCGCATCCAACTCTCTCCCATATCTGACAGGGTTCATGTTTAAACGTAAAAAAAAAAAAAAAGTCAGAATTTGTGACAAAACTTTAAAAAACCCAGCAAAGAGAGCCCTGCAGCACCTAGTTTTCGCTCCTCTGGCAATTGCAGCACCTCAGGGCAAGCGGCGCGAGCGTACCGAGCCCGTAAGCCGTGGCGGCCAAGCAGCTCTGAAGCATCACGAGCTTTCGTGGGCAGCCCCCACTGGGGAACAAGTGACACTCCCCCCCCAGCCACGCGCGCTCGCTGTGAAGCCCACGCGGAGCTTTCCAGTCCCGAGAGGGGAGGGGGCGGTTTCACGACCGCGAACCCACTTCTGAAGGGACCCGAAAACAGCGCGGCGCCCCCCACAGGCCGTGTGGGGGAGGGGGGCAGCCCGGCGCGCGCACCCCCGCACGGCATCGCCGGCTGTTTGAGGCGCTCCCCGCTGGGCGGGGTGGGGGGGGGGGTGTGGAGGCGGGAGGCGCGACTCCCAGCTGGAGACTGACGAGGGCGGCGTTGCTCTTCAGCACAGGCCCCGCCCCACTGGCGCTCACAGGCTCTTTTGATTGGTCCCGGCCAGGCACAGCCCCCTCGCCCCCAACAGCGGACACGTCTCCAGACTTTGAGGGAGGGGGCGGGGCCCAGAGGCAGCTGGAATGTGCTCCCCCACGGCCCAAGCCCCGCCCCCTGCCAATAGGCCCCGCCCCCAACCCGCTGCCTGCGCTCCACTCGCCAGCTCTGGCCGTTTCACACTGAGCGCGAGGGGGTGGCGCGGCCGCGGGAACCAACCGCCTCGCGCAGCTGCTGCCAAGAGGCCGGCTAGGGATCCGCGGCCGTGCCCAGCCCGGCTCCCCGCGCGGCAGCCGGAGCCCCACGCTCACTTGCCTGCCCCGTGGCTCCGCTCTTCGGTTTCTCCACAGCGGCGGCACCGCCGCCCGCCTCCCGCCCGGGCTGCCTGCGCCTCTGTGCCGCTGTTTAACAGTCAGCGCCCAACTCCAGGCGGCGGGCGGGGCCGCGGCTGAGGCCTCGCTAGAGCTGGCCAATCCGCGACAGTGGGGGGCGGGGTTATGCAAAACGGGGGGGGGGAGAAAGACTGGCGTGCCCTGGAGGCCCGCTTCATTCCTACCCTCTCCCAGCCCCACCCGCAAGAATTTGCCAGCTGTGTTTCTCCATTCCTGGAATAATAAGGGGGGCGGGGTGAGCAGCAGAGGCACAGAAATGCAGCCCAGCACCTTGCTACAACTAGTGCAAAACATTGGAGAGCAAGTGCAAATTCAGCTGCTAAGGACTCCTACATTCATCTAGATAGGCACTGATACAACCTTATAAACTTCCAATATGCCCCCATTGCACAGGCAAACATACAGTGCACAAGATGGGAAGAATAAGGTACATGTGTATCCATTTGGACAAGTCTTTAGTCCAATGCCTTTATAGTTTTGGATGAATTTAGCACTTGCAGAATTTAATTTAATGGTTGTGACAGGCATACAGACTGGTATCTATTCATCCAAACAATTTTAGCACCAGCAGAAGCAATCAAACTTTTTTTTACTCCTCTGAAGCTTTTCAATCCTGATATAAGTACACCTCTAAAATAAGTGGGTTGATCAGTCTCCACTCAATTCTCAGCTTCTCTGCTTAAACTCCCAAGTATATCACTTGTGGCAATGTCTCTTTAAACCATAAACTTAGCTGTCACACTATAGAAACTATAATGCTAACAACTTACTTCTAAAAGACAACAGATTTGCAAGTGCATGGTAGTCAAATCACTAATTACACATTTCGCTTAGCAAAAAAACAAAATTCTAATTGTGTAATTAGGCTAATTCAAAGCAAATATTTAAAAGCAGTAAAAGATTTTATTAGCAGCATACTCAGGGTACGTCTAGACAGTGGCACTATTTTGAGATGCTTCTGGTATCCCGAAATAGCTATTCCATGTCTTTTAAGCAAGCCTGTTATTTCGAAATATAATGGGCTCGCTATTCCAACGTCCCTGAAAATCTCATTCCACAAGGATTAAGGGATGTTTCAAAAAAGCACTCTATTTTGAAATTTGTCACTGTGTAAACAGTGCCAAATTTTTAAATAACCTATTTTGAAATGGACTTGAAATAAGCTACGCAATTTGCATTGCTCAAATTGCGCAGCTTATTTCAAGCTAAGGGTGAAGTGTAGATGCATCCCCAGATACTAAACCTCCAGCCAATGATTGCACATTTACTAAGAATTGGCCAACCAGCCTTTTATAGAGGTGTTCCTGCAGATTAACATCAAAGATGTGTTACTCTGAACTAAAATGTGCGGTTTCTTACAAACCAAAGCATGGATGTTGCACAGGCTCTTCCAAATAGTTATTTGATAGTATTTGATTTCTGATTTTTCAAGTAATGAAGAAAATTGCTATTTTGTAATTAATGTTTTTATTAAGCTTATTTATACAAAGTAAGAACATATTGCAATAAGGCAAACTGAATTTCATTGTAAAGCTTATTATATTTTTGTAATTCATTATGAAGATCAAAAATAAAAAGGCACTTATCCATTTGTTCTTATTCATGAATGCAAAAAGGCAAGTAATCGTCAGAGGAAAATCAATTACATTCTCACACAGATAAATTATTAAACAGAGGTGGCACTGAGTTCATGATACATCCAAGTTCTACAGTTACATTTAACACTGTAGGTCCAAAATGTAGTTTTGGTGGTTTGTTTTTTTAAAAACACCCCAGCTGTTTACTTTCTAGGAAGAAAGTGGATTCTTTGACAATCTGATTGTCTTTAATTCTGACCAGTTAGGACTGGATTTAATATGACATTGTTTCAAAGATTTCAAGTTAATTGTAACATTCCAGGGTGCTCATAACTTTTCACTACCATTACATATAAACAGATCTTCTTGCCTCTAGGACTTTTGTGAATTTGACCAGAGTACAATCCAAATGTTTCCCAACAGGAAAGAAAGAATTACAAGTTAATAATCTTCATTAAACATTAGACACCACAGGTACAAACCATGTTTCCTTTTCCACAGTAAAACATTACATCTTTCTTCTATTTGCATTCTGGTGCCTGATTTAATATCATATTAATTGTGACAGGATTCAGGAAGCGGTCTTCAGTGTAGCCAGATGTCTACTTGTCAGTCACAATATCTCTAGCAATGAGCTCTTTCATTATTTCATTGGTTCCACCATAGATTGGCTGGACACGAGAATCCACAAAAGCTCTGAAAAAGTGACAGATAATGAAAGATTGAGTGGTTTAAAAAGGTACTTTTTAAAAAAAATAACCACATGATGAAACAACATAGTACTGTAAATGGGAAAAATCTCTCTTTAAAGATCCAGCATATTTCAAGTATGATCTGTCTGTAGTAAGAACTCAGATGCCTCTCTCAGGATATTTTATTAAGGGGGGGGGGGGAAGCATAATGGGAGTCATCCTGGGTTGCTCAGGTTGTGATCATTTGACAATGACATCTGGTTATCAAATATACTACGTAGTTAAGAGAGTTTGTCTGTGTGTCTGTCTATCCCCCACCTGGGCCCTCTGCAGCAGCCATGGACAGGCACTTTTCACCTGGCCCCAGGCTGCTGCAGTCAGAGAGAACTGGGGTTGCCTCTCCCCCCAGGTCAGCCTGCACACGGAACCCCTCATTCCCAGACCTACCCCAGAGCAATGATTTAAATGAAGAAAAAAAAAATTATTTGAGTTAAGGACCCGAGCAATGCCGGGTAAATCTTCCTGTCTGTCTCTATATCTATTTTAGACACGTACATCTGTCCGTCCGTCTGAGTCCATTTGTTCGAGAACTCCTCTTAAATAATAAGAGCTAGGACCGCCAAATTTGGTATGCAGCTTATCTTAAAGTAAGATCAGGGTTTGGTTGTGGCAAGAAAATGAGAAGTGCTTAGAATGGGATTGTTTTCCATAACATGGAAAGGGAGGGGGCTGATCGAAGGACAGCTATACTGCTGAGCGACTACTGGGGGCAGCAAAAGCGGGGGACAGCCATACTGCAGAGTGACCATAGGAGGGCAGCTGCCCCAGTAAGAGAGTGGAGGAGGAGCTCTGAATGCCGTCTGCTACTGTCCACGGGTAAGGTTCCCGTGCTGGTACTGGCCAGGGTTTCCCCCTCTCTTTCCTGCTGACCCTCATGCCCCACAGTGCAGGGCCATCCTTACAAATTATGGGTCCTTATGCAACTGTGGGCCTCTCTCAGCTTCTGCTAGGGTTCAGGTGCTTCGCTCCCTCCCCTCCCCCCACACATCTCCTATAGCGGGGCCATGGACTTAATCCACTTTATTTGCAGTTAGTCCAGGAGGCAGAGAAACTCGAACACACAGCATTAATTTTGGAAATATGTCTGACACAAAAGTTCTCTCCTGCTATCTTGCGATCTCCTGGTGCATAACATACCTTATTTTGATTTATAAGTCCCAAGTAACGTTTGCTGCTTGCCTGTGCCAAGTCTCAAAGGGTAGGAACATGCTTACATTTGAAACCATGTAAATCTCGGGGGAACTGTCCCAACTGGTCATTTTTGGTTCAAATTTTTCCCTGTATTTTTTTCTGTGTTTCTTTTCCATCAGCTACCTTGCAACTTTTTTTTTTATTATTTTTCTGTGCCTCTTTCCTTTTTTATATTCAAAACAACATCTTTTTATAGTGTGCAGAACAATACATCCTGGTGTTTGCTCTCCCTTTCTCAAGTCTTTTATTATATCCTCCTATTCCCAATTAAAGCTAATGTAGAGCTTGATTTAACATCTCCAAGGACTGAAACCCTCCATTTACCCACAGTGCGTATACCACATATGCATTGTAAGCTCACCCACACTGCCTTACTAGTGTGTGTGTTTGCCCTGAGAAAGAGAGCACCTCTAGATCCAAGACAGTAATTCCAAGATAGCCACACTCATTCCTTGCTGACTGGGCTTCTTATCACGCTGTGGGGGTCTTTCTGAAAGGTGAGTATTTGTGCCCTAGGAAATGGACTGAAACTACCAATTCATTTCACACAGATGGTTAAAGATTTAAGCACTATGCTTCATTTGAACTGGTGTCTGAACCCAGCATGATCCCCAAGTCATCCAGTTTCCTTTTCCTCACTCCCCACACTCCCACTGGGGGTGTGGGGAGTGAACAGTGCTCCTGAACATACTGTACCTGGGCAGCAGCCTAGGGAAACAGATAAGAATCCTTTGCTAATTTCACTCTGTGAAGCAATAAGCACGGAATCACAACCGCAATGCTCCCTAAAAAGTCACTCTAAAATTCAGTATCCAAGAAAATGTAAGACTCCCGCAGCTCCACAACATTTAAAAACTCAAACTTAGATACCTTGCCAGGCAGCTACCCCCAGTACATAACAGGGGCCCTACAAACTTGCATTGGGTTGTTAGATATGCAGATACTAAAATGGAGTTCAGTGTTCTCTAGAGTGGCTATTTACTCACAATGGATGGCTACTATGCATAATAATGAAAGGTGCATCTACATAGCAGCAGCATTATTTCGGAATAACAGTCATTATTTCCGAACAACAACGAGAGCGTTTGCACAGCGATTCTGTTATTTCGAAATAATTTCAAAATAATGGACGGCTTATTTCAAAATCTGTAAACCTCATTCCATGAGGAATAACGCTTATTCTGAAATAGCTATGTCGGAATAGCAGGAGTGTGGACACTCCACTGCTGCTATTTCGAAATAGCTCCTCCCCAGGGCCATTCAAAATAATTGCTCCCCAGTGCCTCCTGGGGCTCTAATTTGAGGTAGCAGGTCCACATTAGGGAAACCTGTCTTAGACTAATTTTGAAGCTTCCCTGTAGTGTAGATGTGCTATTTTGAAATAAGCTATTTCTGGAAAAAAAAAATCTGAAATAGCTTATTTCGAAATAAGCGTGCTGTGTAGACATACCCTAAAAGAAAAAAGTTACTTTAAAGCAGCACCAATGTCACCTGCTGTTAAACAGACAACAACTTTAAAAAAGCTTAATTTTAAAAATATGAGTTAGAAGCAATTTTTGACAATTCATCTGCCCTAAAGTCCTGCAATTTTTTGGATGGTTTTGCTACAAGACTTTTTTTTAAATGACTCACTCCATTTTTCTGCTGAGAGAGACACAAACAAGGGGAAAAGCTGCCTACCTGATTATACAGAGGAAACAGTAAAACCATCTACACCAAGATATCTTCTTTATGTATATCTGTAAACTGCTTTGTGTTAGTAGAGAGTAATTTATTTCCCTTCCAGTTTACAAATAATTGTGAAGAAAATACCTCATTTTAATTTGCCCTTAATCTTTCATCATTCAGGACTGAAGTGTTACACCTACTTTGCAATTGGATACTCCCACATGTACCCCCATCCTCCATGAAGTTGTACACACTGAGTAGCCACGCTGTTTTGAAGATCAGAAGCCCTAAAATGGCAAGAATAGCAAAACCAGAAGGTTGGTTTTGAAGCATGTATGCTACTAAATCTATAAAGTAGTGTACGTAAAATAAACATTTAACTATCAAACTTGTTTTACATATAATTAGAGCCCTGAAAATCCACGGAGATCAGCTTTATATATGCACAAGTGAATGCAGATATCCACAGCTCATTTTTGCAGATGTGATGAAGTTTGGACTTTTTTATAAAGAGGATGAGAAAGAAGCAATAACTGACAAATGTTTTAACTTTAACATTAAAAAATTTGGCTTTTCTTACAGAATTTTCACAGAGGAGGGTTTTCAAATACAGACAAGATTGTTTACCTTTTGCTTTCATGTTGTATATGCCAATTATCAAAGATTTATTTTTAAAACAAGTGGGCTGTGTCTAGACTGGCAAGTTTTTGCGCAAAAGTGGGCTGTGTCTACACTGGCCGCTTGAATTTGCGCAAGAACACTGACGATCTCATGTAAGATTGTCAGTGTTCTTGCGCAAATACTATGATGCTCCCGCTCAGGGATAAGCCCTCTTGCGCAAATGCTTTTGCTCAAGAGGGCCAGTGTAGACAGGTAAAAACTGTTTTGCTCAAAAAAGCCCCAATGGCGAAAATGGTGATCGGGGCTTTCTTGTGCAAAACCGCGTCTAGATTGGCACGGGTGCTTTTCTGCAAAAAATGCTTTTGCACAAAAGCATCTGTGCCAATCTAGACGCTCTTTTTCGCAAATGCTTTTAACGGAAAAACTTTTCCGTTAAAAGCAATTGCGGAAAATCATGCCAGTCTAGACGCAGCCTAGGTGTTCTTCCCTGTCAGATACTTCAGTGAAGTCATGTTACTTGTTCACTGCTTCTTTTCCTTTGGCAACACACTAGGATACTGTTTGTACACCAATAATATCAGATGATGCCTCTTTCAATGGTAAGAATCTCAATATTGCACTTTAATATGGCTAGATAATCAATGCTCCAGGATTTTCCCCCTCTCCACCGTTAACTGTCTGTATATTAATTTTTGTGGACTTTACTAGCAGAATCTAGTGCACTTCCTTATCCTAGACAGCATGGGATTTATAACTTGTTTCCTGCATTTTCTCTTTTGAAACACTGCATGCTTGCAGTTACATAAAAAACTCAAACACAAATTTTATAAAACTCCACAGGATTTTGACTCCACTTTGGGATCAAGCAAAAAGTAACAGCTAGGCCATTGAAAAAATACCGTTCAAACACGTAAGTTCAACAATAGCAAAAGGAATATGAAACATAATTAGTCAAATCAATTTTCTTTTTCTGTAAGAGTACATGAAATTCTCTCCTCAAGCTTGCTCCACTGCAGTTTCCTTCAATTATATACCACGTTTAACCTTAAAATGATGTCCTGATTAAACTATCCACCCAAAATAGATTTTCAGATTTAAATACTGTAAATGTATCATCACAATAAAACAGAAATTTCAACAGCAGTAAAGATGCATAATGCTTTTTTAAAACTTTATTTAAACAAACATTACCTCAAAAATAGTCATTTTGGTTAAATCTTAAGAAAGGAAGTAAGGATATGAACCACTGTACAGTCAAATGAAGTGCAGCATACCGGTGCAAGGGAAAGAAGCAATTTTTCTGTTCAAGCAATTTTTAAACCTATTTAAGTTTTGTGGAAAAATTACAAAAATTCCACCTATCTTCTATATGTGTGCGTCTGCCCATCTGTTTGTCCATCTGGTCAAGAACTCCTCCTAAACTGTAAGAGCTAGGACCACCACATTTCATAGAATCATAGAATACTAGGACTGGAAGGGACCTCGAGAGGTCATCGAGTCCAGTCCCCTGCCCTCATGGCAGGACCAAATACTGTCTAGACCATCCCTGATAGAGATTTATCTAACCTGCTCTTAAATATCTCCAGAGATGGGGATTCCACAACCTCCCTGGGCAATTTATTCCAGTGTTTGACTACCCTGACAGTTAGGAACTTTTTCCTAATGTCCAGCCGAAACCCCCCTTGCTGCAGTTTAAGCCCATTGCTTCTCGTTCTATCCTCAGAGGCCAAGATGAGCAAGTTTTCTCCCTCCTCCTTGTGACACCCTTTTAGATACCTGAAAACGGCGATCATGTCCCCCCTCATTTGGTATGGAGCTTCCTCTCACCTGAACTTAAACCAAAGTCAAGGTTTAGTTGTGCTGGGAATGGGCCTGTTTCCGACAACATGGAAAAGGAGAGGGCAGAGGGAGAGGCACAGAAAAGAGGAACGCGATACTCAGCGTGGCCACTGGGAGCAGCGGCAGCACAAAGAGTGGCCAGCAGGGCTGGGACTCTGCCATAATGCCTACCGCCAGACCAGGTGAGGAGCCCCCTTGCCCTAAACCCGGAGCCTGTCCTTCCGCCCCACCCTGCCAGGGAGAGCCCGCAGGCCGCAGGAGGTGCTGCTGGAGGGAGGGCAGCTGGGGGGGAGGGAAGCCCTCAGAACCTGGCCCTCCCCAGACGGCCTGCAAACTGTGGGGGTGAGGGGAGGGGCACTAGAGGCCAGGGGCAGCCCCGAGACTTACCTATTCCCCAAGACAGCTGCAGGGAGGCAGCTGGAGGAGGGACAGCTCCCAGAGCTTGGTCCCTCTCCAGACAGCCTGCAGGTGGCAGGGAGCGGCAGGGAGGCTGCAGGAGGGGGCAGCCCATGGAGCCTCACCCCTGCTCCAGGCAGCCTGCAGGCTGTGGAGGGGCCGTTGGAAGGTGGGGCCAACCCGCAGAGCACCACCCCCGCAACAGGCTGCAGGTCAGGGTGGTCACTGCCCCAAGCAAGGCCCCCCCGGAGCAGCTGCAGGCCAGGAACTGCCCCCCTCCCGCTGATAGGCTGCAGCCTATATCTGCTATTAGTTATCTATACGGACAAGGATGCTACATATGGTAGATATAAGAATTTTGGTGATTTTGCAAGTTTCGTGCTTTGGAAAATCCATTGATAGAAGTGTGTATTAGGCTGGCATTAGTTATAGACTTCTCCACAAAGCTGAATGCCTCTGCTTCCGTACCAGTTATTTTGATGTAACCTATGCCAAGAAACAATCAATCCTTTCTTTTAATGTAAATGTTATCTGAATTCCCTTGGCATTTTATGCATAATGTTTTAAAGGATTAAAACTTGTAAATTTTCAGCAAAATATTCTGTCACTTTCTAGTCTTCATTTTTTCCCACTTTTACAGATAACAATCTGGCACTGGGACCTTAAATGTTTCCACTTGTCTAACTTTGTCTGGATAAACATAAGTTAATACATAACTGCAAAAAAGTTCCTGGGGCTTTTTCTGTCTAATAATAAAATGGAAAGGAAAAACAGCTCAATCTCAGCACCAGCAGTAAAGAGGTAGCTAATTATTCCTTCCTGAAACCAGAAAGCCATTTTCTGAGAACTAAGTCAAATACCTACTTATGTCAGGATTTATCAAATAATACATCCAAAAATAATTTCATATTTTATAAATATGATGCAAGGGAATCGCAGTAAGATGAAGCTCTGATTTTTAAACTTTTTCATCTATATGATTATTTTTCAAAAAAAAAAAAATCAGTAAAATAATTCTCAAGTGAAACTATTAAAGTTAAATTTGGATCGCATTGCTTAAGAAACATTTTATCCTCAAAGCCAACATTAAGTAACTAATTTTGAAATTATTTGATTTACCAATGTTCAGTGTACATCTCTGTAATTTATACCACATACATCACTATAGTTTGGGCAAATAATTTCTGATGTTAAATACCAACAAAGATTTAGTCAAATGTAATGTTAACTTTGGGGCTAAAAATTTGGGTTGGTTACTTCCTTTTTATAATGATAGAGCCCAGAAAAGTTCATAAAAGTAACATTTTTAAATTGTTTTAACATGCATACCAGTATTTTGCCATGGAAGCTGTGGAGGAGTCCAGACATTTCTCCTGGTGCAGCTGTAGACAGCTGTCCAAAAATGTCCTGCCCACGCAAATCTGAGTTTTCAGTTCTGCTAACTTGTGTTGCACGGTCTGATTTTTGTTGGGAGGAAAAAAATGTTTTGTATTTAAAAATTAGGAAATATTTTAAAACAAACCAGGGAAGGAAAAGATGCCAATAAGGTATTTACAAGAAAATGCTTTAAAAAAACCAACCAAACAAGAAATGATGTACACAAAGGAAACACCACTGCAGCAAAGATGATACGCCAATACAACAGCTGGAATTCTATAAAACAAAAAACAGCTTAATTTCCATTTCTTTTAATGGACTCACATTTCTGCCAGTCTAATCAAATAGGATTTGCTTAGAGTCAAGGGACGTGTGAATTAAAGAAAAGCTATAGATTTTGGTCTTTGACTCACAAAGACATATGTTTTCTTCTTTAAAAATAAACAAACAAACAAACAAACAAGAGATGTTTGAGTTCATAGATTGCCAAGTAGTATAATCTATTGGCCCTTGGCCCTTTACTGAAAGTTTTAGCAACTTGAGCTCCCCCTTCTGTTAAAAATGTGTTTCTACTCTTAACAGCTAGTAATTTCCCTAGAACAGGTTCCCTCAAATGGTGTTCCGTGGAACTCCAGGGTTCCGCGAAGTGAAAATCAGGGTTCCGCGAGAAAATTCCATTATAATAATAATATTAATTTTTTAAAATAATAAAATATGTGATTTTTGTTTTTAAATATGTGCAATTAAACTAAATGTTGATCTCATGACCTTGTTTAGCATTTGTTTATTATCATCCTTACTTATTTGTGGTCTACTTTGCAGCTCCATATATTAGACGGTTATTAGGGATTCTGCAAAATTCTTTCAAGTTTGAAAGGGTTGCATGGCCAAATAAAATTGGGAAACACTGCCCAAGAAAGACAAGGTGGGTGAGGTAGTATCTTGTATTGGACCAACTTCTTCACCCATCTTGTCACTTTAATATTCTGGAATTGATAGAAGTACAACTATACTGCATAAAGTAATTTCCCTAGTTTATTAGCAGTTCTATAAAGTACCAATTCTATTTTCTTAAATGCAAAAATTATTTTAAAAGAATAATGTCACAATTAAAACATTTATTTCTCCGTTTTCTTTTATTAAAGAATAATTACAAATTCAGGCACAGAGGGAGAAGAGAGGTGCAAAGAGATACGAATACTAAAGATACTACTGACCAAGACTGGCTGTCAGGGAAAGTTTCCTAGCACTGAAATCTGTTATACCGTGGAAAAAAAGAAGAAATCCACTTGTAGCATTATATAAAGCTAGTCTGGGCAAGAACTCAACAAGGTGGTAGTAGGCCTTTATGCTGGCAGAGGGAATGAAAAAGACAAGCCTACAAGTCTTTTCTCAAGTTCTTAAACTACTCTATCAGTGGGCTTCA
This sequence comes from Pelochelys cantorii, assembly GCA_032595735.1. NCBI lineage: Eukaryota > Metazoa > Chordata > Testudines > Trionychidae > Pelochelys > Pelochelys cantorii. Next base: position 68,541,504 of record CM064332.1, read on the forward strand.
TCCTTTCCTTCATCCAAACTACAGAAACAAATAGAAGGCTGATTTAAAACCTTGTAATAAATAAATTAGGCCAGACAGCAGTCAGCTTTTGAACTGCACGCATATTTTAGCAATCAGCAATAAAAGGAAACAGAAAAGCAAACAATGGATAATGTTTCGATAACATACCTTTAAAAATAGAGTGTATTGGACAGTGGTTATCCTGCTTTAAAGCTAACTATAGTATTTAAAAGAGGTATTTTCATAGTGCTAAGTACAGAAACTAGAAATGCAAAATCAGACCTGGAAATTTTATGAATAAGACATCTTATGTCTAAAGGTCTGCTCCTGGTGAATTCAAAGGGAGATCTGCCTTTGACATAAAAGGAAAAGGATCAAAACTGGGAATCTTGCCATTTATACTGTGATCTCAAGGGCACATTTCAAGTAATAAAAAGTCTACCATCCTCCAACCTATACAATTCATTCAGTTTCTGTGTAACCATGGAATCATAGAACCATAGGGCTGAAAGAGACCTCAGGAGGTCATCAAGTCCAGCCCCCTGCTCTAGGCAGGACCAATCCCAACTAGATCAACCCAGTCAGGGCTTTGTCAAGCTGAGACTTAAATACCTCTAGGGATGGAGACTCCACTACTTCCCTAGGTAACCCACTCCAGTGTTTCACCACTCTCCTAGTGAAATAGTTTTTCCTAATATCCAACCTGGACCTCTCCGACCACAGCTTAAGACCATTGCTCCTTCTTCTGCCATCCGTCACTACTGAGAACAGCGCCTTTCTCCATCCTCTTTGGAACCTCCCTTCAGGAAGTTGAAGGCTGCTATCAAATCCCCCCTCACTCTTCGCTTCTGCAGACTAAACAGACCCAACTCCCTCAGCCTCTCCTCGTAAGTCATATGCTCCAGCCCCCTAATCATTTTGGTTGCCCTCCGCTGGACCCTCTCCAATGCGTCCACATCCTTTTTGTAGTGGGGGGCCCAGAACTGGACACAGTACTCCAGATGTGGCCTCACCAGAGCCAAATAAAGGGGAATAATGACATCTCTGGATCTGCTGGCAATGCTCCTCTTAATGCAACCTAATATGCCATTAGCCTTCTTGGCTACAAGGGCACATTGTTGACTCATATCCAGCTTCTCATCCACTGTAACCCCCAGGTCCTTTTCTGCAGAACTACTACTTAACTGGTTGGTCCCCAGCTTGTAACTATGCTTGGGATTCTTCCATCCCAAGTGGAGGACTCTGCACTTGTCCTTGTTGAACTTCATCAGATTTCTTGTGGCCCAATCCTCCAATTTGTCTAAGTCACTCTGGACTCTATCCCTGCCCTCCAGCGTATCTACCTCTCCCCCTAGCTTAGTGTCATCTGCAGACTTGCTGAGGGTGCAATCCATCCCCTCCTCCAGGTCATTAATAAAGATATTGAACAAAACCGGTCCCAGAATCGAACCTTGGGGCACTCCGCTAGAAACCGACCGCCATCCTGACATCAAGCCGTTGATCACTACCCGCTGGGCCCGGCCTTCTAGCCAGCTTTCTATCCATCTTACAGTCCATTTATCCAATCCACATTCCCTTAACTTGCTGGCAAGAATATTGTGGGAGACCGTATCAAAAGCCTTGCTAAAGTCAAGGTAGATCACATCCACTGACTTTCCCATGTCCACAGAGCCAGTTACCTCATCATAGAAGCTAATCAGATTGGTCAGGCACGACCTGCCCTTTGTAAATCCATGCTGACTATTCCTAATCACTTTCCTCTCCTCCAAGTGCCTCAAAATGGATTCCTTAAGGATCCCTTCCATGATTTTTCCAGGAACCGAGGTAAGACTGACCAGCCTATAGTTCCCTGGATCGTCCTTCTTGCCTTTTTTGAAGATGGGCACTACATTTGCCTTTTTCCAATCATCCGGGATCTCTCCCCATCTCCACGACTTTTCAAAGATAATGGCCAAAGGCTCCTCAATGACATTTGCCAACTCCCTCAGTACCCTTGGATGCATTAAGTCCGGACCCATGGATTTGTGTACGTTTAGCTTTTCTAAATAGTTCCTAACTTGTTCTTTACCCACTAAGGGCTGTCGATCTTCATCCCATCTTGCGTCACTTAGCGCATTAGTCCGGGAGCCCACCTTGTCCGTGAATACAGAGGCAAAGAAAGCATTGAGTACTTCAGCTTTCCCCACATCATCTGTCACTAGGTTACCTCCTTCATCCAGTAGGGGCCGCACACCCTCTCCGATCACCACCTTCTTGTTAACATGCCTGTAGAAACCTTTCTTGTTGTCCTTCACATCCTTAGCCAGTCGCAATTCCATTTGCGCTTTCGCCTTCCTGATAACCCCCCGGCATTCTCGAGCTATACATTTAAACCCCTCCCTGGTCATTTGTCCAAGTTTCCACTTTTTGTAAGCTTCCTTTTTGTGCTTAAGATCACCAAGGATTTCCCCTGTAAGCCAATCCGGTCTGCTACCATGTTTGCCTCTCTTGCTACGCATCGGGATGGTTTCTTTCTGTGCCTTCAATAAAGCTTCTTTAAAATACTGCCAGCTGTCCTGGACTCCTTTCCCCTTCGTGTTAGCATCCCACGGGATTCTGCCCATCAGGTCTCTGAGGGAGTCAAAATCTGCTTTTCTGAAGTCCAAGGTGTGTATTTTACTACTCTCTTTTCTTCCTTTGGTCAGGATCCTGAAATCTACCATCTCATGATCACTGCTTCCCAGGTTGTCACCCAGCTCTACTTCCCCTATTAGTTCCTCCCTGTTTGAGAGCAGAAAGTCAAGCTGCGCACGGCCTCTGGTCGGATCCTTCAGCACTTGTACCAAGAAGTTATCCCCAACATTCTCCAAAAACTTCCTGGATTGCCCGTGTACTGCCGTATTGGTTTCCCAGCAGATGTCAGGGTGATTAAAGTCCCCTATGAGAACCAGGGCCTGCGATCTGGAAGCTCCTCTCAGTTGTCCGAAGAAAGCCTCATCTACCTCATCCACCTGATTCGGTGGCCTATAGTAGACACCAACCACATCACCACTGCTGTTGTTTGCACCTCTAAACTTAACCCATAGACTCTCAACAGGTTTTTCTCCCTCTATATACTGGAGTTCAGAGCATTCATAGTGCTCTCTTACGTATAGTGCAACTCCTCCTCCTTTTCTCCCCTGCCTGTTCTTCCTGAACAGTCTATACCCTTCCATGACAGCGCTCCAGTCATGCGAGTCATCCCACCAAGTCTCTGTTATCCCAATTAAATCATATTTCTTGGACTGGGCCATGGCCTCCAGTTCTTCCTGTTTGTTGCCCAGGCTTCTCGCATTAGTGTACAAACACCTCAGATAACCAGTTGATCGCCCTATCTTCTCCATTTGAATCAGGGGTCCTCCTTTCTTGCTCGTTCCTCTTTGCATTTCTTCCCGGTATCCGACTTTCCCACTCCCCTCAGGGTGTTGGTCACCGTCCCCCAACGAACCTAGTTTCAAGCCCTCCTCACTAGGTTTGCAAGCCTGCCCACGAAGATGCTCCTTCCTCTCTTGGTTAGGTGGATCCCATCTCTTCCTAACAATCCTTGTGCCCGGAACAGAGTCCCATGGTCGAAGAAACCAAAGCCCTCTCTGCGACACCACCTGCGCAACCACGCATTTACTTCCTCAATTCGACGATCCCTGCCCAGTCCTTTCCCTTCAACAGGGAGGATGGACGAGAACATCACTTGCGCTCCGAATTCTTGGGTCCTTCTTCCCAGCGCTACATAATCTGCAGTAACCCACTCAAGGTCATTCTTGGCCGTATCATTAGTTCCCACGTGGAGAAGCAGGAAGGGGTAGCGATCCGAAGGTTTGATCAGCTTGGTAAGCCTCTCAGTCACATCCTGAATTCGAGCTCCCGGTAAGCAGCACACCTCTCGGAATGAGGAGTAACGGTAGTTCGAATTAGGATCTTTAATTCGAACTACCTAGTCCGTGCCGCGTGTAGCCACGGGCACGGAGTTTGGACTAAGGGGGATTTAAAAATGGCGGCGCCCGGGAACATGCAAATGAAGCCTGGGATATTTAAATCCTGGGCTTCATTTGCAACTCTGGTTGCTCTCATTACCCTACCGAGCTAGTGTAGATGTACCCTTATGCATTTAATTCCTTCACAGCTGAGGAATCATTTACAATATACATAAAACTGACAACAACATAAAGCAATTTTTTTGCTTAACACGTCACAGTCATTAGACAAGGTCCCTGCTGTGAAAAACTTGTGCAGTATCAATCCAAGGTAGGCCCTGATCCTGCAATGCACTGGTAGACCATCATGCCTGGAAGTTCACCCAAGTCAACAGGACTCAGTTTGGAGGCAGAGGTCCATCCAAAACAATGCATTGTAGGGTCAGATCCTCAGAATGTAAACTACAACTTTATAAACAAAACTATTTTCACTATATATTCATAAACCAAGTCAGCAATGCACTGTTGACTATAAATCTAAAAGCAGCAGCAGCAATGGTATCGTAAGAGTACTTAGTCATGTTTAATTTAAAACTGAACGTGGGAGAGAAAGCAGAGTCATTGTTCCTACTCCGACTTCTGAACCTCTGAAAACAGGCCAGTGGCCACCTAACACCTCTGATGAAATGAAAGTTACATATTACATGCATCTGTAACTGAGAAAGATGCAGGTAGACACAAAAGGATTTCTGTCTGTTTTTCTTGGTTTAAGCTTACCTGTAAATGTGCAATTGTTTTCCCAAAGGCTTTTCTTTGTTTAACATAATTCCTTGTTTCTTCAAACATGAATTCACAGCTTGCAAGTGCCATATCAGCAATCAACAGCCTTTCCTTTGAGAGACAGAAGTGATAAAGAATCTGAGAGTTACACACACACACACACACAGAGCTTGGGAAACAAAAGTTTAGTTATGTCTGTTGGTGTTTGTTTTGTTCTGTTCCATTAACATTTTAACAATACTGCATAATTGAAAATATTGTCACTCTAATGGACACAACTGTCTTTGTGGGACCTGATTTTAAAACAGAAGACAGAACTATGAAGTTCTTAGTGACATTCCAAAGTTGCATAAGCAGGTCTACAGAAAAGGAAAAAAAGGAAAAAAATCTGAAAGTGAAATGTAATACCCCTACTGACTCAATGGAAACAGTTTGGCTCAAATTTGTCAGTAGTTTAATTTTAATCGTTCAGTTCAAATGAAACAGTAATTTAAACAAGTTTTTGAAGGACATTGTCTAAATACATTGACAAGTTTATAATTTTCTTCCCATGCTCATAAACTATGAAAACATTTAAACTAAAATCCATTTCCTAAGGAATTGTTTTTATCTTAAATAATCTGGTTCATTATTGTAGGCATATTTATGAGCATTTTTTTTTCAAACCACTGAAATATTTTCTTTGAAAGAGCTAAATACTATATGGAATTTGCACAGTGAAACAGTAGGTCTCATATTTGACAGTGTAAAATTAAGTAAACCTGATTTCTGTTCGATGATGCAACTACACAGTCATAGGTTTTGCTTTATGAAAAAGCCGAGTCATGATTTTGGTATCTTAAGTTTCCTCTGCTTTTCCAAACCTGCATTAACTGATCAACTATGTTCAGTTCTACTAATAATGATTCACTCTGGGTTCTACGAAATGCTTCTACTTTTCAATTTTATTATGAAATAGTTTGAAAACGAAGTCTGTCTATAATATTTTCCACTGGCAGAAGAGCTGCAGGTGCATTTGCATTAATCTTTAGAACAAAAAAAAGTCAACGCTGCACCAAGAGGCTTATAAAGGGCAAAAAGAGAGTATTTACAACTATTGAGCTGGGTGAACAAGTGTTGAGATGATACCAGTTGTTTGTTGCATTTTATTTTAAAAAACTGTTCTAATCTTATGTTCTTCACACCAGTGCTAATGATAGAGAAATCTGGTCTTGAAATCAGGTGTGAAAATTTGATACGTGTACTCCAGGGGTGGGGAACCGTTTTTCTGTCAGGGGCCACTGACCCACAGAAAAATCCATCAAGGGCCACACACAAGCCAAAAAAAACAAAACCAAAAAAACCCCTCTTCACTCAACCTACCTATATTCAGGGCCATATTCATTTTTCTGGAGGCTTGAGACGGTAAGATGGTGGGCACCCCCTGGGCTCCAGGGTGGGGCAAAAGTGAGGGGTTCAGAGTGCCTGAAGGGGCTGCAGCTGAGGCATGGGATGGGTGCAGGAGGGAGCTCCAGGGTGGGGCCAAGGGTTTGGAGTGCAGGAAGGGGCTCAGGACAAGGTCTGGGAGGGAGTGATGACCAGCCAGCACTGTTCCCATATGAATGGGGGGAGACAGGGGAACTGCAGCCCCCCACCCTCCCTAAAGGGTGCCTGGAGAGTAGAAGCCTGGGGCAGATCTAGCTGGAGGCGGAGGGAGCATGCCCCCAGCCAGACCTGTGCACCTGCCTGATGATTCTGTCTCTGTTCTGCATGGCTTAATGCATCGCCGAACACATGGGGGGGAGGGGAGCTGCAGTTCCCCTGACTCCCCCCATTCATATGGGAACAGTGCTGGCTGGTCATCACTCCCTCCTGCACCCATCCCATTTTGCTCCTCCCCCACACAACCTTACCTTGCTTTACATTACGGTAAGAGGAAGCAACACACCAGATTTTGTGGTCCTAGCTCTTACCTTTTAGGCCGAATTCTTTTTATGTAACCCCATATGAATCAGGGAGGGGCTTTGGCCTCTTCTGCCGCGCCCTGGAGGACTGAACCCTGACCTTGCTTTAAGTTATGAGAAGAGGAAGCTGCCTACTGAATTTGGTGGTTCTAGCTCTTACTATTTGGGAGGAGTTCTTGAATAAACAGACTCAGACAGACTCATTCTCTTGCTCACAGGCAAACAAACTCTCTCATATTGTAGATAACAACATTATGTGAACAAAAACTAGTAGATTGCGAGCGATTTCACGGACACTCCAGGATGCTTCATTTCGATTTGCAGTGCATAATTCCTACCACAAAAAATAAATAAATAAATAAAAGTATCAGCAGACAGCAGCTGTAAGCATCCTACCGCTGAGACTGAGTAGTCTCAGCATAATCCATAAACTGTAGGTGTCAATTCCAAGCTAAGACCAAAATAAAGTCTGGGCTTTTCCTGCACACAGTGTGGGTGTGTGTCAGCCTTACCTGAGGGAGCTCTCCCATCAAATAGTAGAACCCTTTGTTCTCTTGTCCAAGCAAGGCACTGGCTGGCAAGCGTACATCTTCAAAAAACAACTCTGCAGTGTCCTAAAAGTGGTTTTAAATAAAATCCCGGTGAGGTCAAACACTCAGGTCAAATCTTCAAATCCCGGTGAGGTCAAATCCCGGTGAGGTCAAATCTTCCTCAGATTTTCCTCTTCTCCAATTTTTAACTTCAACAGCCCAAATGACATATACTCACTGGAGGCTCTTTGCTTTCAATATAATTTCCACTCAACCGCAACTCAACCTTTCAGTCTAATTTAGAATATCCTGCTCTGGCAGTTAAAACTATGAATGGGGAACTATTACTATAGCTACCTTTGATCTTTACTGAGAATACCCCAGGGAATAACAAGTCCTTTTAGACTGCCTCAAAGTCCCACATATGGTAAGGCTTGTATGACTTACCTGTGCTTTCAAGCCTATTTTGTCTAGCTTGCGTCCTTTGACGAATCCTTTCATTCCATTCTCCACCAGAAAAAGGCTGATCCCATGGGCAGGGGAGCGGGCTTCACGGTTTGTAACAGCAACCACAATCACTAAATCACTCATCCAGCCATTAGTGATGAATACCTGTAAGAAAACCAAGACGGATTAAAGCTGCATGTTAGCTGGCAGGTAGCTAGAAAGAAGATTACAAAGTAGCAGTACACGAACTGTCACATCTTTCTACAAATGAACAGTATATAAGAGAAGAAAGCTGTAAATAAGTGTCCAAAAGGTTTAAAAAGTCCAGATGCATAAAACATGCGCTTCTGAACAGAGGCTATAAAGGAGATATGGGTTCGGGCGGCATAAGTTGGATCTGGACTATGAACACCCCAAAGTTAAAGAGTGCTAAGATCTGAGGGCTTGGTTTACTCTGACCCATTATAAAGAGAGAGGACAGATTAAGAAAAGGAACCACATTTGTATTTGTTTATTCCAAATATTCCTAAAGTTCAGAGGAATTTAAATTCAGATTTTTAATTCAGTCTCATCTCTATTATAAAGATTCATTTTTTATGAACAAGAATGTCAAATGAACATGCATATGACTTCTCTGTAAAGTTAAAATGGCAAGATATAAAATGGAAAATTATTAGGAGGTTCTTCATTACTATAGCACATCATTATAATTCTGTACAACATGCTGTCGACCCATATTTACTATTGCATGAAACACTGATGCATGCCAAAATGGGTAGAAACTTACAGTTGCCTTCACTGTATCGTATATTTTAAAAGTCAAATTCTCAAGGCGAACGACAGGCAGAACATGGGCACAGACATACCAAGTGTAAAAACTGCTCAGATGTCTTCCCATGCCAACTGAAAAAGGATGAACTGCCTTGTCTTGCCTAGGTTCAGGCATGCAATCAATTATCTAGTTAAATATATTTTACATACTTATGGACAAGTACACATAAACACTTACGGTTTTATTATTTTATTACTGCAGTGACCAAAAGCCACAATCTGGACAAGGCCCCACTTTGCTAGGCTCTGCAAACACACACAGATTTAGCCTATACATATGCCTAAAAGTAATAGGCAAGTCACATCAGGAAGAATCTTTGAAATGTACTGAAATCAAAATACTGTTACTACTTTGTGCTTTCATCCAAAGATTTCAAAGCATTACCATACAGGCAAGGATAATCACCACCACTTTACAAATAGGGAAACTGAGGCCTAGGGTGGTATAATTTTCTTAAAAGTAAAAAAGGGACTTAGTGGAAGAGGCAGGAACAGAATTCAACTCCCTGGGTCTCCCTTTTTAATTACTAAACTATGTGGTCAACTACAATTCATCATTTTTAAAACAAAATTTTACTAAACCAACCACCCCAATATTCCAAAGTACCAGGACTGAGCTGTAACTCTTAAGAGGTTTTTTGCTTTATAAGTTTTCAACTAACAGCAACACCATTTAAAAAATTTTTAGAATGACAATCCCCTACTTCAACCATCTTAATTGTTTATATTAGGGATTAAATGAAATGTATACACACTGTCAGCCTTATGGCACCTTGACATGTGGTTGGCATCTACTATTGAATTTATCCCATACACTGAACAATACGCTCACTGAATAAAGATTCAGTTTTTGTGATGAAGCGGTAAAGGCTTCTGTTTGTTTCCTTCAACCAACAGGGAACTGTGGGATGGCTATTCTGCTACGAATTCCACTGAACTAAGAAACAGTCTGGCCCTTGGCGATATTGTGCAGACTGACTATAACCAGTCAAGGAAAAGAGCAAAAGCTTAAGACCGGGCTGCTTTTTCATTCTATAATAAAAGCTGCAAAGAAAAGAGTCTGCTCCGCTGACTGACCCATAAATTGTCAGCATAAGTCCGATGGCTGGGGAACGTAAACTCTTCTATAAGATGTAATTGGTACAAAAGGAAAAACCAAGGGGTAGAAACACTACATGCTGTGAAAGCAGCTGTAAAATCAAGTAAATTCTCTCACTTACTAGATGAATTCAGTACCCAAGCACCATAAGTTAGAACACATCCATTCACATACCTTACTTCCATTGAGAATCCAATCACTTCCCTCCTTTTTTGCGTATGTCCGTATGCCTTGCAAATCACTAAAATTAATTGGCAAGAAAAGCAAGTTATTTAAGAGAACAAGCCAGCAGTGGCATGAAGTTTACATTTAAAAATTAATCCGTAGAATAAAATAATGGTGTGTGGCGCTCAGAACTCCTCGTGGATAGTGCTACGCACAACTGTAGTCAAAAACTAAAATAGGATTCACGGATCTGAAAAAGGGGCTAGAGAATATTATGGAAACCACAAGAGTGTTATATATATATACATGAATGGCGAACCTCCACATCTTCAGTGCAGCACATGTCACTACTTCACTTTCAAAGTGACATATCTGCTCACAGCAGAAGTACCATGTGCACAAATAACATCTATTAGCTCAGCAGCATCTTATGTTAACATGGTCCATCAATTTAGAGCTGCCCCAGAAAGCAGATCTGAGCTGCTCAGCTTGGCACCCTCCACATATGGCTAGAGGTGAGCTTACAGTTCTCATGCTGATAGGCTTTTGCGGTTGCTAAGACCAATAGACACACAGCACAGAAGGTGCAGCTCCCCGATTGTGCTTTGTGCTCCCTTCTGTTCAGCAGAGCAGACAAAAGCGAATGACCTTGAATCAGTAATCTCTGCTCAATAATCCTATTGTCTACACTTAGACTATATGAATGATAGCACCGGAACAAGAACTCTATCCTGTACACAATTCAGGGACAAGGAAATAGGCCCTCTTACGGAATTCAGAAAGCATTCTGTAGAGCAGCAGTGGCCAACCCATTAAACGAAGAGAGCCGAAACAGCGGCGGAAAAAACGAGAAGAGCCATACCAGAATTGTTGAGGGGGGAAAAAAAAAAAAGACACTGCCCCTTTAAAAACCACGGGTTAGGCTTTTTGGCCACATCAGGCTCCTGCCGGCTGATGCCATTTTGCCACGCCAGACAGCTCCCCTGCACCCAGTGAGCACAGGGAGCCGGGGGCCATTTGTAGGGGTGCATGGGGTGACTTTGCGAGCCGCACTTTCAGGGGTTATGAGCCACATGCGGCTCACGAGCTGCAGGTTGGCCACCCCTGCTATAGAGCAAGTCAGGGCTCCCTTAATGAGATATTACATTTCACATTAAATAATGTCTATGCATCTAGTAGGCTAGCGACTGTTTATGCAGAATCTGAAACAAATACAAACTCCTATTTGTCCCAGGACTGATGGCAAGATCATGAGTTTGGAACAGATAAAGTTTGAAATGACAAAGCTGTAAAACAGCAATACATAATTCAAGCTTATTTTTGTGGCTGTACCTATTCCGGGCTACTGCCTAATCGATACAGTGGTCATGTAACTGACACCTTTGGACTTTTTACACAGGGAAATTAGGTGAGCAACCTGTGTATAAAGCCTATCTTTTTTCACTTACCTGCCAGCCCCCGGTTCTGTCATGGCTATAGCACCAATACATTTGCCTGCAGACATTTCAGGGATAAACCGTTCAATCTGTTCTTTAGAGCCATAGTTTGCGATGTAAGGCATGACGATATCTGAGTGAAGGCTGAATCCTGGGCCAGTACAGTTAACATACATCCTTGAAGAGAAAAGAGTAAACTTTAGAAAAAAGTGTGACAGTAATTTATATGTTCATTTTTATACATTTAAAAAGCAGAGAATCAAACTGAAATAAACATACAATAAAAGCAGTCAAAACCCACTAACACAATTTTAACTTGTGACATCCACGTTCTTATTTATTTATAGCATGTACCTTCACTGCCAAACTAGTGGATCACACATCAGTCTGAAGAGAACATTTTCCCTTCTCTTTCAGCAGTCCTAAAAATATAATACTATTTAAACAAGCATCCTAAATATCTAAAGTAAGAGGCACCTATGCAATCTAAATAATCACTTCCTTGAACAGAAGAAAATATGACTGTCTGAACATGCTCTCTTTGCGATAGCAATCAGGAAATCATACAAATACATTTTTAAATAGTACCAATCCAGTTTTTGTTGCAGTGGTATTGTACTTACTGCTCCTCCCAGACCACTACTGAAGAGAGTAGATCTCCTCCAATTCCACCATGCTTTTCTGATATGTTGACACCCAGCAGTCCCTGTTGTCCAGCTTTTTCCCAGAGTTCCCTGCTCACCTGGCCAGCCTTCTCCCATCTGCAAAGGATACAGGAATAAGAAGTTAGTGGAATTCCCCCTTTGCTATTTGTGCTTTGTCACAGCTGCTGCTTTACACCCAAAAAGCTGCTACCAAGTTTCAGTGCTTAAGAATAAGACTTTCAGTCTCAGAAACCAACCAACAACATATGAGGTACCATTTAACATGTATTTTACTAGCTGGGGAGAGGTAGGCTCCTTGGACTCATGCAACGTACTTAGGGTCTGTAGTCTCCAAGTCTGTGCATTAATGATTAAGTTGCCACCACAGACTTACATACAGCAGGGCTACTCAACATGTGGCCCGTGGGCCTCATGCGGCCCATTTGTTTGCGGCCCACAGGTGGGAGCCAAACCAAAAAAGCAGTCAATAGAATGGTCTTCTGTCGATATGCATTTTAGTAGTTAAATTCCTGGACGGTCATTGGTCATTAAAAGTGCTGTCCTACGGGTGGAAATCGGGTAACTATCGCACTTTATTAATATCAGCAGAACTGACTTAAATGGGGCCTGCATGATGTGCAGTCTTGCCTTAATCTTTGTGTTCATGCCTGTCAGTGTGAAAGAAGCTATTTGCATATATTTGCATGTACATGCAACCACACTTACGTTGCGGCCCTTGGCATGTGCTGCGAGTATCATTGTGGCCCCCGGGGCTTCCAAAGTTGAGTAGCCCTGACATACAGTATGGTAGGTGGTAAAAAGCTAACTTCTGCTTCCAATTTATAATGTGCAATTTCCTTAACTGTTATAACTGATAAACTTGTGAACACTAAATAACTGATAAACTTGTGAACACTAGCATGGATTAATCGCTTTTAGTGGTATTTTGGTAAATGGATGTAAAATAGTTTGGTAAACTGACAGCATAGGAGCTTCTGGTGATTAACTAAGAAGGAGAACTGGAGCCTCATGACAGAGGTTTCCTATCTGTGGAACATTTCTCCCTCAGGCTCTATGCTAGAGATAGTTGGACGGCCTTCCAGCTATAGTGCAAGACTCATATTTTCAGCCAGGCATACTAGTTCAGAGGCCTTTTATCAGCTGCAACTGAAATGGATGTAAAGTGTAAGCAACAGACACTTCACTGACTAAGCAACATCAAAGCGACAGAATTTTGCAAAAGTAAGATCCATTACACGGCAAGACTCTGCATGTTCTCGAAGACAAATGTATGCACTAGGGATAAGCCAAGGCTTATCGGGTAGTCGAGTCACTACTCGACTAGTCACTTCCCCCGCTCGGTATCAGAGGAAGCAAGGGGGGAGGCAGAGCAGGAGCTGGTGCTGGGGGGAGCTGGCTTAAAAGGGAGGGGAATGGAGTGAGCAAGGCCTCAGGGAAGGGATGGGGCATGACCTCAGAGAAAGGGCAGGGGGTGGGGCAAAGGAACCCATCTTAAAAGCTGGTTCCCCCCAGCACTGTCTCTGCAGGGGCGCAGCGGGAGAAACGGTGCGAGCGGGGACTCAAGCAGTCCCCGCTCACACCGGGACCCCCCTGCTGCGCCTCTGCCTTTTAAATATAGCAAGAGCCCCGCGGAGCTCATGCTACATTTAAAAGGCAGAGGCACCGCCAGGATAGTGAGTGCCCCACCCCCGCCCCCTTATCAACTAAGCAAGTAGTCCACAGAAAATTCATCGACTAGCTGATCAGTCGAAACTGAACATCCCTAGCATGCACGGCTAGTTCTCCGGAAACCTTTCTTGGATCATCAGCTTAAATGTAAAGGATGAACCCATCTCCACTGTATGATTTCTTAGAGCAGTGGTCCCCAAACTAGGGGATCATGGAGGAATGTTCAGGGGAGTGTGGCAGGGTCAGACCAGGCCCCACCGGGGGTGGAAAGGAAGCACCCCCGAGCCCTACTTTGCTCTCAACTCTGCTCCAATCCTGCTCCTGGATACAACCCCATCCTGGCCCCACCTCCACTTCCGGCTCTGCTCCCAGCCACTGTCCATCCTCCAGCCCCAGCCCCAACCGCAGCTCCACTCCCAGCCCCCAATGCACTCCCAGCCTTGGCCCCTGGCTCCCAACATGGCGGTGCCTCCAGCCCTGACCATGACTCCCCTCCCAGCCATAGCTATGGGGAAGGGGACAGACAGATAACATTACGGGTAAGGAAGCAGTCTGGGGACCACAGTCTTAGAGAGACATGCACAGGTGGGGCTGTCTTTTTCATTTGGCTTTGCAGACACATTTTCCTGTACGTGTTTCTCTTGGCCCCCGTTGCCGTGTGAAAGGATCCCTGCTAACGAGAGAAAGAAACCAATCCATCTTTACAGAGAAGGGGAACGAGACAGTCCACAAAGCACTGTTAAACACACAAAACACAGTTAAACAAAAATCTTTCTTCTAATCTCTTTCAGGTATTCGAGCAGCGGATCTTACTTATCACAGTAAGAAGGGGAAGTTATTTTAGACACAAGAATGATTTTAAGTGGATGGTGTTTTATATTCTCTATTTGGTTTGGTTGAATGGCATCAGGCACACCGACAGGAGGCAGCAAAGCAACTTAAAAGGGCCTGAAGCCCCCCTCCAAGCCACCACTGCCAGAAGCTCAGTGGGGCTAAGACAGGTTGCCTGCTGGCCCTTGCTCTATGCCGTTCCTGTGGCCCCGGGGGGGGGGGAGGGAGAGGAGTGGTCTCCATGTGCTGCCCCTGCCCTAACGATGACTCTTCATCTCCCATTGGCTGGGAACTGCAGCCAATGAAAGCTGCGGGGGCAGTGCCTACAGGCGGCAGCACGTAGAAACCCCCTTGGCTAGGAGATGCTGCAAGGGCTATGGCAGTCACTTTTGGGAGCCACCCAAGGTAATTACCAACCTCCTCGCTCCCTCCTGCCACAGCCCTGAATCAGCACCCAAACTCCCTCCTAGAGCCCACACCTCCATTCTCTCCCCGCACCCAACCTCAGCCTGGTGACAGTGAGTGAGGATGGGGTGGGGGGGAGAGCAAGCCCTGGAGGGAGGGGAATGGAGTGAGCAGGGTCTCAGGGAAGGAACGGGATGGGGCGTGGCCTCAGGGAAAGGGGCGGGGAAAGGTCTTTGCATTTGCATGATTACACCATTGGCAACCCTAACTGGCTGGCATGCAGAATCCCAGGCTGTGCTGACAGCTTGCTGGGAACCAATCAGCACAGGCGCAAAAAACGTCAGGCGGACCATGTCTACAGTTTGTACAAGCAGGGGGGCCCACCGATTGTTCTTCCCCAGAGCCCGGAATTGTTGTTGGCAGGCCTGAACAGCATCACTCAGTAACTATACATGGAAGAAGAGAAGCTATATTAAGCCCCAGGGAAAGCAATATTTTTACTTGTGTTTGTACAGGTCTTATCTGATTGGGGCCCTCGTCTATGAGCAAGGCCCCTGAGTGCTACGGCAATACAAATAATAAATATTATTTGGTTGTGAGGGTTTGTTCTATTCTCTCTCATATTTATCTTCTGGAGATTGTACAAAAACAGAACAATTATTTCAGGCATAAGAGAGACATTCCAGGTGGAGATGGAGAGAAGAGAGGGAAGGAATGGAATAGATGTGAACATGTGAAATATATTAAATTCACCTTCTTGTTGTTTGCTTTCCCAGTACATGATTAACACAACTGCTTAAATTTTTAGTTGGAAGATGCTCCATATTGGAGAATGGGATCTATATCCTGTTTATGGTTTTGCAAACACACACTATAGCCCTAGAAAGAACAATCACCGTATCTGGAGTATAGCTAACCAGCTAAATTTAAGTGGAAGGATGCCATACCATATTTCATCCCCTCACCCTCACTTCCAGAATTGAAAACAACTGTTTGATATTAATTTGCTGAGTCTCAATTATCTTGAAATTAATTATGAAACGAAACTGTTGTCCTAGATTTAGAACAACCGTACGCATTTTATTGCAAACAATTTTCAAAACAGCAATTTGGACTAGGAGATTACAAAACTAAAATATACCGAAGATCGTGCCTGAAACAAGGTAGTTCCATTTAGGGATGTAAGAGCATAGCCATCTAAATGGGTAACCGGTTACACAAACGGCTCCCAGTCCAACTCCCGGGGAATCGCCTGCTGCCCCGGGCTCCTGCTGCCTGGGCAGCAGCGTGGAGCAGCAGGCAGGAGCCGGTATACACGGGGAGCTGGCTTAAAAGTAGGGATATTAAATTTAATCAACGAATCGACTAGTCGATGGAATTTCTATCAACTAGTCAATTAGCTGATAAGGGGGGAGCCGCAGCCGGGTTAGCTCCCAGGCCCAAAACTAACCTCGCTGCAGCTCTGCCTTTTAAATGTATTAACAGCCAGAAACAAGAGGCTGGCACTGGGAGGGTCTGCTGGTGGGAGATTCTAAGGGGTGTGAGGCTAGCACTGGGGTGTTTGGGATGGGGAGCTGGTACTGGGGGGGCTCTGAGGGTGGGAGGCTGGCACTGGGGGGGGTTGGGTGCAGAGGATTCTGGGGTCAGTGGCTAGCCGGTGGGGGGGAGGGTAGTGGAGGGGTGGCGGGCTCTAGGGGTAGGGGGCCAGCGCGTAACCCAGCCCCGACCCCCAGAGCCACTGCAAAGAGCTAGCTTCCGCTGTGGCAGCCACCCACCACATGGCGACTGCTGGAGCTGAAGCCAGCTGTTTGCGGTAGTTCTGGGGGCTGGGGCTGGGTTACGCGCTGGCCCCCTGCCCCTAGAGCCCCCCCTCCCCCCCACTACTCTCCCCCCCACCGGCTTTTGGCGGACCAGTAACATTTTATTTGCATATTCATCATTTGTACAATATGCAAATAAAATGTTACTGATCCGCCAAAAGCTTGAGAATGGGTTTGCCGGTCCACAGTATAAAAAAGGTTGGGAACCACTGTTCTACAGTGTTGAAGATCCTGGTCTATGACAGAGACTCTTAAGTACTACTACAATGCAAACAATAAACAACAACGGCTCGATATCAGGTTGGTGGTAGGTTTCTAGCAGAGTGCCCCAAGGATCAGTTCTAGGACTGGTTTTATTCAACATCTTTATTAATGACCTGGATGAGGGGATGGATTGCACCCTCAGCAAGTTCGCAGATGACACTAAGCACTTTTCCCCCCCACACAAATATAACCATTACTTTTTTTTTCTTCTTCCTTCAAATGTGTGATGTAGGAGCTATGCAATCCAGAATATACACATCTTAACACAATCTTTTAAGATTAAAATACATTTTACAGTTCACCTGTTGTTTTCAGAACATCATTCCCATAGAGTTCTGAGAGACAGCCTGGAATTAGGAGGCAACAAAATATTTGAACCATATCTTACTCTGCATGAAAAGGAACCACTGCTTCCTGGAAGAACTTCCTCACGCTTTCCCTGAAGATATCATGATCGGACGAGAAGATCCTCCGAGTTCCAATATCCATTAACGTTTTAGCCGAAGAGGTTTCTAGACGTACTGATCCATGATTTTCAGTTTGCAGATACCTGAAATGAAACAGCCCGAGCAGTTGTAAGGAATGCTGCCTAACGCTTTTCTAAGCAGTGAATGCTTATCTTGGTCAAGGACTTGTGGGCCTTCCAAAGTAACATAGGACCAGAAGTAACTCCTCAGTCATCAAGTCCTGACTCCTGGTATAGCAGGCAAGCCCAGCATATAATTCTGGTAATACATTTTCAACATAAAACCTTAACAGACATGCACATTTGTCCACATCACAAAACCATGATGCTACTTAACATAACTGACAGCCAGAAAAAAAAACCCCAAGATTTGGTACAGCAAGAGATGTTTCAGGTCAACTTTGGACATGCATTTGGCCCAGCTGCACAGACAGCCTTAAATGAACTATTTCAAAAAACACACTGAGACAGGGTCAAGATCCAGCAGTGATAGTCCTTCACTTTCAAATTCAATCAATACCATCAGCCTTCAAAATTAAATTACAAATAAAGCTGAATAGTTAAACTTTGCTGCTTCTTTTGCCACCCCAATTGTCTATAAAATCTCATATAAGCCACACCAAATAAACAAACACCCAGGCATACCTAGGGATGTAAGCAACTAGCCAACTCCCCAGTTAGCATGTGCTTATTGGGTAGTTGAATAGTGACTTGACTAGTGGCAGCCTCTATCAGAGGGAGGCAGCAAGGGGGGGCAGGGGAGCTGGCTTAAAAGCCGGTCGTCCCCACCCCCCACCCCCACAGCGTTAAAAAATGAGCCGCAGATATCCATGGCCATGTAAGTGGATAGCTGCAGATTTTCAGGGCTCTAACCATAACATTCACCTGTTTGCTCTGAGCATGAACTCCACTTCCCTCTTCCCTTTGGGGTGATTCTACAAATCTCTCTAACTTTAAAAGTACCACTTTTAAATGCCAACTCTGGCAATGGCAGCTGCTCTGATGTGTATTCAGAACATTAAA
Source organism: Pelochelys cantorii (assembly GCA_032595735.1). Lineage (NCBI taxonomy): Eukaryota > Metazoa > Chordata > Testudines > Trionychidae > Pelochelys > Pelochelys cantorii. Next base: position 68,559,806 of record CM064332.1, read on the forward strand.
TCCTGTAACTAGCTTCAAGACTGGGCTTGCTAACCTCATGGAAGGAACTGTATGATGAGATTGCTTTCAAATGGCATCTGATCGCATCTGATCTGCAGTCGATCTGTTTAACAGCGAGCAGCAAACATCTCCAATGGCCAGTGAGGAAACACTAGAAGGGGAGGGCTTTGAGTTACTACAGAGAATTCTTTCCATGTATCTGGCTGATGTGGGTCTTGCTCATCATCCTATTTGGGGCTGGGAAGGAGTTTTCCCTGGGATCAGATTGGCAGAGACACAGGGTGAGTTGGTGGGGTTTTGTTTTTTTTGACTTCTGCCATCATGGGTCACTCTGCTGGTTTCAACTAGTGTAAATGTGGATTCGCTTGAAGTCTTTAAATCATGATTTGAACATTTCAGAAACTGAGCCAGAGGTGAGGAGTCTATTACAGGAGTGGGTGAGGTTGTGGCCTGCAATGTATCAGTGGTCACCAACCAGTAGATCAGGATCTACTGGAAGCTCCTGGAGCCTTTTACAGGCGATCCTGACTGGTTAACTAATGAGTAATTTACTAGTCGAGTACTTGATGGAATTTCCATTGACTAGTCGATAACCACTTCGTCCTTCCTCAGGGCTCTTGTACATTTCAAAGGAGGAATGAGGAACTCCGCAAGCAGGCCAGGGCAAGCAGAAAATCCCGCTGACTCCAGATTCCATGAGGGCGCTTACGCTATGCGAGGCCACATAGGTGCGCAGCTTAGAGGGACTCTTGCTCTCGGTTACACCCAGCATCCCCCCCCCACACACACCTATAGCTGCTGGTGGTCAAGGGGAGCAGCACGGGGGTAGTAGGCTTTATCGGGGGAGGGGGGAAAGCACTGGCTTCCGCCCACCCTCCTCTCCCACATGTAAATGTGTAATCGACATAGCTTAAAAAAAAAGAGGTTACACATTTACACAAATACATGTTAGTTCACATCCCTAATTGTTACTGTAAAATTGATGTTACATGAACTGTTTTGCATAAAGCAACTCTGTGTTATGCAAATTCATAAGCCAATTTTCATAAAGCATGGAAGGGGCCTCACACCAGGGGCAGGCAAAATACAGCCCGGCCTGCCTCCTTCCCATGGCCCAGCAGAAGCCTCAGGCAGGCTACTGTCTGCCGCGTTCCCACACACCACTCAAAGCATCAGTCATTCTCCCCTGGTCTCCCCACCAACAGGAAGCGCAAGGGGAACTGACGGGAGAGATCTCCCGTCGACACACCGCAGCGAAGACACCAGGGTAAGTAGAGCTAAACATGTAGACTTCAGCTATGCTATTCATGTAGCTGAAGTTGTGTAGCTTGAATGGAGTGTGTCTCCCCCCCAGCATGGTGCTGACCTGCCCTGAGGGACAGAGGCTGTATTCTTCACCATTTATGGGATGGTCTCAAAGATCTAACAGGTCTTTTAATTCACTCTTTTCTATGATCCTAAATCACAGAATTTAAAAAGAAGATGTTGGTGTGTTACCCACAACTATGTTTTCAATAAAGATTTACCAATTGTATTTTTTTATACTCTGCTTTTAGGCACATGGGGGTGTGTGTGTACAGAACTCCAGGTGGGCACACTCAATAGTTGAATTATAGAAATGAAAATCTCATCAAATACCCTGGGGACAAACCTCTTGCAGAATCTTTGGGTGAGATACAATCTGATTCTGACTGTGAAATAGCATAGTTTGCATGGGTGTAGCTTTGTCATGATCGGAAATTGCTATGCTGGAAGTATCTGGACCAAAGGTCACAGCTTCTTTCCTTCTAAAGAACTGCCTCCAAATTAGGGATGTTAAAATGCTTTTAATTAAGTAAACGCGTGCACCGGCTCCCCATGCTCACCAGCTCCCACCTGCCCTCTTCCCCCTCCCCCCCAGCACTGCTGCCCCTGATCTAAAGACAGCAGGATGGGGCGGGGGGCTTGGGGGAGGCAGGCGGCTCCCAGGAGCCAGTGTGCATGGGAAGCCAGCTCCTCCCATGTACTGGGATCCTGAGTGTAACCGTGTACACAGTTACACTTTCACATCCCTACTTCACATGGCATTACTGCACAGAGCCTGTTAAAATTCCCACCGTTATCTTAATTCCTGACAAAAGAATCAGACAGGCACTCCACAAGCAGATACCATTTGCAGCAGAGCTCAAATTGAGCTCTTCCAGATGTAGGGCAATTTCGGATCTCGGTGCGGTTTTCACAGCTAGGCCAAATCCAAATCTATCCAAAACCAGGGGGAGCCCAGATTATCCCAAGACAAACCCCAATCCAAGCGTTCCCAAAACCTGGGAGAACCCAGATCCCAGCATTACTCTTATTTCCCTTAATATACCATTATGAGTGGCCCTCTTCTACAGAAGCTGTACACGCTACACATCACCCATGCACACTACACAGAGCGCGCACACACGGTACACAGGCAGTACACACAGCGCACACTGTACCATGTATACACACGATGTACACATAGTATAAAAATACATATGCAGACAGAGCAGTACACTCTGCATGCAGTATTGCGCACACACTAGGGATGTAAGGGAGCAGTCGACTAGTGAAGTTGATTACTTGCATTCCCCCCTTGCTGTCTCTGTATCAGAGGCAGCAAGTGGGGGAGGGGGGTAGCAGGAGCTGGTGCTGGGGGGAGCCAGTTCCCCCCGGCACCAGCTCCGCAGTGCCGCCTGTCTCCCCCCTACCCCTCACTGTTGCCTCTATCAGAGACAAGGAGGCAGGGGAAACAAAGAGGAGGCCTCCTGGATGCAAGCAGGTGCCTGCTTTGAAATACAGAAGAGCCCCCACTTTGTGCATTTCAAAGCCACTGAGTCCAAGGTCAGCAGGAGACTCAGAGTCCCCCACTGACCCTGGGCTCCATGTTAGGCTGCCACTAGGAGCCCAGGGTCAGCTGAGGAGTCTCCAGCTGACCCTGGGCTCCACAGCAGCTGCCCCTTTAAAACGCAGCGTGGGTGCTGGGGAAGTGCCGCGGGGAGCCCGGGATCAAATGGGGAGCCCCCAGCTGCCCCCGGGCTCCACAGCTGCCCCTTTGAATTGCACAGAGGCAGCCACTACACAGCTGACCCTAGTTTGGTCAGGGACCCAGCAGGAGGAGGGACTGAGACGAGCTGCCCCCCCCCCCCACGTTTTAAATTGCAGAGCCACCATAGAGCTTGGTCCTGCCATGAGTCAGGACTGAGCCGGCTGCCTTCTCCTAGAGACTGATCACTGATCGAGTGGTCAATCGACTACTCGTTTAGTAAAATAACCTAATTTTAACATCACTAGCGCACACACTACTGTGTGCACGCACTCAGAGCACACACACACAATACTGTGTACATGCACAGTAGTGCACACACATCCAGCACCCACTGTACTTTGCGCACACACAGAGCACACAGCAGTACTGCACGCACACACATCCAGAGCACATGCACACAATATTGTGTAGACACACAGTACTGCGCATGTACACACCCAGAGCACATGAACAGTACTGTGCACTCACCCAGAGCACACACACACACTAGTGTGCACACACTCACAGTACTGCACACGCACACCCCGCATAGAGTACAGCGCGTGCACACCGAGTACAGCACACACACACCCAGCACAGCGCGTTCACACCAAGTACAGCACACACACACACACACACACACACACACACACACACACACAGAGTACAGTGCGCGCACACCCAGCACAGCGCGTGCACACCAAGTAGAGCACACACACACACACACCCAGCACAGCGCGTGCACACCAAGTACAGCACACACACAGAGTACAGTGCGCGCACACCCAGCACAGCGCGTGCACACCAAGTACAGCACACACACACACAGTACAGAGCGCACACACACACGCACACACACAGAGTACAGCACGCGCACACCCAGCACAGCGCGCGCACACCAAGTACAGCACACACACACACAGTACAGAGCGCACACACACACACACACAGTAGAGCGCACACACACACACACAGTAGAGCGCACACACACACACACACAGTACAGAGCGCGCACACACACACACACACACAGTACAGAGCGCGCGCACACACACACACAGTACAGAGCGCGCGTGCGCACACACACACACACACACAGTACAGAGCGCGCACGCGCACACACACAGTACAGAGCGCGCGCGCGCACACACACACACACAGTACAGAGCGCGCACACACACACACACACACACAGAGTACAGAGCGCGCGCGCGCACACACACAGTACAGAGCGCGCGCGCGCGCGCACACACACACACACAGTACAGAGCGCGCGCGCGCACACACACAGTACAGAGCGCGCGCGCGCGCGCACACACACACACACACAGTACAGAGCGCGCACGCACACACACAGTACAGAGCGCGCACACACACACACACACACACACCACAGAGCGCGCACACACACACACACACACACAGCACAGAGCGCACACACACACACAGACACAGTACAGAGCGCGCGCGCGCACACACACACAGCACACACACACACACACACACACACACACACAGCACAGAGCACACACACACACACACAGCACAGAGCGCACACACGCACACACACACACACACAGCACAGAGCGCGCACACGCACACACACACACACACAGCACAGAGCGCGCACACACACACACACACACACACACAGCACAGAGCGCGCACACACACACACACACACACACACAGCACAGAGCGCACACACACACACAGACACAGTACAGAGCGCGCGCGCGCACACACACAGCACACAGCACACACACACACACACAGCACAGAGCGCACACACGCACACACACACACACAGCACAGAGCGCGCACACACACACACACACACACAGCACAGAGCGCGCACACACACACACACACACACACACACAGTACAGAGCGCACACACGCACACACACACACACACAGCACAGAGCGCGCACACACACACACACACACACACAGCACAGAGCGCGCACACACACACACAAACACACACACACACACAGTACAGAGCGCACACACACACACACACAGTACAGAGCGCGCACACACACACACACACACACACAGAGCACAGAGCGCACACACAGCACAGAGCACACACACACACACACACACACAGTACAGAGCGCACACACACACACACACAGTACAGAGCGCACACACACACACACACACACACACACACACACACACAGTACAGAGCGCACACGCACACACACACACACAGCACAGAGCGCACACACACGCACACACACACACAGTACAGAGCGCACACGCACACACACACACAGTACAGAGCGCACACGCACACACACACACACACACAGCACACGCACACACACACACACACAGCACACACACACACACACACACAGCACACACACACACACACACAGCACAGAGCGCACACACACACACAGCACAGAGCGCACACACACAGCACAGAGCGCACACGCACACACACACACACACACACACAGTACAGAGCGCACACGGACACACACACACACACACAGCACAGAGCGCACACGGACACACACACACACACACACACACAGCACAGAGCGCACACACACACACACACACACACACACACACACACAGCACAGAGCGCACACACACACACACACACACACACACAGTACAGAGCGCACACACGCAGCCCCGGGCCTTTCTTTCGCTGACCGCCCCGCGGGAGGCCGAGGCCGAGGCCGCTCTAGGGCTCCCGGCCCGGGACGCTCACCTGGCCGACGCGCGGGCCCCCAGGGCGCCAAGCGGCCGCAGGGTCACGCTGAGCAGCCGCCGCGCCGCCATCTCGCCGGGCCCAGGACACCCACTGCGCCGGCCCGCGCGCTGCGGCGCCCCCTACTGGGCAGCGCGGGCACCGCCTGAGCCTGTCACAGCGACACGGCCTTCCGCTTCGTGTGCAACAGCCAGCCCCGTACACCGCCCTCTGCCTCGTGTGCGACAGCCAGCCCCGTACACCGCCCTCTGCCTCGTGTGCGACAGCCAGCCCCGTACACCGCCCTCTGCCTCGTGTGCGACAGCCAGCCCCGTACACCGCCCTCTGCCTCGTGTGCGACAGCCAGCCCCGTACACCGCCCTCAGCCTCGTGTGCGACAGCCAGCCCCGTACACCGCCCTCAGCCTCGTGTGCGACAGCCAGCCCCGTACACCGCCCTCAGCCTAATGTGCGACAGCGAGCCCCGTACACCGCCTTCAGCCTCGTGTGCAACAGTCAGCCCCGTACACCGCCCTCAGCCTAATGTGCGACAGCGAGCCCCGTATACCGCCCTCTGCCTCGTGTGCAACAGCCAGCCCCGTACACCGCCCTCTGCCTCGTGTGCGACAGCCAGCCCCGTACACCGCCCTCAGCCTAATGTGCAACAGCGAGCCCCGTACACCGCCTTCAGCCTCGTGTGCAACAGTCAGCCCCGTACACCGCCCTCAGCCTAATGTGCGACAGCGAGCCCCGTATACCGCCCTCTGCCTCGTGTGCAACAGCCAGCCCCGTACACCGCCCTCTGCCTTGTGTGCAACAGCCAGCCCCGTACACCGCCCTCAGCCTAATATGCGACAGCGAGCCCCGTACACCGCCTTCAGCCTCGTGTGCAACAGCCAGCCCCATATACCGCCCTCTGCCTCGTGTGCAACAGCCAGCCCCGTATACCGCCCTCTGCCTCGTGTGCAACAGCCAGCCCCGTACACTGCCCTCAGCCTAATGTGCGACAGCGAGCCCCGTACACCGCCTTCAGCCTCGTGTGCAACAGCCAGCCCCGTATACCGCCCTCTGCCTCGTGTGCAACAGTCAGCCTCGTATACCGCCCTCTGCCTCGTGTGCAACAGCCAGCCCCGTACACCGCCCTCTGCCTCGTGTGCAACAGTCAGCCCCGTACACCGCCCTCAGCCTAATGTGCGACAGCGAGCCCCGTACACCGCCTTCAGCCTGGTGTGCAATAGCCTGCCACATACACCGCCCTCTGCCTTGATTGCAACAGCCAGCTCCATACACCGCCCTCTCCCTGGTGTGCTACAGCCAGCCCCCTACACTGTCCACCGCTGGTGTGCAACAGCCAGCCACATACACCACCCTCCACCTGGTGTGCTGCAGCCAGCCACGTACACCAACACTGCTTGCTGGGTAGCATGTTTACCAATACTGCCAGCTGAGTGGTATGCAACAGTCACCCGTGCACATTGCGGGGTGCTATGCAACAGCTACACCTACACCAACACCACCTGCCAGCTGTTATGCAACAATCAGCCACATACACCAACACCACTATCCCGGTAGTATGCAAGAGCCAGTCAGTTACGACGACATCACCCGCCCTGTAGTATGCAATAGCCAGCCATGTATATTGACACCGCCAGCCGGGTGGCGTTCAACAGCCAATCACGTATACTGCCTACTGACTGGTGTGCAACAGCCAGCTATGCACACCAACACCGCCAGCTGGTTGGTGTGCAACAGCCAGCCACAAACACCAACATTGCCTCCTGGTGTGCAACACCCAACCATGCACACTGACACTGATGGCTGGTATGCAATGCCCAACCATGCAGAGCAACATTGCTCGCTGACTGGTGTGCAACACCCATCCATGCACACCGACACCACTCCCCAACGTTAAACACCCAGCCATGCACACTGATGCTGCCAGCTGTTGCACAATGTCTAGTGTAACCCACACACCTAGTGTGGTTATGAGTAGTGCAAGTGGCACCTAGACCACTGCAACAGTTAAGATCAAGAGACCTCTACAGCATGGGCTGGGAGCCAGCTGGCTTTTAGCTCAGAGGGTAGGGACTCTTATAGCCAGCTCCCAAGGTCCCAGATTCAAATCTGCCTTGGTGGTGGTTACACTAGCAACACACAGAAACACTACCTGCTAGCATGTAACAACATGCCCACACCTGCACTGCCTATCAATGAGCAATACACACGTCCCTACAGCTCCTGTCATGTGGATGTCATAACCACAATACACCCACAGTACGCCCTGAGCCCCAGAACACCTCTATCTTCTACCAGTGTGCAACATATACATTTACAGCCTCACTCTGAATCAAAACACACTACTTACCTCTGAGAGAGTGTGCAGCACACCCAGCCACATATCTCACTACCTGAGTTGGAAGCAGACACGCTAATCAGCAATGCACAATACACACACCTTGCCAGAACAGGTAGCATACACAGCCGCACGCATCCCCTTGCAAGTGTGCAGTGCACAAATATACACATCCTTACACCGTATCATGATGATACCTTCTTGCCTGCATAGGCAGCAGGCAAACAGAAAGAATGCATCCCAGCACATAGTATCTCTTTGCCAGAGTATGCAGCATGCAATCACAGATTAATCTCTCCTGCTGACTCGTTTCCTTCCCCATTCTTTGTATTAATTGGGAATTGTTCCATTTTGTCTTTTGAAAGGTTTGCCAAGAGCTCCTGGGTTCACCTTGCTGCCAGACCCTTTAGCTCTAATTTATGATCTCTTGGGGCTTGTTGGCTTGTTATTTCTGATGCTTGAGCTGAACATTTTTGGAAATCTGGCCACTTCATTTAAGTGCCTAAACGGGAGCTGTTAGGTGCTGAGTACTGTGGAAAACCTGGCCCCATGTGTTTTGTATTTTATTTATTTCATTGTATGGCACATAGACATGCTCCTTGACAGGCGGTTTATAAATGTGTTTCATTACAGTGTCCCCTTGGACCACATTATAGTTCCAGAAATGGAGCTGGAACGTATGTTAATTCACTTACTAAAAGCTTTTCAGTTAAATAAGTGTATGCCTCTCTCCTGATTGTGTGTCTCCAAATCCGCTGCAATATCAAGCAAACAAAACACTGAGAGGCATTTTTCTAACAATTACTCCTGCAGAATAAAAGACTTCTACTTGCTAAAGCCTCAGGCACAATAGGGATCCATGTAATCAAGTGCACTGCAGACTTTTGGAACTACAAATCCTTTCTAATACCTCTAAGACTATAAGAGGCTTATAATAAAACATATGTATATTGCTTGTAATGTAAATATTTTTAAACTTTACATTGTTACACTGAGATTTAATGAGGAAAGGAGGAGAGTCAGGGGGCGAGACACCCAAAGGGGAGAAGAAAAGAATAAGAGTCACATGGGGAAAGGTTTTTTGTTTTACGTTATCCTGAAATGAAATTGTTTCAGGCAATTAGAGTACAAAGGTTCTGTCACCTTGCTGAGACATCACACAACACGTATTCCTCAGATAAAGAATACCTGGCCAGCAGAATCAGCTCTTGGGGCCCTGTTTTGAGGAATTTTAAACTGAAAAGAAAAAACACATCTTTTGTTTTATAAAAGAGAGCAGTTAACCCTTTTTCTTGTGAAGAGAGCAGTGGTATCATAGAAAAATGTGGCTGGAAGGACATTGAAAAGTTATCAAGTCCAGCCCCCTGCACGAAGGCAGGGCCAAATAATCCTCAATTTACCATCCTTGACAAGAACTTCTCTAAGGTACGTCTACACTGCACAGCTATTTCTGGACACTGGAGATATCTGAAATACCTATCCTACATCTACACAAGCTGCCCGTTTTTTTAAATATTTGTCAAAATAACAGGCATGCTATTTCGCCATCCTGGCAAACTTAATTGCACGAGGGATAAGGGGTGGCTTGAAATAGTGCATTATTTTGAAATTTGGCACTGTGTAAACGCACCATATTTCAAAATAAGCTAATTTGAAATAAGATCTGCAATATGCATAGCACAAATTGTGTATCTTTATTTTGAGTTTAGGGTGCTGTGTAGATGCACTGTAACCTGTTTTAAAAGCTTCTAGTGATGGAGATTCCACAACCTTCCTCGGAAGTCTATTCCAGAACTTAACTAATCTTATAGTTAGAAGGGTTTTTTCTAAGATTTAACCTAAATCTCCATTGCTTTAGATTAAGCCCTACCTTCAGTGGTCATGGAGAGCAACTAGAACAGCCCTTAACATATTTGAATACTGTTATCAGGTCCCCCTGTAAGTCTTCTTTTCTCGAGACTAAACATGTCCAGTTTTTTAACCTTGACCTCAGAGGTCAAGATTTCTAAACTTTTTATCATTTTACAGTAGTTGCTTTTTGCTGGACTGTCTCCAATTTGTCCACATCTTTCCTGAATTGTGGCATCCCGAACTGGACACAGTGCTTCAGCTGAGGCTTCTTCAGTGTTGAAGGGAGCAGGACAGCTACCTCCCATATCTTGCATACAACACAACTGTTAATACACTCCAGAATAATATTACTAATATTAGCCTTTTTTTTGGCAGTGCATCATGTTGTTGACTCGTATTCTCTTTGTGACCCACTATAACCCCTGATCCTTTTTAGCAGTACTACCACCAAGCCAGTTATTCCCCTTTTGTAGTTGTACATTTGATTTTTCCATATGTCTACGCTGCAGAGTTTTTTCAGAAAAATGGCTGTTTTTCCGAAAAACTTCACTTACGTCCACACTGCAATCGCGTTCTTTTGAAAAAAAATTGAAAAAACAGAGGGGTTTTTCCGACATTGGTAAATCTCTTTCTACGAGGAAGAAGCCTTTTTCCGAAAGTGCTCTTTCGAAAAAAGGCGTGTGCTGACAAGGAAGAGGGAATTCTTTCAAAAGAACAGGAAAGAGGAAAAAGCACAGGTGCCCTGGTGGCCACTCTGCCCATAGTAATCACAGCTTACATGTGCGATAGCATCCGTTCAGTGTGGACGCTATCTTTCGAAAAAGCAGATCACTTTTTCGATGTGCTTTTGTGTGTGGACACTCTCTTTCAGAAGAAGGTTTTTCAGAAGATCTCTTCCGAAAAACGGTTCTTCCGAAAGACATAGCTTCAGTCTAGACATAGCCTCAGTGTCAGAATAAATAGCTTCCTAATGAGGGTGTTGCACAACAGTTGTGTAAAGGAGCTGAGAGAATGGTACTTTCAGGAAGTGTTTGATGAGAGAAGACAATATATATTGAAGAAGAAGGCATAGAGGCTGAATGTTGCACTTGGTTCTCTATTTCTCTGTGCTCACACAGTGAACAGAGTTCGGGGTGCTGGACAGCTGCCGAGCCATAATAGTATGTCTAATCCTGTTTAATCATGTGTATTTAATCCAGAGGCAGCCAATGGGATCCTGCTTTGGAAACTGACATGCATCACCCACCAGAATTGAACATTTGTCAATTAAGTTTCATAAAGACAATGATGATAATTATTAATCATAATAATTTCTAGGGAGGCCGACTTTCATTATTTTATCACGAGTCTCACGATATTTGGTGATTTTCTTCAGGCCCCAGCTCCTGGATGACATTAGACTCTAAGCTTTCCTTTTAAAACAAACAAAAAAATAAAAAACCCATGACCCAACAGACTCAAACACGATAAGGTGAAGAAGAGTTGTGCTTTCCCTCCCTCAGAATCGCGTGATTTTCAAACAAGTCTCATGTCCAACTTGTGATTTTTTTTTGAATTCTTGAGATTGGCAATACTGTATTTACATTGCAAGTCTAGAAGCACCTTTTGTGTCACTGTGTGTACGTATGCAGACTAAGAGCCACTCCCCGGCTTGAAGAGCTTACGCTGTAAAGACACAAGATGGACAAAGGAAGCATCTTTGCTCCTAGACAGCAAGAGGGTCCCCTGAAACCAGATCCAGCCTTTCGTTTGGCCCATCAGAGTGACTCTGCCCTCCTCTCTGCTGGGGCCTGCGCTGTAAGGCTAACCCTGCTACCTGGCTCCCACTCTACTCTGTGCTCCATTGCCCAGTCCTGTCTGCAGTGTTCCTATGCCGACCTGCCTCTGAGCATCCTCCTCTCCCGCCAGCTCGGAGGACGCTCTCTAGCCAGGAGGGAAAAGGGCCACCAGGGCTAGGGATGCTGAGAGCCTGGCAGGCCAATTGGACCCCAGATAACTAGCCTGCTTTTACAGTGGAGCCCCCAGCGGGGAACAGCAAGGAACAGCTGGTGACTGGCGGGCCAAATGGAAGGCCCCTTGCACGTGGCTCTGGGCCTTGTGCTTCCCTGCCAGGCAGGCACTTTCCTTCCACTGCAGAGCATGCCCTGAGCTGGCAGGAGCCAGTGAGGGTCCTGGGTGGAGACAAGGGGGTGTACTGAAGCAGGGGAGCACAGGGCCAGCAGCTCCTGGGAAGAGTTGAGGGTGGATCTAGAGTCAAAGCCAGAGCTGAGTCATGGGACTGTCCAGAGACGGGAGCTCCCAGCTAGGAGCAAGAGTCAGCCACAGGCTGGGGAAGCCAGGGACAGGACAGGCTCTGGGGCAGTCACCAACTACTTCCCTGGGCCTCTCCCTGCTCCTCGGCTGTCCCCATCTTCCTCACCGTCCCCTGCGGTCCCCAGAATTGAGCTTTGCAAGGAGCCCCTGTGGGCAAACACCAGCACTGGGAAATGAGGCCCAGAGAGATTAAATATCTTGCCACAGGATGCTTGTATGAAGTGAACCCCGATCTCCAGCACCTCCTTAACTCAAAGGCCATCGTTTCAATTTCCTACCGCCCCTTCCCCTCCCGGACATAGTTCTGAAGCTAACTTGAATGTAGGCCTTTTATGCTTTTGTGGCTAGCAATCAGTATCTCTAAGGTGCGATTTTCAGAAATGCTGAACCGCTGCAGCTCCCTTGGATGTCAATGAGAGTTTCAGGGACTCAGCAATTTCGATAATCTGGCCCATCTTCATTGCATCTAGGAGGCTAGTGGCCGCTAGTGCCGGGAGCAGAGAATTACCTTTCAACATGAATGTATTTGTAGGACACAGACACTGTTACACTGAGATATGCAGTTACAGCCTGAAAGATTTGTTATGGTTGAACTTTTTGTGAAGCTGCCACATACCAAGATCAGTGTAATATTTTAAACCCAGAGTCAAACTTCTCCTCAGCCGCTTCTTTATAAATGGCATCTGACACGCTTAACCACAAGATGGCAGCATGGGAATATGCAGCTGTATTATTGCACCTGACAAACCTTGCATCTCCCCAAATGTCTCTTTTATTGCCATCTACCACAGGGACATATTGATGCTTAAGAAACATATTTTCTAAAGTGAAATGAGAAGGACCCTCATTAGAACACCCACTGGCAATATGAAAATAGATACTCTCTTTTTAAGATGGGAGTGATCCTCTGGGGTATCCTACAAGGCCATGTCTACACTAGGAAATTATTTCCAAATAACTAAATTAGAAATAACTCCTGAAATAACAAAATCCAAATAGCATGACCTCACTATGGAGAAGCCTCAAAATTAGTGCGAGGCAGACTCTGTTCATGTAGATGCGCTACCTCAGATTTGGAGCCCCAGGAAGCACTGGGGAGTAATTAGTTGGAATTACTCTGGGGAACAGTTATTTCAAAATAGCAGCACTGGCACGTCCACCCTACCGCTATTTCGAAATAACTGTTTTGGAATTAGCATTACTCCTGATGGAAAGCAGGAGTACAGATTTCAAATTAAGCAGCCCGTTATTTCAAAATAACAGACTTGGTAGTGTGGACGCTCCCGCTTATAAATTTGACTGAAAGGGGGTTATTTCAAAATAAAGTCCTAGTGTAGACCAGGGCCAAGAGTGAAAGGGAAGCATAAAGGACAGGAGCCTTGGAGGGGCAACACCTATGATAGATTCCTTTTAGTACAGATGTACAAGGATCAGCCCTGGGAGGCGGGGAGGAAGTCATGATACTCTCCTAAACCTGGCTGCTATCAGCCAAACTCTGTGGACACTGAGGACACCAAAAAGCTAGCTGAAATTTTTCACCCTAAACTTATTTTTGCCCCCCAATGTCTTTTTTTAAAAAACGATTTCCTTGTTTTTGTAAAATGATTTGATGTTGACAACAGTTTTAGTTTCTTGTGAAAAAACATGCGACCTCACTGCAGTGTTTACACTCTTTTGGCAGCCTGTGGCAGGATAGTGTCCCCTAAAGGACTGTGGGGTCGAGTGGTCAGCCCACCCTTGTCCCTTGGCATGGCCCAGTAAGATTTTGGAAGAGTTTATGAATGTAAGATCTTAGGAATTAAACAATATTGGTAGAGAGGAAATGGTCCGGGGGGGGGGGTGTGTGAGGGAAGAGTTAATAAATTAAATCCCATAAAGGGGGTATTCTGCTTAAAGTAAAACTGAGCTAATACTCAGAAGAACCTGAGCAGATGCTGGGGGCAGCGTGCTGCCAAGACCATGAGAAACAACTGGGGTGTAGGTGAGGGCGGCTCCTGCTAACACAGCCAGAAGGGTGGTGTTTTTAAACCCCTCATTAAAACAAGGGTTGGGCAAATAATTGTGGACTTTGTTACGGCCTCATTGCTCAGCAGCCTGAAAAAATCAGGGAAGTATTTGTTCCAGAAATGTTTGGAATCCGTCAGCAAAATTGAAAAAGTCAGTTTTGGGCCAGTAAACAGCGTGTGACCTTTAGCCCAGTGGTTAGCAAACTTGCCTCAGACCGGGAGGTTGGAAAGCCGGCTCCAAAGGGGAGGCTTGGGCTCCGGTTGCTCTCCTTTCTAGGTGAGTGCTTTAACCACCCAGCTCTCGGCTGTTGTAGGGAGGGAAAGAGGGGTGCTCAAGCTTTCTTCTTGAAGTTATTCCGCTTTGTACAAATACCAAAATACGAGACGACTTACATGCTGTTGCCCAGGTCCTTCAGGCGAGGGGGGTGCTGGAGACAGGGGAGGGCCTTGGAGATGTGGGGGGGGGGGCAGGAAGGAGACTGGGGGAGTAGGGGGTGAGAGAATGAGGGTTGGAGGGTGAGTTGGGGCTCAGGTCCCATTCTGAGGGGCTTTCTCATCCCGTCCTGGCCAGTGGGGACTTCTCTTTGCCCCCAGCCCTACTGGTCGGCAGGCGCCTTCCCTCCCCTCCCAGCACCACCCCAGCTGCCAGAGGCCAGGGGCCTTCTGTCTACCTCTGGGTCCCCTGGCAATCAAGAGCCTTCTATTCCCTCAACCAGCCTCCCCAGCCATTAGGGCCCTACTGTCTGCCCCCAGCCCCCTCTCCCCCCAGCCTCCTGGGCCCTTCTGTCTTCTCCTGGCCATCAGGGGCCTTCTGTCTCTCCCCACAATCCCCTGGCCATCATGGGCCTTTCCCCCTAGCCCCCCTGGCCACCAGGAGCCTTCTGTCCCCCTCTAACTCCTCCCCAGCCGCCAAGGGCCTTCTCTCCCCCTCCCTCCCCCATGGCTGGCATGGGTCTTCCCCCCCATCTGGTGCTGCGGCCAAGGGCTGATGGGGAGGGGTTTGGGAAGAGGGGCTACTTACCCGGACGGATGGCCAGCAAGATCGTGAAGCCCAGCCCTGCTGGCCACTCCCCCATCAGACACTCTGGAGGATAGCTCTCCCCTGAAGGCTCATTGCCCCCAGTGGCCACTCTTGTATCGTGCCCCTCCTTTCTGTGCCCCTCGCTTTCCATATTATGGACCAGTCCCATTCCTGGCACTTCCCGCTTTCCTAGCACAACCAAAGCCTGACCTTGCTTTAGGTTAGGAGAAGAGGAAGCTGTATACCAAATGTGGTGGTCCTAGCTCTTACCGTTTAGGGCGAGTTCTTGAACAAATGGATTCACAGACAGATGGTCTCACAGACAGACACACAATCTCTAAAATATCTAGAGAGATTCACTGGGCCACAGAGCAAGTGAGTATAGCCATTCAGGCATTCACCTGGGAGGCAGAAGCTAGGTATTCAAATCCTCTGAATAAGGCCGAAAAAGGGAGGCTTACAGCTTGCACAAGAATACTCCAGTTAATTGCTAATTGACTATCCATCCCTAGGCATGTAACTTCTGTGGGAATTGCCATTTGGCATCCTTACCCACTCTGAGCCAGAGGGGGATTTATCCTTGCACCCGGACAGGCGTGGAAGACAAGCAGTTTGCCTTTCCTCTCTTCAGAAGTAATCAGGGTCTGTAGGTATGGGTTCCACTGCAGTTTAGGGTAGCCCCAAGGGTGCTCTAAACTGTGCCTTTGCCATAAGGGGCTTTGCTGAGACACAGTAGCCAAGGTGCTGCTCCAACCCTGCCACACTCCCTGCCAATTCAAAGCAGTTTCCTCTCTTGCCTTTGGCCCATTCCTGCATTGTCCACTTCCAGGAACGTGCCCTGAGGCTAGAGGTCCTACGAAGGCCACACAGACACTGCATGTGCCAGTCTATGGTTTGGGCGAGACTACAAAGTTTTGCCAACATACCTATGACAGCTAGGGATGGGGGGGAGGGGGAATCACCCATAGGCTAGCTGGGCAGGTAATCTAGCAACCCTCCCTCCCCCCCCCCCATCTGTAGGCACAACTATGACAGATGCTACAAAGCATGCAGTATCTATGGGGACCATATTGCATTAAAAGCAGGAATTGATTATCTCACTCCAGTCATGCAGGGTTGCCACAGCTCTACCAGTAAGGGTAATTAAGGGGAACCATTAGGTTATAAAACCTTCACTAAGTTACCACCCCCTGGGAGCTTGCATTTGCTTGCCTCAAACTGTTTTTTCCCAGAAGACAAAGAAAGGGCTTTTGATATAAAAAGCTGAGTTTAAATTAGCTCAGGGCCTTCTTTCTAGTGCAAATGGACAGGACCTTTTGTCTAAGGGTTGCAAACCTTTCAGAAGGGTTGGAAAGACTTTGGCCTATTCAGGCCCCATAAGGGTGATCTCCGTTAGGCTTTTAGCATGTGTATCTCTAATGCTGACAGACCCTGGTCATCTGCATGTAGAATCAAAGCTAGGATCTCAAGAGCTTAACACATGAACTTCTACCGCAGTAGCTAAACATTAGCTAGCACTCAGCTAAGGCTGTAGAGCAGCCTTATTCTCTCTATAGACTCCTTATTCTCTCTGTAAGTGGTCTCAGTGCCCCACACCCACCAGGTTCGTGGGTTACAAAGAGGAACTTTTGTTTTTATACATGTTCTCTGCAATGTTGTTACCTTGAGAATAAAGTTGCTTACTTAGAAAGAGCTGCATGGTCACTCCTATCAGCTGGCAATCCATAGTCTCTTGCCCTCAGAGAGGAAGTGAAGTGCAGGCTTTGGCCCTTTAGGCAGGC
Source organism: Pelochelys cantorii (assembly GCA_032595735.1). Classification (NCBI taxonomy): domain Eukaryota; kingdom Metazoa; phylum Chordata; order Testudines; family Trionychidae; genus Pelochelys; species Pelochelys cantorii. Next base: position 68,576,880 of record CM064332.1, read on the forward strand.
TGGGAATAAAAACCCTGGTAATGGTAGCTGTAGTTGTCAGAATTCACTGCTGCGTTGTCCTGACAGGGCTCCTGCTCTGTCAATGATGCTAATCTTTTGGCTGCATGAGTGTGTGCTCCTCTTGTGTGTTGTGCTGATTTGTGCAAGTAGTCAACACAACAGACTCCAAGAGAGCCTCCAAAGGGACTGGAAAATTAGATAAGGTTTTGAAGGCACCTGGCCAGGCTTATTGTCAAATGAAGTACAAGAATAGTTGTCAGTAGATTCGACTGAACCACTGCTTATATGTACCCCCTGAGAACGGACCAGCTCAGTCAGTGGGACCTTTGTTGCCCTCGCTGTGCCAGGCCCACTAATCCTCTGGTCCCTTCCATCCTGAGACTGGTTGGGGCAGTCACCAGAGGGCCCCCAAAAGTGTGGGGCCTAGAGCAGCTGCCTGGATGTGTCCTCTGGATGGGACGGCTCTGCATAGCATAGCAGTGTTACTATGCCCGCAGAGCTCCTTCAGCCAGCTTATTCTGCATCTCTTCCAAGAAGCTGTGCGAAGACGTGCTTTTGTAGGATGAACATCACCTGGGAGTCTCATTTCTCTCCTCTCTGTGAGCCCCTCTCCTCTGTTTTCTCCTTCACACATTTTGTTTCCATTCCAGTGGGGACACACTTGCTCATCCATTCCTCCCCACCTCCAAAACTTAGTGTTCAGCATAGGGCTAGTCCTTCCCGTATAGCAGGGTTTCCCAACCTATGGGTCAGGACCCAAAAATGGGTCGCCATTACATTTCAAAAGGGTTACCAAGTGTCTCCCCAGGTGGCTCTGCCCCCTCTCCTCCCCCCATTTTTAAATTGCTTTGGGTCACCAAGTCTTCCTGAATTGTCAAAATGGGTCTCCATCTGGGAAAGTTTGGGAACCACTGCCGTATAGTCTATTAAGCTGAATCATTCTTCTTGTTTTATTTGGCTAGTTTCAGATATTTCTTGTGAAACCTCTAGATGTCTAGAGCTTTATTTAAGTTGCTGCATTTATAAACAGCAGGTCTCTGGGTCAAACGCAACAAAACATCACCAGTTCTCATATTAGGAGTGTTACTATATAATATAAAAGAGGTTAATCTGTTTCTGCCCTTATGTGAGAACATTGTCCGGGGATTTGGGCTTTGTTTTGGATTTGTTTGGCTGCACGTCTGTTTTTCCTTGCCCCCCCACCTGTTTGTATTCTTGTTATCTCTTCCGATTCCTGACAGGGTCACTGTTCCAGAGGAAAAGGGTCAGTGTTCATTTTGGTGCCTGCTGTCTGAGAATGGTATTTCATGCGTTCATCAATGTGAATTTGATTTAAGGCAAAGCTAAAACAAAAAAGGGGTTCTAGGCTGGCTATCTTACAAAGGAAGGTCAAGTGAGAAACAGCTCTCAAGAGAAGCTGAAATCAAATTCACTTTCCCTGTCGCTGAATATCAGAATACTGTTGCTGCAAGAGATTTTTTGGGGAGTGTCCTACGAGAGTGGTTGCTAGACATGGAGACTACAGATACTCATGTGTATACTCAAGCCAAAGCATTCTCTGTACACGGTTGTCTTATTTCGAAGAGGATATTAAGTTACTGTTCTTCAGCCACTTTGTAGGTAGAGGCACTGTTCACGGCCCTGAAAAATGAACCCTCTTACAGCATGCACATTTGATGTTAAATAAGTCTCCTCCAAGTTTCTAAGGGTATGTCTACACAGCAGGGCAAAAGTCAAATTAAGCTACACAACTTGAGCTACGTCAATTGCGTAGCTGAAGTCGAAGTAGCTTCACTCGGCTTTTGGCGCTGTCGACACACTCTTCCTTCGACTTCCCTTATACCTCATGAAATGAGGGATACCAGGAGTTGGAGTAAGAAGTCCTCCAGCTCGACATTATTTTGAAATAAAGGCTTGTGGTATAGACGCGCACTGTTATTTTGGAATAATGTTAGTTATTCCGTAATAACGCTGCTGTGTAGATGTATCCTAAATGAGCTCAAGCAAGGAGAACATTGCTATGCTCGCTGCAATGTCAAATAGAGGACTATGGAAAAGCATTCCATTCCCTGGAGTAAGTATGTTGACTTTGCTAGCGCATGTGGGAAAACACAAATCAATACAGCCAAAATTCTGTGACAGCAAATGTCTGGTTTATGGGTTGTCTATGCCATGTGGTACCCAATGCCTCTTTGAGCTTCTTCGCCTGTCTGTATCCAAATTAAGAAATGTGACGTGGAAGGGCTACTCCTAGACGTATCCTTCAGGTATGATTACACATCCAAAGAGCATTTCTTTCCTGAATGCTGTGCCCCAACCCGTGCTGATGTCCAATCCTGTCAGACCAGTTGGGCTGGCAACCTCTTTGACTTGACTGTCTCTTTACACTGATGCTCTGCACTCCTCTGGTCTAGCTACCAGGTCATGGAACTCACCTGAATAGGAGTCATTTTACCCGATATTCCATATTCAGCATAGGATCACGCTCTCTGAAGATATGATGGACCTTGTGGCTTTCCTTCTCAGTAGACAGCCTAATGCATATTGTGTTTCCTTCCTTCAAGAAAAACCCAGATGCTAGCTTGCTACAGACAGCATCAAGATGGGGACGAGATTACTCAGGGGGGAAAAAAAAAAAAAAATCTTGTCTCTTGCTGAGAAAGAAATGAGTAAGGGATGCAAAAGGTGCAGGATGAAGTTCTGAAGTATGCAAAGGTGTCCAGGATCCCCGGCCAGGTCAACACTAAAGTGGGAAGGTCGAATCAGGATATGCAACTTGATCTACGTTAATTACGTAACTTGAGTCAACGTGCCTGGATTTGAGTTTTCCTGCCATTTCCACAGCGGGAGGCCAACAGGAGCAAACACTCCTGTCAGTTTCCCTGACTCCTCGCAGGAGCAGGAGTACTGGCCACAGAAGGGGGTGCCCTCTGAGTTCGATTTAGTGGGTCTTAACTAGGGATGGCAAGTCAAGTACTCGACTACTCACTTTCCGTGCCCCCCCCCCCGCTGCCTCTGTATTAGAGGCAGAAAAGGAGGGGGGGGGGACAGGAGCTGGCTTAAAAGCTGGTTCCCCACCAGCATCATCTCCATGGTGCTACCTGCCCTGTGTCCCCGCTGCCCCTATCAGAGGGGGGGGTGGGGATAGGGGAGGCTGCTGTGAAGCAGCCCCTGCCCACAGCCAGCCCAGGCCACCACAAACAGGGGCAGCTGGACCTGGCGTGAGCTGGACCTTGCACTGCTCTGGGACCACTGTGCCTCTGCATTTTAAATGTAGTAAGAGCTGGGCAGCTCTTGAGGGAAAGCTGGGCAGCTCTTACTTCATTTAACATGCAGAGGCACAGAGGTCCCAGCTCTGTCCCAGCTCAGGCCAGGCCAGGACCCTCCCTGTCCATCCCACCCTGCCTGTGTGCCCAGCTTTTACTACATTTAAACAGCAGAGCCACAGTGGGGTAGCTCCTGGACTGGAGCAAGCCAGGACAGAGCACCTTCCCTTATTGACGGATCATGTAATCAATTAATCGTATAATCGATGCAGGTAATTGACACAATTGTCTCTTAACACCCCTACTCTTACCTAGACCCACTAAATCGACCTCCAGAAAATGGATCACGGCAGCGTCAATCTTTCCCGCAGTGAAGTCATGGGCTTAGCAAAAGCAAAGCAACGCGCAGACAGGCATAGCCCCGGGAGGAACCCGGAGCTGCAAGTACATCCACAGCATTGATGATCAACATGTCCTGCAATTTGCATTAGTTTTTGCAGCTAACTGTGGGGCAGAAGAACCCAGAGTTATTGATCAGTGGAAGCAGCAGGCTTTCAGCAAATGTGGCCTGATGAGAAAAGGGTTTCAAATTTCCTGGATGAAAAAATATTTTAAGAATTAGGGACATAAAATCCCATTTAATTGGCTAACTAGTTAAAACATATTGTTTAACTGGCTAACATATTAAAAGGGCGGGGCACTCCAGCCCAATGACATTCTGTCATTGGGACAAAATACAATTTGTTGATGGCCAGTCAGAAGTCTGTGCATCAACCTTTATTGTAGCAGAAAAGTAGAAAGAGCACAGGTGCTGATGTATGTAGTTAAGGTTGATTTCTGCAGGAGTAGAAGTTAGAAAAAAACCCATTAAAAATGAAACAAAACCAGGCAGAATTGAGCTGGAAAAGCCAGAGAGAGATACATGGGAACTCACAATGGCATTTTGAAGAGTCACCAATCAAACAGTTTTGACATTGGTGTTTCACGCCTATATGTTCATTTTCTGTTTAATTTTTTTGAGGGAAAGCTGTATCAGATGTCTGGTTCACTGGAGCCCAAATTATAAATTAGCATTAAAAAGATCCTTCACATTCTTTTCCTTCTGTATGTGTTACAAGCCTAATTCTGGTGTTTCCTAACTTTGAATTCTTGACTTTTTTTTGTATATGTAATAGACATATCTATTCAACATCCTTCCCTGTTCTTAAATTAGCACTTACTAGGGGATTACATCCCTCAGGGTTTTTCTAATGAGTTTTACAGCCTTTCATCTGTCGATCACCTGTTTAAATGAAGCCCAATTTAGTTGGAAACAAGAATGTTTGGTATCTCCTCTGAGAGAAGTTTGGTGGGTCTCAATTCCAGCTCTCACATCAAGCTCACCATCATACTTGGCACTGATTGGCACACTCATCCGTGAGCCCAACTGCTGTACTGGCTGTGGAGATGGCTCTATTCAGCTAGGCCCTGAAGAAAAGCCCCCAACCCCAAGATCCTGGCACAGTGGTGTGTATGGAAAACTCGCTCTGCTGCTGCTCTATAGATAAACAGAATTTAATTCATCAGCGCTACCAAGCTGCCTTTCATCAGCACTAAGTTCACCTTGCAAAGAGGAAGTCCCTATTCTTATAGGAAGAACACCTAGCTGTGAAATAGCCATTCCCATCTGCAGCACACAAAGCACTTTACAAAGGAGGCCAGGGTCATCACCCCCACTTTACTGATTGGGAAACTGAGGCATGGAGCAGTGAAGTGCCTTCACCCAGTAGGATAGCAGCAGAGCCAGGAATAGTGCATAGGCCTTGGGGCTCCCAGTCCAGTGATTGCTTCACAAAGGCAAGTCATTCCTTTGGCAAGCCTAACGGGTTGTGACTCACCACAGCAGCACCTCTTGCTGGTCTTTCAGGGCATTAGCTCTTTGGCCTTGGAGCACCTTCTGTTTTGCCCTCCGTTACTGGTCTCCTGCACTGGCTCAGGCCCCATGTCCCTTCATGCCCTATAGCAGTGCCCCACACTCTGGGGTCCCCCCCCCCAGGGAACCCCAAACCTCTGTACCCACTCACAAGCCACTGCCAGTTGTCAGCTAGCTCCGGCCTCGGGGGCCAACTGCGTCTGAAATGGCCACTCATCATGGGCAAGGGGGTGTGGATCTGCTGCCTCCCTGCTGTGCTGGTAGCCTCAGGCCTTGTCTCAGGCCCTGCAGCCTAGGAGTGGTGCCATGATGGAGCACCTTACCTTACCTTACCTTACCTTAGGCCCAGGCCCCGGCCGCCCCGGCCCCGGCCCCGGCCCCTCAGCTCACCTCTTGCTAGAGCAAGAGTGTTTTCTTCTCCACTCCAGGAGCCCTTATTTTTTAAAGCTCCAGCTGGGCCCTAATTGGCTGCTGTTAGTCACAGCTGTGAGCTACACAGCTGCAGGCCTCTCCCAGGGTTGGATTTAACCCCTGGGAGGGGCAGTGCGGGGCCGATACCCCCTCACAGAGCGGAAGTCACGTAGAGCACTGAATACGACTTTGTAGAAGTGCAGTGGCAGGATCTGTTAGTGTTTTGGACAAATGAAGGTGGCGTATGTGTGCTGAGGAGGAAGAATTCCTTTACGGGGCTTTTTCTTGCTCTCAGGAGTTTGTATCCGTTGGATGCATTCTTGTGTTTACATGTGTTGGGCTGAAGGGGTTAAAATGTGCTAGCGCCCTTGATTAGCTGTTACACTATTAAACAATTAACTGTGATTGGGATTTGCATAAGCTGTGAAATAGCCATGTACCCTAGACCCTGCTTTCTTCCCATGCACACCTAAACTCAAGATTCAGGCAGGCCACTCAGGACAGTGAAAGAGAGGTCTCTTTCCTTCTTTGCCTGGCTGCATTCCAGCCTCATGTGATCTGGCCCATAAGAATTAAGGCTGGTTTTTTCATCTCTGAAACACGAGAGACCCTGTGACCAAATCAACCCCCAGCACTAAAGATGGCATATGAACGTGAAGAAACTGAGGAGCAGAAAAAAGAATCTCATCAAAGTAAGTTTAAAAAAAAAAAAAAAAAAAAATTTCAGGTTTTCTTTCCTAAACAAAAATTCACTGTTTCTAGATATCTGTATTATACCTTGGAAAGTTCAGTATGAGACATTTAATTAATGAGTCATTTAATAAGCAATGTCATTTATAGGATGGAGAACATTTTTTAGACATCTTTGCCTGTTATCCCATGCTAGACCAAAGAACCACAAACCGCTCCATTATTTTTCTTTCACAACGACTCCAACACTGGCTATTTGTTTGATCAGGAAGGATTTTTTTTTTTCCTATCCGGAGGGTCAATGTTTGGAAAGATGGAAAAGGTCACTGAGTTATTCAAGGAACCCTCATTGTTTCTTTGATTTGATAGAGCTATGCAGCTAATAATTCAGAGGAGCCAGGGCAATGTGCCTAGACTTAATTTCCTCTCAAGAACCAGGTGTGAATGATATATTAATATATACAGTATATATTGTCCCTTGTCATTGAAAAGTCAGCCAGTGCAAATGGAATGTATTCTGGGACACGTGACAGGATGAAGAAACTCCGTCTCTAGGCTGGTACGAAACAGTTAAGCCCTTTAACCTGAAAAAGGACCCAGCTGTCTGTCCTTGGTGCAAAGACAGTCAGGCAGTGGAGGAGTGGGAGATGGAGAAGATGGGAGTTGACTAGCTGAGGAAAAGCGGATGTCCTTTGAATTCTAAGACTGGGACAAAGCTCAGGGTCGAAACTTTGTTTGTTTCCTTTTGGGAACTGGCTCTAACAAGTGACTGTTTATTTTAACTCTAGGTTGGGGGAGACTCTTTTTGTTCAGTTTGCGCTTTATCAGGTCCTGTTCTGTTGCGGTTCTTCAATGATGCTCTAAAAGTAACCTCCCAGCCTGCACCGTGTCCTCTCGCTGGGTTGTGATTGGTGTGTCCCTGTCCCCAGATGGACTCACTGCAAGGGGGAGGCAAGCAAAATGATTAGATTTAATGGGAAGCTAAACCCCACCTTGCTGAAGTCTGGAGTGATCTTAACCCCTTATGGTTAAACTTAAAAAACCCAACAGATAGTCTAGTAGCACCTTAAAGACTAACAAAATATGTAGATGGTGTCATAAGCTTTTGTGGGCACAACCCACTTCTTCAGATGACCGGTGTGCTGGAATTGCATATCTTTAAAGCACACGATGCCTGTAGATTCAAAGGTGCATGATTTTATGTGAATGAAATACACCATTTTGAGGACTCTTTAGAAGGTGATTTGCCTGTGTTAACAGAACTGGACAGTGCTCCATGCAAGTGGCTGCTATGCTAAGAGCTGGGTTTTTCTGTGTTTTATTTGCTCATGTTGTACAAATGAAAAAGGTCCCTATAAAGCAATAGAATTTTAAGAAGACATTCATATAACTTTGCCTGTTCCAGAAGGACTTAACAAGATTATAGAGCAGGCCTGTATGCAGGGGTGTGTGTGCAAAGGGTGTGAAAGCACTCCCTCCCCGCCCCCATGGTCTCCCAGTAAGCATGCTCTGGTGGGCTATAATTTCTGAGGGCGGGGGGACACTCCAAGAATTTGGTAGGTCTTCCTTGATATTAATGGGGGAGGTGCAGGGTCTGGGGTGGAAGTTGGGTTCAGAAGGGAGCTTGGGGTAACATACTGAGGTGCAGGAGCGGGTGTGGGAACTAGGAGGGAGTTTGGATGAAGGAGGGGGACATGACTTGGGGCAGGGGCTGAAGGCAGTAGGAGTGCAGGAGAGGATTCTGACCTGCAGGAGGGAGTGCAGAGTCTGGGAGGGGGTTGTGACCTGGGGCAGCAGGGGTGCCGGGGTTTGGGCTGTAACCTGGGGCAGGGGATTGGGGGGCAAGGTCTGGGAGGGGGCGTGGGTGCAGGAGAGGATTCTGATCTGGAGGAAGCATGCAGGAGGGAGTGCAGGGACTGGAGGTGGGTGACCTGCAGTAGGAGGGGGTTCAGGGATTTGGATTGTGATGGGGGGTTGGGTCTGGAGGGGGTATGGATGCAGGAGCAGGGGGGCAGGGGGCTTGGATTATGTGGGGTAGGGGTGCAGCAGTGAGGGCAGAGGGTTGAGGGTAGGGAGAGGCTGGGGTGACTCTGGCAGGTGCTTACCTGCTCAGCTCCTAGCTAGCAGCCCAGCAGGTTCCTCAACAGCCAGGTTCTATCCCTGGAAACTGGCCAAGGGGAGACGTGAGATTGTGCTGGGCGTGGGGGCAGTGCCTCTCTCCCCTCCCCCAGGCTCGCAGCTTTCCAGGACGCACGTGGCCCCTGCAGCCGGCTGCTCTGAGCAACCTGTGGGGCAGGCCAGCCAGGCAGCCAGGCTCAGGCTCCTGCTGCGTCCGCAGCTGGATCCAGCTGTTGGGCAGACAGGATCCGGCCCGGGGGCCATATTTTGCCTGCCCCTGCTTTAATCCAAGCAGTTTATTTTTAAGGGGTACACTCCTCACCAGAGGAGGAACCTTTAAGCATTAAATTCACTCCGCAGGAGGAGCCGAGAGTCTCTGGATCAGACCGGCTCCGTCAGTATTATGATGTGTGCCACAGAGGAAAGAGGGGTGTGTTTGAGGAGTGACCTAGACTGGGCAAGGAACAGTAGCTCCGGAAGGCAAACTGAGGCCAAGCTTCTAAGGACATAAGTAATTCAAGGCCATTGAACACAGGCCACTTGGTCTGTTTTATGTTTCCTATAGTTCTGTACATCAGCTACAAAGGCCCGATACAATGTATTGCTCTGTTTTAATAGTTTATCACTCTAATTATTTTTGTTTTTTTTCTTTTAACCAAAGTGAACACCCCTTGTGCTACTTCACATTGCTACGAAGGCAATAGCAAAGTTCATTTTTATGGCTTTTCTCAATCTTTCTTTCATTGCATTGGGCACATTCCTTCCACAGGCTCAGAAATAGTGTATGCATACCACAAACAGTTCGACTTAGCGCTGCTGTTGCCTATCGTTGCTGCATTAGGTAGAGCTCTGACGTGTTTTTGAGCTAATATAGACTGTCCTCTTGAACCAGAGATTTTTGGTAATAGAAAGTTCAGTTTAATGCTCTAATAAAGTGCAGTCTGATACACACTGTGCTCATTAATCCAGAAGGTCAATGGGGGAGTAGGAGCTTCACTTTTCAGCAGCATTTCAGACTTTACTCTGAAGTATAACTTCATGGAGGAAGAATCGTATTTTACAACGCAAGATACATTAGAAATAGTGGCAGCATCTTTATACTGTAATGTCAAGATATGCAGCCCTAGAAGTAAGGTTGCCAGTTGTACAAAACCAAGCACCCCTGCCCTGAGACCCCGCCCCAGTCAGTCCATCCCCCCTCCCTCCATCACTCATTTTCACCAGCCTGGAGTCTGGGGTTGGGATGCGGGGGAGGGGAGAACTTCTGCTGGGGGTGCAGGCTGTGGGGTGGAGCCATGGATGAGGGGTTTGGAGGGTGCTCTGGGCTCGGGGATGGGGCTGACCTCTCCAATGCAGCAGGCGGCAGGGCCATCAAAGTCTCTGCTCTTCAGCACAATGTGCAAAAAGGAGTCTGAGTCCTACGTTGTAACATTTCACTTACAACCCCTGCTCCCTGCTCAGGGTAAGCAAGGCATCCAGGGCACAACACAGGGGAGGGGAGGGAGAGACAAAAGTCCTTCCTGGAGCTGAAAGGGTTTGTTTTTTTTATCAACAAAGATGGCTGTTTTTCACAACATAAGTCATGTTGCAATGTGCACGCTCATGCCGTTTTGAAGACAAAACATACTTTTCCTCCACAAAGCTTGGAGGAAAGCTTAGATAATTCTCCAAAAAATAGAAGAAAAAAATAGATATTTTCCCAGTGTGTCAGAAACATTTAACTACTACTGTACATGAAAATTAAGACCGTGCGAAACACCTTTTTCATGTGATTATAAGCCAATGAGGAGAGCTAGAACAATTTTTATAGCGAAGGTGCTATGAGCCATTGAACCAAATTGTGAACCCTGGATATAATGGAAACCACTTCAAGTAGCACCTCCTGCACCCCTAGTTCCAGCATCTATTCAGCCACCACCATAAGTGGTAAAAATCTCTTCTAGTTGAATGGAGAGGCTTATTAAGAAAAGAACTGTGTTTACATGTCTGGTCTTTATCTTTTAAAAACCCCTTTGTTCTAGCAGTTCCTTGGAATGTTAGGCCCACAACTCTGTAGTTATAAGTAACTTGCCAGAAGTTGTCTACTTCTTTTTTTCCCCCCTTGCTTTTTTTTATGGCAAGGCTAAATAGAGAAACGGTGTCTTTTCTCTCATCAGATGTGCACAAGTAGGCTGGGCAGCTTCTTTTCTCATGCATGCAGGAAACCTGTAAATTACCTGCTGACTGAAGACATCTGTCAGTTCGGAGACTAATTCAGAGATTAATTGATCCATGTTGGCCTTCCTGTTCACTGTTTAAATAGAAGTTCTTTCTGAAGCCTTAGAAAGCAGGGCACCTGTCATTTCTACAGCTGGTTGGCGTGTCCAGGATTATTGTCACTTGACACCTCCCCTCCTGCCTGTTGCACCTGCTGTCACTTGAATTATAGGCATTTCATACATAGTAACTTAATAAGGTTAAGTCAGACGGTAATAGAACAAGCTGACACTCCAGTGGGGGATTAAAGCAGCTTTATGAGCGCCCCAGGAAAACGAGCTGCACTTAAGGGAGAGGCATGTCAATAGCGAAGCAGCCTCCAGATTTAATTACTGTAATTGTCCGTGCAGAGAGCATAGCCATATATTGTAAATGATAGGCGGTTGATCTGACTGATACATACCTTGATCTGGTTTTGATCACTTGTTCTGTTCACCAATTGGTTTCTAGTCCTCTAGATTAGAGAGGCTGCAAGTACACCTGTGTCCAGAGGACCACTTCCCTTCCTCTCTAAATGGCATTTCTGGGCCTGCGCATGCTGACTTTGACCTCTGTTTGTGAGATTCCTGTTCCTTTATCTTCTTAGGTCTTATTGGGCAGGTCTGGGAGTGAGATGTGGGTGTGTAGCAAGAGAGGGAGGATGGAACGGCTGGCCCAGCAACCAGCACTGGTCTATTCTAGATAGGTGAACTTCTCAAAGATTTGGATGGAGGCCACCGTTCAAAGCATTCTGACAATAACCACGACTCTTCCTCTCCAAGGAGTGATTTGGTGCTAATGCAGGGTATTGCTTGCTACCTGCTCCTTCTCGTGACCCCCAGAGAAAACTGCTTTGATCCAGATTAAACAACCAACCCCCAAAGAGAGCTATTTTTTCATAACACTTTATTTTATGAAATACAATATACAGAGACAATAAATTAAGACTTGAGTAGTGTTTTTGTGAAATGAGATTTGAACAGCTTTGTAGAAAGGAAAGACTTTATAGCCACAGACTGACCACAGGGATTTATTGTCACATTTTTCAAGGGGATACATTGCTTCACGGCAAACGACATGGAACAAGAAATGATTGGGCCTGATAACTGTACAGTTTATTCCATCTAGCTTGCCTCAAATGTTCAATCTGTGAAGCGTAAGTTGATGATTGAGAGGGAGATACCTACTGATTTAAAAAAAAAAAAGAATTGCTGTGTTGGGAGCCTATCGTACAGTTCTGTGTGTTTTCCATATTGATGGTGTTGGATGGAAGAAGAGTTTCACTGAGGCAAATTTCATGTGCATTCTGGTCTTCGGAGTCTAAACTTGTTCTGGTAAGGAGAAATGGGAGAGTTAGATTTCATGACATCTCTTCTATTCTGGAAGCAAAACTTACAAACTGACATGCCATGCATTTCATTTCTTAGTTTTAGCTCTCATAGGGCATGTCTACGTAGCAGTGTTCTTTCGGAATAATGTCAGTTATTCTGAAATAACGTATTGTGGGTCTACACAGCAAGCCGATATTTTGAAATAAATTTAAAATAACGGGCTTCTTACGCAGACTCTCTATAAACCTCATTGTATGAGGAGTAAGTGAAGTCAGATGAAGAATGCTTTATTTTGAAATAAGTGCTGTGTAGATGTGCCCAAATGCGATTAGTGTAGCTAAGTTGCACAGCTTATTTCGAATTTAACCCTGCTGGGTAGACCTGCCCATAGTGTCTTGTTGTTTGTAATAATGTTGAAGATTCACATACTAGCTGGGTATGTTTCTCTCTCCAGTGATGATATAACCATTAGAAAAGTTGTTTTAAAGTAACTTTTTTTTTCATTTAGTTTCAGTGGCTGTTATCTGTAGTTCATACAGGTATTTAAAGTTCTCTCCCCTCCCTTTGCTGTTAATCTACAAGTGTGTTGAAAGAAGAGGTTTGAGAGACTTAGAAAGAATTGGAAAGTATTCATAGGACAAAGTCTCAAGTAGCTATTTTTATGCCACAGGGAAGATACAGGTCACTACTTACGCCTCAACACTTTCATGTTAACTGATAAGTTAGATATTTAATCATTTCACAGATTGGGAAACTGAGGCGGGGGGGCGGACTTGTCTATGATCCTGCCACAGTTCAGTTGCAGAGCTGAGACAGGAGCCAGAGAATTCAGACTCCCTGTCCCTTTCTCTTACCACTGAACAACACTCCTTCCCTTTATTTATATAGCAGGGGACTGGTAGTTACCACCTGGGAATGACTGTCCATGCATGCAGATGGAAGACACTGAACAGAGTCTAAGGGAGAGAAGGCAAAGAATGCAAATAAGAGGCACATACCGTATTGTATTTTTATGACATCCACTTAAATAGACATGATGTGTCTTACAAATGCTGTGGAATAATACAGATTTAGCAGAGAGTTAGTGGGGTGTCATTTTAAAGTATTTCACAGATGAAAGAGTTTTGAGGCACTCATGATAAAAAGTAGGACTCATCAGATTGAGCTGCTGACAGAGTGTAATGACATTTATCTTAGCAACCAATGCTGTGCAAGTCAAACTCTGCTTCTGCTCCGTCGTGACACAGCTGAATGAGTATCTACAGTTCTCTCTAAGCATCGGCTTTGGTTAGCTGCACATAATCAGAAATCTCCCCAAGTAAGGCAGAGATTCTGGACCAAGTTTAGTCTTGGCATAAACAGAAGCAATGTATGCTGGGACTGAATTTTAGCCCTTTCTTTTCATATCCTGATTTCTTGCTAAGCAGCTTGAGGCAACCATTTGATAATCCTTTCTAGCAAGCTGTCTTTTTGGAGTAACGCTTTTCAGAGTAGCCTTGTCTAAATGATATCTCTAGAGGGCTCATTGACTCACTCTCTGATTATTGGCATAAAGGATTATACCATTCAAAACAATCCATTATGAAACTTTCTGAAAGAGGCACCCATCACATAAGGGAAGAGAGTAATGAGGTTATTGACTGTTACTACCTACCCTCATAGTTGATGCAGCCACTAGAGTCTTCTTGTCCTTTTAGCAATTCTTCTACTTCTTCCTCCTTCATCTTTTCCCCTTGAAACACAAATAGAATTGGGTTTGTTTCCATCTTCCATAGAGTCTCGGAAATCATGCATCCATGCCCGTCTTTTTGATCTTGCTTGCTTGGTTACCATGAGTTCCTCCTAACCACACGTTTCTTTCATTTATGGGTCACCTTCCCTGTAAGGGCTCCATGCACACTCTCGAAAAGCATGTACTTGCTGTTCAACAAGATGTGGAAGTCTTGGAGCAAATCCTCTGCCAAGGGCCAAATCATTTAATGTTCATACAGCATGATCTACTATCCCTCAGTCTCATGTCCCTTTTTGTAGGGCAGTCAATTAGTGGGTGTCAACGCCTGTGATTAACGCAGGGCAGAATTAACGTGTTAAAAAAATTAACTCGTGTTAATTGCAGAGGTGAGCAAACCAGTGAGCTGCTCCAGAGACTCTCTGGTAAGGTGCACAGTAATGCACACTGCCACCAGAGGGTGCATGGAGAAAAACCCTGAAGCCATGGTTCTGCTCCAGCAGAGAAGTAAACAAGAAAAGTAAAGACCCTGACACCCATCCTCTCCCCTCCCAGGTGACCATATTTTTTTGCCCAAGCTGTCCCCTCCACTCCCCCCCCCCCCGCCCCGGCTGGTTTCACCCAAGCCACCCTCTCTTTGCCTCCTGGGGCTGGGACTGACCCTCCCTCCACATCTGATTCTGGGGCTGAGTTCCCCCTTCTGAACTCTGCACTGTCTAACCCCCTCCACAGCCCGGGAGCTAACCCCTCCCCTGAGCTTGGGGGCTGACCCCCACCCCTGAGCCCTATGCCACCTGCAGCTGGGGGCTGAGCCCCCCTGAACTCTGCACTGCCCACGGCAAAGTCTACCCCTCCTCCGGCCCTGTGCCGCCCGTAGCTGGGGCTGAGCTAAAAAAGGACTCTTTTGAATAGGACACAAAGATATTGATTATATAGAAGAATTTCAGTTCAGCTTTCATGATAGAATTTGCACTACAATACTTTAGTGAGGTGCACTGAAGGGTTTTTTTTACAGTGTAAATGTTTTGTAATAAAAAATAAATATAAAGTGAGCGCTATACACTTTGTATTCTGTGTTGTAATTGAAATCAATATATTAGAAGATGTAGAAAACATCCAAAAATATTTAAATAGATTGTATTCTTGTTGTTGTTTTACAGTGTGATTAATTGCGATTAATTTTTTTAATCGCTTGACAGCCCTACTTTTTTAAAAAAATTTCTTAGACTGAGCCTACACATAGTAAAAATATTTTTGCCTTAGAGTCTAGAGGGGGTTGTTAGACTTCTGTCCCTGTATGCTCCCATGTAGAATACTTGCTAGTCTAGCTTTGTAGTTCTTTGTACATCTCTATACTGACTGTGACACTCCTTTCCTCTCCGTCTCGTGCCTGTAAACAAGCTGGCTTCTCGAGCCCCTTGCGGAAATGAAAATCTCTTACCCAGAGTAGCCAGTACATGGCGGAGTTCAGCGCCCATGACTGTGCCATTGCCCTCCTTGTCAAAGACACGCAGACCTTCAACGAAGTCTTCAAAGGAACCCTGATCCTTGTTGTTGGCAGCAGCCTGCATCATGGGCAGGAATTCATCAAATGTGATTTTCTTGGCATTCATCTCTGGAAAGGAAGTGTCTCGTTATAACACTACTGAAGAGAAAGCTGTACAGGGTTCTCCCGAATCCCTAAGCTGGAATATGAAAGGTCCTCTCTCCTCCAGCATCCCCTCTTCTCACATTCGCTTTATCAGCTGTCATCCTGTTGCTTTCCCCAGGCCTTTTCACAATTGACTGCTGTATCGATTCTGTGTGTCACTATTATGGAAGTTATGGCCGCGGTTGCAGTCTGGTGTGTGTTAAAACCACTGCCCCGCCCTTCTTTTCACATTGTTAAAGGCATTGTGCTTGTGCAAGGGAAGGTTCCCAGCCTGTGGAGGATTTTGGCCTGAGCAGGAGGAGGGTTCTGAGAGCAGGGCTGCGGGACAGTTCTGTGGAGATTCTGAGTTGCCATCGATAGGGCGGCGGTAACTTGCACAGGGCCCCAGAGTTGTCTAAATGATGCCAGAGGCCTCTCCGGCCCCCAGAGCAGCCCAAGACTTGAAGGGCACAAAGGTGGCTTAAAGCTACCTTAGAACCCCATACTGCCTTGGCCTGTGAGCCCTCTTCTGCCTGTCTTAGGGAGGCGCTGAGGAGGTGATTCTGTGCTGTGGCCCTTTCTCAATATGAACTAGGGGCACCGGCATCAATTGCTTATACTTAATCTGTGAGGAGTTTGCAAAATTGGAAAAAAGCAGATGTAGTCCTAGGTACACACTGGACTGTGGACAACAAATATCAAAGCTATTTACCTTCAAGGGCCAAATGGGAATTACAAAGAGAGAGAGTGCAAGGCAGTAACTGGAACAATTTCCAAATGATGCTGCCCTAAGCATGTCGACCCCAGTCTTGCAAACTGCTCTGGCATATCCCTTTCTCCTGCGGGGCAGTTGGGGTGGAGTGGAATTGGGCCACAGAGCTCATTACAAGATCAGAGCCTCAGTCGGGAAATTCCACACGTTTAAGGGTGCTCCTGTGAGATTAGTTTCCCCTCTTCCACATTTTGACAGTCCCGTTTGTATATCTGCTCTATATTTGAGAGAGTTTGTTTGTCTGAGAGAGAGTCTGTCTGTCCATCTGTTCATTCAAGAACTCCTCCTAAACGGTAAGAGCTAGGACCACCAAATTTGGAATGCAGCTTCCTCTTATCATAACATGCTGCTGGAAAAGAGAGGGGTGGGACACATGCTCACCAGTGGGTTACACCTGCCGTAATCTGGCATCCAAATGATCCTCCTCAAGGCCTAAATCAGAATGCTCACCCCATCCCCCTCTCTAAATCTACTCTCCAGCTATGTCTACGCTGCAGAGTTTTCGCAGAGCGTCCACACCTCAAGTGCGTTTTTGCGCAAGAGAATTTACAGTGAATCGGCAGACTAGAGGGGTTTTTGTGATATAGGAATTCCCCTTTCTACGAGGAATGACACACCTTTTTGCACTAGAGCTCTTGCACAAAAAGGTGAGTGTGGATGGGAAACAGGGCGCTTTTTGCGCAAAAAAAAAAAACCTATCGAGAGAAGCACAGGTGCCCTGGTTGCCATTCTGTGAATGGCAATCAGATCTTTCTTGCGAGAGAGTGTCCGTGTAGTCTGGACGCTCCTTTGCACAAAAGCGCATCACTTTCCTGATGCACTTTTGCAGTGTAGACATGCTCTTGCTCAAGAAGCCTGCAGTCTAGACATAGCCTCCATCTTCCTCTTCAAACAGATCTAGGAACACTTCAAGGTTTTTTGCTTTTTTTTCCTGGTGAAGTGATTTTTGTACCCAACTAGGAGGATGAGAGCTGCCGCCTCCATCCATTGTGAGCAGTGTCGTCCCTAAGTGGGTGGGGATGGCATTTCCTCATTGAGCACCTACAGACTGTGGGATAGTTACCTTCATTGCTAGGGTTGCCCAGGATCTTCTTGACCTCAGCATTTGTAGGGTTCTGTCCCAGAGCACGGATGATATCACCGACCTGGTCTAAGGTAATCTTGCCTTCACCTGTCCTGTCAAAGAGGAGGAACGCTTCCTTGTAGTCTGCAAGGAGAAAATTCAAAGGTTAGATTAGATGGGCAGCTCAGTATTAACTAGTAGTGACCAAGACATGGGGCCATATTCTCTGCCAGTTGTAATGCCACTGAAATCAATGGAGTTAGGGTGCAGAGACTTTGGCCCATGTCTCAAGCAAAACTTCACATCCTATGGCATTTTAATATCACTAATTTTACCCTTCTTCTGTCCACCCTTCCGCTCACTTGTTTGGCTTCAATAGCCAACTGTAGTTTTGTAACTGGCCACTTTAAGTGCCAAGGGAGATCAGCTTGCTCAAAACGTCTCCATTCATGAACAAGTTTCTCAACCCACAGTCCACTAGCACAGTGTTTCTCAACCTTCTTCTTTTAATAAAGTACCCCTTTTTCAAAAAAAAAAATAAGTACCCCCAGTACCTACAGTTTTCAGACACACACATTTTTTTTTTCTACCATTGCAACACATTTGTTTAAACAACTTAATCGTAGCCGGGTGGGCGATGAAATGTTTGGGTGTAAAAAGTACAAAAATAATAAAACGCTGTAAAACTTAAAACAAAAATTCAGTTTTCTCCAAATTTCAGTTGTGCTGATGTACCCCCCAGACTTCTCTCAAGTACCCCTAAGCGTACTTGTGCCACTGGTTGAGAAACACGGCACTAGTAGACGGTAAAAAGTTCTTGAATGATCTGTTTGATTTTTTTTTTCCCACAAAGGGATGAAAACCTTGTCCAAATGCTCCTTGCAGGGCAAGAGTTCTGTCTGCTTTGACACGTGCAGGCTGTGTCTCAGCTGGATGGATGTTAACCTGCAATTTGACATGATTGAAATTCTCCCTTGCCTTCTCTCATGGCATGGAACTGCTGATATGTTTAGCCACATCTGTCACTTCATGTCCTCTCACACCCATCCTGGGTGGGTCATTCCCAGGCATAACAGATGCCCTTGGGGGTCTGTGTCTTTCTTTCTTTCTTTCTTTGGCAATGCTCATGTAGTGTGTCATGCCAGTACATTCAGATTGAATCAAATCTGTCCCCAGATGACAGATGTCCATTTATTTTCCAATCGCCACTTGAGACCTTGGCACATGAATTAAAAATTCGTGTGAAAAATCCTGTTCACGGCATTCTCCATATATCAAACGCCCCGTTTGATAATCTTTGTTTTGTACTTAATAGCATCGTGATAAGGAACTTAGCTAAAGAGCCATCTCAGCTGACTTTGTTTTGTCAAGAGCTGTCTACGCGATAGCTCTACTGTAATTTAACATCCAAAAGTTTGAATGTCCTGTGTATTAAGTGCCGTGAGCACTAATTGTGCATTTTATTACAGCTGCTTATTTATTTTGAAAACGCATTTTAGAGAAAGGCATTGATTTGTACAGTACATAGGTGGCCGTTCTTTCTGCCTGGGGACAGACTTAGGTCAATAAGCCAAACGATTCATCTTTCTTGGGGCATGTCTACACTAGGAAATTATTTTGAAATAACTAAATTCGAAATAACTTACGAAAAAACAAAATCAAAATGGTGTGTCCCCACTACTGGGGAGCCTTGAAATTGGTCTGAGGCAGGCTCCATTATTGTGGATGTGCTACCTTGACTTGGAGCCCCAGGAAGCACTGAGGAGTAATTAATTGCTCCCCAGAATCAGAGTATTTCAAAATAGCAGCAGCGGAGCGCCCACCCTATAACTATTTTGAAATCCGCATTATTCCTCGTGGAAAGCAGGAGTTAACTATTTCGAAATAACCAGCCTGTTATTTCGAAATCACGGGCTTGGTAGTGTGGACACTTTGCTTATTATTTTGAAATAAGGGGGATTATTTTGAAATAACACCCTAGTGTAGACCAGGGCTTAAGGACACATGAAACTGATGTATTTTGGTGCTCGCTTCACATCCAGCCTGCCTGGAGGAATCCTTACCACCCAATAAAATTACTGATTCAGCATGTGGTTCTGCTAGACTGTAATCTAAGGCATCTGGAATTAATCCCGTTACTATCTAATGTGTAAAGACATCTCCTCTCCTCTTGCTCCCCTTTTACTGCAGACTATGCAATTTGTGCCTGTTGGAGTTATACAAAACAGCATCTAGCAATCTATTGCCTCTGCATTGGCTGTTTCTAAGAGGTGGAAGTCAATGGAACTTCACCAGTTTATGCCGGGTCAGCTGGCCTTTCATCTTGTGTCATCATTTATCCAAAGCTAAGTTTAAAAAATTAATCTTTTTTGCCATTAGCAAGAACCAAGAGTGTTCCAAGACCAAATTTCGTTCCTCTCTTGCAGCTTCCCAGTTCAGTGAAAAGGGCCCAATTACAATCTCTCTTGGACCCTTTTCTCCCCCAGTGTTCCTCTATTGAATTCTCTGGAGCCAGTCCTGCATTATACTGGTGTAAGCAAATCTGGAATCTGGCCCTGACCGGTGTTGTGCTCATCTGCTGATTTTGTAGCATGCTTGAATAGTTGTAATGGGTAGGGTTAATGTATTCCAAGTGAGTTCTTCTGTTTCCCAAGTGGCCTTTAATTGCTCCATTACTTGGATCAGTCATCACAACTTTGCAACAGCTGGGCTACTCTGAAATAGCAGGATGGAGGCTAGAAAAGCTGCTGCTTTGTTATACATACGTGTTCTCGTTGACTCAAATTTTCCATAACCATTCCCAACCCTTTTGTGAAAGTTCCCTGGTTATAATTAGGGACAAGTCCAAATCAGCCCACTTAATGATCTGGAGTGTTTGAAACCAGTTCTGATCTCATGCGGGTGTAAGTCAAGTTGACTTCGATAGTTACACTCATTAACTCTGGTTTCATCAAGAACAGAATCAGACCCAGGAAGTTCAGACTGACTCGTGAGATTTAGGTCTGTCACTAGGGGTACATCTACACTGCAGAGGAAGATCGAAGCTGATGCTGTCGATCTTCCAGGATTCGAATTAGCGGTCGCGTTAAGACAGCTAATTCAAACTGAGAGGGGCACTCCTGTCCATGCTGGTAACCCTCATTTCATGAGAAGTAAGGGAAGTCGAAAGGAGAATGTTCTTCCTTTGACTTCCTGCAATGTAGATGGCACCAAAAGCTGAGTTAAGCTGCATCAACTTCAGCTACGCAATTAACGTAGCTGAAGTTGCATATCTCAATTTGACTTTGTCCCGCAATTCAATTTACCATAGCTGAACACTCTGACTTTTCTCTTTTTGTCACTTTTGGTTTCTAGTTGGTCCTTTGTACCTCTCCTCAAATAGGAGCTATTCAGAGCTGTGATGAAATTTATTTTCTACTGGGTTTTTGCTGCTAGTAGCCTACATTATATTACATAACATAACCCAAATGTGTCCATTTAAAAACACTTCTGGAGCAGATTTTAGGCTCTTCAAAGGAGAATTTCTAAAACTTTGAGATCTGAGCCACACCTGTTTAGGAAGGCTACAGATTTAACTGAATAATCCTGTACCTTGATAGCTACTGATATAGAAGCAGGAAATATAGCAGTAAGCATAGGACAGAAATACATCCATTATATGCACCAGTGTGCATGAATAATTTGCTTTTTCCATGCTTCATAAGTGTATTTATAGCAATATATCTCTCTTCTTTCCCGTATTGTCTCCCAGACAAGAGTGACAAGTAGATATTTCACAGAGGTTTTAAATCGTCCATTAATGCAAATAACAATCCAGTGTAATTGCAGCTAAGTTAATTTTTCACCTTCTCTTTTTCCCTCTTCTGCCTTATGATAAAAAACTGCTTCACAGCATCTGTTTGACATGCAGGTACAGGTGGCAACCTTAGAGGTCCTCTTAGGCCTATGTACCTGGCAGACTAGGCAGAATGTAAGTGTTAAAATAAGTGACCTGGAAATCCAGGGTCAGATCCTTAGATGATATAAGTCAGCATGCCTCCTGTACAGCAGTGGTGGCATCCTGATTTATATGGGCTGAAGATCTGGGTTAAAGTTAGGTTAAACTTTCTAGCCACATCTTTTATCGGAATGCGTGTGCAGAGATATTATTGGCTGTCTTGTGACTTACCATCCTGCTGCTCCTTGGAGAACTCGATCTGTTGGAAAGAAATCAATCACAAAAAATAGCTTTAAAAAAGGGGGGGGGACCTGTTGGATTTTAAAATATCCAACTTCCTTCATGAGTGCTCTTTCAAAGGGGCCAAAAAAAAAAAAAAAGAGCTTGTTTGTCCGATTCTCAGGAGTAGCTTGCATACCAACAGGGCTAGTAATGGAGAAAGTTCTGGTTAGACCAGGGAACAGCTAGTATTTGGTAGTCTATCACTCCAGTTCTATAACAGAAAAATTCCTGTTCCACTTACCAGCAACCTGGTCAGCACTGAAGGACTGCAGTCGGGAGGGAAAAGAGAGAGAAAAAGAGAGCTAGTACTGTTGAAAATGCATTGACAGAAGAAAGAAAATAGCACAAGGTAGCTGAGAGTTCTAGCATTCCTGTCTTGCAGAATATAACTAGGCCATGGCCAGTCATATTAGTAAGTGTCTGCTTGGTTTATTTTATTTATTTTATTTTATTTTATAAGAGCATCTTAAGACTATTTAAAGATCCCGCTGAGAAGTATAGCTAGGACAAAACCAGGACTGCAGCTTAAGCAATGAATCAATTGTCTCTTCATAGAGAAGTTGTTAATGGACTTCCAGGCCAATTATCCTTTCGCTACAGACACCCAGTATTAAGATCATATGAATTATCATTGCTTAACCAGCAGCTCAACATTAGGATAACAAATAAACCTAGACATTAAAGACTCCTTGTTTCTAAATTAGCTGTTTATCAGTGCTTTGTTCCTGAGGTAATAATTTATTATATGCTTCCTTTGCAACCACATCAGCGTGCATCCTATATAAGAAATTAGCACAGATTTCTGCGATAGTATCTCTTCAGTTTAAAGTTATAGACACTACATTTCTGTCTAACTAGTGTAAGACACAAGACTAACCAGATAGCCTAGCAGAATCAAGTTTCACTCCCCCCTCCGCCCCTCCCCACCCCCAGGCCAAAATAAAATCTTTAGAGGTCCCTACTTGCTTGGCTTTCTACCTCAAATGACATAGTTTTTCTGGCTTTCTTTCCACCCTAGGACTAACCTAAACTGGAAGCTAGATACACAGATTAAAACCATTGGCTTGCTATTAAGAATTATCTTTCCTGTGGACCCACCATGATGGAGATGGTTGGAAAAGAAGAGGAGCAGCCGGGCTGGAGGAATTGGCTGAGGGCTTCTTGAGTCCCTGAGAGAGTGGTCCTTCCTCTCTCACTTTTCTTCTTCTTATTTATGTGAAGGCAATGACCTCACAGCTAGCTCCGGTGTCAGAGTGAAGCAGCCACTCCCCTTGGAGAGTTCTTTAGCTTTCTTAGGGCAAAGGGACAGATCCATTTCTTGACAGACATTTTGCGGGGGCTATTTTTAGGTGGTCCGAAAGGGACAGGGAGGTTTGACTTGTGTCAGCACTTTCTAGAGCTGTAATGCAAAGAAGGACTATTCCTGCTCAACCTACTTGGGTCTTCTCTTTCTGAAGAGCTCCTATTTGTTTCACAGGCTATAAAGTCAGCTGCGGAGAGGGAGGAGCTCTCTGTTTGTCCATCTGGCTGCTTTTACATGTTCATAGATGCAGTCTGCCTCCCCCTACCCCACCCCCCGCCCCTCAGGAAGCTATGGGTACTGAAACAGACTGAGGTTTCCCAGCCAGCAAAACTCAGTGCCTATTCCAAAGCCCAGTGAAATCAGTGGAAAGATTCCTATGGACTTCGTCTGGCTTTGGGTCAGCCTCTCTTTGTGCCAGTGTGGTGCTGGGCTCTGTGGAGTGAAAAGAGGGCTGGTCTGTAGGGCAATAATTGGCTAGTTCTGACGTTTTAACCATGTGACTGTTGATTCTGAAAGACTAGCTGGTCCATCCTCCAGGATGTGATTATAAAATCCAGGGGCAATGTTAGGGGCTCATAATCAAGGCAATTGTGTGGGGCCCCTACAAAGGTACCTGGCTCAGGCTTCAGCTTCCTCCCCAGGTGTGAGGGCTCAAGACCCCAGGTGTCAACCCCATGCAATGGGGCTTCCTCTCTGTTCTGAGCCCCAGTGAGTCTAATGCTGGCCCTGTTTGGCACTCCCCCCCCCCGACACTTGCTCATGGCCCCCACTTAAGAACCACTGTTCTAGGGGATTTTTTTTCATAGCAGCAGCATGAAACCGGTTCGGAGCTTGCACGGTTGCATTAACCCCTTCCCGACGACACTGGCCCAGTGGACTTATCTAGTATGCTGCCTGGAGCCGTTCACGTGACGAGAATGGGCAGCGGGATGGTTCACTTTTCTCTGGCTCATTGGTGTGTGCTGGGCATGAGAAAACCATTAAGGGTCTGTGTGACCCACAAATGATATTTCCTCACTGGTCGTTGTGCTTCAAAGCTAGAGGAAGGGGGACGTCAGGCCAAAGGTTTCCCTAATGTCTTCATTTTCCATATGCCACCAATACTTGGGAGTGGGAGGAAAGAAAAGACAAGGGTGTGCGGGAGTCAACATGGTGGGAAGTCTACCTGCCCACAGCAGCAATGATCGGTAGGAGCCTCCAGCATAGAGTGGAAGCAGGCATTCCTCCATCTATGCAGGGGGAGCCCCACAAAACAAATGGCATAGTCCCCTTATGGGGATAAGGGGGAGGGTATGCGAGGGAGGGGACCTCTGGAAGGCTTTGTTGCACTGCAGAGAGCATTAACACACTTTCCCCAGTGACGGGATGGGAAGGGTTGAGTGCCTACAAGTGGTGGGAGAAGGGTGGGCCCCCATCTCATGTTCCAGGGTGGAGAGGAGAGAACCTTATGGCCGCTAGCCAAGGGAGCAGTCCCAGATGTGTACTGGGAAGAAGTGGCATGTGGCACAGATCTAGTTACCCTCGGGACTGCCGCCGGTTACCAGAGGAAAAACTAGCCTACTCCTCCAAACTCAAGAGATGAGTGTCCTAAAAAGATTGGGAAATTTGGCTGTGAAGCTCTTCCCTTCATCTCATGGGAGGGGCCCACGGGCAAGTTATCAGACAAAAGGGGCCTGATGATCTGAATTCAAATCCTGACTCTCACTCTAACCCCCTGTGTGGCTCTCAGCAGGTTCATCAGGTTTCTCTGCCTCTGCTTCTCTAGCTATAACATGTGGTAAAAGGTCTTTTTTCACCAGAGCGTTAAGTAATTAATTGCATTAGTGATGAGTGTGAACGTGTCCAAAAAGTTTCCTGAACATGTGATGTGTTACACACATCCTCAGTCATTATGAATTATGGCACATCATTTAGTTATTTTATATACATGATGGTAGTGGAGGGGACAGGGACATACCCAGGGCAGGGGGCAGCAGTGTTTAGATTTTGGGGAAGACATCTGCATGAACTTCCCGTGGCCAGTCACTTCTGTGAATCCCAAGTGTGGAGGGGTGGAGTGCCCGCTGACATTGGGCTGGTGCTGTGCTTTAGCTGAGTCCAGTTTTTGATGCTGTCAGATCCCCAGCTGATGTAAACTAGTGTGCCTCTGAGGTAGGGATGTAAGCAACTAGTTGACTATCCTGTAAGCATAAGCTTATCAGATAGTCAACTAGTGATGTGACTAGTCGCGCGCCCCCCCCTCCCCTGTCTTGCTGCCTCTATCAGAGAGAGGCAGCAAGGGTGGAGAGCCAGCTTAAAAGCCGGTTCCCCACAGTACTGTCTCCGCCGGGTGCAGGGGAGGTCGAGGCTCAGCGGGAAATGGCGCGAGCAGGGACTGAAGCAGTCTCTGCTCACGCCGGTTCTGCTGTGATTCTGTGATTCCACTGGGGCTCTTGTACATTTCAAAAGGAAGCCCCACAGGAAGCGTGGGGCCAGTCTCCCGCTGACCCCGTCTGTGCTCCCTGCGGGGCTTCCGCTTTCAAACTGTAGCAAGAGCCCAGCAGGAGGCGGAGGCACCCTTATGGACTAATCGAATAGTTGATGGAAATCCAATCGACTATCTGATTTGTTAATTCATCTTAATTTAACATCCCTACTCTGAGGTGTCATGCCACAGCCTCAGCCGGTGTGCAACTTCAAGTGAGAAAGCTGTGAACCGAGCTAGGCTGCGGATTCCGATAGGTGGGTGGGGGTGGGGGACGGAATGGAAACTTTTAAAAGATTAGGACAACCTTGAACTATTTCTCAGCAGTTGCCCTTGCTAGTGTCAATGCAGTGTGGTGCCCTTGAGAGAATGTAAATGTAGGTTCTAGGCTTAGCCCTTCATTGCCTGTCATAGTTGGCTGGAAAACATTCCACTGAATAGATTTTTGCCATGGAAAACATGCTGTGTGTTTTTTAAGTGAAAATATTAATGACAATATAATTCCATTTTCTGATGTGATCTATGTCTGGCTTAATGTTTTTGATGAAAACTAAAATATTTTTGGACCTGGGGATTCCAGTGAATGAGAAGCTAGATATGAGGCAGCAGGGTGCCCTTGTAGCCAAGGAGGCTAACAGCATAGTGGGGAGTATTAGTAGGAGTGATGCCAACAGATCTAGGGAAGTGATTATTCCCCTTTATATGGCACTGATGAGGCCACATCTGGAGTGTTGTGTCCAATTCTGGGCCCCCCACTACAAAAAGGATGCGGACGCATTGGAGAGAGTCCAATGGATAGAAACCAAAATGATTAGGGGGCTGGAGCATGTGACTTATGAGGAGAGGCTGAGGGATTTGGGCTTATTTAGTCTACAGAAGAGAGGAGTGAGGGGGGGATTTGATAGCAGCCTTTAACTGTCCAAAGGGAGGTTCCAAAGAGGATGGAGAGAGGCTGTTCTCAGTAGTGACAGATAGAACAAGGAGCAATGAGCTCAAGTTGCAGTGGGGGAGGTCTAGGTTGGATATTAGGAAAAACTATTTCACTAGGAGGGTGGTGAAGCATTGGTATGGGTTCCCTAGGGAGGTGGTGGAATCTCCATCCCTAGAGGTTTTTAAGCCCTGGCTGGGATGATTTAGCTGGGGGTGGTCCTGCTTTTAGCAGGGGGTTGGACTCCATGACCACCTGAGGACTCTTCCAGCCCTATGAGTCTATGGTTTTTGTATACATTTTATTTTTAGTCCATTCTGGGCTCAATCCAGCTGTGAGTTATGTGGAGAGGGGATGGATGCTCATGTAGCCATCGTTCCTGCAGTCAGTTCAATGAAGGTGTAAGGGTGGCACCTCCCAGCACTGAATTACCAGATTGGTTGTGATCCTGTTTCTAATTCTTCAGTGATGTTACAAAATGTACTCTGGCTTTGGCTAGATCTGAACTTTTGGAGAGCTCTTTCTGACGTCTCAGACTATGCAATGATCATCGGCCCCGGGGGACAATACTCAGATTGCGGGGAAATTCAGAAAGTAACAACAAATATAACAAATGACCGGAGGGATTGCAATGCACGGAGAGACCAAAGGGACTGAAGTATGGTCACTTTGGCTCAACAGAAAGAAGTGATCAGAAAACAGTGAAGATACAGCGGAAGGATTTTAACACCCAAAAGGGAAGAATACTGTTTTGGTCAGGAGTTCACAACCTGAGGTTTGTGATCCTCCTGTTCAAGATGGGAGCCTGACTAGATCCCATACTGGGAGCATGGGAATGCTTCCAGTGCGCAAGGGGGTTGCAGCACAGAAAAGGACAAGTGTCGTTCTCCAAAGAGGTGGAGGATTACAGTGCATGGAAAAAGGCTTAGGTCAGCTTAACTATGCCCCTCGAGTGTGTGGATTTCACCTCTCTGGCTTAACTGAATCTCTGAATCTAATTTTCTAGTATAGACCAGGCCTAGTCCAGGACATATAACAATGAAGTCCAAGGGCCACCTTTTCCACACTAGCTTTCCACCAGCATGCTTCATTTATTCCAGGAGCCGTAAGGTGTGGAGAAACCCACCCAGAAGACTCCTAGACATTGAGATCCCTGGAACAGTACTTGACTGGCTGTCCCTTATTATTAGGGATGTCAAATTGTGTGTAATCCGGTAACCATGCAGCCGACAAATATTTTGTTGGTTGCATGGCTCCCTGATAAGTGGTTCTGCACTAAAAGTATTCCAGCACCTGACAGACTGACTCCTAAATTAATTTTTGTGCAGAGCCACAGCGGGGTTAGCTGCTGGGACCTGCGCAAGCCGGGCCTGAGCCAGCCTGCTAAAAATTTACTCGCAGAACTGGAAGGGGAGGGGGGAGTGTGTGTAGCCGGTAGCATTAACCAATCCGCATCTGCTTATCAGTTAATTGTTTAACCGGTCCTCCCTTACTTCCCTAATTATTATAGTTCAAAATGCTGTGTGTCTGGCAATGTCCTACCATAGGATGTCTTAGAGGAAGTTCTAAAGCCCTCCAGAATATATTATTTGTTCAACACCATATACTAGGGGGAATTTTCAGAGGACCTGAGCTGGTAATGTGTGAATTCCCTGCAGCATAGTTAACAGATCACCAATAAAGTTTTGGTGCTAACTAGTGTAACTGCAAATGCTATCTTCTCCACTGCACCTAATTGGCACAGAGGGTTGCATGCCTCACCGAAACCACAGTAGCCTCACTAAAGAGCAGGGCTCTGATTCTTCTCACACTGGTATCAAACTGGTAAAACTTCAGCAGAATTGCCTCTCATTCCCCTGTTCAAGGAAAAGGAGAATGAGGCCCAGTGTCTTTTTATGTGGGGAATAAGCATCAGGAGCAGATTAATGCCCCCGGAAGAAAGGTTCTGGTTTTATAAAAAGTCCTTGGTAATACAATAAAAGAAGGAAATAAAAAATTCATGCACCAAGATTGCCTCTATCAATATAAAAGGTCAAATGCCTCCTTAAATCTAATGAAGTACAGACAAATTTGTTTTTTAAAGTCTTTGAATGCAAAGTCCGAAGTACTTTGCAGTCCCAACATAGCTACAACAACACGGCATATTATGAGACTTGCCAGTTATGGAACAACTTTTGGATGAAGCTAACTGATTAATTCATTTGCAATCCTAAAATGCCGGCAAATGGAATGTGGCACAGCTGCAGCATGGATGGTATCATTTTACAGAGATTCCATTAGCTTTCCAGAGGGAAGTAGCATTCATTTGGGCTAATTTGTAAAAGTGTCCCTTTTCTAATTGCATTTGGCATTGCATGAAAATCTAGAGGATGTGAGTAGGAAATTCAATGTTGTTGACTTGTCTCAACTGGATTAGTTGTTTTAATATGCCTCCCAGTGGTCATGTTGGTATATTAAAGGTATTTGAGTTGTTGCTGCTTGACATTAAAATACTGTGTAATGGAGTGGGTCGGGAATTAGATGACAAAAGTTTTTGTGTCAGACGATGCTGATATGTTGAAACCGAAACTTATCATGGGGCAGGTTCATTTTTGCCATATTTCTTAACTTGTAAAAAATGTTGAAAAGGTAACTGAAAGGTTTTGTATGGACATTTTCAAAATGAAAAATTCCACTTTCCAGTGTGAAGTGGCTTTCTAGTTCTAATATTTAAAAAAAAAAAGTCAGATTTTGAAACAACTCTTTTTCCCCTCGATTTTCAGTTTGTGAAAACTAAATTTTTGGGTTTTGTTCCTGTTTGGGAAAATGTTTAAAATGTTGACCTTTTTTTTTTTTTTTTATGTGACTAGAAAAAGTTCTCTGTGCAGCTGTGATGTACAATAAGTCAGATGGTTAAAAGCTGTTGTTTGGTAACTAGTGTAAGATCTAAATATAACATCAGAAGTTAAGGGAGAATTTCTAGTTGTGGCTATTTCACATGTCCTTGCAGATACTTATTTCTCTATTATTGATAGGCTAGATAAGCTAATTGAAAGAAGGTTACTTATGTGAGCTCATCTCATTCATTTATCTACCATAGATCTCTGACAAAGAGTGTTACAATAATATTCCAGAGAGTGGAGCTGTTAATAAAGTTTGAACAGCTGCACTCTCTGGAATATATATTGGCTATTATCAGCAAAAAGAGCTATTTGGGGGTTTGGACAATTTAGCCTGTTGTGTAATTTGCCTTAATTTCCGTTTTTCATGGCAAAAATTTTCTTCAGGAGTTCACAACTGACATTGTTCTCTTAATTTTAAACACCACCGAAGTATGCAAATTGTGCATCACGGTACGAACTATTTTCAAACAGTTTTTCACATGGGCAAAACATGGAAATGAGAGATTTGCTACAAGCAAAGCCAGCTTTCACCTACAAGAGGCTCTGTGCACAGAGGAAATTATGAAAAATCTCAGGTGAACCGCCACCCCCCAAATAGTATTATCAGAAACTTTTGTTTTGGAAAAACTGAGTACTCTGCAACCCCACCATCAGCGGTGACCTTTGATTTTCACGTGACGGTTTCAGAATGACTTCCACTCTGATGTCCAGATTGTCCTCTGCAGCAGGGCTGCTTTGTGCAGTGCCACAGGTGCAAACTAGACTAAAAGCTGGCCTGGCGAATCTATAACGGTGTGTGGGAAGGGGCATGGTTGAGTCTTCCCAGCCCCTCAGTGGTCCCTATATACTGCAGCATCCCCTTTGGTAAGACTTATTTCAAGGGACTCCCCTGGAGTCTGCATAGGACTGAGGAGTTCAAACTTGGCCAAGTCACTTTGAACACCCCCCCCCCCATCCCGACAAAGTCCCTAATAGCCTGGTTGAATAGGCTGAGCCGGGGCAGGTTTTTGTATAGACTTCAGTGGGCACTAGATCTGGCCTTAGCTGAGGACCTGGGCAAAGAGTCCAGAATCGACGAGTTGCAACGGAAATCCCCAGTTTCTCCGTCTGCAGCACCAAAGGCGGTGAGTCTGCAGTGCACACTCTCTCACTCGGCTGGCCTTAGAGATCACATTACCCATGCAGTGTGTGTGGGTGTGTTGCTTTCTGTCAATGCATTTAGCAGTTTACCTCTCCTGCTACATCCCGGGCTATGTCCATTCAGAGACGACTTGCTTGAGGAGTAAATGCAACAAGAGAGAGAGACCACTGGAGAAACATCAAGAGTCACGTTTGGAGGGGAAAAAAAATCCTAGTTCACATCCATGCAATGGGTTTTCTCATGCATCATGCAGGAACCAGTTGCCTAAGATGCCATTTTTTAAAATTTGAAGATGTGCAGTGTACTTAATGTTCACGAGGGCTGGGGGTTCAGTTCTGCTAATGCCACGCCCAGGAGCACACGGTTTCCAAAACCTGTGTCATTTATAGTGCTAGAATAGCCTCTCCCCTCCCCTGCCATTCAGACTTGGGAGATCCCCGGGCTCGTTCCCTGTGGCCTTGAACCTTATGCTGGGAGTGCTTTGTGTGGTACCAGCAGGGAAAAGAAGCATTTTATACTCGCGTTGCACAAATGGAAACAACTTCAAAGCCCAAAGTCTCAGCATCTGGCTACAAAACCATGGAAGTTGGGAGCGATGCTGATTTGCACAAGCTCAGCATCTGGCTCACTGATTGCTGAGCCACTCGGGGAGGGGCATTTACCATTATAATTAAGTTGAAACACAAAGAACAAAGCTGCACAAAAAGAACATCCCCCCCCCCCATCTGCAAAGATCATCAAAGTCTGTCCTGGGTAGGAGAGGGTTGCAGACTTGGGCCCGGTGAGTCTATCAGACAGCATGTCAATAGTTCTGCACTTTTCTGAGGACTAGCTACAACATTTACAGTTGTTTTTTTTCAGGGTTTTTTTTTTTTTTTAGTGCAGTTAATGTACAATACAGGAGTTTGACTTTTTTTTTTTTTTTTAAATCCAGCCCCTGTTCTAATTAGCTCAAAATGCCTTTCAAGTAACTTGTTTAAGTACTCATCTGGTCAAGGAGGTTTTACCCACAAAAGCTCATGACCTAATATATTTGTTGGTCTCTCTGGTGCCACAGGACTGCTTGTACCAGTCCTGCAATGACTGTAAATACCATGTCAAAGAGCGTACACGTAGGCAAACATAATCTTAGGCTGCACATCTTAAACCATGATTCAAGCCTTTGTTTTCATTGGAATGGTTAGGAAAGAAAATATTTGATGAAGCCTAGTTTTGTATGTAAGCAGCCTGTACATGATACCAATGTCTGGTTGGTTGTATTTGTTTTAAAGCATAGAGTGCCCTCATAAAAGAGATGCATGAGAGAACTAACATGCCTCTTTTCACTCGGGCTTACATCCACAAATGTGTTTAGGCTCTTAACTTCCACTGCAATAATTGAATATTGAATATCTGTCCTCATAGCCACGCCTGCAACGTTACTGGTGTTCTTATCAAACTTTTTTCCTTAATTGTTACTGGTTCTTTTTGTGCACCCTATTGTAATTCTCATATGCATGCAACACTCAGCCTCTCTCCCCTTGCTAATACAATTCATATTTTGTTTGCTGCATCAACCTGTGCACCTGATGATAAACTCGTACGCGCAGTAGTAATAAAACTGTAATAAAAATCGATCACTGAAAGGTTTTAGGAAATTGGACTCCTGAAAATTTGTTATTCTCTGTGTGGGGACAAACAGGGCCTCAGATCTTTGAGTTGGAACAAAGGATATTGTCCTTGTCCTAATTCAATCACCCACTTTCCCCATTTTCCCCAACCTCTCTATCACTGCTTGCTAACCTGCTTTCAATCAAGAATGGGCCAGGGTTTTAGGAATAATATTTTTCCCATTTTAGACCAGTATCAATGCTAATCTGTTTTTTAGTCGATAGGTGGTGCTAGAAAGCAGTAAATTTGACACCAGCCCCAGACAGCTCAAAGGAGCGGCTACCTATTTTACATTAACGCAGTTAAAAGCAGATGAAAAGAATGCTGACAGTGAAATGAATGGGGTGAAACGTGTAGCGGGATTTTTGGGTGCCTTAATTTTTAAGTGCCCAGTTTGGAACATCTTAGAAAGGGGTCTGGGTTTTAGAGGATGGGTGCTCCATACTTTCTGAAAGCCAGGACCCTTTAAGAGGACTCGGACAAGGTATCCCAAAGTCCCTGTAGCCAGATTTTGAAAATTTTGCCCCAAGTCTTGTTTGATTCAGTTTAAAGCAGGAAACATCTGCAGGCTTCTGCTTCTTGGCTGTCTCTCCTGACTTGAGGCTTAGTTTTACAATAAAGTAGGAAGCTCTTGGTTTTTCATAAGCTCTTGTTAAGGGTCTGGGCAGAAATTCTTAATCTTAGAAGTATTCTTTTGGCTCAGTATTTTGAATGAGCAGCATGCCCATACTTCTCCTGACCTTGAACTAGAAGAAGGCAGGTCTGTTCTTGTGACTGAGGCACTAGGCACTCAAAAGGCTTATTTTTAATTCCTGACTCTCCTGCAAACTTCTTGTCACCCTGGGCAAGTCAAACTCTCAGAGCTTCAGTTATGGAGAAATATTTCCCTGCCTCTGTGAAGCTGTTGAGAGATTAAATCCTCTAATGACTGGGACATATGTTGATAATAGGAGTCATAAGTACTTAGCTAGAGGGGAAGAAAAAGAGGAAAACATTTGTAGGAGTGGAGTCTAATGGCCAGAGCATAGTACTGGGGCATAGAAATGCATTAGAGCCTGTTTCATTCTGTCTCTCTCTCTCTCTCTGTGTGTGTGTGTGTGTGTGTGTGTGTGTGTGTGGTGTGTGTTTTTGGTGTGGTGGTTTTTTTTTTTTTTTTTTTTTAATGAAATCCACCAAACACTTTTGATTCAGTTTCCCCATTTGCAAAATGGGATAATAGTAATACCTACCTACCCCATCCATGCTGTCTTTTTAGTCTTTTTATTTTAAAAAGGAGGAGGATTTCTCTTTTTAAGCCATCATGGTTTTTGTTTTTGTTGTTTTTTTTAAGCAAGGAGCGAAGATAGAAGTCTTTTGTTCTAAAATCAAACTGTGCTGGGTACAAATGAGCCAGACTCGGTTACCAATACCCATCTGACAACATGCAGTGTTGTGGTTTTGTTACAAATAACTGTTTATCTGTAGTGTTAGTGCAGAGCGGTATGAACAAAGAATAGGATCATGCTGAACTGTTGTGGTGTCTAAGCCCTGCTTCTATTTTTTTGAATGGTAATATACTACCGTCTAGTTATGCAAAGATGGATCAGCTAGGATCACTGGAGGTGAAAATTCCTGTTTTTCCGAATGAACCGGACACATGCAGCCAACAAACCAACTTAAATAATGTAATAGAAACCCCAGCCCATGTTCCTCCACGTAACTGGATATTTGTCAAATGAAAGATTTTAGTTTTAGAAAGTATTGCCAAAGGTGATGGGGCTCTATACTCAACCTCAGTTATGACCACTCTGAGTCCTTGAAAGGAGCTTTCTTGATCAGCTCAGACTCAATATTGTGAGGAGCAGAGGAGATCTATATTATTTTCTCTCTCTAACTTTTGTTGGTGTGGTGTTAAATGAAATATTGACTTAACACTTAAAGTCAGGCTGTGAAAGTTAAAGAAAGCTTAAATGATTTCAAGTAACATTATAACATTGAAAGTCTCTGACTAGCCAAGTGTTAGTGAAACAACCAGCTGTAGGTGTTGAGTTAACCTGAACAGAATTCATTATGGAGCATTGTGGCTAAAATGAGAGTGGTTCTCAGAATTGTTTCTGTATCTTCTACCCTTCAGTTCTCCATATTAGGCAAGACTTCTTATGTAGAGATTCCCAAATTGGTAATCTGACAAGAAGCTTCCCAGATAGGTGGGGAATGACTATTTATAATGTTGCTTAGAGATACAGGTTGATGTGACTATCTCATGCCTCTTCATCATCTCCCTTTCCCCAAGACAGACTTTCCTCCTTGCAGACAGTTCTTTTCAAGTAAAAAACCAACCACATTCAACTTAGCATGCGAAAACCAAAGAAAACGTGAATGCCGATTAATCTGCAACCTAAGAAAAACCTCTGAAAGGCTTTTCCTTGTTAGTTTCACTTTGCAGCAACTAGCAAATTATGAACAAAAAACATAGAGATGAAAAATATAGTCACTGAAACATTTCCCTTAAAGGTTTTCCACCTCATTATCTCATTTACCATAGGATCAATGTTTCTAGTAGCAAAGCTAAAAGGAAATTGACGGAATTGTCACAGTTGTCTTTTATGGAGGATAAGCGAAGCAGCTGTCAAATAAATGCACCCAGGACTAAAGAGTCAACAGCTGCTCCCAAAAATTTGGAAAGGCGTTCAGAGTGAAAGTTGCAAAGTAATGAGTCACTTTGAAAGAGAGGGAAGGAAGGAGTGAAATTTTTTCTTTCACTAATTCAGTTTTCATGCCTCTAATTTGGTGTGCGTGTGTGTATCTTTTTTCCTTTTAAAAGTTCCTTACATGCAGTTCCACTGAATGGAAAATGACTCCGGGCCAGGCTGGTGTTGCTAAGAGAACAGCTACACTGGCCACTAGGTTAACATTTTTTTGAGCTTGCCAGGTTTTGCTTTTGCATTAAAATGCGCGCCATGCTTTAGAGATTTCCAGCAATGTAGATAAATAAGAAGCTCAGGTAAATCAGGAAAGCCGTTCAGGTTACTCAGTCATTTCACAGCTGTCCCACACCCAGAAACAAATGCAAATATTTACTGCAGGTTCCCATGGGGATCTGCTAAATTTCCAGCTTTTATGTGTTTCGGGGGCTCTTTCAGTGACCATGTAAGTTCAACCATTTACCTTGATGCTCTTCAGATCAATTGTTGGTTCTTTGGGTTTAGCTGGTTCTGGGGCAGGTGCTGGGGCAGCAGCTGGTGCCGGTGCCGGTGCCGGTGCTGATGCTGGTGCAGCTTTCTTAACATCCTTCTTTGGTGCCATTTTGTTTGTTTGTTTAAAAAAGCAAAGGACCCAAAAAACCTTTAAGAGTGATTCCTGGGTAAGGAGCAGTGGTCAAGATGATCTACAGCCCAGAGCCTTGGAGGAGGACCCACTGTGTAAAACACTAAAAGGTCATATATATATTTCACTTAGTGCCTAATACAATCCTGACACATGCAGCTGGATTGGACAGTTTGCTAGTAGGGGGGATGTCATTCTCCCTCAGACTATAAATGGAATATAAAGGGTCGGGGCTACGTCAGATCAGGGCACTTCAGTGGCCTTTTTATAAAAGCCTCCCCTGCATTTTTTTCAAAATACAGGGGAAGAAGAGGAGAGAAATATGACGAAACTGGTTCCAAATCACTTGTTGACATTCAAATACAGATTGACTTGTGCTCTTTCTTGGTAGAATTTCCGTTCTGCTGAAGTCATAAATCTCCCCCTCCTCCCCCCCACCTTATGTGTCACTAGATTGTGTTTCACACTGGAATTTTTAATTTAAGCATTGGGAAGATCACCAATTTCCATCCTCCTTGTCCTCCTTCCTCCAGCCTCCTTTGCTCCTCCTCCGCTTCCTCCTTCTGCCACAAAGTGCTGATCAGGCAAAGACTTAGGGGTGTTTAAAAATAAAGCAGACGTATATGGAAAACTCCTCATGCATTCAGCCACCGTAACTCTTCCAGGGAGAGGAGTCCCTGAGAGCTTTCCTGCTGCTCTCCCTCTTCCTTCTAAGCCTAGAAAGCTATGGTAAAGTTGAGTCAAAAACTCCAAATCACTTTCTTTAATCCAGTGTCATGTTGTAGCTGATGGACTGAGCCCCAGATAAAATGAAGATGCTCTACGTGATGTTTTCCGATGCTGGTGCTTTCCTCCCCTTATCTAATCACAAACAATTAATCAAAAGAAGCATTTGTAATTTAACTGCCCTTCTTAAAACTTTTATTTATCTTTCCACACTTCAGTCTCCATAGAGACCTTCCTTCTTCCCATGCTCTTCAGTTTGTTTCAGTGTGGAGAAGACAGCCGAGTTTTTGCTGGATCCCTGATATTTTATTCAGCAGAGCAAAAGAGTTTCCATTTATACTTAACTGAATTACTTCCCCTCCAAGTCCATAGGCTTTAGAATTCCTTCAGACACCTTGAGGGTAGACTATATTTCTCCTTGTCTTGAAAACACCTACTGATATAGGCTTTGGATTCCTGCAGTTTTATACTAATAAGTGCAAGGCTATTAACAGAGCCATTATTCATGTCCTTGAGGATTCCAGGTTGGAGAGGGTTATAATTAGAAACATCCAAGGCTCTCGCAGCACCTCCTAGCTCCGTGTCTCATCTCCTCAGCCCGGCAAGCACAGGCGTTGCTTTGAAAATGGGCCTTTCAGAAGGAGACATTTACAGAAACACCAATGGAGCAGGGGAAGGCTGGCACTAGACCAGACCTCAGGAAATCGGGGATAGTCACAGACCTCTGGTGTGATCCAGGACAAGTGACTTTTTTGGGTCTGTTCCTTTTAGTCGATAGACCCCCCCCGCTGATGTACACCAAGCGAGGGTGTGGCCCTTCATCTCTGTGCCTCAGGCTCCTGTCTGTAAAGGGTCGCTCAAACTTCCTCTCTCCTGCCTGCAAAGTCTGCAAACGCCTAGGAGCAGAAAATTTATTTAGATGAAATATGGGCTAGCGAAACGGCTAAATCCTTTGAAATGTAAACAAGGCTTTCATCGTAACCGCATCCCTTGTTCCCTTTCCCTTTCGCTGGAGAGTTTTAGAAGAGGAACCCCTCCCCCGGCCTTGTTTGACAATCCCTTAGTTGGCCTCAGAGATGGTGGTAACTCTCCTTGGGGGGAGTAGGAAAAGTAGTTATGATGAGCTGGGGCTGCCCTTGTTGTTGATCTGATTCCACTTCATCCCACTCAGGGGCTGGGATTCAGCTGGAACTAGCAGAGGCGGTGATGTGATCTGGATCCCGCTGGTCAGGGCGTTTCTCGGCACCAGGATGACGAAGGCCTGGGGTTGCGAGGGTGGCAGACATGGTTGTGGATCTTACTCGAGGAGTCTCCATCTGTTCTTCTGCATTTACTTTTGCTCCCTGCTTCGGAAGCCTCTTTCTTGGAGGAGCCACCAAGGAAGCGATGGGTGCAGTAGTCACCTCAATAGGAGGGCCACCAATTAGGTCTAATGTCCAATGCATGAAATATGGTTAATTGATTCCCAGTTCTTGCTTTGCTTTTGTTTTGCCACCAAGGGTGATTTCAACATAGTCCTTGAATCATGTCAATAGGCCCTCCCCCCCCCCCTTTTTTTTTTTGGTTATGTCTAATCTCTCTCTCTCTCTCTCTCTCTCTCTGGTTCTGTTGCACCTGTTTATAGTAAGCCAGATAACTGCAATTTAGCATCCTAACTGACTGCACGACTAGTCGTGTAGAAGGACCGCTCTGCAGAGCCGCAGAGGGGGTAGCAGTCCCGGCTCGTGCTGGCTCCAGGAGCCACCCGCACTGTGGCTCTGCATTTTAAATGTAGCAAGAGCTTCCCTGCTCTTACTACATTTAAAATGCAGAGGTGCAGCATGCCTGACCAGCAGCCCCTGTCCCCTGTGGACAGGGGCTGCTGCCGAAGCAGCCTCCTCTATTCCCCTCCCCCCCCCACTGCCTCTGATAAAGGCAGCGGGGGGAGAGGGGCAAGCGACACCACAGAGATGGTGCTGGGGGGAGCCAGCTTTTAAGCCAGCTCCCCCCCAGCACCAGCTCCTGTTTCCCCTCCCCCCTGCTGTCTCTCATAAAGGAAGCAAGAGGAGGAAGCGAGTAGTCAATACTCCAGTCGACTACTCGATAAGCTTACGCTTACAGGGTAGTCGACTACTCATTATCATCCCTATTTTATAGTGGTCTTTGTTGAAAGCAACCTGGGAGTATTTCCCATCAGCATTTGTTGTTATAGGTCAGTGTGTTATCTTGCAAACACTTACATGCTCTTTACAATTGTGCTTACAACTGGGGTAAACATTTTTTTTGGCCCGGTTACCACAGTGGGACAGGGGATGGATGACTTGAGCGTTGCTTGCTTTGCTCATCCCCTCTGCTGCACCATCGGAAGAGAGGATACTGGGCTGGAGGGATCTTCTGACATTCTCTCTTGCTCTGTGTAAGTGCAGCCACTGGCACAGTGGAGCCCTGGTCTTGGTTTAAATGGACTGTAATACTTCTAACAGACGCGTGCATCCTTCATCGATATACACACAGGCCTGTGGTAAGGGTGATGGTCACTGCCTTGTTGGACACACCCAGGATTGAACAAAACTGCAGGTTTCTCAAGTTTGAGCTAAAGAGTCAGGCCTTTGGAGATGAGGGCTGTAACAGCTCGACTCCTCCTGACTGGGCACAATAGGTCTATGTCTACACTGGCGGGTTCTTGCGCAAGAACGGCCATTCTTGTGCAAGAACCCGCAGAGCATCCACACTGCCCACCCTCTCTTGCACAAGAAGATTTACAGTACGGCGTGGTAAGAGAGGGCTTCTTGCGCAAGAGCTACGCTCTTTTCTTACAAGTGTAAACTCTCTTGCGCAACAGCTCTTGCGCAAGAGGGCAGTGTGGACGCGCTTCAGGGGTTGCTTGTGCAAGAAACCCCTATAACTAAAGTGGCCATCGGAGCTTTCTTGCACCAGAGAGTGTCCACACTGCCATGGGCGCTCTTGCGCAAAAGCACAGCTCGCACATGGCAGTGTGGCCGTGTTCTTGCGCAAGAACCTGGCAGT
This sequence comes from Pelochelys cantorii, assembly GCA_032595735.1. NCBI lineage: Eukaryota > Metazoa > Chordata > Testudines > Trionychidae > Pelochelys > Pelochelys cantorii. The sequence goes on from CM064332.1 coordinate 68,615,662, forward strand.
GTAGACATAGCCTAGGGGACCTGTAACACACCAGTGGATCTGCATTTCAGGTATACGCCCTGTAGTGTGTGTTGTGTGTCCCCACAACATAAAATAATGCTGGAAGGCTTTCTGTGGTGCATAACGTGCCAAAGAGCAGGAGTCGCCAGTGACTAAGCTACCTTTGGTGCAGAAGCGCAAGTGCAATGCAAGCCGCTACTTGCGTTGATCCAAGGCGGTGTCACTTATTTATGTGCAAAGAATTTAAAACACAGACACACACATGCTTAGATGGCCACACGTTTCTAGGATTGTTAGGATTCACCCGAGCAGGTCTGTGGCCATCAGGTATTCAGAAGGGCCCAAGCACTTCTGCAAACCCTCCAGGCATTAGAACAAAGTGAGATGAAAAGTAAACACCTTTAAAAAGAAAAGCTAAACTTTTTGGAATGTGCTCACACTTTGAGCCCAGTTCCACCAATCAGGGGCCATGTTTCATATTTCCTCAGTGCCCCTAACTCCCCACAAAAAGTTAGCTTTAATCAGGCGTTCCTGCAAAATAACCCCATGGAGTTAAGAAGACAAACAGCTGTAGCTAATAAAGAGGAAGGATGGTTCAGGGAGATCTGGGTTGAGGTCCTTGCTCTGCCACAGATTTCCTAAGTGACCTTGGGCAAGTCACTGAGCATCTCAGTTCCTGAGATGCTTAGGAACTGCATTTTTGCCTGTGTTTGGCCGGTGTGGGGTCTGTTCACCTTCACGCTACGCTTCAGTCAATAGTGGCAGATGCAGCCCCACTTCCAGGTGTTACAGCAACAAGGTTCCTCCTCCGCTTTTGGCTGTGAATAACCGGATGTGGGTGTCAGGCCGTGCCAGAGCCATCTTGCTGCCGCTGCTCCCTGGCAGGGTGACAAGGCCCACTTGTGAGAAAAAGCAACAAACCTCCTCAGCTGCTGCTGTTCTTCATGGCCGCTGTTGCTTCCTGTGTCCTGCTCCACGGCAGCATGTGGTTACTCTGCAGGACGCCGCCGTCTTTTTGTTAACGTCCCACCTCTGTAGCGTGAGCCAGTCTCCAGAAGACAGGTCAGAACTGGGATGGAGAGAGGCAGTGACAGATGGCTAAAATGGCCATCGGAGCTTTCTTGCGCAAGAGAGTGTCCACACTGCCATGGGCGCTCTTGTGCAAAAGCGCATCTTGGACATTGCAGTGTGGATGTGTTCTTGCGCAGGACTTCTTGCACAAGAACCCTTGCGCAAGATGTTCTTGCACAAGAACCCGGCAGTGTAGACATAGCCTTAATGAATACATGGGGGCACGATAAGGTTTATCAAGTAAATTGTATATGGGAGGTAGGCCAGGAGGTTCTGTTCTGTCTCTTAACCATAGAACCCTGGGAGGGTCAATAAAATGAAAAGACTTGACATTTAAAACTGCTGAAAGGAGATGCTCTCTCATACAACATGTAATTAAACTATAGAACTTGAAAGTTGTGGAGGCCACCAACTTAACAAGGTTCTAAAAGGGATTGGATCATTATATTGATGTCAAGAATGTGCTTCGTTATCATGATTAATGACAAAAAATTTGGAAAGGGATATTAAATATTACACTTAAATCAAGCTTTAATTATCAGTGATTAGAATGAACCTGTGTAAGGGCAGATTGTTTCACCTGTGCCTAATGCTTGTGCCATCCACAGAAGTTTCTTGTTATGGGCACTTGGAACAGTGACTGGCGTGGATGGACTGTTAGTCTGGCTATGCCTTTCGAGGCACTTTTGTAATAATATGACAGGTATCCAAATGCCACTATGTTTTCTCAAGTGCTCCTGCTCCTGCTATGCCATGCACGGCGGTCAGCAGCATACCTTATGGTTGTGGATGCTTGGTTTTGGTAGTGCCCACATGGAGCAACACACTTTCCACATGGACAGGGAGGTTCAGTCCCTGCCCTACAGACAGACTGAGAAACTGGTGGCAACTGTGAGGATGTTACAGCATTCAGGCAAAATGTAGTTCACCTTGGCCAAATGAAGTCTTACATATGGATACGTGTCAGTACAAATCACGGGATTCCTTTGAGGCAGCACAGCAGTAGTGGGCCTTCAAGGAGGATGGAAGGTGGTGAGAGTAAGAGCCCTCCAGATGAATTTAGGAAGGGGTTGTGTGTGGTGGAGAGAGCACATTAAAAGATATGAAGATGGCAGTGAGAGAACCTGACCAGTGGACAGTCCAGGCTGGCATTACTGGGCGCAGATTCCTGTGAAAAGAGACAAGGCTAGACCTGTAGGAGGGGCAGAACAACATAAAGATTGGATAGCCGTGAAAAGAAGCTTGAATAGAAGTGAAGGGAAAGCTAGAGGAGGGATACAAAGAATCTGTAAGCTACATTTTTATAAGCCCTGGAGCTGGACTATGAGGAAACCTTCCCCATAATATGTCAAGAGTCCTGCTGAGAAAAACAGCTTGCGAAAAACAGCTTGCGAAGAACTATCAAGAAAAAATTTGACAGCCTTTATAAGAAAGGTTAAATAAGGGATATCCTTTTTAGAGAGGGCCTGACAAATAAACTAGCAAAAAATCTAATCTACCAGACAGACAGACACGTTCAAATATGCTGGGGAATTTATGGGTACAAATAAGATTTAACCTTAGAACCAAAAAAGACAACAGTGCGAAGAGAGCTCTCCAGAAAGACCATATGCATGTGTGTTTCTATTCTGCATCAAATAACAATATTTTAAATGAAATGGATGGAGCTGGCTAAATTGAGATCTCTTTTATCTACTGTGTATTTGAGAGAGTTTGTCTGTCGGTCTGTCTGGCAGTTTGTTCAAGAACTGCTCCTAAATGGTAAGAGCTAGGACCACCAACTTTGGTAGGAAGCTGCCTCTCATCAGAACTTAAAGCCAGGTCAGGGTTTGGTTGTGCCAGGACAATGGGATGTGCCTGGAATGCATTTTGTGTCTCATCAAACGGAAAGGGAGGGTGTGATAACAGGGAGAGTTATACTCATGAATGACCACAGGGGGACAGCAGGCACAGGGGGCAGTTATACCCAGGAAAGACCACAAGGGGGCAGGGAGCACCCACAGGCCAGCAGCACAGCCCCTGCCACCCTGGCCTGCCCTGGGAACAGCTGCTGGCTGGGCAGTGCAGCCCATGCTGCCCTGGGCTGGCTCTGAGGAGCAGCCCCTGATGCCCTGGGTTGGCCCGGGGAGTAGCCGGTGGGTGGGCCTCATGGCCCCAGGAAGAAGCCTTTGGCTGTCCCCACCCTGTCCCCGAAGGCCCCCATCCCTTCCTTCCCCTGGGGCCCCCATCTCTGACTCCTGCACCCTCAGCCCATTCCCTGAGGCCCCCATCCCCTGCTCTGACTCCTGCACCCCCTGCCCTGAGCCCCTCACCCCCCCAGCTCCCTGCCCTGAAGGGCCAGCCACAATCTTTTAGTCCTTCAGCAGAACTTCTGTTCGTGACAATCCAAATGCTGGGCGAGGGAGGTGCCATTAGCAGGGCTCTTTTGGATACGCTGCCAGGGGCAATGGAGGCGAGTCCTTCAGCGCTCTGCCCGCTCCGTGGTGTTCCCTGCGCGCCGCGCTCCCGCCGCGGGAGGCGATTCGCCGCGGGAGGCGATTCGCCGCGGCTCCCCACCCCCACCCCGGGGTGACGGCAGGCTCCGGAAAGAAAAGGGGGGGGGCGAGGGACCAAGCGAAAGCGGGAAAGAGCCTCGCGACTTTGTGAAAAGCAAAAGCGAGCGAGGACTGGCCTGGACGCCCCGGGACAGACTTCAGGAGCGTTCGGGAAAGCGCAGACGAGGGGAGAAGGGCACCAACTGCTGCGCCACATATAGCCCGGGGCTGACTCCGCACTCGTGCCGCCTTGCCCACGGCTTTCTAAGTCTGTCGCAGTGGCGCCCCCCCAAACAATCGAGAGGCCGTTTCCTCTGATCGCCAGTCCTCCTTGGAAAAGAAATCCAGTTGCTCACACGCTTTTCGATTCCTTTTCCAGCCTCCTGGGTGGCCTCTGATAACTCATGGCGGGAGATCGAAAGAGGATTTCTTTATGCTCATGCACGCTTGCCCTTGTAGGAAACAGCCCCACCCAGAGGGGGAAAAAATGCAGTAAACGGCTGGTAAAATGTGGCTGAAAAATTAGTGACAGCATTCCCCCCCCCGGCACCTGTTCTAGCTTCCTTCAGCCAGACTGGCCGCTCAGGCAAGGCACGTGCATCCATTCTCACCAGGCAGGATTCTTCGCACAGGAAATGTTAGCTGACAGGGCCTGTGGGGGTAGTTTTCACTACTTGGTTTTAAATATACAGATTAAGCGCTGCACAAGATGCTATTCCCAGCACGGTCGCTCATAGCGTACGTGTTAAAATCCCCTTGGTGCAATTAGAATTCTTGTAGCTTCACTGCCCCAGAACCTGGGCACCAGCTGTAGAGATTGACGGTCTCTCCTTGTCTCATTCCGGGAATGTGTAACGAAAGAATTAAATTACTGTTCATTCAAATGAGCTGTGTCTTTCTCAAGTCCCATTTCGATAATCTGCTAGAAGACAAAATGCCGTGAGAATTGGAAAGGGCATTAAAGGATGGCTAAGTAAATAGCACCATGTCCACAAATACCTGCATAGTCTAGTTTCTATGCGACTTGATGGCACAGCGACCTTTTTTTGGACAAACAAAACCCCAGAGAAGGTTTGAAACTATTCAGAATGGAAGGGCCAAACCATCTGCTGGCATCAATCAGCAGTCGTTTGAAGTCAGTGGAGCTCTGCTAATTTATGCCAGCTGAGGCCCCAGCCCCAAAGATCTGTCTCTTTTCCGATGAAAACTCCTAGTTCTGCCCAGTGGAGGGTGTACATTGCTTAAGTACAGCAGCACATATGGGACTCTAAATTATATTGGTATAGCCAGCTACAGCCCTGTAGTTTTCCAGCATTTTGCCTGATTTCTGGTTTTTATAATGGATCACTTATTTAAGTAGACTGTAATTTGCATAAATTAGAACCTGCTTGCAGGAACCAGGCGAAGGAGATTGGAATTCTTCAGCTATTTCTATGCATTGCAACAGGTGCATTCTGGCTAGAGCAAACATCTGCTTCTAAGGCTTCACTTGACTTCATTGTCTGTTGGAGCAGCTAAGGAAGATATTCAGGGGGGAAAAAGGCCCTTGTGTCACACCGTGCTATTCACAATTCTCTGCCCTTGTGAATTATCTGTGGTGTTCTCCACAGCTCGGAAGCTGCCTCTCTGATCATCGAGGAAGCACACACAGTGTTTGGGATCGGCACCCACAACCAAAACAACAAGAAGTCTATTGGGGGGGGTTGAACACATCCACTCTGAGGGCACCCAGAGGTATGTAAAGCACAGATTTAGTCTCTTGAAGTTATTGTCCACCTCTTCCTCCTGTCACACGAGGACCTCATGCCTGAGCATATTTTTTGTAGCTTCGGAATGTGTGTAGTTGTTCTCTATAGACAGGGTATTTATTGGCGGGGCCGAGCTTGGGTGTCCGCTTCCAACAGGAAGCTTCCTGGTTAAAGGCATTTCTGGCTACTGGTACCACTTGGGCATTCCCGGACAGTGACTTGTTTGTAAAAGCCTGGAGATCCCCTAGCATGGCATGGAGAGTCCTGGGCCCTGATATCTTGACTCGTTCACTGTGCTGGTCAAGCCATTGAGCCGGAGCTGCTCTGCCAGCCTGGGTTGCCCCCTGGACAATCTCCTGGTCTCTAGTTCAGGATGTGCTCCCACTGAGCTCACTTGGCCAGCCCACCCAGCATGCCCCTCTGCCATCTGACCAGTCCCAGCTCTCCTGGTGTCCTGCAACCAATCGCCTTTCCTGGCTCAGGCAGGACTGAGCACTCCTCCCGGAGCAGCATTCCTCTTCTCTAGGGAGGTGGGCGAGAAGTGACGGGTGGAATTTCCCCACAGTCCTCTAGCCAACCAGGGTGGTAAAAGGGCCTGTTCCTAATCAGTGAGGTCTCAGGGAAAGAGAACGGTCTCTTTCACACTCTTGACCTAGGGAGTGGAGGTTCTGCAGCCTTGATCAAAGACTGGGGTCCCGTTGTCTTGGGGGACTAAAGGACCCAGCCTCGTGTTACTTGGTGCTTAGGGCAAGAAACAGGAAGGAAGAACTGCTGGGTTCAGGTCCCTTCTGTGCCACTGACTCACTTTGAAACCTTGGCCAAACCATGTAAGTTCATTGTGGTGTAGCTTACCTATTCGTAAGCGCTTTTAACTTCACGCCTGCTAGGAAAATTAACATTGGTCAAGTACTTTCGCATCCTCCGATGGGAGGCTTTATGCAAGTGCCAAGTTCTGCTATTGGAAGAGTGTCCATAAATAATTTTTTCCCTCCTCCCTCTTCCTAAAACTTCTTCCTGTCTCCTTCCAGAAGACCTGTTAACTTTCTCTAAATGGCCAGAAGGCCCGGAGACCCTTATTTAGAATTAGGGAGTCAGGTAACATGATGTTGCTTAAGAATGTTATTCTGCGCCTCATATGACCTATGAGATCAGAGGTTGATATGGAGCTATGTAAAACTGCTCTCATAGAAAGAACCATAAATCTTTGGGAAGCAGGCAGTATTTCAAAACATGGGCGGTGAGAAACTCCACAGGGATCATATGGAGTGTTTCCTACATCGCTCCACTATGGAGGTTACGTGTATCCTTTGCAGAGGGCTAACGTCAAGCTGCAGCTTTCCTCATGTGGAACGTTTTTAATAATTAAAATGGAAATGACTATTTCCCACACAGTGTCCAGGATTAAGAGTTTTTGGGGGGGATGCTGACGGAAGTGGCATGGGTCAGGCCAATCACACAATCAGAGAACTCCATTATGTGCTTAAATATATTCAACACTGAAATCTCTTCTTCGGCTTGTCAAGCCAATGTGCAAAATGCTTTCCAATGTCTTATGGCTCTAACGTTGCCAATTTCAGAGGCTGATGATGTTCTCTCGGTAGATGGCAACCGCTGAAGGGGAGCTCAGAAGCGTCTGTTGTTTATTATTATTATTAGTAGTAGTAGTTAATACTTTGGGCCAAATTTATCCCAAGGGCAACTTCACTGACACTACAACGGACAAATTTTGTATTTCAGTTTTTTTGCACTAAGTATTTTCTACCTGGCAAAATTTTAGGTTGGGCAAAATGAATACAATTGGCCGATTATGTACGGAGAGAGAATTTGGGGGAAAGTATATGGAAAGGGGAGTTTGACATCACTGTGGTACCATCACTTCTATCCTTGTGAAAACTTCATTATAAAAGGGTGACCACAGATCCGCATTTCTTTCAAGTAAACGCCAACATGGACCCCAAATTCCTAACCCTCAGTACTAGAATTGGGCGAATAATTAATTCAGAAGGAATGAATGAAGTGTACCTTTTTTTTTTCTATTTTGGAATGATCCTAGTCAAAGTTTACATGCCCAGTAATGATTTTTAGCTTGTAGAGAGAGTATGAGTGGCTCACCGTGACTGTTCAGTATTAGCAATTTGGGCTTTTTTGACTGGACACCTGAGTCAGCAAATCCGCTGACCAGAGAAAAGTCTTGAGATTATACATTCATCATTTGTTTTCAGCAAATATTCTGAATGTTCACTGAAAGTGAGCTCTTTTGGCAAACATACCTGCCAATAAACTCCATTTGCCCTACTGTTCATAAACAGCAAAGACAGTGGGATTTTGACAAAGCTGAAGTGAACTTGTTTGAAAATTCATACGAATATTTGGAGCCACATGTGCAGTGTTCACTCAGAGATGGAGTCCAGTGCGTTTTCCATAATTTGAACTATTTTTACTTCCACTTAATTGCATGAGAATGGAGCACTTGTTACTGCAGTGTTGGCTGCTATTTCAGCTTCTAGCTGTGATTCCCATATCAGCCCAAGGTACCAGAATCAGCCTGATGTTTTTTCATGTAATATGATTAAATCAAGCTCATCCTTCTACAGGGAAACATACCTGAGAAGCTTAATCTCCATGGCATTATGTTAGCTTATAGTATTATAATACTGTAATATTGTCATGGTCCTTTCTGTTTTCCTCAGGGGGTTTTAACTTCCAATTTTTAAAAAATGCCTTTTTTGCCTATAACCACCTCTTTCCCTGTTTATTCCGGGGTGTCATTATTTTTTGGTCTTGTTACTCTTGTTGCTGTGTTTGGGGTGTGGATTTAATCTGAGCATCCATGATAGCATTCTTAAAAAGTTTCCATGCAGCTTGCACGCATTTTATTCTTGTGACTTTGTTTTTAAAAAATCTCCATTTAAGTAGCATCCTCATTTTTGTTTAGCTCCCTTTTTGGGAAATAAATGCTTCTGTGGTGGGTTTCTTTAGTATTCCTCCCCCCAAGGATGTTAAATGTAAATGATATTATGGTCACTTCCACTATAGTCACCTCTCAGAACAGACCCAGTGCTCCACTTAGGACTAAATAAAAACCTTCCTCTCCCCTTGTGGGTTCCAGTACTAGCTGGTCAAAGAAGCAGTCATAAATGGTGTCTAGAAATTTTATTTCTGCATCCCGTCCTGAGGATGTGGATCCAGTCATTTTGGGGATAGTTGAAATCCCCCTTTATTACTGAGTTCTCTACTTTTACGGCCTCTCTGTTCTCCCAGAGCATTTCACAATTGCTGTCCGCCTCCTGGCCAGGTGGTGGGTAGTATATTCCTGGTGGTATAATTTCATGAAACAAGCATGGAATTTCTATCCATAGATCTTCTGTAGTACAGTTGGAGTCATTTAAAATGTGTACTTTATTTGACTCTATACTTTTTTCCACACAAAGTACCACTCCCTCACCAGTGCAACTGACTCTGTCATTCCAATATATTTTATACCCTGGTATTACCACATTATATTGATTAGCCTCATTCCGACAAGTTAATGGGATGCCTAGTATATCCGTGTCCTCGTGTAATTCCAGGCACTCAATTCACCTACCCTAATATGTACTCTTTTAGCATATGTGTGTGACAGGCACTTCCTGTGACTCGAGGCCCTGCTAAGATGAGGCCCATGGAGTGTAGTGAGACTCACGGCTCTCAACTGTTTTGTCTTTCTGAGGCACAAGGCCCATGCTTGACAGTGTCACTTTGCTCTGAAACCAAAGCATGGGTGTGCCAACTGGGCATACTTTAGCCCACAGGCTACATCTACACTACGAGTTTTCTCTGCAAAAAATATGCTAATGAGGGACTCATTTGCATGAGTCACGATCTCATCTGCATATTTTCTGCCAATCCGTTTTTGTGCAAAAACAAGCAGTGTGGATGTTTTCTTTTTGTGGGGAAAACCCCTTTTCCCGCAAGATCCTTACTGATCTTGTGGGAAAAGGGTTTTTTGCACAAAAAAACCATCCACACTGCTTGTTTTTGCGCAAAAACGGATCGGCAGAAAATATGCAAATGAGATCACGACTCATGCAAATGAGCCCCTCATTAGCATATTTTTTGCAGAGAAAACTCGTGGCCCAATAGAGAACTGGCCACTATTTCAGAAGGACAGCAAAGGGGAACACAAGGGGAAACAAAAAGAAGGTGTAGTAAAAATGGAGACATTGGCTCAAGCCCCAAAGCTCTTAGGCAAGGGAGTTTAAATCCCATGGAAGCCAGTGGACTTTAAACACATGGCGAAAGCTGAGCAGTTGAAAGCTTTAGAAGGGATTTGGAAGCCCAGTTCCCAGCTAAATAAATATGCTGCCTTGAAAACCTCAGTCAAAGACTACACTTTTAAGAAGTGCCTCAGTGACGCGGGGTAGATTTGCAGAGGCGCTAAGGGTGGTTAAGCACCCCGAGCCTAAAAGTCAGGGGGAGTTTGTGGCACTAGGTGGCTAAGATCCCATTTTCATGTGCCTAAGTCACTTGAGAGTCTGTGGGTATGGCTGTGCTGGAGCTGGCTGTGTCCTTTCCAGCTGGAGTTGACGTACAGGTGCTAACTCTCCCTAAAAATAGACGCCGTGGTGGTGTGAGTGATGGGCAGAGCTAGCTGCCTTAGACGGATCCTATCCAAGATGCTAGATGTATGCTAGGAGCCAATCGTCCATACCACTGCTCACTCCCAGCAGCTACACTGCTATTTTTACTAGACTAGCTTGATCAGACGTATATTTGCTCAAGCTGCAAGATTGCATCTTGCAGGGTGCCTCATTGAAACACAACGGGACTTAAGTTCCTAAGTCATTTTTACAAAATTTTACTCTGAATTCTTGGGTGTCTTGTTGAATCAGGATCTTATTTGATGACAAAGTAACATCTTACTGCTATGTATTTTTCCAAGTTTAAAAAACCCCACTTTTAGAAATCTGTTTGGTCGATTTATTTTTGCATCTCCACTTACTGCAAGATTTTTTTTTTTAAAGAAAATTTTCCCCAAATCTCTCTCTCATGATTTTCATTACTTTATTTTAATGATCTTTAGCAGATGCAAGGTAGCAAAGTCTGACAGCCCTGCTACGGGTATTGAGAGTAAATGCCCAGTGTGAAGCTTATCCTGTCATGTGTACTTGCTCGTCTACCAGAGGGTGATGGATGCCAAAGAGTACCTTCACAAAAACAACCAATATGCTGCAATTTAGCAGAAAATGTGTTTAATTCCACAAGAGTTTGAAACTGACATTTCTGTAATGAACTGTAAAAGTGTCCTGCTACACTGTGTCTTCAAAGGAAAAGACAAAAGCGGCTTGTCTGGGTACTAACGCACAGAGTAGCAGAATCTGCCTGAATCACTGTTTTCTCAGTCCATCTGTTCTCTGTGCTCTGGGATCAGATGAGTTCAGCTCTTCCTGCAGCAGCCACTTAGAATTAGACAGATGAAGAGAACAGTCTCTTTGTACGTTTCAGTTTGGAATACAGCAGCTGCCTAGGTCCTTTGTCGCTGTTCCTGTCCGTAATGAAGATGGTAATTCTTATTTATTGGCCAAGGATTTCTCAAGTGATTTTGGGGGCACCCAACTTGATCCTGGTCATCAGAAAATGTTCATCCTCCATGCACTGAAAATCAGGTGTCTTTGAAGCTGAACACCCAGTGGGAGACACATTGTCACTTCTGAAAATCCCTGCTGTTCTGGATGGGATTTTCAAAAGCAGCCACCACTGGCCTAATTTTGCTCCCCTTTGCATTCCTGTGTGAAGTTACGTGTGTGTGATGTGGTTGGAGGGTCAGGGCTTACGACAAGAAGTTGTATGGTAGAGGCAAAAGCTAGGGAGGGAGTTCAAGACAACAGGGATAATATGAAAAAAATGTGTAGAGGCAATTGTGGTACTTAACACAAACTAGGTAATAAGACCTCACTGATTCTAAGCCAGCACTACTCACCTTTGGAAGCTCCAGGGGCCACAATGATACTCTCAGCACAATGCTGAGGACTACAGCTTAAGTGTGGTTGCATATATATGCAAATAGCTTTTTTCACGCTGATGGGCATGAATACAAAGATTAAGGCAAGACTATACATCACACCGGCCCCATTTAAGTCAGTTCTGCTGATATTAATAAAATGGAACATTTACCCGATTTCCAACCATATGACAGCACTTTTAATGAGCAATGACAGTCCAGGAACTCAATTACTAAAACACATCTCAACAGAAGACCATTATATTGACTGGTTTTGTTTTGGCTCTCTCCCGCGGGCCGTGTGTTGAGCCCTGTGTAAACCCAAACTGCACCGCAGGTTGCAAACAAACGGGCCGTGGGCCACATATTGAGTAGCCCTGTTCTAAGCCCTGAGGGGCAGGGATTTTCTGTATTTTCTGTCTGTACTTTTCAGCACCATGGAGCCCTGTTCCCACTTTGGGGCTTGGGCTGCTACCGCAGATACGTTTTACTGCTTAAAGAGAGGTAGGGAAGTATTGCAGTTCCCACATTAACAGGCAGGGAGACTTGCTCAAGGCCACACAGGAAGTCAGTGGCAGAGTCAGGGTTACAATGTAGGATGTTCACAATTCAGAGTGTGCTTTTTAACTCCCTGCTTCAGGATCTGAGGTGATTGCAGGCACCTGGCATATTTTTCTCTCGCTCACATTCTGTGTACTGTTGCTTTTTGCCTAGCCTGAGGCCCTGCGACTACCAGTCTGATTTTTTTTTTTTCTGCTCTCTCATCTTCTCTCTTTGCCTGGGATGCTTGAGAACCCGCATACGCTGGGTACTCAGCTTTGTATTCATAACTAGCAGCTACTTCTTTCCAGGGATTTAGTTGGAACTGAAGAAAGCATGCAGATCTCCTGGGGCATCTGGCCTAGGATTGGTTTGGATGGCCAACGAGACCCTGCTGCTTTTAACACCTTCACTGCCACCTGGCCAATGCATAATGTATTTATTACAATTCAATTTCCACGCAGGCTGTGTATGGTCTTGAGTCATTTCTCCTTTTAAACGGATGCCTGTCCCCCTCGTGGCCGTAGAACCTAAGCTTTCCACGGTACTGGCTGTGTTGGGGAAGTGCTTCGCACTAGGGGGGGCAATGTTGTCATCTAAATAATAGCGACTCACACTTGGCATGTGTGTGGCTTTTCTGGTTTTCCCCTGGTTTAGCTTGGCATGCTGCCAGGTGGTTTTTACTGCTCTCTCATGAGCAGGAGAGAATTCAGGTAGAGGGCAAATTAAAGGCTCAGTTGTGAGCCCTGCCACACAGAGCTCTCTTCGCTTCCTGCTGTGGGCGACGTGGATTGCTGGAACTTGCACGAGGGCGGGAGCAAGCACGGTTACTTCCCCTCCTGTGCGTGGATGGGAAGGGATGGCTAGTGGGTGGAGCACTGGATCTGCTCCTGTACCACTCCACCAGCTAGCACACCAGGGATGGTTTAGAGCAGGGGTGGGGTCAGGGGCTGCTGACCCCCAGAAAAATAAGTTTGGGGATCGTACACAACAAGCCCTCACTGACGTGGCCACCAGCTGAGAAGGAGAGAGACACTCCCCACATTCCCCTCGCACACCAGAGTCTGGGGGGCCCAGGCTAGTAGATCATGTCCCTCAGCCCCATGGGGAACCGCAGGAGATTAGAACAACAGCACAATGCTAGTGGGGGAGCCCTGAGCCTCGGGGGCCAGATGCAGGCAAGCCGGGGGCCGCACTTAGGTTCCCCACCCCTGAGTTAGAGGGTGAGGTAATCTGCACCAGCAAACAGGACAGACCAGATTATGTCCACACTAAAGCAGGGAAAAAGCAGAATGTGATTCCTGGAGCGCAACACCTTTTTTGTGCTGGATTGCCAGGTTACAATGGCTGGTTTTGCTAATCCATTCCAAACACTAATTTAGAGTACAGGTTGAATCTCTCTAGTCCGGCACCCCCGGGACCTGACTGGTGCTGAACCAGAGAATTTTCCAGACCACAGGAAGTCAATATTGTCTAGCAGCATTACAACACTTCCACTGCTTACTGGGCTGTTAGAAGACATTTAGGGGGTAAATTAGAGCTAAATAACAGCACAGAGCACTGAGAGCCAGGACTGGTGGCTGTAAGCAAACTTTATGGGACTGCCAGAAACTTGGCCGCATCCATGAAAAGTGGACACCTGGCTAACTAAAATCAACCTGCATAATCTCTGGGGAAACATGATGATCAGATTGCAAATGGAAATTGTATTCATTTACACAATGAAGCGGCAGCAATTGTGTTTTTTCAAGCTTCATAATAATGCACAAGCTTTCTGTAAGTACAGCATGGTTTTAAAAATTAAATTCCACCCTCCGTTATTGCCTAGTTGCATGTGATTGTTTTCCACAGCAGGCGGTTAACTTTATGCTGAAGCCTTCTAGGAAAGGATCGGTGGCATCAGAACGTTACTGGTATTACGGTTGGGTCTGCAGCCCCCATTGTGCTGGACGGAAGCCCCTTCCCTTGAGAATTTACAGTCTAAATGAATGAGACAGGAAAAGATGGGAAGGGAAACAGACAGAGACAGTCCCAAGGTCACAAAACAGGTCAGTGGCAAAGGAAGGAACAGAAAACAAGCGCCCTGACTCCCAGCTCTATGCTCTGTTTCCTGGACCATACTGTGTCTCCATACTAGCGTTCAAACAGTGTCCTCATCATCCCGTCAGTGTCTAGTTCACTGGAAGTGAAAGAACCTAGAAAACCGGTAACGGCAGATGGAATTACAGAGGCTTTCATGTGTATGTCAGGAGTTGGAGTGCAGCTCATGGGTTTGAACCCAGTGACTGTCATTAACGATTTTTGGGCCAGGGCCCATTTTAAGAGTAGGGAGTCTTGTTCCAGTTCCTAGTAGGCAAGTGTCCACCTCATGATATTACCTCCAGGCAGGGCAGGACGGCCTACGTCGATGACACCGAGAGGCTAAGGATGCAGTGCACGTCAAAATGACTTGCCCTGCCAGTCGACACGGTGCTCTCTCCAGGTCAGAGCTTAGATACATCGAAAGGATACTGTAAAACGTGCATCTTGTGGATTTGTCCTATGCATAAATCAAGGAACCTGCTTTCACATGCAGAGGCATCAGACTTATTATTTGTGTGTGTGTGTGTGTGTGTGTAATTTAAAACAATTCCCATGGGACGGCAGAGTGATGTCATCACATCATCTGCGTCCTCGTGCTGCTGTCGCCCACCTCTGCCTCCATCCCGAGCCACACGGACTCTCCCCTCCCCTTCCCGCACCCCCCCATCTCTGCTAGTGAGTGGGATAGGGATGGGGTGTGCAGGATCTGGGTGGCAGGTGGGGGGTGCAGAATCTGTCTGTGGGGAGGGTGTAGGAGCAGGCTGGTGGTAGGGTGTAGCAGCCGGGGGTGGATGGCGAGCATAGTAGCTGGGGGTGGTGGTGAGCGTAGTGGCAAGAGATCGGTGGCCGGGGAGGGGTGGGGGGAGGGGGGGGGAATGCGCTTAGCAGCTGGAGAGTACAGCTCCCTAGTTTGTTTTTAAACGGTTTTATTTACTTTGAGAAGGCGCTACCAAGGACGTTTGTCAATGATTCTACTTCCTTAGAACTCCACCAGCTGACAATCAAGGCCTACACTTTTTTTAAAAGTCATTGCTTCAGGAATAGAAAATTCAGCTGCCAGCTGGCTATTTTGGCCCTTCCTTGCTAAGACTGATGTGGGTCACAAATATTCAAGTTCTTAGTTTTTTTGGGCAGATTTGCAGTGAGCCAAAGCTAACCTAGCAAGGCAGTGGGGCCTTATCTTTTTAACCTTTTATAGAGCAGGGCGAACCGAGTGGAAAGTTGGCCACTTTTTTCCTCCCTTATTAAGGAAAGACCTTTGTTCCCTCATTGATGTTTCATGGCCCAACTCAAGGATATTGCATGTAAGTGATAATGTTGTTACCCCTCCATTTTACGAGGCAATAACTCTCTACTTGAGTGCATAGACGGGCAGTGGAGGGCCAGTGAGTTTATTAGAATGAATGAGTCAGATCATTGCTGATGAAAGCCAAGGGAAGTTATTATGATTGCTATTGTATTACAAGCTAGATATCGAATGCCTTGTTTTTAAATAGGGCAGACTTCTCCAATACATTCAGCTTGAAAATGTGGGTATGTTTGTCTCCAGATTTGGATTTTATATATATTTAATCTCACAGCGAAATGACTGACCATGTATTTTATTAACTACATTTGTTCAATGACAGAGGAAAAGCATCCTGCTTTGTAACTTAGTAACTTAGATTTGCTGCTGATTAAATTCCACAGTGTTTGAATATGCTACAAAGAAGTGGGAGGAGACACCATTAAAGGGCCATTTGCGGCTTGTGAGTCTGTTTCAGTGTCACCTGTGAGGAGCTGGGCCCAAATGGCTGTTCTTTGAGACATCAATCTCTCATTTGGAATGTGTCTTATTTTTGTGTCACCCATCACAGCTGACAAACTGCCACCCCATTTTTCTCCTGAGTCTGACTAATCTCAGCGAGCAGGGAAACCCATCATCTCTGCAATTATAGCCGATCGTTGTAACACGACACTGCTAGGCTGCTGTAAACGATGTATCCACCACAACTGAGTCCTCTTCCCCAGCGGAAAACCATGTTTTAAGATGGGGGTGGGCAATATATTTTTGATGGGGAGGGGGGAGGCACTTCAAGAATTCAGTGGTGGTCGGGGACCGCATTCTTCCATGATAGTAATGGGAAAGGTGCGGAGTCTGGGATGGAGGTGGGGTGCAGAAGGGAGCTCGGGGTAGAGGATTGGGTGCAGGAGGGGGTTATGGAGGGGATATGGGTATGAGTGCAGGAGAGATGATTCTGACCTGGGGGAGGAATGTAGAAGGGGGTGCAAGGCTTTGGGAGGGGTTGTGACTTGGGGGGGCAGGGGCAGGGAGGGGATATGGGTGCAGGAGTGCAGACAGTTTGGGTTACATGGGGTGGGAGTGTAAGAGGGGGGTATATAGAGCTGGGGGGAGAGAGATACTGGGGTGCCAGGTGCAGGCTATGGCTGGGAGGTACTTATCTAAGCGGCTCCCAGCCAGCAGCCCTGCAGGAGCCTCAAGCAGGCTCCCTACATTTCACCCTCCCCCCCCCGCCCCGATATGTGGCTCAAAGCGGCCGTGTGCTTCTCTGAGCACCGCAAGCTGGGGTGGGGCACCTGCGCATTCCCTACACCACGAGCACAGCCCGGGCAGCTCCCATTGGCTGGCTTTTGACCAAGGGGAGCTGCGAGATTGTGCAGGAATGGGGGCAATGCATGAAGCAGCCCCGCCCCCTGCATGCTGAAAGCACATGGCCCCTGCAGTTGCAGGGGAGCTTTTTATGGGTTTATGGGCCTGGCTCCAACTGAATTTACAGACTACAATGCATCACTGGAACAAATGGTTACACCTGGCTGCAGACTGCCTATTAATTTCAAAGCAAACCTGCTGCCTATTAATTTCATTTAGGAGTCAGGAGTGATTTCCCCTTTGCCAAATTCATGGGCACCCCATGGGTCATATTTTGTTAAAGTCCTAGTCTTCACAACATCCTCTGGCAAGGAGTTCCGCAGGTTGACGGTGCACTGAGTGAAGAAAAACTTCCTTTTGTTTGTTTTAAACCTGCTGCCTACTAATTTTATTTAGGAATCAGGAGTGATCCCCCTTTGCCAAGTTCATGGGCACCGCACTGGCCATATTTTGTCTTTAAGGAAAGGAACTCAGGGGCTACAATGAAACTACACCAAATGCTGGAAACACAATCAACTCCTCAATTAAGTTGATTAGGGCATCTGCTTCCAGTTGTAACCATTTGTTCCAGTGCTGTCTGCTGTGGCATACTGCAGGCGAATTATTTACGGGCCTGGCTCCTACTGGATTTACAGACGATGATGAAGCAATGGCAGATTCAGTTACAGTCTGGGATCACGGCATGAACTGCAGCAAACGGCAGTCTCTGGAGAACAGCCTTAGCATGAGAGCCATACCATCAAAATTCACCCTGCCCGCCAGAAATTCTTGAGCCGTGAGGAAGCATACTGCAGGGGTTAGACTCTGGCTCTGATGTTTCCTTCTTAAGACTTTCAGAGTCGCCTTTGATCTGTAGCAACAGGGCTCCTGCTCCATCGTAGCCTCCTCCTACTTCATTCGCTTCAGTACAACGAGAGACACAAAATCACAGCCTGGCCTCCCACCAGCTGCACTGATGGCTCTTCTGTATCTGGATTCAGTTCACATTTGCCCTCCTTGGGCCAGCTGGCTCCCTCCCATAAAAATAACCCATTGGGTAAAACATCTCCAGGTTCACCTTGCTGGGCATTCATGGATCCCAAGTTCAGCAGGGACTGCTGCGATAACCTGGCCTAGCCTCCTGCATAACCCAGATCATTCAGACAGGAAGGGTTTTCGGAAGGTTATTCCTTCTAGTGAATAGGATGCCCATGAACTTGGCAAAGGGGAATCACTCCTGACTCCTAAATGAAATTAATAGGCAGCAGGTTTAAAACAAACAAAAGGAAGTTTTTCTTTGCGCAGTGCACAGTCAACCTGTGGAACTCCTTGCCAGAGGATGCGGTGAAGACTAGGACTTTAACAGGGTTCAAAAAAGAGCTAGATAGATTCATGGAGGTTAGTTAGGTCCATCAATGGCTACTAGCCAGGATGGGTAGGAATGGTGTCCCTAGCCTCTGTTTGTCTGGAAATAGATGACAGGAGAGGGATCACATGATGATTACCTGTTGTGTTCCCTCTGTCTGGGGCATCTGGTATTGGCCACTGTCAGCAGACAGGATACTGGGCAAGATGGACCTTTGGTCTGACCCAGTGTGGCCATTCTTATGACTCTGTGAAGAGAAAGGGCTTTCCTCCTCTAGCTCTGGTTGGAAACTTGTTTTGTGACTGAGCCACTGGGACTGGGTGAAAGGTTTGTTCCAGGTTGTTTGCATAACTGTATTTTATAAAAAGTGCAAGGGGTGTGCACGCCTTTAGGCAGCGTGCACAGACGCTCACAACAGTGCTTGGGAATGAAAAGGGGTGTGAATGAGGTCAGTGCAGGCTCTGTGTTGAGCTGGGAGAGATGCTGGCAGTGCATTTGTCCTGCATTCCCCCCAGGTGTATCTGTGAGCCGTGTGCTTTGTTTTGCTTTTTACCCTGAACGAAGTGGTTGAAAATTTAAGCTGTACTGTAATGCAGTGATGCTCTTTGACCATAGAAGAGCTATACTATGGGGTGGGGTGGGGGGAGGGGGAGGGAAAGACAGTACTGGACTCCCCCATTCTCAAGGATCCATCATGCTAATTAATGGAGCTCCATGGGGGAGGGTTCATTATCCAGTTTCCCTGCCCCTCCTTTACCCCTGTCAGGGCTGTTCCCCACTCTGGCACTCTGAGTGCAGAAGGCAGGGGCCTGCAAAAGACTTTAAAATACCCTGCCACTAAAGGCTTCTGTTTAAAAACTCCCCAAGATTCCCTGGCCTTGGATTGGTATTGCTGCCACCAGCCAAGTGCAAAACTCCCTATGAGAACTCAGGAGGATGCATTTGGGAATTCCTCCCTTGGGATACTCTGAAACTCCATTAACCCTCCCTTTGGAGTGGAGAGGAGCTTGGAAAACTAATTTCTCCTAGCAGTATGGCTTGTGCACATATAACCTTCTGCCTTCCAGGACACAGGAATCAGATCATGGTCTTAAAAGGGTGATTTTTATTTCCCAAACAAAGAAAACACACTGGATGAAACATGTCTTGGTTTCTTGATGTTATTGAGCAGCTTAAAAAAAAGAATTAAAACTCAGAGATGCAATTCTCTGGGATTCAGTTTGGAAAGTTACAATGTAGGGGGTAGTTATCTGTGCTCAGCACAGGGAAGTTCAACAAACCCCAAAATACAGATGATAACCTGATTATGTCTAACTAAACATTCCCTGTTCTATTCACACATCCATTCTTCCAAGATTTAGTCTTTCCCTAGGCATGGATGTCGCTGGAATCTCCATGCCCAGGTCCCTGGCTTAATTCAGGTCTCCCAAGCTCCCCTCTGGTCACACACTGACAGGAATGGGAAGGTCACTGCTTCCAATTCATAAGCCCACACTTTGTTTTCATTGGCTCTCCTGGCCTCCTGCCACTTCACTTCCTGCTTCCCTAGCATTCCTGGAGACTGTCTAGGACTCACTGTCTGTGGTTTTAACCCTTACAGGCAAGGCCATTAGGATTAGTTTTCAACAGTTAATCATTGTGAAAAGACTTTAGTTAACTGAATGGCTGGAATGCCCAGAAACGGGTAATGACCCACCCATTCATCACAACCCCAGCAAGAAATGACACATGCTTGATATCTATGACAGTGCTTTGCTCCCTTCCTCACTTAGTTGGAGAGGATGCCGTATGCAAACGCATTCCTTCTGCCATAGAACCAATCACACAGATTGCTACTACTCTATGAGCCACTCTGCCTTTGCTATGACAGTGAATTGAATCCAGATTTCCTACATGGTCTTGCAAGTTCTGTGGGAAGACACTTCCCCTTCTTAATGGAAGGCAGTGCTGTGGAACGGGCTAGCATGAAACTGGATATGGTAGGAAGGATCTTTCTTAAAATCACATGTATTACATCAGTTCTAGAGTCAGACTGTGGTCAGCCCTGAATTCCCATATCTCGGTAACTTAAGAAGGTACAGATGACTCAAACTAATTATAAAGCCATATGCTTTAGAAGGATGCACTTCTACCACCTCGCCACATTGTTAGGGAACACAGGTGTAGTCCGCTAAGGGGAGGAGCTGACCAGGGAAATGTCCATCTGTTTCGGTGGCAAAAAATGTGCCTATTTTTTCCAAAGGAAAATACTATCATGTCCTAGTTAGCGGAAGCCTTTAATTAACATACCAAGACACCATTAAGGTCAAACATAACTCCCCCCATGAATAATAGGTATTGATGATTGCCCAAGGCACATGATTTTGACCTACACGGTCAAAGGTGCTCTTTGAAACCATGGAGGGTAACATTTAAAAACCACCCTGTAGACAGAGTAGGTTATATTTTAATACATGTTAATTAGTCCAAGTGGACCCTAGGCTCCCATAAGCAATTATCTCAAATATTCACCACAGGTTAAATATAATGGGCCTTGTTCAGAGAAAGACTTTAAAACATTAGCTGAAAGATCCCAACGCCTTTTATTCTAGTTTAGGCACGATCCTAGGAGGTTGTCTGCTATTGCTTTCTGTCTGCTCTGGGGCACTGGGCTCTTGTAGCGGTGATGCCGAGCTTTTAATTAGATACATGGAGGTGTTAATTGCACTCCTGCCCTCCCTGGCAGGCCAGATTCCCCGTTGTCTTGTGCCTTACGCAGTGCTTGACAGTGGGTGTCGAGTGGCTTACGTAGTGCCTTATGCAGTGCTCCGTGGGTGTCGAGTGGTCCCAGAATGATAGCGTTCTCACGCACACTGGGCACCGGTGTAAAGGATCTCACAAGGGGCAGCAGGGTAGAGAATCAGCCCCTTGCTTCTGATGTCACTCAGCCTTCTGGCTTTGTCCAGGCCCTTCCAGGGCCTGGCACGTGGGCTGCTGGGCTCTTCCAAAGGCAGCTGCAGTCCTGGATTGTGCCTTTGTCCCATTCTTAATTTTTAAAACATTAATAGGGAGAATCTTTGCTGCACTCCTACATGGGTGTCTCTGGGTCATCTAGAAGCTCTTTCTCTCTGCAACTCCTCCATGGCCTCAAGCCTTTGGCTCCAGGGATGCCCAGGAATGCATCCAGCCATACCCCTCCCCCTTGAGCTGGGGTCAGAAGCTGCGCTGCTCTGGAAGACGGTGTGTGGACAATGGTTAGGTGGCCAAGGATGGGGCAGTGGGCAGAGCCCTCGGCACGAGGATGGTGGGCGGAGCTCTGGGTGCAGGGCCTTCAACTGAGACCCTGTGAAAAACCTCGAGATGCTGCAGCCTTCCCCTGCACCTCAATTTCCCGTACCTGTGCATCAAAGACGCATGTCTAGTTTTATAACGGGCTACCTAAAAAAACCCCTAGTGAAGTCAGTAGAAACTAACATTTCATACAGACAATAACTTGTTTATACTGCTGGATATACTATACACTGACATGAACGTACAATATTTTATATTGCAATTGATTTATTTTATAATTGCATGGTAAAAATGAGGAAGTCAGCAATTTTTCGGTAATTGTGTACCCTGACACTTTTGAAGTTTGATTTTTTTTTTTTTTTTTTTTTTTAAAGTGAGGTGACACTTGGGGGAACTCAAGACAAACCAGCCTCCTGAAAAGGTTATAGTTGTCTGGGAGGGTTGAGAGCCACTGGTCTAGGTCTTCCCCCAGCTGAGGCTTCCTGTTCTTGTGATTCCACACCCCGTGATACACACAAGCAATTTTAGAGGCTAAGCACTTCTCAACGGCCTCCATATTTTCACAATGCCAACATCCTGGGAAATATACAAGCAAGACTCGGTCCCCGATTTGATCTGGGCCATGTCTGATGTTAACCCATCCCTAAAAATTAGGGGCCTGATTTTTCTAGGGGCCTGATTTTTCTGTGACCTGCCTAATGTGTAATCTTTATGCTCAGATGCAAAGGGCATGCAGAACAGTACCAAGGCAAACTGGCAGCCTATGGCACCTGTTGTGCTGTCATGTGAATTGCTATACAAACTGCAGGGCAATGCAGAGAATCAGGCTCTTGGGGTTCATATTGAGACAGTTTGGAGCTTTATGCGAGGGAAGGCAGCTCATCTTTTTGCTATAGATCTTATCTCCTAAATGACATAGATAAGTAGAGAGATTGTATGTGGGGCTGTAAAGGACAGAGAAGGTTTCCAACCGGAGTTTCTAAAATTAAGGACTCTAGCAAAATAGATGGTATCTACTGCTACTAAGTTCCTAATCTGAGACTCCTCTCCCTAGAAGTGGTTCCCTGTCTCCATTAGGTGGTCCCCAGGCAGGATTCCATTTGTGTTCATCACAGCTCCTGCACCTTTCTGAATGCTCCTTGCTCAGAATAACTGACCATTGGCCATCAGCTTTAAATCAATGCTGTTTCCTTCTGCCCTTCTTCTATCTGATTGTCTGGTAAAATCTCAGAGAGCAGCCATTAACAAGACACTATCTTGCAAGCTTCTTTCCAAGTAGGTCCAGTCATTGCTTTATTCGTATTCATTCGGAACTCTAAACCAGTCCCATGTGGCCATTCTGCAGGCTCCAAGGAGAAGTGCAATGGTAGAGACACAGAGGACCTGCTAAAATGGCACCATGTATCTGGAATATTATTATTTGTAGGCTTGGCAGAATTCCTTTTTTAATCATTTCAACATCTATCAATATTTGTGTGTAAGCATTGTTTTATTTGTATCCATTTTTAATTTTCACAGTTGTGGGCTATCATAGGGGTTCGACAGTGCTGCCGGCTGACACTAATTATTTAATGACACTAGACGTGGAGATTTAAAAAGTAGAAGTTTTACAACCATTAAAACACCAAATGGTCAATATCATGTCTCGACATGTACAAAGTAAACAGCCTTAAATAAAAAAAGCTAATAAGTTCTCAAGCCCCATTTTCCTTACTTTGCTTATTGATGGAAATATTTTTAGTTGGGTTATGTCTGTACAGTGAAATCGATGTTTATCAAAATTTTCCATTAAAAATAAAATCCCTCTGTAACCCTGCCTTTGTGGGTCACAACAGAGAATACCAAATTCAGCAGGACAATTGATGAGAAATAGGGCAAGCACACCCCAAAATGCGGGCAGTTATTGCTCCCTAAAATATACCAAACCAGCCACAAAATTCCTTCTTTCTCAGAACACTGGCTAATAAGAAGACATAAAAGCAGTTTCCTGAAGCATTTCAGCCTTTCTATCACCACCAAAATCACTGGATTCAGATATGAGTGGTTCTTTATCATCTGTCTCATCAAATGAAAGGTGGTTCTGATCCCAAAGGACCAGCCATGCACACCAGGTCAATACGTAAGTCATATCTTATGCACAAATCACCCTGTTGCCAATCCTTTAGTATCTAAAAGTTAAAGGTTTGTTTGTGGAAAGAAAGGCGAGTTAAAATTGGTTAAAGGAATCAAATATATGCAGTAATTGTGAAGTCCATGGTTCAGGCTTATAGCAGTGATGGAATAAATTGTTGGCTTAAATAAAGTCTTTAGTTACTTCCAGTCCCTTTGTTACAATGCTCCCCCCTTACCATTCATATAAGTGTATAGTCCAGAAGTTTGACCAGGAAAGAGGCAAAATGGTGGTGTTTTCAGGACCTTTTATAGCTTCTAACACGTGCAGGGATATCCATTGTTCCACACACAGCCCTCAGCACAGCCAATGTAAAATAGAAGGTAAAGATGGAGTGTGGAGTCCCATGGGCAAGTCACATGTCTATGCATGGTTTTGCTTAGTCCTAGCAGAAGCCATTACTCACGTTCTCTAGTTCGAATGTTCACCGGAAAGTCCATTTGGTGCAGAGGGGCGTCTTCCATGCTCCATTGTGATCTAAGTGTTTCTTGATGGGCTCTTCCAAAGGCAGCTGCTTATTCTAGTCATCTAGGGCCTTTCATCGAGACAGCTTTGAGTGGAGGACTCAAGAAAGGAGGACTCTGTGGTTCTGAAATCTCTGTTGAAGGGACAGAAGAAGGAATTTTAAAAAAATAAAGCAAGGTAACCAGAGACTCAACTGCGCCAGCAGAATTTCTCATAAAATGCAGTAAATGGAACATGATGGTCCCAGGGTAACCAAGTAATTACATTTTTCACTACTCCACCTCTTAGGAGCATGTTTCCCCCAGCAGAACACCCATTCCCATCATGCATGTGTAAAGGCAGAGAATGAAGGAGAGCAAGTTACGCCCTTTAAGAGGGGAACTGTATTTCTTTAGGAAGTACATACATTTTCAAAGGAGTATTCTCAAGGTCGCCTGTTGTTCTAACGAATGAAGACAATCGGAAGAATTCAGGGATTTGGGCTGTTCCTGGCAGCACAGGAAAAACCTTGTCTGCCTGTTAAGCAATGGTTCGGGCTAGCTCAGAGCAACAGGCCTGAAACCTATTCAAAGAGAACCCAACTCTTCTTATGTTTGCCCATTTCAATATTGGCTCATAGCCTGGCCTCTGCATTTGTGTGTCTAATCTGTAAAGTTAGTTGCTTTTAATTGTCTTTTCAATGTGACCACTGCTAGGGGGCAGAATTGGAGCAAATTTAATTTAGTGCTATCAAAATAGAAGAGAGTGGTGTACAGTGGTTAAAAGAAACAACAATTTAAAACTCAAAGGCTAGCCTGCCAGCTCTGTTGTACCGCCTATCCCTCTGCAAACCACAGTGTGATTGCTTAATTACTCATTTGTAATTGGTTTGGACATTCCTAGGTGGAGCAGCCTGGAGAAATAAAAAATTTGCTGAGGGGAAAATGTCTATTACATGGCTTAGAATTTTCATTTCCATATGTCACCAATTTGCATTGGCATGTTTCCTGCTTAGCACTGACCCAAACAATGTCTAAAATGGTTCAGGGTGATCTATTGCTTCAGTTAGTGGAATAAATTCATCCTTACTGGAAGGAGGTAAAGCTTCCATTGAAGTGAATGACATTGTACTCACTTATATCACCAATTAACCCCGGTCGTTATTAGTACCAGCAGCACTTTTGTACAAAATTCACAAATTTGATTTCCAGTGCCACCAGTCACTTTTGCAGCAAAAAGCCAAACGAACATGGCAAATTCTTTAATTTTAATTACGAAATTTGCAAACCAGAATTGTAAACATTGTCCTTGGGCTTAGTCAGAGTAATAAAACTAGTGAACTCTATTGCCATCTGCTGGAGGGAAAACACGCCTCTTCTATAATTATCCCATCAATATTTTTACATGTTTCACATGAAAATACGCCATTTGCCTGTGATATATCCCCATTTACAAAGGGTGTAGGTATCCACAGAGCAAAACCATCACGTCTCCATTCTCCTCTGCATTTTAAGAACAATATGCAGGTGTGAAGCCTTAGCATCCATGCCTTGTAGATAGTCTCATAACAGCATGCCCACTGTGTGCTGACTGATGAAGTAAAGCAAAGGTTAACATGTCTTTCAAAGACTGGCTGTTTGTGCAGAATATTGACCTGCGTCAATTTCCAGCCTCACCTCATATGCTAAGACTGTGATACGAAAGGGAGAGTGCATAGCTTTTTAAAAATAACACTCCTAGATTGTTTTGTGTGTGTGTGTTATTTCTATTGTGTTATTGACAAATGGAGCAAAGGCAGATTATACATTCATATACATACAGCTATTTCTAATCAGACTTCTCCAGGAAGGTCAGCTGCACAATTTTAGCAGTTCAATGGGGGCACTTTCAACCCTGGGGATGAAATTATGATGGCAAAGCTCCCATGGACTTCAGTTCAGGATTTAACTGCTCAGATATACTATGGCCAGAGCTGGTATTCTTCTCTAGTACTAAGATCTCATGGCATTTCCCAGAATAAGACCTTTCTTCAGTTTGCTTAACTATGTGGGCTGACATTTTCCATGCTGAGTGACTGCTTTCAGGCTCACCGTTGTTTGGAAAGCTTCGGCTAAAATAGGGGGTAGCCGTGTTAGTCTGTATATGCAAAAACAATGAGGAGTCCAGTGGCACATCTACACTGTGGCGCAATTTCGGGATACTTCCGGTATCCTGAAATAGCTATTCCGTGTCTTTTAAACAAGCCTGTTATTTCAAAAGCTATTTCGAAATAACGGGCTCGCTATTCTGACGTCCCTGTAAACCTCGTTCCACGAGGATTAAGGAATGTTTTGGAATAGCGATTTATTTTGAAATTTGGCGCTGTCTACACAGCACCAAATTTTGAAATAATCTATTTCAAAACACACCCGAAATAAACTATGCAGTTTGTGTAGCTCAAATTGCGTAGCTTATTTTGAGCTGTGGCTGCAGTGTAGACGGAGACAGATTTATTGGGGCATAAGGTTTCATGGATAAAACCCACTTCATCAGACGCAAATGTTGCATCTAATGAGGTGTTTTTTGCCCATGAAAGCTTATGCCCAGATATAGTCTTTAAGGTGCCACAGGACTTCTCATTGTTTCAGCTAAAATAGTTCAGCCAGTCAAAGAATGAATGGGAGGGAACTGACTTGTTCATGCTAAAACAAACCTCTTGCAACCTTTTGTTATGAAGGTCTAGCACTCCCTTGCTGTGGTGTCAGGGATAGTCCTTTTCTAGTTCCTGTGACAAACCAGTCACGTTTGTCCAAGTTAAAGCCTTTTGAAACACCTCACTTTCTACATGATCAGTAGAGACTTGATAGATTGGCTGCTAAATTCTCGAACGATTCCCAGGGATGCGGGGGCTGAACAGATCTTATCCTTAAGCTCCTACCAAATTCACGACCATGAAAAATGTGTTATGGACCATGTAACTGGGTCTCCTGTGTGCTTTTTCCCTATATCATACAGATGTCATGGGGGGAGACCCATGTTTCTCAAGTTGGGGGTCCAGACCCAAAAGGGATTTATAGGGAGTCAGAAGGTGATTTTTAGGGGGTGATTGCGGTACTGCCACCCTTACGTCTGTGCTGCCTTCAGAGCTGGGTGGCTGGAGAGCACTGGCTGCTGACCAAGGGTCCAGCTCTGCAGGTGGCAGTACAGAAGTAAGGCTGGCAGTACTAACTATGCCATTCTTACCTCTGGACTGCTGTTGGTAGCAGTGCTGTATTCAAAGCTGTGCTTCTGGTCAGCAGCTGCTGCTCTCCAGCTGCCCAGCTCTGAAGGCAGAGTCCCCACCAGCACATCACAAAAGTAAGGGTAGCAATATCACCCCCCCTCCCCAAATAACTTTGTGACCCCACAACTCCTTTTTTGGTCAGGACCTCTACAATTACAACATCATGAAATTCCAGATGTTCAGTTGCTGAAATAATGAACTTTCCTATGATTAAAAAAAAAAAGTACAGAACCAGGAGCAACGGTCTGAAGTATCAGGGTGGGAGAAGTCTAGGTTGGATATTAGGAAAAGCTATTTCACTAGGAGGGTGGGGAAGTACTGGAATGGGTTCCGTAGGGAGGTGGTGGAATCTCCATCCTTAAACATTATTAAGTCCTGGCTTGATAAAGCCCTGGCTGAGATGATTTAGTTGGGGTTGGCCCTGCTTTGAGCAGGGGGCTGGACTAGATGAGTTCCTGAGGTCTCTTCCAACTCTAGTCTTCTGTAAAATGGACCTGAATGTGGTAGGGCTCTTCCTATAATTGAGAGTCTGTGTGTGGCACCAGACACAGAACTGCAAATAGGTACATGGTCTCTCCTGGCGCTCAGGGCTTCCCTTGCTGGAAGGACTTTGGGGAATGACAACACAGAAATGTATTTCTCGTACCCCTCAGAAGCAGTGCAAAGGCGTGCGTGCGTGTGTGTGTGAGGGTATGTCTACACTAGCCACCCTAGTTCGAACTAGGGTGTCTAATGTTGTCATTCGAACTTGCAAATGAAGCCCGGGATTAAAATATCCCGGGCTTTATTTGCATGTTCCCGGGCGCCGCCATTTTTAAATGCCCGGTAGTTTGAACTCCCTGCCTGCGGCTACACGCGGCACGGGCTAGGTAGTTTGAATTAAAGCTCCTAATTCGAACTACTGTTACTCCTCATTGCAGGAGGAGTAATGGTAGTTTGAATTAGGAGCTTTAATTCAAACTACCTAGCCCGTGCCGCGTGTAGCCGCAGGCAGGGAGTTCAAACTACCGGGCATTTAAAAATGGCGGCGCCCGGGAACATGCAAATAAAGCCCGGGATATTTTAATCCCGGGCTTCATTTGCAAGTTCGAATGACTACATTAGACACCCTAGTTCGAACGAGGTTGGCTAGTGTAGACATACCCAGAGAGACATGGCGTTGGCCCCACACTGGCCCTCACAAGGGTCAATCCCAGCTCTGGGAGAGGGCTGGGGAGCCAGCAGTTGTGGCAAATAGTGAATTAGGGCTCAGTTTGGGCTGTGTTAAGAGGGGCTCCTGGAGAGGAGGGAAACAGCAGACTCTTGCTCCAGCTGTGGAGCAGGAAGCACCAGGGTGCGGGTAGGCTAGAGAGGGGACCTGACAGAGCAGGACGGGGAAAGACAGGCAGAGTTGGGGAGCTCTGGCTAGGCAAACTCCAAGGCTGAGGCCTTGCTTTCAAGGCCTGAAGGTACTAGGGCTGCCAGGGCAGCAGAAGGCGGTGGGATCCACCCCCTTGTCAATGTGGAGTGGTCATTTCAGATGGCAGTTTGCCACAGAGGCAGGGGCTAGATGATGGCTCGCAGTGAGTCATTGAGGCATAATGGGTACAGAGAATTGGGGTTTCCTGGGAGGTACCCGAGTGCAGGGATGCTGTCGCAAGGAAAGGGGAAGGAAGGGACATAGGGCCTGAACCAGTGCAGAAGGCAGGTGCCTGAGAGCGAGACACCAGCCAGCAGAGGGCGCTCTGAAGCTGAAGAGCTAATTCCTGAGGTGGCCCTTCGAGCCACCCAGACTGCAACACGCCCTCCCGCTCCCAGTCCTCAGCACACCCATGGCAATGCAAAGTTTTTGGGGCTCTTTTTCTGTTTTCTCTCTGAGCCCTTCAGTGAAACTCAAGTGGTATGTTCAGGCTTTTTGACAAAGCACAATACTTACCAAAATTAAATCGGAGCACTCTTGGGTATGGGAACCGGGCTTTATGTGAAAACGAGAGGCGATAGTTGCAAATGCTGTAGTCAGAGGCTTGCAATACTGCAAGCAGAGTGCCACAGCAACTAGAGTAAGTGGGCAAAAATGATAATTCACATGCTCTCCATGAAACCACAGGTGGGCTTCTCTGTGTGGACATTCATGCTGCATTCGCAGCATGCTACACAGAGGTTCTATATGGGACTTTCCAACTGGCCACCACTGCAGAGTCCCAGTTAATTTGAGGGAAGGGTTTTGGATCGGACTACTGCGTCTACACGCGGCGAGTTAATTCGGGCTACTGGCTTTTTACAATGGCGACCAGCCGCGAATATGCTAATCATGCACGGGATATTTAAATCCCACACTTCGTTAGCAACTTCGGTATGCTTCATTTGCCTCCCTAGTACAAACTAGGGGGCAAGTGTAGACATACTCTCAGTGAACAGGCATAAGGGTATGTCTAAACTGCAGAGTTTTTCTGGGATACCTCTGGTATCCCAGAAAAGCTCTGCCGCAACCAAGGAATGCATATGCTTTTCCGAAAAAGACATCGGAAAAGCAGACGTGTTTTTTTGGTATCCCTGTAAACCTCGTTCTGCGAGGAAGAAAGAGGCTTTTTTCTCGACATTTGGCCCAGTGTAGATGGGCCAATTGTCAGAAAAGCCTCTTTCGGAAGAAAAGCGGAAAATTTGCATATCTTTTTCCAATAGAACTTTGCAGTCTAGATACAGCCTAAGAAAAAAGATCTTACACCTTGTTTGTTTCAGCATGCCCACAAAAGCTCATGATAATTTTATATATTTTATATTATATATATTTGTTAGTCTCTAAGGTGCCACAGGACTACTAATTTTTTCAGCATTTTATTAATCTATTTCCAATCTAAGAAGTGTACACCACGTCCCCAGCTGTTTTCAGGTACTGCATGTGCAAGCACAGAAGCATACCTGCTGCTGGAATACTATGTGCAACAGGTTGGATGAACTTTTTCTTTAATGGAAATTGTTTAACATAAATCCCCCCCCCAAAAAAAACCCAAGCTGGAGGTCTCAATGCAGTTGTCACTACAGGCACAATGCAAGTTAACTTACAGCTGGCTTCATTTTTTTTATAGCCACTTCCCCAGGGCTGTGCAATTAGTCGGCATCCCCTCCCTGGACACCACTGGGTTTTTGGTTATTCACCAGGGTGTTAAAAGCTCAGAAGCAAGCAATGAGGTGTAGGTAGTCCAAATGAGCTTGAGGCTTTTGACTGGGACACCTGGCGAATGGCAATGAGCTCCACCATGTTTCCAGTTTTTCCAATCAATCAATGATGAAACCTTTTCTGAGTGAGTCTGCGAGAGCACGCAGCAAAGGCATTTGTGCAGAACACGGTGGAGGTTGCACCTCACATACGAGAGTGGGGGATGGTTTTCTAAGAGCGGTGCTGTCTTTAGGCGCTGTTAGTGTCTCTAGGTGCTCACTAGCAGCAGCCTTGAAATATCAAAATCATTTCCCCCTTTCTTCCAGTCTGGGGCAATCTGAGGAATAAAAGGGCACCTCCAGCAGGTAGCTAATGGAGAGTGCTCTTTTACCAGAGCATGTCCATTCGAGGACAAGAGTTTACTGGGACAGATCCTCAGGAAGTGTAAACCAGTGAAGCTCCATCGATGGATTAATACCGATTTACAGCCAACAAGATCTGCCCCACTGACTTTGCAAACAGCATCTACCTACGCAACAAGTTAAGTACTGACAACACTTAATGGGGGAGGCGTCTTTTCCCATAACTTCTGTTTACAGGCCTGGTGCACCTGGCTAACAGCGGCAATGTTACGTACAATTGTAAGTTAAAACTGAACAGGAAAGATCACACATGCCAGTTGCTTTAACTTTTTTGAACTGAAACTTTCAGTGACTGGAGGCTGTTCTTCTGCAGCATTTAGCGTAACAGGGCAAAGCTGTACGATAGGCTATGGCTGACGCCTTCCTGTCACTGACAAAACGCACAAAGAATGAAACAGTCTTTCCTTTGAAAGTAGGAAGGTGTGAGGTTTCAGAGAGCAGTAGCTATTAGAAATGTCTAGCTCCAGGATTAGGAACTTAGTTTTGCCAATAGGAGAATAAAAGTCAGAAGTTTTCCTCTTTTGTTTTCCAAAGATAATACTGTAAACTTCTACCACTCTTACTCATGACAACGTTCAATGGACAAAGTTACATCCCAATGACATTTTTCTCTCCCTGGACTTCAGATACATCAAATAGCAAAGCTGAGTTTACATAGCCAACAAAAGATTACATTTCCCATCGTTAGGAACCAATAACAAAAGCCACATTTTTAAAAAAAATGGGCACAAAGCAAAAAGACCATTAGAAAAATGTTCAGGATGGAAAAGAACTGAAACCATGAACTGCAGAACGGGTTTACAAGAGAGGAGTTTGAAAGAGACTCAAGCAAGTCTCGTCTCCTTGTCCAACGGATATGGAGTGCAGTGGGATTCGGCAGAGAACTGCGGGGAAGGGTTTTATAGCTCAAACGCTGGGAACTTGGCCTTTGTGGGTACCAAGAGATCAGCAAGAAAATATATTGTTCCAGCCATTCCTGAAAGAAAAAAATGAAAATTGTTATTTCTCAAAGTGTACAATGGGTCGATTCTCTCTGTACAGTATATAGAATAAATCTTAATGAGTGTGAACATAGATGGATGATGGGACTTTCTCCAAAGCACCCATGTGACTCGGGCAGCTAAGCCCATTTTTCCAAAGTGATGTCACCACTTAGAGCCAGATTTTTAAAGGCATGCAAGTGCCTAAGATGCAAATCGGCAGGTGGGCACTTTGGTGCCTATTTGCAGTTGTAAGCCTCTCAAGGCCTTTAAATATCTGAATACTTTTGAAAACTTTATCCCACGTGCTCAGCTGGTGTAAATTCTCCTAGTAAGGTTGCCAGGTTTTTGACCAGAACCCCCAATGAAAAAGGGACCCTGTTGTCTCCAGTCAACGTTGCTGACTGGGCCATTAAAAGCCTGGTCGGCATGGGGCTGGTAGGCTCCGGCCTGGCTCTGTGTGGCTCCACTGAAGCAGCGACATATCCCTCAGCTAATACACAGAGGGACGGCTGGGGGAGCTCTGCGTGCTGCCTCCTCCCCAAGAACTGGCTCCTCAGCTGCCATTGGCTGGGAACTGTAGCCAATGGAACCTGTGGGGGAGGAGCCTGTGGGCAGCACCCAGAGCCACCTGGCCACTCCTACACCCAGGACCCGAGGGGTGTGCTGCCACGGCCTCTGCTCACGGTAAGCGCCACCTGGAGCCTGCACCCTGAATTCCCTCTCACACCCCAACTCCCAGCCCTGAGCCCCTTCCCACACCTGATTTCCCTCCTGGAACCTGCCGCCCAAACCTCCTCCCACATCCCATCCCTTGCTTCACCTCAGAACCACCTCCTGCACTCCAAACCCCTCATCCCTGCCCCAACCCCAGAGCTCACACCCTCAGCTAGAGGCCTCACCCCGCATACCCAAACCCCTCATCCCTGCCCCAACCCCAGAGCCCACACCCTCAGCTAGAGGCCTCACCCCGCATACCCAAACCCCTCATCCCTGCCCCAACCCCAGAGCCCACACCCTCAGCTAGAGGCCTCACCCCGCATACCCAAACCCCTCATCCCTGCCCCAACCCCAGCCTGGTGCCAATGAGCAAGTGGGGGTGGGTGAAAGTGGGGGACAGAGCCTCAGGGGCGGGGCAAGGGTGGTCACTTTTGTGCAGTTAGAAAATTGGTCTTAGTTGCATTGATGGGAGTGGTTCTGTGATTTATGGTGGCTGTGGAACTGGCCCAGGGTAGCTCCTGCTGGCAGATTTATGGAACATCTTAGGAATCAGCATTTAGGAAAGCGATCTGAGTGACTAGATCTATGAGTTCTTTTTGTTCACTTCTTTATTGTTCTCTGAAGGGAAAATGAAAAGGCCCTGCCCAAAATAGCAAGTACACAGATTGCAGAGATTGGCTGGGGAGCCAGCCTGCAATTATTGTAGCCTTAAATTGTCCCCAATGCAAAACTACCCCAGTGAGAGCTTTGTACTGTACCAGTTGTGACACAGGAGGACCAACCTCCACAGCCCTACAGTTGTAGCCATTATCTACGGCTATTGACATCGCACGAGGAGGAGGTTAAAACAGTGGGTGTAAGTCTCCTGACACTGATTTTATGGGGTCTTAATACAATTCCTCTCACTTTACACCCGTGTGAGATCAGACTCTGGACGTATTAGGGAGCAAAAGCTGAACCCCTATTACCTTCAAAGAGAGAGAAGGGAGTGTCTGGAGTCCGGCATCCGTGCTGCCCATAACTCAAACACCACTCTGCAAACTGAGAAGGGAAGAACAAAGCATCCCAATGTTATAGCAGGCAGGTTGTGGAGGTCAAAAATACAGACAGCACCCTCTCCTCCCCCCGCCTCCAACCACACACACAGTTGACCCCACTGTCCTCGCGATCTCCATCTCAACTAGTCCCAACAATGGAGCATGAGACAGGCCGTGGCAGAGCACTGCTGCGGATGGGCACCCAGCTGCCTGTTGGTCTGAGGGAGACTGTGTAAGGACCATACTGGTCAGTCCTAGCTACATCTCTGCCGAGCTAGGAATCCGATGGCGAAAGGAAGAACCAGCACGCAGAGCGCAGAATCAAACCGGCTCTAGAATGGACGTTCCGTTCCGCACTCGCCTGCCCGGTGCCTCTCCTTAGCAAAAGCTGGTACTGCGATTGTCTATGGGGTAACTTTCCTAACAGGTGAGCTCCCCCAGCCAGCACCTCCTTGTTCCAGGAGCCGGCGGCCGTGGTCCCTCAGTGTGGCTCTTGCCCAGAGAGCAGCTCACCTTGCAGGCCCTGTACAAGTATTTCATGTCCTGAGTGAGGTTGTATAGCAGCAGGAAGGCATACGCGTTGCCCGCTGTCCCATGGCACAGCCCATAACCTTTCTTCAGCAAGCCCCACTGCCAGATCACGTCTGCACACTGCAGGGCATCGCTCAGGTACCGCTGCTCAGCAAACACCTGTGGAGGCGAGACAGTCCACACAGTGCAGTTCTCCCCCGGCATCCACGCTGGGGCGGGGGCAGGCCCCCACCTCCTTGATTAATTTGCTCCTAGCGAGAGCGACCTCTCCTACTTCAGCAATGGCACCGTGACTTTGCCTGCTGCTGTCAATGGTTTTCCGAGTGATACACGAGGCCGCGCCACCATTACTTAACTCCCAACGCGCTGTCGCCATTAGTCACCTGCCACAGGGTGAATGCCACGCATGGCTGGCTCCTTGAGAAACGAGAACACCCTGCACTTGGGGCGAGACACCGGGACACATTTGGAAACCATTCATTAAACGTCTGATTTGCATGTTGATTGGCATGGACGCGTGGGCCTACCCGGCAGTGCCGGCAGGTTATTTCATTGGAATATCACAGGCCCTGGCGAGAGGTCTCTCTGAGATCAAGTGCCACGGTCAAAGCTCTCCCGCCACCATTCCCTAGCACACCCTGTACCTTATAGGCCTGCGTGAGCATGTAGACCACACCAGGTGCCCCATGACACCAATGGACAAGCAGGTCTCTGGTGTCGTCGATACAAGGGGGGTAGTTGCCTGATGGGTACTTCATCTGGCAGACATAATCCACGCTGGGTTTGACTGTGTTATGCAGCTTCACTTGGCTTACGCCAAGGCCGGGCTGGAAGAGACAGACAAGAGAGGCTGTTAAATTGAAGTAGTAGTATTGGGCTATTCCCTCCCCCGATTGGCAAGGCTACATTTAGTGGCACCAGCAATTTACGCTTCCATGATGACAACAGAGTTTAGCGTTATGGATTATATCCGGCTTCTTCAGCTCTGCTGCACTAGCTTATACCATTCCTCCTATACAGAGGGGCTGGGAGAGCTGTGGGAGCAGGTTGCTTAGTACCTGGGGCATGGGCATGTAACTGGTCATCCCCTTAATGCCTCTTCCTCTGCAGCAATAGAGCCCGGCTCTGGAGGGTGCCCTGGCCAGTCCCCAGCAAGGAGAGCATGAGGGGGTGTTGATTCCATATTAGTCCTGAAAAACTCTGAATGGAGGCTGCACCTCAGGGCACCTCACGTCTCCACTGCAAGGGTATTTTGGAAAAACAACACCCGAAATCACTATTTTGAAATAGCACGTCCACGCTACTGGGAAGCCTCAAAATTAGTCCGAGGCAGGCTCCTCCAACGCGCTACCTTGATTTAGAGCCCCAGGAGGCACTGGGGAGGAATTACTTTGAATGGCCCTGGGGAGGAGCTATTTCGAAATAGAAGCAGTGGAGCGTCCCCTCTACTGCTACTTCGAAACAGCAATTTCAAAACAAGCGTTATTCCTCATGAAAAGGGGGTTTATTATTTCGAAATAAGAAGCCCGTTATTTCGACGTTATTTTAATACTGTGTGGACGCTCACCTGGTGATTGCGAAATAACGTGCGTTACTACGCTGTAGTGTAGACACACCCTTGGGGAGAGCCAGGCTTTACTGCTGAAGAAACCCAGCCCAGTGGGGAGAAGCTGGGTAAGGCATAAAGCCAGGAAGTCAGCAGCAGAACGGGGCTGCAGGGTGGGAGATTCCAGACAGTTTCTGGGCACAGGAAGGTGGGTGGGGGAAACCGGGAAGGTCCAGGAGAGCAAAATCCTGTCCCTAACAGAAGGGTTCACCCAGAGGAGGTGTGGAGAAGGAAGCCTGTAGAAGACAGAATAGCCCAAACCATGAGGGCTGAGACTGGGTGAGCCCGCTTTCCCACCCGCTAATGGGAAGTGGGGAAATGGCATGTGGACGGTTGGTCTGGTGAGACTGTGATATGCCAGAAAGAGGAAAAACCCATCGTCACCAGGCTGGGACGGCTGAGTCACAAAAAGAGAGCACCCCTGCTTCCGGAGAGTGAGCAACAGAAGGGGGCGCTCAAATGGAAAAGAGTTGATCCACCCAATCCAGCCACAAGGGGGCACCCCCACTGGTGAGTGAACCCCATTATAGAAAGAAAAAGAAGGGGATCCCTTTGGATTTTAAGAGGCAAGGAAAGGCCGATCCTATGGTTGGGGATTGGTTCAAGGGTGTGATTGGGATTAATGAGGTGGAATGAAGCAAAGGGAAACATGTAGGATGACTGTATCAGGAATGATTCCTGGACACCCAGACCTAGCAGATCACGTCAGACCTCCAGAACCCCACGGCCCCCTTGTCAGCTGCAGGGCCAGCCCAAGGTGAAGGTCTCCGTTCTCATGTGTACACAGACCATGTAAATAGGTGCCAGGGTACAGAAAAGTTTAAAACTAAGGGAGCAATTTCACCACAGTCCTCACAGAAAGCAGGAGCGGATCCTCTATGTCCTCCTCTAATTGCACCTCAATGGCCAAAAACTATAGCGCCAGTTCTCTCTTTACTTGGCAGCTCTGAGCCCCTTGGAAGGAGTATTTTGCGCTAAGAATCAAATCTCCCAAATTGATAGCTTGCAGATTGAAGTGCTGCACCTATGCTGCAAAGCCACCAGTGCTAAAGAAGTGCATAGTCAGATCTCCTCCTCTGTGCCTTCCCTGTACGTGTTTGGTGCACCATGCTTGGCAGCTCTTTTCTCCATCCCGGGTATTCAGCCTGTGACTTCATTGTACAGGGAACCAAGATGCCAAACTCAGGCTCTCTGCATCTCCATGGTTTTCTAGGTACTTAAAAATCAGGCACGATGACACTTAAGTTTCTTTATGAATCTAACCCCGCGGGACTAACCACCTCAGAGTGTAACCCCTGAGAAACAGAGTCTGGAGCGGTTATGAAATAGGCTTCGAACCAAACAAAAGAGCATCTGATGGACAAACTGACCACGACTGACAACAGTGTGACATCACTACTAGCCAATCAGAAAGCTCCCCGTGTTCTAATTGGAGGACATTAGAAGTGGGAAGACCTTTTCTCTTACCTGCATAAGATAGTAATAAATTCCTGCCAGCCCATGCGCCGCCCCTACGTAATACTCCTGGTACCACTCATACATCAACGGGCTCTTGTTTGCGAAGTTCCTCCTTCTGGCCAGGCTCTCCCCGGACGCCACGACCGCATCACAGACCTGCAGGAGGAAACCAGAGGCGAGTGATGACCCCTTGGAGGTACAATATCTCTCTCCTCCAGTCTGGCAGGCAGAACCCAGCCCAGCAAGTACCAGTTATGCGGCGCATGGAAATCCTAGCTTGTGGATGGGGGAGAGGAACGGGGGCATCGCCAGTTCTGGGCACGGGATCCTGGAGGCTTAGGAAGCACATTTGACACAACATTCCTTTGGAAGAACAGGGCCTGCAGCAACAGCGGAGGTTGCGTGCTGTGGCCTTCAGCGTGTCATATCATATTTTCACACGTCAGGTTTGCCTAGACTGACACCTGTTTTCACCCTTCCAAGGGCGTGTGAGGTGGGAAGCGACAGAACACAGGACCAACGTGTAGGATGTGGGGGGCTAATTCAGCCTGCAGTGGAGAGCAAACCGAGAGACGACAGCGTACCTCTTGAATATAGTTTTGAGGGATTTTTTCCTCTCCGAAATGCTTGTTCACAAAAAGCAGTGCGTAGAGGTATCCCATGCGCCCATAGAGCATTTCATCCGATGCCTGTGGGTCAAGTTTATGCAGCTGAAGCAAGCTGGAAAGAAAGAGGAAGTAGGTTGGCAGGGGTGAGCGACGCCAAAACACCCCCAAACCGTAACTACAGGTGATGGCTGCTAGACTGGGACCCAGGAGATCTGAGTTCAGTTCCCAGTTCCACCACAGGCTCATTCTGTGTAACCTTAGGCAGGTCCTGAATCTCTCTGTGCCTCCATTCTCAGCTGGAAAATGGACATAATCCTTCATCTTCTCTATTTAGACATTCAGCCCTTGAGGGCAGGAACGGTCTGTCATGTATTTGTACAGCTCCTAGTGCAATGGGTCAGCTGGGGTGTTACAGGAAAGCAGACAATCTCGAGAGTCCAACCCAACGTGGTAACTGCTTAGGTATAGCAGGATGATCCTTTTAAGCAAAGAAAACTCCTTCATTCCCAGCTGTCCCATCACATGCCCTAGCAGTACCTACAGAAATTTAACTTCTGTGCCAGGAGGCACTTCCCGAAGCAATCGGCAGCAGTTTAACTCTGCTTCCGCAGAAACCAAAGGGAAGGCTCCCCATCTGCTCCAAGTGGGAGCAGAGTGAAGCCGATGCTGACCATTTTTTAAGATTCCAGCCCTTCTGCTGAGAAGCCTCGACTGTGAAAACCCAGCTGCACTCTCGCCCTGTTCCAAACCTGCTGGGGCCATCCCCTGCGTGAGGAGAGAAGGCAAGGAGGCTGGGAGAGGAAAATGTGAATCACATAGGCAACAGTGCACGGTGGAGGGGGGACGGGGTGGTTCTGAAATAACTAGCCGCCATGGGGCACAGGAGAGAGAGCCAGTTTCTCTCCATCTGTGCGAGTTAATGAATTACAAATCACAGGGCCAGTCCAAGAGTAAGCACCACAGGTTCCTGTAGCAATGGGCAACTCTTAACTCAGGTGCATTAAGTTGGAGGCAAAGAGGGAAGTGGTCTTATTTCCTTCCCCCGGATCAGTGGCCTGGAAAACCCTGTCCCTCTCAAAACAACAGCATGGGTGCTGCACTTCCTCCAGGCTGCTCCTTTTGGGGCCTCGTGCTGCCTCTGACAGACACAAGGCCCAGAAACCCCCCCACCCCCCCGAGGAAGCACTGGCATGGGCTCCCCTGTCCCAGGCCTGCGATGGAAAAGCCAAGGTACCGCGTCAGCACGCACTCTTGAGCAGCACGTTGTGTTTTTGAAAAGGAAGCAGCAGCCAATTGTCCAGAGTCCCCTGGGCACTGGCTCCCTGCAGCAACGAATCTTTGCGTGGTGTTGAATTCAAGGCGACTAGAGCTATGTAGAGAGCCGGGGGGAGGGAGTCTCGAGGCAGGCTGGGTTCAGTTCCTCACGCCAGGCAGCTGTCGAGTGCTGCACTGCTCCCTGCAGCCTGTTTCTCACCATGCCTCCCAAGCATGGAGCCTGTCTCCCCCCACACTCCCCAGAATCAGGCAGTGGCGGCCAATCTCCTTTCCCCATGCTGCTGCCCTCAATCCCCTGGTGACACTATTTCCAGGGCTCCTGGCTGCTGCGGGGAAGGAAGCAGGGCCTGGAAGAGCTGGCCTGGGGTGGGATACTTACGGCAGGTGCAGAGGAAGCGAGGAGGGGGAAGTGGGTGCGATGGCTGGGGTTGGATGCAGTGCCAGGAGCAATGCCAGAGCGCCTGTCACTAGATGGGTGAGGGGGTGGGTAGTTCGGGGCAGGGGTGGTGGTTCTGGAGCACCGAGAGCTGGTGTTTGTACTGCTCCTGCCAGCTGCCCATAGAGCAGTCCCTGTCAGTCTTTGGGGGGGGGGGGGAGGAAGCCCATAGAGCAGTCCCTGTCAGTGTTTGGGGGACCAAACCGCAGAGTAACCGTGGGAACCAAAGGGGCAATATGTTGGGGCTGCCATTTTCCAGCCGGGGGATGGTAACAGAGGTTCCTGCTGCTTAGCTACCACAGCTACTAAACCAACCCATCCGCTCAATTGCTGAAAACTACCAGGCTCTTGAAGAAGGGAAAATGTGGAGATTCTGTGCCAATGACTCTAGAAGCAAACACCCAATCGGGATGAGTAGGATGGCTGGTGGAAAAATCTGCTGCCTTGAAGTGTTACCGTCTCTCAGGGATAAAACACACTTTTGGGTCATGAACGCATGTAGGCAAGTGCTAGAAGGCCTTCCCTCCCCACTCCCAGAGAAGCATGTGCATCTTCTGCTGCAGAGAAAGCTCTGCTGCGCGGCTCGCTTTGCTCATTCCACGAGGTGTAACAGTTAATTCGAACTAAGGACTTAGCTCAAATTAACTTTTAACGGCCGCGTGGAGCCGCGGGCAGTTAGTTCGGATGAGGGGGATTTAAAAATGGCGCCCGCCCGGGAACTTGCAAATGAAGCTCGGGATATTTAAATCCCAGGCTTCATTTGCAAGTTCGAACTAGGGGGCTAGTGTAGACATACCCCAGGAGACACTAAGAGCTTTCCTCTCCAGAGCTCAGCAAACTCTTGGGAGCTTAGTACTAAATTCAACCCACATTCTGTGTTTCCAGGAATGGAAATATTTCTTGTAGAAAGCAGCTCTCTCTGCTCTGGACAATGGGGGGACGGAGGGTATGCAATAGGAATTGATCTAACCACATTGCTTCCCATTTTCTTTCTCGGCTTGCCTTTCAGAAGTAACCCATTTCCAGGGCTCTCTCCTCCAGATGCCATTAGATGGCAGTGCAGAATTAATCTGAATTCCTGCTCGGCCACAAAACTGATGCAGTCTGCAGAAGGGACCCAGCAAGGGACAATTACAATAAAGAAACATGATTTGGGATCGGTTACAATTTGGGGTTTAATTCGCTCCACAATTGCACATCTCAGTTTGAAAGAATGGGGCCCAGATGTTCCTTTTGTAGGCAAATATATCTGCATCGCCAATCTGATGCAATGTTGACCAATGAAGTATTGTTAAGATCACATGTAGATATTTCCAGAATAAAGAAGGGACTTATGTCTCTGCAGTTCTGAAGACAAGGACCTGGGATTACAGTGGATGAGAAGCTGGATATGAGTCAACAGGGTGCCTTATAGCCAAGAAGGTTAACGGCATATTAGGGTGCATTAGGAGGAGCGTTGCCAGCAGATCTAGGGAAGTGATTGGTCCCCTTTATTCAGCACTGGTGGGGCCACATCTGGAATATTGCATCCAATTCTGGGACCCCCCACTACGGAAAGGATGTGGACACACTGCAGAGAGTCCAATGGAGGGCAACCAAAATGATAAGGGGGCTGGAGCACATGACCTATGAGGAGAGACTGAGGGATTTGGGTTTATTTCATCTGCAGAAGCGAAGAGTGAGGGGGGATTTGACAGCAGCCTTCACCTACCTGAAGGGGGGTTCCAAAGAGGATGGAGAGAGGCTGTTCTCAGGGGTGACAGATGGCAGAACAAGGAGCAATGGTCTCAAGTTGCAGTGGGGGAGGTCTAGGTTGGATATTAGGAAAAACTATTTCCCTAGGAGGGTGGGGAAGCACTGGGATGGGTTACCTGGGGAGGGGGTGGAATCTCCATCCCTAGAGGTTTTTAAGTCCCTGCTTGACAAAGCCCTGGCTGGGATGATTTAATTGGGGTTGGTCCTGCTTTGGGCAGGGGGTTGGACTCAATGTCCATCTGAGGTCTCTTCCAACCCTAGAATTCTATGATTCTCTAGACTGGTACAAGCTGCATATTTCATGAGCATTCAAGTCACACCAAAAAAAGAAGAAAATCACAATCTTAATTAAAATTAACGGGAAACAGATTTCCAAATCCTTTAGGCAATTCTAAACTTCTCCCCACTTCATTTCTGAGCAATTTTGCTGTTTGACACTCCTGAGTGAGGCTATTCAGCATATATTTCTGCAGCTGCTAGAATCTGGTAGATTTGTTAACTGGCCAGCTTTGCCCAGTTTTCTTTCATCATTTTGGGACTCCTTATATCATATACCCTTGAAACCTTACAACTGAATTGTGCCTCTGCTAAGTGTTTTTCCTCTTTTGCTCACTAACCCTATTCAGGTAGTGTAGAATGGTTTGTGTTTAAAAATATAACAACAATAAAAACACATTTAAAAACAGACATAAGATCAAATGAAAAAGTTGAAACCATAACCTTAACTTTAACAAAATGTACCTTCAACTGTAGCATGGAGTTGATGAGAATTACCAAAAAATCTGTCCCTTCTCTCCTCGCCCCAAATAATGCGGAAACATATTTCCAAGTTTTTTCACATTTTCAACCAACTATAGAACTGGTATAAAGTTTTTAAAAATCAACTGCTCTTGTTGAAGATTTTGAAAAATGGAAACATTTAGAACAAACCAACTAACCATGTGCAGTTCCCCCATCTCTAGTGCTGTGGCAAATTCCTACCCAGTGACAGTACAGCCATTTTACCTACTATCCAAAAAAGCAGGTGGTAACAAGTGGGCCAGTGAGGTCCTTTCTGACAACCATTTCTTTAGGCTGTGAAGACTGTGGTGTGCTTTTTGTCCGGCTAGTTAATCCTCTCCTTCATACGGAGCACTATAGCAGAATCTAACAGGGCTGAGAGAGATGGTCATGTGTCCAAAAACAACCACATTAAGAACAGGTGGACAAAACCCAAACCCTGAAACGTTACCGAGTGATGCAGGATTCCGACTGTGTTTTGTCCTGTACTTTGTGGTACACTACGGCAGCCACTGCCAAAGGCCCAGCATCCCCACACAAGAAGGTGATGGAGCGCCTTGTCAGACAACTCAAGCTCTTCTTCGCGTAGGCCTCTGCCACCTGGAGGTAGGAAGGGTCTCCATATACATCATACAGGTGCAAGTAAAGCAAAGCAATGCCTGCAAAGAAAGAAATGGGGTAAGCCCAGGGCATGGATCAGCTGTTCTACTGGCCTCCCCTGGCACGATTTACTTTCGTTACTCAAACACATAAAAACCTGGCTGCTTATGGCAGAGACAAAAATATTCAACAGATTTATTAACCAGCTTATCTCAACTGGGACATTAACATCTTCCTGTGTCTCGTGCAGTTTGGCCACTGGTTGAGTTTGGGCACGTCTCTTCACCGCTGGGTCTCCGTTTCCTCATCTGTAAATTGGCAATAATCGTGAAGTGTATCAAGTAACTTCGTAACATTCTTTTAGACCAGCAGTTCTCACCTGGAGTCCAGAACCCCCGCAGGGCTGTGAGCAGGTTTCAGAGGGGCTCACTAGACTCACTATGGCCCAGAGCAGAAAGCCAAAACCCCACCATGCAGGGTTGCACCCGCGGATGAGGCCAAAGCCATGGGCAACTTAGCTTTGTAGTGTAGGTTGGGCATTAGGAAAAACGTCCTAACGGTCAGGGTGGTTAAACACCGGAATACATTGCCTAGGGAAGTTGTGGAATCGCCGTCAATGGAGATATTTAAGAGCAGGTTCGATAGACATCTATCAGGGATGGTCTAGATCAGTGTTTCTTAAACTGTGTTCCGCGAGGCAGTCGGAGGTGTGCTGCAGAGAACAACAGAGTTCAAAATGGCTGCCCTTAAAGGGGCAGGTGACTTTGGAGGGAAGGGGGGGGCTCAACAAAAAATCCTTGGTGTTCCTCATTTAAAAAAAAAAAACTGTTTGGTGTTCCTCGGTCTTAAAAAGTTTAAGAAACACTGGTCTAGATGGTGCTTGGTCCTTCCATGAGGGCAGGGAGCTGGACTCGATGACCTCTTGAGGTCTCTTCCAGTTCTAGTGTTCTATGATTCCATGCCCTGGGTCCTGAATAATTATCCTGCTTTCCCTTTATATGAAGCAAAACAGTTTTTGTGGCGCAGCTGGGCAGTGGAGATTTTATAGTATGTTGGGGGGGGAGGGAGCAGAGAGAAAAAGGTTGAAAACCCCTGGTTTAGATCTACCACTGAGAAGCCCTATATAAAAGGGATTATTATAATGTATTTGATTAAACAGACAGTTCCCCCACCAAATAGCAACAACAAACAAGCAAGCATTGGTGGGAGGCAAGAAAACATTTGCAGTAGAGCAGTTGTTCTCACCCTCAACCGCCCTGGAACACCCCTTCCATAGCAGGGTGCGTCCTATCAGCTTCTCCTCTGTCTGGGACCTCCCTGCCATCAAGCAATATGGGGATGTCGGGGTGCTGGCAATCGCCTAACCTCTCTTGGTGACCCCTAAATTGGAGAAGCCGTGGGCTAAACTGGGCCTTTATAGAGGAGGGAGAGACGGAGAACGGCTTTTATTTCTTTCTGCACAGAGAATCGGCTCTTTTCAGGAAACAATATTGTACACAAAGAGAGAATTCCTTCACACACACGCACCACCCGCTAGTTCTGAGTGCAGCCCTTGTCTGAAAAGACAAAGCTATTCAAGGGCCAGGAAAATGCATTCTTCTGCCCCCGCCTCTTCCAGACAGCTACATGAACAATGCTGCTGCTAAAAGGCTAGGGCACAGGTTTTGCCTGGAGCCTTGTTCTGCCAGTCGCTCATCCCGCTCCTG
Source organism: Pelochelys cantorii (assembly GCA_032595735.1). Classification (NCBI taxonomy): domain Eukaryota; kingdom Metazoa; phylum Chordata; order Testudines; family Trionychidae; genus Pelochelys; species Pelochelys cantorii. The sequence continues at coordinate 68,659,808 of CM064332.1, forward strand.
AAGCCTGTTCTACATAACCGAGGAGTCATCAGCTTGTTCTTATTAGAACCTTCTTGCTAGACGTATGCTATTTGGAAGTCACCCTCAAAAGACTCGGTGGGCGCGGGGCATCCTCGAGGAATATGTATCACAGAAGCTAGTGGCCTGCGTCACTTCCAGAAAAATCTCTCTTTGCCCTTTATAGTATGCTTTCCATCTCATTAACCATTTCTAAGACACAGGTCCTGTGCTTAAGCCTAAATTAATAGAGCCCATCTCGGCAGATTTCAATGCTGTTTAAAAAAAAAAAAAAAAAGGCAGCCTGAAAAATTACTTTCCACTGTATTGGGAACAATTTTAAATTTAGATCATTTTCTCATTTTGCATGGGTAATCTCCAAAGCTTCATGCAACAGACAGTTCAATTTCACATGTATATTAAGGGCAAATTTCCATTTCCTTTCAAAGTTAATAACGTTGTCCTCTCTCTAAGCAGCTCGGTGTGCGTATTTCCACAGAGAACTCAGATGGGCAATACATCATTCAAATTTGTGAGGGCATGGACACAAAGCTCTTTTAAAAGGGGAATATTCACATACTAGGTAGCAAACCTGTTTCTCCGTGACTATTTAGTACCTAGCATCATCTTAATAGGCCTAACAGCACTTTGCACAGCTCATGCTATGGAGTTTCCAGTTTTAATATTCACTTTAGAAGCAGCTGCTATGTGAACAAACTTAGCTGTTTGAATAACTACGATGGCAGGAATAATGCTAGGGTTGAAGAATGGAAAAATAAAAAGAACCACGTGAGTTTTTCTCCCAGCTCCTTCTTCCCCGTTGCCTCCCAAATCTCTTTTAGCACCTCCCTCCCATCCATTCTGAACAATGGAGAATTGTTTTAAACTGGATTCTTTTAGAGAAAGCTGCAAAAGCATCAAACCACGGGTAAGTTTGCGAGGTTTTGAATAATTGGAAACGATGCCGCCACTTTCCAAGTGGTACAACATTTTCTCTACCCCAAAAGATTTTAAAATCTAGTCTACAAATGATTTCCCTAGAACAACACCCAGCATGGAGAGGTGACCTGAAGCAAGTATATTTCGATAGGGATAGGGTTACACCAATGACAGACTAAATATATACAAACATCAAATGTGCATTGACCCATGATTAAGATCTAATCAATGTGCATTAGAAGCAGCATGGCTGGAAGGCGGAGTATGGGGTTGGGAATCAGGCGGTCCTATATGATAATCTCAGCATTGCCACATACTCAGCATGGTTTTGGGCAAGTCACTGGGCCTCCCTGCCTCCGTCTGCAAAATAAGGGGAAATACCTCACCTCCCAAATTTGCAAGGCAGGCTGGAGATGAGCTAGATAACATCTGCAATACTCCTCAAATGTGTCGGGTGCCAGACAAGAGTTAATGCTCACACAATGAGGGAAAGGGGGGGATCAGACCCCCCAGCTTTGCATCGCTGAAGACCTGGCTTCAGTTGAATTGCTTCAGACATACGTGGCTGCCTCACTCCGACTCCCATTTGTGCCCATCCAAACTATGACACAGCTGGCCTGCCACAGCAGAGCTCTGTGAGATCTCTTCTAGACAGGCATGATGGTGATCAGGGTAGTATCTGAAGTGGAGCATCTTGCTGGTGGGCAGTGAACAACATGGCTCACAGAGACCATGCGGGGTTGTTTTTTTCTCTCAAGCTTTCCCCAGGGGCACCAGTGTGTGTGCAGCGGAGTGTTCTAGTTGGTAGAATTTTGTTTTGGGCGGCTGTGTTGGAACAGACGGGCATCTATACGGGCATCTATACAGTGAGATCCAAAGGGCAACAAACATGATGAGGGGTTTGGAACGGGTCCCATATGAAGAGAGATTAAAAAGACTGGGACTTTTCAGCTTAGAAAAGAGGAGACTAAGGGGGGATAGGAAAGAGGTCTATAAAATCATGACTGGCATGTAAAAAGTGAATAAGGAAAAGTTACGTACTTATTCCCACAATAAAAGAACTAGGGGTCACCCAATGAAATTAATAGGCAGCAGGTTTAAAACAAACAAAAGGAAGCTTTTCTTCACTCAGCGGGCAGTCAATCTGTGGAACTCCTTGCTAGAGGTTGTAGTGAAGGCTAGGACTTTAACAGGGTTCAAAAAAGAGCTAGATAGATTCATGGAGGTTAGGTCCATCAATGGCTATTAGCCAGGATGGGTAGGAATGGTGTCCCTAGCCTCCGTTTCTCTGGAGGTGTGTGAAAAGGGAGGGATCACATGATGATTACTTGTTGTAATCCCTCCCTCTGGGGCATCTAGTATTGGCCACTATTGGCAGACAGGATACTGGGCTAGATGGACCTTTGGTCTGACCCAGTATGGCTGTTCTTATGTTCTTGTTCCTGTAGCAACTGCTCTAGCCGTTAATCGCAGCAAGTAGCAGCGGAGTTGTGAGATGTTTTAGTTTGCTTACCACCTCGTCGCAGTGTAGGTACATCTGGTTGGATCTTCCCAAAAGATTATTGTGCGCACGCCCCCACACATGAGGCCGAGACACTACTTTAGCTATACGCCGAGTTCAGGGCTTGTGAATGGTGCTGGATTGTCGGCAACTTGTTACCTGCAGGCCACTGTGATAGACTACATAGGGACAGCACAACCAGCAGTAATGCAAACTTCCCCAACTTGAGCCATGCCGACACTGAACAGAAGGGATCTATGGCCAAGGGACAGCATACTGTCAATATCAACTCAATCTTGATCTCCTTGTTCAGAGAGCTGCTAAGGACACCAATTAGACAGTAATTTCCAGCATGCAAACTCCAATCCACTAACTGAACTGCAGTAAGCTCACGTAACAAAGGTTATGACACTGCCAAGACATGAGGGAATTTTTTTGGTGATTGTTAACTTGGATCAGATTTAAACTTGCAATCTGGAGGAAGAAAAGGCTTCACACTCCTTCCGTCAGCCCTGAAAAGCAAACCATCCAGTGCCCTCAAGGCAGGAAGTTATAAATGGGGGGAAATCCACTTACAGTGGCATCTAGTAGAAAATACAAAGTTGTTTTAATTGAACTAAGGCTGGGGGATCATGCACTGGGCATATAGAGGATGCTGCTGGGCTCCCAAGATCACATGCATTTGTAATGTTCTTTAACATCTAGTGCCAAAATGTACAGAACCATATAATTGAATCAGAGGGTAGGTAGAGACCTCAGGAGGTCATCGAGTTCAACCCCCTGCTCAATACAAGACCAGCCCCAACTAAATCATCCCTGCCGGGGCTTTGTCAAGTCGGGACTTAAAAACCTCTAGGGATGGAGATTCCACCACCTCCCTAGGAAACCCATCCCAGTGCCTCACCACTCTCCTAGGGAAATAGTTTTTCCTAATCTCCAACCTAGATCTCCCCCGCTGCAACTTGAGATCGTTGCTCCTTGTTCTGTCACCACTAAGAACAGCCTCTCTCCATCCTCTTTGGAACCCCCCTTCAGGTAGTTGAAGGCTGCTCTCAAATCCCCCCTCACTCTCCTCTTCTGCAGACTAAATAAACCCTAATCCCTCAGTCTCTCCTCATAAGTCATGGGCTCCAGCCCTCTAATCATTTTTGTTGCCCTCTGTTGGACTCTCCAATGCGCCCACATCCTTTCTGTAATAGGGGCCCCCAGAATTGGACATGATACTCCAGATGTGGCCTCAGCAGTGCCGAATAGAGGGGAATAGTCACTTCCTTTGCTCTGCTGGCAATGCTCCCACTATTGCAAATTCACATGCATCATATGAAAGTAAACTTCGGAGTAAAGGGCCACTATCAATTTGAATTTTAAATAGCGTGGTCCAGTGGTTAGGGAGCTGGATTAAATTCCTAGCTCTCCCACTGGCCTGCTGGGTGACCTCTGGCAAGTCACTTCATTTAGCTATGCCTCAGTTTCCCCCATCTGCAAACCACGTCTAGACGATGATACCTCCTCTATAAAGCAACTTGAGAGGGATGAAAAGTGTTAGCACTTATGTTAGTATCATTAAAATAACTGAGTTTTTCAAAGACCATTTCTCAAGGACCACCCTTATTGGCGTGTATAAAATTAAAAGAAAAACCTATAATTTTTTAACTACAGTTTGAACCTCTCTAATCTGGCACTCTGTAGTCTGGCAATATCCGGGATCTGGCATGATTTTAGTTAGCCAGACGTCTGCTTATCACAGGTGAGGCCAAGTTTCCCATGGTCCCATAAAGTTTGTTTACAGCCACCAGTCCTGGCTCTCAATGTTCTGTGCTGTTATTTATCTCTTAATTTACATTTTCTACCATCCCAGTGAGCAGTGGAAGGGTTGGAAAATGCTGCTGGACAATACTGACATGGTTCGGCAAATTCCCTGGTTCAGCACTGGTCAGGTCCCCAGGTGCTGGACTAGAGAGGTTCAACCTGTCAAGGTTTTCAGCTCTGTTCCTATAAGTCTTTCAAAAGCGATACCTCCAAAGATTATAGGGCCCATCCCTCCTCCCCTTCTTTCTGATGCATATGTCTGGCTGCCTGCTGCCCCTTCTGTCTCAGCTTTGTTGCAGCTCACATGCAAGGTCTGATGAGAGTTTTGCAGGGCCCAGGGTGCGGGGCCTATTGAAGCGCGGGGCCCGGGGCAGCCACCCCACTCACCCTGCCCTATATCCGCCGCTGCTCACATGGGCAGGTGTCCTGCTGCAGCAGAGGGGAGAAAAAGGAATCACAAAGTTCTATCAGCTACTTTTGCTCGTCTCTGATAAAAAGGTATTTTAGATGGGCTGTGGCCATGGAGAGGGGCTGAATGAGGGCCATTTAATTTCACCATGAAGACACAAGAAAGCTTCGCACCCTTTGAGCAGTCTATCTCCAAGATAAAGTCAGTAAAGGCAAAATTGCAGTTCACTGGCCCCAGGCAGAATATTTTCTGTATTTTGTGTTTTCAGTATGACTTATTTATGGTGTGATCCCACGCCCACTGGAGGCAATGGAAAAACTTCTATTGACTACAATGGACTTTGAATCATGCCCGGCAAGCATGGGCCTGTTCTGAAAAGTAAATGTAAAGGGGGAGAATCCATAATTTCTCCTTCTCACAGGTCGCTGTCTGTGCTCAGTTTTTAAAAAGATTTTTGATCCCACTTTATACTGAGCTCCTATTTCTAACTACTCTATCAAAAGGGTTAATAAACAATTAGATGTTTTCTGAGTATTAATCAATTGTCAAGATTGACAAAGAGTCTAATAGCTCACTTGGTGGCTTATACAAAAATCCATAATCATTGGTAACCCTTGATGTGTTTATAGCAATCTATAATCCATTACTCACACCAGATATGCTTATAACATTTATTAAGACTCTATTAACCCTTTTTATAGCCATTTATACATGGAACTTTATACTGAAGCATGACAGTTAATTTATTGTTGGGCCTGGTGTGCGACGTGTACTCCAAAAGCCAAACTGTATCCCTTTCATCTGGCGCAAAGTCACCAGCCATGAGAGTTCTGCAGGCCAAAACGGGATTTTAGGATCATAGAATCCTAGGGCTGGAAGAAACCTCAGGAGGGCATCAAGTCCCGCCCCCTGCCCAAAGCAGGACCAATTACAAATTTGTTACGACACGAGAAGGAATAGAACCAACCCTGCGCTCTTGGCTGGGTTTGCTCATCCAAGAGAACAGCAGCAGAAATAAAAATGCAGTATTACTAATACAGGTTGCTAAACGCAGGGGATAGGAATGAGTACAAAGGTGCCATGTTTACATAACGACTCTTCAGAGCAGATACATACTACTAGCTCCCCCTCTTGTTCCATCTGCAACTCCAACGCTAATATGTTTCCACAAGACCATTCGATTCACAAATCCAACACTGGCAGGAGTGCTCAATCTGGGACAAACCTATGTGCATACAAATACCTGCCTCAGCAGCGCCACTCGACTGATAAAATGACAAATGCGTTGATTTAGCCATGGGAAAGACGCTCTCCCAGAGGTGAAGTTAGTGAGGGATTTGGAAGCCCCAGGATATATCCCTGCTCTGCAACAGATTCCCTGCATGACCTTGGGCAAGTCACTCAGACCCAGCTCTACAAGCTATTTAGGCTAACCCCTAACAAAACCCATAGAAGAGAGGAGCCAAAATACCTTTGCAGATCTGGGTTTTATTCTGTCTCTGTGCCTCAAGTCTTGCAAGTGAAGGGAGTAGTACTAGCATATTTCTCAGGGGTGGTGCAAGGGACTCAGATATCACGTGAAAGGGGCAACGGACAGCTAAAGAGAGATCTGGTTGTGCCATTTGACAGTCCTCAGTGCTACTAGTCCTTTCCTCAGAATGAACAGGGTGGGATTCCCAAACATATTGGCCTTGCTCTGCTCACCCCTAGATGTGACTGGAGCAGATTCCAGCTATCACTGACCTGCAGGGTTCAGCTGGCAGCTTAACTGCATCGGGGTGACAGAACAGTTCAGCCACATGTTTATTCATTGCTGGGCCATCCGGGGTTGTTGTTTTAAAGATAGCGTTGAGCTTTTAAACACTCAGAGCCAATGTTCCCGCGCCTCCCCCCCCCCCTTAAGATGTCCAAGTTTTACATTTTTCCTTAACCGCCATTTTCCTTTCAAGTGATGTGAGTAAAGCCCAACATAACTCATTTTGACCTCCATAAAATGGCATTTCCCATTTAGATTCTGCCTCTGCTTCCAGACTAACAAGCTCCTAACTCTGTTGGAGACCACTTTAAATAGAGCTCCTTATATTGACTTTACTGCCTCCAAAACCACAAAGAGCCTAAATTAAAAACAAAAGACAGTGTCAGGATCAGGGCAGGATTTATAAGAACCCAAACTCCCTCCGTGCAGCCCAGACATGCCCTTCCTTCCAACCCACATGTGACTGGGTGTAGTAGAAACTCTCTCCTGCTACTAGCAAATGACGATCTGTTAGGGTAGATAGGAGAGCAGGAGGGCCATAAAGCAGCTGCTCGTGAAAGGAGAGAGCCTGTATGAAGAAAGCTTGTTGCTGATACTTGCAGCTTTGGGCGTGGGGACCAACCCCTGACTTGGGGAATACTTGTGTATTTCAGGGTGGCATCTGATCTGCTTTTCTTGGGTCAGGAGATGCATTTCTCCCAGGAAAAAGGAATGACGTGTTGAGTAGCTACACCGCCCCTCAAAACGCTTCCCTGGCAGCCCTCCCGACCTCTCCTCGCAGGTGCCCAATGTTGCTCCCTCATACATGGCCAAGAAGGCAGCAGTCCTGCTGGTCCTTCTGGATTTCAGTGCCCTGGGAGCACCTCACAGACTTCCCATGCGCGAGAATTCTAGCGATGGCAGAGAAGCTACTCCGGCTCCTGGGCTTGGTGGAGTTTTACTAGCACAGGAATGTGCAAGGGAAACAACCCTTCTCCAAATGTACAGCCTGGCCATGGAGCTTGAAGGGCCTAATTTACTGCTCGGCCCCTTGTCTATGTCCCCGAGTCAGCGTAAGACGCTACCCAGTCAGACGGAGAGCACTGGTGTGCACTTTGCACAGGGTGCTGGCCACCGATGAATGAGGCCCTAGGAGTCTGGACAGGGGACTTGTGTCTGGCCCATCTGGCCCCAGCGAAAAGTGGCTGTTCCCAAATGCTTGGCCCTCCTGGGGTGCACAGTAACGTAACTGGAAACCATTTAGCAGACAAAACAGAAAGAATGCTTCTCTTCCCACTTCCTCGGGCCTAGCCTAAGACCCCGCCGTTCCCTCAGAGCCGACTGGGAACAGGCTGACTGAGAGCCACATGCCCCCTCTGCTCTGCCGTGCAGCTCTCCTCATTACGTTTCCTGTCTCAGGGTGCAGCTATGCTGCACCATTATTTCGAGATCACTGGCGTTATTTCGAAATAACAACGCAAGCGTCTACACAGCCATTCCGTTATTTCAAAATAATTTCGAAATAATGGACGGCTTATTCCGAAATCGGTAAACCTCCTTCCACGAAGAATAACACGTCTTCTGAAATAAGGCGTGTGTAGACGCTCCACTGCTGCTATTTTGAAATAGCCCCTCCCCAGGGCCACTCTAAGTTATTCCTCCTCAGTGCCTCCTGGGGCTCTAAATCGAGATAGCACGTCTACGTTAGGGAAGCCCGTCTCGGACCAATTTTGAGGCTTCCCTGCAGTGTAGATGTGCTATTTCAAAACAAGCTATTTTGGAATAACTACTCCAGAATAGCTTATTCCGAAATAGCCATGCAGTGCAGACGTGCCCTCAGACACCGGTGACTATGGCTGTGGCTTTGGGAAAGGTCTGGCAAAATCCTGAGTCACAGCCTCCGGCGGGGGAGAGCCATTTCTTGGTCCATACCTCTTCCCCGCCAGCCAAATGGAGATCCCCATGGGCCAGGGAGATCCCCATGGGCCCTGAGGCAGCTGAGCACCGCATGATAAACTAGCAGCTCAACCCGTGCATCTGTTTCCAGAGCAGCAAAGTACATAACTCCTGGAAACCATACCGATGGCTTGCAAAGCTCACTGTGTACATCACTGGTGTCCTGGGGCTAACGGTTCCCTGCCCTCGTTTTTTAACACTTTGCCCAACGATCTTGAAACAAAAGCATGCTTCAGGCACATGAACGGCCACCTGGTCTCCTTTTCCTTCAGGCAGGCCCTTCTGCCTCTGTAACATACCACCCGATGCATCAATAGAGGAGGGGCTCCAGAACCTGAAAAGCAGGTGGTTGGAGGACCTGCAAAAGCACAGGCGGGCCCACTTTTCCTCGCTCCCTGTCAGCTGATGCATGAGGCTCACAGACTTGAAGATACAGTGTGGACAGGGGGCTGGGTGGGTACTCTGGTAATCTAGGTTCTAAATCCACCTCTATCCCTAGCCAGCTGGGTGACCTCAACCAGATCACTCCTCTATTTCTTCTCTCATCCACTGTCCATTCAGACTGTTCAGAGCTATGCCGATACACAGACAGAAAGGATGTGGACACACTAGAGAGGGTCCCGCAGAGGGCAACCAAAATGATACGGGGGCTGGAGCACATGGCTTATGATGAGAGGCTGAGGGATTTGGGTTTGTTTAGTCTGCAGAAGAGAGGAGTGAGGGGGGATTTGATAGCAGCCTTAAACTTCCTGAAGGGGGGTTCCAAAGAGGATGGAGAGAGGCTGTTCTCAGTAGTGACGGACGGCAGAACAAGGAGCAATGGTCTTGAGTTACAGTGGGGGAGGTCTAGGTTGGATATTAGGAAAAACTATTTCACTAGGAGGGTAGGGAAGCACTGGAATGGGTTCCCTCGGGCGGTGGTGGAATCTCCATCCCTAGAGATTTTTAAGTCCCGACTTGACAAAGCCCTGGCTGGGATGATTTAGTTGGGGTTGGTCCTGCTTTGGGCAAGAGGTTGGACTCGATGACCTTCTGAGATCTCTTCCAGCCCTAGGATTCTATGAAACTGCAGTGGTTTAAAAACAATTCTGCAAAGGACCAGTGTATCCCTGCAAAAAGAGTTTACTGCAGTTTAACCGAGATCAGCGAGGAGTCCTGTGGCACCTTATAGACTAACCGAAGTGTTGGAACATAAGCTTTCATGGGCAAAGACCCACTTCGTCAGATGCATGTAGTGGAAATTTCCAGAGGCAGGTATAAATATGCAGGCCAGAATCAGGCTAGAGATGACGAGGTGGATCCAATCAGGGAGGATGAGGCCCACTTCTAGTAGCTGATCTGGAGGTGTGAATACCAAGAGAGGAGAAGCTGCTTTTGTAGTTAGCGAGCCATTCACAGTCTTTGTTTAATCCTGAGATGACTGTGTCAAACTTGAAGATGAACTGTAGCTTAGCAGTTTCTCTTTGAAGTCTGGTCCTGAAGTTTTTTTGCTGCAGGATGGCTACCTTTAGATCTGCAATTGTGTGTCCAGGGAGATTGAAGTGTTCCCCTACAGGTTTTTGTATATTGCCATTCCTAATATCTGATTTGTGTCCATTTATTCTTTTACGTAGGGACTGTCCAGTTTGGCCGATGTATATAGCAGAGGGGCATTGTTGGCACATGATGGCATATATTACGTTAGTAGATGTGCAGGAGAATGAACCAGTGATGGTATGGCTGATCTGGTTAGGTCCTGTGATGGTGTTGCTGGTGTATATATGTGGGCAGAGTTGGCACCGAGGTTTGTTGCATGGATTGGTTCCTGAGTTAGAGTTACTATGGTGCAGTGTATAGTCGCTGGTGAGAATATGCTTCAGGTTGGCAGGCTGTCTGTGGGCGAGGACTGGCCTGCCTCCCAAAGCCTGTGAAAGTGAGGGATCATTGTCCAGGATGGGTTGTAGATCACTAATGATGCACTGGAGAGGTTTTAGCTGAGGACTGTAGGTGATGGCCAGTGGTGTTCTGTTGGTTTCTTTCTTGGACTTGTCCCGTAGCAGGAGGCTTCTGGGAACACGTCTGGTTCTGTTAATCTGTCTCCTCACTTCCTTGTATGAGTATCGTAGTTTACAGAATGCTTGTTGACGATCCTGTAGGTGTAGGTCTCTGTCTGAGGGGTTGGAGTATATGCGGTTGTACCTCAGTGCTTGGCTGTAAACAATGGATCGTGTGGTGTGTCCGGGAGGAAAGCTGGAGGCATGCAGGTAAGCATAGTGGTCGGTAGGCTTTTGGTATAGGGTGGTGTTTATGTGACCGTCACTTATTTGCACCGTGGTGTCCAGGAAATGGACCTCCCGTGTAGACTGGTGCATGCTGAGGTTGATGGTGGGGTGGAAGCTGTTGAAATCGTGGTGAAATTCTTCCAGAGTCTCCTTCCCATGGGTCCAGATGATGAAGATGTCATCGATGTAGCGTAGGTAGAGAAGGGGCATAAGTGGACGAGAGCTGAGGAAGCGTTGTTCCACGTCAGCCATAAAAATGTTGGCGTATTGTGGGGCCATGCGGGTGCCCACAGCAGTGCCACTGGTCTGGAGGTATATATTGTCACCAAATCTGAAATAGTAGATCACCTCCAGATCAGCTACTAGAAGCGGGCCTCATCCTCCCTGATTGGATCCACCTCCTCATCTCTAGCCTGATTCTGGCCTGCATATTTATACCTGCCTCTGGAAATTTCCACTACATGCATCCGACGAAGTGGGTCTTTGCCCACGAAAGCTTATGCTCCAACACTTCAGTTAGTCTATAAGGTGCCACAGGACTCTTCGCCGCTTTTGCAGTCAGACTAACATGGCTACCCCTCTGATAACCGAGATCAATAACTTACATGCAAGCGATACCGATATCAGCCAGGTTTGAAATTCAAGTGCCTGCACAGAGTTTTGCATTGATTTAGCTAAAGTGGTTAAACTCCCCCCCCCCAAACTCTGAACTGCTGCAATTTTGGGTATAGGCCATATTCGTGTGTCTGTACAATGTCCGGATCTCTCTTGGGGATCCGATGTTCTACTGCAATACAAATTAAACCCCACGGGTTTGCTCATTACTTTGGATTAGCTCAGTGCAGCGGCTTAAGTGAGTTGTAAGTGTTTGTTATTCAGAGGCAGTGAAAATAGCGAAGTCCCTCCCCATGACACCAGTGCCTCTTGGCACTAGAAATTGGGATTCCCCTACACAAACGCAGGCCAGTGGGATGGAGTCTTGAACGCACGCGATGGAACAAATCGACAGAAGACATCTGACGTCTAATTCCAGCATATAGCAGGCACGCCGAGGCATAATGGAGTATGCTCAGGTATGCTACATCTCACAGGAGGAAAAACGGTCCCTGAAAGCCACAGCTATTCATTCCAAATATCTCTTATTAGCAGCCACGGCACGCTGATTTCAGACGCCTGGGTGATGATTTACATGAGAAGATACTCAACAAGCCTTTTCTACATAAGCAATTAAGAGGAAAAGCTGCTGTCATGGCCCAATTAATTTTCTATCCAGAAACGTTGAATAAATTAATCTAGCGACGATTAGCAGGGGGAAAACGGATACAGAATAATATCAGCATGTTCCATTTCTCTGGCTGCGACCAACAGCAAATCCTTCATCGCCCAGAAGGTTCTGTGCCCGGATGGAAAGAAAAGGGGAGAAGGAAGAGTCCCTTTTGTGTAACTCCCTTCCAAATAAAAATGGGTGGAAATCCTACCCATAACATCCAGAGAATCCTTGGGTTGGAAGAGACTTCTGGGGTCAAGTCCAATCCCCGGTTACAAGTAGGACCAATCCCAACTAACTCATCCTTGCCAGGACTTTTGTCCAGCTGGGACTTAAAAGCCTCTAGGGATGGAGATTCCCTATTGTAGGATGCTCCTTAAGGCCATCCCATGGAGGGACAAGCCTTCTTCTTTACGGGAGTTGAGCTCTTCCTGCCAAACACTGTAAGGCCTTGTCTTCACTCTGTGGAATATCGATGCTGCCATGATCAATCTTTCAGATTTGATTTAGCGAGTCTAGTTAAGACTTGCTAAATCCAACTCAGAGGGCGCCCCCGCCAGTACTCCTGCTTTTGCGAGGAGTATGGGAAGCAGATGGGAGCATTTTCTCCCATCAGCCTCCATTCTGGGGATGCTGCCTACATTGTCTTAAGGTAAGCCAACCCCAGCTACTTATTCTGCGTCGCTGGAGTTGCGTACTTTAAGCCGAGTTGCTGGGTCTAGTGTAGACCTGGCCTTGTAGCGTAGTCTTGCTAATGTCGCTTTATCCTCCAACCTTACAACTTGCCTAGATCCGGCCCCCCAAGGCTCCCGACATCTAGCACTGGGGAGTCGGCACTGGCGTTCCAGCCACCTCCCTGTGGGGGTGGAGCACACAAAATGTACTAGCCTGGGCCCCACTAGGCTCTGGCATGCGAGGGGAATGTGGGAAGTGTCTCTCTCCTCCTCAGTTGGGCTCCACGTCAGCGACGGTTTGTGGTGTGGCCCAGCCCCACTGATTTTTCTGTGGGTCAGCAGCCCCGGACCCAAAAAAGGTTCCCCACCCCTGCCCTAGGCACAACTGCTCCTCCCGCGGCCCATGCTTCGGCGGGCACATTACAGCGTGTAGCGTGCTGACTCTACAACTACTAGCACAAGCAGAGCTACTTGAGGTGGGACTCACACCCTCCCAGTGTAGACAAAACCTTAGAGTGCGACTTCCTATTGGGACAAGTTACTGGAAGCAGCACCTGGGGCGTGTCAGGGCAACTCTGGCTACTTTCTAGATCTGACTTAGAGCTATTTTGGAAGCTACCAAGAGAGAAATCAGTTCAAAGGACGGGTTTCCCCTGACTTACAGGCTGCTTTGGGTTTCCTCTCCCTCCCCTTCTCACAGACACTGAGCCAGAACCGGTTTTGGATCAGTCTGTTGGCATTAGCAGACAGCCCGGAGCAAAAGCAGGAAGCACCTGGGGATCCTGCTACATCATATAAATAATGGTAAAAAGTAAGCCCCCCTGGAACATTCACGGGGAAACCAATAGTGGCCGATTTCAGTGCTTAGGCACCTTCCATAACCAAGCCAGTCACCCTTTACCAGTGGCCGTGGGGTTCAAACCTTTTTCCTCGCGACCCAGTTGAAGAAAATTGTTGATGACCACGACCCAACATAACTGTCTCTTTTGACCAGAGTGAGGGCTCTGGGGTGGGGCCAGGATGGGGTCGGTGCGTGGGGGGAGGAGAGGGCTCCATCTGGATCTGCAGGCTCTGGGGTGGGGTAGGATGAGGGGTTGGCTTATTACAGGGGGTTCCAGGCTGAAGGGCAGGGCAGAGGAACTCAGGAAGCTCTTGGCTGGGCTGAGGGTGGGTTTCAGGGGAGGTGCAAGCGCCGTCTGGGGGTGCAGGCTCTGGGGCGGGGGGGAGATGAGGGGGCTCAGGGCTGGGGCAGGAGGTTGGTGTGCAGGGGTTGGGGCCTGGGCTTTCCTCCGCCGGCTCCCAGTTACTGCACAGGGGTACTGAGGTAACTTCCGGCCTGTCCCGGCACCACGGACGGCGCTGAGCCCTGGAAGGGACCAGCAGCAGGCCTGGTTCCTAGGCAGAGGTGCACACAGGTGGCTCTGCGCGTGGCTTTCGCCCATAGGCCCTAGCCCCCAGAACTGATGCCCAGGGTGGAGGCCGGGCAGGGAGCCCCATCCAGCCCTGCCTAGGAGCTGGACCTGCTGCTGGCCACTTCTGGGGCACAGTGGGGTCTGCAGCGCCAGGACGGGGAGGAATCCTGCTGTTGAGCCCCCTGAGGGTCACCTGGTCACCTGACAGCCAAGCCACCTAGGCCCTAATGCAGCGTTGCTTTTTCTGTATTGGTGGAGGCAGCAGTGGGATGAGTCAAACCCCAAAAGGCAGCCCACAAGCAGACTTGCTCGGCCCCACTCCACTGGCTAGTTGAAATGTCCTTGTTACGGTGTTGTTACCTGCCCAGCCAGTGTAGCCGGTGCAGTCCCTGGGGTCAGCAGATTTCAAGCCTCTCTCCATCTGCTGAACCAGCTCCCTGATCTTATTGTTCAGGCGCTGCGTGAACTCGGGCGTCAGCTGTGAATAGCAAAGAAATACCGCACGTAAGTCAGTATCCGTAAACAGACTGGCCGGGGGCACAGCAACGGGAGGGAGGGCCTGGATTATACAGGGGACTTGGGATTCTCAATCAGCGAGCGTAGCCAGAAATGCTCTTAAAAAAATAATTGGCTGGCTGCAGTAAGAGGTCCTGGAACCTCTTCCTGTTACCAGCAAGACAACCTTTCCTCGCAGCTCTGACTTGCCACTGGAGTGCAAAGCTACAGGTGTCTGGGCCCACTGGGGAAACTCAAGGAAGCTGAGAGCAGCAGTGTCCCTGCTCCAAAAAGAAATCCAACTTTGTCCCAGCCTGCGCCCATCCAGGACGTGGTACAGATGCAGGGCTTTGGGCTGAGTTTTCACCAGCTGCCGGCTCGGAAGCCCTGGGCTACAGTCTCTCTCCTGTACAGGGGTGGTGCTGTGATTTAATCCCTGTATCTGTGAGGGGAGAGAGGGCTTTAATCTAAAACAAAGAGCTCAGTGCGGGGCAGCTTAACAATAACAAATCACCCGGGCGTGGGTTTTCCAGTATAATATTTCCATCAGTGGCAAAAAAGTTCCTCCTGATGTCCGCCAGTGCAAGGCAAGATCTTAAAACTTCAGGCCCCGCACTTCTTCCAGTTTAAGACGAGGACCAACTTTTCATTGAGGAACTGTTGGCAAATGTGGATAATGCCTGTGGACAGTCCAGCCTCTGCGGACTCACTGCAGCAGTCCCCACAATTCACGGGTATAAAATATTTATCCCAATCACGAAGAACGAGATGAACGAGGCCCGGCTTTCAAAGGGGCCTAAACGTGGACTGGAGCGCAGCATGCTGGTCTGGGGCTCATGTGACCTGGACTCTGCTCCTGGCTCTGGGCAAATCATGGCTTCTCCATGCCTCAGTTTCTCCATGAAATTGGGTACTACCTCGAAAAGTGTTGGCCCAAAAGAGGCCACATTTTGACCGTCCTCCATTTTAAAAGGGTCATTTTAGCGACATCCTTCTGAACCCCAACATCTCGGTGGCTCTTTAAATTTGTCGGTACTGCCCTAGCTGTTGCGAATAAGATGCAATCCCCACAGAAATCCTCCCCTTTTCAGCCTTCAACACCCCGTCTCCCACAGGGCTAAACATGCTCCCTAAAAACTTTTTATGTTTTCAAAACCGAGCCTCCATCAAGGGGTATTTGCTGTGGTTTTCCAAGCTGCTGGATTTTGGTACAGTGAACTGTAACATTTTGTTCATTCCCCTATGGGCGTATTTTAATTGCTTTGTCCTAGAAAAAAAAAAGGTAATGAAACCAAGCAATAGGCTGGAAAAAATGGAATTAATTCGTAGTGCTTGGTTCCAAACCTACTGCTCTGATTGCAGCCCATTCACAGCACTGTTGGGAACACCACCCCTACATAGGTCTAGAGCGCAAGATCGTCTAAGCCAGGAGTGGGCCATAATTTTTGATGGGGGGGGGCATGCCAAGATTTTGGCAAGTGGTCAAGGGCTGCACTTGTTCTATGGAGGGTCTGGGATGAAGGTTGGGTGCAGAAGGGAGCTCAGGGTAGAGGACTGGGGTACAGGAGAAGGAGTGAGGTCTGAGGGGGGCCTGGATGAAGGAGGGGGCTGTGACCTGGGGCAGGGAGGAGGAGGGTGCAGAGGGTTTGGGTTGTGACCTGGGGCAGAGGATTGGGGGTGCAGGGTCTGGGAGGGGGTATGGGGCAGGAGAACATTGTGACCTGAGGGAGGGCTGTAGGAGGGGGTACAGGGTCTGGGAGGGAGTTGTGAGCTGGGGTGGGGGGGTGCAGAGGGTTTGGATAGTGACCTGGGTCAGGAGATTGAGGCAGGTGTAGGGTTGGGGAGGGAGGAGGGTCAGCAGAAGCTGAGAGATTGTGCTGACAGACACCCCGCCCCCCACACACCCCCCCCACATCCTTTTCAGAGGGAGCGGGGGGAAGGAACCAATGCTTTGAAGGAAAGAGTATTTTTCTGTTTGGTACCTAAGTAAGAGAAATGATGATATGACGTGGACAAGTATTATTAAACAGTGTTCCACAAGCATTCACACAGTACAAAGTTGTGTCAGCTAGAAAAAACCAGCTGCAGCTTAGGTAGATCCCAGCTCATCACTTTAAAAATCTAATCAGGTCACCGTCCCTTCATTTTTTTTGTAGTCTGCCATTTAAGTAACTCGGAAGCTGCAATCCAGGCTATGGTCTTGAGGTTAATACCTTAAAGAGGGCACATATCTCTTGGGGCCAGTCCCCCAAGCAGGAAGATATTGAACTAGTTCTGCTTGTTTGAGTCGGTTTTCCAAAAACTGGCGCAAAAAGGGCGTTGTGCCAAAAACTGTGATTGTTGTTTACAGTCTAGGGCAGTGTTTCTCCACCAGTGGTACAAGTACCCTTAGGGGCACTCGAGAGAAGTCTGGGGGGTACGTCAACACAACTGAAATTTGGAGAAAACTGAATTTTTGTTTTAAGTTTTACAGCGCTTTATTATTTTTGTACTTTTTACACCCAAACATTTCATCGCCCGCCCAGCTACAAGTAAGTTGTTTAAACGAATGTATGCAATGGTTGAAAAAAAATGGTGTGTCTGAAAACTGTAGGTACTGGGGGTACTTTAAAAAAAAAGGTTGAGAAACACTGGTCTAGGGTATCGGTGCTAGACGCAAGAGCCCTGCTCTCTTAAATGTCGGACAAAAGACTTTTCATTGTATATATTACTATACCTATAAAAAAATTCTTCCTGCGGGACGACAAAGTGATGTCATCACGTTGCTCTGCATGCCGCAGCCCCTCCCCCATCCGGCCTCCCCTCTCTCTCCTCCCTGCTGCGAGCCCCATAATGGGGTCGGCAGCCTACGGCACACGAGGTCTAAATATGGCTCTTTGACTCCTTAGCAGCAGCACTCAACTTCCTTGCACCGTGAAGGAAGCGGCTGCTGCTGGGCTTATAGGGGAAGGACGGGGGGGCAGGAAGGGGCAGGACCACATGGCGAGTGGGCGGGCAGCAGTGAGGCCCATGAGGGGGCAGGACTGGGGTACACTCTGGCCCCTGAGCCACCGCAGTGGCTGGCTGAAGCTCTGGCAGCTGCCACGTGGAGGATGGCTGCCATTTTAAAAAACAGCTAATCGGGGCGTGGGGTGGGGGGGAGAGGGCTGGGACTGGGGTACACCCTGGCTCCCTGGGCAGCTCTGGCAGCCACCCCATGGCAGGCATCTGCCAGTGTTTGAAAAACAGCTGTTCCCTTGTGCCAGCTGCAGGACCCTTGCGGTAGTGGGTGGGAAGGGAGAGAAAGTACTGGGCTGGGGGAGGCAGAAGGGGCCCTGGCTGGCAGAGAGGGAAGGGCCCCAGGCAGAGAGTGGGACAGAGAAAGGACTGTGGCTTGCATAGCTGCAGCTTGGCCCTCCCCAGTGGCTTGGGGGAGAGCTAACCCCTGTGGTAGGGGGGTTGGCAGGCGCGGTGAGCAAGAAGCGCAGCCCCCTAGTCTATATATGAAATAACATGCGTCTAAAATTGCTGAGAGGATAAAAGTGCAGCGACTCAGAACTGAATTGTCGGGGTCTGACCCGGGAAGCAAATTTCAGCGAAATACTGTGGAATAAAAACTGCGGATAGCAACAAATTGCGGTAAACACCAGCCACTCAATGGTCTTTCAGATTTTCCAAATCCAGAAAGGCACGCTTGCAAGCGGCTTCCCAGCGGTGATGAGACAGCAGTTTGGTTGCACTTGAAGAGTGCTGTGTTTGCGCATCCGACGCAGCCTCACAAATGGGAGACTGCAAATCTGCTCTGCCAAAGTGAGGCAGAGAGCATCTGTAGTACGTACATGTCCGGACAGCTCTTCCTGGCTCTGAGAGGCACTGCTGAAAAAATAGAGCCAGGCTAAGCAGGGTGGAGGTGAGGCTGCCAAAGCAAACACCCTGTGGTGCTTGAATGCTTCGCTGTTTTCACAACACTTAGCACTGACGCAGCACATTTCATCTTTGAAGAGCATTACAGACGTTAATTACTGATGCTGTCTGTGTAGCAAGTTTTCATTTACTGATAGAGAAACTGAAGCGGAGAGATTAAGTGACTTGCCCAGGGCCATGTAGAGAGTCAGCGACTAGAATACTGGCTCCCAGACACATTCTCAGACCACACCTATCTCTGAACAGCTGTAAGAGCCATTCAACTTACCTTTCCAGATATTCCAATAACATGCAACGCTGCTTCTAACCCAATATCCATATCAACAGGTAGATGCAGCCACACTGACTATACTGTCACTGTTTTTACCCAGAATACTGAGGCTTTACAAAGACCCCAGGGGAAGGGCTAGTGTGTCTCTGATTTGTGTCTGTATGTTGTGGTTTCTTGTCCAACAAACCTACAGCAAGCGGCAGTCAGAAAGGAAAAGCTTTGTTGCTTATTTGCGCCTACTCTCAGGGTGTTTATTACACAAGTGAAGTCAGAATCCTATCTACAATCTCAAAGAGCGTGGCGTTGGAGATTGGTTCTTGCCCCATACCCACGCTCTTCTAGAAACTGTCAACACACCCCTGTAAGGCCCCTCACAGGAGCCAGTGATGTGGATCACACAGCACCCTTGCTCGGGTGCATGGACTGACCTTTTTCTCCTGCATCAAAACCATCTGCCCTTTGCCTCCCCGTGCTACCAAAGATTTAACTCAGCTCATGGTTTTATGAAACTGAGGCAGCTCATACTGCGAGAACTGTCCCGAAGGACAAAGGCAGATACTGGACACAGACGCCCAGGTACGCCTACGAGAAGGCCAAGGAAGCACATTAAAGGCACTTTTAAAAAACGTCCAAGGGGCTTATTGACATGGAAGGCGCAAGCCCTGTCCTGCGGCATTGCTGAAGAGCGATCCCTGCTTTTCTGCGGATAGCTGGGGCACAGCTGCCATGCCAGAGCACTAGGGGAGGGAATAATTAACCTCCCCCATGCCAGTGCCCCCTGCTAAGAAAGAAAAACACCAGCCCTGTACACTGAAGTCACTTAGAGCCCCAACTCACCCGCCCTGAAGAGTCAAAGTAAGCTGTGGCCAGGGACTTGTCATAGTCGGCGTAAGGATTCGGGAAGGCCCGTTGGGCCATAGTGGCAACAGCAAACCTGCAAGAGAGCGAAGAGAAAAGGCTGGGATCCAGGGATGGGAGCAGGCGGAGGCTGTGACCACTGCCTGCCCCCCCCCGCCCGCTGCCTAGGCGCTGCAGAGCCAGCAGGCCAGACTCTGCAGCTGCCCCCCGCCCCCCATCTAGCACACAGGAGAGGATCCCAGGGGGCTGGAGATGCAGCCCCAGAGGGGTAGCCCCTCTGCCCCCGCTGTGCAGTGCACCCCCACCCGGGACACAGGGGACCCCACCAAGCACCCGCCTTCCCCCCTCACCCTGCAGCTGAGACAGCCAGCAGCCCGATCTGACTTTTCCACCGCCCACTTCCTGCCGCCACAAACCAATGAGCGCGCGGGGGCCTGGCCAGGCAGCCACACGCCCCTGCCGCTGCTTAAAGAGACAGGCGGGCGAGTGCGCCGCGGCCCGGGCCGTCGGGCAAGGCTGCCAGTGGCGGCGCGTGAGAGCAGCGCAGCGCCCGGCCCGGCCCGGCCCCCCCAGGACCCCGCGCGCTGCCACTTCCCTGCGCGCCCTGAAGCGGTAAAACCGGGAAGATGAATTCACTGCAAATGACTGAGTGAGCCGCGCAATGCTGGGCGCAGGCAAGGAAAGAGCCAGCCTTATGCGCAGCCACAACACGTACACAACAGCGTTACACACCTCCGCAACAGATACACAACAGCGTTACACACCTCCGCAACAGACATACACAACAGCGTTATACGCCTCCGCAACAGAGATACACAACAGCGTTATACGCCTCCGCAACAGATACACAGCAGCGTTATACGCCTCCGCAACAGAGATACACAACAGCGTTACACACCTCCGCAACAGATACACAACAGCGTTACACGCCTCCGCAACAGAGATACACAACAGCGTTATACACCTCCGCAACAGAGATACACAACAGCGTTATACGCCTCCGCAACAGAGATACACAACAGCGTTATACGCCTCCGCAACAGAGATACACAACAGCACAGAGATACACAACAGCGTTATACGCCTCCGCAACAGAGATACACAACAGCGTTATACGCCTCCGCAACAGAGATACACAACAGCACAGAGATACACAACAGCGTTATACGCCTCCGCAACAGAGATACACAACAGCGTTATACGCCTCCGCACAGAGATACACAACAGCGTTATACGCCTCCGCAACAGAGATACACAACAGCACAGAGATACACAACAGCGTTATACGCCTCCGCAACAGAGATACACAACAGCACAGAGATACACAACAGCGTTATACGCCTCCGCAACAGAGATACACAACAGCACAGAGATACACAACAGCGTTATACACCTCCGCAACAGAGATACACAACAGCACAGTTATACACCTCCGAACAGCAGTATACACAACAGCACAGAGATACACAACAGCGTTATACACCTCCGCAACAGAGATACACAACAGCACAGAGATACACAACAGCGTTATACACCTCCGCAACAGAGATACACAACAGCACAGAGATACACAACAGCGTTATACACCTCCGCAACAGAGATACACAACAGCGTTATACACCTCCGCAACAGAGATACACAACAGCTTATACACCTCCGCAATAGAGATACACAACAGCTTTATACACCTCCGCAATAGAGATACACAACAGCGTTACACACCTCCGCAACAGAGATACACAACAGCGTTATACACCTCCGCAATAGAGATACACAACAGCGTTACACACCTCCGCAACAGAGATACACAACAGCACAGAGATACACAACAGCGTTATACACCTCCGCAACAGAGATACACAACAGCTTTATACACCTCCGCAATAGAGATACACAACAGCACAGAGATACACAACAGCGTTACACACCTCCGCAACAGATACACAACAGCGTTACACACCTCCGCAACAGACATACACAACAGCGTTATACGCCTCCGCAACAGATACACAACAGCGTTATACGCCTCCGCAACAGATACACAGCAGCGTTATACGCCTCCGCAACAGAGATACACAACAGCGTTACACACCTCCGCAACAGATACACAACAGCGTTACACACCTCCGCAACAGAGATACACAACAGCGTTACACGCCTCCGCAACAGAGATACACAACAGCGTTACACACCTCCGCAACAGAGATACACAACAGCGTTATACGCCTCCGCAACAGAGATACACAACAGCGTTATACGCCTCCGCAACAGAGATACACAACAGCACAGAGATACACAACAGCGTTATACGCCTCCGCAACAGAGATACACAACAGCGTTATACGCCTCCGCAACAGAGATACACAACAGCGTTATACGCCTCCGCAACAGAGATACACAACAGCACAGAGATACACAACAGCGTTATACGCCTCCGCAACAGAGATACACAACAGCACAGAGATACACAACAGCGTTATACACCTCCGCAACAGAGATACACAACAGCGTTATACACCTCCGCAACAGAGATACACAACAGCACAGAGATACACAACAGCGTTATACACCTCCGCAACAGAGATACACAACAGCACAGAGATACACAACAGCGTTATACACCTCCGCAACAGAGATACACAACAGCACAGAGATACACAACAGCGTTATACACCTCCGCAACAGAGATACACAACAGCGTTATACACCTCCGCAACAGAGATACACAACAGCTTTATACACCTCCGCAATAGAGATACACAACAGCTTTATACACCTCCGCAATAGAGATACACAACAGCGTTACACACCTCCGCAACAGAGATACACAACAGCGTTATACACCTCCGCAATAGAGATACACAACAGCGTTACACACCTCCGCAACAGAGATACACAACAGCACAGAGATACACAACAGCGTTATACACCTCCGCAACAGAGATACACAACAGCTTTATACACCTCCGCAATAGAGATACACAACAGCACAGAGATACACAACAGCGTTATACACCTCCGCAACAGAGATACACAACAGCGTTATACACCTCCGCAACAGAGATACACAACAGCACAGAGATACACAACAGCGTTATACACCTCCGCAACAGAGATACACAACAGCGTTATACACCTCCGCAACAGAGATACACAACAGCACAGAGATACACAACAGCGTTATACACCTCCGCAACAGAGATACACAACAGCACAGAGATACACAACAGCGTTATACACCTCCGCAACAGAGATACACAACAGCACAGAGATACACAACAGCGTTATACACCTCCGCAACAGAGATACACAACAGCGTTATACACCTCCGCAACAGAGATACACAACAGCACAGAGATACACAACAGCGTTATACACCTCCGCAACAGAGATACACAACAGCGTTATACACCTCCGCAACAGAGATACACAACAGCACAGAGATACACAACAGCGTTATACACCTCCGCAACAGAGATACACAACAGCACAGAGATACACAACAGCGTTATACACCTCCGCAACAGAGATACACAACAGCGTTATACACCTCCGCAACAGAGATACACAACAGCACAGAGATACACAACAGCGTTATACACCTCCGCAACAGAGATACACAACAGCACAGAGATACACAACAGCGTTATACACCTCCGCAACAGAGATACACAACAGCACAGAGATACACAACAGCGTTATACACCTCCGCAACAGAGATACACAACAGCGTTATACACCTCCGCAACAGAGATACACAACAGCACAGAGATACACAACAGCGTTATACACCTCCGCAACAGAGATACACAACAGCACAGAGATACACAACAGCGTTATACACCTCCGCAACAGAGATACACAACAGCGTTATACACCTCCGCAACAGAGATACACAACAGCACAGAGATACACAACAGCGTTATACACCTCCGCAATAGAGATACACAACAGCGTTATACACCTCCGCAACAGAGATACACAACAGCACAGAGATACACAACAGCGTTATACACCTCCGCAACAGAGATACACAACAGCATTATACACCTCCGCAACAGAGATACACAACAGCGTTATACGCCTCCGCAACAGAGATACACAACAGTGTTATACACCTCCGCAACAGAGATATACAACAGGATTATACACATCCGCAACAGAGATACAACAGCATTATACACCTCCACAACAGAAATATACAACAGCATTAGAGGCATCCGCAACAGAAATATACAACAGCATTATACGCATCCACAACAGAAATATACAACAGCATTGTACACATCCACAACAGAAATATACAGCAGAATTATATGCATGCACAACAGAAATATACAACAGGATTATACGGATCCACAACAAAAATATATAAAAGAATTATACACATCCACAACAGAAATATACAACAGAATTATATGCATCCACAACAGAATTTTTAGCATTGCGTATACGAATGTTACACTCATCCTCTGCCTACCGGAATCCTGCTCTGGGGTGTTTTAATAGCATCTTCTGTAAATTACTGGCATGATTTGTATTACAGCAGTGTCATCTGAGACCAGGCCCCCAGTACGTACATTTACTAGAAGACAGACCTGCCCTTAAGAGCGTACAGCCTAAACAGAAATGGATAGGAGGGGAAATTGAGGCACGGTGGGGTGAAGTGTCTCACCCAAGGTCACCCAGTAGGTCAGTGGCAGAGCCAGCAGCAGTCTTAGGAAATAGATCACTAGAAGATGTCTCATATTTGCTGTATGTGGCTAGCCTTTTCCATCCAACCTCACATCTGACCCCCTTGTCTGGACCTTGATTTACTGATCTGTTTCTGCCCCGGCCCCCATACGCTGTCTCATCATTCACCCTCTGCCAGGAGAGCCAGGTGTGAGGCAGAGAATTATGCCAACTTTTCCCGATGTTGTCAGAGGAAGGGAGGCAGATGAAAGTTGCGGTAGCTGGGGAGAGGACTTTTTATCAGGTTCACAGTGGGTTGCTTAGAGTGTTTCGGCCTGGCCCTCGTGGGAAAGCCAGGGGATGGCAGAAGAAAAAGATTCAAGGAGCATTTCACAAAGGGAAGTGCTTTCTGGAGCCCTTTGCCCCTTATGACAGACAGTAGCCACTGTAATCGATGGAGACTTGACCTTTGTCAAGCCTGACCCAGATTATGGAACTGGTGGAAGCAGAGAAATGACATGCATTTTCCTGTGGCACTCCTGTATGCCAATCCCTTCCCCTGAACAGTCACTGGACATCTGGCCTGCTCCCAGCTCAGAGGGTTACTCTTTTAGCTCAAGTGCATATGAACATAAGAAGGGCCATACTGGGTCAGACCAATGATCCATCTAGCCCAGTGTCCTGTCTGCTGACAGTGGTCAATGCTAGATGCCCCAAAGGGAGGGAACACAACAGGTAATCCTCATATGATCCCTATTATCCATTTCCAGACAAACAGAGGCTAGGGACACCATTCCTACCCATCCTGGCTAATAGCCATTGATGGATGAATCTATCTAGGTCTTTTTTGAACCCTGTTAAAGTCTTAGCCTTCACCGCATCCTCTGGCAAGGAGTTCCACAGGTTGACTGTGCGCTGAGTGAAAAAAACCTTCCTTTTGTTTGTTTTAAACCTGCTGCCTATTAATTTCATTTGGCAACCCCTAATTCTTTTCCTTATTCCCTTTTTCCACACCAGTCATGATTTTATAGACCTCTGTCATATCCCCCCTTAATCTCCACTTTTCTAAACTGAAAAGTCCAAATCTTTTTAAACTCTCATCATATGGGACGCATTCCAAACCCCTAATCATTTTTGTTGCCCTTTTCTGAACTTTTTCCAATGCCAATATTTCTTTTTTGAGATGAGGCGACCACATCTGTACACAGTATTCATGATGTGGGCGTACCATGGTTTTATATAGAGGCAATAAGATATTCTCTGTCTTATTTTCTATCCCTTATTTCATGGTTCCTAACATTCTATTTGCTTTTTTGACTGCTGCTGCATACTGAGTGAATGTTTTCAGAGACCTCTCCACAATGACTCCAAGATCTCTCTCTTGAGTAGTTGTAGCTAAATTAGTCCCCATCATATTGTATGTGTAGTTGGGGTTATTGTTCTAATATGCATTACTTTACATATATCAGCATTAAATTTCATTTGCCATTTTGTCCCCAATCACTTAGTTTGGTGAGATCTCTTTGAAGCTCTTCACAGTCTGCTTTGGTCTTAACTATCTTGAGCAGTTTGGTGTCATCTGCAAATTTTGCCACCTCACTATTTATCCCTTTCTCTGGATCATTTATAAATAAATTGAATAGAATGGGTCCCAGGACAGACCATTGGGGCCGGGGGACCCCACTAGTTTCCTCTCTCCACTCAGATGACCTCTCGAGGTCCCTTCCAGTTCTAGGGTTCTATGATTCTAAGATGTATCTATCAGTCTATAGCTGTCTGTGTGTCTGTGGAAACCGTTCGTATCAAGGTTGCCCTCTGCTGGCAATTGGAATATGTGATATAGTTCATGGGATGTAAATTCAACAGATTTGTTACACACTACAAATAGCTTCCAGAGTCCGGCGCTTAGCACTTGCCTGCCTGGGAAGTTCTCATCTCTTCTCCTTGAGAGTATCTGAGCAGCTAGGGCCAAAAAGGTGTCAGCAGCTACTTGTTTCAGACTCACTGAATTGCAGCTTGGGATATGCTAACTCCCAATTGGGCGCTGTCATGATCATGAGGGTTAGCCAGCAGCCTGGGGACTAAGGGCATGTCTAGACTACATGCCTCTGTTGCCAGAGGCATGTGAATTAGACTACCCGACATAGTCAATGAAGCGGCGATTTAAATATCCCTGGCTTCATTAAAATAAAAATGGCCACCACGCTGTGCTGGCTCAGCTGATCGTTGGCACAGCGCGGAAGTCAAGATGCGGATCGGTCAACAGGGAACGCCTTTGTCGACTGCTCCTGTAAACCTTGTTTCACGAGGCATAAGGGAGCGGTCGACAAAGGCGTTCCCTGTCAACTGATCCGCATCTTGACTGCCGTGCTGTGCCAATGATCAGCTGAGCCAGCACAGCGTGGCGGCCATTTTTATTTTAATGAAGCCGGGGATATTTAAATCCCCGCTTCATTGACTATGTTGGGTAGTCTAATTTACATGCCTCTGGAGACAGAGGCATGTAGTCTAGACATACCGTAAGGGGTTAACTATGTCCCTTACTTAACCAGGTAGATTCAGCCAATAGGAATGCAGGTAGGAATTTCAAACTGGGACAAAGGAATTTTGGGGGTTTTCCCTCCTTTGTCCTGGGTAGCTTTCTCTCCAGCTATTGAATGGGACAGGATGTCTCCCTCTAAGAAAATACTCCTCACAGTCTGTAAGTAGGATAAAGTTTAGATAAATCCGTTAGGTTTTATTATTTTATGGTTTGGGAAATGGGATGTCATGTCTGTGCATTTAAAAATAGGTTTTGCTCTCCTTTGTAACTAAGTTCCTGGCCCATTGTAAATTTCTCCTCCATGAGTATATTATTTTGTTACTTTTCCATCTAGTTATTATGCTTGCAACAGGAATATTGTGGTGATAATAAAAGTTCTTTCTCTTTCCTTTTTATTAACCTGGCATTGGTTAATGGTTGTGTCCTGGTTTGTACTTTAGGGGTGAGATTTCCCAAGTGATCTTCCCCCTGATTTTTGTACCAATACTTGGGTGGTGGCAGCGGAGATTTTATTCCCCAAATCTAGGTTGTTAAGATTTTGGGGGGAAGTTTTATACCAAAGCCTGGTAGATAAGGTTTTGGGGTACTTTTGCTGGCCCCCACTTCTGCATTTATCATGCCAGAGTGGGGAAGGAGCCATGACAGGCGTGCTTCAAGTCTACAGCATTCCACTTTCCCCTGTGCCTCATAGCTCGCCAAGGAAGTGCTAAATGCAGCTGGATGCTAAATCTGCGGAGTGGCAGAACATCAAGCAGTAGCTAGATCCACCGCCTGGACTCCTGCAGAGCCCTACTGAAGTCAGTGGGGCATTGTGGCATTGTAATCCACAAAGATCCAAGTGCAGGTTCCCTGCATAAGGGTCTACTGGAGCTGTTATCATTTGCCATTGATAGGAACATACACGAAAACATATTAGGCTTGTGCATTCCCCTTTTAATGGATTATCATGCATTGTACTTTCCAGTTGTCTGTCCATTTGTCCTTTTCGTCCTTTTCTGTATTTTATAAAATTAAAGATCAAAGAGTATAATTTATTCCAGGAGGCAGCAAGGGAAAGGTACAGTAACCTTCAATTTCAACTCCCCTTCCACACAGTGATTCCTGCAGTACCTAGTTCTGGTTGTTTAATCTGCAAATCCTGCCAGCGTTGCACTAAAGTCAAGGAGAAGCAGACAGGTTGTGAAATGTTAGCATTCAGGTCAGCGAGCAACGTTTCGGCAGAAAGAGTGTTGGGACTTTTGTTCGTATCAATATTCAGAGAGTTCTAGAGAGCCCTGTGATATTGTCTGATATTCCCATGTTAGAATTATATCCCCCTTTGCATTTCAACAGCAAAGATCTAACACAAAGCACATAGTTTTATCTTCAGAACTCGTTTTATCCCTGATTCCTTTCAGATTCTTTTAAAACTATATCTATGTAATGTCTAAGATCCTTTCCCCAAATGATCATCTCTCCCCCCCCACCACCAATACCTGAGATTCTCTTTGGATACAGTGCTATTTCAATTGCCAATGTAGTTTGGGCCTCTATGGAGCTGTCAATGCCCAAGATAACTCAGGAATGACCGGCTGCTGACATCACCTGGTCCGGCAATGTACTTTGGTTCCCCAATAATCTCCCAAAGCCACAGGCCACATGGAGATGGTAAAAAGAGTGGAGGACCATATGGGAATCATAAGGTGGTCCTTAGGATTTATGGGGCCCTATGCAGTACTGTTAAACTGGTGCTCCTATGACCAATGGCAGCTGGGGGGGGATTTTTTAGGGATGTGATTTTATAATCATCAGCAACACATTCATAAAATATTTGTAAAGCAAATTTTAAACTAAGGTCCTGTCCACTAACAGTAAATTCAATAGGGTAACAGCAGGGAGGGGAGGTGTTTGGCTCTGGGGAAGGCCAGGGGAGGGGAGGGGAAATGGATTGCGCACGGCATCCCTGCCAGCTCATTGAAAAGCTGGCTGCTCAGCGCACATGCCCCAGCACCTGGAGGGAGACGCGCGGCTGTACCGGCAACTCCGGGACCCGAGCATAAGGTTGGAGGGAGGGGGATTGGGTTGGGAGTATGCCCCCTTATAATACCTCCTGGTACTCCGACATATCCGATAATCCGGACCACCTAGGTCCCAAAGGTGCTGGATTATCGGAAGTCTACTGTACTTGAAAACCACTATCATGTCCCCTCCCAGTCATCTCTTTTCTAAACTAAACAAGCCCAGTTCTTTCAGTCTTCCCTCATATCTCATGTTCTCTAGACCTTTAATCATTCTTGTTGCTCTTCTCTGGACCTTCTCCAATTTCTCCACATCTTTCTTGAAATGTGGTGCCCAGAACTGGACACAGTACTCCAAGTGAGGCCTATTTGCATGCCAATATTGGGGTTAGAACACAGACTCTCCTGCTCCAAAAGGACAGGACAACACCACATGAGCTAAAGGAGATTCCCTGTTAGCATTTAGCAGTATGGGAAAGATCTGACACAACTGAGCAGTTCTGATTTCATCCAGTAGATGGGAAGTGTTACTTATCCATCCTCCCTGAGACAACCCTAGCCTGTTAATTATATAATCAAAGATGCCTGTTGAGGTTTTCCATTGTGATCTGAAACAAGCAGTTTCAATGCCCCAGCCATGAAATGAAATATCCTGCTCCCAACCCCTTCATGAAATGCCTTCTGAGGGTAGATTTTTCAAAATTTGGCATCATGTTTTAATATACTTGGACTCTCCTTCCCAATGGGTCGGATGCTGCTGGTTTCTTCTTCCTCATTGGCTCTTCTGTAGTCAAAATTCTAATAGGTTAGAACGGGAGCGCAGAGTCTCTCCATGATAATCACTCGCCTCTCTTACACATGATTTATTCAGCAACAGCATAGCTGGAGATTTTAAATGCACAAGCCTGCAGTCCAGACTGGGTTTCACAGATCAAATGTTATTCTCCTCTCAAAAAAGAAAAAAGAAAACAAAGTCAGATGTTATTTCCATCACACAACTCTCCGTCAAACAGTGATAATCCTAGCAGCTTTGTTGTTTTCAAAGATTGGAGCCATAGCTCACTGTATCTGACCATGGTCTGGACTTAATGTGGTAAGAGACGGAGAATCACAGTGCAGTTCTGACGCAAAACAGGTTGCCTGACAAGGCCAGGATCATAATTGGCTTTACAATGATAAAAGCTTTCCTTTTAAAGGAACCTGACCAGATGAGACCACCAGGGCCTTCATTAGCTGCCTCGGTCTGATTTCCAATGGGAAGGAGACGACAGCAGAAAAACCTCCAGCTGCACTAATTGTTGGCAATCTCCGTCTGGAGGAATACAAATAGTGTTGTGTGACTGAGCTCTCTGTGATCAGGGAACTGGGCTGAAGGACTTAGGAGTGGCCTTCTATGTTCCTATGACTGAGCTGTCGGCGGTGAAAAAACGAATTATTCCAGCAGTTAAAAACAACTTTAAAAACCAAAACCCAAAAAGGAGTAGCTCTGCAACTCAAGATCATCTCACCTGAAGAAGTGGGTTTTGCCCACAGAGGTGCATGATACTATATACATATAATTTGGTTTGTCTCTAAGGTACCATGGGACTGCTCTCTTTTTGTTCAAGTTGTTTTTAAAGTTGCTGGCGAACACGGCTACCCCTCAGAGACTTTTGCTCCAGGCGTTGTAGGGGTATTTACTTGCAGATTTGCAGATCAGCCTCTAGATGTCACTGTGCTCTAGTGAGCCCTCCTGATAACTTATGTGGTCTTCATCTGCTGCCAGGGAAGCAGGTTTGTGGTTTGTGGCTTGTGGCTGCGGTCCCTACTCCCGAAGAAATAGGTTTAAGAAGGTCTTTGCTTTCAGGGATTGGACCAGGCCAGCCAATCGCAATTCCAGGGTCCAGGGCAGAACAGTCAGTGGGCCCCCATGTACACACAAGCCTGACACTTGGGTGCTGCTGCTCTGTGCACTCCCCCGGCACAGTCGGGGCTTCTACATGCCCATCTAGTCGGGTTGCCAACTGTCTAATCACGCAAATCCAAAGACCCATGTCCCCCCCCCACCCTGCCCTTTCCCTGAGCTATACCCCTGTCCCATCCCTCCTCCAAGGTCCTATCCCTGCTGACTTCCCTCACTTTCACCAGCTGGGGCAGAAGGTGGGGGTACGGACTCTGGGAGGGAGGGAGTTTGGGTGTGCGGTGCGGGATCGGGGTGGGAGTTTGCAGGTGAGGTGATGGCTCTGTGCTGAGGCAGTGAGTTGGTGTGCGGGAGGTAAAGGGTCAGGCCCTAGAAGGGAGTTTGGGTCAGGATGGGTTGTGGGGTGTGGGCTCTAGGAAGGCGTTTGGGTGTGAGGTGCAGGCTCTGGGCTTGGGCAGAGGTTGGGGTGCGGGCTCTGGGCTAGGGCAGGAGGTTGGGGTGCAGGATGGGTTGCGGGGTATGGGCTCTAGGAGAGCATTGGGGTGCAGGGTGAGGGCTTCAGGCAGGGGTTGGGGTGTAGGTGGGGTGAGGAGGATAGCGTTTCTCTCTCATGGCTCCTGAAAGCGACTGGTACACCCCTCTGGCAGTGGCTCCTAGGTGGGGAAGAGGAGGTCTCTGAGTGCCGCTACCCACAGACATTGCCCCTGCAGCTCCCATTGGCTGCAGTTCCTGGCCAATGGGAATTGGGGAGTTGGTGCTCAGGGTGGGGGCAGTGCACAGAGACCCCCTCCCAGAGCCCACAGGGGCAGTGCCAGCTGCTTCCGGGAGTCACGCAGAGTGAGGGTGGGCAGGAAGCCTGCCTTAGCCTCATAGCACTCCTGGGCTCTTTTAAATTGACTGGGTGCCGCTGGGCAGTTGTCCCCTTACCCCTGCCCTGTGTTGTCAGGCCTGATTGGAACAGAAGTGATCCCTCCAGAGCACCTACCTTGGTGAGACAGTTGGGAGGAGCTTGTGTTGCTGCTCTCCAGGCTTTGCCGGCTCTACATCGCAATGCATGGACTCGTTGATTCCCAAGCCAGAAAGGCCCTTGGTGATCATCTCTGATCTCCAGCATAACACAATAACACAGGCCCTGGCACTGCCCTGTTTGCACTAGCGCGTGCGTGTCAGGCCCCCAGGCAGTTGGGACTGATGCGTTGGCTGGGGTGAAGAAGCCACACGATGCATGTAGTTCAAATGGTGCCTTTAAGCGCCTCGCTGGGAAACCTTTGGTGCTCCATTGCTAACAGACATATACTGGATTCCCACTGGGCACTGGGTTAGTGCCTCGGGCAGCAGCCAACAGATGGAGGACCCGTGATCTCTCCAGCACAGAAAGGGAAGTAGTGCCGGAGTGGATCCGGGGGAAGCCCCAGCAGCAGGTGGCCTGGGAGCTGGGCCAAGAAAGCCTTGTCCTAATGTTGCCAGGGGTCACCTGTAGGCCCAGTGCCTGGCTACAGCCCTGAGGAGAGTGCGGTAGAGTTACACCAGGACTGCCTTTAACATTCGCTTCTGCTGGCACTAGTAAAGGAATTCTCAGCTACTCGAACTGGGTGTTCCTAGGTGCAGTGTGTAGGTGCGGAGGACGTAATGCCCGGAGCCCCTGTAATGCTGGCCTCGGGATACAGCCAGCACTCTGCCAAGTGGCTTCCTGTACTGCAACACCTTGGGGTGTGTTACTGCTCCTTGGTGTCTGTGACACATCCAGAGTCATGGGACATGAGCATGCTGCCCTGTAGCTCTCTAGGACAAGAGAGAACGGGGCTTCAGGGCTGTCAGCCAGGTAGGTTTCATGCATCCACTGACTCCCTAGATCTCTTCTAAGAGCAGTGGGCACTGCCTGGACGACGCGACTCAGGGCTTCCCTCTGCTATCCTGGCTTTCAACCTTTGCTCCTCACTCCCATCTCTGTCATTTTTCCATTTGCTGTTCCCTGTATTTAGGTAGGCCCTGGGCAAGGTTCCCTCTGGTTTTTTTTTCTTGTTTACTGGGCAGGCTACAAACTCCAGTGAGCACTTTTGTCCTTGG
The DNA here is from genome assembly GCA_032595735.1 of Pelochelys cantorii. Classification (NCBI taxonomy): domain Eukaryota; kingdom Metazoa; phylum Chordata; order Testudines; family Trionychidae; genus Pelochelys; species Pelochelys cantorii. Next base: position 68,692,475 of record CM064332.1, read on the forward strand.
ACAAGCTTATAGTTTTTTGCGAGTGGGCTCTGTACGATGTTTGTGTGTGTGTGTGTGTGTGGGGGGGTGGTGTTGTGTGTGAGAGATGTATGGGGGATGAATGATGTGTGCTGCGGATTGTATGTAGGGGGAGCTGTGTAGGGGGATAAGGAGTGTGCGGGGGAAGGGGTCTGTGAGGGGGATGAAGGGTGTACTGGAGTCGAAGAGTTGATGGTCATGTAGCAGGGTGAAGAAGGATGAGGAGTGTACTGGGGTGGGGGAGGTGAGGGTCATGCAGAGGGGTTGTGAGGGAGCTGAGAGCTGTTCTGGGATGGGGCAGGAGTGGGATCTGTGGGGGGGTTGCGAGGGGGATGAGAGCTGTTCTGGGATGGGACAGGAGAGGGATCTGTGGGGGGTTGCGAGGGGGATGAGAGCTGTTCTGGGATGGGGCAGGAGAGGGATCTGTGGGGGGTTGCGAGGGGGATGAGAGCTGTTCTGGGATGGGGCAGGAGAGGGATCTGTGGGGGGGTTGCGAGGGGGATGAGAGCTGTTCTGGGATGGGGCAGGAGAGGGATCTGTGGGGGGTTGCGAGGGGGATGAGAGCTGTTCTGGGATGGGGCAGGAGAGGGATCTGTGGGGGGTTGCGAGGGGGATGAGAGCTGTTCTGGGATGGGGCAGGAGAGGGATCTGTGGGGGGGTTGCGAGCGGGATGAGAGCTGTTCTGGGATGGGGCAGGAGAGGGATCTGTGGGGGGTTGCGAGGGGGATGAGAGCTGTTCTGGGATGGGGCAGGAGTGGGATCTGTGGGGGGGTTGCGAGGGGGATGAGAGCTGTTCTGGGATGGGGCAGGAGTGGGATCTGTGGGGGGGTTGTGAGGGGGATGAGAGCTGTTCTGGGATGGGGCAGGAGAGGGATCTGTGAGGAGGTTGCGAGGGAGATGAGAGCTGTTCTGGGATGGGGCAGGAGAGGGATCTGTGGGGGGGTTGCAAGGGGGATGAGAGCTGTTCTGGGATGGGGCAGGAGAGGGATCTGTGGGGGGGTTGCGAGGGGGATGAGAGCTGTTCTGGGATGGGGCAGGAGAGGGATCTGTGGGGGGTTGCGAGGGGGATGAGAGCTGTTCTGGGATGGGGCAGGAGAGGGATCTGTGGGGGGGTTGCGAGGGGGATGAGAGCTGTTCTGGGATGGGGCAGGAGAGGGATCTGTGGGGGGGTTGCGAGGGGGATGAGACCTGTTCTGGGATGGGGCAGGAGTGGGATCTGTGGGGGGGTTGCGAGGGGGATGAGAGCTGTTCTGGGATGGGGCAGGAGAGGGATCTGTGGGGGGGTTGCGAGGGGGATGAGAGCTGTTCTGGGATGGGGCAGGAGAGGGATCTGTGGGGAGGTTGCGAGGGGGATGAGAGCTGTTCTGGGATGGGGCAGGAGTGGGATCTGTGGGGGGGTTGCGAGGGGGATGAGAGCTGTTCTGGGATGGGGCAGGAGCGGGATCTGTGGGGGGGTTGCGAGGGGGATGAAAGCTGTTCTGGGATGGGGCAGGAGAGGGATCTGTGGGGGGGTTGCGAGGGGGATGAGAGCTGTTCTGGGATGGGGCAGGAGAGGGATCTGTGAGGAGGTTGCGAGGGAGATGAGAGCTGTTCTGGGATGGGGCAGGAGTGGGATCTGTGGGGGGTTGCGAGGGGGATGAGAGCTGTTCTGGGATGGGGCAGGAGAGGGATCTGTGGGGGAGTTGCGAGGGGGATGAGAGCTGTTCTGGGATGGGGCAGGAGAGGGATCTGTGAGGGGGTTGCGAGGGAGATGAGAGCTGTTCTGGGATGGGGCAGGAGTGGGATCTGTGGGGGGTTGCGAGGGGGATGAGAGCTGTTCTGGGATGGGGCAGGAGAGGGATCTGTGGGGAGGTTGCGAGGGAGATGAGAGCTGTTCTGGGATGGGGCAGGAGCGGGATCTGTGGGGGGGTTGCGAGGGGGATGAGAGCTGTTCTGGGATGGGGCAGGAGAGGAATCTGTGGGGGGTTGCGAGGGGGATGAGAGCTGTTCTGGGATGGGGCAGGAGAGGGATCTGTGGGGGGTTGCGAGGGGGATGAGAGCTGTTCTGGGATGGGGCAGGAGAGGGATCTGTGGGGGGGTTGCGAGGGGGATGAGAGCTGTTCTGGGATGGGGCAGGAGAGGGATCTGTGGGGGGGTTGCGAGGGGGATGAGAGCTGTTCTGGGATGGGGCAGGAGAGGGATCTGTGGGGAGGTTGCGAGGGGGATGAGAGCTGTTCTGGGATAGGGCAGGAGCGGGATCTGTGGGGGGGTTGCGAGGGGGATGAGAGCTGTTCTGGGATGGGGCAGGAGCGGGATCTGTGGGGGGGTTGTGAGGGGTGTAGTGGGTGGGGGAGGGAGGGGTGTGCAGGGGGCATTGCATGTCGGGAAGGGAAGGTGGCTCCCTCCAGTATCACGCACTAGTCACTGTCCCTGCTGTTTCTGGGGGGCCAGCGGGAGCTGATTTGCTCTGCAGCAGCCATCTTAAGCACCAGGCCAGGGGTTTGTGCTGAGGGTGTCAGGTCTGACCACATCTCCCCAGGCCAGATGTTTCTAAGCCCCAACCCAAGGCATTCCCAAGATGGGGCCTGGGCCATAGCCCCTTTCCTGGCTGCACTGGGAAGCCACTGTGTCCCTGGACACTATTTGCCACTGTGTCCCTGGACACTATTTGCCAGGTGGGGGTTGTGTGCTCCTGAAGCGGTGCTGCCCCAGGCCAACACCTCAGACCCTGTCCGGCCCCTCATCCGAGCTCCTGCTCCTCACCAGGCGCGGCATGTCCCTCCCCAAAATGGGAATCTCCTCCACCCCCCACAGGGAGGAGCCAGGGTGCATGCAGAGCCATCCCGTCCATGGGGTCCAGAGTGACCCAGGGGATTACCAGGGGGCCTGGTGTGGGGTGGCAGCATGGGTCAGCTCCCCCCACTCACTGAAGCAGCTCCACCCCACTCCACTGCGCTCTGCTCCCCGCACACATCCCACTGCCATGGTGAAGCGGGGTGCAGCTGCAGGGAGTGGGTGGCAGGGTGGTGAGGAGCAGGCTGCTGGGTCACTCCAGCTCCCACCGCTGTAGGGTGTGTGTGTGGGGGGGGGACACTGACCCCTGCTGCTGCCTCATGCCAAGCCCTCCAGTAACTGCCCGACTCAGTTGCTTGGTGGAGTGCTCTTTGGGCAAGGGGGTGGGAAGGAGCAGGGCTTGGGTGGGGAAGGGGTGGATTGGGAATGGTATGGGTGTGGATCGGGGCGGGGCTAGATGGAAGGGCTGGAGTGGGGGTGAGGAGTGCATGGAGTAGGGGCAGGGCTAGATGGAAGGGGTGGAGTGGGGGTGAGGAGGGCATGGAGTAGGGGTGGGGCTAGATGGAAGAGCTGGAGTGGGAGTGGGGTGGGCATGGATCAGGGGCAGGGCTAGATGGAAGGGGTGGAGTGGGGGTGAGGAGTGCATGGAGTAGGGGTGGGGCTAGATGGAAGGGGTGGAGTGGGGGTGAGGAGGGCATGGAGTAGGGGTGGGGCTAGATGGAAGGGGTGGAGTGGGGGTGAGGAGTGCATGGAGTAGGGGTGGGGCTAGATGGAAGGGGTGGAGTGGGGGTGAGGAGGGCATGGATCAGGGGCAGGGCTAGATGGAAGGGGTGGAGTGGGGGTGAGGAGTGCATGGATCAGGGGCAGGGCTAGATGGAAGGGGTGGAGTGGGGGTGAGGAGTGCATGGAGTAGGGGTGGGGCTAGATGGAAGGGGTGGAGTGGTGGCTGAGCAGTGTCAACAGGGCTTGGGGGAAGGTGGAGCAGGGCCAGGGAGGAAGTGGAGAGAGGCAGGCAGGGGCGGGGCCTGTGGCAGAGGGGTTTCCCGCACCCCCCTTGGAATGGCTCTGGCTACGCACACAGCCATCCCAGGAGTAGGAGCGAAGCAGAGAAGGTTCATAGAGGACCAGCCCGTGTGCCTGGTGGGCCTGCACAGAGGTGATGTGTGTGCGACTGTCTCGGACTGCACAGTACAGGATCTCTGCATGGGTGTTCATCTTATGCAAGATGTTCCCTTCAGGAGGAACATCTCTCACTGGGCACCACAAGACACAGAGTGCCTGTGGAAAGATGTGCCCCGCTGCTTTTTTTCTCACTGGTTTGAGCTTTCTTTGCTTCCCTTCCTGCTTGATGATTCTGCTTACTGCCTAAATGCAAATTTATCAGAGCACCCATTCCTTTGTTTATGATAGACATGTCCGCCAACATGTTTGGAACATGTGTTGGTAACTTTACATAAAGTGTTGCCATGTCTGTTTCACCAGGATAGTAATAACCAGCAAATTATGAGTTTCCAGGTGATACTTCATAAGGCGTACTATGTACAAAAAAATCTTACAATATTATGCAGGATGTGAACACAGGGATATATACTGTCACAGTGGGCCTTGTTTAGTGGGCCTTGGTTGAACTCAGCATTTAAACAGGGTGATATGTATCATGCATATTCTAGACCACCTTGAATTGCTGTGGATGTTGTCTGGGGTTTTCTGCCCAGTGATTCCTTTTGGTATGAAAAAAAGTAAATAAGGAAAAGTTATTTACTTATTCCCACAGTGGAAGAACGAGGGGTCACCAAATGAAATTGATAGGCTTAAAACAAACAAAGGGAAGTTTTTCTTCACTCAGCGCACAGTCAACCTGTGGAACTCCTTGCCAGAGGATGTGATAAAGACTAGGACTTTAACAGGGTTAAAAAAAAAAGCTAGAGAAATTCATGGAGATTAGGTCCATCAATGTCCCTAGACTCTATTTGTCTGGAAATGGATGACAGGAAAGCAATCATGTGATGATTACCTGTTGTGTTCCCTCCCTCTGGAGCATCTGGCATTGGCCATTGTTGGCAGACAGGATACTGGGCTAGATGGACCTTTGGTCTGACCCAGTATGGCTGTTCTTGACTCTACACTTACTTCTGTCCCTTCTACATGTTTTGTTGTCCCTGGGCTTAGTTGACCTCTTCCAAGGACATCACAATGAAACTGGTAAATTTCATGAATATTCCAACATTTTCTAACTTGGGAGCCTGAAAGTAGGCACCTGTGATTTCTCACCCTTTTCCTAAGGCAGTCTGGGCCCTCTGTGTAGGGTCAAACTCTCCCACTGACTGTGGTTTGCCTTTAAATAATGAAGAAACACATGGCATTCAATTCCAGCCCCGGCTGTCTCCGCAGCCTTGTTATCCTTAGACATGCTCTTGTAGGACAGTTCTGTCCAAGACAACTCTTGCCATAGATGCTGCAATTCCCACCTTGGGCGGAGTTAACAAGCCACATCTGCTACTGGGAATCAACTGGAATCAATTTGCATCTCCCAGTGGTTCTAACGCTATGAACAGCCCTGGCTCACAGGGTGGGCCAAGCGAAGGACGGGAAGCTCCATGACAGCATCAAAACAAGTGGTGTTGTTTTTTCTTCTAGAGATGCAAAGCTCTTGTACCATCATTTGTAGTCAAAGAAACACAGGGTCGCTTAGCCCTGGGAAAGCCAGCCCAGGGCACGCACTTAACTTGGCACACATGAGCAATACCAGTGACTGATTTGCCCCATTGATCTCAACGGGACTACCTGTATGTATGAAATTTTAGACATGTGTAACTCATGTGTAAAGTTACAGGCACGTGTAACTGCAGGATCAGGGCCATGTGGACAGGTTTTTCCACCGTGCCGACATAGCACTACTAAACGGCAATGCCAAGGCAGGCTTTGACTCTTGCTCTTTCAGTAGATAAGGTTTCATTTTAATGACACACGGAATCAACCCCCAAATAAAATAAATGAAGCACAGGTGTAAGCAGGATGAGGGTTTTCCTCAGCATTGACACAAGCATGCTTCAGGCGTGCATGGATGGGGGTGGACCTGTAACCTACCCTTGCTAACAGGGAAGGCTGTCTCCTATATAAATAGCACTCAGTGTTACCTCCTTCCCGTTATTAACACTGAAGTTGTACAGCTGATATTTTCAGAGATGGCTCATCCCTTCCAGAGCCCTGTCATTCCGATGCATGCCTTGCTGCTAGAGCAGGTTTTCCTCCAGGGAGTGACATCTGTGGATGGGCCAGGGCCTGGAGCAAAGCTCTCTGTGTGACAGGGTTTCTCACTGTCCCTTTTTCATGGCTTTAGTTGTTTGTTTGTTTTTTAATTTTGGGCAGTGGATAGTTCTTCGGCATTTTTTAAATCTTTTTTTTAAATGGTATAGATCTTAGTTCTGAAAGCCGAGCCATTGAAAAGAGGAAATTCCGTGAACTAGCTGTGCTAATGAAACCCATAGGAGCAGGTTCCTTGTTCCTTTCTTTTCCTTACATCTCTCTACTGAGCAATTCCTCCCTATCATCCAAGTTCACTTTCACTTTCTTTAGTCGCTGTTCCTTTTATCCTTGTTATGCTGCGGGTTTGAGAAGGCCAAGGTAGAGGGAGGACATGTATTATGAGGATGTGTCCTTTAGCTTCTATATACAGGACGGACATGTACATCCCCCCTTCCCTCTGGCTATGTCTACACTGCGTTTTTTTTTGCAGAAAAGGATATGCAAATGAAATGCTCATTAGCATATCTTCTTCCGATTCTTTTTGCGGAAGAGGTTTTGCCGCTAAAAAGCCCCGTGTAGATGTGGCCATTTGTCGGAAAAAAACCCCTTTTGTGCAAGATCCCTTATTCCTCAAAAATCGAGGTTACAGGATCTTGTGAAAAAGGGTTTTTTTCCTGACAAATGGCCATATCTACACGGGGCTTTTTCGTGGCAAAACCTCTTCCGCAAAGAGAATTGGAAGAAGATATGCAAATGAGCATGCTATTTGCATAGCCTCTTCTGCAAAAAAATTGCAGTGTAGACATAGCCTCTGAGTGGAGAGAGGGAAATAAGAGGAGGACATGCTTGCTCACAGTACAAACATCTCCCCAAAGAGAGGACTAATGCTTGTTAGATTATTTGCTGCTTCGTGATGCCAAAATGTGTTGTTGGTGCTTTATGCCTGTTATTGAGCAAGCCTGTAGTTTCCGGTGCTGAACATTCATGCCTAAGGACCTGTGCTTTGTAGTCACAAAGATGCCTATTAGATATGGACCAAGGGTGTGGTCCTAAAAGCCAGGCTAGCATTTGGTTCGAAAGCGAAGTCGGTCTAAAGTTGGCATGCAAAGTTACTTCAGTCTTGTGAGCTGTCCTCATGAGACGGCGGCTTTTTTGATGGCTCAGCTGTTCTAGTCAGATTTTGGCCTTATCTGAACCAGAAGTAGAAAACATACCCTTGAAGGCTTTCTGCTCTCACCTAGAACCAGAGCAACCGAAGCAGGTTCAGATCCAGAAAGTCACATTTGTTCTCTTGGCTCTTGTCTAGTGACTACCCCCCTCTCTAGGAACCATGACAGATCAGGCCTCCAAAGAACAATCAATTCCCTCCTCAGGAGTGGAATCTGAGCAGACAAGGCCACTGGACTCTTGGAGGAACAAGATATGGGAAGCCAGCACTTAAAATGGCTCCCACCACAGGCATGTCAAGAACCTATCCTGGGTGAACTTGCTGGTGCTGGTTCCTCTTGAATGATGCATAAGACACTGCAGTACTGGAATAACGTTACAGAAGTGTGTCTTCTGGGAGATCCTTTGGGATGTCTAGGTCCCAGGGAAAGCTTATATGCTAAGACCTGGTTATGAGATTAAAAATATACATGCTTAGTTCAGGGAACTGTGTGGATTAATTCGGCTGTGGTATGGTTAGTTATTTATCTCTGTTTTTCAAACCGGAGTGCAAAGGTATTGCCGGTGGGGGAAGGGAACCAACTGAGCAAACACATCTTTCATCAGTATTTACATAGGACTGGGTCAGGAGAGGAGAGGGAGCTAATGAAATCAGGTGGTGGTGGTGGTAGGGGGCGGGTAATTAAGGACATTTGAAAGTACTCTTCATAAATCATAGGCTAATAGTTTTCAGTTGTGACACACCCACCAACCTCCCCCTGCACATATGAGTTGACTGTGTCTCTGATATTTAGCAGGGCGACAGCCTGCCGCTCCCAATTTTAAGAAATGGAAACCCTCCAGCAGTTAAGAACAAAGCACGGGGAATTCTTCACGGGTTCTTTTTGATGCAGCAGGGGCTAGAAATGAATGGTCATGGCACAGCGAAGTGGCCAGTGAGCAAGGGGCTAACTTCCACTCAGATCCCGTCTTCTCTTGCTGGGAAGTTCAGTGCAAGGATTGTGAATGGATGGCTTTGGAGACTCAGATCCTTAACATTATTTAGTCTCTTAGCTCCCATGGATCCCCCAAAGCAGCCAGGGTGGAAACGCTGCTTCATAGAGGTTCCTCAGACTGGACTGACCCACAGGCAGAAGAACATAGGAATTCCCATAGTGGAGCAAACCAGTAGTATAGCTTGTCCTGTATCTTATACCCAGCTGAGGCCGGTACCACCCTGTCGCACACGAAGAAGCCAGAAACCTGCCAGTAGATGGACCTTTGCAAAGCACCTTACCAGACGGGTGTTCTGGCCAAACATGAGGATTTATGTCTCCCAGAAGCTTGGGCCATTTTAAAATCCTTGTTATTGTAACAGTGGCTGTCTACTGTGACTGGGCAGGTTAGAGGGCTTGATTAGAAGGGGAGAGGGGCAGCTCTAAAAACCAGCCAGGACCCTGGTTAATTAAGGACCAACTGATCTGACTTCAGGCTGCCAAGGGACTTCTTTAAAAGCCTTGGGGGGGCAGGGGGAGTGGAGGAGGCGGCTGGAGATGGAGAGGAGCTTGTAGCTGGTAAGGAGAGTCAGAGAAGCTGAGAGACAACATCAGCATTGCCAGAGACTGCAGGAGAAGGCGAGGGGGCTCTGATAGGAAGTGTTTGGGCTCCCTTCTCCAAGTAGCCTGAGACACCAGCCGGTAGCTGGGAAGGACTGGTTGCTCAGCCCAGGCTGACCAAGGGGCATCTGTCCCCCCCCCCGTTAGCTGGGGACACATTGGAGGATTGGGCCACAAGAAATCTGATGAGGTTCAACAAGGACAAGTGCAGAGTCCTGCACTTGGGACGGAAGAATCCCAAGCATAGTTACAAGCTGGAGACCAACCAGCTAAGTAGCAGTTCTGCAGAAAAGGACCTGGGGGTTACAGTGGATGAGAAGCTGGATATGAGTCAACAGTGTGCCCTTGCAGCCAAGAAGGCTAATGGCATATTAGGATGCATTAAGAGGAGCATTGTCAGCAGATCCAGAGATGTCATTATTCCCCTTTATTAAGCTCTGGTGAGGCCACATCTGGAGTATTGTGTCCAGTTCTGGGCCCCCCACTACAAAAAGGATGTGGACGCATTGGAGAGGGTCCAGCGGAGGGCAACCAAAATGATTAGGGGGCTGGAGCATATGACCTATGAGGAGAGGCTGAGGGAGTTGGGTCTGTTTAGTCTGCAGAAGCGAAGAGTGAGGGGGGATTTGATAGCAGCCTTCAACTTCCTGAAGGGAGGTTCCAAAGAGGATGGAGAGAGGCTGTTCTCAGTAGTGACAGATGGCAGAACAAGGAGCAATGGTCTCAAGTTGCAGTGGGAGAGGTCCAGGTTGGATATTAGGAAAAACTATTTCAGTAGGAGGGTAGTGAAACACTGGAATGGGTTACCTAGGGAAGTAGTGGAGTCTCCATCCCTAGAGGTGTCTCGGCTTGACCAAGCCCTGGCTGAGTTGATTTAGTTGGGATTGGTCCTGCCTAGAGCAGGGGGCTGGACTTGATGACCTTCTGAGGTCTCTTCCAGCTCTATGGTTCTATTATTCTAGCTGGAGAACAGAAGCCCAACCCCAGCAAGGGCAGGCGGGGTCTGGTCCGCAGTACCTAGACTATGGGATAGTAGAGAGACCAGGGGCCTGGGACCCAGGAGTGAGACTGACCCTGCCACACCAGATACATACTTTCCAACTCCTCCTCTTGCCCTCTCCCAGCTGTGGGGATTCCTCAGGAGGATAATGGGGGGAACTGGCTTGGAAGAAGGAAGAATCAAATCTTGTTGGCGCTGTACTGGATTCATGGGTAGAAAGGATAGACCCTCTGCAGAGAGGGGTCAGATCCTGCCAAGCCTTAGAAAGCGCGAGGGTTCATGGGCTCATTATTCTTACGTGGGTGGGAAATGGAATTGTCGTTGCCACAGGCCAAAATGGTATAGGATAAAATAGCAACAAAGCACAGTACAAGTTGTGCGGAAACAGAGACTAGGGACACCATTCCTACCCATCCTGGCTTAATAGCCATTGATGAATCCAACCTCCATGGATCTATCTCGCTCTTTTTTGAACCCTGTTAAAGTTCTAGCCTTCACCGCATCCTCTGGCAAGGAGTTCCACAGGTTGAAAATCTTTTCAAGGGCACATGAGGGACTTGAACGGTCACGGAATAGGCTAGAGGATTCAGAAAGAAATGCATATGGAAAGTTTAAGTGTGAGCGTATGTTGTTGAAGCTCGGAGTGGCCAGAAACTAGAATGTTTGTTCCACAGAAAATTCCAAAACTTCAAAAGATTTTGTTCCAAAGTGGAAAAAAGTCACAGAATTTTGCAAGTTTCTGAGGGATAGAATGAAGCTGAAAGAGCCAAAAGCAGGAGGTGCAGCATTCCTTCTGGAAGCATCCGCCTGCACTGACGGTGGGAGTCACAGCCACGTCATGGGTGTGTAGGCCTAGGGGTCAGAGACAGAGTTCCCAGTCACAAGACTGGACACCAGGAGGTCAGAGGCAGGAGGCACCCTGGAGATCAGACTCACAAATCAGAGGCTAGGAGTCATACCAGGACAGGCTGCCAGGAAATCAAGCCAGCACGTGGTCCAGGCTACCAGGAGGCAGCAAGCATGTGGTCTGGAGCAGGGTGGATCCCCGTTGTTCAGACGGGTTCCTATTCCGGCTGCTGGCTTAAGTAGGGAGAGCAGGGCAGTCAGCTGTACCGGGGCTCCACCAACAGGACTGGAGAGGTGCCCTGGCAGTCCTCGCTCCCTGAGTGCCTTAGTTCCTCGCAGGCTAATTATAGCATAACGACCCCCTGCAGATGGTCTGCCCAGAGGAGGGAAGGGCATTTTCTTTCGAGTGTCCCAGGGATGGAGCAGTTTGAATTTGGCCATTATGTGTCGCCTGATGTGCCCGCTCTGCTCTATCTCCTGGGAAGACTTCCAGCTCTCAAAATCGCACGATTCCTTGGCTGAGCGTATACGTGAGCATATGACTGTGCCTCCCTGGAGGGGCCAGCCCTGCGGACTACAACAAGTGACATTATTGCAGTAACCCCCAGGGAGCTTGGCTCTTGGGTGTCTCTGTGCTTGCAACCCAGGGAGAGGCACATGTGTCCTGGGGAGGAGGGGGACCAGTGCCTGACGGAGCGTCTGCTAGGAAGTAGCGGGAGAGGATAGGAGGGTGAGGATGAGGTCCAGAGTGACTCGGACAAATTGGAGGCTTGGGCCAACAGAAATCTGATGAGGTGCAACAAGCAGGAGTGCCGAGTCCCAAGCACTGATCCAGTCTCCTTTTTCAGCAGTTCTGCAGAGAAGGGCCAGGGGATGACAGTGGATAAGAAGCTGGATACGAGTCAATAGGGCGCCCTTGTAGCCAAGGAGACAAACGGCATTTTGGGCTGCATTAGGAGGAGCATTGCCAGCAGATCTAGGGAAGTGACTATTCCCCTTTATTGGGCTCTTGTGAGGCCACCTCTGGAGTATTGCGTCCCATCCTGGGCCCCCCATTGCAGAAAGGACGTGGACTCATTGGCGAGAGTCTGGCAGAGGGCAACAAAAATGATTAGGGGGATGGAGCACAGGGATTTTGGCTTCTGTAGTCTGCAGAAGAGTGAGGGGGGATTTGAGGGCAGCCTTCAACTCCCTGAAGGGGGGTTCCAAAGAGGCTGTTCTCCGTAGTGGCGGATGGCAAAACGAGGAGCGATAGTCTCTCAAGTTGCAGCGGGAGAGGTCTAGATTGGATATGAGGAAAAACTATTTCCCTAGGAGGGTGGGGAGGCACTGGGATGGGTTCCCTAGGGAGGGGGTGGAATCTCCATCCCTGGAGGTTTTTAAGTCCCAGCTTGACAAAGCCCTGGCTGGGATGATTGAGTTGGGGTTGGTCCTGCCTTGGGCAGGGGGCTGGACTTGATGACTCCTGAGGTCTCTGCCAGCCCTAGGATTCTATGAGAGAACTGTGGCCTCTGTTTTGAGTAATGGAGCCCCAATCAGCTTGGAGGAGGAGAGCAGGGTGTGCCTCTGTGGTGGGGCTGGGGATGAAGGGTTTGAGGTGCAGGAGGGGGCGTTGGGTTGGGACTGAGGGGTTTGGAGGGCAGGAAAGGGGATCAGGGCTGGGGCTGGGGTGCAGGGGATGAGGCCTTCGCCTGGGGGTGCAGACTCTGGGGTGGGGTTGGGGTGTGGGAGGTGTGAAGACTCTGGCTGGGTGTACAGGCTGTGGGATGGGACTGGGACTGAGGTGTTTGGGGTGCAGGAGGGTGCTTTGGGTTGGACTGAGGAGTTCAGAGAGCAGGAGGGAGGGCTGGGGCAGGGGGTTGGGAAATGGAGAGGGCTCTGGGGTGCAGGCGCGGGAGCAGCGCTTACCTCAAGCCGCTCCCAGAGGTAGCAGCACATCTTCTGCCCCGGCTCCATGGTGGAGTCACGGTGAGGCGGCTCTGCATGCTGCCCCACCTGCAGGTGCCTCCCCCACTGCTCCCATTTGCCACAGTTCCCAGCCAATGGAAACGGCAGGGGCGGTGCTTGGGGTGGGGGCAGCATACAGAGCCCCCCATTGGCTGCCTCTGTGTGCAGGAGCTGGAGGGGGACATGCCAGCTGCTCTCTGGGATCTCCACTAGGTTGCACTACCAACCGCACAGTCAGCAGCCGACTGGAGCCACCAAGATCCCTTTTCGGCTGAAAATCAGACCCCCGTTCACCCTGCCCAAGAAATGCGCCTCGTCCCCCTCAGGGGCCTGGGGCGAACCACCCCCATCTTTACATCACCAGGGAATGCTGATACAAACTCTCATCTCTGAAACACCCACTCCTCTCCAAGCCAAAGGCCTTTGGCATGGAAATGGGGTCATTAAGGAAAATGCTAATGCAAAGGGGGGGCGTGTATCAGGCCACAATTGCACCGCGGTGTGTCCCAAGGCCTAGGGGTCAGCCAAGTGTCTCGAATCCCTGTGAGGGAGTGTCATGGCCACTGGAGTAACCTGTCCCCCCGCCGCCAGTACAGTTCCTTCACCTGCCATTATACAGATGTCAGCAGAGTGGGCCAGGCCAGCGTTATAGGGTGACGGTGTTGAGCAGCGTTTCAGCTGAATGATTTGATTTGATACTCTCCCCCGAGCATGTTTTCTGGCCCTTCATATTCGGCCACTTTCCCCCTTTGGCTAGCTAGCCAGCAATATACTGACCAGCATCTAGCCCCCGTACGCTGTCCCATGCAAAGAGCTGCCTCCAGACCGGGACACGTCTCTACTCGGTGTGTATCTATCACTGGGCTCTCAACCACTTGGGCTCTACGCAATGTGCAGCAGTTGCACCTTGTTATCAGCCTGGGCCAGAGTAACGAAAATAAAGCAAACACATTTTGCAAGTTCACCCACCCCATCTCCGGGAGCACAGGACATGAAAATATGGGTGAAACGCTGATTGATCAATCCTGCCGCACGTAGATGGAGGAGTTCAAGGCCATGTTAAGTGTAATGAAATGTGTAACCTGTACCCTCCAAAAAAAAGAAAAGAAAAAAAAGGGAGGCGGTGGGGTGGGTGGGGTGGGGTGGGGAGAGAACTCGCTGGTACTACCTTCTGAAGTGGTGCTTCTGGGTGATGCAATGGCATGGAGTGGCATTATTTGTGTCCTTTTAAAAAATATGTAAAAGTAGGGTGGTAAAGAATTGGTTTTTGTTTTTTATATGGCATCTGGAATGTGCGAGTCTGGCATTATCAGGGAATTCCTCGCTCAGAGAATCCCTGGTTCAGCAGAGTACTTAAGCAGGTGCTTAACTTTAAGCCCATGAATATCATAGAATCATAAAATACTAGAACCAGAAGGGACCTCGAGAGGTTATCGAGTCCAGTCCCCTGCCCTCATGGCAGAACCGAGCACCTTCTAGATCATCCCTGACAAAAACCTTCTCTTAAGTATCTCCAGTGATGGAGATTCCACAACCCCCCTCGGCAATTTATTCCTGTGTTTAACCACCCTGAGAGGCAGGAAGTTTTTCCTAATGCCCAATCTAAACCTCCCTTGCTGCAATTTAAGCCCATTGCTCCTTGTCCTATCCTCAGGGGTCAAAGAGAACAAGTTTTCTCCCTCCTCCTTGTAACATTCCATTGTCTTCAGTCTGTGAGTCCCAGTTGATTTGAATGGGACTGCTCGTGTGCTCAGATTTCAGCAGGTTCTCAAATGCTTGGGTGGATCAGGCCTGAAATGTACTCATTTGAGAGCATGACGTCCTCTCTGTTATCTACAGAACAGCTACAATACGGACAGCAGCAGTGTAAGCTTCCCCCGCCACCACACCAATTACCAATCTTATTTATTATATGTCCTATGATGCTAGGTCCCCATGGTGGCAGGCACTGCGCAAGCATATAAGAAAGACACAATCTTGATTCAGGCTTAAACTGCAGAAACTTTTAGGACTAGGTTCTGCACTATTCAGTTCTTGGTTTTTCTGCTGGGCCTTCCTAAAAACGTACAAGTTGGCTCTATGATTTGGGCACCCAAGATCACCAGCGCATTTTGTATTGATCAACAGAGAGCCATCAACTGGGGCTGACTTTTGGTAATGACCCCACGCAAGCTGAATGGAAAGTGGAGACCAACCAGTTAAAAACTTCCTGTCCCATGAGCCATCTAGTGGCAGTCCCCGTTGGTTCAGAAGGGCATGAAAACTCATGAGGAGAGTTGGTTATTTACAAGTTTGAAAATGAAAATCAGGTCAGTTTTAGAACATTGTAGCTTCTTTCTTAAAATTGGAGGAGAATTGGATCCTTCCTAGAACTGGGTGGAAGGAAAGGAGACGAGAAATTATTTTGTCCTGTTTTTCACTTGAAACCAGTGATGACTGGAAACATGAGAGTTAATTCATCTTTGGGTTTCCTCCTTCCACCCCTTCTGTAATATCAGAGTGCCTAAATACACTCATGGTTATTATCTCTAACAAATGTAACCTGCATAATCCCATGATCTATATAAATATATATTCAGTTAAAACACTAAGATCTGGTCTCAGCGATATCTAGTGGCAGAGAATTCTTCTCACATCATAGAGATCACCCACTGTGCCCTCTGTATACCATGTGCTATTTTACATACCCCTGTCTCTTATTCATCACCTCCCCCAAGAAGCTGAGTCCTTATCTTTTCAATCTCTCGCCATATGGAACCTGTTCCCTGGTTCTCAGCATTTTAAGCACTGTCTGGGGACCTCTTCTGTCATTTGCCTTGGACTGATGCATGCTCAGTTTGGCCACTCTACGCCACAAATGCCGATGCTGGCAGAGTGGCTGTGAAGCGGGACATGCCCATAGCGGGCGAGCTTGATGTGAAGCTTCACACCAGCTCTGAGAAAGCTGGTGCATACAGAGGGCATGAAGGCAGATGTGGAGAGAAACCACAGTTCACTAGGGGGTGAGGGATATGGCTGGTAAGGGGCCCAGCAATTGCCTATGGTTTGAATGGGAAGTCCGTCCTCTATATATAATAAATTCACGCCACAAAACCCAATTCACTGGGCTTGGATCAGTCTCACCACAGTCTCATTGATGGAGCACATGGGCCATGGAAAGTTTAGTGCAGACCAGAGAAAAAGGCCAGGTCTACACTAGATCCGGTAGTTTGGCTTAAGGTACGCAACTCCAGCAACAAATTCTACATCACTGGAGTCAGCCTACGTTAACCCGAGGTTGGTGATGCCCCCACAGCAAATGCTCCCGTTGGTTTCCCTTACTCCTCGCAAAAGCAGGAGTATCCAGTGCTGGCAGGGGCCCCCTCGGAGTTTGATTTAGTGAGTCTTAACTAGACTCGCTAAACTGAACTCTGGAAGATCGATCATGGCAGTGGCGCTCTTTCGTTTAGTGTAGATAAGGCCAAACATAATAAAGCTGACCCCCCCGCATTATCCCCTTTATAAATATCCATTCGGTGAGGATGGCAGTGAATGAGAAACCTCAGTAACTGCGAACCTGTCGTAATAGCACTGGCTATTGACTTCGAACCTCTCTTCAGGCCCTACAAACCCCATCTACCTCATTCGATGGCTCTCATGGGTGTTCTCAGTAGAGACAACACTTTACACTATTGCAAAAAGAAGAGTAATCTACAAACATCTGGACTCGTGTGATAGAAGCAAAATGTCCCAAGGAGAGAGTAACTACGAATCCGATTATTAGGATAAATACTGCAGTCCCCTGTTGCTCATTCAAAACTCCCTTTGGCTGCTGCTAGCGTTTCACCTGAGAGAGGATTTTCAGCTAGCTTTTTGGAACAGTGTGAGCCTCCATTAGATACCACAAAGGCTTTTTCTGTATTCTTGCTGAGTTGGGCTGCTAATTCTAATGGCAATGGAATTTGACCCATTTCCAAACCTTTGATTCCTTTTCTTGTGCTGGAGATAAGGAAAGAGCCTTATCTCTCTCAAGCTTTGGAGAGACGTAGGATCAGTATCCCAGGTAGCCGATGCTCATGGACGGGGCTATGAAAGCTAGAAAGAAAAAGATTAATTTCCTTGAGAATGGTTTTGGCTCACCTGGGAATTGATGTGGCCATCTTGGTTCCAGCTAAAGAGTGTATGAACCTTAATGGTCAATAGTGGGACAGAATGCACTTCTTGATTATCACGCAGCTAAGTTTTCTGCACCTGCTCATTTGCCAAGCTTGGAAAAGACAGGAGGCGGTGAGACGAGTAATTTGGAGCTAAGAAGAAGTTTTATTATTTGTGACTTCTGGTAAGTAAAGCCTCAGAGTTATAAATCCCCCAGGAATGGAGGCAGCTTGTAACTTGGAAATGATTGTCACTCGGAACAAACGCTCTGATTGATCTTTTGGAAGTTTACCGCTGAACATTGACTTAATAGAGCTCTGAAACTTTATTACACAGAAGAAAAATGCTGCTTTTGACCACCTTAATGTAAAGAAAACACGCGAAGAAACAGTTTCCTTACCTTGTCACATCTTTTTTTTTTAAAGCTGTCCCTTTTTTTAGTAGTTTACGCACAGGCACCGACTTCCCCTCTAGCTGGGGGGCGGGGGGAAGGGCTCCAACTGCCCCTCTTCTGCCTGAGGCTCTGCCCCCCACTCTACCCCTTTCCCCAAGCCCTCACCTCTTTCTGCTCCCTCCACTGAGTTCACCCTATCCCTGCTCCTCCCCCCACCCCGCTCCTGGAACCTGCTGCACACCATGAAACAGCTGTTTGCCATGGCACTGAGAGGGAGGGGGCCAAATTGGTCAGCAGGGTGGTCAGCTGGCAAGAGGAGTGGCAGGGCTCTTTGGCCGCTGGTCGGGTCAGAGTGCCTGCTACTTTTCCTCCGTGGGTGAGCCGGCCCCAAAGCCCCCGTGGCGTCGGCACCGAGGAGTTTACACCCAACACAGTACTGTGGTGCATTTATTTATTTACTTATTGGCCTCCACTGCTACCTGGTTCCGTCCTGCCGGTTCCAAATGAGTTGTGGGGACGACCGGTCACTTTCAGGTGCTCAGAACTCTGAAATCCCTCTGCAGCTTAGAACTTTAGTTTCCTTTTGGTCCGGAATCCGACTTGTTCAAACATTTTGCTTTAATTCCTCGTTCTACAGAATGGGAGCTATGTTTTAATGCCTTTTAAATGTGTTCTGTTGGCTATTGGACTGAAGATGCCTCATTGTCTGTGCTTAGAGAAATGCTCACCTCTTTGCCTGCAGGCCTCTCCATATGCTTCCTTCCAAGTTGCCAGTTCTAACAAACCCCAGCCCTCACCGATACTCAGCCACGGCCCGCAAGATTTACCCCGGTTGCAGTCCCTCTTGCGAGAGATCACTAAGTGTTGCACAATTTCCATTTGATGCCACAGGTGCACTCACAACTGGTTCCAAGTTAGTGAAAGATTCACCACACCCGGGCTGGATTTTGAACATGTGATGAAATTGAACAGGCTTCTTTCTGAATCTAAAGCCACAGATCTAATGTTCTTGACTCCTCTGAGCAGCCCAGAAAGAACATGAGAACGGCCGTACTGGGTCAGACCAAAGGTCCATCTGCCGACAGTGGCCAATGCTAGATGCTCCCAGAATGAATGAATAGAACAGGGAATCATCAAGTGACCCAGATTCTGACAAACAGAGGATAGTTACACCATTCCTACTCATTCTAGCTAACAGCCATGGATGGACCTATCCTCTATGAATTTATCTAGCTCTTTTTTTTAACTCTCTTATAGTCTTGGGCTTCACAATATCATCTGGCAAGGAGTTCCACAAGTTAACTGTATGTTGCACGAAGAAGCACTTCCTTTTGTTTGTTTTAAACCTGCTGCCTGCTCAATTCATTTGGTGACCCCTCGTTCTTATGTTATGTCTTAATATCAGTGGAATCTGTCAGAGTAAAGACTCCGGATTGGAACCCCTGAATGAGATTTCTAGTATGTTTTTTGGGGACAGACTTTGACACCCTTGGGGATCACCTTCCTTTGTGAGCTGTCTCACTCATGGCAGTGGGATTAATTCCTGGAGTAAGAGATTGCACAACATACCCAGGGTCATCAGAATGTGGGCCTATGGCAAGAAAAGTCACGACTGAAAGAAAAATGTGAAAAAGAAGAACAGTAAGCTAAGAACGTTGCTATAGTGCTTTTCAGAATGATTTTTACAAGCCAGCTACAGCTGCCAATAAAATCTTTACAAGTTTGTCTTAGCAATTAGCTAGCATACTTAATCAGCTATATACTGGGAATACCTGGGGTAGTGTGTTTATTCCGTCTATCTATCCCGTGAGTTAACTGATTCCTTATATGGTTCAATAGGGTTGAAGGTCAGGGAGTGGCCTTGAAAAGAGAAATAAACAAATCCCCCACCCCCAACAACTCAGCAGCAGCTGAACATGCAGCTATTATGACATGTGCTGGTCCTAGCTATGATCCCTATGGGCCAGATCTCCCAAAATGCTCATCACACCACAGCTTCGGTTCAGTTACATGGCCAGATGGTTCCAAAGAGCTCAGGTCTCGGGGAGACACATCACCAGAGGGCCAGATTTTCTAAAGGTCTTGGCAATGCAACGTATTACTTGATTTGAAAACCCAGCCTTCCCTAGGCAGAGAATATGGCTCGTTGGTACCAGTTTGGTCTGGTGTCTCACAGTGTGTTTTCAAAAGGCTTGAAATGTTATGTAATCTCGTTCTGAGACCTTAGTACTAGTGACAACCATGAAACTACTGGAGGAGTAAAGAACTATCCAAGGTAACAGAAAGGGCGACAACCTCCAACCCTTGACTAGTAAATGGGAAAGCTCCTAAGAGACCTTTTTGGAGTTAATGGGGAAACAATACACAGATTCAAGCAGCTGCCTAAATGCCGTCCCAAAAGACTAGGACAGGAAGGTGGATGATCACACATGTATTCAAACCCACAGTACCATAACGGGTCCTAAGAACGCTGTTATCACAGTCATGTTGGCATCTTTGGTAATTCCACTGTTCCTGTCTCTCTGAGAACCAGTGAGTGGATTATCACCAGGCCTATAATTTATTATCAGGTATCTAATTTTATTCAATTTTTTTTCAACATGCCAAACAAAGTCAGGAGCGGGACCAAGAAAAATGATCAAAGAAAATGTGGCCTTGACCCAGAATTCCTTGGTCACCCAGAGCACCACTGGGCTCAACTTTCAGAGGTGTTACCGTGGATGGCTTTGCCCCCCTTTATGTCTGTGGCGTAGCCTCACAAAATAACGTCTTCCTCGGTCTGAGTTCTCAGTCCAAACAATCCAAAAATCATGAGCCATCCTCCACCAATCATGAGAATGTTTTTTAAAATCATTGTTGGGTTCTTTGTATTTGCCTTCTGGTGCTGGAGTCTTAGCCCTGGTCTACACTAGGGAGTTATTTCAAAATAACTCCCCTTATTTTGAAATAACAAGCGGAGCATGGACACTGCCAAGCCTGTTATTTTGAAATAGTTGGTTGGTTATTTCAAAATGATAACTCCTGCTTTCCATGAGGAATAATGCTTATTTTGAAATGGTTATTTCAAAATAGCAGCTAGTTTTGAAATAACTGCTCCCCAGAGACATTCAAAGTAATTACACCCCAGTGCTTCCTGGGGCTCTAAACTGAGGTAACACGTCTATAGTAAGGGATCCTGCCTCGGACTACTTTCGAGGCTTCCCTGTAGTGTGGACACGCTATTTCAAAATGATTATTTTGAGAGGTACTATTTCAAAATAAGTTATTTTGAAATTATTTCCTAGTGATCCCATTTTCCAACTGCTCTGCAGCTCTGAGGGCTAGAATTTTTTTTTAAAGTGAAGACAGAAGTTTTCTGGCAATAAACTTCTACCAGCATTTTAGGTCTTAAGAAAACCACCAAGTGTCACGAGATAAATTTGTGAGAGCTGGAAACACTGAGTCAGGTTGGCAGAACCTCACTCTTAAAGTGATCTGCTCTAAGCATTTTCTTCCCATTCAAATAAATAAATGAGAACAAATAAAATTAAACCCATAAAAGGGAATACACAACTATTTTTTTAAAAAAACTATGGTCATGGTTCAAGATAATAAAAACCAGGAAATCTAAAGGAAAAGCCCAGCCCACCATTCTTACTTCAGCTGTTCTCTTTCAACATTTCTCCGTGCACTCACATGAGCGAAGCATGGAGGGTCAGCCTTTGTTTCGAAATTCTTGGCTTGTGACAGTTTGGATAATCATTTCCTTACTATCCAAACTCCCTTTTTTTTTTTTTTTGGCTCAGAGCACCAGGTGTGGAAGTTTTCTCTCCTGTAGCATTCCAAG
The DNA here is from genome assembly GCA_032595735.1 of Pelochelys cantorii. Lineage (NCBI taxonomy): Eukaryota > Metazoa > Chordata > Testudines > Trionychidae > Pelochelys > Pelochelys cantorii. Next base: position 68,713,420 of record CM064332.1, read on the forward strand.
AGTGCTCATGTGATAGCATACACTTAGATGCTGTTAGTACATTTGCATGCGAACAAGATAACACACAGTTTTTGTGTTTGCTAGAGAGAAAAATGAAAACTGGCGTTACAAACTCTGATGTAACCCGGGTGTCATGCTACCAGGAAAAAGAACGAAGAGTCGTGTGGCACCTTAGAGACTAAGGGTACGTCGACACAGTGGGGCTAGTTCAGGATACCGGAAGTATCCTGAAATAGCTACCCTGAGTCTTTTGAATAGAGATAGGTCTCGAAATAGTGGATGCGCTATTTTGGCATCCCTGTAGCCGTTGTGAGGGTTAAGGGATGCCTTGAAATAGTGCGTTATTTTGAAAGTAGGCGCTGTGTAGATGTGCCAAATTTTGAAATATACTATTTTGAAATTCAATTGAAATAAGACACGCAATTTGTGTAGTGCAAATTGCATATCTTATTTCAAGTTTAGGGTGGTGTGTAGACGCATCCTAACAGATTTATTAGGGCATACTCTGTTAGTCTCTTAGCCCTAGAAATAAACTAGGACTTTATTTCCAAATAACGCCCCCCAAGGTCGAATTTATAAGCGGAACGTCCACACTACCAAGTCCATTATTTTGAAGTAACAGGCCGTGGAATTCAAAAACTGTACTCCTGCTTTTCATCAGGAGTAACACTAATTACAAAATAGTTTTTTCGAAATAATGGCAGTGTGGATGCTCCGGTACTGCTATTTCAAAATAATTACTCCCCATAGTAATTTGAACTAATTACATCTCAGTGCTTGATGGGGCTCTAAGCCCAAGGTAGCACGTCCACATTAACAGAACCTGCCTCGGGCTAATTTTGAGGCTTCACCATAATGGGGACATGCTAGTTTGAATTTGTTACCTCGGGAGTTATTAAGTCGAATTTACAAATTTCGAAATAGTTTCCTAGTGTAGACACGGCCTAAGGTGCCACAGGACTCCTGGTTGTTTTTGCAGAAACAGACTAACATCGCAACCCCTCTGATGCTCTCAGGAGTGGCTCCTGATGGAGTCCCTACCTCAGGGCAAAAAAAACCCAACAACAAATGGTCTGGTAGCACTTCATAGACTAACGAAACATGTAGATGGCATCGTGAGCTTTTGTGGGCACAGCCCACTTCTTCAGATGACCGGAGTTATGAGTTTAGGATGTGCACACTCAAAATAAATAGGAGAGGGGAAGGGGGAGGGAGGGGGAAAAAAGGAAGGGCGGGGCAGACATTCCAAACGGGTGGGATGTTCTCTAATTAGATTTCACCAAGCCAGTAACAAATGTGAACTTCTGGCTCACTACCACAGTCTTACCAAAACCGTAACTAGACATTTGAGCACCCAGGACAAGCAAACATATTTGTGCCCCCTACTGGGTGTGTGGGGAATTTTTCCACCCTCACGCCATTGTGCCTCAGGTCAGTGTTTCTCAACCTTTTTTTTATAAAGTACCCTTTAAAAAATTGTAAGTACCTCCTTTTTTTAAAAAAAATTATAAGTACCCCCAGTACCTACAGTTTTCAGACACACTAATTTTTTTTCTACCATTGCAACACATTTGTTCAAACAACTTAATCGTAGCTGGGCAGGCGATGAAATTTTTGGGTGTAAAAAGTACAAAAATAATAAACCGCTGTAAAACTTAAACCAAAAATTCAGTTTTCTTCAAATTTCAGTTGTGTTGACGTACCCCCCAGACTTCTCTCGAGTACCCCTGAGGGTACTCGTACCACTGGTCGAGAAACACTGCCCTAGGTAACTGCCCTGTCCTGGTTAAAGCCCCGAGTCTTACCACGAAGTCACAGGTAATCTGCGGAATCTAAGGGGACTATCTTGCTACTCAGACTAACTGGACTTTGCGATAAATAGTCACTTACAAACCCAAACAAACAAAAAAATGCCAAACCCACAATACTCAGTTTCCTTCTGTAATGCCAACAGGCAGAACCAAACCGGGGACCTCTGGAGCTTAGTGCATGAGCTGCTATCGCTTGAGCTAAAAGGCAGCTGGCTCGCAGCTAAGGTGGTAGCAGAAGCTCCTTCTCTTCCTCTGTAAGTGGTCTCAGTGCCACTACAGGAGAGTGACTCACACCTGGTAGGTATGTGAGTTACACATCCTGTCCCTAGAGATGAGCCCCTCTCCCCAGATCAAACTGTACTCTAGCGCCAATGCCAAAGACAGTGCCTGGAGCTAATTCTGTAAGAAATTATCTAAAGGTTTATTAAATAGGAAAAAGCAATAGGAGAACTATTTACAGGCTAAAGGAAGCAAACGTATACACACAAGCAAGTTATCTAAATCCTAAAAGTGACAGAGTTGTAGTGATCTGCCAATTCAAAGTGGATTTTAGGGCTGATGAAGGCAGTGGCCCCTGGAGATCTCTGGCTTTAGTCTGGTGTTTCTAACCCAGTCAGAGTTCAAACAGCGAAGAGATGGAAACATTTCCCGTGACTTTATTTGATTTCCTTTCCTTCAGCTTCCAGACCCCCAGGACAAGCTTCCATGCACATAGCATATCCAAGACCATTTGTACAGTGATATTCCTTAGTATAATGATGTGGGGTCATTGGCATCAACAATTTTCTTCCACTGAGTCATAAGAAAAAGAGTTTGAAAACTACTGTTCAAGTCTACAGGCCTATATCCTGCAGCCAAAGTTCCCTCTATTTTTTCCCCCAGTCTATGTGTGGAATAAATTTTATTAGGTGCACTGAGGCATGTGTGGGTGTGCACCACCAATCAAAACACATGCTGCGAGCTGTGGGCGCTCCGCTAATCAGCTGGGCGGCACTTGAATCTCTCCTGGGTGGTGGCCCAAGTGCTCAGCTTTCAGACAACACAATATGTACTGCTCCAAACCTTCCTGCCTCTGTCCTGGAGTACTTCCTACCTTGCCAGTCCCAGTCTTCCATTTTCCATGCTAACTAAACTGCTGTCTCCCGGTGGGGCTGCTAGACAAACCTTTCCTCTTTGGTCCCAAGCCCCTTTCTTGTCCTTATCCCAAAGAGAGTGAGTGGCAGCCTTCTAGCTGCTCTCTGCTCCCTGCTTGGGTAGAAGTCACCTTATAGGTGAGTTTCCCTTCATTAGCACTCAGCATGAATACCCCTCGATTGCAGCCCATCTCGCCCACGTTCCCCCCTTTAAGGGGGTTGTGGGGAACACGCCCATCACAATGCCCTCCGAATGAGATTGTGCATCTGCAACACATTGTTTGCTCATGCTCAGTTTGTGATCCACTGTAACCCCCAGCGTCTTTCCAGTGGTGCTACCACCTAGCCAGTGATCCCCCTTTTCGAATCCACGCCAGGATTTCTGCCCCCTGCTCCAGTGCTAGCACAAACACACACAGATGTTTGCTCCCAAACCTTTGCTTTGCATTCAGGTTCCTTGCAGGCTTTCAACCCCTGGTCAAAAAATGCAACCCGCCCATCCCCTTCGGAGAGAGGAACCGGGAAAAGCCAGTTGTTGTGCTCTCAAAGTCCTGATAGCGTTCCCTGGCTCAGCTGATAACCCTGGACATCGGGAAGAATGGGGAGTTTTCTGTCTCATTCATGGGATTACCAGCAGAAATGGCTTTCAAATAGCACACAGAGGGGAATGTGTGCTCAAAGAACGTAGGTTAGTGGAAGTGCAGGTTAAGAAGCCGAATTTAAATCAACACAGATTGTGAATGGCGCTTGATCTCCTAGAAAACCTTTATTTTTTCCTGTAGGGTTCTTAAAGCAAAGAGTAGATCTGACTTTTAAAGCTCTCAAGCTAGCTTCTGTCTCAGAATACGGTTCCTTGACTGAGTGCAGGGCCCAAGCTATCACATGGCTGTACCTGTTCTATGTGCTCAGTCATGCAGACAAACACAGAGAGACCTGTGTCGGGTGTAATTCAGGGTAGCTTCACCAAGGGAGGCACTGTGGCTCCCTGTGGACAGGAGAATGCCCTGGAACTCAGGAAGTGTGCATCCTGTTTTCAGTTTTGCCACTGGCTTGCTGGATGACCTTGGATTGTCACATCACTGCTCCGTGCCTCAGTTTCCCCTTCTGTAAAATAGCGATCGTGGGCGTTGCCTCCTTTCGTAAAGCAGTTTGAGAACTAGGGGATCAGAGCGAGGTAGTATTTGTATTATTATGACAGCTGAGGATCTGGCCTGTTATTATTTGGTCTGGTAATGAACTGCAGATGCAAAGTAAGAGGCACAATTATTTGTGGATGCAAAACTGTACTTACAAAATCAAAAGGGGGGTGTCAGACTCGTGACTATTAAATTATGTAAGATGTATCAGTCCAGTTTTATAATCAGAATTTCCCACCATGACCCTATGCCTGACCGGCCGCCCTGGTCAACCACTACAAAGGGAATTGCAAAATGTCCTGTTTGCAGGGAGTATTTTTTTGCAAAAGAAATCTGTTTAATTTAGCAGAGCGATAATCCCGCTTACGCCCCTCCCGGCAGATAACCCATTGATTGACTTCAGATAACCCCTTCTCATGATCACTGGTTACATTCAGAGCCTTGCTTAACTATTTGCACTCTTTAGATAAAAAGAAAACCCCTTTCCACTCGAGCTGTTTGCTCTGTACTGTGCCTTACTGGAAGGGGAAATCGCTGAGTCCACCCTTAGATGCACAAAGCAGCTGACTCGGGTTTTTTGTGTGTAAATTCTGGATGGTCTGCATGGGACCCTTCTGATAGGAGGCACATGCACATCATGGCCCTCCTCCAGCCAAACACTTCAATGAGGACTGAAACGGAACGAGTCACATGCTCACAGTGCAGCATGGCTGTAAGGCCTGGTTGACACTACAGCGGAAGGTCAAATTAAGACATGCAACTCCAGCAATGTTAATTACATCGCTGGAGTCAACATATCTTAAATTGCGTTTCCGCGCCGCCCACACAGCGGGTGGTCGACTGCAGCAAACGCTCCTGTCGGCTTCCCTGACTCCTCATGAGGAGCAGGAGTAGCAGCGCTGATGGAGATGCTCTCTGAGTTCCGTTTAGTGGGTCTTTACTAGACCTGCTAAATCAAACCCCGAAAGATCAACCGTGGCATTGTCGATCTTCTGCATAGTGTAGACATGGCCTAAGTGTGTTGATGCACTGCAGTCCAGGGCTCCAGACAATGAGGTGCTTGCCAATACTGAATCTATTAGCGCACTGCATTGGGAGCAAAACAAGGAAGGATCATTAGAGCTAACTTACATGAGTCCACCATTCAGGGAAACTTCATTAGAAGGGAAGCGGATGCTTCTTCAGTCTCTGGCAGGTTGCATAAGTGTAAATCTTGTCCTTCCTCTCTCCCCGCCCCCGTTGCAGCACCGTGACATGAAGTCTGACTTCCTACGTGTTCAGTGGGATTTGAACTTTCCTCTTTAGTGAGCTCTGCTGCAGTGAAGCTCACTGCACAGACAAGCAGAATGAAGCCCTCCTGACGTTTCATGCACCGTGATGAATGAACTCCAGTTCTGGCTGCTGGGAACCTCCGCACCTAATGCAATAGCTTTTCTGAGGATTTTTGGGGTAGAACAAACTCCGTTCATTATGGGCCCAATTGATCTCAAGGGGGGCAGGAGCAAGCCTCTTATGAGAGTTCTTCTGTCATTTTATTTTGACTGAGTTAGTGATCTGTTTCAAACAAGATGTTCACACGTGGCTCATGATTTTGAGTGCTTCTGCCATCGAGTGGCCAATCGGAGAAACCTGAAAGAAGCCCGATTTTCAGAAAGCGCTGCGCCACTCAGCCTCCGAACATCTGGCATCTCGAGCAGGACACCCGAAATCCTTACTCTCCTCGAGCAGAGGCTCGTGCCAAGCCACAGAGTATCAATTCCTGCTGCTTCCTACATGGCAGAGGAACTATAAGATAGTGTTTCGCTTCTGTGTTTTACACTTTGAATAATATAAACATGTATTTCTGTGTAACATGCACATAACACGTACCCGTAGTAAGGCAGGATGCTGTAAATAAATGTGAGTTTAAGTGCAGTGTGTCCCCCCTCAAATAAATTAAAAGGGCTCTTTGTTAGGACTGTCCCAGTCCAATAACACTGCCCACCCACTTCATATTTGTTTTTCAGTGTTTTAGAGGTTACCATCTGTCAGCCCATTTGGGGCTTTTCCTCACTTCTCAACTGTTTCTCCTTTATTCTGGAGCCCTGGAATGGATTTAAATGGATCTGCAGCAGGGATGATGAGATGCAAGGCAAAAACCAAGCCAAAATCAACACCCCCGGCCTCACATCTTACCTGAGGAAATAGTCACGGGGCTACTGGTGTAATTGGGTGGGGGAAGAGATAGACATGGGAGGAAGCAGGGGGAAGCTCAGAAGGAAGGCTCAGAGAGTGAGGTTGGGATCCGGAGTGAAGGTACCTTTTGCTGGGCGCCTTCATTACATGGGGATACATTGGAAAGAAAGGGGGGAAGGTGATCAGGAGGCCAAGTGAGCCGGCCAGGCAGTGATGCCCACGGGGTGAAGACAGGTGTGCGGCGTGGCGGGGGGGCTTGTCCAGGAGTATTAACCCCTGCAGATGAGACAAGGAGACTGGAGGGGTGGCCTGCGTGAAGGCGAGGGAGCTGGACACCAGGGCAGGGTGTTGTGCTGGCCAGCAGAGCAAGAGGAGATTCAGAAGACCCCGCAGGCACTTGTGGGTGGGCAGGTGGGGTAGCAGCCAGCGTTCCAGGAGTCCCTCAAACAACAGACCCAGATACAGCCGCTGCTCCTGCAGAGGCTGGTGTGTGCCAGTGAGGGGGCTGGAAACCGAATGATGGGCCAGAGACTGTATATAAGATGGTCCCGGGGAGGACCCCGATGGCTTTTTATTAACCGACAGGTGGCTACTGGCTGCAGATGGGGCAAACCTTTGACTAGCCCCTTATTGGGTCGACGGGGCTCGGGAGGTCTGTACGGTCTGAGCAAGCATGAGGTCAAAGCTTATGATAAGTTGACAGTGGCCATTTTAGCAAGGGCACGCTTGCCAGCAGAGAAATACTGCCAAAAGCGTAGGGCATCCCATTCAGAACGATGGACTAGTCCCTAGGGCCCTTGCAGGGATTGTCGGACTGATCCATCCGATGGGTACGTTTGGAGGGGCAGGCGACGGAAGCCTTAATGTCCTGGCAGAGTTGACATGGAGTAACCCCGAGACGACAAGGGACTGGGTTGGGAAGCCGCAGCCAGCCTCGTTAGAGGCCGTGGTAAAATTAACAGGGGAGAATGTGGAGACAGGCTGACCAGGGCAAGCTCTCCATGTCCCTAGGAGCAAGGAGGAGGGAAAGAAGGTTGAAGAAGCTCATGAGGTGAAGCTCAGGAAGGCAAATTGTAATTTGCTGCCAGTTCGGGGACAAAGGCCACGTGAAGAGACGGCCCCTCTGGGGACTGTGGGTTTGCAGAGCTCTGTGGGTAAAAAGGGGCTCTGGAGGAAGGACGATTCCTGTCGCAGTAGGCCGAAGAATGACAAGCCGCGGCGTTTTCCCTTGCGTGGCGTGGCCCTGGCCAGAGTGCCGCGGTGACCAAAGTGGAAGACGATTCATTGCACACGCGGAGAAGGGAGAGAGCAACCCATCTTGTGGGCCCCTTGGCAGGAACATTCAGACGACAAAGAGCAGGGATCGCAGAGCTATTGCCTTTCATAGTCACAGCAGGAACAGAGTGGGCCCCATGCCCCCTTGTGCAAAAATGGCGGATGAGGGGGGGAGGGACAGAAAGCTCACAGTGTGGCTGCTTTAGCCTGGTCTAGAGTGGGAGCACTCTAGACATGTGGCAACCAGCGCAGAGGACTTGGGGGGAGAAGACATGGGGGGGCAGTGGAACAGGGAGTGCTAGATGAGGGACACAGAGAAGAGAAGGAGGTAAGAGGATCTGCTGATTCCTGGGAGCCCAAAGCAAGGCCCAGGAAGAGAACAGACCAAAGAGCGGGCAAGGAGTCCTGGCAAGGAAGCTGTGGTGGGCGAAAATACCCAAGCCAGAGGGTAAGTCGGGGGAAGAGAGCAATCCCAAGACAGCGGCTTGACAGGGACAATTCACCCCGGGTGGATATAAGCCGCCCGTAAAGTAAACTGGAAGAAGGAGCTGCAGGATGGGACTGGTGCAATGAGCAATGGGCACAGATGGAGCGGGGGGAGAAATCGCCACCATCTAGGTGTGTCTCTGGCTGGTGGAAGGCAGGAGACCCTCACGAGTGGTCCATGGAAGGCCAGTCCCCAAAGGAACCCCTAGCAGAATAGCAACTCCTTACAGAGTGTTAGGCACGGGCAGCAAAGGAGACCTCTTCCATGGGCAAGAAAAGATCTCAAGTGAAATAAAGAGGGGCAGGGGAGAGTGTGTGTGTGTGTGTGTCAGGGCACTATTAGTAGTGACAAGGCACTAGTAGGAGCATGCTGGTCACTGGTGTTGCTGCACTGTGAGGAAGGCTGCAGGCTCAGCTGTGCACAACTGCACACTTTCGGTAGGGAGAGGAAGAGCCCCGGGGTGGGAGTCCCCAGGCTGCCGGTGTTACTGGGGGGACAGAAGTGGACGGGGAGGCTCAAAAGGAAGGCGTGGAGGTCAGCCTGGCCTGAGGAGTGAAAGCTGAAGGGAAGCTACCTCTTGCTGTCAGGCTGCCGTACCCGGCGATGCTTTGTAAGGAAAGAATAAACACAGAGCTGGTGTCAGGGAAACAGCCGTGTGTGTGTGTGTGTGTGTGTGTGTGTGTCTGTAGCTGTGAGGCCACATGACCTGACCAGGCAGCAAAGTACTGTGGTTAGTGACTGAGGTGCCCTGTGACAAATACATATTCACAAACAATGCAAACCAGGCTCAACGTCTGTACTACAGGTTGAACCTCTGTAATCCGGGATTCCCTGGTCCAGCAACATCCATCTTCCGGCAGGACCCCGGATGTTCCAGGACCAGAGAGTCCTGGTGGAGGTCCCGGGGCTGGACTTCCCACGTCTGGGCTGTCCAGCACGCTGCATCTGGGCAGCCAGACACAACCCAGTGGGGCCAAGGCCCAGTGTGATGCAACAGGGCTGCCTGGCGGGGCCGGGAGTGTAGCGGGGCTGCCTGGCAAGGCCAGGAGCTTGGCGTGCCATAGCGGGGCTGCCCGGTCGGGGCAGAAGCCTGCACAGGGAATTGGGCTGCATCAGGGCTGCCCAGCATAGCAGGGGAGGAGGTAGGGGGACTGGCAGGGCAGCGAGGCTGGTGGCAAGGGGGAGTTGTCCAGAAGGCTGGCAGCTGGTCCAGAGTTGGGTGGAGCCAGTAGCAGGGGAGCCAGATATGACCTCCCCTGGTCTGGCAAAATCCCTCATCCGGGACTGGTCAGGTCCCGAGGGTGCTGGACCAGGGAGGTCCGACCTGTAGTAAAATTGGGAACACACTTTGTAGCGCCATATACCAAAAGCAAAGGAAAATGTGTCTCTCTCGCCAGCAGAAATTGGTCAGGTAAAAGACAATTACCTCACCCCCCGTGCGTCTCAAACTTCCAAAAGGCAGAATCAGATTCTGGCTTTCACTCACTGACACACGATGAAAGAAAAACCCGGCAGCGCTGGAAATATAATCCGTGATAGGATGGCGATAGCTTAACAGATGAAAAATGCTTAGTCTGCTGGAACAAAATACTAGTTCATGAGTTTGTGAGCATGGGTGAGTTCATGTGTTTGCCTGAGTTTGGAACGACCTTTCCAGTACAAAGGGCACTTGCTTGTGATTCATTCATTCATGAACATGCCTGCCTTCTGTGTACACATCCCCTCTTTAATACGGCTCCACTGGTTGCATCGCCTTTACTTGGAGCTCTGGACATTCAGGGCGCGCTATGGTCCTGTAAAACACCTCCTGTCATTCCCCTCTTCCTTTTCTTACAGGCTTCTCTCTTTTATAATCAGAAATTGAACATCTGCCTGCTATTTTGGGTTGGAAGTGTTGTCCTTCCCGAACCCTACTTTCAAATGCATAGATAAGAGGCTTTCTGGCTGCGTTCAGATAAGCCCTCCATATTTGTAATGCTTATCCAACCCATCTGAGGTATGCTTTCCCATATCCCATGTCCTCATCTCCCATCTCCCTCAACCTTTCTCTCGTGTAGGTCCCCAACGTTCTTTGCATGTATCCGTGCTTCATGGGGAAGTGTAACTCAAGGAAATACTGCCCTGTAGTGCTTGTGTCCTTTTCAGGGAAGCATACGTATTTCTGAGACAAGCTCCCTTTTTTTCATGTGGTGCAGTGATAGGGCATTCAAATCTTTTGGCATAATATATACCCAAGTGCTGGACCGAGTGTCCAGTTTCATATGGCTCCGTGTTGCTTTGAGCACTCAGCTGGGGGAACCCAGGATCTTGTTTAAGGCATGCATGCTATATAACTAGGCCCACTGTGGGAGAACAAATATTTCCCCCTCAGCTTTTTGGTTCATTACACTCTGCCTACCAGCGAGTGACATTACATTTGGGGAATAATGGTAAGGAGTCGCAGGAAATACATGCCACTCACCACAGGTTGGTGAGAATTAGGAAACCACATGGAGTCCCTTTCAGCGGCTGACGTTGCGGTCTTTGTGGAGAAATATTCTTATTGTTACATGCAGCAGCATCTTGGAGCCTTGGGCATGAACGAGGTGCTGTACGAGTACAGAACTAAAAGAAGGTCCTAGCCCAAAGAGCTTACAAGCTTTCTGCATTCACACTTTCTTTTTGCAATGTGTTGGTAGCAACCACGTTTCCCCCCCTTTTGTCCAATCTGTATAAACTATACCCAACATCACACACGGCTCTAGGAATCTTAATGGGTGTATAAAATCTGTCTAACGGTGCAGTACTGGAGACCATTGGAAGAATAAATACAGCTGTTCCTAATTTACTTGCTAAATAACATTCCCCCATACAGTCTTAGTGCATCTGAGCTCTGTTTATTCACTGTACAAATTGGTTTAGAAAGATTGGATTTTTATCCGTGAACATCTGTAATACACATCTGTAATTCACCACACACATTGTTGAAACATTATTTCCATTGAGGATCATCTAAATGCACAGATAAAGCAATGGAAGAATAATGCTTGCTCAGAACTTATTAGAGTTTGATTTAAGGATATCTATTTTGCATATGTGTGATGTTGACCCCCCCCGCCCCATCATTTTGGGAGAATGTTAAAAGGTAAAGTGATGCAAATAGAAAAAAATGCTGAAATAAATATGGACAATATTTGTCAAAATTAAACAAAAATAAAAAGAATTCTGTCAAGCCGATGTATAAGGAATTTTTCTGGTTGCCTCCTGCAATGCTTTCAGTCCTCCAGTAGGAGCAGGTAGTATTTGAGGTATGATGCAATCTGTTCGACGTGATCACAGTTCACCTCTGTAGTAAGAGCACTTCGGGGGGAGGGGGGAAGAAGGCGGGGCCACATTGAGGACTTTTAATGCCTGAAAGAATGGGAAGGCACTAAGGAGTGCTGTGCAGTTGATCCAACACGCTGACTGCCCCTCTATTTACTGTCATTTGCAAAAGGCCGTGATAATATCTCAGTCTAAAAAAATACAAGTAGGATCTATCTTTTTTTTTTTTTTTTTTACTTTAGTTACCAATCCACCTCTTCAAGATGACAAGAATTTTGACAGCCTGCAAAGTGGTGAAGACTTTGAAAGACGGATTTGGGTTTTGCAGTGGGACGGCACATCAGCACTGGCGTTTGTCAAGGGCTGGCACCAGATTTTTAAGCGTCAAGGTAATAAGAACTGAGCTCTTGCTAGTCTTATGTTTGGTGCAAACAAACCGCATGGTGCAGATAAAGTGACTTACACTGAGCCAACCTAGGCTTCTCAGCCTTGCTCTGAGCATGCTTGGCTACATCACTTTATTGACTGGGAGTCAGAGCTGGAAATTATAGAGTGAATTGCACTGAAAGGTGAAAGTTCACTATGCCTGTTAAATATTATAGAGCTATTTTCCTTTCAAATGCCTTAGCTCTCCAGAGGGCTGATCGTGAAAGGAGCTGATCTTCTTATTTTAAGAGGAAAATACTTAAATGCCCGTTGAATTTAGCTAACTTTAAGCATGCGAGTTAGCTCATTAATGGGGTTGAACTGAGGGCTTGGCCCTGAGACTCTTAATACATGGGAGACAGAGAGTCCTGTGCCTCACACTGGAACCCTTTATTTTCGTGGCTGAAATCTTCAATGCTGTCTTCAACTTCATTCACCCATTCCTTGCTCCAGCTTCACCAGTGCAACTTAGCTGATTTCAGTGGAGTGACACTGGTGTAAAGCTAGTGCAGTGATGAACTGAGTGTAAGTGCTGTAGCATTTGCAACAAAAGTTTCGTCATCAGACAGATTCACACTAGAATAAGCCCATGTAATAGCCTATATAACCTGTAGCCACAGCAGTACAGTGCTAGTAACAAGCTCCAGAATCATAACTGTTGTGAGTGTTACAGGAAAAGGGGTAGAGAAACCAGATTATGGAATCCAATGGGAATTATCTAACTAGGTATACTTTGCAGGCCATTGAATGACAACAGGGAGCAGCTCTCTGAGGGTATGTCTACACTGTGTGGCTGTTTCGGGATTCCAGAGTAATCCCGAAATAGCTACCCTGCATCTTAACAAGCTGCCCATTATTTTGAAATATTTTTCGAAATAATGGGCACACTGTTTCAGCTTCCCTGAAACAGTCCATGAGGGTTAAGAGATATCTCAAAATAGGGTGTTATTTTGAAATGTGGCATTGTGTAGATGCACCATATTTCAAAATAAGCTATTTTGAAATAAAATCGACATAAGAGATGCCATTTGCCTAGTGCAAATGGCATCTCTTATTTTGAGTTTAGGGTGCTGTGTAGACGCTGTAAATGGAAGGAGGAAGAAGACATCTCTGCCTCTAATCTAGGAGCCATCAACTCCTGCTGTGTCCCTCCTGGCATCTAGGACTCTGGGCTTTGAGAAAAAGAAATGCCTGAATAATGGAAGTTTGCAAATACGTTAAAATTCTAGACCTGGGACACTTGCATTGTTGGTGTGTTTCTGGTGGAGCCAACCCAAGGGGCATGAATTATCCCATGTCTTCTCCTGCCTTAAAATCCAGTGCCGCTTCAGATGCAGCCTCTGCTCAGGTTAGGAGACAGGGAATCTTCCCCTTGTGATGGCAGCTGTAGCGCTGCTTGGTAAATTAAACACCTGCCACCCTTCCAGCTCTAGTCAACCCAACCATCTGAAGAAGAGTCATATTTCAATAAAAATCATGGGTGTGGAACAAAGGATACAGCCCTCCCCACTGTAAATACTGCAGGCCACAGGCATTCCGTTTGATTCAATGAGGCTTTCTTGGCACCACAAACAAGAGCATACTTAAGTGTTAAAAAAGCAAGACAGAGCCCTCAAATGGGTGTGAGATGATCTGCTTGGGACAGGGCCCTGTGTGGCAGGGCTGGTGGCAGGTTGCTGCGGGTCACAGTGTCATTTCTGCTCTCTCTCCTTTCCCCCATGGTCAGACAGAGTATTTCCCAACTGCTTGTTGATGTGAAGTCTCTTACGATTCCTGATCACTTGCGGAAACCGCTGTCTCATCCTTCTTTGTAGCATGGGACAGTGTCTCTCTCTGTCGGACTCTCCTCTGTCCTGTTGGCTGCATGGTGTCTCTTCTCTAGATTTGGACTGTGCCTTGTGCCACCCCATTTCTATTCCTACCAGGTTATTGGCCCTGATTCTTCATTTGGCCCATATCTCCCTTTGGGTTGTGTGTTTCAATGCGGTGGATGATTTGCTAATACGATAATTATGTAATGGGCTCTGGACCATTTTAGATTGTTAATGATTTGATTTAGTTTTTCTGGTGACTAGGATATTGGTGGTTAGTGTTCTGGTCTGGCATCTTGTACTTTTATTAAAGGACAGATCTATAAGGGGGCATGCACATATACTGTAACTCATCAACAGAACTGGTTGACCCTCTCTAGTTCAGTACCATGGAGACCTGATGGGTGCTGAACCAGAGAATTTGCTGAACCACAGGAGGTCAATATAATCTAGCAGCATTACAAACACTTCTACTGCTTACTGGGCTCTTAGAAGACATGTGGGGTAAATTAGAGCTAAATAACAGCACAGAACACTGAGAGCCAAAACTGGTGGTTGTAACTTTATTGGACTGTGGGAAACTTGGCCACACTCATGATAAGAGGACATTCGGTTAACTAAAATCATGCTGGACCATGGATGTTGCTGGACCACAGAATGCCGGACTAGAGGTTCAACCTGTACTGTGTATGGACAAGACCCTGCACAGTCACTTTATAGGAGTCTGCTAGGCTGGGTGGAACATCCAGTTAAAAAGGTTAGAAGACAGAGAAAACTGTCCAGCTCTTTTGGTCTTCTTCTAATGTCCTGTGTGTAGCACCTAACTCTAGGTGCATAAAGGTTACAGAGTGATTTCCTAACTCTGTTAGTTCCGTGTCCATAATACAGTCAGACCACGAGACATTGGTTCATCTGCTATATTATTTAGTTGTCTTTTTAATGATAGCTTTTGGAATACTGAAGAAGGTGTTACCTTACAGCCATTAAAGGTGGCTGGAAGTGGACACAAGCAAATAATGTGCATGTTATTTTTGTATTGCTAATTTCAAAATATATGCTCTGCCCAGTGAATGGTTGAACTTAGGAAGATGAATGTGGAAATAACATGACAGCAAAGACATGTAAACACATCGCTGGCTGGGCCATCTGCAGGGGTGAACATGGGGTCTAAAAACATGAGCTAAAAAGCCATGCCCATTAACCTGAAGTCAGTAGTAGGCTTATAAATCTCGGGACACAGTTTATCCACTTGTGGGAGGAGAAAGAGCTACATGATGTTTGCTTGACTGTACTCCTGGGGGAACACTGTCTGCACACATGATTCATGTCCTCTGCAGATGTCTTTGCTTCCCTGCAGAAGAATGATTTTCTGGCAGGGAAGCAAAGGGAAGCGACAAGAGTGGTCATGTGCGTGGGTGTGTCATTTCGGACATCTGTAGCAGGCAGTGAAGAGGTAAACCACTGCATGGCGTAGGGGAGGGAGAGGACAGGGTGGAAATGACCCAGCTGGTGTCTCCTAGCCTGCACCCAGTTCAGCTGCTGATCGTGGCTGGTCTGGGGAGGATGGAACTTCCTCTTCCCTAATAAGAAGCAGTTGGGTCACACCAACCACCAGAAATCTCCCCTGGCTGTAGGAAGATACACCCCATGCCCCTTGCACCCAGCCCTCATTGCTCATTAGACATGGGGGTGGGGATTCCTGAATGGGGAGCTGATCCTCCCGTCCACCCCAGGCATCTGGACCCCATACCCACACCTCCATCCCATTGCATCCAGAATCTCCCAGCTCAATCCCCCCACATTTGAACCCCAGTGAGTCCCATCCCCCCTGCACCTAGACAGCCCTCATGAGCCTCATGCACCCAGACCCCCACACCACTGGGCCCCAGCCAGCTGCACTGGGTTCCCACCTCACCAAGCCCCACTGCCCCCACACCTGGGTGCCCCACTGAGCTGCCTGCACCCATATTACCAGAGACCTGGATCCCCACACACTAAGCCCCTCCACCCTTGGATCTTGCTGGGCTGAGCCTGCCTGCACACACAGCCCTGCCCTGGGGGGTTTCTGGGGCAGGCCTGGCCCTTGTGCTGTGTCAGGATCTGGTGTAGCCTCCCCACTAGGGATGTTAAAGACTAGTTGACTAGTCGACTACCTGATAAGCAAATGCTTATTGGATAGTCAGTTGACTAGTTGACTCCCCCCACTTGCTGCCTCTATCAGAACACCGAGGCAACATTCAAAGGGGCAGTGCCGCACAGCTGATCCCGAGATCAGCTGTGCGGCCTGCGCCTGGAGCCCGGGGTCAGCTGGGGACTCCCTAGCTGATTCTGGGTTCCGCAGAAATGCTGCGCTGAAGCCTAAGTTGAGCTGGCGAGTCCCCCGCTGACGCCTGCTCCACGTGGCATTTCAAAGTGGCAGCGCAGCCTGGAGCCCGGGGTCAGTGGGGGACTCGCCAGCTGACCTTAGGCTTCACCGCTGGGGATTCTTGTGCATTTCAAAGGAGGGCTGTGGAAGTGCCTATGGACTAGTTGAATAGTCAATGGAAATCCCATCGACTACTCGACTAGTCAATTAACTGCTAGTTAACATCTTTACTCCACACTGAGTCTGTGTCCTGGGCACTAGGCTGTGGCTGCAGGGGGGAAGTCAGCGATGGATCACCCTTCTTGGCAGCCCTGAATAGCAGAGGAATGCCTATTGGTTAATTTTGCTAAGCAATTTGAAGGAGAGAAGAAAAAATAAAGAGAAACCTGGAACTATGGAAAATTCTGATCAAGTAGAAAGCATCATGGCAGGTGCATTAAAGTTAGCTCTGGGGTAGTGACATGACAGGTCTCAGTAGTATTCCCTGGACTACAAACGCAATGCTGCTAAAATCGGGAATGTGACTGGAAGAAACTTTGACGTCGCAGGCACCTTACTGCAAATACACATCAGTTGACAACCATGGTTTTCCTCGACTATGTGGTTTGGAAGTGCCTCATGGAATGGCGTGCTGGTGTAGTTGACGCCAGTATGTGCCATTGCAAGTATACAGGAAATCTACCAATACAGTAACAAGCCATCCTGAACGTTGCAGTTCTGTTCCTGAAAAATGCTACTTGAAGCAAAAGAATGTTAAGTGAATCTAGTTTCCCCCAAGAGAAGTAATGTAAATGGAGGAGGGGTGGGGGGGGAGGGGCGGGGACGGGGGAATTAGGTTCCAGGCATTTTTTTTTGTCAGACCAAAGACACTATATGTCTAGACAGAATAAGTTTTAAAACAATTTAATAGTGTAGACAGCAATGGTGGGTGCGAAGCTTGGTTGAGGTAGGGGCACAGCGAAGTAGATTGTGGGTGGTGTGGAGTAAGGCCCTGTGCCCCATCTCCACTCGCGGGCAGGCGAGAGGGTGAGCCAGACAACCTTAGAACCGGACATCGTGCAACGCAGAACAAGTATGTTCTTGAATAGACCAGCAACCTAAGTGAAACTGTGTTAACCAGGATGATCTTAAGTGAAGAGTTACTATAATAATTAATAAATCCTGAAGGGTCTTAAGGTACTTCACAAGCTATCCCCAGACAGCACTGGTCACTGCGGTCACTGTTGGGGAAAGGGATGCTAGCTAAACAGCAGCCAGTGCACTTAACAGCTGTGGCTGAAGGTGAAATTTTAGTGCAGGCTACCAAAGAAACTTCTTATTCAGAAAAATGCCACATGGAATGGAAAGGATTTAGGGCTGCCACCTGCCTATTGGCTGGTAGCTGGACCCTCCAGATCTCACACCCTGTCCTGCCTCTTCCCCCCAGATTAGAAAGAAAAAAGAAAAAAAAAGGACATCAGGTCTTGTCAAATGGTACCAGGACACACAAGCCACATCCTGGACTGTTCAGGGGTGGCAACTCTAAAACGACCCAGTTTTTAAATAGAAATCTCCCCCACAGCAAATCTGATAGACCCGGGGGGCCTTTCTATGGCCTGGAAGGGGACCGCTACACAGAGAAAACAAATAAAAAGTTCCCACAGCCATACATCTGAGTCTGGGTCAGCTAACTTGGGCTCACACAATGACTCTAAAAACAGCAGCATGGAGATTTCTGCTTTCGCTGTAGCCTGGGCTCTGAAACCTGGGAAGTGCGGAGGGTCTCAGAGCCTGGATTCTAGCCCAAGCTGGAATGTCTACACTGCTGTCCTAGGCCCTGAAGCACAGCAATCCCAGAATGAGACCCGTTCTCATAGTTGAGAAGTGAGCTGCGATAGCCCTGGGGAAGCTTGCCATGCCAGTCAGTTGGGAATCAATCTGGAATTGGAAAATCTACAGGGGTGGTGGTGGGGGGCTGCTGTGATCCAAGTACCCAGGACAATCAATGCCCTCCTGCTAAGCAGGGTAGTGACTCTGCTAAGCGCTCAAGGCATAATGGATGGCTTTGCTGGGATGGGGTTCCCTAACTGGGGTGAGGCGATAGCTGGAGCACTCATCCCTCTCTTGCCAATGAGTACGTAACCCACGGGGGTACTTCTCCACTATTTAAAGGGACGCCGGTGCTGTTTACTGACAAGCTTAGACATTGATGAAAGCAGTATTCCCATTGTGGTTGCTGCTTGCTGTGACAGCAACGGGGAACTGTTTCTGGCAGGATGGGAGGGTGCAGGCAGATGGCCTGGAAGCCAGTTATGAACAGCCAGCCACAAGGGCTATGAGACGAGCATAGAGAGAAGTCCCCTTCCAGGCCATAAAAAGGCCCCCTGGGTCTATCAGATTTGCTGTGGAGGAGATTTCTATTTAAAAACTGGGTCATTTTAGAGTTGCCACCCCCAAACAGTTCAGGATGTGGCTTATGTGTCCTGGTACCATTTGACAAGACCGGACAATGATGTGACAGTTATATATGCTGTCCCCTGTTGTACGTGTACCGCCCTGTGAACCAGCCACTCCCACCCCAGCTGGCATAGTGAACGGAGATCCAATTGTTCTGAAATCATTCATTTTTATTTAGAATCATAGAATCATAAAAGATGTGGATTGGAAAAGACCTCCGGAGTCATCCAGTCCAGTGGCTCCCAACCTTTTCGAGCATACAGACCCCTTCTCAATCTATTAAAATTTCACAGATCCCTTCCCTGGGGGAGAAAAAAAAAAAAGAAAAGGAAAAGGAAAGTGAGGAAAGAAAGAGAAAAGAAAAAGAAAAGAAAAAAAAAAGAAAAGAGAAAAAGGATTGGACCCACTTTGGTGGGCCCGATCCTTATTTTAAAACCTTCCATGGTCCCCCTGCAGTACCGTCATGGACCACCAGGGTTCTGCGGCCCGCTGTTCTAGTCCAATCCCCTGCTCAAAGTAGGAACAATCCCAACTAAATCTTCCCAGCCAGGGCTTTGGCAAGCCTAGTCTTAAAAACTTCTAAGGATGGAGAGTCCACCACCTCCCTAGGGAACCCATTCCAGTGCTTCACCACCCTCCTAGTGAAATAGTTTTTCCTAATATCCAACCTGGACCTCTCCCACTGCAATGTGAGACCATTGCTCCTCGTTCCTTCATCTGCCATCACTGGGAATAGCCTGGCTCCATCTTCTTAGGAACCCCCCTTCAGGTAGTTGAAGGCTGCTATCAAATCCCCCACTCGCTCTTCTTTTCTGCAGACTAAATAAGCTAAATCCCTCAGCCTCTCCTTGTCAGTCTTGTCCTCCAGCCCTCTAATCATTTTTGTTGACTTCTGCTGGACTCTCCAGTTTGTCCACATCCTTTCTGTAGTGTGTGTGTGGGTAACTGGATGCATTATTTCAGATGTGGCCTTATCAGTGCTGAATGCAGGGGAATCATCACTTCCCTCAATCTGCTGGCAATGCTCCGACTAATGCACCCAGTATGCTATTAGCCCTGGCAACAAGGACACACTGCTGACTCATATCCAGCTTTTTTATCTCTAGTTATCTCCAGGTCTTTGTCTGCACAACTTCTGTCTAGCAGTTGTTTCCAGTATCTAGCGGTACATGGGATTCTTCTGCCCCAAGTGCAGGACTCTGCACTTGTCCTTGTTCAACCTCATCAGATTTCTTTTGGCCCAGTCCTCCAATTTGTCTAGGTCTCTTTGCACCCTATTCCTACCCTCCAGCATATCTACATTTAAAAGGCAGAGCCACAGTGCAGGTGGCTCCGGAGCCGGCGTGAGCCAGGATTGCTCATTCCCAGCTGGAGTCGGCTCCTGGAGCCATCCCCGGTGCGGCTCTGTACAACGGCGCTTATCGACTAATCGTATAGTCGATACAAATTGTATGGATGATACGATTAGCCAGATAATTGCATTTCAACATCCTTATTGACAACCATGACTTGCCCTGGGTGAATCCATGTTGACTGTTCCCGATCATCTTCCTCCCCTCCAAGTGCTTCAAAATGGATTCCTTGAGGACCTGCTCCATGATTTTTCCAGGAGGTGAGGCTGACCGGTCTGTAGTTCCCTGGATCCTCCTTCCTCCCTTTTTTGGAAACATTTGCTGTTTTCCAATCATCTGGGACCTCTCCCGATGGTCAAGAGTTTTCAGATATAATGGCCAGTGGTTTTGTCGTCACATCAGCCAACCCTCTCAGCGCCCCAAATGCATTAGATTTGGCCCCATGGACTCGCGCATGTTCAGTTTTTCTACATATTCCTTATCCTGCTCTTTCACGACTGAGGGCTGCCCACCTCCTTCCCATACTGTGCTGTATGGTGCAACAGTCTGGGAGCTGACTTTGTCTGTGAAGATGGAGACAAGAAAAGCCTTGAGTACTTCAGCTCTTCCCACATCGTCTGTCACTAGGTTGCCTTCTCTATTAAGTAAACATCCCCCCACTTTCCTTGGCCTTCTTGCTGCCAAGGGTGCATCTACATAGCACAGTTATTTCAAAATAATAGACGTTATTCCGAAATAACAATGCGAGCGTCTACACAGCAATTCTGTTATTGTGAAAAAAATTCAAAATAACAGATGGCTTATTCCAACTTCTGTAAACCTCATTCCATGAGGAATAACGCCTCTTCCAGAATAGCTGTTTTGGAATAGCCATAGTGTGGACACTCCACTGCTGCTATTTTGAAATAGCTCCTCCCTAGGGCCATTCAAAATAGTTACTCCTCAGTGCCTCCTGGGGCTTTAAATCCAGGTAGCACGTCCACATTAGGGAAACCTGTCTTGGACTAATTTTGAGGCTTCCCTGTGGTGTAGACAGGCTATTTGAAATAAGCTATTTCAGAGTATTTCTTCCGAAATAGCTTATTCCAAATAAGTGTGCAGTGTAGACGTATCCTAACATACCTTCTTGTTATCTTTCGCATCTCTTGCTAGCTGCAATTCCAATTGCACTTTGGCTTTCCAGATTACACCCCTGCATTCTAAAGCAATATATTTATATTCTTCCCTAGTCATCTGTCCACTTCCTGTCAGCTTTCCTTTTGTGTTTAAGCTTGCTGAAGATTTCTCTGTTAAGCCAACCTGGTCACCTGACATATTTGCTGTTCTTTCTGCACATCGGGATGGTTTGTTCCTGTGCCCTCAATAAGGCTTCTTTAAAATACAGCCAGCTCTCCTAGATTCCTTTCCCCCTCATATTAGCCTCCCAGGGGATCCTGCCCATCCGTTCTCCTAAAGAGTCTGAGTCTGCTTTTCTGAAGTCCAGGGTCCATATTCTGCCATTCTCCTTCCTTCAGGATCTTAAACTCAACTATCTCATGGTCACTGCTGCCCAGGTTACCATCTACCTCTGCTTTCCCTACCAATTCTTCCTGGTTTGTGAGCAGCAGGTCAAGAGGAGCATGACCCCTACTTGGTTCCTCCAGCATTTGCACCAGGAAGTTGTCCTCCACATTCTCCAAAAACTTCCTGAGTTGTCCGTGCACCGCTGTGTTGCTCTCCCAGCAGAGTGAAGGCACCCATGAGAACCAGGGGCCTGTGCTCTGGATACATCTGTTAGTTGTCCGAAGAAAGCCTCGTCTACCTCATCCTCCTGGTCTGGTGGTCTCCAGCAGATGTCCACCACTCAAGTTGCTTTCACCTCTAATCTAGACTAGATCCTCAACGGGCTTTTCTCCAGTTTCATACTGGAGCTCTGAGCAATCATACTGCTCTCTTACCAACAGTGCAACTCCTCCTCCTTTTCTCCCTCTCATGTCCTTATTGAACCGTTTATACCCATCCATGACAGCGCTCCAGTCAGGCAAGTTACCCCACCAAGTCTCTGTTATTCCATTCACATCACAGTTCCTTGGCTATAGAACAGGCAACATGGAGAACACAGACAACACTGACTGGAAAAGGAGTCGCGGGCGTAACCAGGGTCTGGTTGTTCAGGGGGAGAGGCACGAAGACACTGCAGTTTCCCTGGGTAGCAATCAAAGCTGTGGAAACGATAGCACTGGTCTACAATTTTTTAGAAGTCGTCTGCTTCAGAGATAAAATGTGCTATTTATTATGTATTTTGATGTGCTGAATTCAAATATGACAATTAAAACAACTGATTGGCTACTGTTTCCAAGATATTTAAGTTTTTACATTTTACGTCTATGTATATTGTGTAGATAGTAGAATTTTAATCATAAATTGTAAACCTAGGTCTTTTCATGTGTTTATGGTTGCTTTACATGATAATATTTCACCTGTCCTGTTTATGTAACACTTTAAAAATCATCAAAAGGGTTATATAAATAAAATTTATTATGAAACAAAAGGCAAAAAGCTATTATGTACATAGTTTAGTCATTCAGTTCACCTTGTGTTATGTATGAGGTGTGGTTCAGAGGAGGAGGATGGGAGAAAATGTGGGTCCTGTGACATTGATGGTTCAGGACCAGAAGTTTCATCCTCTTCCTCTTCCTCGTCTGACTCAAGTGAGAATGATTCTGGTGCATCAGGAAGCGGCAGTCCTTCTCCGTGGGGTACTGGGCGTATAGCTGATGGAATGTTTGGATAATGCACAGTCCACTTTTTCTTCTTTGACACACCTTTCCCAACTGGGGGCACCATGCAGAAGTAACAATTGCTGGTATGATCTGTTGGCTCTCTCCAAATCATTGGCACTGCAAAAGGCATAGATTTCCTTTTCCTGTTCAACCACTGGCGAAGATTTGTTGCACAAGTGTTGCAGCATATGTGTGGGGCCCACCTCTTGTCCTGATCACCAATTTTGCAGCCAAAATAAAGGTGATAAGCTTTCTTAACCATAGCGGTTATACTGCGCTTTTGTGATGCAAAAGTCACTTCACCACAAACATAGCAGAAGTTATCTGCACTGTTCACACAAGTACGAGGCATCTCTGCTCACTTTGGCTAAACAGAAATGTGTCCCTTTGCAAAATCAAACACTGACAAACGAGAGAGCACGACACTGTATGATTTCTAGAGCTGATACAGGGCAATTTGTTCAGCAGAGTGATATAAGCTTCGTTATGATTGCATCATCCATGACTTCTAGGAATAACATGATGCAATTCATATCATGTATGACGCAATACCAGCTTCAGATTGCATCATTCATTGTTTTGCCTAAAAAGCAAGTACTGTCCAAACCCAGTCATAGATTTATTCATAGATCCAGTCAAAGATGTATTTTAGTCATTTCTGGTTTAAATTGAGATCCCTTCTCTTTATAACTCACTTATCCTCCGCCATTCCCAAGTCAAGGGTCATATATACTGACCCAATAGCATATCTTGAAAACTAGAGCCAATCAACAATTTTAAGCATCATTTTCGTTCTCAGTGACCCAGAATTAGTAAAGTTTGACTACATTTATTTCAGAAGCATTTTGGCTGTAGAGCAGTGTAGCCTTCTGCTCCATAAGCCGCCCTCGGAGTTGAGTGAATGGCTTGCCAGACCTTCTTGCCTGCCCTCTTCCCCGCGCATTCTTGGACATCTGGGAGAGGGGGATGCAGAACACCAGGAGGGCAGGTAGTTTATCAAGGGGGGGGACTCTGTAGTCTAGCTACTTTTCCTGCACCTCTCTCAGGTGCCTCCTCAGCACTGTTTGCTCCCCCAGGAGCCTCCACATCTCATCCTATGTGTTTCACTCATGCAGCCTGGGTTCTCCTGTTCGGTCCTCTAGCAGGGTGTGCCTCCATGCCTCGAGTTGTGCCCTATCCATGCATGCGCGTGTTACACATTTTGTCCCATCTACGTTTTCTTCACCTTCCAATCTGTGAAAGTCTAACTGCTGGAGCAGGGGCAGAGACACCACAGCTGCCTTGGAGATAAAAGGCCCGGGCAGACTTTACAGAAGCTACATTGTACAAACCAGCAGGGTACCTCTTTTCCAGTGAATGGAGCACGTTAGAGCAGGAAGCACCTGTGTTTAGGACCAGGATGAATTTTTCATTCTCAAGGGAGCACCGACCAGTACGGTCCCGCACACGGCAGAGCGCTGGGCAGCAGAACTTGGTTTGTAGGCAGGTGTGGTCAGCGACTTGCTAGGAGGGGATCATTAGCTTCTGAAAACATGAGGTAAAAGGTGCTTGCAAACTGCAGTCCTCATTGTGTGCGTGCTCATGTTTGCCAAGGGGGCTGGCGGCTTTGGTGTGGAGAGTCACAGACGCGCACAGCCCAGAGGAGATCACCCCCATCCCGTTCTTGCACAGCATGGCTGTTCTCGGGGTGATCCTTTCAAGCCCATCGCAAACAGGCTAGCACGCCTGGGTCATAATGTGTCGGGGATGCGCAAACAGAGGTGGATTTCCTCTGTGCTATCAATGACAAAACAAGCCCCCATTCTCACCCAGGCTACCATGTGTGATATCCGTCATCTCCAAATCACAGAGCACGAGAGGGACCAGATGTTGCCCGAATGTGGCCAGAGACCTCACGCTGCTCTGCTTTGTGCTGCTTTGATGCCAGATCAGAGTCTGGTGGCTTGGCGTGGGAAGGCGTCCTACCATGAAGGATGGCATCTGGCAGCCCTCCCCAGAAAGCTTGTGAGAAGGACAGCAGAGGACCTTGATGAGAGCTTTGTAGAGATGGGCAGAGAGGACTCCTGGCTGCCACTCTATCCCCATTGTTCAGGGCAGATCTAGGACTAATCCCAATTACATTTAACCCCTGTAGCTTGATCACAAATTTGAACTCACCAGAGGTGGCCTCCCTGCCATCAGAGTCTGGCAAGAATGGGTGCCAAGGAGGGAATTGGCTCCAGAGTTAGGAAAAGCTCCTGGCTGTTGGAGAGAACGGATTCTCCACTTGCCTGCTGAACATTCTCCTCCTCCTCCTCCTCTTCCTCATCTATGATGTCCTCCTTGAGGTT
This sequence comes from Pelochelys cantorii, assembly GCA_032595735.1. Classification (NCBI taxonomy): domain Eukaryota; kingdom Metazoa; phylum Chordata; order Testudines; family Trionychidae; genus Pelochelys; species Pelochelys cantorii. Next base: position 68,738,222 of record CM064332.1, read on the forward strand.
GCTGAGGCTGCCTGAAAAGTCGCTCGGGAGGTATCCACGCCCAGCTTCAGGACGGTGGTCGGGTCCGCGTTTCCAGAATCCCATGCAGCTGCTCATAGAAGCAGCATGTCTGTGGCTCTGACCTACAGCAGCTATTTGACCTTCTTTGATTTCTGATACACTTGACTGAGCTCCTTTATTTCCCATGGCACTGCTGGGTGTCCCTGCTGTATCCTTTTCCCACCAGGGCCCGTGCGATTTTGGCACAGAAATATCAGCATTTCTTCTGCTGGTTCAGAGTTCTGCCTGCACAGATTCTTCTCCCCTCACAGCTTTCAGATCCAGGATCTCCTCCTTGCTCAGTGCTGGAGCTCCTTTGTGACCCTGGGCATTCCTGACAGGTGCACTGCTGGGCTCAGCCTCCTGACCAAATAGGAAATGAAATTCATATGTTCCCAGGGCTTTTCTGTGTCCTTGGGACTGCAGCAGAGTTGAAATTGCTGGCCAGAGTGGTCACATTGAGGCCCCGTGTGACCCCTCCCAGAGTCCAACAACATTGATTTGAACTGCGCTGTGTCTGCATTACCCCAGTTTTGACCCTGGAAGGCCGAATTTAGTCCTACTCCTCTCATCAAGGAGGAGTTCAGAAGTTGGTTTTCAAAGCCCTTCAGGTGGGTGGAAGGCACATGGTGGTGTAGACACATTCCTTCCAAAATTGAGCTAACTCGGCTAATTTCGACCTAACCTCGTTTTATAGCCTCGTGAAACGAGGTTTACAGGAGCGGTCGACAAAGGCTTCCCTTGTCGACCGATCTGCATCTAGACTCCCGTGCTGTGCCGGATCAGCTGATTGTCGGCACAGCGCGGCGGCCATTTTTATTTTAATGAAGCGGGGATTATTTAAATCCCTGCTTCATTGACTATGTCGGGTAAACTAGTTTACTTGGCTCTGTCGACAGAGCCATGTAGTCTAGACATACCCTTTGAGTCCCAACTGTGGTATTTTGCCAGGACTGCACTCAGCGCTCCACTGCCAGATGGGGACTGCCAATTTCTTACTCAGCTCCGGGGACGGGCATAGTGCCTAGTGGTTAATGCTCGGAATGAGGAATCATTGGCATAACTCTTCCCAGAGCTTCCAATGGCTTGTGGGACTGTGGGCACCTCAAATAACCTCTCTGTCCTCATTGGCCCAGCTGTAAAATAAATCGTTATTCCACCAAGCATTACAGCGCTCACCTTCGCTACCTGTGACTGCACGCTTACCGCAGAGATCTAGCTGAAGCAAAGGTGAAAGCTGAAATTATGTCAGCTGCCACTGATAAGAACAGCAAGCAAATGGTCTGGTAGCACTTTATAGACTAACAAAACATGTATGCTTGCTTTCTCATGGGGATTGCTGTACGTATCTGCCCCACAAGAATGTTGTGGATTAATTAATGCCATAAATAGCTTTGAAATCCTCCTCTGAGCAGGGGTGGTAATTGTGAAATGAACGTGGCTGGTCACCAGCCCATAGCCACAGCAGTCTCTTTTGGCATAATGCCTACCTCTGAAAATTAGATTGGCTGTGTGGGTGTGCAGTCATTGACTTTCTCAAGGCTGGGAATGGAATACAAATTTGGTGATATAGTTAGAGAAACACATGTACATAAGAATGGCCATACTGGGTCAGACCAAAGGTCCATCTAGCCCAGTGTCCTGTCTGCTGACAGTGGCCAGTACCAGATGCTCCAGAGGGAGGGATCACAACAGGTAATCCTCACATGATCCCCGCCCCCCCAGAGAAACAGAGGCTAGGGACACCATTCCTACCCATCCTGGCTAATAGTCATTGATGGACCTAATCTCCATGAATCTATCTAGCTCTTTTTTGAACCCTGTTAAAGTCCTAGCCTTCACCACATCCTTTGGCAAGGAGTTCCACAGATTGACTGTGCGCTGAGTGAAGAAAAACTTCCTTTTATTTGTTTTAAACCTGCTGCCTATTAATTTCATTTGGTGACCCTTAGTTCTTATATTGTGGGAACAAGTAAATAACTTTTCCTTATTCACTTTTCCCACACCAGTCATGATTTTATAGACCTCTATCGTATCCCCCCTTAGTCTCCTCTTTTCTAAGCTGAAAAGTCCAAGTCTTTTTAATCTCTATTCAAGTACAGGGCTTCTTGATAACTCATGTGCCCCCTCCTAGCACTTCGGATGGAAGAAGGCATGTCAAACTGCAGCGATTAGAGATGGCACAGCCAGAATACAATACCCAACCATTTCAGTCCTGTTCAGCTCAGATCCTGAAGCCGTAAGCCATAGAAACCTTGCCTGTACTCTGGATGGATGTTTTTTAGCTTGCGGTACCAAGTCATTTTAAACCAAGACAAAGTACCCATGATCATGATAGCTTTCCTGGGAAAGAGACCGACAAGCGACACAAACACCCCCCAGAATTGTCAGTGCTACTCTTGCAAAATGGCATTGATAGCTACAGCTTAGATCACAGTTATACTCCAACGCCTGTCGTTGGCTCAGCTCCCTTCACAGTGCCACCTTGTGGCCAGGAGTACCTTGACCACACCCTGCCTCATTTCCCCCCTTCCTCAGGGCTCTGCACACAAACTCCACCAGAGTCCAAAGGAAATTAAACAGCCTCTTCCTGGTGTCCAATTGGCTCAGTCCTCCCGTCCAGTTCTGTGTCAGTTCTGTGGCTCTCTCCTGATTATCCAAAATACTGCAGTCTTCCCAAACAGAGTGCACACTCACTCAGTCCTCCTCTCAGTTTCAGCTGAGCACAACCTCCTCCTCTCTTTCTGCCTCCCAGCACCTCACCTGGAGTTTGTCCTTCCCCTCTGCCGAGTCAGGGCCCTGAAGGACTTTTCTTAGGCCAGGTGTGCACTAAAATGTTAGGTCAACCCAGCTAGGTCACTCAAGGGTGTGAAAAACCCACCCCCCAAGTGATGCCCTTCAGCTGAGCCATCCCCAGGGGGAGAGCAAGCAAGGTTAATGGAAGGGTTTCTGTAGACTTAGCTCCTGCCTTTCAAGGGATGTCTTGACCATGAAGACGGGAGAGCACTTTCTATCCCTCGCACAAGCATCTGTGCTGACGTGTTCCAGCAGCACCCTGTAGCATTTCTAGGGAAGACGTAACCTCGCTCTCCGCAGGCATAGACACAGATTCGTAGCCTCCCTCCACCCCCGCAGCTTCCTGATGCTTTTATACTGGCATCATCGGCGCAATAATCAGGATTAGTTTGCCCCAGCCCTCCAGCTGGTGAGCCACCCCATTGCAAGGCTCCAGGGATGGATGGGACCCAAAGTGCAAAGCAGTCCCTAAGATACCCACTAACTCAGTGGTTCCCAACCTGTGGTCCATGGACCCCTGGTGGTCCATGCCAGTACTGCAGGCAGTCCATGGAAAGTTTAAGGTGGGCCCAATCCTTACTTTTCTTTTTTCTCTTTCCTTTTCCTTTCCCCCCAGGATGGGGGAGGGGTCCATGAAATCTTAATAGATTGAAAAGGGGTCCAAATGCTCAAAAAGGTTGGGAACCACTGCACTAACTCATTGAGATTAGGAAGAAACTCTTTCCCGGGATGTGTTATTCCATAAATATCTCCCGTGGGGTCTCTTGCATCTTCCTCTGAAGCATCCAGAGCCAGCCGTTGTTGGAGACTGGACAAAATGGACCAAGGTTTGATCCAGTCTGGCACTCCGTATGTCCTGAGAGCTGGACCCTGCCAGGCATTTAGCACTCTGACCCAAGTCCAGTAAGTCACTTAAGCGCATGCCTAATTTGAAGCATCGAAGCGTACGCTATGCCTGCATTTGCACGCTTTGTTGGATTGTGGCCAGCGTGCTCAGCATCTTGTCAGATCAAGCCCTGAACAAATACACAGCAGAGAAAGTAACTTGCTGCAAGTATTTATAATCCCACTTAACTGCAAGATCCAGCAGGTGGATGAAATAAACAAACAGTCTGGGTAGGTGGAGGCAAAATGCTCCATCAAGCACATTTATTTCTAGCCTAACTGTATTCAATTTCACTTTTCGCCTACTGAGCTGTTGTCAGCTGACTGTGCTCTGTAAGCATCATGGCAGCAGGGAGCATTTGGGAGGCATCTAAAGAGAGAGAAGAGAGCAGGCAATTTCTTGGGGAGAAGGGAATTTGTGCTTTGTGTCACAGATGGCATGGGAGCCATGTGCCTTGGATGTTTCATATTAACCTCAAGTCTTTCCTAACTGTAGAGTGTGCTTACTTAAAGTAAAGATGTGAGTGTCATCATGCAACTTATTTCTCTAGGCTCAGACGGCAAACTTGGTGCTAGACGATGGAACGAAGATGAAGGGCTATTCCTTTGGCTACCCGTCTTCTGCAGCCGGTGAAGTGGTCTTCAACACGGGTCTTGCTGGGTAAGGCAAACACAAGGAATACATTAAGTAGGGATGCCTTTTTATAACAGAGCATTAAACTGGAAAAAAAAAGAGAGAAAAACAGCTGAGTATTCATCATCATCATTGTGATTATTATTAGTAATTAATTCATATTATTTAATTAAATAATATATTGTTTGTATTACCATAATGTGTAGGAACCCTAGTTGTGTAGAAACAAAAGGCAGTCTCTACTTCAAAGAGCTTGCAATCTAAGCACAGATTGAACCTTTCTAGTCCGGCACCTTTGGGACCTGACAGGTTCAGAACCAGAGAATTTTCCAGACCATGTGAGGTCATTATTGTCGAGCAGCATTACCAACATGTCCACTGCTTACTGGGATGTTGGAGGACATTTAGGGGTAAATTAGAGCTAAATAACAGCATAGAACACTGAGAACCAGGACTGGTGGCCGTGAGCAAACTTTATGGGACTGCGAGAAACTTGGCCACACCCATGATAAATGGACATCTGGCTAACTGAAATCATGCCGGACCACAGATGTTGCTGGACCAGAGAGTGCCAGACTAGTGAGGTTCAACCTGTATAAGACAAGAGTCAACACATGGCTATTGACAGACTAACTGGGTGTACCAAGACACAATGAAACAATACTGATCAGCACGACAGGCAGAGTAAGGTACACTAGTAGCCTGACTCTTGACAAGTTTTGGTGTGCATCATGGGAAAGGAGAGTGTGGGGACCTGAAAGTGAAAAACAAGGTAGTTGGATATTTTTAGGGCACTTTTCTCAAGTGTGATTGGCAGCATCATGGTAGAAAGCACAAAGGTTCAGTGCTCACAGGGATTTTCTGGAATATTCTATCATGCATCCCTATTTTGCAAACTGATAACTGTGGTAAATCCCTTCACTCAGCTTTGAAATTCAGCCACTTCTGTGTTGAAACATGGTAACTACTTAATAGCACGCATACCTGTGACTTCGTTTCCCTCTAGTGGCGAGGTCTCCTGTAATGCTATATGGGTCTGCTACTGTCTCTAAGGGCCGGTCAACACTGTAGCTGAAGGTTGGCTTAAGGTATGCAATTCCAACTACATAAATAACGTACCTTAAAGTGAGCTTTGGGGCTGTCCTCACATGTACCAGCGGGGGTTTCCTCAGCATTTGATTTAGTGGGTCCTTACTAAACACACTAAATTGAATGCTGGAAGATCAACTGTCGCATCGTTACAAGTGGTGACACATGCAGGGTTCAAACATGCTGTTGAACTCTTGAGTCCCCTCACCTAAGGGGGAGCGTGAGGTACGCTAATACACTAGGACTTTTTGCCCCACTTTAATGGAGAAACTCACGAGTCTGCTATAGCCTCAGAGCTAGATTGCTCAATCAATCAAGACCGTGGCTGCTCTTTCTGCAGGATTGCCCATCTCAGATGAGAAAGTCCGTCATAGTACAAACTTGCTGGGTACAATAAGATCAGGCGTGAGGAGCAGCAGGCACGAATGGGAGGGAGAATGGAGATGTTTTTGAGGTAAAATTGAAGCTCCCGTTGTAGGCCGAGGTTTCAACGCAAATCTTCATGCACCTGCTCCAGTCTCCACAAACTCTGTTCTCCCTTGTGGAACAAACACCACAAGATGGGTTTTTAAATAGTTCCATGGGGGAGAACACTGAATTACAGCACAGGAAATCTGTTCACGAAGTTTTGCATCACAAGGCAATTATTTATGCTTTTCGACAGCACTAATTACAGACTGTGTTAATATACCTGCCAACAAACAACTGTTTAATATAGATCAGAATGATGGAGGGTAGGGGAGTTCTCTTCCCTGTGATAGATTATGGGCAATAAATCTTGTCACATCACCGAAGTCAAGCGATACCTGATGGATTAATTTCCCTTCAACACTGCAGCTCAGCAGTAGAAGCCGGAGTGAGTATTTATGAACTGGCGGGGACGCAGAGGACATGCTTGGAAGCAATGGCCTGTTTCTGCCCTGGGGGGCAGAAAGGGGGAGAAACAAAAGATGAGGTTAAAGTTTATTCTTTGGGCAGGGGCATAACCCTGCCTCTCTCAACCACCTCAGGTGTTGCAGGCCTGTTCCATTTTGAACCCCGAGCCCCATGTCCGGGTTGAAGGGGAACGTTTTCCTTACCAAGTGGTGCCCACAGCCGTACGTACGTTATGCGTGGGGTGCAGCATCGGCAGGGGCAAAGTTAGGCCGGGCAGTGGCTTGGGCCCTACAGGGAGTGCAGAGTGGCTGCCACCTCAGGGATGGAGAACTCCCACAGGACCAAACCTGGGCAGCAGGTTCCTCTGGAAGGCCGGGGCTGAGCATAGTGTAGAGCAGCGATGGGCCGTCATGAACTGTGAGAGGCCCTCCTTCACCTCAGTGGGCTGTAGAAGCCAGTGGCCCACTGAGGCTCCACCTGCGGCCCCATGACCCCCCTGGCTGCTCCCCTCCCACACATGTCTGTTGCGAACTGGGGCACTGGAGCCCTGCACTTACCTCCTCCTCCTCCCTCCCTCCCAGCACTTTCACAGCACGTGAATCACCTAATTCACGCTCCATCCCTGCTCCTCCCCCTCACTCCCAGAACTGGCACAGGGAGGAATAGGTAATCGGGGCTCCGGTGCCCCAGGGCACAAGAGGCGCATGGGGAAGGGGGCAGCCGGGGGGGGGGTCCGTGGGCTGCAGATGGAGCCCCAGTGGGCCACGCTTCAGTGGGTGAGGTGCTGAGCTGCAGCAAAGATGGGCAGTGACCAATTGCGTCCTGCTTTAGGGTGGTATGAAGTCCTGACCACGGCTGTGGAGAAGAGAATGCCGGGGGGAGGAGAGGGGAGAGAAACAGACCTTGCAGTGTTATCCCAGCACAGATGTGGCAGGGATTGTTACACATCCAAGGGTTGCTGGACAGAGGGTGGGACCACGTGGTTCTCCCTAGCTCTCAAAGTCCCAGAATAAATAAAGCCTCAAGTGTCCAAAGGAATCTCTTTGCCCCTGGATTGACTTTAATGACACTGTACCAGGATAAGGGTCTGCAGGAAGAGAGAGATATCTTTACAGGATCGGAGCCTTAAGTCCCTGCCAGGCACAGGACATCTGTCCGGGATTGGTAGCAAGTTACTAGTATGTAAGTGAGGGCACGTCTATACAGCAGGGCTAAAGTCAAATTAAGCTAGTCAACCTGAGCTACATCAATTGTGTAGCTGAAGTGGAAATAGCTTAATTCGGCATTTGGCGCTGTCTGCACAGCAGGAAGTTGAAGGAAGAGTGTTCTTCCTTTAGCTTCCCTTACTCCTTGTAAAATGAGGGTTGCCAGGAGTCAGAGTAAGAAGTCCTTCAGGTTGACATCATTTCAAAATGAAGGCTTGCAGTGTAGACGCGCACTATGTTATTTCGGAATAACGTCAGTTGTTCCAAAATAACGCTGCTGTGTAGACGTACGCTGAGTGCGCTGGTGTGGTGTTGGCACAACTCTGAGCCAGCTCTGTGTGAACTGAAGGTTACTATAATCCTGACTAGGTTCAGAATGAGCTCAGGAATTAGTCCAGGAACTGTCTGTTCTCTGACAAACTGAACGCTTGAGTTCTCGCTTAACATTACACAGCAGGAATGCTGGAGATGTTTTTGCATTTTACAACACTAGACCTGGCTCTCTGGTGATTTTGGGTCATTTCAAATATTTCGACAGTGGTTTTTAGTGACATTTTGAATTGTGGTGAATGAGATGAGTATCCACAGACATGCTGACAAACATGAACTAGTTATATAAAATAATTTGATCTCAAAAAAGCAGGAAGAATTGAAATCACTTTTGCAAAAAAAAATTCCTTTTTTTTTCTTGATGTTTGCTCCCTTTTTTGTGGTTGTTTCCCATGGATAGTTTGGCAGAAGAAGTGATTGGCAGGAATTTGCCGCAGTCTGGCAGGACTTGTTGGGCGAGCCCCGAGAGGATTGATCAGTGAAGCCTCTTTCGTTCTTGTGTCATCTGTTGCATTCCTTGCACCATTCTTTCAAGCTTTAAGAGTCATTGTGCATGAGCGGTGGCAAGCCCCTAACCCCACACCTTCAGCCCAGACCCCTCCCCCATGGGAGCAGAAACACTCCTCCCGCAGTGTGCCTACAGTAGGCATTCTGGGGGGGGAGTCTAGGTAGAATCAGGCTGGCGGTTTGGAGTTATACCTGCTGCCCCTGGTGTTGTGCTTGCTTTAAGGGCATTATGTCCCAGTGGAGAGTTGTGCCTCTATGTCACAGCCAAACCCAGTGGCTTTCTGTCCATGCTTTTTGAATACAAATAACCTGCAAAGGTTAATTACATTGGCTTTTGTCATTAATGAAGGATGTTTTCTAGAACATACAATCAAATAGGAAGGAGTCAGGTATATATGCTAGAAGATTTATCTGGCATTGCTCACGTCCTTAATTAATATTTGTTTTTCTTCATTTAAAACATTGCTTTCGGGTGGGGCTGGGGATGAGGGGGTTCAGTTTGCAGGCTGTCCTGGGGAGAGAGGTCTTTCCTAGTCCGCTTTCACTGCAGGTGAGAAGCGCCTCTCCATGGCCGCTACAGCTCCAGTGGGCATAGCTGGGAGAGGGGTGCCTGTCCTCTGGCTGGGGCAAATTCAAGTTCGTCTGCCCCCGGCACCCCAGCCTGATTGAGGACTGCAGCAAACTGTGCACTTTCCCCTCACTCCCTGAAAAAGGGGAGCAGGCCAGCAATGTTCCTGTATGAATGAGGGGGAGCTGTAATCCCCTGCCCTCCCTTAAGCGTGCCAGGTGAGGTTTGGGAGGCTCACAGCCCCTTTCATCGGCTGGGTGATTCTGTCTCTTTTCTGTATGGCTGTCTGCATCCCCCTATACGGGGTGGGGGAAGGGAGTGGGGAAGCTTCACCCCTTCCTCCCTCCATATACAACCAATCCCTGACATTGCTTGAAGTTATGATAAGAAAAAGCTGCCTACCAAAGTTGGCGTTCTTAGCTCTTACCGTTTGGGAGGAGTTCTTGAACAAACAGACGGATGGACAGACTCACTCGCTCGCTCACAGACAAACTCAACTATATAGTAGATATATAATGTAAAAATGCCTTATCAAATGTATTACATGCACCAAGTGTATCCATGTCAGGCACTTATAATTTCAGTTCGCACTGAAAATCTCATGCATATTTAACAAGAGCAGGAAATATATACCTAGGAATATTTCATGGACATTGTTTAACTGACGGATCATTTCTCTTGGTTGACAAGAGCAGTGAGTGGTCTGTATCAGCATGCAACCATTCCGGGTTTTGTAAAGAATTTTCCAGTGTTTGACAATGAATCTTCTGGGTAGTGGGGCGGACGTTCCATAAAAAATGTTTCTTGCAAATTACTGATATCTGGTAAACTGTGGGAGTTTCCAATTACGTCTCATTTAAACGACAAGAAAAAGAAGAATACATTATGGATACAGACAGGGCAAATTCATCCTGAAGTACTGTACGTGCTTATCAAAGTGTATGAAAGGGTAACTCCATCCACTGCTGAAGTGCCGCCATTTCTGGGGAGAAAGACAGCAATTATTGAACAGTTCACAGCAACAGGGTAGTCGGGAAAGTGAACAATTACTTACTCAATTGGAGTTGCAGTGGGAATTGTAGGTGGAGCGCAGTTAGCTGATTTGGGGCTAATACTAGTCGAGTACTGCCCTCGTAGATGACGTGAAACCTTAGTTTTGAGTCTCAATTCAGCAAAAATTTCATTATGTGTTTAAATCGAGCTCTCCTTGGGAGTTTCCGCTCGACGTACCATCCCCACCTTTGGGTGGCCTTGCAAACGGGAGTTCACTTCTGTCTGGTCTATGTTGCCTTTTCCGCTCCCAACCATTTGTCTGTTGTTTGTTTTTAACTCAGCTACACGGAAACCCTGACAGATCCCAGCTACCGGGGGCAAATTCTCACGATGGTCAACCCCATTGTGGGCAATGGCGGGGCACCAGACACCGCGGCTGTGGATGAAATGGGCCTCAGCAAGTTTTTAGAGTCGGACGGAATCAAGGTAATGGCAGTCACAAAACCAGGTCTGGACAAAGGAGCCCAGTGGAGAAATCTAGAAATACAAACCCCTGGTGTGGATGGGAGTGCTCTGATCTCTTCCAGGCTCCTCCCCTGGGCGGGGGGAAGTGAGATGGAACTTTCCAGAAAAACGTAGATGGTTGGGGTTTTTTTTTTCACCTTTCTTTCTGGTGCCTCAGATGGGATTTTGCCTCCCAGTGGCAAACCACCATAGAGAGCTCAGATCATGGCAAGAGAGAGCTGTCTTTCCTGAAGAGACTGGTGGGTCAACCTAGATGAGCTAATGCTCTCTTCTGGCCTTAAAAATCTGATTGTCCTCTAAAAGGGCCACTTGATCCAGAGGGGCCTGCATTCTTGCCAAGCCTCTGTCTTAGCTAGGAAAAGGAGGAGTACTGAGTAAGTGTGCTAGCCCTCCCATGCTGAATCAGCAGGGGTGCAAACACTAGTGTAATCAAAGAGAGGTGTGTTAAAATGCATCAGCTGCACTTGGTTAATGCTTTCACTTTAGGGTGTCCTGTTCTGGCTGGGGCAGCCCCCTTTTTAAGCCTGTCCTGGCCATCTCGCCTTTTTTTAGCAAAAGTGGGCATTCTGCCAAGACAAAAAGTGGGGTGCGAAGGAACTTGTGTGTGTGTGTGTAAGGGATTAAACCTTCATAGGCCAGTGCAGGGCAGACATCCCCTCACAGAGCCAATACCACAACATGTGCTTTCCTCCATCGGCTCTCCTCTGTCGGGCGGTGCTGCAGTTGCCACGGCAAGGGGATGGGATTGTATGTGGGAGGAGAGGCGGTGTGTGCCATCGCCAACGTTGCTGGGCAGAGGGTGGGAGATGCTCTGTGCTATTATGACTGGGCGGGAATTGATCTCACTATCTCCATTAAGATATGGGCCACTAAGTGTGGGCCATTCTGCCTCTATGCACGTGTGCAGGAGCGCCCCCCCTGCCCTCCACGGGGTGGGGAATGGGGTTTGCCTTGTTTCCTGTCAAAGCAAAACAGGTTTTCTTCTCTCTGCTTGGCAGGTCTCGGGGCTGCTGGTGCTGGAATACAGCAATGACTACAGTCACTGGCGGGCCGTCAAGACACTGGGGCAGTGGCTGCAAGAAGAAAAGGTGAGAGACCTCTGGGAAGCCAGAGCAGATACGCGACGTGGAATATCTGTTCTGAGGAAACTTAGGGGCTTCCTTGAGCCCCATCATGGGAAGCAGGAGAGAGAGACTCTGATCCCCAGTGAGCTACGGCTCCTCTCCTCAGAGCTTTGGTTTGTGCTGGCCAAACCCCTGCTCTCTTTAGTTTGCAGGGGGCTTTTTCTGGGTTTCCTGCTTCTGAGACAGTGAGGAGTCACAGACGAGACTAGCTAGGGAAAAGGCGTATGAAGTGGGGATTATGTGGTCCTTTGTTTTTTCATGTTAGGTTAACTTTATCCTCATCCAGCTTCTCTCCCCACCCTGCGTGCTTGCTGCTTAGTTCTGTCCTGTCCGGCTATTCCTCTCCCCTGTTCCAAACTACTCCAGGTGCAGACAAGAGTCGGAGACTGCTCCCCCCAGCATAAATTGGGAGGAAGTGAACCGAAGTTAATGGAGTCCCACTGGGGGAGGGGCAAGGCATGGCCACACCCCTGAAGTCCATGACTTGTTGTCAGTAGAGCTATATCAGTTTACACCCACTGAGAACCCAGCCCCCTGGTCCTAGGCCAAAGTGGGGCTCCCAGACTACAGACAAATGCGTGTGCCACATGAGTGTTTCATTGAACAGAGACCTGCTGCGCAGCCCGCACCTGGATATTTTAGGGCGCACTGCCATTTCTGAGGGGACACGGGAAGGGGAAGGGATGCACAAAGGAGAGAGCTGGAAAGAGACGGAGAGGTGTGTCCTGGGACTGTCTCTCTGTCCAGCAAGGAGCTCTGTCTGTCATTTCCCCCTGGCTCTTCTCTGACAGGGTTCTCTTGTGTGTTTCCTCCAGGTGCCTGCTCTGTGTGGGATCGATACAAGGATGCTGACTAAAATAATTCGGGGCAAGGTACGATTCCCCCTCCCTGGTTCCAAATATATTAAGCCCAGCCTGTGCTTTCCCCAGTGGCAGAGAGACCCACTGACAGCCATGGGGACATGTGACTCACGCTGCCCCCCCAGCCCTGCTCTGTCAAGGGGTGCCTGACAGCCAGAGTGCTGCTCCGGATGAGAGTCCCAAGGGACTCCAGTACCCCATAGCAAAGGCAGAACAGAAAGTCCCTAACTATCCTTGAGTCCTTCTCCTCCTCACTTCCCACCCAGGACAAGCTGCGCTGTGTAGGTGGTTTTGCTACAGCCTGAAAGCCCCCCAGGCCAGCAGTGTATGAGCATGTTGCGGGTATGCAGAGACGGGCAGGCTGAAACATAGCTAGAGGGAGAACTTGATGGGACTGCTTGAATGTTATTTCCTGTCAGAGCCTCTAAAGAAGGAGCCAGTTCTAATCTAAAGGGTCTTGAAGAGACAAAGCAGCTGCACTGCACAGGGCTAATTTCTAGATGAGGCCAACTACATCTTCTTTGGACGAAGCCATTTTTATGGCCATTATTCCTGTCTGGTCTCCTGGATCTGACCCCTGAAGGACATGTGCAATATTATGTTAGTGGAAGGAGGTTAATGGCGAGGTACATTTCACACTGGCGTAAAACAATTATCAAATCCGTTTTGAATAAAAATCATTGTGCCGCTGAGGCTTTTCTGCTGTAATTAGTTATCTGAAGCTGCTGCTATCTGGTTTCTTTTTCTGTTAGATGTTCGGGTTGCATGATATAGTTCCAATCTGCAGTCCCTCAACCCAGCAGTGCAAGACTTGCCTAGTATAGTATTTGCATGTAAGAATACTAAAGGAAATGCCTGGCTTTGTAGATAGAAGTCAAGGCTGTTTAATGTAGTATGTTTGTAAATGGAAATACATTTTCTACTTCCTTGATATGTATCCCTTAATGGATCAGTGCCCCTTTCATCCATGGTAAATATGCTTTCAATAACCATTTGCTTAGCGTGCACCGTACGGTAGTAATGAACATTATGTTGGACTCCAAGAGATATTGGCTTATGGTTTTTAAAAAATGCATAATGTCGCCTTTTTCCTCACTAATCTCAGTCAGGTTGAAAAACTAGCTTAATATTTCACTCGGTGTATGTTTATCAATGGGATATGAGACGAGGTTTCAGCATGATAAATGCATAAGTGAACAGCGATGCTGTAAATTGGATTGTAAAAGTAAACACGGGGCACCGTTTCATTAAGTAATCCAGTATCAAGATAAGACACTGTGTGTGTGTGTGTGTGTGTGCGCGCGCGTGCACGCGCGCACGGGGGAGTAGGTTGTAATCGGCTTTTCTGAGGCCGTGAGGCAGTGCTTAGCCATTTTCAGTGCTCCCAAGCGGTTGGTTTCTTGAAGGTCACACGGGCCTTTTGAATGTTTGCCTGACGTAAACTTAAGCACAGCAGCAAATGTGACGAGAGAAGTCACCTCAACGTTTCAGAAAGAGGGAAAATGACCAAAGTGCTTGTTAATGGCATTTCCCGTGAAATGGAGACATGTGAGACGGACTCTGCCATGTCAGTTCATACTGCGGCTGTTCCAGTCCCGTGGTGGCTACATGTGGTGTCCAGTTCTAGGTGGTAGGCGTAAAGGGAGCAGCTTCTAGCCCTTCTGGTGGCTGCCACTATAACTAACCCACAGTTCGCACACACTGGTGTCCAAGAGATTGGGGTTCCGACTTCTCCGAAGAATAGGGAAATGACTGCAATAGCTCAGCCTAGTGTGCGGCCTAGCCCAGGTCCCGCTGGGCACAGGAGTACCTTTGAAACATGCGTGTAATCCTATTGTGCACATTAGTGTAGGGACGCAGAAGGTAAAGGTGCCAGGAGTTTGAGGGAGGAATATAACACCCCCTCTCCACTCCCTTTGATTTCCTCCTCCCATTGTGGAAGGGCCAGCCATGCCTCTGCTGAGAAGAGGGGCTGCACTCTCTGGCTATGTCTACACTGCACAGAAGATCAACACTGCCGCAGTCAATCTTCCAGGGTTTGATTTAGCCGGTCTAGTATAGACCGGCTAAATCGAACTCAGAGAGCACCCCCGTCGGCACTGGTAGTCCTGCTCCTCATGAGGAGTAAGGAAAGCCAATGGGAGCAAATGATCCAGTCGACCTCCTGCTGCGTGGACAGTGTGGAAACATGATTTAAGATATGTCGTTGTGTATCCTGAGTCGACCTTCTGCTGTAGTGTAGACCAGGCCTCTGTGCCTGACCTCCAAACTCTGAAAATAGCTGCTGGCTTTGGGAGTGCTCCTAGGCCCACAAGCCTGCCATCTTGGGAGCTAAATTCTGATCTCCCCTGCATAGCTATCCACTTTGCTACCACTAGCCAGCTGACCCAGCCCCATATCCATGGATTTTATTGCTTGTTTTGCTGCCTCAAATATATAGGGTGGTTAAACTGCTTTTGATAACGGCAAAGGCTCAGAAACGTTTGAAGGTGCCTGAAGCAGTGGTAGAGGTGTTGAAGTAAAGTCTTGGAGCAGCCGTTCTACTTCCCACAGAGTTTTTCTCTCTCAGCATCTGCACCACTGTTCACAACTTCTTCTTTGCTCACATGTCTATTGCTTTATTTCCACAGGGCACCGTCCTGGGGAAGATTGAGTTTGAAGGCCAACCCGTGGAGTTTGTAGATCCAAATAAGCAGAACCTGATTGCAGACGTTTCAACCAAGGTGAGCATACTCACCTTGAGAGGGCTGTACTCTTGAGTAATAAACTCCTCCTCATTTGGCCTAGAGAGTTGCCTTTCCCCTTAGTGAACATTGTGTGTTTATCAGTAAGTCATTGTCACTTGACTGTGCAATCTGGGAGGGGGGGGTGATTTTCACACCATGAGAATCATAGAATATTAGAACTGGAAGGAATCTCGAGAGGTCATCAAGTCCAGTCCCCTGCCCTCACGGCAGGACCATCCCTTGAAAGGTCTAACTTCCTTTTTAAAAATCTCCAATGATGCATATTCTAAAACTTGCGTAGAAAAATTTTAAGCTGGTGGAAAATGTGATTTCCCTTAAAGGAATGCCAGTGAAAAGATGGAAATCCCAGAAAATCCACAGTCCTGTTCGATCACTCTGTTCCAGCACAGTTTTTCCAGTCTGGTTATAGTAGTCAGCCTTTTTGTACTGGGCAGGGATGGTGTAGGTATTACCCAGAGCTACATGCTACTGCCCTAGGTAGTGCATAGACCCTAAGTGAACACAAATTGTAACCTTCTCAGGAGAGTCTGCAAACCATGATCCAGTCTAGCAAGGTCAGACTGTTAAACCAGCACAGGCAGGTGTTGATGACATGCCTACACTACACATTTTAAGTGTGTCATAAGCAATGGTTTTGTAAGGGGTCTCTTGACTCTGATGTAGCTGTCGTGCAGACAGAGCCAGAGTTATAACCACTTGAAAATGCACAGCCGTGAAAGGGTGTAACAGGGTCGGCACCCGCCTCACGTGACTGTCCTTGTTTGCCAAGGCGGGGAGGGGGGGGAGTCCTGCACTCCCTCACTTTTAAAAAGCCTTGGGGCTACTCTGCCCTCTGGCTGAGTCTCACTCTTTTGTGCGACCACAACCAGCTTCTGGACTATGCCTCTAACAGGGGCCCTCGGGTGCGTGTCTCTCAATTCTCTGTACAAGAGAGGTGCCTCCAGGACTTCCCCTCCTGGGGACAGTGTCCCTACTCTGAGCAGTCCTTGGTTCTGCCAGACAGCCCCCTGGACCTTCTGCCTTCCAGGTCTGGGCTACAACTGAGCTACCGCTAGTCCTGCAACTTCTTATCTAGTCCCTCCTGGCTCTTAATTGGCTGACTCCTCCACAGCCACTCTAGCCTCCCAGAGGACTTCTCTATGGTCTTTTTGGCCTTAGGGCCTTAGCCCCATTACAAAGGGAAGCAGTCAGTGGCAAAGGGAGGGAGTGGGAATTTGAGGTTTGACACCACAGCAAATCATTTGCATTGCATATTATTATACGTGCCATATACATTATTGTATATGTCTGGATCCTTGATTGTAGGGGTACATACTGGGTGCACAGAAGGGATGTGAGTACAGGGAGCGTGGGTGCTGGGCTGGCCAGTGAAGAGGGGGTGATCCCCACCCCCCCCGCAGACAGATCAGGTGGAACTTACATGGGCCCTGGCTCTTGGCAGAGGCAGTGGCCTGGCTAGCTGGGCTACTCTGCTCCCCGCTGGCCACCTGTTCTTTAGACAGGAGATGCTGATCCACACCCATTCAGGCATTCACACAGGCGAGGGTGAGGCTGCTTGCTAATTCGGTCTGTGCCCATGGTGGCAGGGAGGAAGGCTGATAAGCCAACGCTCTCTCGCATTTCTGGAGAGCCCCTCATTGTGGCAAACAGTGACAGGTTAAAGCATGGTTCTTTTCAATTCCGTCCTGAAAATGGGTGAGTCCCTCCGATCAGGTACTGGATACTTTCCCACCAACCATGCGGGCTGTTCTGGACATGGAACTTGACTGCAAGTGTCCATCCGCTGAGCCAAACAGCATAATAAAGCCCCTCTCTATTATTCCTTCCTCTTGACTCTCTTGGCAGCGGCAGAATTACTATGAAGATACTGAAAACACCATCCATAAAAGAGAGATAAAAAGATGAACAGAGCTTCTGTGGTTATGTTTATAACTTATTTTTATAGGCTTAAAAAGCAACTTCACAAATAAAGCTGACAATTAGCTAAGCTCTTCAATGGTGGTAATTACTGGACATGATCATCTGTCTGCTAGCAAGCAGCTATTTTCATGTAAATCAGAGTGCAGGGAGACCAGGAGTTTTCTTATCAGGGATATATTAGGAGTGATTTTTTTTTCTTTTAATGCAAGTATGATAGGTTCTGTTTACTGAATGTGTTTATGAAGGCTAATCTTGTAGACTTTGGCTGGGTGTTACAGGGAGTTTCTGCAGAGTTTATTGCGCCCTTAATTTGGATGTGTTATAGTCAGATACCCAGAGCAGATGAACTGCTTAACAATTTGAGAAGGTCAAGTCAATTATGTTCACAAGAATCTAATAGAGATAGAGTCAGATCATTAATGTTGCATGGTTATGGTACCTGCAAGCCACAAAACCAGCCTCAAAAACAAAGGGGTTGGGGGTTTATTAGGGACGTGCGTGACAGATTGGTCTGAATTGCAGATATCAAATCTGGATCTAGATTTGTATTTCTGAAAGATTTAGCTCAGAGGAGAGCTTTTGGTTCAGGCCCAATTCTAGTCAAAATAACTGAGAGCAGCTTGCCCTGTAATTAATTGTATTGGGATTAGAATGCCAAAGAAAGTCCCTGTCAGTGAAGCGTTTGCATCATGAATGTTGCATAGATCCCTTCATATATGAGCTGCAAGGAGCCAAAAGCCCTCTGGAAGCCCATTTAAAAATGTGGTGGAGAGATGTGCTTAAGGGAGTTTGGTGCCCAGTGCTCATCGACTTTCAATATGAGTTTGGTACCTAACTACCCTAGGTACTTTAGAAAGTCTCTGCCTATGTTATTAACTTGTTGGAACAAGCATATACAACAATGTCTGTTTATGCAGAAGAGCTGAAAAACCAAAACCAAAATTGCTGCTTTCCATAAATATGGTTTTGTAGTTTAAGCTAAATTAAATCACTATTTTATTATAAGATAACGTACCAAAGATACACTATGATCATCACAGACAGATAACCCCTTTGCGAACCAGAACACAGGCATTACAAATAGTATTAGAAATGGAGAAGAGGGGGAGGAGCTAGATCCACCAACGCTCCTCAGAATGAAGGAAATGGATTGTGGGGTATGTTCCCCCCAGATTGTGTGACATATAAATTGACTGACACATCTTAATAGAGGATCTCTATTCAATGCTGTAGAGGAAGGCCAATCTCTATGGCCATGTCTACACTAGAAAATTATTTCAACTTTACTAAATTCGACTTATGGAGTCCTGATTTAACGAATTCAAACTTGCATGTCCTCACTATAGGGAAGCATTGAAATTAGTCCGAGGCAGGTTCTGTTAATGTTGGCATGCTACCTCAGACTCAGAGCCCCAGGAAGCCCTCTGGGGAGCTGCGGGGGGCCCCCGGAGGCCAATTAGTTTGAGTTAGTGGCACTGGAGTGTCCACACTAATGTTATTTTGGACTTGTAAATGTGGAATTAGTGTTACTCCTCATGAAAAGCAGGACTACAGAATTCGAATTCCACAGCCCCTTATTCCGGATTAATGGGCTCGGTAATGTGGACACACCTCTTACAAAGTTGAACTTGGGGGGGTTATTTCAGACTAAAGTCCTAGTGTTGACCAGGGCTACCTGTCTTATTATCCTGTAATGGTCACTCCGTTAGGGGAATTCCTTCTTTACTGCAGACCGAGGGCATGTCTAAACTACATCCCTCTTTCAAAAGAGGGATGTAAATTAAACAGACCAAAATTGCAAATGAAGCCGGGATTTGAATTTCCCGTGCTTCCTTTGCATTATGGCTGCCGCGCGTTCTTTCAAAAATGGGTATTTTGAAAGTGAAACTGCCGTCTAGATGGCGGTTTCACTTTTGAAACACTCGTTTTTGAAAGAACATGCAGCTGTCATGATACAAATGAAGTGTAGTCTAGACATGGCCATAGATATCAGTTGCACACTATGCTGATGAGCAGAACTGCCATATAGAAGGATGGGCTGGCTATTACCTCCATGATGGATGCCTTCCACTGCTCAATAGCCAAAATGCTTCTGAAATAAATGTAGTCAAACTTTACTAGACCCAGAGGACTAATTCTGGGTCACTGAGAACGAAAATGATGCTTAAAATTGTTGATTGGCTCTAGTTTTCAAGATATGCTATTGGGTCAGTATATACGACCCTTGACTTGGGAATGGCGGAGGATAAGTGAGTTATAAAGGGAAGGGATCTCAATTTAAACCAGAAATGACTAAAATACATCTTTGACTGGATCTATGAATAAATCTATGACTGGGTTTGGACAGTACTTGCTTTTTAGGCAAAACAATGAATGATGCAATCTGAAGCTGGTATTGCGTCATACATGATATGAATTGCATCATGTTATTCCTAGAAGTCATGGATGATGCAATCATAACGAAACTTATATCACTCTGCTGAACAAATTGCCCTATATCAGCTCTAGAAATCATACAGTGTCGTGCTCTCTCGTTTGTCAGTGTTTGATTTTGCAAAGGGACACATTTCTGTTTAGCCAAAGTGAGCAGAGATGCCTCGTACTTGTGTGAACAGTGCAGATAACTTCTGCTATGTTTGTGGTGAAGTGACTTTTGCATCACAAAAGCGCAGTATAACCGCTATGGTTAAGAAAGCCTATCACCTTTATTTTGGCTGCAAAATTGGTGATCAGGACAAGAGGTGGGCCCCACACATATGCTGCAACACTTGTGCAACAAATCTTCGCCAGTGGTTGAACAGGAAAAGGAAATCTATGCCTTTTGCAGTGCCAATGATTTGGAGAGAGCCAACAGATCATACCAGCAATTGTTACTTCTGCATGGTGCCTCCAGTTGGGAAAGGTGTGTCAAAGAAGGAAAAGTGGACTGTGCATTATCCAAACATTCCATCAGCTATACGCCCAGTACCCCACGGAGAAGGACTGCCGGTTCCTGATGCACCAGAATCATTCTCACTTGAATCAGACGAGGAAGAGGAAGAGGAAGAGGATGAAACTTCTGGTCCTGAACCATCAATATCACAGGACCCACATTTTCTCCCATCCTCCTCCTCTGAACCACACCTCATAACACAAGGTGAACTGAATGACCTTGTCAGGGATTTGGAACTACCCAAGAGTAAGGCAGAGCTGTTGGGCTCCAGACTACAGCAGTGGAATCTCCTGGCAGGTGATGTCAGGGTTTCCATGTTCTGTGACCGTCCAAAGGATCTTGTCCCATTCTTCTTCATGGAAGGTGCTCCATTTAATGAATACAAGAGACAAGCCAAGAAGCGCCGAGTAGACACTGAATAGGACTAAACTATGTACATAATAGTTTTTTGCCTTTTGTTTCATAATAAATTTTATTTATATAACCCTTTTGCTGATTTTTAAAGTGTTACATAAACAGGACAGGTAAAATATTATCATGTAAAGCAACCATAAACACATGAAAAGACCTAGGTTTACAATTTATGATTAAAACTCTACTATCTACACAATATACATAGACGTAAAATGTAAAAACTTAAATATCTTGGAAACAGTAGCCAGTCAGTTGTTTTAATTGTCATATTTGAATTCAGCACATCAAAATACATAATAAATAGCACATTTTATCTCTGAAGCAGATGACTTCTAAAAAATTGTAGACCAGTGTTATCAAAAGAACGTGCTAAATAGGATAACATGAAGAAAGGGGTTAAATGACAGCAGATGGAAAAGGGCCTTACAGGGAAGAAGTTGGAAAATATATAGAAGCACTATCACCTAAGCATGGGTCACTCGTGGTGGTGTTCTAGATGGACTATTGCAGGGGTGGGGAAACTTTTTTGGGTTGGGGGCCACAGAGCCACAGAAAAATCAGTGGGGCGGGGGGGGGCCCGCACACAAGTGAGAAGCAAAGTGAGACGCCCCAGACAGAGGAGCAGAAAGACACTCCCCACATTCCCCTCGCACACCAGAGCCTAGAGGGGCCCAAGTGAATAGATTTTGTGTGCTCCAGCCTTGTGGGTGGGTGACAGAGGGGCTGGGGTACCAGCATGGGCTCCCCAATGACGACCCTCAGCAGCCAGATCCAGGCTTGGAGAACCCGGCCCAAGATAGCTCTCTCTAGTTGTTGAGATTTCAGGCACCACTTTCTGATAACAAGGCAAAACACAGACAAGATAGTCATTATGTACGGGAAACAAGAAGTTTCTTAGGGATCATGGTTATGACTGTCATGAACCATATATAAAAGGCATTATACTTGTTTCTGACTTTCATAAAAAAAATTAATCTCTGTGGCATTTCCTGAGTTTTCCTTATGAATTGACCGGTACTTGAAAGTCACTTCCTGGCCGCGAACAATCAATCTGCTCCTAACCTGTGTGCAAAACACCCTCACTATGTTGATGGCCTGTGATTTGTCACTTTATGGTAATGTCTTTTTTCCAAACCTGTCAATAGGAAGTCAAGGTGTATGGCAAAGGGAACCCAATTAAAATTGTAGCGGTGGACTGTGGGCTAAAGAACAACGCTATCCGTTTGCTAGTAAAGGTAAGTCAGTGTTTTGTATCTCTCTCCTCCACGGAGCTTCTTGTGCAGCATTGCTTTAGTGCAAGACTGGCAGATTGTTTAGCTGTGTCTGTTTCAGCCGTTCATTCTCACGGAACCCTCTCTTTGAAAAATTGATAGGTATTGATCCCTCCCACAGTCCTCTACCTGGATGTGTCATTTCATTTCAGTACAAATGCAACCCGGTAAAGGCTTCATTCTTGTCAGATGGTGCCCCTAAAATGTGTCATTCTTTGAACTTTATAGATGGCCTGTACGGGTGCGTCTACACAGCACCCTTAGCTTGAAATAAGCTATGCAATTTGCATTTTGAGTGCATTTCGAAATAGCTTGTTTGGTAATTTGGTGCTGTCTACACAGCACCAAATTTCAAAATAACTTGCTATTCTGAAATGCTCCTTAACCCCCATGGAACAGGGTTACCAGGACGTCGGAATAAGCTGCCCATTATTTCGAAATAACGGGCTGCTTCAATAGACGCGGAATAGCTATTTTGGGATATTTCCAGTATCCCAAAATAGCTCCGCAGTGTAGACGTACCCTAAGGTGAAGAATAGCCATGAGGCAACCACTGCATGTCAATCCTGTGAGAAGGGCTATTGGCAGGAAATTGGTTTGATTGAGGGACTCACACTTGAGCTTAGGAGACTGTAAGGGATACGTCATTATTTGCCTAAAAGCAACCAAGAACGACTCAGCCCTGCATTGCAAAAAATGACTTGAAGCAGAAAACGCAGCACAAATGGATTTTTTTCTTGGACAACTTTGTTATAATCAACTAGCTCTTTGTCTTGTTTCTCAGTAGAAAGAACTAACATGGTGACTGTCCATTCTCAGAAGGAGCTGGTTTTCCTTATGTCCAAAATTATTCTCTGCTAATGCAAACATTAAAACTGTAACGGCAAGCATGCTTTGTGTTGCATAATGCAACTGGTTTTGGTTGCAGCTTGCACCTATCATTTGACAGGCTCATGAACTGTTTTCCCATTTTAAATGATTGGGCCAAAGAAAACTATTTGAACTTCACAGAGGGTATAGCAAGAGGATGGCAAAGCTAAAGAGAGAAGGGGGGAGCAGTTCTAATGGAAAAGGGTTAGACAGTGTGGCACTGGGGAAAGTTTGCCCAGCAAAAGTCATCTAGTGCCCAAGCTGAGTTGTCAAGTTTGCAAGAGAGTTGCCTGAGAAGCAGATATCGGAGATCAAATTGTAACAGACCCTTGCAGTGTTTTCTGTGGATGACACGCACAACCTATGTTGGGTCTAGAAGAAGTCACTTGAATGAGTATGTAAGGAAGGAGTGTTGCTGAACAGTTAAAGCAGAAAACTGTGAGGTAAGATTCCTGGGTTTTATTCCTGGGATTGCTGCTTGCACACTGGGTAACCTTGGGCAAGTAACTTTGACTTCAGTTCAGCGAAACCCTAAACATGTGTTTCACTTGGAGCTCCAGTGTAGGCACATTGCCTGGGAGCCAAGAGAAGTCATTGGCACTATTGGTAGGCTTAGCGACACATGGGCTTGCTAAGCACGATCCTTAATGACATTTAGATACTTAACTCCCATGGAATCCAATGGGACTTAAGCACCTAAAAACCTTCTGCACCCAAGTTACTTAGGCTTGCAAGGATGAGATTTTTATCAGTAAATGTCAGTAAACATCGATTTCACTAAACGTGCACAAACTGGTGAAAATACTTCTGGAGAGAACAATTGGAAGAGACAATATTATAGGCAAAGGAAGAGAACTGCAGCTTGAGAACTTCTTAGGGTTTGGTTTTGAGGATATTTGCTTTGTGTATGTTGTTGTGGTGTTGACCACTGGTGTTTTCATGGTTTCAAAACTTTTAAACATCTCAGCATCTCCTATGTCATTAAATAATTGTCGGATCTCTCCCACGGCCTCACCCACAATTAACTCCAGCAAATGTGGAACTTTCAATTGAAAAAAAAAAAGCTTACTAATGAACATCTGCGATGGAAAATGCTGAACTTTGCCAAGACTCTCCCTAGCGGATCCGCATCTAGCCCACCTCCTTTCAGTAAAATGCTAGGAGCCGGTGCTTTTAGGGTGACAGATTTCATGGTTTATTCATGCTGTTACTGTGAAGTCTTCAATGTCATGGCGAACAGCCCAGTGAGAGCTGTGAAGCCCCAGGTGGTGACAGGCTTGTTACACTGTTAAGTATATCCCTAAAGCTAGAGATTTACCAGAGAGTTGACATATTGGCTTGGAGAAGAGTTGGCTTTGGGGAATACGTCTGCTGGGCCCTCAGTGAAATAGAAGAGGCTGAGGTGATTTGCAGCGTTTTCCTCCTTCCTCTTTCTCTGCCAGCGAGGCGCGGAGGTGCATTTGGTGCCATGGAATCACGATTTCACCAAGATGGAGTACGATGGGCTGTTTCTTTCTGGCGGCCCTGGGGACCCGATGCAGGCAGGGGAGCTGATTCGGAATCTGAAGAAGGTACCGCGGGCGCACGGGGGTCGCTTGCAGGGAATGGTTCCTTTAGGAGGACGTCTTCTTTTCTGGGCAGATGGTGTGTTTGGAAAATGCACGCTCGTGGTGCTAACGAGTTGTGTGCCCAAGTTCACCCTGATCATTTTGCTAGTAGGACAGATCGCTGTCCTGTGTCCTGTTAGACTGTTACTTTTGGGCCAAGCTGTTTGGGTAAAGGCGGGATCGTAAAGGAAGGGGTTGTGACCTGGGGCAGGAGATGGGTGCAAGGTCCGGGAGGGGTATGGGTGCAGGAGCAAGGATGCAGAGGGTTTGGATTACATGGGGTAGCAGTGCAGTAGGGGGGCAGAGGGTTGGGGGGAGGGAGGGATTGGGGTGCCACAGACAGGCTCTGGCCAGCCTGACTTATGGCTGTGGGCACTGGCTTCCCTTTGGAGCAAAGGAGAGACGGATTCACACCCGCATAGGCTGTAGAGAGATCTCAGAGCAGCTGTTCAGCTGTTGTTGCCTCTGCCCTGAGACTGTAGCTGCTTCTGAGGTTGCTTCTCAGAGAGCAGTCTTGGCCAGCCTGCAGAGCCATGTGTCCACCATCCTAGGGTATAAGGCCAATCTGAGCAGATGGAAATTCCTTCCTGACCCCACATATAGCAATGAGCTAGACTTGTTCTCCCATCAGCCCTGTCCCTCCCCAGGAGACTGCCCGTAGGACTCTTACAGGAGCTGGGCTGTGTGCCAAACACAGCCACGGATGGAGTGGCCTCCCGTCATCTTTCCCCAGCAGAATGACACCAGATCCACTACATGGACTGGCCTTGACACACACGGTGGAGGGATGGGATGATGGGCAACTCCTTGGCCCCTAGCACGCACACCCTGCCCTTCCTCCTGTACATTAGCAGTGTGTCAGAAACACTGCCCTGGCAGCAAAGGGACTAGCTCGTTTGTATAGGGGCGCTGTCGAGACAAATGGAATGGGGATGACAAACACTGCATTTAAACGCATGAAGAATACTCACCGGTTTGCACGGCCGCTGAGTTGGGAGAGGCACTGTTCCCAGGGGTCTCACAGCTGGGTGAATGCAAATTATTTCCACCTAGGTCCTGGAGAGTGATCGCAAGGAGCCGTTGTTTGGCGTCAGTATGGGGAATCTGATAACTGGCGTAGCAGCTGGGGCTACTTCCTACAAAATGCCCATGGCCAACAGGTATGTGTTACACCACCCTGCGCACACACCTTCAGGACTGCAAAGAACCCAGTGCATCAACACCGTGCCTCCCCTGCTCCAATGCCCAGGGTGCCACATGGGTCGGGGACCTCCAACTGCTGGCTGCTGCATCTCCATCTCTCTTCCCATAGGTCACGTCATAACGTGACCGAGGAAGCAGAGTGACCACCCTGGAGTCAGCATGCACTTACTTCTCCTGGGGCGAAACAGTGTTGTGTATGATGCCCTCTCCTGCCCATAAATTAATGTCTCCGCCAGACCCCCATTTAGTGCAAACCCCAAGGATGCTGCTTTAACCCTCCCTGTTAAATAGCACACTAGGAGAACACGTGCGTTTACACAGCAGCCCAGCTGTGGCGCTTTTGCACCATGTGCCCAAGCGATCAGAGCTGGGGTGCGTAAGACCCACCTTCAAAGAGAACATTGCTACAGCCTCCATGGCTGCTCTTGCTGGAAGCTGGTTGCAGCTACAATGGCTGCATTGCTTTGATTCTAGACCAGGGGCAGGCAAAATACAGCCCGTGGGCCAGGCTCAGCCCGCCAAGCCACTGGATCCAGCCTTCTGGAGCCTCCGCCAGGCTCCCTGTCTGTCCTGCCCCCGGATGCTGCTCAGAGCAGCTCTCTGAATGCTGCGAGCCTGGGGGGAGGAAGGAAGAGGCTTCACACGCTGCCCCCATCCCCAGCAAAATCTTGCAACTCCCATTGGCTGGTTTCTGGCCAATGGGAGCTGCCTGTTTGCAGGGCAGGTAGTGCGCGAAGTACCCCTCCCTCTCTGGGCTCTCAGTGTAGAGTCACACATGCTCCTTGCAGCTGGTCCAGGGGCATGGAAGGCAGGGGCCCTGGCTGAGGAACCAGCTGGGCTGCTGGCCAGGAGCTGCCCAGGTAAGTGCCTCCCGGCCAGAGCCTGTCTGTGGCACCCCAATTCCTCCCTCCCCCTAACCCTTTGCCCCCCTACTGCACTGCTACCCCATGTAATCCAAGCCTTCCGCATTACTGCTCCTGTAGCCATACCCCCTCCCAGACCCTGCACCCCAGTCTCCTGCCCCAGGTCACAACTCCCTCCATACCCTACACCCCCTCTTTCACTCCAGTCCCTTACCCCAAACTCCCTTCTACACCCAGCCTCCCTCCCAAACCCCACACCTCCTCCATTAATATCATGGAAGAGTGCGGTCCTTGACCACTTACCAAATTCTTGGAGTGGCTCCCTTAAAAATTATTGCCCCCCCACCCTAGACTGAGGATGAGATTTTACCATTGGCAGATCTGTTCAGCGTCTTGTGAGAACTGATGCCCCTCTGCCTCCCCCCGCCACTCCCCAGCAGGCGTCTCTCTTAACCTTTCTTCGCCCGATCTGACTCTAGTGGTGCCTGGACAGCAGTCACTTTCTTTTTTCACTCCAGCACTCGACCTTGCTCCCCTAAATCAATCGCTCATTCCAAAGCAGCGTTTGCATTCAATGGCCCAACCCTGCTGACGAATATCACCATTCTAATTTGCTTTCTTTATCCGCGTAATTAGAAATGTCAGTACTGTGCTTTTCTGGGTGCCAGGCCTTCCTGTGACATTTTCCTCTTTTCCTGGCTGCTCTCTCCATTTCCTCCGTCACCCACTTCCCGGTCGCTTTTTTTCAGAGGGCAGAATCAGCCCGTTCTGAACCTGTCGAATGGACAAGCCTTCATCACGGCCCAGAACCATGGTTACGCGCTCGAGAACAGCACCCTCCCTCCCGGCTGGAAACCTCTTTTTGTGAACATCAACGATCAAACCAATGAGGTAAACGCGTTCTCTCCCGACTCATGGTCAGGCCATGGGGGAGAAAGGGGTGCACGGTCATTTATTTCACTCGCATCCCTCTCTCAAGCCGGCTTCGTCTGTGGGGGCAGCCTTGCGGGTTATCCATCACCACCGGTTGTTCCAGAAGATGTCTTCTCCCTCTGTTTCATCATCTACTCATTCCCTTTACGCGGTGGTGCTGCTGTGTCAGCTGACTGTTGCCATAGCCTCCGTGGGGCCTCTTGGTCAGCTACCCAAGCTGCAGAATCCATGCGGTGACACCTTGCTGATAACAGTTTTCGCAGGCTCTTGTAAGAAACCTGCCCCTCCCCCAGCCTAAGATAATTTCTGTGGATTTAATGGAAATCCCTTGCTCTGAAGACTGCTCAACCCTCATTACCGCATTATTATTCGTATCACAGTGACACCTCGAACCCTCACCAGGGCTCCAGTGTGCTGGACACACGCCAGTCTCTGCCCCAGTGAGCTGACAGAAGAGAAGAGTGAGGGGGGATTTGATAGCAGCCTTCAACTACCTGAAGGGGGGTTCCAAAGAGGATGGAGAGAGGCTGTTCTCAGTAGTGACAGATAGAACAAGGAGCAATGAGCTCAAGTTGCAGTGGGGGAGGTCTAGGTTGGCTATGCGGAAAAGCTATTTCCCTAGGCCCTGGTTTGCGCTAGGGCTTTATTTCAAAATAAATACATTAATTAATAAATGGAGCATCCACACCACGAAGCCCGTTACTTCGAAATAACGGGCTGCTTATTTTGCAATCTGCACTCCTGCTTTCCTTGGGGAATAACGCTCATTTCAAAATAGGTATCCCAAAATAACAGCAGTGTGGATGCTCCGCTGCTGCTGTTTCGAAATAGCTGCTCCCCAGAGTCATTTGAACAAATTACTCCCCAGTGCTTCCTGGGGCTCAAAGTCGAGGTAGAGTGTCCATAGTAACAGAGCCTGCCTCGGACTAATTTTGAGGCTTCCCCATTGTGTGGACCTGCTATTTCGATTTTGTTATTTTGGGAGTTATTGCATTGATTTTAGTTATTTTGAAGTAGTTTCCTAGTGTAGACATGCCTTAGGAGCATGGTGAAGCACTGGAATGGGTACCCTAGGGAAGTGGTGGAATCTCCATCCCTAGAGGTTTTTAAGTCTAGGGGTGAGGGATAGCTCAGTGGTTTGAGCATTGGCCTGCTAGACCCAGTGTTGTGAGCGCAATCCTTGAGGGGGCCACTTAGGGATCTGGGGCAAAATCTGTCAGGGATGGTACTTGGTCTTGCTGTGAGGGCAGGGGACTGGACTTAGTGACCTCTCAAGGTCCCTTCCAGCTCTATGAGATAGGTATATCTCTGTATTAAAAATGTCCCTGCTCGACCAAGCCCTGGCTGGGATGATTGAGTTGGGATTGGTCCTGCTTTGGGCAGGGGGTTGGACTTGATGACTCCTGAGGTCTCTTCCAGCCCTAGGATTCTATAATACAGTTTTAATAGATGAAGGATGGCAGGAAGGCAGTGGCACAGAGAGAAATGACTTATCCTGGATAATGCAGGATGTCTGTGGACCAACAGAAGTAGGAACAGGTGGACAGAGTTCCATTTTGGTGCTCTATCCTCTTGCCAAAGCAGCCTCCTGTAACCCCATGCTATTCTCAAGACTCATAGAAACGCTGCTTACAAGTGGCTGTTTGGAAAAAAAAAATCCCCGTGGGTGGATACCTTCCTATCCCCTTGTATTAGCCCTTCGCTCCCAGCCCATCCACATCAAACTCGACAGGCTGGAAATTGGTGTACTAATGTGTGCGCAAACTGGTTTCCCATAAGATACATTTAACAGAAGTTTGTTTGCCAACTGGTGTGGGCTGCAGTTCTGAGTAAAGCTGAGCAAATAGCGGGGGGACAAAATTCTGCCACGATGTGTTTCAGCATTGAAATTAGTTCGCTTTGGCCTCATTCCCAGCCCCTGCTTTGTGTGCGCTTTATATGAAGATTGGAGCAGTTAAACGTGGCTGGCCAAAATGTTTGTGGAAAATTTAGAGTCACATGAGGAAGAACAATGAGGTCCAGGCTGGGTCATCTGTGGGAGGGGAACTACAACCTCTGTAGCTGAAAGACTCAAGACTCTGTTGCTTGAGCTGAAGTACCAAGTTTGTTGTGCTGGAGGCAGTGGCAGACTCAGAAACTGCTACACATGATGTAGCCACTAGAGGGCCACAGGGAGTGACACTATGAGAGGACACAATCGAAAAACGTTCATGGAAGTTGAATTTGATAACTACCTCCGTAAGCTGCTCACTCTTCCATGCAGGGGAGAGAAATGATCCCATGAGACCAAGCTGAACCAGACCCAGCTGAACAAAGCAATGCACATACCAACTCTATATAATCAAGCTGTGGAGTACAAATTTGAAAAAAAAAAAAGAATAAATAGAAAAAATGAATAAATTCAGGGAAACTGCAAGCCAGCCCGTGGTATTCTGTGATCCGAAAGAGCACGTAGCTTGTGCAGTATTTGGTCATCGCAAGTGATGTCCTGACTTTAGAATGGTCACTTCTTCATTGTAGGCTACTTACACAAAGGCCTGAAGCCAACCGCCCCTCTCTCACCTCCACCCCATCACTATCCCATGCTCTCTGCTGTGAGTCTCCCTCTGCTCTCAACCACTCCCTTATCCCTACTCCTCCCCCCTTGCTGTAGATGCTGCCGGGACCTACGTTGGCCCTTCCTCAGAGGAGAGGAAGTGGAGCCTTCACGGGCTGAATCTTTTCCCCGGGTTCCTCTGAGGCCAAGCCTTCTCATCGTCCACCCAACATGTCCAGCTTCCCATCATGCAGCAAAGGCTTTTGCAGGACACTCATTCATTGTCCAAAGGCCACGCTGTGCCGTGCCATTCACGAGAAAGTGACCGTGCCTCCTGCAGCATCGAGCTGCCAGCAGCTGCTGCAAACCTAGCTCAGGCCACTCTGCCATTGTTCTTGGCCTAGCACGGTGTTCCCATTTGTCTTCTCCTGCCAATGGCCCTGGGAAGAGGCAATTTTGCCCGCTGCTGTGGCAATGTCCACAATTTGCCTCGTGGCATTGAACTGAAGACACTGGGCCGTGTCCAGCCTTAGTATGATAAAACTACCGACCTCGATGGAGTTCGAGTGGGGATGGATTTTTCCCCGTGTTTTCAGCAGCACTAATACAAAATCAGAGCAGCAGTAGCCACCATTTTTCTACAGCCCTATCCAGCTGTGTGTCCTTTGACTATGTTCCTCCCACATCTGTGCCAATGTGGTATCTGGAAGGAGATTAGCATATCTTCTATGTCTCAGGGTACGTCTACACTGTGGAGCTATTTTGGCATACCGGAAATATCCCGAAATAGCTATTCCACATCTATTGAAGCAGCCCATTATTTTGAAATAGATTTTGAAATAACAGGCAGCTTATTCCGATGTCCCAGTGACCATTGTTCCACGAGGGTTCAGGGGCATTTTGGAATAGTGAGTTATTTTGAAGTTTGGCATTGTGTAGACAGCGCCAAATTATGAAATAAGCTATTTCAAAATACACTCGAAATAAGCTACGCAATTTGCATAGTGCAAATTGTGTAGCGTATTTTGAGCTAAGGGTGCCCTTAGGGTGTGTCTACACAGCACCCTTAGCTCGAAATAAGCTTATTTTGTAATGTGGGACTATCTACACAGTACCACATTTCTAAATAACTCACTATTCTGAAATGCCCCTTAACGAGGGTTACTGGGACGTCAGAATAAGCCGCCCGTTATTTCAAAATCTATTTCAAAATAACAGGCTGCTTCAATAGATGCGGAATAGCTATTTTGGGATACTTCTGGTATCCCGAAATAGCTCCGCAATGTAGACGTACCCTCAGAGACTAACAAAAATATACCTACTATCATGAGCTTTCGTGGGCACAACCCACTTCCTCAGATGAGTGTGGAGAGAAAAGGGGGAACCACCCGATTTATAACACAAAAAGAAGGGAAAGGAGGAGAAAAAAACCCTGTCAGTTGTAGTGCCGGTGCTAATGAGGCTAACCGAGTGGACTGTATGTGTCCCATTCTTAGCTTTTGCTGTCATTTAGGTGTTGAATATAAGGGCCCATCCAGTTCATCTTCTCTGGTACATGCTTGGCATTCCATAGAGCTGTTTGAAGCATTCGCTATTCAGTCGTGCACAGTGCAATAGGTTACACGGGTACTGTATTGCCAGTAAAAGGGCCAATGGCTTAGTGCCTTAATGGTTAAAACTCCAGGAAGAACTGGAATGAAATGAGTTTCAACTCAACGCCCCGCAAACTCATACCAGCCCCTTGCCCTGGGGTGCCCTACAGAGCTCCAAGCAGTAGCTTTCCTCTGTCTCCCTCATGACTTGGGTATTATCTAAAACAATCACTTTTATCCCCACAGGGAATTATGCATGAAACCAAACCAATTTTCACATCCCAGTTCTGCCCAGAGGCCAGCGCAGGGCCAACAGACACGGAGGTACTGTACAGAGACTGGTTCAGGTTTGCTTTGGGGCTGGATGAAGGAATGCATGTAGAGCACAGAGCAGCTAATGGGGGAACCCTGAAAATCTAGATGCAGTGATTTTCTTAGGTCTTGTTTCTGGAAACGTCGGTACAGGTTGGACCTCCCTAGTCCGGCACCCTCGGGACCTGAGCCGTCCCAGCCCAGGGAGTTTGCTGGATCAGGGGAGGTCAATGGTCCACTGCCCCACTGCTGGCTCCTCAACCTGGGGCTCTCAAGGCTGGGGTTCCCTGTCCTATGGCTGGCCCGGCTGAGGCTCCTCACCCATTGATGCTGGCGATTCCCCAGCCAGGGCTGCCCGGCCACCACTGCTGGCCCCGGAACCTCCAGGGGTTTCCCAGCCCCAAGGCCACCCAGCTGCCACCTGCCCCGCTGCTGCGGCCTGGCTCCACTGCCTCCAGGGGGTTCCCAGCTAGGGCTGACCCTGCTGCCGCCGCCAGACGGGCTTCACTGCTACCGGGGATTCCCCTGCTGGGGTGGGATTCCTGGCTGCCTCCTGGCTCCACCACTGGGGTTCCCTGGCCGGGACTCCTGGGCTGCTGCGTGGCCTCGCTTCTGCCAGGTTCCCCAGCCTGACCCCACTGACACCGGGGGTTCCCCAGCTGACGTGGAGGCTCCCAAATGCCATCGGGTCCAGCTGATACTGGGGTTCCCCTGCATAGTTGCTGCTGACCTAGCTGGGGCTCCAGTTTCCCAGGGCTCTTTGGTCCAGCAACATCCATGGCCTCGCTGGACCATGGATGTTGCTGGACCAGAGAGTCCTGGATTTGGGAGGTTCAACCTGTACCTCAACCAAGTCCCAGGCCTGCATAGACTTGCCACCTTTAGTCTGTTTCAAAGTTAATAGAAATCAGTGGAAAGATGTCCATTGACTTTAGTGCAGGTCCTTGAGTGGACTCCATCTACATGAGTAGCGGAAATCAATCACATGGGCAACAGTTCTGGTGTGACTTTGTTCATGTGATGGGATTACTCATGTGCAGAAAGTTACTCATGTGCTTAAATCTCTCTTTGTGGGACTGGACCCATACCCCCCTTTACTTGTAATTTTTTTTAGAAAATAACTTGTACTTATAATTTTATTTAAAAAGAAGCTTTGATGCTTTTTCAAAACGAACCCATTAACTTTCTAATACATTTAATTCCACTCTCAGATTTTGTAATTGTAGAGTTATATAAAAGGGATTCACATTGACTCTCTCTTGTTCACCTCACTGAAATGAAATTTTAATCCCCCATCTTGCGGCTTCATGCAAATTCGTACAGCTACTGGCTGTGTAGTCTCAGTGCACGCCGAAGGGTCATATGAATGATACAAGGGACAGAGGGAATGTCTGAACTTGAATCTATTATTGAGAATTTCTTGGGAAAGGAAGCAGAAGCAGTTGGAAGTGATTTGCTTTTCGTTTTTATTTGGTATTGTGGGTTCATTCTGTAAGTGGATCTCTCAATAAAAAATGTCTTACTTGGCCCAGTGATCTGTGAATGTATAGGAACTGAAAACTATCCTGGAACAGTCCTTCCAATTGCTTGTGTACTTCCATTGTTCAAATACTGTAATGTGCTAGACATGCTGATAGATGTAAAGTGTCCCGGAAGCTGCGTTGTGCCCAGTCGGATCCCCAGTTGGTGTAAATCAGCATAGCTCCACTGATCTGGATAAGAGCACACTGTTCTGGTTTTTAACTTTTAACATTCATTCTTCTCTTGTACATGCTATTGCCTCCATACAAGTAAAGTATATGTTGTGTGGTGGGATTGGGGAGGGGTGGTGGTGAATGGGTTCTGTAGACTCTCTCTCCCTAGTTTCCTCCCTCATACCATCTTACTTCCTTGAATACACCGTTACATCTGAGATAATTATAGAAATTGGAAATACGGGCTCTGATTCTTCACTGGGGTAAATCAAAGTCACTTGAAGTCAATGGAGCTATGCTGACTTACGTCAGTGGTGGGTCGGCCCGGGGCAGGCCTGCTTTTTCTCTCTTTCATTTGTATTTGTTTAGTCTGGATGGGGTGCTAAAATAAATGTGTTTTACCTTTCCCAGTTCCTTTTCGATTCGTTCTTTTCCCTGATCAAGAAGGGAAAAGGCACTACCGTAGCCTCGGTGCTGCCCAAGGCCACAGCTACAGCGTCTAGACTTCAGGTCAGTATATTAATGTTCTTTTTTTTTTTTAGCTATCAGTCATACAGCAGCTGTAACGTGTATTGAATCTGAGGGAGAGAATGCAGAGCATAAAAAATTACCTGGGAAACAAGTCCAGGACACTCTCTTACAAAGCTACATTAGGATTTCATTTCTTCTTATTACAGCCATTGGATTTCTCATGCTCATTATTTCATTAACTCTCTCTGTCCCTTGGAGGAAGTTTTGAAACGTAGTGGTTCGTCTATATGTTTTTGTGTGCTCCTTGGAGCATATGCTTGTTACGGTGACCTCTATATTTCATGGCACCTCATGCAGGTATAGCCAGCTATGAGAATTGGTAGACTGCAAGGAGACGAAGCTGTGTTGCTAGGAAAAAAAGTTTTGAATACTTGGCATGAGCCGAGTTGCACAGTGAATTGTGTCTTCAGACTGCAGTTGGTCTGTGAATAAAAGCTACAATACAGAGATGTGGGAAGCCAAAGTGAAGCCTATACATTAAACAATCAGTATGTTTACTGTGTGTTTTGTGTAGAACCTCAGTCCCCACCATTTCTTTAGCCACCTATGCATGAGATAGGTTCAATACAACTTTTCTGGGAAGTTGGACAGAAAACTGCCATTTTTCCGAAGTTGGCTTTTCTTCTCACTTTGACCTCATTTTTATGATGCAAGGCCATTCCATGTTGCACAGTTGCCCTCCCCGTTTGCCCCCTTTTTGAAATCATCCTAATCATTTCACATGCTTAACTTTTAGGTTTCCAAAGTTCTCATCCTAGGATCCGGAGGTCTGTCAATTGGTCAGGCGGGGGAATTTGATTACTCTGGATCACAGGCGGTTAAGGCCATGAAGGTAAGAGAATGCTCCAAGCACATTATCTGAAGTTAATCGGCTTTCCTTTGTTGCATCTAGCTGGTCATTTGTTCCATCCATAAAGCTGTGCATTTATATAAGTTACTGAAGAACAGAGCTGGTTATTCTCCCCAAATAATGCAAATTATTTGGTAAATTTAGCTCTTATTTGTGTTTATTAATTATGGACCAACATCTCTGAGTTACTTCATTTGTAAGAATTCACCAAATAGTTTAGGGAAACTGACTTGGAATTTCAGCCTTTGGATTGTTGTGATCTGTTCCCCTTTGACTACTGAACTTAGTCACCTGGTATGGCTACTACTCCCTGATTGACTGACTGAAGGTACATAAGTAGGAGAGTAATGAGCGGTAATTAATGCACTCACTTCTGAAACTATCAGGTGACTAACATCTGTGCTAAAATTAGGGAAACATTTGTGAGTCCCTGGATATTTTCACTCAGAAAGTGTCAGTCATCAAAATATGGATGGAAGATGAATGGTATGACCCCACTATTGATAGTGATACGCACAAGCCATGTTTGCTAGTGAAAATATGATGAATTTTCTGTGTGTGCAACCCAGCCCGCTCGCCTTAATAGGCTATTCTGTACAATAAATGCAATAAAATAGTTTTTAAAAGCAAGATGGTCCATATTCATCCATGGGACAACTTCATTGTCAAAGGGCTTATTCCGCCTAACTGTAATGAACAGGCATGTAGGTACTCCCAGTTGGTGTCTCCATTCTAAGGCTTATAGGACTATGTTTTTAAGGGTCAGAAAGAGTGTCTGTCCACTTCTCCGTGTGCCTGAGTTGGACATGTGAAACCCTCTGTGAATGTATGTGAATTAGAGATTTTTATAACCTGCTCCCTGACGGGTACCTGTTTGTTGGGTGTTCCATATGCACAACTAGAGGGAGCAGTATTTAGGGTGTGTCTACACAGCAACCGAAACTCTAAATAAGATATGCAATTTGTGCTACGCAAATTGTGTAGCTTATTTCGAGTCTATTTCGAAATAGCTTATTTCATCATTTGGTGCGTCTACACAGCGCCAAATTCTGAAATAAAGCACTATTTTGAGCCATCCCTTACTCCTCATAGAATGAGGTTTACAGGGATGGCGAAATAGCGCATCTGCTCTATTTCGAAATAGTGGACGTGTTCAAAAGACGCGGGGTAGCTATTTTGGGATACCTCTGGATATCGAAATAACTTTGATGTGTAGACATGCCCTTTCATGCGTATGGAGTTTACAGCATAAAGGTTCAGCCCCAGCTCTGGCTACTTTGTACTGTTCGTAGCAGAACTGGGGAAAAGTGACCTGAAAGGGTTAGCTGAGGATTCCTCTTCAGATAGGGTCAAAGTCAGTTCTGTGACCGCGTGCCCCTCCTTGCCTGCCTCCACATGCGGGTGTAAGAAGAGAAAGCCCATGGCACTCGGCCAGATCCACAGCTGGCTGCAGGCAAGGTGACTTAGAGCAGTTGTGAGGTTGCCCTAAGGTAAAACAGCTGGCCAAGGATCAGAGGAAAGGAAAGCTGGATTGGAGCTACGTTTTCCCCAATATGCTTTCTCTTGTTCGCACACCGACACACAGAAACCCAGATACATGCACACACGCTGCACTGGGTTTACATTTGGTGTAGTTGAGAACTGAGTTCTGAATAAAAAAAACGAGTAGTCCTGTAGCACCTTCGAAACTATTGAAAATATATCTAGTATCGTGAGCTTTCGTGGGCACAACCCACTTCCTCAGGCGAGAGTTCCGAATGTCGTGACTCCTGGGCTTTGTTTAGATTGTGCGTTGCTGCTGATGGCCCCAAGTCTAAGGGGGCTACATCCAAACAATGTGCGTCACATCAGGAGGAGAGGCCTAGAGCTGTACGAACACTACCTGAAATCCGAAAGGAGGGCATCTCGTCTTTCTTCTTCTCTGCCCTCCACTCTCAGGGTTCTAAATCAGAGAGAAAAATTATTGTTTTGTAACACAGGGTGTCCCTGCTATAAGTCGCCACGGTAGGCATCCGTTCCGCACTAAAGTTGTCAAGGCTTGTAGGAAAGAATGCGTTATGAGTCCTTCCATTCCCTGCTCTTAAGTTGTGCAAAAAAAAATTGCGCAAATGGAAGTCACCACGGGAAAAAAATTCTCCGCTTTAAGTTGCTTCGCTATAAATCCAAGTTTTTTGGAACAGGTCTTGGACTTATAACGAGGACGGGCCATAAAACTTGCCAGTTTGCCCTTCGAAAATGCCCTTTTTCTCTTCCCCTTAGCACCGGCCAGCTGTCCTTATCTTGGTGCTAATCAGCCATTCTACAGGCAGGACTTGCTCTCCCTGACCTCGCCTCTGGCAGTGTGATTTACAGTAGCATGCAGAAGATGAGGCAGTCGGTTAGCATCTTGTAAGGGGACAGCTTGCTAGTGTAGGCGGGAGAAAAATGGGCACAGTTAAGACAAGCAAAAAAGGTGAGGCTAAAGATTTTTCTTGACCAGCCTTTTAATGAATTTTTTTTAGATAATCCATAACAATCAGAATTACCAGACAGTGGACGGGTCCCTGGGCGCGATCACCCGCGCCCCACTGAGCGGGGGTTCGGCGGGCCCGCCTGCCCGGCTCTCAGTCCTGTAAGCCGGGACCTCTGTCCTGTAATCGGCTTGTCTGGGTGCGATCACCCCCTGCTGGGTGGGCAGGGGGGATTCAGCGAACCCGCCGCCCGACGGGTGGTCTGAGTGGCGGGGCTCTAGGCCCAGAGTGAGGCCCCTCTTGGGGGCGTGGCCCGTAGGCCTCACTCATCCAGGCTGCCGACTCTGGCGTACACTGATGTAATCGTGGATGCGGGGTCGTGGGGCAAGGGGGGAGGGGGACCCGGGCCTGCCCTCTCCACCAGGTCCCAGCCCGGGGCCCTGAGTACAGAGTGCACGACATACGGGGGTCACTTCCGAAACACGTCTGTCCACGGGCGCCACAAGGACCCTGACCCGGGCTGCTTCCTTCCCCCCACGAATCCCCAGGGAGCGGCCTCCAGCTA
Source organism: Pelochelys cantorii (assembly GCA_032595735.1). Taxonomy (NCBI): domain Eukaryota; kingdom Metazoa; phylum Chordata; order Testudines; family Trionychidae; genus Pelochelys; species Pelochelys cantorii. The sequence goes on from CM064332.1 coordinate 68,775,943, forward strand.
CCCTGAACCTACCGGGGTCCTGATGTTCTGCGTTGGGGTTGGTCCTCGGTTGCTCCGTCCGGGGATCTGCTCCCCCGCGCTGCTCCTCGGCCGTGTCTCACCCTCCACTGGCTGCTGCCGCTCCCCCGTGTGGCGCTGTGCCGTAGGGTTGCTGTCCGCCACCTGCGGGGGCTGGTCCGGGCTGCGCCGCAACTGGAGCCCAGCATCCGCTGGCCTTGGGGCTGCTCCGAGTTGTCCTTCGGCCGGGGCTCTCTGTCCAGCGGCTGAGGAGGTTCCCCCGTTCCCCAACACCGGGGGGGCCCTTTTTAAATGGCCTGCCGGTTGTGATGTGGCCTGGGACCCCCGCCCTCTTGGTGACGTGGGGGCTTCCCCCTCCCTGTCCGGGCCGTCGCTCACCGCTTCTGCCCCTCCCCGCGGCATGCCGGGGTCGGAGCCAGCATTTCCCCTGCTGCACAGGCGCAGAGGCAGGTTCCGGCCCCTCCGCCATTTGGCGGTGGCGTCTCGCCTCTTGGGCTCCCCGCCCGCGTCCCGGCTCTCCTCCCACCTCCCCCTGCTGTCTGACGTGCGGGCCGGTAGCAGCCCGTCACATAGACTTACTGAATCTATTGCTTTTGGCTGCAACCCTTTTAGTCATTGAAGTCCCAGTTCTGTAAGGGTACGTCTACACTGCACGGCTATTTCGGGATAACTCCAGTATCCCGTAATAGATACCCTGAGTATACACAGGCTGCCCAAAAGAACAGATGCGCTATTTTGCCATCCCGGTACACCTCGTTGCATGAGGGTTAAGGGATGGCTCAAAATAGCATGTTATTTCCAAATTTGGCGCTGTGTAGATGCACCAAATTTCAAAATAAGCTATTTCAAAATAGACTTAAAATAAGATACACAATTTGCATAGTGCAAATTGCGTATCTTATTTTGAGTTTACGGCTCTGTGTAGATGCATCCCTTTGGGTATGTCTACACTTGCAGCCTATTTTGGAATAGGGCTGCAAATGTAGGCATTCGGAATTGCAAATCAAGCCCAGGATTTAAATATCCCACGCTTGATTTGCATCTTCCCAGCGCCATTTTTTTTTTTTTTGAAATTGACAAGCCCGGAATAACTGCCCACGTCTACACGCGGCAGTGAAACGGACATTCGAAATAAAGCCCTATTTCGAACTATCTGTTAAACCTCATTGCAGGAGGAATAACAGGTAGTTCGAAATAGGGCTTTATTTCGAACGCCCGTTTCACTGCTGCGTGTAGACGTGGGCAGTTATTCTGGGCTTGTCAATTTCAAAAAATGGCGCCCGGCCGGGAAGATAGAAATCAAGCGTGGGATATTTAAATCCCGGGCTTGATTTGCAATTTCGAATGCCTACATTTGCAGCCCTATTCCAAAATAGGCTGCAAGTGTAGACATACCCTAAGGCACTTTATTGGGTACTTCAATCAGTCTCTTAAACATATAGCTAAACTTAAAGACCTCCTGAATCAGGGCCTTATTCACAAACATTCAGGTGAATGAGTTTTTATGTGCAAGGCTGTGAGGAGAAAGCAAGTGTGCCACGAATCTAGACATCATTGTGAGTGCACAGGTGCTGAAAATGCTCCCATGGCCGTTTTAAAAAAAAAGCCCTTTTTGCTATTCATGTGGTAGAGTCACTGGAACAGAGCTAAGCACATGCAGGCATTATGCATTCAGAAAAAAGAAGCTCTCCTGTTTTGGTACGGTGAAAACTCATTTGTCTCACAGAACTCACCTAAGTTCTGCAAAGTACATTATAAATACTTACTGAAAAGAGCTTACAGGTTTGTCACAACAGAAAATGATAGGTGGGTAGAACAAACCATTGGGAGAGAATGTGAATGCAATTTTAAAAAAGCATCTCTTAGTACAACAGGCATTAGTCCGGGCCATTAGTGAGCTGACTTGCTAGTGCAAGCTGAGTTTGCAGATACCCTGGTGCAGATGAGTATAAAAGAGGGATCTCAAGTAGCTAGAGATGGTTGTTTCCGATGGAATATTTCAACATAAGTAGAGGGAAAAAGTTTCCAGAGAAATTTCCAGCAGAATTTTTTGGGCTTTTTGATGGAAAAAAAAAAGCAAACTCCAAAATTGAAAACTTTTGGCAGGTGTGAAAAAATAAATATTTTCATTTTTGGTTTTCCAACCAAAAAACCCCCAAATGTTCCTGGGGAAGCAGGAAAAAAAAATTAGTGGAAAAAAATGTTTAATGAGAAACCCAATTTTCCATCAACAATAAGTTCCGTTGGAAAAATTTTGGCCAACCCTACAAGATATAATTTCAGTTATGTCCATACAGAAAAGAAACAGCAGCATGTGACTTAGCTGACCAATTGTGATGCACAAATTGTGAATATTCTGGGCTGCCTTAGGGGAGGAGTGGGGACAGCCTGCTCTGGGTGGCACTGTCCCCAGCCCTGCCCCTTCTTGGAGCAGAGAGCCCACCCCCCCACCTTACTCAGGGGACTGGCAAGTCTGTTGGCTATTCAGCCGTAAAAGGCTCCATTCTGAATGACTGTCAGACTGCACTCCACGGAACAGCCCTTCATAGATAGGGACGTGGTTAAGATGGTCTCTCTGGACTTGTTTGACTCTAACTTTAGTGATCCCTCAATTTCAAGGGCTAAGATTCCCCTCTAGCATCTTCCTAACCACGCAAGGCTCGTTTTCCAGTGCCCTACACCTCGTGTAGCCCTCCACATTTGGACAAAGTGAGAAATGTTTCCAATTAAACTATAGTCACTTGCTAAGATGTTCACTCATAGTTATTGCATGTCTAGCTTCTCTGTTGGCTTCGCTCTCTTTGTAGGCTACATTTTAAAATGTTCATGTTGGTTTTCATTTCTCAGGAAGAAAACGTGAAGACCGTCCTGATGAACCCCAATATTGCCTCAGTCCAGACCAATGAGATTGGCTTGAAGCAAGCTGACACGGTCTACTTCCTCCCCATCACCCCACAGTTTGTCACAGAGGTCATCAAAGCAGAAAGGCCAGATGGGTTAATTCTGGGCATGGGTGGCCAAACAGCTCTCAACTGTGGTAAGTATCATGAAATTGTAGCTGAATTAATCTCTCTAGCTCCACATCCTTTGTACCTGGCTTTACCTTATTTACCGGATTGGCTTACGGGGGAAATCCTTGGTGAACTTAAGAACAAAAAGGAAGCTTACAAAAAGTGGAAACTTGGACAAATGACCAGGGAGGGGTTTAAATGTATAGCTCGAGAATGCCGGGGGGTTATCAGGAAGGCGAAAGTGCAAATGGAATTGCGACTGGCTAAGGATGTGAAGGATAACAAGAAAGGTTTCTACAGGCATGTTAACAAGAAGAAGGTGATCAGAGAGGGTGTGCGGCCCCTACTGGATGAAGGAGGTAACCTAGTGACAGATGATGTGGGGAAAGCTGAAGTACTCAATGCTTTCTTTGCCTCTGTATTCACGGACAAGGTGGGTTCCCGGACTAATGCGCTAAGTGACACAAGATGGGATGAAGATCGACAGCCCTTAGTGGGTAAAGAACAAGTTAGGAACTATTTAGAAAAGCTAAACGTACACAAATCCATGGGTCCGGACTTAATGCATCCAAGGGTACTGAGGGAGTTGGCAAATGTCATTGAGGAGCCTTTGGCCATTATCTTTGAAAAGTCGTGGAGATCGGGAGAGATCCCGGATGATTGGAAAAAGGCAAATGTAGTGCCCATCTTCAAAAAAGGCAAGAAGGACGATCCAGGGAACTATAGGCCGGTCAGTCTTACCTCGGTTCCTGGAAAAATCATGGAAGGGATCCTTAAGGAATCCATTTTGAGGCACTTGGAGGAGAGGAAAGTGATTAGGAATAGTCAGCATGGATTTACAAAGGGCAAGTCGTGCCTGACCAATCTGATTAGCTTCTATGATGAGGTAACTGGCTCTGTGGACATGGGAAAGTCAGTGGATGTGATCTACCTTGACTTTAGCAAGGCTTTTGATACGGTCTCCCACAATATTCTTGCCAGCAAGTTAAGGGAATGTGGATTGGATAAATGGACTGTAAGATGGATAGAAAGCTGGCTAGAAGGCCGGGCCCAGCGGGTAGTGATCAACGGCTCGATGTCAGGATGGCGGTCGGTTTCTAGCGGAGTGCCCCAAGGTTCGGTTCTGGGACTGGTTTTGTTCAATATCTTTATTAATGACCTGGAGGAGGGGATGGATTGCACCCTCAGCAAGTCTGCAGATGACACTAAGCTAGGGGGAGAGGTAGATACGCTGGAGGGCAGGGATAGAGTCCAGAGTGACTTAGACAAATTGGAGGATTGGGCCACAAGAAATCTGATGAGGTTCAACAAGGACAAGTGCAGAGTCCTGCACTTGGGATGGAAGAATCCCAAGCATTGTTACAGGTGGGGACCAACCGGCTAAGTAGTAGTTCTGCAGAAAAGGACCTGAGGGTTACAGTGGATGAGAAGCTGGATATGAGTCAACAGTGTGCCCTCGTAGCCAAGAAGGCTAATGGCATATTAGGATGCATTAATAGGAGCATTGCCAGCAGATCCAGAGATGTCATTATTCCCCTTTATTCGGCTCTGGTGAGGCCACATCTGGAGTATTGTGTCCAGTTCTGGGCCCCCCACTACAAAAAGGATGTGGACGCATTGGAGAGGGTCCAGCGGAGGGCAACTAAAATGATTAGGGGGCTGGAGCATATGGCCTATGAGGAGAGGCTGAGGGAGTTGGGTCTGTTTAGTCTGCAGAAGCGAAGAGTGAGGAGGGATTTGATAGCAGCCTTCAACTTCCTGAGGGGAGGTTCCAAAGAGGATGGAGAAAGGCTGTTCTCAGTAGTGACGGATGGCAGAAGAAGGTTGGATATTAGGAAAAACTATTTCACTAGGAGAGTGGTAAAACACTGGAATGGGTTACCTAGGGAAGTAGTGGAGTCTCCATCCCTACAGGTGTTTAAGTCTCGGCTTGACAAAGCCCTGGCTGGGTTGATCTAATTGGGATTGGTCCTGCCTAGAGCAGGGGGCTAGACTTGATGACTTCCTGAGGTCTCTTTCAGCTCTAGGGTTCTATGATTCTATGATTCTTATCAAAACTGTCAGCTTTTAGCAAGGGGTTGGACTCAATGACGTCCTGAGGTCTCTTCTGACCCTGTGATTCTATGCTCAGACAAAACATTTCCTTACAGATGTTTATAAGTAGAGATATTGGCCTAGTGAACTGATATAAGTAGCAATTTAATTGTACCTATTGAATATGACTTTTGGTGGCTATTTTTTTATATTTATTAGTGTTATATAAAACTCATAAAAGTTTCATACAATAGTGCTTTGCAATTGCAGCTTATAAATCTTGCTTTGGAAGGCAGATTTGCGTCATGTTCTGTGCCTAAACATTGAGGTGATGATTGAAAAGGGAAGCTAAAGGGACGCTAGTGTTTTGCATAGCTTAGCATGGCAGCACCAATTGGTACTGCTCCATTTAGCATCAGAAATGGCTTCAAACCACAAAATTCAGATCTAGGGGCAGCTTTTATAGATTTTTAAGGCTTCCTGGGACTACTATGATCACCTAGTCTGATTTACTGCCTAACACAGGCCAAATCACCTCACACCATAATCTCTGCTTCAAAACCATCGTCTTCTGAGAGTATAGCTTATCTTTTAGAAAGTATAGCTCATCTTTTAGAAAGATAATCTGTCTTTCTAAAGACTTAAAAGTGAAAGGGAACCTACCACATTTCATTGTAATCCTTCACATATAAGTATGTCCAAATTCAAGGTGTTGGTCCTAACTAATATAAAAGAAGATAGATTTGCAAAATCCAGACCAAATCTGGTACAGATTGTGACAGTCCCCAAGGTTTGCCACTATTTGAATCTGTGTGTTATTGTATTTAGGAATTTCCTTAGTTAGTATTATACTTTAATAGAAAACAATGTTTAGAACATTTAGGGCTGATCTGAAACTTGTCAAATTAAATGTGGATGTTTCATGTTTATTTTATGACAGTATTTTAAAAAATGGTGGTAATTTAGGATTTCCCATAATTCCATCCTGTTACAGTGGATGGGGAAGGAGAAATGAACACTGACTTTACAAATTTAAGGTTTATCACTGCCAAACAGCTCTCTAGGATTGCCTGGTCTTTGGATCATTTAGAATTATGCAGGGATTAGCACTTAATCAGACTGCATTCCATGTGCACATCCGCGGTTAAGATTGTCTCACAGGACTTTTCTGTCTCTAAATTTAGTGATTTCTCAATTTCAAGGGCTAGATTCCCCTCTAGAATCTTCTGAACCACATGTGACTTGTTTTCCATTGTCCTACGCCCCGTGTAGCCATATACAACTGGGCAAAGTGAGCGTGAAATGTTTCCAAATGAAAACGGCAGAGCTTTTTTACATTCTTCATGGGCAGGCATATATGTTCACACAAAGCAGCAGAGAATCAAGCCATATTTGTTTGATTATATTCCTCGTCTTTTGGCTTCTCTGCTCAGAATCTGTTTCAGATGCTTTCCTGAACTGGGGAGAGTATCCCTATTCTAGAAGTCACTTCATCGAATGCTTAAATTTAATCACAGGCTTATGTGCTTTACGAAATGTATTGGTTTTGACACTGAATTTTGACAGTTTAAATTTAGTAGCTGTGGTGATGGGAACCATGGATGTGTATCCCCATAGGACTTCCTTTCTGTGCTCAGATCCTAACTCCATCCTTCCCACAGGTGTGGAGCTGTTCAGGCGCGGTGTTTTGAAGGAATATGGAGTGAATGTCCTGGGAACGTCCGTGGAAGCCATCATGGCCACAGAGGACAGGCAACTGTTTTCTGACAAACTGACTGAGATTAACGAGAAGATCGCTCCCAGCTTTGCAGTGGAATCGGTAAATGCAATGAGCTTGAAGACACAAGCCTGCCATGCGTGGCGTTGCTATTTTTTAAATGGCTGAAGTGGAGATTCCCCTTTTGTTCAGTGAAACTGCAGTTTGAAAAATGGATGGTACAGGCTATGCACATTTATGTGTGTGTGTGCGGGAACCAACGGATGCTGGTTTGTAATGATCAGCATTGGTTAAAAGTGTTACGTGCTAGTTGAAAGCGTAGTCTAGGTGAGAAAAGTATGCAAGGCAGATTCTGAACCACCACGAAAATAGGTGGGCTTGTGAACTGCAAAAAAATGATTACAGTGGGTGCTCTTGTTAACCTGTATCAAGGGATGAAGATTTAGGGGACTAAAAACCAACCCGACTAAAAACTGGGACCCTGATGAGGTCAATGAGTGTGAAAGTCATTTGGTTTTTTGGCATCTCTTGGTCCCCTCTTAGTCTTGGAACAAAGCTGTGGTCTTAGAAAAATGTTGGCCCAAATTCATTCCTGGTGTAAATCCATTCAGGTCAGTGGAGATGTACCAATTAGGGATCGGGTGCATTTGAAGTCGCTACAGTTACCCAGGTATATCTGAGGGCAAAATTTGGCTCCTGGTATCATAAAGGCATAATTCTTTTTTTCTTATCCTAATTCAGGAAACTTCCTTGTTGGTGGGTTTCCCAGTAAACTCTATAACCTGATGTGTGCACTCGAATCAGCTTAGTTCTTGTGGTTTCATGTAATATTTATTTGTCTGTTTTAAGATTGAAGATGCTTTGAATGCAGCGGAAAAGATCGGCTACCCAGTCATGATACGCTCTGCCTATGCTCTGGGAGGACTAGGGTCAGGTATTTGTCCTGACAAAGAGAGACTGTTGGATCTTGGAACCAAGGTATGCATGTGGGTGATAGCTAAAGGGATCTGCCTTGCCATCTGATTTAATATATTCTTGTAATAGTCACACACGAGCCTAGTTCTACATACTTTATCTAAATGCTAAAACATTCGCTTGGTGCCCTGTAAGGTTCTGTCTTCATAATACTTGCCATTGACTTGGGTAGCGTGAATGAGTAAGCAGTATTGTTCACTGCTGTTACATTCCGCCAGAAATGACTCATAATTTAAGATAATATTTCAGCAGTTTTGGTGAAAAAGCAACATAATGGTCTCTTTTTCTCCTGCTCTCAGCAACGAATGTCACAGGGAAGATGCAGAGAAACTAAAAGCCCACACTGAGCTTAGCTATAACGAAGGGCCAGGAATAGAGAGATTGGTAGGGCTAGGCCATTATTGTATTTGGTTCTTACAGGGGAGAGGGGGAGATCTGGACTGTGTCAGAATCCTGTGAGAAACTTGCCTTTGAGATCTTTTGCATCAGCTCAGTGGGGAAAAAAATGCCAATTATTTTTCCTCAGGAAATTTAGTATTTTTTTAAAAAATTCCAATTAAAAACAGAAATCAGGAAAATGTGGGTAATGTTTTTCAGTTTGGGGATAAAATGTTCAGATTTTGAAAGGCTGGGTTTTTTTATTTTCTGTGGAAAAACAGGAACATTTGACTGCAATGACAATTTTCATTGGTTAAAAAGCGTTTTTTTAGTTTAAACAACCTTCACAGTTTTCCCCAACCAGCTGTCCTTTCTTCATTGAATATTTAAAAAAAATACCTTCCTCTTTGGAAAGTATTTTAGCTTGCAAAGAGCCAAATGTTGGAAAGGAAACTCTGTATTAACATCTAGGGCAAACACTGGAATCCTAACAAAGATAAATATAGATCAAGGACTGGTTAGATTAACATGAGGTGGGATTCACTTGTAAAACCAGCATGTTTCTTCCTATAATTTCAGTTCCATATTTCATTTCCTGTGATGGGGATGATTAACTATATTAAAACATGGATCTGCACACACAGGATTGTGTTGTGCAAAGGTTAAATTTGTGAGCGAAGCAAAGAGCCATGCAGCGTAGGCAGTCCTGAAGTCAACAAAATCCCGTAGGCCCCAGGTTATATTATCCTAGACAGCGATAGTGTTTGTTATTTTCTAGCATCCCACATGAGACTTAACTACCTCCTTGTATAAAAGTTAATATTAATGTCAATTGATCCATTTGGATTATACTCGTTTACCAATTTAGGAGTGCTTTCCAGGTACATTTCAGAATAATTCATAACTCTTGCTTCTGGTCAGTAAGTCACAGTAATTGACAGTATTTTTAGTTATGCATGTGACTTGTCTTGTTAATTCAGCTGTTTGTCCAAGCACCCTATTTGATGGGAGCTTAGTCACCCATTTGATTTTACACAAAGAAATAATCCCATTGACGTCAGTGGGGCTACTTGCATATATAAAAGTAAACATGTGCGTGTTTGCAGAAGTGCAACCTTATTTTTTATTTTAATTTATATTTCTCATTTCTGTTGCTAGTCTAAATGTCCTAATTTCTTGTCTTATCACATTGTTTTCCACAGCATTTAAATGAGGCCATTGCAACAACAACAACAAAAAATACTGGACAATTGTCACAAAATAGTTACTATCTAGCTCTTATATAGTGCTTTCCATTAGTATCTCAGAGTGATATACAAAGTTGGTCAGTAGCATGATCTCCATTTTATAGATGGAGAAACTGAGGCACAGAGGGTAGAAGTATTCTGCCCAGAATCCCACCGTGGCGACAGAGCCTTAAACACTGGAATGCATCGAATTCGGTTACATGTGCTTAATAGAAACGTATTTCTTCCTTTGGATCCCCTGCTGTCTGTCCTCCCTCACTGATTCTTCAACCCAATTCCCAGGCGTTTGCAGTGACCAACCAGATTCTAGTGGAGAGGTCTGTCGTTGGCTGGAAGGAGATAGAGTATGAAGTTGTGAGAGATGCCGCTGATAACTGTATCACCGTCTGTAATATGGAAAATGTGGATGCTATGGGAGTTCACACAGGTAGGTTCTTTATAAATGACAGCATGGTTCAGTGTAGACTGCTTTTAGAGCCTCATTTTCATATAATGTCTGTCTTCCTACTATAGCTGATGCACTTACATGGCCAATGAGAGCGAGGATGTGGGCATGTCAGATCTAAGAGTCCTACCAGATCTGACGCCCCACACACTGCCACACCCTGAGTTTGTCCACATTGTCTCGTATTTCACACGGTAGCATGGTCTGTGCCTTGCTTTGAAATGCCCGAAAACCAGCCTCTTCCACAGCCCCCATCATTCAACAGGTGTAAGATGCAGCTGGTGAGCAGAGACACGACCCCAGAGGCCAGACTTCATCACCACCCACCTCTTTTGGTTTTTGTTTCGACAAACAGGAGATTCCATCGTTGTGGCTCCCAGCCAGACCCTGTCCAACGAGGAATTTCAGATGCTGAGGGAAAGTGCCATCAAGGTTGTCCGACACTTGGGCATTGTGGGGGAATGCAACATCCAGTACGCCCTACATCCTACCTCCCTGGAGTACTGCATCATTGAGGTCAATGCCAGGCTCTCCAGAAGCTCTGCTTTGGCATCCAAGGCCACAGGGTAAGGCAGGAAATTCAAGCTGGGGAAGGGAAAAGAGTTGGGCAAAGCAGCACCCGAGGCAGGCAACCTAGTGCGTCTACACTGAAGGACTTAACTTGAAATAAGCGATGCAAATTGAGCTACGTCAATTGCATATCTTATTTCAAAATAGGGAGCGTCTACACAGCACATATTTAGAAATAGAGCCCTCTTCCTCCAACTTCCCTTACTCCTCGTACAATGAGGGTTACAGAAGTCGGAGCAAAAAATCCTCCAGCTTGACAGTATTTTGACACTATTTCAAAATAACTGCCTGCCGTGTAGACGTGGACTAAGTTATTTCGGAATAGCGCTAGTTATTTCGAAATAGAGTTGCAGTGTAGACGTCCCCTTAGACACTGGGTATTAAAAACCTCTTCAGAGGGGAACGTGATGGTTGTTTTTAGAGAGTACGTTATCTGGCATCTGTACGCTGGCTTCAAATCATCTCTGACACCCACAGGACTTAGTTCTTACTAAGCTCTCTGCCAAGATTGAATCAAATGGTATTGCTGTCTCGTTGGCTAATCATAAACTAATCAAGATCACAAGTGGTCAAATCTGGCTGGTTAAAATTGGCTTCTTAATTGTACTCTGCTGATGCTGCTTATTGAGAAGTGCAAATCGGTCCTTCATTTCCAGTTCTCAACAACTCTTGCAGTTTTGAAACGATGTCACAAAGTGGAGACAGGAATAGCGGAGAGCAAGCGTTCGGTTGCTTTCCTCGTGTTCGCAGACCCTTCCGGGAGACCGGTCCATTCATCTTGTGTCTCAGTAGCGTGGCATGCATAGAAAAAAGGAAGCTTTGCGAAAAGGAATCAACCCTGGCCATCCTCAAAGGGGCTGCGTACCCACGTCTCCCGTTGCTTCGGCGGGAGTGGAGTGCACCCAGCATTGCTCACACTTCACCCCCAACCCCGCAAAATAGCCACCAGCCTGTAAAATGTTCCACCAGCTTTAGAACCACTCTCTGGAAATCCCAGGCCTGGCTGGCTCCCAAATGGAAAAGGGCTTGGTGTTTAGCCCTTACTCCCCATTTGGCTCCCTGGCAAAAGCACTGAAGAATTTGGCTTTTCCTTTAGAACAGGCTCACAAAAGTCCCCCCTTTTTTTTGGTGAAAGTGACTGTTGTTGGGATGTGCATGGGAAGAGATATGTGGATTGTAAACTCTCCATGCGGGGGCTGGGGAGGGCTGTTTTTCTGCTATGTGCTTGTGGAGCACCTATTATAATAGTGCCCTCGTTGTGAATGACAAGGACACAGGCCAAAAGAGGTTCTCCAGCAGCACGTATTCAGTTATTAGCATTTCCAGCTGCTTTGTGGAAGCATCAGTGCGGTCTGGAAGCTGGGCGTGTGTGCGGCCGCTCAGGAGAGATTCCAGGGCCGTGCTGTAATGGGGCCGGCACTCACCTCACGCCCCTTCCTGGACTGCCTCAGTTTGTTAGCCGAAAGCCTCTTTGGCCACTAGGCCCTCCGTCCGAGCCACAGCCTGCATATCACAAACCCCTTCTGGGGCACGCCTCTAACAGGGCCCATCCCGGTGCCCTCTGGAGAGTGTCTTTGGCTCTCAGACTGGTGTCCCACTCCGGACAAGGGTGGTGTCTCCAGGGCTTCCCCTCCTGAAGACAGCTCCTATGCCCTTACCTCAAGGCTTTATCTTCCAATCCAACATATAGTCCACACTAGCTCCCCACACAGAGCTTTCCATGGCACTACTGCTCCTGTAGCCAGCCAGCCACCCAGTCGTCACTGGTTCAGGGCTCCAAAGACATTGAGCTGCTACAGAGCTTTGCAGCTCCTTTTGTAGGCCTCCTTGGCCCCTGATTGGCCAGTTCTTCTGTCCTCACTCTAGCCTTCTGGAGGACTTCTCTATGGCCCTTTCTTTGTACTCAGAGCTTGGTCCTCCCTATTACACACCCAGTTGATTAGCAGAGCACCCACGGCTAGGTTTTTGTTTCAAGTGGTGTCCCTCAGTGCACATAAATTTTTTTTTTCTGCACTTGGATGGAAAAGACTGGAGGGAACATTGGTTACCCTTCTTGCGTGTTTTGGTTGAGGTGGTTCAGTGATACAGTCAGTTCCTAAAGATGAGAACACTCCTGTTATAATGGAATGAGGCGTTCTCAATCAAATGAAGGTTGTGCGAGATGACCAGCTTAGCAAACATTAGGGCAATAGACAATCCCGCGGGCACCGGTGCCAAATGTCTGGCACCAGCGCATGTCAGCACATACACTCAGGGGCGCCAGCTTCCCTTCAAGCTGGTGGGGGGAGTGCTGGACCATCTCTCCACCCCAGCCCACCCCCACTCTACCTTCCCCCAAGACTCCACCTCTGCCTCTTCCCATCCTTGCTCTGCCTTTGCCCACCTCCTCCCGAGTACACCTCAGCCCAGCTCCTCCACCTCCCTCCTGGACCCTCCAGAATGCTGTGAATCAGCTGTTTGCGGCACTCCGGAAATGCTGAGAGGGCGGGGGAGGAGTTGGTCAGTGGGGCAACCAGTGGGTGAGAGGCGCTGGGAGGAAGGAGGCTGAGGGGGAGTTTGGCTGCTGGTGGGTACTGAGCATCCACTGATTTCCTCCCCATGGATGCTTACGGTGACACAGGCAGTCTGTGGCAGAGGCAGGAACTGACCTCCATCTCTTGAGTCCCAAGCCGGTGCCTAAGCCTCAGACTGTCTTTCGTCCTTAATAATGATTCCTACCCCAGCACTCGACGCATGCCCCTGCATCCAGACTTCCTGCTGTTCCCACATACCAGGTGCCAGCAGCGTGGTGCCATCCCTACAGAATGCAGTGGCTATTTTTATTAAAGTAGCTCCAGAGGGTTATCGATTTCTTTCCCCTCTCCAGCACCAGCCATAACACTAAAAAAAGCCTCTTTCCCTTGTCTCTGCCAGGTACCCGTTAGCATTTATCGCTGCCAAAATCGCCCTGGGGATTCCCTTGCCAGAGATCAAGAATGTAGTATCAGGGAAAACCTCTGCCTGCTTTGAGCCCAGTCTGGATTACATGGTCGCCAAGATACCTCGCTGGGACCTGGACCGCTTTCAGGGCACCTCTAGCCAGATTGGTAGCTCCATGAAGAGTGTGGGAGAGGTAAGTGCTTGGAAATTCTCACCATTCCTTTTCTGTCTCCTGTGCTGTTAACGTTTCTCCCTGGCTTTCTCTGGCTGCCGCTTCTGTCTGGCCTGCCATCCAAATGGGCACTGAGGAGGATTTAGAACCTAAAGGGCCATTCTTCTCAAAAGAGATGCTAGCTCTGCACTTGCAGTTTTGTTCCAGTTTATCAACCACTGTTACAGAAGTGCTGAGTATATTGTGGTTGAACACAACAGCATGTGTCGAAGGCAATTTTTTATTTGAGGAGGTAGAGAAGGCAACCAGTGGGGGAGGGGGGGGAGGCACAACTATTCTAGATTTGACTTTGACAAATAGGAAGGAACTGGTTAAGACTGTGAAAGTGGATAGCAGTTTGGGTGAAAGCATTCAGACAATGACAGAGCTCATGATTGTTAAGAATAGTAGAGAGAACGGCAAAATAAAGACAATGGATTTCAAGAAAGTGGACTTTAGCAAACTATGTCTACACAGCAGTGTTATTTCAGAATAGCTGACATCATTCCGAAAGAACATAGTCCGTGTCCACACTACAAGCAGTTATTTCGACATAATGTTGACATAATGTCCATCTGGAGGACTTCTTACTCCAACTCCTGTAACCCTCATTTTATGAGGAGTAAGGGAAGTTCGAGGAAGAGTGGTCTTTCTCAGACTTCCTGCTGTGTAGACATCCCCAAAAGCTGAATTAAGCTATTTCGACGTAAGCTACGCAATTGACGTAGCTCAAGTTGCATAGCTTATTTCAGATTTAGCCTGGCTGTATAGACGTACCCTCAGGGAGTTGGTAGGTAAGATCCCATGAGAAGCAAGTGTACAGAGAAAACAACTGAAGACAGACTACCTTAGCTTACCCAGGAAATCTTGAAAGATCTAAAAATCACAAAGGAATTCTACAAAATGTAGAAACTAGGTTGAATTACAAAAGATGAACATAAACAAATAAGGGTATGTACAGGTAAAATTAGAAAGGCCAAAGCAAAAAAACCAAGCTCAAACTAGCTAGAGACATAAAGAATAGTGAGAAAACATTCTAATGCTATATTAGTCCAGGTCTATACTAGACCCGGAAGGTCAGCTTAAGGTATCCAACTCCAGCTACGTAAATAATGTAGCTGGAGTTGACCTATCTTAAGCCATGCTTGGTGCCATCTTCACAATGGGAGGCCAATGGGAGCATAAGCTCCTGTCAGTTTCTCTTACTACTTGCAACTGCAAGACATACCTGTGAGGGAAGACTGAAAGAATTGGGCTTGTTTAGTTTGGAAAGGAGAAGGCAGGGACATGATAGCAGCTTTCAAGTACCAGAAAGGGTGTTACAAAAAGGAGGGAGAAAAAATTACTCTCCTTAGCCTCTGAGGATAGGACAAGAAGCAACGGGTTTAAACTTTAGCAAGGGAGATTTAGGTTGGCCATTAAGAAAAACCTCCTAACTTTTAGGGTGTTAAACACTGGAATAAATTGCCTAGGGAGGTTGCGAAATCTCCCTCACTGGAGATATTTAAGAGCAGGTGAGATAGACATCGATCAGGGATGATCTAGATGACGCTTGGTTCTGCCATGAGGACTGGACTTGGTGACTTCTCGGGGTTCCTTCCAGTTCCATGAATCTGTGGAGATATCACATAACAAGGTTTTGCCCACTAATCAGGTAGTTAGTTGTCTAACTGTTAGCATTGGGGACCAAACTGGAACAAATTTAACATCAGCCGTTTCATGATGGCTGGGGGGCTGATTGCAGATCAACAGGGGATGAAAGAATGATGTAGAAATAAAATAAGAATGGGGAGAAGAAATCAACCCAAACTGAATGCAAACCTGTTCTGGGACCCAGCATGCCTTTATTTGCAAACGTTTTGTTACCATTCATTGGTCAATACTGTTCCCTTCTACTTTCCTCGACGTTTTCTGGTCCCCTGTGGAAATGCTTTGGGAAGTTTCCAGCATGGTTGGAAAAAATGTGTTTGCCAAAAATGCTCTGCTTGGCTTTCCAGCCCCAGTTAATTCAAAGTAAACTTCTGGTCTGTTGAGAGCTTATTCATATCATCTGAGTTTTGTCCCTTACTGGTTTCAATGAGAATGATGCGGGACTGCAAAGGCCGTGTTAGGCAATAGCATGGTAGGCTGCTCTTGAGGTTCCTAGATTCCAAGGCCAGAAGGACTATATATAGTCCCATTATAGGACTTCCCTGAATTAATTCCTGCTTCAGGTCCAGCAGTTGTTTGAACAGAAGCATTTCTTTTATGAAAACACCCGCTCTGAAAGATTTAAAGCTGTCCAGTGGTGAAGAACCCGCCACAACCTTTGGGAAGCCGTTCCAAAGGTTAATCATCTTAACGGCTGAAATTGTGCACCTTATTTCTAGCCTGACGCTGTACTGAGAACAGAACTCAGCACCTGACGCCCTCTTGAAAGGGTCAAGTTGCTTTGGCTTTGACTGTTGTTTTCTCACTCAGCATAGGTAGGCTAGGCCTTTGAAAGTGAGGCACTAAACAGCTCTTGACTTTTAAAATCTGAAATTAAGAGAGGCTGTAACAATGGTGGCATCTTTAGCTAATTTTTCAAGAGGAATAAATGAAGCAAAATGGGTAAATTATCCATTTAATTAGCTAATTGCTCATCAGTTATCCAAAGCAAAATAATTAATTGTGTGTTTTCTTGTCTTTTTCTCCCCCTAGAGTTTTTCAAGTAGCTCTCCTGCTAAATAGTTTGGATAAGTGAGACCTTACAAACACCCCCCTCCTCCTCACTCAAAGCACACGCCCTCAGCATGGTGGGAAGGATTAATTAGAGCTCTAGAGAAAAGGCTTGCCGGGGTGATTGTTTTTTTAATAATGTGTGGGGCTGAAGATACCTGCAAATATTTATGGTGTCTTAACATCCTGTGACTTCATGTTCTATATGCACCTTCCGCATTTTACTTCACCTGACTGGGGGTACGTCTACACTGCACACTTATTTTGGAATAAGCTAATCTGGAAGAAATACTCCGAAATAGCTTATTTTGAAATAGCCCGTCTTCACCACAGGGAAGCCTCAAAATTAGTCCGAGGCAGGCTTCCCCAATGTGGACGTGCTACCTCGATTTACAGCCCCAGGAGGCACTGGGGAGTAATTACTCTGAATGGCCCTGGGGAGAAGCTATTTCGAAATAGAAGTAGTGGAGCGTCCACACTACGGCTATTCTGAAATAGCTATTTCGGAAGAGACGTTATTCCTCATGGAATGAGGTTTACAGAAGACGGAATAAGCCGTCTGTTATTTTGAATTTATGTCAAAATAACAGAATTTCTGTGTAGACGCTCGCATGGTTATTTCGGAATAACAGCTGTGTAGATGCACCGGAAGGGTGGTATTCAACAGTGACCCGCTGTATGAATACAGAACTGCATTGTGGCTTGAACTATCCACCTCTACAGGGGAATAACAGAGTGTAAGAAAGCCCCCTTCCTTCCCCCATTCTCCTGCACAGACTACCAGGGCCTTGGATTCAAGCAAGCAGCTGGTGGACAAGGAGAAGGATCAGGAATAGATGGAGCTTTGGCTCCATTCTCCTTGGCCCGCCCCCTGAGCAGAAGCGTTGTTTCTCCAAGAGACCCCTCTCAGTCAGGCGGCCTCCTGTGGCTGCTCTTGGCACAGCCTAGCTTAAGGACCAGACCACTGTGGTTTTTACTAGTGGAACTGTCTAGCCTCAGCCTAACTGTTGGTGAACTCGGTTGTGATTGGCTGAAAGCTTGGAACAGTGCCATAGGGTAAAAGGGGAGAGAGTTTTCCCATGACCCCTTCCACCATTTTGTTTCAGATTAATTTTCTGGCCTTTTAAGATTATATTTCCCCAGCAGGCAAACACATGAGCAGTTGAATGAGCTGCAACGGGTCCATGCAGAACAGGCTCACTGGAGCTTGGGAATGGGCTAGTTTTTCAGTTGAAATAATCATTGAACAAAACCACACAAGAGCAGTTAATTAAGGTTTTAAGTGGGCTCGATGGCAGAGGTGGAATTTTCTGCCTTTTCCCACTCCTGAGGCTTAAAACTCCATCAGCCCTAGGCAGCTTTTCCAACTTTCCAGGAGTTTGCCTGATGGATAGGTGCATGGATTTTGAAGGCTCCAGGACCATGACCTTCCTCAGAGTCAGTTCAGCATATCCTCTGCCATTTTCCCCACAGCCTTTAATTTTACACCCTAAGCATTGCTACTGTTTGAATAACTGAGAGGGTCAACATCTCAGCCCATTAACGTGAGAGCTTTCCCTGTTACAGGTCATGGCTATTGGGCGCACCTTTGAGGAGTGCTTCCAGAAGGCCCTGAGAATGTGCCACCCTTCGGTGGATGGCTTCACATCACGTCTACCGATGAATAAAGAGTGGCCGGACAACTTAGATCTCCAGAAAGAACTGGCTGACCCCTCCAGCATTCGTGTCTATGCAATGGCCAAGGTAATGAAGGGCACAGAGACTACGGTGTCTACTCTGTTGACTCTAGTTACCAGACTGTCGGCTGAAGTAATTGAGTGGATATTCTTTAACCCCTAGTTCCTTTTTCCTCTTTGTGCACCTCAAACATATGAGGTGAATCACCTCCCATGAGGTACAATGATTCTGTTCCCCCCGTAAGTTCCTCTTTGTTATCTTAGGATGGAAATAACTTTTCCTCTATCAGCCCTTCTGACACCTGCTGTACTTGAGTCAGCCATGAACCTTTCACTTAAATCACTATGATCGTAGATTGGGATGGGCAATACTTTTCACGGGGGGGGGGGGGCACTTCATGAATTTTGATAAATGGTCATGGGCCAGCTCTCGACTCTGGAAAGGGGCGGGGCCTCAGGCAGAAGGAGTGGAGCTGAGGGCTACAGAGAGAAAGAGTGTGTGAGTGTGAGAGACACTCTGTGTGTGAGACAGACTTTGTGACACAGATTGTGTGCGTGTGGCACAGAGACCGAGAGAGTATGTGTGGCAGTATGTGTGTGTCAGTGACTGTGGGTGTGACAGTGACACTGAATGTGTATGCTGGCTACTGCTGGGTATGTTTCTGAGAGAAGCCACCCGCTGTCTTTTTAAGACAGGGAAAGCTGTGCCTCCTCCCCTTTTCAATATTTAGCTGCATAATAATAATTAGCTCTTATACGTGTACTTTAGTCTCCTTTGTGGTCTTTAAAAAAAAATCCTGTCTCCTATACTACACTGTCTGTGAGATAGAGTGGGTTTCCTTTTTACCCAATGAATTTTTAGCTTACTAAAAATAAACTAAACCCCAAACCACATAACAAAGCATCTTCAGGAAAGTTTGAAGCCTGCATTACCTTGAGAATGAGAAAGAACCCGAATGGTGTTCACAGCTGTGAAGTCTAGTCCTGGAGATGAACTTTTCCATCATTCAGGGGTATTTCTGAGTCAATCTATCTTTAAACTATGAATCAAAGTGCTTTTCAAAACCACCAGTTTCTCAACCATCGAGAACCCAACCCTTTCTTTGATCAAATTTGCTTCTAGCAGACCACAGGAGTATGGAAAGTACAGGACCTTGGTAATAAGAAGCACAGAGGAGAAGTCAACAGTATATTATATATGAATATAGCGCGCAGTATGTACAGCATATGAAGTTACAGCAAGTATCCACCAGCAGCCGACCCTATGAAAGTCACCTGAAGTTTGGCCGACAATTTCATTGGAAGCCAAACTCTGTGCTTCTTAATCAGGCAAAAGTCTTGCTGATGTTAATAGGATATGGGGAATCATTACCACACATTTCCAGGCAAATGAAATGCTTATGAAGTGTTTGTTAAAGTGCATGACTTACGGTCTCTTCTCTTTGGCAGGCCTTGTCTGATGGCATTCCCGTGGATGATATTCACAGGCTCACCGCCATTGACAAATGGTTTATCTACAAGATGAAGGACATTGTGAACATGGAGAAAAGCCTGAAGGAACTCAGCAGGTAAGGAAAACAGCTGAAATCCGCCTTTTTGCTTGGCATCCCGCAGCTGGAAAAACAGCTGCAGGCCTTGTGCGCAAACGTGATAGAGGCTGAAAAGGAACTCAATCCCCCGTGCAGCCCGAGTTGCCTTCAATCCTGATCCATTGGACTCAGCCCATGTCGCCGTGACTACGCTGACAAGTGCTGCTCTAAAGGTAAAGGCATCGGATCCATTTCAGCCGATCCTAGGAATTCTCTCTGGCTCTAGAAAGTCCTTGGTATATTTTCAAAGCTGACCCTCCCCTAGAATGTCTGAGAGGGGTGGCTATGTTAATCTGTAACTTAAAAAGCAAGTGGTCCTGTAACACCCTAGAAACTCACCAAATATATATATATGTAGTATCATGAGCTTTGGTGGGCACAACCCACTTCCTCAGATGAGTGGAGCAAAAGGCATAGAAACCCCAACATTTAAAGCAGAAAAAGCAGGGAGAGGGGGTAGGAAAACAAAACCGAACCTGGTCAATTATAGTGTTGGTCCTAAATGAGGCTAATAAAGTGGGCTGTAAGTGTCTCATACTCAGCTTTTGATGTCATTTGGGTGTTGAGTATAATGGCCCATCCAGTGTCTGTCTTTGTTCATTACCTGGTGGTGATGTCCAGTTTACGTATGAAGGCTAGTTCTGCAGTCTCTCTCTCTGCAGTTGGTCCCTGAAATTACTTTGCAAGAGAATGACTACTTTTCAATCCATGAATAGGTGCCCGGGCAGGTTAAAATGTTGTCCCACAGGTTTCTCTGTATTACCATCTTGAATATCTGATTTGTGTCCATGAATCAATCCTTACTGCAGGGACAAAGAGCGTGGGGTATGGTTAAACTTCTCAATAGATTTGCACTGGCTTTTTGCACCGGAGAGCCAGAATGCATTCTGGGTTGCTCTCTAAGCTGTCTGCCTGGCTTCCCACTTGCAGTATTTGTTGCTATTCTTCCGTTTACAACAGCTATAATCTCTGACACATTTAAATCTAAAACTTCCACTTTTTCAAAGTGATCATATACAATGAACCACAACTGATAGCAGACAATCGAAGCTCCACGCTGTCTATCAATCTCAGCCTTTTGCTGACTTCAGTGTTCTCGGCATGGTTTACGAGGCCCGCCGAAGCTTCTTGCTGAGTGATTATTGCCTGCTCTGTTGCCTACGATCCATGTTGCACTACTGACGTCGAAGCACATGAGGGCGCCAGAAATTTATGGTACACAACCCTTGTAGCAAGAGACTGGTAGAAAGACACAAGACGTTTGTTAGGAAATTCGCTTTTGCCTCCTGTGAGTTCTGTTTCTTTGACAAGCTGTACATTTTTAATTGAGTAGTTTTTGTTTCCCCCCAGAAAATGAGTTGGGATTCTAGCTAAGCAGAAATAAAGGCACAGAGAAGGCAAGAGAGGAGAATACTTAGAAAAAACTCCATTATTACCCAGCATGCGTAATTCCTCTCTAACTTCCATGTCATGTTTCATTTGTTTACTGGTTTCATTTAAAAAACAACCCACCCTTGTGCATATAAAGTTACCGTGTTTACACAGAGCCAGTTTGTTTTCCCCACTGTTTCTCAGGCTACGATTGTAATTAGAAGACGCAGGATCGCAAAGCACTGTCCAGATGAGGGTCAGATCCTCCCAAGATGTAAATTAACATCATTCCATTTCAGCAAACGGAGCTGAAACTGATTTCTGTCAGCTGAAAATCTGACCCATTAGTTAATTACATCTCACAGTGTCTCTGTGAGATAGGTCAAGTAATATCACTACACCTACGATATAGATGGTCTAGCTGAGGCACATAGTCAAATGACCTTCCCAGGGTCATAGAGGAAATCTAGTGGCAGAGCAGGAAAGAAAAGTGTTATCGAATTCCAGGTTGGTGTTCTAACCACTAGAACACACTCTCCATCCTCCTCCCTGTCAGCCATTCCTGGATGAGATCTGGGTCAGGTACTGCATGCAGACAAGGGCATTCTCCTCTAGTCTGTGCTGAGGTCTTCTGTGCAGGCCGGCCCAATGGCAAGGCAAGCAAAGCAAATGCCTTGGGCCCCGTGATTTCAGGGCCCTGCGCTACTGAGTATTCACCATCCACTGGCTGGGCCCAGGGCCCCGCTCCCAGCATCCTGCCTTGGGCCCCACAGGGCCCAGGGCCCCGCTCCCAATATCCTGCCATGGGGCCTACAAACTCTTTGGCTGGGCCTGCTTCTGTGCTTAGCAGTGTGACTTGCTTTCTTTTCCATGCTGCTACACGGGGTCAGTGTTTGCAAATTGTACATTATCATTTTGGAGGAAATGATGGCAACCCAGAAATAGGACTGGCACGAGGTATTACAAACCCAGGTGAATTAGCAAGCTCTATATTTATGTAGGTATGACTCTACCACTCTTTACATGGCTATTCTGATAGGGTACGTCTACACTTGCTCCCTAGCTCGAGCTAGGGATGCAAATGTAGTCGACCGAAATTGCTAATGAAGTGGGGATTTAAATACCCTGCGCTTCATTAGCATAATCTCGCCCGCATGTTATTCCGCTCGCCAGCTGATTCGAACCAGGAAGTGTGCTCCGGGATGCGTTAGTTTGAATCAAACCCCTTGGTTCGAACTAAAGTTACTCCTCATTTTTTGGAAGAAGCTTTTCTGGAGGAGATCTTCTGAAAAAACTTCTTCCAAAAGAGAGCATCCACACTGCGAAAGCGCATTGAAAAAGCAATCTGCGTTTTTGAAAGATTGGGGGTGTGTCTAGACTACAGGGCTTTTTCGAAAAAAGTGGCTTTTTTTAGAAAAAACTTCCCCTGGGTCTAGACTGCCACCGTGTTCTTTCAAAATTAAATCAAAAGAAGGCAGCGGTTTTTTCGACCACGGTAAACCTTATTTTACGAGGAAGAACGCCTTTATTCGAAAGTGCTCTTTCGAAAAAAGGTGATATGTAATGCAGACTGTGCTTTTTCGAAAGAGAGCATCCAGATTGAAAGAGGCTTGCAGTCTAGACGTAGCCATAGTATCCACACTGAATGGACGCTCTCTAGCATGTAAGCTGTGATTATTATGGATGGAGTGGCCACTAGGGCACCTGTGTTTTTTCCTTTTTCCTCTTCTTTGGAAAGAAGTCCAACTTCCCCATCCACACACACCTTTTTCTGAAAGAGCTCTTCACAAAAAGGCTTCTTCCTCGTAGAAAGAGGATTACCAATGCCAGAAAAACCCCTCTGTTCTTTCAATTTTCTTTTGAAAGAATGCAATTGCAGTGTGGATGTAATTGAAGTTTTTACAGGAAAACGGCCATTTTTCCGAACCCCCTCCCCCCCCTAATGTAGACATGCCCCTAGTGGTCATAGTGGATGACAAGTTAAACATGAGCCAACAGTGTGACACTGTTACAAGAAAAGCAAAGATGATTCTGGGATGCATTAAGAGGTGTGTTGTGAGCAAGACACAAGAGTCATTCTTCCACTCTACTCTGCGCTGATTATGCCCCAGTTGGAGTATTGTGCCCAGTTCTGGGCACCACATTTCAAGAAAGATGTGGAGAAATTGGAGAAGGTCCAGAGAAGAGCAACAGAAATGATTAAAGATCTAGAAAACATGAGCTATGAGGAAGGTTGAAAGAATTGGGCTTGTTAGTTTAGAAAAGAGAAGACTGAGAGGGGACATGAGAGCAGTTTTCAGGTATCTAAAAGGGTAAAAAATTGTTCTCCTTGGCCTCTGAGGATAGGACAAGAAGCAATGGGCTTAAACTGCAGTAAGGGAGGTGTAGGTTGGACATTAGGAAAAACTTCCTAACAGTCAGGGTGATTAAACTCTGGAATAAATTGCCTAGGGAGGTTGTGGAATCTCCCTGACTGGAGATATTTAAGAGTAGGTTAGATAGACACTTGTCAGGGATGATGTAGACAGTGCTTGGTCCTGCCGAGGGCAGGGGACTGGACTTGATGACCTCTCGAGGTCCCTTCCTGTTCTAGTGTTTTATGATTCTATGAATGTTGTGCTGTGCTAACAAGTCTGAATTTGTTTGCAGAGAGGGAAGATTGTAGCTACGATGGTGGTAGCAAAATATCCTGCAACATGACAGGAAACCCCTTTTAGCCCCCGTCAGTCCCAGGGGGGAAAGGAAGGAGGGGAAGGGGCCCTGGAGAGACCCGTCTGTCTATTTCTTGCCCTGAAGGAGTTAGAAAATGGAACAAGACGGATTTGGCTCTCCTCAGCCCCAACGGCAGCAAAGCAAGAAACTGGAAGGTGGAGGGAAAAGGGAGCAAAGGCTCTAAGCTGTGTGCAGGCAGTATTTTGAGAGGAGCGCGCAGGAGAAACATTTCCTTAAGCCTAGAATGGGCCAGATGAAACGTCCATCCTAACGGATGGGAACCGGTCCCTTAACATCACTCAGCGGTTACTGCATCCAGCACCCTACCCTCTGAGCGCACAGGTACCATGGCTTGTGAGCAGACAGCCAAACTCCGCGTGACCTGCCAGACCTGCAAACCTGGTCTCCACTCAGCGGGGTGCAGATTGTGTGATGTAAAGCTCCCACTTGAATGGGTCTCTCTCTCTTTAAACACGCTGTTTCCAATGTTACTTTTTCATGAGTTGTGATTAGTTTTCATCTGTTTCCCATGAGGTGCCCCTATGCCATGGTGGGCTCAATTTAATAGGAACAGAATATGCCAGATGGTATTAAAGGTAGATCTGATGGCAGCTTGAGGGGCAAACTTTCATGAGTGCCTAAAGGATGTTGAAGTACAAGCTTCTTTGGAAGCGAACGAGACTCATGCTCCTAAATTATTTAAATTCCTCGGAAAATCCCATTCTGGATACCTGGCTGCTTGATGAATGCCTGCAGTTCACGGTACTCCACATGTGACCCCACAATGGAGCGGGGCGGGGAAAGCTGATTTAACAGCCAGACCCCTGACATTCGGTGTACATGAGCACAGATGCAGGAGTGACACCAAATTACATCCACTAAGGATCTGGTTCTCTGTTCATACCAACCGGACTACTTATATTGTCTGATGACAACATGCTCCGAGCTGTCAAAAGGATGCCGACAGGACCGCAGCCACCTGTTTAGATCAGCTGCTGCCTGAGCTATTCATAAATAGAAAGAAGGGACAATTTTCTCCTGGCCTGTTGCTTGGAACAGTTCCCCATTGCATTTTGGGTGGTTTCTCAGCGCTCAGAAATGTCCCGGCACTGAGGTCGGTGATGTGAAATGAGCCCACCCCCAGCCACATTTTTTCAGTTGAAATGCCAGAGTTGGGAAGTTTTGTGGAAGAAAGTGGCTGTGCCGTTTTGTGCCTGTGCATTGCTGGGGCAGAGAAGAAGTTTAGAGTGCCTGGGTGAGTCCCGGGTAACATAAATGGTTGTTACAGGAGCTGGTGTATTTTCTGCGTCCTTATTTTCTACGGCATTTTATTAGAATATGGTATTTCAGTAGGGCCTGGTGGGGCCCAACCAAGTTGAAACAGAAAATAAATTCAGGGAAGATCTACAGCTTGTGTTAGACAGGAGGTCAAACTAAATGATGGCGTTGGTCCCATCCGGCCACCGAATCTGTGAACAGATTGGGGTCCCACTGTGCTAGTTGCTGTACGTATGCATAATAAGAAATCTTGCTGCGTGCAGATTTCCATAGATGCCCGAGTTAGGCATGCTGGGTTTTGCTGCCTCACTCCCTGGTTTGTTGTGATTTTAATCCTATACTGGGCTTACAGTTTGGTGTGATGGCTCCCAGCATCCCTGGAGCTTACAGTCAAAATGGTGAAGGCAGACAAAAGGGGAGAGAGGGAGTGTTGTGACCCCCATTTTACAGATGAAGAACTGAGGTGCTGAGTGATTAAGCGATGT
Organism: Pelochelys cantorii; assembly: GCA_032595735.1. Taxonomy (NCBI): domain Eukaryota; kingdom Metazoa; phylum Chordata; order Testudines; family Trionychidae; genus Pelochelys; species Pelochelys cantorii. The sequence continues at coordinate 68,801,279 of CM064332.1, forward strand.
GCCCAAGGTTACACAAGGCTTCTGTGTCAGAGCAAAGAATTAAACCCAGGTCAACCAAGTCCCAGATCTGGGCTCTCATCACATGGCTTATCCCTCTCTTTGGTTAATTTCACTTGGAAAGAGACAGCCTGTGGTGGTGCTGACACAAATCACTGTTTGATAACATGCTGGTCAAAGACTTGTGCTGAGATCCTGGGGATTTTTAAGATTTGTCCCTGGGCATCTCCAGGTTTCACCACAGAGAATTAGCTAGTGTGGCTGCCTGCGCCGCGGAGCTTCTCATACGCACGGTGATTCTGAGTGTAGATCTTGTGACTCAGAACCAGACACAGCCTAGCACGCTGGGCAGCAGAGAGGGCTAGGCGCAGAGCAGCATTTTTAACGAGACTCTGTTCAGTGGCCTCTGGAAGTCAACAGAAAATTATTTATTGAGACTCCCTTTTCCCAGCGAATGTCCTTGTGTTTTGAAAATGGCTTTCTGGAAGCATGACTTGATTTCCAAACATGCGGTAGAGAAGTGTCTGCAACATACAGCCGCTGAAATTAACGTTTGGCTCCAGCCTTCAGACTCTCAAGCCGTGCAAAAGAAAAAAAAGATCAAAGGGCCATCAATAAACTATGTTCAGTTGGGGTGGGTGTCACAAAGCAGATTTCTGTGACCTCTTCAAAAATCGATTTGAGGTGCAGTTTGCAGACACGTGATCTAACCTGGCCCCCAGAGGAAAGGTGAGAGGGGAGAGGTCACATCCTCGCTGGGGTATATATTTAAACAGCTTCCCTGAAGTTCAAGGCTGCTTCACTGATTGACGTCCACTGAGCATCTGGACCTAATAGAGCCGCGATAGTATTGAGAAAGAATGAACGCAGACTCATGTGTGCGCCTTTCCTCTCCCTCTGCATCGGCAGGGATGGAACCAGTGGGGCAGATGTTTGATTCAGTAAGTGAGATGTGTATTTGCTGCATGACGTACACTGATTCAGCAGCCCTACGAGTTGTGAGAATGGCCATACCGGGTCAGACCAAAGGTCCATCTAGCCCAGTATCCTGTCTGCCAACACTGGCCAATGCTAGGAGCCCCCAGAGGGAATGAACAGAACAGGGAATCAAGAGATCCACCCCCTGTTGCCCATTTCCAGCTTCTGACAAACAGAGGCTAGGGACACCATTCCTGCCCATCCTGGCTAATAGCCATTGATGAACCTAACCTCCATGAATTTATCTAGGTCTTTTTTGAACCCTGTTAAAGTCCTGGTCTTCACAACATCCTCTGGCAAGGAGTTCCACAGGTTGACTGTGCACTGTGTGAAGAAAAACTTCCTTTTCTTTGTTGTACACCTGCTGCCTATTAATTTCATTTGGTGACTGTTAGTTCTTATGTTATGGGAACAAGTAAATAACTTTTCCTTATTTACTTTCTCCACACCCCCTTTTCCTCCAAAGCCCTGAATACTTGCATTACTTTGACGTGCATCCTCATCTTGGCACATTCGCATGCACCCTTTTAAGCACTCTGCTTCTACGTTTCTGCGTGCTTTGTAGAGAAAAGTCCATATTGTATCAGTCCATCCGTGCCCTAGATGGATTCTTTACTGGGGGAAGAAGATGGCCTTTGAAATAGTGACAGCAATGCATTTCTTTGCTGTGTATTTGTCTGCATTGCTCCCACAGCTCATCAGCTACATGGGAACAATGTAGGTCTAAGGAAATAATGGGAGGTTTCACGTTGCGTAAATCAGTGAGAGTTATTGAGCCTTAAAGATGTAGATCCAGAGAGTGATAGTTGAGACAGTGAGATTTGTTGGCTTATGTCTCATGTCTTCCTAAATATTTCTGACAGTTTTGCCGGTCATCTCATGAGTGTTTTGGGGAGGAACATAAGTAACTACCTGTCTCCTTGGAAAAAGAGGCAAGGAAGCAAACAGTGGTTTTTACTGATCTTAAGCTTGTAACTGCAGGTTATTCTAGGTCTTGGGAAATGTCAGAAACAATCAAGGAAACAGAACTGGCAAGTGGGCAGCGAGGAATGCGCCTTTTGCCCCGTATTGCAACCTAAAATCAAGCAGCAGGATTCCTAACCGGGACAAGCCCAGTTTTCCCGTTAGCTAGTGTCTAAGCCCTTATGCAGGATTCTGTTCCTTTTGTAGGGCAGAATTTAACCACATGATTAAGTCCCATAAGAGCGTTGCCAGGTGATCTAGGGAAGTGATTATTCCTCTTTATTTGGCATTGGTGAGGCCACGTTTGGAGTATTGCATCCAATTCTGCCCCCCCCATTACAGAAAGGATGTGGACCCATTGGAGAAAGTCCAGTGGAGGGCAACAAAAGTGATTAGGGGCCTGGAGCACATGGCTTATGAGGAGAGGCTGAGGGATTTGGGCTTATTTAGTCTGCAGAAGAGAAGAGTGAGGAGGGATTTGATAGCAGCCTTCAACTACCTGAAGGGAGGTTCCAAAGAGGATGGAGAGAGGCTGTTCTCAGTAGTGCTGGATGGCAGAACAAGGAGCAATGGTCTCAAGTTGCAGTGGGGGAGGTCTAGGTTGGATATTAGGAAAAACTATTTCACTAGGAGGGTGGTGAAGTACTGGGATGGGTTCCCTAGGGAGGTGGTAGAATCTCCATCCCTAAAGGCTTTTAAGTCCTGGGTTGGCCAAACGCTGCCTGGGACGATTTAGTTGGGACTTAAATATCATCTGCTTCCCTGTCACAGTCTGAGTTTGGAATTTTACACATATTCTCCCCTTGACACAAGCCCCATTTGCAAAGCTCTCCAATAACCGCACAGGCTGATTTTCACATTAGAGCTGGTGCTTCCTCCAGGCACGTTTGTTTAGCATTACTCAGGGGCTGGCGGATCAGAGGAAAGCCGGTCAAGTGTAAGAGAGGCCTGTACTGAAGCATGCAGGCTCCCCGGGTAATTGCAGTGCTGCAGGCATTGCTCAAGTCAGTTAATAGATTTCCCCAGTTTCTCGGCGCCAGGTGAAAATTTCCCATTAAGGGGGAATTTATTCCATTTCCTTTTATCATTTATTATTGAAGATGAAGCACGAGTGGATGGCATCTCCAAGATGACAGGGTAGAATTTTAAACAAAAACAACAACAGAAAATTCACACAGTGAGCTGACAAGAGAGCGGGAGAGAAAACGGACAAAGGGTTCTTGTATGGTTTATAAACTGCAAAATGCACAGGAGATTTAGCTTTGTGGGAAGACAGCTGCACTGCCTAATCATTAAGGGTATGTCTACACTGCAGAGTTTTTCGGGGATACCGGAAGTATCCTGGAAAAACTCTGCTGCATCTAGGGAACGCATCTGTTCTTCCGAAATTTTTTTCGGAAGTGCAGATGCATTTTTTCGGCATCCCTGTAAACCTTGTTTTATGAGAAAGAAAGCATGTTCCGAAAAAAGGGTTTTTTTTCTGACATTTGGCCCCGTGTAGATGGGCCAAATGTTGGAAAAGCCTCTTCCGAAAAAAGAAGCGGAAAAAGCTATGCAAATTGCGGTTTGCAATTTGCGTAACTTTTTCCAGAAGCACTGTAGTGTAGACATAGCCGAAATAATTATGGCAGTGCGTAAAAAGTCTGATTGTCTGGTATGACACTCCAAAGCCCCAAACTATTGTTTGGTGAAAGAAAATATTGGGGAAGGGGATGTTACAAGAGAGTAAAATCAATGTCGCTTCGACTTTTGTTGTTTGGGTTTGGTTACAAAATGGAGAAAGGGTTTAATTTTCAGAAGTGTTTTTGCCTTTTATCTATGCGATAAGAAAAACCTCTCAGTAAAAAGGGAGGCCATGACATCCCATGGATGGGTGACCAGATTGGGAGTCAGCAGCCAAATTGCATTTTCTACCTCCGGCTGGTTTTAACTCACTGTAGTATCTTCGCCAAATTGCTTGGGGTTTTTCAAAGTGCTCGGCATTGGCCTAAGTCTGCTCCCACGGACATCAATCAATGATGGGATAATGCAGGGGAGAGCTTCCCAGTGTGGGAGTGGGAGGAGACTATGTGTCCATGGTGAGGACTTTTGAAAAACCACTTCCTTAATCTGTCTGTGCCTCAGTGTCACCATCTGTAATGTGGGTATGATATGTCTAACCGCTCTTTAGCAAGCTCTTTGAGATCCTCAGATGAGATTTCATATGTAAGTGCAAAGCTTTAGTTGTATTATTAGTGATTATTCCCCTTTATTCAGCTCTGGTGAGGCCACATCTGGAGTATTGTGTCCAGTTCTGGGCCCCCCACTATAGAAAGGACGTGGACGCATTGGAGAGGGTCCAGCAGAGGGCAACCAAAATGATTAGGGGGCTGGAGCACATGATCTACAAGGAGCAGTTGAGGGATTTGGGTTTGTTTAGCAGAAGAGAAGAGTGAGGGGGGATTCAGTAGCAGCCTTCAACTACCTGAAGGGAGGTTCCAAAGAGGCTGGAGAGAGGCTGTTCTCAGTAGTGACGGATGGCAGAACAAGGAGCAATGGTCTCAAGTTTCAGTGGGGGAGGTCTAGGTTGGATATTCAGAAAAACTATTTCCCTAGGTGGGTGGGGAAGCACTGGGATGGGTTCCCTAGGGAGGTGGTGGAATCTCCATCCCTAGAGGTTTTTAAGTCTCCGCTTGACAAAGCCCTGGGTGGGATGATTTAGTTGGGTTGGTCCTGCTTTGGGCAGGGGGCTGGACTTGATGACTCCTGAGGTCTCTTCCAGCCCTAGGATTCTATGATTCTATTAACACATAATCTATCTAAACCTAACTGTGTCTGGCTGGCTTAAAGATGAATGCAGTCTGCAAAATGTGGATCCCGATCTGGCTTTCCAAATGCCTAAAGGCCAAAGCCATTCAGATTCAGGGTCTAGTTCAACCCATATAAAAAGCAGTGGGCTAGACCCTCACCTGGTGTGACAGGGAGCCACATTACACCTGCTGAGAATCTGGATTAGGGGCTGTTTGAGAAGTTCTCATTTGGACACCTCCCATTGAGGGGGGAGAGAAAGTATTTTAATCCAGAGTATGAATTTATGCCCATTCTTAGGGAAAAAATGCCCCCAGTGATGTCAACAGCAAAATTTCTGTTCACTTGTATAGTGTAAGGATTTCACCCCCATCACTCTCACTCACTGAACAAATTCTTCTTGGTATCCTATATACACTCAGTAAAGCATGAAGTAATGGGAAAACACTACATTTATCCTGCCTTGTTGAACACACTGTGTGACATACGGCTCCCATGGCCTCTTGCTTATTAACTACACAGAAAGCTCTTTTCATTGCTACTCCCACGGCAGTGGGACCTTTTCCTAGGACCCCCAAAATGGTGCTCTAAAGATGGCAAGAAAAGATCCTCTTTCATTCCCCCCAGGTACGGCACATTGGCCATTCCCTCACGTAATCCTGTTGCCAAATTAGTCATCTTCTTGTCTGACGACCAAGAGTTCAAACCTTGTCTAAGTCCCTAGCCCAGGGCTAATGAGTCATGTCTTCAGATTTACAGGCTTTTTTGGGGTTTAATTATGATGGGATAAAGAAAAAAGCTGCATTGAAGTGAGCTGTAAATGAAGGCAATTTCCTTTCTCTGTCAGTAATCAAATGGCAGCCAGGCCAGTGTCTTCTGGAGACAGCAGAGAGAGCACGCATCAGCCAGCTCATTTTCTTGGGGTCAGGTCCACTCACTCATACTTAGGCAATACAGAATGGAAGAGGAGAATCAAACTCAGCTGTGTCCTCACTAATTGCTGGTGAGGCTGGCCGTCTGTTTTTGCCGGAGAAGAGACAGACATTGTTGGCTCTTTTCCTTTCTGGAAAAGCCTTTGAGTCTTGTGTGTCTGTACTGCTTCCTGGGCACATGAAATATTAACCTGCTGCCTCGAGAATTTCTGTTTGTGTACACAAAAAGGGGCCTCAAGCGTGCGTCCAGCAGTGGCATACACAGATAATCTGACAGCTGGGCCTGCCCTCCTGCTGAAAGCAAGGGGGTGATGCTTAGAAAATGGAACTAGGCCAAAGTGAGCCAATGAGTATTGCACTGGAGACGGTAGATAATTTAGGGGAAATTGGGCCATTGAGTTGCCGCAGCGTTCCGTCATTCCCTGGGAATTACCTATGGATATGGGATCAAAGCCAACCCCAGTAAACTCAATGGGAGTCAACGGGATGTTGGATCAGGCCCTTTCTTTTTAACACTAAGACCACGTCTTCTCTTCCCGGAAGAACGACGCTGCAGCGATCGATCTTCTGGAGTTCCATTTAGCGGGTCTAGTAAAGACCCGCTAAATCGAATGCTGAGGGCGCCACCATCGGTGCTGGAATTCCTACTCCTCGTGAGGGAAGTTGATGGGAGCGTTTGTCCCGTTAACCTCCCGTTGTGAGGACGGTTTTGAAGCTCGGCTTATGGTATGTTAATTCTAGCTATGTCTTTTACGTACCTTAAACCCACCTTCCCCTATAGCGTGGACTTGGCCTAAGAGACAACAGTGTTCTACAGTGAGAGTTAAAAAGAGGAGTATTAGGAGACTTTTAAGGATATAAGGAGAGAGTCCTGCACTCGCCCTCTGCCAGCAAGACAGAGCCTCCAATCCCCATTTTTGCTATGGAAGACATTTCTCACTCCTGCTCCAATGTGTAGTATTTATACTAGACATTTCATGTTTAAAAAGCTGTGCAAACATTAACTAGCCAATCCAAACTCCCGTACGAGACAGATACGTCATGTAATCACCACAATGCTGATGGGGAAACCGAGGAAGTGCAATATGACTTTGGCAAGTCACAAAGGGAGTGACTTGGTGATCAGATCTTAGGTGTTGAGCTTTCTTTGAAATATTTAAGTGTCTGTGCAGGATTAGAATCCAAACCACAGGCCTTGACTCTCATTTGACTTGCACCTTTTTTTTTTATCAGTCAAACTCCAGGGGGGTGAATTGGGTGGCTTGTTATTTAAACCAGTGGGAGCGACAAATCTAGTTCAATACCTCTCTGCTTTCTGAAGTGTTCCAGTAAATAAGACTGTCCCCTTGCCTCTCCCGAAGATAACACACTGATATTTATTTAAAAATATCACAAAGCTCTGATTTAGGAAAATCGCTTGTTTGTTAATCATTTCCTCTTTCCTGATTCACTGCTTGCTTGCATATAAAATATGGATTTATTGGGCAAGCACGGATGCTCTTGGCAATGAAGATGGGAAGCAGAAGTGTAGATAAAAGTAGATAGGCTTTTTGTGTTCTGCAGAACCGTAGTTTCAAAAAGGTAGCTTACAAAACAGAGAGACAGACACTTTACCATAGCAATAGATAGAGGCAAAGAAAGAAACAGAAACTGATGGAGGAGGAAAAAATGGGAATGGAGATTAAAAATGGAAAAAGAGAGCTGGCAAGACGCATTCAGTTCAGTTGGGGATGTGCAGAGATGACCAGAGCATAGGGGATTTGGTGAAAATATGTGATGTGTGAAAAAAGAAGAAATGGGAAGATAAGAATTAAGCTTAGCATGTGCTAAGAATTCTTGTTGAAATTAAAGATGAAATAATGAATAGGATAGCAAAGGTAAATTGGGTATGCCTCTCTATTGCCTTTCATAATGCAAGGAGGAAGGGAAGTTCAGTGAAAAGGAACACATTTGAAGTTGATAGATGGAAATGTTTACCTCAACATATTAGCCCGTGGAACTCATTGCCACTTGATAACATTGAGGCTAAATGTTTCGCTAAGGACTCACCACTGATATAGCTAGGATGAGTGACTGATTAAAGATACAGAGACTGTCATGATTCATGGGATAAATCAGCTTGGAACTGATACGGTTAGGAGGAAATTCAACTGGTGAGTAGGGTCTACCATAGAATCATAGAGTCATAGAATTGGAAGAGACCTCAGGAAGTCATTCAGTCCAACCCCCTGCTCAAAGCAGGACCAACCCCAACTAAATCATCCCACCCAGGGCTTTGTCAAGCCAGGACTTAAAAACCTCTAGGGATGGAGATTCCACTACCTCCCTAGGGAACCCATCCCAGTGCTTCCCCACCCTCCTAGGGAAATAGTTTTTCTGAATAGCCAACTTAGACCTCCCTCACTGCAACTTGAGACCATTGCTCTTTGTTCTGCCATCCATCATTACTGAGAACAGCCTCTCTCATCCTCTTTGGAACCCCCCTTCAGGAAGTTGAAGGCTGCTATCAAATCCTTCCCCCCCCCCCAAGCTTCTCTTCTGAAGACTAAACAAGCCCAAATCCCTCAGCCTGTCCTCGTAAGTCATGTGCTCCAGCCCCGTCATAACTGCCTCCTTCAAAGTGCTTGGCATCTTTTTCTTGATCATCTTGTGCTGACCACTGCCAGAGACAGGACTCTAGCCTAGACAGACTTTCAGTCTGATTCAGTCTGGCAATTTCTGTGGTTTAAAATATACAATGGGAGCAAAAGGAAAAGCAAAGGGAAGTTGGGAGAGGACTGAGGCATGGGTGGGAGCATTTGGATACCCCCAGCCTGCCAAGGGGGGGCAGGTACCCGTGAGGTGTCTGTTCCATTCATAGTCATGGAGAGAAAAAACCAGACCATTCCTTACCTGTGTTGTGCAGGTTGTCCCGGATTGGCTTTGTGTGTCTGAGTCTAATAACACACTTCTTACCAAGAGGATCAGACCTATTAGGAGCAGCTAGGAGAGCTGCCCTTTAGCTCAGAATGGTAATTTGGCAGCTGAAAGAAAAGGGGTTGAGTCCCAACACTCTAGAAGTGCATATATGTGTTATCCACTAGTTGTCTGCGGAGAACCTACAGAGGTAGTCTCTTGCGTGTAGGACAGGGATTTGATGGCTTAGTGTTAGCTGGGCCCATCTTTTCTCCTCCTCCACAAGCACATGGGAGTTCCTGGGTACCGCCTGGTAGACATGCTCAACTGTTGCTGTGAAGGACCATGTATGTTTTCTGTTAAATCCCAGGGATTCCATTCCAGAAGAAACAATGAGGAGAGCCAAACAGATCGGCTTCTCGGACAAGCAGATCGGGAAATGCATTGGCGTGACGGAGGCCCAGAGCCGGGAGCTGAGGCTGAAGAAGAACATAAAGCCATGGGTGAAGCAGGTACCATATGAAGCATGTCTGCTCTGAGGTCTGGGGACCTGTGTTGATGGAAGAGACATGGACTTAACGGGCTGGTAGGAACAGTCTCGGAAAGCAAGTTTTGGGGTGAAATCCCAGCGCCACTGCAGTGAAGAGGAGTTTGGGCACTGATTGGAATGGAGACAAAATGTCCCCCTCCCCCGCTCTTAATCCAATTCCGCAGCCATTAATGCAGCAAGTGGCATGAGTTGAAGGAGAGAGGGAATGTGCTTCCTTTCTCAGCCCCCAGAGAGAGAGACCCAGTACCTGGCTTCTGAGGGGCCGGGGTGGAAACCCTGCTGTTTAGCGGCAGTGGAATGCGAAAGGCTGAGCGCACCCACCCCCTTGTGACCGTGAAAAGCGTGGCTAGCGCCTTCACTCTTGGTAGTAACTTTTTAGAGGGTAATACTTTATTTTAAACGGCCCATCATTACGGGTTCATTTGGTATTCATTGTGATAGCATCGAGCCTAATGTGCTCATCTGGTATTCATGACCATGTCATAAGTGCTTTCCTAGGTGTTCCATTGTCTTTCCTTTAAGCGGGGCTGGTACTGAAGTGCTTGCAGCTGGTTTTGTCCATAGGAGAAAAGAAAAATTATTGAATGTTCTTGAAAGTGCTTAGAGGGCCCATCTGTACCCTCCGGCCCAAGTGCCAAATATCCTGCTGCTTCCCAGCTGGTGTTTCCCCTCCTTGTCCTCACCTGGTCTGGGCCAGCTTGCCAGGCCTTGCGATCCGTTCCTTAGGCTGGCCTGACGCTGCAGCTGAATTGATCTGCGCACCTCGTACCCTTCCTACGTTCATTCCACCGATGGCTGCATTTGCGGCAGCAAAGCACGCGCTTCTCCTAGAGTCACAAATGAATAGTAATAATAGTAGCAATGAATGGCCGACACTTTATCTGGTACTAATACCAGAAGGTCGTCTCATTCATTGCTCACAAGGGTAGCCAGTGGGGAGTCATGAAAACGTTTGATAATCCAGAAAGTTTCTGAAGTTTCAGCCTATAAAAATTCGTGCCAGCGGTTGCTTTATTGTGTTTCCATATTGATTGCGCTCCTGTTTCAGCTGTCCATTCAGGGAGCATTAACAAGAGCACACGACTTATGGTTGGCCAACTCTATGCTATGTAGCACAAGAGGGAAACTGTTGATGCAAATAGCTTGTGAGCCACTCCCTCTCTGAGAATTATTCCTCCATGCTGTCTGGTGGATATCTATCCGCAAGAAATATATTGGGAGAAAATCAGTATGGTTCCCCTATCTTTCACTAGCCAAGGGCAGGCCTACATTACAACAACAGCTAGTGAAAAGTGCCACTATTGGCTGCCATGAGAACAGTGTGTTTGTGTGCATTGTGGAAGTGAGAGGGACCAATTCTTCCAGAGGCAATGGAGAGATCAGCAATAAGAACAGAAAAGTTTGCCGGTGAACTTGGTGGGGAGAGTTTGAACATAGCTCAAGAGGAAAAACTGCTAGTGAAGGGTGTATCGAGAGCTGGAGTCAATGGCTCAGAGTTCCTCGGGGTGGAATGGGGGGGCCTCTTGTCAATAGAGGAGCTAGGCTGAAAGGAATGCACAGGTAGGTTTTTAATAAAGTGTTCCACTTCACCTGCATTCACCTCCATTCTATGCTAAGGAAACAGCTGGCAACACAATATTCACTCATGGAGGAGAAGTAAAACTATTTAGAAAGAAAAGGGAGGGTGAAGGGAAGAGAGGATGGATTTGTCATTAGAAAAAGTCTGTGGACCATGATGCCTTTCCCCAAAGGCACTTGGCAGCGTGCATGCATGGTCAACGTGGCAGGAGAGCAGAAGCTGGAGCTTAGAGGAAGAAGTCTGAGAAGGAAACAAAAGAGGATTGACTTGAAAGGCCAGACAGTGAAAGCTGCTAGTTTACCTTCTCTTTCTCTGAGGGTGTGGCCAGAAAGCAGCAAGCAAGCAGGTGGAGAGAAATGGAAAATGAGAAACAAAAGACAAAATGTTGCCCCTCATTCTTATTCATAATTTCCCTGCTTTACAGATTGACACACTGGCAGCAGAATACCCTGCAGTAACGAACTATCTCTACGTCACGTACAACGGACAGGTAGGGGCTGTCAAGGGCTACAGTACAGCCGCAGCATCTTCTAATGGGTTTCTCTCTTTTTCCATTAGACTCTAGAGACCTTTCTGCCAATTCTCATTTTCCATAACTGGTAATTGTTTCAAAGGGCATTATGCACAGTCCCGCTGGAGTAGGGTTGAAGCATTCTTCTTCCCAAGCATTTACCGGGTGCCTTTAGGGGAAGAATGCATCTCACAGCAGCATGGGTACAACATTCACCCCCCAGAGTGACAATTTCCCCACAATGCTCCATCAATGTGCCTCAAACCTTAGGCCCTCCGGCGGTTGGTAGATTCTGTACCGTATTATCCAAGTGGCCGTTCAGTCTTTGGTTTCTCTGTTGAATCTGCCAGCCACGGAGCCATCAGGGTCTATGTTGTTGGGTGGTTTGTGATTCTGCCAACCCCTCTCCTAGAAATTAGGCTGACACGACAAATCAATTGGCTGCTGAATAGCCTGTATGATGGAAATCTCTATGAAAACTAAGGGCTACTTGTCGGTGCCCTGGTTTTAATCAGGCATGTAACTCTTACAAAAATAGTGAAGAGTACTTTTGCTCCCCAGTAGCCTGGCCTGTGACTGCAATGTGCTATCAAACCAGCCTTCCCCGTCCTCATTAACCGTCCGCCTTATTTTTCACCTCCGCATCTTCCATTGAGGACTTTATCCAAGAGGATTTTCTCTTCCACCTTCTCCCTTAAGGTTCCTCCTTGTAGCGAGCTTCCTTGAGTGAAAGGCCATGCACAGACAGACATCCACCTGGGGCTCTTAAGCAAAGGGACTTTGCGTTGTCCACAGCATAGGAAGGTTCTCGCTGGTGTTTTGTTGTATGGTGCCTTGCATGGGACTTCTCCCTGTACCTGTGCGTCCCCTTTACAGGTAGGCTGTTGTTAGTGGGAAATCATTATAATTCGTGGGAGTGACATTTGGTTATTCCAAAACCATATAGATCTACAGCAACCATAAAGGCAAGTTGAATGTGAGGGCCTCGTCTCACTGAGGTATAACACCATTGACTTGAATGGGGTTTCTCCTGATTGACATTGCAGGGAATGAGCTCAGACTTGAGCATTGGGTGTCTTGCTTTTGGATATAGGCTGAGTGCTAGAAATGGTTTGTTCCCATCGATACGGAGCCAGGGATGTTTGGGTAGCGCCTCACGACTTCTCTCCCTTCCTCCCTAGGAGAATGACGTAAAATTTGATGACCATGGAATGATGGTGTTGGGCTGTGGACCATACCACATAGGTAAATCTGTCCTTCTTCCACCCTGAAGCTGCCTGGATTCTTGTGGCTCATTTAATACTTTTTTCACATGGTAACGGAACATGCGAGGACATAGTGTGTAGCGTGTGGATTCCGAATACAGAGCTTGCCTTTGCAATTTGCTAGCACGTTTCACGTGCTGGAAGTAAAAAAGGAGCCTTCTTGCGTCTGTTCAGCTGAAATGAGATTGTTTCAGCTGATATGAGAGGTTTTTTGTTTTCTGTTTCTTAGTTGCAACTAACAGTAGAGCTCTTGGAATCTACTATCCTGTATCCAAATTCATTGCGGTGACACTTACGATAGTTTGAATTCACATCCGCCAGCTGATAAATCCTTGTAATATGTGGCAGTGTTCAGCCCCTTAGTGTTTGAAGGAGTATGTGCGCTGTTTCAGTAGGTCACGGTGGTAATAATAAGAAAATACTTGTTCCCTATAATTCTTTGAGCTGGGCCAATAGCTCGCAGTGCGGACTTTGGTAATTCCTGCCACTTTTTCTGTTCTTCTGTCCCCAAACAGCTTGCAATTCTTAACCTTGATTCGCTCTTCAAAACTATTTGCCGTGCAATATTTTGTCTATAAGCCACTCACAACAAGTGCGCTGAAAGTCTTCAATATTTGAAATTCAGACAAATGTTGATTAGTTTTGTGTGGACATGCAAGTCACATGGTATGTTTCAGGTCTCTGATTTGAGCATCATAACTCTTCAGATCAGGTTTCCAATGTGAATATTCAGCTGAATGAAATCAGAATTAATTCTCCAGGAATATGCTCTCTTGTTTGCTGAATTTGTGAACATTTGTGCCAGTAAACATATTAGCAGAAAGTAAACACAAAAGAGCTGCAAGGTTGTTGAGCAATTCAAGCAAATATTTGAGGAAACTATTTTGCAGTGTTCACCTAGAACAAGTAATTATTTTGGACAAAAAGCATGGGTCTGACCTTGTTCAGGTATATTTTGTCCTTTAGAAAAAAGCATGGTCGTCTCCTGTAAAAGCAAAGGAAGCTAACACATGGGGATACAGTAAATGATTACTTGCACTTCTGAATATGTTTTCCTAATGCAATGACTAAGGCGGTAGTTTCTTGCTTACTGATCCTCGGAAGACAGGTTTGCAAAGTTTTACACGCTGTTCCTCGTAAAACCAAAGAGAAGTTGCAATTTAGTGAGCCCCACCTAGCTTTCTCCCTATTTTTGTAGTTGCAAAACTAGAACCACTCAAAGAAATGCGAAAGGCATGTTTGTGAAAATTTCAGAATGGTTTCCAAATTGATTCAAAATGGACCAATCTCCTATTTTCCCCACACATATTTCTACAATATTTTAAATTGAAATTTTAAATCAAAACTTTTTTCAAAATCATTAAACACGTTAACAAAATCTACAATTACTTACTGACAGCTGGTTGTTTTTTTCTTTTTTTTTTGTAACAAGAAATGTTGATAATGCTTTCAGTTAATTTTTGTATCAAACTATTGATACATAAGATGTTTATTTTAAAATAAATGCATTTGTGATGGGGAAAAAACTGTTCAGGAAGTGTAGACCTATTCTGTGCAAGGTAATTGTGACAATATGCACAATTCAAGAGCTATTAAAAACTACGAGGCCATATTGTGTATTTTTAAATAGTATCCCCTGCTCCTAAACCGATCTATGCTTTTGGTTTGTCTTCTTATCTTTTTGATAAGTATAAGGTGCCAAATTAAGATATGGTGTAAATTGGTGCAAATACATTGACTTCTCAGGAGTTATGGTCTGCTTACATTAATGTACCTCTTCACGGGTGATTATCAATATTACTAATTGGCTGCACTCCCTCTGCGGCCGGACATGGCAATTACCGGATGTGCCTTGCATATACTTGCACACATTTTGCAATTTTCCAGGCTTAAATCCAATGCTGATAGCAGATGAGGTTCATGTCTCAAAATTGGAGCTTCATATACATGTAAGGACACTTGAATAATTGAAATTCAATTAAAATGGCTGATGACATTTGGGTGACCTCTACTGGGAAGGGCCAGTTCCAATTTTGGGTTTTTTTTTTTCTGTACTCAGCGTCTCAAAATGCATGAATGAAACATGCAGTAGACTCAAGATTCTAGCTCGACAGGAACTTGGAAATTAATTGTGTGTCAGTCAGTGAGTGAGCTGTGTATTACTAGATAGTGTGGAAAGAGCAACCCTGTGCAGGTTGAATTTCAATCAGAACTTGTAACACAATTATACGCAATAACCGCACAGATAGTTAACGATCGTGTAACTCGGGTTGGGTCTAAGCTCTTTTTTAACAGCTCATAACCATAATAATCTAATTTCCCTTACATGTGAAGACACCTCATTCTCTGTTTATGGTTATCCACTGGTGCAGCATAGCTGAAAATGAATGTAATATAAGATAATGGACACCACGGGTCTGATTCTTTCTTGACCTGCATCTTATTTAGTTGTTTAGTCACCACAGCAAAGTAAGGGCAGAGTTGCTGTTCAATGTTCCCGTTCTAATTTGACTCTGTACATTGCAAGCCAATGGAAAATCGGGCTGACACTCTGTTAACTAAACAACATGTAAATTAACAGTGTACTGCTCTCTAGACCAGTGGTTTTCAAGCTGTGGGGTATGTGTGGGTGGGTGGGGGGAGGGTCTGCAAAGGATGTCTGTGATTTCCAAAAGGGTCTGTATCTCCCTTAGAAATGTCTCAGGGGTTCAGAAATGAAAAAAGGTTGAAAACCTAGAGGGTAGGGAACAAACACACGCTCTTCATATCATATGGCTTTCCTTTTAGACAGTACCTCTGGAGATATAAGCTGGGGGGAGGACATTTTTTTGAGTTGGAGGCTGCTGACCCACAGGAAAATCAGAAGGGGGCCGCGCAGAAAGCAAAAAGCAAAACCAAAGAAGCAACCCCCTCCAAACAAACCCTCACTGTTGTGACCCCCGACTGAGAAGGAAATCCTCTCCCCACATTCCCCTCACGCATCAGAGTCTAGGGGGGCCCAGCCTGGTACATTTTGTGTGCTACAGCCCCGTGGTGGGGTGGCATGGGGGCTAGAGCATCAGCGCGGGCTCCCCAAAGCTGGGTGTGTGTGTGTCTGAGCCTCAGGGGCTGAATCCAGGCAAGCCATGGGCTGCATCCGGCCCCCCAGGGCATTAGGTTCCTCACCCCTGATATAAGCTTTTCTGCTTCTTGGTAGTGATTCTGACCTTTATGGAATAAATGATCATCACAGTTAATGCTGTCCAGTGAGGTCAGGCACCTCTCAGCTTCTGCCTCTTGGCTTAAACGCTCTCTCCAGGAGAAAATGTGTGTGTTGGAAATCAGCAGAGGTGGGCAGGTTGCAACAGACAAGCGTACCTGTGTGCAGTCAGACAGGATGGGGGACTATCTTCCCAGAGCAGCTGAGCCAATGCATATGGTACGCATGAGAACCTATATTTAAGGGGTCTTACCATTACCATGCAAGGCAGTTCGATTTCTTGGACTGACCTGACAAGTGATCTTGCTCTTTTCCTTTAAGCACGTCTGTGCATCCCGCTGCTGCTCCTTCCTTGCCACCCGCCCCCCCTTATTCTTCTGCCTTTCTCCTCCTGACAGGGAGCAGTGTGGAGTTTGACTGGTGCGCTGTCTCCAGCATCCGCACGCTGCGTCAGCTGGGCCACAAGACCGTTGTGGTGAACTGCAACCCGGAGACGGTGAGCACAGATTTTGATGAATGCGACAGACTGTACTTCGAGGAGCTGTCCCTGGAGAGGATCCTGGACATCTACCACCATGAGGTAAAGAACAAGAAATTGAAGCTGCAACAAAAGAAGCCCCTAACGCAGACCCAACTTCTCAAATTCGTCTCCCTGGCGGCTTTGGCCAGGGTGGCCGCACAGTCAACCTGTGGAACTCCTTGAAGGAGGATGTGGTGAAGGCTAGGAATTTAACAGGGTTCAAAAGAGAGCTAGATAGATTCATGGAGGTTAGGTCCATCACTGACTATTAGCCAGGATGGGTAGGAATGGTGTCCCTAGCCTCTGTTTGCCTGGAAATGGGTGACAGGAGAGGGATCATGTGAGGATTACCTGTTGTGTTCCCTCCCTCTGGGGCATCTGGCATTGGTAACTGTGGGCAGACAGGACACTGGGCTAGATGGACCTTTGGTCTGGTGCAGTATGGCTGTTCTTATGGTGTGCTCTAAAGCTAGTAGCTTTTTGATCCATTTTACGCATGGCTGCCGTTCCTTGCAGACCACTCAATAATGCCAAAGAACTATGAAGGGATTTTGCAAAGGTGACGTATGGTACAATATTTGCAAGCAGATTTAATTTGTGGCACAGTCATCAATTGCTCAAATTAATTTCTCGGCCCTTGCCATTTTGAGTCTTAAATCCCAAATCTGCAAGCCTGTAGGCGCATACCTGAAGCACATGGAACAACTCCCATGCCTACAGCTACCAAGAGATGAAGTGCTTGCAGTCTCAGGCCTTATCGAGTAGGGGTTACATGCAGGATGGTTTCCAAAGGGTGGGGCTGGGAAGTGGTAAGCCGGCAGGCAGTGTGGAAGGAGGTAGAGAATTAAAATGACTTTACTGTTGCATATGCAATAAGAATTGGGCCAATAATACAGTGCAGGTGTTCTTAAGATGGGAGTCACACACCTGTCCGAGGGTTGTAACCACACTGCCCTTCCTACTAAATCGGGGGGGAAGTGTAGTTTGTAGAGTGATCATGAATGGATGGGGAAAGAGTCATTCTCAGTCCCAGGATGGAAATGCTGGAGAGCCCAGATTTATAGTCCGCAAATGTGGGCTTCCCAGTTGAGATTTTCAATTGAGCCCAGGGGAATTATGCACTGAAACCTTGTTGAAATTTGGTGGGGGTTGACAGCCTAACTCCCTTCAGCAACCTTGGGAACTCCAGCCCATGCGGTGGCTGTGGTTTGGCCTTTTCCCGGCTCTCTTTTCAGTCCGTAATGAGTTGATCTGAGCTGTTTTGCACACGGCAGCAGGTTTCTAAAGATGTTATTGGAGCGTGGCCATTTTCCAGTGGAACCACATTATAAGCAAGAAGAAAAGCCAATCAGACCCATCATCCTGTTTACTTGTTCTTGAAAAAAACATTCACGGAAATGCAATCTGTGTCCATCTTCAGAATGGCTTTTCCTGGCAAGGATGGAACCATTTATCTTCTTGCTCCTTTCTACTTCCTCTAAAGTGTTGATAAAAAAAGTAGCTGAAAAGCATCGATCCTGGACAGACTGATGCTAATTGTGACTCTGCTCCTCAGACTATCAGCCCAGTTCTGCTCACTTGAAAAGTTTGCATGTGGTTCATCTAACTAAGCATCTAGACTCTCAGGGTACGTCTACATTGCACAACTAGTTCGAAATAAGCTATTCCAGAGTTATTCCAAAATATCTTATTTCGAAATAGCATGTCTGTAGTACAGGGAAGCCTCAAAATTAGTCCAAGGCAGGCTTCTCTAATGTAGACGTGATATCTTGATTTAGACCCTCCAGAGGTACCGGGGAGGAATAACTCAGAATGGCCCTGGTGAGGGGCTATTTGGAAATAGCAGCAGTGGAGCGTCTACACATGCCTTATTTCGAAATAGCTATTTCCGAAGAGGCGTTATCCTTGTAGAATGAGGTTTACAGAAGTCGGAATAAGCCATCCGTTATTTTGAAATTAGGGCAAAATAACGGATTTGCTGTGTAGATGCTCTTGTTATTTTGAAATAACGCTAGTGATCTCCAAATAATGGTGCAGTGTAGACGCACCCTCTGTTACTTAACCAAAAATGGAATTCTGAACTTGGGGGGGGGGGGACGGAAATCAGACTGCCAAGGAAATAACGCTGATAAAAAACAACACATATTAACTGCAGGATCAAAGAGATGGGTGAGGAGGGAGCAAATGCTCATTTAAACACAAATAGCTTTGGTAATTAACACCTAAGGTCAGAAAACACACAGGAAGAGAACAATGTGTTTGTATTGAAGTCTGGCTTATCTGTAAATTCCCCCCAATGCGATAGTTATTCTTTGTGAGTCTGACTTTAGACTTCTTGGGATAGACTCTGACCCAGGGTACGCTGACAGGAGCTGTGCTTATCCCTGTTGGGTCCGGGACATTTTGGGGTGGCCCCTGGAATTGGAGCTGGAGTCTGAACAGAAGCAAAAGTTGGGGCTGGAGTTCTGTGTAAAACTAAGACCGCCTCGCTGCCCTGACTGTGTTTTTTGATTGCTGCCTCATTTCCTTGTTGTCACTCTCCTCCTGATGAAGTGGCTGTAGTTAAGTGAAAGGGGGATTAATGAATTTTGGGGAGAGGCAGTTAAAATGGGGGTAGGTAAAGGATTTATTTCTTAAACTTATTCCTTTAATGAGCTAAAGTCAGACCCCTAAGGGCACCTTTATATTGTGATGCTGAAGTCTCCAGCAGGGTAACCTTAATTTGCTTCCTATAACTGTCTCTACACATTTGAAATTGCTTGCTGGTTTAGTGTCTACTGTACAGACTTTAGATTGGGTTCTTTGCAGTGTCAACATGGTCTGTCTGATGTTTGCTAGGGAGACATTAAAACCATTAGGGTTAAGAGGCAAATGTCTGATTATGTTACATAATGAAGTCTAACAATGATCATTGATCATTAGCTCTCAATTAGTGCTTTTCATCAGTGGACCACAAAATTGTTGCCAAGAAAGGGAATTAGCATTATCCCCATTTTACAGGTGGAGAAACTGAGGCACAAGGTGGTGAAGTGCCTTTCCCCTTGTCTCCCAACAGGGCAGGGACAGATAGGGGAATAGAACCCATGTCTCCCATAATGCATAGTTCAAACTATTCCCAGCTACACACAGCTCTGTGAGCTGGGCAGATTGCAAAGTAATCTCTTAATGGACTTTAAATGCCACCAACAGGTAACACATGGTTCAATGGCTTTATCTCTGACCACCTTTTCCCTCTCTCTGCCCCCAGGAATGTGCTGGCTGCATTATCTCCGTCGGAGGGCAAATCCCCAATAACCTGGCTGTGCCGTTGTACAAGAACGGAGTTAAGATCATGGGCACTAACCCCATGCAGATTGACCGAGCAGAAGACCGCTCCGTATTCTCGGCTGTTCTGGATGAGCTGAATGTGGCTCAGGCCCCCTGGAAGGCAGTTAGCAGTTTGGTATGTTGGGGAGGATGACAGGGAAGGGGTTTTTTTAGGATGTTCTCCTTGAGCGGCATAGCTTGCAGGTTATTGTACCGTGCTTTAGCGGCACTGCCTCTAGGTTCAGGAGGCACCCTACTGCTTCAATCCCACTTTCTGTCATGCTGTGGATGGAGCTTATAGTTCAGCCCACATCTTCTAGTCTGATCAAGCTGTGCTGTAAGGAAGATGGAAGGATGGCGATGGAGATGAGAGGGGAAGGTGACTTTAAACCACCTTTACATGCTCCTGATCTTGAGTTCTGGGGCAACTCCCTGGCACAAATTAGAGCAACCACAGGGCTGCTCTGACTTATCCTGCGCTGCCCATGGCCCTCTCCCTGCAAATGTTGTTATAGCAGCTGAACGTGGTCAGGGCCTAGGTAGGAACTTCTCAACAGTGCCCCCTAGACAGACTCTCTTCACTGAGAGCCGGAGGGCTGACACAGCAGATGCCATGGCAGCTCCAAAATTTGTGAGGATTTCTGCATCTCTGCAGCAACAAGAAGACTCTAAAGTAGACCTGAGTTTATCTGAATGGCTTCTTCATACCCTATGGTGGGATGCCATCAGATTTTCTCTCAACGGTGTAGATTAGGAAGACGGGAAGAAATAGAACGAGAGAACAGCAATTCACTGCAGGCTGTGGGAACAGGTCTGAGTTTTCAATGCAAGTATTTTTTAAAAGTATATAGTTGCTCACGGTATGTTCCCCCCCCCCCTTCATCCTTTAGAAAGATGCTGTTGAATTTGCAGACTCCGTGGGCTACCCATGTTTGCTGAGACCGTCCTACGTTTTGAGGTAAAGCGTGTCTGACAGCGCACATTGTGTTGCATATGCTATCTGCAAACCCTCTTTGAGGAAGGTGAGAGGTGGTCTCATGTTCCAGGGGACTGAGGGACATCACAGAGCTCTCAGGCTTCACAAACTGTGCACCTGCCCCTTGACAAAGAGACTCAAAAATCACTAAGCCCCCTGGAGATGGATCAGAGGCAGGGCATAGTTCTGCTAATATCTATTGGCTGCAATACTTTTCTTTCTGCCTCGAGGCCCAAAGCATGAGTCATTGCTTGTGCTCCTCCTATTAGCCTTGGGAGCATTCTGCAGGGTGTGTCTTTATGGTGGAGAGAGAGATGATTTGGCATCTGGAAAAAGAGGAGAGGAACATGAATCCTGCCAGCAATGACAGCATATCCCATCAGCACTGCTAGATGCAGCTTCTTGCTTTGCGCATGGTCGTGTTTTACGGCCATCTAGTCTGGCAGCTCCGAGTCTTTAAAGAGAGGTCTTCCAAAAGCAAGCCTTTCCTCCAGCTGGACTTTGAAACAAGCTGTGTCAGCACACACTGAAGGTTTGAGCAATCGCTCTTTGGAGGTGAATGCTGCAAGGAGATTTCTTCCCTCCTGAGTGGAGAGGAGAGAAGTAATTTGCTGGGCTCCATTTGCAAGTGTAAATGGAGTGGGAGATAGGTTCCTTTTTCATAATAGAAAGATAACTATCCAGAGGAAGGGGCATAATATTCACTTGGAATGGAAGAAAAAATCCTTTCTCTTAAAAACAAGATTCCCCGACCACTGTATCCTTACCGAAGAGTCCTTTGGAATGTAATACGGGATGATCTTTCTATAGCACTTTTACAGCAGCCCATCAATAGCAGGGGTAGAAGTCTCTGGTAAGTTCTGTAGAATGGTTTTATGCTACAGAAAAGGTGTCGTTCTCTGGGAAAAACTCTGGGATTTTGCGTAAATTCTACAAATCCTCTTGCTTCCATCCCAGTTCAATTCACTGAAAGTTTTCTATGCGCGTAGTTGCTAAGACAAGGCTTTTTTGAGTACATGTAGATAAATTTAGGCTGGAGGGGATGCTTGCACGCTCATGTGTGTTTGTGTGTGGGAGTATAAGTATGTGCGTGTGTACCTCACACACCGCCTGGGTGTGGTGTGGTGTCCCATCTGCCACTCACAGAGAGAATAATGAACCAGCTCCACAGCCTTTGCTGACAGCCAACAGGCTTTTAATGTGTGTTGTAGAGGCTCTCACATAAGTGTCAAGTAACAACAGGACGGATAGGGTTGGAGACATTCAGTGCAGAAAAGACCTGTAGGCTCATATTTCTTTCCTCACGTTTCCACTGGGGAATTGTTCCCTTGATTATAATTCTTAGTTGCTCAATTAACTACAGTCAAGATTCTCAAGATTTGCCAGGTGACTTGGAAAAAAATACTTAATCTTTCGATTACTTCAGTATTTGCCTTATACACGGTGTGCCACACCCCCCATGGATGGTCAGCTGGATAGCTCCGTGGAAAGCCATGAATGTACCCTCATTACAGCCATTGAGGAGCTTAGGTAAAACTGATAGGCTTTCGCAACTCACATTATAAGGATTCTTTATGAAATTTCTTTAATTTTTTTCCTTAAAAATTTCCTTTATGAAATTCCCCAAACTTCTGTGGAGATTATACACTACAGTAAAGGGGAGGCTGAGAATTACTGAGCATGTAACACAGAACCCCTCCCCAACCAGCATAACAACCTTACAGTTCTTTAAAGTTTAAGCAATTGTTTTGAAAAGGAGGCAAATAACATCTCCTTTTTTCCAGTCCCCCCCCCCCCCCATCACTATGGATGGTGAGCTTTCAAAGAAATTGTTTGTCAAATAAGATACCCAGGCCCTAATAAGCATTTGGGGGAAAGATACTGCAAAATAATTCTCAGCAAAGTCCAGCACATTTCTGGTGCTTTCCCACAGTTGTAAACATCCCCTGTCTGTGCAGTTTTGGCTCCATGCGCCATTGTGGCAGGTGATCCGTTTCGAAGCATCCCTTTTGATAGTGAACTCAGAGCTCTCGTGAACACATGGAAAAAGGTCAGAAGCTAGTGGCGAGCCAAGGTCAGAGAGGCAGTTGCTGAATAAGCATCTCCTGGAACATATAAAGAGTTTTGCAAACCTGTTACAGCATTGCATCAGCTAGAGGATCTTTGGGGAGGGCTATCCACAACCCCACTTCTTGTCTGATTCTTCCCTCATGCACTGTTTCCTCAAGTGGTTTTTTTGCCATCACTCGGTGTGTTGGATAAGAATAATAGAGGTTCGCTTTGGAGACCGACTCCTTCTTTCTTCCGGCCGAAAGGGGAGCGAGTGGTTTGGGTCGGGGCTATGCTTGGCTACTCCGTACCGGTCAGGTATTCTGAGAGGGAGTGCTCTGATGTCTCGCTTGCTTAGCTGCTTTGAACACCCAACGAAGCTGACCTGTTGGTTTGCTCTCCTTTCTCTCAGCGGGTCGGCGATGAACGTGGTGTTCACAGAAGAGGAGATGAAGAAGTTCTTAGCAGAAGCCACCAGAGTCTCCCAGGTATCAGCTTTTTCTCCTTCTGTGTCTGTACATCTCTTTTCATTCATTATGCTCATTTCATTTGTACTTCTTCCCTGTCTCTTGCCATGTCGCCTCTTCCCAGCTGTTTGTTTTGTCCGTTTGAGGACGAAGCAGTTTAACATAGCTGATGGCACTTGCCCCTTCATTCCCTTCCCTCAGAGGGTGGCTTCTGATCATCCATAGACTGAATTGTCACTCCCTCAACAATGTTATTGAGGCCTTCAAGGTGGGTAGTCACTAGGAAACTATTTGAAATAACAAAAATCGATTTAATAACTCCCAAAATACCAGCATCGAAAGGGCGTGTCCTCACTATGGGGGGAGCCTTAAAATTAGTCCAAGGCAGGCTCCGTTAATGAGGACATGCTACCTCGACTTAGAGCCGCAGGAAGCACTGGGGAATAATTAGTTTGAATGACTCTGGGAAGTCGTTATTTCGAAATAGCAGCAGTGGAGCGTCCATACTACTGTTATTTTGAAATAATTAGTTAGAAATTAGTGTTGTTCACTGAGGAAAGTGGGAGTACAGATTTCGGAATAAACAGCCTGTTATTTTGAAATAACGGGCTTGGTCATGTGGACGCTCCGCTTATTAATTTGACCTAAGGGGGGTTATTTCGAAATGAAGCCCTAGTATAGACCAGGGCTCAGAGAATATGGTGCCACTCCACAGGAATGGAGATCTACCCCATTTGGAGATGGGCACCAAGGTCAAGTTCAAATAGCCATCTATGGTTGGAGCATAAGGAGCTTTTGCTATATATGCTGAGCATACTATATTGGGGCTGGCACCTCTCCAGCAATCCCATGCAAGGGACTATGTAGTGAGAAGTGGCTGCAGCTGTGACCTTCTTTTTCATCTCGGTATCTATATCCTGTCACTTGGCATCCATCCACAACTTGGATTTTACACTAACATCTCCTCTCCTATTGATTTTTTTTCACTTCATTCCTTTAAATGCATAAAACTTTGCAAAGTTTCATGGTGACATTTAACTTTTTTTTCCCCATCTCATGTTGTGTATTCTGTTCTTTTGGCATGAGGGAAGTGCTGCTCTCTGCTTAATATATTTATCCGTTGGGATCATCGATCCATAGAGCTTACAATGCAGAAGATGAAAGCTGTGTTTTCCCTTTTAAATGCTTTCAAAAGCTAGTTTGGGATAATTGTTTTTTCATACAGGGAAGAGTTTGATCCCCAGGGAGTGAAATTTTGAGGGAGCAGAAGAGTGAAATGAGAGTTATTTCCAAGAGGAGCGAATAGCCTAGAACAGGCTCTAGCCAACAAAATCCAAGAACTTAACTTGTTAGGCTCAATTATTTGTTCTGTTGAGTTTCTGCTGTGTCTGTCATCAGTGTTAATATACTGTGGATATTTGGGATGCTTGAGTAAGGGGAAGGATAGGAGCATGATCACTTGTATCTACACTGCATCCGTAGCTTGAAATAAGCGATGCAATTTGAGCTACGCAAATTGCGTACCTTATTTCAAGTCAATTTCACAATAGCTTATTTTGAAATTTGGTGCTGTCTACACAGCACTTATTTCAAAATAAATCGGTATTTTGAAATGTCCTTTACCCCTCATGGAATGAGGCTTACAGGGATGTCAGAATAGCGAGCCTGTGATATTTCAAAATAACAGGTGCACTCAAAAGAGGCGGAAAATAGCACTGCAGTGTAGATGTAGGCTGTATGGTAGCCAAACGTATTCACAGTCTCTGCGTTTAGTCCTGACTCTTTTCCCATGTTACTGTCATTTATTTCCTCTCCCATACGTGGTCTCTGATCTGAGCAGACCTGACATGCAAAAAACACAAGCATCACAAATAGCTGGGTGTAAAAAAAAAAAAAAAAAAAAAAAAGGCAGTAACTCTTCAGTAACACCAGACTCCGGCACAGGCTTGGTTTGACCAAGTTAGATATTTTTACGAGTGATGGGGTTCAGCCTCCAGCGAGGTGAGGTGAGTCAAGTGATAAGACACAGTGCAGGTCATAGCACCTGTAAAGAAGAAGAGAAGTCAGTACCACACAACATACTCAGAATACATCTGACATTTTCCGCTGTGGATGTCCAATCACCTTACAAAGCAGGGTGAGTGTCACTAGCGCCATTTGAGAAATGAGAAATTAAGGGCCAGCTGCTCTGAAGCCTTCAAGGCTATCACACACCATTGGAGCCAGGTATTCTGGCTTCTGAGAATGTGGCCCCCCCGGCCCAGGGTTTTAATGGTATTTTGGTACTTGGAGTGCTAAGCATCATAGCACCTAATGTATTTAGGAGCCCAACTCTCATGGACAGTCCATGGAGCTGTGACGCTTCCCACCAGCTGAGGAGTTGCTCCTCGTACACAGAGCTTCTGTGGGGAGCTGGGGCTACAGAATCTTAGCAGTGTGGTCTATTGATGGGGACAAGGGTGGGTGTTCGTATGCGGGCCCCTGTGGCTGTGATTGAAATGTTTCCCTGCACCCAGGCTGGAGACCTCACCAACCCCCCGGTTCATACTGGGAACATCACAGGCTGTTCCCCAAGAGGAAAGTGCAGGGAGAAGAAAACTTGGACCTGCCCCACCCAGGGGACATGGACCCCTCCCCTGGCTGTGCCCGCTGGAGAGACACTTCTCATATGGCTCCAACCTGTTGTGGAGAGAGAGTGCTGGGGTTGTCCTCTCTCCCCAATGGAGCCTGCATCCTCAACCCCTCCTCACCAGCCCCACCATTTTATTTTCCAAAAAACAAACATTGATTGAGTTAAGGGCCCGAGCAACTCTGGGTAAATCTAGTATCGAGCCAGTAATACTTGGCAATTTGCTGTAATCCTCACAGTGGGATTTGACAGAGGCAAATTGGATTATGGACTGGTCCAGGGAGAGGGTGGTACACGGAGCAGGTGGCCCAGCAGAAAGCATTGGAGGTGCTTGTGGGAGAAGGGAACAACCAAGAAGGCGAATGGCATATTAGGTTGCATTAAGAGGAGCATTGCCAGCAGATCCAGAGATGTGATTATTCCCCTTTATTCGGCTCTGGTGAGGCCACATCTGGAGTATTGTGTCCAGTTCTGGGCCCCCCACTACAAAAAGGATGTGGACGCATTGGAGAGGGTCCAGCGGAGGGCAACCAAAATGATTAGGGGACTGGAGCATATGACTTATGAGGAGAGGCTGAGGGAGTTGGATCTGTTTAGTCTGCAGAAGAGAAGAGTGAGGGGGGATTTGATAGCAGCCTTCAACTTCCTGAAGGGGGGTTCCAAAGAGGCTAGAGAGAGGCTGTTCTCAGTAGTGACAGATGGCAGAACAAGGAGCAATGGTCTCAAGTTGTGGTGGG
Organism: Pelochelys cantorii; assembly: GCA_032595735.1. Lineage (NCBI taxonomy): Eukaryota > Metazoa > Chordata > Testudines > Trionychidae > Pelochelys > Pelochelys cantorii. Next base: position 68,827,619 of record CM064332.1, read on the forward strand.
AGAGGTCCAGGTTGGATATTAGGAAAAACCATTTCACTAGGAGAGTGGTGAAGCACTGGAAGGGGTTACCTAGGGAAGTAGTGGTGTCTCCATCCCTAAAGATTTTTAAGTCTCGGCTTGACAAAGCCCTGGCTGGGTTGATTTAATTGGGATTGGTCCTGCCTAGAGCAGGGGGCTGGACTTGATGACCTTCTGAGGTCTCTTCCAGCTCTATGGTTCTATGATTCTAAGTGGGAAGTCCAGTGTTGGAGGTGGGAAGCTGTGGAACGCAGTTGCCCAATGAAAGAATGGGTTGGTAAGGAGGGAAAAGGCTGTGAAAGGCCTTAAAAGGAAGGGCAAGAATCTTGAATTCAATTCATTGGAGAAGCAGGAGGTAGGGAAGGGGATGCCACGGTGAAGTGACAGGCAGGGGAAACAACCAGAGAGGGGGGACGGGTGGGCATTGAGGAGCCCTGAGAGAAGTTACAGCGGTCTCATGAAAAGGTGATGGCAGCCCAGATGATGGTGTTGCCATGGGGATAGTGAGGAAAAGCAGGGTCCTGGCAGTGCTATGCTGCAAGAAGCTGCTTGGATGTGTGGGCAAGAGAAAAGGCAGGGTCGGAGGTGATGCCCGTGGCACCTGTGGGCGGAGCTGGGCTCTGTGAGGAGCCAGAGGGGGTGGAAGGTGGTGAGCTATCTCAGGTGTGCCAGGGAGCGCCGGAGGCCAAGAAGATGGCAGAGACTGACCGGGGCAAGGGGATTTGGAGAGAGCCCTGGATGACTAATAGCAGCCTGTGCTGAGTGGCAGCTCATCAGCAGGGAAACGGGGGAGTTAAGTGGTGCAGTAGATTCAGCGATGGGGCAGCATGAGGGAGCAATCGGTAGTGCAGAGTCCTCAGTTACACAGATAACCGCTCACCCTGTGGACCGGTGACCCAAACCCGGAGGAGGCTGTGGCGTTCTCCGTGGAGGAAGGTTGCCTGGTAGTTAAGGCACCGGTTTGGGAATCAAGACCCTGGAGGTGAAATGCCGGGTGCGCTGGATGGGGGGGGTGGCCGATAACCGTCATGACTCAGGATTTCACCAGAATTTCTCTGCCTGCCACTGTCATCGTGGTGAGCCACTCCTCTTGTGCCACACTTTTCAGGAGACAGCCCGGGAGATGCTCTTTCATCTCGCTGGGGCTGCGTTTGTGCCAGTGACGTGAGAATGCGAACGTTTCCCTCGCGGTGCCTCCAGGCTGTTTCCCAGGCTCAACAGCTCCCGCGGGACCAAAAATGTGCTCACCTAAAAGTTTCATTTTCTGTCTTGTCCTGGTGACAGGAGCACCCGGTCGTACTCACGAAATTCATCGAGGGAGCCCGAGAGGTGGAAATGGACGCTGTCGCCAAGGCTGGAAAAGTAAGAATTTTATTTTATTTTCCTTATATTTAATTTTCCCTATTTTTTGTGGGTTTTTTTGGGAGGGGGGTTGTATGAGGGGGCATGCAAAGTGTGAATCACCTGGGTTCGATTAACCCTGTGGTAGAAGAGGAGGGTTTTGTGCCATGGTGCAAAGAGCGGCTTTGTAGCTGAGCGGAATAGAGATGAACTGAAAACAAAATGGATTGTTCATGGCTAGCTAGTCTCCTGAGAGTTTTCAACCTCTTGAAGATAGCTGCCTTGGGTAGGTCTTCTAGCTGCAGTTTCTGTTTCAAGATTTTGCCTTTCTCCCTTTTCTCTGGGCCTTTTGTCTTCCTCATATGGTGCAAGAGTGAGGGTGAATATAATCACATTTCCTAATCAAGGCCCTTTGCTTTTCTCTACGTGCTTCATTAGCATTTCCCTCTGTCAGGGCCTTGGGATTCAAAAGTGCTTCTCACAAGGCCTGATCCAGTGTCTGCTGGAGTCCATGAAAGAATTTCTTTGGGGCTTTGGATTGGGACTGAAAACAAGAGCACAAGGATTTACTGTGATAGCTCAGACATTGCTCCATTAAGTCCATTATATCCTCCCTCCAGCAATGATCAATACACACTGCTTCCGAAGGAAGTGAAACAAATCCACAGCCCAGCCGGGCCTTTGTAGAAATGATACAAAGGGGAGGGGTGAGCAGGAATTGCTTCATCTGGACAACCCAGACAACCAGATAACACCCTGAAGCAGGAGATTTGATTTTCATTACCATTACTGCAGCTTGCAGCACTGTGGTCCAGCAGTGTGTGACGGCCATTGTCTGCATCCACTAGTCCTTTTAAATTCCTGAGAAATATGCTTGAAGGACCAGGAAATTCCATGTTTGTTTTGTGTCCCTGTCTCTCCGTATCTCTCCCTCTGGGCCTCTGCAGAACTCGTCTTTGCAGTGGGCCTGGCGGTGAGGCTGGAGCTGGGTGTGTCAGACAGGATGACCTGTGCCTCTTTCTTCACACAGGTCATCTCACATGCTATCTCGGAGCACGTGGAGGATGCGGGCGTTCACTCTGGAGATGCCACCCTGATGCTGCCCACCCAGACTATTAGCCAAGGAGCCGTGGAGAAAGTGAGTGTTTTGCTAATACTGACTCGTTAACTCAGACCATAAAGACCCGGAATCACAGGCCCTCTTCCTAAAAAGATACCCTATGAGATACGGCCAGGAATATTTAGGCAAGGAGCGGTGTTCAAATTGCAAACATGTCCAGAAACTTTCTTATCACAAGAGTCCATAATATGGAGCTGAGTTTTGCAAACCCCTTTATAAAAGTGGCGGAACATGGTATGTTAGGCTGGTACATGATAGCAGTTTTCAAATACCTAAAAGGAGGAGGGAGAAAAATCGTTCTCCTTGGCTTCTGATGACAGGACAAGAAGCAATGGGCTTACATTGCAACAAGGGAGGTTTAGGCTGGACATTAGGAAAAGCTTCCTAACTGTCAGGGTGGTCAAACACTGGAATAATTTGCCTCGGGAGGCTGTGGAATCTCTATCATGGGAGATATTCAAGAGCAGGTTAGGCAGACACCTGTCAGGGAGGATGTAGATGGTGCTTGGTTCTACCAGGAGGGCAGGGGATGGGACTTGATGACCCCTCGAGGTCCCGTCCAGTTCTAGTGTTCTATGATTCTAGATGGGATGGTGGCTTCTTTCCCAGTTTATTCCAGGATAGTGTTGGTACAGATACTGTCGATCTTTGATGACACAAGTATATTGCTAAGTGACTTTAGCCTGTAAAATACCCACTTAGCTGAAACCCAGTTGATTGGAAATGTGAACCGCCCCTTCCCAGCCTGCAGTGCGTGATATTTAGGGACTCTCCTCACACCATGCAGTGGTTAAATGCGCGAGACTCCATTTTCATTCCCATCACCTCGTGTGGACATTCTGGCTCTGGGTTCCTCAGTCTCATAGGACAGACACGATCTCCAAAGGCTGCTGCAGGTTGTGAGGACCATGGCCAAGCCCCCACCTTGGAGCCGATCTGTGAGTAATAAATAATCGTATGCTGCCTGTTTTTTTCTAGGTGAAAATTATCACCAAGAAGATTGCCCGGGCCTTTTCCATCTCAGGCCCGTTCAATGTTCAGTTCCTGGTGCGAGGAAACGACGTCTTGGTAAGAACTGCGGAGGAGAAGACTCAAGCAGCTCCAGTGTTGTGTCCTGCCAATGTGCCATTTCTCTGTGCTCCCCCTCAGGGCAGAGAGACTGAGGCAACGGCAGCTACATACTGTAGTCCGAGCGTGGGGCTGCACACATAATGCCTGTGTTGTTTGAGGGCCTCCCTGTGCCACGGAGATACCTTTCCCTGCTGTGTAAAGCACTCTGTGGTGCGTTGTGGATATGTCTACACAGCAAGCCGTTATTTCGAAATATTAACGAGCTGGAGGACTTCTTACTCCGACTCCTGTAACCCTCATTTCACGAGGAGTAAGGGAAATCGAAGGAAGAGTGCTCTCCCTTCGGCTTCCTGCTGTGTAGACAGTGCCAAAAGCCAAAGTAAGCTATTTCGACTTTGGCTACTCAGTTGACGTCACTGAACTTGCGTTGCTTAATTTGACTTTTGCTCTGCTGTGTAGACGTGCCCTGCGAGAAGAGAGCTCCATCTGCCTTCACACTGTTGTCATTTGTGGGTGAAGCAAGCTCTGTGAAATGGCTGTCTGGCAGCACATGGTTGTGTGAGGCTGTGCTCAAATCCAAATTATCCAAAAGGATAATTTCCAAATGTGATTTATAGGCCTGGGACTCATGCCCCATTTTATTAACAAAGCGTCATCTTGACTTTATCCTGCACCGGCTGTCCTTTTGGTAGCCTGGATCTTGATGGGCAGCATGCTAAAAGCTAGAAGGACAATATGGGTGGATGTGAAAGGGGAAAACCGAGTGTGTGCACCACTAAAAGGTGATCTTTCAAGTGTGCTATTAAATACAAGCGTACAACAAATGTCTGACCCTTGCAGGCCAACATCAGTGGGTGCTTTGCTCGCTGTCACTAACTGGGAAAGTCAAAGGAGTCCTGGCCATCTGTGAAAGGGGGAGGTTTGTGTTGGGATGGGAAGGGAAGATTTTACAAGACTCGAGTGGTTTTGTGCTGACTGAACTGCTAGTTTGAGAGTGAATCTTCCCAGACTGTCCACCTTCATTTTCTTTCCTCTTCTCTTGTGATCTCCTTCTTTATCCACCCATCTTTCCTCTGCCTTTCTTACCCCAGTTCACTCTCGCTCCCTCACGTACCCAGATTCCTCCTCTTCTCTCAAACCCTATTGACACGCTGTGTCAGGCACTGACTTTGTTCCTAGCTTGTGTCACTAAACATATCCCAGCCCAGATGTCTGCTTGCCCAGATGCATGCCTGGAGAAATTTTCACTCCCCAATGAAACAGCGTGACAGCAAGGAAAGGGCCAAATAAGCTTGAGTGTTTGTAACTAGCTCATGGTGTTTCTTCTCTTCCTCCACCTCTGGTTTGGGCACTGATGTATTCGAAGCCAAGGCTACGATATGGAAAACACAAGACAAATTTTCAAAAGTGACTGGTGATTTTGGGTGCCTCTGTTGTAACACTGCTGAGTACCAGCCCTGTGAAAACCAGGCTCCTTCAAGACCCATTAGGTTGGCTCCTCACAATCACTCAGGCCTTGCCTACACAAGAAGGAAGATAGTTGCTGCTGTGATCGATCTTCCAGAGTTTGATTTAGTGAGTCAAGTTAAGACTCACTAAATCAAACTCAGAGGGCGCCCCCACCAGCGTCCAGAACTCCTGCTTTTGCGAGGAGTAAGGGAAGCCGATGGGGACGCCGCCACGCACGTCTTAAGGTAAGCCGACTCCAGCTACGTATTCTACGTAGTGGAAGTTGTGTCCCTTAAGCCGAGTCGCCTAGGTCTAGGGCCTCAGAATCTTGACTGCAATTCCCGTGCCTGAGCATGCATCTTATATGAGAATTTGGCGAGATTTCTCTCCAGCTACTGTGAGTGCTGTCCCAGCAACACTGGGGACGAGTTTCCAGGAACCTCCAGAGCCTGTTTACACTTGTGAATTTGCATCCGAATAGGGGCTTGACCTCTGCGCTTGACAAATCTGTGGCACTGAAGAATCTCCTCTTTATCCCTTCAGGTGATAGAGTGCAACCTGCGGGCTTCACGCTCCTTCCCCTTTGTGTCCAAGACCATTGGTGTAGACTTCATCGATGTAGCCACAAAGGTGATGATTGGGGAAAAGATCGACGAGTCATCCCTGCCTACCCTGGAACGGCCCATTATCCCTTCTGAATATGTTGGGATTAAGGTATGGCTTCGAGAACCAATGGGATTAAGGAAACAGCAGAAAAATTACGCTGGCTCCTGCTAATAGGCTTGACGTTAGGATTTTGTTCCTTCACTACCTTTAATTAATAGGGAACAATCCTGCCAAGCAAATTAGCTTCAACCTGGGCTCTAAATGTGCATGTCCAAAACTGTGCAGCCCAAGTTTCAGCCTGTTCTTGCTGCCTTCTGAGGAATGTGCACAAATCTCTCTTCTTATGCCCCAAAGTTGCATGCCCAAGGATTTAGGCATGGAGTTTTGTGTCATTTTTTAAAGGGGAGAGGCTCTCTTTTTGAACCCCCCCCCCCCCCCCCACACACTCTGGGTGAAATCTTGGCCCCTTTGAAGTCAATAGGAAAACTCTCCTTGACTTAAAGGGGGCCCAGATTTCACCCTTCCTAACTCTCTGCCTGTACAAATAAATAAAGGTTAGGTACTCAAGACATTTTCAGCACATGTTAAGAAATAAAGTTCTGTTTTCAGGCTGATGTTTCTAATAAAATGTGGAAGAGCCGTGCAGACAATCTGCTGGAAGTATAAGTAGAAATGTGTCTAAATATATTATTTTTCAAAGTACAGAATGTTCCGACATTCAGAAAGCAAGACTTTATATTTATTGAGAACATACCTTGTGTATGCTTAAATATACAGGGAGTGAGGGCAACTTCCTTCTACTAACTTACTGTCCAAACCAAACTGCTCTATCCTACTAGAATATAATGGAGATCGATGATCAACTTAGGTTAGGGAAGTAGCCATCCAACTTCCACACCATGTAGAAGCTTCAAATATCGATTTATGCCAGTGGTCGAGTTTTCTGAAATTGATGATTTGTGAATTTAATAGTTTATTGGATGGATCCGGCAGTGCTGTTAGCTAAAGTGTCCAGGGTTACATCCCTTTAGGAGCGTTAGCACCAGAGTGAAAACCCCTAATGCGTTCCTGCAGGTTTCCCTGGGAAGCTCTTGCATTGCTGATGTGCTGTATTTATTTGATATTGTTAAATCTAACGACTTACTAACAGTTTTTTGAACGCTGATAAAATACTCCACAGAGATACAATCCTCCTTATAAGACATCCATGTTTTCCAGACACCTCTTCCACATTTTTTTTTATTTCTAGGAACATTGGCATTAAAACGGGATTTTGTTTCTCAAACAGCGCTTACATGCTCTGAGATAAAGACGTTAAAAATGTCACCTCGACAGATCTGCTCCCTTATGTATTGAGAGTCAGAGCTTCCTAATATGGGTGACTGGTGTACATGCTTTTGCTGTTTCACTGCGGCGCCAGCACAGCTAGGAGAGCGACAGGGAGTCACAAGCACAGGAAGCTGGTTGGCAGGGGAAATGGGCACTCCAGAGCATTGTCTGCCAGGAAGCCATCTGCTGAGTGAATTGGGGAGCCAGCTGTCCAGGCTGCCTGACTGTCTGGATGGGTGTCTCTCTGGACTGCCCAACATCTGTAACCAGCTGCCCAACTCAGTGTGTTGGGTACCCAGGCAAGCTGTTGTGAAGCCAGGGAAACTGGAAGCCCAGAAGAGCCCCAACTTTGCAGCTGCCTGCTGGGGGGCTGCGGAGGAGCTGGAGAGCTGTGAATGCTGAGCTCCCCATTGGCCTATCAGTGGGGCTGGTGAGGAGCCAGGGGCCCAGGGAGGCGGGCATGGGGACTGGCAAGAGCCAAGGCAGCTTTCCATGGAAAGTTTAGTCCAAATTGACCCAATCCCACTGAACCTCTGGATTCCAACGACCATTTTCTGACAGAAAAACGTGCGGTCACGAAAATTTCTGACCAGCACCACTCAGCGTGTCCCTGACAGCAGCACATCTGTCTCCTTGTCTTGGGAGCCATTCAGCTGCCCCTCCCTATTAAATAGCCTCTTAAAAATCACAGTGTAGCTCCACATATGAGAAATCCCGCCTCAGGTTCCTCACAGGGGCTTTTTGCTGGTCAAATCCATGATCGTTTCTCCCAGTCCCTGACCAAGACTCAAGGGATAGCTCAAATCCGTTTGGCTATTCTTCTCTCTGGTCATCGACCGAGACCAATGTGATCATTAGACGTATGCACCTTGTACATAAACCGGATCTCTCTCTCTCTTCTGTAAACTAGACATCTGAATTTTAATCCCGTTAATACTCAGTTTCCTTTCTATTCTTTTCCTTTCTTTTGCCAGGCTCCAATGTTCTCCTGGCCCCGACTGAGAGATGCGGACCCTGTTCTCCGATGTGAGATGGCTTCCACTGGCGAGGTACCAACTACATTTTTAAAAAAAAAACCCCAAAGTCTTATAAGAGCTTGTCTCCTGACGGGACTTGAATGCGCCTTTTGAAAAAGAACCAAAGTCTTACAAATATAAAATGGAGACATTTTCCCCACCTCCAACAAACAGATACCTGCCTTGTTTCTCGGAGGAAAAAAACTACACAACGGCATTCCCCTGAAGAATTCAATTTATTTGGCCACTGGATGTCCCTCTTGACCTGTGCCTCAAATCCAGCAGTCAGCCATAGCTTCCATGAAAGCAGGAAATGTGTTCTCAAAGAGAGCTGTCAGTTCTGGAAAGTTCTCAGCATGTCAGTACGTCTTACGAATCACCTAATTCTTGACAGTCACATATATACAGCCTTCAGCATCCCAATCAATGCACGTCAGAGCGGCAACAGCCGATGCCAGGTCAGAAGTGTTTGGTCTTGGAATGTACAGGCTACTTACTGGCAACAGATACGGATGATGATATTTTTATGGTTGCCTAGTAACCAGCAAGATGTGTGCTGGGGAGCCGAATGAGTGAACGAGCGAGTGTGAATAAAGGGTAGCCACTGAAGTATTAACTCCAGGTAGGAGTGTTGGGGTTTGGCTGTCTTTTCCAACCTTTCTAGAGATGCACTATGATTTTCTGATGAATTGCTGAAACCCATTCCAGCAAACATGTGTTGGCACAGGCATTAACAGGTACAAAGCTGTCAGTAGTGTGTGTGTGTGTGTGTGTGTGTTTTTGATTGAGACAGAGAGAGATGGGCCTGATTTTCAGCTAAGCTAAGATTCCTTTGGACCACTCTGACAGTGGAAAATGGCCTTTAAATAGGCACAAATTACATTTAGACTCACCTGAAGGCACCTCTACCCTGTCAGAGCAATGTGAAGGAGCCGTAGTATACATGAGAATCAGGACTACATGTAGGGTTGAAATAACTTCATGTTTCTTGCATCTCTCTGGTACTTTTATTGCGCTCTTCATCCTGTAGGCAACATCCGTACAGCAGTTGATTTGCTTTCATTGTAATTAATGGGCAGAACAAAAAACCCCACCTGTTCTCCCTACTTTCAGAATGGAATTGTTGCCATGGGGGCAGAAGGAGGGAGGGGAGAAAAGAACAGAAATGAAGCCAAGGGGTGAGAATTACTTTTCTTGATCTAGTAGTCAGGTTCCACCCTTGGGAACCGGGAACAGCAGCAGCTGCTTGTTGGAGCCTGGAGGAGCCCTCAGGAACAGCCAAGAACATTTATAGTTCAGGATCCTCCCCTTTGGGTAGCAAGAACAGCTTGGAAGTTGTTTACAAAACTTTTCTCTGGAGTGTCACCCAAAAGAGACATCAGAATTACAAGTTTCCCATATCCAGATGATTGGCTCTTGGTAAATCGCTCCTTCTGAGAGGTCAAGTCTTCTATCTTCTAGCATTGCATAAACAAAGAAAGGTCTGTTTGATCACCTGCACCAATGCTAAATTTCACTGGAGCAATGCTGATTTCTATATGCGTGAGAGCGTTCCATCGTGCAGAAAGATTCCAGTGTCCTTTCAATATGGATTACTCACAGACCAAGAACTACAGTCAGATTTGCCTTTCGCTTTTAGGTCACATGGCCACGTGCGCTTATGTGACACTGTTCTCCAGGCTTCATTTATGATGTCTGCCGGCCTGGCTCCCATCTGTCTGCTCCCCAGACAAAGATCGCCTGGACTGCCACATGACTATTCCTGCCAAAGTCGTCCTTGTCCTCAGCTGGAGGCGGAACCTGGAGATATTGAGAGCTGGTGCTCCTGTTAATTCTTCCACTGCCAGAGCCATCAGGAGCTCAGACCTCTTCAGTGGACACCATGAGCAGGCACTGTTCTGCAGACCATGAACAGAAGGTTCACACCTCTGTCCTTAGTCGAAGATTCTCAGTGCGATCTCTTAGCATCCCAGAGTAACAGAAAAGTTCCTGTTTGCTATTTGACCTCAACCTTGTAGTCTCAGCACTCATCAGATCTCCGTCTAATCCCTCGGTGGCATGCACCATATTCCACCTGTTCACGAAAGTGGCATTTTAAGTTGCGATCACTTCAGCCACAAGGGTGAGAAAGTTGGGAACCCCCATGGCAGACCCTCCGTATATGGTTTCTCCCAGGAAAAAGGTATCCATTCACCTCCATCCTAAGTTCCTTCCCAAGGTTACTTCTGAATTCCACATCAAACAAAGTAGCCACTCAGCTGTCTTTTCCTCACAACTCCATGCTTCTGCCAGAGAGACAAGACTTCATTCCCTCGACATCAGACATGCCCTGGAAAAGGACTACACCTATCAGAAAATTACCAAGACTTTTTCTTGCTGTAGCAGAAAGATCGAGAGTTCAAGCCACGTCCTCTCAGAGAATATCTAAGCGGGCTCCTGACTGCATCATGGAGTGCCACAGGTTAACATGCATTCCTCCACCTCAGGGTATGTTCCACAAGAGTACAAGCTACCTCGACAGCCTCTCCGCAGGATGTTCCAAGACTAGCTGAATGTAGAGCAGCCACGTGGTTGCAAGACAGTCACACTGATTCAGACCCCTGCTGTGGATGCAGCAGTGTGAACTACAGTAGCACAAGCATCTTTGCAGCCAGCTTCCTCACACCCTCCTCCAGCCTGAGCCCTGCGTGTCAGTCACTCACATGCGGGATACACATGGGGACCAGCTCTCAAAGAACTTCTGTTTCCTGCTGCAAACCCTGCATTCATGCAAAGAGGTGCAGTTGCATGTCTACTCTTCGCTGTTATTTAAGCCTTAAGCCATATGAAACATTTTGTTACAAGCTCACTTACTGTGAGCCAGACGCTGTGTTCTGGTGTCCCGATGAATCAGAGTAGAATCTATTTGCATTTTTCCATGGTATGCGGTTGAGAGTCAAGCATTGCTTCGGCCTGCCTTGTGGCTTAATTAAAACCGTAAGATTCGTCGGGGCGGGTCTGCTTTTTACCCTACCGGTTCAAGAGAAGTTACACCGTAGGCTACAGGACAGAGCAGAAACTAGCACTTTTAAACAAAATGTCGCATGAGGTTCTTTTTAGTTGTGGTTTGCGTCTTACTCCTCTGTTTTGTCTTTCCCTCCTAGGTCGCTTGCTTCGGGGAGAATATCCATTCTGCCTTCCTGAAGGCCATGCTCTCCACTGGGTTTAAGTTTCCCCAGAAGGGAATTCTGCTTGGAATCCAGGTGAGCCCCAAGCGTTTGCAAATCGGAGCGAAGTAAGGGCAGACACTGTGGAAATGGGGTAACTGGCACTGCACATTGCAGTCACTTATTTGTGTTGGTTTTCAATGGAAGCTCTCTGCGTTAGGGACTTTCTACAGCCACGACAGGCATGAGGAGAGGGGAAGAGCAGTATAACTTTGTATTCTCTTGCAATGGGAGATTTCCTGGATTCCTCATCATGGGCTCGATCTCTCCCTCATGTATGCTCACACAGCATCCGTTGGCTTCATGGGAGCTGTAGGGGGTATCTTTGTGGGCAGACTTGAGACCAGACCCCTCACTGTGAATTGCCTCATCGTGGCAGCAGAAGCCCAGAATCCCTCTAGCCGAAAAGCCCCAGGGGAAGAAATCAAAGCCTGCCCCTCAGCTGTACAAAGTGCTCATGTCTCTCGTGCATTTCTCTCTGATCCTGGTGCCTGAGCTTTTGGTCAGATCACAGCCATGCTGCTGCAGAAGCCTGGAAGCTAGTCCATTCTGCAAGCCCACAAAGGGGAATTCTGCTAATGGGCACACTTTGGCCATGTCTACACTGGGAAACTATTTCAGAGTAACTAAAATCAATTTAGTAACTCCCAAAATGACAAAATCCAACTAGTGGGTCCACACTATGGGAAAGCCTTGAAATTAGTCCGAGGCAGGCTCCGTTCATGTGGACACGCTCCCTTGACTTAGAGTCCCAGGAAGCACTGGGGAGTCATTCATTCCAATTACTCTGGTTATTTCAAAATAGCAGCAGCGGAGCGTCCACACTAATGCTATTTGGAAAGAACTATTTCGAAAAAAGCATTGTTCTCCGAGGAAAGCAGGAGTACAGACTTTGAAATAAGCAGTCCGTTATTTTGAAATAACGAGCGTGATCGGGTGGACGCTCTGCTTATTAATTCAAACTAACAGGGGATTATTTAAAAAAAAAGCCCTAGTGTAGACCAGGGCATAATAGTTTGGACAGAAAATGGCTGTCTTTTCCCTCCATCTCTCCCAAGGTTGCACGGCCAGGCAGAGCTGTAGCGGAGTCTTCTAGGCTGAAGGATGTGTTGTTTTTGCAAAGTATACTGCCGTTGTCAGGAGGTGTAAGGAGAAAGAAATTCCTCCACTGCATCCTGCTCTTCTGGCTGTCCAATAGGAGTGCAAGGGTGGCTCTCAGTAGCTGGGAGGGTTGGAGATGTGTATGGATGGTGGCTTCCTCTCCTGCCTACTGGAGTCTGCAGCCAGCACTGTGCTGCTGCTGTCAGGCAGCGGGAAGCACGCAGTACCAGGCACTGAAAGGGGGAAGCTGTGAAATGGGAGTGGGTCTGAGACAGAGCTGTGCTGTGATGCTCCTAGTCCTGCTCCTTTCTGTTCCCAAGCCACACTGATGTTGAAATATTCCTAGTTATTAAACTGTTAAAAGATAAAGGTGTAGGAACATCCAACTCAGTTTCCAGGTTCAGGCCTCTAGGTTGGTGTCAGAATATTTACCAAGGCCACCTCTTCACTAGACAGAAGATCGACACTGCCACAATCGATCTTCCGGAGTTTGATTCAGTGAGTCTCGTTAAGACTCACTAAATCGAACTCAGAGGGCGCCCCGCTGACTGCCGGCATTCCTGCTTGTGTGAGGAGTGATGGAAGCCAATGGGAGCGTTTGTTCCGGTTGGCCTCCCACTTTGGGGACAGCGGGGAAACACGAAACAAGGTAACATTTGGACCGATACAACCAAACTTCATACAAAAGCAAAATGATTAGTTAAGTAAGGAGGCATGCAGTTATTACTTACACAAATGCCACTGTTATACTCACAGGCAAAGATGATATAGGCTATCGACGGGGGATCAGTGACAGCAGAGTAAATAAACCTTATCAGCCTGGAACATAATGGGACCTTTTGGATGTTGACTGGCACTTTCTTGCAATTTAGGAAAACTACACCTTCTTTGCTCCATTATCATGCTAGTTAACATAGTTGCCATCATTAGATATCTGCCACCTTCTTACTGGCTCTTGACATTACACATTATTTAAATTAGTATCTGCCCCACTGTCCTTCCCACACTGTCAGTATAGATGGCATTTTAATAAAACATTCACACTTGCTAAAAACACTCATTCACAACTTTGCTCAGACTAGCAATAACCAAAGCCTAAAGATAGCCTGACCCTGGGCCAGTCCTTGCTAACTCTCGCTTTCCTATAGCACGTGGTTTCATTTCCCTACTGAATTAAGCCCCTAACCTACTTATTTCTTAACCCAAACCATCCTACAGGCTGCATCTCCAGAATGTAGGGTAGGCGACAGAACTTTTCGTTTGTATGGTCCCCTTGTGGAATCACGGATCAACCGTTTTTGGGTCTAATTGTGAAAGTCCTTCAGGGCAAGGCCTTTTGCACAGGGCGCTAAGGAGGTATTTGCCTTTGGAAAAGCCCTGATCTGTTTATAGTTCTGGATCTATAATGGGATCTCAGAATAAAAAAAAGGTAGCCAGCAAACCCCCCCCCCCACACACACACCATCAAGTACAGTTTCTCTGCAGTGGGGTAAACATATCTGCAGGAGATACTGAAGTCAGATATGCTCATAAATCTCCTCAAGGTCTCATGTGTCCCGCTGATGATCAATCACATCATTCGAGACTGTAAAATTCGAGAGTCCCAATAAAACACTCCACGGTTCTGCCCCATGCTCCTGCTGTGTTTGTAATTAGCTTATGCCCTATATGCTGGCACAAAGTCAATAAAAATAATTAAAACAACACGGGTTCTGCAGCCGAAAGGTGATTATTATAGCTGCTCTCCCTGTACAAGTGAATCAGGCCCCAGTGCACATTGGTAGATGGGAGTCCTTGGGGAATTCGAAAGGGTTGTATGGGAAAATCTCTTCTGACAGGGGAGGGTGCCTAAAAAGATGACCGAAAATGAAGCAACATGTAAATCAACGGCATTAGTGGGAACACAGCAGCGAGTTCAACCTTCTTCTTGGACTCATCAGAATGATAAATGGATTTAAACCACAGCTGCTAATGACTATGACTATCCATAAAAGAGCTTGCTTGATATCCAGACCCTGGGCTCTTCCCATGAGGTGCCTGCCCTGCTGTTGATATCTTTGCAGATAATCACGGCAGGGCTAACATTGTAAAATGCCAGCTCCGGAGAGTACTGGTGGATACAGTTTGAGCTTGTTTGCCTAATGCCAGTGCTGCAGAAGAGTAGGGAGGGAGCAGTGATGTGAGTTACAAAACGATTAGTAGGACATCTGCACCAGCACCTGTTAATCTGAGCCAAATGGTGCTTGGGACAAAGGGAAAAAGAACAAACAAAGAAACTTTAGAAAGCAGACCGGGTCCTGTCCTTTCCCAGGTGCGTTGGACAGTTGGAAAAGAAAACAACAAATCGGGGGGATAAGTCTTTTTGCAGTGCTTCGGCACAGCATGTTTTTCTAGATAATTAAACTGCAAAGTGATAAGTGTGGTTGAAACAACGAGGATGGTAAATGAAGCAGGGTGGCATGAGGAGACAACGCTGGAAGCAGGCAGGGAAAAATAATAAGCGGGGAGAGGGTGGAGGAGCTTTGTCTGATGCCGTTCTTGTTTGATGTACGTCCTTTAGAACAGATCGCTCAACCCAACATGGTGGTGATGTGCCCTCATGTAGACAATACAGATTCAGAAACAAAGGGAAAAGTATCCATAGCTCCCAAAGATACACACCATGACCATTCAGAACTTCATAGCAGGGTAGCATTCCCAAAACTCTTAGCCCCTGGCTCTTCAACTACAGGACCATCTCTGTTAGGTGTTGTGGTGCAATCAGCCGGGCGCCCCATGGGAAGGACAGCTGATTGCATTCAGTAGGGGGCAGTGATGTACTGGGACAATAACCGATCCCTTATGCCATTACACAGATGGTACATTTGATCTACTGGAGAGGTGAGGCCAGCTGAGTTGCACATAAACATTCCCTTATGGACATTTCAGTGTTTGGTGATGAACGGCTTCATTTGCTTTCCAGGCTGGACTTTTAGGTCCTGCCAAGCCATCGGAGTATAAAAGGTAGAAATAAGTAGCCACAGGGGTGGCAAAATTACCTTCCCTGAATGGGACCAGGGGAAACTTGCTTAGAGAGTGAGATTCTTCACTTTAGCACATCTTTGTCTCATTTGTATTAACTACCCAGAGATGAGGCGAGTACGTTCCCCATAGGATGGAGAAACAAAACCAGGATTAAAAAGGACGTATTTGATTTCCCTCAAAATGGCATCCTTCTGGCACAGTTGTTCCCACTAAAGGGCCAACTCCTCGACTATGTTTTTGATCAAACCCTGTGAATAGAACCCAAGATTTGCAATTAATGACGCACAGCATCTTTGAGATGTGCCAACTGCTCCATCCTAGTATGAGTCTCAACTGTTGTCGTCCAATGGAATCGCCACCTTGGAAATAGCCAAGAGGCACTAATTCTCGCGTTCCTTGCAAAGTCACTTCCAGGTTACATATCATACGCACGGGGGTGGTAGAATGCAGTGTAATCTGGTGCTCCACAGAACTTTACAGGTCAGATCTTCAGATGGTCTCAATCACTGGCGTACCATTGAAGTTAAATGGAGCTCTCCCCCATTTTACAACAGCTGACGATCTGCTCCATTTTTTAAATAATGGAAAGCTGTGGAATGTGGGGGTGGCTAAGACCCTATATTTGCCAGGCAATATTTTCTACAAGAATAATTGAAAAGCTCTTTTCATTTTCCTCCCTGATTAGGCTATTCAGTGTTGCCTACTGGGTGGTCTGCATCTGCCTTACATCTGCGCGGATAGCCCTGAAATGCTGAGAACATAAAAGGAGTGTGTATTTTTAAATCCCAAAGCTGTGAGCCTGTCCTCTCAGTGCAACCCGCTACCATATCTACCGTCCTAGATATTTAGGAGAAAAAACGCTGTCTGCCTCCACATTGGATTTAAGTGCAAAGTTCATGACCAAAGCATCAGGGTCAGGATTCCGTAGGTGCATGCTGAGCTCGATTTTGATGTAAATTGATGTAAGTGTTGAAGTCCCAGATTTACAGTTGAAGATCTAGCCCTTTACTTCTAGCCGGGTATCCCAGCAATGCAAGAAGGGTATTATGGGATATATAACGTTTCCTTTAAAGAAAAGAAATAAACCTCCTCCTCCTGCAATAAATCTCTTCCAGTAACTAAATCTGCTTGTGCTTTAGTTTCTCAGGATTTCTTACACAGGTACTTCCAGTCAGCTTTTAAATCTGGGGCCTGCTCAGATGCAAGCTGACAGATGTAATTTCTTTTGGTGGAGAGGCTGTTTTATGTGTCACAAGTGCTCAGTACAGGTTTGATCGAAGTTTATAAGATTGTTGTGAAAGCCAACACCCCTGACTAGAAGGCAGAGCAGTTCTCTGGCTGGGAAGCTGCCAATCATGTCACGTTGTATATTTGTATTTTCCAGGTAGTGTGCAGATCAGAAACGGCTTTATTATAAGGTTCTTGCCGGGGTCTGTGGAGCTCAAAGGACTTGTTGGCTCTCTTTCTTTCTTAGAAAATATTCTTACTCTGCCCTTCATGACCTCTGCCTGGGCAAGGGCAGCAGCAGCTCCAGTGCGGAAAGTGTTTTGAATAATCCTGCTTCTTTACTCATCAGAGTTGCGTTACAGCTGAGATGCAGAATGACTTTACAACGGAGAGGTCACATGTTGCTTTTGATCTCTGCACTACTTAAGCCCCTGAAGTACAGAGGTGGCACATGCCCTTACTACAATGTCATTTCCCACGTTGCACTAAGACGGGTGCAAAGTGAGATGCAAAAGATGGGATCTCCTCATTTGTTCTGTACAGTTGCTGGGTTTGCAAGAGCATTAGGAGAGAGACTTTCAAAACTGCTTAGGGGATCTGGACACTTCACTTAGTTTTTAATGGCAATCAGGTGCCTAAATACCTCAGGCACGCACATATAGTTGCAAACGTAGCACCCAAAGGCAGCCCAAAGCCGGCAAGTGTTTCTCCTTTGAAGCTACATCTTGATAGTTCTTTTGGGTTTGCCGTAGCTGGCTCTGAAAGCAAGTGTTAGAGGGCAGCCTGAAAACGAATGGTAACTAAATCCATAGGAGGCTTGTAAAATATGTAGTAAAAGTTCACTTGTTCTGACATTTATTATGCAGGGCCCTTTAATAACTGCAGCAGAACACCCTGGGAGCACACATTGCCTTAGTGTATCAAGGTATCTTGGCTGATAGTAGGGTTTGGGCTTAGTCTCATACCAGCCAATTCATTTTAATGTCGCAAGTGTCTCTCCTTCATGAAATGACGTGGAGAGCCATCTACTGAGGGGGAAAAATGGAATGACTATACAAATACGCACACGCACACTGTATATACATATAAATTGATGTGTGTGTGTGTGTGTTTGCATGCACACATATGCACACATGTGCACGTACACAGACTGATCGAGCAAAGAAATATGTCTCCCTCGTCGCATATTCTGAAAAAGCCCCAGGTACCCAGTGAAGGGCAGGATGCCCCGTTGCTAGGGCATAGCTTTGATGCTCCCTGTTGTGTTTCCTTTTCAGCATTCCTTCCGTCCCAAATTCCTGGGTGTAGCAGAGCAGCTCCATGAGGAAGGTTTCAAGGTATGTTGCTTTGGGCACCTGCATTTTCAAAGTTCACTCAGGATTTGTAGCTGAATTGCCCTATTCAAATCAACGAGAGTTACGCAACTAAACCATGGCGCAGTTATTACATTGAACAAACAGGATTCATCTCCTAGAGCCTGGGGGTTTTGCTTTCAAAGCTGGAAGAAGTGCAGCTCCATGTGCCACCTGCAGCTGTGATGTCATTTTACAGGTCCGCCATGGAGTTCTCCAAGAAAAAGAAGCAAGTCAGGAAAACATTTTTTAAACACAAAGGGGGAAGAAAAAAACCCTTTTATTGTGAAAAATCTGTAACTGGCCCATAATATATTACCAAGAAGCATCTAAGGGGGTGGACAGTTGTCTTTCAGTTCACTTTTAATAAGGCAGAGTATGTAGGTGTCCAATGTAGAACCTGTTTTCTGGGTTATAATGGACCCATCATCACTAGTGAATATTAACATCATGACTGTAAAATATTAGACCAAATTTAATGGAAAATCTAAAGATTCAGGAACCTAAGTCCTGTTGAAAGTCAGTGGCACTTAGGGTACGTCTGCATGGCAACATTATTGTGAAATAACTAGCGTTATTTCGAAATAACTTAGTCCACGTCTACACAGCGGGCAGTTATTTTGAAATAGTGTCGAAATACTGTCAAGCTGGAGGACTTCTTACTCTCACTCCTGTAACCCTCATTGTACGAGGAGTAAGGGAAGCCAGAGGAAGAGTGCTCTGTGTCAAAATAAGTGCTTTGTAGACTCTCCCAATTTCGAAACAAGCTACGCAATTGACGTAGCTCAATTTGCATAGCTTATTTAGAGTTAAGCCCTGTTGTGTAGCTGCACCCTTAGATTCCTAGGCTATGCCTACACTGCAGTGCTATTTTGGGATACAGGAGGTATCCCAAAATAGCTATTCTGCATCTTTTGAAAGTGCCCGTTATTTTGAAATATAACAGGCGCGCTATTCCAACGTCCCTATAAACCTCATTCCATGAGGAGTAAGGGACATTTTGGAACAGCAGTTTATTTCAAAATAAGTGCAGTGTGGACAGCACCAAATTTCAAAATCAGCTATTTCAAAATAAGATTGAAGTAAGATGCACAATATGCATAGCTCAAATTGCGTATCTTATTTCGAGCTACCGGTGCAGAGTAGAGGTGCCCCTGAGGTGTTTCTGGCCGTATTACCCACTGTTTACTGTCATGCATCTATCAGAAAACCATTGCTAACACAAGCAATGGGAAAGTTGTACTTTCACAGGTGGGCCTTCTCCATGATAAAGACCCACACACATATGACTATGGGGCCAACTCCAGTGCCCCCTGAAATCAATAGGAGCCTTTCAATTGATTCCATTTGGCCAGGCCCAGACAGCACAGTGCATGGCTGTGTTACAAGTGCTTGTGTTATGAAGCAGGCAATCATGCATTTTCCCTCTCAATGCAGCTCTATGCCACAGAAGCCACTTCCAACTGGCTCAATGCCAACAGTGTCCCTACGACGCCCGTGGCCTGGCCATCCCAGGAAAGCCAAAGCTCCAGCCTCCCCCCAATCCGGAGGTAAGACCTTGGCCTCGTTCGTAGAGACTATGGGGGTCTTTGGCAAAAAGGGGAAGTCGCAGGGGAGCAGGTAGAAGGCTTGGTGCTACTGAGGGCATATTGACCTGTGTAGGCCCAGAATCCCCCCTCAGGGATTTAGGGGTCACTGTTCTGCTACTGAAAGACATACTCAGTCCTGCCTGTGATTGTTATGGGAAGGAAATTTACCTCTGTTTAATCAAGAAGCATCCAATTAATAGCACCCGTTTCCTGCAGCATTGGAGCAATTTTATTCCACATCTTTCCTAGGCTCCTCACCTGTCATGGAGGTTCCTACCTCACTCAGGCCCTTATATATGATTAAATTCCAGCATATGCGGCTGTGTACGTGGTAATTTTAAATCAGGACCGTTGGGATCTGAACCTTTAAAGGTGCGTGCTGGCCACCTCCCGCAAACATTAAGGGGCCCTGCAGTTCACAGAATTAGTCCCTGAGTAGAGATGCTCCTACTTACATGAAGGCTGAATTTATCCTCATGTCATGGTCACACAGGCAAGTCCAGGATGTAAACCCTGAACTCCTGGTTCAATGCCTTATCCACTAGCCTATCCTTCCTCAGGAGGTAAGAGTCAATGCATATTAAATGTGTAAATGAATTAAAAGTGCCAGTGCTAATCAGTTGAACACACAGGCTCACTGTAGATTTGCAGTAAGCAAAGCATCTGTTACTGTCTTCTGCATTGTCTTTAATAGGTAGCAGGTTTAACTCAAACAAAAATGAAGTGTTTCTTCACGCAGTGCACAGTCAACCTGTGGAACTCCTTGTCAGAGGATGTGATGAAGACCAGGACTTTAACAGGGTTAAAAAAAGAACTAGATAGATTCATGGAGGTTAGGTCCATCAATACTTATTAGCCAGGATGGGTAGGAATGGTGTCCCTAGCCTCTGTTAGTCAGGAAATGGATAAAAGGAGAAGGATCATGTGATGATTCCCTGTTCTGTTCACTCCCTCTGGGGCATCTGGCATTGGCCATTGTTGGCAGACAGGATACTGGGCTAGATGGACCTTTGGTCTGACCCAATAGGGCAGTTCTTAAGTTCCTATGGTCTTATGTCTTTCAGCTTGATAAAGGAGGGGAACATAGACCTGGTGATTAACCTCCCCAACAACAACACCAAGTTCATCCATGATAACTATGTGATCCGCAGGACGGCTGTGGACAGTGGGATTGCTCTCCTCACCAACTTCCAGGTACCTCCGTCACTGCTCTTTCTCCTCTGTGTCATGGTAGTGTTGAACGCGCAGGGCTCATTTTGTGCGTTGGAACCACTACTTCCTGACCCTTGTGGATGTTCCACAAATGACGATGTACCTATAATTGCAGCAAAGTGACTGCTCGAATACATTTTCCTCACTGTGTGCTGCAGAAAAAGATTTTAAAAAGTCCATAGGATGGATCCTACGTCACGTTCCAAGGGCCCGTGATGTCTCAATTCTATCTTTGGAGCAAGTTCTCCAGTATAGGCTCATTGTCAAACCTGGAACAAATGCTTGGTAGCTGCATCCTATCGTAGGTGTCTAAGCTCTGACCATGAAGTTGCTTTCTCTGCAAAAGTCTCAGAGCAAACCCTGTATTATTGCACGACATCATCCAAGTGAATTTGGGGAAGCTTCCAAACTAATCACAAAGCTTCCTCTAATATCTGTCTGGGGTTCCTGACAAGCTACATTTCAGATATCGATATTTTGCCTTCCGTTTGGAATCTGTCAATTCCAGCATCTTTCTGATAGAGGACAGCTGGACGCGCCTCCTAGCAGAACGTTGATTGTCTCTGCGACTGTCAGTCACGTTCAATCAAGGGCCTATGCTACTCCCATTGGCATCAGTGACCAAATTCCTGCTGAATACATTGGGAGCGAGGTCAGACCCTAACAACAGAGGCAGGTGCTAGGGATTGGAGTGCAAAAGCTTGTGCTATGATTTGAGGAAACATAAAGAAAAACAATGCCAAGCTGCAATCTCATCGACATAGGGAAGCTAAGTCTGTGTGGGACATAGCAGAGCATGCACCGATCTGTCTGAAAAACATACACTGCCAACTGGAAAGAAGACCCCGCCTTCAAGATTCAGTAAACTCTTTTATAGTAGAGTTGTAATCTCTAAAGGGAAGACAGAACCCTGTTTGCTCTATAAAGTCCGGGATGAAGGAGAAAATAATTTCTATCGAGTCTTCCTCCCAAGAGGCCCAAAAGCCTTTTGCAGGCTTGCCAAATTGGCAGTCTATTGTTCCGGATGGCCCCTGGGGTGACCCGGCACGAAGCATTTTGTAGGGTGTAGAACTGTTATGTTTGCCTTATTAATCAACACCTCCCCCCCCCCCCAGAAAAGACTGCAAAATGATCAGTCTCCTCTGCTTTATATTTCCAGGTGACAAAGCTATTTGCTGAAGCCATCAAATACTCGGGGAAAGTGGACGCTAAGAGTCTTTTCCACTACAGAAAATTAAATACCAGCAATGCCTCATAGAAGAGCAGCCATCAGTGTGAAATCCAAGTCTTTTCACATCAGGGGAAAGGAGGAATCCTGGATGCTGAGATGATCTATCCAGCCCATGTTTGGTTATTTCAATTTATTTCCTAGGATCTGACATTTTTATCTTTGTAACATACAAAGGAGACACAGCAACTCTTAACCAGCCTTTCCCAGGCAGCCTGCCCCCACTCAAGATGTTTGTTGGAAAACAGTACCCATTCCTTCTCTGTTTGCAGTTAATACTCACTAGCTGGTAGATTGGCAGAGCCACACCCAACAATGCTGGAGGAGACAGAAGAAAAAGTATGTGGTCCTACACATCGGTGGCTAACTCTGTCTTTTTATAATACTCCCTTGATGGTTCTTTCTGTGTTCTTCTTAGACAGCCCCTTCCACACTCACATGTGAGTGCTAAAGCCTCCCCCCGCACTGAACTGTCATGTATTTTTGCCAATTTCCTATTTCCTACTGTTGACAATCAAAATCTCTGTGAGTTTCTCCTTTGTAATAATCACCTGATGCTACTGCATTCGCCTGCCAGAGTATAAAACATCTCAATGTGTTGAATGTGACAGGAGCTCTTTAAAGTTAAAAGAACAAGAATTCACTGCTACTCTCTGACAGCAAATAAGGAACATGCCGCTACTTTCTGTTTGTTTTAATCCCGGCAGAGTTTCATCTTTTCCAGCATGCAGATTTTATGGGGAATTGTGTTGGAATCGCGTCTGAATTCTGTCCAGTCCTTTGTTTCTTGAATTCTGTTTATTATACGAATCCTGGTATGCTACCAATGCATCACGGGGTTCTTTCTCCATCAAATATATTGCTTCAAAGAAGGATTTTTCCCAGTAGCCACCCTGTTCTCAGACCATTTTGGATTATGCTTGTGAACATTAAACTGGAATACTTTTAAAACAAGATCGGCGTTTTCTAATTCTTAGCTCACTCTAATGAAATAGTCTTGCTTTTCTTCTCATACAACGTTTCCTTTCTGGGCTCCATGCCACCTCAACGGTTCCATTTGTTTTGTATTGCAGTAGCACGGTGGAGCCCTCATCATGGCCCAAGATCCCACTGTGCTAATGCAATATTTGTTGCCTCTGTTGCAACAGTGTTTATGGGTTCCAGTCCAGGATCAGTGTCTGGTTGTGTTAGGCACAATCCACACACCCAAATGAACAAGACTGGCATTCCCCCGTAGAGCTTATAATCTAAGTACTTTTCATTTCTCTCTCTGTTGCTTATTTTTGTAACAAACTGTGCTCTCTCTTAAAATATATATGCAGTGCCCAGCCTTAGTAGGATTCAAAGAGGCATTGGACACTTAAATGGAAAACAAAAATATCCAGAGTTGTTATAGTTCATGCCAACAAATTATTTAATGCTCATTCTTCAGGGTTTAAGCCAGTCTCTAACTTTGAGGCCTGGTCTACACTACATCGGAAAATCAAAGTAAGATACTCAACTCCAGCTACTAAATTACGTAGCTGGAGTCTACGTAACTTACATCGCGTTTCCACATCATCCACATAGTGGGAGGCTGATGGGAGCAAACGCTCCTGTCGGCTTCCCTTACTCCTTGTGAGGAGCAGAAGCACCGGTGCTGACGGGGTACCCTCTGAGTTTGATTTAGTGGGTCTTCACTAGACCTGTTAAATTAAACCCCGGAAGATTGATCGTGGCAGGGTCAATCTTCCACGTAGAATATACATGTTGGGGAGCAGAACGGGGAAGTCAGATTATGCCACAGTTACTGCAGGGCTTCTTTGCACCTTCTTCTAAAGCACTTGGTGTTGACCACTGTCAGAGACAGCACACGACCGGCTGGACTAAGTTCTTATCCCATCAGGCAATTGCTAAGTTCCTGTCATTGGTATTTCTTTCAAATATTAGCTTCTGTGGTGAACAAAATTTTTCCTGCTTCCTATTGTGTGTGATTTTTTTTGCACTTTTCAGAATGTTGATTCTTTCTTTCTTTCTTTCTTTCTTTCTTTCTTTCTTTCTTTCATTCCAGCTCAAAAGAAGCCCAGAGCCACAGAGCATTCAGTGGTGAAATGAAATGAATTATAGTCGTTAACTAAGCAATGCTTTCCAAATACAGGCTACACATTTTCCGTGGCAAAAATCCAGCCAGCAAATGGTTCTGTCTCATTCCCACCCTCTGGCAATGAACAATGTAATGGCTGGAAATTTCCATGGGTAGTCTTTCTTTCCTTCTGTATTTTGCTTCTGTCACGGTGCATCCGAAAACCCCAAGACGATCACACCAACTTATTCTTAAATATGACACTTGGGCCAGATTCTGCCCCTCTCACATGGAGTAGTGCCTTCTTCTGGGTGTGCCTACACAGCAAAGTTATTTCAGAATAACAGCTGTTATTCCAAAATAACAATGCAAGCTTCTACACTGCAATTCCATTTTTTCAAAATAATTTTGAAATAACGGATGGCTTATTCTGACTTCTGTAAACCTCATTCTATGAAGAATAATGCCTATTCCGAAATAGCTATTTCAAAATAAGGCATGTGTAGACACTCCACTTCTGCTATTTCAAAATAGCCCCTCACCTGGGCCATTCTAAGTTATTCCTCCTGGGGCTCTAAATCGAGATAGCACATCTACATTAGGGAAGCCTGCCTCGGACTCATTTTGAGGCTTGCCTGCAGTGTAGACGTGCTATTTTGAAATAAGCTATTTTGGAATAACTTTTCTGGAGTAGCTGATTCTGAAATAACTGTGCAGTGTAGATGTAGCCTCTGTGTCTAGCCCCATTTGAAGTGGATGGGGTATTTTAGTGCCAGGCTTGACTTGGATAAGGACTTTTTAGACAAGAACTCGACATTCTGTGGGAAGATTTGATGGTCTCCGACCCAGCAGGAAGCTGCCATTCTGGACGGAAACACTTTACTGCTTGTTGGAAATGTAACGTTCTCCCGGGCATCACAGAGAAAGAAGCCGTGGGGGGAAAAGAGCAATGAGACAGAACCCCCAGCCCATCCAACGAGAAATGCTAACAACCCAGAAGGAAAGTAGAACGGACCCCATCAACTACTGGACACATGCCAGATGCACTGAGGAGGGGGAGAAGGCACTGGAGGCTGTTTGTTAAGGGTCCAAATGAAGGGACCTTTAAAGAAGTAACTGTGCATTAAGCTCCCCGCCGTTCGGAAGTACGGAGAGAAATAGCTTCATTTTCTTCCTCAGCAGAGCTCCTCCCTCCCCGCCCCACCGCCAACTTTTATAGCCATCACATTCATTTGTCTCGCCAGCTGCAGACACTTGAACTGCAGCTTCTGCAGTGTCCACAGCCGCTCCGACAATGCGAGTGGAAATCAGCGGAGGCACGCACCAGGGCGGGACGCATGCTAAGTGCTTGGTAATTACACCCCAGCCCTGCCATTTTGCGGCTGGTGCCAAACACCCCACAGGGACAGGTGCCACCGATCTATATCATCCGCACACAATCGGCCCCATGCAATTCCCTGCCTTTCCCCAAGCACGCCCACCTCTCCCCGCCACCTTTTCTCCTGCCTTTGTTTTTTGCCTGGGGACAGAACCCACAAAGTTCTCTTTGTGTTTGGCTGAAAGCTACAGAAGGTTCGGGCGGCTTCTCTCATGGCCAGAAGAGAAGCAAGTATTCAGCCGCAGCATCTGCCCCCTCCCTCCTCTCTCACACCCCGAAAACAGAGATCGGGTCTAGTTTCCAGCTGCCCCTTTTCTTTTGTGCCGCAAAGGGTGCGAACAATGGTGGAAAAGGGACTTGAAGCAGCTGCTGGGCTCAATGCAGATGTGGGAAAACACAACCAGGCGGCAATTAGTACCCTTTGTGCCATGCTCTTTTTCTGCCGTGAGCATATTGTGGACCTGTCAATGGCTTTTCCTCAGTTTATCTCGGGGAAAGTTGACAAAACCCAAATGCGACACTGTTTGGAATTGCAAATGCCCCTTTGCTACCCTGCAAACTGTCGGATCACTTTGTTTTTTTCATTGATTAAACAACAGACAGGAGCAGGGGGTGGTGGTGGGGGAACGAACAGCTCAGATGAACAAGAAAAGAGATGCCATGAAATGGAGCTTTGGATCGGAAGCAGAGGGAAGAGTCTTGAGGAACTGTGAGAGAACCGTTTGCTGGCAGCAATAGAGAACATGGGCTCAGATATATTCAGGCTGCTAAGCTGCCTGGAGCTGTAGTAGAGGCAGCACTGGGAAGTCTCAGAGGCTAGTCTACACTGCAAGGTTTTTGTGCAAAAATAGCCATTTTTGCACAAAAAGCTGCGGAGTATCCACACCTCAAATGCGCTTTTGTGAAAGTAAATCAGCAGTAAAACAGCAGAACAGAGGGTTTTTGCTGGTGTAGGTAAACCTCCTTCTAGGAGACATAATTCCCCTCTGCGGTACAGCTATTGCGCAAGAAGGCAAGTGTGGACGCTCCGGACTTGCACAAGAAACCCCTATGGGAAAAAGCACAGGTGCTCTAACGGCCATTCTGTGAATGGCCATTGGAGCTTTCTTGTGCAAGAGTGTCCATGCAGTGTGGATGCTCTCTTGTGCAAAAGCACATCACTTTTGCAATGCGCTTTGCAGTGTGGACGTGCTCTTGCACAAGAAGCCTGAAGTGTAGACGTAGCCAGAATGTCCTTGACACCATGTTCCTTAAAGGAGTGAAGCAAAATGCTATTGGCAGATCAGTCTTACGCAAACAGCAACTAGCAAGAGCTGGGGCGTAGCAGCGATGGTAAAATGAGGCGTGGACCTTAGCATCATTCAGGGAATGCTCTCCTAGCACGGGCTTGGAATAAAATAGATATGAATATATGGAAGGGACCTTGAAAGGTCATCTAGTCCAGTCCTGTGTCTCCACAGCAGGACCAAACACCATCCCTGGTATATTTGCCCCAGACTCCTAAATAGCGCTCTCGAGGCTTGAACTCATAACGCTGTATTTAGCGGTCCAATGCTCAAATCACTGAACTACCCTGTCTCCTGCACTGCATTGTTGGGTCATTGGGGGGGGGGGGCAGCTGTCAGCAGTCATATCAATGCTCTGCCTGGCAGTGCAAGGACAAGCGGGCCTGCCATGCCATATGAAGCATATGAAGGATGCTGCTGCAGCCATCTGCAGGACATTGAAATCCACTGCCAAACCGTACCGAGAGACTCTGTGTCTGTTCCATCTCCATTTAAATATAGAACACTGCATAATGTAATTCATAGGGAATAATTCAGTTACATGGCAACATTTGTTTCAATCTTGCCATTCAAGAGGATGTGGCTGTGAAGCTTTCTAATGGGCTCTAATTACATTGAGAACACGATGTTTTGTCATTAACTAGGTGGGATAAACTCTCATTCAGAAGCATAATTAAAATATATTGAAAGCTGCTGACTGGTGATATCAGTTTAGATGAACTCTTTTAATTTGGGGAAGTTTGCAAAGATTAAACAGAGAGGCAGAAATGTTTGATTCAAATTATGTTCGAGATGGATTATGATACGTTTAAGAAAATAATATTCACTAGTTAAAAAAACCTTAAAAAACAATAAATAATCCTGCAGCACCTTAGAGATTAACAAAAAATGTAGACGGTATTATGAGTTTTCATGGGCACAACCCACTTCTGCCCACGAAAGCTCATGATACCATCTACATTTTTTTATTAGTCTCTAAGGTGCTGCAGGACTATTTGATGGGGTTTTTTAAGGTTTTTTTTTCTATTACAGACTAACATGGTGACGCCTCTGAAACTAATATTCATGAGGAGAGTCTATGCTGGGAATATAGTACTTTTCAGACTGGATTATTCCTGTGGTCTACCTAAACCAGTATCCCATTTACAGCAGTTACAAGTTTCTGCTGCTTTAGGGGAAGATGCAAAGAAACCCTGCAATAGGCAGTTATGGTATAATTCAGCCCCACCCCCCCACACAAACATTTCTTCCTGATCCCCAACTATTATAGGCCAATTTATGCCCTGAAGCATGGGAGTTCATATCACATCCCAGTGTTGTGTCATCATTTCAACCAGTGCAGAGTGAGTACAGTGCACTGTACATTCTGCTTTTACACCAGTGCTGCACTCACTTTGCACACATCGGAGAGAGACAAATACAAACGAACTCCAATAGGGGCACCTTCCTTGTTCAGATGGGTCCGCCAAAATAGCAGGTGTCGTGTAATGAATCACTTTCCATCTTCTCTGACCCGTGGGTTGGATCAGAGGGAATAGTGTGGTGGGAGATGGGAAATATCAAAAATAACATCTCAAATTGTCTGTTAGCATGAGTGTCAAGCCTTGGTGAATACCAGAGGTTGAAACTGAGCTGCTTGCAGATCAAATCTAATACCTTTGCCCAATCTTGACTGCGCAGATGTGACAGACTGCAAACCCAATGACTAGTTTCTGGTTGCTACCCACGGGATTTCAAGTGCTTACTGTATCTCGGGTCTTGAATATTGGTCCCTGTTAGAAAGCCCTCATAAAAGCTCAAAATGCACAAGCTGCTTTGCATATTGGCCCAAATGGCTGAGGCAGAAAGTCTTTGCAACTTAACTTTGTGCATCTAGCATACAGGCAGCTTACTGAGTACATGAACACATGGGCACCCGAGGTTGTATTTCACCAGGTCCTTCCTACACTGAAATCGTGTGAACAACAAATATTTACCCATAGTTGTTGTCAGCAGGGAAGATTGTTGCCAAATCTTTATATTACCCGCACCCCAGGGTTCAATAATCTCCCCCCTAAGGCTTGGGCGATATCTGTGCATATTATGAAACCATAGCACAGATGATTACAGGGAGGGCTGAAATAGCTGGACTGAAGGGGTTGTGTCTTAGATCTGGGATACACTGGTAGAACAATGGGGATAGATCATATTATTTATTCCCAGGAAGCTCGTGTCCCAAACGTGGCAGGCACCGCACAAACATTTAGCACAATACTAGCTCAGAGGAGAATACAATCCTGGGCATCTGGTAGCCTAGGTGGGGGAAGGCTTTGCCCTCCCAAACCACTAGGCATGGCCCTGCCCACATTCCAGCCCCAGAATGCCTGCAGCAGGCATGGAGTGTCACTGCCTCCAGCACCCGCTCTTCTCGTGGTTCGGGGCAGGGCCACTGGGGCCACGTAGCCTCCTCCCTCCCTAGTATTCCGGGGCTGGGGAGGCTGGTGCAAGTGTGCACCCACCTGCTCCTCTCCCCTTCCCTCCCCATGGTTGGGGGAGTTGGGGGCGGGGGTCTCAGCAGAAGGGGTAGGGCTGGAGGTGGGGCTGGGGACTTGCCTCCCCCTACCCTAAATTCGCCTACTGCCCACGATTAGAGTCTTTTGTGGACCAATGAAAAATCCCACCGAACAGCTGGTAAGGAGAGGGATGCAACAGACAGGATCAGAGCACTGTGGGTTCATTTTATAAAAAGGAGTGTCTTTGAGCCATTGTTTGTAGAAGCACAGCAGCAGTGGATGTTGTGAAAGGTTCGGAGGGTGAGGACTGGGGAGAGAAGTGGTCAGCCCAGGAGGACGTTGAGTGGAACGTATGGTGTAGAATAAACCCTAGAGATGTTGTCAGGAGTAGGTGGGCAGGCCTAGCAGCAGGCATGGGAGTTACCCCGGACATAAGCGATGTCCAGAGACCATGTGTTGCTCTTGGTCTTAAGCGCAGGCTGGCTGATTTCTTTGGCCAGACTAGCAGAGCGGTCAGTCCGGCTTTGGCTCGGCTGGCTCCTGCTGCAAATCCTGAGAGACGGTTGTCAGAGAAACCGACATGCGAAGCATCAAGGCAGGTAGTCGAGCTGGGCAAATGGTTCTGTGCCATGCTTTTTTTTCCACTGAAAAATGCAGATTCAGGTTGAGCAAAACAATCTGCAAATTTGGATCAATTCCAATGACATTTTGGGTGTGTTTTTTTAAACTGCAAACCATCAACTGTTGAAATGGTTCATTTCAGCATTTCTGAACCGAAAATTTTTGCTGCCTCCTTTCAGAAAGATGTTTCATTTTGGAATTGCCTTCAATTTTATTTTAGAAACAATCATGACTGGTGCTGTTAGACCTAGAGTTTGATGAGTAACAAACAGTCTAGAAAACTTGAAACGAACACAGTTCCAAATAATGATTTGCAATGTTTCCATTTTCTAGCGTTAACATACCTCAAATGACGCTAGTGATCCCCCTCTGTTCTGAGAGAAGAGAAATCTCCTTCCATGAGGAGATAATAAAGATTGGAGGCCTCTATAGAGCAGAGTGTGCCAATTAGTCTATGGCGCAGCCAAGAATTCAGTTGCTAACTGCATTTCTATCCTACAGGATCTAAACTTCGGCCTGGAGACCCACCTCATGCATTAGTTTAAGCTTGTGTTCAACCAAGGCATCCTTAACTAAAAGCTGGATCCTTTTTTTTAATTAACTGTGGGAAAAATAGCCTCAACAAATTCCACTCACTATCTATGATCAAGAAAAGCCTATTAACAATAATTGTTGGGTTTTTAGTTTTCAAAGAACCCCTAATTAAATTCTTATTGTTTTATAAGTGATTAGGATTAATTGCCTTCACGCTAGCTCTGGTGCTTATTATCTGCTTTAAATAGGGAGATGGCTCTTTTGCAGCATTCATTCATTTGCCACACTTCCTTAGCATGGTGCTGCCTGCCAAGGCAAATTCATCGCAAAGTCTGTTCACCCCATGGAATTACTAAAAAGTGACGTGTGTTGATTTAATATATCTTCCTCAACAGATCAGAATTAGCTAAACCAAATGAGTCTTCCAAGTGCGGATCCAGTCCTATAAATCATGCACGAGAAATGGAAGGCAAAAAAGGGCGAGAGATTCAAAGCGCCACACACAAGAACTGTGCATGGTACATGCCTCTACCAGGGGCTTGTGGTGCTTTTAGCCCTGGACTTTGATGCCCTAGCGAACCGTGCTGGAAACCACGCTGGGCCGGAAGTGGGGACGGAGAGCCTATGGAGGGCAAGGAGCCCTGGTCCATTTCTGGAGAGAGGAGTCAAAAGGGAAGAGTGGGGGGAGGGCCATGAAGGCATGTGGATCTCTGACTCAGGAAGAGAAGTCTGCTAGGTGGGACTGCCGGCAGACAGAGTTCCTGGAAGGAAGGTGGGTCTGCCTCAGAGAACCCAAGGCAGTGGTGAAGGAAAGCCGGGGGTGTATGGGTGCACCCAGGAGTCTCCCTGTTGGTGGAGGGGCTCAGGGAGCAGGAAGATTCCAGCTGGGTCAGGGACTGCCCTGCCAGGGGCACAGAGAAAACTCCCCTGCAGCAGAGCCAGTGGGGTGGCAGGAAGTGCTGAGAAGCCCTGCAGTGAGCCTGGGGAAGAGGCTTAGGCGACATCTATATTTACATGCCAGAGATCAATCTTCTGACATTCAATTTAGCGGGTCTGGTTAAGACCCACTAAATCAAATGCCAAGGGTGCCTCCTGTCAGCACTGGTACTCCTCGCAGTTGTGAGGAGTAAGGGAAGTCGATGGGAGTGTTTGCTCCCATCGACCTCCCACTATGAAGATGGTGCTAAGCTAGGCTTAAGGTATGTTGACTCTAGCTATGCTATTTATGTAGCTGGAGTTGCGTACCTTAAGTCAACCTTCCGGAGCTGGTGTAGACCTGACCTTAGAGAGAGAAGAGCTGAGACACTGGGGGCTGGGAAGAGGCTGAGGAAAAGTCCCAGGTAAGAAGAGGTCTCGGGCGGTAGGAAGATCGTCTCTGCAGAGAACAGAGGTACTGCTGTAATGCAAATAACCTGAGCACCTTTTCTGGAAAACCAGGATGCTACCTCTGAGGGAAAAGGCTTTTAAAATGTTTAGACTCTAGGTTTCTCTACAAATTAACTGAGGCTTTATAGACATTGCTCTCAAACCTGTAGAACTGTCTAGAGCAGGACTTCTCACAGTGGGTTGGTGCCCAAAGTGAGTCATGACCTTGTTATAATGAGGCCACCAAGGCTGGCTGAAAACCTGCTGGAGCCCACAGCCGCGAGCTGAAGCCGGGCAGCAGGACTCAGGTTACAGGACCCCTGCCTGGAGCTGAAGCCTTTGAGCTCCCCTTTGGTTTCAGCTTTAGTCTCCTGTCCAGGGAGGTGGGGCTTGGGCGCTGATCATGGTACCCTCACCCCTGACAGTGGGGCTTGGGCTGGCTCAGGTTTTGGCCCCCATTCCTGAAGCCATGTCGTTATTTTTGTGGTCATGGTATAATGACGTTTGAGAACCTCTGGCACGGAGAATCTCATCGCACATATAGATTTGTTTTAGGACTGATTTGGTTAGCGGAATCTGTTCTAAAGAAGAGTTACTGTCTATTCAGTTTTCCATAGTAGGACGTTAGGAAGTTGAGGCTATTATTGGATAAGTGGGATATTCATCCATAATTTGTCAGAACCATTTCCAGCTGAATTACTTTGGTGCATGAGAACCTCATCTAAAAAAAAATAAGGTAATTAAAATGAATAAATTACAGTAGGGCGGGTGCAAGGGGGGAGATAAGTGCATTTTGGGATATTGATGACATGTATCCAGAACCACCTGCTGCACTGTTTTGGTCCCATCAGGCACTGGGAGCATAACCCAGCAATCAAAGAGGTAGCAGGAACTATGAGATAGCAGTGCATGGCCGTCAAAGTACGGTAGCCACCCTACTGGGAACGCCCCATGTAGAACTTGCACATACAGTGGGAGCCTTCAACTTTACAAAATCAGGTGCTAAAAAGCCACCTTGGTACATTTGACTTTATCTCTCCATGTAGACAAGGCCTCAATGGCTACAGCTGGTCAAAAAGACCAGTTAGTTTTAGGGGGAAATTTTAATAAATCCCTTTTTATAATTTTCAACAATGTTTTTGTTAAACAAAAATGTCCACCAAACACCCCAACTGAATTTTCTCCAGTTCCATGTTTCATAAACATTGCTTGGTTTTTAATTAAAAGTGGATTTTGAAAATTGAACATTTTAACCAAAAATTGGACGTTAACGGTGCCCCCTTAGTACTTTTTTTATAATTCCTTTTTGAAGAAATTACAAATGTATCCCGCTGAATGATTTAATCAAAGAGAGAAAAGGACTGAGGGAGGATGAAACATCAGGAAGGTTTATTGGATCTATGTTATTCTCGGGGATAAAACCTCCTCCATAACACAACTGATTCCCTTGTTTGCTCAGAGAAGAGGGCTCCTCTACAAAACAACATCTGAACACACACTGTCAATTCTTTACGAGAACACAATGTGCAGCCTTTGCATATGCTAACACACACCTTCCTCGCAACCAATACGTTAAGATTTTAATGGCATTCCTGTCATGTGGTTCATTGGTTCAGCCAGCTGCGAGCGAAAGGGAAGATCCCATGTAAATAAGACAAAAAGTTTATGTTCACCTTTAGCCACAACCAAATTATGGCACATCAATTGGTCCCCTAAAATCTGTATCTGCAAAAACGAGCTACGGAGAGCTGCCTCCACATCTGCATGGATACCTGTGGATATCTGCAGATTTGCAGGACTCTCACCCAGTGGTAGGATCTCTTTCACATTCCTGATCAAAGTGATGTTCATCTGCACAGACCTTGCCCTGGGCCCAATGCATCCGGGGACAGTACATGTAGATTTCCAACAGCTTAGATTTCAGCTCCCCAATTCTCCTGTCAGGTCAAAATAATAAAAGGCAGTTTAACTGCTGAGCTAGTTTGGAAATGTTGTTTGTGACTTTATCTCCCTGCCTCAGACGGACGCACAGAGGATGGAATGCTGGCAAGCAACCAAAGCCCCGCTGTTCGTAAAAAGGGCTTTAATTATTCACCACGTTACAGGTGAGCCTGAATGAGACTGGCAGCGATGCCAAGCCCAGCACAGCTGTGATGGATTTATTTTTATCAATGATGAGTGGAAATGGCTGCAAAAATACTGTACAAGGGTGACTAATAAACTGAATTTTATTAGCCATACTTATTAGAAGTATTTACAGGCTAGTGCACTGATAGGCATTTTGATGGGGCAGTGCTCCTTGATTATGATCTCTCTGGGACTACAAACCAATGGAAAGAGAGCCAAAAACCTGGAAAACATAATGCATGCATATGTCAAGTCAAGATTTATATTCAGATAGCAAATAACTGCCTTGGCAGCAGGTATCCTCCACCACTGACACCATTACAGTGTTGGCCTTATGCGGTCATTTGTTGCTTGTTTAAAGCAGATTGATAATGTTGATGGTTCGCAGCTGTTTGCGATCACGACAAGAAGGCGTATGCTTGGGATTTTTTTCCTCTGTTCTGTTCAGGACACGGCTGGCTTCTGAGGTTATGAGGCTCGCCTGGATACGGGTGGATACCTCAAGCCTACTAGGCAGATCTACGTCTTCTGCCCTGCCCTCTTGCCCATGTACTTTGGCTTCCCTTTGACTCTGAGTTTCTTATTTTGATGGGAGCAAACACTCCCATCAGCTTCCCTTACTCCTCACTGGAGCAGGAGTAGTGGCTGCAGACGGGGGGGGGGGGGAGTGCTCTCTGAATTTGAATTAGTGGGTCTTTACTAGACCTGCTAAATCAAACTCTGGAAGATCAATGACAGCAGCGTTGATCACCCCCCAGAGTGAAGACATGGCCAGAGTTCCATGCCAATAGCCTTTCGACTAGTGCCTGCTTTTTCTGTACTGGCCTTTTATGAGTTTCCTATACATCTTAGCTTCCGTGTCCTGCAGGATGAACTGGTATAGACTAGTTTATTAGATAAATCAGAGCCGTCTCCAACACTGCTTCCAGCTAAAGTCTTTGGATGTGCGGGTTTGGACGGAGGCTCTGCTGTCTTCTGATGTTGACAGCCTTAAATGATGTACTGTACCACGTCAGTGGTAGTTGTACTGTAATCACAGTAATGACAAGTAAGTAGAAAATTGTTTGATCTTGGAATTAAGGGACAATAAAGAGACACTGCACCAAAGGCCCCAATGCTTTTGTCTTTGTTTCCCTGTTCATTGTCTCTTTAATGACGCTAATTCCGATGTGCTCCTCTGACAAATAAAAAAGGGTTCCCATCTACCAGACCTACAAACTCAGCCTGACCCATTTGAATCATGCTGGATTCTTTACTTTTTATACATAATCACAGTAATAAATGTTTTGCTGGCAAACGATGCTTGCAGTGACACGTGTGCAAACCCATTGACTTCTGTTGATTTACACAGGTGTAACTGATTGGGGCTTAGTAAACAATTGTGGAAGAGGTGAATAGGAAGGACCAGAAGCTATTTTGTTGTCTTAGCAGGGTTAGCTCCAATAACTGTTTTTTTTTCACTATGGAATCAAGGCGAATATTCTGAATACAAGTGATGTAGGGGGCAGATTTTTAAAGGGTTTTAGTAGAAGTGAGTGAAATTTTTGAGCCAAATCTTTTTCATCCAAAAAAAAATGCAGATTTGGTGGCATTGAAATTGCTTGTTTTAAAAATAAATACATAGAACGTGGAAAACTCAAAATATTTTCATTTTTTTTAAATTTCAAAATGCCTGTCTAGAGGGGGAGTGAAAATAATTTAAAAATGGCTCAAAACTTAATTGGAATGTTTGGGCTGACATAAAATGTGTGGGGTTTTTTGTTACTGGTCAATATGCTGACATTTTTCCACACAATTTTTCTGAATGGCCAGAGAACCAAAAAAATCAATCATTTACACGTATGTTGTGTTTAGGTGCCTGAAGACACAAGGCCAAAGTGAATTAAAAGCCTAAGAGCTGTTGTAAATGCAACTAGGCAGCTATCTGCATTTTTAGTCAAGTTTGGCCCTTGATTAGGCATGTAAAAGGTTAACCGGTTTACTGGTTACCTGGTAAGCCCTGGGAGGGCTGGTGGGACTTCGGCCCCAGCTCCACTGGCCCAGATGGACAGGCAGGACTTTGGCCCAGGCTGCGTCCTCTGGCCCACCAATGGTTAACTGGTATAATTTTATTCATTTAATCAGTTAACCATTTTAATGGTTATTTACATCCCTACCCTTAATCTCTCTTTACCTCAGTGCCCCACAAAATAACTCTTCCCTTGGAAGGATAAGTCCATTAACATGTGATGGACAAAAAACCCATTAAATTACGTTGTGAGTCTTCCAGTTCACATCTATGGGTGCTGAATTTGACTGGCAAGCAATGGCTGTAGCTCCCCCAGGGATGTTTTTTGCTCATGGACGGGAGGGGTGATGTTCTTCAGAGATGGAAGGACAAATCTCCATGAGACATTCTCTCTGAAGATGGAGTCCATGCTCCAGCCATGGGATCTTTAATGGCAATGGGTGATCTGGCCCCGTGGAACCTTCCAGTGACCACCACAGAGAGAACAATGGCCCCCCAACACCATGCTGGGATAGTTCAGTGTTGGTTCAGTGTTGACTTTGAGGTAAAAGTATCTTGTTATTGAACCATGACATGACTTCTGGATGTTCGTTAGAGGTTTCTTAGCTAATTATTCTCCAAATGCGACTCTACTTCACTTACAGGATCAGCAGGCGGCACACAAGACACTGAATTCAAATGTTTACGCTATAAAACAATACTACACAGTCCCACCCACCTGTCTCATAAATTTTATGAGCCCTGATTTCTAACCGGCAAACTCGTCACATTTTTTTTTGGCGTATAGAGTGGTCTATAAATTGAATCAGCTGAATGGAGCAGGAAAACAATAAACAAGGATAATGAAAGCCCAGCTCTGTCAATCTGAACCTCAAAGTTAAGGGAAAAGTTTGTCTCCCTTGTGTGATTAGGGTGGTGATGATGGTGGCCATATGTGTTAACATCTGTACTGGAAGATTTAGGACTAATCATGCAGAATGAATGAGCTTCACACAATGCAGCTCTAACTCCCTCCATATGCTGTGTGAGAAATTACAGGTGGCTCTCATGCCATGGGAGAGGGACATATGGTCTGATCTACAGAGGTGGCTTTGTCTGACTTTGAAATTAAAGACCACAAAAGTTTTAGACAAAACAAAATATTTAATTGGAGAGTTCCAACCTATCAAGTAGCTAAAGAAAGACACTTTTCTGCATGATGTAACAAGGTAGGTCTCAAACTTTTTCCATTCTGTGACACCATGTTAGCGGGGAAAAAAGTTTGGGAAACACCACTCATCGGTTCAAGCCCCTCTTCACAGCTAGTCATAATGGAAAGGAGGATGGTCACAACTTCCCCAGACCCATCCAAGAACTGAGAGTCGGGACCATAAGCTGAGAAACTGTATTGTAGTCCAAGGCTTGTGATTAGACCTCACTCTGTCTCACTGGAAATCAATGGTGCAACTCCCATCCAGTTCAGTATTCAGAATCAGGCCCCTTCTCTGGCTGGGCTGCCACATGTGGAATGGAATACTAGTGACCCCCCATCGGCTGTGATCCATACGCAGCATGGGGGATGGAGAACTAAATGACCACGGCAATCAGATTCCGTTCTCCATACAGGGTCAGCCGAGTTACTTTACTCCAGACCTAGCTCCCCCACAGATTTCTGCTTTAGTGTCCATTATTTATGGACACTGAAGATTTAAATGAGGCAGTTTTGCCAAGCAAGGGGTTTTGCCCGTGATTATGACTTCAGAAAGGTAACACAAAATCCTACCCTGTGAGTAGGGTGATCACATAGCAAGTGTGAAAAATTGGGACAGGTGTTCAGGATACAACAAAGCCCAGAATATAGGGACTCTCCCTATAAAAATTGGGACATCTGGCCATCCTAGCCATGAGGAAACTGTTCTCCGAGGCGACAATGCTCCTTTCAAGTTCATACACGCTCTTCTCTTATGCAAAGTGAGGGTCTGTGTTGTATATTCTGTATTCATTCCACCTTCTGTAGTGGGGATGGGGGAGGGAATTTGGCTGGCGTTACTGAGCCTGGTATAAATTAGAGTCATGGATACATGTGACGTGGAAGGTTTTGTGGTGCATTTGGTGCAGTAAAGGACCGAACTCTTCCTTCCCACACCGGGCTGACCCCCTTTGTTAGTCAGTGAAGCTACGCACAGCACACACCACCAGAATTTAGCTTTTAGTATTTCCTGCATATCGCAGCAGCTGGGCCACATTTTTCTGCGGATACAGGTAGGACCTCCCTGGTGTGGCACCCTCGGAGCCTGAGCTGTCTGAAACTAGGGAATTTGCCGGACCAGGGGAGATAAGTGCTCGCCCACTTCCAGGCTCCTCTCCCTTGGGCTCCCTGCCCTGCGGTTGCCCCCCCCCAATGCTGGCCTGTCACAGGCTCCCCATCCTGCTGTCCGCACGCTGCCCCAAAGCCTCCTGGAGTTCCTGGCTGGGACAGTCTGGCCGATGCTGTCTGCACTGCCACACGGTGTTCCCCAGGTTTCCCGGGCTAGCGCCACCCAGCTGCCGCCAGCCCCACTGCCGCCAGGGGTTCCTTGGCCAGAGCAGGAGCTCCCCCGGCTGGTCTAGCTGCTTCTGGTGCAGCCAGAGCTTCCCAGCCCCACGTTCTCTCGCTCCCACCTCTGGGGTTTTTTGGTCCAGCAGCATCCATGGCCCTGCCGGACCACGGATGTTGCTAGACCAGAGAGTCCCAAATTTGAGAGGTTCAACCTGTATAAAGCCTGTGACACCTCAATGATGTCTATGGCATTGAATGGACTGTAACTCAGTCCAAAATTTGGCTCATAGGTTGCAGCCTTCTGTTTATTTCTCCAAAATTCAGAAAAGCTCTTGAATCTCGATGAGCTGATTCGAGTTGAAACCCACCCCAAAAATGACCTCAGAGGCCTCTTGACCATCACTGCTTAACATTCCAGCCGTCACTTCCTCCCACATTATTGGCTTTTCATATAGCTGAAGTAGGGGGTTTTCATCGGGATGCATGTGTTTTGATGGCGTGCTGGCAAATTTTCTCATTGCAAATTGAGCCCAGTCAGCCACTGTTTTAGATAACCACTATCCAGATAATACTCTCTAATGATCACTTTCCCCAGTGGAACACAATTATATCTCTTTCCCTATTTCTGCCAAGTGCATCTGATTTCACTGCGGAGCTAAGCACCGCCCTGCTATTATAGTGGCGCAGATGGTGGTGAAGCACAAAATCTAAATTGGAACATTCCCAGCCACACACCGGCCCCCAGCTCTGTTCCAGGCCTCGCTCCCAGCCCTGCCCTTACCCTGAGTCTGCTCCTGGCCCCAGATGGGCGCCCAGCTGTGGCTCTAGTCTCAACCTCCTTACCCTTGTCACTGGAGCTGCAGGCTCGGGGTGGGGGCGGGGGTGGGGGCCGTGGGGGGGAGGGAGGTTGCAGACAGGGACAAAGGGGATGGAACCATGAAAAGTTTGGGACTTGCAAGCTCAGACACAAGTGAGGAGGCACCAAGAGAGGAGGTCGTGATCTGGCCCTCCTGTGGCTGCTGCAGTTCAAAAGCGGTGGGATTTGGGACGGAGAAGAGCAGGCGGGGACTGGTGGGTGGGTTTTGCAGCGGTAGAGGGGACAGGCAAGCAAGGCTAGGGGAGAGAGCCAAGGAAGGAGCTGCCATTCCGAACCTCATTTTCTCTGGGGGAGAGGTCAGGGCCGCAAAGGGAGGACGGCCTCACTGGGAGTGGCCCATGCGTGTGCCCAGCTGCAGGGAGCATATGTGAATCGTCCAGGAGCAAGCGGTGAGGGCTCGGTTGGCTTGTTTGTCACGGAACTTGCCCTTTCCACTGACCCTCTGCAGACCGAGCATGCAGTGGGACTGGGGAAAAACACACCGCCGCCATGTCCTGCCCTGCAAGGCAGGTGTGCATGCCATAGCACGACACAGGAGAGGGTTGGACTCTGTTCCTGCAGTGCTGGGTAAGCAGGGGAATGGTCCCACTACTAAGGGGATGTCAAGGTGGTTCCCCACTCTGGCACTTCAAGTGCGGAAGATGGGAGGGCAAGAGACTTGAAAATTCCCTGTCACTAACGGCTTCTGCTTAAAAACTCCCCAATGTCCCAGATTCCCTGCCCCTGGGTGGTACACCTGCCACAACCCACGTGCAAAAACCCCTTTGAGGATCCAGAAGATGCACTTGGGAATTTCTTCCCCGCGGGGTACCCTCAAGCTCTTTAACCCTCCCTCAGGAGAGAGCTTGAAAAAGACCCCACCTGTAATTTCTAGCTGACCTTTCAGTCTCAGACACGTGCACACAGAACCGCCTGCCTTCTAGGACAGAGGTCTCCGATCGGTCTTAAAAAAGTGATTTTCTTAACAAAAAAACCAAAAGAAGATATATTTGGGAAAGCATATTTGGTTGCTGGTCTCCATGCTCTGCCAAACCCTTGGAGGCATCTTCCATCCCTTCCTAATGGTGCTTGGATTCCACTTTGCTGGAGCTTGATTCCCCCTCCCAAACCCAGTCCTGGATTCAGCCTTACCTTCGCTAGCCTTGCCCCTCCATTCCCACAGAACTGTGCAAGAGGGAATAGCTTTATAAATATGTAATCATGGTTCAAATGTCTCTTCCAGTCTGTGATGAGGTGTACTCCCCACATTGGCCCTACTCAGGCAAATTAGACCTAATTAATTGACAAGGCTGCATCTGAAGAAGAAGCCAGGAAGCAGGGGTGGATTAATTAGATACCAGGTTCAGCTGGGCAGGGAGATGTAAGTCAGGAAGCTGGTAATAGAAACGGGTTGCGGGGAAAGAGTTTGCAGACACTCCCTGAGACAAAGGAGGTCTAATGGTCGCTCCCTCCCTGCAAGGGGGGGTTGCTACTGGCAAACCAGAGAGAAAACAAGGTTAGGGGGAAAGAACTGTGCGGTATGGAGTTGATCAAATCTTGGCTGCCAAGGAGAGGGCTTCTGAGCCAGGATGTAGAGAAGAGGGTAGGCCCAGGTCCCCCTACCAGCCCCTGAGGAAATGACACTGTCGGGCAGTGAGCACGAAGCCTGCCTGACCCCGTTGGTCAAGAAGGATGCCCCAGAAGAGGACAACATGAGTCATGACTTGGCTGGAGGGGCCGAGTCATGAAGCGGAACCTTTACTTGAGCTTGTGAAGAGGTTTTTGTAGGGCAAGACCAATGGCTGGAGGGAGAACTCTAGATTTGTTTATGGATAAACTGATGATGTAAGGGAGCGTACCAGTGTTATTCAGGCTAGACAATAAGAACTGCTAATTCCTGGCTCGAGGCGGTTTTCCTTCCAGGAAGCCCGTAGTGCATTTAAGCCGCTTCAGTGTTTTCGATACCAACAGAGGATTTATTACTAGAAATGGCCTGATAATTACTGATCTGAGGGTGTGCAAGGCTGGGTTCATTAACATCTGGAGCAGAGATTTCCCATCAGGCAGTGCTTCCCGGCTTTGGGTCCCAGAGTTCAAAGAAGCTCTTGCCTTTGACTGTCTGTTCTCCATTCTGCATGCTAATGGAGATGCCTTTCTGTCCCATCTTTGATGAAAATCAGGCTAGGGGAGTTTCCGGAGAGGTGTTGGTGTGTTTTCCCCTGCCTTGTCATTGCTTTTTGTAAATCTTTCCTCTGCTTGGCTTTGGTTCAAGCAAAGACTGGGAGGAGGAGGTCTTTTGTGAATCAGACAGGCTGGATATTATGCCTGGGTTCCCCAAGAACACAGAGCTGGTAGGTAACACCTGGACTGGGACCCTGTTGTGCTAGGCACTGCACATATATAGGAGGAAAAGATGGTTCCTGTCCTAAAGACCTCACTGTCTAATAAAATGGCAAAAGTTTATTGGCTATGTCCCAAATCCAATATTCAGCAGACTAAGTGAACCATCGAATGCATTATGCTAGAACAGCAAGTTTGCTGAGTGTTAGCAGCAAACTTTAAACTTTAATGTGCAATATTTATAAATTCTTTTTGTCTTTAATGTTCCATGAGATTAGCTGATAATGCAATTTAAAAAAAAAAGTAGTAAAACATGAAATATGTCACTTTAAATAGCCCAGAATGTATTGGCATAAGGCTCCAAATTAGTACCAGCCTTCTGGGGGTTCAGGGCAAGGCTGTTTCAGGAAATAATTAGCGGAGTCCCTTGCATAACTTTTATGTCACGTTTCAAAACATTGGAACAAATCCGGCGTGTTTTACAAAGGGCCCAAGTTGGCTCTCAGTTGCATGAGGTTAATCGGGATTGACTTCAGTGAAGTCATGGGACCACTGTGCTGTCTCTGGAAGTGAGATCAGGTCCAGAGGTTTGGCTCAGGCCAGACTCCTCTTGAAATGAGTTTCTGGTCTCAGTTGCATCTCCAGAAGCGTCACGGGGGTCACACTGTATGTATGCAGAGATACTACCAGGACCCAAATCTGGAGTAGTGGGATCGAGTGAGGGTTTCAGGATATGGTCCCAAATGAATGGTTCTGTGGTCAGCTCAGAAGAAGAGGAACCAGAAGCATTCTGAATGCTCAGTGTAAACACCAGCTTGTTATAACAGAGAAAAGTGCTATAATTAGACAACGTAACATAACCTTAAATGGCCATGGCAATTTCACTGTTTTGAAGGGACTGGGGTCAATTTTTTTTTCACTGAGAGGATTCTACGGTCCAGGTACATTCACACCTGAAGTCAGTGGGCCAGATTCTGGTGTCACATGGGTGTAAATCCGCAAGTGTGCTGATTTAAAACATTTTTAAAACAGGCAAAAAGAAGTATTACTTCACACAGCACAAAATCAACCTGTGGAACTCCTTGCCATAGGAGGTTGTGAAGGCCGGGACTCTCGTAAGGTTCAAAAAAAGAACTAGATACATTCCTAGAAGATGGGTCCCTCAATGGCTTTTAGCTAGGATGGGCATGAATGGTGTCCCTAGCCTCTGTTTGCCAGAAACTGGGAATGGGCAACAAGGAACAGATCACCTGATGATTACCTGTTCTGTTCATTCCCTCTGGGACACCTGGTATTGGCCACTGTCAGAAGACAGGATACTGGGGTAGATGGACCTTTAGTCTAACCCAGAAATCAATGGCAACACTGCGGTCTAAAACCAGTGTATATGAGATTAGAATACTTGAATAGCATGAGTAGGGCAGGCAAGAGTCAGGCCCTGAGTTAGCACCATGGCCCTGGCTCAGCAAAGCACTTAACTATGTGCTTAATCTTAAGCATGTGCTTAAATTCCACCCAGCCAGTGCCCTTTCTCCAATTGTGGCTGGCCTCTGATGAAGGTGAAAGAACAAAA
The DNA here is from genome assembly GCA_032595735.1 of Pelochelys cantorii. NCBI lineage: Eukaryota > Metazoa > Chordata > Testudines > Trionychidae > Pelochelys > Pelochelys cantorii. The sequence continues at coordinate 68,870,668 of CM064332.1, forward strand.
ATATTCCTTCCTGACCCCTGATCAGCTGAAGCATGCTGGTGGATTGTAGTGACTGTCTCAAGGCAGAACTGGAGCTGTTATGAGCATTTGGTGGACAAGGCTGGCAATTGGGGTCTCCCTAGGTCCTATAAAGGAAGGGGATAAGTAAGAGGACTTCAGTAGTGCCAGAATTGGACCCCTTATGTTTTGTAAGTGACTGGAGGGAGTATTTTGATAGGCCTAGCAAGGGCAGGCAATGACTGGTCTCTCCCATTGCTCCAGGAGGCATGAGAATGGCTTCTACCTCATATAGGAACAATCCATTTGGTCACTGCTGTCCCAGCTCCGGCCCGAAGCCAAATGGCCTATAACTAGGCGTGTTGTCCCTTGCAGGATTTAACATGGAAAGTGGCAGGTAGATGATTGATCACAGCGGTAAGTAATTGACGCAGAGGTGGGAGATAGATTCCCTTCAATCACCTCTTCTGACCCAGGCCTGCATGTCGGCAGCCTGCCGGAAATGGCCGTTAAATGGGCGGGAGAAGCAACCTGGCTGCTTTTTCCTGCCGTGGTTTATGTATTAGGAGGTAATGGTATGTAATGTCCTGCTGTAGGCCAGACTGACAGCCGTGTGCATGCTCACTAGCACCTCACACCAGGAGCACCCTATTCAAGGCATTGTCCACTCTCTGTGGAGTCGGGTGGCCAACCTGGTAATATTTAATAAATGGACTCTCCAGCCAGAGTGTGGAAACCTGCCCCACCCGGCCTCTTCCCCTGACTCCCCACTCTTTGTCCCCTCCTCTTCCCTTCTCCTCCCTGTGGCTTGCTGCTTTTCCCCTCTCACACCTGAGTATGTCTACACTGCAGAATTTTTTCGGAAAAAACAGCCATTTTTTCTGAAAAAACTTCACTTATGTCCACACTGCAATCACGTTCTTTTGAAAGAAAATTGAAAGAACAGAGGGGTAAACCTTTTTATACGAGGAAGAAATCTTTTTGCAAAAGAGCTCTTTTGGAAAAAGACGTGTGTGGATGGGGAAGAGGGAGTTCTTTCATAGAAAGAGAAAAAAGCACAGGTGCCCTGGTGGCCACTCCGCCCATAGTAATCACAGCTTAAATGCAAGAGAGCGTCCGTTCAGTGTGGACACTATCTGTCAAAAAAGCAGATGGCTTTTTTGATGCGCTTTGGCATTGTGGACGCTCTCTTTCTGAAGGAGTTTTTTTGGAAGATCTTTTCCAGAAAAGCTTCCGAAAGAAGCCTGCAGTCTAGTAAGGAGGGAATCAACAGTGGAGCCAAGACCAGAAGCTTCAGCTGTCTAGTGCAGGTAGGAGGTGGCCCCAGATGAGTAGGGGCTGGTGTGGGTGATGGTAGCAGCACCTCCCTCCCCTCCAGTCATTGACCTAAGGGAAGGATGTGATAACTGATTCAGACACTGTTGGAACTCTTTTCAACCAGACTTTCCAGTTGAAAACTGGGCACCTAGCCACCCTAGTGTGCTGCAAAGTTCACGGAAAAGAAAGGAGAGCTGGTCCGGATCCTTGCGTCATCCCATTTATTTGCTCTGCTGGGATTCCTTTTCTGGAGGAAGAGAGCTGTGACGGGGTGAACCAACCCTGCGCTGGGCATGAAAGAATGAACCGGGACTACCTGGTCGAGAAAGACCCACCCCCACTGCCCTACTGAGCATGCTCCAGCTGGGGGACAAGTATAAAGGCCAGTGGAGTAGCTCAGTCAGGGCTGACCGCTGCGGAGGAAGGAGATGCTACCAGAGCTCTGAAGAAGGAGTTACAGGAGGACCGAACTGCAGAGGCCATTCAGTGGGGAACGGCTGGAGAAGCCTTCAGCCCGGACGTGACTGGAGAAGAAGCCGACTTCAGAGGAGCTGGTAGGAAGTAGCCCAGGGTGGGGAGGTGAAAACCCCGAGAGCTCAGCATGCTGGAAGTGGATTCCCCTCTGAGCTAATGGTGGAACACACCCACCACTGACAGGGCCCTGGGCTGATACACATTGAAGAGGAAGGGCTTGGGTCCTCCTACCCCACCACATTAACCCCCAAGAGGGGGTGCTACAGCTGATACTGACTCTGTCCGGTAGGCCTTACTGCCCTGAGTATAGGGGGCTCTCCCACTGGCTCTGGCCGTTAGGCATCACTGACCTAAGGGAAGGATGTGATAACTGATTCAGGCCACTAGCTCCCACTGCTCTGAGGGATGGGGGTGGGCAGGAACCTGGCCACTGGGCCTCACTCTCCTGAGAGAAGGGATGTTGTATTCACTGTGGCCATGAGGCCCGACCATTCTAGGGGAGCAGGGATGTAGTAAGAGGACCTTGTCCCCAGAGTCTGAAACACTCGTGGGGTGGAGCACTTGGTGAGCCCTGCCTAAAAAGGAGCTGTGCACACCCAGCCCGTGACAGGGCAGTTGTGATGAAATGAAGAAAAGTTCTCTGTTTCCTGTCGGACATTCCAAAGAAGGGAATTTCCTTCCAAAAATATAAGCCGATATTTTTCCAAAGAGAGTAGGGATGTGGATGCCTCCGTTGTTGAGCATTTGAAATGGGCACCTGGCTTCAGAAAGTTGGGCGCGGCTTTACTTTATGATGCGGACAACATGGATCATGGACAGCAGCCCCATGGGGAGAACAGCCACCACGGGGGTGCTGTGTCTTCTCCTCATAAAAGGGGGACGGGGCAGTTTATGCCAGCTGCACCCCTCACCTCCCTACCTCAAGCTAGCATCGCTCCCCAGACCTGAATGGACATGGAGGCAGGAGACAGATGCTGTATCTCTGGGGTGCCAAACGTGACTCAGGTGCTTCTCCCTGAGCTCAGGGCTTGGGCCAAAACCATGGCTGAGTCTGTAGAAAGAACAGGGAATAATTTGGCTGAATTTTTCAAGGAGGATCCTCCCCCTGTGAAAGGCTCTCCCTTTGCCTTGTACAAGTTCTCCCAAGACCCAGCTGTCTGCTTCTATGGCAGGTCATATGCTTAGGGTTGCCAGGTAGACCTGGTCAAAAAACTGGACACACTTGATCATGGGCGGGGGGGGGGGAGAACTGGCCGGGAGGGGGGTGCGGCTGGCCGGGAGGTGGGCGGGGTGGGAAGCAGAGCTGGTGGGGGGGGTCTGGGGGGCCGCGGGGCTAGACAGGAGGAAGGGGGGGGACAGGAGGAGGGGGGCGGGAAGCAGAGCTGGCGGGGGGGGTGTCCGGGGGCCGCGGGGCTGGTGGGGGGGTGTGTCCAGGGGCCGCAGGGGGGGGCCAGGAAGCAGAGCTGGGGGGAGGTCGGGGGCCGCGGGGCTGGATGGGAGGAGAGGGGGGCGGGAAGCAGACCTGGCGGAGGGGGGTGCAGCCACTGGCCACAAGCGGAGTCCTTCGGGCTGTGCTCCCGAACAGAAGTTGTGAGCAGAAGCCGGGTGGGGGCAGGGGAGGGGCTGGGAGTCACTCCCCCTGCCCGGCTTTTGCGTGCAACCACAGGGCTCCCAGCGCCAATCGCGGCCCCGCCACCCAGTTGATCCCCCGCCCCCGCCAGGTTTCCATCCGGTGCCCAGCCGGAAATTCAGAAAATACCGGACATTGCACATGTCCAGTATTTTCTGAATTTTTCTACTGGACAGATGGTGCAAATACTGGACTGTCTGGTAGAAAACCGGACACCTGGCAACCCTACGGATATGCTGGGGGCAGTTATGGAGACAAACTTCTGAACTGTTGGACAAGCTGCGTCATGTTAAACTCTCTGAATGTTACAGTGAAACACATGCCCACCACCTAAAAGCATTCACCGGTAGTGAGCCTGGACAAGGCCACTGTTTTAAGAATTAATACCAGGCCATGGCTCACGGCAGGGCTGGCCTTACCATGAGGCGAACTGAGGTGGCTGCCTCAGGTGCCAGACTGGGGGGCGCCACTAGGACCCAGAGTGTAGAAAACTGTGTCTGCTGCTGGTGCAGATGTATTCTCTCTGCAGTCCCATGAGAGGAGTAGACCAGGAAGAAGGCAGAATTGAGACCTTTCAAAGTTCTGGCCCAAGCAAGGGGGCATGGGGGCGTCATTGCAGCTCCCCGCCTCAGGTGCCAAAATGTTGTGGGCCGGCCCTGCTCCTGGGCTCCTTGAAAATACTTCATAGAGCCAGCAAAGCAGTACCCCGAGCAAGCAGGCTAATTCGAGTGGAAAGAAAGCAACATGCCTGCAGGTGTTGTCAGGCACTGGGACAACTCCTATCTCTGCTTTGAGTTGTTGCCATTTGCTGTGGCGGGCTTTTTATCTCCAGTGCCGGGTAAATAACAACAAGCAGCACGCTCTTATTCCTTCTGGGCTCATGTTTCTCCACACGCCACTGAAGCCTGCGTGTAGTGTTACCAGCGACCGCCCCAAAATGGCTGTGCCTCGTCCTGTCGGGAGCCCCCAGCAAGTGCCGCTTGAACAGGAAGAAAATTCCAGCACGAGGATTCCCTCGGCGCACTCCTCCTGCAAGCTGCCCGGGCTCCGGGCTGGGCGGTGCTGGCAGCTCCGTGACAGAAGCTCTGAGCCACCTTGAGGATGATTCCTTGATGACAATTTCACAGGCTGTCAGTGACCGTTGTGCCTGAGTGGGCCTGCTGAAGGGTAATGGGATTTAATTGCTCTTTGGAGGAGAGGAGACACTATTTTTTTTTTTGGGGCACTGTGAGATGCATTTAAAAAGAGCTTTATGAGGTGAGGCTGGGAGCGGGGAGAAAGGGGGAGGAATGAAAATGGATATTCATTTCTATAGTGGCCTGAAGCAGCTTCTGAAAGCAAGCAAAATCCAAAAGGCATTTTTAAAGTCATTTCTCGATTAGGGCGCAGATCCTCCGCCGGTGGAAACCAGAGTCAGGGCATTGGAGCCGGTGGAGCTGCTAGGCCCATTTACTCCACTTAGAATCTAGCCCCATCTTGTCTGAATTTTGTTTCTTTGGGTTTTTGTTGTTGTTGCTATGTGTCAAGATCCCCTCCCAAGAGCAGGAGGCTAGGGGGCAGTGCAAGGCTAATTTGCTTGCTCATCAGCTCTGGAGTTCCAACCTGCTTTTGGTCATAGGTGACTGGAATTTGATCACATTGCTCCAGTCCCTAGCGGATGTTTGTCTGCATCACGCAATCGCCCCACAATTTAATTTGGCACCATCTGGTACTCTCGGCTCAGTGTATGGAATGGCAGGGGGCATTGGCAGGCAAGAGAGGAAGGGCAGATCTGACACTGTTACTATGGGGAGAGTCTATCCAAAGTGTGCCACCACTATCAGTTGCTCTCATTTTCATGGGCATTAAAATTCACTCCCTCCCTGGGGGCGGTGAGAGAAAGGAAATCTTAGCCCCTGCCGTCCTCAGCAAGCATCCTAGCAGTGATCCAAGGTCACTCTACCTTTTCCTCTTTGTTCCCCTTCCCTGCTCCCCTGACTGGTGAGTAGAGCCCTGGCAAATCCAATTTATTTATTCATTTTTCATTCTTAGCTGCACATTTGAAACTCTAACTTACGCCTGGGGAAATGAGCGGCAACCTCCCAGAGGCAGAATCCCCTAAGAGAGGAAAGGGGCCATCAGAGATACAGATTGAGTGTACAAGCCACACTGCAAAGACCCAAGAGTGTTGCTCCGTATTTAAAAGGGCCATAAAGGAAACTGCACTGGAAACAGTCTAAATAAAAACACCACCGATGTTATCTCTAGCAGAAATATTGATCTTTGGTGAAAATAGTCTTTACTGCTTGTTCCATGCTGCTTCTGTAATTTATTTATTAAGAGCTGTCTTAAGGAAAGTCACGTTCCTAGCTTAAACATTCCTCTTTAATATACCCTTTCAAACACGTTGCATAAGTCTAGTGAGATTATTTGGGTTTTGGGTGTTTTTTTAAATTTATTTCAGCAAATGAATCATTTCTAACATTTTGGAGATCATGAAGTTCTTGTATGGTGTGTGTTTTCAGAATATTGTTGTAGCAAGCTAAGGTAATGCTATAGGTAATTTAAACCTTGTGCTTCACAATGTAAGGTGCTTGTGTAATTGGCTCAGGATGGACCGCTGTTCATCTCCTTTCGCCACCCAAGCACAGATCTGCACAAATCTCTAGGCTAGGTCTACACTAGACCTGAAGGTCGGGTTAAGGTACGCAACTCCAGCTATGTAAAATATGTAGCTGGAGTCGGCTTGGTGCCATTTTCACAGATGGAGGCTAGTGGGAGCAAACACTCCTGTTGGCTTCCCTTACTCCTCGCAAAGGGAGGGGTGCCCAATGTTGGCGGGAGAGGCTCTGAGTTTGATTTAGTGAGTCTTAAATCAAACTCCGGAAATCAAACTCCGGATGATTGATTGCAGTAGCAATGATCTTCTGTGTAGTGAAGATAAGCCCCGGGGTTACATGGTGTGGGAAGTGTCTCCTTCCTCTTATGCACTGGGGATTACTAGTCTAGACTATATAATCCCATGTGTGCTACTGCTGTATGGTACGGAATGATACTTTTCTTGGCAGCACTGATAATCAATTTCACAGGCAGTATCCTGGACAAGAGCTAGGTAATTCTGGAGGGCAAATTGTTTATTTGGAAAAAAAGGAAGTTTGGATTGACCCAAACAACCTGTGAAGTACCATCCCATTAAGTGACTAGTTCTGGCTGAAATTCTGTCTTTTTTACATTTTGAAAAAGCTGAAACATTTCGTTTTGACACTTTCAAACAAAAGGTTCAGCTTTTCACTTCAAAATGATGCTTTGTTTTGAAATTTAGCTGGAGTTGTTTAAATAAAAAATTTAAAAAGGAAAACGCATGAAAAACAAAGTGTGTGTGTGTGTGTGTGGGGGGGGATTTGAATACTTTTGGAATTGAATGAAACATTTTGCTTGACCTGTAACTGTTTTTTTTTGGTTTGGATGTTTTTATTTTGTTTACTGAACTAAAAAACCTATGGGGGAATTGCTCAGCTTTACCATGGACTACACAAGTTTATGGCCTGATATAGTACTGCAATCCCATGTTAAAGAAAGTAAATGGCTAAATGGGCTAAGCATTCCTAGATTTCCATGACTCATCCGCTTGAATCATGCCAGGATTTGTTTTTTCATCAGCCCAGGGCTGACAAAAAATGAGTTCCAGGGAGTTTGCAAGGCAAGACTGTGTTGGGCAGGCCCTTAGAAATCAAAATCTTAACTTTTCTGTGGGACCATTAACGATCTTATGACACTTCCATATGTGCATTTGGGATGGGATTTGCTGTTGTCTCCTTGGCCAAAATTTTCTGAAGAAGAGACAGCTTACATTTGGTTTGGCATTTTTTGCTTTGCAAAGTATATTGCTAGAAAATCAATTTTATTCCACAGACGGTGGATCTGTGTGTGATGGGGTGCGGTCACAGAAGCCCCCTGGGGGGACGTTTCCCAGAGTGGTGACATGGCCACTGCCACTCACCTTCCTACTCTCTGGGGCTTCTTACCACTCGGTCCTGCTGGGCCAGCTCTGCTGGTCTCCCTCAGCTAAGGCACTGGGCTGAGATCACTGCTCCCACCGAGAACCAGTACAGACACTGAATCTCTTCAGGCCCAAGGGAAATGCAGTTTTGAGCCCAGCTTCCTGGGATACCACTCCCCAAATGGGATCAAAACCCCAGAAGAATTATTTAGGCAAGCCCCCTTTAACAATGAAAGGGGGAATGCACACACAGATTGCTCCCCCAGGTAATAATTATTTACGCTGGGTTTGGTAGAAAATAAAAGTGATTTTATTAAGTACAAGCAGTAGGACTGAAGTGGTAATAAGTGAGAACAGGCAGAGCAAAGTTGATAAACTCAAAATAACAGAAAACGCTTAGCTACTTCCACACTAAAACTTCAGTACAAGCTTATTACAAGCTCACCCTAAAACGGTTTCTTTCCCGGCCAAACCTTCCAAAACCAGGGAAAGCTCCTTTTCCCTGGCATCTCTGGTTCCCTCCCTTGGGTGTGCCACACCAGCCAGCTAAAAGACAGAAGACTCCTACTTTCCTATTGTTTTTAAAGATTCCCTTCTTGCATGGGAAGTCACCTGGCCAGTCCCTACCAACCACTCCTAAGACTTAAGGACAGAAGGCCATTTGCATATGATTGCCCAGACACTGAGAGCTCCCAGTAGTGAGATTACCCTTGATGGCTTTCCTTTTACACATTTAAAAATCAGTATTCCCTACTCTGCATGTCTAATTTTACACACAAGACTAAAACATACACCAAAATAAGATAAACAGATCCAGCAGATTATGACTTGAAGATAGACAGGTTACATGAAGCAATTTGTTCCAAACCTCTTTGAATTATGGATATTTGTGTCCATAAGTGCATTTCATAAAGCGTGTGTGTGTGTAGGGGGGGCGATTCTGAAACACTATGCTCAGCTGAACCATTCATTAACTCTAGAAGTGCTGCACTGCTTGTGCAGGTGGGGGGAGTGGTGGACACATGTATCCTTATACATGTATCAATCCCTTGACGAAAAATCCACATAATGTACAGATTGTTCAGAGCCATACACTGATACCTGTGACCTCCCTGAATGTGGTCAAGGTGCATGTCTGGGTCAGCTCATTAGCAATATATTGTATATAACTAATGCCTATCTTTGTAGAGCTCATACGGCCTACACTACACCGGGGACTGACACTGCAGCGATTGATCCACAGGATGCCGATTTATCATGTCTAGACATGATAAATCGATGTCAGAACATGCTCCTGTCAATGCTGGTATTCCATCAGGAAGAGAAGAGTAGCTGGGGTTGATGGGAGAGCAGCCCCCACTGACTTGCAAGACACCACGGTGAAAATGTCAACTTCAGCGACTCTGTTTGCATAGCTAAAGTAGATTGACGGTGCAAGTAGGTGTAGACAAGGACTTAGTGTCCAGCCTAACATAGGGACCCTTAGTTTTGCAGAGCAAACAGAAAAGCCATGACCTGGAAGAGATGAAACTGTTTGGGAAAAAATGTAGGTAGGTTTCCAAACTGTTTTTCTCATCAACAGATCCAGAAACCCATTTCAAATGTTGAATCAGCATATATTGTATGTCTGTCTGATCTGATTGCTGTGAGATAACTGTGGCAGGTTTGGTCACAGAGAGCCCCTTGAGACTGTCACTTGATGGGTTGAAATGCCACCGAGAATGCCTGCCTGCCCTCTGGAGTGCCCCACCACCCTGTCCAGCTGAGCCTGAGCCTCCGGTCTTCTCCTGCGGTGGCACAGAGCATGTGTGTGTCGGGGGAGGGGGTGAGTTTCACAGCCTACAGCAGAGTGACACAGACACCGAGATCAGCTCAGCTCTGGAAAGACTCAGTCAAAGGGACTTGACACAGCACCCAAGTCCACAATCCCAATGGGACCAGAATCCAGACAAATCTGTCTTACGCTGTATAAAGTTTTATATAAGGTAAGCTCATAAGTTGTTTGCCCTCTTTATCAAAGCAAGAGATATGCACAGTGGTTCCCTTCTGGGGGAACAATTATTTACACTGGGTTTTGTCACATAAAAATTCATATGTGGGGCCTGAAGCTCAGCAGGCTAGGATGAAATTTTCCATCCCTAGAGTATACAGCTTAGCAGAGCCTGGGACCCTGTAAGTGCAAACAGCAGCTGGGCTTTATCAGCTTTAACCCATGCCTTGAACTGGGAAACTACTAAGTGATAAATAACATGACCTTGGTTCTCAGCCCCGTGGGAAATTTGAGAATGGCGTTTAGCCAGTAGCGCTCACCCGGTAAACAGCTGTAATATAACTAGTGTAGGGAGTCCCGTGCCTGGTGAGTCTCATCAGGGACCTAGACCTCAGAGGGTGCCCTGGATTCCCCCAGCTGGAGCCACGTCCACTGCGGCCTGGTGCGAGGTGACAGGAACAGGACTCCCCGCAGACTAAAGGGGCGTAAGCATTTCTAAGTGCTTGTTGCTCTCTTATGCTCTGCCTGTGCTTATTGATGTGTCACTTTGCAGTAGCTGTGTGACCATCTGGCAGTAACTAGTGTAGGGAGTCCCGTGCCTGGTGAGTCTCATCAGGGACCTAGACCTCAGAGGGTGCCCTGGATTCCCCCAGCTGGAGCCACGTCCACTGCGGCCTGGTGCGAGGTGACAGGAACAGGACTCCCCGCAGACTAAAGGGGCGTAAGCATTTCTAAGTGCTTGTTGCTTTCTTATGCTCTGCCTGTGCTTATTGATGTGTCACTTTGCAGTAGCTGTGTGACCATCTGGCAGTATTAACTCTGTAATAGTAGTGACATAGTGAGATTAATCAAAGCAACTATCCCTAAGCGAATCCATAATCCTGTTTGGCCATGCCCCTGTGAGTTGACAGGCTTGCTAATGGACAAAAATGAATTAGGATTTAAGTGGTGACAAGTGGCAGCAGACAGCTCAAAGACAGATTGTCTTATCTGATTGCTATGAGATAACTTAGAGCCAATTTCCAGACTTGGCCCAGCAATGAGAGATGGGTCACATCTGAGCATTTTTCATTAGGACAGACTTACTGCATAGCATTAAAAGACAAAAGATTTTACAGTTTGAAATCTGGGCTTTTCCTATCGTTAGTTAATTGGGCATCGTACGTTGTGAGGCTGTAATCAAGACGGAGACTGGCATCCCATGAAACAGTATGATCTCATTAATACTCAGAGGAAGGTCTGATTTTTGTGACTGAAGCAGTGGGTTGGGTGAGATCCACCATTTAGCATTTAAGGCATGTCTACACTGCATTGTAAACCCAGGTCTATCGGCCCTGAGCCTCTGGACTCGATGTTTCCAAGACAGCATTTGAGCATCCAAACTGCATTGTATACCTAGATTTACAGCGGCGGGACCCAGGTCTTACAGCCGCCTTAATGCATCCATACTATGCGAAGCTTCTGCCTGGGGTCTGTGTCTTGAGCGGCATCCGCATTGCAGAGTGAAAGGGCTTGGATCTGAGTCAGCATAGGACTTGGGTTCTGACCCATCCTATGATTCAGACCCTGAGCACTTGGTGAGCAAAGTCAGAGTGAGGATGGAAGAGGGGTTAGGGCTGAAGCCACGTAGATATGCCCTTCATTCCTCTGTGCTTCCACAGTTGAGCCCCAGTTTCATCTGGGGCCTAGAGCACAGTATCTCCAGGCACTATCCTAACTAATACTATATTTCCCAATAAAAATGGCTGCGGTTTTTACCTTGCCAATATTTTATTATAGACCTAGGCCATCAGTCATTTATAGACCATGTTCTGTATTGTTCCCCACCATTTGTTGTTAATCAGCAAGTTTGCAGATGACATTAAGCTAAGGGGAGAGGTAGATATGCTGGAAGGTGGGGACAGGGTCCAGAGTGACTTACACAAATTGGAGGATTGGCCAAAATAAATTTCATGAGGTTCAACAAGGAGAAGTTCTGCACTGGGGAAGGAAGAATCCCAAGCACTGTTACAGGCTGGGGACCGACTGGCTAAATAGTAGTTCTGCAGAAAAGGACCTGGGGATTACAGTGAGTAAGAAGCTGAATATGAGTCAACAGTGTGCCCTTGTAGCCAAGAAGGCTAATGGCATATTGGGGTGCATTAGTAGGAGCGTTGCCAGGAAATCTAGGGAAGTGATTATTCCCCTTTTATTTGGCATTTGTGAGGCCACATCTGGAGTATTGCGTCCAATTCTGGGCCCCCCATTACAGAAAGGATGTGGATGCATTGGAGAAAGTCCAGCAGAGGGCAACAAAAATGATTCATAGAATCCGAGGGCTAGAAGAGACCTCAGGAGGCCATTGAGTCCAGCCCTCCAGGGGGTCGGGACACATGACTTATGAGGAGAGGCTGAGGGATTTGGGCTTATTAAGACTGCAGAAGAGGAAAGTGAGGGGGGATTTGATAGCAGCCTTCAACTACCTGAAGGGGGGTTCCAAAGAGGTTGGAGAGACACTGCTCTCAGTGGTGACAGATGACAGAATGAGGACTAATGGTCTCAGGTTGCAGTGGGGGAACTCTAAGTTGGATATCAGGAAAAACTATTTCCTTAGGAGGGTGGTTAAGCACTGGAATGGGTTCCCTAGGGAGGTGGTGGAATCTCCATTTCTAGAGGTTTTTAAGTCCCGGCTTGACAAAGCCCCAGCTGGGATGATTTAGTTGGGATTGGTCCTGCTTTGAGTAGGGGGCTGGACTCAATGACTTCCTGAGGTCTCTTCCAGCCCTAGGATTCTAATTATGGTTCCTATCCTTTAAAAATAAAAATACCACTATACTTCAGAGAAATGGCAGTTTTGTGGTTGTAAACTGAACCATTTTACACTTCTTATGTAGAGTTCATTCCCCACAAATCACTGCTACAAATGCTGTGATTTCATGTTGCAAAAGTTCTCATTCACAATGTTGCCGATTCTTGTGATTTTTTTTGGGGGGGGGGAGCAGATATCCTGTTATTGGGTTGCTCTCTTCAAGCTCTTTGGGTCGAGAGATTTTTGTGAGAATTTCAGCTTTCATTTCTAATGAAATGATGGGAAGAAAATCTTAAAATCACGAGGACCAGCAACCAAGAAGACAAATTAGCAAGAACACCAATTTTAAACTAAATCTCCTGATTTTAAGACAATCTCATAATTTATTGGCACCAACTCTTTGTTTTTCAAAATTTGGGCTTGACAACTCAGGAGTCACCATGCACAGGGGAGATGAATAATGCTATTTAAAAGCTTCCTTAACTACTGTTCACAAATCATTAAGACTCCTTTCCAGTGGATTGACTTTGACTTAGCCCAGGCTCAAAAGATATTTGGAATCACTTCCCCTAACAATACAGGGATCAAGCCTCATCCCAGGAGCCAGGGCTGGGTTCCCTAAAGTACAGTCTTGTGGCAGGGTGGTCTGCCTTGTTTGGGTCAGCCTGGGGCCAACCAGCCCTGTCCAGGAATCCCAGGAAGTGGAAGCAGGCCAATGTTCCCTAAATGGCTGAGAATTTAGTGGGAAGCAGGTATGGCAGGAAGGAGTTTCCTGGGAACAGTCTATGGAGCCAGAGATGTTTCGGGTTGGGAGTAAGCCCCACCAAGGTTTCAAGAGGGGGGATGGGGTTTCTTCCTGGGTCATGACCACTGGATCCTCCCCAGTCTTTTGGGTGAAGACTGAGTTTGGAAGCACTGAACCAGCTTCCTGCGGAGAGGCCCTTGCACGCTGTTCCTTGTCATTGTTCCTGAGACTCTAGGCAAATGCTAGTTTGGCTTCTCCTTGCACAGTCTGTTAAAGGGACGATTGTGATGGCCAAAGGAGGAGCTAAGGCCTAGACCCTGCCACACACAGGGTGGCAAAGGCATGGGTGGAGATGGCACATCCCCTTTAACAAACCACAGAGCCTCAGGGGAAGCACATATATCCAAGAACGCTCTTGTTATCATGCCCCCATTCAGATACGCTGAGGGACAAGAATGGAGTTGTGTTCATAATAAATCCCAAACACAACATGACAGGGTATTGGATGGCGCGAGTCAAAGAATGACATTGCTTTTCCTTCTTCCTCCCTGTTTCACCCCAGGGTTTTGTTTTAATCTTGCCACTCAACTTCTGCCTAAGAAAAACCTGTTTTTACAAGGACAGCTGCTGAGAGAAAGAAGCTCGCTCCTTCCCTTGGCGGGGTCCTGCACACACACAGTGAACTGATGTGAGTTTACCTCCGCTAATGCGTTGTCCCGTGGTGCTATTTGCTCCACCTAGGGCAGGTCTCTCAGTACAGCCCATAGATCCAGGTCACCACTCCAACTGTAGCTTGTTGTTTGCTGACTTGCAGCTGCATTGGACATCGCTGATCTGGCACCCTCGGGACTTCATGTGAAGTCCTGAAGGAGAGAGTTTGCTGGACCGGGGAGGTCAATTCCAGCCCTCTGCCCATGGAACTCAAGGGTCTCCCGGGTGCTCCCCTTCCCCCAGGCTGTCTCTTCCTGGCTCCACCTGCCAGTCCCTGCCACCTCACCTCTGCTGTCCTAGGGCCGTTCGCCAGGAATCTGCTGTCCTTGGGCCACCGTGGCTCTCGGGAACCGGGATTGCCACACCTCCGGGCTCCGTTGTCCTGGGCCACCAGGGCTCAGGGCATCAGAATTGCCATGGCAACCATAGCTCCCCATTCTCGGGCTGCTGGGGTTCTGCTGTCCCAGGGCTCCTGCAGACAACCCCATAGCCCCCAGCTCTCTGGTCCGGCAACATCCGTGGTTCTGCCAGACCACGGATGTTGCCACAGATGTTGCTGGACCAGAGAATCCCAGACAAGAAAGGTTCAACCTGTATTTTCTTTTAATGTGTTGTTCAAGACATCAAACCATTATGGATCATGAGTTGTCTGCTGCTGAGATCGGGAAGCAGGCAAGCTCTGGACCATCATCTCCACTTTTTGTGAAGCAAGCTTCTCTGTTTTTTTTTTTAAATCAGCATGCCACTGGAGATGCCATGGAGATGCTGTCACGTTATTGGATTTTATAATGAGCAGATAAGTCACTGCTGCGCCCACGGCGGGGGGGGGGGGAGGGTGTTTGCCCCAAATTCTGTACAAAGTGGGCCATGTGAGGTGTCAAATGAAAGCTTATGTTCTACTGATTCTATGTATGCTACTCATGTACTTGTGTGATGTTTGTATGTGGAGTTATGAATATGAACTCTGTGAATGTTCTCTGTCTGAGGCAGAGCAATGGCCTGGACTGCAAGCTGTTAGGAAGGAATGTCCAATTAATGACTATGCTAACTAGCACAGCTTTGCGGACAATGGCTCTCAGAGAGGCCAATACACACCTGAGGAATGCGTCTGGAAACCTGCAGCCAGCCAGGGCATAATGGGGGCTGGCATGTGGAACAGAGACATGTCACTTGACCATGTGACCCACTCCAGCTTGGGAGCCACCAGGAATGGATATAAAATGCCATGAGGCGGTCTCCATCTCGTCTTCAATCTTGCTACTGATCCCAGATGTAGCCTTGTGAGGGACAGAGAGCTGAGAAGGATCGCTGACCAATCCTGATATAGGATGTACACCAGAGACTACTAAGCTAGCAGTTTGTAACATCTCTGCTAAGATCCTGCATCAAGAACTTGGTGATTAGTGCATGTAATGTATTCTCCTTAACAACCTTACTCTCAATCTTTTTTTTTCTTTTATTAATAAACCTTTAGATTTTAGATTCTAAAAGATTGGCCCAGCGTGATCTTGTGGGTAAGATCTAAAGTATATATTGACTGGGGATCTGTAGCTGGTTCTTTGGGACCGAGAGGATCTGTTCAGGGTAGTTGAGATTGGATTCTATAACCACTCACCTGTGTGTAGGCCGGGGGCTGATTGTGGCACAAGGAGGGCTGGGGTGTCTTGAGAGGTTTTGCTTGTGAGGCTTCCTGCTGGATGGATTGGCAGCTGAAGTGCTCTATGTGACTGGTTTGTGACCTGTTTTGGGAAAGGTCTCCAGGTGAAGGATGTAAGTAGCCCTGGTTTTGAGCAATTCGCCCTCAGCGGTGCGCAGATCTCACCCGGTCCGTCACAGATGCTAGTGATGAGAGATGAGATGTTCCAAACCTCTGGATATGAGGATTCATCTGAAGGAAGTTTCAGAAAGAGAAGTCCCTTGTATTTGCTGAGGCACATGTTTTACCAGATATTGGCCACACTTCAGCCAACTAAATCTCCCTATGCCTTAGTAGCTGTCTTCCCTTCCTTGGAAAAGATTAATTAAGTCATTTGTGCATTGATGCTGATAACTATAAAGTTGCAAGACTCATGCACTGTCTGCTAGGAACAGGAAATCGCTCTTGGGTAGGAAAGTAACACTGCACCAAGTAAGCTGAGAAAAACCTTTCAGCTTTAAGTCAAAACCCTGGCTGGAATGATTGAGTTGGGGTTGGTCCTGCTTTGGGCAGGGGGCTGGACTTGATGATTCCCTGAGGTCTCTTCCAGCCCTGTGATCCTATGGTTCTATGGCGCATTGGGTGAGCCAAATGCTTCTCTCAGCCCCGTTCACCCCTGGGCACTGAGCATGTGTGTCTGACAGCTGAATGTTCTCTTTAAGGACAGCTGTAGGTTGGTGTGTGACTGTGCATGAAATTACTGCTGTGATGGGCAGGGGCACCCAGCACCATGTGGCCCCCAGATGAGAACACAGCGAGACAGCTGTTTGAAACGGTCGCCCTGGTTCCTCTGGTAACCATTGTCTCCTTGATTTCCGGACCGCTATGATGATTTACACCTGCTGGGGCTCTAAAGCAGCAGGCATGTATTTCCCTTTCCTCCACTGACTGAATTGCCACGATCTAGCATTGTCCTGCTAGCCCTCAGCATTGCAGAGTACATGGCAGGTGGGGGGGACCTTTTATGGGTTGGGGGCTGCTGACCCATAGAAAAATCAGTTGGGGGCCGGGAGCTGTGGGGAGGCGGCGGGGGGGGGGGGAAGGGTTGGAGTGCCAGCATGGGCTCCCCACTACTGGGGGAGGTCCTAAGCCACGGGGGCCAGATCCAGGAAACGTAGGGGCCGCATCCGGCCCCTGGGCCGCACTGGGGGCCAGATCTAGGCAATCTAGGCATCTGACCCCCGGACCTGGTATATGGGAAGGAAGTTGAAAATATCTAGCCACTGACTAGCAGGCTCTGTCATCTAAGGCAGCTTAAGGTCTGAAGAAACATGTCCAGGTAAGCGTGTCTCATCTCCTAATAAAGGCATGGTTGTGAAGTGGGTATGGGGATCCCAAGGAGAGAGGGATGGGCTTTAGTGTTCCCAGATTTGTCCACTTCAGTAACGTGACCCTGGCAATTGCTTTCCACTTTACCTTCTGTACCTACACTGTATCGTCATCATGCTAACTGTGGTGGATTTGCCTTTGGCAGAGGTCGAATTTCCAGTGGTGGAAGGCTAAAACACGGCCACAACCTGAAAAGCCAAAGCCCTGATGCCAAAGAGTAGAAAGCTTATGTGCTCTCTTATGCCCTGATTCCTCTTTGTCCTGCCCAACTGATCCAAAAATTGCCCAGCAGAGCTGAAAGCGAAAGTGACAAAAAGCTGGAATCAAAGCGGCAGAGAACACTTGACCCTCTCTGTGTCTGGGAAGGCTGCCTCTTTCGTTCAGCACGCTGACAGAGGTCTTGAAATGCATTTATAACAGCCGGGGTTAGCTTGCCCTTAAGAGCGAACTCAATTTTTAGTCTGCCAGGTACTCTTTTATGAATGACAGTGATCTCTTCCCAGTGTTTCCCACTCTTTCTCATACTTTCTCATTCTCTGTGCATTTTATGAAGCTGCACTGGCTAATTTGCTATAACTAATAACATTGTGTGGTTAAATGAGTTTGAATGTCCATTTCTCTTGTGTGTACTGAATTGTTTGATACACACGGCTTTCCTCACAACTTGGCAAAATGCCTTTGCTTCCCTAGGGCTTTTTTAAAAAAAATAATACTCCACTGTGATTACGTCTTTCCTCATGAAGTGCCCACTCCACAGCCAGTTGGATTCAGGAAGCCCTGGTCTACATGAGATATTTATTTCGAAATAATCCCCCGTATCTGAAAATAATAAGCGGAGCATCCACACTACCAAGCCCATTATTTCACAATAATGGGCCGCTTATTTCAAAATCTGTACTCCTGCTTTCCTCCGGGAATAAGGCTTATTTTGAAATAGTTTAGAATAGCGGTCGGGTGGACACTCTGGTGCCACTATTTTGAAAAAATTACTCCCCAGAGCCATTCAAAGTAATTACTCCCCAGTGCTTCCTGGGGTTCTAAGTCAAGGTAGCACATCCATATGAATAGAGCTTGCCTTGGACTAAATTTCGAGGCTTCCCCGTAACGTGGACATGCTATTTCAATTTTGTTATTTCAGGTGTTATTATTTTGAATTTAGTTATTTTGAAATATTTTCCCAGTGTAGACATGTCCTGAGAGTCTTTCCAAAGGCTTCAGCCCTGCTAGACTTTGGAGGACTTATTTTACCCTTCACAATGCAAGAATATTACTTGTTAGGTACATTGCAGGAATGCCTAGGAGTCCCTGTTGGGGTCAGGATTGTGTGCTAAGTGCACATGCCACCCTACATCCACTAAGAAAAGACAGTTCCGGTTTCTGCCCTGGACAATTATGGAGTGACCTGATCATAAGGAGTTTCATCCTAATAATGCATGGTTTGTGGTAGACTTATATCCTCATACCCCTCAAATCCTAGCTAATATATGCACGTGTGCTCTCATTATCCAGAAAAATGCCTAATCCTTTTCTTGTAAGCCTGCTCCCAGCCAGAATGATACCTTGTGGCAATCACTTCCACAGGTTAACTATGGTGTGTGTGTGCATGTATCAGGGGGAAGATTCCCTTTTATCAGTGTCAAATCAGTTTCACTGAATCTTGTTCTTGTTTCGAGAAGGGATAAACAGGACGGTCTGAGACGGTCTGACGCTCTATCTCGTTCATTCCTTTTCTATATTTTATCATCTCCTCTCTGATTGTTCTCTTTTTTTTTAAACTAATCAATCCCATCTGTTCCATCTCCTCATGTGGAAGTGTCTCCAGGACTCAGGTAGTTTTTGTTTATCATCTGTAGAGCCCATCTATTTCTGCATGAGGGTGACAGCCAGTGATCTAGGGCTGTCTTTGTCCTTTCTTATGTCAAAGAGCAGGAAATTCAATTACTTGCTCAGCACTTAGAGAAATCAGGTTTTCTAGAACTGTTTTAAAACAAGAGCTTTTAAAATCCTTTTCCTCCAACTCGGTTGCTGTTTGTAATTCCATGATTGTGAGTCTGAACACTTCGTTTGGATCAGATCTTCCACTGAATTCTTTTAACCAGCCTGGAGAAAGATTTTGGATTTAAAGCTGCATCTTCAAAAGTGTAACCCTGGCCCCCCTGGCCTTTTCTTTTCTAAACAGGGGCTCAGCCTTGGGCTCAGAAAGTTATCCATGGACATTCCTGACTTTTAGCAAGCTAAATTAAAAAAAAAAAGTTGCTGCACAAACTTAGCCCATGCACTGGAGCAGTTCAAAAGGCTTGTCACTATTACATGCTGGGTGGACAAGTTTGTGTGGCATCTGATGAAGTATAGTGATCGCTAAAAAAATAGGAGCAACAACTGTTGTTTTCTCGTTGTTTTTCTCTGCCCCTCCCCCCCGCTTCCTCCTGGCATATTTCCGCAGGGAAAAACTCAAAGGGAACTCAGTGACTGCTTACAATACTGCATTTAGTTCAACAGCATGACCGAAATATATAAAACTGCAGTTGGCTGTTGAGTAACACACATATCCCACATAGGACAAAGTGACTCACTGCTCTTTGGTCAAGGATTTTTCTCTTTATTGTGCATATCTAGTACTACTACCATGAATACGACCACCAGGTGGTGCTGTTACAAATACCCTTCCACATTCTGAGGCTATGTCAACCCTACCAGGTTATTCCGAAATAATAACTCCTGAAATAACTATTTTGAAATAGTGCAGCCATACTACAGGGAGGCCTCAGAATTAGTCCGAGGCAGGCTCCCATTGGCTATGTCTACACAGCAGCATTATTTTGGAATAACTAACGTTATTCCGAAATAATATAGTCTGTGTCTACACAGCAAGCAGTCATTTTGACATAATGTCAAAATAATGTCTAGCTGGAGGACTTCTTACTTTGACTCCTGTAACCGTCATTTTATGGGGAATAAGGAAGTCAGAGGAAGAGTGTCCTTCCTTCGACTTCCTGCTGAGTAGATAGCACCGAAATAAGCTATTTCAACTTAAGCTGCACAGTTGACGTAGCTCAAGTTGCGTAGCTTATTTCAGCATTAGCCCTGCTGTGTAGACATGCCCTTAATGTGGACATGCTACCTCAACTTATGAGGAGTAATTATGCTGCATGACTCTGGGGAGTAGCTATTTTGAAGTAACAACAGCTGAGCCTCCACTCCAACCCTATTTTGAAATAGCAATTTCAAAATAGGTCTTTTTCCTAATCAAATGAGGGATTATTATTTTGAAATATTGGGCTTGTTGTGTGGACGCTCACCTTGTTATTTCAAAATAACGGGATGACTTCGAAATAACTCTGTAGTGAAGACACACCCAAAGTGTGTGAGTAAATGTTCAGACATGGGAATTATTTTTGTCAGTCCAGGCACTGGGCAGAGGTAGTGGGGTGAGCTTCAGGGCAGCTTGATCTCTAGCTTGGTCTCTGATTGGAGTCAGTTTTTGAGGAAGAATTGTCCCCTGGGAGCTGGTCACTGATGCTGGGCTGCAGATGGTCTTCTGTGCTATTTGGGACCCCCTCTGTCCCAAGTGTTGTGTAGATATGTGTCAACAGAATAAGTTATACTTGGAGATTATGTGTCACTGATTTCTTCTCTACCGGGAAGCCATCCTGAAGCTGCCACACACTTGCTATCACTTGGAAGAGGGACAGCAACACAAGGAATATCCAATTCAGGCAATATCCACTCAGGCAATATCCACTTTTAACTTATTATATGTCTTCCAGCAGTGCTTCTTCAACTGTCTCATTTCTTTCTCTATCCTTCTCAACCTGTGGAACTCCTTGCCAGAAGATGTGATGAAGGCTAGGACTTGAACGGAGTTAAAAAAAGAGCTAAATAGATTCATGGAGGTTAGGTCCATCAATGGCTATTAGCCAGGATGGGTAGGAATGGTGTCCCTAGCTTCTGTTTCTCTGGAAGTGGGTGACAGGGGAGGGATCACATGAGGGTTACCTGTTGTGTTCCCTCTTTCTGGGACATCTGGTATTGGCCACTGTTGGAAGACAGGATACTGGGCTAGATGGACTGTTGGTCTGATCCAGTGTGGCTGTTCTTATGTTCATTCATTCTTTTGTGTACCTTTCTCGTATCCCTTCTGGCTTTTTGATTTTTGAATTGATCAATCCCACCTGTTCCATCTCTCCTCATGTGGAAGTGTCTCTGGGTCTCAGGTCATTTTTGTGTATCATCTCCATCTCTTCCTGGTTAAACGGGGATTGGGGAACCCTTATACCAGGTACTACAGAAACATAGTAAGAACAGTGCTTGCTGCAATAAATTGACAAGCAAAAGACAGCACAAAGAGCAAGGAAGAAATGATCCTGAAACATGAAATGATTTGACATTACATAAGAAGTCTATGGTAGATCCATGACTTGAGCCCAGTCTGGCATCTTCTCTACAAGATCTTCCTTCAGCTCGTATTTTACCTCCCCCGTTCCTTGCTATACAAGTGAAAGGACGCACAAATCTGGGAATTATGATGCTGAGATATGTCTGTTGTAATTTCGACTGGCTTCGCAAGAAGAACACAAATAAGGAGCAAATGGGCACTTTCCTCCCACTTTCAACCTTTGCTCATTGGTTTTCAGTTGTGCATACAAAGCACTTTCTGAGCTTTTGAAATTGTTTTCACCTTTAGTGATCAATATTTCTCCATGGGGTAATGAGGCAGGTTGGAAGTTCTGGAGTGTAAACAGATCACTTTGTGATGCTGTCTGTTAGCAGTTCAAGCTGGCCCTAATTAGCAGAGCTGAATTGGAAAGCCGATGCTGAGATGAAAATATTTGCCTTCTTTGGAAAGTGTATTAGCCTTGATTTTACTTTTCTTGTATTGGTTACCATACATTTTAAAGGCTTAATTTGGAAATCGGTGCTATCCCTGGTCACCTTCCTCTTTACATTTTGATAGCGCACTCAGAGCAAAGGGACTCCTCTCATAGTAACTGCACCCTTCTCCTCTCCTCTTTTTCTGCCTATACTTTATCACCCTCCTCTGGGATCCCTTTTGCAAAGATCAACAGCAGAGAAGCAGCTTCAGATGCCATAAATATTGCAAGAGCCAGTTCTCTTCAGAGACGGGCCTCCTTTAGGATCAATACATCTTCCTGTGGGGACATCAAGTCCTTCGAAGTAAACCAGCCGGGAATGCTAAGAACTGCTTTTATACTACATACATATGCATGAATTAGCATCTATGGCAGAGATTAATAAGCATAATGTAAGTGGTGTTTACAAGAAAAGACATATCTTGCAGATTCATCAGGCCAATCCAGGCTTCTGGTGGCTGAGATCACTTTAGGAAAAGACTCAAAGAAAGTGCTCTTCACCTTTTTAATACATTGATTTCAGCCAGTGGAAGGATTCTGCAAGGAAGGACTCCCTTGTGCTAAAGCCAGGACATTCGTCAAAACTTCCCGAACATGCATTTTAGACATGTTTGTGCAAAGTAGACTTTGAGGCTATGTCTACACTGCATGATTATTTCGGAATAAGCTATTCCGGAAGAAATACTCTGAAATGGCTTATTTCGAAATAGAGTGTTTACACTACAGGGAAGTCTTGAAATTAGTCCGAGGCAGGCTACCTTGATTTAGCACCCCAGGGAGCACTGGGTAGTAATTACTTTGAATGGCCCTGGGGAGGAGCTATTTGAAATAGCAGCAGAGGAGCGTCCACCCTGCTGCTATTCTGACATAGCTATTTCAGAAGAGGTGTTATTCCTCGTGGAATGAGGTTTACAAATGCTGAAATAAGCCATCTGTTATTTTGAAATTATTTCGAAATAACAGGCTAGCTGTATAGATGCTCACATAGTTATTCTGAAATAACTTTGCTGTGTAGATGTACCCTGAGAGAAGACAGTACGTTTATGTCTCTCTTCTGGAGAATGAAAGGCAATATGGTAATGACTTAGGACTATAAATGTACAGCCTGAGTAGGGGTGAGGCTCTAACGGGGCTATCACTCCAAGAATCGTGATTTAGTTTCTGCCTCTCTCTAACTCCAGCAAGGAATTCAGCCCTGCCAGCCCTTTTGCAAGTGCAGATCACTACTTTTGCTGGTGTCCTGTGGGGAGGCAGACACAAGTTGCCTGTTTCCTGCCCATCCATGTGGTAAGGGGGCGACAGTCCAATGTCAGCTACCTCTCCCATAACTCCCCTTGTGCAGGTGTGCAGGAGGGCTCCTGGCTGAGCCGCTGGCAGATTCATTTATAGAGAAATAGAAAGTGGATTTTGCTGTCCGATGAAGACTATTCCCAGGGGAGACGGTGATCAACTCGCGCAATGGCAAAAACACTGGATCGACAAGTCCTGTTTTCAGCTAACTTCACTGCTGAACTTTTTTCAAACCACGGATTCCAGAATTAGTTTGCTGATCAGAATTATTAGGCTCAAGGCTTCATCTATTTTGCAATGCTCTTGGGGCAGACACATTATTTCTCTTCTGCAGACATGTGTGTGCTGCCTGGAATAGCATTACCGTCATCGTGTGTCTAATTACAGTGCAGATGTACCCTCTGAGGGATGCAGCTTTTGGCTCCCTCTACAGGGGAGAAGGGGTAAAGCCTGGTTCATTTGCACTAATTATTATGTAGCTTACCCGTCCATCTATTGAGGTTTGTTGATTTGTTTGGCATTTGTTCATGTGTTGATGGTGTAGATGATACAAGATGATTGTTATTATTACTGTGCTCATGAAAGGTTACAGCAATTGGGCAAATATGCCCTGGAAATGAACAGGTCACGCTGCGGTTACAGGAAATTGACTTTGATTTCATACTGAAATCCAAGCTCAATAGATAGAGAAGGTGAACGGGTCAATTCCAGGGCCTAGGAGTGGCCTCCTCATGTCTCCCTTTTTCTGGGTTCCTTCCTTGGCAATGCGGTGCCAAGCCTGGATGAGACCAGACTAGTAGTTGTGGAACAGAGCAATTGTGCAGTAGTGCCGGCACCGAGCTGGCCCTGCAGTGACCCAGCAGATGGCGGTAACATTGACTGGTGAGCTGACCGATGGTGTCACGGCGCTATGCTGATTCACAGCACCACAGGCCAGCAGACTAGCAGAAGCAGAACTAATATCATGGAACTGAAGCAGGCAGCTGCCCGTTGGAGTACCGCAGTCTGGAGAAGGAAGCTGACCTGTGATGCCTCCCAGACTATTACTGAGTCTAAATGAACCCAGGTTTCTGGTGACTCTAAGATTTCTGGAGTGGTACAAATCGGACAGCTATTTCTTGCAGCTGTCTGAGCAAAGGCCTGATTTACTGATTTGGGCAATTATGTAACCTATGTAAATATTTAGGGATTTCACATTTCTTTTCATGTTTCCCAAGGACTCTGAGTCCTCATGAGTGGAGAAGAGCCACTTGCAAAGGTGACCAGGAGGTTCTATTTCTATTTCCAAGAGCCAAAACCAGGTTCTATTTCTATTTCCAAGAGCCAAAACCAGTGTCTCTCAGGGTGCGTCTACACAGCACTTACTTTGACACAGAGCACTCTTCCTCTGACTTCCCTTATGCCTCGTACAATGAGGGTTACAGGAGTCGGAGTGAGAAGTCCTCCAGCTTGACGTTATTTCGACATTATTTTGAAATATCTGCCTGCTGTGGAGACACGGACTAAGTTATTTCGAACTAACGCTAGTGATTTTGAAATAATGTTGCTGTGTAGACATACCCTCAGGGCGGTGGACTCCTGGGCAGACTAAACTTGCCCCTCCCTCCCTTGATGCTATCGTTATCACCTGGCAGAAGGGTTATGGTAAAATAAATCACTTTAGACTAAAATTCACCTGTTTGGATCTATAAAAGCGACGAGGAGTCCTGTTTTGATCTATGTTATTGCGTATACTAAATTTCCATTGGTTTCAATGGAATTCCCTAATCCCCACCACACAGCAGCTGAAGAACTGTGACATCTAGATGCAAATTCTAACAATAAAAGGGCTTGATTCTCCTCCCAGTCAGTGTAATTCTCAAGGAACTCTGCTGAAGTGTCTAGAACGGGTGGGCAATCATTTTGGACGGGGGAGCCACTCCAAGATTTTGGAAAGTGGTCGAGGGCCGTGTTCTTCCAGGATAGTAACGGAGAAATTCTAGAGTCTGGGACGGAGGTTGGGTGCAGAAGGGAGCTTGGGGCAAGGGATTGGGGTGCAGGAGGGAGAATGGGGTCTGGGAGGGAGTTTGGGTGAAGGAGGTGGTTGTGACCTAGGGCAGGGGACTGGAGTGCAGGGATTTGGGATGTGACCTAGGGTAAGAGGGAATTGTGATTTGGGGCAGGAGATTGAGGTGCCAGATCTGGGAGGAGGGATGGGTGTGGGTGGCAGGGGGAGCAGAGGGTTGGGGAAGGAAGGGGCTGGGGTGCCAGAGGCAGGCTGTGGCTGGGAGGGACTTACCAGCAGAAACGTAAGGCACACAGTCTGCTGCAGGCTTCTCGCTGTTCCATGTGGCTCCGTTCTGGGCATGAAAGGAGGGGAAGAGCCGGGGGGAACGAGGAGGGAGGGAGATGGCTTCCTACACTGCCTCTGCTCCCAGAAAAAATTCTCGGTTCCTACTGGCCAGAAACTGAGAGATTGGCCAATGGGAACTAAGAGATTTTACTGGGGGTGGGAACAGCATGAGAAATCTCCCTCCTCCCTCCCCAGACATCTGGAATGGAGAACAGCTGGCTTTTTAAAGTGTGAGCTGTTCTCTGCATAAGGGTTTTGGCGAGGCAGCCGCAGGCTAGATCAGGCTGGTGGCTTGGCGGGCCGGATCTGGCCTGCTGGCAGCCTCTTGCCCACCCTTGGTCTAGAATGACACTTGAGTGGGAAAACAGGCCCATATGATATACAGATAGATGATGTATTTGATTGGGAGTGTATTAGGCAGTAAGACAGCATGTCTCTGACCTGATGAAATCCAACAGCAGAGGTTTTGTTTGCTCTCTAGTGCAGCTGGGAAGTGATATTAAGGAAACTAGAGCTGCAAAATTTGGGCTGTTCATATCCAAGGAGTAGGTGGGAGACCCTTGCTGCAAAGCTATGACGACAGCTGATGATATCCGTTTCTAGACTACCTTGGGCTATCTTTTATTTGCATTGGTTTATAGGCAGCAAAATAAAGAAAAGTTGCAGTAGCAACCTTAGCTGATGCCCCACAAGACGGTTAAACCATTCGCTTCTGATCAGTGACCTGCAAGCATGTTACCAGAGAGCCTCGTGGATTTGCAATTGAAAGTGAACAGATCCAGGCTTTTGCAAAGCAAGCTACTTCCTTGTAATGTGCAGGGCAGGCAGTAAAGCAGTGTTTCTTAAACTTTTTAAGACCAAGGAACACCACACAATAATTTTTTTTTTAATGAGGAACACCAAGGATTTTTGGTTGAGCAAAAAAAAAAAAAAAGTTGAGGGGAAAAGAGTCAAAGAGTCAGGGGGGAAGTTATTGAGGAAAAAAAGGGTTGGGGGAAAGTTACTGAGAAAAAAAAAAGGTTGCCTGCCCCTGTAAGGGTGGCCATTTTGAATTCTGTTGTTCTCCGTGGCACACCTCCGACTGCCTCGTGGCACACCGGTGTGTCGCAGCACATAGTTTAAGAAACACTGCAGGAAAGTGTTCCTACAGTGCTTGACATTCCCAGGGCACATTTCAGGGGTGGGCAGTAGGCTCTATGGCAGCGTTTCTTAACCTGTGTTCCGTGGCGCACCGGTGTGCCGCGAGGCACTCGGAGGTGTGCTGTGGAAAGAACAGAAAAAATTCTGCTCCCCTGCCCAGCCTGTAGACAGCTCCTGCTGCGGCTGCCTCCCCAGCCCGCAGGATGGCCTCTGTCCCACGGGACCGCTGGTGCCTTGCAGCCGCCTCCTCCTCCTCCACGTGTGCAGGCAGCAGCTTTTACAGCGGCCGCTGCTGCTGGGAGGTGGGGGAGTGGCTGGAGCTGAGGAGCGGCTCCCAGGCCTCAGTGTTTTAAAACTGCCGCCTGCAGGGACCCCGGCTCACGCTCTGCCGCTCCCCCCACCCACCTGGGGCGCGCGTGGGCTCTGCTGCCCCCCGTGCGCTGCTGCCCTCTCTCCCCTGCACCCCCTCCCCAGCCTGCTGGGGAAGTGGCAGAGTTTAATCTGGCGGGGATGGTCGGGGTTTCTACCCTCCCCTGCCCTGCCAGCGGGAAGCCTGGCCTGATACTGCAGCTGTGCTGGGATCCCTGCTGCATGGGCAGGGGAGGGGCGGCTGAGCTCTCCACCCCCCCCCCCAAGGAACAAGAGCATGGTCCCTGGAGGCTTTCCCTGCTGTAGCAGGGTGCCAAGCCAGGTAAGTGTCCCCCCTCATGCCCACACCACGCACCCCACCCCCCCTCACTCCCCTGCCCCTGCCAAGACCCTGCATTCCCAGCTTGCTCTGACAGCCTGCCCCAAGTCCCCTCCTGCACCCTCCCTCCTGGCCAGACACGTGACCTTATTTACCATTTGTTTATTATTATCCTTATTTTTTTCTGGTCTACATTTTCAGACTGTTATTAGGGCAGTCTTTCTGAGGGGGTCATGGAGCATTTTGACCTCCCAGGTCGGGTGAGTTTTGTTTCCCTGGGGGCTGCGTTGGTTGTTTTTTTTTTTTTTTTTGTGCTTGACAAAAAAAATCTTTGGTGTTCCCCATAAAAAAAATATTGTTTGGTGTTCCTCAGTCTTAAAAAGTTTAAGAAACACTGCTCTCTGGGATCCTGTTACTTTGACCCTGGGTCTGTGCATTGCTTTGTTGATCCCAGAGCCCTAGGTTTGAGCATGGGTCAGAAAATTCTTAAACTAGGGTTAACATGCCATATAGATGCACCATGCCTGAAGTTTCTTATCACGGGTCAGCTGACTCAAGGCCCAGTAACCCTAGGCTTACATTGCATCTCTTGAATGACAGTAAGAGATGCAAATGTTCATAGCTCCTAATGCATCCTTAAGTTTTCCTCTCACTGCTAAAAATGCAACATTCACCTTATTCTTTAGTTTTAAATATATGGTCTGAAATGTCAAAGTAACTTTGTGTTGGGTTTTCCAATTTGTGACAATAACTTTCTGAGCCAATGTAATATCAACAGGTGGAACTGAACCTGGGACCTCTAGAGCTTAGTACATGAGCCTCTATAGCTTGAGCTGAAAGCCAGCTGGCTGAGGCAGCTCTCTGACTGAGAGATCACTTTCTGAACTGGTATTTTCCTACAAACTTGGAGGGAAAAAAAAATCAAAATTGCTCGAATCTAGACAGCAAGCAATCCATTTGTCACATACTAGGTGATGAATCCTAGTGGCTATCTCACTAGCCAGTACATTGCTACCCATCGTCTGAGCTATTTTGGAGTTGTGCACCAAATTGCTATGGCTCTTCAGTAAAGACTGATGATAATAGTTCGACTCCCCTCCTAGCCCAAGCAGAAGCCTGATCCAAAGTCCAGTGAAGCCAGTGGAAAGATGCCTATTGATTTCAATGTGCTTTGAACCAGGGTTTCTTAGGGAGTTCACATCCCCACCTCTTTCTTTCTCAGGTCCTTCCTCTATAGTGCCTTCTGTCTTTCATTTCAAAAGAAACTGCAGCCGGAACAAGCTGATTCATTCGATGACACATGGGAAATATTTTGAAGTGAGAATGGGCATTTAAAGCTATCACTTTCAAAACAGCCATGTCAGGGACTACTACTTTAAATATCCAATTCACTACACAACAACATCAGCAACTCAGGATGTGTCTACACAGGCAAACAAAACAGAAACAAACAACCAACAACCCTGTGGCAGGGAGTCTCCAAGCTTGAGCCATTTGACTCACCCTCCTGGGGCCAAAAGTAGCCATTTCCATGGGAGATACTCCCCCTTGGCTGGTTTGAGAGCCTGTGCTCCCACCCAAGCAGGAGTGACTTCAGTGCTATTCTGAGCTTCAGATGACACTCCCAACTCTGTTGACCAGGGCTCTGAGGCTGGCTGCCATGTAGCTTTTTGGGAACATCAACTAGGCTCGGGCTCAGAGCCAGGGTCACAGGACCCTGGAGGGCTGGAGAGCCCAGGCGCTCAGGGGGCGAGCCCTGTTGCTTTGAGGCATAGATGCAGCCCAGCTTGACTCAAGCCACTGATCTGCAAACACACTGTCATGCACTCCCTACACTGCTGAGAGAGTGCTGAATTTGGTCAGGTGGGCCCAATCAGCCAATTAGGCAGCAAATGGGGGGGGGGGAGAAACTGAGCCGAGAGTCTTGATTAGAGAGAAGCTCACCTGAGCAAGGCTAGGCTGGGCTGGGCTGTTGTAACCCAGTGGTCGTTTGTAGTCACCCGCTGTTTAGCAGAGAGGTAAGGAGGGAATGCCAGGGAAAGTGTATAGTCTGGAAGCAAGGGCACACCCTGAAGAGACCAGGGTGGGAAGATAGCCTGAGGAGAAAGCACAAAGGTTAGGGGCTGAGCAGACAGACTTTGGTGGTGTGTGGTAGGGTCTCTGGGCTGGAACCTGCAGTGGAGGGCAGGCCTGGGTTCCCCTACCTGCCACTGGCAGGCCAGGGCAGTGCAGTAGGGGACTGTGGGAGTGACAGACTTGGCAAGACTATACCTCAGAAGGGGAAACTGCTGCATGACCTGGTGCCAAAGGCCAAGTCACAAAGAGGTGGCAGCAGCTGCTGAAGGGAGAGAGGGGCTGCAGAAGGCAAGAGAGAGATGGTGTGTGACTGCGGGAAGGGGCAGTGACCAGGCAACGTGTTCCAGAGCAACCCTGAGGAGACCCCATCCTACAGGTGAGTTGAGCACTCTGTCCCAGAGCCTCCTTGGCATTGGAGAGCAAGCCAAGCAGGCCTTTTGAAAAGCATGCTGCTTTCTGGTCCCCTGCAGGGTGAGTGGTAAATTTCCCCTCTTTCCCCAGTGTGGTTTATTTGGAATGAGAGAGGCACCTCTGATCACCTCACACGCTTGTGCGTTAAGAATTGGTGAGACATAACTAATCTATAGCCACATGAACTAACCAAGCAGCTAAAACCAAACCCTTGGGAATTTGAACCTGCCACTTTGGAATCAGAGCCCAGCATTCTTGCCCCTCTGTTTCTTCAGCAGCAATAGTGAATTTACAGGGGTTGCATTAGCTACTCTCCTCTTGATCCACCCATACAATTGGACTTAAAGTTTTGAAATATTAATTTTACTAAGACCCAAATACCCTTGCCCCATCTCCTTCATGACCCTTCTTTAAGGCCCTGCCCCTACTCACTCTGTCCTTCCTCCTCCCTTACACCAGGCAAGGGCAGAGGGTTGGAGCACAGGCCCTGGGTTAAGGGATTTGGAGTGTGAGAGGGTGCTGAGCTAAGCCTGAGACAGGAAGCTGGGATGCAGGAGGGGGTTCAGGGTACAAGCTCTGTAAGGGAGTTTGGGTCCAGGGGGCTCAGGGCTGGAGCAGGAGCTTGGGGTGCAGGAGGGGGTTAATGACTAGAGGAGGGTTTCAGGATGTGGGCTCCAGCTGGACACTGTTTACCTCAGGTGGCTCGGGGGGGGGGGGGGTGAAGTGGGGCTAAGTCAGGCTCTCCCCTGCCCTGACCCTGCACCACTCCCAAAAGCAGCCAGCAAACTCCCTCTGTCCCAAGCTCTGTTATGCCCCTGCCCCTCCCCCTTTCTGTGGAGATATAATACGGTGCCCCCTCCTCTCCCTTCCCTGCTCTCCACAGCAAGCAGGAGGCTACTGAAGGAGGGGCAGCTCCAAGGCAAAGGGCAGAAGCAGCATGGCAGTGCTAAGAGGGGCAGATGAAGTGCTGGCACTTGATAGCCCCTTGGCCAAACCACTCAGGATCGCTTCTCAGAGGTTGCAAGATCTACCAGTAGACCCTGATCTACTGGTTGGTGACCACTGCTCTAGTTTTTAAGCCCCAGGGTGTATAAGAAGACAGGTTTCCTAGAAGGGATGGGCTCTTAGGTTTGGCTAGGAGCTGATCTAAGCAGGATCTGGTTATCTGGCTAAAGTAGGGTGCTAGCTAACTACCAGCAGACACCAAAGGGGAAACTGAGGCAGCAGACTACATGACAGCTGAGGAGAGAGAGAGAGAGAGAGAGAGAGAGAGAGAGAGAGATTAAAAGATTAAAAAAAATCACCCCCAGAATAAAATTCCAGAGTTCTTTATTGCCCAGCTAATCCCTTGGATTTCAAAGCAAACTAACTGTTCTATATATAGACAGCAGTGCTAAGATTTCATTTTCCATCTTGGCTCAAGTCACTACTGTGATTCTTGTTCTGACTAAAATACCAAAAAAACCCCACCTCCTTGTAAAATATACATAGGCGGTCAAGCTGCAATATGAATAGGTTAGCTGCATAAAGTGATAATACCGCCTGAACAAGCAGAAGCAAGATAGAAAAAGGTTAGCCATTTAAATGGCCTCACTTAAGTACAGCACACTTCTGGCTATATTACCCCTGGAAAAGCTCCCATGCGCAGGGTTATAAACTCCGGGAAACAGGCCAAGTTAGCCCTAATTATATTTTGTTTAATCAGCTATTTAAATAGCTAACCATTTCCTTGGCTCTCTTTTCCCCACAGAGCTCACATCTTTATAGTCTTGACCTTTTCGTTCTATGCAAGAAGCTCTTTTGTCTCTTGTTTACCTGGACCGACTTTCTGAACTCAGATTCTGGGTGATTTCTCCTGAATTTGGAGCATCTTGACAGTGCCAGGCTTTTCACAGTAGAGAGGTTAAAGTCCAAGATTACTTCCTTTCCTGATTCCCTATAACACATGATTTCACTGTCCTTCTGCTATCTACATATGACCCTTAGGAAAAAAGGCAGCATCTTTAAGGATACAGGTCATTATATTGGCATAATATTGTTCTTTCTCAAAGCACTATTTGGAGCGGCTCTCAACTTACGGGGAAAAGTGTTCCCCTTTCTCATTTAAATTTCAACAAGCTCTATGGTTTGTTTGAAAAGTAGGAAGGGAAGAAGGGATTTGTGAACCCTGTTGTTCTCTTCCTTTTTCCCCTCAGATTTTGTTGGGGGGGGGGGGGGGGAAACCCTCTAGACCTACATTTTGAAGTTTTAGATACATTACAGAAACACCAGTTGGCCCGGTGGTTACCCATTCAAGTTCCCTATTCTGTCTCAGAATTTCCTCTGTGGCCTTGTACCAGCCACTTAGTATTTCCATGCCTCAGTTTCCCTGCTGGAAAATGATGGTGATGATGGTAGCATCTCTCTACCTAAGAGGGATGTGGTAAAGATGGGGCTTCTATAAGGTGGGTTTATAAATGGCTGGATAACCATTGTCAGAGTAGTGATTCAGTCACTCTGGAAGGGCATGACACATGGTGTTACTCGGGCCAGTTTTGGGGCCGGTTCTGTTCAACATCTTTATCAATGATGTAGATAATGGTGCAGAGAGTAGACATACAAACAACATGGTAAACTATCCTGGGGCAGCGTGTAGCGTACACCTACCGTGGGTCCCCTTAGCTTGGGCACAAATACCAGTGCAGATAGCAAGGTACTATGTTGAGGAAAGACCCAGCACACCCTTAGGGCATGTGCCCCACAAACTGGGCTGGTGACCCATGTCATTGCCCTGGGCAGTGTGTGTGAGGGGGGCCCCAGAGCCAAACCATGAGGGGTGGGGCGTCAAGCAGGGATGGGGCACCCAGCCCTTAGCACCACTCAGCCTGTGCTGTGCCTCCCCTAACCAGCCCTCAGCACCACCTGGACTGTGCTGTGTGGGACTCTGGTGGCAATGTGAAGGGCCCTGGGTGCAAGCCACTGCTGGTATGGCAATGGCAGTGCCCCACAGCCCTGGGCTCTTTTCAAAGGTCAGGCCCCAGAGCAGCTTTCCCCTCCTTCCCCCCTTCTCTCTATCAGCAGCCCTCCCTACAAAGCGCTCTGCACACCAGAGCAGTGCCTACCATGTCTACACTGCTATTTTTACCAGCGTGCCGCTGCCTCCACGCTGCTCAAGTCTTTCCCTACCCAAGGGAGTGACCTGAGCTTCTCACTGCTCTGAGCGGACACAGGCTACGTTTCACTGGGGCATGTATCTACCAACTAGGCCGGTGTGGCTGTGTGTCCATGGTGGGGGGGGGGGAGAGGAATGACTCAGCCCCTCAGAGTAAACCACTAACAGTTGAAGACAGAGGAGCTGAAAGGTTCAGCCAGAACCAGCTTGCGGTTCTGTAGGGCTCTGCCGTGAGCATGTATTGCTTTAAGGGAAGCCTGTGTGTCTCTGCCCTCTTGTGTTGACGCGTGACATGGATAAGCACAGAGCTGGGTCTGAATGAAGCCTGTAGAAGCAACAGAGTTCTCTCTGCATCCCATGACTCAAGTCCCATGTTTCCAATATTGGCCCCTGAATAAAAGTCTCTAAGGGCACGTCTACGCTGCCCCATGGCTCGGAATAAGCGACGCAATTTGAGCTATGTAAACTGCGTAGCTTATCTGGCATTAATTTCAAAATGGCTTATTTAGAAATTTTGGCATGGTCGACACAGCACTTATTTTGGAATAAATCACTTTTCCAGAATGTCCCTTACTCCTCTTGAAATGAGGTTTATGGGGACATCAGAATAGTGTGCCCCTTTTATTTTGTCATGGAATAGCTATTTCAGGATACCGGAGGTATTCTGAAATAGCGCTGCAGTATAGACATAGCCGAAGGGAATGCTGAGAATTTCCTATTTCTGGTGGAGCTCACGCCCCTGCTGTGGGGAATGCTAAATCAGTATTGTTTCCTATTACCCCTTCATCAGTCTGCCTGTGTCCAGCTGGTGCCTCTTGTCTTGTACTGAGACAATGAGCTTCTTGAGGTGGGATTGTCTCTTGGCTCTGTTTGTACTGTTCCTGGCACAATGAGGCCCTGGTCTGGCTGTAGCCCAGGCATGACAGTAATACAAATAATCATAAAAATCCCAGCAGAGACAACATACAACTGGGGCTGGTAAAAATGCTTCTGGAAAGCAAACGTTTTGGTTTTCAGAAGGCACTTAGGTTGCAGAAACGGCATTTTCTAAAGATACCCCTCTGGACGCTATTCCCATTACCACCAACTATAGCCGCTCTTCAAATGGACGCAGGCTGAAGACGCTGCTGTACTATAAATAACGTCCGCATCTATGGTGAAATGGCTGTTTTGTTCTGAACAAAATGCAATGAGGTATTGCCCTTTGGTGTTAATACTGAGTTGTATACTACGGGGAGCTCGTGAGTGGAAGAAAATCATTTGTAACGGTTTCAAATTGAATAATGTATCAAGGTGGAAATAATAAAGCTGCTCTTTGGAGGGGGGGAGAGTAAAGCTGTCAATATTTCGGACTGTATTCTCTGCTGGCATTAAATGACTTGTGCCCTTTGGAATTCAATAGGGTTACACCAAGCTCCATCAGTGGAGAGTTGGGCCTTTTGTTGCTAAAGCCAAATGCGCAACAAATGCCACAAAACATGGAAGCAAAAGTCATGCAAAAGCACTTTGACTGAGTTATAGGATTCAAAGTTCATTTTAACCAGGCCAACCTTCTCCTGGCTGCCCGTTTCCCCCTTTCCTAGCCTTTCCTGTTTGTCAGGCTTCTGGAATCTTCCCTCCCCTCCTCCTTTCTTCCTCGCAAATCCCGTTAGATTAGGATGTTTTAAGACTGATTTTTATGGAGGGCAAAATAGTGTCACAGTGAGAGAAGGTCCAGACACGGGTGGACTTGTGATTTTTTGATCCTTGTGTGTTATACTTGCATAACTAACCAAGAATACACCTACATTCTTAAAGTATAGGCCTTTGCCACCAGGCCTCAATATATATTCTAACAGAGACTTAGAAATATTTTGAGGGAAAAGTCAACATTAATATTATATAACATGACACTCCAACTACCAGAGATGCCTGATAGTGGCTAATCTGGTTTTCTACCAGCAGTTGGAGACAGAAATAAAAGCCAGGCTCTTTGCTCTCTGTAAAGGGAGCTATACATGATGATCATACCATTTCTTCCCCATCTCTCAGCCAAGAGTAACCCTCTTCGCCGTCTGGAACAAGATTGCAGTTGCTTTCTCCTTAAAGGAGTCTCTTGGGTTGCCGACTGTTTATTTGTGCCCGCCCCCTGTCCTACTGCTTCCCTGAGGCCATGCCCCTGTTCCACCCCTTGTCTGAGGCCCCATCCCTGCCTCCATCGCTTGCTGTTCTCCACCCTCGCTTTCACCAGGCTGGAGCGGGGAGTTGAAATGCAGGAGCGGCTGTGGGATCTGGGAGGGAATCTGGGTGTGGGATCAGGCCGGGGCAGCAGGCTGAGGTACAAGAGGGACTGGGGATCCGCACTTAACCCCAAGCAGTGCGGCTCCCGAAAGACATTGAAACAGACTAGTTATATGCCAGCAAGGCTGACGCCTGATGCATCAGTTTAAAGCCTAATTCCCCTTCTGTTTCTTTCCTCATGCGCTTTTCTAATATTGACACCTCTGGGTGTCGAAGAGGGAGGTGTTTTTCCTTCTCCTTGGACCAAAGGCTCGATTATGCCAGTCATGCCCATTCTGCAAGGAGCCTGAAGGAAAGCGTGCCACCTCGATGGGGATTTGCGGTGGGATGGTACCTCATGACGGCACCGTCCCTCCTCTCCACAAACTCCCCAGTGGAGAAGTGCATAGGCTGCCCTCACCTGGGAGATGTGGGGAATCTGCTGCCTCTAGTCTCTTTCCTCTGCTGCTATTTGCCCACTGTGGGGGCAATGCATGAATCCAGTAGTCCCCAGAGGAGGGTGGCGCATGTGCTGTCCCCCAGGTAGCCCCTGTCTTAGGAAAGTATTGATCTGTGTGGCCCTTCCTGTCAGGAAAGCTGGACAGGCTGTGCTCTGTAGGTTATTCTTTAATGTAGCAAGAGTCACGCCAGTGTGCACACAATCTAAAGAGCTGTAATTCAGGTTTCTTAAGTCTCTTAGTCTCTAAGATTTATGGTCACGATTCTCTGACCAGTGCTCAGTTGGTGCCAGGGCTTGCCAGTTATGAATACAAAAAAATTGCTCTAGCCACAGCCCCTCTTTCATTACAAATCAAGCCCTCTTCCTAACCATCTCCAAGCACAGCAGTGAGAAGAAAAAATAGCCCCTCCTTCCATGGGTATACCTTGTATACCAGCACAGAGCTTCTTTCTGCTGCTCCAACTCTTGGTTTCTACTGCAGTAAGGCTGCCTAAGATTTAGTCCTCTAGTAAATGGAAAGGCAAGACAACTGATGGAGGGCATGGGAAATACAAGCTCACTCTACTTGCTCCTCTCTTGTTGCTTTACCTGCCAAGGGGGAAGGTGTTTATGCACAAAGGTGAGACAATGGGAACACCGCTTTTGTGCAAGCGCGGCTGTCAGGAGTGCTGGTTTGGGTGATTCTCCACCACAGCGTGGTTGGTCTAGATGGCTGGCCGATTTGCTGCTGATGTAAGTTTGGAGATGTCCAGTGACTTCAGAGAAGTTCTGCCAAATTGCCCCAGCTGAGAATCTGGCCTGCCTTGCCTTCATGAAGAGCAGGTGAAAACAGGTAACCTGTATCAAGAGGATATAGGGGTAGGAACAAGTATCAATAAGGAATCGATGCCTCTGAAAACCATCACGATTCTTTTTCCATTCTGCATTCCATTTTCACGTTTTCTCTGTGTCTCAGCTCCCTGTGCCCTATACTGCAAATGCTGAAATGATCCAGGCCTGCCTGTGTCTGAGAGCCAAGGCAAGTTCCAGTATTAGATATGCATCTCATTGTGCCTCGAATAAACTAAATGTAATTAAAAAACAGAGCAGGGCCATTGAATTTTTAACAGCTTGGAGCTTTCCCTGTGGAGGGATCAGCAAACAGTGCAAGGCTATGAAGATTCGACTCCCCGGCACCTGCTAGGCAGTCTTTGTCAAGATTAACAGCATCACACCAGGTTATTAGAGTGAACATAAATACTTTTGAGGCTCTGTGGGTAGTTATGGTATCACGTTTTATTATCTTCCACTGAAATGAAATTACTTATTGTAATTGCTTGTCAGTCACACGCCAACAAACCTGACAAAGGAAAGCTGGTGTGCTGGGGATAGAGAGATGGGGGGGGGGGGAAGGGGATAAAGCTGTGTTCTATTCCCCCCCTTTTTTGGGGGTGGTGGTATAAAACAGGAGGAAAACTCGCCATACTCACTCTGCATAGTGAAACAAATTAACCAGGATGGATGAATGACATCAATGGCATAAGAGCCTTAAAAACAGCAATGCAGGACAGGAGTGAACTAAGTAGGAATGCTAAGTTGCATTGGGAAGTAGTGACAGGTTTACGGGTGGTGTATCAGCCAAAGGGGCTCAGCAGAGGTCCTCGATAACATCTAATATTATCCCTTTCTGAGACACTGTAGAAGTTGGATGTCAGGCAGTGCCAGTCACCGGGAGATGTAAGCTCAGCACAGAGCATGGATCAAAGCCAGGCAAAGAAAATGGTCCCTTAGCTTTATTTTATTCTGGGTTCAGTATCTACTCATAAATCAGATGTGAGCGGCAGGTGGGAGGAGTGGGGCGTTCGGTGAGCATCGCAGACCATACTGAAAGGCATGATGATCGCTATACTAATAAATGAGGACGTGTACGGAGGAATAGCCTCCAGGGGCCGGGCAAGTAGGAGCGCTGTGATAAGACATTTAGAAATCCATTAAGACCCAGGAGCAGGTGCTGCTCACATTTGAACTGACCGCTACTGTGGCGCAGGCTGTGGCTTTAGGTCAGATGCTGGGACGTAGTGCAGCTACCACTGGCACAAGTGGGTATTTTCACAAATAAAGTCGTGTCTGTGACCCGTGCAGGGGAAATGAGGTCGGCATCCAAGCCATAATTAAGAAATGGGAGTTACGTGACTGTGCCAAGTGACTTCCTGGTTGCCACAAATCTTCCTGGATCACATGAACCCATTTAAAAAATGGCTGTTTCCCTCTTGTCTCCTAACTCCTTGGCTTGTTCACCCACCATTTTGTCTTGCAGCTCCATGTCTCTCTGCTCTCTCCTCATCAATGCTTTCGCCCCAAGGAGAAGTTAATTGAGTTTCCTGCCCTGCTGCTCTTAAAAGGGCAGAGCAGAAAGCCACAGAAGGGAGGCAGGTCAAACTAATAGCTCTCCACTGGGCCCCAAAGTCCCTGATTTCCAAGCCTGGCTCAGATATGCAGCTATGAAGTTCTCAAACTTCTAGTCTGACATCCCTACCAAAATGTGCTGACCCTTTTCAGGGGACTTGTTCATGCTCCCAAAATAATGGAAACGTGACTCTCCTCTTGAAAGCCCTTTTCCAACATGGATGTTCGCCAGAATCGGGGATTGTTTTCAACGTCAGTGCAGAACCAGGCAGGCCGCACCTGAAAACAAAAGGTTAGAATACTGAGGGTCTCGTAACAGTGTCAAGAGGCCAGGGACTGAGCAATCCTGCTTAACCCGCACCACCTTGCAACGCCCGTGGGGGAGTGTGTGTATTAAAATGAACAGGGGGGAGCTGGCTGTGGAAGATCCTAGTCCGGCTGGGTTGGGACAGGTGAGCTGAGCCTCAAGAGGGGAGCTTACACCTGTGATGGGCCCCTGGGACAAGAGGGGCAGGCTCCGGGGAGGCCGTGCAGGGACCAGTGTTCCACACAAGAATCTGGGCATGGAAGAAAACCCAGGGAATGCCAGACTGCTGTGGCTGGACTCCCACTTGGGGAAAGCCCAGGGAGTTAGTAAGAGTGAGAAGAACTGAAAATTAAGCCCTAGAAGGGAGAGGAAAAGATCATTGTTAACTTGGGATTACTGCCTAAGGTGGTGCTGATTTTGGCCTTTCTGGTAGGGATTGAACTGTTCAGCGTCTTATCCAGGGGTCAAGGCAGTGGCAGATCCACATGGAAGCAACCGAGGAGTAGGCCCAACAACTCGGACATGCAGCCACAAAGGGTGCAGGCCAGTGAGTTGCTGCTAGAACATGGGGCTCACTCTGAGGTAGAACCCCATCACAGACCTGAGGCATTTACTCCAGCAGCCCCACAATTTCTATTTCCAGTCAGTGCAGTGAGGCTAGCGAGGATTGAAAGGCAATGTGCAAGTGAACCTAAAACTCAAGCTGGGAGGTTGGGGACAGTGTCATGTAGGCCAGCAGCCCAGGCAGCTGAGACAGGCTGGGGACTTGCACAGATCCGAGAGAATTGGGGCTGTATTCCAGAAGCAGGTGTATTTGGCTCTGTGTCTGTAACTATGGGCCATTTCTCTAATGTTCTAATACATAAATCCCCATCTCAAGTCTATTTTGTTGTCCAATTGGCGTTACAGATTAAAAGTTCAGCATTTATTAAATGGATCCGCTGTCTTTCTAAGGCTTTTAACTTCAATAGACTTTAGACTACTAGAGTTAGGGATTTGTTTGCTTTTAAGTTTCTCGTCTTAATAGGCCCTGGCTCTTTAATCTGCAGATCAAGTTCAGTGATTTTCTGTGTGTGGTAGGATTGCCACAGAAGCATCAGCTTCATTGTACAGTAGGACCTCAGAGTTGTGAGGTAACTTGCGAGGGTAGCATCTCGCATGTCCTCTTTTACAGTCTAATGCAGTGGGGGGGGCACTTCATGAATTTTGATACATGGCTCTGGGCCCCCTGAAAGGGGTGGGGCCTTGGATAGAAGGAGTGGGGCTGGGGACTACAGGGTAGGGGGACACCCTGACTTCGGCTCTCCCCTCTGCACAGCGTGCAGGAGAATCCTGGGAGCAGCTGGGCTGCAGGATGGAGCAAGGTGTGGGGAGGGGCAGCTGACCACAGGCTGCCGGCTGGAAGTATACATCTATGCTAATCAGCTGGGCAGGCTGGAGAGAAATGCTTGGTGGTCTGGATCTGGCCCCTGGGCCTGATTTTGCCCACCATGGTCTAATGTTATGACCTGCTGTAAACTGTGAAGTAGTGTTTTAAACCAGGCGTTATTCTTGAATCACGTCACTGTTTCCTTAGAGGCACAGTCTCTCACGAGGCACCTAAGCTTCGTCGTGTTGCTGGGAATAGCCAGAGTGGTGTGTGACCTCTGCCTCGGCAGGAGTGAGCTTTGATGGAGATGAGACTGTGTCAGATCCTTGCCACCCTCATCTGTCGTCTTTGCCAGCAAACTCTGCGGGACTTGACCAGCCTTCAGCTCACCTAGTGGGTAACAATCCGTGACCACTGGCCCTCCAGCTCCTCAGAGATGTGTCTCTGCATTCAATGGCCCCTCTTTCTGTACATTCCCAGATGACGCTAAGTGTGTTTGCTCTTTAAGAGACAACACATCACTGTTATGAGCGTAGGTGGAGTTACAAGCATCCATTCAAACACAGCACTCCCACTGGTTTATAGTAAAAATAAAACCAGTTTATGAACACAGGGACATAGGTTAGGTGGTGCCAAGTAGCAGGAATAAAGGTAAATGGTTACTAAATATAAAAGTAAACATGCTTTCTGATGGCTAAGATCCAACTTCACAAGCTATAGTCTTTGATCAAGTACAGGCTGAACCTCCCTGGTCTGGCACCCTCATCCTGTGCTGATGAACTCTCCTGGGATCCTTCAGCAGACCTGGTTGGGCTCTGCCCCCACACAGCTTTACTTTGCTCTGGCCTTGTGTCTGGCCCAGGTCCCCTCCTGGCTGCTGGCCCAGCCACTGGGCTCCACAGCCCTTGGGCTGGCTCCACTGCCTGCCCTGGTGTCAGGCACTTAGTGCACTCCCAGCCACCTGTCCCACTCCTGGCCTCTGGACTCCCAGCTGCGGGCTCTCTGATCCGGGGGCTCTCTGGCCTAGCAAAATCTGTGGTCCTACAGGACCGAGGTGTTGCTGGACCAGAGAGGTTCAACCTGTACTTTTTAAACAAATCTTCATTTCTAGGCCTCCCACAGAACCCAAGGCACTGGTTTTCCTTGTTTCCTCAGGCATATGATACGCCATCCTGTATGTCCTTATATCTCAAAGCCTGCCTTGGTGTCCAGGGTCAAATTTGATCCTCTGGGTTCAGTCTCCTGTCTCCTCTAGAGGGGCCAGCTCCACCTGGATTAAGGTGTCCCTTGGTGTGCTCCAATGTGGTACTTCCTGCTGTGGTTTTACAATGTAAATATCCTCTTCCTGCAACCTTCAATACAAATGAATGGCCCAGTGAATTTGGCCATACTTGGTTTGAGGGTTTGTACACTTTTCCTTGTCTGGAGAAAATCAGTTTATCCACTATGCCTGACACAGGCCTGGTTGAAATACCTTTTTATTTACAGCCTTTAAAGCATAAGATGAGCGAGTGTCCGCAATTCCACACCCAGCATTGTCACATACATTTCAAGATGGTGGCATTGACAGGTGCAGTGCTAGTTTCTAAGTGATACCTCAGAAGGCACGTTTTGAACAAATACCATTGCAGTAGCATGTAGGGTGTGAACATAAGGGTGCTTAAGGCCACAGATCAGTGTTCGTAGCTTCCACAGATTTATGGCTGAAGGGGCAATTTATTATAATCATTTCTGCCACCCTGTATAGCACAGGTCAAACAAATTTGCCTAGTAATTCCTACACCAAGCTCTTAACTTATGAGTGTATCTTGAAAGAAAACAAGACGTCCAATTTTGATCTAATGACTTCAAGTGATAGAGAATCAACTTCATCTGTGGCTAAGTGGCTCCACTGGTTACGTGTTTTTATCAGTGAAGGTAACTGTCTTTATTTTTAGTCTGAGTTTGTGTGGTGGTAATTTCCAGCAGCTGGATCTCTCTAGGCCTTTATCTGCTAGAATAAAGGGCTTTCTGTCAGAAATTGCTTCCCCATGTGAACACCTGGAGTGAGCATATCCACAGAGAGTCAATATTTCCCAGTAATTATAGAGTGGTATCTGAGACTGGAGGAAGAAACCTAATATTTTAGGCCCTGCTCCAGCAAAGGGTCTGACCCCTGCTATCACCGAAACATTTGTCAAAACATTAATGAGTTTCAAACTTTGGGCCGCTGCTTGTAAGGGTTAGCTGCTAGCTGGCTGCAAGATGCTTTGTTCACCTAAGCATCTGCAGGCATAGCTACTCACGGATCCCATTGGCTGTGGTTTGCCACTCCTGGCCAATGGGAACTGCAGGAAGTGGTGGCCCTGCTATCACTACCTCCCACTGCTTCCATTGGCCGGGAACGGTGTAGTGCAGCCAGCCATTGGCTTACCCTTAGAAGCCGCAGCCCGAAGTTTGAACCCCCTTGTTCTAAGACCCTTCATTGGTGAGGGCCCCATAAATACTTACGTAGAACTTACTCCTTCTGGGGGGGGAAGGGAGAAAATGTGACCAAGTTGTATTCCATTCCATGGTTTCCTCCTTGGTTAGTAAAGTTATAAATGGGATTTACTCAGGTTTGACTGAGAGAGACACTGTAGTACTCTGGACCTGATCCATTGAAAACAATAGAATTATTTCCATTTGTTTAGATGTTCTTTGGCTCAAGACCATAAGTGGTCTCTCTGACTTCAACACATATTCCTAACTACTCATTTGGGGACAATTATTCATGTGTTTACATGAGCAGACCCTACAAGAAGCCACAATGGGACCTATCTGACTCCCGATTTCTAGAAAAACTTAAAAACCAATGAATAGTCTAGTAGCGCCTTAAAGACTAACCAAACACGTAGATGTCTTTAAGGCGCTACTAGACTATTTGTTATTTTTAAAGTTTTTCCAGTTACAGACTAACTCAGCTACCCCTCCGAAGCTCCTGATTTCTAGTATGTGTCTTTAAACTTAAAATCTTTTTTTCTTCAAAAAGTGAAGATGAAAGCAAACATTATCCACTGTGATACAAGTTTCAAGGCGTATTGGTGGACGGTTCCTTTTTTGAGGAGGGTTTGTGGGTTTTTTTTAAATGTTTGTATTGTAAAGGGGTCGAGCTTTAAATTCTTTAATACTTTCAAAATCAGTAAATTACTATGTGCAGGGAATAAGATTTTTGCATAGATTTTTTTTTGTTTTGTTTTTTGCAAAATAAGTGTCTCTCTCAGGAGGGAGTTAAAATGAGGTATGATTTAATAATAGCAAGTAATATTTTAAAATTACTGTGTAGATATGCGCTGTCTCATATTAAAATGGTTTGATATAAACACTGTGTCCTCTGTTCAAAAGGAGATTGTTAAAGCCCGTAGGACTGAATCAGGCCTTTTTTTCTCTACCTAATTAAATTAAGTGCAGTGCGTAGTGCCTTTCTGCAAAGAATAACAGAATGCATTTCTTGTCAGTTTAAGAGCTGCCCATGGCGGTATATTTAAAAAAATTTAATTAAAAGTTGTTTTATGAGGAGCAAGCCTGAAGCGGTTTTCTCCTATATACGTTTACATTTCTAAAGCCTGCTTGAGACAAATATCTACTCTGAAATGCTCCCAGCTACTGTTCACGCTGTACGTTTATCATTTGGTGTGGCAGCCTAGAATGTCAAAGGGAGATTGGCAGTGCATGGAGACGTTCCATAGAGTCATTAATTTAGTAATTACTGCAGTGCCCTAGACCAGATTTTCACCTTGTACCCAGAAACCATGCATGGAAAAATCAGAGGTGTGTGCCTATTGGGCTATGCAATGCAATGTGTTCCATGGATCATCACGTACATGCTGTGTTCCTCAGAGAAAACTGTTGAATGCATGACAGGAGGGCAGAAGTTGAATTTAACTTCTGAAGTCTTTCAAAGCAATGAAAACTGTGTTTAAATTCAGCCATGGTCCATTTCAACATGAGCCCGGACAGTACAGTGTAGGAGACAACTGAGAGATCCTGCTTTGTCTGCTGCCGATTGGCTAACTGGACAGCAGGCAAGAACAGGGAAGATATAATCTGTGCTTCATGGGATTATAGAAGCAGCAACAGTTCTGGAGCTAAAATGGTAAATTCTGGAGTTACATTTCTGTCTGCTTCTGGCTTTTTTAAACATTTTTTTAAACCCTCAAAAGACTTTCTACAAGGGATGTGTGACCCGGTAAGAACGTGTGACTAAATCTAAGACTTTGCCACTGAAATCTGTGGACATATCTGGACAGGATACAAGAAGCAAGGAAATGTCCTTGCCGTGGAATATAACAGTAAAAGCAAAGAAGGCATCAAAG
Organism: Pelochelys cantorii; assembly: GCA_032595735.1. NCBI lineage: Eukaryota > Metazoa > Chordata > Testudines > Trionychidae > Pelochelys > Pelochelys cantorii. The sequence continues at coordinate 68,914,397 of CM064332.1, forward strand.
AAATCCAATCTGGAAACATGAAATTCTGCTCCTCTTCCTGAGTAAAGAGCAGGAGGGTTATGTTTGGAGCCAGCTGAAGAAGGCTGTGTTCCCTCTGAGGGAAAAGATATGGAAGTCACTGGGGAAATACCAAGGAAGCCAAATGGGGCTGTGCATAGAGGAAGAAATAAGAGGCATCACAGGAGATTTATGGAGCTGAAAAAAAGAACAGGCCTATGTGGGAACTAGAAAGAGTTCTGTGCTATGTCAACTGTGCTATGTTCTGTGCTATGTTCTGCCCAAAGGAAGAGGGAAGAAACTGAGCAGTGTCTAAACAGGAACCAGTCAATAGAAAAGAAGGGTTAAGTAACCCTATTTGGTGAAAGCCTAATGAGGGTGGGCAGAAAATAAAAAAGTGAGGGGGTAGGGGGGAAGAACCAAGTGAAAGTATCTGAACATTGTCACAACTGATGAGCAAGGTTCTTTAGGGATACATTTGACCGACTTAATTTCTCTAGACAAGAGATGGGACATAAAGGGCCCCTGTCCTAGTCATTGGGGTAATATGGGAGGTGTCAAATCTTGGCTCCCTCCTTAGACCGGGCCGTCAGGTGTCAGACACGCATGTTAGGCTGTTGGACGGGAATCTTTCCTGGGGGAACCCATGAAATCTGCTTGAGAGAAATAAAGAAAAAATAGGTATGAGCATGTCTAGACTACATCCCTTTTTCAAAAGAGGGATGTAAATTAGACAGATTGAAATCGCAAATGAAGCCGGGATTTAAATTTCCTGTGCTTCATTTGCGTAATGGTGGCCGTGCATTATTTCGAAAAAGGGCTTTTCTAAAATAAAACTGCTGTCTAGATAGGGTTCTTTCGGGCAGGAAAAAGCCCTTTTTTGAAAGAACCTGTAAACCTCATTTTTTCATGCACTACGGTTTTCAAAAAAGGTTTTTTTTTCCCGAAAGAATGGCGTCTAGACTATGGTTTCACTTTTGAAATACCCTTTTTTGAAAACACTGTGACTCGATTATGCATATGAAGCATGGGATATTTAAATCCCCGCTTCATTTGCACTTTCGATCTGCCTATGGGGAAAGGTACTGGAAGGAATGAAAATATGGATGTTCCTTTCAAGATCAAGGTCCTGTCTCAGCTATGTATTACGTTCTAGATGAACGAGATTAAATTCTCCCATGTTAATGTAATACTGTACTTCTATTAACTTTCTGCAGTCCCGTGTCTTTCCCCATGCTATGGTGGTATTTAAATTGCACAGCCAGTAGGATTTTCTTGTGTTTTCTTCCTCCTAGAGAACAGAAGGCCATTGAGGAGGTGGTGATTAGTAAGGAGCTAGCTAGGTCTGAGCACTGCAAAAGAGGAGTGCCATCAATGGGGAAAGTGTGAATCGCGTTTTGAAGTGATGCATCAACAAAATGGCAGAGGAAGCACCCAAAAAGTGTGTGTGTGTGTGTGTGGGGGGGGTACAGGTACCCAAAGTGCTGCCACTTCCCTCAACATGTCTCTTTTTCCCCCAAGACTGGCCCCCACTCATTCCTCTTCTGCCTCCCCTTTGTAGCCAGTTAAAGAGTGGTAGAGCACGCCTCCCCCTCCGTGTGATTCACAACTGACAGAAGTGCCGTTAGTCACACAGGCCCAGATCCTCAATGGCCCTGAGACATCCAGTGGAACCTCTGGGCCTTCACCTAGTTGCCTAGCTACATCGGTCTAAATGTAGAGATGGTTGAAAATACCAGAACTTTGAAGTTTTCCAAGATTTCTTTTTGTTAAATTTGAACTAAATCCTCTTTTTCTAGCCCCAAGAAAATTTCCAGGGAGGGGGGGAAAACATCATTGAATAAAGTCTCAGGCTTTTTTTGATGACTTTTTGAAACCAATTAAATGTTTTTGGGCATTCAAAAAGCTTTGCTGGAATTTCAACATTGTCTTATTGAAAAATCCTGCATAAATTGTAGCGTTTCTTAACCAGCTCTACGGAACGGTCTTCTGCTGCTGTTCTGGTTCCTACCTAATTGCTTGTTACTCAGGGGAGAGAGGACTTGAGAAAACAAACATTTTCAGAATAGCTGCCCCCCTGGAAAGTTGCAGTGGTATGTTTTTAAAGGAGTCACTTGCAAACCTGTTCTCCATGATCCAGAGAGCCTTAAAAATGCGTGTTGGGCATGTGATATCCAGGTATGTTAACTATTCAATTCTGGGTTTTGAGAGTGAGTTTCGGTATATTTTGAATATGGCAGTGGGGGGAATCACTAATTCTCTGACAGCAATTCAATGGAGGTCAGCAGAGATATGTACTCGTAGAGAATTCAGTCCAACATATGTACATTGTGTTCCATTCAGGAATTTTAAAGCATGAATAGTTCTAAGAGGAGATAGCCAAGATGGGTTCTGTGCTCGTCACTGGGGGTTTGAAGGAGAATATGGATTATACAGCGTCACTGAAGTGAATACAACCCACCGCGAACTCACTTTGAAGCGGTGTGCTGTAACTAGCTAAGTACCAGTGTGTCCATGAAGCAGCATGTTTTTTTCCCCCCAGTATTCTAGATGATGGCCATAAGCACACAGTATCTGCAGCACTTACTGCTTAAAAAAATGAATGCTGTGTCAAGACTCCTTTGGCGCGAACCAATATTCAATCTTGATTAAGGCTGAGGTTTTCAAAGGAACCCTAGGGAATGTCTGCACTGCAAATGGAGTGGGATTGGCGACATGGGCAGCGGTATCCATGCCAGTGGTCTTCTAGCTAATGTATTAAAAATCGCACCAAGTATGCAGTGACACAGGCTTCTGCTTGGGCTGCCCAAGCTTGCTGGACCACCCCTATGGATGTGTTCATTCTTGTGCTTCTCCTGCTAAAACCTATGCCTTCTTCAGCCACTCTTATTTTTACCGGGCTAGGTAGATTAAAGCTAGCATGGATATGTCTACATAAGTGACCAATCCCGCCCTGTATCTCACTAGTTAGGTTCCATTTCCCACTGGATCTCAGTGGATACTCAACCTTTAGACTCCTTTAAATAGTTAGGTTGGGATTATTTTTTTTACATGTGCGCTGGCTTTTATCCTGCTATTCAGCTACCTCCCCCCTCCCTGCTGACATTACTGGAATTCATTTTACATTGTTATTGGCTCCAGCAGCTCTCTGAGCCTAATCCAGAGCAAGCCCTCCTGGGACAGGTTGAAATATCATCTGAGAACACACATCAAGCCCTTGAATGAGGATGAGCTAAGGTTGGGAGTGTCTGATTAGTGAGAGAACTTGCTGACAGACAGTGGAATGGATTGTACAAACCAACAGTAGTGGAAGGGGAGGGAAGTGGTGGTTCTAAATCTAATGGTATGATGAAGAAATGTGTTAATAAAAATGTTCTGGAGTAAATTTTACCAAGCTAGATGTGGTATGCCAATAAGGGTCTCACCAATGCTGTATATAGGGATAAAATCTCCTCCCTGCTCACCTGTTTATACATGCGAGGATGACATTACTCTTTTTCACTGCAGCCTCAGTGGGAGTTCGAGTTGAGTTGATTGTTCCCTTGCAGAGTTGCTGCTTCCCAGTAGGGTTGCCAACTTTTTAATTGCCCACAACCAAAAAACCCTGCTCTGCCTCCTCCTCCGGCCCTTCCCTGAAGCACTTCCCCCTCCTTCTCCAAGGTTCCACCCCATGCTCTCTCTCACCACGCCCCCGTCCTTCCCCCATCCTCATTCACTTTCACTGGGCTAGGACAAAGGTTTAGAGTGCAGGAGGGAACGCCGGGGCAAGGGGCTGGCGTGCAGAAGTAGTGAGGGCTCTTACTTGGGGTGGGGCTGGGGATGAGGAGGAGTGCAGGAGGGGGCAGGAAGTTAGGGTGCAGGAAGCAGTGTTGGGTTACTGTGGCTCCAGGATGTGGCCACCAGGTCCCTGTGGCCCCAGGCACATTTGCAGCCAGGGAGGCCTCGCATGCTGTCGTTGTGCCTGCAGGTGCTGTCCCTGCAGCTCCCATTGGTTGCAGTTCCTGACCAATGGGAGCTGTGGAGTTAGCACTCAAATGGGGGCAGCGCATGGACCTTCCCTGAACCTAAGGGGTGCAGGGACCTGGCATCCACTTCTGTGTGGAAGTAGGTTAGGTAAGGAGCCTGCCAGCCCCAGGACCCCATCTCTACTCCATCTGGACTTTTAATGGCCCAGTTGGCAGTGACAACTAGAACCACCTGAGTCCCTTTTCGGCCAGGTGTTCTGACTGAAAACTGGACTTCTAACAACCCTACTTCCCGGGCTGCGTTCCCTTTGTCCATAGGGATACCCTGCAATCCTTGCACCTAGAAGTATCTTTGGCTGTATTAAAATGTGTTGTGTTTTGTTTGAAGGGCCCAGCTTATTGAAGGGTCCAGCTGGCTCTGTGTGATGCCCCAGCCTGATTAACATTTACTGCCCTGAAAATCTGTCTCTCACCTGCAGTCTCTTCTGGCACTGATTTTCCATGTCTTAGTCGCTCATTGAAGAATATGTTGAATAGAGCCTCACCATGAGCATTCCCCATCAGTGATGATTCCCCAGTGACAACAACATTTTGAGACCTGTCAGTTTGCTAGTTCTTAATCCTTTTACCATGTGCTTTATTGATATTGTATAACGTTAATTTTAATTACAAATGTCAAGCAGCATTAACTCAATGCTTATTATGTCTACGCAGTTACCTTTATCAATCACACATGTAATCTCATCAATGAAGGGAATGAGATGTGGTTTGTCTGACAAGGCTTATTTTCCATATAACCAAGTTGACTGGCAGTCATGTTTCAAATGTCCAATTCTTTATCAACTGCCATTTCTTCCAACATAATTTTTTCTACTATATCACTTTGGATTGATATCAGGTTAACAGTTTATAGTTGCCAGGGCATCTCAACTGCCATTGTTTGAGTGTCATCACATTAGGATGCTTCTGGAATTTGCCTGAGGCTTGGTCTATGCTGGAGCCAAAGGTTGCCCTAAAATACATAATTCTAATTCTGTTAATTGCGTAGCTGGAGTCGACGTATCTTAAATCACCGTCCACACAGCGGGAGGTTGACAGGAGCAAATACTCCCATCAGCTTCCCTTACTCCTCATGAGGAACAAGAGTACCGATGCAGACAGGGGCGTCCTCTGAGTTCAATTTAGCTAGTCTTTACTAGACCCACTAAATCAAACCCCAGAAGATCGACTGTGGTAGTGTTGATCTTCCCCATAGTATAGAATCATAGAGATGGAAGATACCTCAGGAGGTCATTAAGTCCAGCCCCCTGCCCAAGGCAGTACCAGTCCCAACTAAATCAACCCAGCCAGGGTTTTGTCAAGCTGAGACTTAAAAACCTCTAAGGATGGAGATTCTACCACCTCCCTAGGGAACCCATCCCAGTGCTTCACCACCCCCTAGTGAAATAGTTTTTCCGAATATCCAACATAGACCTCTTCCACTGTAACTTGAGACCATTGCTTCTTGTTCTGCCATCCATCACCACTGTGAACAGTCTTTCTCTGTCCTCTTTGGAACCCCCCTTCAGGAAGTTGAAGGCTGCTATCAAATCCCCCCCACTCTTCTCTTCTGCAGACTAAACAAACCCAAATCCCTCAGCCACTCCTTGTAGGTCATGCACTCCAGCCCCCTAATCATTTTGGTTGCCCTCCGCTGGACCTTCTCCAATGAGTCCCCATCCTTTCTATAGTGGGGGGGCTCAGAAGTGGACACAATACTCCAGATGTGGCTTCACCAGAGCCGAATAAAGGGGAATAATCACTTCTCTGGATCTGCTGGCAATGCTCCTCCTAATGCACCCTAATATGCCTTTAGCCTTCTTGGCTACAAAGGCACACTGTTGACTCATATCCAGTTTCTCATCCGATGTAATCCCCAAGTTCTTTTCTGCAGAACTGCTACTTAGCCAATTCCTTCATAGTCCAAGATGTATTACAGATTAACATATAGGTTTCTGGAGTCAAGAAAGCTCCCTGGGCAGCTTTTAGGACTCTTGAATGTAAATTAACTGGGTTGGCAGATTTTAAAAATGTTGATGAGGTTTAATATCCTGCTTAGTTACTAATGGCCTAGAAAAGAGTTCATCATCCTCATGAGATACGAGCCCTTCATCCTCCTCCTTTCTCAACTCAAAAGTGGCCAAACAATCAAACAACCAAAAGAAGATATTGTATTGGGCTGTCTCAAAAGTACTTTTTTTTTTTTTTTTGTCTCCCTTTCCTGGGTGACACGGAAAAAAAATTGTTGAGTTGAGGGAGCTGATTTTTGTTTTTATGTGGTGTTTGTGAGATGATGCTGGAATGCTGTGTAGAGTTCTTTGGTCCACATTTTAAAAAAAGGTTGTTGAAAACTTGGACAAGAGGCACTAATGAGCCATAAAAACAGTCAGAGGACAGGAGAAAATGCCATGCAGAGAGAGAATTGGAGAGCTCAATCTGTTACTTTATCAAAAAGAAGATTGAGAAATTACTTTGATTACAATGTGTACTTTCACAGAAGGAAAATTCCGGGCAGTAAAGGACGTCTCTTTTAACCTAGCCGAGAGAGAGACAGAACAAGAACCAATGGATGGTAGCTGAAACTGAAGTCCAATGAGACAGTTTTCTAACAGGGAGAGTGATTAGCCAGTGGAATAAAATTCCATGGTAGTGGAATCTCCACCTCTTGATGCCCTCATGGCAAGGCAGGATGCAATTCTGGAAGTCATGTTTTGGTGGAGTGTCAGGTATTGGACTAAATAAAGGGGTGACTGATGTTTAATGGCCTGTGTTATACCGGAGGTCTGACTAAATGGTTTCCTGTAGCTGTAATGATTGTGAATCTGTCAGACCTGCTGACTGGGGGTGGACAGGAGGAGATCAAGGAAGCAATTGCTCGGGACCCAGGGAGTCAAAGGGGCCTATGGCTTCCAGCTGCCACAGCTGTGGCAGAGGTGGCTGCTGGCGCCTCGGGCCCTTTCCCTCTCCACCGAGTCTTTGCCTGGAATCTGTAAAACTCAGTGTTGCATGGGGAGCGGCTGCTGCTGTTCTATGCTATAGCCTACTTGCTCCCTAAAATCCCCAGTGGGGGGGGGGGGGCTATCCAAGGGAGACATAATTAGCCTCCAGGAGAGGGTGAGGCTCAGACATCCAGTTTCTCAACAGGGACAGGCCATCTGATCTACAGGGAAGGGTTGGGCCTGGCAGTGATTCCACAGGAGTCATTGGCAGGTCATCCATGTATGGGGCAAAGTGGTGGGGAGGAAGTGACACCTGCCATCCACCGTGCAGGACAGTGGCCACCTCAGGGAATCTGTGTCCTCATTGCAGCAAACATTCCTCTAGGGTGTGTCTCTGCAAGGAAGGAGCCTCTTTGGCATTTTCTCATCTCTGGCTATGGACCCTGACAGAAAACAGCATTCTCCAGTTTAACAGCCTCCCTCCTCAACCTCTTTTCACTTTTTTTCCCCTTTCTCTGTGGCTCTTATTGGGGGATGTTCTCAGAAAGTTGGGGCTTTGATGGACTCTGACAGTGATCTCCAGTGACCAGCGTTATTCTTTGAGCCATATGGCAAAGGTGCTCTGACTCTAGACCACTAAAGGGGGGGGGGGTAGAGACTCGACTTCTCCAGCCGAGCAAAATGAGCCCTAATATTTGTCTTGATGACTTTTTTTTCTGTCTATAACAGGATAATTTCCAAGAGCTCTGGTGTTCAATCATCAGTCAGAGCCAAGGGATCAGGCAGAATCTGCTTCCCTGAAGCGCCTGCATTCTGCTGCTCAGCATAGCATAACGTGAGTCTCTGCTGAGCAGTACGGCCAGTTCCAAAAGGCTCTAAAATTGCTCGAGCAGCTAAAATATTTTTGCCTCTGTCTTTGCAAAGTCAGGGAAGGAGACGGGCTGCCCTCTGGTGAAAGAACAGGTTAAGGACTATTTAGAAAAGCTGGACATGTGTAAGTCCATGGGGCCAGATCTAATGTGTTCAAGGGTGCTCAGAGAGTTGGCTGATGTGATTGCAGAGCCACTTGTGGCTATCGGGTGGTCCCAGATGATTGGGAGAAGGCAAATATAGAGCCCATCTTTAAAAAAGGGATGAAGGAGAATCTGGGGAACTACAAACCAACTCACCTCAGCCCCTGGAAAAATCATGGCTTGGGTTTCAAGGAATCCATTTTGAAGCACTTGGAGAGAGGAGGGTCATTAGGAACAGTCAACGTGGATTCAGCAAGAGCAAGTGGTGGCTGACCAAACTGATAGCCTTCTGTGAGGAGATACCTGGCTCTGTGGATATGGGGAAAGTGGTAGATGAGAAAACTTTGACTTTAGCAAAGCTTTTGATTCGGTCTCCCACAGTATTCTTGCCAGAAAGTTAAATTAGTATGACTTGGATGAATGGACTGTAAGATGGATAGAAAGCTGGCTAGGTTGCTGTGCTCAACAGGTAGTGATTAATGGCTTGTTGTCTAGTTAGCAGCTTGTATCAAGTGGAGTGCCCAAAAGTTGGTCCTGGGGCAAATTGTGTTCAACCTCTGTTTGAATCAGCTGGATGATGGGTTGGATTACACCCTCAAAGAATATGCTGGGGGAAGAGGTAGATATGCTGGAGGGTAGCAGTAGGATCTGAAGTGACCTAGACAAACTTGAGATTTGGGCCAAAATAAATCTGATGAGGTTCAGCAAGGAGACGTGCAGAATCCTGCAGTTAGGATGGAAGAATCCCAAGCACTGCTACTGGCTGGGGACCAGCTGTCTAAGCGGCAGTTCTATGGAAAAGAACTGGGGGATGACGGGATGAAAAGCAGGCTACGAGTGGACTGTGTGCCCTTATTGCCAAGAAGGCTATCAGCATATTGGGCTGCATTAGTGGAAGCATTGTCAGCAGATTGAAGGAAGTGATTATTCCGCTCTATGAGGCGGGTCTTGTGAGGCCACATTTGGGGCTAGTCTTGTGAGGTCATATTTGACTACTCTGTCCAGTTTGGGCCCCCCACTACAGAAAAGATGTGGACGAATTGGAGACTGTCTGGTGGAGGACATCAAGATGATTAGGGGGCTGGTGTGCATGATTTTGAAGAGTGGCAAAGAAATGGGGCTTAATTTAGTCTCCAGAAGAGAAGAGTGAGGAGGGATTTTATGGAAGTCTTCAATTACTTGAACAGGGATTCCAAAGAGGATGGAGAGAAACTGTTCTCATCAGATGAAAGAATGAGGATCAATGGTCTCAAGTTACAGTGGGGGAGGTCTAGGTTGGATATTAGGAAAAACTATTTCCCTAGGAGGGTGGGGAAGCACTGGAATGGGCTCCCTAGGGAGGTGGTGGAATCTCTGTGGAGGGGGCAGGGCTTTTGGTGGGGCTGGGGGCCCACCTCCCCCAGCCCCAGCTGCACCGACTGCCCATGAAGCTGATTACTTAACGGACAGTTAGGTTGGATATTAAGGGAAAAACTTCCCATCTGTAAGTGTAGTAAAGCATTGTAATAAATTGCCAAGGTGGTTGTGGAGTCTCCATCACTGGAGACTTTTAAGAGCCCATCAGATCTGACCCAGACTAGCTGACCTCTTGAAATCACTTCCCATCCTGTGATTCCATGACTGGATGGAGTGAGGAAGGACTGGCTTGAGTTACCTCTGCTGTGTACTGCTTGGGTCCCTCTGTCTGAAGCCCTGGATGGGCACTGGCAAGTTGCTCTGAAACTGAAAAAACAGGGAATAGGAATGACTTGAATGACTTTGATGATAAAAAGTGAGTCTTGGTGGCTGTATCTTGTAAAGTGGCACAGGCTTGGGGACCGAGACTGTTCTTTCCTCTCCTCCCCCCGCCCACCTGCTGGCTCCACCACCACAAGCAAGAAACTGTGTGACCCTCTGGCACAGGATGCTGCTATGGATCTGAGATGTAATTGTTAACTATCCTAGGCCCCTAACCTTAACCATAACCCTGCCATCTGCCCTGGTCCCCTCCCCCTTAGGCAGTGCATGTGTAGGGCTGCTGACTGAGGAACCTAGTGATTGGCTGAGTGACCTCTGATGTCACAGGGCTCCTCTGTGGCAGCACCAATGGGTTCTTGCCAGGACCGGATTAAGAAAGGGGATTTAAGGGCTTCAGTCCAGGGCCCCAGACTATGGGAGGCCTCATAGCCCAGGGCCCTGGGCTGCAGCCTGTAAAACCCCTTTGTTCCAGGCGAGCCCTTATTGGCGGGTGGGGAGGCAGCTCCATGTATTGCTGTTACCCCCCTTGCCCAGCTGGAGCCACATTGCCACAAGGGCCAGGAAGCTCAATCCCTACGCTGCCCTTGCATGGAGGCTCCACCCCTGCATCTCCCATTGGCTGGGAATCAAGGCCAATGGGCTCGGGTGGGGGGGGGGGCTTGCAGGTGAGCACAGGGTGACATGGGCCATGCAAAGCCACCTGTGCCCCACCAAAACAGAAGATGCTCCAGATAAGCACCCTGCAGCCCAACCACTTGCCCCAGCCCTGAGCCCTCTTCCACACCCTAACTTCTTCCTAGGCCCTGCACCCCAATTCTCTGCCCCAGCCCTGAGCCCACTCCAGCCCCTAGCTTCCTCCTAGCTACCACACCCTGGTCCTGAGCCCCCTCCTGCACTCTTACTCCCGCCCTGACACCCCCACCTCCTAAACTACTGCCTTGAGCCCACTTCCACACTCCAAATCTCTTGGACCCAGTCTGGAGCCCTCTCCTACATCCCAAATGCCTCCTCCAACCCCACCCCAGAGCATGTACCTCCAGTCAGAGCCCTCTCCCCTCCCAAACCCACTCTCCTGCCTCAGCCTGCAGCCCCCTTCCACCCTTGGAGCCCCTCCCTTTTGGCCCCAACTTGGTCTAAGGGGTCCCACAAAATCTAATAGCCCGGGCTCTCCAAGAATGTTAATCCAGCCCCGTTTCTTCCCACTGATGCCTAGAACGTTTCCTGAAACGTTGGAGTTGATCATATAACACTTTCACACGTTATTACATAAGACAGAGACATGCTGTGCACTTAAGTGTCAGGCCTGGCTTCACTCAGACAAAAATTGCTACAAAGGTCCAGATATTGAATTCCTGCCCCTGCCCCACTTGCCAGCTTGTTGTCTGTTAGCTGTGAAGTGTGCCGCCTAGCTATTCCCCTTCAAAAGCCAAGCTATGCTTTCATAACACATCCATCTAGTTGATACATTTTTTTCCATCTTCTTGCCAGTAATTGTCGGCGAGTAGCTTCTGATTCTCCGGAGTGGGTTACTTCTTCCAAAACATTTGCTGAATGATGTCCGTGAAAAGTTCTCATTGCTCCTTGGAGAACACTTTACTGACAACATCTGCAATAGGGTCTTGCAGAAATTGGGTAGTTTGAAAGTCAGAACTCTCGGTCCTATTCCTTCTAGAGCGGGGGCTCTCAAACTTCATTCCTCTGCAACCCCCTTCTGACAACAGAAAATATTACATGGCCTCAGGCAGGAGGACTGAAGGCTCCCTGCTGCTCTGCCTGAGCCCCATTGCCATGGGCAGAGGGAGGGCCCAAGGAGCCCTGAAACCTCAACCTTGAAGCCCTTGGTCTTCAACTCTGGTGCCAGGTGGTGGGGTTGGGTTGGGTTGGGCTCTGGGCCCCAGCAAGTCTGTCAGCCCTGGTCACCCCTAGGCACTGAGAGACCCCGTTGGAGAGTGTCTGTGCAGACATTCTCAAGTGCCCTGCTCATAAGACGTGCGAAGGGCCACAGCAAAACCAAAAGTTTAGAATGGATGATGTTGGGTGGGAGGCAGAATTTTCCCCAGCTTGTGAAGGGATGAGGTGGTGTGATTCTCAGTGGGCATTGGGAGTAAGGACTTCTGGGTTCTATCCATGCCTTCCAGGGATGTGCTTATTAGTCAAAGGAGGAGGCGGGACTATTTCTTTCTCTTTCTAGCTCTACCTCTGCCATGCTCTATGGCCTGGTCATTTCTCTGTTCCTCACTTTCTTCATCTGTCCAGATAAACACATCCCTAATCATTGGTGGTAGTGAATCTTGATCAGAAAGTGAACAAGTGCCCTCTGAGCTCAGAAGAGCAATGGATGACACTGGTTTGGGGCAAGGCTCCGGACTGGTTTCCTGCAGGTCACCATCCAAAGACAGTAACAACACATATTTGGTTGTGGAATCCAAGGCTGGTAATTCCACAATTAAGAGGACAGTGTTGGATAAAAGCCTGCCTTGCTTGGTAGGGGAAGCCAATAGCAGCGTGGTGCTTGAGCATGCATGGCTTGTTGTGGGTGTGGGGAATGCAATACAGAGGCAAGTGTAATCTGGAGATACCTGGGTGTGGTGGATGGTTTCTCATAGGTCCCCAACCCTTGTGGAGTGGTTAATATAATGGAAACCACTAGAAACTGACTCTGTCTCTTTGGCGGCTTGACCCTAGTCATGTGTGAGGTCAGAAATTAACAGGCTCATTTGATTGAGTCATATTAGCAGCCCTGTGTGTCAGACCCTTAATCCATGTCTGCACTGGGGGGAGGGGTTTGAACCCACCTCTTCAGTGCCCATCGACTCACATGACCATTGCTCCCCCCAGGACAGCTCCATGCTCCCCTCTCCCTGGGGGAGAATCTGGTTTGAGCAATTTCTCCTGTAGGTTTTGCCCTAGAAGGGGAAGCTTTGCCCTTAGACTGAAACATACCAGTACAGCTATTGACTTGCTACCTCCCTTCTTCTAGCTAAGTAGAAATATGATTTATCTGGCATTGCTTGGGTCCCTCAGGGCAGAGAGCTGGGGCCATGCTGGCTGGCCAATATGAGCTTCTGGGAGCAGGTTGGGGAGGTGGGGACTGTCCTGCTGGTCACTGGCTGCTGTCTGGGGCTGGGGCACTTTGCACCCCCTGCTGGTCATTTGTGAGTATAAATGCCCTTGTTATCACACCCCTCCCTTTCCATTTGATGAGAAACAGTCACATTCCAGGCACATCTCACTGTCCTGGCACAACCAACCCCAGACCTGGTTTTAAGTTATGATAAGAGAAAGCTGCATTCAAAATTTGGTGGTCCTAGCTTTTACAGTTTGGAGGTGGGAAGGTGTTCTTGAACAGATGCTTAGACAGACACACACACTTTCTCAAATATAGAGTGGAGATGGAAAACACCCAAAAGCAATCTTAAAACCATTATTGAGGTTGCCAAGTCAAACACTCAATAGTTAGGAATTGTCAGAGTTAATGTTTCCTGGGCAACTTCACTTTGTCTCCCTTATCCCTATCCATTATGATACAGTCTGTAATTATGTGATCCTATAATTAGGGATGTGAGAGTTTAACTGGTTCACTGATAAGCATGGGAGCCCGTGGGGCTGGTAGCTACCAGGAGCCTGCAGGGCTGACAACCCCGGGGCTGGCAGCTGCTAGCAACCTTTGGGGGCCGGCGGCAGCCTCTGGGAGCTGGGGGCCCAGCAGTCCACAAAGCATGTAACTGATTGAATTTAACACAGTAACACAGCTTCTGTTTTGTTTTTTGTTTAGCTATATCCCTACCTGTAATTTTTTTTCCCACAGGATCCCTGCCTCATTCAGAGGACAAAATGGATGGTGCTTGTTTACTGAGCCTCTGTCCGACGTTTTGCTTTTTCCCTTGCTTTCCAATGTGTGTCCCAGTGTCTTGTTTGCTGCACAGTAGTCAAACCTTGCTCTGAAAGATGGAATTTTTTAATTCCTTCCTGGGCTTTATTGTGGTCCTCTTCCTTGTAGTATCTGAATGCTTCATATCCATCAGTTTATCTTCACAACGTTGCTGGGAGATGAGGGGATGGCATCATTCCCGGGTTACAGAGCAGGAGCTGAAGCACAGAGCCAGACAAATGTGCCAGTTCCTGCAACCAATGAGGCAGGAGTCATGTAAACCTACAGAAAAGTCTCCCTCAGAACACCACCTTGATTCATCCCCTGTGGGATCTGTTACTAGTTGGTTACTGCCCTATCTTTGCCCAGGCTGAATGTAGTTAGTGGTCCTCAGGAAACTACAATCTTCCAGTCACCTAATCAATTCTTCTTTATCTACCAGAATGAGCCCCACAATAACATGTGGGGCAAGTCTGTATCAGACAGGGGTTTAGAAGAAGCTTGTGTAGTGAACGGCTGTGCTTCGGGGTTGAATGGGCCTGTGTGATTGTTCTAAAAATGAGCTGCCATTCTGATCTGTGGCAGAGATGTGTGATTTTCCTTTGCTTGGCTGTAAATAACTGCCCGATGTGCAGAACAGTTGAGAATCAGGCCGGTTGACCTGGTATCGAACTCCGTGTTTGAGAATCCAGTAAACAGCCTATTAAACATCAGAATTCACAGTAAATCCTCTTTGGGAAATATAGATTTGCACGTTTAAGGAGAGAATATGGATTGTGCTTTGTTGCTGGTGTGGTGGGGAGTAGTTTCACTGAAGTTGGTGGAGACACACCAATGGGAGTGGGAAGAGAATTCACTCTGTATGTAGCTGCATAATGTAGAGAGAGAGAGATACATACATGATGTAACTTGCCATTGTTTGCCCATTTTTCTGCAAATAGATGGTCATTATGGGTACGACTACAGTGCATGCCTATTTCGGGATACTGGAGATATCCCAAAATAGCTACCCCACATGTACACAAGCCGCCTGTTATTTAAAAATATTTTTCGAAATAATGGGCGTGCTATTTTGCCATCCCTGTAATCCTCGTTGCACAAGGGTTAAGAGATGGCTCGAAACAGCATGCTATTTTGAAATTTGGTGCTGTGTAGATGTGCCAAATTTCAAAATAAGATACGCTCTTATTTCGAGTGTAGGGTGCTGTGTAGAGGCATCCCCATTTCCTGAAGTAGAATTTGAATACAGCTGCCCGTAGTAGGGAAGTCTGGAAGCTGAACTTTCAAAGAACGTCTTTATTTTGTCTTACAAAGAAGGCTGCTTTGATGTCTGCTCTTTGCACTGCACTGGGGGGAGGGAACACATGTTGATTATTTTGATGTGTAGCAGGTTTCTTTCCCCATGCAGCAACAGTTTGACAACTGCTAGTGGTTTGAACACAGTTCCCTGTTCATCTCCAGTTTTTGATTCCACACAGGGTTTTTGTTTTAATATTGCTACACTGGCACATGCTAACAAGCATGAAGATTTTTATTGTGAGACCTACACTGTTAATAAAAGCCGCAGCAATTAATTGTGTTGACAATCTGTGCGAGTCTGCAGGCAAGTGTTAATGCACTGGGAGTCTGGTGAGTGAAACTCCCAGAAGCCAGGCGGTGGGAACTGAACAGGAAATGTTGGCATGGAGCCTCATACTGTTCATTGATTGGCCAAGGAACAGTTGGTGACTTTTGCATGCCTTGTTGTGGCCGTGCTTGGAAGTCAGAGCTTTTTAGTTCATTGAAGATAACTTCATTATCTTTAGAAGCCAGCTAAATGGCAAAACAAAAAAAAAGCACAATAGAATTGTCACTGGGGCTAGAGTGCCTCTGATGCTGAAACCTAGCTGTATCTAGCAGAGAACTGTTGAAGAGATTTGTGGCTTTACTCAAGCCTGAACCAAGGCCACAGATCCAGATGTCCAAGGGGGTTAGAGCTGAGCTCTGTAGCCGGCTTCTAACTTGTAATGGCTCAGAGTAAAATCCCCAAATTCAGACATCAGGGATGGTGATGGTCAGGACCATGCGGGCAGAGAAGAACCTACTGAATCTCCAAGGAATGCTCATCTAGGACCAAATCCTGTAAAGACCTCAATTCTCAATGACTTCAGCTGGATTGTAGAGACTCAGCACCTCCCAATGTCTGTTCAGAATTCATCTGCAACTCTCACAGCTGACTTCCCGTGTGTCACCGTTTCTATTCATAATATGGCAGCAAGAACCCATATGTCCTGCAGCATATGGTGAGCGTACCCTTAAAGGGAGGGAATATTTCAGTTCCTTTTTTAGAATGAGGAACCATTTTAAAACGTTCTGTAAATAATGAAGAGGGTCCATCAGATTTTTCTGCATTCCTTCTGGGGCAATGGCAGTTATTTTATGAGTGCTGTAAAAATTATAGGCTGTTCTAATCTGATCTCTCTGTGCCTAAAACTTCATGGACGTCTGAGAGTGAGATGAAAAGTGAGAATATAAAATTGTGTAATAGAATGTGTAGGGTTTTTTGTCATTTATACTAGTTTTTTCCTCCCAGCAGTGACGTACTATATAAGATGGGTGATATTAGCAAACTTTATTTTCCTTCCTGGCCCTCTTAAGATCTAACAATTAATTAGTGGAATGGCCTGTCCACTAGCTCTAAATGTACCCAACCATTTCACCAACCAGTCCAGAGTTTACCCGTGCAAAAGGTGTTTGGAAACCAGGCCCCTTGCCGATGTACGGCACTTGAAAAGATTGTATGGGCCATTGGTTTAAAACATTGGCTCTGTGACATGCTGGACATGGGGAAACTGTCCGAAATACCTGGTGTTATGCGTTCAATTGGGATTTATTTTGCGGGGAATGGGGTTGTGTGTGTCGGACACAGTGGGAGTGAACTTGAACAACTGTCCTACAGAGGAGGAAGAGGCTCTGCGTGCTGCTGCTGTGTCGACTCCATGAGGAGTAACGGTAGTTTGAATTAGGATCTTTAATTCGAACTACCTAGTCCGTGCTGCGTGTAGCTGCGGGCACAGAGTTCGGACTAAGGGGGATTTAAAAACGGCGGCACCCGGGAACATGCAAATGAAGCCTGGGATACTTAAATCTCGGGCTTCATTTGCAACTCCGCTTGCCCTCATTACCCTACCTACCTCGAACTAACGAGCTAGTGTAGACTTACCCTGGGTGATTAAACAGGGACATCTTGTGAAATAATCATGACATTTAATCACTCCCAAGACATTCCTTGTCTCCTAAGGGATAACTTACCCCAACCCCTTTTCCCAACATTTTCAGCCAGGTTGGCAAAGATCCCCCACTTCCCCCTCTCCCCCCCTCCCCCCCACACAAGACCAAGCCCGATGGCAGCTTCACTGCACCGAAGGAAGAGTGCCGGAGCATCTCTCTGCACCCCCAAATATACCAGATTTGTGGTGTTCATCAGAAAATAGAACTGTCTCCCTGCTGTTTACCTCTACCTTTTAATTTCTTAACATACCGAGTGTTAGACATCAGAAGGAAATTAAATGAGTGTCAAGAAATGACACCTGGATGAGGGTGCGGTTTATCAATGTAACACCAACCCATTCAAAATGGAGTTGCTCCCATTGCCCATATAAATATCCACCAAACGGTGCTGTGAGCTAGCACTGTCCAATGCCAACGCTACCATTCCTTGCCATGGCCCTCGCTAGAAACAGGAGAGGCAAGCGTTACTGTTGCTGTGCTCTGGTTTATGATCGCATCTGACAGAAGGGTGTTTCAGCTACGCCAAAATTGAAAGTCGGCTTTAAGAATACGATGGTGGAAAATGAAGAGTCTGACAGCCAGGCAGCTGTCTTTCATGGCTTTCACGTTGTGCTGTGTTGCATTTTGAGCTGTCTCTCACTGTGATCTCATTCTCTCGACAAGGTGAAAGTTCATGCACAAAATGCCTGGCTAGCTCTCTTTGCACCAAACCCCCCTCTCAGCCCTGGATTTTGAAAACCGGTCTTGAAAGAATGGTCCCTCATTAACACTAAAGCCCGAGGGCTCAGCTGTGCCTTATGGGCTCAGATCTGGGTTGGGGGCAGGGTGGAGGTACACTTTTCAGCAGGACCTCTGGGCTGAGTGGTGCAGAGGGGAGCGCAGCTGCTGTGCTTCAGGGTACATCTACATTGCAGGGTACACTCAGCCAGGAAGTTTTTCTTCACTCAGTGCACAGTCAAACCTGTGGAACTCCTTGCTAGAGGATGTTTTGAAGATGAGGACTTTAAACAGGGTTCAAAAAAGTGCTAGATAGCCATTGATGGACCTAGCTTCCATGAACCTACTAGCCAGGATGGGTAGGAATGGTGTCCCTAGCCTCTGTGTGTCTGAAAATGGATGACAGGAGAGGGTTCACATGATGATTACCTGTTGTGTTCCCTCCCTCTAGGGCATCTGGTATTGGTCACTGTTGGCAGACAAGATACTGGGCTAGATGGACCTTTGGTCTGATGCAGTGTGGCCGCTCTTATGTTAAGTTCTCTGACTCAGGGTTGAACCCAAGTCCTGCTTTCGTCCAGACACAAATGAATCGGCATTGGGTCAGTAAGCAATCAGGACTTGGTCCTAGGATCCTGCTGGGGACTGGGTCAGAGCCAAAATTCTGGGGGACTCTGGGCCAAGCCGGGTTGCTTTGCACTGTAGCCACAATGTGCCTGAACAGGTGCAGTGGGGGTCTATCGAAAGAATCGCATAGGCCAACTTTCTTTGCCCTCTGAACAGTGAAGATTGGTGGACAGGCACTGTGAATAAAGGGCCAGACTGGCCACATTAGTGGGTGGGTAGGGGCACTAGGAAGCCTGCATTAAGCAGGCCTAATCTCCCATATTCCAAAGCAGACACTGGAGCCTTAGGTTGGGACCCAGGTTTCAACAATTCTTAACTTGGGCTTACATGTGAGTGTAGACACACAAGCCCTAGGTTACTAAACCCTGGGTCTGCTCACTTGAATTCTACTAACCCCGGGCTTACATTGTAGCGTAGCCATACCCTGTGAGACCTGAGTCTGTAAATCCAGCTTTACAATACAGCGTGGTCTTTCATTCATAGGCTTGGCAACACCGAGTCCACAAGCCCAGGTCACCCAAACCCGGGGTTACAATGCAGTGTAGACACACCTACAAAGGCCCCATGTGCTAAATACTAAGTGCATTGCATTCATGGACACGGATTCAGCATATGAGCCCAATGCAATTGATCAACTCAGGTACACTAGAGCCGCACTTTCAGTGTGGTACGAGGTGCAGAAATACCCATTTCTTCATCTTTGAGAAAAACAATGGGGTTGAGATTTCTGACATCCTTAATTGTCCATTGCCTGGGCTAGCGCTGGATGTTGCAAAGTACATTGCTGCCTCTTAATTGGCATTTGAAACAAAATGTGTTTTGAAATATTTTTAAAAGTGCTTTACAAAGGCAGGTCAGTTCCATTATCCCAACTTGACTGAGGCACAGAGTTGAAGTGACTTGTCAATAGTTTGTTTGTGTCCTAGCTGACACAATTTCTTGACTCCCAGTCCTGTGCCTTATTTACAATGTCACCTGCCTTTACAATATCACTGCAAACCAATTAGATCAGGGATGAGGTTAAGTCTGAAGGAAAGTGTCTTGCACAAAGCAATTCTTCCCAGAAATCAATGCAAACAAAACCAAGGTAAGATGTAAATTTCAGGCTAGGAATGCAGAGAGGTCCTTCCCAGAAACCAGCAAGTTTCTGCAAACTTGTAAACCACTTAGTTGGAGTAATTTAAGTGAAGGTCACCTAACGCACTTAAAGTGTCATTACTAAGCCCTCAGTTGAGTGTGTCACAGTGACATTGGGTGAAAGAATTGAATGTAGTAAGCGAAGGACATGAAGAGCATTTAATTGTAACACAAGACACAGAGGGGCATGTTCTGACCTGCTCTGAGAGGCTCTACTCCTACATCACTGTCCTAAATCTGCTTCAGCCAGCCATAGGAAGATCAACGCTGTGTAGAGAGGATTCTCGGGAGGCATAAAGTCATAATAGTGGTGCCAACATCTGCCTCTGTGATCAATGCTGAGGGTGCGGCTGGGGTTTCCATATGTGCTTTTGATATGACTTATGAGGAGAGGCTGAGGGAGTTGGGTCTGTTTAGTCTGCAGAAGCGAAGAGTGAGGGGGCATTTGATAGCAGCCTTCAACTTCCTGAAGGGAGGTTCCAAAGAGGATGGAGAGAGGCTGTTCTCAGTAGTGACAGATGGCAGAACAAGGAGCAATGGTCTCAAGTTGTGGTGGGAAAGGTCCAGGTTGGATATTAGGAAAAACTATTTCACTAGGAGGGTAGTGAAGCACTGGAATGGGTTACCTAGGGAAGTAGTGGAGTCTCCATCCCTAGAGGTGTTTAAGTCTCGGCTTGACCTGGCTGGGTTGATTTAGTTGGGATTGGTCCTGCCTAGAGCAGGGGGCTGGACTTGATGACCACCTGAGGTCTCTTCCAGCTCTATGGTTCTATGATTCTATGATATGGCTGATTTGACAGTTCTGTGCCGGATACTGTTCTCTATGAACTAATGCTCATGTGTAATACTGCCAAAGAGACCTACTGATCAGAAAGGGGAAAGGTTTTTTCCTCCCATGAAAATTTGGATTTTTTTTTCAACAACAAAAAAATCCCTACGATTTTTATTCTGAAATGTTGTGTCAGTACCTTGTGGGAGTTGTTTACACACATCAAAATCATATTCTCTCTAGGCAAATTTCCATAGTAGGATCACTTCTCCCATGATGCATCTCTTTCTCCTCTTTAGGTGAGGGGAAGTCCTGGGTCATGGTGGTTGCACAACCATAGTGCACTATGGGAGATAAAAGCTGACTGGGGAGAAAACCTGGTCCATGGTTAGAAAGAGGGACCCAAAAGCCTTCCTCCTACAGCTTCCATGGAGCACCAGGGTGGCACTGCAAAGCAGAAGTGTATTGATTTTTGAATCGTGAGGTTTTTTGACAGTTATTCGGTTGCGGGGTTTAGCGTGCAGGTGCTGGTAGAGTTGGTGGCCTGCGCTTTCAGGAGTCAGACCAAAACAATCTCATGGGACCTTCTGGCCTTAAGATCTATGGTACTTGGTGGAAAATTGACTTTAGTCTGAAAGCTGAATTTTCTGTCAAATCTGCTTTGACAGAAAATCTTCAACTAACCTTACTACTAATACTATATCTAATGAATGGAGCTGGGCAAAACCCAGGAAAATGATGTTTCTAAATTGTTTCTATTTTGTAGGATTTGACTTTGAAACAGACCAGTTCATATTTTTTCACTACACTTTCTCTAATATGGGTTACCTTTGGTCTGACCCAGTATGGCCGTTCTTAAGTTCACACTTCTGACAAAAAAGGGATTTCTGACTCCAAATCAGGGTTTAGTAAATCCAAAATTGTTAACCGTATTTGGCAAGTGATCTTGATGAAAGTTGCAATTTAAATGTTAGTATAAAATACGTTGCAGACCGTTTCACCAAAATGAATATTTTAATGTTGATCATTTGTCATGATTTTTTTGAAGGACACTTTTCCATGGAAAATTTTTTTGTGTAGAAAATTTCAACCAGCTCTTCTAAAGGATATTCTCAATTTATCTGAAGTAGTCAAAGCTTGTATTTTTATGGCGTTGAAGGTCCTAAGCCACTAATACTGCATTCATGTGAAAATCCAATTGACCATTGATGATGGCCAAGACCAGGTAGTCTGGTACCCAAAGGCTGCGGGGGAATTACTGCGCACACAGGGTCGCTCAAAAATCATCCTTTAAAGACCAGAACATGGACAAGAGAAAGAAGAACAAATGTAATAGCTAAATGGTTCACCCCAACTTGAGGTGGACTTCTCAGAGCTAGAATGCTGTTTTTAATAGCTCCCACTTAACTGAGGCAAGGAAGGGTGCAATTTGAGATTGAACTAGTACATGGATTTCATTCAATTATTTGTAACAGGGCCTTGCAGGCAGGTGGGAACAAGTGCCTCTTATTCCATCCTTTTGCAAACCCCAATGCTGCTGAAGCTACAGTGTTTTTCTGGCAGAGGTATGCTGGCTAGGAGTGTGGAAAAAATTGCCCCCCCCAACTGGTACAGCTATGCCTAGACAAACTGTACCAACAGAAGAGTGCTTCTATTGGTGTAGCTCATGTAATTTGGCAATAGCTCTGGAAGCAGAACTCATTTTGCTCTCTGTACTATGTCTCCACCAGGGACTTTTCCAGAATAGCTAGACCAGCCCTTGCTTGTCCTGCTACTTTTCTCTTTGCTAGGTCAGTGCATTTTATGCAGAGGACTCCTAATGCATACAGGTGCCCTCCTGCTGTCTGACAATGAGAAGTTCCTTATTCATTACTGTGCAGTGGGGTTTGTAGTGTAACGTGGCAGGGATGCAGGCTGTAAGCTCAATAGAGTATGATTACTTCAGTATTTGAATAGCTTATACACTGATAGCCCGCAAAGGGAATAACTATTCAGGTGCGCTGTAAGCGTAAATATGCCTTGCAAGAAACAATGGTATTGATCATGCCAGAAGTGATTTGCAATGAAGCAATAGTATTGATCGTGCCAGGAGTGTGTGTTGCCCTGGTCATTAGAAAAATATTACAAAAGAATTACAAACATATCCAAAATCCCTCCAGCTAGACCATAGGGATGTGCTAAATAAACATTAAGGAGTGAACTATAAAATGTAATGGATAAATCTCTCCTATTGGCTAGAAATTGGCTTATGCTGGCCTGGTAATTAAACATTAGCTTTGAGCTTTGTGGAATTTAGGGATTCAGGGATTTTAAGGCCAGATGGGAGCATTAGATCACGAATATACAAATAATAGCCTTTCACCCATTCCTACTGTATTGAGCTCAATCGCTTGTAACATGTAATTCCCACTTCCAGTATGAACTTTGGATCAGGCCCTTTGTTGTTAATAGTTCACTGTCATTATTGTCTCCTGTTATTCTGAGCATAGTGCAAGATAAACTCACTATAGGATTTAAAGAACTTCACCAAGCCCAATTCTGATACAGCTATAGTAGCATCTAACGGCACACTCAGTTTTGCTGAAATCCAGAGGACTAGAGGAGTAAAATTCAACTCATGGTAAACATGGGCACAAAAATGCATCCCGATATATGCTATGGATTGGTCATGTCAATAAACTGTTACATAGTTTGTAAACCATGATAATATGGATGTACTGGAGTGTTTCTAGTGAAAATAACAAACAAAACAAGAGATGATGCAGTGAAGAGCCATGAAATTTCTGGTGTGCTCAAATGCACGGTATTTACTGTAATACCTCCTTGAGCTATTCACTGCACTAAGAATCCGAAAGCAGCTAGCAAAAAGAACCAGAAGGAAGCTAGTGTCTGATGACAAGGACACAACCTTTGACACTTAGCAAACAAAGTCATTCCATCTGCCTTAAAAAAAAAAAACACACACACAACAAAAAAGTAAATTGTTTTCAATGAAAGCCATGTCCCCCGCATCACACATTGTTTAACTAGAAACATACATTTTCTCCTTTTTTTGGTTTGTTTCTCAGTACACATAGTGTATATTTTCAGGAGTATTAATATTTGAATGATCATCTGTAAATATTCTAAAGCACATGACTTGTATCCAGAATATGACAGATACCTGCTGGCTCTGTTTCAGATGAGGATCATGAATGATTCACTAGGTTGGTAGAAGTGGAGTAAGTAATTCTTTCATCTTGATCATTTTCTCCCTGAAGCCAAAAATCTTGTGTGCAGCAGCAGCTTTGGAAAATAGTGGGGTGGCCAACAAGGGTAGGGAAGGCTTAGAGGAGACCTGCTAAAACTGATTTAATCTGGGGCCTTAAGAGAGGCAGCCTGTCTTTCTCTGACTTTTTTTTTCTTTTTCCCTGAGTACGCAGAGAATTGTTTAGCTAGAGATCTAGCTGCTCTGGAATGCTAATATCTGAACTTGGATAAGGCTGCCAAAAGATGTTTTAATTAGGAAGGGGATGCAGAGACTGGCAGGAAGACATTTGCTAGTGTAATTCGAAGTCACCAGGAGGAAACCTGAAGGGCAGTAGCATGAGGAATAAATACTGTGTGTTTCTCTGGGAAGATGTAGCCAAGTTCACAGGCACAAATGTAAAATGCACAGAGAAAATGCTCTCTTCTGACTGGGCAAGAAATTCCTCAGGCTTAAAATGTGGGCTGCTCTGCATGAAAATAAAACTTCAGCTCCTATGACAACGGTGTTATGAAAAATGGATCGAAACATCGATTTTTCTCTCATCGAGTAAACTTGAGGAATGGCCTGAGCCAAACCACAAGTCCCATCCTAGATTCCCGACCCGCATGAATATCTGCCGCGCAGGAGTGGGATTTTTTATGTGCTTTCTGGAGCAACAACAAACAACCCCTTGTGAAGTGTGTAAGCTGGCTGCACAGCTGACGGGACAGCCTTCTAAATGCACCTTTTGTGCTCAGAAGTTTATGGGCGTGTTGCTATTTTGAGCATTCTTGTCCTTGGATTTCTGTCTTCTACCAGTGTAGAAAAAGAGCAGCTTCCTGCTCTTCTCGAATCTTTTCGTACAAGGATATGTAATCTATTAAACAACATCATTTCATTAGGCATATTTAGGGTATTAGCCACTGAACAATCCACTCTGCACATGAGGGGTTTATAGTTACACTGTGTAATTTCAGTACCATGTATCATGCCAGATTCATGACTCCCAGTAAGGTAGATTTGTGACACTCTTTTACCCCCATCAGCCTTACAACTGGCAGAACCAGCCAGCTGAGGAATCATCAGGTGGCCTTAAAAAGGAGTAGCCACTTCCATGCTTACCCACAGCACAAATGTTATAACCGGAATGTCCTGGTCCCTATAAGTCCATCCGAGTCCTCTGTCAAGCTCTCTACTCATGAAACATTTAAAGACAGCTCTATTTCCTCCCTCTTCCCCTCTCCCGATTATCAGTTAGGTTTCTCAGGTTTTTTCCCCCTACACAGTCATCTCATCCGTGTGACCTCCTCTTGCAACTTCATATCCTCAGGACAAGGCTTCCTCACTGCTAGGCTTACTCTGCGCCAGAATTAGTAGTCTCGAGCAAACACAGGCACTGTTTTGCTTGGGTTGTTGTCTGTGGTGGGTTGCCCAATAAGATGATAAACTGCTTGTATTAAACAAGTGAAGGAGGCTTTTGAGAGACTAACTAAATCCTCTCCCCGCTGAGCGAATCAGCAAAACAAGAACAGGGCAGCTCTTAAGCACTCCAAATCTTAAAAGTCACAACATGCTAAAAATGTCAATGGAAAGAATCCCATGGAGTTGAGTGGACTTTGGATTGGAATTTGAGGGAAAATGTGGACTTTCAAAACCTGGCTTCATTTTCCCCCCCCCCAAGTGGCTCCTAGAGAAGGCCAAACCTCACTCCTTTTGTCTTTCCCTCTGAAGATGTATCTAAACGAAACTTCATATCAATCAGGGATGATCTAGACGGTGCTTGGTCCTGCTGTGAGGCCAGGGGATTGGACTTGATGACCTCTCAAAGTCCTTTCCAATCCTCTGAATCAATGCCTCAACTGAGAGTGGGTAAACCCGCGTGAAGAGGATGTCACATGAGCTTCAGGGCAAGTTGTACAAACTCTGCACAGACCCTGGGTAAATAGTTGGCTGACTAGCCTGTATGGAAACCTGGGTTACTCTGGTGTTACCCATACAAGCTGGATTCAAGCTAGCCTCCGGTAGGCTAGCTCCTGCACTTCTGAATTCTGACTGATAACGGAACAAGTAGCAATTTTTCCC
The DNA here is from genome assembly GCA_032595735.1 of Pelochelys cantorii. Lineage (NCBI taxonomy): Eukaryota > Metazoa > Chordata > Testudines > Trionychidae > Pelochelys > Pelochelys cantorii. Next base: position 68,939,789 of record CM064332.1, read on the forward strand.
TTTCCTGTTGCCAGCATTCCGGTGTTGTTGTGATTTGCATTCCTGTAGCACTTAGTTTCAAAGGCCTTCTTCTGTCATCCCCTCACAAAGTTCAGTGAGAATAATTTTTATGATAAATATTTTGCTTTTAAAGACCCAAACATTTTTATTGAAGATGTGCTGTTTCTCATTTTTCATTGAAAAATTGGAAAAATCTGGATGATTTTTCTGGCCAAACTTTGCAAATCAAATGACTTGATATGATAAAGTTTGTCAGCTCTGATCTTTGCTAAAATATTTAGCCCTGTGCACTATAAATATGTACAAGATACATAGTTATTCAGAGAAACAGTTTTTCAGAACTATGGTTCATATTCTATGAAAGGATAAAGTACTTGTTTAAGTATTCTGAAAGCGCTGACCTTTTAAAAAAAAGTCTTCTCATGTCCATTTTATTTGTCTACTGTCACAGAGCTTGTCTAGTTTGGAAGGGGGAGGCTGACAACTTAGTGGAGTAAAACCGGTATGCTTAATGAATCTACTTTCAGGGAAACTTGACGCAATTAACTGGGTAAACAGGAAACCTTTCTGCTTCAGAATTTGCCCCTCTTGCTAGCTGTGCACTGAATGCAAATCCAATTCAAAGTTGATTTCACTTTTCTAAAGTTAGCTGTGAGTTTGCTTTTTTTCACAGTGACATTTAGGTAATCATCATGATTTACATTGTGTTTAATGCAAGGGATGTAAAATGACAGTGAAAGCACAGAGTTGTAATTAAAACATCATGAATCATAGAACCATAGAGCTGGAAGAGACCTCAGAAGGTCATCAAGTCCAGCCCCCTGCTCTTGGCAGGACCAATCCCAACTAAATCAACCCAGCCAGGGCTTGGTCAAGCCGAGACTTAAACACCTCTAGGGATGGAGACTCCACTACTTCCCTAGGTAACCCATTCCAGTGCTTCACTACCCTCCTAGTGAAATAGTTTTTCCTAATATCCAGCCTGGACCTCTCCCACCTCAACTTGAGACCATTGCTCCTTGTTTTGCCATCTGTCACTACTGAGAACAGCCTCTCTCCATCCTCTTTGGAACCTCCCTTCAGGAAGTTGAAGGCTGCTATCAAATGCCCCCTCACTCTTCGCTTCTGCAGACTAAACAGACCCAACTCCCTCAGCCTCTCCTCATAAGTCATATGCTCCAGCCCCCTAATCATTTTGGTTGCCCTCCGCTGGACCCTCTCCAATGCGTCCACATCCTTTTTGTAGTGGGGGGCCCAGAACTGGACACAATACTCCAGATGTGGCCTCACCAGAGCCGAATAAAGGGGAATAATGACATCTCTGGATCTGCTGACAATGCTCCTCTTAATGCAACCTAATATGCCATTAGCCATCTTGGCTACAAGGGCACGCTGTTGACTCATATCCAGCTTCTCATCCACTGTAACCCCCAGGTCCTTTTCTGCAGAACTACTACTTAGCTGGTTGGTCCCCAGCCTGTAGCAATGCTTGGGATTCTTCTGTCCAAGTGCAGGACTCTGCACTTGTCCTTGTTGAACCTCATCAGATTTCTTGTGGCCCAATCCTCCAATTTGTCTAAGTCACTCTGGACCCTATCACTGCCCTCCAGCATATCTACCTCTCCCCCTAGCTTAGTGTCATCCGCAAACTTGCTGAGGGTGCAATCCATCCCCTCATCCAGGTCATTAACAAAGATATTGAACAAAACCGGTCCGAGAACCGAACCTTGGGGCACTCCGCTAGAAACCGACCGCCATCCTGACATCAAGCCGTTGATCACTATCCACTGGGCCCGGCCTTCTAGCCATCTTTCTATCCATCTTACAGTCCATTAATCCAATCCACATTCCCTTAACTTGCTGGCAAGACTATTGTGGGAGACCGTATCAAAAGCCTTGCTAAAGTCAAGGTAGATCACATCCACTGACTTTCCCATGTCCACAGAGCCAGTTACCTCATCATAGAAGCTAATCAAATTGGTCAGGCACGACTTGCCCTTTGTGAATCCATGCTGACTATTCCTAATCACTTTCCTCTCTTCCAAGAGCCTCAAAATGGGTTCCTTAAGGATCCCTTCCATGATTTTTCCAGGAACCGAGGTAAGACTGACTGGCCTATAGTTCCCTGGATCATCCTTCTTCCCTTTTTTTTAAGATGGGCACTATATTTGCCTTTTTCCAATCATCCGGGATCTCTCCCGATCTTCACGACTTTTCAAAGATAATGGCCAAAGGCTCCTCAATGACATTTGCCAACTCCCTCAGTACCCTCAGATGCATTAAGTCCGGACCCATGGATTTGTGTACGTTTAGCTTTTCTAAATAGTTCCTAACCTGTTCTTTACCCACCACGGGCTGTCCATCTTCATCCCATCTTGCGTCACTTGGCTCCTGGACTTCTGCGCTGACCTTGTCCGTGAATACAGAGGCAAAGAAAGCATTGAGTACTTCAGCTTTCCCCACATCATCTGTCACTAGGTTACCTCCTTCATCCAGTAGGGGCCGCACACCCTCTCTGATTACCTTCTTCTTGTTAACATGCCTGTAGAAACCTTTCTTCTTATCCTTCACATCCTTAGCCAGTCGCAATTCCATTTGCGCTTTCGCCTTCCTGATAACCCCCCGGCATTCTCGAGCTATACATTTAAACCCTTCCCTGGTCATTTGTCCAAGTTTCCACTTTTTGTAAGCTTCCTTTTTGTGCTTGAGTTCACCAAGGATTTCCCCCGTAAGCCAATCCAGTCTGCTACCATGTTTGCCTCTCTTGCTTCGCATCGGGATGGTTTCTTTCTGTGCCTTCAATAAGGCTTCTTTAAAATACTGCCAGCTGTCCTGGACTCCTTTCCCCTTCATGTTAGCATCCTAGGGGATTCTGCCCATCAGATCTCTGAGGGAGTCAAAATCTGCTTTTTTGAAGTCCAAGGTGTGTATTTTACTACTCTCTTTTCTTCCTTTGGTCATGATCCTGAAATCTACCATCTCATGATCACTGCTTCCCAGGTTGTCACCCACCTCTACTTCCCCTATTAGTTCCTCCCTGTTTGTGAGCAGAAGGTCAAGCTGCGCACGGCCCCTGGTCAGATCCTTCAGCACTTGTACCAAGAAGTTATCCCCAGCATTCTCCAAAAACTTCCTGGATTGCCTGTGTACTGCCGTATTGGTTTCCCAACAGATGTCAGGGTGATTAAAGTCCCCCACGAGAATCAGGGCCTGCGATCTGGAAGCTTCTTTCAGTTGTCCGAAGAACGCCTCATCCACCTGATTCGGTGGCCTGGAGCAGACAGCAACCACAACATCACTGCTGTTGTTTGCTCCTTTAAACTTAACCCATAGACTCTCAGCAGGTTTTTCTCCCTCTTTATACTGGAGTTCAGAGCAACCATAGTGCTCTCTTACGTATAGTGCAACTCCTCCTCCTTTTCTCCCATGCCTGTTCTTCCTGAACAGTCTATACCCTTCCATGACAGCGCTCGAGTCATGCGAGTCATCCCACCAAGTCTCTGTTATCCCAATTAAATCATATTTCTTGGACTGGGCCAGGGCCTCCAGTTCTTCCTGTTTGTTGCCCAGGCTTCTCGCATTAGTGTACAAACACCTCAGGTAACCAGTTGATCGCCCTATCTTCTCCATTCGAAACAGGGATCCTCCTTTCTTGCTCGTTCCTCTCTGCATTTCTTCCCGGTATCCGACTTTCCCACTCCCCTCAGGGTTTTGGTCACCGTCCCCCGACAAACCTAGCTTAAAGCCCTCCTCACTAGGTTTGCAAGCCTGCCCGCGAAGATGCTCCTTCCTCTCTTGGTTAGGTGGATCCCATCTCTTCCTAACAATCCTTGTGCCTGGAACAGAGTCCCATGGTCGAAGAAACCAAAGCCCTCTCTGCGACACCACCTGCGCAACCATGCATTTATGTCCTCAATTCGATGATCCCTGCCCAGTCCTTTCCCTTCAACAGGGAGGATGGACGAGAACACCACTTGCGCTCCGAATTCTTGGATCTTTCTTCCCAGTGCTACATAATCCTCAGTAACCCGCTCAAGGTCATTCTTGGCTGTATCGTTAGTTCCCATGTGGAGAAGCAGGAAGGGGTAGCGATCCAAAGGTTTGATCAGTTTGCCTGATCAGTCACATCCTGAATGTGAGCTCCCGGTAAGCAGCACACCTCTCGAGATTCCAGGTCCGGACGGCAGAGGGAGTCCCCGACCACCACCACCCGTCGTTTTCTTTTGGGGGTAGTGGCTGTGGAACCCCCATCCCTAGGACTATGCATCCCATGCCTTCCAGTAGATGGTGTTCCCTTCCGGTTTCTTCCTTGTGAGGTCCCTTCCAAACCATTCACCACTTCAGAGCCTGTGGGGAGAGCCTGAAAGCGATTACTTACCTCTATAGTATTGGGGGATTCCCATGCTGGCCTTTTTCCCCTTCTAGAAGTTATATGCTGCCAGTTCTCTTCCTGGTCACGTACTGCCCTCTCTGACTCTTCCGCCTCCCGTGCTTGAAGGATTAAATGCTGCCTTCTATCGAGGAAGTCTTCATCCTCTCTGATCGAGCGTAGGGTCGACACTTGGGCCTCCAGTCCTCTAATTTTTTCTTCCAAAATGGCAACCAGCTTGCACTTTGTGCAGATGAAATCCGTTCGTTCTTCTGGGAGGAAGACAAACATGGCACACTCCGTGCAGGTAACAACAGCAGACCTATCACCGTCCATCCCTGCTGTCCTGTTTGCAAGCTGAATGAATGTTGGTCTTTCTGAAATAGATTGTTATACCAAGGTGATTCAGAGCTGCTTCCTAAACTCTAAGTCTGTGTAGTGGCTGTGAGAATTCATGATGTATTCTGACTAGTGTAAGGACTGTTGTATGTTGTCCACTGTTCATTGAAAATTAATGGAACAAATGGGTAGCAGCCATAGTATCTGGAATTATTGGTGGTTTATTCTGCTGGTTTTGAAGCACCCTGCCATCTGAGCTTGGTTCCTTGTGTGGGTTTAGCCATGTGACTCTTGTTGCCCTGGTGAATTACAAATGTCAACTTCTGTAAAAACAAGGAGTCCTGTGGCACAGTAAAGACATGGGGCTTGTCTTCACTACATGGAAGATTGCTGTGATGGATATGCTGGAGTTCGATTTAGCAAATCTAGTTAAGACTCACTAAATTGAACTCCGAGGGTGCCCCCACTGGTGTTCGGTACTCCTGATCTTGCCAAGTATAAAGGAAGCTGATGGGAGTATTTGCTCCCGTTGGCCTCCCATTGTGGGGACACAGTTGAGCTCGGCTTAAGGTAAGCCGATTCCAGCTATGTATTTGACATAGCTGGCATTGCGTACCTTAAACTAAGCTTTCGTCTAGTGTAGACCTGGCTTAACAGATTTATTTGGGCCAAGGGGACAAAAACCACTTTGTCACATGCATTGGAGTGGAAAATACAGAGGCAGGGGTACCTGTATGTACTAATATATCAGAAGAAGGGAGTTACTTATCATGTGTAGGACCATTGTTAGCAAGGACAATTCAGTCCGGGAGGACATTGCTCACTCCAGGCAGTTGATGGGCAAGTGTGACTAACACGGCTACCCCTATGAAACCTGTCTACAGAGTACATAACTAGTGGAGGTGGTACTTTAGAGGTGTACTATCTTAGCCTATCTTCAGCCAGACCCCATGGGAGAACAGCAGTTGAGAATTCTGGTGCAGTGATAGTGACCTTTTGTTCATTAGCATCCACTGCCTAGCTAGAGTCCAGAGTGGTTTCCAATTTTCACTCCTCTCTCCCAAAGGTGCCACGCTCTGTCATGAAAAACAGCAGTTCTTTAGTACTACGGGGTGACTCGTTAGAACTATTTGGGAGAGGAAGTGAAGAACACCATGTCGAATCAAAGGTACGGTGGAAAATGAACTCGGTAGGATCTCATTTTTATGTCACATCCAAAACAAGGCCACTGCAGGAAGAAAAGGCTTTCAGCCACCGTACTGGAAGTATCAGTTCTGTACTGGCTCACTGGCAAGAGTGTCACCTATAGATTCGCCCCACCAGTCTGGCCACACCTACGTTTTCACTATGACTCCGATTCTGTGTCTCTTTAGCTGATAGGAGCTTTGCCCTTTACATCCAGATCCTGGATGTTTGCTATTAAGGGTATGTCTACACTGCAGTTAAACACCGCAGCTGGCCCTGATGCATGATTGCAAGGCTCAGTCTGGGGGGGCTGTAAAATTGAAGTGTAGATGCTTGGGCTTGGGCTTTAGCTCTGGCTCTGGGACCTTCAGAGACCAGGCTCCATCCTGAGCATCCACACTGTAGTTTTATAGTCCCCCAGACTGAAACGCACAAGCCTGAGTTAGCTAACACTGGCCATCCACGTGTGTTTCATTGCCGTGTAGACATGTCCTCCATGACTTACAATGCTTGACCTTTCTTGTCTAATAGGATCTGATGAGGTCCCAGCTTAAGGGGGCATAGCTGCAACATACGTACTATAAATATATATACTTTTTTGTAAAAGTTGCAGGGAAAATACTTGAGATGTGTCCTATCCAGTATTTCTTAGTTACATTTGTCTTTGTGAAGTATATTATGATTAAAGATTAAAAAAAAATTCCAGATTTGGAAACACATCTGTTGCCCATTCCCTCGTGATGTACAGCTCTGCTGTATAGAGTAGCACTAATATTGTCTATAAAACTCAGTGTAATTATGATTTAAAGACTAACACTCTGGAAGGGTGCCAAAAAAAAGGCCAATTTTGCATCTTGGAAATGATCAGCTGGGAAATAGCAAACACATGAAAATAATTCCACTTCCAACTCAAATATCTTTCTTTCCGTTGGTAGACTGAGGGACGCTGAAACTTGTGGTAGGAGTGTCCCTTTGACCCAAGGAGCTCTTGATGCCAACTGGAAGAGGATACTGGGTTGCTTAGAGACAGAGATACCTTCAGTTCCAAAGGGGGGTCATGTAGCATGTCTAATGAAGCCTGCGTCACACACAATCATTACAAGTTAAATGTATGGAAAATGTGAGGAGTTATGGGTATATGCTAAAAATAGGTTGTCTAGGCCTTTTAGATAAAGGCAGCAAGTCTTGAGATGGGAGGTAGATGACCGATATCTCCAGGGTAGACCATTGTTCATAGATTGTCTCAGGATAGAAGTGTATTAACATACTGAGTCAAATGTTAGACATCAGAAGGAAATTAACAGGAAGAGGTAAGCAGCAGGGAGACAGCCCTATTTTCAGGTGAACACCACAAATCTGGTATATGTGGGGGTCCAGAGAGATGCTCGGGCATCCTTCCTTCTGTGCAGTGAAGTTGCCATCGGGCTTGGTCTTGTGAGGGGGGGATCTCTGCCAACCTTGCTGAAAATGTTGGGAAAAGGATTTGGAGTAAGTTATCCCTTAGGAGACAATAAATGTCTTGGGAGTGAAGGCTCCAGAAACTCATTACGATTTTGTTGTGTGTGTCTCTGCTCTTTGATGATAAACTTTCTTGTTTTTCACTATAAATAGACCTAGGAGGAGCAACGGCACTGAGTTGAATGTTGTAAGCTGGTAGCTGCTATTCTTTTGGGAGCAGTGACTCTGAGGCTGGTCCATACTACATTGGAAGATCGAAATAACATATGAGACTCCAGCTACATAAATTATATAGCTGGAGTCAATATATCTTATGTCGTGTTTCTGCACCATCCATGCAATGGGAGGCCGATGGGAGCAAATGCTCCTGTCAGCTTTCCTTACTCCTCATGAGGAGCAGTACTACTGATGGGGGCACTCTCTGAATTCGATTTAGTGGGTCTTTAGTAGATCCACTCAATCAAACCAGGAAGATCGACCATAGCAGCATCGATCTTACATGTAGTTTAGACATATTTCTGTGAGTATCCAGCGGAACAGAGGCTGGGCACTCCAGGGGGGATGTTCGGAAAACTTGGACGGGGGTTGGTTACTTGTACAGAGACAGCAAGGTGGTGGTTTCAAGGAGTTAACTCACAGCTGGTACAATAAGGGCAGGTTGTATCCAAGTGCCTCACAACTCTGGGTTCTCTGGGGATGTGCCACATTTTCACAGGCTGAAAAATAGCTCACAAATCCCACGGTATTGCTTGTACAATTTTATCGTGGTTCATACATTAATTTTCCAACCCCATGCTAAATTCCAAGGCTATTTGACATTGACATCCTGGAATAGTGGTGTACAGAAGCAGACTACTGGCTGTGTGAAGTAGCTCCTTTAATTTGACACACGCGCTATTAATGTCATTGCATGAACTCTTGTTTTCACATGATAGGTCAATACAAAAAGAGAGATGGAGTGTTTTTATACTATGTCTTTCATAATTATAAATACTTCCATAAAGTCTCCATTACCCGTAATACAGAGCTAGAATGCAGATTTAAAGGTGACTCGCAAAGGAGCGTGACAAATATCGGACTGTGTCCTTTTTGGTTCTTTATGATGCATGAAAAAGTTCAGCAAAGGGTTGCTGATTTTTCATTTCCTCACTTTATATTTCAGGCTTGGTCTTTGTGGGATTTTCTAGAGAATTTGAGTGGTTTCAGGGTTCATTACTATGCAGTTGCAAGAAATGAAGGTGTTAATTCGTGAACAGACTTCCGTTATTCCATATTATGTGCATTAAAAGAGGCCTGGAGGTTCAACCATAGTTAGAGCTCCATTTTGCCAGCTGCTGTACAAACACATAGGCTATGTCTATACTGTGCAGTTTTGCGCAAGAAATATGCAAATAAGGCGAAGTGTGGAATATGGGTGCACCTCATTTGCATAATTAATGAGCAGCCGCTTTTTGCTCAAGAGACTTTTGTGCAAAAACGAGCCATCTACACGGCTCCATTTTGCACAAAAAACCCCTCTTGCGCAAGAGCCGTTGTTCCTGGAAGAAAGAGGAAGAATGGCTCTTGCACAAGAGGGGTTTTTTGCGCAAAAGCCACTTGTATAAAAAAACGGAGCCTCGTTAATTATTCAAGTGAGGCGTGGTGATATTCCACGCTTGGCCTCATTTACATATTTTTTTGCACAGGGTGGGGCAGTCTAGACATAGCCATAGAGAGAGAGAGACCCACTTCAGATTTTAAGCTCTTCAGAAGCAGCAAAACAGAGTTTTAGCACTGAAAGCAGAAGTCTCACTTGCCTAACCGATACCAGTGATGATAGGCATTGTGGGAAGAAGGTAGTCAGAATATTAATTAATCATTGACATTGAACTATTTTGTTGTTTGTGTTTAGCTTCCCTATTTGACTGTCCTTATGAATGATAAAGAAATAAAAAAAGGGGGTTGGTCCATTTCTCAAACTCCTCTCCCCCTCCCCCTGCACAGACTTTTACAGAACACCTTGAAATTCCTATCTGAAAGCCAGCAACTATAGCAGAAGAATCTCTTGGACATGGAGTGAAACTGTGGCCACATGGAAGTCAATGGGAACTTTGCCACTGACTTCTATGAAGCCAGGATGCCACTGAAGTGCCTAATGAGGTATGTCTACACTGGAGCTGGGAGGCATGCTTCCAATCAAGAGCAAGCAGACTCTGACTAGCTCAGCTTGAGAGGGTGCATTAGAAATAGCAGTGTGGATGTTGCAGAACTAGATGCGGCTTGGAATCTTTTTTTTTTATTCCCCCCCCCCCCCAAGTTTGTTGAAAAGAAGAGAACCTGGCTCCGTAAAATGAAATGTCCCAACCTCTGCAAAGCTACTATGTGTGAATGCTATGTTAAAACAGCACCATTAGGCACTCTGATGAGGACATGGGCAAGTTAAGGTTGAATGTGCATCTTCAACTCTCCCCCTTAGCTATGTGCATCATGAACAAACTTTAATTTTATTATCAAGAAGTGCAAGTGTAATTTTCTTCTGCAAAATTGCTTGCACTGTGTAACCAAAGTAACCTGTGATCCAAATGTTATAGACTATTTCTCCGATTCCCCCCCACACTTATCCATATGCTTAATTTTATTACCATTGATTGCAGGTAGCGTAGTTCTGTTGCAATATCCACTCCTCTCTTCTCCCCCTCCGCACACCAATGACATTCCTATTCCAGAGGCTGAACCTCTTTTGCACTGCAGGAGAGGCCTGACCTGTTGCAACACCACAGTCCTCTGGCACTGACAGTCCCCCCACCCCCTGACTCTGCCACATCTGACTGGGTGTGGGTGTCTGATTTCAAAATGGAGGCTTGGTCCTGCTACCCAGGGGCTCCCCGCATGTGAGTGACGCTCCTTTCAGGCCCTGCTGGGGAACCTGCGACCCCTATTGCAAATGCCAGGCAGCGCCTCAGGCTTCCTATTGACTGTCCTGCTTTCACCTACCTCTGCTGTTGGTTTATGAGGAAGGGGCAGACCTCAAAGCAGTATGCTGGGTCCACTGGTCACCACGGCTGCATCCTCATCACCAAAGGAGGCACTTATTCCCCTCTTGCGCTCTGACGGGTGAGCATCACCAGAATGAGGGCGTGCACCCCTATGCTATTATCCAGCTCATGAAGGGTTTGTTCAACAGCTTTCCATTACCACCTCCCTGGGGGGCCTTAATATCATTCCCTCTGCCCTTGTGACGCTGCTCTTCAAACCCCTGGCCGTGTGCTCCCTCTCTCACCCCTGAATGAAAGTGACTTTCTTGGTGGCCATTACTTCAGCCAGATGGGTCAGTGAACTCATGGCCATGCTGGCAGAGCCTCTCCCCTGATGTTCCAAAGGGACAACATGTCCTTGTGCCTCGGCTCCAGCTTCCCCCCCACCAAAGTTGGTGTTGGAATTCCGCCAGAATCAGAGCACCCACCTGCCAGTCTTCCACCCCAAACCGCCTGCTTCCCCCACTGAGATGGAAGTCAAGTCTATTGCATACTGGCCTTCTACCTACGCAGGGCTTTGGCCCTTTTACACATCCCCAGAACTATTTGTGGCCACGGCTGAATGCCCCAAGGATTAAGGCCTTTTGCCCCAATGCATCTCCAAATGGATATCTGGCTTTGCTAGCAGGCATGTCCAGACAAGATCTCTCCTGTGTGGCAACCTGGTGCTCCATGAACATGTTGGTGATTACACTACCCTATTGTACGCACGGCAGTCACACAGGCCACCGCAGGTCAAGCTGAACTTCACTTTCACTGGCATCCTTGCACCCACTGCCACGCCGATCACTGCTTGTGAGTCCCCCCCCCCCCCCCATGTGTGGAATACACAGAGAACCCCATCGCCCGAAGAAGAGAAGGACACGTGTCAGCAACTGAAAGTTTGTTGAGGTGTGTGGTCACTACCTGCCCTACATTCCCTCTGCTTTGGATTGGGTTCTATGAAGACCAATGGGACACTGGAGAGTTGTCCATCCTCGCTGCCTATTATAGCTTCCGTTGGGAACAGGAGAAGATGCGCTATGAGCATGCGAGTCAATGGACAATGGGGAGAACACTTCTACGTTCAGGCAGATGGCGTGCATGCGCACCCATGTGTTGAATACAGCTAGGCATCACACAGAACCTCCCATTATAGTCAAGTAACCTCCCCTGATTATTAAAATATTTATTAAATAATGTTACCCTCTGATACTCTCCCTTTAAATATGTATTTTTCAGTATATTGACTATCCTCCTCCTTGAACCTTTAGAAACACACAGACACACATACAATACCACATCTGATGGGTTTTAATGAATTTAGCTTCAGGAGCAAAATTGTATTTATGAAACTGCAGCCTCTGTTCCACCTTCCTGTTACATTTATCATTTTTGCAATTGGAACGGATAAACTACATTGCCTGGCTAAGGGATGTCTAGTTAACTTATCCCTGTGCATGTGGCCTTACATTTGAATAGTAAATCTGGTTACTTTTGGAGACGCTGTGGGGCAATAGTGGAATTACAATTCATAGAATCATAGAACCATAGAGCTGGAAGAGACCTCAGAAGGTCATCAAGTCCAGCCCCCTGCTCTAGGCAGGACCAATCCCAACTAAATCAACCCAGCCAGGTCAAGCCGAGACTTAAACACCTCTAGGGATGGAGACTCCACTACTTCCCTAGGTAACCCATTCCAGTGCTTCACTACCTTCCTAGTGAAATAGTTTTTCCTAATATCCAACCTGGACCTCTCCCACCACAGCTTGAGACCATTGCTCCTTGTTCTGCCATCTGTCACTACTGAGAACAGCCTCTCTCCATCCTCTTTGGAACCTCCCTTCAGGAAGTTGAAGGCTGCTATCAAATCCCCCCGCACTCTTTGCTTCTGCAGACTAAACAGACCCAACTCCCTTAGCCTCTTCTTTCCAAACATTTGAGTTCTAATTGTGATCTGTTTGCAAATGAATGGCCCAAAAGAGGTTTGTAGTTCCTAGGACCGAGTCTCCTCTGAGTTACGCCACTGAAAGTCAAGAGTGATTTAATCAGAGACAACTGTTAGTCTGTAAAGTGCTACCAGACCATTTGTGGGTTTTTTTGTAATTTATCCTGTACAGACTAACTTGGCTACCCCCTGAAGCTTCTGTACAAAAACATTATGAGATCAGAATCATGCCCTTTGGATCATGTTCCAAAAGCTAGGACCCTCTCCCCTTACTAGAACTCCTTTTCCCTATCCCAGCAGCAGACCCATAAATGTAATAACAAGGAGAGCTTAGTATTTATACGTGCTATGGTAAAATATAGCACACAAAAAATGTAAACGTCAGGAAACGTACATTCATTGCGGTAAGAATGGGTGCTCTGGGGCTGCACTACTGTGAGTAACAATTTGGGGCAAATTGTTTGGAGACAGAGCTGCCACAGCTCAAGACTGGGGATCCTTCATTTCCAAGGTACCCCAAGCCAGCCCAAAAGAGAACTTCTTCTGTTTCACCTCTCGGGCTGGCAAGAAATGCTACACGCAATTTCCTCAGACACTTCAATTCCCCTGCAATAGCACTCTTCAGAGGGATGAGTGATTATGAAAACCAGTCTCGGCAGATAAAAGGTTCTTCTGATCCCAAAGGATCAGCCACACGCTCAGGCCAATTTATAACTCAGATCTTATCCCAAAGTCACCCTGTTGCCAATCCTTTCATATCTAAAAGTTTATTCAAGGAAGGAAGGAAATACATACAGCAATTGCCAAGTACTTGCTTCAGGCTTGCCACAGTGATGGACTAAACTGCTGGCTTAAGTCAAGTCTCAGGAGTCTATCCTCCGCTTGGATGAACCACTGAGTCCTTTAAGAGCTTTAGTTTGTAGCAAAGTTCCTTCAGAAGTAGGAAGCGGGATTGAAGACAAAATGGAGGGGTTTCCAGGGCCTCTTATATCCTCTGCCATGTGGAAGGAAACCCATTGTGCTTAGTGCGGAAATTTTAAATTACAGCCAGCAGATAGAGTTTGAAGTCACATGGGCACATCACATGTCCATGCATGACTCCCTTCTTTACAGGTAGAAGCCTTTGACCCCATACAAGTCTGAATGTACAAAAGAAGGCTTATCAGAAGTGGATTGTCCCTTTCAAGGCCCATTTTATTCAACTTGAACAACCCTTTCACATAATACACAGGCCAAATGTTTCACGGGTGCTACTCAAAATCAAGCACGCTGAAATAAATTACAAGCACATGGCCAAAGCTCACACCTTCAAACACAAAAGTGGTAAATGCATACACATTGCATCATCGTAACCAGCAAATCATAAGCATTTCATAGATCACCTCACTTGGTCTACAAGATTTGCCGTACAAGATTTGTTGCAAATGTGTAACAGTGTTTGCAACACTGATCTAAATGGTCATATTTGAATCAGGTAATGTCCAATCGCCAAAGTGATTTTATCTCTGCTGCTTTGACAGACCCAGAGGTTCACACATCACCCATTTTATCCATCAAAATATACCGTGCGCTGCTGTGCTGCCAGGAAAGTCTCAAAGTTTGTTATGATCTGGGAACCACCTGGATGTTGCTTTTGGTACATGGAAGTTCAGGTGTCGAATACCCCACAGCAGCTAACCCTGCTGTTGTCAAGGGGAAAGGCTCACCGTATGCTTAAGACACTTGGTCAAAGGAGGCCTGAGTTTGAGTCTGGACTCTGATGCTTACTTCCTGTCTGATATCGGGCAAGTCACTTTCTTTGTGTGTGTCAGTTTTGCATCCATGAAGTTCAGATAGGGATGTTTATCTTGGAGATGTATCGCTAGGGTCAATTAGTATCGCTAGTGTCAATATAATGAGAAAAGCCAAAAAGGAGTTTGAAGAACAGTTAGCCAAAAACTCAAAAAGTAATAGCAAAATGTTTAAGTACATCAGAAGCAGGAAGCTGGCTAAACAACCCAGAGGGGCCCTTGGATGATCAAGGAGCTAAAGGAGCACTCAAAGAGAGAAAGTCATTACAGAGAAGCTAAATGAACTCTTTGCTTCATTCTTCGTGGCTGAGGATATTGGGGAGATTCCCAAACCTGAGCCATTCTTTTTAGGTGACAAATCTGAGGAATTGTCTCAGATTGAAGTGTCATTAGAGGAGGTTTTGGAACAAATCGATAAACTTAACAGTAACAAGATGGCATTCACCCAGGAGTTCTGAAAGAACTCAAATGGGAAATTGTGGAACTATATGAACTGGGGTTTGTAACCTAGCCTTTAAATCAGCTTCTGTACCTCTAATGACTGGAGGATAGTTAATGTGACACCAGTATTTAAAAGGGTTTCTAGAGGTGATCCTGGCAGTTACAGACTGGTAAGTCTAATGTTGGTACTGGCAAATCAATTGAAACTATAGTAAAGAATAAAATTGTCAGACACCTAGATGAACATTATTTGTTGGGGAAAGTTCAACACGGTTTCTACAAAGGAAAATCATGCCTTACTAATCTAGTAGGGTTCTTTAAGGGTGTTAACAAACATGTGGACAAGAGGGATCCAGTGGATATAGTGTACTTAGATTTCCAGAAAGCCTTTGCCAAGGTCTCTCACCAAAGTCTGTTACGTAAAGTAAGTGGTCATGGGATAAGAGGGGAGATCCTTTCATGGAATGATATCTTGTTAAAAGACAGGGAATGAAGGGTAGGAATAAATGGTCAGTTTTCAGAATGGAGAGGTAACTAGTGGTGTCCCCCCAAGAGTCCTTACTGTGACCAATCCTATTCAACTTATTTAAATGATTTGGAGAAAGGGGTAAACAGTCAGGTGGCAAAATTTGCAGATGATACTAACCTGCTTAAGATAGTTAAGAACAAAGCAGACTGTGAAGAGGTTAAAAAAGTTCTCACAAAACTAAGTGATTGGGCAACGAAATGACAAATGTAAAATAACGCACATTGGAAAAAATAATCCCAACTATACATACAATGTAGTGGGAACTAATTTAGCTGTAACCACTCGAGAGAGATCTTGGAGTCCTTGAGTGGACGTTTTCAGAAAACTCTCCACAATGTACAGCAGCAGTTGAAAAAGTAAACAATGTTAGGAATCATTTAAAAAGGGATAGAGAATAAGACAGAGAATATCTTATTGTATCTATATAAAACCATGGTATGCCCACATCATGAATAACGCGTACAGATGTGCTCTCCACATCTCAAAAAAGGATATATTAGCATTGGAAAAGGTCAGAAAAGGGCAAAAAACATCATTAGGGATTTGGAACCGGTCCCATATGAAGAGAAATTAAAAGGACTTGGACTTTTCAGCTTAGAAAAGAGGAGACTAATGGGGGATATGATAGAGTTCTATAAAATCCTGACTGGTGTGGAAAAAGTGAAAAGGAAAAGATATTTACTTGTTCCCATAACATAAGAACTAGAGATCACCAAATGAAATCAATAGGTAGCAGGTTTAAAACAAACAAAAGGAAGTTTTTCTTCACACTGCTCACGGTCTTCCTGTGGAACTCCTTGCCAGAGGAGATTGTGAAGACCAGGACTTTAACAAGGTTCGAGAAAGAACAAGATAAATTTATGGAGGTTAGGTCTATCAATGGCTATTAGCCAGGATATGTATCCTTAACCTCTGTCAGAGGCTGGGAATGGGTGACGGGAGAGGGATTGCTTGATGACTCCCTCTGGGGCATCTGGCATTGGCCACTGTCAGAAGACAGGACACTGGGCTAGAATGACCATTGGTCTGACCCAGTATGGCCCTTCTTAATATGCTTGTGGGGTGCACAAATATTGCAGTGAGGGGCCATGTAAGTGCCCATACAGAGAGAGGATTTTTGGAGGGCTGGAAGTCCTCTTGCTACTGACCACAAGATGAGCAGTTGTAATTCCCACTGGAGATCTCAAGGGCATTCCACAGCAAGAGCATCTACAGGTGTCCTTCCACTATCCAGTAAACCCTCCCAACACACCTTTTGTGACTCTGACCCCGCTGGTACTCTGTTCCCTATCAGCGGCATTTCAACTCAGCCTGGACCCCCTTGCAGATTTTTTGTCACGAGCACCATGCACCAGGGCAAATGACAGCTTAAGCTAGTAGTGAATAAGACTGTAGTGTAGATAGCAGCTTTGGTACCAAAGGCTGCCCAGATGATACCAAAGATACATTGTTCCACAGGCTTCCCCTGCCACCACTGAGAAGCCAGAATTAAAACCAGCCAACCAGTTGTTAGCCGTTCTCCACTCCTCGTGGGACGCTGTGAATTCCTACCGTGGGGTGGTGCGTTCAAACAGCAGAAGAAGCACTTACACTAGCTCCTTCACATGACACACAATGGAGCTACAAACACTACGGCCTCTCCTGCTCCCAGAGAAAAGCTTTGGGACAATGTTGCCTCTAGGTAAGAATGAGCAAGACTCTCTCTTTTTGGGAGGGAGGAGAGGGTTTCCTTTCCTAATAACTTGGTAGGGATTAACTCCCATTGTTGACTTACCCCATTCGTAGAGTGACTTGGATGGCCACGTTCCTGCGCCTGCAGGGTACTCGGGACCTGGGAGCCATCCCTGTTCTTAAAGTTGAGCATGGGCTGTGCTGGGGGCAGTGTACTCAGTGCTCTTTTGCAGGATCAAACACACAGTTTTGAAGCTTAAACCTGAAATTCTTGGACACACCACGCGACAAGAAGGGCAAGATTTCAGGGGAACCATATAATTGAACAGGGTCGATAAAACAGCTACTTTTACTTCTTGTGATGACATGCATTTTACCCATTCACCATCTGAGCTCTGTATAAGTGTATAGGCTCTCCCCAGGTAAGCCTGAGTACTGCAACGTAGCGTGTGCAATCAGTCCTCCCAAGTGCAGTTGGCTCCCTGCTGTTTAAGTGGCATTGCTTTTTGGCATCCCATGCATTCCCATCGATCGACACAGCTCAGAACATCGCTGTGAAACCTTCTGCTAGCAAGCTCCTTATTGAAGAGCCCAGTAACAAGGGCTCTGATTTGTGTTTTATGGGGGGTTTTCTTCCACATCTTTGTACAACTTTAGCAGGGTGCTAATGGTTTCACCACATTCAGACAATATATGAATCTCCTGGGCAGAGCTTTAATTAGATTTTTTTAATGCCAGGGCAAGTGAACACATTTGCATTCCCAGTGGGTTTTTTGTCATTTTTCTGCATCCTGGGTAGCTGCCCCGCTTGCTCCTGGCTTGAGTTATGGCTCAGCTCAGGGGCATCTATAATACCTGTGCGCCTCCCACTACTTACCGCTATCTTGAATGGATTTATTCTCACCTCACCTTTGTGAGGTAAGAGCTGTGCTGTTACCTTGCTGCTATCCCCATTTTAGTGAGACGACATGACTTACCTCCCAGGTCGCACAAAAAGTCAACCCCCTGGGAGTCCCAAATCCTAGGGGTAGTGCTCTAACCACTGGGCCTCCTTTTCTCTTGCACTCCTTTATAAACAATATTTTTTCCCATACATGAAACTGCAAGGCAGAGCAGATATACAAGGCTGTGTCTAAGGAATTGAACGGCTAACATCATCTCTAATTACATGTATCTGCATTTCTAATGAAGAATTGAAATGACTAGAATTGGGAAAAGACCCAGCTGCATAATGTGCCAAAAAGCTTACTGGTATTTTAAGCCCTGATTCAGTAGTTTATCCCTACCCAACGAAACACTTAAACATGTGCTTAAACGCTATGCTGTGTTGGAGGCTTAATATAAATCCTTTCCGTAAACTCCTATTTGCTGTTTTTATATACAGCACTTCACCCTCCTGTGTAGCATAGATGAGTCATTTTAGCACAGATCATATTACTTTACAAGATGGTACAGCTGGCCTCTTTCAGAGCTTTATAAAAGCATTTATATCAATAACAGCCCTGAAGCTCAATAATGACAAAAATGTACTGGCGACTCTTCTCAGATGCTTGTCGTATACCTTCCCCACACCACCTCCTTTCCTCCTACATAGCTTCCAATAACCAGGAGGGCTGAGGTGGTAAAAAATTTAAAAATGAGCTGAATTGCCCCTTTCCCTTGGACAATCCTGTGGGAGGTGGATAAAGGAAAATACATCTTTGAGGCCCCCTTTGTGCAGCTTTCTCTCCACATGTTCTGTTGATTTCGCTCCTCTCTTCACCGCCTATCAACCATCCAAGTAAACATCCATGGAAGTGTTTTGGGGTGGAGTTCACCAGGGTGAGGTCAAAGATAAGGAGAGGCATTGCAGTGGTACTGGGGGTGATCACATGGAAGGAGACCTTGATTCTAGAGGATGTCCATCTCCCTCAGCTATGGGCGTTATTTCAAAATAACCCCCCTCAGGTTGAATTTATGAGAGGGAGCGTCCACACAACCCAGATCACTTATTTCGAAATCTGTATTCCTGCTTTCCTCCAGGAATAACACTAATTGTGAAATAGTTATTTTGAAATAGCGTTAGTGTGGACGCTCCAGTGCTGCTATTTCGAAATAACTCCCCAGAGTAATTCCAACTAATTACTCCCCAGTGCTTGCTGGGGCTGTAAGTCAAGGTAGCGCGTCCACACTAATGGAGCCTGCATTGGGCTAATTTTGAGGATTCCCCATAGTGGGGACATGCTATTTTGATTTTGTAGAATTGGCAGTTAAGTCAAATTTAGTTATTCTGAAATAATTTCCGAGTGTAGACATGGCTTCAGTGACAAGCGCATGTTGATTATTAGATCAGTCAAGAGATCAGCCATTGGGAAATCAAGTGAAACAGGTGTCTTAATGGTGAGGGAATGTTACAAGCATGCCTGCTCTATAGGGACGGTGCATGGCCAAAAGATGGATTCAGTAATCTGACCATTCCTTTTTTCTGTCTCTTATTTTCATGTCTCTATCATTTAGATTGCATGTAGAAAACAGTTTCTCCACCATGGTAACAGTTTCATTTGGTGGAACTGGTAATAGGTACAGAACATTTTGTATTTAGGTTATTGGTTCAAATCCCAGGCCAAATCACTAATGACTGGACATTGTTACCTTCTGGTGCCCTTGCATTAGTCTTTCAGCCAAGAGCTGATAGTTCTAATCTATTTCCACATGGACAATTGCCCAGGTTACAAACACCCCAAGTACTATTAGGGAACCTGGCTGCCTATCTGAGGAGAGAGGTGTTGGAGAAGGAATTGCTCAGCTTAAACAATTCCTCTACATTAGAACTAAGGGACATGGCCACATTTTATTGGTGCTGTACGGCTTTCACTGAGCTGGTCTGTGCTGTACCTTTTCTGTGATTCAATAATGGACTGTAGTGCATACAAAACATGCTTCATTGACAGCCCTAGACACTACCGTTCGCACAAGAAACATATATGAAAATCCTCTTTGATTTGAGGCCATTAGAGCCTTCATTGGCCAATTACTATAACGAACTGCTCAGCTGAAGCATGCAGTGAGTGCATTTTTTTTTGAATGAAAGATACAACCCTGTTGCAAAAGGCTTGCCATCTTCATAAAGATGCTATCACAGGATGTGTGTGTTTACTTTGCAAAATCCGTGAGTGCACTAATACAGAGCCTGCTTCTGAAGTCGTCATTATAGGACATGGAAAAATGAGGTACAGCTGTTCTTTCCAACTCTAAGGATAGTAAAACAGCCATGTTCTCTCCAGGACTGCTGTGTGCTAAAGCTGGCAAAGGATGACTTTTTAATGGAGACCACTACATAGCTTTTTTTTTAAGGTTTTGCGGTACAAATCTTGATAAGATGCCTTCTCTTTTTACCCATTCCATGTTTAAATGAATCTCATAATTTTGGTTTCATGTGTAAATCCATTCAAATAATAGTGCATTGACTACTAGTTTGTAATATGTCAAAAGAGAAGAACCACATTCTCTACCTAAATGAGAACAAGCAGCGTTTGGTTTAATTCCCATTCTGCTAGTTGTCCGTAGATACACGCCAGAAAAAGCAATTACCAAATTGCAGGCACGTGGTATTCATATGTTCTTTTGAACACACCGTGACTGTTCAAAAAACAACAAATGTTCTGGTAGCACTTTATAGACTAACAAAACATGTGGATGGTAGATGCACAGCCCACTTCTTCAGACGACCATGACTGTTCAGTTAATCACATTGGCTTTTTGGGAGTGCAGTGGGGATAGAAGCAAAATAGACACTTTTGGTGCATGGCAATCGCGAACAGAATTTATTGCTGTTTGATGCTTATCGGTTGCCTATTTTTTTTAAAGTGCCATTGAGAAGATTAATAAGCAAATGCTGCTTTTACTCTGAAGACCAAATAGCCCCAAGAGATGTTTCCACCCCTTTTACTGGAATGGCTGTATTCCTTAAGAGCCTAGGGCCACTGTTTTCAAGCAACTAGTGATTTTAGGTGCTTTAATTTTTCGGTGCTGAACCTGACACTTTAGACCTCATTTTCAGTAGGTGCTGAGACCAGTTCAGCTCTAACTCATCTCACATTGGATACACGATATCATTGGATCTTCGATCATCTTATCTGAGGCCCCTAGCCTCTTAGAAGCAAGAATTATGGAATCCTCTAGCCAGTGCCCATCCTACCACTTTGAGTCAGCAGGGTCCAAATTCAGGTTGTACAAGGAAATAAAGGCTCAGATTGCATGTTCTGATCCTGATTTCTTTTCACCAGTAATATCTGAGGTGGCATTCCAGCTTGCAATCCATGATGGGGGACGAGGTCTGTAAATGTTTCCTTGACTGGCTGCATGCCCAGAAATTCCACGGATCCTGGGAGAGCTGAGGTAACGGAATATTGAGGCTTCCCCTTCCCTTGTGTGATTGGTCAGTGGTGGAAGTACAGTAAACACTAACATCAATGTATTGTTGTGAGCACAATACCTCCCGGAATGCACAGGCGTTAACAGAATTCTTGCACCACAGAAGGGGTGGGACCTTTGTATCTAGTGAGTCTGAAGCCCCTGTATTAAAATCAGTGTGAGGTTTTTTTTTTATCCCACACATCAAGCAAATACAAAAATGGAGTGAGGCTGGTTTACACCAGCTGGGGATCTGGTTCTATATCTGCACACCTTCACACACAAGTGAGCAACTGAAGAGCTAGGAGGACTTGATGAGGCCAGCCTCGCCCTGTTCAACACAGTAGGGCTTTGCTGATTTACCCAGCCAAGACGCTGACCTTTAAAATGCAACTTAGTGAATTTTGCAGCAACATCTTAATTCTGAGGCAAACTTCTGCAATGGCAGAAGATCAGGGACATGGCTTAATAGTCTGCCATAAAGAGTCTAAACCTTTCAAGAGAACAGTGCTTAATTTCAACTGCTATCCTATTTAGTGCTTTAAAGGGGAGACTCTGTTTTACTGTTCAAGTTCTTTACTAGCCTGGTACTAATTCAGCACTCAGGAAAGGGAGCCCTTAATAACAATGTATTGGTTAAAGATAAGAAGCTGTCAGTCAACACTTGATGTCTTTTCAACTTGAATGTGTTGCAATAAATTGTTTATAATTTGCCATTGGATTTAATAGTCTAAAACATTTCTGGTGTTAGGAATTCAGTGAGAAGCATTTTGATAATCCTAATATAACTGGCCTCATTTTGCTCTTTCCCCAATGTGCATCTGGAGTAATACTTCAGTGAAGTCGGTAGATTTAATTTCCACAGAGTAAATCTGATGTGAGACCAGAATCAAGCCCTTATGTGCTGTGTTTTCAAACATCTGTTTTCACATGACTGCATGTGGGTGAGGTACTAGAAAATGATGATTTTAATGGGACACAGGAGAGCATGTATATTAAAAATTACAGAGTACAGTGGCATGACTGGTTTGCTTTGAAGGTGAAATGGATAAAATTACATTGCAAAAATGAAGAAGGAACGAGGGGGGGAAAATCACCCAGTGAAGAAGTCCACACAAATCTCTGTCTACTTAAGCTGGGATTTTTCCAAAGCACTGGGACACAGGATGGGATTTCCAAAGAGCTTACGTGATTCAGGAGCAAAGTCCATGTGTGTCTCACTGAAGTCACATAAGTACTCTTGAAAATTCTACCTGCAAGCAAAATATTCAGAATTAAAATGGTCTTTGCTGTATTGAGGCTCCTTGTGCACTTGGGTGAATTTCTTGTATAGCTGGAGCATGGAGGTGAATAAAATGTTAGAAATGCTTCCATAAATATAATCTTACACTGCACCAGTCCATGGCGTTCCTTTGCGCATCTTCCTCTTCCCCCCCCGACTGTTCTGTTGCTCCTGGACCTGCAAGATACAGCGGTGCAGATGATCTCACTCTATCACAGTGGGGGGGGGGAGAGCTTTCTTAGGTTTGAGGCACTGACCCCTAGAAAAATCAGTTGGGGACCATGCACAAAGTGAGAAGGGACTTGGCCCCCAAGTGAGTCGGGGGGGGGGGGAACCAGAGACATCTCACTCCCCTCAAGCTCCAGCCTCATGACATGGGGGTTGCTGATGTTCGGGCTTAGCCCCAGCGCCTGATTAATTCTTCTGGGGTCATGGGTTTTTTGGGGCCCCCTAGGCTCTGTAGTGGGGCTGAAATGGGAGGTTCAGTGTGTGGGAGGGGACTGCCCGGGAGTGGGGATCTGGCCGGGAGGTAGGGTGCAGGAGCAGGCTGGGGGGGTGGTGGATAGTCTGGGCCATGGGTAGAGTGCAGGAATGGGTGGGGGTGGAGAGGGTGAGTGGAAGCAGATTTGGGAGCCCATGTGCTGCTCTTGGGGGAGGGGGGAGGCAGCTCAGTGTGGGCACCTCTTCCCCCCACTGCTCCCATTGGCCGTGATTCCTGGACAGTAGGAGTGATGGGTGTGGAGCGCAGGGACAGAGCTTGCCTGAGCTGTTTCCTCTCCCCTGCAAGACAGAGGCCGTGTGCCAGACGTAGCCAGCGGCTTGCCTTGATCTGGACACTGGGGGGTGAGGAGAGCTCCAACCCTCAACGCATGCCTGGAGCACCTGCTCTAGCTTGGCTCCTCCGCCCCTGCCCCTCACACGCAGCAGGGTGAGCCCCGAGCCTCGTGGGCTGGACCCAGGCAAGCCTAGGGCTGGATCCAGTCTGTGGACCGTAGGTTCCCCATCCCTGCTCAATCAGATCTTCTCTACACAGCTGGATCGGTATCACTGCCATCATGCACGGCGATTTAGTAAGTCTGGTGAAGACCTGCTAAGTCGATGGGAGAGTGCTCTTCTTCACCATAGCTCAGGGTAGACACCACTTCTGCTCCTCAGGGAGGTGGAGCACCGATGTCCACAGGAGAGTGCCTTGCCATCAATGCACGTCTTCGCCAGACCCGACGAGTTGATGCCCTACATCAATTTCAGTGGCACCAATTTAGCGGGTCAGTCTAGGCAAGCCTGGTGATATGCACAAGTTCGAACAAGGGACTGATCTCCCAATTATGAGCCATTGGTCAGAATTACAAAAAGGTTTCTCCCTGGCACAGCAAACACAAAGGAGCATGACTGGATGGGCTGAACAGCAAAGGCCCTCTTTTCAAAAGGGCACATGCATGAATCCCACAAACCTCCAATCTGCCCACACCAGAGGCGATTACCTGTGTACTGACGAATCCGTCTGTATGCAAACCCGACATTCACTTGTTTGTCTACATTTGTGTGCCCAGGTCAGGCGTGAAAATATACCCAGACCCAAGCAACTAATGCTATTAAAGGAGAAGAGAGGAAGTGTTTGGGCACCCAAATGGATGTCATTTTTAAATGACACATTTTGAAAATTTAAAAATACCCCTCTC
The DNA here is from genome assembly GCA_032595735.1 of Pelochelys cantorii. Classification (NCBI taxonomy): domain Eukaryota; kingdom Metazoa; phylum Chordata; order Testudines; family Trionychidae; genus Pelochelys; species Pelochelys cantorii. The sequence goes on from CM064332.1 coordinate 68,963,865, forward strand.
TCCCCCCTTTCTTCTCTCTCCAGGTTGGCAGCTCACAGCTGCTGTCTTATTGCCACATGGTAGGTGGCTGGAGGTAAGTGGTCCAAGCAGCTCTAATGATATTTGCCAGGAGGTCATTGGCAGGGCATCACTGTAGCTTTTACACTCTTTTCTCTCCCCTCGCCTGGGCACGTGAGCAGGAGGCCAATGCCAAGGCTGAATGAAATATTATTTTTCTGGAAGCACAAAAGCTGTTTTCTGTCTCGGGTTTGAGGCAGAAACGCTTACAGATGTCAGCGAGAAGCCGAATCCTTGTTTGATTTAGGGAAAAGGTATCAAAAATCCAAACAGAAAATGTGTCTGAAAGAGAAGACACTGTAGTGATCCTCTTGACGGCATTAGATGGTTTCAGTCGAATGTCTCCTTTTTATTATTTTTTTGAAAACGATACTTCATTTTCCATGGCAGAACGTATACAATGCTGTTCCTTTTAGTACAATGGGTCATGTCCTCAGCTGCAGTAAATGAGTCCAGTTCATTGACCGCAATAATCATTAGAGCCAGGCTAATTGTGATTCATTACATTCTAAAACACTGGGGTCAGATATGACAAAAGACCTTCAAGATCTCCAATGGGCACAGGCAGAATATTTTCTTTTGGGCCGGCATTTTTGGCGAGATTGTGACTAGCAGATTTCCTTTCTTTTTTTCTTCTTGTGGTGCTAGGGAATGTAACAGAACAAAGGGGAATCATATTTCATGATCATTACAACTGTGGCCAGCGGAAGCCTCAAAGATTTATGGGATTCTGAAAAACTAGGCGTTTCATTATATTCCCTGGAGTTAGGCGTAATATCTGCTGGTGATATGATTTCACACTTGGCTAACCCCAGTGAATTGCAGTTTGACTCTCGATTGAGGCTTTCCTCTTATGCCGGTGTTACTAGTGTTAACCATGCTTTGGAAACCTTTAATATGTAGCCTTCCTTGTAATCAGTATACGGTACAGGGAGTGACTGAATTTTTTTCTCTCCTCATTTCTTTGTGAAGCCAAATTCTAACACTGGCCACTTGAGTAAAACATGTATTGGCTTTGTTTGGTATGATAGACAAGCAACAAGGGGGAAATTTTTGACCTTGTGCCTTCCACGGTTTGTTCTTTGATAAGGGCTAAACTCCGGTCTCAGTTGCACGGAATTGAACATGAAGAAGCTCCATGTAAGTGTCTAGTCATTTTGGATTGAGACCAGTCATGTATGGGGGTATAAACTCTTCAGGAAGGGCAGGCTGGGGGAGAAAAGGTGGAGGAGTTGCACTATATGTAAGAGAGCAGTGAGATTGCTCAGCGTTCCAGTATGAAACTGGACAAAGGCTCATTGATGGTTATTGGGTTAAGATTAGAGGTAAGAGCAAAATCCCCAGATGGGGAGGACGAGGTAGATGAGGCTTTATTTGAACTAACAGAATCCAGATCCCAGGCCCTGGTTCTCATGGGGGACTTTAATCACCCTGAGCGTTTCCGGGAGAGGAATACAGCGATGCACAGACAACTCAGGAAATTTTTGGATAACGTTGGGGACGACTTCCTGGGGCAAGTGCTGGAGGAACCAATTAGGGATCATGCTCTACTTGACCTGCTCACAAACAGGGAGGAATTGGTAGGGGAAGTAGAGGTAGGTGGCATCGTGGGCAGCAGTGACCACGAGATGGTCGAGTTCAGGATTGCGACAAAAAGAAAGGAGAGCAGCAGAATATGGACCCCTGGATTTCAGAAAAGCAGACTTTGACTTTTTAGGAGAACTGATGGGCAGGATTTCCTGGGAGGCTAACATTAGGGGAAGGAATCCAGAAGAGCTGGCAGTATTTGACAGAAGCCTTATTGAGGGTGCAGGAACAAACCATTCCGATGTGCAGCGAGAATGGCAAATATGACAGGAGACCAGGCTGGCTGAGCACAGAAATCTTCTGCGAGATCTTACACACAAAAAGGAAGCTGCTTCTTTGAGTGGTGTCTGTCTCAATACAGGACTCCAAAGCCCACCTTCCCTGTGGGACACTGCTCTGTAGGCACCTCGGGTGCAGCACCCACAGGGACACCCCTCAGAGAAGAAGACATTACTCACCTCCTGCAGTAACGATGGTTCTTCGACATGTGCATCCCCTCTGTGGGCTTCACCACCACCCTCCTCCCCTCTGCGTCGCAGTCCAGATTCTCCGTGCTAGGGGAGAGAAAGAATGGAGGGGGATCAGGCCCCATGCATGGTATGTTAGGCACTAATGCCTCAAGATGGCTACCCCACACGCCCGGCCCAACGGAGCACTGCTGTGAAAAACCTCCAAGCTTTGGTGCTAGGATGCACTGACACCTAAAATGGAGCTCCCACAGAGGGACACCTCTCGAAGAATCATTGTTACCGCATAAGGTAACGTCTTCATCCGAGAAGTGGAAACTTGACTAGGGAGGGGTATTAGGGATGTAATAGTGTAGTCGATTAACCGATAAGAAAAAGCTTATTGGTTAACATTATAGACTACACGCTTCCTCTCTTCCCCCCCCCCCCCCCGCCTACCCTTGCCACTAAATTTTTTAGCAGGCTGGCTAGCAACCTGTCTCAGTTCTGGCTCACGCTGGGTCTAGGACCTACTCCCACTGCAGCTCTGCATTTAAAGTGTATTAGGAGCCAGGCGGGTAGGCAGACTGGCTCAGTTCCAGCTTGCACCAGGTCCAGGAGCTCAGACCTCCCCCCCACAGGCAGGGGCTGCTGCCACCCCACCCTGCTGCCTCTTTATCAGAGGCAGCAGCACAGGGCAGCAGGCAGCCGGTCTGCGCAGGAAGCTGTTTTTTAAACTGGTTCCTTTCGCGGGCCAGCTCCCGCCTGGCACCCTATGCTGCTGCCTCTGATACAGAAACAGCAGCATGGAGTGGCAGAGGGCTTCTCGGGAGTGGAGCCGGAGCACATGGGCTGCCAGCCTCACCCCTGAGGACTATAGAATAGTCGAGTAACCGATAAGAATTCATGAGATTACTCGACTATTCAATTAACCGATATTTAACATCCGCAGCGAGTATAAAAACATTGCTCAAGCATGCAGGGGTGTAATCAGGAAGGCCAAAGTGCAAGGTGAGTGTCTATCTGGTGAGGTACCACAAGAAGGGTTTTGACAGGTATGTTAGCCACAAGAAAAAGGCCAGGTAAAGCATGGAACTCTCACTGAATGGGGAAGGCACCTCGTGACAGATGACGTGAGACAAAGCTGAAGTCCTCAAGGGTTTTTTTTGCCTCATTTTTCACAGGCAAAGTCAGCTCCCAGACTGCCTCTGTACAGAAAAACAGGTGAAGGACTATTTAGAAATGCTGGACATGCCCAAGTCCATAGTGAGATCTAATGCATCAGAGTGCTGAGGGAATTGGCTGATGTGACTGGAGAGCCATTGGCTAGTCTTTGAAAACTCTTGGGTCTTGGCAATGGGAAGAGGGCCCCAGATGACTGGCAAATGTAGTGCCGGTCTTTAAAAAGGAGGGGAATCCAGGAAATGACAGACTGGTCAGCCTCAAGTCAGTCTCTGGGGTCCTCAAGGCATCCATTTTGAAACAGTGGGAGGAGAGCAAGGTGATCAGGAACAGTCAACATGGATTTACCCAAGGATAAGTCATGCCTAACCAACTTAAGTGCCCTCTCTGATGGAGATACCCAGCTCTGTGGATATGGGGAAAGCAGTGGATGTGATGTACCTTGACTTTAGCAAAGCTTTTGATATGGTCTCCCACAATATTATTGGCAGCAAGTTAAGGGAATATGGATTGGATAAATGGACTGTAAGATGGATAGAAAGCTGGCTAGACTGTTGGGCCCAATGGGTAGTGATCGATGGCTCGATTTCAGGTTGGCGGTCGGTTTCTAGTGAAGTGCCCCAAGGATCGGTTCTAGGACTGGTTTTGTTCAACATCTTTATTAATGACCTGGATGAGGAGATGGATTGCACCCTCAGCAAGCTTGCAGATGACACTAAGCTAGGGGGAGAGGTAGATATGCTGGAGGGCAGGGATAGGGTCCAGAGTGACCTGGACAGATTAGAAGATTGGGCCAAAAGAAATCAGATGAAGCTCAACAAGGACAAGTGTAGAGTCCTGCACTTGGGACGGAAGAATCCCAAGCATTGTTACAGGCTGGGAACCGAATGGCTAAGTAGCAGTTCTGCAGAAAAGGACCTGGGGATTACAGTGGATGAGAAGCTGGATATGAGTCAACAGTGTGCCCTTGTAGCCAAGAAGGCTAATGGCATATTAGAGTTAATTAGGAGGAGCATCGCCAACAGATCCAGAGAAGTGATTATTCCCCTTTATTCGGGTGTGGTGAGGCCACATCTGGAATATTGTGTCCAGTTCTGGGCCCCCCACTACAAAAAGGATGTGGACTCATTGGAGAGGGTCCAGCGGAGGGCGACAAAAATGATTAGGGGGCTGGAGTGCATGACCGATGAGGAGAGACTGAGGGATTTGGGTTTGTTTAGTCTGCAGAAGAGAAGAGTGAGGGGGGATTTGATAGCAGCCTTCAGCTCCCTGAAGGGAGGTTCCAAAGAGGATGGAGAAAGGCTGTTCACAGTAGTGATGGATGGCAGAACAAGGAGCAATGGTCTCAAGTTACAGTGGGAGAGGTCTAGGTTGAATATTAGGAAAAACTATTTCACTAGGAGGGTGGTGAAGCACTGGAATGGGTTACCTAGGGAGGTGGTGGAATCTCCATTCCTAGAGATTAAGTCTTAGCTTGACAGTGCCCTGACTGGGTTGATTTAGTTGAGACTGGTACTGCCTTGGGCAGGGGGCTGGACTTGATGACCTCCTGAGGTCTCTTCCAGCTCTATGATTCTGTGATGTACTTTGACTTCAGCAAAGCTTTTGATGTGGTCTCCCGCAGTATTCTTGCCAGGAAGTTAAAAAAGTATGGACTGCATAAATGGGCTGTTAGGTGGATAGAAAGCTGACTAGATCATCAGGCTCAGTGTCTGGTTGGCAGCTGGTATCAAGCAGAATATCCCAGGGGTCCATCCTGGAACTGGTTTTAGTTAATATCTTCACTAATGGTTTGGATCAGCATTTCCCAAACTATGGGCCACAGCCTGGTATCGGGCCGCGGGAAAAAAATACCGGGCCTCAGCATGGCTCCCGGGAGGGGAGCAGAGCGGGGCGGGCTGGGAGGAGGTGTGTGTGTGGGGGGGGGGGGTAGGGGGGAAAACCAGCCGTCGGGAAGCAGGGTTGGGGGCAGCAGGGCTGTCCCGTGGAGATGGGGGGAGGCGGGCAGCCGGCGAAAACAGGGTTGGGGGCAGCGGGGCTGTCCCATGGAGACCGGGGCTGGCGGCCAGCAGAAGCAGGGTTGGGGGTAGCGGGGCTGTCCCGCGGAGATCTGGGCAGGCAAGCCGGTGGCGGAAGCAGGTTGGGGGCAGCAGAGCTGTCCGGCGGAGATCGGGGAGGGCAGGTGGTGGAACCAGGGTTGGCCGGGGAGATCAGGAGGAGGAGGATGGGAGAACCAGCTCCCGGAAGCAGGGCTGGACGAGGGCAACAGGGCTGGACTGGGGAGATCAGGAGGAGAAGGGGGGAGAGTGGGACTGACCCGGGCACATGCCAGACCCTGGCACACAAGTGAGTCCGGCTGGGGATTCCATTTTGCCCCCCCTCCCCCCATACCCTCCCTCGAGTAGTTGCGAACTGCCTGGCAGGTAGACACACTCGCAGTGTGAAAACATCTACCAGCCAGGCAGTTCGCAGCTAAGGACTGATACACCTAATTATAACCAAACTGACCTAATTAGAAAATACCAGACATTTTATATGTCCGATATTTTCTCAATTTGTTTCCCGGACAAAACCCTCAAATACCAGACTGTCCAGGACAAAACCGGACACTTGGCAACCCTACCCCTCCTTGCACCCTCCCTCCTAGCCAGATACCCTACTCCCAATCTGCTCCTGCTCCCACCTCTTGGAGTGCCCATGTGGCGCCGGGTCCCCCAAGCCCTGGCCCAGGCTGGGCGGAGGATGCAGCCGGGTGAAACACTGAAAATTTATTCATTTTTCATTCTTTTTTTATGTGTGTTTACATTTTTGGGCTGCAAAAAACAGTACTGAAAAAAACCAGGTTCCAACTAAAGTGAAAAGTTTGTGAAACCTTGATCTAGCCAGCTTTCTATCCATCTTACAGTCCATTTATCCAATCCATACTCCCTTAACTTGCTGGCAAGAATATTGTGGGTGACTGTATCAAAAGCTTTGCTAACGCTGGCACTCGGGGCTTTGGGAGGACCAGAAACAACGTATTTGAATATTCATCATTTGCTTAATGAATGTGCAAATATGCAAATGAATGTGACCGGTCCTCCAAAAGCTCGTGAATGAATTTACTGGTCCCCGGGTCAAAAAGTTTGGGAACCCCTGGTCTGGATAGCGAATTGGTTTGCACCCCCTGCTTGGTGTCATCTGTGAGCTTGCTGAGGGGAGAGGTAGGAGGTTAGGACTAGGGCCCAGAGTCACCTCGACACATTGGAGGACTTGGCTGGAAGAAATCTGGTGAGGTTGAACAAGGGGCAAGTTCAGGATCCTACACTTAGGATGGAAGAATCCCAAGCACTTCTACAGGCTGGGAATCCCCTGGCTAGGCAGCAGTTGCGCAGAAGAGGACCTGAGAATTGCAGTAGACCAGAAGCTGGATGTGAGTCAACAGTGTGCTGGGGATGATCCCATGAAGATTTGATTAGCCCACTGAAAACTAGCTTAGATCTTCCAGTGGTGATGTGTTTTATTAACTCAGCAGGACTGTCCTGCAACCTGCAGTCCTGTGTAGTAGCAAAATTTGCTTTAGCAAAGCTTCCATGTATTAGAGAAAATGTGGCGTCACTACTAAGCTCATCCTTTCATGTTGTGTGTGACTCCCATTCTTCCCGGTTTCCATACTTTTGGGTTTCTCTCCGCGATTTACTACATTTTTACTTCACTCGCTGTTTATATATCAATTAGAAAAACCCCGGGGCTGACTCACCAAATGAAGTCAAGAGCTCAAGGACAGGAGAATCCCCTCATTAACGAGAATGAATACTCAAATGTCATCATGGTGCTTTGTACCACGAAGAAAAGCTGTGTTTGATATCTTGGTAGGATTACCCAATAGGTGCATTGGAAAGCTGAAGAATATATTGTATTTCTTTCATCTTGAAGTCAGCTTCATGGAATCAAGGCAAACAACTACCTTTGAAGTGTGTGTGTGTGATATTTTGATGTAGGGAGTGTTGTAGTAAGTCAGTTGAAGAGATCTCTTTGTTCATGGGGACTCTCTCTCTCTCTCTCTCAAGAATCTTCTGTGACTTTCAGGTAACTGCTTCAAAGGGAAGTTCCCTTTCTTAGTTAGTTAGTTTTGTTTTTCTTAGTTTCTTTCTTTCTGTCATCATCCTGCTTTTGTTTCCATCTGTTTTCCACTGTGGTAACTCTATGGCTTTCAGGAGCATTGTTCCAGATGTATGCTCATATCACGATGAGCAGAATCAGGCCTTCCATCTAGAGTTGAAAGATGAGAATTTTTATGCGGACCCAGGGCCAAGTTTTGGCTGTTCTCTGGAGAGGGAGAGAGAGAGGGAGAGAGGGAGAGAGGGAGAGGGAGAGAGGGAGGGCTGTAGCAGCGGCTGTAGCAGCTATGCAGAGGTTCTTGAAACAGGGCAGATGATGACCAAATAACTTACTGCAGCATGGATGGAGGAAGTGCCTGGCTATGTCATGTACCCAACAGATCCAAACTCCTCGGGGCTGCTGGGTTAGAAACTGCATGCTGGGAAATGTTTGCAGTACACAACAGCAACCTGACTGCACCTACTAATGTACGGATAATGCTACGTGTTCCAATGTGCCTTGGGAGAGTGCACTAAGTGCCCTCCTTATGTATATAATATGTACACAGACCTCTCTCTTGCAGATCATTTTTGGAAGAGAGGCTACAGAACTGGGCTGGGGATGTTAGATGCTCTAGTTAATCACAAAGTGAAAGCTCAGGTTTCTTCCTAGGCCATTTTCAGCTGTGCATAGCCAGTGAACATAAGAGCCGCCATACTGGTTCAGACCATCTAGCCCTGTATCCTGTCTTCTGACAGTGGCCAATGCCCGGCGCCCCAGAGGGGGTAACGGAATCAAGTGATCCCTCCCCTATCATCCATTTCCAGCCTCTGACAAACAGGGGCTAGGGCCGGGCTCGCCAGCCCACGGCTCTTGTGCCACATGCGGCTCTCTTATTAAAGAAATGTGGCTCCTGCTGGTTCTGAACTACGTGCCCAGGCTGCTCACGGCCGGCTGCTCTGAACACATGTCCCGGCACCTGGAGGGAGAAGCATGTGGTGACGGTGGCAGCTCCGGGACCCAGGCATTAGGTTAGAGCGAGGGGGAAGGGTGTGCCGGGCTCTGGGGGAGGGACAGAGGAAGGCTGAAGCACGTTAAACTCAAAGTCTTCATGGATGCAGAACAAAGCAGCCAACACAGATGTCATATTTAAATTCCAGGGCAAAAAAAGAATCCGCATGTACCTGGTTTACACTGTGTTTCTTTAAAGAAAATCCAGAGGCTATTGTTTGCCAGGCTGAAGCAATTAGACTTTTTTTATTAGTTTTTGTCTGAAATGTCCAGTAATGTTGTTTTTATCATTACATTTTGTGTACTATATCTATCTATCTATAGATATATAAAATAAATATATAATGTGTGGCTCTTCACGCTCTATCCACCGCTATTTTGGCTCTTCATCTCTAACTGGTTGGTTGCCCCCCCCCGGGCTAGGGGAACCATTCCTACCCAGCGTGGCTAATAAGTATCGATAGTCCTAACCTCCATGAATTTATCAGTTCTTTTTTGAACCCTGTTAGTCTTGGTCTTCACAACATCCTCTGGCAAGGAGTTCCACGGGTTGACTGTGTGCTGCATGTAGAAAAATTCCCTTTTTGTTCATTTTAAACCTGCTACCTATTCATTCCATTTGGTGACGTATGGTTCTTATGTTATGGGAACAAGTAAGTTTTCCTTAATTACTTACTCCACACAAGTCATGATTTTAGAGACCTCTATCATATCCCCACATTGGAAGGGAAATGCTTGTTGAACTCTCTCTCCCCCTCTGGACACACCCATGCTGGGACAGACAGATTAGAGCTCTAAATCAAGACTTTCCTGATGTTTTGACACTTACAAACTGCCTTCCCATTCAGCAGAACTGTCTGAACTTGGATAAGTCAATGTCCACACCTCACACTTCCATAATGCTTTATGTCTTCAGAGTGCTGCTTCAGCATTAATGAATAATTATGTTCCAACCTGACTGACTGTAGTTGAGGTCCACCTATTTTTCCTTTAAAAATCACCGTTTTCCATAGAAATGTCATTGAAAAAACAATTTCCTTGGTTTCAAATAAAGCACTCTAGGTATCTCTTCATGGCTGCAATAGTAATATAATTAAAGTAACAATAATAATCCTGGTGTTCGCAATGATAATGTGATGGCCACTGCTCATGTCTTCAGCTCCTCGTAAATATCTTTGATTAATCTGGAGCACACTCTGTTTTCTTTTACTTTTTTTTGCTGCAAGATTGTTGAGGGTTTTTTGGAGCTACTAATAAGGAAAAAAAAATGACCCTACAGAAAACTTTCCTGCACCTTTAACTTCATATTGTGCTTTTTAGTCAACTCTCAGAAAATCAATTCCTGCAAAGAACTGCCTATCTGTCATACTTGCAAGCTTGTCATGGACCTCTGCTTCATAAGGTCTTAGGTACCAGCACTGTGAAATTTGTAATGAACAGCCATTAATTATAGATGGCCTGGATTTTTTTCCCCTCACATCCTAAGGCCTGAGTCGTTCCTCTGTCACATGCTTTTCTTGGGCTATTACGTGTGAGTTACTTTAGACAGCATTCCGTCTCTGCGGCTACCCAGGTAGGTAAAATTAACCCTGATAAACAGGGCGATGGCTGATTCTGATATCACTCAGGAACGTGACCATGGTGTGATGTCAGCACTTGAGTATTTACCCAATGGGAAACACTGATACTAACTGAACATTAGGCTCAGGGTCCAGATTTGAGTGTTTGCAGAATTGTTAATGAAGTCTGAAACCTTGGAGTCTCTGCTCAGGTGCATTATGATAAGGAAGAGTGTATATGTGCGCGCGCGCGCGCGCACACACACACACACACACACCGATATGCTTTGCATCCTTGCCACAACTTGCCACAACCAGCACTCATGTACACTTGAGTCAACACTTCCTCTGGCATTTCCATACCCACAATTTTCTCTGATCCTAAACATTAGCTGGACAGTTTTTCTCATGAGTTCTTTCAGCACCATGTAATGAACGAACATAAAAGTTATCAAACACTGCCCCCCTCTAATTACATGAATCATTGCTCCTCTTGAGGTAGCACAATAAATATACACTTTATAGAACAAATAAGAGATACAATCCCTGCCTCAGCTTTTATAACTTATCTAGCTAGGTTTTCCTATGGCCACCCTGCTCACCCTAAATCAAAAAAAGGTAGCTAGGAGCTCATGGGTACCATAAATCAAATCATGCCAATGCTTGTATCTTGTTGGCTTAGAAGTTTAGGGGAGAAGTATCAGTTTCAGGGTACCTGCACCTGTATCCTCCCTCTGGGGTCCCTTGAGGATATGCACTAAAGGCTTCTAAGGCTACGTCTAGACTTCAGGCTTCTTTCCGAAGAAGTTTTTTTTGGAAGAGATCTTCTGAAAAAACTTCTTCCGAAAGAGAGTGTCCACACTGCTAAAGCACATTGAAAAAGCAATCTGTTTTTTCAAAAGGTAGCATCCACACTGAATGGACACTGTCTCGCAATTAAGCTGTGATTACTATGGATGGAGAGGCCACCAGGGCACCTGTGCTTTTTCCTCTTTCCTCTTCTTCCAAAAGAACTCCCTCTTCCCCGTTCACATATGCCTTTTTCCAAAAGAGCTCTTTCACAAAAAGGCTTCTTCCTTGTAGAATGAGGATTACCAGTGCTGGAAAAACCCCTATGTTCTTTCAATTTTCTCACAGAAGAATGCAATTGCAGTGTGGATATTCCTCAAGTTTTGTTGGAAAAACAGCCGTTTTTTCCAACAAAACTCTGTAGTGTAGACATACCCTAACTTGCAGCTATTAACTCTCTTGGTTGGAGACGTGGATCTCTCTCTCTTTCTCACCTGATCAGAGTTATAAGGCAGCACATCCCCCTGCCGTACACCACAATGTCCCCAAGAAACCAGTATGCCTAAATTGCTCTCTCAGAGGGTAATGAATAGGATATTGTCAGCGGTTATAAGACTGCACACAGCTTTTTCTAAGCAAGCACTTTTATTCTTATTGCAAAAGCACAGTATAGAACACACATACAAAGCAACAGAAGACTCTACATGCATGCTAAGACCTTACCAGAGTTCATGTCCAGCTCCAACCCAGGGCTCTGGTAGGTGTCAGTCTTTCACACTCTATACTTGGGTATGCCCCCATAGCTACGAGTCCACGTTGGGTTTTAGATCAGGAACTAGATCCCAACTGAGCAGGTCCCCTGTTTCTTTATAGAACTCAGACCTTTGATCTCCATTCTTCTGGAACAGGTAACTAGTCAAGGTACATCTGCACTGCAATTGAAAATCTACAGCTGGGCTGCAGGGTGCTGAGTTGTTTAATTGTGGTGTAGACATTTGGCCTGGAGTCTGGGCTGTAGGGCCCTGTGAGGGAGACAGGATTCTAGACCGTGGGCTCCAGCCTGAGCCTGAATGTCCACATTACAATTGCCCAAACCCCTTAGTCTGAATCAGCGGCATGGGCTAGCTGCAGGTGTCTAGCTGCAGTGTGGACATTCCCTTAATGATCTTCTCTTTGGGGTGTAGCTTCAAAGGACTGGGTTTCTGTAGAAGCGGGGTTGTGGAATCTGCATTAGCTACTTCCCAAGGATTCCCCAGGAAATTGACTTAACACTTATTGTTCCCCAAATCCAAGCATCTCTGGCACATTTCAAAAGCCATGTGAACTGCTTAACTTCCAAGGTCTCACATGGGGGGTGGGGCTGCTCTAGTGGGGAGAGCTAGCGGTACATTTTGTTTGCAGTGGCTAGCTACCATTATGAGAATGGAATGCAATAAAGGTGTGAGCTGTGCTATGGAAGCCTATGCACTTGCAACCGGGTGGAGGCCCAGCCCAGTTCAAGCCAACACTCACACTTTTGGGAATTGATTTTTCAGAGGCGCTTGGCCTCTGATAGTAGGACGAGAAGCAATGGGCTTAAACTGCAGCAAGGGAGGTTTAGGTAGGACATTAGGAAACACTTCCTACCTGTCAAACACTGGAGTAAGTTGCCTAGGGAGGTTGTGGAATCTCCATCTCTAGAGATATTTAAGAGCAGGTTGGACAGACATCTATCAGGGATGGTTTAGATGGTGCTTGGTCCTGCCGTGAGGGCAGGGGACTGGACTCGATCTCGCAAGGCCCCTTCCAGTTCTGCTGTTCTGTGATTCCATGCATTTCCGTTGACTTCAACAGCAGCAGCCGGTGGTCAGCATCTCTGAAAATCAGGCCTTTGGATTCTAAAATCCTGTGTCTAAATGATTGGGCTGATGCAGAGCACCTAGAACTCCCACTGACGTCTGGGCCTATAATTAAATCTGGTTCACTGCACTGTATTTAAGAATGCATCTTCCCAGCCTGTCAAAACCCCATTGCTCTTGAGAGAGCCTATCGATGATCAGCAGAGCTTTGCAAGAGGCACATGAGCTAAGTTGTGTCCTGCTGCTCATGCCGATAGCAGTGACCTATCAGAACTGACTTCTGGCAGGGCCTGGGTAAATGCAGCAACGGGAGGGCACCAGCGGGTGCTCTAGGCTGTAATTGCTCTCCTCGATGCGGTACAACAAAAAAAGAGAATGTTACTGAAGCAAAGTGACCTCCTGCTGCTACAGTCGCTCCGGCATTTGTAGAAAACAGTTGTTGACATGGAGATGGCGATTATGTTTTCAAGCAGGCCACATGGATCCTATTACCGTGTTTTATGACCATGGCTAGAGCCAGCATTACTAAGCAAAACAGATGTCGAGTCAATATAATAAGAGGGCCACTTCAAAGTGCTTTACAGCCTGATGTATTCAACTAACATTGCCTCATGATGTTGGCACACCCCACTGCCGCTGTCCTCTTTCATTTGGGGCTTTGATTTTAGCTGTATGGGTTGCATCAGCCTGTCCTAAACGACTTCACCCAAAAGGAGTTTTTGAAAATTAGCACTCTGTTTTATGATCGGGCAGGACTCTGAATGGCGGAGGTGCCGCTTTCTTTAGCATGTCAATGAATTGGCAATCTGGTCTTCTGGCAGCTCTGTGTGTTAACGTGTCTAATATGTCAATAGGCTATGCATGTTGGAAGCCTATTGGAGGAAACGGGCTGTTCCCATTGCAGTTATTCCTATCACATTATTGTTCTGAAATTTCAACCTCATTCTCAGCAGAGAGCCTTGGCGCCTTGAAATTGTTCCATGTTCTGATTTGCCGTTCCAAAATCTCCGTGTCTGAGTCATTCCCTGCCGAGCAACAGAGAACCAGAAATGTAATATCGGACTGGACAGTAAACTGGCCTGATAGCCGAGTAGTGTAAGGCACCCAATATATATTTGCCAACTCCATTCTGTGATTTGGTTAAATAGAGAGGGAGGTTGTCAAAGTAAAGGAAGTACATTTTTTTCAGGTCTCACATTAAGAATGGCAGAGGATTTATAAGTGTTCTGTTGATCAAGTCAGGGTAAATCATCTAAATCTGAGCACCACAGCAGACAATGCGGTATTTCTGGGTTTCACCTTCCTTTCATAGCGTTGCTCACATGAGATAATTGAGGGATTTCCATCTTTACCCTTCACACGGAGCTCCCCATCAGTAACAATCACATCACCCAGTATCAATGTCTCCCAAATTTTAAGTAAATATACTCTCCTCCTAAGCCCATGTTGCTAAATGCAATGGCCAGAAAGTTCCTTGCAATGTAGCAATAACAGGTTTATTGAATTTACAAACATAACACTAGATATTCCATTATGCCAATAGATGGCAGTATTTTAAGTTAGGGATGTTAAAATGTGTTGAAGTAAACGTGTAATCTCTGAAAATTTCAGTGGTTACATGTATTGGGAGCAGGTAGTTCCCTGGGAGTCAGTGCACACGGGGAGCCAGATTTTAAGCCAGCTTCTCTCACGTACGGGGAGCCTGCATGTAACCGTGAAAGTTAACCTATGAGCCCAGACTCACATCCCTAATATTAATGGGCGATATACATGCCTATCAGATGCCTCAATGGATTTTTATATAGATCTCTCGTTCCAGAACTGAATAGTTGAAAAGTGTCATTTTTAAGTAGCAGTAAAAATTGCTTTCGATGCTATATAACTTTCCCATTCTTTCACTTCATGTGCTTTTGTTTTTCAGTCTTTCTCTTGGAGGATGTACCTCCAGAAAGATTTCACTGTCTTTGTTGGTTGTTTAACTGACATTCCCTGTGTCAGCTGGTCTTGTTTCGGAATAGTTGCCTATTTCCGTTGGATTCTCCATGTGGCAATCTATTCTGATCTCCCCCATAGCACTGGTCATAGAACACCCCCAAAATAATTCTGAGAGCAGATCTTTTAGGAAACCATCCAATCTCAATTTAAAAATTGTTATTGATGGAGAATCCACTATGCCCCTAGGTAATTTGTTCAAATGCATTATAATTGTTTAAAATGTCTCTCTCAATTCGTCTAGCTTCAGCTTCTGCCTATTGGATCATGTTATATCCGTTATCAAATATTGTTCCCCATGTAAGTATTTGTAGACTGGAACCAAGTCATCCCTTTTCTTAACTTTCACTTTGACTCAAGCTCAATCCATTTAGCTTATCTGTAAGGATACGTCTAGACGGGGGGCTATTTCGGGATGCCAGAGGTATCCTGAAATAGCTGCCCCACATCTTTTAAATGCGCCTGTTATTTCAAAATATTTTTTGAAATAACAGGCGAGTTGTTTCAGCATCCCTGTTCCATGAGGGTTAAAGGATGTGTGGAAATAGCACATCATTTCAAAATTTGGTGCAGTGTAGATGTGCCAAATTTTGAAATATGATATTCCAAAATACAAGTGAAATAAGAGATGCAATTTTCATAACACAAATTGCATATCTTATTTTGAGTTTAGGTTGCTGTGTGGACACACCCTAAGACATATTTGAATCTTTTAATATGCCTTTTCTGAACCTTTCTCTACTTCATCAACATCCTCCACGAATTCTTGTAATATTCTTCTTGCTCTGTCCACTGTTGAGTTTTTCCCTACACCTTTTCCACTACTGTGGCCGTGCAACATATGGAAAACCACCCCTTAGGTCAGGGCTTCTCAACACGCGACCTGTTTGTTTGTGGCCCGCGGTGCAGTTTGGTTTTATGTGGCTCGCGGGTGGGATCCTTTGAACATGGCCTTCACTGGGAACACGCTCCACAATGGCGAGGCAATATAATGGTTGATATGCATTTTAGTAGTTAAATTCCTGGACTGGCATTGCTCGTTAAAAGTGCTGTCATATGGGTGGATATCAGGTAAAAAATAATACTGCTCTTTATTAATAGCAGCAGAACTGACCTAAATTGGGCCTGCATGTTGTGTAGTCTTGCCTTAATCTTTGTATTTATGCTGGTCAGTATGAAATAAGCTATTTGCATATATTTGCATATATATGCATGTACATGTAACTACACTTAAGTTGCGGCCCTCGGCATGTGCTGTGAGTATCATTGTGGCCCCCAGGGCTTCCAAAGTTGAGTAGACCTGGCTTAGGTAATAGACAGAATGAGGTGAGACTTAGCTCTTGGTTGATCTCTCCACTCCACTGGTCCCTTATCCCAGTATCATCTTGGTGATTTTGAAATCTGCTTCTGCTTTGCTATTATACTGGCTCTCATGCGGGGGGAATGTGGCATGTTTAAACTCCGCTGACACAGCCCGCTGTGCAAATCACTGACAGGCAAGCCGAGGTCTATTTTCTATAATTACTCTCTCTCGAATTACTTACTGGGCAAACCATTTCTGGTGGCATTTAAAAGAGGTAAAAGGGGTCTGCTGTTATTTCCCAATAGTTAGAACAGAATTCAGCCATCACAAAGTATTTTTGATCGTTCCCTCTGCATAACTCCTTGGCTGTCTTGCTCCAAGGTCAGTCAAGTATTTCATGCCTCATAAGTGGTTCGCTTTGTTGACTGGCTGGGAAGTAATGCTGCCCAGACATCAAGACGTAGATTTCACTGCTCATATTTTTCCATTACGGGACAACTGGGATTTTTGCTTTGCTTCATCCCTGGTAGAACTGATAACACAGGCACGTCAGAAATTCTGGGCATGCTGCTCTCCGGTATTATGATCCTCCTGCAATTATAGAGAACGTAATTTTGTAATAACAGCTCCAGATCAATTATTCAAAATTTGAGTAAAGTCTTTCCGTGGCTAGCCTGCAAACTGGCCATTCCCGCAGGAAGCGTGCTCTCTGCCAGGAAGTATTTGTAGATGTCCTTGTCGCTCCTAGTTTGGTAAACTCCTGTTGCCGTGTGCATGTGCCCAATGGCTTGGGAATTTAGTGCAGCACAGTTAACACGTGTGTAGTCCATTCTTTCTCCCACTTGCATGTATTACTGTGGAACTTTATTCTGCTGGTTTGGGGTTTTTTATTTTAATCTGTGCTTGGTCTACACCAGGGCTACTCAACACACGGCCTGTTTGTGGCTCACAGCTCAGTTTGTGTTTACACGGGGCTCATCATGTGGCCCACGGGTGGGCTCCTTTGAACATGGCCTCAACTGGGAACACACTCCGCAATGGCAAGGGGTCTCCCGGGGGGGTGAGCACTGAAAGCCGCAAGCGGACGGGCTGGCTGTAGCTGACGGGTACAGGGTGTCAGTGTTTCTAGCCCCTAGGGAGGAGGTGCCAGGAGCGCCAGTGCATTGTGGGAAGTGCTTTGTATTCATGCACATCAGTGTGAAATAAGCTATTTACATATATTTGCATATATATTTGCATGTATATGCGACCACGCTTAGGTTGCAGCCCTCGGCATGTGCTGTAAGTATCATTGTGGCCCCCGGGGCTTCCAAAGTTGAGTTGCCCTGGTCTACAATGTTCTCTCTTGCTGATATTTTCATGCTTTTTTGAGAGTTTTCTTTGTGTGGTTTGTTCACTATGCTGGCATATGAGCGTAGCCAGCACTCGTGGCTTTATCCTGATAGTTTACTTTCTTTCCCAGGCTCCTAGAGATAAATGATTATATGAGTTCAGGAGTATATCTTCTAAAAAATAAGATTCTAGCTCTCATGACTTTGAGGGGGGAAAAAAGTTTGAAGCTGTAAACACTCTAAAGGCTTCAGAGGCAGATCTCAGATAAATAGAGCTCCAAAATTATTTTTAAAGTGTAATGATTTTAAACCAATCTCATCGTTTTATTAGGTTTCCATGAGGTTTCCTTGCATAGTGTTGGGAATCCGTCAGAAACATGATTGAGTTCCAGCACCGATGGTGGCAACATAAGAACTCTGATTTCTTAGCTTTTAGTGCCCACAAATATATGCTGTCTAGTAAATTAAGGTGTACGTCAGATCTGCATGATGATGCTAACGGGCATGGCCTTCTGCATATTGAGCTTATGGTTTTGGTTTCCCCAGTTGTATTGAAAATGTATCACTTGTCTACTACTTTGAGGTACAAAGAGCTAGATCTGTAGGGGATCTAGGTATCTAACTGGCACTGTTACCTAGTACAGAATTTCTTATAACTGCAGCCAAATGTGCTCCAAGAAATGTCTAATGCACGTGGTCCATGCAGCGCTTGCTATGAAGTATAAGGCATGTTGGCCGGTGTTATTTCAAATCTTTCTATAGAACACCCATCACTTACTGCAGAGAGCTACAGTGCAGGCCTGATTGCCAGTGTACGCTGTAGGGAGATATTATATGCACCAATTTGTCCAGTATGCCCAGGGGTCTCCTGGTTGGTGCAAACAATGCTCATCGTATGTCTCACTGGTGTATGTAGGCACAAGGTGTAAATTGGTACCACTCGGCTGGCTTCCATATAGATAGACCAATGCATACCAAGCATGGACCTGGCCTAAGGCATTTTAAAGCAGACACGTGATGGTCTTGAAGCACGATAAGCAATGGTGTTAGGTTTTTTCCACGCTTTTGAAAAGTAGTGGTGGTGCAGTCCTAGGGTACATCTACACTGCACACTTATTTCGAAATAAGCTATTCCAGAATAGTTATTCCAGGATAGCTTATTTCAAAATAGCACGTCTACACTGCAGGGAAGCCTCAAAATTAGACCAAGGCAGGCTTCCCTAATGGAGACATGCTATCTCAATTTAGAGGCACAGGAGGCACCGGGGAGGAATAACTTAGAATGGCCCCAGTGAGGGGTTATTTCGAAATAGCAACAGTGGAGCGTCTACACAGGCCTTATTTCGAAATAGCTATTTCAGAACAGGTGTTATTCCTCATAGAATGAGGTTTACAGATTTTGCAATAAGCCATCTGTTATTTTGAAATTATTTCAAAATAACAGAATGGCTGTGTAGATGCTTGCACTGTTATTTTGAAATAACACTAGTGATCTTGAAATAACAATGCAGGGTAGAGGCCCCCTTAGAGTCGGTTTTCCTTCTAGCCTGGGTCATTGGTGAAGAAGACCAGAGAAAAAAATCAGCATGATAGCTCAGTGTTTGTACATGCTCCAGCCTGTTTTCATGTCTACCAGTGTTTTTAACCTATGTGAGCCTGAGTGCTCAGACATGTACCTAGTCAACAAAACAAAACATGTGCGAGAACACATTTTACAAGCTACATGGTGCTCTCAGGAGTGAGTGCCAAGTAAAATTTGACACTAATAAATATCTTGTGGAGTTTCACTAGCTCCATGCTAATGTCTCCATATATGTTGAAAGCCACAACTCCTAAATGGGCTGCTATTATATGCTTGTCTAAAAAATGTGATTTTTATGGAGTGTCTTCACTGTGTATTGACTTCCCAGTGCTGTCAGAGAAGCGGGATTGAATCCAGCACCTCCGGATTGTTGCTAACGTTTTTTGGCTGTCCGTAAGACATGGTTAGTATCGATCCTGTGGGACTGAAAGTAACAATGCTTTTGTTTACAAATAAAAATGGATATTTTCCTTTCATCTTTAACTGTCACTTTCTGCAAGAGAATAAATCCAGGTCTGCAAATTCACACTGTAGTTCTTTGCTTTCTTATTTTTGTCAATGATTTTCAATGGAAATAATGAACCAAAGACACCTGTTCGTTCAACTTTCCACTCCACTTCCCTTTGGTGATCTAAGAGCAATCAAGAGAGGAGCAAGACAGGGCTATATACTATTTCTTATCTTTCAGCTTTGTTAAAAGTGTTTGGATAAATGAGTTGAAGATCAGAAAAAAGGAATTAAAATGGGTGATTAACATTCACTCTGCAGATGACACGGTACTGTTGGGAGATTCAGAACAACTGAGGGAGCGAGTGGAGGTTCACTATGAATATCACAGAGGAGTTGAATGTGCACAAGAAAAGTCATGGCGGTAGGCAGCATTCCCTCTAAGGTGCATGCCTGCGTGGCCGTGCACAAAACATTCTGAGCCCGCCCACCTCCTCTGCAGAGCTGCGCAGCAACATTTAACTTCCTGGACCTGGAAGGCAAGAGTCGTGGCTGCTCCCACAGCCGGGGCCATGTGGTGGGTGGGGCTGGGGATAGGGCCACGGACACGAAGGTGGCTGCTCTGACTGCTACCGCAGCCAAAGCCGTGTTCGAGGTGGCTGCCACCAGGGCCACGGCCACATGGTGGGCGGCTGCGGCCACCTGGGATTAGCGGTGTGGGGCTGGCGGGCAGCTGCTGCCGGTGGGAGTTGGGGACTTGGGGCTGGGGGAGAGGCAGGGGTGCTAGCTGTGTAACAGGGCAGAAGATGGGGCAGGAGCTAATGCTTCTGCACAGTAAGTGGGGGCTTTCTTCCATAACAATTTTACATTTTTATTTATTTACACACACACACACACACACACACACACACACACCCCGTTAGTAACTGGTGGGTGCCATGGTGGCACACACCTGAACAAGCACACGTGCGTCAATATTGACGCACAAGACAAAACTCGCTTTGCTCACAGATGGAAAATCTTAGCGGGAACACTGGTGGTAGGGCGATCCTGGAAAACCATTCAAGATTCCAGTGAACAACCCAGCTGTTCAGCAAGTGAGAACTTATTGCTATGTTGGAAGACTGAGTGTTGACACCAGCACTAGACGAGCAAGAGCAAAAGAGACGACATGGAAGAAGAAATGTGTGGTAAGAAGGGACATAAACTTGAAGACTAAAATCTGACTCTTAAACGTGACATTTGGTCTGTGTTAAATTAGGGCTGTGGAATGTGGACACTCAAAGGATCAGTTCATGTGCACCAGCTCCTGGGAGACTCCTGGCCCTGCCTCCCCCTGTACTGCTGCCTCTGATACAGAGGCAGCAGCGTGGGGAGGGGGCAAGCTACAGTTGTTCAGATATGGTGTTTCCTAAAAGATTTACCCAAGGTTGCTCAGGTCCTTAACTCAAATAAATTTTCTTTTTTTCTTGGTCATTTAAATCAGTGTTTTGGGCAGGGGCTGGGAGTGAGGGGTTCATTATATAGGCTGCCCCGGGGAAAGAGGACAACCCCAGCCCTCTCTCATCCCAGCAGCTTGGGGCCAGGTGAGAAGCGCCTCTCCATGGCTGATGCAGCTACACCGGGTACAGCTGAGAGAGGGTGCATGTCACCCAGCTGGGGGATGGATAGACAAACAGACAGACACACTCTCTGAAATGTATAGTAGATAGCTGTCCCTTTTTCCACCCCGGCTGGATAGGTTATAGCTGTCCTGGTCCCCATCTCTGCCCTCTTGTGGCCATGCTACAGTATAACTGTCCCTCCTACCAGATCCCTTCCTTTCCATTTTATGAAAAACAGTCGAATTCCTGGCACATCCCATTGTCCTGGGACAACCAAACTCTGACCTTGCTTTAACTTATGATAAGAGGAAGCAGCATGGCAAGTTGGCTGGTCCTAGCTCTTACCATTTAGGAGGAGTTCTTGAACAAAAGGGCTCTCAGAAAATATCATGGCTAGACTGTGCAACCCATGAAAAAGTATTGGAGACAACTGGAACTCAGGAAGTGCTAGTCAGGGATGTTATGAAAAGAAACATTTTATATGCAGGGCACATTCTAAGATGTTCAGCATGCAGTGCATGTTTACAGGCACTGGAAGTGGCAGCTGATGTAGGAAGAGCACAAGGCAGACAAAGATGGATTATGAGGAAGTCAGGGTAGATCAAAAGGACTGCTCATCCACAATGAAATTAACAGAGGATCATACCGAATTGGCCACTATGGCTTCAAATCTCCTCTAAGAAAGATGCTGGATAAGAAGTTGATTGCCTGGTTATTTACCCTGGGGTTAATGGCTATTAATATTAAAGAGTCCACAGTAATTTATTTGAAGGCTTAGACCTTCCTCATCAATCAGAATTATGGAATAATTCCAAGGTTTTGTTTTGTATTATTCATTATTGAGTTGCACAGATATTATTAATAATGCTACTAAAACCATAGGGTACAAATTATTTATAGATGGCCTTGTTGTAAGAAACACAGGGCCAGGCATATGAAAAATACAATGTGCAGAGTCGTTAATTTCTCTGCCACAGAGATGAGCTGTGCTGGAGACTTTTCTGTATTCTCCTGTGGCAGAATGGGCAAAGATGGCCAACGGGAAGGTCTTTGTCATTTATTACAGGGCTGAAGGGCCAATCAGAAATGGAAGGTGTTGCCTAGATGCTTCAGTTAACTGGAATTGTGCTAATTATACGGAACAATCCCAAAGTGCTGGCCAATTGTAGTTGATGCAGGATATTTCCTGGGGTCACTGGAATGAGATGGAAGGATATCCAGCCATCTCTGCCTATCCTCTCCTAGCTTAGAACTTTCCTTAGTTTCCCCCAGGCTGGGGCTGGACCAGGTAGATGTGTACACTTCTAAAGTTAATGAGCATATGGGCTGTGATCTAATGCACACTGAGTTCAATGAGTATCTCTACATTAATTTCAGTGTGTGCTTGACCAGGCCCTGGCTGGACATTAAGTCTCAGGCTCACTCGTGCTAAAATAGGAGCTTGTCATGCTCTTGATTCAGCAAAGCACTCGGGAATGTGAACCTATCGAAGCCTCACTGATGTAAGTTGGACTTTAAAATGTGCTTAAAGAGAAGCACTTGTCTGAGTGCTGTGCTTCATAGGGCGGGGTTATTTGCATGCTTGCTTTTCTGACCCCACAGAGAGAGAATGCAGAACGTGATGAAGTCAGAGTGGGGTGTATGTGTAATCCAGTGACATCAAGGAAGCCATTTGGAAAAGAGCAGGAAGCTGTAATGTTTTAACTTAGGCATTGAGTTTGTAGAGTCACTGATGTCCATGCAGAGATCTGTTTCTGTCTGGCATGTAGTCTCCTTGTATCGAAGTCTCACAGGGTCAGAGAGACTTAGGCTCAATTGATCCTTCCTGTTTCTCTTTCAGCCTTTCACTGTGAATTCACACAAGGAGGGTAGGGATGGGTTTGAATAGTCTGTGCCTTTCTTTATCCTCATTTTATTTTTCTTCTTTACATTTTAAGAGGATGGTTGTCCTTTTCTGTATCAAAATGAACCTAGATCACAACGTGATCTGAACTCTCTTTGGAGTATTTGGGTTTGTCATACTTATAGTTTGGGTCTATTTCAATTTTAATTTTTAAGATAGAACTTACTCCAAGCACGTTGATGATTTTGTTTATCTCTACAATTACTAAGTACTTTTAACGTGGCGTTAATTCGATATCAAATGTATGTTTGGAATTTTAAATCCAGTTTTATAAAGTAAAATGTCAACAAAGCTTACTGACCTAAGTAATACAGATAATGACCAGAGCTGGTCAACATTTCTTCTAATGAAAATCATTTTACCACTAAATGACCTTTTCCCCTTAAATATATTTTTTTGTATGAAAAATTTTAGACCTCAGGATTGTCACTGATGTTTCAGCCCCCCAAAAATGAAATCATCTTCAACATTTTGGAACACATTTCACTTTTTAATTTTTGGGAGGCTCTAACACACTGTGTAAATGGCCCGTGTTTTCCTTTAAGTTCACACCCCTGAAGAAACAGTAGCAATACCAAATCAAGGTGGCTCTTCAAAGACATGCTCAGAAAACATTCATAATGGATAATGGTGCAAAATTATGGTATGATCATCAGGGGGAAAATGAAGGTGCTGAATGAAAGGCTAGTATTATAGAACAACAGGATATAAATTCTGATCTTTGGTGATTTCTGGATTTTTTTTTTTTTTTTTTTATTATTCCCAGGAGACTTAGCAAAAGGAGACAAAGGAGCCTGATTAATTATTGTGAATTGAAAAGTGTGTGGCTCATGAGGGGGAACGCAGTGAGAGATGGATGTTGTGTAAGCTGCAAAGAGAACCGAAAGGTTCTCATCCACTCCCTGTGCAAATAGACAATGAAGAAGTTAGCCAGGACGTTTCAGAAAGGAGTTCTTCTGAGAGGGAAACAGAAATAGTAATAAAAATGTCTAGGTCCCAGTGCTTAAGTGAGATTGGGCCAAATGTAACCCCTTTAGCGCCCATGGAATCAGTGAAGACACGTGGTTTGTTATCCCCACTCAGTCCTTCCCATGCAATTCAATTGTGACACCCACAGTGCCACTTATCACACAAAAAACAGGACTATGTAGCACTTTAAAGACTAACAAGATGTTTTATTAGGTGATGAGCTTTCGTGGGCCAGACCCACTTCCTCAGATCAACTAGTGGAAGAAAATTGGCATGACCATATATACCAAACGGATACAATCAAAAAAAGTGAACACATATAAAAAGGACAGATCAAATTTCAGAACAGAGGGAGGATGGGGGGGAGGTAAATGTCTGTGAGCTAATGATATTAGAGGTGATAACTGGGGAAGCTATCTTTGTAATGGGTAAGCATCTTTGTTGAGACCCCGGCGTAAAGTGTCTTGCTGCAAATGATGTGAAAGATCAGGTGGGATTTAAGAATGAGCTGTTACGGGGTTACAGAGAGAATTTCGGGGAGCCAACATCTTGTTCACCGGGTGTATCCTCAGCCCCTGTACAGAGACGCTTGCACATCAGAGGGATGTGCTTAGGTCCTAGTAGTGTGAAGCAGGCAGAGTTTGTGCCCTGCTCTGGTAGGCACACAGTTGGAAGGAGGAAAGGTGGTTGTGGACAGGACAGGACCCAAACAAAAGGGTGCCGGGACAGGTAGGGGTTTTAGTGGGATCAGGTGATGTGGAGAATGGCTTTTTTTTTTTTTTCATTTTTCACTTGCTCCTGCTGGCAAAGTTGAGCAAAGGCTCGTGCTGGTGGTATTAACCGTGGAGGGCCAGGGTGAGCAGAAGGGCTGCTTTCCAAATGTTGCCCTGAACGTTCTCTTTCACCAGCAGATGTTCGGTGCCTCATGATGAATCCTCGGCACGAGGTTCTTGCCAGCCAGAAACGCCTCAGCTTATTGGATCGTGACTAATAAAAGCTCCGCATTTGGGAGTGGTAAGAATGTCTCTGGGCTTCCCTCTCCACATCCTTCTCTGTGGGGTGATCCTGTGCCAAGGAGAGTTTTGCTACTGATTGTGCGGGCGAGTGAAACCAGGCCCGCTGTTGGCCAATGCTCTGCTTCCTGTCCTGGTTATTCCCGAATGAGCCGAGTAGGGGCCCCTTGGTTCAGGATCAAGACGTAGAGATGCTATTAACATCTTTTTGAAGATGTGCATGCAGCTAAATATTATGTGTCAAAATGGAGCCATTTGGGTCTCAATCTTGGCCACCATTTCTCCTTGGTTTGACGTGCCTATGAAAATCCAGGCTAGGAACTGTACATTTTAAAACAGGAATCCGGGCCTTGGCTCTTGCAAACGTCAATGAATCTCATAGCGAGATGATTGGGCTTGGATCATTGTACTCACACGTGTGGCTCAGCTTGAGGAAAAACACCGTAATCTGCATACTTTGTATGTGGTGACCTGTGATGCATTTTGTTCTGTCCGGACCTTCTGCCGTAGTCTTTGTGCACTGCTTGGCTGGGCTTTCCTGGCGCTGCCTGCCTGCCTTGATGGAAGGAAGGGTGGACTAGGGCTACAGATCTCAAGGAATATAGGTTTGATTCCTGGCTCAGCCTCCTCCTTTCTGTGAGATGTTGGGCAAGTCTTGTCTTCTACTCTGTGGGGGAGGGGAGCTCACAGAATCACTGGCCCCTGACAGGGAGGGGGCGGGCCCTGATCCTGGAAGGGGCGGGACCTCAGGTGGAAGGGGTAGGGCCAGAGGCAGCACAGCTTGGAACATGCTGCGCAGTGACCCTAACCCTCCCCCAAGCAGCCCTGAGAGCTGCTCAGAGCAAGCCACGCGGCGCTCTGGCGGTAGCTTCCAAGGATGTAGCTCCAGACGCTGCTATTACTACAACAGGGCTGGGCTCTTTTGAATTGCCCTGCCCTGGGGCAGTTGTTCCCTTTGCCAACCCCACTCTCCTGTTGGTGGGCCTGGCTCTGACTCTTAATTCCCTATCTATCAAACTGTGATGTTATTTCCCAACCTCGCTGGTCTGTGGAGAGGATAGCATCCATTAACTAGGCAGGCAAGTGTTGCCGTGATTAGGGCCATATCTGTGCCTACACAGTATTTCATGATTCGTAGAATAGCTTCCCTCATGACTATGTGTAGCCTGTACATTCCCACCCTTTCTTCTGCTTTCAGTAGGTCTCCTGTGGGCCGCGTGTAGCGCGTCCTTCTGTAACCCCCTTAGGCTCACGCTGCGCGGCTTGTGGCTGACTCGTTTTATACTGCTTTACCGCTACTCCTCTCCTATAGGGCAAAATAGTTCACTTGTTCCCCTCTGTCTCAACTTGCCTCTTCACAACGGCTGTTTTCAGACTTTTTGTAGGCTAACCGTTTTTGTTCTGTATTTTCTATTACTCCCTGATGCTCAGGCAGTACCTGCTCTGTTAAAAAGGAGGATCAACTACAGCAGGGCTACTCTACACGTGGCCTGTGGGCTGCATGTGGCCCACAGCCCATTTGTTTGTGGCCCGCGGTGCGGTTTGGGTTTATGTGGGGCTCAACACACAGGCCGCGGGTGGGATCCTTTGAACATGGCCTCCACTGGGAACACGCTCCACAACGGTGAGGCGTCTCCCAGGCAGGGTGAGCATTGAAAGATGCAAGCAAATGGGCTGGCTTAAACAGATGGGTACAGGGTGTCGGCATTTCTAGCCCCCAGGGAGGAGGTGCTGGGAGCGCCGGGGCATTGTGGGAAGTGCTGGCTGCTTAGCCTTGTGGGCAGAGCCTGAGAGGTGCTGACTGGCTCACACTGGCCACATTTGGGTCCAGCGCCGTGGCTTAAGGCTTAATCTTTGTATTCATGCCCATCAGTGTGAAAGAAGCTATTTGCATATATATTTGTATGTATATGCAACTACACTTAAGTTGTGGCCCTCTGCATGTTCTGTGAGTATCATTGTGGCCCATGGGGCTTCCAAAGTTGAGTAGCCCTGAGCGACAGTGTTGGGGCCTATCTTCAGCTCGGGGGTAAACTGGCAAAGTCTATTTACACCAGGTGCGGGCCTCCTGGTTAGTTCTTTGGGGTTATTCAGAAATGAGTCGGACATCACATAACCACTGTACCATCGGTGTCAGCCTCTGATAGCTCTGTAATGCAGCTGGGTTCTGTCAGTTCTTGGGTGTTTAGGGGCAGTTTGAAATCTTTCCTTTCCTAGCTATTTGGGCCGCAAGGAGGATGACTTGGAGCCCTGTGCAGAATGCTAGCATGAGGTCTGTGCACCATGAAAGCCTTCAAAACAGGGCTGAGAGAGATCTAAGGGGTGCATGGGCCCTCTACAGGCATGAATTTAACCCTAAAACGTATGCCCTGATGGACCAGTGATTTTTGGATGAATTTCGCCCTATATGGGCAACCAGAAGCCGAGTCCCACTTAAGTCCGATTTGGCAGCTATAGTTGGTGCTTAGACCTTGTAATGACTCATAGGCCACATCTACACTGCAGGCTTCTTGCACAAGAACTGTTTTGCACAAGTGTTCTTGCGCGAAAGGTCTTGTGCAAGAGCGCGTCCACACTGCCGTGTGCTTTTGCGTAAGGGATGTGCTTTTGCGCAAGAGCGTCCCTGGCAGTGTGGATGCTCTCTTGTGCAAGAAAGCTTTCATGGCCATTTTAGCTATAGGGGTTTCTTGAGCAAGAACGCATGGGGAAAGGAATAACTCTTGAGCAAGAAGCCCTCTTTTCTGATGCTTTACTGTAAATTTACTTGTGAAAGAACACACGTGCAGTGCAGACGCTCCTCAAGTTTTTGTGCAAGAACAGCTATTCTTGCGCGAAAAGCCTGCAGTGTAGACATAGCCATGGGGGGGGGGGTGAATTACACACTAAGGACTTGATTTTTCTACCTTTTTCTCTTCCCACAAAGTTAAGGTCATGTAGATGTCTGAGCACTTGAGGTAGGCCCTGAAAATACATTGACTGCTCCTGCAAATCAACAGGCCAGCAAGCTGTAGTAACAAATAGGGAGCAAATTGGGTTTTAAAATTCAGATCCTGTATCTGTATCTTTACCTCAAAGTTGTTTGTACTGGTTCATCAATATATGATTTAACTGTTTTACAAGTTAACACGATATGCACTGTTTGCGGTAGCAGGGGTGCATGTAACAAACACCCTGTCCAATAGACTGTGAATTGTACACAACTTTCTTTGATTCTGTTAATCTCAGAGGCAAAGCAGCTACACCAAACAGCTGTGGTGTCTGCATGGATTTGAGATTACCAGATTATCTATGAGATTAATATAATTGTGTAAAAAACAGATGCTTATTAGAGTTGTCACTACCTTCATAATTACCCTTTGCCTGTTACAGAAGGAGCACTTAATATTCATTTGTAAAGCCAGAGAGGTTTACATTTGCTTCAACATTACTATGTACTTAGGGATTGAAAAGTTGCCAGTGGAGACTGGCGATATTAATGTTCATGTTGTAGTTGTACTTCTATACCGAAAAGCAAACTGAAAATGTATCTACAGTGATAGGAAATGTTCATTTCTGGTTTTGTCCTGTGAGTGTATTGCCTAGTTGCTGGAGATGGGGACTATAAAATCGGGGCTCTTCCTATTTTGCTCTATGAACCAGAACAAATCAATTAACTTTTGTACCTCAGTCTCCCCATTCGGCTGTAATAAACCACCCAGCAATCCCTTATGGAAAAATTGGTGGTGGTGTTC
Source organism: Pelochelys cantorii (assembly GCA_032595735.1). Lineage (NCBI taxonomy): Eukaryota > Metazoa > Chordata > Testudines > Trionychidae > Pelochelys > Pelochelys cantorii. The sequence goes on from CM064332.1 coordinate 68,992,289, forward strand.
TTCATTAAAGTTTAGCCCAAAGTCCAGTGTGTTTCAGGAGCCACTCGGGGAACAAGTTGTGGACTACAAACTGCGGCATGTTGGGAGAACTTCCTGGTTCTTGCCAGGATGTGCCCTCTGCCCCCAGCAGTGTCTCCATGCCGACTGAATTGGGATGCTGCTGAACTGGAATCCCATTCTCTGTTCTTCACAGAATAAAGCCTGTTCCGGGTGGTTGGTTGGGGTGGGTCTGGTGTGAGGTGCACACACCCAGACACACAATACAGAGCACACAAAGGAGTCTTAGACCTATTCTCTCAGGGTTTGTCTACAATACAGAGTTTTGTTGGAAAAACAGCCATTTTTCTGACAAAACCTGAGTTACTTCCACACTGCAATCGCGTTCTTCCAAAAGTAAATTGAAAGAACAGAGGGGTTTTTCTGGCATTGGTAATCCTTTTTCTACGAGGAAGAAGCCTTTTTCTGAAAGAGCTCTTTCAGAATAAGGTGTGTATGGATGGGGAAGAGGGAGTTCTTTCAAAAGAAGAGGAATGAGGAAAAAGCACATGTGCCCTAGTGGCCACTCCGCCCATAGTAATCACAGTTTACATGTGAGATAGCACGAACAAGGTCAGCTCCCAGATAAATGCACTAGGCAACGCAGTATGAGAAGGAGGTGCACAGCTCTTGGTGGGGAAAGAACAAGTTAAGAACTATTTAGAAAAGCAAAACATACACAAATCCATGGGCCAGGATGTAATGCATCCGAGGGTACTGAGGGAGTTGGCAAATGTCATTGCGGAGCCTTTGGCCGTTATCTTTGAGAACTCATCGAGATTGGGAGAGCTCCTGGATGATTGGAGAAAAGCAAATGTAGTGCCCGTCTTTAAAAAAGGGAAGAAGGACAATCCAGGGAACTACAGACCAGTCAGCCTTACCTCAGTCCCTGGAAAAATCATGGAGGGGATCCTCAAGGAATCCATTTTCAAGCACTTGGAAGAGGCGAAAGTGATCAGGAATAGTCAGCATGGATTCACCAAGGGCCAGTCATGCCTGACCAATCTGATTAGCTTCTATGAGGAGGTAACTGGCTCTGTGGAAATGGGAAAGTCAGTGAATGTGATATACCTTGACTTTTGCAAAGCTTTTGATATGGTGTCCCACAATATTCTTGCCAGCAAGTTAAGGGAATATGGATTGGATAAATGGACCGTAAGATAGACAGAAAGCTGGCTAGACTGTTGGGCCCAACGGGTAGTGATCGATGGCTCCATGTCAGGTTGGTGGTCGGTTTCTAGCAGAGTGCCTCAAGGATCAGTTCTAGGGCCAGTGTTGCTCAACATCTTTATTAATGACCTGGATGAAGGGATGGACTGAACCCTCAGCAAGTTCACAGATGACTCTAAGTTAGGGGGAGAGGTAGATAAGCTGGAGGGCAGGGATAGGGTCCAGAGTGATCTGGACAGATTAGAGGATTGGGCCAAAAGAAATCAGATGAAGCTCAACAAGGACAAGTGTAGAGTCCTGCACTTGGGACGGAAGAATCCCAAGCATTGTTACAGGCTGGGGACCAAAGGGCTAAGTAGCAGTTCTGCAGAAAAGGACCTGGGGATTACAGTGGATGAGAAGCTGGATATGAGTCAACAGTGTGCCCTTGTAGTCAAGAAGGCTAATGGCATATTAGTGTGCATTAGGAGGAGCATTGCCAGCAGATCTAGAGAAGTGATTATTCCCCTTTATTTGGCTCAGATGAGGCCACATCTGGAATATTGTGTCCAGTTATGGGCCTCCCACTATAAAAAAGATGTGGACGCATTGGAGAGGGTCCAGTGGAAGGCGACCACAATGATTAGGGAGCTGGAGCACATGACCTATGAGGATAGACTGAGGAATTTGGGTTTATTTAGTCTGCAGAAGAGAAGAGTGAGGGGGGATTTGATAGCAGCCTTTAGCTTCCTGAAGGGAGGTTCCACAGAGGATGGAGAAAGGCTGTTCACTGTAGTGACGGATGGCAGAACAAGGAGCAATGGTCTCAAGTTACAGTGGGGGAGGTCTAGGTTGGATATAAGGAAAAACTATTTCACTAGGAGAGTGGTGAAGCATTGGAATGGGTAACCAGAGGAGGTGGTGGACTCTCCATCCCTAGAGGTGTTTAAGTCTCGGCTTGACAAAGCCCTGGCTGGGTTGATTTAGTTGGGATTGGTCCTGCATTGGGCAGGTGGCTGGACTTGATGACCTCCTGAGGTCTCTTCCAGCCCTATGATTCTATAGCGTCCATTCAGTGTGGACGCTATATTTTGAAAAAGCAGATCTTTTTTTTTTATGTGCTTTTGTGTGTGGATGCTCTCTTTTGGAAGAAGTTTTTTAAGAGGCTTTCTTCCGAAAAAACGTTCTTCTGAAAGAAGCCTGCATTAGTCTAGACTCTTGACATTAGACTCAGACTTGTGTAAAAAGTCACAAGGCTTCCCCTCTGTTGAATAACCTCCTACTGGGATAGTGAACAGAGGGGACTACAAAAGGCTGAAAACGGTACAGCCAAGTTAAAGTGCTGGGACTCAGTCTAGCTTTAGTCAGCTCAAAAAGTCACATGACCTTTAGGGCCTGGTTGTGGGTCTCGTATTCATGCTGAATAGCATTTCACTCTGAGACGAGGCCTGCTGATTCCAGTGGGGCTACTTTCAGAATAAGGGGCCACTCACGGCAAGCAGTGGCGGGGAAACATTATCTTGCCCCAATGGCGTGTGGAATTGTCCTCTGGTTTTGGACTGTGACAGTAATCTCGTCTTTTAATGGGAGGTGTGTCAGAATGTGCATAAAGGGCTGGTATGGCTGGCTACAGTATAGAGCTCTGGATTTGGCAGATGAGAATGGGTTCTCTTAAAGCAAAGGTATGTACAGGTTGGACATCCCTGGTCCAGCACTCTCGTGACCTGACTGGTCTCAGGCCTTCACCCCCTGCAGCGCTCCAGGACTCTCTGGTCCTGGAACATCCATAGTCATGATGGACCACGGATGTTGCCGGACTTCAGACTCCCAGATTTTAGAGGTGCAACCCATAGTAGAAGGCTTATTATGAGTTCATAGGTTTATTTTGTTAAAGCCAATCCTTGTTATGCCAGGCTTGTTACGTTGCTATATATTAGAGATCAGTACAGGTTTTGTATAAGGCTACCACTTACATTATGTGGTAAAAGCTGAGGTTAAGTGGTAGTTTCAACCAATGTTAACTCCCCTTTAGAGAGGAGCAAAGGCCAAAAACATCAAAGTCAAGTAGCCCAGCTAGTTGTCCTCACCAACTTTGTTTCACACAGGCAATTTGGGCAGTTACACCTGGGAGTGAAGTTACTGTTCTTCATAAAAGCGACAGCTGTAGATACCCATTGACATTTATTTGCTATTCTCAAAGCAATCATTGCATGTATTATCCAAGGTAAATGATACCATGGCTAGAAATTACATGGAGTTTGTCAAGATTTTTTCCTCTAGCAATTGGTTGCTGTGTAACCAAGTCCCCCCCAGTATGGAAGGCCAGACCTTAAAAAGAAAAGGCCCCATCCTATTCAAGTGAGAGAGGGCTTATAGGATCAGGCCCCAAAAGAAAGTTACAAGTGATTCTACTTTGCAACATTATCTTCACAGAACCTCAGCTGAGGAGTCTCAGGTGTGGACAGGTATAGAACATGGGTGAAATTCTGGCTCCGTTTCCATTGGTGACCAACTAGGGACTTCAATCTAAATGTTTCATTACCATTTTATCGTCTCTCTGTTCCTGTCTGTCTGCTTGCTGGAGCTGTCACAGAGCCATCCTTCCCTTTTCTTTGCTGTTTTATTTTCTAGTTATGAGAATATCTAATATTTCTAGTTAGGAGTTATTTTCTAGAGTTATGACTAGAATTAAAAGTGAAGCGTGGAATAAGTTCACAAGGTTTTGGTTAAATTTTGGGGGTTGTTTTATTGTCACTACATGTTTTCCTGTTTGTTGATCATCTGGGGGCTTAACCAAAATAAGGGATCCATCTAAATAATGGAGATTCCTGTGGTGGACCCCACCCATGCTTTATGAAACGGGCTTATGGACATAAGTGTACATAACTCAAAGGTGCTTTGAGCAAATTGCTTCATGTAACATATCCATCTTCATGTCATAATCTGCTGGATCTGTTTATCTTATTCTGGTGCATGTATCATTTTTATGTGTAAAATTAGACATATAGCATGTGGAATGCTTTATGGTTTTTAAATGTGTGCATGAAAGCCAGCACGGGTGTTACCCTCAATGTCTTAATGACCAAGTGTTAAACAATCTCTTTTGTCCTTTAAGTCTTAGCAGTGGTTGGTCAGGGGTAGTCACATGTCCACCCCAAGGAACCAGGCGACTTCCCATGCAAGAATGGAATCTTTAAAAACAATAGGAAAGTAGGAGTCTTTTTTTGTCTTTTGGCTGGCTGGTGTGGCACATGCAAGGGAGGGAAAAGGAGACTTCCCCGGTTTGGAGTCCGGGAAAGAAATCGTTTTAGGGTGAGCTTATAATAAGTTTATACTGAAGTTTTAGTGTGGAAGTAGCTAAGCGTTTTCTGTTATTTTGAGTTTATCAACTTTGCTCTGCCTGTTCTCACTTACTACCTCTTAAATCCTACTGCTTGTCCTTAATAATCACTTTTATTTTCCATCAAACCCAGTGTAAAAAATTGTTACCTGGGAGAGCAATTGGTGTGTACATTCTCCCTATCATTGTTAAAGGGGGCTTGCCTAAATAATTCATTGGGGGTTCTGATCCCATTTGGGGAGTGGTATCCCAGGAAGCTGGGCCCTAAACTGTATTTTCCTCAGACCTGAAGAGATTCAAAGTCTGCATTGCTTCTTGGGGGGGGGGGGCGGGCGGGGCTGGAGAGGGGGAAGCAGTAATCTCAGCCCTGTGCCTTGGCTGGGGGAGATTAGGGAGCTGGCCTACCAGTGCCGGGCACTGAGAAGCCCCACAGAGCAAAAAGGTGAGTGGCAGTGGCCTTGTCAGCACTCCGGGAAGCCCCCCCAAGGGGTCTTCTGTGACTTCACAATTCCCATTTCACCTTGGGCACAAGTGCTGTTTATGCCTGAACAATACTGGAAGATACAATCAGCACTTCTTCAGTTGTTGGGGTTTGGTTCAAGGGGTGCGTGAAAGTTGAGTTTTGTTCATAGGCTGAACTGGTTTGTACATCTGTAGTGTGCGGAGAAAGGGTTTGAATGGCAATGGTTAATCTGTTCCCAAATCTAGAAAACAATTCTTTTCCTATGCAAGAGTGGCAGAACCCTGGCTGGCTGTGACTTCTGGTGTTGACCGTGCATGTCACTCAAGACAACAGCTTGGAGGGAGCTAGGGATAGAGGACAGCACAGTAAAGAGTTACCATATTGTGAGCAAAGTACACGCTCCCGGTACCCTGGCAGTCTAGTGCTTGCTTCAGGCCTTATTCTGGTTCTGCAGCAGGAGAATGCTCTTCTCCCCTCTCTCCAGCATCATCTATAATCAGTCTGCAAGACTGAGCCCTTGTGGTTTGGTTTGCGTGGATCTGGCAGGGTACATCGATGTGGGACTGGCGCAAGCTGCGTTGTTTCCTACTCAACAGGCTTCTTATTTTGTGTTAATAAACGTGAACCTGGCGAACTCCCAACATAGCTCCAGTTCATTATCTACAATAGGATCAATGCTAGAGATGCCTTAAGTGCAGGGCGTAATATGTGCACAATATAAATAGGGGAATATAAGCTGTAAAATCCATCTCTTGTGTTCCATAAAATGAATGTCTGAACAAATAATCCGACGTGTCAGAAGCTTCGTCCCTGGATTGCTTATCATTTTTTTTCAGTGGGATTTTAAGTAAATCAGATGAGAACTGGACCATCACTTGTTGGCTGCTTTGGGAATGTGAATGGTTCGTTAGTAGAAGTAGAGCTTGGTTAATAAACGTTTTAGTAGGGATGTCAAGGTGTAGTCGTCTACATGATTAACCAATAAGCCTGGACTGTATCAGAGGCAGCCGGGGGGGTGGGGGACTGGGACCCCCCCAGGCAGCAGCATGGAAGGTGAGGCAGGCAGGCAAGACTTGGTATACACAGAAATCTGACTTTCAAGCCCGCTGCCTGCACATATCAGCTCCCATCTGCTGCCTCTTTATCAGATGCACCTGTGTGTGTATGGGGGGGGGGAGGCAGGGGCAGGGGCAGGGGCCAATACGCATGGGGAATATGCTTTTAAGAGGCAGGAGGGGCAGGGAGAGGTGGAGGAGGGGAAGGAGAAGCAGGAGCTGATGCTGGGGGTGGGGGGAGAGAGCTGGCTTAAATGCCGGCTCCCCAGGAGCGCCAGCTCCATGGAGCCACTTCTCCTCCTCCCCAGTGCTGCCTTACTATCAGACACACCAGTGTGGGGGGGGGAGGGGCAGGTGCGGGAGCCAATATGCATGGGGAGACATCTTTTAAGTCGGCTCTCTGCATGTTCTGGCTCCATGGAAGCTGCCCCCCTCACTGCCTTCCCCCTCCTGCTGCCTCCCACAGAGGCAAGAGGGGTGGGGTGGGGCAGGGAGCTGGTGCTGAGGGGTAGAGCTGGCTTAAAGCCAGCTCCTCACAGGCACCGGCTCTGCATTGAGGGGAAGCTGCTGCAGAACAGCCTCTATCTGCGGCGGGCCCAGGCTCGGGTCCCCCACGGACCGGGGCTGCTGCCACCTTTGTATCAGAGGTGGCAGTGCTGGGCAGCTGCCACTCTGCACTGCTGCCTCTGATACAGAGGCATTGGTGTGGGGTGGCAGGGGGCTCTCTGGGAGTGGGGCCAGGAGTGCACAGCCTGCCATCGCCGGGGACTATCGAATAGTCATGTAACCAATAATATTTGGAGAGGTCACACGATTATTCAATGTCATAGTATCGAACCTCCCCACTTTTTAGATGCCAAAATTCTGACAAACCTGAAAAATGGACAAAATATTCATGAATTTGTTTTTGTTTTTGACCAACTGGTAAAAAAAAAAATTTAAAATCGGGAAAATATCGACCAATTTTTTGCAGTCCCTTCACTCCCTGGTTTTACAACCCGGTTTACTAATCAATGTCAGACATAACGCTGATGTTGGCAAATAGCTGATGAAATTAACACAGACACCAAAAAGACTTTTCCTTAGAGAATTGAATGTTAGTGAAATGTCCTTTCCTGGATAGCAGGTCAATCTTCTTGCAGCTGCTGGCATACAGATGTGCCTAGCTTGTCGTCTTTAATTAAATATTCCAGAGAAATAATCAAAGGCTTGACTGAGTCTCTTGCTTATAGGAAGACTCACTTAATTTAGCACAATTACTTTCAGTTATAAAGACATCTTCTATAGGTATTTCATCTTAATATTAAAGAAACAAAATTTTAGCCTATCATTAAAAAAAATTGTTAATGAGTAGTTAGGAAAAATGTGTCTCAGTTATTTGCCGTGTATTTTAGAAGATCATCATATCATTTATAAGGGAGATCACTTTTGTTAGGAATCTATCATTGTGTGCTGGGAAGTCTATATTAAAGTATTAATTTATGGACTATATCTAGAATTTTAAAAAGCATTAGGAAAGCCACACTGATTATGGTGACTCTATAGATTGGGCACATTACTTCGTTATTTTGCTATGCGGCAGTATAACACAGATATCATCCTATGCTTCTGTGTGGGGAAAAAAAGCCCTTTTCTCCTACAAAAGCAAAATCTCAGCATTTCTATCTACTGTGAGCTCCTGGGAATTTCTGCAAGGCTCAAACGGTTCAAAAGTTTGCATCTGTTCTTCCTAATTATTCCATAATAATTAGTGGTTCAAATCCCACTTGGAGAAAAGATTCCCTGTACTTTCAGAGAGCAAGAGAAAACAGAGATCTTGGAGTTGAGGTTCAATGCATATCCATCTGATTATGCAGGTTTATTAGGAGAGATTAGAAGGAGAGATCTGGCTGGCCCCCAAAACAAAAATGATACAAACTGTTATTTTCCACTTAGCGCAGTTTTAGAATGAAACGCAAAGCAGTCTGAGCTGTTTCAAAAGGTTTGTAGCTGATGAAATATATATCCACTTAATAAGCAGTAATTTTGCCTTTTAAATTTCGAACTCCAGAGAAAACCAAGAGCAACCTAAAACATTAAATTTGAGTAGAATTCAAGACTTAATTAAATTACAGTAAATGGACTAAGGTCTGCTCCTGGCTCTGTACCCAGGGCTCCACTTCTGTAGAGGAATCTCTTGGCAGGAGGGCACTGGGCATAGGGCACTGTGGGGGGGAAGGGGGGGAGGAAGGGCACTGTGGTTCTCAACCTGCAGCCCAAAATGATAAACATGTTGAGAACCACTGCTGTACACACACCTGTCGCTGGTCCTCTGTACAGCATGAGTTCCTCTTTGTGCAACAATGATGCTGATTGTCTGGAACATATTAAATTAGAGAATCATAGAAGAATAGAAAAAAACAGCAAGCAAATGGTCTGGGAGCACTGTATCGACTAATGAAACATGTAGATGGTATCATGAGCTTTCATGGGCACAGCCCACTTCTTCAGATGACCGGAGTTATGATTAGAGGATAAGGAAACTTGAAATAAATAGGGGGGGGGGGAGAGTTGGAAGAGACCTCAGGAGGCCATCAACACCAGCCCCCTGCCCAAAGCAGGACCAATCCCAACTAAATCATCCCAGCCAGGGCTTTGTCAAGCCTCGTCCTAAAAACCTCTAAGGATAGAGATTCCACCACCTTCCCAGGTAACCTATTGCATGACTTTACCACCCTCCTAGAGAAATAGTTTTCGATAGCACCTCCCCTCGCCCCCACTGCAACTTGAGAGCATTGCTCCTTGTTCTGCCACCACTGTGAACAGCCTTTCTCCATCTGCTCTGGAACCCCTCTTCAGGTAGTTGAAGGCTGCTGTCAAATCCCCCCTCACTCTTCTCTTCGTAGATTAAATGAGCCCAAATCCCTCTGGCTCTCCTCAAGTCATGTGCTCCAGCCCCCTCATCATTTTTGTTGCCCTCTGCTGGACTCTCTCCAATGTGTCCTCATCCTTTCTGTAATGGGGGGCAGAATTAATTGCAGTACTCCAGATGTGGACTCACCAGTGCAAAACAGAGGGGAATAATCATTTGTATTCTAAGCCAATCAAACGCTTCCCTACCTATACAAGCACAACTATTAAAATAGGGTAGGCTTTTTTATTTTAAAACAAACTCATTTCAAAATCACTGAAAGATCAATTTAAGCATTTTCTAGTACCTAAGAATTGCTTGTCCACAAATCTGATTGGCTGTCCCAGATCCCTACAGAGAGATTTTTTCATAGACTCATAGAACACTAGAACTGGAAGGGACCTCGAGAGGTCATTGAGTCCTGTCCGCTGCCCTCATGGCAGGACCCAGTACCATCTAGACCATCCCTGATAGATGTCTGTCTAACCTGCTCTTAAATAGACAGACATTACACTTGATCTTTGTCTTCAAGAGGCTGAGAAACTCCATGCCAATCCTGGAATACACTTGATTTTCTCAGCACCTGCACAGTACCAGTGTTTTCCCAATCTCTGTTTCCTATGAAAAAAGGAGCCATTCCTACCTGGTGTGGCAAGCCAGCAGGTCCTCCCTGACTTGTTTTACTGGCCTTTCTGGCATTTGCTTTCACATACAATGAAGAGATTTGGGGACTACTAAGCACCAAGGGGGCAAAATATTTGAAGTGTTCTGTCTTCACCAGGGGGAGGGCAAATAGCAGCACTTGAGCTGGATGCAGTTTGCCAGGGTTAGCCCCTGGCAGGCCACTGGATGCTTTATTTACCTGCACATCCACAGGGATGGTTGCTCACAGCTTTTGTTGCTGTAAGTCACTCTCCCGGCCACTGGAATCTGCGGGAAGCTGCTCAGGCCAGGTTACTGCTTCCCTCAGCTCCCATTGGCCAAGAACAAGGAGCCAGCCCCTTCCAAATCTTACCCAGGGGCCTGGTGAGGCTATCAGATCCCCAGGTGGTAAGTGGACCTATTTGAGGACGTGCAGGTAAATAAAGCATCCGGCAGCCCACCAGGAACTAACCCTGGCAAACCGTGGCCAGACCACGGTCTACTTATTGCCCATTCCTGGTCTTCACTCATTCTCTAAGTGCGCTCCTCATGTCACTAGACTTTGCAACCCTTGCAAATATCACTGCTCCTCTGCACATGACCTAGATCTGACCAGAGGGGGACAGAAAAAACCAGGAAGTTTCTGCAGAGGAAGCGAGTGCTTTGTCTGGAAAGGAAAGAAGAGTGTATTGGAGAGCCCAAATGGCTGTTACCAAGAGCCTCCAAGGAACTAGGGCCGTGAGCCAAAATTCGCTGAGGCTAATAACAAAACAAAACGCCTTCTAATGACTTTAGTGGACTTGGATCAGGCCCTAACGCAGTGTCAGCAAATGTGAAAATTGGGCTAAGTGGCTCCTTTTATTGCAGTACTGAAAGATTCTGTTTTGAACAAAGAATCTGCTAAAAGAGGATCTGACTGTCTGAGAAAACCAGTGTTCCCAACTCTTGTGACTTTCTTGGGACCCTCGTAATATTTGATGTTTTCGTAAATCCCCAGCTCCTGGAGTCCTTTGAATGTGCAGAAATCTCAGCTTTCTTTCCTTAATGAAAGTTTCTAGCGATGTTGGCTGCAGAGAAAGCACTTGTGTCATGTTTTCAAGTTTACCTATAAGCTCTGGAGGCAAATAGTTAATCTAAAGAGCAACTCGTTTAAAAAAAAAACCCTCCCACTTTTAAGACAATCTCCTAATTTGGGGGGGTGGGGGAGCTGAGTCAAGAGGTTTACAAACCCGGGTTTGGCCCTACAGATATTTTATAGATGTGGTGTACATTTTCTTTCATTACACATTTCAGTCTGCTGCTACTTCAGCAGGAGTGAGATCGACCCATAGAATGCATATTGTTGACGTCTTTCCAGCCTTCATTTCTTTGCCCAAACATTGTGACATTTTCTTGACTTGCAAATATTTCTTGCCTCTGGCTGTTGAGATGGTATAATTGCAGAGCTGTTTTATTAAAAAGGACTTTCTCTTTCAGGATACTAAAAAAAAAAAGTCTTTACTATTATTGCAAAAAACTACACTTCCATAATTAAGTGTTAAGTGGTGGTGTAAATTAAGTGCTGAACTAGTAGATAAATGAAACTGTCGCATGTATAATTGCCAGGCAAAGTGGTTATAATTTCAGCCAGTTTCATTGGCCTGTTGTTGCAGCATGCTGTCACTACAATAATAAATCATCATTTGTTTAGAAATGGGTAATCACTGCATGAGAGAGAGAGAGAGAGAGAGGGGGAACCATTGCACAGGGAATAAGATGGGATGTTGGGGGATTTTTAAACAGCAATCTTATATACTTAAGCATTGATGATGTACCAAAGCAAAAACAGCGTGAGAGGAAAATCTTTTTAACGAGATGTAGCACTTTGATGGATAATTTGCAGTTGTACTCAAGGGGAAAAAAAAACCTTAAAAGGAAGGAAATATTCCTGGCTAAATGTGGCTTTCAGCTACACTGGTGTAAATCTTAAACAACTCCATTGATTTGGACTCTTTGATTATATTCCCGTGTCTGCCAAGGCCTCATGAGTCATGATGGGGATGGTGGGAAAATTAAGAACCTAGGAACATGAGAACAGCCATAACGGGTCAGACCAAAGGTCCATCTAGCCCAGTGTCCTGTCTTCTGATAGTAGCCAATGCTAGGTGCCTTCAGAGGGAATGAATAGAACAGGGAATCATCAAGTGACCCATCCCCAGCTTCTCACAAACAGAGGTTAGACACACCATTCCTGCCCATTGTGGTTAATAGCCATTGATGGACCTATCCTCCATGAATGCATCTAGTACTTTTTAGAACTCTGTTAAAGTCCTGGTCTTCACAACATCCTCTGGCAAGGAGTTCCACGGGTTGACTATGCATAGTGTGACACAAGTTGTTTCACCTTTTTGTGCCTGAGTTTACCCTCTGTAAAACAGGAATAATAATACTGACATCCAGTACCTCTCGGGGATTCTGTGACATGTATTTTATGTTAACGAAGTGCATTGAGAAATTCACATGGAAATTAAACAGTTCAACACTTTTCAAATTTTGGATAAAAAAATGGGTTGTGCTTCCTTCCCACATGCCTTTTTACCCTGTGAACCAGCTCTATGAACATGATGTAAACCAGAGAGACAATTCCTCCTAAACCACAAGTGGTATTCTGTCCATCTGTAGAAAGTGTCTGGTTGAAACTAAGTCTGAAGAACTGTATAAAAAAAATCATCATTGGAGAGTGAAAGGATGCCACTCGAGCACGACTGACTGTAATAACTAGAATTGTGTAGCTTTGAAAAGAAGCCAGGAACTATGATAATTCTCTATGAATGCCTGAGTATAGTACCATGAAATGTCCTGGGGGCATGTTCAGGGCTGGCCTTACTATAAGGCAAAGTGAGGTGGCCACCTCAGGTGCCAGACTGTGGGGAGAGGGCACCACTAGGACCCAGAGAATTGAGACCTTTCAAAGTTTTGGCTCAAGCGAGGGGGCGTCATTTGAGCTCCCCCCCTCAGGTGCCAAAATGTTGTGGGCCGGCCCTGGGCATATTCAAAAGCAAATGGGAATCTTTCCATTATTTTCAATGGGCTTTGGATCAGGTTCTTACTTCCTTAGACTGAAGGGTAAAATTCTTCAGCTTTGCCACCACTGAAAAGTGAATGGACCAAAAGTAAGGAGCTTTTTTGAACACTACCTCTTTCCAATGCCACGAGGTTCATAGACCTATTCAAAGCATCTCTGAGAACAGGTCAATGTCTCCAACTCAAAGCTGATCTGATTTTGTTCATTTGGAGTAGGGGTCCAATTTCATTCCTATTAATGTAACGAAGACTTTCTCCATTGACTGCAACAGGTGCAGCATCACATCTTTAGTCTTCATGTCCTTGGTGAGTTGGTTCTCACCAGGACGTTTTGAAACTAAGCTGGGCTAACAGGGTAGCTTGATTATTACAGCTGCTGCTGTGGGAGGGGCATGTCTGTCTTGTGCAAGCCACGCTGCTGATAAATTGTGGTGAGAGAGGTACTTTGACATAATTTGAGAGTCAAGAGAGAATTCACATGCCACTTCCTTCCACGATGACCTTAGGGCTGAACTTTTGGATAGAGCTTGTTTTGAGAGAGAAAAGAAAATTAGGGTCCACATGGAAGTCAAGGAAAGATGGACTTGTTGCTACGCTTCTGTATTGGAGACAAGAAAGCTCAATTCACATCCTGGCTTTGCTGGTTTTCAGTGACCTTGAAAAAGGAACCAAATGTCTTTGTCTTTCAACTCCCCATCTGCAAACTGAGAGATTACTTCTGTTCTCCCTCACTTTTGTCTGGTTTCTTATTTTGACTGCAAGCTTGTTGTTGCAGGGACTGCTGCTTATAGGCCATGTCTTCACCACGCAGGAGATCACTGTGGCCGTGATCGATCTTCCGGAGTATGATGTTGTGGGTCTAGTGAAGACCCGCTAATTCAAACTGAGAGGGTGCCCTCATTAGCACCGGTACTCCTCCTCACGAGGAGTAAGGGAAGCCGATGGGAGAGTTTTCTCCCATCGACCTCCAGTTGTGTGGCTGGTGATTTGAGTTATGTCGACTCCAGCTGCATAATTAACATAGCTGGAGTTGCGTATCTTCAGTCGACCCTCCCCACAGTGTATCTGTACAGTACCCATTATACTGGTCTTGGTTGGAATCTTACATCTGTGATGTAAAAATAATTCTGTGTACAGCAGATGCCTATAAAGAATATTAGGCAAGCTTTCATTTTTTGTTGTGACCTAATTGTTTTTAATGGTTGTTCCCAGTTCAGAGAAGTGCGGGAGCATGGTGATTGTTTCTTCTTTTTCCTGTAAATCAATATGAGAGTTATTTATTCAACAGATGAATATTATGCATCTTTCACTTACAGCCAAAGTGCAAGCAATGGACTATAGACTTTTCTTTGATGTTCTAGATCTATTTCCATATCTTTATCTGTTGCTGCAGGGTCATCTGGAATGCTGTCTGCTTTCATTGGTATTTCAACTGGATGCTTTGATTAGTTAAAACTTCCATTTGGGAAAAAAACCTAAGATTAGAAATTCAAGCTTTATTAACTGTGCCTACAGCAGAAAGTCATTAGAGTCTTAAATCCGTCTCAGGAGCATGGGGAGTTATAAATCATTCAGGCTCCTGAGAAGGCTGGTTGCGCTCTTTTGTTTACTATTCTAAAATTCTTCATCAGTTAGTATCATGCACTAAATCTAAAATCATTAAAACTCTTTAGTGTCGACCGTAACAAATGCAGATCTGTGCGAAGATTTTTGATGGTTTTGTTCTGGAAAATGTCTGAGGTGCCTTATGAAGGAAATGTACTACTGGGGGGGTAGGGAGGAAGAATGTAGCCCAGTATTTCTTAAAACAAATAGGAAGTGCCAAACTTGAGAGATTTTTAGGGAAACTGCTCAGTGCCTGAATTCTGAAAATCAGGTTGCTTTGAGATTGCTTAAATTGGGTAATCACTGATCACTTCTGAAAGCCACGGCCTTGGCTATATCTCTATTTACACCAATCCTTTCCAGTCGATTTCGAAGGGCAGTGCCATCCAGAATTAAGTTTCCTATATTTAAATAGGCACTGATTGCATATTTTAGTCTCTGGGAACAATGGAAAAGTCCAGTGCTTGTCACTAATCCAGTTCAATATATGTTCTATAGTCTGTCTTTCCACCATCTTCCAATATTGTAACTTCACCAAAGATACTAACAGCTAAAGAGAAGGCACTTTTAATTATCCTTGGCAGCCTCTGACGTGCCGATTTTCAACTTTTCTTGAAAGGCTGATGATGGATTTCTGTGCCACTGCCACATGCATTCCCTGAAGAGAATTCAGGTTCCCTCCTTGGCTTGGATTCTCTCCCGATCACATTTCTCATAGAAAGGAGTCCCAAGTCTTCAGCAAAAGACTCGAGTGGTGGTCGTTTTCCAATTTAACTTTGTCCAGCCAGCTATTAGCAACTCGCATGATAGGCTATTTCAGCTTTGGTGAGGACAGACGCTTGCTGAGACATGAATCACGAAGTAGTTTATATCCAAAGGAAAGAAATGCCTCAAAGCATCCAAATAAAACATTGTCACTTTGCTTTAATTCCAGTTGTCCTTTCTGTCAGGAGCAATGGAAAATGTTTCCCGATGCCTCAGTGGGTTGTGTTTTAAGCAGGCCACTTAACATTAATCTCATGTTAGATTACCTCTTAAAATTGCCCACCAAATCTACTATGTTACAGTATTTAGCTGAGGCCCTAAGGTTTCTAAGTTGAGATGGATAAGGACTGACAAGCCAGGGTCATATGAAAACTTAAACCTGATATTTTTCTATGCTGGGAACAAGATACACTGGCATCCGAACCGTGTTACTTGGCATGGCAGTTGTGTGTCACACAAAGGCTTGTATATTCCATGCTCTGTCCCCTAGCATAAAACAAAATACTTTCTTTTGCAGAAGAGTGAGGCGGGGAGATTTGAGAGCAGCCTTCAACTACCTGAAGGGGGGTTCCAAAGAGGATGGAGAGAGGCTGTTCTCAATGGTGACAGATGGCAGAATGAGGATCAGTGGTCTCAAGTCGCAGAGGGGGAGTCTAGGTTGGATATTAGGAAAAATTATTTCCCTAGGAGGGTGGTGAGGCACTGGGATGGGCTCCCTAGGGAGGTGGTGGAACCTCCATCCCTAGAGGTTTCTATGTCTGGGTTTGACAAAACCCCGGCTGGGATGATTTAGTTGGGGTTGGTTTTGCTTTGAGCAGGGGGTTGGACTCGATGACCTCTTGAGATCTCTTTCAGCCCTAGGATTCTATGAAATCTGCACGTTTCCTGAGCTTGTTTGTGTGGGGTGTCTGAGGGCCTAAATGGTGTCCAGGTCTTGCATCCAGATAGGTGCCACAGATCGCTTCCCCAATTTGTGTCCTAGGTTTTTTATTAGGTGGTTGCTGTAGCCCAGGTTCCTGGAACAAGAAGTCCCAGGAGATATACTGGAGAGTTGGGTGCAGGCTTGAAGGGGGGTAGAGAAAGAGAAGGTGGAATACGAATGTAAGCACTGAGGGGAATAAATTCTTACCATGGTGGTTATTTATCTTCCTGAGTCTTCCTCGTAGCAGGTACCAAATTAGCCTTCTGTGCAGGGGTGGTTTTCACTTATTCTGAGCTAGTGATGAGGACCACTGCAGAAAGCTGCACACAAAAAGGGTACGTCTACATTGCACGGCTATTTTGGGATACCGGAGGTATTCTGAGAGAGCTACCCCACGTCTTAACAAGCTGCCCATTATTTTGAAATATTTTTCGAGATAACAGTTGCGCTATTTTGCTATCCCAGTAACCCTCGTTCCACCACAGTTAAGGGATATCTCGAAATAGCACATTATTTCAAAATTTGGCACTGTGTAGACATACCAAATTTCAAAATAGCCTATTTTGAGTTTAGGGTGCTGTGTAGATGCACCCAAAGTGTCTATTGGGGAAGGGCTGGATAGAATGGCTAGAAATCAAGAATTACAGTTCACAATACGCTATTCAGATTTTGGAATTTTGTGTTTGCTCCACATTGGGACAAACCTGAGACCCACCTTGAAATGAGTCCCTGACTGGAGAGCCCACCTAGGAAGTGGGCTGCCTAGCCAGGGAAACGAAGGATGGTCGTGCTCCAAATCAGGTGGTCTTGGCTAGCGGTGGTCATAAAACTGCAGGGAAGGATGGAGCACCATTACTGAAGGTAGGACTCCAGACTGCTCCTGTAGATTCATGCATGACTCCTCTGTTGTTCCTTGCCACACACGGTAGTAGCCTTCGCCTGGGAACCCAGCCATCTGGTCTGTCACAGCGAGGATGAATTCGGTACACAGCAACCTTCTGCAGTCTCCTTCACTTCCATTACCCTTCCTTCGCCTCCTACCTTGAAGCAGTTTGCCTGGCTGGCACAATTTTTACCTTGATTGTAGTTTAGCTCTTCATCGTGAGTCTAATGGCGAGAATGAAGAATGAGTCAAAGAAGGCAATTGATATGACGCACCACATTGGTTTCCAGGGAAGGTACTGAGGAGCGAATGGTGGGCCAGGGTGAAAAAAGCTGGAAGGTGAAATGAAGGGACACCAGAGAAAGGCTGGGCATGGTGGGACTGGATAGTCTCTGTCTATCAGAGACCAGTGACCCTTGAAGGTTCTGCTTGATAGTTTAGGCAACTCGCTAACTGCATGACACAGTTATACATTTGCCATAGATCCCGGCAACAGACCTGCCCGCAGGAGGTTAGTAGCAACTTGCCTGACTCTTCCCTAACCTTTTTGTACTGCTAATCGATGTTCCGCTGGCTGCCAGAGAGGGAAAACGAAAAACAAGGTGGGAAATTTTACTCCATCTGGGAGAGTATCTGATGCTAGAACTGTCTTGCCAAAATCCTTCTGTACACAAGATGGGCAGGAAGAAGAATTCTCTATACATTTTACTGTTGTTCATCTGCCAGGGGTGTTTGCCGAAAGGCTGCTGTTCCATCCAAGTACTCCCCCTTGGTACTCGAACAATGATTTGTGATCCAAGCAATGGAGAAAATAATATTACTCTGGAATTTATGAATGTGTGATGATATGCCAGCTCTAACAATGAATCACCATTTTCCCTCTCCCTTACTTGTATAGGTGTTTCTTTGGGTGTTTATTGCCATTTAAATTCCACTTGTGGATGTCCTCTTAAATTCTTTCAGGCAGGGAAATTCCTGGTGTGCAGGGTGCTGATGGGAATTTGAATTATTTGAATCAGAAGAATGCATTCCGGGAAGCCTACAATTCCCTGTTTGCTTTAATGCCCTCTTTGAATATCCTGGTTTCCTTTGCTAGCATGGCTTGAACTGTTGTGATTTCTTGCCCTAATTAGGGAACTGATCCTGTAAATCTGGCTCACTGGACCATTGGTCCATACAGTGGCTCTGTTTCCACAGAGTAAGGGGCGGCATGCAGTGGTGCAAACCTGAGGGTGTTTCCCCATTTTTTTCCCCTACTCTCCATCTTCCTCTGGGGTGGACTTAATTTACATTGCCGTATCCCATTCTGTGAGCAGCTCGCTTCTCTCCCCTGTGCCTCACCAGCTATTCTGAGTGCTGGGCATTGAGCTCAGCTTCTGTGTTTTCTTCCATCCTTCCCCATAGCAGCAGTTACAGTCTGCACAGCTCTGCCTCAGGGAAGGAGGAACCTGGGTCTCTCTCTGGCTGAGTGAGGGCTCTGATGTGCCAACTCTATGTGAATAAGGATTGCTCATGGAAGTCAGGCTTCCATGGTTGAGTCCTAGACCGGTTTATTAGTCTTTATGACAGTCAGACTTGGAAACTCCAGTCAGGGATCCAGGCCTACCTGGGCAAACATACAGCAAAAGCCCCAGAGATCTTACATTCTGAATCAGCAGCACAGACAAAGGCTCGGTGAAAGGAAATAATATTTTATCCATTGGGGAAACTGAGGCATAACATGACTTGCCCAAAGTTACACAGGCAGAGCCAGACCCTGAACTCACATTTGATGCACCCAGGCCTCAACCATGAGACCATTTATCCTCTCTGCTTTCCTTTGTGTTTGTTTGCAGAGGACAATATAATTGGAGGGAAATATCTGGTAGCTCTTCCCATGTTAAGGCGGCTGCAGTTTATCCATACATTGGATACACAGGTGCAGCAGCATCTCTGTGGCTGATTCTGGTCTCGGTGGGAGTGGGCGAGTATCAGGATTAACTAGGGTTCTCAGATATCTTCACAAAAAATCCCGAACAGTCATGGAAAAATTGGTTGAGCAAAAAAAAAAAAAAAGGTTGATGCACATTTAAATTACTCCCCCTGCCCTCGCAGACTCTCCGAGCCATCTTTTTGAGAAGAAAAAAAAGTCACTACTCTTTTAAATTACTGCGCTCCTTCACTCTCCTCCCCCACCCTCACCGATGCCACCGGCCTTCCTTCCAAGGAAAACAGAAAATACCAGACATTTTACATGTCCGATATTCTGGGGTTTTTTGTTTGTTTTTTTTTTACTGGACAGAAGGCCAAAATACCGAACTGGCCAGGCGAAAACCGGACACCTGCCAATCCTAGGATTAATTCCACTGTTATCAAAAGTTGCACCCATGTCAGACCCAAAGAAGAATGAGGAGAACCAGGCTCTCTGGCTTTGTATCCATAAAAGCATTTGTTATTATTTCACTAGTGAAACGTGGAGATTCACTTTTATATCGATCACAACTATTTGCAAAGGCAGGAGCTCTGCATGACATTGGGTCCCTGTTAGGCAGCGCTTGGAATTCAGTCAACAGAATGTGGTATTTAGGCAAAGTGCCCAAATCCCTCTGCAATTCAAGTGGAATTAGGTTTCGGCCCACCTGTAATCTCAGCTGAAAATCTCCAGCTAACCCATTTTAGGAGCATTCAAAGCGCATCCTGGGGGAAAAAAAAGTCACCTGGAAGGGCCCTAGAGAACAAGGTCAAATATTTGGCTGCTGTTCTGAAGTTTCATCAGGTAGGGTAGACCCGTTGGAATGACTCCTCCATGAGGGCACAGAACATGTGGCTGCAAAGGGCTTGAGATTCCCACGGTATTTTTCGTGAGATGCTGTTGCAGAACTTTCTCAAGCACCGAGGGAAACCTCAGCCAGAGGCAGACTTCCTCGAATGCCTGGGACTACGTACGGATGGGCACTGTTAGCTTCTTTAGAGTAAGTCAGTCTTCAGCAAAATGAAGACACGACTGGTAAAACAAAGACTCGTATCTAGCCTTGCAGGCTACACTTTCATTTGAAGGGTTTTCATTCTTCATAAAATGTGTTCTATTAAATATTAATGCAGTATTTTCCTCCCACCCTCCTAGGGAAGTAGTTTTTCCTCCTAACCAAACTTGATCTCCTCTGCTGTAACCTGAGGCCATTGAGAACAGCCTCTCTCCAGCCTCTTTCGAACCACCCTTCCCCCCCCCTCCCGATAATTGAAGGCTTCTGTCTCCTCATTATTCTCTTCTGCAGATTAAATAAGCCAAGTTCCTTCAGCTTTTCCTCATAAGTCTTATGCCCTCAATAATTTCCATTGCCCTCCACCATCCTTTCTGTAGTGGGGGGGCCAAAACTGGACACAATGCTCCAGCTGTGGCCTCACCAGTGCTGAATGGAAAGGAATGATTACTACTATTCATGCCACCTGATAGGTCGATAGCCTTCTTGGCAAGAAGGGCACACTCCGGGGACCTGTATCCGCATCTCATCCCCCGATCCTTTTCTGCTGAACTGCTGCTTAGCCAGTCGGTCCCCAGCCCGTAACAATGCTTGGGATTCTTCCGTCCTCAATGCAGGACTCTGCACTTGTCCTTGTTGAACCTCATCAGATTTCTTGTGGCCCAGTCCTCTAATTTGTTTGTCATACCCTGCCCCTCAGTGTATCTACCTCTCCTCCCCAGCATAAAATAAGTACCCTTAAAAACTTGCTTAGTTGTCTTAGTTTAATACCTTTAATTCAAGATGTACAGTAGTCAAGGAGTCTTCCATCATAAGTATCGGGAACTACAAGGAAAAGTACAGTAAATAATAAGGCAACCTCGTCAATTAACTAAATACATTACCAAATGCTGAAGAACAATCACTGTGTACTTAGACCTCAGATAAAAATTCCAGAAGCCCCCTGTGACAGGGCGCCGAGACCCCGCACTGACCCAGGTGGGGCGAGTGCCCTATTGACGCTGCCAGGGAGCGCCTACCGGCCGTGCGCCAGCTACTCCCAGGCCGCGGCACGGAGGGAGAGTGCCGCAGCGGCCGCCAGAAGGAGGGAGGGCGGAACGCCCAGCTGGCTGGTGCCTAGGGCGGGCCGTGCGCCGGCTGCTCCCAAGTCGTGGCACAGAGGGGGAGTGCTGCGGCGGCCGCCAGAAGGGGGAGGGGCAGAACGCCCAGCTGACCGGCGCCGGGGGCGGGGCGTACGTCAGTGTCCGGGGCACGGTCACAGGCGGGGATTTTAAAACCCGCCAGGCAGGAGAGATAAGAGGGGGGACAGGCAGAGGTGAGCAGGCCGCCAGGAGGGGGGGCAGAAACCCCGAGCTGCCTGCCACAGAGAAACTGGAGGGACGAGGAGGAAGCAGGAGGGAAGAGGAGGAAGGAAGTAGCCCAGGGCAGGGCGGCAAATCAAGCCCGTGGGCTGGCGTGTTTGGGGACACGACCCCGTCAGCTGGACTAGGACTGCCGTGCAGTTCAAGTCCTTAGGGCCCTGGGCTGGGGACCGCAAGTGAGGGCAGGCCCGGGCCCCCATTCCTCCTCCATCTCTAGAGGAGACCAAACTCAACGCGGAGTTCAGACTCATAACTAAGGTGCGCGGCTGAAAAGGGGCCGACCAAGTGGATTTCAGAGGACCAGACGTCCCAGGACTAGATAAGGGGAGGGGCGGATGGAGGACATTGGACCCGTGACCCACCCCCCTGCCTGAGGCGCGGTCATACCCCCAAACCCATTGTGTATCTATGATGTCTGTTACTATAATATTTGAACATCACACAGTCTTCAATGTACTTAGCCTTACAGCACCCCTGTGAAGTAGGGAAATGTGATTAGTCCCCATTTCACAGATGTGGAAACTGAAGCACAGCTGCTAAGGGAAGCCTGTAGAGGAGCAGGGGATTGATTTTTCCAAAGCCTAGGCTCATGCCTTAATTGCTAAACCATCCTTCTCTTTGCATTAGTGTTCCCATTCCTACTTCCTTCATTCCACTGGAGGGCATTTTTCTTAAAATGTGTAAGGAAAGTAAGAACAGCCATACTGAGTCAGATCAAAGGTCCATCCAGCCCAGTATCCTGTCTGCTCACAGTGACCAATGCCAGATGCCCGGAGGGAGTGAACAGAACAGGTAGTCCTCACGGGATTCCTCTCCTGTCATCCATTTCCAGACAAAGGCTTCTATCAGAATATCAGGAATAAACCTCGTATTATTTGAGACTTACATTGCTAATACTAAGGACAGAATTTGGGTTCTGAGTTCAGCAGAGTTATGTTTCATTTTCATTAGTCTCCTGTGTGTTGACGTGGTAATATTTTTGTTCTGATTCTGGGAATACTATTAAATCAGGTTCTCCTATGTCTCTATGAGATGATTTAGATGTGCCAGAACTAGTTCAAACTTTGGTTTAGAGTTCAGTTCTCAGTAGATACCTAGTGGGAAGTGACGTTTTCCATCTGACCTCTTAGAATGCTATAAATTGGGGAAATCGTGCCAGAAGGCAATCGTGGAAACTTTTTTTTTAAAATATCAGTCTCAGAACAAAGTTTTTCTCCCCTTAATGTATAGCTTGAAAAGGAATTTTAAACTGTAGTTCATCATTATGTTGCTATTTTACTCTCTGGTTTGTCTTGGAAACTACCTGTAAAACTCCCTTCTGAGATCGGAAGGGCCTGTTAGACTGATTTGCAGAGTCATGCTGCATTTATAAGTTATGTACAATTCTACTCCAATGATTGAATGAAAATGGGGAAAAGATATTGCTGCATTGTCCTAGTACCCTTGTTTACATGCTACATCCCGGATAACGCACCTTGACTTCATGCTGACCTTACAGTGAAGGGAAAACGAGACAGTCCAGACCTTCTCTGCCTTATAGATCAAGAACTGCCAACTCATTTAATCCATATATTTGCATTGCATATGCTAAACTAACAGACTACACTATTTACAAGATTTCACTAAATGCTGAAATCTATTTTGTGGACAAAAGGATTTTAAGTTAATTTATTTTGTTGGGAGAATCATTTAAGCAAGTTAGCATTTTGTTGACAGAATTATGATGAAATTCATTTTGTCTGCATAATTGATTGGACAGCTAGCAGAATGCATTTTCTCCACAGAATGATGTATGTGCAGGGATTGTCAAACAGTGTTTCCTCCGTGGTCCCAAATCATTTTGTCGACAGAATGAAGACAAAATCCTTTTGTCCACAACATGAATATAGGGGTTAATTGTTTGTGGACAGAATGAAAAGCCAAATCATCCTCTGTTGAACATTGATAAAAATGCATTCTATTGGCACAACACTCTTTCATTGGCTTGGCATTTGTGTGACAAATGAAGCTTTCTAGACAGGGATGGCATCTGATCCAAGCCAACGGCAAGATGGAGCCCAGAGATCATTCTCAGTATTGAAGCATCGAGAGGAAATGAGCAATACACTGAAAATCAAGAGCACACCGTAGGAGAGGAAAGGTAAAACCGTGATTGTTACTCATACTCCAGCAACGGATGTGAATTCCTTTGCCCTGGGCACTGAACAAACACATAACGAGACAGTTTTCCTGCCCTAGAGGTTTGCAGTCTAACGAGATGGGACAAGGAATGGGAGAAAAGAAGTATCAATATTCCTATATTATGGATGGGGAGTGAGGTGTAAGGAGATGAACTGGTTTGCTCAAGGTCTCATGGGAAACTTGTATCAGAGCCAAGAAATGACTCCCGTTCATCTTAACCTCACAGCTTTGCAGGTGCATGCTGATAAAGGGCATACAGGTGAACTACATTCTTGTGCCCTGTGAAAGTTGCATTTAAGAGATTCTTTTGAGAGCTGTGAAACTCCTCCAGTGCTCACCGAAGACTCCCACTGAGCGGTGGGCTTTGGATTGGGGAACAGGCCTTGCATTGGCACGCTCTGTGGGCGGGGGTGAATTTCACCCATATAGCCTACAGGAGATACACTATAGGCTCTGCTGTGAAGCACGTATTCAAGCCAAAGTTTCATTGGCAGAGCTGGGAAGACAATAGGAAAAATAAGTGTGTTGTGAAAAGAATCTGGCATGCATAGTGAATCACTTACCCAGCTGTTTACAAGTGGGTAAAGTAAACAATTATGTATCATTTCCATGAAAGTGTCATACAATTTCTTTTATGCTTTTTCACACTCCTAAAAAAAGAAAAAATCAGCAGAGAATAGGATTCAATCTAAGTACAGTCTGACAGTGTTTATCACTTAAGTTTGCCTCCCCTTATAGATGTTGATATTTATTCAGGGAGGCAGTGTGAACAAACAACCAAGTTGGCTTGCGTATGCTGAGAAAAGCTGTAAAAGAGAGGGCTGCATTGTTGCTAAATATTCTGGGCACCGCCACAATCCAGAGGTCAGGAAAAATACAGTCCATTGGGAGAGACTAACTTAAAAGCAAAGATGTTGTTTCCTCTAATGAGGTTTGTTATTTGAGGATAGAACAGTCTCTGGTTTCTGAGAGTGTGCTCTTTGATGTCGAGACTGCTGCTGGAGGATCCTTTTAAATGTTTCTCAGCATAATACGAGGTAGCGCTACTTCGAGAAAGTGTGCCGCTTACAATAGAAATTCCAGTTAAAGGTAAGGCCAGTGCTGTACAATAAACTAGGGGCTGATTGAAGACAACGGCAAAACTCCGATGGGGCCTGATTTCACTGCAGCTAGGCTTGCAACGCAACTGCTCGGCTCACTGGGTCATTTCAAAGTTCAGTCAGCCGTGCAATGGGGCTAAGGCAGGTTTTCTCTCTTTCCTGGCTCCATGCAGCTTCTGGAAGCAGTCAGGATGCCCCTCTGGGTGTTAGGCATAGAACCCACTCCCTACCCCCCTTCCCCAGCCCAGAGTGCACGCCCAACACCCAGACTCCCTCCAGGAGCCTGCACCTCTTCCTGTACCACAACCGCTGAGCCCCCGCTTTCAAGGACCAGGCCGGAGATGCCTCCTCCACCCCAATGCCAGGCTCGATCCCAGAGCCCCCTTTTACACCCTAACCCCTTCATTTCTGGCCCAACCCCTAGTCCAGAGCTTCTATCCCCTCCCACACTGCAACCTCCTGCCCAGCCCAGAGTCCCCTTCCCCATTCCAAACCCCTTGTCCCCACCCCACCATACTGGAGACTCTTCCTGGTTTCTTCCCTGGCCACCCACCCCAGCGCTCCCTCCCCAGCCAGAGACATCACCCCTCCTGTACCCCAGCCTTCTGCCCCAGCTTGCAAGTAAGGGTGGGGAGAGAGCAAGCAATGGAGGGACAGGGTCTGGAGTGAGCAGGGAGCGGGGCCTCAGAGAAAAGGTGGGGCAGAGCGGGGCCTCTGAGAAGGGGCAGGACCTTGGGACAGGGGGTGGGGCAAGAGTATTGGATTTTTCTGCAAATAGAAAGTTGGCAACTCTGGTGCAAAGTTGGTTTAAAATGCATCCATTCTGACTGGGTGGTAGTTTCAAACCCTCTTTGCACTGATGTATGTGACTAGACAAGATGCCGAGGCCACGGAGAACCAGGCCCATCCACGCCAATGATGCGAGCCTCAGATTATGACTATCCTGTGGTGAGTGACACTGTTTCTACTAGAAGTAACGTCCTGAGGGATGCAATATGGTGTGGTGGAAATTTAGATGTGTTTTGAATGGGCTTGTTTTGCTCCTGCATTTGACACTGTAAATTATCCCCTGTTCTATGAAAAAAACCTTCCATAATTACTGTTTGCGGTTGAGGTGAAAGCAAATCTGTTGTGTCAGTCTCCCTTGTTGCTCAAAACACTAGCAGCCAAGTGATCAGTGACTGCAACATATGTTTCTGTTTTCCAAGGCACTGGGAACTTTATGTACCTGTTGTGCATCTAGGAGTCAAGTCTTGATTGTTAATGCCACGGTTCCCATGTGCTTAGTCAGCAAAACTGTGATGGATTAGTAGTCTCTGTGTCAGTTCGTTCCAGTTCAGCAGCGGGGATGCTATGGGATCTCTCTTGATGGAAAGGCATTCTTGAGAGACACTATGAAATTAAGTGGCGAGCGGAGGCCATGACATACTAATATATAATACCCAGGCTAGACAAAAGCATCTCAGAAATACTGAAAATAAAAAGGCAGTGATTTTTGCAAGTGTCGTATCAATGACCATTTGCAAGGCGTTGGATTGAAGCAGCATATGTGAATGATAGGATTCCATTTAAAGCCACACACGCATTTTTAGGGTCATTGAATTAAAAGGGGGGGGGGGACCAACTCACCAAAATCCAGATTTCCAAAGGGGCTTTGCATCCAGCCTGCTGTACTCCTTTGAAAATCTGGCCAATCCGCTGTGCAAACAGCACTTCAAGCCAGGCATCTGCATTTTACTCCCATCTGACTCTACAAATGCAAACACAGTCAGCTGTGGGCTTCAGACACCCTTCCGTTGCCTGCCCTGGGCTCGTCCCCAAATGCTTCCCAGCTGTTCACAATGCATTGCACTTTTACCCATCAGTAAAGGCCACAGCCTGGAAACTAAAAGTCACAGATGGGGGTAGCAGTGCTGCTCCAGCCTGCACCTGCGTCGGAGCCTGAAACAGCAGAGGGGGATTTGAATAACCGGCATAGCCAGGGCAGAAAGAAGGAAATACTCCCTATTGAATTCACAAAGCAATAGACCACAGGGAGTGTGTGTGTGTAGGGGGGAAGGGGAGGTTGACAGCTGCCACCATGTGGCACCTCCCTCCCCTAGTGAGCCCCACAGCTGCGTCCTCAGGCATGGGGTGGCATGGGAAGGGGTGAGGGAAAGGCAATGGCAGGAAGGGGTGGGGCTTGGGGTTTGGTAACAGACAGCCCCCCCACATCCACCCACCTGCCAAGAATCCCAGGCCAGATTCCACAGTCGCCCTGCAGGCCGGGTGTTGGAGACCCCTGCCTTAGGCCATCCCCTGCAGTGAATCGATCAGCATTTTGTGAAGTACAGTGTAGTGGTGTCAAGCCTGGTCTCACATGGCTCCTCTCCTTGACACCTGCTTGGCTGTCCAGCGCCAGGAAGGGCTCTGCCCGGGCCCTGCTCCTGGCTTGAGCAGCTCAGTCCGACCTTACAACTCAAGGCAAGTGGGGAGAAAACTTCCGGTATGTCTCAGCGCTTGCCTGGGACCTGCCACTTGTCCCCGCTAGCAGAGGCGTTGGGCGTGGGTTCCCTTCGATGAGACACACGGTGCTGCAAGCCATCCAGGTTTGTTAGGACCCCCAGAGCCCTGCTGTCAGGTGCAGGGAACTCACAGAAACCTCCCCGGCAGTCGTCACTTCAATGAGCCGAACTCATGAGCCTCCTGCCTCAGCTATTCTCCATCAGGGCCAGCATGCGCCAAAGGCCAGGCACCCCAGCGCGTTCCCAGCCACTCACACTGGGCGTAGTTGCTGCAGGGCAGGGGAGAGTCATGCAGGCCTTGGAAGGGGCTGGCTGATAACTGGGGAGAAGGGCTCTTGGTCTTGTCTACACTGGTTTTCCCGCATCTCGGTGGCTTGATGAGCTCCATGGGGAGGCAACAGGCCACTGCCATGTCCTTGGACAAGACCCCTGCCCACCAACCCCTCTCACTCACCAGCTGCGGATGTGCGCCCAGCTCCTGCAGTAGCTGGTGACTCCCTGGGGCCACACCTTGGTCCCATGGGTGCCCAGTCAGGCCTCGCTCCCTCCTAGTTCACAGTGTGCAGTGGCAAGAGCTTGGGAGGGCCTCGTTACGCATGAGTGGGAAATTGAATGAGTGAGGGAGTGAATGAGCCCTGTGCCCCAGATGGGGGTGGCAGGAAAGTTTTACTGCTGCTCCAGATCCTGCGTTTGGTGTACAGGAAACGACTTTCGACCCTGTCGGAGAGCTTTACCAAGTGGTCGGGGGAGGGGAGTGCACACGTGTGTGGAGGCAGCAGTGCTTCCTGGCTTGAAGTGATTTCTGTCTTACACAGGGTATACAGTTGTGTGCAATGGCGCTCAGCTCCCCACTGGACACACCTCTCTCTGGCACTCTCTGGTAAAGTGGTGGGGTGGGTTCTGGTGTGGCCTAGGGGGTAGGGCGTACACCTGGGGTGGGGAGGGTGACTAACATCCGTGGAGGGTGACTAACATCCGTGGAAGCAGGATGAGGCCCCAAGGGAGCACCTAGACACCTCGGTGTTCTCCCAGCTGACCTGAGAGAGCCTGGTTCTCTGAGTACAATTATTCATGCCACGGTAGCCGGTGCACTGTGCCTACTTATTACACTGATCCTAATTATCTCAAGGTTATATTTTGCTCACCCTGTCGGTCTTTCATCTGTTGCCTTTCATCTAGTACTTAGGTGTAAGTTTTTGGGAGGGGCACAGTCCAATGTGTGTGTGTACAGCACCTAGGACCATAGGGCCCTGACACCTAATCAGGGCCTCTAGGTGCCATCTTTAATATGTGATAACATATGTTCTATTAGCACTTGTGGGAGGAATATGTGAGGGATGTATCACCCAAGGACTAAGACACCCGGAAACATGTATGATCAGATAATCTTTTACTCTTGTGTTGATGATTTTTAAAAGTTTCAAACCTCCGGTCTCTTTGTGACCTGTAATGCCAAGCTCAGAAGCAGATTTTACTCTTAATGGCTGACAGGAAATCGGGCCTTTATGAATAAATGCCATAAGTAAAGGCGGGCTTAATTATTTCAGTCAGAAGCGCAGACACAAAGTTAGTTTGCAGACAGAGGGCAACCCTAATAGAAAAGCATTTGGATAGCAGAGGCCCTCAGGAGCTGCAGGTCTGAAAAACTTGGCGTGTGACTCATTAGATGCGGAAATATTTCTAGCTTTTTTTTTCGAGAACAGAAGCCTGCTGGCTTATTTTTCCTTAATGGGAAGAAGTGGTCTTTCTAAGCACTGGCCAGCCTTTGTGGCCATGAAAGGTTCACTTTGTTGGATTTGTCCTGCTGGTCAGACTTAAGCTTGCCCTAATTTGGACGATGCTGGCAGGGCAACAGGAAAGCACATCAGCCAGAAGAGGGGAAGGGAATCCGCTTCATGAATAATGATTCTGCCCGAAATGTCTTCTGAGCAGAGGCTGATACCTGCAAACAAGACTCTGTTCCCTAGAGTGCAGCATGAAGTGTCCTGGAAAAATCAGCGCATGAGAGGGAAGCTCAGCAATCAGTGCCCAGCGGCGGATAAGCTCCCCTCATCAGCCCCATGGGGTGAAGAATCATTCAGGAAAGGTTATATCAGAGTGCAGGGCCTAATTCCAATCACATTTATACCAGTGTACCCCAGAACCCCCTCCTGACTGGCACTAGTGTAGCCGAGAGAGGACTAAGGGATCCGAAGCCTGGGGTAAGGTGCTGCTGCGCAAAGAGAAATAAAAGAACTTGCCGATGAAACTGTTCTGTTCTCCCTCTTCTGGCAAAGGCCTAGGACAGGGGTGGGGAACCTTTTTGAGATCGGGGGCCACTGACCCAGAGCAAAGTCAGTTGGGGTCACACACAAGTGCACACATTTCCCTTGCACACCAGCTTAGGGGGCCCAGCTTAGTAGATTTGAGTTCCACCCCATGGTGGGGCAGCAGGGTGCTGGAGTGCCAGTGTGGGCTCCCCAAGGCGGGGGGTGGAGCTAGACAAGCCGGGGCTGCATCCAGCCTCAGGGCCTGAGGTTCCTCCCTCCAGCCTAAGACATTGGTGCCCAATTGTATAACACAGGAAGGTCACGTAAACTTAAGCACAACAGAATCTGGGCCAAACAGATTCTGTTTTAATAAGATTTTAAGTCCCCTTGACATGTTAAGTTCAGCTTATTTTGTATGTAGTTTAATAGGCTGTTTCTGTGTACGGTATTGTCTGTTTACACATTTCCATGTTAACACACAGACTAAAATGACATCACCATGACAACAAAATGCTAATGACTCAGCTGTTACTGTACTGTATGGAAGCAGGGTACGGGCCCTTAGGAAATGCTCTGAGGGATTATGTATGGCCCGTTAAATTGGGAGGGTTCGATGTTAAATTCCTGGATTTTGGTATTCATCTAAGCCCTCCTCTGTGGATTTGGTGAGAAAAATGAAAAGGCTCCATTTAGACATGTCTGTACAAGGGAAATCGTATCCTGGGATTAATGAACTGTCCTTTTAGGCAGCACTATTAAGTACTGAGTATTCCTGGGTGACACCGATCCGCATTTCCATTGTAACAGCGTTTCTAACAAACCTTCATGATCAATTAGCTGTCCTGTTCCATTAGAAAAGAAAGATATCACCTTCCTTCCCTCCCTGAAGGTGTCCTTGCATACCGGCGAGCTGCAGCAGTTCTTATAGTCTCCCTCAATACAGCCTTGTGCCACCTCAGCAAATCAAGGGTCTGTCTTTGCCTAGGAAAAGCAGCGCTGCCTCTTACCGATGAACGTCATTTGTTTCCAAACAAAAAGGAGCATTTGTGGCTCTTCGTTATCAAGTAGCTGCTCCTGGGCTAAATTGACAAGGAAAGGCAATAGGATGGATTGAATCCAGGATGAAAATGAAATGGAGTTAGTTGGCAATTGATCCATTTCCTAAACATGGGGATCCTTTTCAAAGATAAAATTAAAGCCTTTTTTTTCCCCCTCTTGGTGGCAAAAAAACTCAGGGTTAAATCATTCAACATTCTTTCCAGGCACTGTAATATTCAAAGGCAACCATGTCATATTAATTTACAATTTAGAGAGGTGAAAAAAATTAAAAGCATATATCATAATAAATGGGGCCACCCACATTCCATCATCTTCTGCTTACATCAGTAATCTGAGTCCCACATTGCTGGACCTTTTGCTGTAGAGTTAGATCTTCTAGGCTTGGGTGATTAGTACATTTCACTATAAATAGTGTTTGGAGAATTAGATTTTTTTCATAAGTTTGAAGGCTAATATTTAAAGTGTGCAGAGTTGTGGGAAATTATAGTGGGTCAGACAATAATCATTTAATGATGGTAGATGTTGAGATTCACAAATTTTTAACGGTTAAAACATAGACATGAGATGTTGAGAATTTAACCATACAAAGTAAATATCCTTAAATGAAACCAAGTTCTCAAGCAGCATTATTCTCGCTTTGCCTATGTGTAAACGTCAATTTTCAATTACAATATTTTTCTGTGGTTTGTGTGCATGGTGAAATCAATTTCATCGATATTTATCAGTAAAAAATCTAATTCTACTGAGCCTAATTACATGAAACATAGTAGAGCTCCTTTCTCTACTGCCCCCCCCCCCACACACACACACCCACCTTCCTGGAATACTCTGGCTTAGTCACCCGACATGATGCCGTGTTGTTATAGTTGTTAAATAGGGAGTTCTAGTAGGCTGATCTAAAGGAGGACGCATGGGCATCTTCTGTTTTAAAAGAAATTGTCATTGTTGTCACCTGCAAATCTGTTACATCACATGGGTGCCGTGATACTTTTGAGAAGCTCCAAAAAAGTTCATCATACCACCAAAAGAACCATTCTGCCAGCTTTCTCATAGTCAAAGAACCACTGGACGGGAAATGGTGAGTTTTGAATCACCACCAGAAAAACTCAATTTACCCATTAAACCACAGATTAAAAATTACTTCCTAGATGCCATTGATCTAAGAACAATGAAACTGGCCAGGACACCTCAGACTCCTGCACTACAGTATGTTATTCGATGGGAGGTCACATCTTGGAGTGTTGAACTGAGAACCAGATGCGTTGCGTTGCCTGCTCGAAAATAGTCTTCCTGGCGTGCCCAGTTAACAGTTTGTTGCAGGAGCATGCAGTGGGATATGGAATGGCACTTGAGCATTCATTTGTCAAAATGAATATGGAGGGGCCAGAGGAAAAATGCAGAGTGGCATAACAGTGGTTTTGCTCTGCAGTGGAAATGTACCACGGCAGTGTCGGGGCTGTTCAAGTTACTAGAGTACCATGCTATTGACTGAAAGCTGGATTTCTTTTCTGGACTCAGCAAAAGAAGTAGTCGGGGTTAAATTTTTAGGTCTTAAGAACTTCTCAGAACCTAAATATAAATGCTAATCTTTGAGTGCATGAGTGGTTACTGATCCATTCTCTAAAGGAAATTCTTGCAATGAGTTTCCTTTAGCTAGCACTTCTATCCTAAAACATAAAAAACCCCATAAGAACAGACATACTGGGTCAGACCAAAGGTCCATCGAGCCCAGTATCCTGTCTTCTGACAGTGGCCAATACCAGAAGCCCCAGAGGGAGGGGAACACAGCAGGTAATCATCACATGATCCTCCAGTCATCCATTTCCAGACAAACAGAGGCTAGGGACGCCATTCCTACCTATCTTGGCTATAGCCATTGATGGACCTAACCTCCATGAATCTCTTTTTTGAACCCTGTTAAAGTCCTAGTCTTCACAACATCCCCTGGCAAGGAGTTCTGCAGGTTGACCTTGTGCTGAGTGAAGAAAAACTTCCTTTCATTCATTTTAAACCTGCTGCCTATTAATTTCATTTGGTGACCCCTAGTTTTTATATTGTGGGAATAAGTAAATAACTTTTCCTTATGAAAATCTCTCTTTCCAGAGTCCTTAGTCCTTTTCTGGATTTTTTTTCCCTTTTTTTCTTTTATAATATGTATAATTTGTACTGATTCAACATAGGTACCTATCACACCCTTCTGAGGTCCTCAAAAAGAGATGGAGGGGGCGGGGAGAGGTAAATTAGCAAAGGTAACTACAAAGCTGGCTGACTGAAAGAGAAGAGAAGCTTTATAATTAATTATATACCCCCCCACACTGGCTTTGGGGGCCCTGGACCATCTTAATCCTAATCCTGGGAGAGGTCCAGGCCAGAGATAGTGGGATCCAGGGTAGGGATGTAAAATCCCATTTAATTGGTTAACTGGTTAAACGTAATGTTTAACTGGTTAGCTGATTAAAGTGGGGGACAGAGGAGAGGGGCCCATGTATTCCACTTAAATGAATTCAGCAGGTCTCTGAGTACAGACCCCTGCCAGGAGACAGCTCAAGTACAAAGTGCTGAATAAAGCCATGGCCTGCACCATATCTCACTTCCAGTGCTGGCCGGAGGGCAAATTCATGGCTCAGGCTCCAGCTACCTGAAAGGTTGATCTATAAAGCCCCAGTACAGCTGTGCTTTCCTGGGACAAGGCAGATCCCCGAGCTCCAGACGAAGCACGTGAGAGCTGGGAATAAAGCATGGGTGGTGCGTAATGCAGGCAAGGGAAAGCATTGCCTTCCAAAAACTGCTGATGCTCTGCCCGGCTTGCCAGATGGCCAGGAGGACTAGGGCCATGGTGTGGCTGCCTGGCCCTTTGGCTGCCTGGGAGGGTAGATGCCTGGGAAGGGCAGGGTTCCAACATGGCTGCCCGGCCCTCTGGCTGGCCAGGAAGGATTGGGCTGTGGCATGACTGCCCCGGCGTCTGTCCACCAGGTGTTCTGACAGGGGACACTAAGGGGCCTGTGGATGTTCGGGGCTGGGGGCAGTAACCTGGGGTGGGGATGAGCTTCATTCAATGGGGAGGAGGTTGTGGAAGGGGCAGGGCTGGGCCTTCACCCGCCATTCTTTGGCGAGGGAATGTGGGTGTGGTCAGGAGAATCCAGAATGTGACCATCTCTGGCATGGCCTTTCCACTCTAATGGATGCTCACACTTGGAACAACTTTTTATTTCCCCTCCCCTCCCAACACCATCTCCCCCGCAAATCCCCAACCCTGAGCCCAAGCAGAATTCTGATCCTCTACGGCAGGGGTTCTTAACCAGTGAGGTGCGCCTCCCCAGGGGAGGTGTGAAGGGGATACAGGGGAGGTGCGAGGTGCCTCCCAGAAAATTTATCGTAATTGCCTTCTCACTGGATAAAATTCTAAAGTTTAGATTTCTTCATAATTAATATTATGAATTAATAAGAAATTAATGTTTATAATTTTAACTTCTAGAGATTGGCACACTACAATAGCAGTGCGACTCAATCAGGCCTATGTGACGACACTACAATAACAGTACACGAGAACTGCCGACTTTCATCTTCCAATATTATGTAAATTTGTTAGGAAAAGGTTCAAAGTAAAAAGCTCATATTATTCATTTAGGCATTGTAACGGGGTTCACTCACCCCACAGCGCCGCCAGCCGTCGGACTTGGGAATTAGCTCGGACGGCTGCGTCCAGCGTCCAGCTGGTTCTCCAGGTCCCAGGGTTCAGGCAGGCCTCGGGGTTCAAGCTAGGCCTTCAGCTCAGGCCGGTCCTCCGAATCGCCAGGCACCAGTAGAGCCTTGGGTTCCTCTAGGTCAGAGGGTAGCCCTGCTGGCCGGCTTGGCCAGGCCTCAGTGGCCCAGGCAGGGAAGCCTTCGCTGGCCTGAGGGAAGGCGGCTGTGGGAGGCCCGGGCCAGGTCTCAGCCTCATCAGCCAGGAGCTCTGGGCAGGCCTCTGTCTCCCTCAGAGGCTGGGCCCTGACTGAGCTCCCTGGCAGAGTTCTTATAGTCCTAGCCATGGCCCTTAGCTTCCTGTCAGGTGAGGGGGGAGGCTAGGCTGTGCACAAAATGGCTCCCGGGGGGTGTGAACGTGAAGTTCACTTTCAGGGGAGGTGTGAAGGTAAAAAGGTTAAGAACCCCTGCTCTACGGGGAGCAGTGCTGGAGACTCTAGGAAGTCCAGCAGGGACTTCACCATCAGATAGGGTAAGTCATCACTTGGAAGGCAACAAAATGGGTCCTAGGTATTCACACCTGTGAGCAAACGCTGCCTTTGGTAACAAAGAGCAGGCTGGATGACACTAAACAAGCCTGGTGGTTGCTATCGCTGTTGCTAGGGCCATGTGTTGCTCTTGTGAAGTGATGATGGGATAAATAGGGAAAACTGTAGCCTGAGTTTGCTCTGATGGCAATCGTACCTTCAATACAGTTTTTCTTCCTCATGGTTTACATAGCTCTTTGGCTTGACCCAGCAGTCTGGCTACAGGACCAGTTTTATCCTGAGCAAAGACCTCTTTCAGTTAGTGGAAGTTACCCTTTTTTTCCAGGCTTGAATGTGACCTCTTTCCTAATGCTTCCAATATCATCGTCTCTGAACTTTTTGGAAGAGTGCCCTCTGCTGTTATGGTAAGATCAGAGAGGTAGAGGTGGGTTGGGCAGGTGCAAAACCTAGTTTTAACAAAAGTAGCTTTGGTCATTAGCGAAACTCCTTTGACATCGGATGGAAAAACAGCTGTGAAACACAGAGATGAGGTTGGTAGCACCGGTGATTAGTAAGGTTTGCCCACATTTCCAATTATAAGACCCTGCCTTCAGTGGCTATAACTTTGCTAAACTTTAGCCATTTGGGAAAAAATGCCAGGTGTTAGCCTCTGGCTGTTCTATCTTTACTTGACAAATTTCAGCCTGAAACTTCAGCCACGTCCAGGGACAGGGCAAGGGAAAAATGCAGGACTTTGCCTATGTGAAAAAATTCAGGTGTTCTCTTCCTTGAACAACTCTAGCACTCATGAGCTTTGGAGTAGAGTTTTTGAAAGGTGACAGGGAACGGCCTTCATGTTAGGGATGAGCTACCCTGTTGTTATTGTGAAAATCTGTCCAAATATGACCAAATATTAAACTTTTTTGGGAGGTGGCAGGAGCTCTCAAATGCTCAGTAGAGATGTCTTCCATTTTCACATCTAAAGTCTCTGGAGATTCTGCTTTCACTGAAGAAATGGCCTGACCACACACCACCCTGCAAAGCAACTGTGTGTGCTTCTTCCAGCCCGTGGCCCGCAAGCCTTTTCCTGTCATTTTTGCTCCTAGTTACTTTGGGCTGGGATGGGAGACAGAGAGCCGGCCTCTCCTGTGCTCCTGATGGCTCCCTGCTGCCCAGGCCAGGTGGAGCAGGAAGCCCTCTGGGTCAAAGGCAGAGGAGTCCAACGGGAGATGTGGGAGAGAGAGGAGCAGATTGGGACAAGCTGTCTGGTGAGGCTGGAGGACAGAGCCAATCCGATGGGAACTGATGGGGTAAGGAGACTGGGACCGGAAGTCCCTGAGTGGGAGGGAGGGAGTCTGGGACTGGGAGTGAGTGGGCACTGGGAGCTGGTGAGAGGAATGGGGAGGGAGACCGGGAGCCAGACGACTGGTGAGAATACTGAGCCCCGGGGAGGAGCTATGGGGGGAGGAAAGTGGGGTAAGAAGCCAGAGGGATGTGCAATGGAGACTGAAATTTGATAAAGGAGATGGGGGCTAAGAGGCACTAGGTGGTAGGTGAGAGGAGCCAGGAGGGGGTACAGGGACTGGCTGAGGAAAAAGACTGGAATAGGGTATAGGGAGAAACTGAGACTGGGAGAATTGGGAATTGAACGACAGACCTGGACAGGGGGACAAGGAGCCGCAGACAAAGACTGGGATGGAAAGCCCGAGTGGAAACTGGAAATGAGACAAGGAACCAGGAGCTGGGAAGAGACGGGTCTGGGACAGGTTGGGGGCCTGGGGCAGAAAGAATCAAATTTTGTGGGGAATGGGCAGATGACACTGTGCCCACTAGCTTGCATTGCCCTCCACATCTACAGTGAAACCCGATAGTTCCTCTGCTGTCCCCAAATCTCCATTAAACAGACCGGCACGGTGTGTGTCTCATCCCACAACGTCCTGTCGCTCTGCATCACTGACTGAGGCAGGCCGGGCAGAACCATGGGGAAAAAGGGCATGGGATCCTAGCATCAAACCCTGACTCATTTTCCATGTGTGCCAAGGGTGCACAGACACTTGCTAACCTTTGAATGCTTGACACATTTTTGTCTTTGTATGTTTGTTTATGCTGAAGCCAGGTGTAAGTAATGCTGAAGAAATTGTTCAAAGTCCCTCTGTACGATTGGCTGAGTGAGGGAAGAACAGTCTCCGGACAGCAGTATTTCACTCTCACGCAACTTCACGCAGGGTAGTGTTGAAAAGAGAAACAATGTGAAATATGTCGTGGTTTTGACTTATAGATGGACAAAGGTGGCCAAACCCACCACATGCATCTCACTTATCAGTTCAAATCATTAGATCTGACTGGCCTGACACTCTCTAGGGAATGTACCGGAAACAGTGTTTTAAATGTTAAGATCTCAGGTAAGAAAACGTGGACACATCTTCTGGTTCTTTTATTTATTGACTGGGCTGTTAAACTTGGGGATGGGACAAATGGAGCTGTAAAGCTTTGGCCGTCAGTGCTACTGTTTGCTAGGATTGGTATGTTAATATGTACAGTCTACGGCCACCTTCCTTCTCCTGGAATGCTGGGCATTTCAGATTAGCCGTGTGATATTAACACATTTCAGGCTGTAAGCTGGGGCCCTTTACGTGGGTGAACTTGGAACTCAAGCAGAAGGAGTTTCTTTCTTCCTACTGCCCGTAAATCACCTCCCCCAGCATTGCTGCCAGGTGACGGGCAGGAATACTGAGAGCTGAGGAAGATCACTGCTCGATCTCTGTTTCCGCTTTGCTCTACGGAGCAGGTAACCTGCCCCAGCCCTTTTCCTTGAACAGTTTACTTCCCTCTCTGCACCAGCTTAACTGAATAGGCACAATCAAAACTCCGCCCACTTCCTGCTCACCTGCATTTGCTCCACATTGTAACGTGTAATCTGGGCCATAATCTCTGTTTCTGGATTTATTATTTTCATTTGTTTTTGGAGCTTATTTTTCACAAGTTCAAGTGTTATGTAGCTGTCCAAAATGCAGGGCTTGGGGGGGGGGAGGGAGGGTGTCTCCTTGGTATATATGGCACTGAGTAGGGTTTATTATCACACTGACTCATTACAGTAGCACAGGGGACGTCAAACTTCCTTGCACCGTGACCCCCTTTTGACAGGAAAAATGACGCCACGACCTGGAACCGAAGCCAAAGCCCGAGCCTCACGGCCCCAGGGTGCTGTTTCAAATCTTTGTGTGCACTGGCAACCCCATGGGCCATTTAATGCACAACACTTTAGACATCACACCCTGTAGTCCACTTTATTATTGCCCTAGCACATTTACACAGTGTCACTTGGGTCCTTAAAGAGAGGTTCAGGGCAGGAGGCTGGGGGGTGCAGGAGTTAGGATTAGGGGCTGAGGCAGGGCTCTGGGCTGGGTGTGTGTGTGATGAGGAGGCCGAAGTCTTCTCCCCTGACATTCCTACCACAGCTGTTGGCTTTTCCCCTTACTGTTCCTATCAGGGAGTAAGAGCAGAGTGCACAGATCATCTGCCCTTTGAACTCCCCAGCCAGAGTGAGGAATGCAGCAAGCTGTGCACTTTCTCCTTGCTTCCTGACAAAGGGGAACAGCCAGCAATGTTCCTGTACAAATGTGGGGGGGGGGGAAGGAGCTTCAGCACCTCCCTACCCACCCTAATAGGTGCCGGGGGAGGGGGGAGGTTTGGGGGTCGGGCAGTCCCTGACTGGGGGAGAACCCCCAGAGAGCTCCTTTCACCTGCCTGGTGGTTCAGTTTCTTTTCTGTATGGTTTTATGAGAAGCAATCTTATTCCAGGCACATCCTATTTTCCTGGCACAACCGAACCCTTACGTTGCTTTAAGTTGTGATGAGAGGATACCGAATTTGGTGGTCCTAGCTCTTACTGTGTAGCGGGAGTTCTTGAAGAAACATAAACAGGCAAGCAGCCTAACTCTTTCAAATATATAGTCGGTGTGTCTTTCTGGGATTATTTCTTGTTGAGTGCGGGTGTGTTTGTTTTGTTGTTTTTTGGTATCAGGAGTGTTTTACTGGAGTTGTTTCTGATTTTTAGGATTCAGCAGAAACATACCCATAATGCACCTAGCCTGCACATGTGTGTGTGTGTGTGTGTGTGTGTGTGTGTGTGTGTGTGGAGGGTACAAAGAATAAATTGCACCCCATAACTCTGCCTGGGCAGGCAATTGGCTAGCTCATGATTAAACACTATTAAACACTTAATGAATGGGCTAGCTGAGTAATGTATGAGCTTTTCTTTCTTTTGCTTTGGATTCGAGGATAAAAGTTGCACAGCTCGGAAGTGAGTCTGATTATTTGCCACACTTGTTGAATGTTAAATTCTGAGTTGATACGTGGAGTGGATTCATTCCTTGTGCTTTCCCTCCTTCTCTTTCATGTGCCTAAATGACCTGATTTGCAAAATGCACCATGTGTTTTCCTTCTGCTGCTGCCAAGTCTCAGAATAAATTAAAGCCTAAACTTGGGAACGTTACATCTGTCACTAGTGGTAAGGGGTGGGTGGGTCTTGAAGAATCTTTCCTTGGCAAATCCTAATTGCCGATAGCTGCTGCTTTTATGCAAATCTTGGCACGAGTGGGGCTGGGGATGTGCTCACTGAATTTGCACTGCTGCTATTGGTCGGACAACCTTGCACATGAGACTGTGTATTTTATGGACAACAGCAAAATGTGATTTTTTTTCAAACATAATTAATTTAGCTCTCTGCACATTATACAGGTGATGTTGAAACAAACCCAGGAAGGTTTTTGAGGTTCTTGCTAATGCTTAATTGTTCACTTGATATTTTTATAGTAGGCAAATGGATCAGGATTGTTATATAAGAGTCTTTTTGTTTACTGTTCTCTTAGGCTTTGCTTTTATTGCCCAGCTTACGACGGAGAATAACATTGTAATGGGATTGCTCTGAATTCTGTGGCTATGGCATTTCTAAAATATAGCCACTTCTCAATTGCCTGTGGATGGTTGTAGCAATTGGTATAGACTCGATATTCAGACTGAGGTCATGGGGCCAGGATAAAGCCCCATGCCCCAGGATTTGGGCTAATAATAGTCAATGAGAATTCTTCCAGAGACTTAATGGATTTGGGACAAGCAATAATGTTCAGTGTAATGAATGCTTTGTTAGCTAATGAATGTCTGTTTCCTCTATCAGCAAGGTATTACCCTTCACACATGGGGCTCGGTACATTTTGTGAAGCTTATGTACATTATTACTAATAGAAACTGTGATATTTGTCTGTACCTGCCTGGATCACCAAAGCAACAAAGCTGAATGATTGTCTTCCATCGTGCCTCCTTGCTCCAGAAAGCAAAAGTTTTACTGGGCTTGTTGAAAGAAAGTTGATCCAAGGGTGTTTATGCTTTTATGGGGTTGACACATAATGTACTTCTCTCCTTGTTATAAAGCATAAAGTGCATGGCAAAGCACTTCTCGAAACTGGTGTGATGAAACGAAACAGGGACCCCATAAAGAAAGGGGAGTCTGGCCTTACGAGTTTCTGGTTCTGTAAGTTTGGTATTTCTTTGTTTCCATTACTGAGACTAACCACAATATTATTTAGTGTTTGAATTGCAATAGGGGCTGGAGACTCCAAATGAGACCTGGGCCCCAATGTGCTAGGCACTGTACACACCGATAGCAAGAGAGACTCTTTCCACATTCTTTAATTGTGGTAGGAGTTGGCTAGCCTGAAATAACTGTCACAAATCCAAGGGTATCCAGGCTAATGTAAATCAGTAGATTAGTGCACCTCGGTAGCTGTCTAATGGCCTGCTAACTTGAACTACAGGAACTGGTCACCAGGCTAGTCGGGCAGGATGACCACCAGCTCAGAAAATGAAATGCAATATTACAGCCACTGGTTTCAGCAAGTAAAATATCAGTCGTCCCATCTGTTTATCCTCTCTACCTGTTTACAGTCAGGCGCATCCTACACCATAGACTTGAGTGGCTGAGGGAGACATGAGACACCTGCTTTGCTGGGGCTGTGACCTAACAGTAATGACAAAGCTTATTGTTTCTGGAGACCCAACTTGGTGCCTAGGGGGCAACGTTTGAAGAGAGTGAGTGCTCAGATCTTGCTCCCTTGAAGGTATCCCAGGCTGGCACCCAGACACTGGACACTAGTCACTTCTGAAAAGCTGAGTGTGACACACCAGGCAAAAATGTTGCAAGGTCCTTATTTCCTTGTACTACCAACTGAGATCAAGGCCAAGAAGATCAAGTTGTCACGGGGGAGGTCTAGGTTGGATATTAGGAAAAAATATTTCCCTAGGAGGGTGGTGAAGCACTGGAATGGGTTCCCTAGGGAGGTGGTGGAATCTCCATTCCTAGAGGTTTTTAAGTCCCAGCTTGGCAAAGCCCTGGCTGGGATGATTTAGTTGGGATTGGTCCTGTGTTGGGCAGGGCCCTGGACTTGATGACCTCATTAGGTCACTTCCAACCATATGATTCTATGATTCTAAGGCCCCTTTGTGCCAGGTGCTGTACAGACATAATGAGACGGTCCCATACACCAAAGCACTTAGTCTAAATAGACAAAAGAGGGGCAGGGAAATGAGGTAAAGCCACTTGGCCAAGGTCTCAGTGTGTGAGTTGGCGGAGCCAGGAATAGAATTCCAGTTTACGGACCTATCTGATGATCTATCCATTGGACCATGCTGCTTCGCATGTATTTGACGGCTCCCTTTTTTGTTGAGGCAGCTGGAGATGGTATTGCACAATACATCACTCCTATAGTCAGGGACTTACCATCTCTCCCAGACTTCATCAGCATTCTGCCTACATTTCTTTACTGGCTTCTGCCTCTGTCTTCCTGACTTCAGCGCTTACCCTGTGAACTTGAAGGAAGGTGCAGGTCTTATCCTTGCACAGTTGCACTCCTTGGATTTCAAGCAGAATCTCTGGGCTGCTTTTGAGGCAAGATCCACGTAGTTTGCTGTTTTCTTTGGCTAGGAAATCATTCAAAGGTGACATCAGGGTCATCTTAGTGAACCAATCTAATGAACTGATGGGCACCATCAGTCTAATGTTTGAATAACAATGAGAGAGAGAGATTCTTAAAATCTTAGAGAGAAATCTCCTGAACACTGAATTTTAACAAAGAAGGCTAAATACAAGGTGAAGTAAATTTTACAATAATTCTTCAACCAACTGTTCAAGCAAGGCAAATGTTACATGAGTAGGGCACGTTTGCCACAGAAGAGACCTTAATATATACTGAAAGGATTCTGCGGAAGATGTTGGGTAATTGATAGGAAAAGACCCCTCACCTATACGTATAAGGGGATTTTAGAGAGAAGTAGTTATATAAAGAGAATATTTCACTCACTTGATTGAAGAAGCAATCACAAGGTTGAGACTGCAGCATGTGTAGACCTACAGGAGCTAACTATAGTCAGATAGTTTGCGTACCAGAGCAGTGAAGCTTTGGCACAGCACACATCAGTGTGGGATGCATGATTCCATCTGGCACCCTAGGTAATTACTCACAGGTCCAGCCCATATCGATGCATGTGCTGCCATGCCTCACTGCTGCAGTACCTGAGGCCTTGTCTACAATAAAACGAAGACTCTTCCCAAATTCGATTTAGCAAATCTAGTTAAGACTCACTAAATCAAACTCAGAAGGCAGCCCGGCTGATGGCCGGTACTCCTCCTTTTGCATTTTTGTTTTGTTTTGCGTTTGCTTCTGTCAACCTCCTCCTGTGGGGACGCTGACAAGCTCGGCTTAAAGTAAGCTGACTCCATCTACTGCATGGGTTCCCAAACTGGGGGGCACGTGAAGAAATTCCAGGGGGGGTGCGAGGTGACCCAACCCCTCCATCAATCCCACCCCCTCCAAGAAAGAGCTTGGTCTGTCTGTCCACTCAGGCTGGCTTGGGCAGACTTCAAAATGGCTGCCTTCAAAGGGCAATGCCTGCTCTGCTCTTAAAAGACCTTTGGGGGGGGGGGCAGCTCTGGTCAGTTCTTTCATTGATCAAAAAAAAAAGTGTTGCTGCTATTTTTTTTGTGGGGGGGCATAAAGGTTGCTCAAAAATCAAAAAGGGGGCGTGATGCCGAAACGTTTGGGAACCACTGATCTACTGAGACAAACCCAGACCAGCTGGCTGCTGCACACTAATGGAGGGAAGACATGAAGGGGTGAACAGCTTTCTCTTCCCTGAGTAAACAGGGCCAAGCCTAGTGTAAGATAATCAGGCAGGTGCCATGGGGTCAATGAGAGCTCAAGGGAAGCTACAGGCTAATTGCATACATACAGCCAATTAAGGCCTGTGGAGCCACTTTAAAAGGCTACCCCTCCCCCCCAGATAAGAAAGGGAAAGGAAAAGCACGAAGGACTGAAAGGAGGAAGTGCGGCATAGAAGAGCTGTGTGGGTGTGAGCTGAGGATGGATGAGCAGGTACCAAAGGAAAGCTACTGGGAGGGATCGTATGGTGAAGTGACCCAGGGAAAAGCTTCAAGACTGGGAGTGACAGGAACTCTGTCTGTTGCCATGGCCTTAAGGTCCTTGGGCCAAAGCCTGGAGTAGTGCGTGGGCCCAGGTTCCCCCCCAAACATCCCCACATCACAGAACCTGCCCCTGAGGAGGGAGATCAGGACTCCGGAAGGGTTTTTAGCCTAAAACTATGAACTAGCCTGTGATGAGGACAGCTCAGTAGGCTGTGGCTCTTGCCTCTAGTAAAGAGGAAAAGGCCATGTGGAAGGCCACAGGGAGCCTGTGAGGCAAACACTGTCCGCCAGTAGCGTGAGACCCACTGGGAACGGCTGGAGCTTTGTCACACTTGGTATTCTCCATAGCTGGAGTTGCGTACCTTAAGCTGCGCTGCTGGGTGTAGACCTGGCCTGAGATGGCTGGGTGGAAGGCCTACACAAGCTGCAACCCTACCCTGCGATTGCAGTGTAGACAGTCCCTTACTGACTAAGTGAGGAGGTAAAGACGTACACCAGGGTTTGGCCAGGAACAGTTGCTTGGAGCTAGCCAGGATCACTGTTTTCAAATGCATTCTGGCTCTGAGCTGTTTGTTACCATTCGCTTCTCAGAGTGTGCGCCGGCCATGCCCGTGACCCCGAGCCTCTGGCAGTGGAAAAAGGAGACCAGGATAGATGAGATTTGGAAGTGATGGATGAGCTGCTAGTAGAGGTCTTGACAGGGAATGACCCAGGAGAGCAGGGGGCTATTAAGTGTGCTGTGACTTGCAGTTAATAGCCCAGGAAAATCAGTGGAGGGGCTAATTGCCTAGGGAATGAGGAGACAGCGACACCAGTTCTCTCACTCACAGATGCAGGAGGGGCATTGGGGGAGGCACAGAACACGCTCCCCTGACAGAGTCTGGGCAGCAGTGCCTACTGGGGAAGAACGAGGCAGAGCTATTAGGCCGAAGAAAGACGTTCAGAGAATACCAGGAATGCTCTGAACAGTGTTTTGCAGTTGACCAAAAAACAGAATCAACTTAAATTAAGTGCTCCAATTCTGAAGGGCATAGAAATAGCGACACTTTTATTAAAGAAAAAAAATATGCATATTCAACAAAAAATAAATTCAATAACGAGGTTACCTTAGTTACTGCAATCTCAGGGCTCCAGTTACTTAGGCATACAGGCTTTACCCAGATTATTTCACTGATACAGTACTTGATCAGGAATTCAATTACCATGCACAAATTCACATCAAACAGCTACCCCAGCAGAAGATACCTTTGGCGTACTTCCCAAAAATGCACATTCGTGCAGTTTTCATACAGCCAATATAACTAAATTTATGTGTACATGTAGCAGAACAAGCACTTTAGGTAATAGGATGCAATTTTACAGCAACTTGGGTTTTTTTAAAGAAAGGAAAGAAAAGGAATCCACACTGAGAGCAAAAGAAAGTCACAGAGACAAAGAGGGACAGACAGAGGAGGAGTGAGAACTCATTGATACAGAGATGTTCAGTAGGGTAGATCCAAAGTCCAACACAGTGAGTAGAAGTTTTTCCATTTGCTTGGGAGTTCCCCCGCCAAGCATATTTAGGCATTGCGGTGGTATGAGGTTCTGATGAGACTTGTAAAACTCAGTTGGGAGCCGCGGTGAGCCTGTTCAAGGCCAGTGAAGTGGTGAAATGTTATCTGCTCTGCTGCCCTTATTCTCCCTCTCCCTTCTACAGAGGTCCTTGTTCTGCATCACTTCTGATTCCCCCATCTCCTGCGCCCCAATGACACATCACATAATGCACGACCAGAAGATACTCAAACACGAGAGTGATTTGCACCATTTAAGAATGCACAAAGCACAGAATGTGGTCTCCAGCCAACCCTTGTGCATGTGCTCCATAGAGAGCTCCTCAGGATGTCAACAACATTCAGAGGACGGGGAGGATGGGATACTTGGGTGTTGGCTCCCTGTACTATTGGCTCTCCTTCTCCCCATCAAATAAACACATTCCATGCACTTTATTACAAGAGTTGTTTTCTCTTCTTGAACTACCTTCTGCCAAAAAAGTGTTGGAAGAATCTCTAG
Source organism: Pelochelys cantorii (assembly GCA_032595735.1). NCBI lineage: Eukaryota > Metazoa > Chordata > Testudines > Trionychidae > Pelochelys > Pelochelys cantorii. Next base: position 69,037,249 of record CM064332.1, read on the forward strand.
CTTGGGCTGACAACCATCATTCCGAAACATCTTCATTTCCAAATCCGTCCTCCAATGAACTTTTTGACAGGAATTGTTTCCTTTTCCCATAGCCGAAAATCCTGTCGAATAAATTATATTTTGAGCTGTCCTTCCAGAAATCCGTCTGTCTCCTGTCTCCCATTTTAAGCCCATCAGGACTGAGGAACCATTAATACTTAGAATCCTAATAACTTTTAATGTTAGAGCTCGATTCTCTGACTTGTGGTTCTGTACTCAGTCTTGCACACATCTTGTAGTTTTGCAGGTGCAGTCGTTGTGACGTACTTGTAATAGTTTTACAGGTACAGTCGTTGTGACGTAGATATGTTTAATGTTGTCTTAGACTACAGGAAATGTCTACAGAGGTATAATAATTTCTAAATCTGTGCATTAATGTAGGCACCAAACAAAATACTTAGAGGTAATGTCTGCTATGTTTTCATGAGTAAGAATTGGGTTTGTTTAGTCTAGAAAAGAGAAGACCGAGGGAGAATGTGAGAGTAGTTATCAAGTACATAAAAGGTTGTTACAGGGAGGAGAGGGGAATTTTTCTCTTTAATCTCTCTGAGGATAGGATAAGAAGCAATGGGTTTTAAATTGCAGAAATGGTGGGTTAGGTTAGATCTGAGGAGACTCTTCCTAACTACCAGGATGGTTAAAGACTGGAATAAATTGCCTACGGAGGTTGTGGAATCTGCATCATTAACGATTTTTAAGAGCAGGTTAGACAAACACCTGTCGGCCCTGCCGTGAGTGCAGGAAAATGGACTAGATGAGCTCTTGAGGTCTTGTCAAGTTCTATGATTTAATGACCGCTTGGTTGTTCCTGCTTCTTTTTGTGCAGTTTTATCAAATTTAGTCTCTGCAGGTGTGGCACTAGCAGGCATAATGCTCTTAAAAGAAATGGACTATCCAGCAAAGTAGGCCACACATGTTTCCTGCCCTGAAACACCTGATCCAACCCTTAGTCAAGTCCTTTAAATGTTTCAATGGCAAGAGATGTACGTAAAAATTTCTCGTATCTCCCAGGTCATAGCATTCCACCAATCGCTGTTCAGAAGTGGAGTTCGCACTTTTGTTGGAGTTAGGCTTCAGTGACACATTCAGAAGTTGGCTGTACAAGTCTCTCCTGCAGTCCTGTGCAGTACCATGCCTGCAGAGTTAATTGACATGGCATACAAAGTTTGGCTTTATGCCGGCAGTGAAATACTCTGCGGTGGGCGGGGAGGAATGAGGGCTTGGCTCAGACACTTCCAGTGAGTGGTGAAAATTAATCAGGCTCCACATGTCTGTAGAAAATGAAAGTTGGAGGGGTAGGGGCTCTAGCCAGTTGCTGGAGTTGGTCAGAAATCAGAGAGCTGTAGCCAGTTTACCCATACTGCTACACCCAGCACAGAATCTGGCTTGTCTGCCATGTGTTCTTTATAACTGCGTGGGTTCTTTCACTTGCATTCTTCTGGATCTTAACACACTGTGTCTCACTACTTTCTCTTGTGAGAACCTAGGATTCACAAATATATTTCCACATGCTGCCTCTCCCTGCATATCTCAATCCTTACAACAGTGTAAATGCCTCACTAGCCAAAGGAATTCAGCAGCCTTTGACTGTTATTACAGAGGAAGCGTGAAACAAAGGGAAGAAAAATGTTTGATATTTGTCAACTTGGATGACCCCATAAAAGCCAAAATAGCAACATGTGATTTTTGACTAGAAAAGCGAGCCAAAGTGACATCCACACTTCTTAATGTTGTTTCAGATTACCGTGTAGCCAGCTAAATGGCTTTTTTTTTCTCATGTTAGAAAAACTAACATTTGACATCACATGCATCAAAATCCCATGTTGTTTCCTTTCACTGCTGTCAGCGGGTGGTGCTGGAACTTGCAGTTCATACTGTTTTTTCTCCTCTTCCTTACATCAAACCATTATTCATAGCGATTCTTTATAAAAAATGATCCATCAGTATTTAATTTGCCTGCTTGAGTTTTGTTGGCCAGTAAGGAGGGCAGTGGGAAATGTTGTGGAGAAGTTCAAGCAGTACTTGGCTGGATCCTTTTTTTTTTTTTTTTTTTGTTACAGTACGGTCAAAACATAGTCTGCCACTGGGGTGGTTATATAGAATTGAATACTTTCCTTGCATATAGTAGGGACATTAAGAAACTGCAGTCCTTGTCAGTGACGATGGACATATAATTATCACTCACAATGTTTAGACTGTACAGATGGTTCATGTAGCCCTCAAAGAGCTGATGGCACTGGAATGTAAGGCAGGACATTGGTACTGCAGCATGCTACTCTAGGCGTGCACATCCTAGAGTTCTTCAAAATGGTGGCCCAGGCCTGTGTTGACTGGAGCCTGTCCAAGCCATGACGGGGAGCTGGCTCTGATGTTAACAACTAGAAGATAGCAGTCAAGAAAGGAAGATGATCTAGTGGTTTTGGAGCTAGACTGGGGTTCAGAAGATTGGGGGTTTCTTCTCTCCCAGAGGTTGGAGTCATAACATACAGAGCTTAAAGGGACATCAAGAGATCATATGGTCCATCCCCTAGGCAGAGGTGAGACAAAGCATAACTAGATTGTCCATGGTGGGTGTTTGTTTAACCTGTTTAATAATCTTGTGCATAGTCAAAGACGGTTCATGTTCCATGCCTCCGCCTACTCTTACCTAGCGCAGAACAATTACACCCCATCTTACCTACAACACTCCTATTAACATACCCCGGAATGATATCGGCCTTATTTGCCACAGTATCATCATTTTTATGCATTTTTAATTTGTGAGCCACTGTAACGCCCAGAATTGTTTCAGCAGTACTACTACCTAGCCAGTTATATCCCATTTTGTATTTCTGATACTTGACAAGCAATCTCTCAGCCACAAACTGCTTGTATGCTGTATAAGATGAAGAGAGGAGACATCTCTTTTACAGCTCATTTAAAAGCAGTTTATCAAAACTTTTCAAGGAAAAAATGACTTTTGATTAAATGGAAATTTTCACAAGAACATGTTTATTTTCATTGGAAGAGGAATTACTTTTTTAGGGGGTTTCAGTTTCTCAACAAAAATCCAAACTATTCTGTGAATTTTTTTCATAATTATTGACATTTTTCATGGAAAATTTAAAATGTTGTATTCCACCAGCTTTTTCTCTTTGTTGTGAGATACCTTCCCCATTCATTGTGAAAGGAATCTCAAAGTATCTCCCAGCCAATACCATTATTCATGAAGGTATTTGCCACGCTTTGGAATGACAAATAGAGTTATAAGACTCAGATGGCCAAGTCAAATGTGATTTCTCTCAACCTTGCCAGGCATGGTAGTGGTGGATCCCATTACACACAGGGTCTAGTTACAAATGATCTTTTAAGCATAGAGGAACGCGGTTGAATATCAAATACAATTGGATGGTGTACAGATAAATGTTGACTTTTCAAAGGTGACTACTAGTTCCAATGATGTGTCTCCACAGTGGCTGAACAATTCCCCATAAATTTCCCTAAAAGAATCAGTTGTCTTCTGTATGTGGCTTTTGGGAAACTTTAGCTGTAACTGAAATAAGTTGCTTTTGCTAAATCATTTTAATCTTTAGTTGGTGTAAATAAGCCCCATTGCTTTCAGTGGAACTACACTGGTAAACACCAGCTGAGTTTCTGGCCCTAGAGTTTTCACATGTTGAGCAATATTCAGCCAATGAATATATCAGATTTCTTTAAACAAATTTTGTCTCATGATGGGCAAAGAGCTACTTAGGTATGAAGAATTATAAGCCAGCTCATTGACTGCAATGACCCGACAGTTCTGTATGGGCCGCAGGGGGGCTACATTGATTCACACTTGCAGAGGACCTACCCTAGTGTTTCTCAACCTTTATTTTATAAAGTACCCCTTAAAAAAATTATAAGTACCTCCAGTACCTACAGTTTTCAGACACACACAATTTTTTCTACCGTTGCAACACATTCATTTAAACAACTTAATCGTAGCCGGGTGGGCAATGAAATTTTTGGGTGTAAAAAGTACAAAAATAATAAAATGCTGTAAAACTTAACTGAAATTTGGAGAAAACTGAATTTTTGTTTTGTGTTGACATACCCCCCAGATTTCTCTCGAGTACCCCTAAGAGTACTCGTACCACTGGTTGAGAAACACTGATCTACCCTATATCTACGTAGATTAACTCAGATCTCTCTGCTAAGTGAAGCTCTTTCATAGAGACCAAGTGATGATCTGATGTTTTGGGAATCAAAATCTAATTGCTGGTGGAGTTTCAATGAAGAAGTTAAGATTTATATCTATACAGTTCTGTGGCCACTGATTTATTCAACGTATAATCCCTATCATCCGTATGTAAGTGCTGCCAGACTTCAGCCAGACCTTTAAAATCTGGAATCCTGAATGTTAGTAATTTCTGTCTCTATTCCTCCCCTCCTGTTCTTAGTCTTGTGCTTCTCAGCCCTGGTCTACACTAGGGCTTTATTTCGAAATACCCCCCCATCGATTGAATTTATAAGTGGAGTGTCCACACTACCAAGCCTGTTATTTCAAAATCTGTACTCCTGCTTTCCTTGGGAAATAACGCTAATTTTGAAATAGTTATTTCAAAAAAGCATTAGTGTGGACACACCAGTTTCACTCCCCAGAGTAATTCGAACTAATTACTCCCCAGTGCTTCCTGGGACTCTAAGGATGCATCTACACAGCAGTGTTATTTTGGAATAACAGCCGTTATTCCAAAATAACAATACGAGCATCCACACAGCAATTCTGTTATTTTGAAATAAATTTGAAATAATGGATGGCTTATTCTGATTTCTGTAAACCCCATTCCACGAGGAATAACGCCTCTTCCAAAATAGCTATTTGGGAATAGCAGTAGTGTGGACGGTCCACTGTTTGAAAAAAGCACAAAATTCAAATATCTGTCTGAGTAGCGAAAAGAAACAAGTGAAAAGAAAAGAATCCAGCTAGATGCCATAACCGACCAACAATTAATTATAAATGATATTTAGGGTTTTTTTTTTTAAATGATGGTGTTAATAATAATGAATTATTTTCGCGGTAGCTTGTGGCCACATTACATAAACCCTAAACTAACCAGCATCCTGAAGCATAACGAATGTTCATGTAGGCATGAATCTGTTGTGTTTTCTCACATTGTCACCTAGGTGACGTGGCCAGGAATGATCATTTCGTTAATGTAAATTGTTCTTATTTCTTCCATTTCTCATCTGTTTTAATACAACAATCGGACAGCCCATTAGCTATGGAAAGCCACTTTGCATCATGCCAGCCCCTCGATGGCAGCCAAGCAAAGAGTGAACAGATATTGTTCCTGCCCATGGAACACATGACTGCCAGCAAACTAGAAACGCACACAATAGATTCCCCTGCATTTGCAAAGGGTTGATTGCACTGCTGTGCAGTCCATAACAATGAATCGCACTGCATGGAGACATCTTCCAAGCTGAATCAAATCCAATGAAGTAGTCAGCTGGAAGAGTGAAAGCCGCCTCTGATTGAACTGTGAAAGTTGGACTAAAGCAGGCACTAGGAAAATGGTATAAGATTTTCTTTTCCCTTGCACTGGTTTTACATTGGTGTTATTCAGATGACTTCAGGGGAGTTACTCTTCGTGCACGTTGGTGTAAGAGAAAGAATCGAGCCGTTACGTTTTTACGTATCAAAATCAGGCAATAGCTTTTATTTCCTTGGATGATAGTGCCTGATTCAAATCCCATGAAAGACTCCCATTGACTTCAGTGGCCTTAGGGGTCATTACTTTATTGTGTAAGCAGCTGGGGAAAAACTCAGAGGCTCTTCGCCTAAACATGCTTTCTACCAGAGGGAAAACACAGAAGACAAATTAAAAGAATGCGACATGAAGGGTGAGATTTTTCAGCGAAAGCATAGAAATTCAGAGCTCCCTGTAGGTTCCCTTTTGACATTAGGGTCCCAATGTGCAATCAATGCAGAGCCCATAATAGAGGGGGGCCGTGTGAGGTCCCCATGAAGCAGAATTCTTGCATGCCCAAAACAGCCACCCTTTGTAGGATGCACCAATGAGCACACCACGTCTGGGCATCCTGGAGCATGGTGTGCTCCCGGGAGAGCAGAGACAAAGCAGACACTTGCAGGGTTGTGAACCCAGGTACCTCATCACCACTACCTTCCCTAGAGCTTAGTTCCCTGCAACCGGCAACTCTCTCTCTCACTAGCTATAGTCACTCGGCAGCCGCTGTTGCCTCTGAATGCTCCCTGCTGTGCCCAGCCACTCCCCACTAGGAGGACACACACGGCTGTCTCCAAACACTCCAGCTTGTTTGAGTCAACTGAAGAATAACTTCTATACCACATCAGAGCACTGAGTTGTACTTACAGTGGAAACTGTTGCGAGAACCACAGGTCCAATGATGGATACCCAAGGGGTGGAAGGACAGAACCAGGTGGACTGTTTAGTAAATAAAATATATTTATTTATGACAGTGTTGAATTTATAGTATTTATTCTAAGATTTTTAATTAAGTGTCAGTAATGAATTTACAATATTTATTATATTTATTCTACGATTTCTAGTTGAACGTATGAGAAATATAAGGATGGGAACGGCAAGGGGAATAGTCTCTGCTCTAAAGATATCAAGCTATACTAATTAATAACAATGATAACTACAAACTCTATGTACTACCAAAACAACTATAACACTAAGCTATACAACAAGGAAAATCAAATCATACATACCAACTTACACAGCACACGGAACATTTCAAAGATATCGGTTCGGTTGCGAAGGCCTTGGTTACGCTCGAGAGTCAGGGGAAGTGGCTGGTCGGTTGATCAGGCCGGCAGCGTTTTGAAGTATACAGGAAGGCACACACACAGTGGTGCGTGTGTTGCGAAGACCTCCTCGAGTGAACTGTGCAATGGGTATTTATCCCCAAGTCTGCACATCGCTTTCCCATGCTTGCATATTACCATATACGGCCCAATGGTCACCAAGTGGGGGTATGTGTCACAGGGGCTGGGCCGAAACTGTGCAGGTTTCATGCGACCAGGTAAGCCCCGCAGTTTTCACGCCAAGGTGAAAGGTGGGAAAGTCCAAGGCTATTTTTCCCTTTTCACACCTTCCCTTTTCTAAAGACAATGGTATGCAGGAAGGGTGTGGCCGGTTTCTCCCACGGAGTACTGCGGCCCACTATAGCAAGAGCAGCCTGGCCAAACTTTTTACTGGGGGGCAGTTTTTTTTTTCTAACAGAAACAACCGCAGGTTTATCATCAAGCATGAAGATCGAGAGATAACGAGTAAGGATAATAGAAACAGAAATGCAATACCCAGAAAACTAAGAAAAAACTAACCTGCATCCTCACACATCTAGGGTTGCCTTTCCTGTATCAAGTAGGTTTTCCCAAAGGCTAATGATTTTACAGAGCTAGCTGATTTCAGACAAACTAAAATCCAATCGTTCATGGAGAACCTCCCTCTGCAAGGAGTGCTCTTCAGTGAATGGTGAACAACAATGCTTGCATTCCTTTTATACTCCTCAAAGTTCACCTGTGCTCCCCAGAGACTGGACAGCCCCCTATGGTTTAGTGTCTAGTGTCTTCCCACACTGCTGTTTATTTCATATGCAAATAGGGCTTTCATTGTGTTGTCTTACAGTGCTTCATTTACATTGGGCATGTTTCCTGTCTGGAAGAAACCCGTTTTTCAGCTCTGCCTCGGACATAGACCTAAAACGTGTTTTCTAGGCTGTATACTGAACTCTTTACATAGGGTCAGGGCATGCATTTCCCTATGACATTAATGGCCAGTAGGATCCTGGCTTCTATTTAAGGTCTCACGTTCTCTAAACACATGGACTTCCAACACTCCAGACAGCTGAAGAACTGGGCTGTGCCCACAAAAGCTCATACCATCATCTACCTATTTGGTTAGTCTTTAAAGTACTACTACACTATTTGTTGTTTTTTAAGTTTTTCCTATTACACACTAACTCAGCTACCCCTCTGATGCTGTATAGAAACGTACTTTGAAACAGTGACTAAACTATAAACTTTGCGAGCTGGTGCCAATGAATTTCTGTGCCCCAGGACAGACCTAGAATTCTCCCTCTTGCCTCTGCGAGGCATTCAGGTAGGGAAGTCTCCCTGTGTCCTGTATTTGCCCCACTCCATCCTACCCCACCTATTCATGTAAGGTCCAGGGAGAATCTGGCCCTGCATGATCTCAAGTTCAAGCAATTCCTAGTTAGTGAGGTCCCGATCCTGGCATCATTAGTCTTGTTGAGTAGCACCCTCATGAACGGAGAGATCTGTGGCCTTGTAGGGGCTGCTAGTGTGAGCAAAGCTGGCAGAATCTAACACTTAAAGTAATGGAAGCAATAGAAAATCAAGTCCTGCTATGTTAAAATTCCATTTGTTATAGCTTTGAAATGCTAATATATGAGTATCTTGTCAATAATGCTTTAAAGGATAGTTAACTGAGTATTTAATGTCCATAATGTTTCCTTTAGCCATGCCTCATAATCATCTCTAACACCATCTACTGATGTGCTCCTTACCTCCTGTTGAACATCTTGCTCATGTATGTAATGTCCATTAGCCCTTCAAAAATGGAACCTTAATAGAATGTGTGGGCGACAATCACTTTCTGCAGATGCCTTTTATTTTTAAGATTTTTTTCCCATAAATTAGCAATTACTGTTATTTCCTAGCACTGAGCATGATTATGTATTATTTAGGGTCTGTTCTCAAAATTACTGACTATGCCTTGTGGCTGTAGATACTGTGCGGAGTCCTATATCTTTATCCTCATAATTTAATAATATTAACAAGCTGTGAGCCTCCATTTCCTTCCCATGAAGAGGCTAGATTGGAATTTAGAATCATAGAATGCTAGAACTGGAAAGGACCTCAAGAGATCAAGTCCAGTTCCCCGCCCTCACGGCAGAATCAAGCACCATCTAGATCGTCCCTGAGAGGCGTCCCTAACCTGCTCTTAAATATCTCCATGGGTGGAGATTCCACAACTCTCCTGGATTTGTTCTGGAACCCAAGCGCTATCCATCTTGGATACATCTACTATCGTGTGGCAAGAATGGATGGCCATTTCAGGGTTAAGGAATGTCCTTTACTTTTATGCAAAAAAGAGATCCATCAGGTACTACAGACCAATGAGTGAGAAGGTCTGATCCTGCAACCTGCTTCATTAGCACAACCTTCTGTGTACACAGGCTCAGAGATCTATGCTATCAGATGTGATTGGAAAACAGGAGAAAAGTCTTTCTTCTCAATCTTCCTTACAGATTAAAGCACATAAGGAATAGGCCTCTAAGGCTATGTCTACACAGCAGCATTATTTTGGAGTAACTGACGTCATTCCTAAATAACATAGTCCGTGTCTACATACAAGCAGTTATTTCAAAATAATGTCGAGCTGGAGGACTGCTTACTCCGACTCCTGTAACCCTCATTGTACGAGGAGTAAGGGAAGTCAAAGGAAGAGTGTTCTTCCTTCGACTTCCTGCAGCGTAGACAGCGCCAAAAGTTGAGTTCAGCTATTTTGCCTTCAGCTACGCAATTAACATTGCTGAAGTTGCGACTCTTAACTTGCCTTTGTCCTGCAGTGTAGACGTATCCATAGGAACTAGGCCTCATTCCCATGGAATAAATCTTGAAATGAACTGCAGTAGGCTTGCCAGCTGGTAGTGTAAACGTTTGTATTCATAATCTAATGGCATTTTGTTTCTTATTGGCTGTGAATGACCAATCATAATGCTGCACATACTCGTTAAGCCTAGTGGGTTTGATTTCCTAACGAATGGTTGTAATTATACAGGGATTCATAAAGATTATATCTGCATATGTGGAATGATTGGATTTGTGATCAATACCTTTTACTTCTGCTGCATGTGTTAGTCATCTGTATACACTGGGATGGTGTGTTTCTCTACGGCTCATCACTTCTCACTACACATAGCAAGACATCTAAGCAGCTCAAGTCAATGCTAGTAAAATGGCTTAGATCAATGGTTATCTAGATGTGGCAAATGAGTGAGGATCCGGGGCTTGATCCTGTTCCAGTAGAAATCCAGGGGGAGTTTGGTCACTGACTGCACTTGGAACAGGATCTAGCCCTGTGAACAGTTTGGATCTGAGGAGCACCTGTGTCTCCTCAATTCCCCAGCCTGGGGTGCTTTTCACACGGCTTACTCCTGGGCTGCTCAGACACTGTGTCTAGCACGTAGACCGCTCCCAGCTGTACGGTGTGAGTGCTAGAGCCAGCCGCCCATGAATTCCACTGCTGAGCAATTCCAGCACATTCCTAGTCCAATATTTCCCCCCCAGAAATGTGTGGCTTGTACTGAAAAGGACCCTGTTGGGTGACACGAGCTGATAGAAACTCTGTCGTTTCATTACTAGAGAACGATCTGTACAAATCTTCTTATCCCAAATGGAGATTTCCAAAACACCCTGGTTTAGATTAAACAATAAAACCGATTTATTAACTAAAGAAACATAGATTTTAAATGACTACAAATAATGAGACACATAAGTCAGAATTGGTTGCAAGGAAATAAAAGATAAAATGCCAACGGCTAACTTAACAAGCTAAGGCCATGTCCCGACTAGGAAACTATTTCAAAATGACTCAATTTGACTTAACTCCAGATTTAACAAATTCAAAATAGCATGTCCTCGCTACAGGAAAGCATCAAAATTAGTCCAAGGCAGGCTCTGTTGATGTGGATGCGCTACCTCAGACTTAGAGCTCCCGGAAGCACTGGGGAATAACTTGTTCGAATTACTCTGGGAAGTAGTTGTTTGAAATAGAGGCACTGGAGCGTCCATGCTACAGTTATTTCAAAATAACTATTTCAGAATTAGTGTTATTCCTGATGACAAGCAGGAGTACAGATTGCGAATTAAGTGGCCCGTTATTTTGAAATAACGAGCTTGGTAGTGTGGCTGCTCTGCTTGTAAATTCAATCGGGGGGGGGGAGGGGGGAGGTATTTTGAAATAAATTCCCAGTCTAGACCAAGGCTAAGTGAGAACATGGCAAAGGTCTTTCTCACCACGTGTTCCAGCAGTTGTACTGGCGGGGCCACTTCCTGTCAGAATCTTCCTCCTCCTTTGTTCTTCAAGTGTTTGATGGTGCTTTGGGTAGAGAGGAAGGAAGAGATGAATTGGAGCCCTCTCCTCTTATTACCACTCTTTTTTTATGTTCATGTGCGGAATGAATTTTGGTATGTGCACCAATCTGGAGATGATGTGTGACACATCACGTCCACTTTGGTGCACATAACAAAATGTATTCTGCACTTGGACAGTCTGTGGTGGGGGTGGGGACAAGCGGTTCGGAGTGTGTGGGGGGGGGGCTCAGGGTTGTGGGGGATGAGGGTTCTGGCTGGGTGTGCAGGCACTGGTGTGGGGCTGAGCCAGAGTGATTTGGGCTGTGGAAGGGGGCTCAGGGCTAAGGTGAAGGCTGTGGAATGGGATCTGGGATGGGGCTGGGAATGAGAGGTTTTGGGAACAGGCTCCCTAGGGAGTGGGAGCTCCCCCCCCCCCGCCCCGTCCCCTCTCACTGCAGCAGCTCTGGGCCAGGTGAGAGGCGCCTCGCCATGGCAGCTCAGATGAGGCTGGGTTGGACTGGAGGAGAGGGGCCGCTCTCCAGGCGACGGCAGGTCTGTGCTGCTAGGGACAGAAGGGGGAGAATTCTGAGACACCGCTTCCACCCAACTGTGGGAGCTCCCTGCCATGGCAACCCTGCTTGGAGTCCTTATCAGGTAGCTGCCCAGCCACACAGCTTAGAGGGAACCCTGTTTATAGCCCCTTTTCTTGCACAAGAATCATCTCCAGATGAAATCAGGAGATAAAGGCCAGGAATATTTAATAACTTCTCTGTCAAAATGCAGAATTTTTCCCCCCTCACAGCCACTCTCCTGTCGCAGAGAGGGGGTGGTCCATTGGATCTTGGTAATACTTGCCTGAGGCCCTGGCTACTCTTTTGTCTCTGTGGCACTTGCTTGTTGACTTGTCACCAGAACATACTGGGACTTGTGGAATCCTATCTCTTTACAAAGAACGTTGCCAGCCATATTTAACCAGGAGAGGAATCGGCAGATTATGGGTTTTTCAAATGATACCTCCCAGGGAATGCTCTGTGGAAAATTTAAAACAGCCTTGTAAAAGGGGTGAACATAGAGATACAGATTGCCCCAGGCTGGTAACCAGAAGAAGACATTGTTATAGCAACTGGGTTTTTAAAAAAAGTTGTGTTAAAAAGGAAGCTGCTCATCCATTTTTAACTCTGCTAATTAGCGTGACCGAGACCAAAATAAATGCCTGCATTTTGAATAGATGTGAGCCCCGCTATTTATCTGACCAGCTGAGAATGCCAGCTATCTGTATTTATTTATATCGCTCTGTATTTTCCTGATCTCTTATTGAGCTCTACTTCATAGTCTCTATTCTTCTCTCCCATCTGATCTGGGAGCTGATAATACCAGAGCTCGAGAGAGAGAGAGAATATATATGTATATATATATTTTAGAATTTCTATGGAGGATGAAGATTGCCTGATATGACACGAGCAATCAACGTTGAATCTGCTAGTAAGAATGGGGGACTCTCTTCTTATCAATCAGGCAGTCACTCAGCATGTTTATAGAAACCTTTCACACCATGTCCCCCAGAGCACTTTCCAGTACTAATAAAGATGTGAAAAGGTACTGCGGCTTTCAATATGATGGCTTCATTATTTCCTTGTCTTCTACCTCCTCTTTGTCTGTGAGCTTATCTTCATTGGCTGTGGCTTCTCCCATGTTCGGCCTCTTCATTGGGGCCCCTGCATGCTCGTGAAGTAAAAATGAACAGTATCGCTGAAAGGTTTGTGAAAAATATCTGAGTGGGGAGGCAGGATTTCTGTTTCAACTTTGAGTTTCGGTCAATCAATTAAAACGTTAAACGTGTGCTCGAGCCCCTCCCTCTTGAGCAAAATTCTTAGGAAACTGGAACGTGAGCTTAAACTTAAACCTGTGCTTAGGTGCATGTTGAATCAGAACCCATGTGCCTCTCTCCCATTGTTCACCAATGACATGTGGGGAGCTGTTCTCCCGCAGGGCTGTTCCCGTATAGTACAGGTCACTGTCTCTCATGTGTCACAGCTCTTCTGGGCACAGCAGTGGGGATGGTGGTTAGGTTCCTTGATGATAAAAGTTGGTTGAAGTCCCTGCATCATTTAGAGCTGCTTCTGGGCAGTTCTAATTCGGGTTGTTGATTTGGGAGGCTTCATCAGGGGAGATTTGACGTTGCAGATTGGAGCTCCCTTACGCTCCTCGTGTGCTTCCTGAGTCAGTTGGGGCTTTGGCCCAGACCTGGCAGTGGCACTGTTCTGTTCAACAAAGATTTCCACAATGCCAAAGGATTTTGTTAGCTGATTATAGCCTCTCTGTGGCACCCCAGTGGTGCTAATGGGCTTTTTAACTCACTAGAAAATGGCGCTGTCTGTGTTTCCACCTGTGTGTCAGAAACCAGCCAGGTAGTGAGGGAAATACTTGCGGAGAGCTTTGAAAGCGATTGGTAAAACCCAACCACTCATTCACAAAGGAGCTGGCAGCTGGGGGATAAAGATGCTGGGAAAGGTGTAATATGAGAACAAATCTTTGGACTCGTAAAAACCCCTGTCAACTGCATTATGTGCGAGTCAAAACTGATGTAGAACATGATCTGGGAGTTCAGCCAACAGAGAATTACAGTAATCAATTCCGGTCATAACAAACGCGTGAGGTCTCAGACTGGTAACCTGCAAGGAGGAGGGTAGGTGGGGATAAAGCAGCGTAGGGTTGTTAAAATCGGCAATCACACTGAGGTTTAACACAGTAGATGTATAATAATTGGATATTATCCATAACAACCTCGAGAACGGATAAGTAATTCCAAGGGATAGATCAGTGGAATCTGTGCCCACGTTCAGTTTCAAGCAATGGAATGGGGACATCTGCCATGTTCTATGCGGGAAAGATTTGCTGCGGAAGGGCTGAAGTTACTCAAGACATAATAGCCAGGATCAACCTAATAACTGGACTTTTGCGATGAGCTTTACATGCCAAGGTGGCCCCATGCTATCAACAAATCGGTGCATCTTCATCATCTGTCAGTCACCTGGCAACCATCCCAGATGATGGGTTTCAAAACCTCCTCCCAGCATGCAGTGGGGCTTCCCCAATTACTCCCCTGCCTCGCTAGAATCTGCTACAACTAATGTGCCTTCCAGGCCTCAGCGGAACTCCGGAATGAGATGGTACAGATGCCACTTCCCCCCAGAGGAATTGGGGAGTAGGGGCCTGAAAACGGCCCAATTTCTTCCTCTCTCCAGTGATACTTCCTTCCCCTTTCTTGCCTCCCTTTCCTATGACAGGGGCACCCGACAGCAACACGAGGCAGAAATGGTTCTGAACTACCAGACTATGCTCAGCCACAGTCAGAGCGCTCCCAGGAGCTCACTGTAGTGTGTAGTTATTTAAGGTGAGCAACCCTTTGTAAACCCAACAGGGGTGTTGAGAGAAGATTCTCGGCAAATGGAAATTGACTTCAGTGGAGCCATGACAACTGATGTCCTCTGAGGATTTGTGCCGGGGTGATTGATTACACAACGGGAAATCTTCTAGATTAAACATTCTGAGTGGTCAGGCAGTTTTAACTCAAAGACTGGTCTATTTGGACTGTAAGTATTTCTGGGGTAAAGAGGCATCTTTTGTTCTGTTTGTGCTATTTCTAACTTATTAAAGTTCTGGATCCCACAGATACTAATGTAATACACATTCTAGGCAAAGAGATTTTCCTCTCAGTAGAGAACAAGTGAACGCCCACGGAGAATTTAATAAATAAAGTAGCGTGCAGATCCTTTAAAATATAATTTTCTCCCTTGGTTTATATCAGGGGTTCCCAAACTTTTTGACACGGGGACCAGTAAATCCATTCACGAGCTTTTGGAGGACCGGTAACATTCATTTGCATATTCATTAAGCAAATGATGAATATTCAAATAAGTTGTTTCTGGTCCTCCCAAAGCTCCGAGTGCCAGCATTAGCAAAGCTTTTGATACAGTCACCCACAATATTCTTGCCAGCAAGTTAAGGGACTATGGATTGGATAAATGGACTGTAAGATGGATAGAAAGCTGGCTAGATCAGGGTTTCCCAAACTTTTTACTTTAGTTGGAACCCGGTTTTTTTCAGTACTGTTTTTTGCAGCCCAAAAATATAAACGCATATAAAAAAAGAATGAAAAATGAATAAATTTTCAGTGTTTCACCCGGCTGCATCCTCCGCCCAGCCTGGGCTTAGGGGATCCGGCGCCGCATGGGTACTCCAGGAGGCGGGAGCAGGAGCAGATTGGGAGTAGGGTATCTGGCTAGGAGGGATGGTGCAAGGAGGGGTAGGGTTGCCAGGTGTCCGGTTTTGTACTGGACAGTCCGATATTTGAGGGTTTTGTCCGGGAAACAAATTGAGAAAATACCGGACATATAAAATGTCTGGTATTTTCTAATTAGGTCAGTTTGATTATAATTAGGTGTATCAGTCCTTAGCTGCGAACTGCCTGGCTGGTAGATGTGCTCACGTTGCGAGTGTGTCTACCTGCCAGGCAGTTCGCAGCTACTCGAGGGAGGATATGGCGGGGGGGGGGCAAAATGGAATCCCCGGCTGGACTCACTCGTGTGCCAGGGTCTGCATGTGCCCGGGTCAGTCCCCTTCTCCTCCCGATCTCCCCAGTCCAGCCCTGCTGCCCCCGTCCAACCCTGCTGCCCCCGTCCAGCCCTGTTTCCGGGAGCTAGTTCTCCCGTCGTCCTCCTCCTGATCTCCCCTGGCCAGCCCCCCCCCCCGTCCAGTCCTGGTTCCACCGCCTGCCCTCCTCGATCTCCGCCAGACAGCCCTGCTGCCCCCAACCCTGCTTCCGCCATCCGCCCGCCTGCCCAGATCTCCATGGGACAGCCCCGCTGCCCCCAACCCTGCTTCTGCCGCCTGCCTGCCTCCCCCCATCTCGGCGGGACAGGCCTGCTGCCCCCAACCCTGCTTCCCGACGACCGGTTTCCCCCCCACACACACACCTCCTCCCAGCCCACCCTGCTCTGCTTCCCTCCCGGCAGCCACGCTAAGGCCCGGTATTTTTTTCCCCGCAGCCCAGTACCGGGCCGTGGGCCATAGTTTGGGAAACGCTGGTTTATACCATCCCCCCCATTTGTAAAATGGGGATAATAGCACTTTCGTACCAGATTGTGAGGTGCTCAGATGCTGTGGTAAAGGGGACCTTATTAAATACCTTTAAATAACTAGGACAGACAGACCAGGGAAGGGAGGTCCTGGGGATTGTCTGTACAGCTCAGTATGGTTCATTACAGAGCCAAGGGTGCGCTTTTAAGACTCACTGGAAGGTCAGATCAGAACCCAGAAAGAGTTCAAATGAAAGACAGATTTTGGCGAGTGTGGAACAAATTTACTCTCTTTCTATAGAAATACATTTATTTCACAACAGGCCTCTTAACTAGTCCCCTGACAGCACTGGATGTTAGAGAGAGTCTGGCCATATGTGTTTAGAAGATGAATGGGTGCATAAATCTGTGTGTGTGAGAAAATGGGTGAGTGCTTGGAGTGGACTCGTCTCTGGTACGTGAACTGCGTAAATACCCATCTCATGCAAATCACTGTCTTTTCAGAAAATGGTACAGTAAGGAGTTAGTTTTTTAATCCACATGAGATGAGGATAACAGCTGAAGCCTGAAAATATCACTGAATTTCTTGAAGAGTTCACAGGTCCAGGGTGATGTTGTTTGGAGGGGTGTGTAGTTAGCTCTCTGGGGCTAACATCAGTAGTCTCGCTGGATTTCCATGGCTGCTCACTTGAAAAAAATTATAAGGAAAAAGCAGTTAAAATTATAATTAAATGAACACTGGAGGAACTGCGGAACATAGGAAGTTGTGCTAGCTTCTTTTCAGAAGTTCTCTTTTTGTTGTCCTCCTTTCAAAGGGAGAGGGAGTGCTGTTTCTGAATTTTCCTCCAAGTCAGGGAGCCACCCATTCTCAGTTGAATGGCCCTGGTCTCCTTCCCTGAACTTGTACTCAGAATTTGAAATCTATTGTTTATTGGAAGCCTTATCTGAAAAAAAGAAAAAGCGCTGGATTGGCCCTACTCTCCACTCTCCTTGCTTTCATCCCTGGCCTTGCTTCTCTCTGTGACTAAGTTGTGGATGAAGAGACTCAGATAAGTGCTTGTCTGTTGCTGAGCTGTTGATCCAGAGTTCTCCTCATCCAATATTCTGTACTCCATAGAGCCCTTATCCAGGACGTGCTTGAGAATAGGGATGTTAAATATCGGTTAATTGAATAATCAAATAACCTCATGAGCTCTTATTGGTTAGTCGACTATTCTATAGTTCCCAGGGGTGGGGCCAGTAGCCAGTGCGCGCCAGCCTCACTCCTGAGGAACTCCCTGCCACTCCGCACTGTTTCAGAGGCAGCAGCGCAGGGTGCCAGGCGGGAGCTGGTCTGCAAGGGGAGCCAGTGTAAAAATCCACTCGGACCATCTGCCTATTGTCCTGTGCTGCTGCCTCTGATACAAAAATAGTGATGGACAACTGGGTTGGGATAAGAACATAAATGTTTGGGTGTGTATCTTGAACCTCTGCAATCTGCAACGTTAGGCTGGGAATCTTATGAGAGCAGGTTTTCATTTGAAACGCCGAGTTGTCCCTTCTTCTGGATGGGACAAATATTCAGCCGAAGACCCTGCTGAAATACTTTGGGATTTTCACTTCAGGACAGAAAAAGGCTGGTACAGGAAACTTTTTCTAAAAAATGCACCTATTTTTTTTTTCTGAACCTCAACCCTAGCTTTGATCTTTGAGTAAAAATTTTGGTGAGTTCGGAGCCAGTTTAATCCTTAGGCCCCAGCTATCTTAATTCTGGCAGAAAATCAAATGTTTCTTTCTTCAAGGAGTGTTTCATCTGTTCAGTGGAGAAGACGGATCAGATGGAGAATGGGTCTCCACAGTAGCATGTCCATTCACAGATGCAGATGCATTAGAGAAGTCCTGCTCACTCTGTAGCATTAGCCATCCGAGATTGTAGCAGGACAGGAAACTCCAAAGACCAGATATGGGAACCACATAACTTTTCTACTGGTTGACCCTAGACTCAGAGGATTACTCTTAAGCCATGCTAACAGATGGTTCCAGTTAGACTTGGATTCTGCGCCTGGCTCTGCCACTTGACCTGCTGGCTGACTTTGGGGAAGCCACTTCCTCTCTCTGTTCCTCTGTTTGTCCATCTGTATAATGGGGGTGTATGTGTGTGTGATGATACTGGCCTCCTTTGTAGAGTGTTTTGAGCCCTAGTGATGGAAAGTGCTGTATCAGAGCTAGATGGTGGCATTATTATGTTTATTTATTTAAATCATTTGCAGATATGGAGTTCAGACAGAGGCAGGGAGGAATCTCAGGGGGAATCGCAGGCTGTTCCATTGTTTTACCAGTAAAATAAAACCAGCAAATGGTGGGTTTGAATAGCTCTGTGAGCAAGTCTTCATGCGCTGAGATGGAGATCGACGTTCCGGCATTCGATTTAGCAGGCCTAGCACAGACCTGTAAATCAAATGCTGAGGGGAGCTCCAGGCGGTGCCTGTACCCATCACAGTCACGAGGAGTAAGGGAAGCTGATGGGAGCATTTGCTTCTGTTGGCCTCCTGCTGTGGGGATGCCACCAAGCTCGGCTTACAGCAAGCCAACTCCAGCTACATATGTAGCCAGAGTAGTGTACCTTAAGCTGACCTTCCAGGTCTAGTGTTGACCTGGCCTGTGTGTTCTGTAGAGGAATAGATAAGAGTCTTAGGCCTAGAATGACAAAGCCATTTATGCTTCTGACTTCCACTGGTTTCAGTGGAAGTTAGGAGCCTACAGACCTTTCTGGATCTGTGCTGAGCATATTCACAAGAACAATGGTGCTGATCACGTTGTCAGTGGGCTAAATGGCAAACCCTTCCTCAGTTATTGACATCTTCCTTGACCGATTTTTTTGTTGTTGTTGTCCATCCCTCCCCCTCCCCTCTTGCAGCTTATTATATTAGCAATTTCTGGCTAATGTTGAGTAATTTGTGAAAAACAGTAGGGCTTTGGGATTATCTTTCATCTTGGTGCATAACAAATTAAACACTGCAAGAGTCAATGCTTTCCAGCAGCATTTCAGATCTTTCTCTCTGCAATCACAAGTCATAGTCAGACCATGGATAAAGTTATTAATTTGGCATCAGTGAGAGTTGGGCCTGAGCTGGAAGTCCAGTTAGGGGCCTGTTTCAAAACCCTTTAAAGTCAAGGGCAATACTGACTTCAGTGGGTTTTGGACTACGCCTAGGAGTGAGTAAAACTGGAAAATCAAGTACAAAGAGTTAATGTGCTGAGAGCTGAGAAACAGTGGTGTAGAAGTCTAAAGGGCAGCTCACTTATGCGGTATGGGTGTGTAGGTTCTTTGTTAGCAGAGCCGTCCTAGCTGGAAGACTCAGTCCTTGCCAAGTCCCTTAGGGCATGTCTAAACTAAATCTCTCTTTTGAAAAGGGATGTAAATTAAACATATCAAAATTGAATTTCCCGCGCTTCATTTGCACAATGGCGGTCGTGTGTTCTTTCAAAAATAGGTATTTCAAAAGTGAAACTGCCGTCTAGGTGCGGGGTTCTTAAAAAAAAAAAAAAAAAAAAAAAAAGGTTTACAGGATCTTTCAAAAAAGGCTTTTCTTTTAGAAAGAACCACATTTAGATGGTGGTTTCATTTTCGAAATACCCGTTTTCAAAAGAACGCGTGGCCGCCATTATGCAAATGAAGCACGGGAAGTTCAAATCCCAGATTCATTTGCAATTTTCATGTCTAATTTACACCCCTCTTTTGAAAGAGGGATGTAGTCTAGACATAGCCTTAGTTTCTCAAAGGGCAGCGTTTTCCTTCATTCCTGCTGTCTTGGGGTTAACTGAATCTTTGTCATTTGGTATATTATAACCCTCCTCCCCCCAATATACCTGCCTTTAACTGCTCCCTTTGCTTACATGTTCCATTCTATCCAGCCCCTGTGTTTCTAGTTCTAGACTCGCTATGCCGATGGTAAATGAGGAATGGAGTCCATGGAGTGCTGCTAGAGGGAAATGACTGAATTAGGATGGGGCTTAATGGCTCCCGCACCTGGTGCCTGTTTATTAGTGCTTGTTATTGCAGTGCCCCCATGCTAGGTAACTCATGGGGAAAATTGCTCATTCAATTGGTTCATTTTGTATCTCTCCTTCAGTGGCTGGGCCTCTCAGCCTCTTCTCTTCCTGTAGCTCGCTCAGGCCAAGCAACCAGAGCAGAACCCCTTGGCAAACCAACTATAGAGCCTGCATTAACGGATGCTCTGGGCTTCTCCAAATCTGCCCCCTGTGAAGCTGGGGGTAGGAAGCCCAACAAGAGGTCTTCACCACCTCTGGTGGGAGAGTGCTAATGCCTGGAGCCCTGCAAATCTGCGCATCTCCGTGGCTCATTTTTACAGATGGTGACGTGGATACCAATTTTAATACACAATTGGTATCCATGTCACAGCGGATGGCGACGCGGCTACCGATTTTGTAGCTTAGAGCCCTGCAGATCCGTGGATATGTGCTTTGTGTTCGCATCTGTGGAAGTGGATGTGGATATCCATGGATGGCTTGTGCCGATGCTGATACCAATTTGGTATCTGGGCAGGGTTCTACTAATACCACAGAAGGCTCCAGGAGGGATGCATCCTGGCCCTGAAGGTGTGTGCAAAAAGCTAGCAAAGCCTCTTCTCCTCCTGTGACCGCAGAGGCTCCCAACGGCTGAATTCCCACCTTTCCCCAGGAAATACCAGATGGGGTCTCCGTCACTGGTCACGTCCAGGGAGAACACTGTAAAAGATTTGTGTGTCCCGCTTTCTCACTGCTCACGTGAAGGAGAAGGTGGAAGCTGAGTTAGTCTGAACAGGATACACTTAAAAAACAACAAATGGTCTGGTAGCACTTTATAGACTAACAAAACATGTAGATGGTATCATGAACTTTCGTGGGCACAACCCACTTCTTCAGATGACCGGAGTTTACAACTCCATCACTGTGGGGTGGACCATTTGAATATGTGGGAGTTGTGGGGCATAGCCTTGGAATCTGTGGGTGCTCTGCACCCCCTGAACATAAGACCCAGACCCAAACTCTGTCCTTTAATGCCTTCTGTTGCATAACTTTGGAAATACGACGCCCATTTCTCTGAGCCAGACCAAGATAAAGGTCGTTTTTTTCTCTCCCCTCCTCCTTTCGGATAAATGAACGACATCTGCAGGGCCCAGATCCTTAGCTGTATACACAGGCATCACAGCGCTGAAGGCAATCGAGTTCTGCTAATTGACATCAGCTGAAGATCTGGCTTTATGTCCATGAGATACATCACTTACCATGCACTCGCCTGCTCCCGGAGTAAGTCACGTAAACCAGAGCCACAGGCAACAGTAAATCTTTTAATCATTTCTGCCTTCCAGAGTCAGGTAACAGTAGCAGTTTCTTATCCTTTCTCTCTGTCTCTCTTTCCGAGGTAACAATAATACTACACATTACATGTCCTCCTCCCAGCCAAATAACTAATGATTGCCATTATATCTCTATCAGAACTAGGTAACTGCGATACTCTTCATTATATCTCTCTCTTTCAGCCAGTAACGGCGGTGTTCTATATTATCTCCCCCCCCCCCCCCCATTTCTCTCTCTCTGAGCCAGGTAATTGTTATGCTCCTCTTTATGTACCTTTCCTGGAGCCGTAATAGTTTTCACTGTATCTCCTTGGACCTTGTAACGGTAATGTTCCTTGCTCTATCTCTGAGTCACAGGCAATATTTTTGAGAGTCACCTCTATAGAGTTCTTCCTTGTACAGTTCTCTGGGCTGAGTAATTAAAATGGTGGTTTTATAATAATAATTTGCAAAAAGCACTGTGCTCTTTATCTCTAAATCACTTCACGCATCATGGCCCCAGCTCTGAGTGTGGTGGAGCCTCGCACTCCACAGGATGTGAGGTTGGGGATATAACCAGTAATGCCGCTTGATCCCAGGATTGGCGAGCCTGGGCCCCAGCTTGGCTCTCAGCAGCTCAGCTGAAGATTTGGTCCCCCAGCATTTCTGTGGAATACTTGCCATGCTCTGTTGTTGCATATGTGTGTTGCAGCCAGGATTTCAAAACTGAGCAGGGATTTTTAGGTGCCCAGCCTGAAAAACCGCTGAGCTCTGTTATCACAAAGTGCTAAGTACTTGCCCCCTTAAAACCAGGGGTCTTTAATATGTCGCAGGGTGGGCCCCCAAAATCTGTAGTCACGTTAGAAAATCTAGGCCTGCAGGTGGGATTTCCGGAAGCACTTTGTGTTGGCCTAATTCTGCTCCCATTGAAGTAAGTGGAGAATTGATTCAGAGATTTCAGCATCTTCAGAAGTCTCAGAGAGGTCACTGAGTTAGTCTAACTTTACAAACGACGAGTAATCGTGTGGCACCTTAGAGACTAACAAATGTATATAAAAATAGTAGCATGAGCTCTCATCCAAAACCCACTTCTTGGGATGAGCTGGAGTGGGGAAAAACCCATAGGTCAGAGACAGGACAATGCAGAATTCTTTTGAAAATCCCAGCCCATGTGTTCAAATCACAGGAACTTGGTTGGGTTTCACGCTGCATATTTCAAATGTTTTAATGATTTTATTCTTCTGGCATTTTAGAACTATTGCCACAAGAACACTGTAATGGGTACACAGAACATTTAATAAATAAACTAATCTGACTTGGCACTGGAGGTCATTCCCACTGTAACTCCGCTCAAGCAAAGCTGGTCAAATGAAAGCCACGATTTGCATATTTAATTGTAAATCTGATGCCTGATGCAGTCTACCACCATTTATGGAATCTTATTGTTAGGACTGGGTTAGGACTCAGGAGATCTGCATATTCCCAGCTCTGCCACTGGTCTACTGGCTGACCTTGGTCAAGTTACTTCACCTCTCTGCTTCACTTTCCCCTCCTACCTTTGGCTGCCGTCCATAGTTAGATTATTAGCTTCTTGGGTGGAATGGACTGTGTTTGCTTGTACAAACCCTTGCACACTGAGGTCCTGTTCTTGATTGGAGCTCTTGATGCTACTTCAATATAAATACTAGTCACTGTGTATTTATGAATCAGGGAGGCTTCACAACATGTATTATGAATTGTGGATTATTCATCTCATACTGTGATTTCATTATTTTCTCTTTTCATTCAGTATTCTTCTGTTTGAAAACCCTTTCAGTTAACCTGTTATGGATGGCAAGTCACACCGTGTTTCTTAGGTGACATCTTACAGAGCACAAGTACAAAAGAGTTCACTAGTCAAAGTGAACAATTTGTGTGGGTTTTTTTTTTAAAGCACCCTGTCTGAAAATTATATGCATAAACTGCTCAGTGAATACTTCTGAAAAACAATTATGGGTGAAGAAATCAGGCAGAAAATAGGGCTACATTTGGAACTTGTATTATTTGCAAACAATAAGTTAGATTTTATCTCCTCATTTCAGTCATCATTAGAGACTCAAAATTCAAATCAGTCTAACTATTTTTTTACATGTCCTTAAGTTTTAAGTGAATCTGACTCTAGTTTTGGCTGAAGCTAGACTGATTAATTTAATAAACAGCCCTGTCAAAGGAACTCCTCCCCCCCCTTGAAATATATAGTTCATAAATAGGCTATATTTCAAGAAATATTTCATTTCATTGTTGTACTTAGAGGCATAATATGTGAAATGAAATGTTGAGACCCCCAGCAGTTAACAGATGTGGCTGAAATGTAGAGTTTAAGGAGCTCAGACAAGCAGGTTGATGTGAATCTTTGAAGAAATGTATGTGTAAGAACCACAGTCTTACAACTTAGCAACTGGCTTGCAAATGTGGAGTAATAAAAACCTCCCAGGATGATGCAGGCAGCAGTGTTAGGATCCAATCCTGGCATGTATACAGTCCATGGAAATAGAGGTCAGTCATGAATCCTTAAGAGGTGTGATCCACATGCCTCATACCTTCCAGGATCTCCAGCCCATAGTGCCTATTAGCCTGCTTGGAAAGGCAAGAGGTGCAGAAGGGGTAAGTGCAAAGCAATGCACAGCTTGAGTCTGCTTGTAACAAGAGCCAAGCTACTGAATTAATGCTTTAGCCATTGAGGGGAAACAATTTAACCCAGGTCAGTGTTTTCTAACATGCTTTGAGGAAAGTTTGGAACCCAAGACTGCTTGCAAAATTCCTCATGCAACGAGGATCTGCAAAGGGCAAGCAAGCAAAGCCTAGCCCTTGGGAGCTCATAACTCCCTGTTTTGTATCTAGCATTGCCCGGCAAATCGGACTTAAAGACACTCAGCAGTGGCCAAACTCTGCTTCCTTTTATGTCAATGGTGAAACTGCCGTTGCCTTCAATGGGAGCAGAGCTGAGGCCAGGCTCAGCCATTTGGAAAATCCTATCCCAGATGCTATGTAATCTGGTATCAGTGGATCGCATACTCAGATGGTGTAAGCCAGGTTAGCTCCATTGACGTGGGGAGAGCCATGGCGTTTGGCCAGCACTGAAGAACTGACTCTAAGACTCTCCCATCTCATGGTATTTCGGAGCCCAAATATCTACACTGCAATGTTTAGCCCCACGAGGATGGAGAGAGGCTGTTCGCAGTAGTGACAGATGGCAGAACAAGGAGCAATGGTCTCAGGTTATACTGGGAGAGATCTAGGTTGGATATTAGGAAAAACTATTTCACTAGGAGTGTGGTGAGGCACTGGGATGGGTTCCCTAGGGAGGGGGTGGAATCTCCATCCCTAGAGGTTTTTAAGTCTTGGCTTGACAAAGCCCTGGCTGGGTTGGTTTAGTTGGGATTGGTCTTGATGGACTTGGACTGGACTTGATGACCTCCTGAGGTCTCTTCCAGCTCTATGATTCTATGACATCAAGGCAGCTGACCCAGGGCAGCCGCATCTGTGGCGGGGTTCTTTTACTGCAGTGTAAACAGACCCTCTGTACCTCTGTCTTCGCTCCCTTTGTTTGTCTGTATCGCTCAGGTCCCCATTTGTAAAATGGGAATGATTTGGTCTGTGCTATTTAGATCAAAAGCCCTTCGGGGCAGGGGCTATTCATTCCTCCTACGCTACATTGGAAGGTCAAAGTAAGATATGCAACTTCAATTACGTAAATTACGTAGCTGGAGTCAATGTATCTTATGTCGCACTTCTGCAATATCACTAGATAGCTAGACCTGCTAAATCAAACCCCAGAAGTTTGACCACGGCAGGGTCGATCTTCCGGATGGTGTAGACATGCCATGTGTGTGTTTGTGTAGCTCCTGGCACAGAAAGGCCTTGAGCCAATGCTTTTTGGTACTGCAAAAAATAAATACCAATAGGTAGGCTAATTTATATCGGCTGAGAATCTGCTCCAATATTATTAACTTAGATTGGATTTAAAATCATGCTTTGTATATCTGTCTGCTGATTACAAACTTTACACCTAAAAAGCATGTAACTCACTAGCTTATACAATATTCAACTGTGGGAACTTGGCTTTCAGAGCTGGGATTTCATCTTCGCTAGAGGCAAGCTGAACTAGCATCAGGCAATAGCAGTAATAGGAGTCAAACAAATTAGTCAGCACGGAGTGGGACCAACCAGATTCTGGTATAAAGATAAGGAAACAATATCCTGTTCATTGGGGTTTTGTATTTTTTAGATAAGCCTAGTAACTCTAATACACGCTTTGAACCAGGAAGCTGTTAGGTGCTTCTTTCTAAGAGCTCTTGTCCCCTGTGCTGCTTTTCAAATCTTGCACAAAGCTGTATTGACTGATGATATATGATGACAGAGGTAAAAGCAAACAGAAAAGTTATCCAGACTGCCTTGCCGCATGGGCCTCATGCTGCAAAAATATTAAAAATAACTTTCCAATACTCGCCGGGCCCCATTTCAGTAAAGTGCAATGTGTTTCTTCGGTCTTTTTATGAATGACTTAGGGCCACAGATCCTATGTGGAATACACAAAGGTACTGAGATTTCTCTGAGCACAGGGGGCACAATGCCGATCCTGCCCATATTTTTGCTGACCAGCACAGAGTTCAGCTGAAAATATGTGACCAGGGTGAAAGAGGAAACACTTTTTTGTTCATGTCTGAGTTGGCCACATGGTCAATAGATTCGTTTTTCTTTTCACTCGGTCTTCGATACGCAATTAATAGCTATTTTGTAGCATATTTCCCTGGAGCAGCAATTAAACTCCAGCAAAGCAGAAAGTGACTTACGCAGAGATGGGGCCCCAAAGGAATTCAACTTGTCTAGATTTGGAAGTGTCGAGATCTAGGCTTTTTGGTGTCCAGTCTTACAGACCAGGTGCAACTACAAAGATAAGAGTTAGATCCAAACTTCGCAAGAGTTCTGGGCTGTGTGGAACCAGAGTTTCCGCAGAGTCTTATTTAGTTATAAGATTTTGTATTGACAGCTCTTCTACCTTCCCCAAAGTACTTTATTAAAAATGAAGCTAGCAATCAAGTCTGCGAAAATATTTTCTGCTATTAGTTTACTTTAAGATATGTCTGTAATTGAGTTACACAAATATGGGATTTTCCACATTGGATTAGGCCAGTAGTCCAGGCTTGGAATCTTTCTTCCACCTGATGGTACAACTTTATGCTGGAGAAAAAGGCAAAGTAGAAGAAAAACCTTTACTACCAGGGCCGGATTAAGACATGCTGAGGCCCTAAACTATGTCATATTTAAGAGGTCCCATAGCATGATCAAGAAAGTGTGTTATTCAAACAGGACAATGAAAATAGAAATAATAAAGTTTTATATTTGCATATATTCTGGTACATAGGCGAGGGTGGAGGCCCTTCATAATCTGTGGCCCTAAATTGTACCTTACATTTCTTGTGCATAAATTCAGCACAGCTTGGCACAAGTTGTCAGGGGAAGATTCCTTCCGCACAGATCCCTTGCACAAAGCCCATTTACTCAGGTGACCAGTTTTTGGCTCTTTGTTCATCAATTACAGCTGCCTCTTTTTGCTAAATCCCTTTGTAACCGCTTTTCTTTTTTTTACCATAGAATGTGTCAGTGCAATACTTAGATGCTCCTGGGACAGTTTCTCAGTTACGTGTCCCCTTGGGATTTGGTGAGCAGTAAACAAGCATATTGTCTTAGTACCGGTGCAGAATCTGCACTCTGTATTCATTCTTTGCAAATAGATCCTGAGCCGGCAGCAGTACAAGTGGAACGTCTCTAGTCCAGCACCTTCGAGACCTGACTGGTGCCGAACCAGAGAATTTGCCAAACCACGGAAGGTCAATATTGTCTAGCAGCATTCCCAACACTTCCGCTGCTTGCTGGGCTCTTAGAAGACATGTAGAAGACAAATTAGAGCTAAGTAACAGCACAGAACACTGAGAGCCAGGACTGGTGGCTGTAAGAAAACTTTATGGGATTTCAGGAAATTTGGCCACACCCATGATAAGTGGACATAAGGCTAACTGAATTCATGCCGGACCACGGATGTAGTCGGACCTGAGTGTGCCAGATTAGAGAGGGGTCAACCTGTAGGACAAAGAGTTCATCAAGAGCTGGGTGCTCAGCTTGGATTATGAACAGCAGTTGTATATGGGCTGAATGCCATTTAAATATAGTTTGATGCTTTTTCTTGTGATGGCCACAGGCAAGTGTGTTAGATGTGGCCCTGAAAATGTTAGCAGTGCATCACTAACAGCATGAGGATGTCATACAGTGGGGTAAATGTTTTTTTCCACAAAAACTTGCCTGGATTCTTTTATAGGGTCAGATCATAAGAAGATGGTTGATCTCGTGGCTAAGGCAGTGGGCTGAAAGTTGGGTTGGCTTCCTGATTCTTTCCCCCACTTCCTGACTGCCTTGCACCTTGGCTGGCTTCCTTAATCTCTCACCTCCAGATATTTTAGGTGTTGATGTGCTCACTGTTGCAACACCTAATTGAGCTAGGAGCCTAAATTTCATTTCCAAAAGATATGGAGGCACACAGGTGTCTAAATCTCCTTGGCCTTCAACTGGATTTTGGTTCTCTTTTGAAAATGAGATAAGTTCCTAAATCAGTTAGGCATTTGCAACTGTGAGTGCAGCGCTACCTAAATACTTTTAAAAATCTGGGGTTTGGGGCCTTAATTGGGCCTTAATTTGGGTCTTTGTATTGCAGACATTAATATTTTCCTCTACCAACTCTTGTATCTCTCTTGGCTATAGAACCATTGTCAGTCACACTCTCAGGCTCGGTAACTAGGAGAGATGGAGGTTAGCCCTTCTGCCAGCACCCTGGTAGCTAAAGCCCTCAGCTGGTAGGGGGGAGACCTGACTTTAAGTCACTGATTCTGTACCAGAATTTGAATTTGGGTCTCCTGCTCCTGAGGGAAGTTCTGTTACCAGTGGGTGTGAGATGAACACCTAGCCTCAAAAATCTAATTATTTTAGTTGGAGAATGTGGAGAATTTCCCATTTTTGTTCTTTTTTAGTGTTTTGACCAAAGGTGATTTATTTGGTGAGGAAAGTTTTTAATGAAAAATTCCTGCCCAGCTTCTACAGATGATCACAGATAAAGAGGCTAGAACCCTGTCACGTCTCTGCCCCTGGTAGGACTGCAGGAAGGACATTTCATGAGTGCAAAGTAGCCAGTTTTTCAGCCACCTGTGGAGGAGATAGTTCATGCAACAGAGAGATAAAGGCTGAATTCCTCTTGTTATTCCCAGAGCAGTCCTAGCATAGCATTGCTCAAGTCCTTAACTCAAATAAGTTTTGTTTTTCTTCATTTTTCTTCTTTTCTTCACACCCATCAGGGATGGTCTAGATGGTGCTTGGTCCTGCAGTGAGGGCAGGGGACTAGACTCAATGACCTCTCAAGGTCCCTTCCAGTTCTAGGATTCTATGCTTTGAATCACTGCTGTGGGGTGGGGCTGGAGATGAAAGGTTCAGTATGAAGGCTTCCCAGGGAAGAGAGGACAACCCCAGCCCTCTCCCACCACAGTAGCTTGAGGCCAGATGAGAAGCAGCTCTCCGTGGCTGCTGAAGTGGGCATAGCCGGGGGAGGGGTGCATGTTTCCCAGCTGGGGGACAGAGACACACTCAGACAGGCAGACACACAAACAGACACATTCTCTCAAATATATAGTAGATAGCTGTCCCTTTGTCCACCCCTGGCTCCTACTGGCCCAATGGGGTTATAGCTGTCCTGGTCCCCATCTCTGGCCCTTTGCTGTCCCCGTGTGGTCATTCTACAGTATAACTGTCCCTTCTGCCAAACCTCTCCCTTTAAGTTATGATAAGAGGAAGCTGCTTACCAAATTTGGTGGTCCTAGCTCTTACCATTTAGGAGGAATTGAACAAACGGGCTCAGAGATGGGCAGGCAGACATACAGATGCACATTTCTAAAATATCTAGTAAGAAGACAAGCAGTTAAAAACCATAAGGAAATAAGAAATCTACAGGAAAATACCTATCTATATTAAGAGAGCAGGTTAGCCCTATAGGCTACAAAGGTAGACCATAATGTCTCAGTTTGGGGGGCTGAAATCTGGGCCCAATGTTACCTGAAAGCCCCAGCCTGGTGTCTGTCATGGACTTCATAGATATTCTGTCTTGCACATACATAATGGGTGCGTCTAGACTGGCAAGATTTTGCACAAAAGTGGCCACTTCTGAGCAAAAACTTGCCGCCTGTCTACACTGGCTGCGAGAATTTGCGCAAGAACACTGACTTTGTAATGTACAAAATCAGTGCTTCTTGCGCAAATACTTTGATGCTCCCGCTCAGGCATAAGCCCTCTTGCGGAAGAATACTTGTGCAAGAGGGCTAGTATAGACAGGAACGTTAATTTCTTGCGTAAAGGCACATGCCACTATAGACGCTCTCTTGCGCAAATACTTTTAATGGAAAAACTTTTCCATTAAAAGTATTTGCGCAAAATCATGCCAGTCTAGATGCAGCCAATTAGTAATAAAAAAACTCTCATAGGGTCTGACCCAAAGCCCATTTGAGTCTCCCATGTAATTCACTATGCTTTTGGATCAAACTCTCAGAGACAGTTATTAACAGTTTGGATTTTATTTTTACCTCTTATCTGAAAGGTGAAACTGCAGTTAAAAATAGCAAATCCAGGATTGTGAACAAGCTGAAGCTAAAGTCACTTGTTTCTTATTAGGCTTACATGCCATTTTTTGTGCATAGTCTTACTGCAGAGCATCCAATTGATATGACAGGATGTGACATCAATATCTGACAAGGAGCTGGCAATCATGAATATGCCAAGTCTTGTAAAAGAAACTGTTTGTCTAATGATAATTACCCATGGTTTGAATGAGAATCCTTTTACGAATGCCCTTCAGACATAACATGATCCTAATTTCAGAGGAAAAAAATAAATTTTTGTGGTAACTTAAGCTTCAAATACCAACAGCAAAGAGGATATGGTGGCTGGAGAGAGGACTGAGTTAGTCCTAATGAAAAATAAACAAGGGAAAAGGGTTTTTAAAAAGTTTTAATTAATTGGAAACTTGAGAAAAGAGAATGAGATCTCTAAGGGTCTTTCAGGCCCCTCTCCCGAGATGAAGAAAAACAAACAAATAAAAAATCCTGATTATTATATCCATTTTTAGGAGCTGCCAGGAAATTTGAATGCCATGAATTACTTATGTGCACCACAAATTCCCTTATTTTCATATTCACAAAGGCTTTAAAACTAATATGAGGAACTAATTTCCCTTAATCTTGCATCTACTATGCAAATTAAGGGAAGACCTCCTCTAAAAGAAATAGTATTTCAAGAACTTTAAAACTCCTTGTAATATATTTTGACAACTGTAAATTTCCAGCTTATAATGGATGAATTAGTCCTGGTGTAAGTGTACATAAGAAGATAAGAATGGCCATACTGGGTCAGACCAAAGGTCCATCTAGCCTAGTAGCCTGTCTGCCAACAGTGGCCAGGGCCAAGTGCCCCAGAGGGGGTGGACCCGAAGACAATGATCAAGCGATTTGTCTCATGCCATCCCTCTCCAGCCTCTGACAAACAGAGGCCAGGGACACCATTCCCACCCCCTGGCTAATAGCCCTTTATGGACCTAACCTCCATGAATTTATCTAGCTTCTCTTTAAACTCTGTTATGGTTCTAGCCTTCACAGCCTCCTCTGGCAAGGATTTCCACAGGTGGACAATGCGCTGTGTGAAGAAGATATTTGCTTATTAGTTTTAAACCTGCTACCCATTAATTTCATTTGGTGTCCTCTAGTCCTTATATTATGGGAACTAATGAATAACTTTTCTTTATTCACTCTCTCCACACCACTCATGATTTTATATACCTCTATCATATCCCCCCTCAGTCTCCTCTTTTCCAAACTGAAAAGTCCCAGTCGCTTTAGCCTCTCTTCATATGGGACCCGTTCCAAACCCCTAATCATTTTAGTTGACCTTTTCTGAACCCTTTCTAAGGCCAAAATATCTTTTTTGAGGTGAGGAGATCACATCTGTACACAGTATTCAAGATGTGGACGTACCATAGTTTTATACAGGGACAGTAAGATATTCTGGGTCTTATTTTCTATCCCTTTCTTAATAATTCCTAACATTCTATTTGCCTTTTGGACCGCCGCAGCACACTGCGTGGACGTTTTCAGAGAACTATCCACGATAACTCCAAGATCTCTTTCCTGATTTGTCGTAGCCAAATTAGCCCCCATCATACTATATGTATCGTTGGGGTTATTTTTTCCAACGTGCATTACTTTACATGTATCCACGTTAAACTTCATTTGCCATTTTGTTGCCCAGTCACTTAGTTTTGTGAGATCTTTTTGAAGTTCTTCACAGTCTGCTTCTGTCTTGACTATCTTGAACAGTTTAGTATCAAACACAAATTTTACTACCTCACAGCTTGCCCCTTTCTCTAGATCATTTATGAATAAGTTGAATAGGATTGGTCCTAGGACTGACCCTTGGTGTAGATTTCAGTATAGGTTAAATGTCAAACGATATGTCCAGCTTCCCAGAGTTCATCAAGTGTTCCTCATTAACGGGTATAGCTGGGAATATTGGTGTAGGTCAGAGGCGTAAACCAGAGTGTAATATACAGTATATCATGCCAGCTGTTTGGGTGAATTAGAACATTTAGAACATTGACAGTAGGAGGGATCTTACTGGTCCTACACGTGATCAGTCCCTTGATTTAATGAGGACTACATGTGGGAGGACAGGCCGGAGGAACAGGAACACTAATGATAATACCAAACTCTTACAAAGCACTTGCTACCTGTATATCTCAGAGGGCTTTAATTATGAGTTCTCTGTGGCTGTCCATCCAGATTCAGGAAAACATATTTTTAAATCCCACTTAAAGCTAAGCACAGACTTAAGTGTCTTCCCGAATGAGGGCATTCTGTGAATCCATGCAAAGACATCCGTGTTTACTGACTCTTTATTCTTACTCCCCCTAGGAAGGAAGAAAGGGAAAGATGCAATAGGATGTACATGTCAGTATATTCATGTCTGATAGGAAAGAAGCAGTACTTTTTTAGCCTTTTTAAAAGGTTAATTTGGTTTTCTTGTGAGGGTGCCCAAAGAACCTTAACTCTGCCCTCTACTGGTGCCATGCAATGACCATACAATTATGAAATTGCAATCAATAGTAAAAGGTTCATTAGGCATATAAATAACAAGAAAACAAAGAACATTGAGGATGGGGTGGAGATTAAAGATAATTTAGGCATCGCCCCACACCTAAATAAACACTTGGCCTCCATTTTTTATGAGGCTAACAAAAAACTTAGGGGTAGTGGCACAGTGGCTAATGGAAATGAAGATACTGAAGTAGAAATTACCATATCCAAGGGGGAAGTCAGATTCAAACAGTTGAATGGGGCGGGGCTGTTTCATCTACATTCAAGAATATTGAAGGAACTGGGAAATGAATTTGCAAACCCAATAGCAAGGATTTTTAATGACTTTCTAAACTTGGGAGCCACCCTATGATTGGCGAATTGCTAAATATAGTCCCTATTTTTATGAAAGGGGGAAAAAGAAGATCTTTATTACTTTGAAAACTGAGTAATGGGGATGACAAATTTCAGAGAGTTAACTGTGTTAGTCTGTTTCAGCAAAAGCAACAAGGAAATGTGTGGCACTTAAGAAATTTATTAGGGCACATTGTCAGATGCATGAAGTGAAAGAATCCGATGGCAAGGATTTTCTGCTGGTTTCTGCATGTTACCGTTCTTGATGTCTGAGTTGTGTCCATTTATTCTGTTACACAGAGACAGCCTGGTTTGTCCAATAGACATGGCAGAGGGACAGTCCTGTAGTAAGTGACTTCTGAGTATTCACCTGGCTTTGTCAATCTGTTTCTTTGTTTGCCCAGGTGGGTACTGTAATTGTGAGAATGCTTGACAGAGCGCCTGTAGGTGTTTGTCTCTGTATAAGGGACTGGAGCTGACCCATTTGTATCTTAGGGCTTGGCGGTAGACAATGAATCGTGTGATGTGTTCTGGATGAAAGCAGGAGGTATGTAGGTAAGTAAAGCAGTCAGTAGGTTTCCCGTATAGGATGCTGTTTTGGTGACCATCACTTATTTACACTGTAGTGTCCGGGAAGCGGATCTCTTGTGTGGAGTGGTTCAGGCTGAGATTGATGATGGGGTGGAAATTGTTGAAATCTCGGTGGAGTTCTTCAAGGGCCACCTCCTCGTGGATCCAGATGATGAAGATGGCATCAGTGTAGCATTTGGGGAAGCATTCTGAATCAGCCATAAAAAAAGCTTGGCATACTATAGGGCCATGCAGGTCCCCCTAGCAGTGCCACTGACTTGAAGGTGTAAATCATCTCCAAGTCGGAAATGATTGTGGGTGAGGAGGACAAAGTCACATAGCTCAGCCACCAACTGTGCTGTGAGATCCTCAGGGTTACTGTTCCGGATGGCTCGTGGTTCACCTTTATGTGGAAAGTTGGTGTAGAGAGCTTCTAACCCATCCATAATGGCCAGGATGGTGTTTCCTGGAAGATCATTAGTTAATTGTAGTTTCCTCAGGAGGTTGGTGATGTCTCAAAGATAGCTTGGAGTGTTCATAGCATAGGGCCTGAGGGGAGAGTCTATATAGTCAGACAATCCTTCTGTAAGAGTGCCAGTGCCTGAGATAAGCCACCAATGTGATACAGCCAGGAAAAAAGCCAATGCAGTCCTGGGATTCATCACATGAGGTATTACCAATAGAAGTAGGGAAGCATTGGTAGGGTAGAAGGTACTGGTGAGACATAAGAACATAAGAATGGCCATACTGGGTCAGACCAAAGGTCCATCGAGCCCAGCATCCCATCTGCCGACGGTGGCCAATGCCAGGTGCCCCAGAAAAGGAGAACAGAAGACAATGATCAAGTGATTTATCTCCTGCCATCCATCTCCTGCCCTTGTTATGAAGGCTAGGGCACCATACTTTATCCCTGGCTAATAGCCATTTATGGACCTAACCTGCAAAAATTTATCAAGCTCTTTTTTAAACCCTAATAGAGTCCTGGCCTTCACAGCCTCCTCGGGCAAGGAGTTCCACAGGTTGACTGTGCGCTGTGTGAAGAAAAATTTCCTTTTATTAGTTTTGAACCTACTACCCATTCCAGACCTTATCTGGAATACAAAATTCTGATCTCTCACGTTTAAGAAGGATGGACTCAAACTGGAACAGGTGCGGAGAAGACCTACTAGAAGGATTAGCGGAATTGAGAACCTGCCTTATAGGAGGGAGATGCAAAGATCTTGGCTTTTTTAGCCTAATCGACAGAAGGTGGAGGGGAGATCTGATTATTCTCAATAGATATGTCAGAGGGATGGTGTCCCTCGCCTCTGTTTTAATGGTAGCTGGGAATGGGAGACAGGGGATGGGTCACCTGATTACCTGTTCTGTTCACTCCTTCTGGGGCACGTGGCATTGGCCATTGTCAGAAGACAGGACACTGGGCTATTATCTTTGGTCTGACTCAGTATGGCCATTCTTATGTCTTTTGTTTTTAAATACCCCAGGTGGTAGAAGAGTTATTTAAGTTAAGCACCAATGTGGACACAAGAACAAATGGGTATAAACTGGCTTGAAATTAGACAGAGATTATATCCATCAGAACAGTGATGTGTTGGAGCAGCCCACCAACAGGAGCTGAGGGAGCAAAATGCATAACACATTTGAAGACTGAGCTTGATAAGTTAAAGGAGGGGATGATATGATGAAACTCCAGACAATGGCAATAGCTAATCTGTGAGCGCTAGCTGCATGGATCTCCACCTGCTGGTGACTGGACATGAGATAGGGAGGGCTCCAAATTCTTTCCCAGGTGTCTGTCTGGTGGGTCTTGCCACATGCTCATAGAATCATGGAACACTAGAACTAGAAGGGACTTTGTGAGGTCATCAAGTCCAGTCCCTGCCCTTACGCCAGGACCATCCCTGACAGGTGTTTATCTAACCTGCTCTTAAGTATCTCTGTTGATCGAGATTCCACAACCCCCCTGGGCAATTTATTCCAGTGCTTAACCACCCTGACAGCTAGGAA
Organism: Pelochelys cantorii; assembly: GCA_032595735.1. NCBI lineage: Eukaryota > Metazoa > Chordata > Testudines > Trionychidae > Pelochelys > Pelochelys cantorii. The sequence continues at coordinate 69,072,926 of CM064332.1, forward strand.
GCTTTTTTCCTAATATCCAGCCTAAACTTCCCTTGCAGGAATTTAAGCCCATTGCTTCTTGTCCTATCCTCAGAGGTTAAGGAGAATAATTTTTCTCCTTCCTCTGTGTAATACCCATTTAGATTTATGAAAGATGTCCCCTCATGGTCCATATTTGGGGTCATGTGTCTGTCATGTTGGGCTTGCCTACATGTTCATGGTCCAGCTGAATGCCATGTTTGGGGTCAGGAAGGATTCCCCCTCTCCCCGGGTCAGATTGACAGTGTCCCTGTGTGAGATTTTTGTCTTCCTCTGCAGCATGGGGGCACAGGTCCCTTGCAGGTTTACACTGGAGTAAATGGTGGATTGTCTGTAACTTGGGATCTTTAAACCATGATGCGAGGACTTCGGTAACTTTGCCGGTGGGTAGGAGTCTCTTATAGAAGTGAGCGAGTAAGGTTCTGTGGCTTGCAACTTGCAGGAAATCAGTTGAGACGATCATGATGGTCCTTTTACAGGCCTTGAAATTTGTTTCTCCACAGCAAGTCATTCTCCAGTGTCTCTAGAGAAGACCATTCTGTAGTTCTCTATCTACCAGACACTATGGAGAGCAAGGGCCTCCTCAGAGAGGTTGCTGTTTAGGTCAAAAAGCACCTGACTATTATGGTGGGGGTGGAAAGAGGCTATTTTTAAATTAACACCATTTTTAACTGCCCGAGATAAGCTAGGTGTGTCATGTAATACAGCAATAGCTACAGTGTAGTGCTTGATTCCTTCGTGCTATAAATCCCTAGTGACCATGGTGGAGTTTGTTCCTCAAAGGGATAGGACAGGAGGGAAAATCGATTGATTTTACTCACATGGTCAGACGTTTTGGCATACAGGACTGGGAACAACTGAGTGAGGCAATTAAAGGACACCGCACTGGGGAAACTAACAGCTGAGCTACATCTTGAAGGGGAAGAATACACCCAGCAGTGATCTCTTACCTCAGAAAAAGTCACGCTCACCCAATGGAGACGTAGGGCCAGTTCAAAGACAGTTGCCTTGTCTCTTTTGTATACAGATAAATCAGTCTTAAAGCTAGCCTAAGTGCTCTGCTGGGGTGTTCCCTGCCAAAGAGAAAGAAAGAGAGGGTATACCCTAAAGCACACTGCACAGCTTGCATTGTTATTAGGAGCCTCAGGTTATTACATATGGTGCTGAAAGCACTTGGGTTGTTAACGTGAGTCCACTAGCTAAGTGAATCCTACCCTATGTGGTAGGGGTAGATGGTCGTGTAGTGGAATTGTTGGTTTTCTGGGTCACCACTACAGATTGTTAAAAAGCTAACGATGTCAGAATTGGTCATGCGGCCACTAGGTTATCAAATCCTTCATTGAGCAACGCCAATAAAATGGGCCAAATTCTCCACCACTCCCCCCAGTGTGACTTCAGTGGAGATGCACTATGGAGATATTGGAATGAAACGAAATAATAGAACTGATGGAGCAGGGACAAATCTGGCCACCAGGGAAATTGCCAAGACTTTAAGACATCAGGCAGATGATTCTACCAAAGTTATAGTTAACAGCAGTAATCATGGGACCAATTCTGCTGTGTCCAGAGCACTCACCACTGCTGTCAACCTCAGTAGGAATTGTTGGAGCTTAGCGTCAGTAAGGATTTTGTGTTTTTCTACTACGTTTTATGCCCCATTTCTGTGCCCCCAGTATGGAACAGACTCGCCATAGCCAAGCTCAGCATAGAGTTTTCCATAAATTACAGCATGTCAGGATGCATTCAAAGGGGCTGCCTTGCCAACGGATGGGAGAAATAAATCCTTCTGACAGAGAAAAAAGAGAAGTCGAAATGGACATGAGGGGTGTGAAATTGACAGTCCTAGTTCTGACAACAGCTCGTAGCCTACCTAGAAATACTGAGTCTTAGTCATAAAGTTACAGGCATAACCTGAATCACACCCTGGAGGTAGAGGAAGCTCTTAAGGATGGAGCAAAGTACCAGAGCAGCTCTGCTAGCAATATCCTGACCAGAAAAAGCCCCGAGACAAGAAGTGCTCCCGGGGGTCAAGTTGCACAACAAAAATTGCTCCACTGGGCCAGTCTCAGGAATTTGGCTCTGGAGCATAGTGGCTAAATACATTGACTGTAAAGGCTCTTTCAGAAAGTAATCTCTGGCAGCCCATTGGCAGCACATTGCTGCAGAGTATGAGATTAGAGTTTGTCTCTGGTTCTCAATAGGATGCCTCTGCTCAGGTCGCACAGCCATTTAGGAGGGGAAATCACTTTCCAAAGAGTCTGGCCCCTGCTTCCTACTGATTGAGATTTGCCAGGGCACAACCATAGTGCATGAAGATGCTTCTCCGGAAGGTCTGGGAATGTGTTACATTACGCAGGAATGAATCCTGGGGCATGGGGAGGGAGGCTGGGCAAGAGGCAGAAGATGCAGCCTGTCATCAAACACTGAAGTTTAAAGCTTTAGCTCTCCCTTCTCTGCCACTGTCGGCATACTCCAGACCAGAAGAGCCTAGCTGTGGAAGGTACCTGTGGAAAAAGACATAGGGTCAATGGGCTGGATTGTGAAGGATTCTTAGTACATGTTGAGGGCATCCTCTAAAAAGAAAGAGGGTTCTGACGGAACAGAACAGGAAGGCCCTGTGGACTTGAGCCGAAGTATTAAACCTATATGGGGCTAGAGAAATTACTTTCTCGCACAAAAGTCTAACGTGATCCAATGGATGGAAATTGAAGATAGAAAAATGCAGACTGGAAAGAAGATATAATTTTTGTTGGTAAGGGTCAGGGAACAATTTGCCAAGGGTTATGGTAGAGACTCCATCACTGGCAAATTTTAAATCATTTGCCTGTTTTTCTAAAATATATGCTTAATTCAAACCGGAATTAATTCAGGGAAAATCTATGGCCTGTGTTATACAGGTGGTCAGAAGAGATGTTTCTAGTGGTCTCTCTGGCTTTGGAATCTATGAATCAGTTGTCTTGAGTAGAAAATTATCTCCTTTCTGTAGATTTATAACCATTCTATAGAAGCCTACAGAAGCTCTTTATTAAATTTGACCAGATAATTAAAAGGAACCATATTGAATGTAGATAATTCTTTGTTAAATTATACAGTAATTTCTGATGAACCCTCTGAAACGTCTTTTAGATCCTGTTTGTTCCATCCCTATTAAGTTTCATAATACTTTCCAGTGGAATAGTTCTGATAAGTGGATTAGTACAATTTAATCAGACTGGAGCTCCTTTTTCAGTGCTGAACATATTTCAGTTTAAGTAATCCCCATTCTATTGTTTTGAGAAGGAATCTATTTGTTTGAGGATGTGAGGAGTGGAAATACTAGTTGAGAATTAAATTAATATAACCTTTGTTCTGTGTATGACAGTCCCCGGTCTTTTTTCTGATTGTGAAACCTTTTAAAAACAGATTGACTGTCTACCTCATCGTCTAAGAAGCAGTGTGGCCTAGTGAACTGGGAGACTGGAGATTTGCACCGTGTTAATGGCTCTGTCATTGGACTCATTGTGTGATGCTGGGCAAGCTACTTCATCTCTCAGTCCTTCTGTTTCCTCTTCCACTCTTTGTCTGTCTTGTCTACTTACACAGTAACTCTTCAGGGCAGGGCCTGTCTTTTACAATGAGTTTGTGCGTAGCCTACCACAAAGAGGCCCTGACCTTGGTTGAGGCCTCAAGACAATGAGGCCCTAAAAATTTAAATAAAAGCAATGTGTTCTTTATGTTCTGCAAGCTTGAAGACAAGACAGCCCTTTCTTGGGCCAGGTTTACACTAGACTTGGAAGGTTGGGTTAAGGTACACAACTCCGATGATGTCAAATTCATAGGTGGAGTCAGTTTACCTTAAACCAAGCTTGGGACCATCTTCACAAAGAAAGACCAATAGGAGCAAATACTCTCATCAGGTTCCCTTACTCCTCATGACTGCGAGGAGTGCCCTTGGCGTTCAATTTGCGGGTCTTAACTAGACCCCTTCCATTGATCGCCAGAAGAGCGATCTCCAGTATGGCAAGTGAAGACATGCCCTTAGTCTCTGTACTCTCTTCTACCTCTTATCTTTGAGACTAAGGGTACATCTACACTGCACAGCTATTTCGGGATACCGCTGGTATCCCAAAATAGCTACCCCGCATCTACACAAGCCTCCCATTATTTTGAAATATTTTTCGAAATAACGGGTGTGCTATTTTGACATCCCTGTAAAACTTGTTGCATGAGGGATAAGGAATGGCTCAAAATAGCACGTTATTTTGAAATTTGGTGCCGTGTAGATGTACCAAATTTCAAAACAAACTCTTCTGAAATAGTTTTGAAATAAGATACACAATTTGCATAGCACAAATTGCGTATCTTATTTCGAGTTTAGGGTGCTGTGTAGACGCACCCTAAGACAATTATCTCCAGCCATGCCAAAGAATTATCTGATTCCTTGGCAGCCTGCAGAAATTTGTTATTACCTGTGAAGAGTTCAGTAATGATCCACAGGCCCTACACTAGCTGACACATTTTCCTCTTCTTATTAATTCTGATGAAATTATTCACTGGAAGAACAAGGCCAAATTCCCATCTGTGCTGATGCAAAGCTGGAGTGGGGGAGGCAACAATGGTGTCTAAGCCACCTTCAGACTTCTCCTCACTCCTGGGGCTTGCCAGGAGAAAATCAAGTCCCCCAGCAAAAGTTAGCGCAGGTTAGGGCTGCTCTGATTTTCATCATCTTTTAATGGCTCCAGTCGGATTCACTGGAGCATAGTGTTCTGCTGTCACCTCCTTGGATGCACAGAGCCAAGAGGGACGTGAACAGATCTAGTTCTATTGCCTGAGGATTTCCCTTCATTGGTCCTCTTTTCTAAAGCGCCTACGGACGCCATGCGTATTTCTGTATGTACGTAAAGAACAAACAATTACTGTTGTTCTTCACTATTATGGTTGAGCGGGTTAATTTTTTAGAGACTTTAAATCAGGGGTGGGGAACCTCAGGCCCGGGGGCCACATTTGGCCCCCAGTTTGCTTGGATCCAGCCACTGAGGCTCTGCCCCATATCCCCAGCATTGGGGAGTCTGTGGAGGCACCCCAGCTCCCTGCTGCGGAGCTGGAGCACACAAAAGCTACTAGGCTGGGCCCCTGAGGCTCCGGTGTGTGAGGGGAATGTGTGAAGTGTCTTCCTCCTTCTCAGTCAGGGGCCATGTCAGTGAGGGTGGGGGTTGGGTGTTTTGTTTTTGCTTCTCACTTGTGTGCGGCCCCCCCGACTGATTTTTCTGTGGGTCAGCAGCCCCCGTCCCAAAAAAGGTTCCCCACCGCTGCTTTACATAATTTTTTTTTTTTTAAAGATCGTCACCTAGCTTGGTTTAGGAGAACAAATCCCTACTGGGAAACACTTGGCTTCTGAGGTCTCATAAACTTAAAAATCAGATTCTGTCGCCCATCTCTGCCTTTGCTTTGGAAAAGAAAAGCCTGACTCTGCTCTCACAATTTTCACTCCAGTGTAACTCCTTTGACTTCAGCATAGTTCCTGCTGATTTATATTGGTATAGATGGACCACATTTCCTCGTGCTTCTTTGGAAGGGTGTGAGAATGGCACAGGCCGCCTTCTCATTGAAGGACTCCTGAAGAAAAGAGCATAACACTTCCTGTTTTCTGAGACACCTGGAACTTTTGGCAAATGTTGACTGGCTCATTGCAAAAGCTTCAGAGGGGTAGCTGAGTTAGTCTGTAACAACCAATAGTCTAGCAGCACCTTAGAGACTAACAAAACAGGTAGAGGGTCTCATGAACTTCTGTGGGCACAACTCACTTCTTCAGATGAATGGAGTTATTAAAGGTCCAGTTTCTAAATAAATAAGGGCTGGGAGGAGAGAAGAGAAAGGAAAAAGGGGAAAGAAATAGTCAATTAGCATGTCCATGCTACATGAAGCTGATGGAGAAGGTGCTAATTGTTCTTAAGTACCTATTGTTTGATTGTTTATGTCATTAGCCCGTGTCTTTATTCAGACCTCTGTGATAGGAATCAGACTTGGAAATGAAGTTACATTCTAAGGCTTCCCCATGGAGTTGGCTTGTGAAATTGGCCTGAAACAATACGGGGGCTTTAACATCCATTCATGAGTACCCGGGCAAGTTAAAATGTTCCCCAGCCGGTTCCTGAGGGTTGCCTTTTCGGATGTCTGATTTGTGTCCATTTAATCCTTTCCCGTAGAGACTGTCTGGTTTGGCTAGTGTATATGGCAGTGGGGCACTGTCAGCCTTGATGGCCAAATGAGCTCCAAGGCTACTGACTGTGGTACTGAATGACTTAAGAAACAGCTGCTGTAACAGAAGCTCCCTGTACCTCTGGATCTGAGTAATTCATGTTCCATTGCCATAAAAGGAGCTGCCTTGGATGCAAATTTGTTTGTCTTTTCACTAGTTTCTGTTTTAAAATATTACATTTAAAAAAAAAAAAAGAAATCTGTCTCAGAGAGAGATTAAACATGACATGCTACAATAAACAGCCGGTGGGGTAACTGTATATTTAGACACTTTTAAAAGCATGTCATACTGTATATGCTTCAGAGTCATGGTATCTATCACATCAGGTTAATCTATAATGTGGATCTAAAGGAAAATCCAGTTAGACACAATGTGATCACATTAAAAAATGCCAGTACCAATCAAAACAACATAGCTTTTCCCAGTGCATTGTTAGGGATCTTATTTAAAGATGACCTCCAAAGGAGGGTTATGTAAAGAAGAAAACACATTTGACATATAGTTGGGGCCAAATGTAACTTCCACAGAAATCAACAGAAGTCAGACCAGTCCTTTGGATAGCTAGAGAATGACACCAAGAGATATCCCCAGCTCTTGGCGATTACATGTATATTCCATGTCCTGCATCTCAGTAACAGCAGCTAGATCTTATTCTACTTATTCTATCCCATAAGTAATAAGGCAATAACTTAAATAGCTCATTTCTGGAATGCAGGTGATGCTTCTTACCTGATCCAGACTTATCCTTTTCATTTGATATCTGGAATACAGTACAAAAGAATGCATGTAACTCCTTCTCTAGAGGACCAGATACCAGTGTGTATGGTATTATGGGTGCAACATTCCTAAGCCCTCCAGATGTCTCAGCTGGCCTGCAGTGGAAATTCTCTAGTGCCAAGATAGTGCCGGTAAAGTCCTTTGGCCAAAAATGTACTGGTGAAAAACTGTGTTGAAAATTGTCAGTGACATTGTGCCCATTCAGACGGTCTAATTGCTGGAAATCATCTCCACAAAGTAACTTCTGTGGCGGCAAGCTTGAAACCTCTTTAAGGGTTGTCAAGAGGCTTCAAGGAGGTTGGATAGAGCAGTTCAAGGTGAGGAAAAAAGACCTGTGAAATGCTGATAACATTTTTGGTTTGTCGGCTTTGAAACTGACCCCTTCTGATTTTTTTCCCCTTCAAAAGATCGATAGAAATGTTTATAACATGTCCTATCGAAAGGTCTATCAACATTTTTTTGGCAAGCAACTCCCATAATATTTTTGATGATTTTGATGTTGAATAGTCTTGTAAAATGATTTGTTGGACGGACCAGCATTTTTTCACAACGTTTCACTTTTTGGGGGGGGGAGGAGATGGCCAATTTCCACTAAAACCCCTTTTTGTTCGACACAGTTGAACACGCTGAGAGAATGGGGGTGTTTTACTCTGCTATCCAGGTGAGCTCTGTTTGTTCATGTGCTCTGTATTTTTCAAAGCCATGAAGTGATGTCCTTTCAAGATGGCGCACAGGTGAGAGCAGAGACTTGTGCCTTCAGGCAGCAGCTCTGAGGTGAATGGGACTCTGCTTGGGTGATCCTCTGTCCATGTGGATCCATCTCCAGGATCGGGGCCTTAGTGTGTAGCATCTGTATTTTGTGTGTGATCTCATCCATGCTTGAGATGATCCTTTGTCTGTCTGTGTGTCTCTGTCTGTCTGTCTCTGTTCCTTTCTTCGTAAGTGGCTAGTGGTGTAGACTGCAGCAGTCATCCCCTCATGGAGACTTCTTACCGCACAGTTTGGGCCTGTGCAGGCCAGTTGTGTAGTAAGAGATTTGGATCATAACTGAATTTGATAACCAGTGATTTGGCTGTATCCACAAGCTTTTATTTCAGCTGTGTCCTCCTGCTTCCTAGGCAGCATTGGAACTCTCTGAGTGCATGTTTCTCTGCCTGACATGAACTGGGGAAGTAGTATGTGTGTATTTGGTGGGGGGCAGGAGAAGCTAATGAGACTAACGTGGTTCATTCACAGTCCTCAGTGACATATGTCATGCCGACAGAATCTATAGCATAGCTTATTTTATTTCCTTATTTGCATTTCTCTAACATGCCTTTCCCCAGATGGCTCTAGTCACTTTTACAAATAATTAAAATAAAAACAAACATAAATGTCAATATCTTACTGTGTGTTTTAGAAATGTGTATCCGTCCATCCGTCTGTGAGTCTGTCTGTTTAAGTATGCCTCCTAAATGATAAGAGTGAGGGTCACCAAATTTGGTAGGCAGCTTCCTCTGATCATAACTTAAAGCAAGGTCAGGGGTTAGTAGTGCCAGGACAATGGGATGTGCCTGGAACTCAGTTGTTTCTCATAAAATGGAAAGGGAAGGGGTCCGGTAGGAGGGAGTGTTATACTGTAGAATGACCACAGGGGGCAGCAAGGGGCTAGAGATGGGGACCGGGACAGCTGTAATCCCATTGGACCAGCAGGGGGGCAGGAGTGGAGAAAGCGACAGCTATCTGCTATATATTTCAGAGAGTTTGTGTGTCTGTTTCTTTCTGTCCCTCAGCCAGGGGACATGCGCCGTTCCCCTGGCTGTGCCGGCTGCAGTGGCCATGGATCGGCACTTCTCACCCCAAGCTGCTGGGGTTGTCCTCTCTCCATTGGGCAGCCTGCATACTGAACTCCCCCCCCCCCCCGCCATCTGCACCCTAGACAAATGATTTAAATGGAGAAAAACAAAACTTATTTGAGTTATGACCCAAGCAGTGCCGGGTAAATCTTCTAGAACCAGAATAAACACAAAAATAATAATAAAAAAACCCCACCCTGATGCCAGCTAAACCCCCTACTCTCCCATGCTGAATAATTTACCAAATATGCAGACAAATAGCAATAGCACATTTTGATACATCGATGGTTTCTTCTATTTCTTGACGTTATTACAGCTAACACTGCTTCCTATTATTGATCCAAACCTGATCTAAGCTCTTCTCTTTCCAGAAATAGCCTAGTGCACTAAAATAAATGCAGGAGATTAGTATTTTATTGAGATATAACAAGGATTTTTGAGCACCATCATCTACTCTCCACACTTATGCCTCAAAATCTCTCCAGATGACTATTTTAAAGGGCCTGCATTGGATGGTCTGCAGAATGTTGTATCTAACTTGATCTTGACCCTTCTTGGGGGTGATTTTGTGTTCGCTAGAGGTAAAATGACGTTTTAGGAGTGTATTACCTACTAATTTGGAGCATGTGTGGGAGTCAAATAGAGAGAGAAGTAAATGGGTTATAAGGCTTGCTATAGTTAAGGGCTTGTTATATTTAGTTAAGGTCTCATGAGAGTATTTACACTAAAGCTTGGGATTTAGCTGAAACAGCGTACATATAGAAAGAGGACCCAAAGTCATGAATTCTTCATTCTCATTTTGAAGGGACAACCAAATGACTACAAAGGGTGTAATACACTGCAGAATTCTGCAGGAAGGTAGTTTGGGGGCTTTTGGTGGTCAGGTTGCTATGCAGTATCTAAGTAGTTAGAGAACATTTGTGTACAGGAATTACTGAAAAAAGTGATGTAAATCATGAATATTAATACTCTATAATGTATCCGCCCCCGAAAGTTTACATATGAACAGAGGTAGGAACTGATGGGCTCCACTTACTTTCCCTATGATCTTTTTTTTCTGTGAGCCCCATAGAATTGTAAGAATGCACAGAGCAAGTTTATAAATATGGAATGAGGTAGGAAACCATTCTATTGTATTTATCTTATTCTAATCATTATGTATATTGATTTTCCTAGGCATTTGCGGGGGTTTTTCACCCAATTCCATCTTATCAAAGTAGCTGCTTAGGAAAAAACCCAGTTATCCCTGACAAATGCCTGTCAATTCTAATAAATAATCTTGGTAGTGTTATAATTGTTCAGGCTATGGAATGCCACGGTTGGCTTCTTTTTTTAATAACACAGTGCTTTTAATCAGTAGATCTCAAAGCACTTTACAAAGGAAGTTGCTATTATCTCCGTTTTACAGATGGGGAAACTAAGGCACAGGTAGATGAAGTGATTTGCCCAAGGTTATCCAGTTTAGTCAGTGTCAGAGCCCGGACACATTGTCAGAGCCTTGAATCACATTGCAGTGATCTGTCCAGAAAGTCATTCTTATGGCAATAGTGATAGAGATGCAGCCGTGTTAGTCTGGTGTAGCTGAAACAAAAGACAGAACTATGTAGCACTTTTAAGTGCTACATAGTTTTGTCTCTTATTCTTATGGCAAGGCACCAACTTTTCTTCCCTGGGTAGTTTGTTCTGGTGGTTAATCATTCTTGCTGTTAAATATCTGTTCTTTAAACCAGGCACATTTTAAAATTAGAAAGAAACTCACCTAGATAAAAGCCCTTTAATACCTGGTACATTTTCCCTTTTGCAGGTGCTGATACGCGGGGATCGTCCTGTCTGCTTAATGTCTCCCTGGAGCAGGGGTGAGACCAGGAGCGAGTCTGAGATTTGCAGTCACAGGCTCCTTTCTGTGCTGCTCCTGTGACAGGACAGCAATAAAGTGTCTCTCACTGTGGGCTGAATTGCAGATTGACCAGTATGTCCTGAACTTAGCTCTTGTTCTCTGTATACATTGGAGAAATGCCTTGTTTTCCTTAAGGCAGGTCCACCCCCCGCTCCCAGGGGGCTTTATAGCACCAAGCGGGAATGTTACCTGGCTAAGGACCACAAGATTTGACCTGGCCTGTTTTCAGTAGTTGAAATGTATCCAACTCTAAGCAGGTGGTGAGCACTATCTTGTTGCTCTCTCCCCTTGGGTCCTGGCAGCTGCCTTCTGCCAAGCAGACTGGACCTGGGTTTTCTGCTCTTTAACCGTAACTCCACAGCCTGACCCAGGCTGAGGCTGCAAGTGTTCTTCTAGGATCCCTCTACGCTGCACCGTTATTTCCACATCAGTAGTGTTATTTCGAAATAACGATGCGAGCCTCTACACAGCCATTCTGGTACTTCGAAATAATTTCGAAATAACGGACGGCTTATTCCAAAATCGGGAAACCTCCTTCCACGAAGAATAACGCCTATTTCGAAATAAGGCGTGTGTAGAGGCTCCACTTACGCTATTTCGAAATAGTCCCTCACCAGGCCCAGTCTAAGTTAGTCGTCCCCAGTGCCACCCTTCCCCCGGCTGTGCCCGCTGCAGGAGCCATGGAGAGGCACTTCTCGCCTGGCCCCAAGCTGCTGCAGTGAGCGAGGGCTGGGGTAGACCTCTCTCCCCGGGGCAGCCTGCATCCTGAACACCTCACCCCCATCTCCACCCCAGAGCAATGAAGAAAAACAAAAATGATTTGTGTTAAGGACCCTAACAACACTGGCTAAATTGTTGAGTTGCCAAGATGTGTTATGCAAGTGGCATGTATAAAAGATAATGAGGGAAAATACACCCCTCACATATTACTAAGCATCAACACAATGTTCCTATTCTCCTCCCCCAAGTTGTCTCACTGGATAAATATTTTTGTAACATTGTTTTCAGCATGCACTGTTACACTTTTCTACCAATCTTCGGCTCAAAACAAATGTGTACGAATAATTCCCTAGCTCCTACTTAAAACAGCACTCTTAGCTTAACCATGAAATCCACAGCTTGAGTACCCATCTGTATTCATTTTTTGACTTGTGAAGTATAAATCCTGCTTATTCTGTTGCCATAACCTCACTAAATCTATTTGTTTACAGATTAGCTCTCAGCTTGATTATTCCCTGTAAGTGCCCTCAAGATGGGATGAAAACAAGGTGTACATATGACATAGTCTAGCGATAATGTAGCTATATCAAGGAAATGCTGTGGAAAATCTGAGACATGGCACTAAATATGTAAGCAAGGGGAGCTGCTGTTATTCAGGCTAATGAGGGGTTGTCATATGAAAAGGTTGAGAAATTTAGGTGCCAATAGACTTGGGGTGAGAGCCTCATTTGGTATAACACTGAAGTAACTCCCTTGATATCAGTGGAGAGCTCCATACTGATCAATGCCAGTTCAGCATCTGTCTTGCGGGTGGTAAAATTCATGTTCCAATGGCAGTTCAGTTTCTGCAAAAGTATGAGACCTTGTGCCAACATACTCAGCCATTTAAAATTCCTCCGAAAGGCCCAATTACAGGAGAGCTCATGAGTTCCACAGAGTTTTAGATTTTTAAGGTCAGAAAGACACAGTTCTGATCATCTAGTCTCACCTCTTGTAAAACATGGACCCGCGAATTTCATCCAGTAATTATGCCTGTGCTTAATCCATAACCACTGGCTGCATATCTTTTAGACCAGGAGTGGGGAACCTAAGGCCAGGGGGCTGGATGCAGCCCTGGGCTTCCCTGGATCTGGCTCCTGAGGCTCGGGACTTGTGTGCAGCCCCCTGTTGATTTTTCTGTGTGTCAGTGGCCCCCACCCAAAAAAGATTCCCCACTCCTGTTTTAGACAAATGTTCAGTGCTGATTTAAACGACTCTGTGTGAGTCTCTCAGGAAATTGTTCCAATGGTTACTTAGCACCATTGTTAAAATGTTCTGCCTTCCTTGCAGTCCATATTTCACTATCTCCACCTTTCAGCCATTGGCTCTTGTTTTGCCGTTGGCGGTGAGAATAGAGCCCTCTATTCAGAGCTCTCCAAATTGTTGCCCCCAGGTAGGCAGGGAGGGGTTAGTCGCGATCCTCCTCTCATAGTCAGATAGGCAGCTGGGCCACCATTGTGCTGGGAGGTCAGACTTCATGGACTCTGGGGAAGTCTCCTTATACTGCCCATAAATGGTTGCTGGCGGCATGCTCCATAGTGATCGGAGGGGGGAATATTTTGCTTCGGCACTGAAGTTCAGAAGGTTTTGTTCATATTTTTAGCTATCATGGACAAACAAAACATAAAATCAGTTAATGAGAAAAGACACTCACAGCATGGTAGTGATGTATTAACATAACGAACGGTGCTGGAAATATGGTGATCATGTTAAAGCAATACAGAAGGGAAAAATGTTAATGGAAGTCTTTTGATACCTGCCCTGTTATTAATATGTTTTACATAATAGCAACATGCAATTTGACAACACAGATGCAGGTTATCTGCCCAAGGGACTTTCACATTCCTGCTGTGCTAGTCACTTAGATAAATGCTTACATACAATGCTTGGAACAACTCCAATCTGATTTATCTAGTTTAAAAGGGTTTACAACTACTTTGCATTGCAGAAGCAAAGTTATCTGTGGTTCTGGCCTGTTCAGTTAATGTTACATCCTTCCTGACAGCAATTAGAAAGTTTTGGGGGAACACCAATGTATATGATGCTTCTTTCAAAAGTAGGACCCAAGTCTGTTACCACTGAGATCAAGAAGAATTTTGCCCTTGGACTTCACTGTCAAAGTTGGACATCTACTTTATTTTTTTCTTCCCAAAATTCCAAAAGGGATTAGACCTTTTTAACTAAGTTCATTGTATACAGTTGTCAAATTAAAGTGCTTTTGGACTTAAAGGAATGGGAAACACATGTCTTTCTATTTTCACTCGCCTCCTCCTGGCCCTGACTGCTGTCATTTTAAAATGGCCAAACTGATCCTTTGGAAATTTTTGCAGAGTACAGAAGGTATCTTTGTAGGTCGAGATATTGACCTTCAAGATTCTCCCCTAGCAAAGTATGGGTCTGCAGTGGGCACAGAGCACGGGTGTGGTGAAATGTTCAGCCACATTTAGAAGGTATGTTGTGACACACTGTGCCAGGGCTATCCAGACTTCGAATTCAGACATACTCTGAAGACTCTGTGAGCCTGCCTACAGGGCAGGAGAGACAGAATGGGTGGAGGCATATTTGTATCCCTTCCAAAGCATCCTCCAGTCTGCTGGGGGTAATAATTCACTGCCAACACAGGCGAATGGATTGGGGGAAAAAGAAAGGAAGGGGGTATTTTGGCTGCCTGAGTTCATTTGGTTCTTTGTGCCCTCTCTGGTATTTACAGAATGCTTCCAGTTAATAGATACCTGCCTTCCTTTGAGTGACATACGTGTTGAGATATGGGGCTAGGAGTGACATACGTGTTGACATATGGACTGTGAGTGATACATGTTGACATACGGGCTATGAGTGACACGTGTTGCTCCGTTTGACATGTGTGGGGAGTAGAAGGATAGTCTGAGTAATACAGTAACTTACACTGCCATTAAGTCCTGATTCTGCCCCCACTGAAGTTCATCACAAAACTCCCACTGACTTCAATGGGGGCAGAAATGAAAATTTCCTTGGAACCAGTGGCTTTACTTGCAGCTTAGCATAACTGTGGGTGGCCAACCTGTTCCTCAATGAGATAGGCAAGACCAGGGCCTCAGTCCCATTCCATGTGTCCATTCCTGTTTGGAATGCTAGCAATATCATGGTCTCTCTGTGACGAATCCTGCCCTTTGTTCCGATAGCCGCACAGATCAGTTTGTAGTCTGACTTCCTGCAGGACTTCACTCCTCCTAATTCCTAAAAATGCAGTGCAGAAAGGCTTTGAGCACTAATTCCTGACACCACCTAAATTATGGAATCCAAAATGAGAGACTTTTTACTCCCATTGGCTGGATTATTTGCAGTACAACAGTGCGAATACGGAACTCTGTGAGTGATTTCCGATTGGATTTCACATTTGACTTAGGATCGCTACCTTGATGAAAGCCCTGAGAGAACAGTACCATCTTGTAGCTTTTATGTGATTGCTATTGTATGCCATTATAAGTCTTACATGCTTCATTTAGATATGCTAAATAGGCTTTTTTTTCCTTTGATAATGAAAAGTTGCCCCCTTTTTATACAGTACTCAGAATTCAAATTAATATTAACATTGCTCAGATTGGATAGGGAATTTCAATGGCTTTAATAAGAAAGTTAATTTCATTTTTGGAAGCAAAATGTTTGGGGGAAAAAAAACTCCAAAGGAGAGGTTTGACCTTTTCTCTGGTAGGTTTCAGAGTGATCTGCAATAAAAGGGACTCTTTATTTTCCTTTCCAGGAAAACGACTTTCAGCAAGACAAAACCTGCAAGATGTGGTAAGTAAAGTTCTTGATCTGTTAATTTCTGCTTAACTCGGGGTTCAGGTTTCAGTCCTGTGGAAGAGATCTGTTCTTGTAGAATCATTAAATGAGTTGAAAGTTACCAGAGTTTGAAGGTCAAGATTTTGCATTGACTCTGTTCATTCTCCTGCATCAGGGCAGAATTAATTTAGTTACCTTTAAATCATCTCCCCTAGAGGGTGCCAAGACAAGTCCTGAGTATTTCCAGTGATGGTGAATTATCTCCTGTGGTTTCACATTCACACTTGGCAGCTTGTTCCATTGCTTAATTGTTCTTTTTGTCCCTGTCCGCAATCGGAGCACTTTTGTGCTGTCCATAGACATGTGACAGCCACTGTCAGCCATCATTCCGGGTGCTTGACAGTCATTTTTGAATACAGCTCTAACTAGCAGTGTTCCGGCACCTCTTGAGTGTTTTTCCCCTTTTTCGAAGAGATGCTCTGAGAGAGGGAAATGAGGGCCATTCTTAACTTGAACCAATAAAACGCCAGGAGAAATGTAAAGAGAT
Organism: Pelochelys cantorii; assembly: GCA_032595735.1. Taxonomy (NCBI): domain Eukaryota; kingdom Metazoa; phylum Chordata; order Testudines; family Trionychidae; genus Pelochelys; species Pelochelys cantorii. The sequence goes on from CM064332.1 coordinate 69,088,759, forward strand.
GGAAAGGCTAGGCTTGATTACTTGATTAGCCCTATCCACCCCGAATAAAGCCTGAATTCTGGGAATTCAGGGTTTCTCACCGCAACTCCCACCCTACAGGAAACTTCAGAGGAGCACAAGAGTGTTTGGAACAGCTCGGTTGTGCTGTTGCTTTTCTGGACCAGTGGATAACAGTGTGCTCATTAGCCAGCTTGCACCAGGGCTGAATTTGCTCCCAAGCATGTACCTGCTGGGAAACGATACTCAATGTCCCGTTTAAACCAGATACATTGATCTTACTTCCCATTTCCCTGTCTTTTTTAGTGAGTGAACCTGGCAGAAGAGCATTCTTAATACTGCCATTTGCACCAAGGTCAGGGGGCTGCTTCCCTTTTTGCTTCAATTTTGCCCCCCTCCTCCTCGTGAATGATGGGATGGCAAGTCCGAGGCCTTGGGCCTCAGACTAATTTGCAGGGGTATAATTCATAGGCACCTGCAGAAGAAGGGCTGCTCGCTGCAAAATACGGTGCTTACTCTGTCTGCCTGCCTCAATTCCCTCCTTGGTAAAGCAGGTCAGGAGTATTGCAGCTGTGGCTAATGGTGGCAGCGTGCTTTGAGATCCCCCAATGGAAAGGCTATGTGAAAAGTTGTCTTAATGATGATTGCCTATAATTGTGGCGCAGTATAGATTACTCATTGACTTACTCAGCTTTCCCTTTGCTCTCTCCTTTCAACTCCCCAACGTGGCATAAACAAGCTCTGGTTTTAATTGGTGACCGTCGCTGGGAGCTAATGCATGTTACGCCGGAGTTCAAACCCAGGTGCAGTGCTTAGGGAGTGGTGTGAGCTGGATTCAAATCAATCAATATAAAGTGTTCTGGGTTACAAAAGGGAAATCTCTATGTTTGTTTGCTAAGCCAAAGAAGCACATACATTTAGAGAGTTTATCCCTTCACCCTCCCACTTTTTGGCCCTTCTCGCATTAACAGAGAACAGCAATCCCCGAAGTCCGGAGAGGCAAACAATTTGATGTGTATTGGGGTGAGCTTTCAGCAAGCATGAATCCTGTTTCCTTTCCTTTTTCCCTTGTTGCCTTGTTTTTCCCACTCACTTCCTGTTTGTCACTAGTAGATATAGCAATGTTTTCAGGTATACCTTAACTAATCAATCTACTAAAACTTACACGACATTAGGGCTGGTTAGTTAACATGATTATCTAACCAATTACATCCCACTGCCTTGGTTTACACCCAGTAAAATTAGTTATACAGGAGACCAAGACAATCCAAGAACCCGACAGATAAACAACAGAGAGATGGGAGGGGGTCCTTGCCGGAAAGAAAGCTATCAACCTACATTTCAATTACTGGTTTGGAATGTACTTAGGGTTGCCAGGTGTCCGGTATCCGGACAGTCCGGTATTTGAGCCCTCTGCCCGGTAAAAAAAATCAGACAATACCGGACACGTGCAGTGTCTGGTATTCTCTGATTTTTTCCGGCTGGGCACTGGACGGGAGCCTGATGTGGGCAGCCCTGCCCCCGCCAGGCTTCTGTGCAATCACAGGCTACCAGTGGCGTTCACGGCTTATCCCGTGTTCCTTTTTTTTTTTTTAATGCTCGACCAGAAAATACCAGGTGTTCGGTATTTTTTGGGAGACCATATGGCAACCCTATGTACCTTCCATGCTGGTTTGGCTTTGCTCTTATATAGGCCTTTACAGGCAGGCCTGAATATCTATGTCCTCACATGCCCCAAATATTGCTTGGAAACTGTGTAGACCCCACTTTCCAATGCCAGGGGTGGGCAAAAGCCACGCAGTGGGCCAGATCCAGCCTGCCCAGGGCTTTGATCTGGCCCGCCTGACTGTTCCAGGCCCCGCCCGCTAGTGCGTTGCCTGGGAGCTGGAGCTCACGAGCTCTTTTAGCTGCTTCTATTGAAAGGGCTCGCGCCTCCCACGTGGCTGTATTGCCTGGCAACCACCCGGCAGGTGCAAGCCCTTCGAATAGAAGCAGTTGAAAGGGCTTGCGGGTCCCTGGCTCCCAGGCAACGCGCTAGCAGCGAGCCCAGGAGCAGCGAGCCCTTAAAACAGCAGGAATTGAAGGAGCTCGCTGCTCCTGTCTCCGGCTAACGTGATACCTGGGAGCCACAGGGGAGGTGCGAGGCCTTTCAACTCCTGCTATTTAAAGGCCCCGCCCCTTCTGCCTGAGGCCCCGCCCCTTCTGTGGCTGCCTGTGACCACACATTGTTGAAGTGGCCCCCTGCTCAAGAATGATTGCCCACCCCTGCTGTACGCTAACTGGAAGAGCTTTGCTGAATTGTTGATGGGTACCGGGGATGAACTCGATGCAGCTAATGGTCTCTGCTGAGGAAAAGACACCACTTTGGAATGCTGGTCCCCCTCCCACCCCACCACTGCCATTGACTCTGTTTTGCTAGCATTTCAATTCCCCCGCTTTCCCTGGTTGCTCATCCGGAGTTTGCAGAGAGAACCAGGACAGGAAGCCAGTTGTTACTGTTGTGCTCAGGGTGTTACTGTTGCCGATTGTCAGTCGCCTTTCTGTCTGTGTCGTCTGGAGCGTGCTGCCCTTTCAGTGAGAATTTTCCATGCAGGGCAAATTAAACGTTGGGTTAAGAAATTCTCCTTTAGGTGATTCTCTCTCTGCACCATTTCCCCTCAGTAGCAAGGCAAAAAATATACACTGGCATCCTCAAGAAAGCCCAGTCACAATCCACCTGTCATTTAACTCGGGAGGTACTGGCTTGTGCACCTTGGCTGAGTCAGTCACAGAGGCCAGTGAAGACCGCCCAATCACCAACTTTGATTTCCAGACTTCTAGCACCATCTGGCTCATGTACCTGAAACCCAGCTTGCGACAGGAGAAAAGAGGTTATAGCTGAGGGAGCGGAGGACCAAACCCTCCAAAGAATGATAGGTCACATGAAAATCAGGGGCTGACTGGTCTGCATTGTGCATCATCAGTGTAACGGGCTTGCGGCAAGAAATCGCACATTTGCGCACTTCCCATGCACTGACATGCTGGAATGACCTTAAGGTTGTAGGTTGATGGAGAGTTTATGGCGCTAGCACAGTGTTGACCTGATGAACTGTAGGGAAAGGCTCAGAGCTTTCTTGCCAAGCCATCTCACTTGGCTTTCAAGACCCTGCAGTGAGCCTTGCATAATACTTGCTGCTTTTCTATGCCATTGTTTCTAGAAATCTGCCCCAATATGTCTTTCCTCCCTCCTTTTGAGGCAAATCCAGCCACCACCTCTGCAGTCACAGGCATCCTCAGATGCAGCAAAAGTCAGTGATGCTCTTCTGTGCAGAGTGAGAAGGAAGAATCCAGGGAATTCGCATAGCAGGATGTCCCCCTGTTTGGGGCCTGCTTGACTGCCCCTGTGCCACAAAGGAAGATTGCAGATGGAGTGCTGAGTACAAAGTCATGCAGGTTTTCCAGCGTTCTGTGCTTACAGTCCCCACCTCTTATCTAACAATGTTTATCAAGAGAACTCAGTATGCTTTACAAAATCATCCCCATTTTATAGATGGGAAAACTGAGGCATAAAAGGGGCATTGATTTGTCTAAGGACACCAAGCAGGGATTGGAAAATTAGGGACTAGAACATAGTGTACCTGAGTTCCTGGCTGGCGCATTATCCCCTGGGCCACACTGTCTCTTGGGTTGGGCTCCGGTCTTGTCTTCACTCCGTGGAAGATCGATCTTCTGGAGTTTGATTTAGTGAGTTTAGTTCAGACTCACTAAATTGAACTCAGAGGGAGCCCCCGCTGGCATCTGGTATTCCTCCTTTTGCTCCCATCAGCCTCCCACTGCGGGGATGGAACCAAGCTTGACTTAAGATAAGCTGACTTCAGCTACATATTCTACATAGCTGGTGTTTTGGGTATCTTAAGCAGAGCTTCTGGGTCTAGTGTAGACCTGGCCTCATGCTTTCTCTGTCACAGCCCCTGGATAGGGTGAAAGAGTACCATTCCTCCTCCATAACCCCTTCTTCTTTTCAAGCTCAGCTCCCCGGGAGAAAAGACAAGAATTTAACCTTTTGGTGACAGCCACCTACTTCCTGGGAAGTTTGTGAATTGTGGAAGAATAAGCAGAGAGCTACTGGGCACTTGCATCACAATGTGTCCGATGAAAATGTAATTGAAAGGGGAAGGGGTTGCTATGCCCCTAGCACATCCCAGCAAACAAGAGCCGTATCCTGTTACTGGCAAGCTTCCTTGCTGCTTCAGAAGCTTGCTCCATGCTTTTCGTTGTCTACTGCGAACGTTTCATGTGCATGCCAGCCTTCTCGTTCTGTGAATGCTGCATGCAAACCCACCACACTCATCCGTGACCGATGCTGCCTTTCACATTTCACCTCAGAGACCCAGAGACTCCATCTCCCCATTTTGAGAACGTGGCTGACATGTCACTAGTCAAAATCACATTTTGAGGGATGGCACTACATGTTGTCAGCTCCCAAGGTGATGGTGGATAAATGAATAAAATAAATTCTCCCTCTAGCACAGTGGACCAGAGAGAGTAAAAAGGGGCTAACTATGGAGAGCAGAACAGCCTCTGACTCTCCTGCGTGTCAAGATCAAGACCCTTATGCGGGTAGGATGGCGGAGCTTGCATTGTGTTTATTGGCTTTGTGTGTTATCTGGCCTGTTGGCTTACTGCGTCATTCCTGGCTCAGTTTGTTTATGCCGGGTTTAGGGAGACAGACCAAAACATCCCGGGGCTTCTTATTTTTGGAGGTTCCTTAGCGTTCCTAGAACTAAAAACCCCCCACAGTCGGCAACGAATGCTAGACAGGTTTGCCAATTGTTAACCGGCACTGCTAATCGATCCACTCCCAGTGCTTCCAGATTCCAGTCACTCTTTCCGTGTGTCACTCGGACGCCTAGAATGCTTGTTGAGTCATCATGAAGTGATGGGAACGGCCACGCGAGAGCAGAGAGCTTTTTTTTTGTTTGTTTCAAACATCACCAGGTTCAATCATTCCTTGGCTTCACCACCCTGTTCTGCCTCTATTTTAAAGTTCTGTGTGGTGGTGTTGCAGCCCGGTCAGTCCCAGGATATTTGAGATGCAAGGTGGGTGAGGTAATATATTTTATTAGACCCATGTCTGTTGGCGAGAGAGACAAGTTTTCAAGGCCGTCTTCAAATCTGGGGAAAGTACTCAGTGCGTGACCGATAATTGCAAGATTTAGTGTTAGTAGTTAGCACATATTCAAAGGACTAAGCACTCTGTTCAATCTTGTGAAAATTCTTAGTGCCTTTCCCAGACCTGAAGAACTCTGGGTAGCTCAAAACTTCTCTCTTTCCACCAGAAGTTTTCAGTGAAATATATTACCTCACCCGCCTTCTCTCTCCAATTTTAAACTTCTCCGCCATTTTTTTACACTTTACTAAGTGCACCCCATATGACAACGTGGATTTGGAAATGTTACGAGGGTGGGAACGTTTTGTGCTCCTTTTAGTGCAGCTTCTGTCTCACCTATTATGGGATGACTGGAGGCTTGTGAGCCCCCTAGCACCAGCTGGGGCAACCTTTGAAACTTCCTTAAATTGCACTGCTGCCTCCGGGGCCCCATGGGACATAGCAGAAGCACAGAATCACTGTGCCATGCCACTCCCTCCTCTGCCCCTTCCATGAGATGCTGAGTGACAGTGTCATAGGAAGAGAGGAACAGGGCTGAGTGAGTAGGGTGGCTTGTCTATGCCGTGATTGTCCTGGAGAGGAATCCGAAGCAATCAGAGCCCATGTTTAGCTCGTGCTCCGTCCATATTTCGCTCTCTTTGGCACTGATCCACATATGGCTGGGTTGGCAACAAAATAAAAGCCAAAGCCCTTTATTCAGCATAATTTTCTAGGGCAGCAAAAGTTTCTCAGCCTCTTTCCTTTCTTATTGATACGCTTCCCCCAATGAATCACAGCGAACGGGTTTGTGCTTTTAAATGAGACAGGACAGCAGGTGGGTAAATCCTCTCCTCTCTGGCTTCTTGAACTGTGTCTCTGTGGTCTGGCCACATCTCTGGGAAGTAACCAAATAAATAATGTTGGCTTGGTTGTTTCCCTCCTTTCTTGCAAGTTGAATTTACGCACCGAGAGCCACTGCAGGATTTTTCTATTAACAGTTAAAAAGCTTAAATTTCACATCGTGCCTAAAGATAATGTGGATATGCACAGCCTCTGAAAGCCCTTGGATCAATACGCCGTGTCCCTGATACCGGCACTGAATCCAAAACATTCTGGAACAGAGCGATTAGTTATGTCCCTGCTACCAAATAGCCTTGTTGTATGTATAATTATCTTTACTCTTGATTCATGAAAACTCAGACTCTAAAGGACTAAAACACAGGCGCAACGTACTCTGCTCCAGATTTTACACTCATGTGTCGACAGAGAGCAAGTTCTACCCCATTCTGTCAGAACTGGGTGTATTCCCTCTAGCTATGAGTAGGGCACCATTATGTTCGGCTCAGTTGCAAGAGACAGTCCCTCGTCCAAACCGCTACCCCAATTTAAACGAGCAAGCAGGACAAAGGAGGCATCGTTACCCATTCCATGTTCTTCAGGGAGGGTAAGTGACATGCAAAGAGTGTGTGGTGGAGGCAGGAACTGAACCCGGGTCACCAGAATCTCAGTCTGGTGTCTTACTAACAAAACCATCCTTCCTCCCATCTCAAAATCCCTAAGGCCGGAATGGAGGGTGGGGCCATCTAACTTCTCTTCACTGCCAGCAGAGAGCCAGAAGGTAGCCTCCATTTCATCGAGTCAGCCTGCTGTTGCCCTGATCTAGCATGACAAATTGGTGTTCCCAGAGTGGCAGCAAAGTAATCAGACTGTGACAAATGGTTTACTTAGAGCAATTTGTTTTCATTTGACTGAAAATTTCCGCAGTCTTAACAAAAGGATTTTTTTCTTTTTAATGATATTTGAGCGCTGTTGGAAATGAAGGGCTAAGGCTAGCCCAGAGATGATAGAAGAGCCACTCGCGGGAGAGCTGTTTCCTGGAACTGCATGGGATCTCTCGATCTGTCTGACTGAGACAATGATTGGGAGGGGCTGGTGCAGGTTATACCCCCATCACAAAGGGTGCTGCAGATTTACTTTTGTCTGCTTTTCTCGCATGGAAACTGTGCTGCTTCTTGCACCTAGTAGAGGCCCCTGGAGGCAGGGGGAAGTAATGGGAGAAGGGGAGGATACACAAAATCCTTTATTTTCCTGTGCTTTTCACTTCTGCTGGCAGTGCTCCTCCTAATGCACCTCAATATGCCATTAGCCTTCTTGGCTGCAAGGGCGCACTATTGGTTCATATTCAGCTTGTCATCCACTGTAACCCGCAGGTCCTTTTCTGCAGAACTGCTACTTAGCCATTTGGTCCCCAGCCTGTAACAATGCTTGGAATTCTCCATCCCAAGTGCAGGACTCTGCACTTGTCCTTGTTGAACTTCATCAGATTTTTTTTTGGCCCAATCCTCCAATTTCTCTAGGTCACTCTGGACCCTATCTCTGCCCTCCAGCGTGTCTACCTCTCCCCCGAGCTTAGTGTCATCTGAAAACTTGTTGACGGTGAAAACCAACCCATCATTCAGACCATTAATAAAGATATTGAAGAACAAAACAGGCCCCAGAATGATGCTGGGAGCACTCTGCTTGATACCAACCAGACATCGATCACTACGTGTTGAGCCAGATGATCTAGCCAGCTTTCTGTCCACTTTACAGTCCATTATCCAATCCATACTTTAACTCGCTGGCTAGAATGTCGTGGGAGACTGTATCAATAGCTTTGCTAATGTCAAGGTACAGCACATCCGACCCTTCCTCATACCTCATCATAGACGGCAATCAGGTTGGTCAGGCATGACTTGCCCTTGGTGAATCCATGTTGACTATTCCTGATCACTTTCCTCCAAGTGCTTCACAATGGACTCCTTGAGGATCCCCTCCATGTTTTTTCTGGGGACTGAGGTGAGGCTGACTGGTCTGTAGTTCCCCAGAATAGGACTGGGATGACTGGTTTTTTTGCCAACAAGCCAGTGCCTAACTGAGCTGTTTGAATTATGGATTTTCTGCTCTCTTCCCTCTTCAAAAGTGTGTCTCTTGTTATTTCTGAGCATCAGGAGCACTCAGATATTAGATTTTGTAGGCTTCCATAGCACCTCTTCCATGGTGATGCTGTAGCCAGAGCATGGGATTCTGGGACGGAGGAGCTAACAGTACATTCTGAGGGATCTGTTATGCCAAGCATGGCCGTGGTGAGTTGGTGGAAGGGAGAAGTGAGTGACATGGGTAGAGGTTGGTAGCGTCAGCATTTGGCTGCTGTGCTGTAGGCTGTTGCCAGCCAGAGCTGCTGAGAACATTTCTGTGTTGTTAATAATAATAAAAAGTCTTTTGGAAAATGCCATTGAGACTAAACCAAAACTTTTCTCACACAACTTTGATTAAATTGGTTAGAGGAAAAAAGGAGGGTAGAAGAAGATCAAAATGTCCCATGTGGATCCTTTTAGCAAAAAAAAGTTTAAATCATTTTATATTCAAAATTATTTTTCATTTCATAATTTATATTTTTAAAAATACATAACCTAAAAAGGTTGAAGTTTTATGTTTTGACACAATGATTTTTTTTTTTTTGAGAATTTCATTTCACAACAAATTTGAATATTTGTTTTTTGTCTCCTGGTTTGAAAAAAAAAAGTTCATCGCAATCTCATATTTTTTCACAGGACAAAAAGAATTCCATATTCCAGCCTTTCCCCCCTTCCCATCACTTGGTTATTGTCACGCCTATACACTTTCACTGGAAGTGTTACATTCATGAGGTAAAAGACAATTGTTGGGCCCAATACAATAGCAAATAGATAACATCCTCTAGTCTACAGCTCAGACTAGATGACCTAAAGCAGTTCTCAAGCCTCTGACTAAGGCCAATGACATTTGGTCTTTTTTGTGGACTCACCATTGTCTGTTATTTACTGGTTTGGGGTTTTTCAGTCAAACATGCAAGATACCCCTGCACACAACTTCATGCTTTCTGCACTACTAGTATCCTTCCCCGACCCCTTGTGCTTGGTTGCCCCCTCTCCCAGACCTTCTGCCTCAGAGAACTCTAACAGGCTGCTTGCTACACCCTGGTTGTTGGTCATCACTTCTTTAAGGGGCAGTAGAAGAGAGGTTTCAACCATATGAAATAAAAATACAAAACTGCTTCCTAGGCTGGCTGTCTTCTGGCAGAAAATTAGCCTCTTGAAGTTCCTTTTATGATAGGGGAGAGGGGAAGAAGCTAACGGAAAACAACATAAAAAACTTAAAAAACAACAAATAGTCTCGTAGCACCTTAGAGACTAATAAAACATGTAGATGGTATCATGAGCTTTCGTGGGCACAGCCCACTTCTTCAGAAGACAGGAGTGGGCCCCACAATCCCAGTCTTAGGTCAAGGGGTGGAGAAGTTCCCTGCTTCCCAGACTTGAAGCCCCCACTTGACTATATGGTTTTCCCTCTCTCACACCCAACCCTGCCCCATCCTGTGGCCCCTGCTGTCTGGGAGTCCCTGTGGAGTGGTGTGTTTGGAGAGCAAGCTGCTCTGTACTCATCCCACAGCAATGGCACCTGTCTTTGAAGACCAGGCCAGGCTCCCTGCCCTGGGCATTGAGACTTGATGCAGCCGGTCACCGTGTGGCTCAGGCTTGGCCAGCGGGACTGAGGAGCAGCTAGGTTGCAATGCCACTTGATTGGGAACCACAGACCAAACATTCTTTTTTGTGTCAACTTGGGGCTGCGACTGGGGTTGAGGGGTGGGCACGGGGGTGGGGCCAGGGATGAGGGGCTTGGAGTGTGGCAGGGGGCCCTGGGGCTGGGCCAGGATGTTGAGTACAGGAGGGGTTGAGGGTTGTGGCTTGGGAGGGCGGGGTTAGGCTCTGGGGTGGAGCCAGAAATAAAGGGATTCAGGAAGTGTGTTCTAAGCTGGGACAGGGAATTTGGGGTGTGGGTTGAGGGCAGTGCTGACTGGGAAGCAGCCACATGTTCCTCTAGCCCCTAGGCAGAGGGGTAGCCAGGTAGCTCTGTGTGCTGGCCCCCCCATCTCCCATTGGCTGTGATTTCAGCAGCCATGGAGCAGGGCTTTGGCTGGGGGTAGCACACAGGGCCCCCATGGCTGCCCTTCCAGCTAGGAGCTGGATGGACATGCTGTCTATTCCCAGGAACCAGTGGAGCAGGGCAGGGTGCCTGCCAGTTCTGCTGACCTGCCAGCTGGATTTTTAATGGCCCTGTAGCAATGCTGACTAGAGTTCCCAGAGTCCTTACGTGTTCCAGCCAAAAACTGGCACCCCGGGCTCCCCATTTGGGAAACTCTGAACTAGTGTTCTTTTCTGATCTCAGGCCAGGGCTACGCTAAAGGGGAAAGCTGAATCATGATATGCAACTCCAGCTACGTTAATTATGTAGCTGAAGTCGATGTACCTGAATTCGAGTTTCCCTGACCTCCCCACACAGGAGGCCAACGGGAGCAAGTGCTCCCAGTGGCTTCCCTTACTCTTTGGGGGCACCCTCTGAGTTCAATTTAGTGGGTCTTTACTAGACCTGCTCAATTGAACTCCAGAAGATCGACCAAGAGAGCGTCAGTCTTCCCCCTAGTGAAGACATGGCCTTAGTGTCTATGAATAATTGTTTGCAGCCTCTGAGCTGTAGTCTCTAAGCAGCTTGCTAAGGATCAGTCACTTTGGTCGTTTGTAAAGCACCAGGTGCATCTATCGTACTAAGTAAATAAATTATTTACTCTTCTGTAATAAAACTAACTGCACAGTGCAACAGACAAGATTTGGGGTGCAAAGGAAGAGTTTCTGCTAACAACTGTGGTTCTGAGAAATGCACAAAAATGGTGACAGAGTGAGTCTCAGGTTGCATTTCTTGGCTTAGCACTTTTCCACCCTATTAGCAGCTCTCCTTTTTGCGAACAAGGAGTAGCAACGTGTAAATCATTTGAAATGTTGCACAGAAGAATGTCGTAGGGGCTTCGTGTGGTACAAGTTTTTCAGTGTTTGCTAATAGAACAAATTGACACAACTGAGACCATTATGGCAGTCAGGTTTTCATAATGTATTAGCAAACATCATAATGCAGTGGGAAATTATTTGTGCTAATTTGATCACCAGAAATACACTCCAATAGCATGTTTGAATTAGACTTACAGTAAATAATTTATCAGCAGAGTAAATCTGATTTTGTACAACCTGCCAGTATCTTGTTCCTATGGATGTGTTGTGGACCATACATCTTCATTCTGCTGAGGGACTCAAGCATTTCAGAGTGTTGATATTCAGTTAAGTGTCATCCGTAAATAAATAGAGTTGTATTTATAATTTAGGGTCCCATTTACAGATATCTGATGCCAAAACTAGATTAATTCAAGAAATGGTTAGTCGACATCTTGGAAGCAGACTATTTTAACACTTTGGGCAAGAAAAAAGCAGGAGAAGACTTGAACTTGCCAAATATGTCAAGGGAGCGAGGGTGGAAAGTGGTAAGGGACCAAATCTTACCCTCTTTGGACGGCACTCAAAGGTGTTGTGCTAGGAGGAGTGAGCTGTTGAGAGGTCAAGCAAGGGAATGCTGGATTTTATGGATTGAGAACTGGTTAAAAGACAGGAAACAAAAGAATAAATGGTCAGTTGTCAGAGTGGAGAGAGGTAACAAGTGGGGTCCCCCAAGAGTCTGGCCTGGGTCCAATTGTATTCAATTTATTTATAAATGATCTGGAGAAAGGGGTAAACAGTGAGGTGGCAAAATCTGCAGCTGATATTAAACTGCTCAAGATAGTTAAGAACAAAGCAGACTGTGAAGAGCTTCAGAAAGATCTCTCAAAGCTAAGTGACTGGGAAACAAAATGGCAAATGAAAGTTAATGTTGATAAATGTAAAGTAAGGCATATTGGAAAAAAATAATCCCGACTATATATACAAAAGGATGGGGACTAATTTAGCTACAATAACTTGAGAGAGATCTTGGAGTCATTGTGGAGAGGTCTCTGAAAACATCCACTCAATGGACAGCAGCAGGCAAAAAAAGCAAACAGAATGCTAGGAATACTTTTACAAAGGGATAGAGAAGATGACCAAGAATCTCTTATTGCCTCTGTATAAAACCATGGTACACCCACATCTTGCATATGGCCTACAGACGTGATTGCCTCATCTCTAAAAAGATATATTGGCATTGGAAAAAGTTAAAAAAAGGGCAACAAAAATGATGAGGGGTTTGGAATGGGTCCCATACGAAGAGAGATTAAAAAGACTTGGACTTTTCATCTTAGGAAAGAGGAGACTAAGGGGGGATATGACAGAGGTCTATAAAATCATGACTGTTGTAGAAAAAGTGAATAAGGAAAAGTTATTTACTTATTCCCACAATATAAGAACTAGGGGTCACCAAATGAAATTAATAGGTGGCAGGATCATCTAGCCCAGTGTCCTGTCTGCCGACAGCAATCAATACCAGATGCCCTAGAGGGAGGGATCACAACAGGCAATCCTCACGTGATCCCTCCCCTATCACCTACCTCTAGAGAAACAGAGGCTAGGGATGCCATTCCTACCCATCCTGGCTAATAGCCATTGATGGACCTAACCTCCATGAATCTATCTGGCTCTTTTTTGAATCCTGTTAAAATTCTAGCCTTCACTGCATCCTCTGGCAAGGAGTTCCACAGCTTGACTGTCCACTGAGTGAAGAAAAACTTCCTTTTGTTTGTTTTAAACCTTTTCCAGAGAGAATTTCTCAGGTTGTGCACAGCCAATTCCACCCCTCATTTTATGGAGCAGACCTAGGGCAGAAGTACGTGGAGACCCTTAGCTAATGCAGGGGCGTAAGTGAGAACAGCCCTGCAGTGGCTCTAAATTATGCCAGGCTGGCTCAGGATTAGGTGAGAGGAAAAGTGGCATAGCTGAGAACTCTGCCTCAGGATTCTTCACTCTCTTTCACTTCTTGTGCACTCACTAACACCAGTACAACGGGTGTGTGAACTTCCACCATTCCAATCTGAGAGCTTCTCTTCACTCCCATGCCTTCTTTGTCCCACGTGGAATAACTCGGGAAGATGCTAGGTCATGAAATACATGCCCCAACAGGTTTGCTCCAAAGGGCTGCATGCATGCCCCCAGGCCTGGCAGTATGTCCTGTGTGTACATCCCCCTCACCCCCGGCAAAAATAGTTGGTGTTGGGGAAACAGTAGGCAGAACTACTGCCCGCCAGAAGATGGGCATATTGTCAAGTTACAGTGGGGGAGGTCTAGGTTGGATATTAGGAAAAACTATTTCACTAGGAGGGTGGGGAAGCACTGGGATGGGTTACCTAGGGAGGTGGTGGAATCTCTATCCTTAGAGATTTTTAAGTCTCAGCTTGACAAAGCCCTGGCTGGGATGATTTAGTTGGGATTGTTCTTGCCTTGGGCAGGGGGCTGGACTTGATGACCTCCTGAGGTCTCTTCCAGCTCTATGATTATATATCAGTACCCAATGGGTGAAAATGGCTTAAGCTTTTGTACAGCTCCTTTTTCCTTTCTAAAAATCTGAGTTTGGACAAATTAGAATGTCGATGTGCCTGGATTGCTTTCGGTCATGCTCCTGGGGGAATTCTGTGCCAAAAAAAAAAAAAAAATTCTGTGCACAATATTTTAAAATGGTGCAAAAAAACACACATTTTATTTTGTCAAAATAACACAACAAAATCACACTAGTTTTAATTATTTTGGTTCTTTTAATTCAAAATACCCACCAGCCAGTATGTCTAATAATACAGGCAACCAAAAAAGATTCAGGAAATTTTTGACAAATATGTTCCCTACTAGGCATAATAATACAGAACTTTTTTGAGTAATAATTCGTTTTTATCATACCCTTCATAAGTAGTGCAAAGACTTGGAGGAATCTGGGGTAACAGGGAAACTGAGGAAGAGCAAAGTAGCCTTGGAATGAAGCTGGAGGGTTGCTGGGGGCAGGTGGGAGAAGTATGGGATGGGATTTTTTTGGGAGGAGGGATTGTGGGTAGCTTTCCCCATGCAGACCCTGGATAATCCCTTAGCCTGTCCCATTCAGACAGGCACATCTGCTCCATCCCCATTTGGCCCTGCACCCTCATTTCCATTCAGCTCCTACCCTGGTCCCCCCCCCACACACACATACACACTCCTTCTGAACCCCAGTCTGTGACCCTTCCCAACAGCTCCACTCTGCCCCCCACACCCACCATATCCTGTGCCTCCTCCCTTGGCCCACAGATGGTGCTGTGAGGAATGCAGCCTATTTTCCTCTCCATCTGCATCTGGATGCACCTCCTCAGGAGTGGCTGCCCTCGGTTCGGATGCCACAGCAGCCCCTGCTGGATGAAAGGCATAAATGTAGCATCTCCCTGATGAAACATTCTCTGTGGAGAAAAAAAAATTCTACAGGGGACATGAATTCTGCATGTGTGCAGTGGTGCAGAATTCTCCCACCGTACAGTCTGTATGCACATGGAAACTTTTATTTTTGGCATTTTGTTTTTTGCTTCTTCCTTTGCACTGTCCTGTGTCCCAAGGCCTTGCTGTGAATAGTACCATGTCGCCTGTAGAAATGTGGCTATATCCAAAACACCATAGCAATACTTCTTGCAGCCGCTAAGAGAATTTGTGACATCTGCCGCAAATGTGTGTGTGAGGGGAAAATAGATAATGCAGAAACAAATAGGAAAAGGGATCTGATTCTGCCCCCTTTTGAGGACCATTAGCAAAACTTCAGCAGCAGCAGGATAAAGCTCAAATGTGGATAATTTACGAGGCTGCTTGGCAATTATTTAGAAAAACTAAAGCTAAAAAGGGCCAAAGGGACAAGCCAGTCACCCATGGAGCAGAGGCATACTTAAAGGCTGGTCTCAGAGTAAGTAGAAATAGCAAGCCACTGCTTTTTCCCCTTTCTGATTTGTAGTTGAAATGCCCCTGTTACACCCAAAGGACAACAGCTCCAATTCTGTCTGAGGAAATACAGGCTGGAGAGAGAGAGAGAGAGGGAAAAAAAGACCTCAAGTACCAGATAGTTGCTTGGCCAGTGCTCTTTATGTTCGTTGCTATGGTAGTGCCACATAAAAGAGCGAGAACTCTGTGCGTAGGTGTATATGTAAACAGAGGTATATAAAGAACTCCATCTACTGGTGAATAATAATATGTAACACTGGCCATTAGGCAGTAGTTCCGTAAAATTGTTATGCAAATGGCTTCCTGAATCAAGTTCCTAACAAAGGCAACAGTGTAAGGGCTACAATTTGCCACAAGCAAGCAAATAAAAATATTCCCATCCAGGTATTAACTCTCTACATCGTTAAATTGGTCCAAAAGTTGGTTCCAAAGTCTTAAGTGGCATAAAATCAGACTGGGTTCAGTAAATCAGCGGCTTCCCTGAATGGAGAGCTGCTTTGGACATGCAATGTTACATTATTATGTGGAAAGCAAAGTAGCTTCTCATAGCAGGGTTTCCTGCTTGCTTCCAAAAAGTGTTCACTTGAGGGACTAGATTCTGGTATGTGGTGGAGAGAAGGAAAGAATGGCTGAGGACTTTTAACCAGCTCTGCTGCTTGTAGGCCTGGCATGGTTCTGCAACACGGGCTGGAGTTACAAAAAGATTGAGGTACCAGAATCGGGTCCCACTGGGATTCACAAAACTCCTGCTCAGCTTCTGCCAAACCACGGGCATCTACCTTTGCCGAACACGCACAATTTGGCAGGAAGTGTTTCCCTAAGTACCTGTGTTCCTGCCTCTGAGCATGCCTTGCTCTAGGGGCTGGAGCCCTGAGGCAATTCACAAACTGAGGGGTAACTCCCAGTACATGTTGTGCCTCTTCCCCCATTTAACTTGCTTCCAGGGCCTGGTCAGGTCATAGTCCTCAGAGCTCACCTACAGACTTGAGCCCCTATAGGTGAGCTGATACAAAGCAGTTGAAAGAGGAAGATCTCCCTCAACTTTTACTGTAGGGGCTAGAGTTATCATGTGGCACATGGGTGACTCCTTGTTCAAGTCCCCTTCCTCATCTGAGTGGGAGATGGGAGTTGAATGGGGACCATCTCCCCTCAGGTGAGAGCCCTGATCAGCTATGCTGTGGGGTAGTCTCACCGGGGACAGGGGGATCTTTTTCTCCTTCTCCCTGTTGAAATTTCTCCACAGAGGATACATTCCAATTTTAAAAAGCCATTGGAGCAGCAGGCCCGGATCCTGAGACTTCCACTTCCCAAGGAAGCGTGTGTGTGTGTGTGTGCGCGCGCATGTGCACACGTGCGCACTATGGCCTGGTCTACACTACAGTTTGAGGTTGAATTAAAATACTCAACTCCAGCTATGTTAATGCATCTTAAATTGAGTTGCCGCACCACTCACGCAGCGGTAGGCCCACAAGAGCAAACGCTTCTGTCGGCTTCCCTTATTCCTCATGACTGTGAGGAGTACAGATACCGGCCAGAGCTGCCCTCAGCATTTGATTTACGGGTCTACACTAGACCCACTAAATCGAATGTCACAAGCTCGACCTCTGGAGCATCGATTTGCCAGTAACTATAGACGTGGCCTAGGATTCTTTCATTATACGTCCGCAGCGGCGCAGCTGCACCAGAATAGCTGGAGATGTGCTTTAGAATAGCTTGTAGCCCAGGGAAGTTCCCTCCTCCTTACTAAAGCAGCATGAGCATCTAATGCCGAAAGAGGGTTTGCAGATGAGAATCCCAAGTAGAGAGAGGAGCTCCTCCCGGTATGATTCAGGCCCCATACTCCCTATGAGGGCAGGTGTGTTGGGGCGGCGTATCCCATTTGCTGGGTTAAGCGAGGCCTGCTATTGTTCTAGCTATTGTTAATCCCATTGTAGGGCATCTGCCTCTCCCCATTCCCAGTACAAGGAGCCAATGTGCCAAATTCCGGTGAATCGTAGTAATTTTTTTTTCTCCAAGTATCACCACACATTGAGTTTCTTGGACCAAATTCTGGCTCCAATGAAGTCAACCGGAGTATTTCCATGACCTTAATGGGACTAAATTGTGTGACCAAGGGGAAGTTAGAAGTGTTGCCACCATTATTCTCCCCAGATGGGCTCTTTGGTGGCAGGTCTGGACTGGTAAATTGGGAACTCACAGGTTGTTACCCATCAAAGGGTGAAGCTGTGTCTGCCCTAACCCATAGCCTGTATCAAGAGTAACTTTCCCACTACATGTTGTGCCTCTGCTCAGCCCCCTACCATGGTGCTGTGGCTTTCAACCACATTTTAATCCTTTGGATTTACCCAGCTGGATTGTATCCTGTGGGAAGGCCTAAAACCATTCTTTTGGATCAGCTTCAGGTCTAGCCTTGTGTCTGCACTAGAAAAATTAGTGAGCGCCAAATCTCGTACAGAGCTTTTGGAAAATCTGGCCACAGTCACTGTAGTTTTTCTGTTGTAGATACACCTTTGTTGTGGGGGTCACACTGGTGAAGAAGAAGCAGGGAATTTCCTTCATTTCTAGTGCAGTGAAGAAAGGGTTATTTTGCACCCTCTGAATGGAATTGTGCAGGGTTCACGGTACACGTGCTTTGGAGAGAGAAATCACAATGCTGGATTGGGATTAATAAACTCAAACATTTTCTTTACCTCATTAAATACCAATCTTCAGACCTAAAGAATACCCTGTGATCGGAGGGGTGAGGAGTGATGTTTGGTGCTCGGGGTGGGGGAAGGAAATCACACAGTGTTTTGGCAGAATTATTAAAGGCCCTGTGGTTAGTGGTGTTTCATGCTAGCACAGCACTAAGCCAACCCTTCTATTCAAAGCACACACAAAGGCCAAATTATTTGCTAGTGAAAATCAGTGGAGTTTAGTTGACTTACATCATCTGATGGCCTGGCCCAAGCCCTCCAGGCCTGTTGAAATAACTTACAAGAGCTGGCATATTGACAGCGAGATCTGATGATGTGTGTTATGCAATATGCTATATTTTGATTTTTCAACAGTCTCCAAAGGCCACCTGAGGGATGCAAGTAAATTCTGCTGCTCATGAATTCACAACTACTCAGCTTTCCCTCTTGGAAGTTATTTTCATTTTAGCATTTGTCTTTTCTTGTATGCTTTAATCTTCCAAGCCTAACAGGGTCACACTTGTGTTTTAACAGTTTTTTCCCCCTGCTTACTGAGACCAAGAGAGTTAAAACTAGCTGAATTTCATTATTATTTTAAAAGCAAAATCTGTGCAGAATGTTGAAGGCCTTCCGAAAGTTAACCTGGGTGCGTGGTGGGACATGAGGGGAAAAGTGGTGGTATGAGACAAATGTGGGTATTTTTTTTGTCCACTTCATCCTCTTTTTACTCAAATAAGGTGATCTTTAACTCCCAAGGCAATAGTAATACTGTTTGGACCTCCCTGGTCCGGCACCCTTGGGCTTGACTGGTCTCAGATGAGGGATTTTTCCAGGCCAGGAGAAGTCATTTCTGGCTCCTGCTGCCATCCCTCTTCCTAACTCCCCCCCTCCCCGCCATGGGCTTCCTGGCTCCCTGCAGCATACCAGAACTCTCTGATCCTGGAACATCCATGGTTCTTCCAGACCACAGATGTTGCTGGACCATAGAGTTCCATTTTGTAGACGTGCAACCTTCAGTAAACCTCAGGTGTGGCTTGCAGAACTGATCTAGTGTGAGTGACGGAGAACTCACTGTACAAATAAAACTGCGGCAGAGAGGAACAGAGAACCAGAGAGGGAAGGAGAAAAGCAACACTCAAAGCAAAGTCAATCATAGGCCTTTGGCTCCCAAAATAACCATTGTAAAGGGGGCACCGAGGAACAAAAAAGCTGTGGATGAACCCCAGAATGTTGAGAGACCAGAAATCTAGGTGGCCCAGTCTTGTCAAACAAGACAACATGATTAAATATGGACAGAAGGTTTTGATGCTGTACGTCTAGTACATTTACGCATTGGACATAGCTCAACAGTGGGCAGTTAAATATGACACTTGGTGAACCTTGTGAAAGGAAGAACGTAAGAGCACTGGGTAGGGCTAAGCCTAACAGGAGGGTTAAAGTTCACCCTAGGCAATTCTGAACATGCATCCCATTTGGGAAGTGAAAAAAGCATCCTTCTTATCCCATTGCGGACATGGAACAGAGGCTGCCAGCAATGAAGAAATGGGCCTTTGGTGGGCAGACAAATGGGAGTTCAGGAAATTGAGATTTGGAGGACAGCGACTGTCCTTGTATTGTCTTGTGTGTAGTGCATAATCTTTTCCTGTTAAGTGGCATTAATTATCTGTATGGCAGTAGAACCCGGAGGCCCTAATCAGGGGCTAGGGAATTCATTTGGGATCTCAGGAGAACTTGAAATCTGCTCCTCCAAAGTGAACCACTGCTTTGGTTTGGGTTTGGTTTTTGCATGGCATCAAAAATAACATTGGTGTGGGATGCTGATTTGTACATCCTTTAAAGAGGCTTGAAAAAGAAAAGAACAAAACACAAGTGAACTGATTGTGCCTTCATCTTGTCCTGTCTGGTAGGACTAATGGTGCAATGATCCATCTGGAAACCTTCATTTTTGCTATTGATTGAAGTGAAAGCAACCCCCATTGTTTCCAAAATGGGTTACTAGCGCAGTCGGTGCCTTATTGCCTTTACTATCTGGATGCACAAAAACAACCTTCACAGCTCACTCAAGGCTTTGTCTCTTGAGGGTTATGGTCCGTTCCTGTGCTAGTGATCAAAAACCTAGAATGTATTCCACTGCACACTGATGGGGTCCATCTTCATAATGCCATGGACTTTTTTTAAAAAGTCAGTGCCTTTCACTGTGTTGGATTAAAAAAGGATGTGAAGGAAAATGAGCTCCAGTCACTTCCCAGATGATATATATGTGATGTTAATAAACTATGAGATTTTAATTAGTATTTATAAGTGTTTCACATCCATAGTTGGGATGTTATTACACAGTACATCAGGGCTACCAGATGTTCAGTAATCGGAATAGACACATGTATCTGGGACACAAATCAGAGTGAGCCACAGAGAGCTTTCCTCCTCAGCTGCTGAGCTTGGTGGAAGGGCTTAACCTTGTCCATTTAAGTCAATGGCATCTTCTGATGCCTTGGGCACACACAAACTGTACAGACGCCATGGGGTTGCCTTTCTCAAAGAGACCATATATCTTGGTCACAGAGTGACAAGCCTGGGGTTTCTTTTCTTTCTTTTCTTTCCGATAGTGGCCCAGGAATGCCTGAAATAACCCAGTTTTCCCTTTCATCCATCACCATGTTTGCATGACTCTAAAAACGTTTGTTAACATGTATTGCAGCAGTGAATAACTTTGTTCTGTGCTTAGCGGGAACAAATGGTCCATTGGAACGAATGCTCGGTGTGAGGAACAGGATTTGGAGTGAAGCAAAGAAGCCGAATAAATGTAGAATCATGGAAAATTAGAGCTGGAAGGGAGAGAAGGAAGTCATCTATCTAGTCCAACCCCCTGCTCAAAGTAGGACTAATCTCAACAAACCTCTAAGGATGGAGATTCCACCACCTCCATAGGCAACCCATTCCAGTGCTTCCCCACCCTCCTGGTGAAATATTTTTTCCTAATATACAACCAAGACCTCCCCCACTGCAACTCAAGAGCATTGCTTCTTGTTCGGTCTTGTGCCACCACTGAGATTAACCTAGCTCCATCCTCTTTGGACCTCCCCTTTAGGTAGTTAAAGTCTGCTATCCATTCCCACGTCATTCTTCTCTTCTACAGACTAAATAAGTCCAGTTGTCTCCACCTCATTTTCATTGCCCTCCATGTCACTCTCTTAAATTTGACCTCATCTTTTCCATAGTGGGGGTCCCAAAACTGGATACAAAGCTCCAGATGTGGTGTCACAAGTGCTGAACAGAGGGGAATAATCACTTCCTTCAGTCTGCTGGCAATGCTCCTTCTAATGCAGCCCGATCTGTCGTTACCCTTCTTGGCAACAAAGGCACACTGTTGACTCATATCCAGCTTCTTATCCACTCTAATCCCCAGGTCCTCTGCTGCAGAACTGTTGCTTAGCCAATTGGTCCCCAGCATGGGATTCTTCCCTCCTAAGTGTAGGACTCTGCTCTTGTCCTCATTGAACCTCATCACATTTCTTTTGTTCCAATCCCCCAATTTGTCTAGCTTGCTCTGGATCCTATCCCTATTCTCCAGAGTATCTACCTCTTCTGCCAGCTTAGTGTCATCTGCAAACTTGGTGCAATCCATCCCATCAGCAAGATAATGTACTGAAGATGTTGAACAAAACCAGCCGCAGGACCCGGGGCACTCCGCTTGATGCCAGCTGCCAACTAGACATCGAACATTATGACTGTCAAAGCTCTTGTTTCACTTAACACGAGTGATCATGCTTGCTCAGTGTTTCATGATGGACTCATTGAGATACCACATTACTGGAAAGAATGTGTTTGTTGCTAAGTTAGTAGCTAGATGCAGCAACAATAGAACACATTTTACAAACACGGTAAAATTTTCTTCTACTTGTGTTTTGCCGCCTTTATTTTTAATTTTTGCCCTTTATATATAATGTAAGAATTGAGACATTTCCCCCCCTCCCCTGAAATAAATATTCTTACCATCTTCTTGTAAGCGATCTGGAATTAAAACGAATAGAGCTGTACTTAGAAAAAATGTTGTAGGAGGGTTTTTTGGCCACTTTTATGTGTGTAAACATAAATTAAATATAATTCAGCCACATATTTAATAAAATGAAACCTGGCTTACATAATCGTGGATGGAAAGCAACTTCCATTTACTTCTATGGCAGCATCAAGGATCTTGCCTGTAGGTTCATGGTTTGTGAGGCCCAAAGGGAGCATTATGTCCTTCAGCTCTGATCTTCTCCATGACCACAGCCCTGGACTTTCACCCTGTAATTCCTGCACCTTTGCTGAGTCTTTATATTTCTGTGCTAAACTTTCTAAAACGTTTTGACTTGGGCAAGCGCCTTCCTGTATTTCACTGTAGTGAAGAATTGTTGTAACAACTTTGCACCTGATTTATGGGTGATGGTCTCACCTCTTGCATTGTTTACTTGTGTGTGTGTGCGTGTGTAACTTAAAGCATGTGAGTAGTCTAATTGCGAGGTTACTCAAGCTTTAAATGAGAAGCTTTAAATGTCCATCTGCAGGATATGGACAATGATTTAGATTGTGTGTAATTTGTAGGGAAGTAGGGAGAGAAAAATCCATGGCAGAGAGGGTGTTTAAGTTCTTCAAAGGTACTTGCACATATGGGGCCCAGTTGTACCAACCTACTCTGTTCAAATTCAGGATAAATCTTGAGTGACTGCTTCGAGGTAAAAAACGACTTTTCAAAAGGGACTAAATTCTCTTCTCAAACAGTTTTAATTTCCCAATTTCTCATTGTTAGCATTTAGCCTGGGTGTTGTTTTTGCCTGCTGCTAATGATTGTATGCATTCTGGTCATTCTCCAAAAGTCTGTTACCGCTTAGGACACAGAGTTTCCTCTGGCTAATCCTCTCTTGGGACTGTTGTGAACCCAGGACAGACAGAGATCGGGGATCCTTGAATTATTGGGCAGTTGTAATTCAGATGTGAATGTTGATGCTTCTGCCCATCTCTGCTTCCCTCTCTTCAAAACCAGCAGATGACGCCCCTCCCAGCCAACTATTGCTCCCTCTTTCCCTGCTACAAAACAAGTTCCCTTCCCCACTGAACTATGCCAGAACTCCTTGCATCACTTCACCACAGTAGGGCCTGTTCCCTCCCTCTCAGCTACCCGCCCATCTTCCCTGTAGTGAGCAACCTTGGACTGGATCTGTCCCCAGCTCTGGCTTCAGTTTGTGGGGTGACCCACCTCCCCCTTGATGGTTCCTAACCTCAGGAAAGAATCATGCACTGTCAGGTAAGAGTGGCAGCTATCAGAAAACATAGCTGAGGGGAGGAAGATTCCCCCCTCACTGGGGTGTTGTGAGGATAAGCACACACTGAAGATTGCGAGGCACTCTGATACCATAGTAATGCAAGTCACATAAGTACCTGAGAGAGAATGGGGCTTCCTGGCTCGGCCTGATGAGACAGTCTGAGGTCTCTTCCAGCCCTGTGATTCTATGAGTCTGTCCCATGTCACTCGCACTGCCCTGGGCATGCACTTCAGTGAACAAAACTCTTTTCCCCCTCTGTTGCATGGTGCCTCCTCTGCATCACAGACCTCCAGAGAACTGGCTCGTTTCCCAACACTAAACCCCTTATCGCTTAGGACCAAAGCAGGCGTAAGTATTTTTTTTTAAATAACCACTTGTCCAATTAATAAAGACCAGGATGAACTGTTACGGAGTGTAGGAAAAATCCCAGTCGCTGTAATGTCAGCACTGGGTCTTTAACAAATCCTCCAGAACCTCCTGAACGTGTCTCTGCACTATTGGCCTACATAGCAGGCCTCAATTAGCACAGATTTTCCACATTCATGGATAGATTGGAAATTTGGAAGCGGTTAATGAAAAAGGTCTGCTACCTTGACCAGGCTGAAATTACAGTTAGAGGACGTTGGCATGCACCAGCGGCTGGCTGCATATAAATACATGAATATTAACATACTGCCAACAGAAATCCAAGCAGAGGGCCTTTAATCAGCAGGACTGGATCCTCCGCTTCAGTGGAGCATCCCCTGTTTACACCGGCCGAGGCTCTGGCCTGCGGTGTCTACTTTGGTTCTCAGCGTGTGGCCACTAGAGCTAAAAATCACATCTTCCGACATTACCTCTGCACTGCATCTTCTTATCCTGGAGATAAGCCCAGGCCCTAGGTTCTGTGAGCCTCTGTATTAGGGGGCAGTGTGGATCAGAACCTGAATCCAGATTCACATCTAGCAAACTTGCATCTCTCTCCCTCCCTCCAGGGCTAAATTTGACTGTGCTGGTTTGTTTTCACTTCTTTGCTGCCTTGCTACAAGGAAATAGCATTCACCTGCCGCATCCAGGAAGAGTCTTCCAGCTGTACTGCATCATCCTTAAAGAGTACTCATTCTGAAGGCTGGTGGCATGGTGGAGCTATTTTTGCTAAAGGAGATACAGTGCTGTGGCTGGGATTAAACAGAGCCCTTCATAATGTGCCCACCCATTTTACCCTTATAGTCCATGGTCACTGCCCTCCCAGGGGTGAGTTAAAACAAATCCAATACTCTCCCCCTCCCCCCTCATGTGTTGCTACTTTCACCTGTGGTGAAATCCTACCTAGAACACCCAATGCTCACTGGAACCACCAAGAGGGCTGTTCCCGAGGTTTATTCCAGCAGCTTGAGGAAGGGGAGAACTTTTCTGAGAGGTTATGAGGTTGTTAGCTGGGGCAGAAATAACACCAGCCAAACCATGCCCTCTGGACATAGGAATGGTGCCCAATCAAGGTGCTGTTTCAGCCATCACTTTTTTGAGAAGGCATCCTGTTTTTATTTTTTTTATTTTTTGGTTCAAGTAGGTAGTGTGGCCTAGAGCAGTGATTCCCAACCTTTTTACAAGTGCGGACCCCCAGTCACCCACCCAACCCATTCACGGACTCCCATCAAAGCCAATTCTAGCCGCAATTCTTGTAGTCAGTGGAGTAGTTTCTCACTTTTTGTTTACTTACGTCTGTTTGATTAGACGTTCCACTTATGGATGCTTCACTCTGCTCGTCAGTCTCCTTTCTCTTCAGTGAGCCTGATTTCAGCCACAGATCCATGTGGAACATATGGCTAACATTCGTATGCTTCTAACCATCGCAATCGTTTTGTCACACAAAGGCACCACAACATAGATTTTCGGATAGCAATTAATAACATGATTGGAAAATATTTAATTTTAAAATAATAATTGATTGTAACTTTGCAATTTATTTAAAACTTCTTTTCTATGATCATTTTTATTTCTCTTTTATTTTTTTCACAGACCCCCTGCAATACCCTCATGGAATCCCAGGGGTCCGTGGACCCCAGGCTGGGAACCACTGGTCTAGAGGGCTGAGAACAGGCTGGGAAGTCTGTCAGTCCAGAGCGCTGAACCTGGCTCTGCCTCTGACTCATTATGTGGCCTTGACCATGTCACTTCACCTTGCTGTCTCAGGTCTCCCAGAGGGACCATGGGGATGATGATAATTGCGGGGGTAAGGACTCTGAGGTTTTCCGGGGGGACAGCTTCTCCTGTAGTTGCCTGCTTCACCATTTCTTCCATCTTCCTCTGAGGCATTTGGTACTGGCCCTGTTAGTGACAGGTTATTTGATTAGATAGACCGGGGGTCTGATCTGTGAGGGCACCGCCTATGTTCTTAGACTTTCTTATTTGACTTATTTTTTATGTTGATTTTGTTTCTGTAGCACTGTGACAGAAGTGGCCGCTTTCCAAATGTGCACATATAGACATAGAATTAAAGGTCGCTGTGAGCAGAGAGGAAAAATATGGAGTAATATTAAAAAAAAAAGTGTATTGAGCAAATTCATAACTACCATGCAGGGGAGCTGACAGCTTCCATGTGTCCCTGGGCTAGGTGTGGGGGTGTGGATCCAGACCCCTACAAGGGGCAGGGCCACAGGTGGATTGGGCGGAGCCAGGAGAGCCAGCCCTCTGCACACAGTCCCCCCAAGCCCACAGAGCCACCCAGATCTCTTACATAATGTTATGCCCCCCCAAAAATACACAGCTGAATCCCAAACTGGTTATTAAGTGAGGAAAGCCCAGATCCTTTCGTTTCTGGATCACTTAGGTGCCATATAAATACAATGTGAAACACAATACACAAAATCTCACGCAGCCTTAGGAGGTCCGGAAAAGCTCACTGAGAAAGGTGGCATTCTGTTTTTCTTCCTTCCTTGTAAAAAGGGGGAAAGAGATTCAGGGTTATAGCTGTCCACCTTCTCCGAGCACCTTGTAGCACAGACACGGCACATTATTTTTTAGTCTGTGTCCCCATTTAAAAAAAAAAAAAGTGCAGTCTAGGGCAAAACAATGTTAAATAAAACATCTGAGACCCAATCCAGCTCACACAGAAATTAGTGGTGGCAAAATCATTAATTTCAATGCTGCAGGAAGACACCTGTATTTGTACAGTGTGGGAAGGTGTGCATGCAGTATATTCTGTATACCTGTGCAATCCACACACACACACACAGAGTCCATGTCTTCACTATATGGAAGATCAACACTGCTGTGATCCGTCCTCTGGAGTTTGATTTAGTGAGTCTAGTGAAGACTAGCTGAATCAAACTCAGAGGGCACCCCTCTCCTGCTGAGGGGATGGCAGGGAAACTCAAAACAGGGTACATCGACTCCAGGTACTTACACAACTGCAGCTATGCTAATTATCTTGATTCAACCTTCCCTCTTAGTGTATACCTGGCCATAGATATACACATGTATAAAAAGCTGGCATGTGTGTATACACATGCTATGTGTACATATATACCCAGCTTTTGTATATATTTTAGTATGTGTATTTATATACATGTATGCACATATACCCTATTGGGTGCCATTCATTTAATCAGAAGTAGGTGTGTACTTGGATATTGGTACAGGTTGAACCTCTCTAGTCTGGTTTTCTCTGGTCTGGCAACATCCATGGTCCAGCATGATTTCAGTTAGCTGAATGTCCACTTATCAAGGGTGTGGCCAAGTTTCCCATGGTCCTGTAAAATTTGTTTCTAGCCACCAGTCCTGGCTCTGTGTTTTGTGCTGTTATTTAGCTCTAAATTACCCCTAAATGTCTTCTAAGAGCCCAGCAAGCAGTGGAAGTGTTAGGAATGCTGCTAAGCATAAGCATGTTTTTTATGCTTTATCGACTTATTTCTTTGTACCAATACAGTAAAATTGTGTACTAACACTTTGTTATGAAGAGAGCTGACAAGCCATGGCTAGGCTTAGATAGGGTGTATCAGAATGGTCATGCATTATTAAGTAACATTTCAAGTGCTGTTCCATTTTTTCACATTGGTGAAATAAAAATAAAAAGAGACCCACTCGCTAAAATATTGACTTCCCGTGGTTCAGCATTGGTCAGGTCCCCAGGTGCTGGACTAGAGAGGTTCAGCCTGTATTTCTATTCTGTGTGTAGGTGTGTACATACATACACTCCTGCCCATCTACATAAAGTTAGGTGACTCGGATGCCTTTGGGAACCGAAGCCGCCACAAAGCCCCCTTTCAAAAGGACAGTCTTGCTTTTCTAAGTAACTGTGCTCTTGCTTCCTCTTTCTGTTGAATGCATGAGTAATATGCCATCTGAAATGGAAGATGGATGATTACCTGCCCCTGCCTCAATCTCTGGTTCAGGGTGCTCCTTCTACCATGTCTCTTTGGTTGTGAGATGGGCAGTAACCTGTGTGGTAGGGTTAGACTGAGAATGAACATCTGCTGGCATTTAATCCAACAGCCCATGATGTTAGCTACATCCTTTTCTTTTACTTCTATTTTGTTACATTTTTGTGTGACTTGCCTTAGGGTATGCCTGCACTGCACACTTATTTTGGAATAAGCTATTCCGGAAGAAATACTCCGAAATAGCTTATTTCAAAATAGCACATCTACACTACAGGGAAGCCTCAAAATTAGTGCAAGGCAGGCTTCCCTAATGTGGACACGCTACCTCGATTTAGAGCCCCAGGAAGCACTGGGGACTAATTACTTTGAATGGCCCTGAGGAGGAGGTATTTCAAAATAGCAGCAGTGGAGCGTCCGCACTGGTGCTATTGCAAAGTAGCTATTTCGGAATAGGCGTTATTCCTCGTCGATTGAGGTTCACAGAAGTCGGACTAAGCTGTCGGTTATTTTGAATTTATTTCGATATAACGGAATTGCTGTGTAGACCCTCGCATTGTTATTTCGGAATAATGGCCGTTATTCTGAAATAACGCTGCTGTGTAGACGCAGGCTTAGAGAATAAGTGCAGGTCCCTGTTAGGCAGGCCTGTGAAATCAGCTCCCCATCTGGGCCACAGTGATCATAGAATACTAGAACTGGAAGGGACCTCGAGAGCTCAAGTCCCCTGCTCTCCTGGAAGGACCAAGCACCGTCCAGACCATCCCTGATAGATGTTTGTCCAACCTGATCTTAAATATCTCCAGGGATGGAGATTCCACAACCTCCCTAGGCAATTTATTACAGAGCTTCACCGCCCTGACAGTTTTTCTTAATGTCCAGCCTACACCTCCCTTGCTGCAGTTAAACCCTATTGCTTCTTGGGACCCTTGCTCTGACTCGGCTGCTGCCTTTTATAGGGATACCATGCACATTTTTTCCTATCACTGCTATAGGAACGTGGTCCATCATCATGTGGGCCCGATGTAGCAGTGGGGCCTGGGTGAGGGCTCTTTGGCAACCAAGCAGTTAGATGGTGATTTGCTTGACAGCTAAGCCATGCCATCTCATTCACAGCCCCATATCCATTTAGTTATACCTTCCTATGGCCGGTGTCGAGCTACTTCATCCCCACACCGCCTGCTCATGTACTCGCCTGCAGCAATCCTCTTAGTACACAGCATGAATGCCCTCCTTCCCCCGTGCCTTCCCAGTGGGCGTGTTTCTATCCATACAGAACTCCCCCTGGGGGAGAGAGACATTTCTTTTCAGCATCAACCCTCCCCCGTTATCCTCCCCAAACCTTGAAATTAATTAAATGATGTCATGCTTGATTTTATCTGATTTGGAAGCAATTCATCCCCCTTTTGCTGGTTCTATTAGTCGAAGCCATCAGCATATTAATTCATTTGTGCGACTAAGCTCAAGGGTAATTACAGTGAGGAAGTGTAATGCCTAAACGTGTTAATGTCTGTAATCAGAACTATTTTCTCAGTGCGGAACAATTGTTAGACTATTACAGTTGGATATGATTGCCCTGGTAGACAACGGACGCTGTGTCGAGAGGGGAATAGCAGACGCTTGTTTTGCAGTACTGTTTTATCAGCACATTCATTCTCTTGCAATCTTTTTGTCTGGATTTTTGCATATCTGTCCTGTTCCGCAGGTTTTGCATCTTCAATTATGTTGAAAAGGTGCAGAGGGCAATAGATTCATTTCCTTCTTTATACTGTAAATGTCACACACTTTTACTTCTGGTACCTTGGTTTATATCTGGGGGAGGGAAGCAAGGGAAAAACACCACTTTGGTTGGCTGCCCTTCGTCTCCCAGTAGATGTAGACCCATATACCCCCATTCCATCATCCGTGATTTTCTAATCAAAAGATGCTTAGGACAAGGTGAACATGGAGTCTGAAATTCTTTCTCTTATGCTAACATGGAGTGGTCCTGGGAGGCCAGTGGGTTGAAATGGAGCAGGTAAACCCAGAGAGGGAAATGTACTACCGTTGTATTGTTGAATCTAATGAAAAAACATGGGCCAGATCGCGATAGTCTTACTCTCGCTAATGCCCATACCTCATGGCTAGTCCCACTTGTGCGGTGAGGTGGGTAAAGGTATCACAGTTCTGTTTCCATGGGAATTCATTCTCCATGACTACTAACTTCTCTCCATCAGAAAGCACAGGCAATAGACCAGTTAGACGAGAAATACCCGTTATATTCTTTTACATCTCTGGGATTCTGCCTGTATTTCCGAACAAACCAGAAGGGAGGGAATTTGGAGAAAGATTTAAAAATCACACAGTCAGAAGCTAGGAAACCAGAAAGTTATGGTTTAAATGTAAAATGAGAGCCTTCCCATGAAAATTTGGAAATAGTTCATTCTCTCGCTTCCAATCTTAACTCTGCCCCTCTGCTGTTGCTTGGCCTCCTGCTGAAATCACGATCCGGTCTTTCTCACAGTAAACTGATGTGGTCCCTGTTGTGGAGAATATAGGAATTAGGTTAGAAGGTGCACAATAACTAACATGAGCACAGAACTAAGGAGATTCTTCTCTATCTCCAGAGAGAGAGCAGATGTCCATATGGGGGGAGGAATGGATTCCCAAGTTGGCTGGGCTGTGAGTGACTTCAAGCTTGATTTAGAGACCCAGGCAATGTTTCATCTACACTGCAAAAAAAAAAAAAAAGAGGACTGGATTGTATCTAGAATGGTAAACAGCCTTGCTATATCCTGGTTTCCAATATGGAGCATGGACCTCTGTGCAGAGAGCCTCACACTATGGAACTGGTGCATACAACCTGGCCTGGATATAACTGCATCCTATTTATTCCCAGAGCATTACGATCAACACCCTCTGCAGACGTTTCTCAATGGATCACAAATGGAACTCAACTCAGTGGTAGCATACACCTTATTCCAGTGCTGAGGTTCTCCAATTATAGATCTGTTTGACCCATGGTGGAATTGCACATGCCACCTGTTCTGCTCCAGAGCAGGAATAGGGATGGCCTCCCTACGAGACACATTCCTCATATTATGGAAGGGCACGCTCATGTACGGTCATGTACGAGATGCCAACTGTGACCCACCACACCACTCCTTCACAAAGATCATCTACAAGGGTCAAGATCATTCTGATTGCCCCAGCATGGCCCAGGCAAACATGGTGTCCACTCATACGGCACTTGCAAGGAAACCAGTTCTCCTCCACCAGCATGAAGGCAATCTCTGTCACCCACAGTTGGAGAAGCTCCATGTGACAAGGTGGCTCCTTCATGGTTCCCGGCACAGTAGCTGATCTGTTCAGAACAAGAAAAACAAGTACCATGGACAAGAATCCACCCACCATCCTTACTACTATAAATAGAAGTGATTGAATGCACAGTGTGTAGATTAGGAGTCTCACACCCTACACCACTCTGCTCCCCAAAGTCCTAGACTACCTCTTCAGTCTTAAAGAGCAGGGACTATCCTTGAGCTCAATCAAAATTCACCTTGCAGCAATCAACGCTTTCCACGACAAAGTGGACAGGCTCTCTCTTTATCCATACCATAGTTAAAAGTTTTCTCAACAGACTCCAAAATCTCTACCCAGAAGTATAGCCCCCAGTATTCACATGTGACACAAGCATCGTCCTTTGAGGACTCATGAAGTTTCCATTTGAACCTCTAGCCACTTGTTCCCCCCTCCACATCTGTGAATTTAGCCTTTCTAGTAGCCATCGCGTCAGGCAGCTGGGTTGGTGAAATGACAAGCACTAATGGCTCAACCCCCCATACACCATATTCATCAAGGACAAAGTCACTCTGTGAGCACTCTCCAAATTATTCCCAAAGGTGGTCTCCCCATTCCACCTTAACGAACCTCTACACTCTACCGCCTACGTCCTTCCCCAAGTCCCACCCAAGCCTTGATTTTTGGCAAGTGCTCTTCTTTTACCTAGCTAGAACAAAACCATTCTGCAAATCTCCCAGCCCAAGGATACAGTCATCTCCAAACACCAATTTACCAAGTGGCTATCAGATTGCGTTAGGGGGTGCTATCAAGTGCAAAGCCGCAAGGACACATGCACACGCTCCAACTGCACAACTTTCCTAACCGATGTTCCTCTGACTGCTACATGTAAAGGAACCACATGGGCACTCTACTATACCTTTGCTAAATGCCACACTCTTAGGCCAGAGGCAACAACTGATACCATGCTAGGCCACACACTACTGTCTGTGACTACCAACCCCACCACTCCAAATTCCCCCCACCACTGCTTGCCTGTCAACTGAAGTGGAACTGGATACTCCCCTTGTACAGTAGCTGAGGTTCTTCAAGATGTGTCCCCCTGTGGGTGCTCCCCAACCCACCCTCCTCCCCTCTACTTTTGAGTTTGACCTTGCAGCTCGACAGTAGAGAAGGAACCGAGAGGGCCGGGATGAACGTGCACTCAATGGACTTGCAGGACCCACAAGATGGCAGCTGTACACACGTCCCAACAATATGCTGCTACCAAAGATCTCCAATCAAGACGCACTGACACCTGATGCAGAGCATCCATAGGGACACACATCTCAAAGAACCTCAGTTACTGCCCGAGGGGAGTAACCCCCCTTTCCTGGTGATTGCAAACTAGATCAAGTTCAGTGATAAAGTCCTTCCTGCCCACCCAGCTCAACAGGACTGGTTACATTCCCCACTCTCTAACCCTCAGCCTCCCCATAGACTGCGATAAGAGAGAGTCCTTGAGCGTGCCCTAAAGGGCCACAAAGCAGGGCTGTGTCCTACCTGCATGAATGGGAGAGGTTCCAAAGTGATGAGAGGCCTGGGCCCGGAGAGGTGGGTTCTGGTCCTGGCTCTGCCAGTGACCTGCAGGGTCACCTTGGGCAAGTCACTTTCCTCCTCCATGCCTCTGTTTCCCTTCCAATCCTTTGTCCGACTTGAGTATTGTACTGGAAGGCTCGTAGGGCACAGAGGGCGGCATGTCTAGCACAATGGGCTCTGGGTCTTGGTTGGAGCCTATATGATAAATAGCAATAATAAAGTCATTGACCATGCCTTCCCATCATCCCCTTCTCCATTTCAACGGAAGTACCATTCGCTCGGGCATGTGAGCTCATCTTAAGTGCCATGAGTGTTTCTGGCTGGGGTTGAACTTTCGTTGAATTCTAAATGGTGAGATTTTCAGCCTCGCTCAGAGTGCTGGATGCATATTGGGTAGGAAGTTCTTTTAGAATATCTGGCTAGAGCCATGCTCCTATTCAGATGAGTAGATGGGTTTTATCTCACTGGGATATGCTAAGGATGCTCTTCCACTGCATGTTTTCTTGGGAGGAGGGCAGCGTAGCCCCTTGACACAGGTATAAATAGCAGGGTAGGTGCAGAGCAGCGGCATGCTGGAAGGATGTGGGCACATATTTGAAATTTTGCAGTGTCATGTCCTGCTGCAGGAGTTTTTTCCCCTGGAAAAGATGGTTAATAAAAAAGGTTCTGGCTGGGGTGAGGCATTAGAAAACCCTCTGCCATAGTCTTTCGCTGATGTGTAACTGCATGCTACGGTGCAGGAGTATGCTACGCCACTTTTAGCAGCATGTACAATGTAAATCTAGTCTGAGCATTAAGGTAAAACACGGTAGCTCTAATGTATACTTACAGTGAAGCAAGATGTCTCTGTAGAGCTGAATAAATGATCCTCAAGTGAAAGCTGCATTGATAAGAGGGGGGAAAAAGTACTTTCTAAATGCTCCTGGAGCATGTGGAACTCATAGATAAAGGTGAGCCACAGGTTATGGTAGAACTAAAAAAAATGATCAAGTGTTTTTATAAATGAGTATATCTGTAGATACAACAGGTAGCATGAAAATGTACAAAGGACTATAAACCCTCGTGCTTTTGGTTATAAGCCTCCTATTAATGGTAGGTAGAGGCTTCCCTCCAAAAGCATATAAAACTTCCTTATAGGGGTTTAACTTCTTTTTCTAAGACATCTGCTACTTAAGACTGTCAGGCCTGGTCTGTGCTACAGTGGAAGGTCGACTTGAGACGCAACTCCAGCTATGTAAATTATGTAGCTGAAGTCAACATATCTTAAGTTGCGTTTCCACGCCATCCAGACAGAGGGAGGTGAATGGGAGCAAATGCTCCCAATGGCTTTGCTTACTCCTCGTGAGGAGCAGGTATATCTGCACTGATGGGGGGGGGCCCCTCTGAGTTCAATTTAGCAGGTCTTCACTAGACCCGCTAAATCAAACGCTGGAAGATTGATCATGATAGCATCAATCTTCCCCATAGTGTAGACATGGTCTCAGAGACTAGCCAGACTTTTGACCAGTTCCAAAAAGGCAGTTTTATATTGCTAACATTCAGTATCCTGTCTCTGCATGCACTTAGCGATCTCATTTTGGGTATAATGTAAAATCTGCGATGGGTGGGAAATGGGTGTCTTTGCTTCACTTGTCCCAAAGTCCTGATCTTTCTGGGATGGTATGTCTGAGTGCCAGTGCCCTTTCTAGGTGTTTGTATGATGGTGGCATTTTCCATCCATTCAGGAGGTGCTCATATAAATTATCTCTGCTTTTCTGAAGGAGACATGAAAACCCTACATTTTAATTAGTTTTTTACAAAACAAAACTCTGAGAAATCTCTGGCTATTCATATTCAGATAAGGTCTTTGACAATAGGGACATTAAGCGCAATAGGAAGTAGTGTTAAGAAGTCCTTTTCTAAAAAATAGCATTTCACGTGTTTTCCTCCCCTGTATGCAGGAACACCCTTAGCAGCAGCATGAAAACACAATGCTTCCCACACCCTCTGATCTGTTCTTTAGGAGCATATGGCAGCTGTAACTTGGGAAGGTTTTCTGATGTTAGGTTTTCATCTGGTTGATGGGTATCATCGTAACAAAGTAGGTAACATAAGTGCCACTGGGGATGTCTTTCTAAAGACTTCACCCACTTTTCCATTCCTCTGCCTTTGGGGGCTGGCTATTTGTCTATCTGCCTGGGAACTTATCTGCCCTTCTTGCCGTAGTGTCTGAAAGCCTTGCAAGCGTTACTGAATTTATCCTTGCAACATGGTTGCAAGGTCGGCAAGTATTACTAGAGCATCTTGGGTTGGTGGATAGCAATGAGCAGGGCCTCAGGAGAATGCCCCTGGTCCTTTAGCACATGACTTGCCTGCTCTGGGATTCTTTCTCTGCCTACGTTTTGTCTGTCTTGCCTATGTACAGGGTAAGCTTTTCAGGCAGGACCGTGGCTTACTGTGCACTGTTTGTAGCAGAATGGGGTTCCAATCCCTATGACACAGCTGGGGAACAGAGACACAGAAGGCAAAGTGGCGTGCCCGTGGGCACACAGGAAGTTTGCAAGCAAGCCGAGAACTGAACTATTGTACAGAGCCGGACGCCTGCAATATTTTAGCTCATTTCTTTTTCTTTTTGTATCTTGTGACAAGCAGCGACATTCCACGGTGCCTGCTGATACTCCTTAGAATGCAAACATAAGAACGGCCAGACTAGGTCAGACCAATGGTCCATCTAGCCTAGCATCCTGTCTTCTGACAGTGGCCAATGCCAGATGCTTCAGAGCGAATGAACAGAACAGGCATTGACCCCTCTTGGCTTCTGGTAATCAGAGGCTAGAAACGCTCAAAACATGGGTTGCATCCCTGGCCTTCTTGGCTGTAAGCCATTGGTACCCCCACTCTCCATGTGAAGGACACTGGTGACCAGATAACTGTTTCAAAGGTGGTGTAGGTCACCTCTGCAGTGTAAACTATCTGCTAATGTGCTTCTTAAAATAGTCATCCATTCCCATTAATACAGGGCACGTTCTGATCTCAGGCATGGAATACTTACAGCCATGGGAGGAATAACAATCCATTGTTTCTCCACTGTGTTCATTTAGAGCAAAGTGCTTGGCTGTGCTGATGTGAGGCAACACACTTCCATGATGTACTTGCTATAATGGCCCCTGCTGAATTTGGAGTTTTGGTTATTTTATCCATGACAATATTCAAGAGAAAACTTTAAAAAACAAGTTGTCCTGCAGCATGCTAGGCTACGTCTACACTTCAAGACTATTTCAGGATACCAGAGGTAACCCAAAATAGCTACCCTGCACCTTCTGAATGCGTCCACTATCGCGAAATATAGCAGACACGCTCCCTGTTGTCGTGTGGTTTGATTTATTTTAGATCCAAGGGAAACCAGGACATGCCAGGGCTACTTAACCACTTTCTTATTTGTTGCAAGCTTTAAGCAGTTAATACAGTTGTTTAAGTTTTACAAGCCTTAAGAGCAATTACTATACAATTTAAACCTTAAATACTATAAATTCTAAAGCAATTAATACAGTGCAAAGCAATGCAAAAGCAATTACTAAAAAAAAATCTACTATATACAATAATAAAGCCTAGTTCACTTACCCTTCACCTTCACTCTATGCTACCTACAGTGCCAGGCAGGAGGTTATGGTTCTGTTTCTTCCTATGCATTGAAATGCCATGCACTGGGCCGCTGGTGTGAAGGGCCTAATTACTTCTAATTACATCGAGCAGGATGTGTGTGTCAATCCTGCTCATTCCCTCCCATCGATTGTTCTTACTAAACCCAATTTATAGCAAAGCGAGACTTGGTTGTTCCAATAATATTTACCAATTGATTATGTATTGTGTAGGATACATAAAATGCTCAATGCCCCTATTTGGGGTACATCCTGCTGCTCAGGATGTTGCTGCTATGTGCGTAGTTGGCAGTTTTATGACTGCATCTGTACTTTTTGCTTTTCAGAAATAAGTACCAGTACTAGGCCACTTGTCCTGTGTTCCTGACATGGTTTCGTGTACCATGTTTAATCTGCATTGTTATGCAAAACAATTCCTGACTCTTGGGCCCTGCCTGCGTGCTTTGGCGCACCAGACTTGAGACAGGCCAGAAAGCCTCACTTTGGCCAAGGCTGACATCACCATTTATTGCCAAGGCAGGGTAGTCCAGGCTCCCCTACACTAGTAAACCTCGTTCCATGAGGATAAGGGATGTCTTGAAATAGCGTGTTTCAAAATTTGGCGCTGTGTAGATACGCCACATTTTGAAATAGTCTCTAGGGGTGTATCTACACTGCACCCTTAGCTCGAAATAGGCTAAGAAAATATGTAGATGGCAAAATGAGCTTCATGGGCACCACCCAAGTGGTTACCATCACGATACCATCCACATTTTTTATTAATCTTGAAGGTGCTGTAGGACCATTTGTTGGTTTTTAGTCTGTAACTGAAAAAAACTTTACATAGTTATCCCTCTGGGACTCGAGTCTCGTGTTAAATGTATTCTGACCATCTAAGGTAGGACTGGCTTATGCCCTCCTTGAATATTTGCAATTCAGCGCAATACATCGGCCTCTAATAAATTTAGAAATGTAATCAATTAGAAGATTGTTTTTCACCATCCTCTTCCGAACGGTAACAAAATTTACAAATTGCATAATCAATGCAATCCATTTAAAGTGACAAAGGAGGTGGTGATGAAGTGGAAAATCTCCATCAAGGGCACTCAAAAGATGCAATTAAAAATACATTATGCCTTGATATTAAGGCACGCTGCTGCTGCCACCTCACGCAGCTGCGCTCAGGTTGCCAGCACACAGCTCGGGCTTGTCATCCCACCTAGATATGAAATATCCCTCGTTGTCACCTCCAGTTGGCTTGGTTCTAAAGCACAGCTTCTGTGGAGTCCCAGTCTCTGGGCGAAATCTTGGCTCCATTGAAGTCAATGGCAAAATCCTCATTGATTTCCATAGGGTTAGGATTTCCCTCCTTTAAGTATAGCTGCTTATCACTCAATACCTTCAAGAATACCTGTCTACGTGTGTCTTTCCCCTTCAGGTACTCTCACCTTCTCCTCACCATTGGAGATGAGCCACGTCCACGGACTGATTTAGCAGGGATGTCACACTCCCATCTCTGTATCCCTGCCTTTTTTCTTTTCTCTTCAAGCATCTGAGGAAGTGAGTTGTATCTCACAGAAGCGTATGCCCTTATAAATGTGTTAGTCTTTAAAGTACCACCCGACTCCATGTTTTTTTTTCCTGTGTGAACAGTGGTTCAGAGTGTGGTCTGTACCTTTCAGCTTATTTCTCTAGGCATGATTTATGGGACAAAGTTATACTTCTGTCTAAGAGCCTCATCACCATAGTATCTGGGCACCACGCAGTCTTCAGCAGTTTTTGTCCTCAGAATTCTCCTCAGATGTAATCTTATTCCCATAATACAGATGGGGAACTGAGGCACAGAGAGACCAAGTGGCTTACCCAAAGTCAAATGAGATGCCTGTACCAGATCCCCTAAGCCCCGAACTAAAGACTAAAGTCCTTGGGCCACCCTTCCCCTTTGCTGAGTTGTTTCAGAACTGTTCCTGAGAAACAAGCCACTAGGGAATGAGCAAAGGGCTCTCCTTGTAGCGGTAGCTAAAAAGGCTGTGAATTGCCAAATTGCGTGCTTGGTATGAAACCTGATATTCTCTAGGAATGTCAAAACTGGGTGTTTTTTGTTCACATAACCGGAAAAATTGATCAGATTGAAAAATTAGAGGTTTTTTCCTCTCAAATTTCAAAAACGAAGTTTCCTTTCACTTGGTGCTTGTCCTGCTTTCAAGTGAGTAGCATCATGGTTCCCCTGGCCTTTGTGAAATTTGGTCTAGCACCAAAATGTGAAAATACCTCACGGGACTAAGGTTAAAATCTAGTTGTGAATATTTTGCACGGTCCCGGTCCTCTCTGTCATTCAAACACAAAATCCTGTCATCCTTTATATCCTTAGCCAGGCCCGCTGATGGGAGAGGGGGAACAAAGTGGGCAGTTGTGACTGGAGTCCTGGACTCTCAAAATTACTGCTGGAGCACTGCTTTGCATACTCTGTGCAGCTCTGAAAGCTGGGGGTGGGGGCAGCGCTGCGGTCCAGGAAGCACTGAGAGCCCTGCCCCTTTTCCCCAATGCCCCGCCCCTTCCAGGGTCACAGAGATGGCCCCCCATGCCCTAGGTCCCATGGAAGCTGTTGGAACCCAATCCTTAACCATAGTTTTGGGTATAGTTTGGGCCTTAATTAGAACCAAAATGACCTATTGCACCAAAGCGTTCAGAGCCAGATTTACAAGGCTCTCAGCACTGACAATGAGACACCCTTCCCCCCTTACGGTGCCTCGTGTAGGCAGTTCAGACTGTCCCCCCTTTAGCGCTCTGTGTGGTAGGGCTTCCCATTGTCCATTGGCTTTCGTGTTGCTGAGGCTTCTTTCTGTGCACGTTCCTTGGGCTTCTCTGTCCCTTGGGCTTCTCTGTCCCTTACAGGGCAGCCAAGCAGAATGCACTGCCAGTCACAGGCCTGTGGGTGTGACTGTAGCACATGGGGACAAACCCGAGCTAGCTTTGACCAGTAGCAGGGATGGGCTAGCTGCTTGAGTCATACCCATGGGTGGAGGTCTTGCTTTGATGTTACCACCTCGCTCTGGTAGAGGGAGGCACGTTCATACTCCTGAGGTGCCTGCTTCATTTCAGCCTCTGAAAAACAAGCAGAGACAGGGATGGGTATCGATCTACATTATGAATGCTCAGCGTGAAGAGCTGGAAACTTCTCTGAAAGTTGGCGTTCTGCAAATGGCAAAAAAAACGATCTAACGGACCAAGCGTCACATTCAGATTTCTTTTTTTATTGCCGCTGCTTATGGCTTATGGAACCAAAGAAAGTAGCCTTTTATGATGTCGAGAACAATGAAGTTACTGAGGGAAAGTTATTTTTCCTAGTCAGGCTGCTTGATGCTAGCAGCACAGTCTAGCACTCAGTACAGAAGCACTGCTGGGCTTAAGGCCGGTGGGGACTGAGGGGGCTGTGAGGAAAGGGATAAGAGGAAATTCAGAGGCAGGGACAAAGTATAATAACTCAGCAGTAAGCGCTGGATAATCTGCTTGCATGTGAGGAGAGGTGAGCAGTTTCTTAAAATTGTAGAATCCTAGGGTTGGAAGAGACCTCAGGAGTCATCGAGTCCAGCCCCCTGCCCAAAGCAGGACCAACCCCAACTCAATCATTCCAGTCAGGGCTTTGTCAAGTGGGATGGAGATTCCACCCCCTCCCTAGGGAACCCATCCCAGTGCCTCACCACCCTCCTAGGGAAATAGTTTGTCTAATATCCAACCTATCAAGTTGCAGTTTGTCCCTCACTGCAACTTGATACCATTGCTCCTCGATCTGCCATCTGCCACCACTGAGAACAGTCTCTCTCCGTCCTCTTTGGAACCCCCCTTCAGGCTGCTATCAAATCCCCCCTCACTCTTCTTTTCTGTAGACTAAATAACCCCATATCCCTCAGCGTCTCCTTGTAGGTCGTGTGCTCCAGCTCCCTAATCATTTTTGTTGCTCTCTGCTGGACTCTCTCCAATGCGTCCACATCCTTTCTGTAGTGAGGGGCCCAGAACTGGATGCAATACTCCAGATATGGTCTCACCAGAGCCGAATAAAGAAGAATAATCACTTTCCTAGCTATTCCTAACAGATAGGGTTTATCCCTTTTTTTGCTCTCAATGGGCAGAGTCTGTAGCCATCAGGGTGACAGTCTCTTAAGGTTCTGCTAGACTATTCGTTGTTTTGAAAGTGCTTTCTAGTTAGACTAACAAAAACGTAGATGGTATCCTGAGCTTTTGTGGGCACAACTCACTTCTTCAGACTACCCTGGCTACCTCTCTGAAACTTTTAACTAGAAGGCAGTGAGACAAATGGATCTAAGTGTGCATAGTACATCTGGACCGGCACATACTATACCAGGAAACATTTCCAGGGTCCAGCTGATGTGCTTCAGCATAGCTCTACTGACTTCATTTGGAGCATGCTCATTTACATCAGAGACAGGCATGACCCTTTTCTGAACTATTACAGGGGTCAAATTGCTTCTTTTCTGAGGACTATCCAGGGGCCCATTGAAATCAATGGCAAAACCCCTGTTGACTTCCATAGGGCAGGGACAGACCCATATGCTGTTGCCGACAGTCTCATGTGACCCTCAAGGCTGAAACCCTGGTACGTACACCCTGAGCTAGTAAGAGAGACTCCTGGCCTCTATGTGCCTGTATCGCTGTGGTGATTTTTGACCTGCTTTTTGATACATCCGCCCAAAAGGGATATAGTTTAGTCTCTTCCATACACAATACAAACGCAATGCAAACATTTCATTCTCCGTTGTTCACTAGTTTGGCATAATCTGGCTACACTGCAAAGAGCAGATAAAACAGGAGAGTAAGAAAGTTCAGACTGTATTTCTCTTTCCCGCCCGGTACGTACATGTGATGGCAGGACGGCTGTGCACGCACCTCATTCATCGCTCCTGTATTCACTCAAAAGTAGTTTTAGTGCCCCATTTGGTTCAGGGATGAAACAAAATTCAGCTGTTGGCCAGGCAACATTACTACTCATCAAGAGCTCAAGACTTAGGAAGGAGTTTTCTTTTCTGAAGATCTGAGAGAGATTGGCACGAGCTACCAATTGACAGTCAAACACTTCACCACCATTACCAGTAATACCTGACCCTAAATGGACTGGGATGACATAACAATAGGGTTGTGTTTGGGCCCAAAGGCTGGCCAACCACTAGCAGCACCACAACAAACTTAGTGACAGTCCTAAGTCCCAAAGCACAGACGGTCTGATAACGGCAGTAGGCTACTTCGCTCCAAGACTGTATCAGGAACCGTTCGACTTCAGAGATCCACATGGCTTTGTACTGAAGGCTCTGAAGCTGCCGTTTTACAATGTTTGGTTTTCATTCTGAATACGAACGAACCCCGATTTTGAAATATCAAAATCTTCCGTGAAACAGAATGACTGTTTTCTGGGCAGCTCTCCTACAGACACCACAGTTATAGCCTAGGATCAAACTCAGGGCCATCGGCCCCAAAAGCACGAGGTCCCACCACTTGGAACAAAATGAGTAAGTCTTTGAGTTGTAAGTGGTAGCAGGCTGTTCTAGCCACTGGAGGAAGGCATGATTGCGTGCACTAATCCAGTACAATAATCCATTTGCCTTGCCACTTCTTAATACTTCTCCTAAATCCTTGAGCAGCTCAGAGGTCTGTCCCACTCCTGTTGGATACTGGTGGAAAATCTGTGCAAAGATCAGTAGGCACATGAAGATATCAGCTAAGGGGAAAGTGCTACATCTAACGCATTAGGCTGCATCGTCAGCTCATTTTTTGCCTCACTCATCAAGGGTTGTCATTCAGTATAGCCAACCCTGCTCTTGACCCTCAAAACAATATCTTGGGAGGTTGTAGAGAGGTGAGCTAGGGGAAATTAACTTCTCTTTGCTACAAGACAGTAAGTAATTTTATGTCTGTAACACATGGGGGGGGAGAAGGGATGAGAAAGTTCTCGCTAAATGGTCACCATTCAATACATGCTGCATGAAACACTTGGTTGGGATTTGTCTACATGGGAAAGTTTTTACTAGTTACAGGGTCAACTCCTCACATAGATGCTTATTTTGAAACTAGCCAATTAGCCCATCATAAGACAGGATTTTCAGGTCTCTCCTCCACGTTGGTCTTCTCTCCTGAGCCTCCATTCTCTCTCTCTCTCTCTCTCTTCCTGCTGCCTCCCCCTCTCTCTCTCAGCTCTCCTCCGCCTCCTGCCCCTCTCGCCATCTACCTCTCTCTCCGTCTCTTTCTTTCTCTTCTCCCGCTCCTGCCTCTCACTCTCCCTTTCTCTTCTCCTCCTCCTGCCTCTCTCTCCCCTCTGTCTCTCCCTGCTCCCCTTCCCCTCCTCCCCCACCCCCCGCCGTGGTGCTCAGCTGAGTGCTGCGCACTCAGCCAGGCCGCTGCGGGGGAGAAGGGGTGAGGCAGTGACGTACATGGCCGGGGGCAGGGCCATATACGTCACCGCCCTGCCCCCCCTTCCCCTCCTGCCACGGGGGAGCCCAAACAGCTGCTTGCGCCGCTGGATCCCCTGTGGCAGCCCAGCTGAGGGGCGCAGAACTCAGCTGAGTGCCATGGCGGGAGGGAAAAGGGGGGCGGTGATGTACATGGCCCTGCCCCCTGGCTGTGTACTTCACCACCCTGCCCCCTTCCCCTCCCTCTGTGGCGGCTCGGCTGAGTGTTGCGCACTCAGCCGGGCCACCGTGGGAGAGGAGGGGCGGGGCGGTGACATACACGGCCAGGGGGTGGGGCCGTGTACGTCACCGCCCCATTCCCCCTTTCCCCTCTAACCGTGGCACTCAGCTGAGTGCTGCATGCTCAGCCAGGCCGCCGTGGGGGAGCCCAAGCGTCCGCTTGCGCCACTGTCTCCCCTGCAGCGGCCTGGCTGAGGGGCACAGCACTCAGCTGAGTGCTATGGTGGGAGGGGAAGGGGGGGCGGGACGGTGACGTACATGGCCCCACCCTCTGGCTGTGTACATCAGTGCCCCACTCCCCTTCCCCTCCCTCCGTGGTGGTTTGGCTGAGTACTACGCCGCTCAGCTGGGCAGCGGTGGGGGAGCAAGCGGCAGCAAGCAGCCATTTGGGCTCCCCCACGGTGGGAGGGGAAGGGGGGGCGTGGCGGTGATGTACACAGCCCCACCCCCTGGCCGTGTACGTCACCACCCCGCCCCTCCTCCCCCACGGCGGCCCCGCTGAGAGCATAGCACTCAGCCGAGCCACCACGGAGGGAGGGGAAAGCGGTGGGGCGCTGACGTACACGGCCCGGAGGTGGGGCCATGTACATCAGCGTTACAGACTCACAGACATTGGGCTACTATATATATGATAAGTTTCTCCCTGTCCCCCCCCGTTTAACTTAAACTCCCTCCGAAGAAGTGTAAGCTAAACTGTGGAAATGCCTCGGTAAGTGTGTCCACCTTAGAGTTACATCAATACAGGTGCAATCTTTCTGGTCTGAACCTCTGGACCAGAGAGCCCCCGGCTGGGAGTCCAGGAGCAGGAATGGGATGGGGTGGGGAGGGGACTGGTGGCTGGGAGAGGAACTGAGAGCCCAGCCTCGGGACCAGCAGTGGAGCCAGCTCTGGAGCAGTGGAGCCAGCAGCTGGCCCAAGGCTGGGGCCAGTGGTATCTGGCAGCCAGGGGCAGGGAGCCCAAGGGCTGGGCTGGCAGCCAAGCAGGGAGCCAGACTGGGAGCCAAGCTGGCAGCAGAGCTGGATGTGGGCATGGAGCCTGGAGGGGAGCCCAGTTGGGTCTGCTGAGGAACCCCGGGAGAGCTCCAGAATCCATCAGCAGCAGTGCCAAAATTGACCTTCCCTGGTCTGGCAAACTCCCTTGTTTGGGACTGCTCAGGTCCTGAGGGTGCCGGACTAGGGAGGTCCAACTGGTATAACTGTACACAATTAGTTTATATCCGTATAATTTCCCTCTGTGGGCAACCCCCTAGTGTTAGAGGGTCTGCCCATTCCAGTTTCCCCAGGACAATCCAGTTTTCAGGGTAGAGCCATAACAGTGCCCCACCATGAAACTGAAACACAGATGCAGGCGTGAGGAAGTGGTAGTATTGAGTTGTGACATGGCAGCACTCCACACCACCTTGACACCTCCACTGTGTGCTTGGCGCGACATTGAGAGGTGGAAGGATCGCCGTCTCAGATAGATTGATCCAGCACATCCTTTCTTTGCCCTGACAAGAGGCAGAGCCCACTTGAGCAAGAGGTCCATTTCTTCAGCCTTTGTGAATCAGCATGGTTCCCCTGAAGCCAAGGGGCCAGCAACAGTTTCCACCTGATGAAAAATTTGGCCACACACTATTGAATAGGATCAACGTATTGCGTATCACGTGTTTGTTTACCCAACCAGGGCACGCTCATCCACAGTTAGCACAATCTACAAAATAAAAGTATAACAGCTTCTTATTGCTACAGGCCGTCCTCTCTAGAAATCCAAGATATGTTCCAAAAAAATATGGACTTATAGCGAAACAACTTAAAACGGGGCATTTTTTCCTGCAGCTGACCTCCATTTGCACAAATTGTTTTTGTTGTTGTGTTTTGTTTTTTGCACAACTCAAGAGTGGGGAATGGGAGGACTTCTAACGCATCACTTCCTAGAAGTGTCAACGTCTTTAGTGCGGAACCGATATATACCGGGGCGACTTATAGCGGGGACGCCCTGTATTAGCTGTACTTTGGTAGTGACTAGATGCCCCGATGTGCTAGGAGCTGTACAGAGAAGTGAATGTATTTATACTGGAGGCTTATGACTTGATTGAATTTGGCAGACTGTGTTACCATCTCCTGTCTCTCTCTCTCTCACCTATTTTTATACTTCAAAATGACTTGTTTTCCTAATATATTAAACAGTTAAGTCCCATCACCACACCTTTAAAAAACATTGATTATACATTAGCATTAACCTCTCTTATCTATTGAGATGCGAACTTCTGTTAGCTATTTAAAACTCATTCCTTTTTCCCGGTTGGATGACTTGTCAACTGCAGCTCAGGTTTCAGACTCAGTCTGTGATGTCTTGTCCAGGGCTTATGAAAAAGAGGGAAGTCTGGACTTGATCGTTGTGGGGTAAAAGAAGCAAGCAGGAGAAAACATAAAACAATATATTTGGGAAGTGTCCTTCACCCGGAACAAAACGGGCAAAAGGCAGAGAGGTCTCCCATTTGCTGCGCTGCGGTTTGCTTTTGACGCGGCTGATCAAAAGCCAGCGGGAAATGAAGACGGCGAGAAACAACA
This sequence comes from Pelochelys cantorii, assembly GCA_032595735.1. Lineage (NCBI taxonomy): Eukaryota > Metazoa > Chordata > Testudines > Trionychidae > Pelochelys > Pelochelys cantorii. The sequence continues at coordinate 69,133,757 of CM064332.1, forward strand.
ATCGGTCTGCTACAAAGAGGCTGCGGGGATGGCTCCTTTTTAATAACAGTGTTAAAAATTAATTTGCTATGGAATTTAACTGGTGCGCTCACCATGCAAATGAGTGACCTCTCTCATGCTGATTGACAATACAGTCCAGGCACTGTTTGGAGAACGGCACATGTTCCCTTTCCGGTATCGGGCAAAAAGGGGAATCTTCATGATATCGGGTGGCTGCGCCATCAAGAAACGGCACAGTTAGTGCAGTTGGATGCAACACCAATGGGGAAAAATGCTGTGCCTTCATTTTCCAATGGGATCCCTGCATCTGCTGGTGTCTGCCTTATGCTTAGCATAGCAGATGGCTCTAGTGAAACCAGCTTGGTGCCGGTGACGAGCAGCAGAAGGGCTTGTTCACAGTTAATCCTAAATTGTGTTTGAATGGTCCACTGGATATTCTAGTGCTGGAGAGAACCTGTAGTTCTGAAGCTGGATGTGTGTTTGCTTTTCAGATCACTTTCTCCTTGTCATGCTGCAGCATGCGACGCTTCCAAAAATGGGGAGAGACATCGAGGAAGAATGGGGCACCCCAGTGTTCTAAGCCCCAGCCAGGCCAGGAAGATGAAAAGGAACAAAACAAAGAATCACAGAGAGACGTGAGTGCAAAAGCAGCAAGGAGACCAGTGTGCCTTTCAGGCCATCAAAGATGTACTACAGCTCCTGCTCCCCTGCTCTCTACTCCCAGTTCCGGCCCAGCCAAAAGTACCCGTTGGTGGGGAGGTCTGAGAAACAGGGAATATTTCCATTCTGCAGGAGTAAAAGGTTTCCTTAGTTCTAATTCCTCTGATCTACTCCTCTACTCAATGCCCTCACATTTGCCTTATATAACAAGGACAAAAGCAGATTGTTCTGGGAATAGCTGAAAGGAGACCATGGTGTTTCCCCTTTTGCTGGTGCTGCATGGTTTCCAGTTCAGACACATTTTCTTTGCATAGGAATAAAAAAAGGCTTTAATAATAGTAATAATAATAATAATGAATGTAGCAATTGTTGCATCTGTGATGATGCATCACAGAACTTAACACCACCTTGCCAGAGAGAATAATTTATGGCAAACGAAATAGTCAAGTTCTGTTTTTCCAGATTTCAGGTCCCAGCACTGTGGCCCCAATTCACCAAAACACTTCAGCAGGCGTGTGGCTTTCAGCCCACGAAGTCAGAGATTCAGTGGGCCCAAAGTTAGGTATTTATTCTCGTTATTACTTACCGCGTTCTGGAGAAACACAGAATGGGAGTCAGTCCCTGCCTGTAACAGGGTGGCACTCATGTCCCGCAAGTGCCCCTATCTGGCCGTGTGTGTGTGGGTCTGCACTGCTTCAGTTTACCAGCCTTTTGTCTGCTCAGCCCTCCCACCGAGTCACACTCTGTGTGAAGCACAACCCCTTCCAGGGAACCCCTTTCCCAGGGGCCCATCTTGGTGTCCTCGGTATGGTCTCTCCATTTATTCCCCATTCCAAGACAATGTCTTCACCCTTACCTCAGGGCTCTATCACAGTTTATCATATAGCCTCTCCATAGTCCACATTCCCTAACCCGCTTTCCACTCGGGTCTGTCCATGGTGCTGCCTCTCCCTCAGCCAGTCACCCCAGGTCTTCACTCCTTCAGAACTGGGCTGCAATTCACTGCTGATGTGCTTTGCAGCTCCTTTTATAGACCTTTCTGACCCCCTGATTGCCTGGTTCGTCCACAGCCACTCTAGCCTCCTTGGAGGACTTTTCTATGGCTGTTTTCCAGGCTCAGGGCCTGATCTGCCCCATCACACTGCCCTAAAAAGTTCATACACTTCAGTGCTTTGCTGAGTCAGGGCCCGTATGAAAAGTTGTGATTCCAGTCCTTTACTAGTCTGCTTTTTCCCTATGAATGGGAGAGCAGACAAAGGTCAAAGTTCAGTTATTTCTAAAAGTGCCTGAATATTTAAAATGCATTTTACTGCTGTTAAGAAAATACAGTTTTCAGAAAGCATCTACACTCTTCCGCAGGGTTGCCCGGTGGAAAGTTTTTGACTGGAATGCCCAGTCAGAAAGGACTGTGGTGCTTTGTTGACTGGGCTATTAAAGGTCCTGTTGATGGTGCAGTAGGACAGAAGCACGCTGTCTACCTGCCCTGGCTCCACACAGCTCCCAAACAGGCCAGCATGTCCCAACTCCCTGTGGCCCCTAGGTGCAAGGGCAGCCACAGAAACTCTAGGTGATGCCCCTGCCCTGAGCAGCACCTCTGCAGCTCCCATTGGCTGGGACCCATAACCAATGGGAGCTGTCGGGGTGGTACCTGTGGGCAGCATGCAACATGCAGAGCTGCCTGGCTGTGCCTCTGAGGGCCTAGCATCTGCTGGCTGCTTCCAGGAGTAGCATGGAGCCAGGGCAGACAGGGAGCCTGCCTTAGCCTTGCTACACTGTCAGCCAGGAGCTACCTAAGAGAAAAATGCTGCACAGCCAGAGTCTGAACCCCTCTCGGTATCCTAACCACTTTCCCCAGGTTGGAGCATCCTCCCAAAGCCATCTCTCCCCCCCCCACACACTCCAAACCCCTTGGCTCCATCCTGGAGCCCCTTTTGCACTCTCAGTGCTTCATTTCTGGCCCCATCTCAGAGCCACCATCTCTAGCTGGAGCCCTCCCACGCTGGACATGCCAGGGTCTTTGGGAGCTGTGTGGAGCCAAGGCAGGTAGAAAGGCCAGGGGGACTAAAGCAGGCTCTCTAACAGCCCAGTCAGTGAGAGGGGGAAGAGTGAGTGGGGGAGGGGAGAGGGAAGGAGGCGGGGCCTTGGGGAAGTGGCAGAATAAGGCCATTCAGTTTAGTGCAATTAGAAAGTCAGCAACCCTAATCCAGCCTATACATGATACTGCTCCTCCTTGCCCTGGCAGTACTGCAGGTGCTAGGCATAAGCTGACTAAGCAATTGCTTAGGGCATTGAACAGCTCCAGGGGGTCCCCTCTTCACTTTTTATTGCACAGACTTGCCCAGTATCCTACTGGGAGGGGAGAGGAGGAGAAATATTCCCACCTCATTCCGGGCTCTGCCCCGGCAGTATGCTCCCAATGACTGCCTAATTGCCACTTTCCCCACTGTAGCCACTTGTGACAGTCACAAAAGAAATGGGTGATTTAAAAAACCCCAGACAAACCACGCTTTTGAAAGCACAGATGGAAGGAAGAAGAATTTTTTTAAAAAAATGATGAGTATGGGACATTAAAAGGAACTGAATTCCTCAGCAAGGCTCCAAAAAGCAGCCCCAACCTTTCAATGGTGTTGAAAATTAGAGACGTCACTGGCCAATATTGCCGTTACAAATATTGCAGCGCTGGTGACAATCATGTTAGATAAATCAGAATGAGGAATAATCAAAGGATTTGAGCATGTGATTAGCAATCAGCCTTAGGGAAAGTTACTTTTTTTGATATACTAACAACACTGAACCAGTCAGGGGGAAGAATAAGAAAAGGGATTGATAAGGAATGATTGAATGAAGGCTCTGGAGAGTTCAGAATCATTTAGCTTCTGTGACCAGAAGAGACATAGGTCGCAGAATTTCACCCAGTTACCACTGTATTGATCCTAGCAACTTGTGATAAACTCAACCTTCCTCCAGAGAATGTCCTGTCTTGATGTTGAAACCATTTAAAGAGGGAGTATCCATCACTTCCCTTGGTAGTTTGTCCTAATGGCCAGTCAGCCCCAGTTGTAATCTTTGTAGAACAAGGAACCACTTTGGATAATCAGACATGTTCCCTATATTTTGCCACTTTCTCTTGTGTCTGTTGTGAGTGAATTGGAGCTCTCCTGTGCTAGCTGATGACTCTACATGTGCATGGCTATTGGGGTGTTTTCTATTTGACTATGTGGTAATTCAAAAGGAGTCTGTCTGGGAAAATAGGTAGGTGGGAAAAGATTAACTCGAGACAAGCCATTTCTGAGCAAAGACTCGGGAGTTAAGGTACAGTGCCAGAGCTATTAGAATAATAGAATCATAGAACACTAGAACTGGAAGGGACCTTGAGAGGTCATCAAGTCCAGTCCCCAGCCCTCATGGCAGGACCAAGCACCATCTAGATCTTTAACTTATTAACTTTGATGGTTTTGTCCCTTCTGTAGCCAACCCACAAAACTGGTTTTGACCAGAGCAGGAAAAGACCTGGGACCGCCAAGAATAAAGGAACTCGACCTGGTTTGGAAAAGCAGCAATCCATCCAGAGAGGGGAAACCACTCACTCACAACCTCCTCCCGCCCCCACCCTCCCCCACCATGGGGTGTCCAGAGAAGCAGCTCAGTTACCGTCAGGAGCAGGTGAGACTCTAAGTAAGAGAGTGTGATCCCTGGATGTCAACTGGCTGAAGCGTATCAGGTAGATTTTGTTTTGAAATCCCTTTTCTCTCAAGCTTTGCTTCTGTTGCAAAATACACTGTTCTTTCATTTTCACCGCACTGCTCTGCTCAGGCCAGCTGCACAAGCACGTTCTATACAATGGTCTCTAAACCCCAGGGCTGGAGGATTGGATCTTATGACACCTCCAGCGGCTGTGTAGAGCTACCCAAAGGGTGGAAAAATTGTGGAATTGCATTGCAGGAGAGGCCAAGGCCCAAAACCTGGTGCCTGAGGGGAGCGTGCACCCAGCAATGCTAGGAAGGGCACAGAAGGGCCATGACAGCCATATCCTGGTAGCATCACCCAAGGTTCCACACAGCCCATGCACGAGTCCACCACTGGTGTAACTTGGCAAAATCAGCGACGTAGCAATGACTTCCCCTAGCTGAGAATCCGGCCAAAGGGTTCAGGGCCTGTATAAGGGATGAGGCCAGGCTAGTATCGATGACAATTTGAAAGGTGTCACAGGTGCTCTATAAATAGGCTTCGTGTGTCAAGGGAAACTTAAGAGTGATAAACATAAAAGTAATTCCTGTTCACTCCAAAATAATGAAGTCACGTACGGAAGGGACTGAAGTGCTTGAGAGCAGCAGGACTTAGCGGGACAAGTGGACTGTGAATTTCATTTGTCCCTTAACACACAGGAACCAAGTTAATTGCTCTGCTTTTGCACACATCTCTGTGGTCTACAAGATTCTTAATAATTGCAGTTTAATTGCCTAGTTATGATTCTCCACTTACTGAAGGAAAATACATCAAAACTTCAGAAGGTGTTTCCATGCAATTGGTTTATAGTAATTAGAGACTGAAAACCCAAGTTATTAAGGCCACTGCCTAGTGATTCATCAGATACAAAGTTGGTCCTACAGTTCTCTTGTGTTGGGTCACATCTCTGAGGCCAGGTCTACACTAGACCCGGCTGTTCGGCTTAAGGTACAAAACTCCAGCTATTTAGAATACGCAACTGGAGTCGAATTACCTTAATCCGAAATTGGCCATGTTCCTACAGCTTGAGACCAATGGGAGCAAATACTCCCATCAGCTTCCATTACTCCTCACAAAACAGTAGTACTGGCCATTGGCAGGGGAGCCCTCTGAGTTTGATTTAGTGAGTCTTAACTAGACTTGCTAAATTGAACTCCAGAAGATTGATCATGGCAGCGGCGATCTTCTTTTTAGTGTAGACAAGGCCTCAGAAATGAATATGGGCTAGTGCTGAGAGCATAGGTGACTAAGGTCCTCTTCCCGAATCTGTTCTGTCCCTACTGTGTGATCTTTGTTGAGACACATAACCCCATCTGTGGCTCTATCGGTAAAACGGGATAAGTACAGTTTGGCAGAGAAGAACCTGGGCATGACAGTGGATGAGAAGCTGGATATGAGTCAACAGTGTGCCCTTGTAGCCAAGAAGGTGAATGGAATATTAGGTTGCATTAGGAGGAGCATTGCCAAAAGATCCAGAGAATGGATTATTCCCCTTTATTTGGCTCTGGTGAGGCCACATCTGGAATATTGTGTCCAGTTCTAGGCCCCCCACTATAGAAAGGATGTGGACACATTGGAGAGGGTTCAGTGGAGGGCAGCCAAAATGATTAGGGGGCTGGAGCACATGATCTATGAGGAAAGGCTGAGGGATTTGGGTTTATTTCGTCTGCAGAAGAGAAGAGTGAGGTGGGATTTGATAGCAGCCTTCAACTTCCTGAAGGAGGGGTTCCAAAGAGGATGGACAGAGGCTGTTCACAGTAGTGACAGATGGCAGAACAAGGAGCAATGGTCTCAAGTTGCAGTGGGGGAGGTCTATGTTGGATATTAGGAAAAACTATTTCACTAGGAGGGTGGGGAAGCACTGGAATGGGTTCCCTAGGGAGGGGGTGGAATCTCCATCCCTAGAGGTTTTTAAGTCCCAGCTTGAAAAAGCCCTGGCTGGGATGATTTAATTGTGATCGGTCCTGCTTTGGGCAGGGGGCTGGACTTGATGACCTCCTGAGGTCTCTTCCAGACCTATGATTCTATGATTCCCATCTTGGCAAAGCACAGTGGGGCTGTCAGATGAAAAATCGTTGAGGGGCCTTATCCAAAAATCAATGAAAGTCTCCTGTAGATATCAGTGGAATTTTGATCGAGTCCTGTAAGACGGTAACTTTCTCATTGGAACTGCTGACTCTATGCAAAAGGTATGGGCTTAATAAAGTGGCAGTGGGGCCACCAATGGAATCGGGAACTAGCTGTCCCTACCGGAGGGAAATGTGCTCTCCTACCCATCGTATGCAATACATCTTGGAGGAGTAGGAGAAAGTGGGGCATTGTGGAGGACTAGTTTAAATGCCATGCAAAAGGCATCCTGTGAATTGTGCTCCTGTCTCCCTGGGTGTTTCGCAGCCTGTAGGGCCATGGCTAGTCCTTGTGGAGCAGGTGCTGTGATAAACCTTTTCAAACTCAATTTGCGTTTCCTCAGAATGCATGTGAGGGAGGCGCGAGGCGCAGTTTCAGTGTAAATCAGCAGCAAGTGTTTTACTTGAACATAAATGATTTGTAACATGGCCCTACAGGTAACAGGCATGATGTCCTCCCTCATCCGGCCTACTCCCCATCGTCTCTGGGAAGCTGCTTACTCGGAATCCCGTTTGGCCATTGTACCAACCTTTCCATTTTCAAAGTGCTTCACGAGCAGCTGCTAATTAATCTGCACAGCACCAGGCTGGAACAGCCCTCCCTGTTTGAACATAGAGGGGAAATGGAGGCCAACTGTCACTTGTACATGTCCATCCAGGAAATTCAGAGGAAATCCTGGGCTATACAGAGTTCTTGAATTCAAGGCAGTGTTGTGTTTAAACTTTACCACTGGGGAATCTCAGGTGACTTAGGTCCTCTTCCTGAATCTGCTAAGATATTAGTTACTTGGGCTTGCTGGAGAAGAAAATGACCAAACTGTGACACGGACTCTCTTTTACTGTGTGCCCTGATCATGAAGCATAGAGTAATCATTGCAAACTCCTGGGAACAATAATACTGAAATGGAAAGTCCACTGGGCGAGCGAAAGTAAACGTGCCTGTGTTGAGCTGCCTAAGTGAGAAACACGGCTGCCGTTAATCTGATCGGAAACGATTTAAGAGTATTCATGGGAATGGCAAGCTGGTTCAGAGGGGTTTGTAACCAATGAGAATTAAGCAACTGTCTTCTGTTTTCATTGACCATTTCCCTTCTTATTTGATTATCCTCCCTGGCTTGCTTACTAAAGTGATTATTAATTTTTGAATGCCCCAGCTCAGAAACTTCCCGATGTCTATATGCTCCAGCTGCGTCACAGTGTGTCGGTGCCTTTGTGTATCTACATCCTGTACCTTTCCTTTCCATTTCACTCCTGCCTTAGCTGGCTCCCTGCTCAGCTCATTGTGTTCTGAGGATTCTCCTCTTGTGTGCCTGTCCGCCTACTGTAGGGTTGAGAATGCTCGTAGATGGCAGGGCACCTAGGAGTTAAGCCAAAATATCTTTAGAATATGGGCCTTAGAAGCCCAAGTCTTATGGAAAGTTATGGACTTGGGCTCCTCTTTTCACTCCTCCTCTGGCCCAATGAATATTTATTTTGCACAGTGGAAGAGGTATGAGGTTGAGACAGACTCACACCACAATACTGTTCAGCCTAGTGGTTAGAGTATTCAGCTGAGAGGTAGGAGATCAGAGAGCCTTCAGCCAGAGCCTTCTGCTTTTGCCAGTCACCTGCTGCTGGCCTAGCTTCATCCCATGCTATTTTGATAGCTTTCAGTTCTGCTTGTGTTGTGCCTCTCCATTATCTTTGGTCTACCTCCTCACCTCTTGCACTTGGAGAGCCAGTCATGTTATGTTTGGGTTTTCCACCATGTATGCCTAGCCACCTCCATTTTGGTTCTGTAATTTTCTGTCTTGTTTTTCTATTTCATCCTCATCCAGAGTTCTTTGTGATTTTTTTTTTCTGGCCGTCTGATATTGAGGATTTGTCTTAGAGAGTTCTTTATGAAAAGTTTGGAGTTTTGATACAAAGCTCTTAATGTCTCCATATTTCAGTGCCATATAGTAAGACAGACTTTACAATGGCGTTTAATAATTTAGTTTGAATGGCAAGATTTCTGGTTCTCCAGATCAGCGTTAGAGTTATGACAGCATGTCTGGCTTTTGTTATTCCATCTTTGACAGTTCTGCGTGTTGTATTTACAGTTCTGCCAAGATACAGGAAATATCAGACTTCTTCCATGTCCGTCTCAGAAAGCGTTACTGGTGTTTCTTCTGTGTTGATTCTCCTAGTTGTCATGTTTACAGTGTTCATTTTCATCCCTACTAATTGTGTGTAGGCCTGCAGATCATTTGTTTTGTCTTGCATGTCTCTAGGGATACAGTATCGCAACCATGTCATCCGCCAAGTCAAGGTGAACTTCTGTGTGAAAGTTCATTGTATGCTCTTGTTGTGATGCGGTTTTCTTAGTACCCATTCTCCATCACCAGTGAAAAGACCGTGGGTGAAAGAAGATCTCGATCTCTGCTGCCCATAGCAACCTCAAAGGACTTACTCAGCTTTTACATATTACAGGTTGGACCTCCCTGGTCCGGTGCACTAGGGACCTTACCAGTCCTCGATGAGGGATTTTGCCAGACCAGGTGAGGTCGTATCTGGCTCCCCCCAGTTCTGGACAAGCCGTTGCTGGATCCCCTTTGTTGCCAGGGTCGCCGCCCTGCCAGTCCCTCCACCTTCTTCCCTGCTATGCCAGGCATCCCAGCTGCAGCCCAACTCTCTGACACTCCATAGTCAACATCAAAGGCATTTGTCAACTGCCCCAGTATGCCTCATGGGATGAGGTTTACCGGGGAGGTTGACAAGTGTCTTTGATGTCGACCGCAGAGCTTCCAGACTAGCGCGCTGAGCTGACAAACAGCTGATCGGCTCAGCGTGGCAGCCATTTTAATTTAAACGAAGCGGCAATTATTTAAATCGCCGCTTCATTTTCCTATGCCGGGTAGCCTAATCTACATGCCTCTGTCGCCAGAGGCATGTAGTCTAGACATACCCTTAGTTTTGAAATCTGCCTGGGACCTGACTATATTGAATAGTTTTGTATCATCTGCATATTTTGCTACATCAGTCTTTAACCCTTTTCCCAGATCATTTCTGAATATGTTGAATAGGATTAGTCCCAATACAGAACCCCTGGAACCTCACACTTGACCTCTCTCCATTCTGAAGACTGACCATTGATTCCTGCCCTTTGTTTCCTGTCTTTTAACCAGTTACCAATCCATGGGAGGACCTCTTGCCCCCTGACAGGGTGAGTTACTCCCTACAGACATCTTTTAAATGCCAAGAAGTGGTATTTTAACACGCGAGGCAGGATTATTATCCCTATTGCATTAGTGCTTAGAAGTCTGGGCACTCCAAGAACACCCACAAAGACATTCATCACCATGAGGCATTGTAGTGTTAGGGAGGGTGGGGGTGCGGGTGGGGAGGTGAAGGTGAGTGGGGTAATTGTAAAAGGAACAGGATTTTCCAAGTGGAATCCCCAAGTCCTTTGTCTTCATAACCAGAATATAAACTTCAGAACCAAAACTCTGCTGGTGTAGCTCCATTACTGCAGAGGATTTTTTTTCAGCAGTGAGTTTGGTCCTGCATGCTTATATTCTGGGTCTGGTGCAGAAAAATGTGCTCCAGCTAGTTGTGTGGTTCTGGTGGCAAGAAATCACCCTCGGGATAGTATATTTCTTTTTCCTCTCATGATTTCACTTTGAAGCATATCCTTCAAGGTGAATAACTTGCCTATCCTACGGCTTGATTTTTCTTCTCTTGCCTCCTACTCTCCTGAGAAGCATAAGGTGTTTTTCAACCTTCTGATCTCTCTTTCCTTGCTTGTGTGTAAATATGTACATACATTTCTAGTATATAAGCCCAGCTCAGATTGCTGTTTCTGCATGTTTAATAGACTTTTTCTCTATACTCAACTCATCCTTATTCTAGCAAAGCACTGAAAATTCAACACAAAGAACATTCTTTTACAAAAAGACCATTAGCATTATTAGCATAATTAGTACAGCTCAAATTAAACCCTTCTAGATGTAGAGCTAGACTCACTGAGATTTATTTTTGCATAGCTCAGTGGATAACACTAGGAAGCACTGTGGTGCTGTTTTGGTACGGTCGAGTCTGACATGCTCTTGGTTTAATTTTTGAATAAATCTCACTGTAACTATCGTGCAGTGGTTGCCCTTAAAACTGTTTCTTTTCTCTGTTTACTAGGGCAGATCCAAACATTTTGGAAAAAAACCCCAAAGCTTTTCGAACAATAGAGTTATGTTAGTGAATTTTCTGATTTATTTTTCTACCAAACCATTTGAAATATGGGGAGGAATAAAGAAAAAAAGAATCCATCCAATACTAATTTCAGCTGCATTCCACTCAAATCGAAAAGAATCGATGTTCTACCTCATGGAAAATTTTTCACTGAGTTTTCCAACAAAACGTTTCAGAATGAAAAATTGTCAAACACAATGGAGACAAGTCTTTATTTTCTTTGAAAAAGTGTTTCACGGAAAACAACGGTGAATTTTTTTTCTTCAGGCCTGGTCTCCTGTTTTCAGTAGTTGTGTGAGCAGTGCCATATTCTATTTATAAAATAGCTGCTGAAATAGGGCACATCTCACGTCAGCAACTGAAGAGGAAACTTAGGAGCTTTCATTGGCTTTATATCACACCATCTCCCTGGCTGAGTGCACAACACATGTCATTCTGGGTCCTAGATAGAGCTCACCATGCCCTTCTACTGCCCTCTTGCTTTTGAAGCGCAGAACATTTCAATGGCTGGGGTATGCCTCACAGGAGACCTGTAAGGGGCTGCACCTTGCTAATGTACACAACCCATATCCCATGCTCACTGGGAGCCATTAAAAGCCTCCATTCTGCTCCTCCCACTTCATTCCTCACCCCCTTCCAAGGTAGCATCTCCACCCCTTCCTGCGTACACAACCATGGGAGAGAAAATGGTGCTTCAGGATTCCTGCCGGTAGAGCCAGCGGTAGAAGGTGGAACAACTCTCCTGGCCATATCCCTATGGCATGGTGTTTCTGTCCGGTTAAAATACTTACCTTACACTGTTCATGGGACTGTGCTCACTCGCTTTCTCTCATGCCAGGCAGGGATGGTCAATATTATCATCTACTAGCTACTCACATCTCTGGGCAGAGTTTCCATCCATTCTACCTCAGCGGTGGAAGGGTCCTTTTTTTGGCCAATAATGGAGTCAGTAAAGATCTCTAGCCTCTGCTGCGTGTAGAGTCCAGTCCCATTGCCGGATGCGGCAGAGATGTGCCTTCACGCGGCCGCCCTTCTCTGTGATATTGGTGCACTCACCAGGAAAATAAACACCCAACACCCAGAGAGGCTGGCACCTGTGACTGCCACTTGCTTTGCTGCCTCAGTCGGCGGTGGTTCTGCAGCATCACGTGGCTCGGTCGCAGGTCTGCTGCTGGAGGGGGGAAGGGCAAAGGAAGCAGTTGCCCGGTGATGCAAAGGGGGCAGCGGTAGCAGCGGGGCCCTTCAAGTGGCTGTCAGAGTGCGACACCACACACTCTCGGCATTGCCATGGGCTGCAAGGGTGGGGGAGGGGACTGTGTGCCAGGCCACGTTGAGGGTGTGGTGCACTTCTGCTGGCACTCAGGGCTGGCTGCACGGGCCCCTCTTCTTCCGCCCAAGGCCCCACCCCTTCCAGGAGCATGGAGTCAGGCCCTCCCCCACCTTGGAGGCTGTTGGCACCCCTGCTCAGTCTGAAAAAGCTGGCAGCTTCCAGCCTTTGGCCCTGCCAGCTACCTGGGAGGTGCACATGGCTCCCAGGGAGTCTGTGTGAATCCCCTTTATAGTCACTCTGTTTGCCTCAGGCCGATCTGTCACAACGCCTGTGTCAAAGCTTTGGCAGTGCTTGGATGCTGAAAGTGAACGGAGCGGAGTTCCTGCAGGTTGTCTGCTCTCTCTTCTAGGCCATGTCACACAGGCGTGGTGCCAGGCTGTTGTTGTGAATGCCACGGCGGATCCCTGGGGAACGGGGAGGAGTAACCTGTCAGAAGAGTAGGGCTCTAAAAAAGCCACCTGACTGATAAGGATGGTTTTGTCTGACTGAGATTTGCCAAGCAGTGGAGTATTGTAGCAAACAACCCGACAGGCCCATCCGTCCTGCAGGAGAGGTTATTTTGAGGCATTCAGTGTTATCAGTAGATTCATCCTGCCACATTAGAAAGCCCAGGACAAGTGGAAATGGAGGGTGCGATGTGGCACCATCTGAGGTCAGTTTGCCTCAGCGTGTTCTATTTCAGGACGAAAGCTCAAGGACAGGACGCTTGTTGCCCTGCCACAGGCTGTGCATGACATGCCCAGATCAAAGACAGTCCCTGGAGGTGTCTGCTTGGTCTGTGGTAGACACTTCCTCTCCGCTCGGTGCTGCGCTGTGCTTGTTTGGCCTGTAAGGCCTCTTGCCTTCGGACGGGCCAGTGTCAAACTCTGTTGCCTTGCAAGATCCATGTAGCAAATGCTGACAGATTTGAGGGAGCCACAGTATCGCCTGCAAGGCAGATGTACCAGCTACGGCAGCCAAGAAGGTTCCCTGTTGCCCTGAGCACTGACACGGCAGCCTTATTTATCCCCCCGCGCTGTGAGAAATTAAACACATAGTTCAGTGCACTTCCAGCCTCACCCTGGGCTGTGCGGATAGGCCTGTGGCTTGCATCCAGACAAGGCAGTGCCAATGAAATGTGATTTATGATGCGACATGTTCAGAGCGAGTGTGTGTTCAACATCATGCTTTTCTGGCTACAGTTCTTCAAATGCTTGTGGGGGGGGGCTGCACTGGAAGTGCTGAGGTATGCATGAACTCGCAGACTAGTGCCAAGAACTCTCTGGTGCTTCTAAAAGTCACCACTCTGAGCTGCTGAGTGATTTGCCCTCAGAAGCAACTCCCCAGATGGTTGAGGCTAGGCCAGAATAAGGCTGATGTCCAACTGGCTGCGCTCTGTTATCAGCTGTATTGGTGCAGCCAGGTCTGGGTACAGCGGTGTTGCTTATGATCACGGGGAGAAGGTGTAAGAGGCAAGGGGAGGCGTTGCCTCTCTGGGTCCTGGTGCTCAACCTTTCCCCTCTTCCTATCTCTGTTCTGACCATTCCTGAAGGCTCCCACAGCAGGCTGTTGCAGACCAATAACTATTCCCCCCCAAGAGGATTTGTTCACTTCCAAGTGAAAAGCCTTCCAGCTTGCTAGACTTCTTAGCAGAACATTGATCCAGTGAAAGAGCCATCAAGTGGTAATGAAACCATTTAAGAGGCATGTGCCAACCCTGAATTTTACAGACCAACCCAGTTGGGCATTACTATGTCTGCAGGACTTTAGTTTAACTTCTGTTTCAAATATGTCATTCATTTGTTGTTGGAGATGATAAAATCACATCTCTAAAATATCCCTGCATAAATATTTAGATGCACAATCTGAGTGTTCAGCTTTAGCCTTCAGTGCTTGGATCTTTGGATGTACAGATTTTTAATAAATTCTTCAAAAGGCCACCTTTATCTAAAATACACATTTTAATTTGTCATACAAAAACTTGCTTCCAAATTCTTCCTGTCCTTTCTACCCAACCCTACTCTCTTTTTACCCTCCTGTGGAAGGGGCGACATTTCTTTTCCTCCAGATAGCTGGATGAATGAGTTTCCCTTTTACTTCTGACTTCTTGATGAACTAGTTTTTAAGAGTAAGGTACTGACTTTGGTGGATGGTTCTAAGATATGTTAAAAATATGTTTTCAAAGATCTTAGGTATCACAAAGGATTTTATACATATATAGTGGTATATAGTGAAATTTCATAAACGTGTCGTGTTATGAAAATCACCAAATAAATTAGAGTTCCCTATTTCTAAAATCAATGACCTTTGTTATGAACACACTAAATCGCTCTGAATGATTAATTTAAAATAATGCCTTTTTTTCAGACTGTTCAAATATGTCGTAATCTGGAGTGGTTACTTTATGAAGGCTTAAGAGCATATTTAAAATATAAAATCAGCCTAGAACTGCTGGTGAAGAAAATGTAAAACAGAAAAGGGGCACATTATGTATTCTATAATGCTTCATGTTGTATTTAGCAGGACAACTGACTTGCCATTACTGCAAAGTTTTTGCAGATCAATCCCAGACAAACGTCAGGATGTATCAAAAAACCCCGTGACTGACATTTTTTATTCCCCAATTTAGTACCTTTAATTAGGTACCTGCTTCATGTCCACTCTTCACAATCTGGCATGCCATGGAAAACATGCTCCATTTGCTTTAGAAAGCAATTTTAGAAGACGAGTCTTAGTAAAATGCCATTTACCCCATTTGGCTTTGGGGATTGGGCTGGAAGGGGTGAACAGAAACAGGAGGAAGGGGGTGGGGTCTGGGCAGAGCAGGGGTGGAATGGGCGGGGCCATAGGCTGGGGAGCTCGCTTCCCCAGGCAACGGCTTCACCTCCTACCCATGCTCCTGTCCTGGAGGAATGGCTTTGCCACTGCTTCACAGGGGCAAACAAGATGAAATGGGTTGTCCCTGGCTCCAATGCTGCACAAGGGCTAGGGCCAATCACCGTTCCCTTCCAGTGTCCTTCAGGGTGCGCATCACCCTCTACCCCTCACAGACATGCATGCACAACAGTTAATTGTTATGGAGATTAGGTTCAGCGGGAGTCCATCATTGTTCTTGTGCCATGTACTCACACCTGCAGCACTCAGCAGGCACAGAACTCACCAAAAAAACCAGCCACATGTGACCCCTCTTGGGCGAACGTGGAATCGTTGGGGCTTTATTCCACCTCCTCATTCCCTTTCCACCTGCACAGACTAGCCCCCCATAGTACTGATGGATCCAAATGCCACAGAGCAAAGAGATCTGTTTGAAAGCAGCCAGATGGTATTCTTCATAACACCTCCCCACTCCAGCTCCAACATCAATATTGTCTCTCTGAGACTAACAAGAGTACCGCATTGTGGAGTGTCATATAAAGTACTTCCAAGGTCTGTAATACACTTGTAACAGAGGCATGACTGATTGAACATAACCAGAAATCGTACAGGGTCAGGGCAGACTCTGCCCTGGGTGTGGTTCACTGTCCCATGTAGTGGCACTTAAGAACAAGGGAGCTCCACAGCCTATCTCTCGCTGTAAGTCGTGTAAGCTGAGAGCCAGTTGGCTTTATAGCTCAAGCTGTAGAGGCTCCCACACTAAGCTTCAGAGGTCCCAGGTGGCAGTTACAAGTGGGGGCTCATCTGGGATCTCAGCTGGGTCTCTGAAGCTCGGGTTATGCTTCCTCAGATGGGGGAAGTATGTAAGCCCACACACCTAGTGGGTGTGGTTCTGATCTCTCATTGTAAGTGGTCCAAGTGCCACTACATGGGACAGTGAACTAGGTGTGTAGGTTACAATAGCAAAAGCAAATCTGATTGTGCTTGATGCTGACAGTTAAATGCGCAGTAACAAGCAGATTAACACACAGATGGAAGTGACTTTGTATAATGCTGTAAAAGTTTAACAGGAATCCATCAAAATGCACAATGCCTAATATTCACCATCCTTCCTTGCATTCTGATTTGACCCTTCTGACTGTCAGGACTAGACCATAACCATGCAGTCCAGCCTCAGCAGGGGATGCATGCAGTAGCACTGCCTGAGGGGATGGGCTGGAACCAACTCTAGGTCCTCCTTGAGCAGGTCCTCAAGGAATCCATTATGAAACACTTGCAGGGAGAGGAAGGCGATTAAGAACAGTCAACATGGCTTTACAAAGTTGATTGGACCAAACTAATTGCCTTCTGTGCTGAGATAACTGGCTTTGTGGCTATTGGGAAAGTGGTGGATATGATATACCTTGACCTTAGCAAAGCCTTTGATACTGTCTCCCAGGGTACATCTACACTTGCAGACTATTTCAGAATAGGGATGCAAATGTAGGCATTCCTGGCCGGGTGCCATTTTTGAAATTTACAAGCCTGGAATAACTGCCCGCGTCTACATGCGGCAGTGAAATGGGCATTTGAAATAAAGCCCTATTTCGAACTACCTGTTAAACCTCATTGCAGGAGGAATAACAGGTAGTTCAAAATAGGGCTTTATTTCGAACGCCTGTTTCACTGCCGCGTGTAGACGCGGGCAGTTATTCTGGGCTTGTAAATTTCAAAAATGGCGCCCGGCCGGGAAGATGCAAATCAAGAGCGGGATATTTAAATCCTGGGCTTGATTTGCAATTCCGAATGCCTACATTTGCAACCCTATTCTGAAATAGGCTGCAAGTGTAGACATACCCCCATAGTATTCTTGCCAGCAAGTTAATGTATGGCTTGGATGAATGGACTGTAAGGAACATAAAAAGCTGGCTATATCATCCGGCCTAACGAGTAGTGATCAACGGCTCGATACCAATTTGGCAGCTGGTATCAAGCAGAGCACCCCAGGGCTCAGTCCTGGGTCCAGTTTTGTTCAACATCTTCATTAATGGTCTGAATAATGGGTTGGTTTGCACCCTCAGCAAGTCTGCGGATGACACTGAGCTAGGGCCCACTTCGTCAGATGCATGCAGTGGAAATTCAAGATGCAGGTATAAATATACAGGCATAAGAAAAGAGTTCCAATCAAGAGTAAGGCTGGAGATAATGAGGTCAATTCAGTCAGGGAGGATAAGGCCCACTTCTAGCAGCTGATGTGGAGGTGTGAACCCCAAGAGAGGAGAAACTGCTTTTGTAGTTGGCTAGCCATTCACAGTCTTTGTTTAATCCTAAACTGACAGGATCAAACTTGCAGATGAACTGTAGCTGTTCTTGAAGTTTTTGTGTTGCAGGATGGCAACTTTTAAATCTGCAACTGTGTGTCCAGGGAGACTGAAGTGTTCTTCTACAGGTTTTTGTGTATTGCCATTGCTGATATCTGATTTGTGTCCGTTTATTCTTTTACGTAGGGACTGTCCAGTTTGGCCGATGTATATAGCAGAGGGGCATTGCTGGCACATGATTGCATATATTACATTGGTAGATGTGCAGGTGAATGAGCCCGTAATGGTGTGGCTGATGTGGTTAGGTCCTGTGATGGTGTCACTGGTGTAGATATGTGGGCAGAGTTGGCCCCGAGGTTTGTTGCAGGGATTGGTTCCAGAGTTAGAGTTACTGTGGTGTGGTGTATAGTTGCTGGTGAGAATTTGCTTCCGGTTGGTGGGTTGTCTGTGGGCGAGGACTGGCCTGCCTCCCAAGGTCTGTGAGAGTGGGGGATTATTGTCCAGGATGAGTTGTAGATCGCTGATGATGCATTGGAGTGTAACGTTTTTTGAGGAGTAACGTTAGTTTGAACCAAGGGGTTTGGTTCGACCTAACACGTCCCGGCGAGCACTTTCACTTTCAAAACAGATGGCATTCGGAGTAGCGAGGTCATGCCAATGAAGCATAGGATATGTAAATCCCTGCTTCATTGACTATTTCAAATGCCTGCATTTGCATCCCTAGTTCGAACTAGGGTGCAAGTGTAGACATACCCTTAGTCTATAAGGTGCCACAGGACTTCTCGTTGTTCTTGCAGATTCAGACTAACACGGCTACCCCTCTGATACTAATCTAGGGGGAGAGGTAGATACGCTGGAGGATAGTGATCAGGTCTAGAGTGACTAGACAAATTGGAGGATTGGGCCACAAGAAATCTGATGAGGTTCAACAAGGACATGTGCAGGGTCCTGCACTTGGGACGGAAGAATCCCAAGCATTGTGACAGGCTGGGGACTGACCGGCTAAGCGGCAGTTCAGCAGAAAAGGATCTGAGGATTACAGTGGATGAGAAGCTGGATGTGAGTCAACAGGGTGCCTTTGTAGCCAAGAAGGCTAACAGCATATTGGGATGCCTTAGTAGGAGTATTTCCAGTAGATCTAGGAAAATGATTATCCCCCTTTATTCACCACTGGTGCGACCACATCTGAAGTATTGTGTCCAGTTTTGGGGTCCTTACTATAAAAAGGATGTGGACACATTGCAGAGAGTCCAGCGGAGGGCAACAAAAATGATGAGCGGGCTGGGACATATTTATGAGGTGAAGCTGAGGGAATTGGGCTTATTTAGTCTGCAAGAGAGAAGAGTGAGGGGGGATTTGATAGCAGCTGAGAGAGTCTCACAGGTCTCCTGCTCCGTCAATGAGGATATCCATTTGGCTGTGTGCATCTGCTCCTGCTGTGTGCTGTGTTTACTTTGCGCAAGTAGTCGATGCAGCAGTCTCTGGGGGAGCCCCCTTTAAAGACCACAAAATCACATAAGGATAGAAGGTACATGACCAGGTTTATTGTCAAACAAAATACAGTAATAGTTGTCAGTAGACTCTACCAAACCATGACCTATATGTACCCCCTGACAATGGCTCAGCTCAGTCAGTGCTAGGAATGTGGCACTGTCCCCTTGACTGGATAAAGACAACTTCTTTGGGTTTCTTTTTATACACAGGTACAAACAAGTTGCACATCATTCCTCATGTATTAGCTTGCCACCCTCTGAGGTACCTAGATGCACCTGTTCCCTTAGTATGGGAGACAGGGATCGAACCCCCATGTATTTGTCAGTTTAGACCCTGTCCTGAACCTGGGTCGGTTTGTTCCTGTTATCTGTGTGCGTGTGTGTGCGCGTGTGCGTGTGCGGGGGGAGGGGTTGGTAATGAGATGTTTCTTCATGAGGTGTTTTGTTACCATCCCTCTGTAATGTGTTTACAGCCTCCTACGTCTTAGATAGAAGTTGGCAAGAACAGGGCCGATATTACAGGAACAAGAGGCAGGCCTGGCTCACAGGAGTAACTTTGCTTTATATTGGCGAAGTCTTGACCATTGTGGTCTAGACCATTGACCTTACACCAGGACTGTTATACATGAGCTCATGTTCCAGGCCCTCATCTTACCACAGCAGCTTTCAACTTCCTGAAGGGGTGTTCAGAAGGGGATGGAGCTAGGCTATTCCCAGTGGAGGCAGATGACCCAGCAAGAAGCAATGGCCTCAAGTTGCAGTAGGGGAGATCTAAATTAGAGATTCCACCACCTCCTTGGCAAGCCATTCCAGTGCTCCTCACACAGTAGTTTTTCTTAATATCCAACAAACCTCACCCTGGAAACCTCTAAGAATAAAGTCCTGCTGGGACGATTTAGTTGGGGTTGTCCCAGCTTTGGGCAGGGGGTTGGATTACATGGCCTCCTGAGGTCTCTTCCAGCCCTAGGATTCTATGATTCTAACTCTGGGAGGTGTATTCCAGACCCTGCCTGCTGCTCGCTCACTGTAAGAAGTTTCTGCCCCAGCCCTTTTCCTGGCACAGGTCCATACTGGCGATGCTGGCTGGCACAAGGGGCGGGTGGGATGAAGGCTCTACCTACCTGCGTGCGGTGGAGTGCAGCAATGCTGCAGTAGCTGCTCGCTTCTGCCCAGAATCTAACAGGAGGTCTCTTACTCATTTGCATGGGATATCTGTACTTACACCCTTTTACTGTTCTGTACAAGTGCGCAGCCAGGCTCACTACTGAACCCCAAGTCAAGAGCCCTTTTCAGGGAAGCTCTCCTCTTTGGTCCCGGTAACATCACTGCACGCCGTTTTTTTTTTTTTACCTCATGCTGTGAATGAACAGTTCTTTTATTTTTCCCATCTACCGTCACAATCTTGTACATGCTCCTCCTACAGAAGAAGCAGATAGCTTATTTCGAAATAGCACGTCTACATTGCAGGGAAGCCTCAAAATAAGTCCATTTTGGAGAAACTATTCTGGAATAGCTTATTTCGAAATAGCACTAAGGGTACGGCTACACTGCATGGCTAAGTCAGGCTTCCCTAATGTATACGTGCTATCTCAATTTAGAGCCCCAGGAGGCACTGGGGAGTAATAACTTAGCCGCTCACCAGGGTCATTCTATTTTGAAATAGCTATTTTGAAATAAGGCATGTGTAGATGCTCCACTGCTGCTATTTCGGAATAGGCATTATTCTGAAAACTGTAATCCTCATTCTATGAGGAATAAGCCATCTGGTATTTCAAAATTATTTCAAAATAACAGAATAGCTGTGTAGAGACTCTCATTGTTATTTCGAAATAACGCCAGTTATCTCGAAATAACGGTGCAGTGTAGATGAACCCTAAGGTAACTGCATAAGAAAAGCTGTGACAGAGCTTTTATTCTAGCATGTAAATATCTTCCCATTAGCTATTTGACAGATGTATATTTTGTAGATATTCACAGGGAAGTTACAGCTGGTAAACTTCACAGTGGCTTAGTCCTGAGTAGGATTAGACCACTAGAACATATTATATTGCTGTTTTCAACCTGCACTGGTTCTCCATTCATTACTTTAATCCATTTTAGAAGAGTAGTGCAGATCTACAAAGACCATAATGGGCCACACCATTATGTCAAGGGACATTTCTTCTGAAATGTGCCATAGCAGCTGGGATTCTCCAGCATACTGCAAAGTCAACCTATCCTGAGGTCCAAGAAAGGATTCTGGAGAGACAGCCTTCTAACAGCAATCCCAAACCTCAGAAGTAATAGCCAAAGGACTTCAGGAAATATCCAGGGCTCACCAGCCTACGGTCATGTTCCACCAAACCTTTCACGGATCACGATGGCAAAAGAAAATCAGCTTAGCTTCTACTTTTAAGTGTGAAGTTAAGAAGGATGGTAAAAAATAACATTTCTAAAGTGCCTCTCACTTAACAGGTAGGTTTTGTATGGAAAACCTTATGTTCAGAAGAGAGAATTAACAGATAAATTGGACAGGATGATGTTCAACAAAATACTGAGAGGTACCTTCTCTATTTTGCCACCTCTCATAGCAACTTTTGAGACTTTCTTAAAAAGTCCTTGGCTGCTTATTTAGAATTTGAATGGTGAAATAAGCTGATAAAATACAGGGTGGGGAGTGATACACACTAGATGATTATTGATATGGCCACAGTGACTTCAATGAAGCTAAGCTGACTTTCACCAGCTGAGGAGCTGTCCCTATGTATTTTTAACCTGGGAAAAGTTATTCAATATTGAGATTTTTTTGGGACTTTTTATTTAGCTAATTTGTCCTGCAGGTATAACATGACTCACCAACTAATCACAAAGCCTTACTAGTACTTGACTGAATTGTGGCACTGGTATAACACTCATCGAACTCAATGGGCGTGAACTCCCATTGACTTCAGGGGGCCTTTGACTGGGTGAGGCTTTACAGTGCAGAGAACTTCTTGTTTAGTGTGATACAGCGGAAGCGCAAAATCAATACCAGCTCACTGTGGTGGGGATGATGGCAATATGCAGGCGTCTGCTGGTGCTAGTCAGGGTTTTGGTTGTACACACTGGCAAGCATTAGAGCTGTGGTCTAGTTCTTCAGGAGTCTATTCCGTATCTCACCCTGAAGCATGCGGTTTGCCTAAGGGTTTCCCACACAACATATCTGCATGGCTTGAGTGACATCTGAGGCCAATACTGGAACACCGGGTCTCCTATCCCACAGGAAGTATCTTTCCCTTACTGAAAGATCATCCTTTCTCCAGAAATAAGACCACCTCACCGCAGTAATTTCATTAATGTTTGGCCACCCGCTTAAGGTTCAGAGTCGGGCTTTAAGTAACAACTTGCCAATGAGTGTCATCCGTAATAAACTGTACTTTTCTCCAGGGAGTGAACACCTAAATTGAACAATCTTTGTACAACTTTTAACACTGATTGATAGGTGGAACAGAACCTGGGACCTCTGGAGCTTAGTGCATGAGTCACTACTGCTTGAGCTAAAAGGCAGTGGGCTCTCAGCTAAGGTGATAGAGGAAGCTCATTCTCTCTCTCTCTCTCTGTAAATGGTCTCAGTGCCGCTACATGGGACCCAAAAAGTGTGTGGGTCACACAACCTTTCTAAATGAGCATTGCCAGGCCACAAATTAATGTTATTTCACTAGCAGAAAGTGGGCTGATTAATCCTTTTTGCTAGTACATTTTATTAGAAAAAAGGCATTCGGTAATATTCGGGTCCCTGACATGGCTTTCACAAGTGTCCTGCATGCAATGTTTGGATGCATTGCCAATGCCTTAGAGTAATCATATCAATAAGGGTTTTTTTTTATGCCAACCCCAGCCCTCTTGTCAGAACAGATCTACCCTGCTGTGAAGTATTAATTGCATTTATATAAGGCACAGCTTTTACATTCTTTCTTTGAAGCATTTGAGAAAATTTACTTAGACAGCTTGTCAATTGAGCCGTGGAAAATATGCTCAATAGCGACACACCCGCTTTGAATCCTCAGCTGGTAGAAATGGAGTTAGCACTGTGGAAGTCAAGGGAGTTTTGTCAATTAACTTCCACAGAGGAGCTGGACTCTTATTCCTTTCTGTTTGCCAGTATCATCCTCCTGGCTGTTTCCCTTTCACTTTGGCATCGGGCCCTAATTGAACAAAAACGGAAGGGTGTCTCCAACTGACCTTTTTCAGTGGCATTGGGGTTGGAACCGTACATTGATTCTTAATGGCCCGTGATCACGTTCTACCACCTTGTATTTCATACCTTGTTCTCAGAGGCTGGCTGTAGTTTTTTTTGACGCTGCCAATCTTGTTAATAAATTTTCTTTATCTTCTTTAATAAAGAGGGTCCTCTAGAGGTTCAGGATGCTGCCTTGGTTATTCTGGTCCTAACTTGCCCAGGCACTCATAAATGAAGTTAAGTTCCAACCACTCCCTGTGTATTTGGCTTATGGAATTGGCCTGAAACAACACGGTGACTTGGAGATCCATTAATAAGTTTGATTCTTATCAGAATGGAATGAACAGGGATATCAGCTGGCTCGCACACTACCTTCCATATCCTAATGACTTAAGAACAATTAGCACCTCCATTGTTTGGTTGGTTGGTTATCAGCCTCTTTGAAACTGGAACAATCTATTCACTGTCTTTTTTCTCCCCCCCCCTTCTCTTATTTATTCTTGGATCTGAACTTTTAATTCTCCAGTCATCTGAAGAAGTGGGTTGTGCCCACAAAAGCTCATGATACCATCTACATGTGTTGTTAGTCTAGTAGCACCCTAAAGACTAACCATGTACATTAGAAAAAACAACAAATAGATTCTCCAGAACTGTAACACGCCTGTTTCTCATTGGAGTACCAGAGATACATATAAAGAGTAGTTTAGTGGTTTTAAAAGCCTGGGAGTCAGACGAGAGATCTGGCTATTAACCCTGACTCTGTACCCGTAATCACACAGGGAGCTGATGGCATTCTGAAAAGTGCTCAGTATTCAGCTGCTTCCATTCTTCACAATGGGAGCTGCTGAAGTGCAGGGGAAATCTTGAAAATATGGATCTAATGGTGGTTGCTGAACTCTTGGAAATCTGCCCCCCTCACCATCCTGGGTCTCCGTTTCTCTATCTATAGAACACTGCTAACAGTATTTGCCCCATCTGTGGCAAACACTTGGAGACTGCTTGCTATATAAATGTAAATTATTAATGTTTATTTAATCTAACTGTAATAATTAATAAGGAACTTCCCAGCAGGTGGGGAAATTCCATGCAGCACATGTTTCGAAAGTACTGATATTGTTGCAAGCTTTTGTTGCATCACCATCATGCCTGGACACAAGATGTGGGAGTTAATAAAGAGATTCCAAACATTGGAGACCATGTACACTTACAGTTAAAAGAACTGAATATATCTGTGAAATGACCTTTCCAGGCTACTGAGGATAAAATGTTGAGGTCATGCACGAAACAAATAGTTGCAAGCCAGGGAGATTGGAGTATTTTAAAATGCGCCTGGAAGAGCCAAATGACCTTTACTGTTTCTCACTAAATTTAAAATGCTCTCATGAGTCCTGATAATACAGTTAGTGAGAGAGGCTGATTCAGGGGGGGTTAGTGCATTTAGATTTAGGGCACTTGCCAAAACTCATTGCATTAACTAAGGATTTTGAAGCTAAAGGCTCCCTGTGGAAGATTTCATCTGCAGAGCAGAGCGCCTATGCCAGGGGGTACCAAGACTCCAGTTTAGAAAAGGACTTAGGCACATGCTTAACAATGTGTGCTTTAGTGACATTGTCTTCAATGAGATTTACACCTCAGATTGAAGTTGAGCATGTTTTGCCCTGGATAAGCTGAATGTCATTGGGCTCATGTTTCAGGCCCTGATTCTGGCAAGCATGCTTAACTCCAACGGCAGGTCTCCATGTGGAGAGGGTGGTCTGGTTCAGATCAGATAAAAAAACCTTAAACATTTTAATGACTTTCTGGGTTGAAGTTGAATAATTCGCCCCCCGCCCTTTAACCCCACACTTTTGGGCACAGTTCTAGTGTTCTATGATTCTATTATCCTATGGCCCGAGAGAGGTGGCTTTCTGCCTTACTTTCTGCTTCCAGTTATCACATGAGAGTCTAGTTCAACTGACTCTGAAAGCTGGGACATGAAGCAAACCTTTGAGGTTCACCCAACAGGCCTATCAAGGTAATGTCATTTTAGCTACCAAGCTGGATTCTTTTCTGCATCAATGGTAACTCGTGCTACATGGTTACTCTATAGGTATGTCTAGACTGCATCCCTCTGTCGGCAGAGGGATGCAGATTAGGCAAGTCGACATTGCAAATGAGGCAGGGATTTAAATATCCGGTGCCTAATTTGCATAAAAATGGCCGCCGTTTTGCCGACTCAGCATTTTGTTGGCAAAAAGCGGCAGTCTAGAGGGGGATCTGTCGAGAAAGAAAGCCTTTTTCGACAGATCCCTTATGCCTCCTGCAAGGAGGTTTACAGGATCTGTCGAAAAAGGCTTTCTTTCTCAACAGATCCCCCTCTAGACTGCCGCTTTTTGCCAACAAAGTGCTGAGTCTGCAAAAACGGCAGCCATTTTTATGCAAATTAGGCGTGGGATATTTAAATCCCTGCCTCATTTGCAATGTCGACCTGCCTAATCTGCATCCCTCTGCCGACAGAGGGATGCAGTCTAGACATACCCTATCTGTCCATTATATCAGTATAACCAACAGTGAAATGAGGATTGTAGCTTGTCTCTTCAAACTCTTGGGTGCTAAGTAAACTCCAAGGGTCAATGTTACCAGTACAGGATCAAAACACAAGTCTCCCCTTTCTACCTTCTGGACTTAGCTAACGCATAACATGCCCACATAAGTAATTGTTGATTCAAACAGTTTGTTCCCATTTTGTATAAGTGGTTGGTGGCAACTGGAGAGAATGAATATGAATTGTGAATCAGCAGTGTTAACAAGTCTGCTGTAATGGTTGTGTCCTCATGGAGAAAATAGTGGTGTGGGAGGCATGCTTTTTGGGTATGAGGTCTTGAGAAGCCTGCAGAACCACTGGTGTAGTGCAATGAGAGAGCTTTTAAAGTAATCGCTGGGCTCCAACTGCATTTCTAGCACTGCATGAATGGCCATTATCAGCTGCCTCATGTAGGCCTGGCTGGCTGGAGCTTTCAACACAAGTGAGGTGATGTCACTTCTGAGAGAACTCAAAGCTCCAAGGAAAAAGGGGGGGGGGAGAGAGAACTGGGAGAAATTTGCATGTAATTGCTGTAATTTCATTAAATAACGTTTGAATAATTGTTAGGTATCCTTTCCCTGGGACGCAGACAATTTAATGCCCAGGCTTTTTTTAATGGTAAGATGAAGTATAATTGTAATGTTTTCTGAGCCGCGGCACTGGTAGCCTCATTCCATAAGAGAGCGGTGGAGAGAAGAAGAGAAAGCATGTTCCAGCACATGCTTAGAGGCGACACTGGGAGCTGTTTTCTCTGAGAGAATAGGAAACATAGGAGCTTAAGAGTTCCAGGCCTTTGTGGAATTGACATTCATCTGCAATTTGACACTCTCGTGCTCCAATTGGCTGGTGACATGCCTTTGTAGAACAGATTCAAGCTGATTTACACCAGCTGAGACGATGGCTCCACTGTGCAGTAGTGTTCTCGGACTGATTTCTATTTCCCTGGGCTTGAACAACGACATTGATTGGATGTTGTGTTACAAAGCCAGTCTCCCCTGCCTCTAACAACTTTATTTTTGTATCAAATGCTAAGAATGGGACACTTCCAGCCCACTTGATTAGCACGGGTCCTAAAATTGACAGATACTTCTCCCCCCCCCGCTCCGCGTTATAAATATCTTGATTCTCTTATTTCCACTTCAGCTCCTCTGAGGAAGTGAGTTTTACCCACAAAAGCTCATGATGCTATATATTTTTGTTCTTTCAAGCTAAGGGTGCTGTGTAGATGCACCCTTAGAGACTAAGCTATGTAATTTACACTACGCAAGTTGCGTAGCTTATTTCAAATGTATTTTGAAATAGCTTCTTTCATAATTTGGCATTAAATAGCTTGCTATTCTGAAATTCTCCTTAACCCTCACAGAACGAGGGTTACTGAGACGTCGGAATAAGCTGCCTGGTGTTTTGAAATCTATTTCGAAATAACGGTCTGCTTTAATAGATTTGGAATAGCTATTTCAGGATACTTCTGGTATCCAAAATAGCTCCGCAGTGTAGATGTACCCTAAGGTGCCAGGGCTACTCATTGTTTTTTAAAGAAATAAACAGCTATAGGCATGTCCACTAACTCCTCCAGTGGGGCACTGGTTTAACTAAATTCATTTATATTTTAGAGAACCCAGCACAATATTGAGTGAAACTGTGTCCCCTGCCTGACAGCCACCAACTATTTTCAGCTGCAATATTAGTGTCTTGCTCTGCAGGGACTGAGGGATCTCTGTGTAATGTCCATGCCTGCCAAGAGATGGCTACATAGATGGCGGTGACTTAGCTTGTTATTCAGTTAATGTGAATGGCAGGGCATAGGCCGGGTGACAATAAAGGTGAGCTGCAGGGGATGAGTGAGGTGTGTGGGTTGTCTCTTAAAACAAGTTTTCCCTTGAGTAGTTATCTGTTTTCCCATGGCCTGGTTTGAAGACTTTGGCCTTGTCTACACAATCCCTGCTGCCGCAACTGATCTTCCGGAGTTCGATTTAGAGAGTCTAGTTAAGACTCGCTAAATCGAACTCCATGGGAGCCCCCTGCTGGTGTCCAATATGCCTCCTTTTGTGAGGAGTAAGGGAAGCTGACAGGAGCATTTGCTCCCATCGTCCCCCCTGCTGTGGGGATGCCGCCATGCTCAGCTTCAGGCAAGCCAAACCCAGCTACGTATACTACGTAGCTGGAGCTGCATACCTTAAGCTGAGCTGCCGGGTCTGGCGTAGACATGGCCAGGCATAAGCATCGTGCGACTCTGATCAGAATGCGCTTACTGTGAGTCCTGCTTTGGTAGCTGTGGGGTATTTATTTACCTTCCTTTTACCGTCTTTTTCTTTTTTTTTTTTGGTCCCTGAGTCTGTCTTCCTTCCTTTTATCAGTCATCGCGCCATGCTGTGCCTAGGGGATTTAGGCACCTGGAGTTTTGAGGATGGCAGTGGCACCCACACACTGCACTTGGGCACCTTATTATCATTTTGAGCACCAATGTCTCTTTGTGGCTCTCGTTCTTGGCCTCTATTGTCTCCCAGTCCCTGTGTCTTTACTGAGATTGTGCGGTCAGGAGAGGAGGTTTTTCAGCAGATGTGTTAGCCCCGAGCACAGCGGGTGTGAACTCAGTTAACGGGGTCTCTAGGGGCTACCAGCAAGTTGTAATTATGATTCCCTGCCCTCCAAATGATCTCTGTGGGGGATCAGACCCCCATTTTTAAAGGGACAGCCCCACATTTAAGATCTCCTGCAACTTCCTCTTAAAAACAAGCCAACTGGATCATATTTTCTGTCTCCCCCATTAGTACTGGTGGGGTCCTACGGCTGGCCGGATCCCTGCTTGCCAGCTGCCTGCTCGCTAGTGGTCAGTGGTTGACCTTGAACAGGCTGGGTGTGCAACGCTGGTGGTGGGGCGAAGATACAGAGCATGGGGTGAGCTGCTTCCCTTGCAGGCCTGTCATGGGGGGGTTCTTTGCCAGCAGAGCCCTACCCCTATCCCATCATGCACGGCAGTGGCCAGTTATGTCTGCGTGCCCGCCCATCAGCCCTTTATGTGCTCCCCCGCTTGCTGTCCTCTCCCTGCTTTGTTCCTTCATCCCTCCCCCACGTCCCCTGCTCCTCCATATTCCTTCTGATGGGGCGTGTCCAGCAGGAGCCGGGCCCTGCATAGACCCAAGCCTTGCACGGCAGTAGCACGGGGAAGGCTCGCCACAGCTTAGCTGAGGGGCGAAGTGGGAAGGGGGAGCAATTTTCAGCCTGTTCTTGCCTCAAACCTGCAGGCTCCATAGCAGCCACCTGGGCAGGGGGGTTTGTACCCTTCTTTACAGCCCCCACCTTGGGTCCTGTCATCCATCCCCCAGGGAACACTGTCCCCTAGGTACTCCCCCCCGGCTAAGCCACCTCTCTGGCTTGATGCAGGCAGGTTCCCTGGGCCCTTGTGCACATCAGCACTTAAGGGCTTCACCGTTTTCTGCTTGTGGTGGAGCTGGAGGAGAGGCGGCAACTGGGTTACGTCAGGGGCCAGCAGAAGCCTGGAGGTGTTAGCTGCCTTTTGACACGATGGGCAGCAAGGGCCAAGCTGCCCTCAGCCCTAGGGGGGAGGGGAAGGAAGGGAGAGAAGACCTCTGCAAAGAGGCATGCCTGGTCATCCCTCCCTTCCCCTCCCCTCTGACACTCCCCTACCCTGCAGCTGGAAGCAGCTTCTCTCCCATCCCTTCCTTCCCATCCAATGCCAAAAGGCTGCTGTGGGCCACATTCTGCTGTGAACCGCGGCAGAAACTGGGGGGAGGCAAGTGAACCTGCAGTGTCCCCGCCCCCCCAACACACACACACACATTTTGCCTCAGGAAGATGCAATGCCTAGGGTTGCCAGGTATCCAGTTTTGAACCGGACAGTCCAGTATTTGAGCGTTCTCTTCGGGATATAAATGAGAAAATAGAAATGTCGGGTATTTTCTAAATAAGATGTAATGTAGATTGTGATGTAATGTCAGGTGTGTCCGGTATTTTTGTTGAAACCATCTGGCAATGCCAGAAGAGGCGGGTGCATCCCAGGGGATCCAGCCAGGCATGGAGAGTTGGGCAGGGAGGGTTTGGGTAGGTCAGTCACCCCCTGTGTGAGCGAGACATATGGAAGTATGTGTGTCTTGTGTGTAGGGTGTGTGTATGTGTTCACAGTAGGCTGGTGCTTCACCCCCTCATGATATAAACCCTAAAGCCACTTGACAAAGATAAATACTGTGTAGGTGGATTCTTTTTATTTAAACAGGGGCTCAGGCAACTCAGTATAAATTTGCGCATTGGTACGGTCGAGGGCCGTGGAACACGCCGGGATTCAAGTAATTTTATTTGGTGGCCTGTATTCAGTGTGGGGCACGATGGGCCCCCTCAGTCTATGGGCAGTTGCAGGGAACTAGCACTGGGCGTACAGCAGCATCATGGCTAAAACCTGTACCTCAGCAGTGCCATGCTGCTGTCGCTCCCAGCCCCGGCACCCATACGTCAGTTTTTAGGATACAATTCTTCAGCCTACACAAGCTCCAAATGGGCCCATGAAATGGACCGCCACAGGCGTACAAATGTATGCTCCATACCTAATGAGAATTTTGACAAGTGTGAGAATTAAAGCATGAATGCCTCCGGAATGACCTGCCCGCTCGGTCATTCACTACATCGCCTGGAAAACAGCACTGAGGGCACCTGGCTTCCTCAAGGGCCTCCATGCAATTACCTTCCTTTTGTGCAAGAATAATGCCTGCAAATAGGCCTACAAAATACTATTTACATCCAGCTCTAGGCCTGCTAAAATGTCACTGGCTCAGCACTAATAATGCCATTTCTAACATTAATAGTGAGACGGAGTTCTGTGGGGACTTTTTTAGGTGTTTTCTTTTATTTGAATTCCTGTGCATTTCCCCAGCCATTGTTCTCTGACATCTTTATGTGCCGCAGCCCTGGATTGCAGAAGAAAGAGCTGCCGGCAAAGGTAAATTGGTAGCTCCATGTGGTGCTGTGGTACACAACCGGTGAGAGGTACATTTGTATAGAAGACGCATGACGGAGCCTTGAGATTTAGTGGCCTGAGCCTGACCAATTACTGCACTAAACTCCCTTGACTGCTGCAGGACCTAATTCCATGGCCATTGTAGTCAAGCTGTGTAGTCTCTGGCTAGTACAGGGCAATCTGGAAAACAGCTCTCTGGCAACACATATGCCACCATCTAATAGGTAGAAGGTGCCCAAGAACACGTAGCATAATTCCTGGGTTTTGCAGGACCTGTCCCACTTGTGCACTGCAAATGGCATCTCTGGTACTTCATTAGCCACCGAGGTCCTATCATGTAACGCAAAATCCCTTCTGGCCTCATGCTCTTAGGTTTCTGGGCCACTCTGCTCGGGGCAGGATCACTTGTGTAATGTTATTTATTATTGACGCGAGAAGCCATTGGTATTGTGACTGGCTGTTTATCAGGAAGGCCACACTGAAGCGGGACAGACTCTGAAGTTGTCTTAGCCCTCGCATCTGCGGGCGGGCGGGCTCGGAATGAACGTCCAGAGGAGATTTGTTCCAGCCCACGGGGGCTTTGTTCTGGGCAGGGTGATTTATGGAACCACGGCGGTGCACAACTGTTTGGAAATGTTTCTCCGGTGCAGCAAAGGTCAAAAGGATGACTGGAGAGATGCCCATTGAGTTGAGGGAGTGGTTGGGCTTTTTGGTCCCCCTCGCCCCCAGAAGCTGCCTTGACAGACTCCCAGCGGGGATGCTGTGGCAGAGAATACATGGGACATTAGTAGTAGTAGTTGTCAAGTAGTTAAAAAGAAAACTCAGGTATTTTGCCTCGCTCTCTACCTTTCCAGAAAAACAACAATAAGTATAAACCTTCTGCGGGGCAAATCCTGCTCTCCCACTCAGCAGAGAAGCCGCAACAGAAATACCAGCATTCCCTCCACGGGGCCTGAGGTGATTCCCTGTGCCCTTCCGGCACATGCCCAAGCACCACAGTAGCAACTGATTTCAGCATTTCAGGTGAGGGTTCGGGCTGGGGGCTCAGCCGGTCATTCCAGGCCTGTGTGACTTGACCGACCCAGAACCCTGTATGGGGGTGGGCACTGGTTAATGCTGCCCAGATTAGGGTTTGTTTTGTGTATATGCTAGACACTGTCCTAGTTCGCGGATGTCCTGTGGGTGTTCTGATCTTGCCTGAGGGCTGACCCAGCATTCCCATGCAAGGTCTGAGTAAATGTGAGTCCATCACCCTGCACAAATGCAAAGTTTGACTCTACGCTAAAGCTAGATCTACACAGCAATGGTAAGTCGGTATCTTTTTCTGCTTTATCGTCAAAAGAGGCTTTTCTGAAATTTGGCACGTCTACATGGCGCCAAATTTCAGAAAAAAGTGCTTTTTCGACACATCCCTTATTCCTCGTAAAAATGAGGTTTACAGGGACAGTGAAAGAGCGCGGACCCCCTTTTAAAAAAAATGCCAAAAAAGCGGACGTATTCCTTGGATGTGGTATTGCTTTTCTGGGATACCAGAAGTATCCTGGAAAAGCAGCACAGTCTAGATGTAGCCTTAGTCATAGAAAGAAAAAAAAAGCTGTTTCCTGTTCGTCTCCCCTTTCCTTTCACGTGCCGGTCGATGGTAGTGAACAGCACAGCCAGATTGCAGCCAGCGAGCAGACTGTTCTGGAATGTGGCCACATGCAGTCACCCATGGCCAAGAGAGCTCAGTCTGGCATTAAAGTTAAGAAACAAACTCTCCTGGGCTTGAGCAGGCTTCAAGTTGAAGCCACAGCTGCCATTAATACCTGGGGCGTGATAATAAAATGTACTTAAATAAGGCTGATTCCTAGATCAATGTTGCATCACTTTACAACAGGGTGCCAGGTATCAATAGCTTGCTTTAAGGACAGTTCGTGGTCTAGGCTACACTTCAAACCCAGGCTATTAGTTTCCTGGCTGTCTTTTTGTACCGCTAATTGAAACCCTAGGCTGTATATTATGTTCACCCTTTCTATAAAGGTGCTTGTATTGAACGCCTCACCGTAGTGTCTGAGTGCCTCTGATCAGGCTGCACCGTGTCAGCACACACTGCAGTGCTCCACACGAGTTAGCTGTAATTAAGTTAATCAGAAAACAGGAAGATTTGCGCCCTAACAGCAGCCCCCAAGGCGGACTTCGGCGTGGCGTCACACTGAGGTAAGCGGGAGCAACTTTGCCTGCTACTGTGGGGAATTGAGGACTGATTTTTTTTAAAAATCGGAAGTGTTCCAACTTCTCAGTAACATTTCACTCCTGTGGGCTACCCCGCAGCGTTCCTCCCTGTCCGTGGAGCCGTGCACTTAGCTTCCAGCCCCCTTGTTGCTACTTCTTTCAAACGCCTCGTTCAAGGGGCTCTAACCTTTTTAAGCACAATCTCACTTTTTGATTTAAGTGCAATCCAAGATCTACCTCAGACCCAACTACCCTGGCCCCACCTCCATTCCCCCTCCCTTTCAGCAGGCTGGGGCAGCGGGTTGGGGTGTAGTAACTGGAGTGTGTGAGGGGCTCTGAGCTGAGCTTGGGGCAGGCCAGAGGGGGTGTTAGGTCCAGGTTCTGAGGGGGCATTTGGATGCAGAGGTGCTCAGGGCTAGAGCAGGGGCTGGGGGTGTTTCATGACTGGGGTAGGGTTTCAGGATGTGGGTTCTGGCTGGGCCCTGTTCACCTCAGCCCCACTGCTCCACCCCCAGGAGACACCTGAGGCAGGATCACCCCTGCCCTGGCCCTGCACCATTCCCAAAAGCAGCCAGCAACCTCCCTCCCATGACCTGTTGTGCCCCCTGCCCTGCTTGAAGGGATACAGGGTAGGAGAGGGGGCACCAAGACATCAGCGCCCCCTCCCTGCCCTGTCCTGCACAGCAAGCAGGAGGCTCCTGGGGCAGGGGAGGCAGTTCCAAGGAGAGGGCAGCAGGTGCACAGCAGTCAGGGGGAGGGGCAGCTGAAGTCCTGGCACTTGACAGCCTCTTGGCCAAACAGTCAGGGTCACCCATCACAGGCTCCAAGAGCCACCAGTAGACCCCGATCAACATGGGTAGGAATGTCTAGGGCAGTGCTCACCAACCAAAGTGTCTGATTTCTCCTCCACAAGTCATTTGCGTTGCATGTATGCCTGTGAGAAATGTGGGGGCATTCTTTAGCGAGAAGAGGAAGAGGAAACAGAAAACGCCCACTTTTCCATTACGTTGTACCTTTTAAAATATGTGCCGGTGATTTGCAAGTGGCAATTTTGCAGTAGTCACATGTCTCCCGGGACCCATTTGGTTTACAGCCCTCACATTGCCGTCATGTGGAGATGCTTTCCGTTTGCAGCTTTCAAATTGCTATCTGGTTGACAATCTTCCTGTTTGGCATCTTCAGCTGGTTATCTAGTGGCTTTGAGCCCCGTGGCTAATTGCGCAGTTTGGAGGGAGACAAAAAACCTAATTAAGTACAGCCGCTTGGCGTACACTGTTATGACGGTTACCTTTGAACAGGAGAGACGTTTCCCCACGTTTCTTTCCTGCAGTGTGTGCAGATCCCAAATTACCTCCCCACGGGGCTGACTGAAAAGGAGTGTTGCTTATGGGACATTGTAACTTCAGTCCTCTTTTCTTTGTCATCTCCCGGACTGAATAGCTGGCAGCGATCCATGGACGAATGTTCTACTCTAGGTGACTCAGAAGGCTATTTGGCCTGGTGGCTATTTAGCTAACAAAATGACAATATTAATCTTCAGGGGGAACCTGTTCAGCCAACGTGCCAGACTTCATCCATGGAGTAGTCATTTTTTCCCTTCCATGTTCACGTGAGCTCTTGATAACAGGAATTAATACGCATGGAAAGGAGAGTGGACCTTGAAGCCTGGAATGTGAATCCAGCCTAGAGGAAACAAATGCTGA
The DNA here is from genome assembly GCA_032595735.1 of Pelochelys cantorii. NCBI lineage: Eukaryota > Metazoa > Chordata > Testudines > Trionychidae > Pelochelys > Pelochelys cantorii. The sequence continues at coordinate 69,168,092 of CM064332.1, forward strand.
CCTGTATGGTGCAAACCCCGTGGTAAACTGTCCACGTTGAAGGCAAACTGTTTAATGGTCTCATTTAGGTGAGGGTGGAGGAAATCCACTGAGGCTGCTGGTGTTATACTGGTTTCACACCAGTGTGAGGGCAGGATTATGCCTTAGTGTATTTATCTCACTCCTGTGCTTTAAAGATCTTACATTTAAGAGGATGTTTCAATCGTACATGAATGAGATGTCAGGTGAGTGGAGTGTTGGGCTAGTTACATCCTGGGGTTGGTGGGGCAGTGCCAACCAAAGTGCTAGGAGAAGCCTATGTTTTTGTGAACCAAAGAGTAAACAGGCTTCCCCACTCTGCCCTCTCCTACAGGAATCTCTGCTTCTATAGGCTACGTCTACACTGGCAGCTTCTTGCGCAAGAACTCTTTTGCAGAAGAGTTCTTGTGCAAAAACTCTTCCAGAAGAGCGTGTCTACATTGGCATGGATGCTCTTGTGCCATTTTAACCATAGGGCTTTCTTGCGCAAGAAATTAATGTTGCCTGTCTACACTGGCCTCTTGCGCAAGAATAGTTGCGCAAAAGGGCTTATGCCTGAGCGGGAGTATCATAGTTCTTGTGCAAGAAGCCCTGATTTCATACAGTAGAACGTCAGTTTACTTGCGCAAGAACTCGTGGCCAGTGTAGACAGGCAGCAAGTTTTTGTGCAAGAGCGGCCGCTTTGGTGCAAGATCGCGCCAGCGTAGACACAGCCTATCAGTTTAGGCCTTGATTTTGGCAGCATCTAGTTAATAACTAACAATTTGTGATATGAGCACTTGTCCACCAGGGACAGAGCTGAGACCAACTCATCTGAGACAGAACCTCAGCCTCCATTTTTCTGCATAACTTGTGGCACTTCAAGTCTAGTGATTTGGCTCCTTGGAAAATCTCAGCCAGACTCGTCATCGGCTGGCCGTAATTTGCACTCCCCGCTGAAGCACGAGCTTATTGAGGCCGGATGTTTCTCAGTTTCCCCAAAATGATTCAGCCAAGGCACAAAGCAATCCTCTGCCCTATTGAGGGTCTGTTCGTGTCTTAGCCATGCTACGTCAGTTGCTGCTGCATATTAAATACCCAGCGGTGGACAGCAGTAATTGCATCTCCACCTAGCAGCTTTGGCCCGGACGCTAGAGATTCCCTTCTGTTTTTAAAGTGCTGTTAACTAACTGGAGAGAGAAAGGGACTTGAAATGTACATTTCAAAACCTCAAAATGGAATAAAACCCCACTAGCATCTCCGACCGTTTAATTCAATGTTTAATATCTTCCTTGAATTGCCTGGCCTGCAGACAGATGGGATAAATTGGCACGCAGCGGATGACACCAGGTATTGGAAAGTGTCACACTGTGTTGTGTGCCAGGGGATGTTGCAGCTGATCTAGAAGCAGGTGTTCCAGGCAATGTACAGGCACACCAACCGTCTCACCGCTTAGACCTGGTCCATAATACTAAGGCTCTGGCTATGCTGTCTCATCAAGAGTGGGATGAGGACTTTCTCCATGCTCTGGCCACCTGCAGTGTTTCAAATACTAAATCAGCCCTTCCCACCCCAAAGACTGAGATTTTTTAAAAAAGCTATTTTCCCCCAATGTACCTTTTTGAGCATGAAGGGAGCATTTGGGTCAGATTTTCAGGCTTTCCCCCCCCTGTGATGGTTAGAAACTCTCCCTCGGCTCTCAATTTGTTAAAAAGTGAGTCTCATGATCATTTAGCTGCATGAGCTGGCAACAGTTCAGTGGACAACTCCCTCCCAGCGCAGTATGGTGGGACATTAGAGATAATATTATACCTAATGATAATTTGGCAATCATTTTAAGCTCACTGGGAAGATTTCCTGGAAAATACTGACAGTTTGAAGGGAGGAGAAAATTTAGCCTCTCAGGAGGCCCGAGGAGATGTTCTTAGCCTTGAATGCTTAGCTGATTCTTTTTTCAAGGCTGCACTTGGAAGCAGTTTAAGAGGCGAAATTGAAAGAGACCCATTTCACATAAGAATGGCCACACTTGGTCAGCCTAAAGGTTCATTTAACCCAGTATCCTGTCTACCGACCATGGCCAATGCCAGATGCCCCAGAGGGACTGAATAGAACAGGGAATCCTCACACGATCCCTCTCTTGCCATCCATTTCCAGCCTCTGACTAACAGGGTTCAAAATTGAAATTGATAAATTCATGGAGGTTAGGTTCATCGATACTTATGAGCGAGGATGGGTAGGCATGGTGTCCCTAGCCTCTGTTTTAGTCCTTGCCTTCACAACATCCTCTGGCAAGGAGTTCCACAGGTTAGTTGTACGCTGCATGAAGAAATACTTCCTTTTGTTTGTTTCTTACAACTAACTTTCAGTGGGGCAGAGACTTGAAAAGCTAACAGTGCAGAGCACCCTCCTATGTGGTGGGAGGCCCCACTTCATGTCCCAATGTCTAGTCATTACCGATGAATGACAGTGAATTAGGCCAATGAGAATGACTGTACAGTGTAGTGGTTAGGGCATTTATCTAGGGAATGTGAGAGACTCCAAGTTCATGTCCTTTCTTGACATCAGGGTCCAGAATGGTAACCAAGTCATCCCTCTGTTTATAATGCAGGGGAATGTTTTCCTGGGTTGTTGATGCAGTTTAGGGAAAGTAATCTTTGAGTGGTCTATATTAGTGGCGAATTCCTTCCCCCAGTGGCCAATGCACCGGGAGATTAAAGTGACACTTGTGCAAAGGCTGCTGGCTTCTCTGCACAGTCTTGCATTTCCACATCCATCTTCCAAGTGGGAAAAAACAGACCTTTCGGGCTATTTACCCTTCTTCCCATGTTATGCCAAGATGGCCACACTCAGCTGCTACGGCCGTCAATCAAACATCTGAGGCGCACGCCGAAACTTTTGTTTCATATTTTATTGAATTTCATTTATATTAAATTAAAAATATATTTCTGACAGATTCATGTAACAAAAATGCAGAACAGTTTTCAAATTGTTTAGCTGGGATGATCAGTGGGGAGCTAAGCAGGTCCCGATCTACATTTGTCTTAACAAACAGGGAAAAGCGCTACCACCAGGAGGAGGAACTTGGGAGTACACTGAAAAGAAGATCGTAATCAGACAAAGAAAAGAGCCACTGGTTTCTGCCCAGCCTCCAAAAGGAAAAGAAACATGGCAAATCAAGGGAAAGGGAAATAATGCTAAAATATATAGCTAATATTAACCCAAGTCAGTATCTAGTTTAACAGTGCATAATCCTTCATAGCTGAAATATGAGACAAAAGGTTAAAGTAACATTACGCCACACACAACTGGCATACGCTACTGTGTAAGCAAGTGCAGAAAGTTTGAACATACCACAATAGTGCTAAACACAGAGTCACACAGAATGTCAAAATGATAACGCCAACAAAAACTAAAAAAAAGGAAATAAATCACCAGCAAATTACTCATATACAAATCAATCCTAAAGACAATTATGTTCTGAAGAATGATGTCCACAAAAAGAAAAGCAAAGCAACATTGTCCTTATTTACAAATGCAACTAGCTGTGTCTTTAACAAGCTATAAAAATACTATTCACATTTTCAAAGAAACATACAGTAGTGTTTTTTTTATTTGTTTGTTTAAAAACGGTAGCTAACTCTGAGTGCACTGTGTCATGTGAATGAAGTCACCCTCATAGTCCTCAAAGGCAGACCTCTTTTTGTTTGTATTTTTGTACATTTGAAGCACAGGGGGAATTGGCTAACAAATATAACACTCAACAGGAGGTACATGAAAAGGCAGAAGTGTAAAGTTCCTCATGTTGCCTCTGCAAGGAAATGCTTGGATGAGCAGATGTGGGTTGTAATGGGAAGGGAAAAGATAATGAACTCCACAATTCTGTTGCTCTGGAAATCTATTCTTGTGACCTCTTGTACCTCCTTTGGTGTGACCTTTCTCGGAACATGATCCATTTATCCTAAGCCCATTGAAGTCAATTATTGAAAGTCTACCTATCATACAGCCTTGAGCCCCTTTGGAGGGAGGGCTGTGTAGAGGTGGGACTAAGCCAGGGTGGGGGCCAGTGGAGGATGTGGGCTAGGAGTGAGGGGCACCAGCAGGGCTGGGGGGAGCCCAGGGCTGGGTTAGAAGGGGCTGCGGGTCGGGAGTCAGGGGCACCGGCAGGGCCGGGGTAATCCAGAGCTGGCCCAAGCAGTAGAGACAAATTTGGATTAGAGGGCATTGAAACGGGTGGATAGGGAGTAGCAATTTTTCTTATTTTTTCCAATTCAAAATTTGAAAATTTGTAATATTTTGACCGGCTCTGAACTTGGCTGAGTGAACAATGCTTTGTGGATTGTTTTTGTTTTAATTTAAAAAATGTCTGTCTGCAACATTTGGAAATACTTTCAACAGCTCTAATTTATGGGGTCAAATATGTTTTCTTTATTCACTTTTTCCACACCAGATCCAAAATGATACAACATATGTACGTGTTCCTATCATAGAAGAACTAGGAGTCTCTAACTGAAATTAATAGGTAGATGATTAAAACAAACAAAAAGAAGGATTTTTTTCCACTCAGTGCAAAGTCAACCTGTGGAACTCCTTGCCAGTAGAGGTTGTGAAGACCAGGACTTTAGTTCTTTCTTAAATTCATGGAAGATAGGACCATCAATGGCTATCTAACAGAATTCAATAGCCCGGACAGGTAGGAATGGTGTCCCTAGCCTGTTTCAGATGCTGGGAAGGGGTGACGGGAAAGGGACTGTTTGAAGATTCCCTGTTCTGTTACCAAGTGTGGCGGTCCTTATAACCCATCTCTACATATTCCAAGCCAACCCTTCCAAAAAAACTACCTATAAAAAGACAGCTTAGCTTCCAGCAACAATACACATCACCTAAGTCACATTTAAAGAATGGGTTGGTTTAGTGCATTCAAAGTTAGTTACCCTTTACACAGCTGCTCAGTTTAATAATCGACCCATTTAACAGCAGTACCAGTTTATGCTACATATTTCATAGTACCTTACTTCAAAAGAACAGCTTACGTATCTACACTGACTTATAAAATACCATTCACATTTTGATTCTGTGGTTTTCCCAAAATGCTTGACTCTTCGGAGTTCTATGGAAAATACAGCGATTCCTCCCAACAAAGGCTGAAATGGCAACTTGGCTCTCCCACCACTGGAAAGGAAGTATTTGCAAACAACGGACGTCTGATGCAACCAGAAGGAAATCGTTTTCCCATCAAAGCAAGCACAGGACTTTAAACTCCATGGAGGAGCTGATCCATCATTGTTTTGGAGCAGATTTGGGCATGCTAAGTCATGCTGTACCACTCCTCAAAGCTGTGACTACCACCACCGATGTGACTACGGCCACTGTTATTTCACTTAATCTTGAGGATCTGACCTCTCCCAATTAGTACGTGACAAAAAGCAATAACAGATGGCTAGAGGGGGGAGTAAAGTGGGGCCAAAAAACCTCAATTTGAAGCATAAATCCCACCACTTCAACGGAACTTCTGTGAGGGCTTGGATCAGGTTGTTCTCCCAAGTTGGGACCTGTGCATTTTTTGCACTGTACCCAGCACAAATCCCTGATTTGTTCTGCTATACAAATACTAATACCTTACGGCTTGAGCAATCCCAGTGACATTAGTACTACAGAGTAAAGTACTTCCCGTGAGGGTCTCAGGCACTGGCCCTCAGCTTTGAAAGAAGCAGCTCAGCGTTAGAACATCCACTAGGAAGTTGGCAGAGGGGGGAAAAAAGTTTGTTGACAAACTAATGTGGACAGTTTAAACTAGTGCCGCCAGTGATGCAGCTTGGTTTCTGTGCCTTTGTCCTCTGTGTTTTAAAATGTATTTGAACAAATAACTTTTTCTACCCATCTGCCTAAAGCTCACCATAAAAACACATTTAAAAAAAAATCTAAAAAAAAAAAGGAACATTGTGCAAAAGAATGGCCCTATTAGACCTCAACAGTCTCTACCGTGTTATGAAGCATGGAAACAAGGGAGAAAGAACACCTAGCAATAGTCCCATCTTCCTACAACGTGCAGAAATGGTGACTTTACAATGAACACACCCAACGTGAGCAGCGGTGGGAGGGCGGAGATCAAGAGCAATGAGAAAATTCCACGTGGCGGATCTGAAAGCCAGAAGGAAGCTGCTCAGCAAACCATCCAGGTTCCATGTTGTTATTGCAACCGAAAAGAAGAACTTGCCTTTTAAGAGGTATTTACAGAGTGAAAAATAAAGGCAACAGCCTCAAGCTGCAGTCACTCTTTAACCTGCTCACGGAGGGCCTGAGCCTCATTTTCACAAGGGCCCTTGCACGCCAGTATGTAAAGGGGGCATCACTATCAGTGTGCAACATAAAAGGGGCCTTTGTGTAAATGAGCCGCTGTGGTAAAACACCTCTGCACCCACCTTGAATTTCCAGCTATGAAAATTGGGTGTAAAATGCCAATCCGGCCCCTTAGTACCACGCCAGCAAATAGCACCCCCATTCTGCATCTGGCATAATAGCCTTAAGTCTGCCCCCACCCCTGGGGCAGATCAGAGGGGCTGTCCTGAGTGCCCTGCCATGCAAAGAGCCTTGCTGTTGCAAGGCACACACATAAGGAGCTGTGAGATGCAACCAACCCTGCAGCTGTCAGAAGAGGTGTGGCCCCAGAAGATGGAGAGATGCTATGACTCCTTTTGGCTTGCTCACTGAGATCTTCTGTTTCAAGTCCCTGCATGCCGCCACAGTGATCTAGAAGAGCCTGCATGGAAATAAGAACCCAGATGCCCTGCATCGTCAGCCCCCTTCCCTCCAGTCTCTTGTCACGTCCACCAAAGGTGAGGGACAGCGTGCCCACTGTGCATTGGCATGAGTGACTACGCACAGAGATGCTGGCCCTGTGGGTTCACGCTTCTGCACAAAGGAAGGCATCCCAGGTAATTGGTACTCCAGGTCCCTTTGCCTCTGGTGGGTGCAGCACTGAGTCGCTAATATGTACCTACCAGTCTGCTTGACCTCAACAAAACATAGCCTGCAGTATTTTCAACCTCTTCCCCTCACTGCCACATGCTGTGCAAGGAGCATGGCAGGACAGTCCCTCTAGTCCAGGGACTTACAAAAATAAATAGCACAAGCTGACCGGGCAGGAACTTGTGCAGGTAGGGGATGGTCTCCCTGAATCAGCTGGCAGTGTTAACATCAAGTTTCTCGGCATAAATAAATCAAGTTTCTGGTCTGAGGTTAGGCCTTGAACTAAGGCTCCGGTTTAAATCCTGTGAATTTGTCAATTAAAAAAGAAAAGAGCTCAAGGGATGCTGGCCATTAAAAATGGAGTCGAATTCCATTCCCCCAAATTATTCAAAGGGATGCCGTCAACTTGAAATCTAGTGAGATGGTTTCTCACCATTAAAAAAAAATTACATTTTTGGGGGGCATCTAAAATTCGTTTTCCTACTATTGATACATGTAAAACCTAGCCTGGGAAGTGATAGAATGAAAGATGAACACCCTCTTGGTTTTCTTTTCTGGTTTCACATGATAACACTTGGCACAGGCACCGTTTGTTTCTCCTGAAAAAAAAATAGTCATTGTGTGGCTATAATGTGTGCAGCGATAGGGGAAAGAGAAACAACACAAAATTTGCTTGTAATGACTCGGCGATCAAAAAAATTCGGTGAAAATGTGTTTTTCATGGGAAAAAAAAAACCCCTGAGTTTTCAACTAAGTGAATTTTTTTGGTGAAAAACATCTGCTTTCCAAAGAAATATTTGATATAATTTAAAAAAATGGAACGACATCTGTCTTAGTCATGGCTGCTATTAATATTGTGGTGTGGGGAGGCCACAGATTAAAATTAAACCTCACAGTGTCATATTTTTCCCTTTGGGAAGTGCTCAGATTCTATGGACGTGAGGGGAGGAGGTTTCCTATCTTAGCTGGAGATTTCTGTTGAAAACATTCTCATATGACTGAGTATATATTTTACCCACAACTGATAATTAAAAAGTAAATAAACAATTCAAGCATTGGCCGGCGAGGGGGGGGGGGGTTAGACTGTTAAAAACAACCATATTTACATTTCCTTTTTTTTTCAGCAGGACTTGTTTTTAATGTTGATATTACTGAATTATCAAAGAACGCAAACAGGTTTTCTACCTTCTGTTAGCAGCTGGATTCTAAAATCCTTGTAGCGGTTTGCCTTCAGTAGGTTGGAGCGGTGCACTAAAAGATGATGGTGAGAGAAAAGTGCACCCCTTCAAATACAAATACGCAGTCTGTACCTAGATTTCCATTAGCACTTCACTCTTCTCTTATACCTGTTCCGTGATGGAGTTTAACCCACCTTCTCCCACCCTCTTTAATATTCTAAGCTTTCTCTGAGTCACAGAAGGGACATAAAACAAACAAAAACCCTTGTACCAGAATTGTATCATCTGTCCATTTGCTCGTCTCAGGAGACTTACCTCCTGGGTCCCAACCTTGAAGATTTATGCATGTGCTTAACATTACATGCACACGGAGTGCTTTAACTGATCTGAAGGGGTCTAATTCCCCCTCATGCTTCCTTTATCTGCCATTATCATCGAGGGAAGGCATCAAAAGCAGAAAACACCTTTTTTCAGATGCACGGTGCTTTTGTGGTCATCCACCCTGCTTTAATGGTCAGCTGTTCATTTCATTCTGCTGTGACAAACTGATTTGTTAGGTAACCACCTGTCCACACCTTTTAATAGCTGCAAAGACTTATTGTTCTTGTTTATAAATCACCTATTTACATACAAGGTTTATAAGTTTAGTAAGTGCACAGCAGCTGGTAATTAAGTTCTGCTCATTCAAATTGGTTTGAAGCACCTCATTCCATAATGCCCTATTGGCTGAACCAGCCTTGACCTGAAATTCTGATGGATACAGTGGGGACCAGCCACAAATGCTGTTTCTAAGTACAAGACTAAGAAGTAACCCAGATTAGGATACCTTTCCTACCCAGAGCTGACTTGTCTAGCAAGCCCCAGGACACGGAAAATGAAGCAATTATTGCGTGGTGGCCCTGGGAGAGGGGAGAGGGAGGGATTAGGCAATTTTGTAATGTCACCACCAGATGCTTGTGTAACATGGTATAATATCAACTCCTAAAGTAAACTCAAAATGGCAGACTGAGGAAGAGGGTCATAGCTTAGTTTGCCTCTTTCAATCTGAGGGGTCTGCTCTCCCTGAGAGGGAGCTCATGATGGCTATCCATTAAAATTAGGATTTAACCAAAAATAACCATTGTGTCCATACTGTTCCTCCCTCTTGCTGAGTTCCATCATCCAAAGGGCCTTCATTTTAGTGGTAGTAAAGTGCATAAATGTGAATACTGTTGCCCTCTTAAAATTTGAGTCTAATTAGATAGATCTATTTTCTTTAAAATAGCTAGAAACTTAGTGCATTAAAAAGCAAGACACCCTCCCCGTTCTTCCCTTCTGCTTCCTATGGTATTCCATGTCTGAGGCTAAAGTGAATTTAAAAACACTGGCTAAAAATATTTCCAGTCATGGGGAGGGGGGGGGAGGAGAAATGAAAGGTTCTGTGACAGCTCAAGTTGATGAAAGAGAAATAAGTGCATGGAAATCAACTCATGATTTACATTTTGGACTGAAAGCAGTGTGTGTCATGCACGCATTGACTTTAAAACCCTTGTATGTACTAGCTTATGTGCTGGAAAAATCTGCCTATCAGAGCACTAGAGTCCTTGCTGGGCTCCAAGCCAGATGTAGCCATTCTTCTCCCCAAATCCCCTTCACTGTTTGCATTGATTTCCATTGTGCAGCAGTGTTTGAACTGGTTCCTCCTTCACTGTATCCTCTGAAGTAGTCAACGTACTGGCCTCTAGAACCAGCAGATACTGTTCCACAGATGCGACTTTCTTCATTTTGGCATTTCCACAGTTGTCCTTTATGTATAATTTCCCTATTTAATTTAAAATTATTTTTATTTTGCTGGTCGCTTCCATATTGCTTCATTCAAAATCCAGAAAAAAACAGTTCAGAGTGAGGGCAAATAAAACCATAGCTTAAGTGCAAACTAACTTTCCAGTGATCTGCTATGAGTGTTTTACCCACTCCAGTGTCTTTCTTCCAGTTTAAAGGACTCCTTAATGGGCCATCCCTTAGAACACCACCGGCTTTCCTGAACCGGTTAAACTCTCCTCCTCCTGTTGACTGCGTCCCCAGATAATTTAAATCCATGAGCAAAAAGAAAGAAGAAAATTGGCATGGGTACTTTGTCTGTATTAAGTAGGTATAAAACATGAAGGGGAGGCTCTGTGCCTACAAATCACAGATCTTGGCCTCTCTTTCAGCTTCAAGGAGGCTGTTGGCTTTTCTGTTTTCCTGACAGGATTTTTGTGTTGAAAATACTTGTCGTCATGGCGACACATACAAAAAAAATTGCACTGTTATGCACAGGAGCTTCGAGAGAAAGTCTCGGTGCTTCGGAAAGGGGACAAAACTGTGGGAGTGGCTAAGAAGAGGGGGACAGGCCAGAGATAAAAGTCACCTCGTTATCACCTTGGATGGCCAACTGAATCGTTATGAAAAGCTGGGATAGCTGTTTGCAGCTGCCAGGATAGAAAATGTTAGGGAAAAGAAATTGGATTCTCCAATCTCAATTATTAAGCTATCACACGTGATATAAAAGTTGTCCTTTTCTCCCCCGAATGGAAACCGCATTGCGATTTTCAGGAATGCTGAAGAGGCTCTCATCGGTTTCTCTTGGTAGAAACAGACACGGTGTGACGTCCCCTACAGCATCAGAGTTGAACTACTGAGAACGAGGTTGACAGCAGACAACCCTGCAACTGGCCTTTCCTGGCATTTGCTAGCTCCTCAGTCCTTCTGACCCTCAGGGTCTGTGAAAGGCGAGAAATGCCAGGTTTGGGCCTTCTTTTAGTCAGTCTTTCTTTCTTTCCTTCCAGGTTCTAAACCCGATTGGCAAATGGGTGTCCTTTTCCAAGGTGTCCTTCTACTTGGAAATATCAGCGTGAGTGAACTGGCAAAAAGAAGAAGCTCCCGAGAGACAGAGAGGGAGAGAGAGAAAGAGAGAGAGCGAATCCGGCAGCTGGAAAGGGGTTACCTCTCCACAGGTGTAATACTGATGGGGCTACACCACTGTGTTCCGATGTCTGTAGGGTGGCGGGGGCAGCACAGTGCCAGGCTTCAGCGAGAACTCAGAGAGGTATTCGGGGTTCTCTGCCACGATGGGCCGGATCCGTCCATTTTGTTTGTAAAAATATTTTGTGCTGTACTCCTGCAGGCAGTCTGGGTGCTGGAAGGTGCTTCGTGGGGGCAGGCTGTGGTTCCAGTAATCCGGGTTGTCGAAGGCCTTCTTGGATTTCTCTGGCAAAGGAAGCCCGTTGTTCTTCAGGTACTCCGCGTTTTCCAAGTTGTTAGCAAAGGTATTGAGGTACAATGGCTCGTTCACGTACTCGTCCTCTGCTTTGGGTTGCCCGTTCGGGGCGCTGTGATACTCGGGGTTGTCCAGGGCTTGAAGATCACCGTTCTTCCGGCGGGAAACAAATGGGTTCTCCTCGACTGGGTTCGGGTAATCTGAAAAAGATACAAGGCATGTCAACGCAAGGAGAAGGTCATGTGTCCACACAGTGGCCATCATCAATCATCAGTCATTACTGTCTGCTCACTTGAATGTAAACTTCAGCCCAAAGTCCCTAATGCTTACAGCCTACTTTACTTAGCTTCACTTCGCTACTAGCAAATGGTGCCGAGAGGCCTAGAGATCAGGGCCACATTGTGCTAGGTGCTGTATGGGGGACAGACCCTACCCAAAAAAGCTTATTGCCTAACCAGACAGGTTGGGCAAAGGGTAGAAGACAGGAAAGAGGGAAACTAAGTGACTTGTCCTAGGTTGCCAGGGAGAATGTGACATGCTGGGAACCAACCCGAGATCTCACCTTTTCTCTCTAGAAGAATTGGCTGTATGGTCCACTGAAGTGGAATGAAGATACTGGGGACTGTCTCTGTCACTGATTTTCTGTGCCACCTTGTCTAAACTCACCACCTTCTCAGCAATCCTACCTAGAAAATGCTAATTAACATTATTGTTCCTCTTCTAGGTATGTCGCCTCTCTACTATCAATATTTCCAGTCTAACCCTGTATGGCTGCATTATTAAAAACTCTCTGATTAAAAGCTGCCCTGACTGAGGGACAAAGGGCCTCTGAATGTGGAGGAACAAAGATTCTAATTAGCACAGAGAGGGACTCAGACGAGTTCCTGAGCTAGCACTAAACAGAGGGTAGGACTGTGTGAAATTAGTACAAAATGTCAACACCGCTCTGTAAACAAGGCTGAAGGTCACAGCGAAAATGAGGACAGGGTGACGGCCGTGGGGGACTAGTCACTCGCACGCCACAATCTCTAACTGAGACCCATTAGGGAACAAAATGTTAGGAGATTGGATGGTGATGCGATATTGCACACCCCTTCTGGAGTAATGCAACACTATTAGCAAGTTCTCTCCCAAGGCCGCAGCCTGTGGCCACCATGTGTTAACAGACCTACTGGGTCTCAACAGAGCTCTGTGAGAAGCAATTCTGACACAGAGAGGGCAGTGTCACCCGGAGGTCAGTGGGGCTGTTTGCAAGAGTAGTGGACTGCAAATGGAATTGCTTTGAGCTTAACTATAGACAAAAAAAAAAAAATCACGTCCGCAGTGAGATGTGTCAGAAGTATCCAGTTCAAACAAGTCCAAATAAGGCTGGATCAAATCCACTTCTCGAATGAGTTTTGTCTTTCATTTTTCATCTGGAAGGATCCCAATGCATTCTACTAGATGATGTGCTAAACAGTGGTGGTAAGCCATAACACTTGGAGATTTGGGATTATTGTGCCTATTTCCCCCCCCCCCCCACTTCCTTGCCCCTTATGTGGGATTCTCCACTCCCCCACATCAGTGTGTAAATGACACACAAGGTGCAAGCAGTGGAGAGTCGAGCCATTGTCTTTAGTGAACATGGGCCAGGGTAGCTCTTGCTGCACCTTTGGAAAGGGTGTGATATTCCACAGTAGCCAAGGATCAAAGAGATCAGGTACCTATAGAAACAACAAGGAGTCCTTTGGCACCTTTAGAGACTAACAAAAATATCTAGCATCACGGGTTTTCGTGGGCAACACCCACTTCATCAAATGATGAGCTGGAGTGGAAATAACAGAAAACAAATTATTTATAACAGGCATTATAAAAGGAACCTGTCAGTTGTAGGGCCAGTATTAGTGAGGTTAATTAAGTGGGCCGGAAGTGTCCATTAACTGGGTGGTGCATTATAAAGCCAGTCTACCCTGTCTTTAACACTGTATTTTTAAACATCAAAAGCTAAGTGTGGGGCACTGCCAGCCCATGTCATTAGCTGGATTTATTTTGGTTAGTCTCTCAGGTGCCACAGGACCACTCCTTGTTTTTAAAGTTACAGACTAACACAGCAACCCCTCTGAGACTTAGGCACATTTGAGAACCACTGTCGGAAACTTTTTGGCTCATGGACCACCTGGCTCGATGTAAACCTTTCTGTGGACTACCAGTTGCTAATGGAAACTCACTGTTAATTTGCATAATTACACCCGAGCCATTTTGCTAGTGGGAGACTGGTTAAATTTAAATTATTAAACAGATTAAGCACTTTAACTTTCTCATATTAGTTTATCCAATGTTATTTTAAATAAAATAAAATATTATTTTATGTCCAACACAAAAGGTTTCAATGTTTTTATGGCAGGGGTGGGGAACCTCTTTTGTGCTGGGGGGGCCACAGACCCACAGAAAAATCAGTTGGGGACCACACAAGTGAGGGGAAAAAAAACCTTCCCCCAAACTCCCCAACCCTCACTAATGTGGCCCCCAATTGAGCCATCTTATTCCTCCGGTGTTCAGCCCCATGAGGCGAGGGGAAGGGAAGGGACGGGGGGACTGAGGTTCGGGGCTTCCCAGAGGCCAGATTTACTTTTCTGGGGCTCTGGAGTTAGTGGATTTTATGGCCCCCCCCCCCTTTAGGTTCTGGGGTGGGGACAAAAATGAGGAGTTCAGTGTGCAGGACAGGTCTGCCAGTGAGTGGGATAGGGATGGGGTGAAGGATTTGGAAGGGAGAGGGTATAGAAAGAAGATCAGGGTGCAAGATCTGGGTGGGAGGTAGGATGTCTGGCTCTGCCCGGCTGAGCCCCATTCATCCCAACTTGCTGCCTGCCCTGTGGGACCAACGAAGGGATGTGCCCCCTCTTAACATGGCCATGGTGCTCCTCCACGTGTAGTTCCACGGCCTGCACGAGCAGGAGGGGTGAGTTTGCTTTCTTCACCTCCTTGCCTGCTGGCTGGAGCTGATAGTATAGCCTCGCGGCGGCAGCGTGGGTTCCCTGCTTCATGGGGGAGGAGGGAGGGTGAGCTCCCGCTGTGGACCACTAGTGCTCTGCAGCCTGCATTTTGAGAACCACTGATTTAGGATATAGACGTGAAATATCAGTATTAATTAACATTGGGACATAGACCTAAGGCCTGTTTGTTTTGCTACGCTAAATATCTTAGAAGGCCAAATCTCAGGCCAAAAGATTAGCTAACCAGTGAGCAAGACAATGTCAGCCTTTCATATCACAAGGTGAAACAAAGGCTGTTAGCTCATCTGCTGACCTCCAACTTGAGTTGGTACATTGCAATATTTTTTTTCCTGGAATATCAGCAGCTAACCAGAAGTTTAACAAACAACGAATAGTCCTGCAGCACTTTAGAGACTAACAAAACATGTAGATGGTATGGGCATAACCCACTTCTTCAGCTGAATGGAGTTCAGGTTACAAATAAATAGAGAAAGAAAGGGGATGGGGAGCAAAAGAGAAGGAAAACATAGGAAAGGAAAAAAATATCTTGTCAATTAGAGTGTCCCTGCTAAATGAGTCTAATAGAGTGGGCTGTAAGTGCCTGCTAGCTGGCTTTTGATGTCATTAGAGCGAGAAATGTAGCGGCCCATCCTATTCATGTCTTTGACACCTGGAAACAAGGTCTGAACAGACTTGTAAATGAAACCAAGTTCTGCAGCTTCTCTCTCAAGTTGGTTTTTGAAAATGTGTTGTAATAATATAGCCACTTTTAGCTCCGTTACTAAGTGCCCAGGCAAGTTACTATTTCCAATATCTGATTATAACACACAGAAACCCGTTGGGGAACATTTTGTGTCCATTAATCCTTTGTCACAGAGGTTTCATTTGCAAGTTTGACACCTGGAATTGAGGTCTATTGCCCTCATTTAGCATGGACATGCTAATTAACAAGGTTTTTTCCCCTTTTTCTTTCCCTCCCCATCCCCTCTCTTTCTCTGTTGTTTATTTGTACCCTGGACTCCTTAACTCCATTCATCTGAAGAAGTGTGTTGTGCCCATGAAAGCTCATGATACAATCTACATTTTTTGTTAGTCTGTAACTTAAAAAACAATGAATAGTCCTGCAACACATTAACACGGCTATCCCTCTGAGACTTAGTAACTTCTGGTTAAAGAGTGACAGTCTAACTTGTTAGACGTTGACAAGTATAATGGGAACTATGAATAACAGGGCAACTCAAATTGAGTGGGGTGTGGAAACACAAAAGGAAAAGGAGTTGAAACCTTCATAAATATGTATGATCCCCGGTGGGCATGAGTGGAACTCGTGTTAACAGGTGTAAATCGGCCAGTGTGCCATGCGAGAGGATGCAGATGCTGAGGAATATAACATCTAATGCTCCAGGATTCCCATTCAGGAGTCGTGAGTGACGGTAATCCCAGGGCCCCACATTCTGTACTACTCCTTTATCTACTGTGGTAGTCCACTGTTTATTGACCCATTCACTGAGCTGATCCTGCAAAGGGACTTGTGTGTTCCTCAGCTCTCATTCTAATCATAAGAAACAACTGCAGTTTATCACATTGGTAACAATCTTCCTGATGCTCTAGTTGCTCAGGAGACTAACCCTGTATCAAACACTGCAGTCTCATCGTTTAATCAATAATCAATATAAAATATGTCAGAAGAACTCTGTCTTCTCCCATACAGGTAAGATGGTGCCATTACCCCTCATTCTCCCCTCTTCTTCTCAGGAGTCTACTGTTTCTAATCTCAAATGGGCCAATCAGATTATTTATACAAAAGTTTTTGTCCAGCACCTCCCTTGATGCATGAAAACACTCAAAGACGTGCTTAAAGTTAAGCACGCAGTCAGGTGCTTTGCTGAATGACAGTGCATCCCTTTTTCTTTCCTTGTGCACCTGTGCAATCACAATCCAGGTGTCTTTTGGGCAATATAATTTAGCTGCTGTACAACAGTACCAACGACATAACTTAAGTTCTTCAGAAAGGCAGAAAAAGCCACAACAACTTCTCCAATGGAAAACATGGAGGCTACATCTACGCTACAAGATTTGCCAGAAGAGGCAATGCAAATGAAGCATGGATTAGCATTTTCTCACACTTCATTTGCATATTCTCTTCCTATCCGTTTTTGCGCTAGGGTTTTTTGTGCAAAAACAGGCAGTGTGGACGTTTCCTTTTTGCACAAATTAACCCTTTTGCACAAGATCGTTATACTTTCTTTTTTGAGGCATAAGGCTCTTGCACAAAAGGGGGGTTTTTGCACAAAAAGGAAACATCTACACTGCTTGTTTTTTGCGCAAAAACCCCTTTCACAAAAACAGATTGGAAGAGAATATGCAAATGAAGCATGAGAAAAGCTAATCCATACTTCATTTGCATTACCTCTTCTGGCAAATCTTGTAGTGTAAACACAGCCCGAAGGACTTTAGAAACATGTAGTTATACACACTAGAATTGGGCACATGTGCCCAAAATTTGTGATTAGCTCAGTCAGAGATCTTTCATCCCTAAAAAATGTTCCAGGTTTACCTGTTTTGGGCTTGTCTCGCATTGGAGTCATGTACCCATCTTCATCCAGCTCACCCCGCGAACCCCGCTCAGGTACAAACACTGTTGGGTCAGCGCTGTACCGCTGAGCGCTGCTATCCTCTTGTGCGACGGCGGCAGCCATCTGCTTCCGCAGAGTGCCGTTGCAGCAAGTGTCGTCAAAGATCTCTGCTGTGGCCCCCTGGATGGCTGATGCCTCTGGAGTTATGCAGCTGACAGCTCTGTAGGGCACAGGTACTCCTTGCTCTGTAGCAAAGCCGCCGCCTCTGTACATGAACTGGTTCTGCGCCAAAGACAAAGTGGTGCGAGAAAGGACAAAATAAAATAACGGACTAAACACAGACACGGTGGCTCCTTTGGGTTCACATCAATGTTGGTTTGTTTTCTCAAATGTTCAAAGCCTCATCTAGGCCAGGGTTCTTGCCACCATTACGATCTCTGGTGAAGATACACAACGCCTATATCAGCACTGGTGGATCGGACCTTGGTGTTGGCAGACTGGAACGCCAAGTCAATAACTGTTTTACACTGATGCAACCATACAAACTGTTGGCCACCAAGAGCAAATCCCCAGTCTATAAACAGCTAATAGTGAGCTATCCAGTAACCAGGACCATAACGTGTAATGCTCCTTAACTACTGGGCTGGCAAGAACAAATGCTCTCTTAAGAACAAACCTTAAATCTGACCTGCTGGAAACCTTCCTCCGGAAAGGAGAGAAAAGGCCCCGATCTCTGAACTGTCTTTATTCAGAATGGTGCTGGTTCGGGTGTGAACAAGTAGCAACAGTCAATGAACGGTCATGTAAACCATATCTTATTTCCATTGGGAACTGAATTTGAGTTGGGTAAGATGCATTCCCATTGGCGCATCAACTCATTGGTTTGGCTCAACCTAATAACTGCTTATAGGGATGAGCCTGTCAATTTCAGCATCATGACAAAACAGATCATTGAAATGCAGTCTCTACCAACTATGAGTTTGTATGATCAGCCATTCTGGATACATAGTACCATAGAACTCTAATCCCAATCTGGATTCATCTGGAACCGCAGAGAGCCCTTGTATGCTTGCCCAATTTACTCCAGTGCCAAAAGTAACGAGAGAGAATACAGAGGCTGGCCAATTTATGAAGAAATGAGTATGTTTAAAATGACGAAAAAACCCTAAAGGATGAAGGTTGATTGTGAAATACTTACTCCTGACATAGGGGCGTAGGCAGGAGGAGGGCTGTGTCCAATTTCACTCTAATAGGAAAGAAAAATGGAATGATGGATATAAGAAGCAGTCACATGAGCTGTATGAACTAATGGGGGAAAAAAACATGCACAACAGTGAAGTTCACTGAAGAGGGGTCAATTCCAATCATTCCTACTCAAGCAAAACTTCCAGTGAAGTTCGCAAGCCTCCAGTGTCAGCGGGAATATTACCCTAGTAAGGGCTGCAGGATTTGTCCCCAGCTGATTAAGAATGGGTGCTACACTTTCTGAGAGATGAGCGTGTTCTGCCAGTATCTTTGGTGTAATTTGCAAAAGGAGAGATTTACATAGAGAATGATGTATACGTAAAGGAGCCATGTTCAGCCCAGAAATGCTGACCTCAAAAGGGTGTGGAATGCCACAGTTTCTAAACAGCCTACTCTATAGAGAGGTTTCCTTTTCCACTCTTAACAACCAGCAAGGACTGGGTAAGAGCTATGGGAATTCTGAATCCAGGTAGAGGGTAGGCTCAGGTGGATTTTACCCACCTTTGTGCCTGCCCAGTCCTGAGCTTCTGCAGGAGATGGAGAAGCTCTTGACCTAGCTTACCTAGCCTTGGGTGCGGAGGTCTCAGTAGGATTGCCAAACCTCCGTGATTATCCAGAAGTCTCCAGGAATTAAAGCTTCAATCATGCAATGAAACCTCCAAGAATGCATCCAACCAAAATTGGCAACCCTGAAAGCTCTCTTAGTTCTGGAAGTGTCTCCGTGGTCCCCTATGGGCCCTGGCAATGTCTGCAGAGCTGCATGCTGAGCCCTGGTCCAGATGTGGTCCCTGCTCCTGACTCATCCCCTGGTCCTCAAACCCTACCCCCCAGCATACCTCATATGCCAGGAATTTCAAGGGAGTCCTTGAAAGGCAGCATATGGTTTCCTTCTACAGTGCCTGTGCTAAGGGAATCTTCCCCCAGCTTGGTACAGGACCCCTGCTCACAGCTATGCTTCTTTTAAGTAGTGCGATGGGCCAGTGTGGCAGGCAGGCGCTCACACCAGGCCTGCATACACTAGAAGCTGTTCAAAATAGATTATATATATATGTATATATATATATATATATATTGCAATACACATATGCACATTTTTGGAAAAAGGTTTATTTTAATTCAATTTTTTTTAAATACTTGTTTTCAATAAAAAAATAGTTGAAATATTTTATTTAGATTTATATGTTTTGTTTCAATGAGGAAAAAAATGTGGCCCTTTTTCAAGTGGAAAAAGGAGGGGTGAGAGGGAATGTTACACAAGGTAGGGGGGAAAAGCTTTTCTCATGCAAAAATGCATGCAGATTTAGCACACACCAATATCAAAGAAAGTCCACTTTCTTTCTCGACTCTGTGTGGTGAGTGGGTAGGAGTACGGAGGGACAGCAACAAGCTGGAGGCAGAGGCAGTAATGGCCCATAACCACTAGAGCACACTCCTTTATAGAAGTTGGAATTGCGCCTAGGAATATTGAAGCTCCCATTCTTCTGCTGTCAGCAAACCATGCAGAAATAATTGCCCCCCCCCATGCATGTGCGTTGTGATACTGTCTTTAATTCTGTGGTGAAATATTATTTTGAATCTTCTGATTCTTCTCAGAGAAAGAGAGTATCCAGGAGGAAGAGATGTGTGATCTTCACCAATGCAGCACAATGGAATAAGACCATCAACGGCTCAGTGAGAATTTTCAGGCTAAAGAAAGAAGCACTCAAAAGGTTTGTCTGCAAAACTGAAACAACTGCTGGTATGACACTGGAGAGACAAAGACATGCTTTCAGTCCCACCAAACCACACAAGTAGGCGGCACCTCCAGGAGAGCCTTCTGGCTTTCAACTGACAAACTCCCAACTGAGCTATAAATTGCATCTTTTGAGGGACCAAGGAACAATTCAAAGAGCAGCACAGACGTTATTTGCTTTTGCAGTAGTTTTCTTGAAGAGCTCCTGGATCTGAGGTTCCAGAGTTGAAGCCAGGAAGGAGAGGAAATAATCCTCAAACATTCTACAATTATTCTGGGTGTGCTGGCTGACAGGGGTAGAGCACAGGGCTCTGGCTGGAGGCAGGAAACACTTGGCTGTGGTTAAATCTTTACCAAATAGTTTACTACTTCTGACGGCCAGAGCTGATGTACAGTTTTGGCTCTTCAGACAGGGTTCTTTCTGAGCCAGCTGTGGCTGCTGCCAGCTCTAGAAAGGAGGATGATACAAGCTGCAAAGGAAAACACTGCCCGAGGCAGGAGAATAAAGAGGATGTAGCAGAGACAGGACCAAGAACCTTTCTTGGTGACTCTTCAATGTGGAAAAAAAAATCCTCTCACCTGAGTAGAATGAGCTGCAACACAATGTTAAATGAAACCTTGAGAACCTTGGCAGCTTCCACAGTTCTTGCATGATGTCTGATGGATGGACTGACTCACAATGCCCATGAGGGGAGCTGAGATAGAGGACAGCTTCAGGACTTCTGCATCTACGTCTAGAGCTATTTGCAATCTGTATGCACTGTGGCTCTAGGGTTAGCAAGAGGCTTATACTTGAGCACGCAGGGGTGTAATCCAAGCAGTTCCTCAAGAAATCCATTTGGAAACACTTGGAAGAGAGGAAAGTGATCAGGAATAGTCAACATGGATTCACCAAGGGTAAGTCATGCCTGAGCAACCTGATTGCAGTCTATACCTGGCTCTTTAGAGATGAGGAAGGCAGTGGATGTGATATACCTTGACTTTTGCTGGCAAGATTACTATGGGAGACCGTATCAAAAGCTTTACTAGTTAAAGAAGTATGGCCTAGAAGAATGAACTATAAGGGGGCTAGACAGCTGGCTGGATCATCAGGCTCAACGAGTAGTGATCAACAGTTCAATTTCTAGTTGGCAGCCAGTATGAAACAGAGTGCTCCGTGCTCTTTCCTGGGGCTGGTTTTGTTCAACATCTTCATTAATGGTTTATATAATGGGTTGGTTTGAACCCTCAGAAAGCTCACAGATGACACCAGGCAGGGGGGATAGGGTCCAGAGTGACCTACACAAATTGGAGAATTGGGCCAATAGAAATCTGAGGAGGTTCAACAAGGACAAGTGCAGAGTCCTACACATAGGATAGAAGAATCCCAAGCACTGCTATAGGATGGGAACTGATTGGCTAAGCAACAGTTGTGTAGAAAAGGACCTGGGGATTAGAGTGGATGAGAAGCTGGATATGAGTCAACAGGGCGCCCTTGTTGCCAAAAAGGCTAACGGCACATCTGGGTGCATTAGGAGGAGCTTTGCCAGCAGATCTAGAGAAGTGATTATTCCCCTTTATTCACTGCTGGTGAAGCCACATCTGGAGTATTGCGTCCAGTTTTGGGATTCCCACTACAGAAGGGATGTAAACAAATGGGACAGAGTCCAGCAGTGGGTAATGGAAATGATGAGGGTGTTGGGGCACGTGAATTATGAGCAGAGGCTGAGGGATTTGGGCTTATTTAAAATACAGAAGAGAAGGGTGAGGGGGGATTTGATAGCAGCCTTCAACTACCTGAAGGGGAGGGTTCCAAAGTGGATGGAGCCAGGTTATTCTCAGTGGTGATGGATGGCAGAACAAGGAGCAATGGTCTCAAGTTGCAGTGGAGAAGATCTAGGTTGGATGTTAGGAAAAACTATTTCACTAGGAGGGTGGTGAAGCACTGGAATGGGTTACCTAGGGAGGGGGTGGAATCTCCATCCCTATAAATTTTAAGTCCCGGCTTGACAAAGCCCTGGCTGGGTTGATTTAGTTGGGATTGGTCCTGTTTTAGCAGGGGGGTGGACTCAGTGACCTCCTGAAGTCTCTTCCAGCCCTAGGATTCTATGGACTTACCTGTTCATCACGAATGAGTGCAGGGTAGATTTCTAGAGAGAAGGTAGCTACCAGTTTTGCAGCTGCCTCCCTAATCCTTTCCTGACCAAGAGAAAATCGGAGCTGCCAGGAGAAGAGAAACCAGAAGATGTTTTACAAGAGTGTTCACACAGTGGAGATACATCGTGACCTGCAGTTTGCACTGATCAGTCTGAGAGTCGGGGTCACTTCCAGCCATCTCAGAGCTAGATCTGGGCACTAGAGCATATGCTTTTAAGCAGGGCAGTCCTGGGTACGAGAGGTGGAGAGCTGCCCACTGAGATCCGTACTGTACTGGTCTTGTCTGTTCTCCAGACCTAACGTCATCTCTCGAGCCTTTTATCCTGAGGCTGGGATCTGGCAACAAGACTGCAACTGAGCAGGAGATGGAAAAAGGTTGGGGAAACGCCCTTCCCGAGCCACCAGCTATGGATCAGAACTATGAACAGTGGCTGTTACTGCATCAGCTAATGCCCGGGAAGAACTAGCATGCTGGTTCTTGTGCTCAAAAGAAAGCCCCTTTCTCCTAAACAGCTACAATCAGGGAAGATTCCTGGCCTACCCAAAAAAGATGGGACTGAAGGGAGACAGGCAAGAGTCTGTGGATAAGGCAGACTGGTCCTTTGTGAATCCAGAACGAGGGAACAATGATTTAAGAGGGCACTCTCAGAAACAGAAAAGAACCCGAATCAGGGCTGGGAGTTCTCTAGCTATCTCTTAGTGCCCCATTCTTGTCTTTATCTGTCGTCTGATCATCTCATCTTCCTTCCTGCTGTCCAGGAGATGAGAAAAGTGTAAGAGAGTTAGAGGCCAGAAGAACCGTGAGTATGAACCAACACAAGGTCCTCTGTCTCTAGGCTTCTGTAAGGGGGGGGGGGGGGAGAACAGTTGAGTGAACAGGTTTAATAGGTAGCAGGTTTAAAGCAAAGAAAAGGACGTTTTTCTTCACTCAGCACATAGTCAACCTGTGGAACTCCTTGCCAGAGGATGTGGTGAAGGCTAAGACTTTAACAGTGTTCAAAAAAGAGCTAGCTAGCCATTGATGGACCTAACCTCCATGAATCTATTAGCCAGGATGGGTAGGAATGGCAGCCCTAGCCTCTGTTTGTCTGGAGGTGGGTGACAGGGAAGGGATCACAAGAGGATTATCTGTTCTGTTCCCTCCCTCTGGGGCATCTGGTATTGGCCACTGTAGGCAGACAGGATAGTAGGCTAGATGGACCTTTGGTCTGACCCAGCATGGCCCTTCTTATGTTCTTGTGTAACAGAAGGCAGTAAGGCAGCAAAAGATCTTGTTTCTTCCAACTGAGTGACTTCTAAGTGGACTATTATTCAGTTTGAATGGAACCATATTTCCATAACAGGGAAGGACAATATGCACTGCAACAGGGTCCCTATTCTTGTTTGTTCTAAGATGACCCGCCCATTGGTTTGCTTTGTTTGACTATTCATGAATCATGCAATCATCTCTAACAGCTCCTCTATGCTGTTTCCATATTCTCTTGGCTTTATGCTTTCTATTAAATAGACACGGCATAACAGAATAATGCATTACAAGATCCTCTTAGGAACAAATTTACTAACCCCCTTGGACTGGGGTTATCCTAAGACCTCTGGAGAGGACCTACCAACATTTAAGATAGCTTACACTCACAACCTCTGGTCAGCCACTTGTACACTACACATGCTGCCAAATAAACTCACAGTAATGATGTTTTCCGCGTGCATTTCCTTTATTTCACCATAAAAGCTACTCATAGAATACTCACCATAGAGTATTAAACAAGGCTCTTTTTTCGTATCTATTATCTGAGCAGTTTCTTTAATGATGGCAAAAAATAAAATGAATGTACAAAGCGCCACAGTCATTCTTCTAAATAAGGAGGCAAAGAGAACAGCTGTGGCGCAAATTAGTGAGGTTGAAAATGTGATATAATTGTTGTTTAAATGTCATTAAATTGCCTGCTAATTACAATGTGATGTCATCATTTTGTAGGCTTCAAAACCCGCTTTTTGTACTTCAGAACCAAGCCAACTTTTATTTTATTGTGTTACTTTTAGTTGGCCAGCAAATTACATTTTGGCGGGTGGGGGTAAGCGGCCAGGAATATTTTTATATTTCCAAGGGTGAAGTTTCAACAGCTGAAATTATAATTCTGATACAAATCATGTTGTGAATTATTATGGTTTTAGGGTTTGGTTTGTCCTTGCTTTTTAGACACTGATTTTTGAAAAGAAATGCTTTAGAACAAGTAGGGTCTGAAGGGTAGAAAAATAACACAACTCTATATATGGTGTACTGTACCTCTCCCCTCACATATAGGGCCGAGATTTCTGAAAGCATCTAGTGATTTTTGCTTTGCTCCATGGCTGGGTGCATAACTTGAAATCCTGCTTAAAGACGTTTGATTATTAGAGAGCATATATTCTGTGCTTCCTAAAAACCAGCCCTTTCTATAGAAAATATCGCATGCTGGGTAGTGAAAAATCAATAGTCACTTCTGAAGATGTAGACGGGACATCTATGCTATATTCATCCCCTAAATTTAAACCCTGACTACAAGCTATTGGGAACCCAGCATTTCTAATGGCCAGTCATCACCCCTGGCAAGGAACATGTGAGATTCCACTTTTTTTGTCTCTGACTCTATTTGTAGCACAAAGCAAAGTACAACTGGCAAAACATTAAAACAGGCAAAAGTGATCCCGATGACTTTTCAGAGGGCCTTGTGGTATTAAATGCCAATGACCTAGGAGCTGGTTTGACTTCTAACATGCATGTAAAACGAGCCTCAATAAAAACAAACATATGTAACTTGGCATTGGTTTGTGTTATTGCTCTCTGTCTGCTAATCCGCTTTCCATTTCCTGGCCTCTGCAGTCTCTCTCACTAATAGCTCATCTCTTCATAGCCTGCACACAACATCATTGTGGGAGTGCGTTACAGTGTAAGGAAACCAAAGACAAACCATTCACACCTGTTTGAATAGCACCTCATTCGCCTCTCTTTTCATTCTGTTCCGCTGATACTCTGGGACCGTGCCCGCCTTATCCTTCCAAGTGGTTTTTCTCACACTCCATTTCCAGCAGCCCCTTCTGCAGTATCTATGGGACCACTGCATTTTCCCCACTTCCCTCCCCTTGACGAGGCTGACTGGACACGCAGCCGTCCCCAGAACAGCACTTAATGCCTTTCATGTGGCAGGAGGTGCCGAGAAGCATTGAGTCCTGACCCTACCAGTTGGGATTCAGGGTGCTCACCACCGGACACACATCCCTGTTCTCCCTGGTGAGGACCCAGCACCC
Source organism: Pelochelys cantorii (assembly GCA_032595735.1). Taxonomy (NCBI): domain Eukaryota; kingdom Metazoa; phylum Chordata; order Testudines; family Trionychidae; genus Pelochelys; species Pelochelys cantorii. Next base: position 69,193,417 of record CM064332.1, read on the forward strand.
CCAAGCTGTGTTCTTTCCCACAGCAGCCTCTGGGGTGTGGGGTTTCACTGCTGTCAGGCGGGAACCACAAATATTTGGTGCCCCTTCTTGTGCTAAACCCACCATACCGTTACATAAGAACGGCCATACTGGGTCAGACCAACAGTCCATCCAGCCCAGTATCCTGTCCGCCGACAGCAGCCAATAGCAGATACCCCAGAGGGAGGAAACACAACAGGCAAGCCTCACGTGATCCCTCCCCTGTCACCCACCTCCAGAGAAACAGTGGGGAAGGACACCATTCCTACCCATCCTGGCTAATAGATTCATGGAGGTTAGGTCCATCAATGGCTATCTAGCTCTCTTTTGAACCCTGTTAAAGTCCTAGCCTTTACCACATCCTCTGGCAAGGAGTTCCACATGCTGACTCTGCGTTGAGTGAAGAAAAACTTCCTTTTGTTTGTTTTAAACCTGCTGCCTATTACGGATGGGCAGATTCCATTCACCTCAAGCTGAGCAGCACCTATCTCTGCAAATAGCCGCGCTATGGCAGACATACCCATGCTGGCTTTGCTGGCGCAAGCCCACTCAAAAAAGCAGCATGGGTAATGGTACAGACCTGATCACGGACCAGGGGGAGGGGCAGGCAGGCCTGTACTCAGGCAAAGTACATGTGTTAGCTTGGGCAGAGCTAGCACCTGTCCGTCTGTCCGGGATGGGAGGTGCACACTTTGCTGCAACATAGCTCTATCCAATGAGACTGCATAAGGAGCCAGGTGCTAGTTAGCAGATGTGTGGCTAATACTTTCTCTTAACTGCTTCATTGTTGACCCTCCACGCCAGTATCTGGACTGCCATTTGGTTCTGCTGCATTCATTGGCTGGCTCCAGAGAACACTCAGATGTGTACTGTCCAGTGATCAGAGGTGCATTTTGCCCGATGACGTTGGCAATTTATGTAGCAGCACGGTGTTGCAGAAATCTCAGGCAGCCAGCCTCAGAAAGGGGAAGGGTGAGGATAAATGGGGCAGGCCGGCTGGCAATGCGCTCAGTATCAGGATTTGTGTCCTACTGAAACGACTCACTAACAGAGCCAGTGAAAAAAAATTACTGGTACATATTTGGAATTTAAAAAAAAATAGCTTTTAGCCGAGAGCAAAAATTTTCATTGTGGTTGAAATGTTCTAGTTTAAAATAAATAAATAAATAAAAATTAAAAAAACTAATAAAAACAAAAACAAAACACCCCCCCAAAAACAAAAACCACCAAAAAACAAAGAACAATCCCAGAAATTGAAAATCAAAATTTTTTTTACAGGAAAATTTTCAGGGTTTTATTCTCGTTAAAAAACCCCTTGGCTGCGTCTAGACTGGCCACTTGAATTTGCGCAAGAACACTGACGATCTAATGTAAGATTGTCAGTGTTCTTGCGCAAATACTATGATGCTCCCGCTCAGAGATAAGCCCTCTTGTGCAAGAATACTTGCGCAAGAGGGCCAGTGTAGACAGGGAAGAACTGTTTTGCGCAAAAAAGCCCCGATGATGAAAATGGCGATCGGCGCTTTCTTGCGCAAAATTGCGTCTAGACTGGCCATGGATGCTTTTGCGCAAAAGCACTTTTTGCACAAAGGCACCCATGCCAATCTAGACGCTCTTTTGTGGAAATGCTTTTAACGGAAAAAATTTTCTGTTAAAAGCATTTCCGCAAGATCATGCCAGTCTAGACGCAGCCCTGATGTTTAAACCATAGTTTGTTTGGGTTTATTTTTTAAAGTGAAAAACCACAAACTTTCCACAGGAAATAAAGAATGTCCTTCAGAATTCATAAACAGCTCTGCTTTGTGATGCTGAGAAAGGAAGCAACTGAGCTTAGCTGGCAGCAAGCTCTCTGAGTTTGATTTAATAAAAAGGGAAAAATCACCTCAGGATTTCTCTCTCTCTCTCTCTCTCATAAAACTCTCCCTTCCCCACTTCCTTATGCCCTGTTGCACAGTTATTTACACCCCTGCAACATGAATGCAACGTAGGAGTAAAATATTTGCACATCCAAATGCCATTTCCTACCCACCTTGCACAGGAGTAAAGGACTGTACAACCTGCATAGCAGGCCACGGTTTGTGGGCTCTCTGATACATGCATTTCAGATCTCACATGTCCGCTCTCTATATCCCTGTGTGGAATTCCATGCCAGGGCTGCTTGTACTACAGAATAGCTGATGAACAGAAACCTTCTTGATAGAAACCAAGTGAGTATTCAGGCTTAAGTCACCAACTGTAACCTCCTAAATGTACCTGACTGCACAGCTGCTGCTGCAAGCATAAAGATTTCAGCAGTCCAGCTGGAATAAGGACGGCTGGTTTATGCCAGTGGATCTGAATAACGTGCTTTGGATACGTTTGTCGTGTGCTGACGAACAAACAACACGTAGTTGTCCCATCCACCCAGAGCAAATACCAGTTACATTTCAAAGGAACAGGCTGGTATTTACAACTGATCCAAACTGAAATGGAATTGAAATAGGAAACAGCTCCCCAGGGGACCATCCACCTCTTCCCAGCACTTTCCTGGCCTTCTGCTGAACACTGAACAGTTTACTCTGCTCTGCCTGCCTACAACTCACCGTAAATATATCTGACCCTGAACCAACCGGAGGAAGGGACATTTTGTAAAACAAACCTGGTCTATATCCAGAGACATATAAATGAACTGAAATACCTACAGTTCCCTGCAGCCCAACAGGGCTGATTCAACCAACCTGTCCTTCCAAAGAAGATACAGTATGTTCCCTGCAGCGTATTGCACGTGGGAATTTCAGAGGCAACCTTAAAACCCAACATCCAGCGCTGCTACGATCCCAGGGGAATCCTGTTACAGAACGTTCCCTGGAATCTTAAAGAGGGCAGCTTGGCCCCTTGCTCTTGGTCCATCTGGAGCAGAACAAAGGGTTTGGAAATTCACCCAAATAGGACAGAAGTGGGTTTCCCCAGTGTCGTGGCTGGTGCACCAAAAACAGGAGGGGGAAGTCAGAGTGTGTGCTACTCTGGCAATGGCTGGCAGGCTCTACGGCCTCTGAGGTTACTCCAATGCATGCTGGGGGCTCAAATGGCCCAAGCTATACCCAGAAGCGTGAGCTTTGGCTGCTGACTCTAAGCCGCTACAGCCTCTACAATCCTTAAGGGACAGATCCACCCTCTGCAACCCTTCCTGACTCTGGACCAGCTGCCCATTCCAGCCAACCAAGCCACTGCAGCCGCTCTCCCTCCCTACCGGCTTAGGAAAAGCCGGGCAGAACAGCTGCTTTGTGCAGCTTGGCCTGTATTCGTGGGTGTATGGACCATGCAAGGTGCTGACTCTGCCAGAGGGCTGGGCAGATCAAAGTGCACGGTGCAGTCCCCACAAAGCAACAACATTGATCTCAGCTGTGGGTGTGCACCTCTTTCAAAACCCACCTATTTGTATTACCCAGTCGGCATTCTTGTGTCCCTCCCCCCCGAGCCAAGGCGGGCAGCAACAGGACCTCCACTGTATTTGCAAGCGAACTCAGGCTACATCTACACTGCACAATTATTTTGGAATAAGCTGTAGGGAAGCCTCAAAATTAGCACATCTACATTAAGGCAGCCTGCCTCAGACTCTCTCAATTTAGAGCCGCAGGAGAAATGACTTAGCCCTTCATCAGGGCCATTCTATTTCAAAAATAGCTATTTTGAAATAAGCCGTGTGTGAAATAAGGCTCCATTTCTGCTTTTTTGGAAGAGGCGTTATTCTTCATAGAATGAGGTTTACAGAAGTCGGAATAAGCCGTCCGTTATTTCAAAATTATTTTGAAATAACAGAATTGCTGTGTAGATGCTCTCATAGTTATGTTGGAATAACAGCCGTTATTCCAAAATAACTTTGCTGTGGAGACGCACCCTTAAGTGTTTGTGTTCAAAGGATTTCACTCCCCCCAAGGTGACCAATCAAGCACTGTTCACAGAGTGCTGGGGCGTACGGTATGGCAGTCCCAGCTCCTCTGCATTGTCCCTTCTTTGCCAAATGTGCCCACCTGGCTCCTTTCCATCTTTGGCATCACTCCTGCTATGGCCAAGAGTGGTACCCCACAGTGCAAGCATGGAACAAATCTGTACCTTAGGAATGGGTTAGAGACCAACCACTCAGTACTGACCCATTGCTGTATAAGCAGAAATAGCCTAACACTGCTGGGTGTGGGCGGCACATCAGCTATTGGTGTTGTTTTTTACGTTTCTTTCAAAAGCACTGTGGGTCACTTAAGGTTCTGCAGTTGCTTAGTACCTTAATATTTCTGACAACAGAGCGAAACAGCCAATAAAAAGGACAGATTTATAACTATCTTTCTAGTAAACTACAGTTCCCTCAAATGTTTTGATATGGCAGTAAAATTCCATTGGGCTAGATTACTCTACATTTGAATTGGCGCTGTTGAGTGTCTTTAACCTGCCAGTTTGCCGGCTTTTTTCTTTTATATGAGCACGAAGGCAGCTTAAAGTGCAAAAAAGGAGTCAGCTTCACTCCATGTTAGCCAAACCATTTGCTTAGATGTCTGAGGCTCCAGCTCTTAAGTTAGCTGTGTCCACTTAACTAAGCTCAGTCAGAAGAAAAAAAACCCATAGGGGCAGCATTTTTGTTCTGTGCGACTGGAGAAGAAAATAGACCAGATTCTCCTCCACTGAAATTGCTAAAGTGGTTGGAGCTCTGGATTGGCCGGCAGGAAAGTTTGAGAGTCAGGGATCTACTGGGGGGAAATTGCTTAGTCTGTCTGTTTCCTCTCCACCCTTTCTTTGGCTTTTCCACACCAAATGGAAATCTTTAAGACAAGGACCTCTAAGGGCTATTTGCCCTATGAGGTATGACAGGAGAAGCAAGCCCGGTATATTTATTGGCTCGTCACATGATTGAGCTACCTAATTAGCAGAGATGCTAAAGATTAAAAACATAGGGGGGTTGAGTTTAGTGGGCAGATGCTAGGGTGGGGTTGGTGGACACAGAAAGTCAGACTAGATGATCTGATAACTCATTCTGCACCTCAGATTTATTACTCTAAAATAGTATGAGCTGCTCTCTACAGTCTTGCTGGCTATAGCCTTGTCTTTGAATAAATCAGAAGTGTTTTGCTGCATTTCATTAAATATCTGTTGAGTGGACGTGCTTGGAAATGCCATGCAAAACAGGCTAAAACCTTCCTAATAGCTAATTAGCTTTCATCACACCATACCGACATATGACTGAGGATTTTTCTTTTCATTCAAAACTGCCGTACTTGGCATTAATACACTTTGGGAATCAAACGGGCTGGTAGGAAAGCCAGTGGGGGGCAGACTCCGTATGTGTCTCTAATCCCTCTTTTCCATTCCTCCTGACTGATTCCCTATCATTCTTACTCCAATACCAGCTCCTTTTCATTGTACAACCAACCGCTAACACTTGGAGCATCCTCTCCATTTAGAGGTGACGACTTTGTGGTTCAGTCAGGGACCACTGCATAAAAGCAAGGTCAACATCTTGACCTTTTGCACTGGCTAGTTTTATCATAGCGAGGCAATGGCAGAGTCCGAACCACGCCTTGGTAAGCTGCTCTTCAACCAGAACTCTGAACTTCAAAGCAGACAACTTTTGCAAAGGAAGGAAGGTGAGAATAAAAACACAACATGCTTGTGATTTGTGATTGTGATCTGTTCCTGGCAGGGAAAAGAAAGCATAATAGAAAGTTGATGAGGGGCACTCATAGCAATCCCCTCACTACATAACCAGTTTCCCCATTCTGTTTGATACAGTAATCAAAGGCTATTCTGAGCCTCTCAAAATGCCATCAGCCCTCATTGAGAATGAAATAGAGCACATCTCCTCCAAAGCCTTTACAGGAGTAATCATTACTGCGGGCTGGCCTGAACAGGGAGCTCTAATAGATAAAGATGGAATTTTTTTCAAAAAAACCCTCCTAAAATCTGAATAGTAACTTGATGATAATCTCTCAATTTTGTTATGCAGAAGGAAAAGAAACCCGTAATTGTGCACTCTTGGGCTCTTAAAGCAAAGAATAGGCTTCTTGATGAGCTGCTGGGATGATTTAGAGCAGGGCTGGGACTCTGGTGGCAATAATACTTTATCCAAATCAGTTGGAGGGCTATTTCTTTTAAAGTCATCATTAGCATTCTAAATCTAAACCTCCTCTGGATTCACTCCCACCCTGCCCCCAACTAGCTTTATAGCTCAGATTTTTTCCGTTATCAGCACTTCATAAACAAGAAGGCAGCATCTTTACATTGGCTATGGCCCACCTATTTTGAGGGGGGCATAATCCTTGGTCAGACTTCTTCTACCACAATGCACCATAGCGTCCCCGCTTGATGGCTGGCTGTGATGCATCATGGGAGTTCAATGGTTTGCTGGGAGATGTAGTCCAATTCAGAAGCAGCCGAGAAAGGGCACAAGACACTCAAGTGCCATCTCTTCTTGAGGCACCTAAATCAAGATTTCTGTTTTTTTCCCTTTCAGCCAAAAACTTGTATGTTTTGGGGGGATTCAGGGTTTTCCCCTCCCCCCAAAATGTGACAATTTCACAATTTCTAAAGAACGTGCCACTTTTTTTGGTGAAAAAATGTCACTTACTCAAAAAACAGTTCCAAATTTTGAATCAGTCCTTAGCATTATTTCCTGACTCCTAGTCCACTGCCCTAGCGTTGGAACTATGCAGAGCTGTCCGGCCTGCCTTTTCCAAGACTTTTTCCCACCCTCCAGCTCAGGTGGGTGTACAACATGGACTACCAGACCCTAGCCCTTCCTGTAGTGTTTCAGTGCAACTGCTTCTGTCATCCAGAGTGATGAACACATTGCAGTCATTTCCTGGGCTGGTGACCAACAGCCCTTGTGACAAGGTGACTCCTGGTCCTGGAGCATATTTTAAAGTGTTCCATGTTGTGGAAGCTCATATATTTTGCACCATTCACTTGGTTAAATAGGCATCATTTGCATTATTGTGAGCTACATTTTCAAATGTGCTGGGCACACACAAGAGAGGAATGTTTTTTTTTAAGATCTCAGCTCCCATTTCAGCATCAAAATAAGTGTTCAAATTTCCAAAAGCTCAGCATACAGTGTACTGGTCTCTGGTGAAAATCTTGCAACAAGTACAGGAACTCCTCACCCTCTCGCTTAGCCCTGGTCTGCACTAGAGCTTTATTTCAAAATAACATCCACTTAGGTTGAATTAATAAGCGGAGCATCCACTCTACCAAGCCCTTTATTTCGAAATTACGGGCTACTTATTTTGAAATCTGTACTCCTGTTTTCCTCGGGGAACAACGTTAATTTCAAAATAGTTATTTCGGAATAGCTTTAGTGTGGATGCTCCCCAGAGTCATTCAAAGTAATTATTCCCCAGTGTTTCCTGGGGCTGTACGTGTCCACATGAATGGAGCCTGCCTTGGACTAATTTCAAGGCTTCCCCGTAGTGTGGGCACATTAGTTCGATTTTGTTATTTCGGGAGTTATCAAATCGATTTTAATTATTTCAAAATAGTTTCCGAGTGTAGACATGGCCTTAACGCTGTTCCAGTGTGATGTCCCTGCCCCAGTAGTGAGCATGCTTGTTTAAAGGTGCACCGTGCTCCCTTACACCGTTGGTACCGTGTCCACTTACTTCTTATAGGTATCTCCAAGAGGGCAGTGAATTTATAGGAGAGCCCCCCCCCCCCCCCATCAGCTCCCCATCACCCCCCAGTGCCTCCCAGCTGCCAGTGGACCATAGTGGTCAGCCCCTCACTCTTCCCCCTGCTGCAGCAATCGGCAGAGGTCAGGAGGCGGGGGAGGGAGGAAGGGGAGGAGGGGCAGGAGGAAGCAGGCCTGGGGTGGAGCAGGGACAGAGGTTGAGCACTCGCTGGCAACGTCAGCGTGGGAGCCTCCCCCCCGCAGCAATTCACAGATGCTTTGTGACCCAGCCCTGACGCTGCTGGGGAACAGTGCTTGGGAGGCCACCAGCCCCATGTAGAGCAGCCCCGGGGGGGGGGGGGGCGAAGTCATGGGCCAGCCCTGCAGCCAAATACAGTTCTGTGCACAATGTGCCATTCCCTGCCCCCCATTTTGCAGGAGGGGGGTAAGAACACTGGGGCAGCAGCCCCCCCTCCCCCAGCAAGTTACAACCGAGGAAAGGGAAGCTGCAGGAAGTGCCTGGCCAACGGGAAACAGGGCAGCTCTCTGGGCGACTCACCTCTGCAGGTCTCCCCTGGCAACCAGACCAGGCCCTGCGAAGGGGAAGCTCATTAGGGCTGGATTCAAAGCAGCCCCTTATTCCGGGTGATCCCTCAAAGCAGCTGGGGCTGCCAAGGCAGGCTGAGGGTGCCTCCCCCACCCCCTGCACAGAGACATTAGGGTGACGCTCACATGCCCAGGGATTGCTGGAGGCACAGCAGGGAAGGCATTTACCCCGTCCGGGAGCCTGCCTTGGGCCATCCATCAGGCTCAGCTGGCTGTCTCCTGGCCCACAAACTGCCTGCAGCCATACCAGGAGTGAGGCACCTGGACCTCTTCCATACTCCTCCTTGCTGCTTGCCCAGCAGCAAGTGTGCGGTCGGTCAGGAGCTGTATGGCTCTCATGGGCCGAGTTCCTTCCTGGGGCAGCTCCCCACAATCCAGCCGCTAAGAAGCTTCCTCTCTCAGCTGCAGGGCTTTGCCCCTCCCTCCTCTGTGCACGCAGGGGCAAACAAACATCATTTTCCTCCTCTTGCTACGGTATTTGTTTAAAATTGTTTAACACTCAGACGTGTTAAATGGCTTGTTTAGAATTGGTTATACCTTATATTGTTTAATGCATTTGGTGCCTTTTGTCTGGCAAAGCTATCTCCTTGCAACGTAACCTCCCCCCTCCCCCCGGCCTGCTGGGAAGTTGGATCCATTTCACATTGCTTTGCTGAAAGCCGTATTTTTCAGGAACATAACTATAACATTAAGCCAGGGGTTAGTTACTGTCTCCATCTTGTAGGGGGCTGAGCATGTTTTAAAACCCATCCCTATCTTGGTGCCTCAAGGGGAATTCTTTTCCAACACTGCCCCCTTCTCCCTGAGGGTTGCGGGCATTTGAAAATCTGGGGCCAAGTGGGCTTTACCCACTCTTCCCACTGTGCTTCCTGAACAAAAATGCCTGACACTCGGATTGGAGACTCGCAGCATGCCTCCACGGCGGAGTCGAGACATATTGGGCAGGCACATCCTTTACATCCACTGGCTTTTTGTTTGGAGGCGGGCTAGTGAAGCAGATCAGCTGCAAGTGCTCTTGTTTGTTCACAGAGCCAACAGATGTACTGAGCTTCCCTATCACTGGTTTAAAATCAAGGAGCGTTTTCATTCCACACACTGATAACTCTTGCGAACGACAGCTGCGGTCCTCTAGATCGGTTACTGTCCTGTGGTGGGATTATGAACTCATGAATCCCAGAACAAATACCCCCAAAATGAGAACAGTTGATTCTGGATGTAAACATGGCTTGGGACCGTGTATGTCAGAGAAAAAACAAGAGGGACAAGATTAGCACTGCAGGCACTGGTCTACAGGAGGGCTTTAGTTCTAAATAACCCCTCTTAGGTCAAATTAATAATTGGAGCGTCCACCCGACTATTTTGAAATAACGGGCCACTTATTCCCCGAGGAAAGTAGGAGTACAGGTTTCAGTATAACGCTAATGTCAAACTAGTTATTTCAAAACGGCGGTGATGTGGCATTATTTCAAAATCACCACTCCCCAGAGTAAGTCCAACTAATGACACCCCAGTGCTTCCTGGGGCTCTAAGTCTGAGGTGGCGCTTCTACATTTACGGAGCCTGTCTTGGACTAATCTGAGGCTTCCCCATAGTGAGGACATGCAAGTTCGAGGTTGTTATTTCGGGCGTTATTAAATTGATTTTAGTTATTTTGAAATAGTTTCCTAGGATGGACATAACCTAGTCTTGGTGTCTAGATGTTGACGGTCACGTTACAAGAGTTGACCTAGGGCAAAAGCCCACCCTTACTCATACTGCACAGCACTGAGTAACACTGCTAATTTCCAAAGGACTGCTTACGGCGTGAGGCATTGTTGGTCATCAGGCTAAGGAATCCATACTAAAAAGGTATCATCCTATAGCTAAGTCTGGCAGCACGTGTTTTGTTTGATCCCTACGTCTGAACTTCCCTCTCTTTTTTTTGTCACAAATTTAGCATATTTTAAAGGGGCACTGTAAATGATCCTTCTTTTAGAATAAATCAGTAAATTGAACTGTGTGTATCTGATTTATTTTACATCAGCTTTGATGCTTGTTTATTTTTCTTTATTTTATACTCAGCCTAAACAATAAAATTAGACCTGACAGTTCCAATTTCTGTTTATAGCTACGTTTGCTTTCTGGGTATTAAGCACAAAAACTACCTTGTGACATTGGATTTCCAACACAGTGGTTAGAAACAGGAGCATGGTATTAGACATTTCCCAGGGACAAGGAGCTAAAACTATTTCAAACTAGCCTTACGACAAAAAACATTGATTAAACTCTAAAATCCATCCAAAACTTCTTAAGGGAGATGCAAAGCAGAAAGAGTAGAGGACATGGAATTAAAAAAAATCTTTAAAGAGCAGGAAATGATACCAAAACTAACTGGTAATATCCCAGAGCAGATTCTTGATTACACAACTGATCTATAGATTTGACTTTGTACCAAATACTAAACCCACAAATTAAGGACAATGATAGAGTAGAGAAATATCTGGAACATTATCATTTAATGAAAGACATTCAGGATGGATTAGAAAAGGACATGACTATTCCTAACCAAGTGTTTTGAAGAAGCAAGACAGCTAACAGAGGAACGCTGTCAACATAATTTTCCTGAAGTTTAAGACTGCCTTTGATACAATATTCTATTAATCTACAAGCTCATCTGTTATGGTGTTGGAGAGGAACTATAGCACTTGAATGAATAAGGCAATGACGCAAATAGTGGCAAGATATGTTGTGATCGCCAAAACTTACGAGAAGAAATTAACGAAGCTGGATGCAAGGTTAAAAAATGAAGTTCTTGGTTGTATAAATAAAAGCATTAAGCCTTACATGAATCAGAGAGCTCCTGTCTTGTGGTGGAAATTGGATTAATAAAGAAGTCGCATTTGGGGAAAATAGAGACCATTCTGGTTGCTTTATGATGACTAAGATGCTGAATAAATACAGAGGGCAGCATATGGCAGGAACCAACGAGAACAAAAAGGCGGCATTAAATACAATTCTGCTGTGAATGTGTATGTAACCTTATGTGGCACCATTTTGTTCAGCAATCCTGCCCCCTGAGCAGAAGGGATTTTGGATAGTAGGCACCTCGTTAATCTAGCAGGAAAAGGCCTAACGAGCTCCAGTAGTTGGAAGTTAAAAGCTACACAAATTTAGACTAGAAATAGGGCCAAAAGAAGTGAAAGGTTAAGTATCGGGGGGTGAATGCTCCAACACTTGCAATCTTTGAAAAGGTATCCAGTCCTGACTCTAAGATGTATTTTAGTGCAAACACTAGTGCTGGGCTTAATGTAGAATTAAAGGTGAGATTCTCTAGCCTATGTTATGCAGGGGATCACACTAGATCAAGGGTGGCCAAGAGGCTGCCTGCAAGACAGATCCAGCTTGCCAAGCCACTAGGTCTGGCTCGCGGCCTCCTTGCCGGAACCCTCAGGCAGAGAACAGCTCACCCTTTAAAAAGCCAGCTGTTCTCCATTCTGGATGGCTGGGGAGGGAGGAGGGAGACTTCTCGTGCTATTCCCGCCCCCCAGCAAAATCTTAGCTCCCATTGGCCAATCTCTCAGTGTCCGGCCAATAGGCGCTGAGAATTTTTGCTGGGGATCAAATCGACCTCCATTGAGGTTTCCTCTTTCCTACAGGATGCAGCTCTATGTCACTACTGAATATTAAATTGTTTTTCTGTAGCTGTCTTAGGCACCCATGAACGGGACTATACATAAATGCAACATCACCTTGCAGAGATTTAGACCCGTATAGTAGAAACTTCACACCTTTCCTTTGCAAAGAAGTGCTCCTACAACAGTTCAATGTCTAAAAAAAAAGGGCTCAGCATTTCCTTGCTTTCATCCCGCTAGACTGGTGCGGTGGCACACTGTAGCCAAGATGTTCTTCTATGCAGTAGGCACATTAGCCCCGCGCACTATGCATGCCTCATTTTGTAAATGACAAATGCAATCACAGTAAGGGCAAGGCGAGATGGCGCATAAAAGTATTTTTCAGGCACCTCATCTCCAGGAACGACTTGAAGTCTCCACGGCGATTGGCTCTGTGTTTTGCCTTAACGAAGCAGCGCGGATATTTTCACATCAAATTTAATTTCCCAGTAACAATGAGCATAAATGGCCGGAGCTGTATCCATTTATTTGGCATTCACAGTAATAACACTGATCATAATGAGTTCATTTAATATTAATATTCATTACACCAAACAAGCATAAATCCAAGTTACCCAAAGGAAACAGAATAAGCCAGACTCAAAGCATTCTATGTAGAGATACTTGAAGGCATTTCAGTTCTATGAGATTCTTACAATTGACATTCATCTGCACTCACAATATGCACAGTAGAAAGAATACTTCTTAAAAAAAAATCTGCAGCGCATTTGGTTTTAAACCAACATGAATGTTTAGAGGAGGAACAATGGCAGCCTTATCTCCACTGGTTATTAAATATGATATTAAGTTTTCTGCATTAATGCAACTGCTGAGACAACAGAGCAAAGTTTATATCCAGAAAAAAAAACCCATCTGTGTTAGAAATCAGGGGCCTTTCTGGTACCTTTGGGTACATCATCTACACTGCAAGCTTATTTTGGAAAAAGCTATTCTGGAAGACATCTTTCAGAATAGCTTATTTCAAAATAGAATGTCCACTTGCCTGTAGCATGGCCGCCATCTCGATTTAGAGCCCCGAGAGGCACTGGGGAGGAGTAACTTAGAATGGCCCTGGGGAGGAGCTATTTCGACATAGCAGCAGTGGAGCATCTACACACCTTCTTCCGAAAGAGCTTTTTCAGAAGAGGCATTATTCCTCATGGAATGAGGTTTACCAACATCGGAAAAAGCCCTCCGTTATTTCGATTTTCTTTCAAAATAACACAATTGCTGTGTGGACGCTCGTATTGTTTTTTCCAGAATAACGGTGCAGTGTAGACGCACCCTTAGACACAACATATCTGATTCACCCCTAAGGTTCTTCAGCATTACGCTGATCTAGCGCTACTGAAATATGGCCCTGGGTGTGCCTGCCCGGATGTGTCTGCTGCCTAGTGACTCCTGTGAGAAGTGTAAGACATGCAACGGCTAGCAATGGGCCAGGCTTTCTGTGCTGACCCGAAACGGGGGATGTGGCTCAGAGTTTTGATGGTCAATATTTCTGTCACGTGAAAGGGGTCTGGCAGCAGCTATGAAAGATCAATTGTCCATTCATTGGCCACACCCTCTGCAGTCTCTTCTCCCCACCTGAAAATAATGCTCGGGAATTAGGGTGAAGGGATCCCCATGGAGGAGGGATGCAGGCTGTGAATGGACTGTGTAGGCTCCCTATACCCTACCCCCGATAGCTCATTGGTTACACTGCATTCTGGGCCTTCCACGGCTCTTAGCTGGCCCAGAAAGTTTGGCCCAGAGAATGAAAACAATGGAAAAAGGATATTATGTTGGTTAAAACTCTATAGGGTGCTGTAGGAAAATTCAGAGCCATTGCCCAGTCCCACTGGAAGCCTCGTGTCAGAAAGTATTGCCCTCTCAGTATCGGATGGCCCTGGTTTCCTCTTTATAATGTGACATTCTTCTTGGAAGAGGACTTGAAGGGGCGGGTCCCACTGGGTACATCTACACTGAAAAGAGAAACTCATGGCACCAAGTCTCTGGGCCTGGGTCAATAGACTCAGGCTCGTGGTGCTAGAAATAGCACTGGGGGAGGTTTGGGCTCTGAAACCCATTCAGGGGAGCCTCAATCAACTGACCCAGGCTCTCAGACTTGGCACTTTGGGGTTGTTCTTGCAATGTAGATGTAATCAGGGTTGCATGGATCCTGCTGGATCCATGCTTCGATAGCAGCCAGGAGGGAAAGTCAGAGTGGTGAGGCTTCTGCCAAGCTTTGTGGGAGTTGGAGTCAAGAACCTTGATAAAGGCAACAATTCCCGCATGCTCCCACAGGTGGCAAGCCTGAAAGTTTACACTCATGGTTTTCCCTACATGGAGATGAGGCCCCGTGAAAGAAAGTTTTCCAGTCTAAGGCCAGGTCTACACTAGACCCGGCAGCTGGGCATAAGGTATGCAACTCCAGTATGCAGAATACATAGCTGGAGTTGGCTTACCTTAACCGAGCTTGGCACCATCCCCAAAGTGACTCCTCCATCCCTCAGCTCCCTTCAGACATGGCTTGATTGGCTCTGATTGGCTGTTCTTCAATTCACCTTCCTATTGACTGTCTTCCAATCCTTCCTCCTATTGGCTGTCTGCGGTGCAGCTGCCTTTAACCCTTGCCATGAGCCAGTGCAGGGCAAGTGCCCCATCACAAAATGAAAGATGTGAGGTGCTTATATACTAGAGTAACGGCGCCCCTAGATAGACTGGAGAAAGAACTAGATTCCATCCTGGCTCAAGACACATTGAAAGGCTGGTGTACTTAGTTCCCACTGCTCTCAGTTAAAATCCTTTACTGATCACGGAGCTGCATGGCAGACATCGTTTGAAAGACTCTTGATTACTGGCACTGATGATGCACTGTCCAGAAAGAACACTGCATGACCTTGCCCTCAGGACTAGCTGTTCAAAGAGCACCTCCGTTCACTTGTGCACAGAGCGACTGATTTGGAATTCATGGAGACAACTAACCTTGGAACCCCATGGATGCGATTTTTATAGTCACTCTCCAGCTCAAATTTCCTAGGGGTAACTCAGGCTTATGCTTGATTAGAGCACTTAAAATGCTATTCATGGTTTTGAGAGTCAGTAGCTGCTCTTACCCTGTTGGAGTCAATTCGGGCCCTGGAGGTGTAGACAGGCGGAGGAAGGTTAAACGCCTGAGGAACTAAGTATTCCTCGGCATCCATCATGTCTTCCAGGTCTTCCTCATCCAGCAGATTTTGGAAGAATTTGCTGTCGTTTGGGCTCGGGAGCTTCATCCGGTCATCACCCTGAATGTAGCAAAGGCCAGAGCAAGATAACCAAGAGATTAATTAATTTGATGAGGGTGCTTTCCATACCACCTCGCAGTCATGGTGCAATGTCCATGTATATTACTCAAGTTGCCCTCCATCCTCGCAGTTACATCATTTATTGTGATAAATTTGTCTGGGAATCTGATGGCAGGAGGGGAACAACTATATCCATCAAGGAACAATAAATGGTCTGCACTCCTGTTATTGACGTTTATTTTCTTTCTGTTTTAAACCAAACTCAATTCTGGACCCTGTAGAGCTGCTTCTGGTAAGGTTTGATGTATATTGTGAAATATTTGGGCCGTTAAGGCTAATGCAAGATGTTATTATATATGTATGGAGACCAGCTCTTTTTGTTCGTGTTTTTATTTTATTTTTGCGTTTTAAGGACTTATTGCATGCAATTCCCCTGTTAGCCATATGGAAGGTCACATAAGAATTTAATAAGGGGGAAATCAATAGGAATTAACCTGGTTAATGACATTTGGATTGAAGTAGTGCCCAGTCAGGGATCAGGGCCCGATTGTGTTACAAACACAGAACAAAAGAGCTCGCAAGCTATAGAAATTACACTAAAAACCTATATACATGAATAAAGAATAAAGTCTGTTGCAGGGTGCTGTAGCACTCATCAGACAATTATATCTCTGCTATGGAATTCTACAGGTTGGTTGAAAAGTCCCATGGAGAGGGCATTTGCAGTGTTGTAGAAACCATGTAGGGTCCAGGATATTACAGATCAGGTGGGTGAGGTCACATCTTTTATGGGACTAACTTCTGTTGGTGGAAGAGACCTGAAGAGGAGCTCAGAGCTTTTTCAAAGCTTGTCTCTTTCACCAACCTTTAGTTGATCTCCTCAAAGGCTATGTCTACACGATGAGTTTTCTCGGCAAAAAATATGCTAATGAGGGACTCATTTGCATGCATCACAATCCCACTTGCATATTTTCTGCCGATCCGTTTTTGCGCTAGGGGTTTTTGTGCAAAAACAAGCAGTGTGGACATTTTCTTTTTGTGCAAAACCCCCTTTTTCCGCAAGATCGGTTTAACTCCTTTTTTGGGGCATAAGGATCTTGCAGAAAAAGGGGTTTTTCCACAAAAAGGAAACATCCACACTGCTTGTTTTTGCACAAAACCCCCTAGCGCAAAAACGGATCTGCAGAAAATATGCAAGTGAGATTGTGACTCATGCAAATGAGTCCCTCATTAGCATATTTTTTTCCGAGAAAACTTGTAGTGTAGACGTAGCCAAAGATATTACCTCAGCCATAAAGAAGTTATATAACATAGGACTTCCCATAAGGGCAATGACACCAGTGTGGCAATGACGTTAAACTGAGAAGAGCGTTTGGCCTTCATTATCTTCACAGACTACTAAGGAAGAGGTCACCTATGTGACCTCAAATGACGAAATATCTGCCAGATTATAATAAAATACCTCGACAATGAGATTCAAAAGGAAGCACCGAAGAATGCAATAATTTGTATTTAGTGAAATAATTATGCTGGCAGGTTTCCTGAGGCCTTTGGTTTTCAGAACAACGCTCTTCTTTGAGCTCAGAGAGGAAAATTGGTAGGAAAAGGACCCATTATGATGCTATTACTTGTGCTATTGTTTTCCTGATTGAACTGTTCCACTGACTTTCCTGCCTTGCTCACAGTGAGTAAGCCTATCAGAATCTGACCCACGCTGATTCCACATTCTGATCTCTGGTATTTCACAATTCCGGTTTTGATTTTTTTTATTCATCTCCATTTGTTTGTCCAACCTGTTCTTTGTAGAATCCCTGTTACTGCAGATTTTTTTAACCTCCCTTGGAAGCCTACTTGAGAGCTTAACTACCCATAGCATGAGAAAATTTTCTGAATGTCTAATCTGAAATTCCCTTGCTGCAAATTCAGCATATTCTTTCTTGTCCAATCTTCAGCGCACATGGAGAACAAGTGATCACTGTCCTTGTTAGAACAGCTCTTCACATATAACATAGTGTGTCCTCCGCTACAGAAAAGATGTGGACTCAATTGGACAAAGTCCTGCAAAGGGCAATGTACATTGTTAGGGGGATGGCGTGCAGGACTTAGGAGGAGAGGCTGAGGGATTTGAGCTTATTTAGTCTGCAAAAGAGAAGAGCAAAGGGGGGGGGGATTTGATAGCAGACTTCAAATTCCTGAAGGGGGGTTCCAAAGAGGATGGAGAGAGGCTGATCTCGGTGATGGCAGAACGAGGAGCAATGGTCTCAAGTTGCAGTGGGGGAGGTCTAAGTTGGATATTAGGAAAAACTATGTCACTAGGGGTGTGTGTAGACTACGTAGCTCCGTCGATGAAGCCATGTAGATGAGTTTACTAGACATAGCAAAATGAAGCGGAGATTTAAATAATCGTCACTTCATTTACATCAAAATGGCCGCCCCGCTGTGCCGACGATCAGCTGATCTGGCACAGCGGGCAGTCTAGATGCTCCGCAGTTGACAAGGGAAGCCTTTGTCGACCGCTCCGGTAAACCTCGTTTCACGAGGCATACCGGAGCGGTCGACAAAGGCTTCCCTTGTCAACCGTGGAGCGTCTAGACTGCCCGTTGTGCCGGATCAGCTGATCGTCGGCACAGCGCGGCAGCCATTTTGATTTAAATGAAGTGGCGATTATTTAAATCTCTGCTTCATTTTGCTATGTCTAGTAAACTCATCTACATGGCTCCGTCGACAGAGCCATGTAGTCTAGACATGCCCTAGGAGGGTGGGGAAGCACTGGGATGGGTTTCCTAGGGAAGTGGTGGAATCTCCATCCCTACAGGTTTTTAAATCCCGGCTTGACAAAGCCTCGGCTGGGATGATTTAGTTGGGGTTGGTCCTGCTTTTAGCAGGGGGTTGGACTTGATGACCTCCTGAGGTCTATTCCGATTCTAGGATTCTATGATTTCACTAGGAGGGTGGTCCAGCACTGGAATGGGTTACGTCATGACTATATATATTAAGCTGCCGTATAGTATTAGTCAATGTTTTTAAGAAGAGGTGAGTCAGGCACCTGGCAGGGATGATCTAAGTTTGCTTGGTCTTGCCTCAGGGCAGGAGACTGGACTAGAGGGCCTTGCAAGGTTCCTTCCAACCTGATATTTCTATGATTCTATCATCATCACAACTGCAGTTTTCCTTCAGCGGGGCTGAGAGAGCTTCTGACACACACAGATTAATTTTAAGTTTTTTAAAGGCAGAATTAACATGATTTCCACAGGTACCACAGTTGCTGACCTGAATGACCAGGTATCTTTGAGGGTCTCGAGCCATTCTAGAAAATTCAGCCGCTAATTCCTTGAATTTAGGCCGACTGTCAGCATCAATCATCCAGCCTGGGGACAGATGGAAAAAGAAAACAAGGAATACGGTTAGCTTTCGAACCACATTTGGAAGAATCCCGGGTTTGAGGTGTGACCCCGCCCTTGTGAATGTGGCGTGCAGAAGAAAGGAAATACAATTCACTTGCTCAGGAAAATTGGAAAGATGATCATAAACGCTGCTTCTAAAACAGAGGAAGATGGATCTTGCGGTGAAGGCACTGGAAATCTAGATTTAGTTCCTAGCTTTGCTGTTGTTGGGCCTTCGGCAAGTAGCTTAAGGTCTCTGCCTCAGTTTACCCCCTCTAAAATGGGGGAAAATACTATTTTTTACTAATACTTTCTAATCCCCCTCCTTTGTCAGTCTTGTCTGTTTAGATCATAAACTCTTTACGGGCAGGGGATGTATTTTCCTATAGATCTATACCGTCCCTTGCATGATGAGACCTTTATTTCAAACAGGGCCTCTAGGCACGATCATAATACCACGAGTACAATAAACATGTCAGTCTGATCTGCTATTCCACAGGTCCTGCCAGACTGTTAGCTGATGATGGCAGCATTAATACAAGGTGACTCCAACAGATCATAAGAACATAAGAATGGCCGTACTGGGTCAGACTAAAAGGTCCATCTAGCCCAGTATCCTGTCTGCCGACAGTGGCCAGCACCAGGTGCCCCAGAGAGGGTGGACCGAAGACAATGATCAAGCAATTTGTCTCCTGCCATCCCTCTCCGGCCTCTGACAAACAGAGGCCAAGGACACCATTTTATCCCCTGGCTAATAGCCTTTTATGGACCTAACCTCCATGAAATTATCTAGCTTCTCTTTAAACTCTATTATAGTCCTAGCCTTCACAGCCTCCTCTGGCAAGGAGTTCCACAGGCTGACTACACGCTGTGTGAAGAAGAACTTTCTTTTATTAGTTTTAAACCTGCTACCCATTAATTTCATTTGGTGTCCTCTAGTTTTTCTATTTAGGGAACTAATAAATAACTTTTCTTTATCGGCCCTCTCCACACCACTCATGATTTTATATACCTCTATCATATCCCCCCTCAGTCTCCTCTTTTCTAAACTGAAAAGTCCCAGTCGCTTTAACCTCTCCTCATATGGGACCCGTTCCAAACCCCTAATCATTTTAGTTGCCCTTTTCTGAACCCTTTTCAAGGCTAAAATATCTTTTTTGAGGTGAGGAGACCACATCTGTACACAGTATTCAAGATGTGGGCGTACCATAGTTTTATACAGGGGCAGTAAGATATTCTGGGTCTTCTTTTCTATCCCTTTCTTAATAATTCCTAGCATCCTATTTGCCTTTTTGACCGCCGCTGCACACTGCGTGGAAGTTTTCAGAGAACTGTCCACGATTACTCCAAGATCTCTTTCCTGATTTGTTGTAGCCAAATTAGCCCCCATCATACTGTACGTATAGTTGGGGTTATTTTTCCCGATGTGCATTACTTTACACTTATCCACATTAAATTTCATTTGCCATTTTGTTGCCCAATCACTCAGTTTGGTGAGATCTTCTTGGAGTCCCTCACAGTCTGCTTCTATCTTGACTATCGTAAATAGTTTGGTATCATCTGCAAACTTTACCACCTCACTGCTTACCCCTTTCTCCAGATCATTTATGAATAAGTTGAACAGGATTGGTCCTAGGACTGACCCTTGGGGGACACCACTAGTTACCCCTCTCCATTCTGAAAATTTACCATTTATTCCTACCCTTTGTTTCCTGTCTTTAACCTTGTCAAAGGCTTTCTGAAAATCTAAGTATACTATATCTACTATATCTACTGGATCCCCTTTGTCCGCATGTTTGTTAACCCCTTCAAAGAACTCTAATAGATTAGTAAGACAGGATTTCCCTTTACAGAAACCATGTTGACTTTTGTCCAACAAATTATGTTCTTCTACATGCTTCACAATTTTATTCTTTACTATTGTTTCGACTAATTTGCCCGGTACTGAAGTTAGACTTACTGGTCTGTAATTGCCCGGATCGCCTCTGGAGCCCTTTTTAAATATTGGTGTCACGTTAGCTACCTTCCAATCATTAGGTACAGATCTAAAAACTCTAACCTCCCTCTCTCCCTCCTCATCATTTATCGGCTCTACTGTAACACTATTTGCAGGCATAAGGCTGCTGCAGGCTACAGAGATTATTGAGACACTTTGCTACCTTAACAAGCAAGGACTCCCCACCCCATTGGAAAGAACAGCCTCCTCTTGGTGAAGCAACTGAGACCTGCTGGCGTTTCTCAGTGCCAACCTCTTCTACCAAAAGCTTCCAGTGGCAGTTGCTAAGGAACATCTTGGTGACACGGGCGGTGTCTCCTACAGCGGTGGTTTTCACACTTTTCTTCTCATGACCCAGTTGATGGCTGAGATTCAACTAGAGTGTGGGCTGAGGGTGAGAGCTTTGGGGTGTCGGAGGGGGGTCCTGCTTTGGAGGGTGTCAGGGCTGTGGCAGGAGGGGCTTGCCTTTTGTGGCTCCTGGTCAGCAGTGCAGTGGGCGTGCTAAGGCAGCTTCCTGCCTCTCCTAGCAGCACAGACCACGCTGTGCCCCAGAAGCAGCCAGCCACAGGTTCCCAGCCAATGGGAGTGCGGAGCTAGTGCTCAGGGCAGGGGCAGTGCACTGCCGGCCGCTTCTGGGGCACAGCGCAGTCTGTTGTACCAGGCCAGGCAGGGAGCTGCGCCTCAGCCCCCCTGGTCACCTGATCCACCTGCAGCAACAAACCCCAGTGCTCGACATTCCACTACCCAGTCCTGGGCCATGAGTGGTAGTCTGACAACCACTGGCTACAGCCTTATTACGCTGAAGGTGTGATCAAAGTACAAGACCCAATGCCTCCTCAGCCAGAAGGAAGTTTGGTAAGAATATTAAAAGATTAGGGGACACCCATTAGCTGTCGTTCCTCCAATGGTAGATGTCCAGAACATGCACGTTCCCTGTGTCTCCTTCCAACACTAAAGCTTTGTTTCTTATTCAGCTAGAAATGTGTTCTACTAAACCATGGTCCACATGGTCCTCCCCTTTTGTGCAGTCAGCTCTTCGAGTCTGCTTCCCCACCTGCATGCTATTGCATCAGTAGCTGCCTTGCTCTTTTAGCCTCTGTGTCTTATAGAGCCCATAAGTATTCTACGATCCTTTCTAACAAACTTCTGTGTGTCAGCAGGAATACTGCCGTGTGGACTCTTCAGCATCATGCAGAATTAGTTTCTATGGCAGAACTGAAATGTTGAGGAGTGTTCCTATATTAAAGGAAACGTCATGCGAGTCTTACAAAAATAACATCTGAGCCACAGACAATCAAAGTGCCTAAGGGGCTGATTGCCTTTCCACTAGCCTTGCTGACATGAGGGCAGTCTGCAAAAAAACAAAAAATAAAACATAGCACAAAAACCCAAAACACAAAAAACACACCTTCTATTTATTCCTATCAGAATTGTTTGTGTTTGGATTTCAGGGCCCATGTATATTCCTGATGGACAGTGCTAAAGATTCAGACCCTATTTACCCACAGATTGTGGATAGTACATTAAGTTCCATTACAAATGACCTCATAACGTCCAAGCGGTGTGCCTCAAACCTACAGCCTTTCCTGAGATTGGTGTTACAGTCATTGGCTTCTCTGCTAATACTTCCAAGAAGCAAGTGAACATAAGAACATAAGAACGGCCGTACTAGGTCAGACCATCCTGTCTGCCAACAGCGGCCAATGCCAGATGCCCCAGAGGGAGGGAACGCAACAGGTAATCCTTACGTGATCTCTCTCCTTTCACCCATTTCCAGACAGGAGCTAGGGACACCATTCCTACTCATCCTGACTAATAGATTCACAGAGGTTAGGTCCCTCAATGGCTATCTAGTTCTTTTTTGAATCCTGTTAAAGTTCTAGCCTTCACCGCATCCTCTGGCAAGGAGTTCCACAGGTTGACACTGCGCTGAGTGCAGAAAAGTGATAAGCTTCAGATTACAAATGCAACTCCGGGAATAGAGAAATCCCACTTTCTTACTAAGATTATGCATATTTACCTGCTCCAGTTTATCTTCTTAGTTCTGACACTTTCGTGTGAAAAATTAAGTGAAATTAACTTACGGTCATTCCTGTGTTCTGACATGGGCCTTTCCCTTTTGATTAAGTCAGAAACACCACTGACATGTTCCCAATTCTTTTTTAATTAGAAATCTAGGCTTCAAGGATCCATTTGTGTACACATCTCTCTGTCTTTTCTCACAGGGAGGAAAGGCTAGGTACGAGAGAATCGAGATATAAACTATTTTCATAAACTACAGGGTCTGTCTAAACAAACAAAAACAAATCTTCAGTTGTGGCAAATTTGTGATATTGATTCCATTTCTCTTTAATAACAAAGCATTGTGGATTTCTTTCCTCAATATCTGAGATTTTTGTTTTGGAACCAACTCTACTTTTTGCCACCTTCAATGCCGGGCGATCCATGTACCATAATTACGTTTAATGCTATCATTTTTACATCAAAATCAATTGTCATGGAAATGACAAATGTTTGCAATAACAATCATACCATTTTGACTTCATAGTGGAGACGCACGATACCATCTGACAGTAATAAGAAGCAGAGCTAACACAAACCCTTCGCAGCTAAACTCATATCCTTTGCAATTGGAAAAAAAAAGTGCATGCTATGTTCAAATTTATAAAAGCTTCAGAAGCTTTTTGTTTTGGAGCAGCCTGCATTATTAGCAAGCAAGGATCCATTTGTGGGCATGGCTCTCTGTCTCTCTTCTCAGTGACTGCAGATGTAATGGAATATGCTCCGCTAGCATTGCCCATAGTGAGATTAAAACAACAGGAACTCACATTTCACCATCACCATGTAAACATCGATGGTGCAGATGGGAGGCTGGGGCAACCGTTCCCCTTTCTCTAGCAGGTCCGGAATTTCTCGTGTCGGGATTCCATCATAGGGCTTTCCTCCAAAGGTCATAAGTTCCCAAATAGTGACACCTAGAAACAAACAAGTATAGGATTAAGAGTTTCAGAGGGGTAGCCGAGTTAGTCTTTAAGTTGCTACCAGACTATTTCTTGTATTTTAAGTTTTTCCTGTTACAGACTAACAAAACATGTAGATGGTATCATGAGCGTTCATGGGTACAGCCCACATCTTCAGATGACTGGAGTGTTGGATGACTGGAGTGTTGTGTCCACAAACGCTCATGATACTATCTACATGTTTTGTTAGTCTTTAAAGTGCTACCAGACTATTTGTTATTTTTAAAGTTTTTTTATAGGATTAAGGGCAGGGTTTTAGTGGTTAAAACATTCGTGGATCAGTTTGGGGCCCTATATTGGGTTACAATGTGACGAATTGGTCTCATTCATCCTCAGAGGCAGTGCATGTATAAAGCGTCCGTAATTTGCTCTGATTTATGCTGGATCCACCATGTAAAGTCTATTGCAAACCTGTGTAACAGCACTTGAGTTCAATTCTAACACTCATGCTCTTGTTTGTACTGGGTTAAGAAAGGGGGCAGGCTAACAGATATGGGAGAATCAGAACAAACCAAAGGTGTAAAGTGCAGGCATGACAGGTATAGAAGACTAAGGACAAATAAATGGAAACAATAACAAAAGAATATGCCCTGCTCTTTTATCATATCAAAATGGAAAATGAATGGCTGATGTACACTATTATTGTAAGGGGGGAAAAAACCTAAAGATGTTCTCTAAATTACAGCATCAATTTCCCATAATGATGCAGAGTTGAATAAGGTTATGCCATTATCTTTGCCCTGCAAGTCATTCACAATCAGTTGTGTTGTTTTCTCTTAAAGCACCTTTTGGATTTGGATTATGATAATGCTCTGATTCAAACCCGGGATCCTCTTTTTGAATAGCCAGAGGATTTTTTTTGTCAGCTAAGCAGAAAGATAAATAACGTATACCACAAGTAACAGAATTTATCCCAAAAGACAATCTTTAATATTAAAAATACAGCTGCTTTTTCAACTCTCTCCTTTGTTTTGCTTTTATGTTATTGTAAAGGTCATTTAAAATATGCCTCCAGCCTGGTAATCATATTTTGCAGACTGTCACTTCTAATCTGAGGAGAGAGAAGGAAAAATACATATCCATGAAACATGCATTTATTTTCTCCCCCATTCACCTCCACACTGATGTTTAATAACTAAATCTTGTCAATCATCTGGTTTTCTTCTTTCCATGTACAGATGTGTTGGGCTTCCTGTTTGAAACTGAATGGCATAAATAATGGAGGAAGGTGTATATTTTGCTAACTTGGTCAATACACAATTTGTGGGGGGGGCGCGCGGGGGGGGGAAGGAAGCCGCTTTATGCATACAATTTTAATATCCTATAATCATATATTTGTCTTAACTGGACAGACAAAAGGACACCTTTTACCTGGTAATAGCAAAGAATTAATTTTACTGCTACCCACAGGTAAAAGTGAGTAATGAATTTCAAAACACATCTGTTTCCAGCAACAGAAACTTTGGACGAGGTCCAGTATCTCTAATTACCTATTATGGGTCTGATGCTATGAAATTCCATTTATAAAGGGTGCAGGTTACTGCCTCACTAACAGCTGGACAGGATAAACACGCAAACAACCAAACAGATGCTGAACAGCTCGTTATGATATTGTAGTTAACACAATTAAATAAACTCTCCAAATATTGAACTCACTGGGTTTTCAGTTTAGAATTGGTGAGAAAGGTCAGGCCACAAAGAATCTAAAGTTGTTCAGGAAATTAAACCTAAGCCTCTATAAGTCAGCCTCTGTTCGTTTTTTTTTCCTCCTCCCTTCCCTGCTTCTCTCTTGCTGTATTTGTGTGTGTGTATGTGTTATGACATATTCCCTTTTATCTGACTGTAGTACAGAAACTCCCATAAGCCAGAAAATATTTTTTTGACATTCCTGGCTTTCAGAGTTTGGTTTTCAAAGAACTGTTGGAAATTATGACCAGCAGTCATATTTCTACCAGGCTGTGGTGAAACTGATAGAGGCTTTTTTCTGTCACAACAATCTGCCAAACTGCTACCAACACAGAACTTCTGGCAGGCAACCCAGAAGGGACATTGTGATAATGCATTTTAGTGAGCAGGGAAGTAACACAGAAGAGAGGTAACAATGCTATTTAGAAGTGTATGTGTGTGTGTGTGTTTATATATATAAGTAAATAGAGGAAACACAAGGTAACAGTTATCCCCTTTAGGAAATATGGGTTGATAATTAAACATCAGTGACACAATAAAAGAATTTTGTGTATTCAAGAGATGAACTTGTAAGCACAATCACATGGAAGATTTACCATAGCTCCAAACATCGCTTTGATGGGTGAATTTCCTGTAGTGTATACATTCCAGAGCCATCCACTTAATGGGCATCTTGGGAACAAAAAAATACACGAAAGTTAGAATAGTAATATGAATCTGTCCTAAACCCAGGTGTCCCTCTCTCAGGTACTAATTTAAAAACTCCAAAAGACAGAAAATTAAAAAAATAGTAATAAGGCTCGCAACAATAAATTAAATAAATGTTTGGCCAAACTCCATACTCCTTCACATGCAAGGAGCCCTCAGAGAAACAGTGTAGCAATGATTTACGGTCTGTGCCACCCCACAGAATCCTTCATGTCCTGCTTTAAAGTGGAATTGCTTGGAGGACAGAAGTTGTTTTGGGGTACATCTACACTGCAACACTATTTCTAGATAACTAGCACTATTCCAAAATAACTGCCTGCTGTGTAGACGTAGACTAAGTTATTTCGAAATAGTGTCAAAATACAGTCAAGCTGGAGGACTTCTTACTCTGACTCTTGTAACCCTCATTGTAAAAGGAGTAAGGGAAGTCAGAGGAAGAGCGCTCTGTGTCAAAATAAGATACCCAATTCATGTCGCTCAGTTTGTGTAGCTTATTTCGACGTCAGCCCTGCAGTGTAGACACACCCCTTGGCGATGTTGTACACATGTAAAGAAAAGAAGAGCAGGGACTCAGTATTGGGAATGGTGGCTGCAGGGGCGGATGAGAATTTTGCAGGGCCCAGGGCCTATTGAAGCGCGGGGCCCGGGGCAGCCGCCATACTCGCCCTGCCCTATATCCGCCGCTGGGTGGCTGGGTCCATGTAAAGAGCTTAAATAAAGAGAACAGAATAGATTTTGCCCCACAGAGAACAGTGAGGTTGGAAATAAGCAGAGTTTCCTATTAGCAACCCTTCACCCCACCCAAACTTGGGTTTGATTTCTTATTGCTAAATGCAGAGGTGACAAGGTGGTTCCAGTTTATCTGAGCTACCCGTTTGCCCAATATAATGATTGTGTCAAAACACTCAACACGGAGGCGGTTTGGAGAAAGGGGAACCCTTTTGATTTTGACCAGGTTTTGCAAAACCAAAGCCCAGGCACCCTGCCCACTTGCTAGTGCAGATACGGAGCAGCCAATATAGCCAGCAGGAAAGCCACCAGGCCATGAGTTAACGTCTCTGTTTCCTGACATACGAAGGGAGGGGGCCGTGGGTGAAGGGGTTCACACCCACCAGCCCTCTGCATCCAAACACCCATTGACTTCAAATGGGTGGAGTGTGAAACAAACATTACCTTGTAGCACTGGAGCCTCAGGATGTACGTTATATCCTATTCCAGTAAGGAGCATTTTCTTTTGCAACCATCCAACTCCAACACATCATTGAAAGGAACCCTTCCCTCCTCCACACCTCACACCAAATACACCTAAAATTGCAGGTGCCCTGGTAAAATTGTAATGGACGTATAGAGTAGTAAATAGGTCTGCCTTGCGAAAAGGTCCTATGTAGTTGAGTAGAGAACTGTAATCTCTATATTTACAGGCAGAGACATCTTTCTCTATTAAATTCTATAAGTTGTTTGATGCCTTTTATTGTAAGGAAATCATCCTCTACTGAGTTCTATAGAAACCTATTTAATTTCTGCAGAAGTCTATTAAATTCTATAAGACTTTTCCAGACAGGAGCAATTTCAACAGCAGAGCTGTATTATTCATCAGCTGCCTAAGCCCTCCTTAGCAAAATTACAGTGTAGCTTGAAATGAAAACAGTTTCTGGGTTGGGAAGCAATACCTCTCTGAAGCAGGACAGACCTTTCCAGTGCATGCATCCTGCCCCAGTCCCCAGTAGTGTGTTCAGGCCCAGGAGTTTGGGACACTCACCAAGAGCTGAGGAAAGGAATGGGTGGAGAGGAGATAGAGGAGGTGCTGAAGGGGAGATCAGAGGACCTAGAAGAATCAGGGAAGGCTGCCAGATCGCCAGAGGGTCCCTGCAGTGCTAGTAGGTTGGAAAGCAGCCACTGACAATTGCTGTGAAAATAACTGATTTTTCAGTTCTCCAGTATTTTTTTGGGAAAAAAGGGTTTTCACTTGATCCAATTTTTAAAAAATATTTGGTGAATGGAGATGTTAAAAAAAAAAATCCCTTCATTTTGGCTTGAAGGACACATTTTGTTCAACCCAAAGTGACATGTTTTCTTTCACTTTTACAAAACCCCCACACATTTCAATTTATATTAACATCAACTTTAAAAGTAAATTTCAAAATGAAAAAGGAATTTGGAAAAAAAACCCTTGAAATGTTGAAAGATATTTTTGGATTTTTTTTCTGTTATTTACCAAAACAACTGGGCACATGCTACATGAATTAGCGGGGCAAGACATATCGAAGAAATCAGCAGCAGGGCCGGATGAAATTTTTTGACAACTTTTTTTTGTTTTACAAAAAAATGCAGAAGCAGGCCAACCAAAGCATTTCACTAACAGTATCCCCGTTGCCCGTCTCCCCACAACTCCTGTTCATGGAATAGTTGGACTCAGAAGCGGGGCGTATAGAAAGGCCATCATTCTCCCAGGGACGAGCAGGGACGGCAGTGGTTTATAGTCAGCCACCAATGTAAGGCCATGTCTACACTGGGGCACTATTTCAAAATTTGTAAATTCAACTTAACTCCCAATTTAACAAAATCGAACTAGTGTGTCCACATGACAGGGAAGCCTCAAGATTAGTGCGAGGCAGGCTCTATTAATGTGGACATGCGACCTTGGATTTGGAACTAATTACTTCCCAGTGTTTCCTGGAGTTCTAATTACTCTGGGGAGTAGTTATTTTGAAATAGCAGCACCGGAGCCTCAATACTATCATTATTTCAGAATAACTATTTTGGAATTAGCATGTTACTCCTGATGAAAAGCAGGAGTACAGATTTCAAATTCCGCGGCCTGTTATTTCGAAATAACGGGCTTGGTAGTGTGGACGCGCCACTTAAAATTCAACCTGGGGCTGTTATTACAAAATAAAGTCCTACTGTAGACTAGGGCTAAGTGAACAGAGCAAATGAGGGGTGAATGAGTAAAGGAGCAGAGCAACCAAAGGTTTGGGAAAGGCACGTCTGAAACCCGAAAAAGTCTCTGGTGGGTGTGTCTCTCTCCTCATCCCCTAAGGCAGATTAAGATGGGCATTTTGGGTGAGGCAGTTCAAAGATGCATAACATGCATCTGGGACCCCCTGAATATTGCTGTGCCTCTGTTGGGTGCCTTTATAAAATCTTGTAATGGTGAATCTATTTAAGACACAGTATGGGATAATGGTTATGGAGGTGCAATGGGAAATAATATCGGAAGAACATTGGAAAGTGTCTCAGTTAAAAACCAACTTTTTAATGACATGCAAGATAACTCCTTAGGGCCCTAGTATTTTGCACCCTTTCTTGAGCAACTGTTGGCACGGCAACAAGGAACTGGGACACAGTGGTCACCGGTGCTTCTACCAGATCGCTGAGAACCAGAGGTAAAACCGTAGTGGGTATGCTACAAGAAAGCACCTCCTGCCCCCTTCCCTTGGAGAGAGATCTGTCTCGGAAAAGAAGCCCGCAAACTACTCAGCCCAGTGCTGGCAATGGGGAGGTAGCATACGTCAATGGAACTGAAACAACTTCACTGGCTTCAGATGCCTTAGTTGCCGCAGAGGTAACACAAGACCCAAGAACAAAGCGTGGCTCTGATTCAGTTTTGCTTGGTGGGGCCAACCCCAGTACCTTGCAAAGTCCCACTGAACAGAACGGAGTGGCTTGCAGGACTGGGTCCACTGGATGCTGAGTGCACATAATCATAGCTCTCACTGAGGTCAAGGGTGGCGCTGGTGCTCTTGGCACTTTGAAAAATGAGTCTGGTACTGACAGAAGAATCCCAAGCACTGCTACAGGCTGGGGACCTAGTGGCTAAGATCTGCAGAAAAGGACCTGGGGGTTACAGTGGATGAGAAGCTGCATATGAGTCAACAGGGTACCCTAGTAGCCAAGAAGGCTAATGGTCTCAAGTTGCAGTGGGGGAGATCTAGGTTGGATATCAGGAAAAACTATTTCACTAGGAGGGTGGTGAGGCACTGGAATGGGTTACCTAGGGAGGGGGTGGAAACTCCATCCCTAGAGGTTTTTAAGTCCCAGCTTGACAAAGACTTGATTTAGCTGCTGTGGGTCCAGCTTTGAGCAGGGGGTTGGACTCGACCTCCTGAGATCTCTTCCAGCCCTATGACTCTATGATTCTGTCATTTAGGGCCTAACCTTCAGTTTCTCAACATCTCAGCCTTCATCTACAAAGAT
Source organism: Pelochelys cantorii (assembly GCA_032595735.1). Lineage (NCBI taxonomy): Eukaryota > Metazoa > Chordata > Testudines > Trionychidae > Pelochelys > Pelochelys cantorii. The sequence goes on from CM064332.1 coordinate 69,223,580, forward strand.
TCCTTTTAATTAATATTGCTGTGCCTCTGTTGGGATCAATTGTCCCATTTTTAAAAGGGTTGTCCCATATTTTCTAAGAGCAAGTGGGGGTATCTGCAGGTGGGCTTCAATAGAGGACTATGTGCTCATTTTTAGTCCTGTGCCCACATCAGTACTGGAGGGCCCTCTACTTCGCATCCTCTACCCATGTGGCCTCAGCTCTCGCTGTCTGCCCAGCGTGGTCGCTACACCGCCAGCTGTTGCTAATTAACTCCCCTCCCCCTCATGAGAGCTGTGTACAGGAGAGTGTGGGGTCACTCCTCCCTGTGTGACCTCTAAAGTCCTCAAGGTAAGAAGGCAAAGACCCTACTTTTAATAATGTACACGGTCAAGCGCCAATAGCTGTATCCTTATCAAGTGATGGTTATAGAGAACAAGGGCTTTACACTGGAATGAATAAAGCCTCCCCCCACCCCCGGCACAACAGCAAGACGAGGGCTGTCGGTGTGAATGCACGCACCTTCCCTCCATCTGCGTTGTATTCTTTCTCGTCTCCTTCCAGCAGCCGGGCCAGGCCAAAGTCTGTGATCTTTACATGGTTTGGTGATTTGACCAAGACATTCCGGGCTGCTAAGTCCCGGTGGACTAGTCTCCTCTCTTCCAGATACATCATTCCCTGAGGGACATACAAAAAAACGAAAATAAAATAAACCCTTCAATTTTTTTTTCAGAATGCTCCTCTCTTTGTAACCTGTTTTCATGAAACAAGGAAAAACGGTATCTATTGTTATTAATTATGATAAAACAGTGTTTAGAAGGTCAGAGACACATGTAGGCTCAACACTGCACGCACAAGGGAGTCCTCATCTCAGGCAGCATGCAATCTTACTGGACAAGACAGAGGAAGGGAGCATTTTCCACCCCATTTTGAAAACAGGGAGCTTGAAGCACAGAGATTAAGTAATTAGCTGAAGGCCTCAACAGGGAGTCTATGGCAGAGCTGGGAATGGAATCCAGATCTCCCGAGACCCCATACAGCTTCCAAACTACAAGAAAACACTCCTGTTCTATACCTAAAGCCTCCAAGCTAGATACAAATTTTCAATGTTCTTAGTGAAATATGTGGAAAACAACTGTGCTCCATTGGCTGCAATCCAGCTGCTTTTCCAACCCCATTAAAACTTTACCTCTCGTGTTATAATTGGATATAAGATCAATGTTCAATGTCTTTTATGAGCATATACATCCTGTTACAAGTAGTTTTGTTAACAAGCCATCCAGGTGTCTTCGCAGATAAGCAAACACATGCCCAAACTGTCTGGCTGGTGTCTGCCTTCATCATTTACTTTGTCTGGTGACAGACTAAGTGCTTGTGATCAAGGTGGGAGTTTATATGAGGCTTTACTGCACTGAAATCATCTTAGCCTCGGTAGCTATATGGACAATGCCCTGAAAGGGTTCCCAGCCTGTCAGTTCATAAAGAGGAACTTACGACATTAGCAGTCATTTTAGCCACCTGCAGATGATATCACATGCCTGGCAATTACCCTTACAGTAGCTTTTAATATATCAAATCTGTAACTTAAAAAAAAACATTGGTGAATATCAAAGAGGCAGCATTATCATATAAGATGACAATTCAAAGAGTCACTGTCAATGATTAAACTAAGTACATTCTTCAGTATAATAGGCCAGATTCTGATTCCTTTACACTTTGGTGCTACACAAGTAGCCGTATTCATGTGACAGGGTCAGAGCAGAAGGCTATAAAAAACTATTGGAGGGGAGATCTATAAGCCTCAGACTGAGGAGATCTCTGTTTCCAGAGTAACAGGGAGGGGCTGGTTTAGAACCAGCAGAGGCAATCTGGAGCAGTGGATCACCTGGGGTTAACTGACTAGGCCTGCAGAATTAGGCCAGCCTAGGCCAATTAGGACACCTGGGGGTAAATAAGAAAACCAGTTCAGACTGGCTATAAAAGACACTTTGCCTGCAGTTGGGGCACATGTGCAGCTGAGAGGGCAGAGGAGGGCATCACTGGGCGTAGGAGGAAAGGAGACAACAACTGAAATCTAGGAGGACGAACCAGAGAGAAGGAAGGTGCTGGGAAGGGGTGGGGAAGTAGCCCGGGGGTCTTGGAGCTGTATTTCAGCAGGTGTTGTGGATTCACATGAGCAGTTACTATCACAGGGCCCTGGGCTGGAACCCGGAGTAGAGGATGGTCCCGGGTTCCCCCCAACATCCACCTCCCCGTTTCTACTCCACAAACAGCAAATTAAAGCCCTGGGCATGGTGCCTAAAACTGTGGGCTGCTGCGAGCTTCTGAGGCAAGCAAAATCCACCAGGAAGTGCAGGCCCCGCCAAGTTTTCATAAGAGCTTTGACACATATCAATGGGTCACATGTTGATGTACTGTTCAATGCAAGGTGGTCAGAATCTAGTCCTATGCTGGCAGGAAAGAGAGGGACCCCTCAACAAAAGTCATCTGAGGGACTCTTTGAAATATTGTTCAGCAAAAAGGAAACCAGTTGCCGTAATATTTTGCTATTAACTAGAAGATTTCAATGAAATCAACACGGGGGCTATGAAAGGCTCATGGGGAAGCCTTGGTATCAATACAGTTTTATTTTTAACGCAGTATCTTTTGCTGCAGTCAACATGAAGAGAGTTTGCTATATGCCATATAGTCCCCACTTCCCTATTCAAACAGAATTATTTTTAAAAGACACTTTTAGATGAAGCAAGTGCTCCCTCATGCCAATTTCAAATCAATGCTGCTGGCTGTTGAACACGAGAAGTGTAGGGCTTTGAAGGAGTAAGAGTTTCTGACATTAAAAAACAACTGTGGTAAAAAATGACATATAAATCTCACAGAGCAAACAGTTATGAACCCTGGACCAAGCACGCCATGAAACAGCAGATTGCACTGGATGATATCATGATGGTACTAATGCTTGGAACCCAACCAACAAGAGATACTGTATAAATCAGTCAGTGCCAGTGCCAGTGCCAGTCCAGGATATGGAAGCAGCAGGATCGACAGCAGCAATAAAAGGTGATAGGGTTAGAGGAGCCCAAGGTTTGGAGAGATGTATCTGTTAGGGGAGGATTTATGGAAGGGGAGACTCTCAATCCCTAGTAAGGACAGAGGAGAGAATCTGATAAAAGTACAGATAGGAACTGAAGAGAAACAGTCAAATGAAAAAACGGGTCCCGTCTAATTACATCACATGATGGCAGACAACTAAATTTTGATGGGGCTTGTCACCAACTGTCCAGTCAGGATCGTGAGATCCTGGGGAATCTCTCAGGCTATTGTTATTGGCATTCTGAGAGCTCCCTCTGTAGTCTATAGGGCTAACCTGCTTTCTTGCTTGCCTGTGGATATTGATATACCTTTTATGGTTTAATCACTTTGTTTTATTATAGTTTCTGGTAAAGCAATTTGGCTGTAACGCAAGGGACCTACAGGACACATCCTGTATGTTAAGCTAAGGCAAGTTAGTATTTTTGTCTAGGAGTTTTCACCCAGACAGCAAAAGACACCTTGCATATGTTTGGGACCTTTCACCTGGATAGATAGTGATAAGATAGAACGACTTTTTTTCGTGGCATAGGGGCTTCCAAGCATATCCTCAAATTTAACAAGTACACCACACGAAGAGCAAAAATAACATAGAAATAACGTAGGTGAGAAGGAACTAGATTCACGAATAAGTATGTTCATGTCATCACTAGGTACAAACATGTTACATGTGTCCAGCCCATGGAGTAAGTGTACCCCAATCGTTTGTGGGTGAGGAAGTTAAATTTGGGCATAGAAGGAGGGCCCAGGCTCTTGTGCTTCTAAAACAGGGTTCCCAAAGCCTTTGGTAGGCAAAAAAGGAAGGAAGAAAAGGAGAGGAGAAGGAGAAAGGGAAGAGGAGAAGAGCTAGAGAGAGAAAGAAGGAGGAGGAGTTAGGAGCTGAGATTAGTCTCTAAACTTTATCTTTAACTTTATTTTTCGAATAGTCAGTTAGGTAAACTAGGGGTGCGTCTACACAGCAACCTAAACTTGAAATAAGATAAGCAATTTGCGCTATTTCAAAATAACTTATTTTGACATTTGGTCTCTACATGGCACCAAATTTTGAAATAACACACTATTTTGAGCCATCCCTTATCCCTCGTGCAACAAGGTTTACCAGGATGGTGAAATAGCAGCCTCATTATTTTGAAAAATGTTTCGAAATAACAGGTGGCTTGTGTAGACACGGGGTAGCTTTTTCGGGATCCTGGAGGTATCTCAAAATAGCCATGCAGTGTAGACGTACCCTAGGTTAGCTTTAATAAGCATTTAGCATTAGCCTTTGCACCTCTCCACTGAGAACGGAGAAAGCTGGACCTGAACTGCTGTACCAGAGGCCGGGCTCGTCCTTTGTCATTTATCACCAGGTTACCCAGATCGGGTGCAAGTCTATTAACCACCACTTATAGAAATAATCCCAAGTGTATATGAGACCAATCATCCGGCATTTGTAACTCTGATTTATTTTACTACTTACATTACTATTTGATTTCAATTCCAACTATTTTAATAAAGTTTCAAATTATTTTGTCTCAGTGTGAACATCTTGTCATACCCCCGAAGGTCCCTGATATAGTCTGTGCAGCCTCATTCTGGGACAAGAACCTGGTTATCTCCTGATTAGTTCAATTGGCAAGCCTATAACCCAAACTATCCAAATTAATAAGATTTACCATCCTTAAATCTGGCGACACCTGCCTGCATCTGCCCCACACAACTCGCTGGTTCCCAGGAGTGGGCAGCGCAGCCCCATGTGTGTGTGGTGGGGGAGAGGGTGGAGTCTCAGCGCACTGTTCATGTCTGCAAGCCCCACCCCCTGCAGCTCCCATTGGCCACGAACAGGAAAGTACGGCCAATGAGAGCTGTGGGGGATGGTGCTGGAGGAGAGGGGCAGTGTACAGAGCCATGTGATCCCCACCTTCCACCTCTGCAGTCTAAGTGGCTTGTTGGTCCCTTCCAGGAGCCCTGCATGGATACAAATGTCACCCGCTGCTAGACATTGGTATCCACTCACCAGCGGGGGCTCTGCTCCCGGGAGACACTGTGGCCAAAGCAGAGGAGCCAGCGCTGTGCACCCGCAGCTTCTCCTGGCCATGCGGGGCTCTGGTGTGGGGCCAGAGCAAGGGCCTGCAGGCCTCAGCTCACTGCATTGCCACCTTGGAGCCGCCCTGAGGGAACCTGCACCCCAACCCCAGTCCCCACCCAGAGCCAGCACCCCCTCCTGCAGCCCTGCCCCAGTCCTGACCTCCCCGGATCGCCAAGAGTTTTTAAAAATAATAGACAAGGGCTTGGAAATCATATTAGCAACTCCATCAGCATTAGATCTGGCCACATGCCCTCCTTCACCCCTAGCCCTGGTCCCCCTCCCAGAGCTAGCACCCATACCCTCCCCCTGCACCCCAAACCCCATCCCCGAGCTCTGTCCCAGAGCCAGCACCCATATCCCTTCCTCTACCCCAAGCTCCCTCTCACACCCCAACCTCCTGCCCCAGCCCAGTAAAAGTGAGTGAGGGTGGAGGAGAGGAAGTGATGAGAATGGGACAAGGCTTTGGGGAAGGGAAAAGACTTTGGGGAAGGGGCAGAATAGATCTTGAGTTGTCCTGAAACTGCAAAACTGATCTAGGCTGTAAAAAGTTTGCGAGCCATTGTGGTGTTCCCATGCAACAAGTGTAAACATTAAAATGGACAAACTCGAGTGCCTGGTATTAACTAAGGATACTAATATAATACTCATCAGAGAAACGGGATAACAATGATAATCAATGGCACGTGGTAATACCAGGGAAAACATATTTGTTGGTGCGTCAGAGTAGATTGTGTTGCTGGGGAAATGGCACAATATATGAGGGGAAAAAACCTATCAAATGCAGTAAAAATTTGAAATGAGCAAATCAGGGAATCTCTAGAGTTAGAGAACAGTAAGGCTACGTCTACATTGGCAAGATTTTGCGTAAATACTTTTAAAGCAAGAGTTTTTGCGTTAAAGTATTTGCTCAAGAGAGCGTCTACACTGGCATGTGCTTTTGCGCAAGAGATGTGCTTTTGCGCAAAAGCATCCGTGCCAGTGTAGACACTCTCTTGCGCAAGAAAGCTCCGATGGCCATTTTAGCCATCAGGCTTTCTTGCGCAAGAAATTCATGTTGCCTGTCTACACTGGCCTCTTGTGCAAGAACACTTGCGCAAGAGGGCTTATTCCTGAGCGGGAGAGTCACAGTTCTTGCGCAAGAAGCACTGATTTCTTACATTAGAACGTCAGTGTTCTTGTGCAAGAACTCGCGGCCAGTGTAGACAGGCGGCAAGTTTTTGCGCAAAAGCGGCGCTTTTGCACAAAACCTTGCCAATGTAGACACAGCCAGCACATATAGCCGTAGGACAATACTACTTATCATCTCACCAGGATGGTGACGGTGTTTGTGAAGGGCTGAGGGAGACTGGAGAGTCTACAAAAACTGAAAACTCAATAATAACGGGGGATATCAACTATCCCCACAGACCGGCAACATGTCACCTCAGAATGAGATGCAGAGATAAAGTTTCCAGAGACCATTAGTGACTGCTCCTTGGAGCAGATAATCCTGGAACCCACAAGGGGAGAGAAAATTCTGGATTTATTCCTAAGGGGAGCACGGGATTTTCTCCAAGAGGTCAATCTTATAGCAATAATGTAATTAAATGTAACATCCCTTCAGGGGAGAAAATACCAAGGAAACCCACCGTAACATTTCACTTCAGAAAGCGGAACACCACAAGGATGAGCAGGCTAGTTAAATGGAAAACAAAAGGAACAATCTCAAGACTGAAATGCTTACAAGCTGCATGGAAATTAAAAACAAAACTATAACAGAGACTCAAAAGTCAAGTGTAAAAGTATAACTGGACAGGCCAAAAAAGAATTTGATACATGAAGTAGAGTTTGTGTCTTTTGCAAGTTGCTCTTCAGAGGAAGGATGTCTGCCAAAAAAAATTGGTGGGTACAGGGGATGATCAAGATGCTGAAGGGGCACTCAAAGAAGACAAGGTGAATTCTTGGTCTTCACTGCAGACAATGAGAGGGAGATTCCCATACCTGAAGCTTTCTTTTTAGGGTATAATTATGAGGAACAGTAGAAAAGGTTTTCGAGCAAACTTATACCTGGTAGTAAATAACCAGGGCCAGCAAGTATTCACCAAAGTGTTCCGAAGGAACTCAGATATGAATGTCAGAACTATTAACTGTGATATGAAAACCTATCGCTTACATCAACCTCTCTATCCGATGACTTGCAGATATCTCATATTAGGCTGATTTTTAATAAAATGCACCAGAGCCTGGCACTGACAGGCTGGTAAACCTAACTTCAATACCAGGCAAATTAGTTGAAACCATAGCAAAGAACAGAATCAGACATACAGAGTAACACAATATGCTGAGGAAGTCACAACAAGGCTTTTGTAAAGGGAAATCATGCCTCTCACATCTATTAGAATTCTTTGAGGAGGTCATCAAACACATGTACAAGGAGGATTCAGTGGATAAAGTGTCTTTGGACTTTGACAGGGTCCCTTGCCAATCAGTTATGCAAGAAGAGAGACGGTCCTCTCATGGATCGGTAAAAGATAGGAAACAAAAGGTAGGGGAAAAGGTCCGTTTTCACGGTGAAGAGAGGTTATGAGCAGCAACCCTCAAGGATCTGTATCAGGACCAGTGCTGATCAACATATTTAAGAATGATCTGGAAAAAGCAGTAAATGGGGAAGTAGCAAAGTTTTCAGATGATACTAAGTTACTCAAAAGAGTTTGCTCCGAAGGGCAATAGCAAAGCGTTACAAGGGATTTCTCAAAACTGGGTGACTGGACAGCAAAAATGGCAAATAAAATTAAATACATACAAAGTAAAACTAATGGGGGGGGGGGAATCTCAAGTAAAATTATAAAATGATGGGACACAAATTAGCTGTTACCACTCAAGAAAATGGAGTCATTGTGGATAGCTCTCTAAAACATCTGTTCAATGTTTTGCATCTGTCAGAAAAGCTAACAGGATGCTAGGAAAAGGCTAGATAATGAGGTAGAAAATATAATTGAAATTATAATCCATTGTATGACCACATCTTGAATATTACATGCTGTTTTGGCTGCCCTCCTCCCCCCCTCAAAAAAGCTGTAGTAGAATAGAGAAAAGCACAGAGAAAAGCAATGAAAATGATTAGGGATATGGAGCGGTTTCCATATTAAAGAGATATTAAAAAGACTTCAAGATTAAAAAAAGACTGCTCATCTTGGAAAAAGGAGGACTGAGAAGAGACATAACAGAGAGCTATAAAATTATGAACACTATGGAGGAAAGAACAAAAAATGATGAGGGGGCTGGAGCACATGATTTATGAGGAGAGGCTGAGGCATTTGGCTTATTTAGTCTACAAGAAGAGTGAGGGGGGATTTGATAGCAGCTTTTAACTACCTGAAGTGGGGTTCCAAAGAGAATGAAGAGAGGCTATTTTTAGTGGTGACAGATGGCAGAACGAGGAGCAACAGTCTCAAGTTGCAGAGGGGGAGGTCTAGCTTGGATATTAAAAAACAAAACAAAACTATTTCCCTAGGAGGGTGGTGAGGCACTGGGATGGGTTCCCTAGGGAGGTGGTAGAGTCTCCATCCCTGGAAGTTTTTAAGTCCTGGTTTGACAAAGTCTTGGCTGGGATGATTTAGTTGGGGTTGGTCCTGCTTTTAGCAGGGGCTTGGACTTGATGACCTCCTGAGGCCTCTTCCAGACCTATGATTCTATTAGAGTGAAGAAGGAATTGTTACTCACCCCTCTGCATAACCTGGAGCCACCCAATGATTCCAATAGAGACAGAGGTTTAAAAACAAACATACAGAAGCACTTCATGCAGTGCTGTATTGCCTTGTGGAACTCACTGCTTTGGGATGATGCAGAGGCCCAAAGTAGCACTAGTTAAGTCGTGGAGGATCGATCCATCAATGGCCATTAGCCAAGACGGTCCCAAGTTCCTTGCAGTCTGCCACATGTGTCCTCTTTCTTGCATATTTTTGCTGCAATTAAAACTGTTCTCTAAACCAGAGGACTCCATATGTACCTGTTTAATTCATTCACGGCTTAGATATCTTACAATATGGACCTTCATTCTGTGAACTAGAGGAAAAACATCCAAGCTCCACAGCCGTGGGATTGCTCCTCAAGTACTAATTTGGACAAAACTCCTATTAATAACTTCAGATAAGAGGTTTACTTGAAAAAAAAAAGATCATATATATATATATATACACATACACACACACACACACACACACACAAACTCTACAAGTCTAAATAATAAGAGGGGTGAACTAGAGAGCCTCAGATTGAATGAGGATATTGATATAATAGGCATCACAGATACTTGGTGGAATGAGGATAATCAGTGGGACACAGTATAATATCTGGGTACAAAATATACCAGAAGGACAGAACAGGTCATGCTAGTGGGGGAGTGGCACTCTGTGGAAAAACACATAGAATCACATGAAGTAAAAATAGCAAATGAACCAAACTGTTCCATAGAATCACTATGGATAGTAACTCAGTGCTCTAATAATATGAATACAGCAGTAGGGATATATTACCCACCACCTGACCGTGATAGTGACTAAGGGAGATAAGAGAGGCTATAAAAATAAAAAAACTCAATAAATAATGGGGGATTTTCAACTATCCCCATATTGTCTGGGTACGCGTCACCTTAGGACAGGATGCAGATATAAAGTTTCTTGAGACCTTAAATGACTGCTTTCTGGAGCAGCTGGTTCTGGAACCCACAAGAAGAGAGGCAATTCTTGATTTACTCCTAAATGGAGCACAGGATCTGGTCCAAGAGTTGAGCATAGCTGCACCGCTTGGAAATAATTAACATGATGTATTAAATATGATATCCCTATGATGAGTAAAACACTACAGCAGCCCAACACTGTGGCATTTAATTTCAGAAAAGGGAGCTATGCAAAAATGAGGTGCTTACTTTTGGCACTATACCTTTTAATTTCTGTTTAACTGAAGTCCCTGCAAGCTGCACGGAAACATTTGATAGACACCATAATCGAGGCTCAAATTAAATGTATACACCAAATTAAAAAACTCAGTAAGGGAACCAAAAAAGTGCTACTGTGGTTTAACAACCAACTAAAAGAAGCAGGGAGAGATAAAAAGTTATCATTTAAAAAGTGGAAGTTAAATCCTAGTGAGGAAAATAGAAAGGAGCATAAACTCTGTCAAATGAAGCGTAAAAATATAATTAGGAAGCCAAAAAGGAATTTGAAAAACAGCTAGCCTAAAACCCCCAAAAGTTTTTGCTATTACTTTTTAAGTACATCAGAAGCAGGAAGCCTACTAAACGGCCAGTGGGGCCATAGAACGATTGAGACGCTAAAGGACGATAAGGCCATTACAGAGAAACTAAATGAATTCTTTTTATCTGTCTTCACAGCTGAGGATGTGAGGAAGATTTCTAAACCTGAGCTTTTTAGGTGACAAATCTGAGGAATTGTCCCAGATTGAGGCGCCATTAGAGGAAGTTTTGGAACAAATTGATAAACTAAACAGTAACAAGTCACCGGGACCAGATGGCATTCACCCAAAAGTTCTGAAAGAACTGAAATGTGAAATTGCGGAACTATTAACTGTGGTTTGTAAACTATCCTCTAAATCAGCTTCTGTACCAAATGACTGGAAGACACCTAATGTGACGCCAATTTTTATAAAGGGCTCTTGAGGTGATCCTGGCAATTACAGACTGGTAAATCTAACTTCAGTACTGAGCAAATAGACAATTCTGTTCTTTACAGTAATTTCAACCAGACGCATAGATGAACATAACTTGTTGGAGAAAAATCCACATGGTTTCTGAAAAGGGAAATCGTGCCTTACTAATCTACTAGAATTCTTTTAGGGGGGCCAACAAGCATGTTGCCAAGGGGGATCCAGTGGATATAGTGTACTTAGATTTCCAGAAAGCCTTTGACAAGGTCCCTCACCAAACGCTTTGAAGCAAAGTCAGCTGAAATGGGGTAAGAGGGAAAGTCTTCTCATAGATTGATAATTGGTTACAAGATGGGAAACAGAGGGTACGAATAAATGATAGTTTTCAGAATGGAGAGAAGTAACTAATGGTGTCCCACAGGGCTCAGTCCCATACTGGGACCAATCCTATTCAACATGTTCATAAATGATCTGGAGAAAGGGGTAAACTGTGAGGTGGCAAAAATTGCAGATGACACCAAACTGCTCAAGATAGTTAAGTCCAAAGCAGACTGCGAAGACATTCCAAAGGATCTCACAAAAATAGGTGACTGCAACCAAATGGCAAATAAATTTTAATGTTGATAATTGCAAAGTAATTGGAAAATGTAATTCCAACTATACGTACAAAGTGATGGGGACAAAAATTAGCTATTACCACTCAAGAGAGAGATCTTGGCATTATTGTGGTAGTTCTCTGAAAACATCCATTCAATGTGCAGCAGCAGTCAAAAAAAAAAGAAGCAAACATTGTTAGAAATTATTATTAAAAGGGACAGAGAATAAGACAGAGAATATCTTATTTCCGCTATATAAAACCATGGTACTCCCACATCTTGTATACTGCATGCAGATGAAGTCACCTCATCTCAAAAAAGATAACTTGGCACTGGAAAAAGTTCAGAAAAGGGCAACAAAAATGATGAGGGGTTTGGGACGGCTGCCATATGAGGAGAGATTAATAAAACAGGGACTTTTCAGCTTAGAAAAGAGGAGACTAAGGGGGAATATGTTGGAGGTCTATAAAACCATGACTGGTGTGGAAAAAGTGAATAAGGCAAAGTTATTTACTTATTCCTTTAACATACGAATTACGGGTCACCAAATGAAATTAATAGGTAGCATGTTTAAAGCAAACAAAAGGAAGTTTTTCATCATGCAGCGCACAGTCAACCCGTGGAACTCCTTGCCAGAGGATGCTGTGAAGACCAGGACATTAACAGGGCTCAAAAAAGAACTAGGTAAATTCATGGAGGTTAGGTCCATCAATAGCTATTAGAGGCTAGGGACACCATTCCTACCCATCCTGCCTGTTTGTCAGAAGCTGGGAATGGATGATAGGGGATGGATCACCTGATGATTCCCTGTCCTGTTTATTCCCTTTGGGGGCACCTAGGATTGGCCATTGTCAGTAGACAGGATACTGAGCTAGATGGACCTTTGATCTGACCCAATTTGGCGGTTCTTATGTTCTTATCCTGATGGCAGCATGAAGTTCTTTTTGGAGATTCATGACCTTCAGGAATGCATGTGCTTTTGGGACTATCCAAGGTAAATAACATATTGATTTTCCTCCGCATCCTATTAACAAGGGCTGTGCATAGCGGGTCACGTACAATATAAACAAATCACAGCAAGGGAGGGAGGGGATGGGAGAAACCCATGGTATTCATTGCAACAGCACCATTTGAAAATACATTATGCTGGAAACTTCATCTGAAGACCTTCTTAAACCTGGCAGGAGCAGCATTATCTATGTATTTTTAACATTTGTGTAAGATGCAGGAGTATTGCAAGCAAAAAAAAAAAATCTGCCTTTCATAGCTGGTGTCAACATTACTCAGTGGATTTATGGTCTAATATCAAACGTGATCCTTGTGTCCAGAGTCACCTCCTAGAGAGGTTAGGAGCTGACGTACCCATCACGGAAACCTCTTCACTGCCCTCCTTGAGGAGATCATTGGAAATGCAGTTAGCACCAGCACACACTCACTCTTGGAGGCTGGATTCTCTGCCCGCGAGAGGGCAAACACCCGCTGGAAACAGGGATGGTGCAGAGAGATGGAGAAAGCCGTTTCAGAATGTTTGCTTGGATACGGAACAGCCTGACTGAAACCCCTTATGCTAACCCAGTGTGGCAGGGTGTTGCCCTGCGCTGGCCCTTTAAGGCACTAGGAGCTGGAGTGAAGAAGGGAAGCCCAGCTGAGGCAGCTAAGGAGGGCCCAGCTGGAGGCCATATAGAGCAGCTCCTGAGAGGAGGAGAGAGACTTCGGCCTAGCAAACCCAGGCTCCCCGGCCTGAGGCCCTAAGGGCTGCAAGGAGGCAGTCATGGAGGGTGGGGCTCGCATGGAGGCAGCCCTGAAAGGCCGGGCTGCAAGGAGGCAGCCGTGGTTCACAAGGAGGCAGCTGAGTTTGAGCCAGGGAAGCCCCAGGCCATAAGTGCGCAAGGCAGGGTTGCAGGAGGCAACCGGGCAGGCAGAGTGGGAGAAGAAGTGGGGGTCCTGGGGAGTAGGAAGGACCCTGGAGGAGGAGCGGAGGAAGAACAATGACTCCCCCCCGGAAGGGGGCGCAGACCAAGATCGGAGTGGTCACTGCTGGAGGGCAGTGCCCTGAAGAGAACACCTCACCCAAAGGGGGTGCGTTGGCGTCGGAGCAGCTGGTTACTTCCCCAAAAGCCACCCTGAGGGAAGAGCCATGCAGAAAGTGAGTAGAACCCGCTACACCAGGATAATAACCACGTACAGAGATGACCCTTGCTATACCCAGCAGGGCCGACAGCCTCAACGGGCCCCAAGGCAGGGGGACCCTGCTCTGAGCCCCAGAAGGAGCAAGGCCTCAGGTGGATGGGGCAGGAGGACCACTCCTCTTCCCCCACCGCCAGCCCTCAGTGCTGCCAGAGAACACCTTGCGGCACTCCAGCGGCGATTTAAAGGGCCAGAGTTCTGACTGTCACCTCTGCGGCAGGAGCAGCAGTGACAGCTGGCAGCCCTGGGTCTTTTTTTTTTTTTTTTAAATCACCGGGCCCCAGGACAGTTGCCTCCTTCGCCTGCCCCCCTCCCATCGGTGGGCTTGGCTACACCTAGTCTTTACTCAGACATGTGCAATATTAAAGATACTTAGACTTGGCAGAATTCAATATCGTTTTTCATTATTTTGATGGATTATACTGATCTTTATTTTTAAGCTTTTAAAATTTGTATTGATTTACATTTTTACAGATGCATGAAATTTGCTGTTTTAAGCATTTTTAATTTTTTTTATCAAATTCAATGTTCGCACTTGCAAGAATTTACAGGCGCGTCAGACAATAATGATTTGTTGACAATCTCTAATAAGTTAAATTCTCAGGCAATATTTTTCTTTCTTTGCCTATTTGTAAATTTCCAGGATTATAGATGGAAATATTTTTGGTTGGCGTGTACATGGTGAAAACCATATTTATCAACATTTACCAGTGAAAATCTAATCCGTCCAAGTCTAAACATACTCTACTGTGTATAGCCAAGGCCCCTTGTACAGTTTGACTATGCAACTGCCCAAATGCTAGCATTCTTCATTTTGTAAATACACAGCATGAGTGGCTGTCCTGAAATCTTGGGACTTAACAGAGATAAGACCAAGTAGCAGCTGCGCAGATCACAGACAGACAAATAGTGGGAGGATTTCAGAGGAAGAATTTTCACAGCTCTGACAGAATGTAGAAACCCTGCAATAAAAATGTCTTCTCTAGCTGCTGAGCTCAATCAAGATATGCAACTCTAGCTCTGTTAATTATATAATTGGAGTTGACATACCTTGTTTTGAGATTCCCTGCCTTCCCTACCTCCCCCCCCCCCCCCTGGCAGCTTCCCTTACTCCTCGCAGAAGCAGGAGTACTGGACACTGATGGGGGTGCCCTCTGAGTTTGATTTAGCGAGTCTTAACTAGACTCGCTAAATCAAACTCCAGAAGATCGATCACGGCAGCGTCAATCTTCCGTTTAGTGAAGACATGGCCTAAGAATAGCACAAGAGAAGAGAACAATCATGCACCTTACAAGCTCCATCAGAGTGGGGTTGAAGTAGGTAAGGCTGCGAATAGGGAAGGCCAACACTTCTCCTACACACCTTAGGATCTTGGCAGCTGGGGAAATGCGTGGTGAGGGGCTCCCACAATCTCGTTCCACAGGTCAAACATTTCCTCCTGACACTTTCTTAGCTGCTTGGTTTGCATTTTAACAGCCTCTGGCCTGCAGCCTCTTTCTCAAGCTGGCATATTCACAGACAACAAAGAGCAGTTAGTGAAAACACTCCTGCCGGAAGATGGCAACGTGACACTATTTCTTAGGGCTTGTCTCAGGGTGATCATGCACAATCCCCCTTTTAAGTCCTGGCTGGGACACTGTGGCACTTTTTTTTTGGGGGGGGGGGGAGGGAGGGACTGGGTGCTTGCCCCATTTGCTTTTGCCAATTGATGACTGTCAATCCTGAGCAGCAGAGGTAGGGGCATTAGCCATGGACCCAGGACAGGGCTTGAGTGAGCAGCTACGGCATGCGTCTCAGGAGAGCCCTGTATGGGGCGGGGGTTCAGGCAGCCATCATGCAGTGTCCGGTTTTCACTCTGGGAAATACGGTCGCCCATGCCTCCGCAGACAGGGAGTTAGTGCCTGACAAGCTGAGCTGTAAATCTGCATTGCCTGGGCTTGCTGTCTGGGTGGATCCTGGTACAGGGCTACTGGAGATTCCCTAGTGCAGGGGTCTCCAACATTTTTAAGCACGAGATCACTTTTTAAAATTTAAATGCAATCTAGGAGCTACCTCAAACCCAAATACCCTTTCTCCGCCTCCTTTGTGCTGCTTCTCCAAGGCCCCACCCCTGCACACTCCATCCTCCCTCCCTCCCCCATCCTTCCGCCTTCAGGCAGGGCAGAGGGTGGGGGTGCAGGCTCTGGTCTTGGGCTAAGGGATTTGGAGTGTGAGAGGGGCTCTGAGCTGAGCCTGGGGCAGGGGAGTTGGGGTGCAGGAGGGGGTTTATGCCTGGGGCAGGGGTTCAGGATGCAGGCTCCAGCTGGACACTGTTTACCTCAGGTGGCTCCTGAGGGGGGGGGTGCAGTGGGGCTAAAGCAGGCTCACCCCTACCCTGGCCCTGCACCACTCCCAAAAGCAGCCAGCAAATCCCTCCATCCCAGGCCTTGTGCCCCCCATCCGTTCTGTGGAGATAGAATACAGGGTGGGGGGACACCCTGACATCAGCACCCCTCCTCTCCCTTCCCTGCCTTGCATAGCAAGTGGGGAGGGGATGGCTCCAAGGCAAAGGGCAGGAGGTGCACAGCAGTGTGGGGAGGGGCAGCTAACTGCCAACCCTTGAGAGCCTCTTGGCCAAACCAGTCAGGATCACCTGTCAGAGGCTTCAAGATCTACCAGTCAATCCCGATCGACTGGCTGGTGACCACTGCCCTAGCGCATGCTATGACTTACTTCCCCCTTCACGCAGAGTGCATCAGAGCACAGCAGGGAACGTTTCATGTACAACAGCAGGGCCCACACACCCCGGCAGCGCTGTGCACACAAGTGCTGCGGTCGATTGGCACCTCCGTGTGCAGGGCATTCGCGCTCTCACCCATAGGAACCTCGCTCACAGCAACACAGCGACAAAACAGGCTGCTGATAAAGCAGAGGGGCACAACTCAAGCCAGTTTGCTCTAGGCTGGCTTTTTGTAGGTTTACTGCGGAGCAGCCAGGTTGCACACACGGATCAGAGCCAGCCCCCCCCCACCTCCCTCAGCCTGCAACTAGGACCAAGAAACCTCTAGCATTTAAAGTGACAGCTTGTAATTTTAGCACAGTTTTCAATACCCCACACATACCTTCCCCTCAGGCAGACCTGACTTTTAGGAGACCCTCATTCTCGGCACCCTGGTCTACACAAGGGCTTTATTCCAAAATACTCCCCTCCCCTTACGTAGAATTAATAAGTGGAGCGTCCAGACAACCAAGCCCGTTATTTCAAAATAACGGGCCACTTATTTCGAAATCTGTACTCCTGCTTTCCTCAGAAATAATGCTAATTTCAAAATAGTTAAAGAATAATCTAAAACCAGTCTAGTACAAGGAGGGCTATGCTTGCAAAGTGCATAATATGCCGTACAGATTCATATATATAGCATCATACTTTACAAGGAGCTTTGCTAACCTCCCACAGGACCTGGTGTTGCACCGTAGGATACAACAGCAAAAATCCTTTTGCCGTCAGAGGTGCAGAATCAGTCTCATTGGAGAAGAAGATGGTTTTATTGAGAAGGAATCATAGACTCATACAACAGGAAGGAACCTCGAGAAGCATCAAGTCCAGCCCCCCGCACTCAGAGCAGGACCAAGGACAATCTAGATCATCCCTGACAGGTGTGTCTCAAACCTGCTCTTCAATATCTCCAGTGATGGAGATTCCACAAGCTCCCTAAGCCATGTATAACCACCCAGAAAGGTAGGAAGTTTTTGCTAATATCCAAACAAAACCTCCTTTGCTGCAATTGAAGCTCATTGCTTCTTGAAGGTGGGGAGGCAGACAGGTATGGGTGACTGGGAGCCTCAAAGGCAGAAATAGTATGCAGCTGCCTAACTCCCGTTGAAAGTCAGACACGGTCCTCCATCTGCCATTTGTGATTTTGAAAGCTTCCACTATCATTAAATACAAGAACATACCTACGTTTGAATCGGCCAGATTCTGCTCTCGGCTACCCCTCTGTAATGCCAATGACCCCTGTGGGGCAGCTTAGGCGTAATTCAGAGCAGAGCGTGGTCCACTATACAGACTCAGAACTAATCCATACAAGCTGTATGAGAAGAGATCCTTCTCAAGTTGATTATGGATTGTCTCTAAGCCCTGGTCTACACTAGGATTTCATTTTGAAATAACACCCCCCGCCCCCGTCCAGATGAATTTATAAGTGGAGCGTCCACACTACCAAGGCCATTATTCCAAAATAATGGACCACTTCAATTGAAATCTGTACACCTGCTTTTCATCAGGAATAACACTAATTTTGAAATAGTTATTTCGAAATAACTGTAGCGTGGACGTGCCGGTGCCACTATTTTGAAATAGCTACTCCTGGGGCTTTAAAGTCCGAGGTAGCACATCCACATTAACAGAACCTGCCTTGGACTAATTTTAAGGCTGCCCCATAGTGTGGACATGCTATTTCGATTTTGTTATCTCTGGAGTTATTAAGTCGAATTTACTAATTTCGAAATAGTTTCCTAGTGTAGACATGGCCTAAGTTCTCAAACAGATAGAAGGATGCTGATAAATTAGGGCTCTGAGTTGCTGTGAGAAAACTGGCTGAACAGAAAATGAACTATTATGTGTCAGTAACAAATAAAAGTGCTCTGGGGCAGAGGAAAAGAAACTTCCTGGGGGTAAAGACAACACATGGAAGAACTGTATGAATTAAAGAAAGAGCTGCACTGCAGCAGAAGAGTCTTGAATAGGTTCATAAAGTACAAGGACTGTTGCTAACGTAGGCATCTGCAAAGCAGGCTAGCCAAAGGATGTGTGGAAATAAAAGTATGTCGCAGGAGATCTTTTGAAAGAAATAAAATTGAGCTTCTCAGATGTAACTCTGAGTTATATGTCTGTCCCCTGAGATGCCTTGCCTTGAAAATGTGGGCACCTTGGCAATAAAGTAAAAAAACAGCAAAGCATTACTTTCTGTAGCTCTCATTTGTCTCTGGATTCCTGAGGGCAGTGGTTGAGCCGAGCGGCGTTTGGCGCAGCTCGTGATCTGGCTGTTGCAAGGCGGGGGTGTTGAGACGTATTGATTTGGTTTTTGTACCTTTTTGTACTTTTCAGAGGACCTCCCGCTCAGCCCCAGACGCACTTTGAGTCTTTCACAGTGGGCTCAAGTTGCTTAGGAAAAGTCAAACACTGTGATTTCAAGGAGCCCTGTCGGAAGTCCACTTCTTTACGGTGCTTGTGTGACAATTTTAGGCTCCAGTTCAGAAGAGCGTTCCTATTCAGGAGAGTGCCGAAGCATGTACTTCAATCCCATGGAAGTCAAAGTGCCCTCTGGGATAATTAAAAAGAGATGAGCTGCTGCTGTCACTGAGGGAGAAGTGCTCCTCCCCCAGCCAGGCAGCTTCGTGGGCGGAACTCATTAAGCAGCTGTGGGACTGTGCTGCCACGCAGCTTAGGGTACGTCTAGACGGTGGCGCTATTTCGGGATACCCAAAGTATCCTGAAACAGCAACACCATGTCTTTAAACGCCTCCACTATACCCTGAAATAGCAGGCGCGCAATTCCAGTGTTCCTGTTAAGGGATTTGTTGGAATAGTGCCTTATTTTGAAATTTGGTGCTGTGTACAATTTCAAAATAAGCTCTTTCAACCTAGATTGGGAATAAGCTACTCAATTTGCTGTCTAGACATACCCTTAGAGGGAACCTTGGCCCCAATGTGCATACAGTTATATCAGTATAAAGGTGCCTTATGCCAGAATCAAAGTGCTTATACCAATATAGTGTATTCCTATAAGGAAGGGGATTGACTATACTGGTATAAGTGCATCCACACTAGTAGGGTTATAACTCTATAGTTTAAAGCAGTAATACGTCTCTCTGCAAGACATGCCCTTACTCACCGGTATAATTTGTGAGCTTTGTGGGACTATTTATGTTTGTAAAGCCAAACATGTGCATAAGCGCTTGCAGGATCAGAGGCCTGATTCTCCATGTGAACTTATTAGTTTAAATAAAGCTGTACTTATTCTTCACAGTACTACCAGGAAGCAGAGGTGCTATAATCACTTCCTTGCTTCATGTATCCCTAAACTTCCAACTCCCGGCATCTGGGATGGATGAGTAGGGATGTATCGCTCCATCGACTGCCATGTTCAGTTAGTTCCCCCTGTAGCAAATGGTACTGGCCATCGCTGGAAGCCAGGCTACTGGGCTGGATGGATCGTTGGTCTGAGCCAGTAGGTCTGTTCTCATGTGCTTGGCATGACTCGTTTTCGAAACTGGAGTACAAACATTCAAAGTAAAAGGCGGGGGCTGGGGAGGGAGAGCATTGATCTGAGTACCCCCAGGAAGGTAAAGAAAGCCAAGGGAGGCCTGAGTTACTATGATAATAACTTCTGCTCACCACAGCCAGATGGTGCGGCCGAATCTTCAAACGGGTGTGTGAAGCCAGGAAATTTCAAGCCGGCCTAGGAGCGCGTGGATATTAATCTGCAGAGCTGGCAGGAGTTCTTTTCTTCCTAATAACCTGAAGCTTGCTTAATAGGAGGAATCATCGGCAAAGCAAGCTTGAAATGATAATCTCTCCTCCCTTTTCCTCACTAACAAAATATAATTCTTCCTCGGGTGAAAGTGGAAGACACTTTCAAGGGACAGAGGCCGTTTTTATTATCAAAAGCCACCGGCAGCCTCGAAACAGCCCAAACTCCCTGAGATAACCACGGGCAGGAAGCACTGAAGTTGCTCAGCCACGCACAGGGTTTTTTTAAAGACTCTTTCACTGCGGAAGTATGATTTGTGACAGGGTCTGCCCATGGAACTAGACACGTGGCCGTTCCTCCAGCGAGGAGATGGTGAGGGATGATAAAAGAATTAAATCCAGTCAGCAGATACAATCGAACATGGGATTTAGAGCCGGCACCGTGCAATTCTTCCACAAGACCAGCTGCTAAAGTGTTCCAAAAATGCCTACAGCTCAGTGAGCGAACGCCGAGGCTGAAGCAGCAGGGGGAATACAGTGCTGTAGCCAGACCCTCAGCCTTCAAGTTGGGGGGTGATTTCACCCAAGCAGGCTGTATTCGTGTGAAGAGCATACCCCCTTGGGGGATTTCCTCTGCATGGAGGAAGTGATGGACTAAGCTACACATTCTTCCTCCCTGCTCTGAGGGCATGTCTTCACTCAAGGCACGTCTACACTCGGAAATGATATCAAAATAATAACTCCTCAAATAACTATTTTGAAATAAGTTTTATTCCTCTGGAAAGCAGGAGCTATTTCGAAATAACCAGCCCCTTATTTTGAAATAACGGGCATGGCAGTGTGGACACTCTGCTTTGTTATTTCGAAATAACGCCCTCATGTAGACCAGGGCGTAGAGTTAATCTGAGTTATAATTCAAGGGTTGCCCTTGATTTGAGTCCCAAGCATACACAAAAAGCCTCTACTTGGGCCTGAGGGTGCTTGTAACTCAAGTTGGCTGGCTCCAGAAGCGGAGACAGGTAATAGCTCAAATCAGCGCAACTCGTCAACAGCTAACACAACTGTGGTGTGCTGCTCCAGCATTGTTTTGCAGCCTTCCAGTGTCATGCCAGTGTGTGTGTTAGATAATGAGTCGGTGCTGCAGCGAAGACATCGCCTCAGTGAGAGACAAAATGAAAGGCGTCAAAGCAGAACTGGACAAAATGAGGCACAGAAATAACATGGAAAGGAAATAATTTAGTGACCAGGGAGATACAATTTTAGACTGGCCAATTTCAAAGAGTATTCTGGCTTGCCATTAAACTACTCCAGATTCACTATTTTTTCTCTTTTTTTCTTTTCCCCTCTTCCTCCCCGCCCCCACCCCCTTATTTATTCTTGGATCTGGACTTCTAATGCTCCAGTCATCTGAAGAAGTGGATTGTACCCACGAAAGCCTATGATATCAGCTACACGTTTTGCTAGTCTTTAAGGTTCTACTAGACTATTTGTTGTTGTTTAAGTTTTTCCAGAAAAGCACGTGATTCATAAAGGGAAAACAAGGGAGGGAGAAATAAGCCAAAGAGAAACAAAGAACATATTGACTTTGAAAGGCCTAGATGCCAGGACCCATCAGTTCTAGTCTTAACAGTTTCATTTCAGTCCTTCATTCCTCCAAGGCAGTAATTGGAGTGCTGGCTCCCTTACCGCTGGGAGATTTGGGGAATGAAACCTTTCAAGCCAACTTCTCTGCTCTGGATGGACGTTAAAAGGTCATGTGGCAGTTTGTGCAAAAGGAATTTGCGCCGCTGTCATGGTCAAACGTTTCCCTCCCTTCATGGTTCCACAGCGTGCCATTTGTCTCCCTGACTGTGTGTCCCACCCCAGAGATAGCTCCATGTACGGTGTTTGAACTGAGAGACAGTGTATAAACCGGCAGTAACAGCGAGACACACGAAGCAGGAATCTAACAACTCTATTCCCTGGCTTTGCTGGGAACAGGCCTGCCAGGTGTCTGGTTTTTGACTGGAAAACATGGTTGAAGAGAGACCCTGATGGCAGCACCGCTGACTGGGATGATAAAAGTCCAGTTGGAGGGCTGGCAGGCTCCTTACCTGGCTCTGAGTGGCTTCCCAGAAGCAGTGATATGTCCCTCAGTTCTTAGGCAGAGGCACGGTGAAGGGAGCTCTGTGTGCTGCCCCTGCCCTCAGCGTTGGATCTGCAGCCCCTGTTGGCTGGGAACCACGGCCAATGGAACTTGCAGGGGTGGGGCCTGTGGGCGGAGGCACTGCAAAGCTTCCTGGTCAGGCCTCAGCCTAGGAGCCACGGGACACAATGACTTTTAATGGTAGCACCACCCAGATTGGTGCTTTCTAAAGGCTGTCTTCTCTCCACCACTATCAATGCAAGTAGAGGAGAAAGCAAGGCAGAAGCCACTGGGGATTCCAGTGTAGCCCTATAATATGTTTCCTTCCAGTTTGAGGAAGCCCTTTCCCAGTTACATACAGTGCCTGGACTCTCTAGGGCTGTGTCTACACTAAACAGAAGATTGCCACTGCCGCGATCGATCTTCTGGAGTTTGATTTAGCAAGTCTAGTGAAGACTCGCTAAATCAAACTCAGAGGGCACCTCCACCAACTGCTGGTACTCCTGCTTGCGTAAGGAGTAAGGGAAGCCTATTGGAGCAGTTGCTCCCATTGGCCTCCCACTGTGGGAATGGTGGGGAAATGGGAAACAAGGTACGTTGACTCCAGCTATGAATTTAATGTAGCCAGAGATGCGTCTCTTGCTTTGATGTCCCCTTTTAATGTAGACCCAGGTTAGGTTTTTAATAACAGGGTTTAGTAACAGCTAGTAAAATGGGGCTGAGCATGGCTTGTTGTTATCTGAAGTATGTTCAGCTGTAATCACTGCTGACATATGAGGGGAGCATTTCTTAGCTTAAAGAAGACCTTTAAATACTATCTTCTTAGTAGCTCACATTTTCCATGCTGGTCAGTTAACACTCATTGCCAACTAAAGTGAAATGATTGGAAGCAACACAATCCACTAACACATACATTGTCAATATGTAACTTTGTTTCCAAAGCCTATGCTGCCCATGACAGAGTGTAAGGGCATGTTTATACTAGCGAGAAGATCGACCCTCCAGAGGTTGATCTTCTAGCATTTGATTAAGCAAGTCTAATGTAGACCCATAAATTGAATGCTACAGGTGTCCTCTTTTTGCTCCCATTGGCCGCCCACAGTGTAGACGCTGCGGCAGCTCGACTTAAGGTAAGCCTAATCCAGCTACACGTTTTGCTCAGCTGGAGTTGCGTACAATAAACTGACCTACCTGGTCTACTGTAGACCAGGCCTAAAAGTTGCCTTCCTCTACCTGCATATTGGAGTTTGTAGGGGATTCAGTTCTAAAGTCACAGTTGATCCAAACTTCATGAGAACTATTTGGTACTTTTTAAAGAGGGTACATACGAGAGCACTTTGCATTTGAAAGCAATTTATCTCCTTTTCTCCTCCCTTACCTTAATTTCTGCAATTTTAAGAGCGCCAGGACCGTCCTCTGAGAAGTGAGGTAGGCCAAATAGGTCTTCCAAAACAAATTTGCAATACAAGTTGCACTATGGCGTCAGATGCCAAAGCCAAAAGGGTTCACTGTGATCATCTAGCCTGACCTCTTGTATACACAGGCCCTAGGATTCCCCCGCCCAGAAATTCCTAGAGCAGATCTTTCAGGGAAACATACAATTGTGATTGAAAAATGATCAGTGACGGAGAATCCCTCCACCACCGTTGGCCAATTGCTCCAATGGTTAATTATCCACTCTGTTAAAAAATTACACCTTGAAAGTCTGAATTTGTCTAGGGCTTCAGCTTCTAGCTATTGGACTACCTTTCTCTGCTGGACTGCCTGTTGTTACCCTGTGTTCCCCAAGTACATACTTGCAGAAAGAAATCAAGTCGCTCTTTAACCTTCTCTTTGTTAAGCTAAATAGACTGAGCTCCTTTGCATCTATCGGTAGAAGGCAGGTTTTCTAAGCCTTTCATCTTCCTTGTGGCTCTATGCTGGACCTTCTCTAATTTATCAGTGTCCTTCTTGAATTGTGGGCACCTGACCTAGACAGAATATTCCAGCAGCTGTCTCACCAGGCCCCAGAACAGAGGCTACTTTCTTACCCGTGCTTTCTGAACACTCCCCAGTTACGCGTGAGAGAACCTGGCGTTCTGAACCACTAAGCATGTGCGAAAGGCTCAGCTCCTCACACGGCCAGCAGCATACTAAACAATGCGTTATCCCCGCCCCCGCTGACCTCTTGCCAACACAATTACAAGCGGGAAGGTATATCGTGTAGTGCATGCACTCTCTCCAAGAAGTGTATTTAAAATGGATTACTTCTGCTCCTTAGGCAGGCGATCAATAGCGATGTGGACTGCAATAAATACAGCGATGTCTGTGGACTGCGGCAGTTATCCTCTGTCTCTTTAGAAATTAATTAAAAATCGATGAAGTGTGCAGCCTATTAATAAGATGCAACCTCCAGATTAATAGATACAAGCCCAGCCTTCTCCGGGCTGCCATCAGCATGTGGCCGGAGTTCAAACAGAAAGCAATGAAATCCTGAGTCTTCCAAGAGAAGGTCAGAATCCTTACTCCATTGGCTCTCTATATTCCCCTCCTGTTTCTGGCCTTAATACACTATGCACAACTTGTCTGTATGTGGTTAAGTAGGAGGAGTACATGCATTGAAAGTTTACAGTCTATATACTTATGTTGTTGGCTTTCCGTACAGGACCTTAGGGTACATCTACACTGCAGGGGTTTTCTGGGATTCCTCCAGTATCCTGGAAAAACTCCACTGTGTCCAAGGAATGCGTTTGCTTTTCCGCTTTTTTTTGTGTGTAAGTGCAGATGCGCTCTTTCGGAAGCCCTGTCTTCCTCATTCCATGAGGAAGAAGGGATTTTCTGAAAGAGGGGAATTTTCTACAATTTGGCCCAGTGTAGACATGCCAAATTTCAGAAAAGCCTCTTCCGGGAAAAAAAAATCAGAAAAAGGTAAGCAAAATGCCGTGCGCATTTTTGCGTAGCTTTTTCAGAAAAAAAAGCTGTAGTGTAGACCTAGCCTTATTGTAATGCACCACCTGTACTAGCCAGCACAGAGCTAACAGATCGTAGCAACCACCTTCTGAAAGAGGGATAACTTTGTAGGATGAATGTCACAGGCGTGAGCCGGTATCCTTAGCATGCACACTGTTTATCTGACTTCCCTGACAAAGTTCTGATGAGAACAGCTTGCAGTCCCGGGAATACTAATCACCTATTTACCGCTGATGAGGGCGATCAGGTGAAGTGATTGTATGAACAGTGTCTAACTTATACACTGTTTACAGCTGGCCTCCAACTGCCACACTTCTCCTCTTCATGGCTTGAGTTGGTTAGCACCCCAAGTACTCCGGAAGGCACATGTTCCTAGACAAGCCATTGCCAGAGGGCTCCAAAGCGCCTCCCATTCCCCACGTCCAGGGCTCCGCTGTGCATGCACTCAGTAAGAGACCGTCCCTGCCTTCTACAGCTTACACTAAGTACCAGTACTCCCAATTTACACAGGAGGAGCCTAAAGATTAACTGGATGTGTCCAAATCCCAAGGTGTCTGTGACTGAAGAGATCTGAGTTCAGTTTCCACTTCTATCTGAAGTTTTCACCACAAAACACGTCTTTCCCCGCTAATCTGCCACACTAATTTGTCTCCGGTTCCTGATTTCCTTCTGGGGGATCCGCATTATACCAGTACACCGTGTGTGGCCAGCCGATGGTTGGGTTTTAATGTGCGACAGGTCAAGACATCAGGGCGTAATGTAAATTACTACAAAAAAATATAGAAAACCATC
This sequence comes from Pelochelys cantorii, assembly GCA_032595735.1. Classification (NCBI taxonomy): domain Eukaryota; kingdom Metazoa; phylum Chordata; order Testudines; family Trionychidae; genus Pelochelys; species Pelochelys cantorii. The sequence goes on from CM064332.1 coordinate 69,249,455, forward strand.
ATTCTTTCCTATGGGTATACATTCTGCCTGTCCTGGTGCCCCAATATGGGAGATATTTGGACAGCTGAAGAATTTGACATGACGTTTACCCCTTTCGGAGGGCCTGCTGAGCACACAAAAGCCAGGTTGTTGGTGTGCACAGATAAAAATCATGTTTCAGACCGTAGGCTCCTTGGGGCAGGAGCCATCTTTGGGTTTTGTGTTTTTACAGCACCTACCACAATGGGGCTCTGTTCCATGAGGACTCCTGCGTGCTACAGCATTGGAGAACATCACATTTGCATTGTACACAAATATTTTTATTTGGGGCTTTTAGACCCATCAGGGATGAGTGGGTAGTCACCAGGCCCTGCACCCCCACCCACAGCCAGGGGTGACTGTCAGCCAGCAGGGAGAACAGAAGGTTTCTTAGTTCACAGGGACACAGTGTAGAACAGACTTGTTAGCGCAAGAACCAAGACTAGCCAGTACAATCCAGCTCGGGGACGAGGGGCCCAGATTCAGGGCCCCGGGACCCCACCCAGATTCCTAAGCCAGCCAAGACTAAATCATACACTCAGCAACCAGTCCCAGACCTGCAGGCAGCCCTGCCTCCTCCTTTTGTCCAGCTTCATGAGCAAAAGGTGTTACCTAGTTGCACCCCCCCACCACCACCTAGGCTCAGGTTACAAGAAAGCCTCGGCCATAGATAGATAGAGGTCTATAAACTCATGACTGGTATGGAAAAAGTGAATAAGGAAGTTATTTACTTGATCCCACAATATAAGAACTAAGGGGTCACCATATGAAATTAATAGGCAGCAGGTTTAAAACAAACAAAAGGAAGTTTTTCTTTCTTCAGTCAGTGCACAGTCAGCCTATGGAACTCCTTGCCACAGGATGCAGTGAAGGCTAGAACTTTAACAGGATTCAAAAAAGAACTAGATAGCCATTGATGGACCTAACCTCCATGAATGTATTAGCCAGGATGAGTAGGAATGGTACCCCTAGCCTGGAGATGGGTGACAGGGGAGGGATCATGTGAGGATTACCTGTTGTGTTCCCTCCCTCTGGGCATCTGGTATTGGCCGCTGTCAGCAGACAGGATACTGGGCTGGATGGACTGTTGGTCTGACCCAGTATGGCCGTTTTTATATTCTGTTCTTATGCTGGGCTGGGGCAGCCTCCCCTCAGTGAGAGGCACACCTGCAATTCCCATCCCCTTCCGGGAAAACTGAGGCACGCACACAGAGCAGTATTACGGAACAGGACAGGACTGTAGAAGTCACATGTGACATAACAAAGCGAGCAGAGTGACTACAATCTCCACAAGACCCCAGCAGGTTCTTTTTATAAAAGCATTTGCGGTTCAATAAGGAAGATTCATATTACCCCATGTTCTCAACAAAGGAAGGTCCAAGAGACATTTCCCATAGTGGCCCCTTTAGGTCAACGCTGTAGGTGGTCCACTGTAACTCGTCCGATGCATAAGTGCCCTTCAGTTCTGTATTGTGGCCAGCAGCAAGTAATATCCAGCTGATTGCTGCTTTGGAGCTCCCTTCAGGAATGTGAAGAAACTACACTCAACACTTTACTGTGGTCTTGGGTTGTCCCATGAAGTCCTACTGCTTGGACTTAACATGTCCATGTGCATTATACGGACTGGGGTACAGACATGGCTGTTTCCCATGGATCTGTCATTTGGACAAGCTATTACATTCCACGCACAATTATGCGTTCTGCAGAGAACAGCGATGAAGGCACAGATATTTTGCTCTAGTTCAATTTTTGCATTTTCTGAGCAGGGCCGGTAGCCAGGTATCTTGTGGAAGCTCTGCTGTTTGGTCACAACAACGCTGTTCGGCAACAGAAAAGATTAATGTCTCGGATTGATTTTAAATACTTTCAATACTCTGACTCAAGTGTCCTCAACTAAATTAAAGCCTTGAACTTCCAAACTCCATTGCCATTAGGTTTCTGTACATTCCTTAGAAAGCCGCAGCATGGGTAACCATAGTTACCTATTGCATACCAGCTGATTTTTTAAATTGCGAAACTTGTAGTGGTTTGTGGAACAGGACAGAATGGTCGAGTACTCAGGGTATGTGGTGGGAAATAGCTGGAGAAAACCACTAAGCAGGTTCTTAGCACAATTCAATGAGCCTAGATATCATAGGGGACGAGTGGGTGAGAGAAACACTTTTTGGTTTCAAGATGTGGATTTTTTTCCCCAACTTAAAATGACAACCATTTCAGAAGGGTAGCCGTGTTAGTCTGTAAGTGGAAACATTTAAAAAAACAACAAATAGTCTCTAAGGTGCTGCAAGACTAACAAAAAAATGTAGATGGTATCATGAACTTTCATGGGAGCAGCCCACTTCTCGGTTGCGCCCACGAAAGCTCATGATACCATCTACACTTTTTGTTAGTCTCTAAGGTGCTGTAAAATTACAACCGTTCACGGCAGTTGTATGTTGACAGCAAAAGTCCACACAGTGAAAAACAAATGTCCACCAGGCCACATGTTATTTCTGTGCATTCAGCCTCAGCATCCTTTGTTGAGTGTTTAATAAATAAATGCATTTAAAAAAATATCATGACGCTGTTTTAAATTGGTGTAATTTACCTAGGAGTATATGTAAAGGCTGTGATGGTTCTCATGCTCCATGCACTTTTGGCCTATGAACAAGATCCTTGGGGAGCAAAAACTATGAGGTCCTTGGGGAGAGGAAGGATGAGTGGTTAGGCTACCAGCCTGGGATTTAGGAGATCAGAGTGCAGATACCTCCTCTGCTACAGACTTCCCATGTGACCTGGGGCAAATCACTTAATTCCATAAAAAAAAAATAAATACATAAAGGAGTACGGGATTCAGATACTATGGCAACAGGTGCCACGTAAGTGCCTGATGCTTATTCCCGCGGCATTTAGCCCGCACTAGAGGGTTGTAAATTCTAGTTGACACAGGGGCGCGCTGTGCAGTAGCTGGCCATGCAGAGCTTGCTGGCCTGCACTAAAAGTTCCCTGGGGCATGTTAATAGAGCGCAGAGTGAAATGGAACTACGTTGCTGCTTATTAGGCAACTTCTAGTGCAGGATCCACGAGTCCAGCTAGTATGCACTAGAATTTACAGCCCTCTAGTGCAGTCCAATGCATTGTGTCCACAAGCCCTTAACAGAGGAATACCTGTTGTGGTAGCACAGTACAGTCTAATGCATGTAGCCGGCAGGCAAGGCTGGCTCGAGCCATTCCTGTGCCCCGGGCAGCGGGCGCGCGACGCATGCGCAGCTCTGCCCCTAGGCGCATGGTGCATGCGTGGCCCCGCCCCCTGGCATGCTGCACACCTTACAGCTGCAATCGGGCATGCAGCACCTGATGGCAGCTCAAAGAGGTACAGCGTGGCCGGGTGTGTGGTGCCCCTTAACAGCTGCCATCAGGTGCCCCGGGCAGCTGCCTGGCTAGCCCCCCCTTTAATCTGGCCCTGCTGGCAGGCACGTGTAGAACAAGTAACAGGTAGTTATCAGTCACTGGAAAGGCCACAATGGTTATGAGGAAGTTCCAGGAAGATCACAAAGCACAAGCATTTAGCCCATGGGGGCAGAAATGTCTGTGGGTGGAAAGCGCTGTAGAGACTCCTTCTCTTTTGTAGTCCGTGTTGCAGCCATGAATTACAGAGCCTGGCAGCAGAAAGATGCTCTCTCCCTGCTGTGAAATGAGCAGCAAGGCACAAAATCCGATCAGGGCAGGAGGCCCATGTGTGTGAGTGCACAAGGGAAGCGATGAACACTGGTGTGTGTCTGCATCGGGTTTCACGCAGCTCCATAGTGACCCAGATATTTACATAATTTAAACCCTAGGAACATTTTGGGCTGTGCAGTCACAAAGCACTTGTAAATTAGTTCTACCTTATCCCTTTACCGGGGGCTTGCAAGTTCAGCAAATGTCACAATGCCACACAGACGCCTAGTGTTAAAGTCTAAGATACGTCTTTTAAAGCATGGAAAGCCCTGATTGCCTAATTCAGTAACATGTTTGGCTCAGATTCTCCAAACCGGTTTGCCTTTTAATGGAACCAAGCACAGAAAGGTTCAGACCAAAGAGTTAAGAAAGTTACAAGCCAAGGGTTCTAATGGAAATCTGTAAGCACCTTAACCATACCAAATCCCATAATTAAGGCTTGACCTTTGTCACAGGAGTTATGGACTCCATGATTTTCATTCTTTTTAACCTATGTATTTTGACATTTAGCATTTAAACATATGGGTATGTGTGAACCAGCTTTGCTGAAAAACTCGAGAGCTTCCGAAAAGCGGTCACCAGAAGAACAGGAACCATGAAAAATTAAGGTTATTGCTTTCTCATCCAGGGTAACATGGGAAAGTTTCAACTGACTTTAACAGGACAGGTTCAAGGTGTGAGTGACTTAGGAGCAGTAATGAGAGACTTGAGCTTCTACATCACCTCTGCAGTTTTTAAACTTTTACTCGAGACACCGAATGGGAGTGGTGGGGTGAGATTCATGCAAGACAGCATGGATATTGGCTGCTGCTGAAGAACTTCAAGAAAGCACCAGGAACATATATTTAAATAGCTTTGAATGACTGGTTTAATGGCAAAAACAACTAGGAGTCCAGACGCACCTTAGGTCATGTCTGCACTGGGAAACTATTTTGAAATAATTAAAATTGATTTAATAACTCTCGAAATAACAAAATCAACAGAGCATGTTTTCAGTATGGGGAAGCCTCCAAATCAGTCCGAGGCAGGAGCCTTAATGTGGACACACAACCTCAGACTTAGACCCCCAGGAAACACTAGTGAGTAATTAGTTTGAATGACTCTGGGGAGTAGTTATTTCGAAATAGCAGCACTGGAGCATCAACACTACTGCTATTTTGAAATAACTATTTCGAAAATAGTGTTATTCCCTGAGGAAAGCAGGAGTGCAGATTTTGAAATAAGTGGCCCGTTATTTGAAATAATGGACTTAGTAGTGTGGACGCTCCACTTACTAATTTGACCTAAGGGGGGTTATTTCAAAACAAAGGCCTAGTGTAGATCAAGGTTAGAGACCAACAGATTTATTAGGGCACAAGCTTTTGTGGGTAAAAAAAAACCCACTTCATTGGAAAAATTGGAGTGGAAGTTACAGAAGCAGGGGGGTATATATAGAGAGAGAGAGAGAAAAAGTTTTTTTTGTTAATGTGGCAATAGCCTGGGCTTTTCAATGAGCGATCCAATGAGAACTGGGCATGTTAACTTCTTTGCAAATCCAACTTATGTTTTTTTTAAGAAAATGTTAATAGACGTGATGCATATTGGAACTTTTGCCCTTTTTTTAATGTTAATTCATGACTTTTAGATTTTTATCCCACACCTAGGCTGAGAGTTTCTGCATAATTTACCGTGACAAACTGTGAGTTGTAGATGATGAGAGAGGGGCATTGCCTAGAGTAGCCAAAGCCCTTTTCACCAGGAATCAACTCCCTTCTCCAACCTGTCAGAGTCCTGGTGTGGGTCCAGCGCTCTCTTCCTGCCTCAGGAGGCATCTCCTCCATAGCTACTATCACATGCAGTCTTGCTAGACCCTTTGCGCCCTGCTGTTTCACCCTACAGTCACTATCATTTAACAGTCACTGGCTCTGTCAAGTGACTTATTTGTTTTAAAATCAAAATTCTAGTAAAAGATAAATCCTATGGCTAGCCTGCCATTCATTTCAGTGGGGTTTGATGAGTGCCAACTACCCGGGTCCTGTTGGGCCCATTGACTGTCTAATTCTCTCTAATGGAATTTTTCTAACACACCTGTTTCTCCTGGCAGCTTCACCCACCATTGTGTCTCTTCCTCTTTCAAACTGTCTTCATACAATGCCTGAAAATTACAAGATCACCCCAACAGAAGCGTTAATCTGTGGAACTCCTTGCCAGAGAAGGTTGACAAGACCAGGACTTTAACAGGTTTCAAGAAAGAACTAGATAAGTTCATGGAGGATAGGTCCATCAATGTTTATTAGCAAGGATGGGTAGGAATGGTATCCCTAGCCTTTGTTTGCCAGAGGCTGGAAATGGATGATAGGAGAGGGATCACATGATGTTTCCCTGTTCTGTTCACACCCTCTGGGGCACCTGGCATTGGCCACAGTCAGCAGACAGGATACCGGGCTGGATGGACCTTTGGTCTGACCCAGTATGGCCGTTCTTATGTTCTTATGTCACAAAAAGGTTCTTTATAAGAAAGGTTCTTTAAGGACAGGGGTAGGGAGAACCAGGTTGTCACTGAGAAACCCAGTTGCCATAAAAAATATCATGTCAATAATTGCCAGGTTGTCACCAAGTGGCATCAATATTAACGGAAAGTGCTTCTCTTCTGCAGGAGCAGCAGTAATTGAGGATACAGACAATCACATCAACTGTCTTATTACTCACAAGATCACTGCCATCAGACACACACACAATAGAAATTGCTTCCCCTTTCCCTCCCTTCTCCCCATAAAAATGGCCACATGTTCTTGAAATAATGAGGTCACCCATACTGCATCAATATGAAATTACTTTCAGTATATTAGCCCATACAGTACAGGACATATTCAAACCTCCACTAATAGGTCTTGGTAATAAATGATGTTAATTAGAAACTGAATGCTAATGCTTTGCCAGACATGCAGAGCATCAGCCTGTCAGCTCCAGAAAAGATGGATTAAATCCATCTGGGGGTCACAGAAATGATATACAATTTAGTGGTTCCCATCCTGAAATGCCTGTAAGTCACTGTTCTTTGTGTTCTTTTTAGTACAGTTGAAAAATGTTTTGCTACTTGATATGTGGGGTTTTTTTTAAATAGCATTAGTGGTCCCAAGAGATCAGAAACAAACAAAAACAAACCTCTTTTGGTCCAATCCTCCAATTTGTCTAGGTCACTCTGGACCCCATCCCCACCCTCCAATGTATCTATGTATCAGTCTATACGGCCAAGAGGTTTTTTGTTTTAACAAGGACAAGTGCAGAGTCCTGCACTTGGGACAGAAGAATCCCATGAACTGCTACAGGCTGGGGACCAACTGACTAAGTAGCAGTTCACTAGAAAAGGTCCTGGGGGTGACAGTGGATGAGAAGCTGGCTATGAGTCAACAGGGAGTCCTTGTAGCCAGAAAGGCTAACGGCATATCAGTGTGTCTAAACTACAGGGTTTTGTTGACAAAAGTGGACTTTTGTTGTCAAAACTATACCTGTGTCTACACTACCGCCGAGTTCTGTTGACAGTAAGTTGACAGAATGCGGCAGTTTTGTCGACGGCGGTAAACCTCATTCTACGTGGAATAATGCCTTTTGTCGACAGAGTTCTGTCGACAAAAGGCGCTTCTGCATCCACACTGCTTTTTCAAAAGAGAGCGTCTAGACTCTCTGTAGAAAAAACGGCTTGCTTTGTCAACAGAACTGGCTGTAGTCTAGATGCTCTTTGTCAACAAAGCCTCTGTTGACAAAAGCCTGTAGTCTAGATGTACCCTCAGGGTGCATTAGGAGGAGCTTTGCCAGCAGATCTAGAGAAGTGATTATTCCCCTTTATTCAACACTGATGAGGCCACATCTGGAGTGTCACAATCAATTCTGGGGCCCCCATTACAGAAAGGATGTGGACGCTTTGGAGAGGGTCCAGTGGAGGGCAACACAAATGATTAGGGGGCTGGAGTACAGCACTTATGAGGAGAGGCTGAGGGATTTGGGCTTATTTAGTTTACAGAAGAGAAGAGGGAGGGGGGATTTGAGGGCAGCCTTCAACTACCTGAAGGGAGGTTCCAAAGAGGATGGAGAGAGGCTGTTCTCAGTGGTGACTGATGGCAGAACAAGGAGCAATGGTCTCAAGTTGCAGTGGGGGAGGTCTAGGTTGGATATTAGGAAAAACTATTTCACTAGGAGGGTGGTGAAGCACTGGGATGGGTTACCTAGGGAGGGGGTGGAATCTTCATCCCTAGAGGTTTTTAAATCTCAGCTTGAAAAAGCCCTGGCTGGGACGATTTAGTTGGGGTTGGTCCTGCCTTGGGCAGGGAGCTGGACTTGATGACCTCCTGAGATCTCTTCCAGCCCTAGGATTCTATGATTTTCTATTGATCGATAGATTGAAACCAGGGTTTAATGACTGGTCAGATGAAGCTGGTTCCTACTTCCTATTTCTAGCCGCCAAGGTTATGTCTATGCTGCCCCACAGTTCGGGAGTCCTGTAGGACTATCTGAATGTGAACTGGGAACCTTTCTGTGCATGCCTACAGCACCCACATGGGGGAGTTTTCATAAATTAAAACTAAGGTTTAACATGAATCATAGAACCATAGAGCTGAAAGAGACCTCAGGAGGCCATCAAGTCCAGCCCCCTGCTCTAGGCAGGACCAATCCCAACTAGATCAACCCAGTCAGGGCTTTGTTTTTCCTAATATCCAACCTGGACCTCTCCCACCACAACTTGAGACCATTGCTCCTTGTTCTGCCATCTGTCACTACTGAGAACAGCCTCTCTCCATCCTCTTTGGAACCTCCCTTCAGGAAGTTGAAGGCTGCTATCAAATCCCCCCTCACTCTTCGCTTCTGCAGACTAAACAGACCCAACTCCTCAGCCTCTCCTCATAGGTCATATGCTCCAGCCCCCTAATCACATGCACCAAGCTTAATTTGTTTCTCTATTTTGACTGAAATACACTGATTCCAACAGACGCTCACTTTGGTGAGCACTCATCACACCCCCATAGTCTGACGTACAAGGCAGTACAGACATGCCCTGGGCTAAACATTTGCTAAATACTTTTTCTAATAATGGGCCAGAATATCCTTTCCTGCAGAAAAACCACTAGAGGGAGCCTTTTATTTGGCCATCTCTCTGAGGAATTCCCCCATGGAAATTAACCCAGATTGTTCCATTGATGGGGCAAGGGTGCTTTTCCCCCTTGTGGAAAATCTACCTCTCCCCACGCTCACATGATCACAAATGAGCTGGCCAAAGGCCCCTGTGAAAAGCCGGGTATTAAAACATGGTGCGGGCTCTGAAAGAGGTCAAATACTTCCCTAGGAACACACGGAAATTGCCAGGCTGATCAGAATTTGGTTCAGCTAGTAGAAAATTCTGCCTCTGGCAGTGGAGAGTACCAGAGGCTTTGGAGGAAAGTGCAAGAAGCCCCAAAATAGGCAGATGTGGGATAACCACCTCATCTGCTTTTTTACAGGGAGTCATGCCCTATTGCCCTTCCATGGGGTTCTGGCTTGGCACTTCTTTGCCAGTCTAGCATACAGCTGGTTAGGCAATCATTTAGAGTCTCTTAGGGTGTGTCTACACTGCCCCCGTAGCTCAAAATGGGCTATGCAATTTGAGCTAGGCAAATTGCATAGCTTATTCCGAGTTAATTTCGAAATAGCTTATTTCGAAATTTGGCGCTGTCTACACAGCACCAAATTTCAAAAAGGAGCACTGTTCCAAAACATCCCTTAATCCTCGTGGAACAAGGTTTACAGGGATGTCGGAATAGCGCGGCCGTTATTCCAAAAGCTATTTAGAAAGAACAGGTGCACTTTCAAGATGCGGAAAACGCTATTTCGGGATACCGGATATATCCCGAAATAGCACCTCTGTCTAGACTCACCCTTACGGAATCACCAGTAGTGTCTGTATCCAATCTGCAACTTTCACGTATAATGCTATGGACTGCTCTGAAGAGGGGGGAAAAACCCCTTATTTTCTTATCAAATAAAATAATACACCCTTGCATTTTTTAAAAGTATTTTTGTTGGATTGCTGTTTTTGTTGATTTGTTTTCATTCTGAAGCTGGTGAGAAGATATGATTAAAATTCTTTATTTTATGGATGACAAATTTAGCACAGTTCTGATACCTACCATTGGCTTCATCTGAACTGCACACTGCTGGTCAAGACAGGGAAAGTACAAGAGCACACAATAATCCCACACTTTCAAAAATCATGAGCCCAGATCCCCGAATCAGAAGATTTAAAAAAATCTATTTTAAATGCCATCTGCTTCCCTTCCGGTCTCTGAGCCTTTAAGGTACATTGTGATCACATTTGCAAACATTTTTTTTTTCAAGTCTTATTTTTAAATGAAAGCTGAAATCCCCGTGTAGGCAGTTGATTTGTTGAACTGGGGTTTTAAGAAAAGCACCAAGACCGTGAGACTTGCAATAAGAGTCACAAAGCTTTTTTTAAATAGTTCCGATAGTTGGTGGGTTTTTTTAGGCCTTGTTATAACTTTACTATTTGCATTGAAGTAGTATCTACAGACCCCAAACTGGGATTTCAGCCTCAGTGTGCTAGGCGCTGTGCATACATATAATGAAAAGATTGTCCTTACTCCGAAGAGATTACAGGCAAGAACCCAATCATGGGGACACTATTATTGTTGCTGATTTTTCGCACAAGAATAATTCTCTTTACATCAACGTTAAGTGATAGGGGGCTAATTCTTCACTACATTGGCATAATGCCATTACCTCAACATTTGTCCTAAAGATAAGCTCAAACCATACCCAAATCCTTCCAATTTCAGATTCAGATCCAAATGTAGTAGACATTAACTACCTCTATGATTATCCCCAAACCATACAATTCCATAGCTTTGATCCATCTCTCTTTTGTGTTAGTATTTTAATTATCAGATTCTTCTACAACTAGGACTGATACATGATGTGTGCACCCACTATCTGCCAGCTACGACCACAAGACGCCTCCTGGTGCACAGGGGAGGAACTTTCCAGAACAATATAAATGCCGTTTAGTGTTTCACGCATTTCAGTCCAAGACTGGTGGCCGCCAATGACTCATGGAAATGAGCAATAATTATGGCCATTTTAATGGTTTTCAAACTCCACACTGAAGGGCAATGGAAGTCACACCTCAGGTGGAAATTGCAGGTCAATATTTTCACACGTGAGTACTTCAAGTTAGGCACCTGAAGTGGCTTTTTGGAGATGCTGAATGTGTTCAGCACTTCTAAAAATCATGGCACTTACATCAGGGGGCCCAAATGTAGATTTAGTATCTAAATTTAAGTGTCCAATTTTGAAAAATGTGATCCTCACGCACCTACACTGAACAATGGTGGAATGAATATTGGGGGGATGGTGTTTGTTCTACATTAAAAGGGGTAGAAAGCTTTGGAGAACCTTTGGTAAAATGTAAAGAAAATTGTTAGTACTTGAGAACTCTGTTGGTCTGAATTGCACTAAGTACTATGAGAGAACTCTGCAAGGGGGAAGCTACAGAGAATCAATACGTTAGCCAGGGAGACAAAGATGACAGCCGAACTTTTTTTTTTGGGGGGGGGGGGATGTGATTTCCAAACTAAACCAGAAATAATTGGGTTCAGAGTTAAATTTGACCCTGAAATTACCAAAGAATGGCAGTGCACAGATACCAGAGTGATGGGCTGATAGAAAGAAAGAGGCCGAAACATGAGATACCTTAATGGCTGTTTTATCTTCTTCTCATGAAGATTATTTTCAAAGATCACAATCAAATATCATAGGAAAGTAATATTTTGTACAAACTTCAAATCAGTCTTTTCCTAATTAAGTCCTAGGTGTTTGCATCTTTTCTCAGTCTCTTGCATCAGGATAATAACTAAGTTGTGCAGTAAGCACAGTACGCTTGGATAAGCTGTTGAATGAGTTATTGAATATGCTAAATGTCATACAATTTAGCCCAAGAGACAGAAAGGGAATAAACTGAGGTGCATATGTACAACGTTTCTGCTCACTCATTCAGCAAGTCAGCTGAATACATATACTCGGTCGTTAGCCATGTATGAAATTTTACCCTAATATGTAAAGGCAATTAGGGGTCTGATCTAAAACCAGTCAACAGAAAGATTTATTAACTTCAACGGCTTTTGGACTAGGTCCTCATTGAGGAATAGCTCATAAATATGAGAAATTAACATATCTGTAGGTCTTTGCTCTACAAGCTAGCAATGCGCCTCTATGTCAATTTTCATAGACTTAGATAACAGAGCAGTATCTACTACCTCAAAAATAAGAGACATGCCCTCTAATTCCTGCTGGGTATATCCTGGCAGGCCTGTGACAAATTTCATGTGGTAATTTCATCTTTTCTAAAACTCCTCCAGTTATGATTGTATCACTGGTGCCCTAAAATGTTAAATCTATCGCTGCGCTAACAGACAAGCGTTCCGTGTCTCTTCACTGGCCACCCAAATTACAATTTCATTTTGGATCATCTTCACTCAATACTCTAACAGCTCTGAGAACAGCCCAGGAAGAGGAGTGAAATGAAATCTCTGCACTGAATCTTTAATGCTGGCCGTTAGTAAATCAGCCCCAAGCTATTGCTAATCAATATCAGTTACTGAAATGGATCGCAATTCCTTCCCCACACAATTCTTCACGAGATTGATCCAAATCAGACCGCAGGCTGCTTTCGCTCTTGTTGGAAGCCTAGCCAGACACCTGTAAAGAACTGGGGATAATGTTTAAAGGAGCTCTTATAGGTTTGAGCAAGTGCAGCTAGTTTGTAGCTCCAAAGGCCGTGCACTCTTGGGATGCCATCATTTTTGTACATAGTGCATTCTAAGGGATGTTCACCTAGCCAGGACATTATCCATGAGGACAGCTCTTGCCTACCAGCTCCAATCTTCCACTCTTTTTTCACTCAAAATGGTTTGGGCTTTCTGAAGATACCGCTGACACCAGGTTACCACACTGATGGTTCTGAATTCCATGCAGGTCTGTTACAAATTAGAGGTGGTCCAGAGCCAAACCCCAGGATCTAGACATCCCAGATCTGATTGAATTTCAGATCTAGATCTGCACATTGGATCCAGGATTGTGGCTCTGCTCATAAAGACCAAATTCCCTGTGTTTCCCAAAGAGAGGATGGGATCTGCACTTGTAGATTAGGCCCATTAATGAAACATGCATTTGACTTCAGCTTACAAAAGATCATTACACTTTGCAACAGACAATACCTAACAAAAATTCTGTATGGCCTCAAAGACATCTGTTCCTTCCAGATGGCTGTTTACCTGCTTTAATGTGTGCCCTTATTTTACAAGACACAGGGGTGATTTTTAAAAGTGGGCAGACAATGAAAAACTGGGAGTAGATTCGGCATTCCAGAAACCCCTAAATGCCAATAAAGGATATACAAATAGGAGCCATCTACAACAAACTTGATTGCTGTCTGTAGTTTAAATATTGTGGATTTTCTTTCCCTGTTTACCCATTAAAGGATTTGTTTTCTTTATTGTGGTATGTATACTATTGCCACACACATATTCCATTTTCAGCTAGTTAGGGTACATTGGTTCTTATTTGGAATTGTCTACGAGACTGCATCTTTGGCTTTTCCCATCTTCTTTTAGTATAGAGCCTTGCAGAGTCATCATGAAAAACTTGCTACTCCAGACACAAAAACCCCAAAGCAAACAAAAACCCAATCTGTTCTTGAAACTGGGGACACACCTACTATTAATATAAGCACTCGAAGGCTGTTAACTTAATGGGTGTGTTGTTTGATTAAGGAATGCAGAAGTTGGTGCTAATATTTTGCTTGTCCATTTAAAAAATTATTCGATAGAAAATAGTAACTAGAACTACAAGGCTGACCAAATGAAATGTGATACAGTAACAACATCCACCAGACAAAGAACCACCACTATCAAACATCTTGAAATCTAAAAGCTACATTGGCATTATTCAAAGTTTGAACAAAGACCTGAACTAGATGGCCGCTAAGTTCCACACCCTAATGACATCAAAAGCCAAGCACCGGGCACTTACAACCCACTCTATTGGCCTCATTTAGCACTGACACTCTAATTGACAAGATTTTTTTTTTGTTTTCCTGTTTGTTTTCATTCTTTTTCCCACCCCATCTCTTCTCTTTCTCTGCTATTTATTTGTACCCTGAACCCCATACTCTGTTCATCTGGTTGTGTCCACAAAAGCACACGATACCGTCTACTTTTTTTGTTAGTCTCTAAGGGTATGTCTATACAGCAAAGTTACTTTCCTAGTGTCTACACAAGCCAACTGCTATTTCGAAATTAATTTGAAATAGCGGAGGGCTTATTTTGAAATTGGTAAACCTCATTCCATGAGGAATAGCGCCAATTTTGAAATTGCTATTTCGAAATAAGCGCTGTATAGATGCTTATTTCGAAATAGGGGGTTTCCCGCCCTTCCCAGGGTGCCCTAGTGGCCATCCTGGCCACAAGGTAACTTCTGACCTGATGCCCTGCCGGAACCAGTTCCGGCTGGCCTTAAATGCGATTCAGTGTCCAATCAGTGTGGACACGCTATTTTGAAATAGGAAAAAGCTATTCCAAAATGCATTTTGTGTGTAGACGCATTATTTCGAAATAAGATACTTCGAAATAACTATTTTGAAATTAGATATTTCGAAATAACGCTGTAGTGTAGACATACCCTAAGGTGCTACAGGACCATTTGTTGGTTTTTACGCCTCTCCATTTTCATCTGACACGTAACAAACCACCCCCCAACCCAACACGCGCACCCGGCCCCATGTGTTAACAAACATAGTGCCCAAGAATGCAAAGGCTGAGCAAGGCAGTAGGAGAGTCAATAGAAGATGTCATACAAGGGGTGCCTTGTTTCATTCCAAACATCTCTCTCCTTCCTTCCCTCTATTAATTGTGACCATGGTAATAATTGATGTTATTTACTGTAAGGAACAGAGAGAAGGGCCCTTGAGGGCTCCATTAACAACTCAGGAGAGCAGGAGAAGGTAATTGCTTTTCCTACTGGGCAAACAAATAGGCCAGCTAGTTCTCATCCAGTTTGTCAGATGCTTCCTGCCAGTGCTACTCTGTCCCCTGTGCTTGTTTAAGGGACTTGCTGGCCTCCGGGAAGATCTGTCAGTGCTGGCTAGTTATACAACTCTTTCCAAAAGAAATGACCCTGCATTTCCCTCCTCCTCCCCCACACAGGTACCTGTCCACCTGCCTGATCTATCAATCCATGTCTCTCTCTCTTTGCATTCTTGACCAGGCTCTTTAAATCCCCGTTAGTGTCTTTCCCCAATGCACTGTCATACCTTTTAATTCCAGTTCTTCGTTGGTCAATGCTGAATTTTGCCAGGCAAACCGAGCTGAAACCGTGTTGGATGGAAATAATATGTTTGAATGGTGGGGTGGGGAGAAGGTCATTTCAATGGAAGTCTTTCATGTAAAATACTAAAGTGAGTAGCCTACAGTGCACTGTAGGCTGTGATCAAACTGTAATTCTCCACCAGACTTATAAATCATGGTTCTCGACCTGCTGGCCTGGAAAGTAATTTTCCGAATGTCACCCAACACAACGGTTATTTGCGCGGCATAAAAAAAAATTCACACATTCAAATGTACACATCCCAAGTTTCTAAGGGAATAATACAGGTCGCTCCCGGCCATAAGCAGGTGACAGCGCCAAAAAGCTGCTAGGATGATTTCTAGGTGACTGTGTTGTGGCAACGGATAGATACGTTGACTCCAACTATGTAATTTACATAGCTGTGTGGTTGCATAACCGCCCCTCCTCCCCTCACCACCCCAAAGTTGCTCTTTTCCTCTTCTGTTTATGGCCAGATTGTACTGAAAACACTGGTTTCAATATAACTACTTGAGGAATAAGGCCTTTCGCTGCTTAGGGGGACAACGTGTGAAACAAATAGTTAAGGGCCAGATTCTACAATTTTATTTTATATTTTAAGGGGGAAAGATATGAAAAGTGCAGTCAATGCAAACCTGTGAAATGTTATCTAGTGTATTTCTCTGTGGATGCATGCGTAGAACTCCCAAACTGAAAAGAGTAGAGGGGGACACCATGAAAAGTGACCCTAGTACTTTTGCTTATGCCAAACTACAGGCAGAGGCAAGTAGAGCAAGAGGACCATGGTGCAAAGTGAGGGTTTGTCTACACTACCGAACTTTGAGAGCACGTCTATGCTACATGGAAGATTGATGCTGCTGCAGTCGATCTTCTCGGGTTCGATTTAGCGGGTGTAATATAGACTCACTAGATCGAACTCAGAGGGCACCCCCATCGGCGCTGGTACTCCTGCTCCTCATGAGGAGTAAGTGAAGCCAATGGGAGTATTTGGCGTGGAAACACGATGTAAGATACTTCAACTCCAGCTACGTAATTTACACAGCTTGAGTTGCATACCTTACTTTGACCTTCCTGTGTAGTGCAGACCAGGTCTTAGTCACATGGCTTGGTCGACACAGCCGTGTTGCAAAAAGTCAGGCATTGTAAACATTGTTTGTGGGTATTTTTGCC
The DNA here is from genome assembly GCA_032595735.1 of Pelochelys cantorii. Lineage (NCBI taxonomy): Eukaryota > Metazoa > Chordata > Testudines > Trionychidae > Pelochelys > Pelochelys cantorii. The sequence goes on from CM064332.1 coordinate 69,265,727, forward strand.
AACAAGAAACCTTCCACCCTCTCTGAGTGGAGCTTGCTTTGTTGGCACGATTTGAGAGAGAAAATCCTTATTTCCCGTGTCTACCTAAGACTCTTTTTTCAATATTCTATATTGACACTGTATAACCCCACTTCAATTGATCTGACAAAGAGGGTGCCACCAGAGACGTGAAGTGATGTTGGTATGCTCATAAAACAAATGAAACAGTGCCCTCCTTTTTTGGGGGTCCCACAATAAATAAATGTTTGGAAAGACCAATCCAATCATGGCTGGATTAGTCTAGTAGCATAATATTAGTATAATGCTGCTCCGACAGTCCTATCCCTGCTCCCATAGTTGACTTTCCCGAGGAATTAGAGAATCTTTCATGTTCCTATTCAATAAAGGCCTGAATTTGCTTTCATGCTAGTATTTTTCACAGTGTGTTTTGCTGGGGCGGACTCTCAGCTCCACATTAAATACCCAGATCTCTCAGTTCTAACCTCTTCATTCCAACGTGATTAATGTCATGGCTGGGGAGGAGGAGGAGGAGGAGAATGTTGCTTACCATGGCATTCATTGCTCTCCACTCTCCTTCCCAGATCAATGCAATAACTTTCACTGCCACTTTGCCGGCAAGACAGAAATACACAGCATCAAACATGCCATGTTAAAGCAGTGTCTAGAATATGAGCTCAAGGAGCCAAGGTCTCTGTTTGTGTCAACAGCATCTCTTGGGCACCCGGAGATGAAGGTCACTGACGAAGACCACTTGAATCAACTGACAAGCTACAGATAAGCTTGCATAGAAAATTGCTCCTTCCTCGTGCCCCTTTCTGGAGGATATCTCTCAAAAGGAGGAAGAAAAAAAATCGTAACCCTACAACTATCCACATCTCATTGCCAAACCACTGGCAAGCTTTAAGATAACTGTTGTGGTATTTCTCCAGACAACCTTAGCAAATGTAAGTGCTCTTGAATCTCTCATCATTTCTGGAGCTTGAGGTTGCCTCGTTTTTCTTCTTTCTAGCACACCACAGGAATGTTGCCAGCCAGCCTTTTGCTATAGGGAGAAAAATCCCCCTATGAAATTTCAAGTGGAAAGTGAGATGTACAGTAAGGACCTGATCCAAAACTCAGTGGGATCCTTTCCACCAACTTTACCAAACTTTACTACAAGGTGTTAAAAGGTCCAAGTACTTTTGACCCCACAATACATAGCAGCTTGCTTCCTATTTAATTAGATAATAACAAAGAGCATTTCCTTGGCATCTTCCACAGATGATCTCAAAGAACATTAATGAATCAATACTCATTACACTTGCGAGAAATATGCAAGACTACCACCATGCTGGGTGCAGAGAGAGATTAAACGATCTAGTGAACATGGCAGAGGATGACAATGGCAGAACCAGGAACATCACTTTCAGTCTCAGGTTAAACCACTAGACCCCCAGTATTACTGAGAGCATACTCCCTTGACATTTTGTGCCAAAGCAATCAAATAAAGATCAGCCCTGCCACATTACTTCAGGAGGAGACTAAATCAACGTTAATAAAGAAATAATCCAAGGAACACTCGGTTCTCAGGTTTAGAAAGGGGAAAAAACCATGATGGAGGTGGGTTGGTTACACAACATTTGGCATCTTACAACAGCACAGAGTGGAAAGCGCGTACCACTACTACCAGGTAGTTGACTTTTCTCGTAATGGTACAAGTTTTCTGCTTTCTGGAATGTATTTCATTTTTTAAGATAAGAATATTGTAAATGGTGGGGCAAAACTCAGATGGCTGTACAATTTTCTCAATGTTTATGTGCACTCACTTCAAACTGACGTTATTTGGTACAGCTAATTTCTGACACGAGAAACCACCTAGTAAATGTGATATTTTAAAAATATATAGCCAATTGGCTTGGTATGAAGGAGAGAACACAACAATTGCTATGATGCGAACAACCCCGGCATTTTTTCCATGCCACCGGATTACTTTGCTCTCTCTGGGTTATTACTTCTTTCTCAATGAACTTGCACGGAGGTACTAATTCATTCATCAGGTGGAGAAGCCAGTGTTAAATCACTACAGAAACCAAATATTATATCCCATTGGAATAAGATGGCAGTGTTGTCCAGTGATTAGGGCTCTGAGCTCTATTTCTTGATCTAGACTAAACTGCTGTGTGGTATTATACCAGTCCTGCCACCTGTCTCTGTACCTCTCTTTGCTCTCCTTACATTTCTTACTCTGTCTAAACAATGAGACTGTACTCGTTCAGAGCCTATGGATTAATAATACTTGACGTCATTGTATGAGTTTGTAGAGTGTGTCTTGTAGACAAGGCAGCAGACTGGAAGTCAAGACACTTTTGAGTTGTGTGACATGGGACAACTCACAACTTCTCTGTAGCTTAGCTGGCTCTCTCTATAAAGGAGGGACATCCATGTCTCTCAAACTGTTTCCATACTGTTGATGTCAAATGTTGTGTAAGTACTACATAATAGTGCTATTTTTCTGTCATATTAAACACACACATTATGACAGGAGTGATTCACTGGACCAAAGCATTTACTTACAACACTTGTCCTGACCCCTAACAAGCTTTTTGCTGGGTTTTGCGGCTCAGTCTTGCTCTCTTTACTCAGGAAAAAAATTCCACTGAGCTCAATGGCAGTTTTCTTTAAGTGGATGGGAGAGGAAAAACAGAAATTTGAAGGTCTCGTTGGGACTGACCTGTGTTGCTGTGCTCTTATTTACTGATTATATACAAAGAGCAGCAACTGCAAAGTGAAACCCTTTTAAGGTTAGAAATGTAATTGGTAAATCAGAGAGTATCCTGTTCACTGAGCAACATATCAGTTATAGTGCAAAGCGATTAATAAAATGTATGGGGTAAAATTCCTCCAAGAAAATGCTGGAGTTACCTGAGGGATGAATGTGGTCCATTTTGTCCTATTTTACTGAGAGTAATCTAGATTTGCAGATGTTTTAATTGATGCCATTATGATGCACAATGATAGTCAATTGAACATGACATGAAATACAGACTAACGAGCAGCCCTGTGGCACCTTAGGCCATGTCTTCACTCGGAAACTATTTTGAAATGACTAAATTCAATTTAATAACTCCCGATTTAACAAATTCAAAATAGCATGTCCTCACAAGGGGAAGTATTAAAATTAGTCCAAGGCAGGCTGCCTAAGGGTGTGTCTACACAGCAAAGTTATTTCAGAATAATGGTCGTTATTCCAAAATAACTATGAGAGCATCTACACAGCAATTCCATTATTTCAAAATAATTTTGAAATAACAGATGGCTTATTCCAACTTCTGTAAACCTTTTTCTATGAGGCATAACACCTCTTCCAAAATAGCTATTTTGAAGTAAGGCATATGTGTAGACACTCCACTGCTGCTATTTCAAAAGAGCCCCTCACCTGGGCCATTCTAAGTTATTCCTCCTGGGGCTCTAAATTGAGATAGCACGTCTACATTAGGGAAGCCTGCCTCGAACTTATTTTGAGGCTTCCCTGCAGTGTAGATGTGCTATTTTGGAATAAGCTATTTTGGAATAACTAGCCTTAATGTGGACATGCAACTTCAGACTTACAGCTCCAAGAAGCACTGGGGAGTAATTAGTCTGAATTACTTTGGGGAGTAGCCACTATTTCCAAATAGTGGCACCGGAGCACCCACACTACCGCTATTTCAAGGTAACTGTTTCAGAATTAGCATTACTCCTGATGAAAAGCAGGAGTACAGATTTTGAATTAAGCAGCCCATTATTTCAAAATAACAGGCTTGGTCGTGTGGATGCTCTGCTTATAAATTCAACTGAAAGGGGGTTATTTCAAAATAAAGTCCAAGTGTAGACCCAGTTTAGAGACTCACAAATGTATTAGGTCAGATCCCAGTAAGACATGCATACAGGATAGGACCTTTTACGCTCCACTCCTCTGAGTCCATTGCTTCATCAGTAGCAAGAGAACCGACTTGGTTGCCATACAATTTACATGCTGATCTGCCAACAGGACTGCAGAGCATGGCCTGATAGTTAAAGCTGAGCAGTCTTAACCAACCCTTTGTGTTTGCATTCTCTTTGCAGTGGGAACAGGCCCCTTTTCTCCCCAGGGCCCAGGCTACTCTCTTGGAGAGTCTTGTGGAATTTTTGAAGACCAGAAGGTGGCAGTGGGAGAGGCAGTGAGAGGGAGGAGTCATTTCACAAAGTGGGGTTGTGCCCCACTTCCATTTAACAGCCTTTAACTACCTGAAGGGGTGTTCCAAAGAGGATGGAGAGAGGCTGTTCTCAGTGGTGGCAGATGGCAGAATGAGGAGCAATGGTCTCAAGTTACAGTGGGGGAGGTCTAGGTTGGATATGAGGAAAATCTATTTCCCTAGGAGGGTGGTGAGGCACTGGGATGGGTTACCTAGGGAGGGGGTGGAATCTCCATCCCTGGAGGTTTTTAAGACCTGGCTTGACAAAGCCCTGGCTGGGATGGTTTAGTTGGGATTGGTCCTGCTTTTAGCAGGAGGTTGGACTCAATGACCTCCTGGAACCCTATGATTGTATGATTCCATTTCGATTGAACTGTTATATATTTTTTCTTCCCTCCATACAAGGGAACAAGGCAAATGGTCCCCAGAAAAATAGGTAATGTACTTCTTTCATGTAAAAATGTGCAGACAACCCTGCTGCAATGAAGTATTGAGTTGCAAAACAACTACTATAGAATTTAAAATATGCTTTTTTTCCCTGATGCTGGGAGTGCATATACAAATTTACAGTCTTGATGTTTTACTGGGATAGTGCTGAAAGAATTGGATGATTAAAAAGGGTGAAGTTTGAACGATTTGGATTGGTGCTTATTCACACTTTTGTTTGAATTCCAGATTGTAAAATTCGAGTTGCAAAATGAGGTTCTCACAATGTTCTTTTTGTGCACGTTTTCAATATTTCTAGACTCCGTAAGAGCAGGAGAGAGAGAGAGACTATTCTAGTATATTTCAGCAATTCAGCCTCTGGAGAGGACCAGGAAATGCAGATGTGAATGAAAATGAGAAACAACAGAAAGCAGGTGAACCTTGTGAACCTTGCAAAAGAATTCTGCTCAGGTTTGCCTTGAGTTCTGGGGGAGCTTTCTGGTCCATTCCCTTATTATTCAAACTGGCTCTCCCGTCCTTAATAATAAGGCTCACAAAAAGCTGTTGTAATAGCTGTCTTAGTGGGTCTGGGGCTGCTAGATTGATCCTGCCAATTACTGTAACCTTCAGAAGGGAAATCTAGCAGTCTAAAACTGTACTGCTCAGACTTTAATATGATTCCCAGAGGTGTAATGGCCTTGCCCTCTAGTGGTTACAGAACTACCCAAAAGAGAAAACCCTATCACTGCAAGCCTGTAGTTGGAAATTTCCTTTTAGCTGAAGTGTTAAAACTATTGTTTTTGGATCACAGGGTCAATAGTTCAGTTCCCAGCAAGGGTGAGTAACTTATCCACTGAAAAGGCATTCATTACATTAAACTGCAATGTGGATTGATCGCATGCCGTAGTGCAAGAGGACTTGCTAAATACTTTCCTTAGGACTACTGATGGGCCTGCTAAGGGTCTTCCAAGATATTGCACCACTACTGGATTTCTACCCCTGAAGTTCCCTGGCAAACTGAGTAACTCAACAGGAAATGTAATTGGGATCAGATTGTTCAATGAAGACTGATTGTATGGCAGTCAACTTAGGGCTTCCTTTTCATATAACAGTTGCTGGAGTAACCAAAGGTACTTATGCATTAAAGTGATTTCTATGAGGAATAAAAGAGAGAGACTTTCGTTTTCCTGGTATGATTTTCCCGCACGGTTCCATTTTGGAATACAGCACAGAGTGTGTATTTCTGAATAACCATTTCCTCCCCTAGCCTCTGCGGATCCCCCTCCCAAATGTATTCATTTTTAATAATGGGGGGTGGGACATTGCAGCAGTTTAAATAAAAGACTTCAGGCCTCACGTGACAAGTGACATGCTGAGGTGCGGTAGTTGGCACTGTTTAATCTAGCTGCTTGACCAGTTCGCCCATGAATATATGTTGGACCAAAACGATGATTCAAACAGCTAATTTCAGGGACATTGATTTTAGTCAGGGAGGAGGAAAAGAGAAAAAGAAATACAGGCCCTGGCACCTGGGAACTTCTTTCCTGGCTAGCTGACATGCTCATTCAAATAGTGGTGCTGGCACCATAACAGGGTTGCGGAGGGAGGAAGACATGGATTTGGGTGGTTATTACCATCTCAAGCCAAGGGATTTGGCAGCGCCCCCAGCACCCTTAGTCCAAGCACCTATGTATTCAAGGAACAATCTGCCCCTTTCTTAAGGACCTCTCAGGGGATTCCCTGAGCATGCTCAGTGCACATAATTTATAAGTACCTCATTGACATGTGAGGCCCTGTGGAAGTTTCCCCTGAAGAGTTGTAGTTAGCCACCATGGCTGAAAGGAGGCTGACAGAGCTTTCTTGCGCAAGCAACCGTGCCAAGCTATTTTATCTTTCAACCAGACGGCAATCTCTCTGCTTCTCTATTGCCGTTGAAACGTGGCATTCACGTGTAGGTGCCACGGCATGCTGCCCAGATTACCCATGCACCAGAAAGGGAAATGCTGCAGGGGCCTGGTGTGGTAAGTGTGGGTAAATAATGGCTTTTTAATGGCGACTGTTGTTGGGAAACATGAGCGACAATCACATGTGAACATGTCCGATCTTATCTGGTAGTTTCAGAGGGGTAGCTGAGTTAGTCTATAAGAAATAGTCTAATAGCACCTTAAAGACTAACAAACTGTGTAGATGGCATCTGAAGAAGTGGGTTGTGCCCACAAAAGCTCATGACACCATCTACATGGTTTGTTAGTCTTTAAGGTGCTACTAGACTATTTGTTGTTGTTTAAGTTTTTTCTTATCTGGTAGGCCATTCTTTACCACAACCTACCCCCAAAATAAGATGCGTGCCTACACTGTATGCATACGTTTATGAAGATGAATGTGTTCATTTCATAGTATATAATGCACAGTGTTCAAATGTTTCATGGATATAATCTATTAGAAAGTACATGCAACAGGGAGTGTATTTCCAGATGGACATCCATTGCATTTTGTGAAAGACAACAAAGGCAAGATCTGCTACAGAGAGGTCTCTCGTCTGACAAGAGAGAAGCTGTTCTTGGTGATTAGACATTTGAAAAGCCGCAGGAGACACAGCAAATATTTATTTCATAATTACAGTATCCGTACGTCTGCGCGTCTAAATCTAGGTTCACAGGGCAAGGTTCAAAATCTTTTTCCTGGGTTTCTTGCCTAGCAGAAGCACAGCACCAGTAGAAAAGTACTTTTCAAGGCATTTGGCAAAAGGTCAGAATCATTCGTGAGAGGACAGGTTATCATGAATTTTTTTTTTTATTCCTTCCATGAATAAAAATTGCTTTGGAGAAGGCAGGCACTGCAGCCTTTGAAAAAGACTCTATAAAACCTTCTACATGAAATAGCTTTCCCCTCATAAGTTAGCATTGTTGTTCACACAATAGCATTCACTTAGTGAGAGTCAAGGGCCAGCAGTCTTTTTGTGATAGGTAAAAGGTTATTTTATAATACGACAGGTAGTTAAGTAGATAACATGTTATAGTAACAAGAGGGAAAAAAACCCTCTTGCAATGACCTATGAACGGCTCTAGCCTCTTTTCTCAATAGGCAGCAAGAAAGCGAGACTAGAGTCTTAAATCCCAAATCCTCTAGAACTCAGCAGCTGGGAAAAACATCCCTGGTTCGTGCATACCTGAACTCCAGCTTTACCTTTAAATCCATTTTAAATAGAAAATAGACCTCATGATGTGTTTGCACATTACAAAGGAAGCTGCAGTTATTACTGAATGGAAAAGTTCAGTGTCACAGCATTGGCTCATACTTATCAGTAATATTGTTCTGTAGATCTCAGAATGCTTTATACCAGTGACCTAATTTCCCTCATTTGTAAAATGGTGGCCAAATGGGGAAAAAAAAAGAGAGGTCAAAGGCTTGTCTATATGGGAAGTTAGTGCAGAATAAGCCTGGGTATGAATTGAAAGTGCAGTAACTTCTTCACACAAACTCCTCATGCGGACACTCTTTTTCCTCCCTATGTGTGTGGCTTAGCTGAGGGGGTACCTATAGGGAGGGCAAGAGTATGTCACGCTGGAATGTGATTATGCTGCTGTGTGGACTTTGTTACCATGAGCAAAACATTTTCTAGCATGCTGTCAGGTATTGCCACTTACTTTTAGTGCATGGCAGTAGATTCTCCACAGCCACTTATCACACAGCACTGTGAAGTTACATCCCAGCTTGTGGTATATTGAGCCCTGCGTGACTGGTCCCAGAGCACAAAGTGAGTCTGTGAAAGCACTAGAAACACAACCAGGTCTCTTGATTCTCAATTTTGTGCTCTACTCCGAGAGGTCACACTGACTTTGACTGTACACAAAGACATCTCAGTGTCAACGAGGGTCAAATGAGACGACGCAGTCCTAAAAATGGTCTCCTTCTGCACTGACTTTTTTGGGAGGTTGATTTACAATAAGATCCAGATTATGAAACAACTTGACAACACCTAATTTGACATTTGAGAGTTTGTTTAGTAGAGAGCAAGGGAGTCAAACAAAGACAGAAGATCTACTGGAAGCAGGTAAGACATGGAGGTTCACTTAATTGGGATCTTACTGTATTTTCATCTTGTGAGGGGCAAAAGGACAGTGGTAGGTTTTTTTTAGTCGACATCCCTTTTGTAAATTTACACTACTGTTCCACCCAGTATAATTGGGCATTACGATAACTGTAGTAAGATGAAGGCCTAAAACATAAGCCCATGTAGCGCAGGCCTGGTCTGAGGCCTAAGGCCTAGCTAACAATAGACAAAACATGGCTAACATAAAGCAAAGCGAAGCAGTGAGCAAGAGGCAGGCCCCTGTTGACAGAACTTGGCACAAACAGGGCTGAGAGTGCAAAACACTAATTGGTAATAGGCCCAGAGTAGAACAGTCATTGGTACTGGTCATAAGTGGAAAGCACATGGTACCACCAGCTCATTAAAAAAGACCTTGGTACCCACACTCCCCACAGATACAGACCCAGGTTCAGGAAAGGGTCTAAAATGACAGCATGATGGATAGAGATGATTTAATCAAACCACAAGGTGCAGGGTGATGGGTGGCCTGTAAGTAGTGTCAGATGGTGGCAACCTGACAAGTCAGCAGTGATGTGTAAGGTGTTTGTACCTGTATATAAAATGGTGTCTTGGGAGGACAGTCTTTGTCCAGCCGAGGGGGCAGTAGGAGTTTTCCACTGGTTGAGCTGAGGCCATTGCTGTAAGTACATGTGCGTAGTGGTTCGCTCGAGTCTACTGACAATTGTTGCTGTAGATTGCTTAACAATAAACCTGGCTGGGTGCCTGGTTTGTGGTCTTTGGGGGCCCTCTCAGGGTCTTCTGTGGTCATTGGGCCCACATGCAAGCAGCCTTCTGGTTCTCATCATTGACGGAGCCAAAGACCTGTGAGGACACCACAGCAGTAAATTCTCCTGACTACATATAACTATACACGGGTTGTAGGAACTGTAGTTCTTTTTATAAATAAAAGAACATCTATCAGTCCTAGCCCTCCTTCTGCTCAGCAGCTGAATCTGTATATATCCCTATCTGAAGTTTGGTCTTATAAGCCTGTATACACATGGAATGAGCCAGGAAAAGTCTAAAGTATGAACCAGTCATGGGACATATACAAAATATGCAACCGATGCACGTTTCCAAGAGGAGTAAGTTTGGGAGGAGAACTAAAAAGGGTGGGGCAAAGGAGAGCAGTGCTTGAAGACGTCATGCTTAAGAATCTGAGGAAATGTGAACAACAGGATCAGTGCCCATCTGGGGCTGGGTTTCTACCACAGTATGCAAGGCAGAGAGACAAGAGGACATTTTGTTAACAGTGAGGGCAGTTAATCACTGGAGCAATCTACCAAGGGGCTGGATTCTCCACTGCTAGCAATTTTTAAAGCAAGTCTGGCTGTTTTCCTAACAGGAAGATTCTGTGCTCTGGATTATATGGGAGGGGAAGCGAGATGATAGGGTCATAATTCAAAATAATCTGCACAAACTGAAGAAATGGGCTGAGGTAAATAGGATGAATCCACTGAGGAAGGAACAATCTGTTTCACACATATAGAATGGGAAGTGACTGTCTAGGAAGGAGTCCTGCCGAAAGGTATTTAGGGGTCACAGTGGACCACAAGCTAAATAGGAGTCAACAGTGTGATGCCGTTGCAAAAAAAGCAAACGTGATTCTGGGATGAATTAGCAGGAGTGTTGTGAGCAAGACACGAGAAGTCATTCTTCCGCTCTACTCTGTGCTGATTAGATCTCAACTGGAGGACTGTGTCCATTCTGGGAACCACATTTCAAGAAATATGTGGAGAAATTGGAGAAGGTCCAGAGAAGACCAACAAATTGATTAAAGGTCTAGAAAACATGATCTATGAAGGAAGGCTGAAAGAACTGGGCTTGTTTTTTTAGAAAAGAGAAGACGGAGAGGGGACATGATAGCAGTTTTCAAGTATCTAAAAGGGTGTTACAAGGAGGAGGGACAAAAATTGTTCTCCTTGACCTTTGAGGATAGGACAAGAAGCAACGGGCTTAAATTGCAGCAAGGAAGGTTCAGGTTGGACATTAGGAAAAAATTCCTAACTGTCAGGGTGGTTAAACACTGGAATAAGTTGCCTATGGAGGTTGTGGAATCTCCACCACTGGAGATATTTAAGAGCAGGTTGGCTAGACATCTGTCAGAGATGATCTAGACGGTGCTTGGCCTGCCATGAGAGCAGGGGGCTAGACTTGATGACGTCTCGAGGTCCCTTCCAGTTCTAGCAGTCTATGATTCTTTGATCACAATGGCCACGTGGAATCTATACATAAGGTCCTTTGAAAAGAAAGCAGAGTAGTGCTAGCAGGAGATCCATATGCAAAGCAGGAAGCTGTGCCCCCCAACACATCTCTCTAGTTGCTAGAATTAGCATGTTTCTAGCTATGGAAACAGAGGAAAAATTTCAGTAGAACACATATATAAATATACACACACCTGCTCCGACAATTATGTGGTGTGGCGTGCTTACGGTACCTGCTGACAGAAGGATGCCCTGTAAGAAGATATCCTTGTTTCTAAAACAGACTGGAAGCTCAATTATATTGACTACCTGATTACAAAAAGCATTTTTTAAACAAAATCAGATGGCTGTACATAGGAAACACTGCCAGCAACAGATACACACCGGGGGCTTTATTACTAAAAATCAATCTGATTTTTCTAAGCCCCCTGCATCATTTGGATCATTTTAGACCCGGTGCAGGAATGAGAAAAAAGGTGATCTTCCTCTAGAAAACATTCTAAAAAAAGCCCTCTAAGGTAGCAGCTCTATGCTTCATAACCTCATGTACTGCATTGTCAACTAGATTGGCAGAGATGAGAAAGCTGACAGCTCTCTAGAGGACCCTGGCTGAAGCTGTTGTGCAGAAGTCTGGAACGGCAGAGACCTGCTCCCGCATGTAATGAGACCAAACAGAGCTAGAAGGTAAACTCTTTCCCCTCTCTAAAAGGAAAAAACGTCAGCCTGTCATATAGCACCATTTTGGCAGACGTGTGTGTGCGGGGTGGGCGGGTCTCTCTCTCTCTCTCTCTCTTCCCCTTTGGAGGAGGGGTACTGCACTGGTGAAGCATGGTGGATTCTTTCAATGTCAGAAATTAATTACACACTCAAAAGCAAAACAAACCACGGCTCCTAAAACTCCAACACACCCCTCCCCAGAATACACAATCGATCCACGAAACCAGTGACACAGCTGTGGGCTCCCACTTCTACCTGCGGTTAAGCACGCTGGAAAAGCTCCATTAACTTGTGACAATTTCAGTCACAGGTCTTGTGCACAGGGCTGGTTGAGACTATTAAGCCTCATTAAATTAAAAAATAGAACAAACTTAGTGGCTCTGATGCTACACTGGGTTTGTCTAATTCCCCTTTAATTAGCATTCATGGAACTGATCGCTTGTTTTCGTCATGGAACCATGGCAGGGTATTCAAAGAGAGACACATGTACACGCAATGGACTACAGGAAAGGCAATTACTCAGGTTGTTCTTTCCTCCCCAGAACAACGATGCTGTTCACAATCTCGCGGCAAATAACACACCATCCAAAAATGCATGGGCATGTTGGTAAGCTTGATTAAGTGCATTGCTCCAGTCGGACTCTGGCTGGGTAATGGTGGTCACTAGGTAATAACATACTCGGACCATTCTACAACACAACACGACTACTTTATTTCTTAGAAGTGCTGTGCATTTTAAATAAATGGTAAACAAACCCCTGCTCATGGCATTTGACGGTTCCTTTGATAGAAGGTGGAGAGCCATGGTATTGAGTGTACCATTCAGAATTCTCACATGCCCAGTGGGACATTGTATTGAAATAAAGGGCCCAATTCTACTCTCATTGTGAATCAGGAGTAACTCTACTAGGATTGTTGGGCCGGAAGCTTTTCCTCAACAGCGGCAGATCTGCGAGGTTGTCAATGGCTAGAGCTACTCAATGTTTGCCTCTTAACAGAATGGGAACCCAGTGTAAGAGACGGCAAAGCATCGCTGCCGTCCTATGACAATGCAAAGAGTAGGTGATTGGAATGTTACAGTTTAAATAGAAGGGTCTGTTTTTCCACAATGCCTTTGTACAGGAAAGTCCTCATTGTATAAAAACAGCAGGATGGAAACTGGTTTACTGTCTTTTACCTCTGGCTCCCTTTCTCCAGGTAAAGGCTAGTTGTCTGTCCGTGTAAAAAGATAGCAATAATCCCCCCTCTCCCACACCAGATTTATTTTTTAAAACTTATTATTTAATGCAAAATATTCACGTGTCAACTTATTTGACTGCACTGCCCATCGGGTTCCACTTTTTTTTTAAGGCCAAGACTGGACATGCAAATTCCTTTAAATAGTCGGCTGAAAAATAGCAGGTCTAAAAAAATCAGCATCCAACAGGGATGTTTCCTGATTGCAAATCTGGAAGGGGAAGGTATCATATAGGCCTTCCTCTGTGTGCGATACCGTTCTGTTAAACTCAGCCACTACAGGAGTGATTCAGTATCCTTATGCTTTCAGAAAAGACACAATACAAGAACGAAGATAAAGCCCAGTCACTTTGTGATAGAGATAAAAGGGCACATTGTACTTGAATGGAACTAAATGTGACAGTAATAGTCCAGAAAGTAAAACATGAGCAGACGCGGTCTCTGAACCAAGAGCCTAGTGATTCCAATGGAACATGTGAGACAAGCCCAGTACGCCTTATCATTTTGGGTGCAGACACTTGCTTTTTTGTAGCTTCAGCAATCGTATTATGGTTTGAATTCTTCTTCAGTCACTAGAGGGCGGAGTAGCACTGCCCTGTCTTGAACTGTGGAAGCAATACTGAGCCTGTACCAGAAGTGGCCACAGAAATGAGATGGGGGCAGCGTCATTAGCACTGTTTATGTATTCAGGAGGTTGATTTATTAAAACCCTCTAAAGGGGTAGCGATGGTAAAAAGAGTTTACTCGTTCACCGAAGTCTTTAGCTTTCACATCTGAAGAAGATCTGACTGGGGTACGTCTAGACCGCAAGGCTATTTCGGGATACCAGAGGTATCCTGAAATAGCTACCTCGCATCCAAGGAACACATCCGCTAGTTCGAAATAATTTTTGAAATAACAGACGTGCTATTTCGGAATCCCTGTAAACCTCGCTCCATGAGGAATAAGGGATGTCTCAAAATAGTGCTTTATTTTGAAATTTGGTGCCATGTAGATGCAACAAATTTCGAAATAGCCTATTTTGAAATAAAATCAAAATGAAAAATGCAATTTGCATAACGCAAATTGCGTATCTTATTTTGATTTTAGAGTGCAGCCTAGACGAACCCAGAGAGAGCTCCATCTTTCAAGGTGCCGAGTCTCCTTTGCTCCCAGTGTAGAGCCCTGAAGCACCTCTCTGGAGTGGGGAGAAAGAGAGGTTCACATTTTTCCCGCCAGTAAAGTAAGTGGTCGAGCACTGTGCTTTTCAGTGGAGAAGGCAAAATATATCCATTTGCTGTTTACTGCACACTAGGATTCTGAAACCTGCTTCCTCATTTTCTGGGGTGTCCCCCCCTCTATCCCCAGACTCCTCCTCTGATGTATGATTTTGGCTCCCTTTCTCAGAAGATGCAACATGCCCAGACTGAAACAAAACAAAACAACTTCCGGGGCTGGCGGTGACCAAGACTATTGCATTCTGAAATCCTGTTTTTGGGGTTTGAACGAGACTCTCCAAAACATCAAAGCTCATAGTTGTGGAGGGCTTTGAATTTCCCGACAACAAAATATCACCAGCCAAGAACAGTGTGGGCATGTGAACGAAGCCCAGGTGAAGAATCCCACGTGAGGAGGATTCGAAAGAAAAAAGGCTGATCGAGAGTCAGGAGATCAGAGTTAAATTCTTGTCTCACCACATGGCATGCAGAAAATCTGTGGCAAAGTTGCAAACTCCAAGAGCTTCTTTATCCCTCTGTGTGGATGATAACATCCCCTCCGCCTTTGTCGAATCTGTGTGACTCTCTGGCCATGCCCTTGTACAGCATATAGCAGAATGGGCCTTCCAGGAACCATGATAATACCAATATTAAATAACAATTGACCTTTGCTGGCCAATCAGACACACTGAACTGTGTGCTGGCATGACCCTTTCACAAAAGCCTCAAAACACCCCCAGTACTAGCATCAGTACTAAACCGACACAGATACCATTCACGTTCCTTCCTTGTTCAGTTGCATCCTCTGGGTGGATATGCCTGAGCGAAGCCCCAGGGTTTTTGTTGCTGCAGTTTAGGCTGACATACACAGCAGCTTTATGGAAGCACCTCTGGCAGATGACAGTACCTTCTGTAAACCGCCCCCACAGACAGACAGACAGACAGACAGAGACAGACAGGCAGAAAGAAAACAAACCTCATTTTTTATGGACACTGTAATTTCCTTTTTAATAACTATCTGCTCTCACAGCACAGTTGCCAACTCAACAGTATTTAACTAGAGGCTTCAATATTTTCAAGAGACTTCAATCATGAATTAGATTATAAACTTATGTTTTAGATGAGTCACCAGAAAACAATAGGTTCGAATTCCTCTGGAAACACAGACTATTGCTTCAGGCTTATAAAACAACAATGGCCCTGTAGCACCAAAAATATATATAGATAATATCATGAGCTTTTGTGGGCACAACCCACTTCTCCAGATGAAAAATATGTAACAAGAGCCACAGAGGTTCAAATATAAAGCAGAAAAAGAGGGGAGAAGGGAAGGGAAAAAACCTGTCAATTAAAGTGTCCATGCTAAATGAGGCTAATAGAGTGGGCTGTAAGTGCCGGACACTCAGCTTTTGATGTCATTTGGGTGTTGACTATAATGACCCATCCAGTTCATGTCTTTGTTCAAGCCATGAGAGAGAGTGTCAAATTTTGCATATGAAGGCCAGTTCCCCAGACTCTCTAGTTGATTTCTGAAATTACTTTGTAAGGGACGTCTAGACTGCAATGCCATTTCGGGGTATCCCGAAATAGCTATCCCATGACCAAGGAATGCATCCGGTAGTTTGAAATAATTTTCAAAATAATGGACGTGCTATTTCGGCATCCCTGTAAACCTCGCTCCATGAGGAATAAGGGATGTCTCGAAATAGCGCTTTATTTTGAAATTTGGTGCTGTGTAGATGTATTGTATTTTGATTTTAGAGCGCAGTGTAGACATACCCAAAGGCTACGTCTAGACTGGCATGATTTTGCGCAAATACTTTTAACGGAAAAGTTTTTCCGTTAAAAGTATTTGTGCAAAAGCGCGTCTAGATTGGCTTGGACGCTTCTGCGCAAAAGCACTTGTTGCGCAAAAGCGTCCGTGCCAATCTAGACGCGGTTTTGCGCAAGAAAGCCTCAATCTTCATTTTCGCGATCGGGGCTTTTTTGTGCAAAACAAATCTGAGCTGTCTACACTGGCCCTTTTGAGCAAAAGCTTTTGCGCAAAAGGACTTTTGACCGAATGGGAGCGTCAAAGTATTTGCGCAAGAAGCACTGATTTCTTACATAAGAATGTCAGTGCTCTTGCGCAAATTCAAGCGGCCAGTGTAGACAGCTGGCAAGTTTTTGCGCAAAAGCGGCTGCTTTTGTGCAAAATCATGCCAGTCTAGACGCAGCCAAAGAGAATAGCAACCTTTAAATCCTTTAATGAGTGCTCAGGCAAGTGAAAATGTTTCCCAACAGGTACATTGGTGTTACAGGTGGAACAGGTGTGTTACCATTTTGAATATCTGATTTGTGTCCATTAATCCAGTTTGAGTTGTAGAGACTGTCCAGTTTGGCCAATGTACACGGCAGAGGGGCATTGCTGGCATTTTCCATTAGTGTGGATGTGCAGGTGTATGAGCTTCTGATGTGGTGGCTTATGTGTTATCCTGTGATGATGTCTCTTGTGCAGATGTGAGGACAGAGCTGGCACCAGAGTTTACTGCAGGGTGGGTTTCTGGGTGAGTACATTTTAGGTGTGATGTGTGGTTGCTGGAAAGGCTTATATTAGAGAATGGGGTTATTCCTGCCCATAGCCCTGATGATCTCCTGAAGATTACCAGATAAAACCAAAACCTAGCACCAACAATGGTTCAGAAGCCAAATCATGTCTCCAGATGACTGACCCGTTACCCTTCTGTATATAGTATATTCTCCATGTTTTGAAATTAACAGAAATTCTTAAACCACGCAACTCTCTCAAGCTCATCTGAGGAAGTGGGTTTTGCCCATGGAAGCTCATGATACTAGACATATTTTTTTGTTAGTCTGTAAGGTGGCACAGGACTACTCATTTTTTTACAAATATCTCTGTCTGCCTGAAAGCCCAAAAACATAGCAGGCTTTGCAATGAACTATACAGCTGTTTATTCAATCTCCATGCTTTATAATTAAGCTCTAATACCCATTAAATCACTCATTACTACCAATAATAACCAGTTTGCTCATTAGCAGCCTAAGGCAAGTCTGAGGGCAGTTAATTCTGTAACACCACAATTGCCAACTTCGGTAATGACTTATTCCCAAGGATTTACTTCCGTTATTGTAGAACAATCTATTTGTTGGAAGTCACTGATTGCTTTACAGATTATTTCCTTTGGTTTCCGAGAGCTAGTCAAAATACAGATTACAGGTATAGGTTAGCACATAGATAGACCTGCCTGTAAAGACCTATATAAAAGCAAAGCCAAACCAACAAGGCAGGTAAATTCCAAACATTCCAAACCAGCAAGGAAAGTGCATTCCAAACCAGTCACTGAAACTTGGGTTGATAGCTTTCTGTCTGGCAAGGGGCCATTCCCCATCTCTCTGTGGGTTATCTGTCTGGTTCAGGATTGTCTCTGTCTCTTGTATAATTAACTTTTCTGGATGTAAATCTAACACCAACTGAATGTCCACAGACATAGTACACGCAGAAACGCAGGTAGTAGTGCATGAGACTATCCTCAGAGTATTACTTAAATGGAATTGTTTATCGTGAGGGGAGGCAAAACAAATGGAAAGTCTAGAGAGCTGCTGTTCTTACATTCAGTACTGGGAGCTCCGGGCATATCTGAGAGTTAAAATGAAACCCTAATTATTTTCACTATTTTAAAATGCAATGAGTCAAAACCAAAGGCACTTGCTTTTTCCTTGTGGTACAAACCACCTCATAGTAATAGCTTGTTGTTGCCCAAGTGGCATCTATGTATTTTCACCAGGCAAGAGCCTGGGTAGGCATGCATTTGGACAATGCTGATTCAGCAGCTGAACTTGATAAAAAAAAAGAGGGGGGGGGGACTGTGTGCCTTTACATTTCTCTTGGGCCTATCAGAAATAGTCAGAGAATGTTACGCTATTACTGTAAATGACGCCGGCAGCGGAGGGCTGCTGGGGTTACCGAGCGAGAGCATTTCTGTCCAGCCACTAGCAGTCGAAGTAATTAGCTGGTGTAATGAAGAGGGAGAAAAAGGAGAAGAATGTTGGACATTGGAGCATTGTACTGCCAGCATTTTCATTTCTCCAAGGCTTCGGAAGAACAATGCATGGCTGAGCCTTCATTGATCTCTACACATGGCTGCACATGAAGAGAATAATTAAGAAATGTCAGTGTTTCCTTGGGAAAACACCAGCACGCCCTGACAGAATAATGGTAAATCCCCAGAACAGCCCCCTCCCTCTTTGCTGTGGTAGGCAGTAAACACATGTGATCGTGCTCTGAAATCAACATGCTTTTGTTCTCTTCTTCCATGACACCCTGCCCCATTACGTAGCATCAAAACAAAGTGTTGTCAATGGGGCCGAGAAAGCTGAAACAAAAGTAGTTGTATATACACAAGGGATAGAGGCACACACTTCAATCCCGCTGTTTTACTCACAGTCCAAATTTCAAACTCCTGAGCACCCTCCCCTCCAACTAAGTGGAACAGCGGCTGTTGAGCACCGAATGGGGACCTTCGCATCTTGTAAGATCAACTGCGCAGACAGGCAGAGCTACTGTTGTTGTTAAAGCAGCTTTTTTTTTTCTCATTCAAGACTGTGCTACATGATTTTGCTTAAAGAGACACAGCTGCTCCAAGAACCACTGAAATCAACATAACAACTCATGATGGTTTTAGTGATTTAGACCCTACACAAAGATCCTGATGGAGGTAATTCTTAGTCATACCAGGTGGGGAAAAGACTCAGACTTCTAGGCCAATATACAAGAGACAGTGGACAGTTTCCCAGAGGATACACTCCATATTAGTAGGGAATCCTATCGTCCTTAATCAGGTGATCTTTATACTGTGGAATAATCAGCCCATCTCCCCCGAATGAAAAGATGACATTGTTCTGGAACACAGAAAGGCAGACATCTACAATCTGATCATTTCTTTTGAAGATGTCCATAATGACCGAGTGCAAATGAGAAGCATATACACATCCAACCTACATCATAAAAGAGATTGCTCCTGAGGCACTCCGGAGCTGCTGCCCTCTCTCCCAGTGCCCCGCACTCTCCAGTTGGAATAATAAACTGTCTTTTTCTTTGATATAAAGATACATTTCATGCTGTGCTATGCAAAACCTTCTTCTCTCACCTTAGCTCTGCCCACAAAAGAGCCCAAATCCCTTCTAAGGAAAGGCCAGGAATTCACAACACACATAAACAGAAAATCCAGAGGGAAAAAAAAGTTAGTGCAGCAATCCTTTGCTAATGAGGCTGATCAAATCAAACCATTTTCTCCTCTGATTCTCTTCCAACTTGTTTATCCTGCTCTCTGAAATTAAGCAGTTGTGTCTACACAGCTAATTGTACCTTGGATTCTCCAATTTGCTGCTCAGTTGGATTATACTGGAGGTAAATATTGGTATCCAGAAAGTAGAAAGGTTGAGGCCTTGAGTGTAACCTGTGTTAATCCTGTTAGCCTCTGCTTTCTGGGTTCTAGCACCATAACACCGAAACACAAGCTGGGACAAATTCCACAATGCTTTGTGCTGGACACCTTTAGATAGAAATGCAGCGATTGCTTAGTATGGTTCTGAGATTCTAGCTTTCTTTTCCCCCACATGAGTGAATTACCTACAGAATGATGATACCACATTGGAAAAATAAGTGGGGAAAAATTAAATTAAATCTTTTCCCGCCTCCACTGATGGCTGTAACTGTCATTTTCCAAAGGTGCCCAATGCTGTTCTGTTAGGTATCATCAACTTACCAGGGTAAAGATGTTGCCAAGAGACATTGCTGGTTTTAGCCTGGATTCCCTCCAGAACACAACAGCTGCAACCGATGAGGTAAACAACAGGATTCAAATAATAACAGTGAGGTTAAAATGTAGTGGAAAAAAGTGGTGAATGTTGGAAAACAATTAAAAAAAAACCCATTTCTATTATGTAAATTTGTGCAAGAGGAGAAAAAAATTATATGAGGATTGGAAAAAGGCCACATATTTTTAATTTCTACTTTGATTTATTTTGTGAAATCAAAAGAGAGACAGAAATCCACTGCCACTCAAGCCAGGGAAAAGGCATGATTTTAACTCTCCGTCCGCTCAGTTGGAATTCCTATAAAAGCTGTGTTCCCTGTTGGAATTTTGCCCAGCTTCAGTTTCTGCCTATGCACACAAAAATATCAGTTTCCCCAAAGTGTAACTCAGTGGGTTCGCACAGCAATCTAGAGTATAGAAAGAAAAAAAACACCTCAAAATGAAATGTGCCGAGCTGTTCCAAAAAAACTGTTTTATTCTGTTTCATTCTAAGATCACAGGTCTTTGTATTGTTTTGAATTTGGTGAGTTGAAAGTGTAAGACAAGGATGTTTAGAATTCATAACAGACCTTATCCTCTCTCAAATTTCACATAGCTACTCTTTGAACAGCCCCTTCATTGAGAAGTTCTGTTCCTTGAGATACTGTCTGGTAATAGACACTTCAAGAAAGTATTTGCACATGGACAGTAAATGAGAGCTAATAACCCTCCGAAAGAGTCTAAATTGTATTAATAATTCATACTCCATGTAAGAGAAAATTACTTACCTTACCATCCTGCTCCTCTGATGATATCAAGAAAGATTTTCTATTGCATCTCATCTTGCATACAGTCTAATTGCCCACAGGGCTCAAGTTGGCAGTATTGATGGCTGATCAAGAACCCTACATCCCATCCCCTAGAGATGATACCGACCGAACATTTGGCATCCTCCAAAGTGATGTCTTTGTTCAACAAATCATACATGTAGGGGAACAAGTGCATTGCCAGCCAGCCAGGTTAAATCACAAGTCAGGACCATATTTTCAGAACACTTACAACTACCATCAACCCCAGAGCAAGAGACATTAGGACAAGATGCTTCCACTTATGAGATGTATCACAATGTGTGTGGCAAGCACATATAAAAGATAGGCCTTGTCTACACCAAAAGGAAGATTGCTGCTGTCACGATCATTCTTCCGGTGTTTGATTGATTGTGTCTAGTTAAGACTCTCTAAATCAAGCTCAGAGGGCATCCCTGCCAGTGTCTGGTACTCCTTCTTTTGCAAGGAGTAAGGGAGGCCAATGGAAGCATTTTCTCCCATCAACTTCCTACAATGGGGACGCCACCACAGTTGTAGGGCCCAAATGCAAAAAGTACTCCGTGCTCCAGTACCAAAGCCATCATTGTACTCAGTGGGTTCAGTTAGAAAAGGTCTAAACACTTCTGGCTGTGTCTAGACTGGCCAGTTTTTCCAGAAAATCAGCCGCTTTTCCGGAAAAACTTGCCAGCTGTCTATACTGGCCACTTGAATTTGCGCAAGAACACTGACAAGCTAATGTATGATCATCAGTATTCTTGCGCAAATACTATGACGCTCCCATTTGGGCAAAAGCCCTCTTGTGCAAATGCTTTTGCGCAAGAGGGCCAGTGTAGACAACCCAGAACTGTTTTGCGCAAAAAAGTCCCGATGGCTAAAATGGCGATCGGCGCTTTCTTGCGCAAAAGCGCGTCTAGATTGGCCAGGGATGCTTTTCCGCAAAAAGTGCTTTTGCAGAAAAGCATCCGTGCCAATCTAGATGCTCTTTTCCGCATATGCTTTTAACGGAAAACTTTTCTGTTAAGAGCATTTGCGGAAAATCATGCCAGTCTAGACGCAGCCTTCTGTCTCCATGGGTCTTTTTTAACAGAAAATAGCTTCACAATTAGATGGATTTTTTCACATAAACATTCTACTTCCATTTGAAAAAAATTGGGATGGGCTGTTAAAAATGGACAAAAAATGTTTTTCAACCAAAATTTAAAAAAAATCTGGAGAAAAATTATCACAAACATATTTTAGGGGTTTTGTGTGGGGAGAAAAATAATTTCCTCACCATTGCTAGGTCCAGTGTGGGTGGTAATTGTGGCACTAGCACATGTCCAAACTCGGGGGTGTGGTAATGAGTCCACACTGGCAGCAAAATATAGCTTTAGTACAGAGGTGCTAGTAGACACATCCACGTACAAAGGGCATTGAAATAAATAGGCCCGGAGGTACCAGAACACTGCTGAGATCACTTTATTAGAATACTAAAATGCAACACAGTACGAGTCGGACTGCAAGTCAAGGTAGGGGGTAAGTCAAGAAGACCCAACAGGGTAAAGCTATAGTTCTGATGAAGAGCTGGGGTAATTACCAACATGGAGATTCTTCTGAGGAGAGCTGTCAAGAACGCGCAGACTGGCGGGAAGAATAAATACTCAAGGAGTGTTGTGCAACAGTCCAGAAGGGTCTGGTTTGCTTTCCAGGTATTGCTATACTAAAGGTGAGAAAACCTTGAGAGCTTGGGGAGCAAAGCCAAGCCATTCTTGTACTAAGGAACTAAACTCTAGGATCTAAAATGCTGCACAGATGGAAACTTTAGAGAGGCAAGTATTTCATGAAAATGATTACATCACGGAGTGTACATCTGATTGCATTGTACATTACACAATATTCCGGCCTGAGCAAAAGGAGATTTTAGAACTCTAATAGAATACCCGGGGACTGCTTCCTCACTCCCTTGAACTCCATCTTGTTATAGGTACCTACATTAATAGATTTCAAGGCCAGAAAGGCCATAGTGACCTTCCACTCTAACGTCCTCTACAACAGGTCACAGAGCTTTGGCAAAATAATTCTAGGGAATGGATATGTGTGCAATGGGGAGGGTGAGTTTATGTAAAATGCTTTGGGCCCGATTCTCATTTGCATGAAGGCCACTTTCACTCTGGCAATCTGAAGTGCTCTTGAAGCAGGTATAAATGTAACTAAGACTCATTTCCGGACCACTTTGCCCTTCTAAAACCAGAGGAGTGCAAAGTGGCTTTAATGCAAATGAGAATCAGGCCCTGCAGGTCTAATTGGTAGTAACTTTGCAGTTATTTCACACAGGTATAAACAAGCCCACAAGGTGCACAGGAGTGGAGAATCAGTCTGGGAGCTACATCTGAGGAAAAGACAGCAACGTGACAGACGAACTTGGAACGTAAACAAAGGAAGGACTATGGAGTCAGGACCGAATGAGGTCCTCATGCAACAGGAAAATTGCCAATATGTTGGCCTCGTGAAGACGCTTTGTTTCGATGAACTGATTTCAGTTGTGTTTCACTCAATGGTGCCCCTTCTCCAGAACTCCGTCAGTTAAGTAGGACATCATGAGAGAAATCCTCCAGAGCATGTGGAACAGACTTCCATATATAACCTGACCTCAGTGTTTTAGCAAGTAGAATCAATATCATCACCACTTTCATTTCAGATAGTGACTCCTCAGCTCTCATCTAACTCTTCCTCACCCTCTCCACTGCTCTCTCCATCAATTTTCAGGTACTTTTTAAATACAAGGTCTATTGCCGACATTCAGCTATCTCAGAAACTAAAGACAGGGGATGATACACACAATGTAACAGGGACAGTCGCATAAGAACAGAACATAAGAATGGCCATACTGGGTCAGACCAAAGATCCATCTAGCCTAGTATCCTGTCTGCCGACAGTGGCCAATGCCAGATGCCCCAAAGGGAGTGAACAGAACAGGGAATATTCAAGCAATCCCTCTCCCATTACCAGCCTCTGACAGAAGCTAGGGACACCATTCCTACCCATCCTGGCCAATAGCCATTGATGGACTTAACCTCCATGAATTTATCCAGTTCTTTCTTGAACCCTGTTAGAGTCCTGGTCTTCACAACCTCCTCCATCTTCGACGCTCTGATGAGCTGATGGAATATAGTGCAGTACAGGGCAATGAATGGAGCAGAGGATGTCATCCTATGTCCAGATCTGATTTTTGAATCTGCCTTTATGCCTGCATGTTAATGAGCCTCTGCAGGTCTTTAGTCACCTTTCACACCGGTACAGGGGTTCTCCATTGTGCCCCATGGTCGTTGGAAATATAGTGATTTCATTGCACTTAGAATAGGAAAGTAGTAGTCTTTAAAACAGCAGCAGCACAGACAGACTTGTTGAGACATGAAAGCTACTTGTCTCTGTTCAATAATAGGCCTGATGAATAATGGTGCTTCACTGTTGGTGAAATATTGCTGAAAGTGGAAGGTGGGTATAGACCTGTTCACTTATCTTAGCCAGTCAATTAAAAGGTTTCTCCTGGCCAGATCCATTTTCCAATATACATCCAGCTACCCCCTGCCTCGTCATGAATTTGTTCTTACATTTACAAACCTACCCAACTATCATGTGATAATATTAGCATTGATAAGGCAAATCCAAGGATGTGGCAATGCTGGAGAAATTTCACAGACTTAAACAGAATTAATTCTAATTACATGGGGGAAACTAAAATCAGAATCAGATGCAGTAAGTGTGTATATAAAAGGGCAAGGTTGATCAAATAGACTGATTTTCAGCCTCGGGAGAACAGGCGCGACGGTGCTGACACACATTAACATGCTATTTTTGTTAAATGAATCACAGCTTTAAATATTTATTAGGTTGATCACGCAGGTAAATAGTCACAAGTATGCCATCACAGGAAATCTAGTCTCAAAAAAAGTTTAGCAGAAGAAAAAAAATTTACACCGGGGCTGCAAAAAAGTCTCTGAAAAAATTGGCTAAAATGGATACCCATAGTTAGAACAAAAATAATTCCTACAAAGTCAAATAGCTTTCTTGGCTTCTCTTCAAGCCAGAGATGAAGGAAATGTGACTCCCTCCACAGGCTACATATATCAGTCAAGCCCTTGCTAGGGGAGCCAATGGCTCCACGATACCCCACCCCAGGGAGAAATTTGGCATCCTGAAGGACAGCCTTGGAGACTGAACAGGCTGTGTGGCCCAAAGGCAGGTTGAAAATGGAGCTGTCTAATGAGCTCTGAAATGGAGTTTTTCACTAGGAAACTTCAACAGTCAAAAGTACATCAGAATGGAGAACCTGCCCATGGCAGCTGTTGGCTGAGAAAGACACAGAACTCATGAGCGTGCAAATCACTACATTGCTTCCCAGGTGCTTTTGGATATCAGTTTCAGGTGTTGGTCCTAATTTTCAAAGCAATTAATGGTTCATGCCGCAACTATGTCAAAGACCACATTTCAACGTATAAAGCACTGTGGTAGCATACGCTTCTGGGACAACCTACATCATAAACCCCAAAATGAAGCATGCCAGAGCTAGGGACAAAACAAAGCGTTATCTGTCCGGGGGTCTAGCTAAGAGAAAAACTTCCAGTGCAAATAAGGCCAATTCCAACTCTTATTCCTCATCAATATTTATCATCTTTAGGAAATCCAGCAAAACCTCTTTAACTGAAAAAACTTTTCCAGTCATAAGAATGACTCTCTCAACACTTTCTACTCAACAGCCCCCTACCACATACACAAGCAAGCAAGGAAGCAAGCAAACCAATAAAGGAATATGGGAAAATGAAATATAAAGAGTCCTAAACAAGGCCTTCTCACCCAGTCAGAATTGCTAACAGAATCATAGACTCATGGAACACTAGAACTGGAAGTGACCTCAAGAGGTCATCAAGTCCAGTCCCCTGCCCTCACAGCAGGACCAAGCACCGTCTAGATCATCCCTGAGAGATGTCTGTCTAACCTGGTCTTAAATATCTCCAATGATGGAGATTTCACAATGAGCTAGGGACTCCCTGTAGTCCACTGGGAACTTCATCATTTACTATTGATTTCACACAACAGATGCTCAAATAGTATGCTGATGGGGAGCAATATACAACTATAGCTAGCTAGCTCAGTAGACAGTCCAACCGTAACCCATCCTGGCCTTCTCTCCATTCTGGCAACATGGACAACAATATGTGCTGGTTAAGATCTGGTCCCCACTTCCCTGCTTGTCCTATAGTCGCAAATGAATTCCACAGTGCAGCCAGTGGAATGAAATGACCCCCGTGTCCAAAGCTGGAGAATATAGTGCAAAGAAGAGAGAAAATCTCAGGGCTTGGGCAAGGCCACTTGGGACAGGAAGTCTTTGCAGCCGTAAGTCCTTTGAGCAGCTCTGCACCTACCAATTGTGGCACAGAACAGCGCCCTTCTTGCACATTTGGCCAATCATTTGCATGCAGCGTGCAACAGGCTGCATGGAACCACTGCTCCTCTTATAGCCACGTCAGCTGTACACAGGGTTTATAGTACTCCATATTCAAAAGAGATCAAAAAGACATGAAAGCATTCAAAATAATCAGGCATAAGAAGTGAAAATCTCTACCTAAAGCTCAGTCCCGTGTAACATTCTCTACCGTGTTTTCCCTTTTACCTAAACCGGCATCTTCTTCTCTACCCAAATTCAGTCAACTAGGGTCCTGTAATTTTCCTTTACTGACCAGAAAAGCAGGAAGGTACAAAGGGGGTTCCTCATTCAATAAAGGATACTAAGCAAAACTTGTACTCGGTGGGTCAAATTCTACACCCACAGGATTCCCACTGGCTTCAGTAAGACTTGCAAATATGCACGAAGGCAAAATGGACCTAAATTTCTCAAAAGAGGCTAGTTTGGTGGTTCTTGGGCTTTTCCACACAGACAGGATCTACCAAGGAGCCTGCTACCATTCAACAGATGGGAAAGGCAGGGTGGTCCTCCATGGTGGTCATGACCCCAGCAGGAGAATGCCTGGGCTAATGCACTTTTCAACATCTTCTTTCTTTCATTTGAAAGCCTCAGTGTGAATTTAAGTTACAAACCCCTTGTTACCAAATACGTAAAAGGGTCGTTTCTATGTTGGCAATAGGATTAAAGCAAACTGGATGTCCAGGTTCTGTGATTCTGAACCTACATCGTTAAAATGCTGATTACCACACCCTAGTCATTCTCTGCTTACCTCTCTTCTAAGTGGTTGCTTTGCCCCGGGTTGCTGAAAGTGCACGTGTGACTCTTTAAAGCTGATTGTTAATTTTTAATCGCTGAAAAGTTAAAACAAATGTGTAATGTTTCAAGAGCAACGGCTTCAATGCATCCCGAGCCACATCACTTTTTAAGGTAGCCGCTGTTCATCTCGTAGCTCGGTCTCTAGTTTGCTGGGATTGCCACAGTATGGAACACCTGATTGGGACCAATTAAAATAACGGAGGATTCCTTTTAATAAGCAAAATTATTAGCGTAATTAATCTTGAGAAAACAGCCTGGGCTACATCATTAGCTGGTGTAAATCATCATTCCATAGGCCTCAATGGCGCTATGACGACTTATACAAACTGAGGATTTGGCCCTGTATTTTTAGAAGGGTCATACATATTTGTTTTAATAATACAACCCATAGGTCTAGGCAAGTACATGGAGAAATGGAAGGAAACTATTTTATTCTCTTCTTTGCTACATTTCAGTAGAGCAGTCCCATTTTGTGAGATGGCTCCCAAATGAAGACAACCACAAAGTTTGTCAGCAAAGGAGAACTATTTCATCTTGACTATACCCACTTTCCAAGAACCAGATTTATTTTGCAGGCAACCTTGCGATGGCTCTGTACCATGAAGAGAGAGAAGGGTAAAAAATGAACATGTTGGATGGAAAGAGGAGGGGGAATTATATTTAATAGAGCTATAAAATTCTGCCCGACTTGGATCAAATGCTTCTGTCATTGCTGTCAGGCAAAATTATGGTGAATCAGTATGAAAGGTGCATTCTTTTAAATCTATAATCCTGCTTCTCATATTGATTGGTGGAAACAGGTCAAATACATCAGCTTTTTTATAAAAAAAACATTGAAACAGTAGCCAGCAGTGCTAAATTTGCACGTGTGTGAATGCGCGTGCGTGCGGCTTCATTTTTCTCCTATTTGCCACATAAATGTCTTTTCCAACACATTCATTATTGTGACAACAGGTTGAATCTGCAATTTGCCATCTGCCTAAACAATATTAACCTTCATGCAACCTCGTATGATCATTGTTTGGCTTTGTCTGAAATTTTAAATCCTGCTAATATAAGTTTGGTGTCAACTCGACACCAAACAAGCCTTCTCCCATGCAGGTGGACATGAATGTTGGAGAGTGAAAGCACATTTTGTTATAGAAATGTGCTAGACTATCTGAAAGCAATGAGAGTAGAATTGAATGGGCTGTCAACAAATTATAACAGCGGGCATTCCCAATACACACACCTATGTGGCAGATTAATATTCTGAGCAATAGCACCTGGATGTTAAAGTACTCCTAGAAATTCCCTGTCCAGAAAGCTTTGTTTTAGGAATGTTTTTAAAAAGATCAGCTAATCATTTTACTACAGAAATGCCATTCTTAAAGGCTCTTTCTCTCTGGCAGAGGGAGAAAGGCTACTTCAGGAATTATGGTAATATGCAAATGCAGGAAGTGGTTTTTGCCTATGAAAGCTCAAGATAATATCTTTAGCCCATCTACACTATGGGCTAAAGTCGAATTAAGCTATGCAACTTCAGCCACATCAATTACGTAGCTGAAGTCGAAATAGCTTAACTAGACTTTTGGCACTGTCTACGCAGCAGAAAGTTGAAGGAAGAACACTCTTCCTTCGACTTCCCTTACTCCTCCTGAAATGAGGGTTACAGAACTCAGAATAAGAAGCCCATTATTTTGAAATTATTTTGAAATAACGGACTTGCTGTGTAGATGTGCTCTCTGTTATTTCGCAATAACTCACGTTATTTGGAAATAAGGGTGCCGTGTAGATATAGCCTAAGGTGCCACAGGACTACCGTTGTTCTTAAAGCCACTGTAACGGCCACTCAGCATTGGCAAGGGGGTGTGGACCTGCTGCCTTGGCCTATCCTGGCTGCCTCTCTGCAGCTCTCCTGCACTCGGGTCTGGCTTCAGGCCCTGCAGCCTGGGAGCTTGCCTGACCAGAGCTTCCCTGGCTCTGCCTGCCTTTCCTCAGCACTGTGCTATCTCCAGGAAGCCTCCTGCTTCCCAGGCAGCCAGGCCCCTCCTGCTCCAGCCAGAGCAAGAGTACGTCCTCCCCTCTCCCTCCAGGGGCCCTCCTTTATATAGCCCCCAGCGGGGCCCTAATTAGCAATAACCGCCTCAGCTGGGGCATCACTCTCAGCCCTTGCTCAGGTCTGGGCTTTGCCCTTAAAGGACCAGTGCAGGTCAGAGGCTCTGTCACAGCCACCACAAGGGATCGCAGGGTGAGTGTGCCTGAAATGGGGTTAGCATCTCACCATTAGGCAAGCATTCTGGGTAACATGCTAGGACATCTGCAAGTTGCTTCATTTCTTTGTAAGCTACTTGGTGATAGCAAACAATGGAATGGGACAGGAGTCCAAGGAAAGAGGGAACAGGCCCTACATTCACCATGTTGCATCAATGAGAGGACAAATGTATTAGTTGGTCTTCAGAGTAGGTAACAGAGCCCCAAACTGCAAACACTTATACTTCCCTTTCAGCCCAAATCTTCTGTTATAAGTTCGTCTGGCTCTACATGTGCTTAAAGTTAAGCACATGCAAGTGTTTAGATGATCAGGGTCTTTGAACAGCTATGACAATGAGATCTTTAAAATAAATCAGGGGAGGGTTCCTCCCCCCCAGAAAAGTGTGACATACACTGTACAGTAATTCCCATTATGTCATCACTGAAAGCCAGCAAAATGGGACATAGTAACTTTTCCCATTTCAAAATAATGGCATTCAATTGGCCCGATTCACAGATGGCTTGTCTGTTTTTGGTTGGTATTCACTGTATGCCTGATTCAGATTTATCAGTGATTATTATAAAAATCCCAATTCAGGAAAACTTCCATTTTCAGGAAGGGGACACTGTGCATGTGCTAAAGTGCATTCCTGAATCAGGGCCTAAATCAGAACTAACACAAATCCGGTTGTTTTGTTTCTTCATTTTCTAAGTCCTATGGTGACACA
Source organism: Pelochelys cantorii (assembly GCA_032595735.1). Lineage (NCBI taxonomy): Eukaryota > Metazoa > Chordata > Testudines > Trionychidae > Pelochelys > Pelochelys cantorii. The sequence goes on from CM064332.1 coordinate 69,295,633, forward strand.
AGAACACAAATCCCATTGACTTTCAGTCATTTATGACAATCGCACACTAGTGGATGTAGTATGTGAAGGCTGACAGAACGACAGTCTGGGAAATGGGCGATCTCTATTTAATGAGAGATGGTTTTCAGCAGGAGTGGCATTGTGCTATTTTGTCAATGTGCTTCAAACTTGATTCTAGGAGAACATGATCGCTAAACTGGCCTCTCCCCTTGGACGGTCACCAAGAGTGCAAATTGTAACTTGTCTACTATAAACAGAAATTCATTTTACATAAGTCATCAAATGGTAAGAAGTTTCACAAGGTATAAACCTGGGCTAGATTTGAGTCTGTAATCTGGAAGTGAACATTTGTTCATACGTTTGTATACTAATGCTCTGAGACAGACTACTTTGCCATTGGATTTTCTGTCTATTGTTTGTGGGGAGTTCTGTATTTTGGTTTTTTTCCTTTCTGAACATGATTTTACGCTATTCTGGCTACTTGCTTCCCATCCATATCTGCTTCTCAAAGACTTCACATCTGTCATCGTTATGATACAGAAAACGTCTTGAATCTAGCTGGATAACTTACACCATTCATTCAACACAGTAATTGCCACGTGAGGTTTGATTTCTACTACTATGTGAAGGGCTTAAAGTGTCTTTTAATCTCACTTTTATACCTCAAAATTAAATTGATTAATTTTGATAGGCACTGAACATACAAATCCCTTAAGGCAGATTGAAAAATCTCTCGATAATGTACAAAGTAGTCCAGGAGATTTAGACACCACATCTTGCATTAAAATTACTGGCCAAAGGCCAGGTTTTCAAAACTATTTAGGGGCCTAATAAAGGAAACAGATGCCTTTGAAACTGCCACTAGGAGCCTATCTGCATCTTTAGATCCCTGTCTTTGAAAATCTGGCCCTAAATCTTTTGACCCACTTTGAAAGTCTCAGCCACGGGCACTGCTGAACATGTCAGTATTACAAATCAAGCCGTGTATTTAGGTGCCTAAACATGGATTTAGGAGTCTAACTCTGAGCAATGAGTTTTGAAGCGCTTACCCACAGCAATTTAAAAGCCAATATAGCCTAAACAGCTCCCAATCAGTCACCCCCAATCACTTCAATCCAAATTCTATTAGTCCTCTGCTCAGTTCTAAGTGATACCAACAACTGTCACTGCCAACATAGATCAGAAAAATAATATAGCTACTGTACCTTTTAGCTTAATAAATCCACTGTCAAACTGTATTCAACATGTTAATGTTAGCTTTGCTCTGACAGCCCCCTTTTGATAATATCTTCAAAATTTAATCTTTCAGTATGCAACAAGGACAGACTTCCCGCAATGACTATTCACCAGCTAGATTGCTCCAATTTATTTATTTTTCCTTTAAGTAATTTGTTTGGTATAATAGTTCTTGTCTGAAATAGAACTAAAAGGCAGAGACTAGAACTGATGCACAATCAAACTCCTAGAAACAAACACCCCCCAGGGGGCTGGGAGAGATCAGATCCAGATCTAAACACAGAGGGTCAGCCTCATCGCTAATAGTGATTTAAAGCCTGTTAGAGTCAGTAGAAGATTTTATACTGGGCCCTGGTCTATACTAGGACCTTAGTCTGAAATACTGCCCCAAGTTCGATTTAGTAAACGGTGCACACAACCAAGGCTGTTATTTCAGAATAATGGGCCATGGAATTCGAACTCTGTAATCCTGCTTTTCATCAGGAGTAACGCTAATTCCAAACTTGTAAGTTTGAAATAACATTAGTGTGGATGATCCGGTGCCGCTAATTCAAACTAATTAGGCTCTGGAAGGCCTCCTGCAGCTCCTCAGAGTGTTTCTTGGGGCTCTGAGACCGAGGTAGCATGTCCACTTTGGCTACGTCTAGACTGCATGCCTTTTTCGACAGAGGCTTTGTCGACGGATACTGTCGACAAAGCCTCTGTCGAAAAAGAGCGTCTAGACTACGATCAGTATTGTCGACAAAGCAAGCCGCTTTTTCAAAAGAGAGTCTAGATGCTCTTTCGAAAAAGCAGTTTGTATGCAATAGCACCTTTTTTTGAAAGAGTACTTTCGAAAAAAGGCATTATTCCTCGTAAAATGAGGTTTACTGCTGTCGACAAAACTGCCGCATTCTGTCGACTTACTGTCGACAGAATGTGGCGGTAGTGTAGACGCAGGTATAGTTTTGTTGACAAAAGCCAACTTTTGTCGACAAAACCCTGTAGTCCAGACACACCCATTAATGGAGCCTGCCTTGGACTAATTCCGAGGCATCCCCATAGTGAGAACACACAAGTTTGAATTTGTTAAATCGGGAATTCTTAAGTCAAATGTAGTCATTTTAAAATGATTTCCTAGTGTAGACATGGCCTGACAGCAGGACGTGCCTGATCTTGCAAATATTTAAGCATGCGCTTGAGTATCTGAAGGCTTGGGATCTAAATGATGGCAGTGATAGGACACTTCAAAAATAAACATCCCTCATTCATGTGCTTATTTGTGGTAAATGCTTCAGCTAAGCCTAAATAGCTGTATGTCACTGGGACATCATTACCTGTTGGGGCACATGTTGGCAATGTGCAATTCTATTACCATTGTTGCTTTTTTAACCCATAGACAGTTATTTTAAACCAAAAGGGGCAAACAAGAGACTACAGAATGGAAAGCCAGTTATTTCAAAATAACAAAATCTGTATTTCCTGCTTCCTCAGGGAATCACACTTATTTCAAAATAGTTATTTTGAAATAGCGGTAATGTGGATGCTCCAGTGCTGCTATTTCAAAATAACTCCTCCTCAGAGTCATTCAGAGTAATTACTCCCCAGTGCTTCCTGGGGCTCTAAGTCGAGGAAGCGCATGCACAATGACAGAACCTGCCTCGGACTAATTTCGAGCCTCCCCAGTGGCGGGGACACTCTATTTCAAGTTTGTTATTTTGGGAGTTATTATTTCAAATTTAGTTATTTTAAAGAAATTGCTGAGTGTAGACATGCCCGTCCAGTTCTATGATTCCACAATTGACTGACGTCTGTCTGGTTCCTCTCTGCAGTTTTCTCCCCAAGGCCACAAGGTGTAAGGAAGAGAAGGTAATTACCACCTGGTTCCTCCTCTCTGCTGACTGTACATGGGACTCTCCTGCACTGTTCTGAGCCCAGGGGAGTGTAAGGCATAAGGGTGACCCAGGCTGGGACCCATCTTACCTCCACCCTCTCTACTTTGGCTGCTTCTGAAGCTGCTCCTATTGGATGAATCTCTGGAGGGCTCCTCCCTATATCATCAGGTTCTTCGCCCACCTCAAGTTTAAGCCCCGGGAGAAACTTTTAGTTCTCCCCATGGCCTCATGTGTACACAGCTTGGTATCTTTGAGGGGTAGGCCCCAAATATTGGTATTCCCCATCTTCATATAACTGTGCTTTTTTACGTTGATAGTAGTGGCCAAACATTTTTTTTTAATTTCTGAAGTGCTGGGGAAGGGAAGGAACATGCCAAAGGACATACTGAGAGAGACTGATTTTCCCTCCTCACTTTTAATGACAGCGAACTTGTTGTTTATTAGCAAGGGGGTGTTAGAATAATGTGTATTGCTATTTATTGTTTTTGAGTACATTGGGATGGGCTTGTGAGCTATGGGTAATGGCTGAGCTCCAAAGAAGAGAGGATTTGTAATCAGAGTGCAGACTATTGAAAGCCTGGATTTTTATTTCTATGAATATTCTATTCATGTCCCAATGGTTGTAAGCTGAAGGGGGAGTGGTCACAGTAAGCAGAAGAGAAACGTGATGGTCTCTTGCTTGAGGCTCTGTTTTGCAGAAGAAGTCAAATGCTGGCACAAATGACAGAGTGCTTTTGAGAGAGCAGCTTGCTGCCAGTGGGTAATACTCTCGCACTCATGCTGAACAGTACTTTGCTCCACTCGCAGTCCCAGTGGAGTGTGAGGACTGATAATGTGGCCTTGACTGTTCAAGCTCCTGTTTGGAGGCTTCCCAGAATTAGCATTTGCTGTGTTTGGAGTTTTGCATGTGAGAAAACATTTCCTGGAGTCTCTCGCCCTGCTTGGCTTCTTTGGCTTTCCATGTTTAGCTGTTGGCTCTAGTAGGGAACACTGACAAAAGCGATACAGTAATTTAATAATTGCAGTGTGCAATGCCCATGTCTTTGGCTCTATTAAGGAACGCTGACAAAAATACACAATTATTTAATAATTGCTAGGTGCAGTGCCCATAAAGCTGATGAAGCAAAGGAAAAAACATGCATTTCATTCGCTGTAATTTGTTACTATTATTACACATATTATTTAGATGCTTATTGCTGCAATATCTGGGCTCCTTTTACAGACTTAAGAGACAGCATTGCTCCAAATCTGGAAAAATACTTTCTCTTTACACCCCTTCCCCCCATTAGGGGGCTGGAGCATATATCCTACGAGGAGAGGCTGAGGGAGTTGCGTCTATTTAGTCTTCAGAAGAGAAGAGTGAGGAGGGATTTGATAGCAGCCTTCAGCTTCCTGAAGGGAGGTTCCAAAGTGGCTGGAGAAAGGCTGTTCACAGTAGTGATGGATGGCAGAACAAGGAACAATGGTCTCAAGTTGCAGTGGGAGAGGTCCAGGTTGGATATTAGGAAAAACTATTTCACTAGGAGGGTGGTGAAGCACTGGGATGGGTTACCTAGGGAAGTAGTGGCGTCTCCATCCCTAGAGGTGTTTAAGTCCCGGCTTGACAAAGCCCTGGCTGGGTTGATCTAATTGGGATTGGTCCTGCCTTGGGCAGGGGGCTGGACTTGATGGCCTTCTAAAGTCTCTTCCAGCTCTATGATTCTATGATACACCTTGACAGCAATAACTGTTTTAACTGGGACCCATCTCCCCTGAAAGGTGGTAAGGGTAGGAATCGCCTGTCAGAAAGTAATTGTCTGAGGGTGCCCAATACTTACAGTGGGGTAAGGAGAGAAAGAGGGAGAAAGAAAGTTGTGTGTTTTCTACTGAGACCTGCAAGTAGAGGGACATGGGCTTATACGGATCACTGTAGAAATAAATTCTGTAGTTAAGGGCCTAGCCCACATCATCTGCCTTGGAAGCTTTCAGGTAGTGCATGGCCACTGACTGTAGCTATCACAATGGGTATAAATGACCAGGCAGTCTATGTTACTGCTGGTTCTAGACAAATTGGAAAAATACCATTGGTCGGACTTTGCAAGACCTAAATTTACAACATAAGTATGTTCTGATGACTAGTTTAAGTGCTCTACGATAGCTTACCATGATAAGGATCTATGAAAATCGATGGTGAGTCTTTTTTAATCCAACAGAAAGGAGATCCATTGGAAACACCACAACTTATTGTGACATATAAGAAAGTATTGTCCAGCTATGTGCAGGCATCTCACGAGCTAGCTGATTCTTCACCGCAATTATTTCTGACTAAATCTGGACTAAATTTTACTTGCTACAAAGTAAAATCACACCAGGATTTGCCTTCATAAATCAGGATGAAAGCTGATTATGAATGGGGATATCCATTTGTACAATGTTTGAGTCCTGTATCCACAAACCAAGGAAGAAAAAAAGGTTCACCATGCCATATTTTGATATGTATTAGTAGTTTGCATACCCAAATGTCCAGTTTTTACTCCTGGGGACTTCTGCGGCACTGTACACATGCAGAATTCATGTCCCCTGAAGATTTTTTCCTCCGCAGAAAAAACATTCTCCTGGTGAAACACTGCAGTTGCACAACAGGGGCTGCTGTGGGGTCAGAAGGGAGAGTAGCTGGACTTAGAGAAAGGACAGAGTGGGGCACGTGGGGCTGCTGGGAAGGTCATAGACTGAGGTTCAGAAGGGCTATCGCCAGGGGGGTAAACTGGAGTATGGGCACAAGGGCTAGTGGAGACAGTACTGAGCAAGGGGCAGAATTGAAGAGGGTTCCAGGGCACATAAGGACAGAGGTTGACTGAGTGGGGGGTACTGGAGCACTTGGGGATGAGCAACAGGGTGTCCGAGTGAGGGGGCAGGGACCCTCAGAAGGGCCTGACTGCATGGGAGAAGCTAGAGATTGGTCAATGGTGTGCATTGGTGAGAGGCTCTCCAACTCCCTAGCAGTTCCCCCTCCACCCCTCCCAAAAAAACCCTCTGTTCCATATTTCTCCCACTCATACTCAACAGCCTTCCAAGTTCACTGCCAGCCTCCATCCCATCCCTTCAGCTCCCATGACCCCCTCAGCCTTTGCACTGCTTCTGAGGGGTGCAGGAAATACATCCCTGTATTGTGGTTTAAATGAATTAGTCAAAGTTCTGCATTAAAATGCCAAAAAAAGAATCTAGACATCTGAAAAACATTTCCTGAATCTTTTTGATGGTCTGTATTGTTACAAACATACCCATTGACAGATACTTTGAAATCAATTTATCACATTCATTGAAACTGGTGGGATGATATTAATTTTGACAAACAAAACATGCAGAATTTTGCTATTTTAAAATTCTGTGTGCAGAATTTTTAATTTTTTTGGCACATGACTCCCCAAGGAGTAAGTTTTATAATTGATGAGTCCAAGAAGCCCTCAGGTAGACAATACTATTCTCTTTCACATGTCAGCCAAACCACTTACAAATGTCTCCGGTTCTAAATAAAATAGAGAAACATTTGAAAAATAGGAAAAACTTTAAAAATAACAAATACTACTAAAACTACTATTTGTTGTTTTTTCAAGTTTTTCCTGTTACAGACTAACTCGGCTACCCCTCTGAAAAAATTAGAAAAATAGTTTGTTAGATATAAATCAGCTCCATTGTGTTGGGCTATGTCATTTCCATGGCCACCCTGTTTTCTCTTATTGTAGGCTGGGATTTCCAAAAGAGTTTAAGCGAGTTAAGCACACACCTCTCATTGGAATTCCACTGGTTGGCTTTACAGCAATGGTGATAGTGTCGTTTCTCTCTACCTGTTCCCACCTATAGCTAGTAATGATACATGCTGGCAACATTAATAGAGAAAGAAACAACATGATAGATAGATTGGATCCTGGGAGGTATTAAAAGACTGTAATTTCAATTCAAATGCCTGTGACTGTATAAACTGGGAGAGCAAAACTTGAGTCATACTGACCCTAATGAGAAATGACAAGCCTTGTAAAACCATCCATAACTTCCCTTTTAAACAGCACGCTGTTCTGATAAATGAAATTGTTTTATGTCCTTTTACAGGTCTCCGGTAATGCTGGTTCAGTTTCTGAATTCATTCTTTAATTGCGACGCTATCCAAAGAAAAAGCGTTTCCAAATGCCAGTATAAATGAGTACCACAGATGTAATGGATAAAAACGATCTTGCTTTGTACAAAGATTTCTATGCATACATATAGATCCAATTAAATATATTTACCTAGGGCTCAATCCTTCAACCAACTCAAACACCAAAACATTCAGACTACCTCCTCCCAGCATGCAATGAAAGGAGGAAGAACAGACGTATAAGTGCCATCTAGCTCTGCTTGGTACCTGGATACTCTTGTCAGTTCTTGTTAGGAATATGGCATCTCCATGTGTGGCTACTTGAGAGATTGCTCATGTCAGAGCTGAAAGGTTTTCTTGGGTTTTTCCTCTGGAGAAACAGATAAGTTACTGAGCAATAACAGAAGTCACCTATGCAGAGATACCTGCGTGTTCATTATGAGCCTCTACTGACTGGTGCAAACGTTAAACAAAACAGAGGAACCCAATATATCAAAGATCTGCTGATGCTAAAATACCTGCTGTTCTTAACTCCCTCTGAATACAGATATACAACTGCGCTCAAACTACACCTTAGTTCTCAAGGCACTGCAATAATGTCTTTCATTTTATAGAGTAGGCTGAGTATGAGCCTCTTCCCACCATTTCTGATAGGTGCAGATTCCCCACAGGTATATGTCATTAAAAATACAAAAAGGAGTTTGTGGTCCAGTGATGATTGATACAGACAAAGAAACAACACCTGAGTACTCAAGGATATGCAAAATCGGCTGATACAAATGTGCATATGGACATTAATATCTGAAACATTCAGGGTACATCTACACAGTTATTCTGAAATAACATAGTCCTCATCTACATGACAAGCAGTTATTTTGACATAATCAAAATAATGTTGAGCTGGGGGACTTCTTATTCCAACTCCTGTAACCCTCGTTTTATGAGGAGTAAGGGAATTCGGAGGAAGAGTGCTCTCTCTTGGACTATCTGCTGTGTAGACAGCACCAAAAGCTGAAATAAGCTATTGATTAAGCTACACAATTGATGTAGCTGAAGTTGCATAGCTTATTTCAGCTTTAGCCCTGCTGTGTAAACATACCCTCACATTTCATATGGTTCTTTTAAACAGTAGTTAGCAAGAATAGACAAATATTCTTGGCTATGCCAACTCACTTCTTTGACATGCCAAAAGATGAGATGAAGATCAGTGACACATAAAAAGAAAACAATCCTGTGTGTGTTGGAGAGAAAGGAAGAGGTGTGGCATAGATATAAGACAGACAGACTTACAACCTGATCCTAAAACAATATTTCACATTTATTTAAATGAGCCAAGAGGTTGAGCATTTGCTGGAGTATTATAATCAAGCTGCACCACTTGCTTTTTTGTTCAACTAAACTAGGCTCTTGTGAGTTGAGTTTGGCAGGTGTAACATTGTGACATCATCTCAGTGTGAAGCACTAGTACTTTTTACCTACATAGTGCCTTTCATCCAAGGATCTTAAAGTGCTTCACTTCATTAAGATTCACCACACCAACATCAGCTGGTGGGGGGGGGAGTGGGTTAATGAACCCGTCTGAGCTTCATGACAAATCTAGCAATGGAATCCAGTTCTTCTGAAGCTTCGTCCCATAAAAACATAAGAATGGTCATACTGGGTCAGACCAAAGGTCCATCCAGCCCAGTACCCTGTCTGCTGACAGTGGCCAATGCCTCGTGTCCCAGAGGGAGTGAATCGAACAGGTAATGATCAAGCGATCTCTCTCCTGCCATCCATCTCCACCCTCTGACAAACAGAGGCTAGGGACACCATTCCTTACCCATACTGGGTAATAGCCATTTATGGACTTAACCTCCATGAATTTATCTAGCTCTCTTTTAAACCCTGTTATAGTCCTAAACCCATATGTTAGCCTGAGGTCATCCATCCACCCTTAATGAGCCTTACTCTCCAAAATGACATCAGAGTGCAGACCATACTGTCATGAGACCTCCAGAAGCTGGCTCACTTCACTGTGGATTTCTGGTCCCTTGCTTTGAAATCTCTCTCAACTTTCCTTCAACTCTAGATTTTATAAAATGTGGTCATGTGCCAAATTAAAAGCATATTTGGCTGTTATTGTCATATACAACCTAGAAGGACAGTGCAATTTTCATGAGAAAGTAGGGAATTCCTCACAGGAGTAGACTATGTAATAGCAAATTGCCCAAGGTCATGCATTTACCTTATATTCCTGAAGAATTTTCAGCTTGTTGACTCTCATCAGTTGCAAGTTGCTCTATATGACTCCTTTTGCATGATTTCCACCCTATGCAAAAGTCTGAGATGCCCACGATTTCCTAAATTGCCATTTGCTAAATTTGGGTCAGTTACAAGACAGAAACCATGTTCATCCCAGCAAATAGTGCAAGAATGCTGGTCCTTAGCAAGCACATCTATTCAGGGTTATTATGTGACCTTTTTTTCTTCATTTGCCAGGAAAAACCAAGAGTCCTACCACTAAGATATTAATAGAGAAATGTGAGATTCATGCAAGCATGGAAATAGAAGTGTGGAATGAATGTGTTTGGAAGGAGCACAGTATATCCCAGATAGCTGGACAAGAAAGAGTGAAACAGTACAGAGAGAAGTAACATTCAAATGGTCCTGGAAATCCATCACAGGCCTTTCTAACACATCCAGTCCTTGCAGAATCTCAATTTCTCCCCACCCACAACTGATGATTGTTCCTACATTTATCCAAGAGGTCTATGCTATTATTTATTATTATTATTGCCTATATTATATTAGTGGTAAAATCATACTTCCAACTCCTCTTAAGCTTAAGTGTTCCCCCCCCCTTTTCTGTACAATTTCTTCTCTTCCTATTTGCATTCATGAGCTTATGTTGCTATGGGAAGGCTTTCTCCAAGAGATGGCCTTTTGCTTCCTAGCTGAAAACAGCCAGCGCTTTGCCAGAAACCTTAACAGAGTCATTTGCCTGCAGCTTAAGGCACTGTACAAGGAGCTTGCATCTGACAACAGCCGAGACTCAGGATACTAGGGGTCCATAGCTCTAATATGCAAGTCAAAAGGAACGTCTCCCTCCCTACCCCCCACTTCAGAGTTTTTTTTCTACCTGTGACGGGGCGGCCCCACCCGGCGCTCCAGCCCCAGGAAGCCACCTGGCTCAGGGGGCGGGGAGGGCCGCACCCATGCCACCCTACTGGGCATGCTCACAGGAGGCCCCAGGTATAAAGGACTGCAGTCCTATTCAGTTGGGGTGGACAGCCGACGTGGCAGGAGCTAGGGCCCAACCTCCAGAGCCGCCAACCGGTCAGCCAGAGAGGGAGTTGCCAGGCCTGCCGCCGCAGGGCCCAAGCAGGGCTTGGCCCCATTGTCGGAGCCGCCAGCCAGCCATACAGGACCCCGGCGTCGGACCTGCCACGGCGACCCCAGACGTTGAGTGGGAAGGTGCTGCTACAGACAACTGGCTAACGCCAACAGGTGGGACCACTGCTGACCAGGAGAAGGGGGTAGGAAGTGACCCAGCGCAGGGAGCCGGAGAGGTCCCGGAGGGCTCGGCGCATTGCGGGAAGGAACCCCCGCCGAGCCAGTGGTGGGAGCCGCCCGCCACTGATAGGACCCTGGGTCGGGGCCCGGTGGAGAGGGAGGGCCCAGGCCCCACTACCCCTCCTTCACTGACCCCAGGCGAGAAGGGGTTCGCGTAAAGGACTAGGCCTCAGGACCTGCGTACTTTCAGACTAGGTCAGTGGGCCGTAGTTTCCCTAATACTGGGGCAGCGTACTTTGAAACAAGGCTGGAGGAGTCTGAACTATGCCCCGGAGGTGGGCGGCCCGCCCCTCGGGAGGGGCGGGCCCCCGACACTACCCTTAGCTCAAGTGGAAGTATTCCGTGCTCAAATCACAGAGAGGAAATCAAAGGCAAGTTAGGCGGAGCTAAACAAATATATGAACAATTGGGGAAAATATGAGTAGATGTAGAAAACTACCAGTGTGGGCAATCAGGACGTACAAGGGAAGAGAGGGCCAACCATCTCTGCTGTCAGTGGAAGGCATGGATTCTCTCTGCTGCTCCAGACTCTGCAACCCATGGAGACTAGCGTGGCTAGGAGATAATTGCCCTGACTCAGGAGTAGCCTAGGGACAGGTTAAGCAGCACTATGCTGATCCTGCTGCTACAGATAAAGCATCTCCTAGGATGTCCCAAGAGAAACTCTTGGCTGCTCCGTGCACTAGTAGCCTTTGGGTGCAATACAGTATGTTAGAGCAGCCAGGGAATTACACCAGCCCCAAGCTGTCTCAGAAGCAAGGCCGCACCCCAAAAGAGTGACAACAAGCTACCCTCTCCCCCCCCATCTGCTTGAGCCTCATGTTCTGTGCTGCACCCGCCACGGAGGTCAGGCAAAGAATGACATTAGAATACAAAAGTGGAAATGATCAAAGAAAGTAATCAACGCCATTCAAGGCAGAGAGGATGAAACGCAAGGTGACCAGGATGGAAAAATAATCAATGCTGACTTCAAAGGGGCCATCCCTTCACAGTGTACCCTTATACGCGTCCAAAAAACAAGCAGAGAATGATACAGAAGTTAAGCTCCTTCAGGTATAAAAGCTCCATGATACTAAAGGAAGCTGTATTGCTAAGGAACTGACTGGTTTCTCTGCCTTGTTTTGCAAGGAAAATAGCCCATTAGCAGAGAGATCTAGAAGGACAAAAGGAAAAAAGCTTCTTTAAAAAGTGTCATATTTAGGCAGATTAAAAGAAAACAAAGGTATTTAATATAGAGGTGGGGCTTTTGGACCAGACAACCCCATGTCCTAGGAGTCAGAAGAGAAGTGGAATAAATAAAATCTATCTTCATACTTCTCATTGGCTTCAGAGATTGTGAAGAAACTCCTAGAGCAGTGAAGCAAATTTATGTCTGACTCTGGCACTTTGTTTTTCACAGAATCATAGAACTGCAGGATTGGAAGGGACCACAAAGGTTTTCAAATCTAACTCCCTGCCCAGATGCACGTGTTGTGTCTAAATCATCCAAGACAGATGGCTATAGTATCCAGCCTGCTTTTGAAAACCTCCAGCGAAGGAGTTTCCACCACCTCCCTAGGCACTCTGACACATTGTCCTACTGTTCTTACAGCTAGTAAGTTTCTCCTGAGATTGAATATAAATCAGCTACGCTGAAGTTCGAACACATTGCCTTTCATCCTGCCCTCTGTGGCTAAAGAAAACAACTTTCTTCCATGTTTCTTATAGCAGCCTTTCAAGTATTTGAAGACTGCTAACATCTCCCCCCTTTAATCTCCTCTTTTCCATTCTAAACACACCCAATTCCTTCAACCCTTGCATACATGGCTTGTATCCCATCACTTTGATCATCTTTGTTACTCGCTGCTAGATCCTTTCCAGTTTCTCAACATCCTTGCTCTACCTTGGTGACCAAAATTGACACACTGCTCCATCTGGGACCTAACCTATGCCAAGGAGAGCCATGTTATCCCCTCCTGCAACTTGCATGCTCTGCTTCTGTCAATGCAACCTAAAACTACATTTGCTTTTTTTGCAACAGCCTCACACAGCTGGTTTACATTCACCACAATGCCCTGATCCTTCTCAGCAGTACTGCTGCCAAGTCAGTTTTTCCCCAGTCTGTATTTGTGCATTTGGTTTTAATACCCTAAGGGCGCATCTACACTGCACCGTTATTTCTAGATAACTAGCGTTATTTCGAAATAACAACGCAAGCGTCAACACAGCCATTCTGTTATTTCGAAATAATTTCTAAATAACGGATGGCTTATTCTGAAATCTGCAGACCTCATTTTATGAGGAATAACGCCTATTCCGAAATAGCTATTTTGAATTAAGCATGCAGTGTATATATACCCTAAATGTAGTAGCTTACCTTTGCCTTTGCTGAATTTCAATTTTCTTCCCCGTTACCCACTTCTCCAATTTATCAAGATCCCTCTGAAGTTTAAGCTCTATCCTCCAAAATACTGGCAAACCACCCCAGCCTTGTGACATCTGCAAAACTGATCAATGTGCTCTCTATACCCTAACTCCCAGTCATTAACAATGTAAAACACCACCAGCCCCAGAACAGATCCCTGTGGAACCTATCTTGAGACCTTCCAATCTGGCAGCACTCTATTAATGATTGCTCTTGTTTGCAGTAGTTTAATTAATTATGTGTCCACATAATAGTAGTTCTGCTAAACCCAACTTATGTCTCAGAATGTCATGTGAGATTGTGTCAAAAGCCTTGTCCAGGTCCAGGTATACTATGTCTACCACGTTCCTCCATCCACCAAATCACTGTTTCACTGAAGCACGGACGTAGTAGCGCAGAAGATGCTTTGATGAATGGAAATCCATGAAAAGCAAACAATGAAAGTGAATGCTTTCAGAATAAGTGCACTGTTAGAGAGAGTCAACTTGTACAAAGTGGTTATAGTGGAGGAGAGGCACATCATAAAGAGCTTCTCCCTCAACAACGCCATCCTGTCCTGCGCCCAGGAATAATGTCAGAAAATACTTCTCAGTAAGGGGCTTTTTTCCCGTGCATTTACCAATCATCTATTCCAGCTTATTATCATTGTTGTCTTTATCATCTTCATCCTCTTCTTACGATTTAGAGAAAAAATAGCTACAGACTGAAGAGTTAGAACAAAAATAATCACCCGATCTTCAGCTGGTATAAATCAGTGTCGCTCCACTGACTTCAGTGCCAATGTAGGATCTGGTCCTGAAAGCAAAACACAGAGCAGCCACAGCAAGGCTGAGGAATACAGCGAAGAGAAATTTCCATCAAGTCTTTTCAAACCCTAGATCTAGCATGTGATGTGTACTGCTCTGAGCAGCATGCTGTCTTCACTTAGGGCTACAATGCCCAACCTTACTGGGAAGCACAGACCTGGAGAAGGGCCTACAAGCACTGCCGCTTCTATATTTAGGAGACTGCAGTGCCTAACAGGAAAATTCTCCCCGGAAGGAGCTCAGATGAAAAGGGGTGAGGAAAGGCAGAGAGTCGGCTGATCTATGCTCTTCTCCCCACAAATTGGCCTCGTAGGGGTAACATATACTGTCCACCTTAAAATGCCATAGAAGTCTATGAGCTTCTGTATGTACTGAGACCTAATCCTCTGTCACATGCTCAAGCAGAATTCCCCTCAATAAGTTTTGTCTTACCACGGCACACAGGAACAAGCCCCAAGAACTTAGATCTTCCTTTTATATCCAGGGATACAAAGGATATAACCAGGGGAGCCAAGAGACTTTTCTTTTCCCCATAAAATACAGTGTTCTGGAGCAATAGTCTCAACCACAGAAAATAAATCTGTATTCACTACATGGGTTGAGAGAGAGCTAAACAAAAATAATTACAGTCTGGTAATAGAGCTGTCAGAAGACAACTCTTTCACGATTTCCATTATCAACCTCCTTTGCCTTCCTATTTTTACATTTTTAAAAAACTGTATGCCAAAATTAGTATTAACATTCACATCGTCACAGAGTGTAACACATTCCCTGCCCCAAGAGAGTACAGGCTTAGGGTTCAAGTTCAAGAGAGTGTGGATGGACCATTTGGAAGGCAGGAAGGAAATACAGTGTTCCTGAAAGAAATGCAATGTAAAGAGGGCAGCGGTGGGCAATAATTATCGCAGGGGGAGCACTTAATGAATTTTAGTTTTAGTTTGTGGTCATGAGCTGGCCAGAAGAGGCGGAGTCTACGGTGGAAGGGGCGGGGCTGGGGACTAGCCTCCCGCCAGAGCTGTCTAGGTCCAGAGGCTAGGAAATAAAACCAGAGCCACGGGCTCGCGGATCCTGTCCCAGCCACTACGGCGTTGCCTGGCAACCACCTGGGGTTGCTCCAGCTATTTAAAAGGCTCTGCTGGGGTAGCAGCGCAGCAATCCTGGGCAGCTCCCAGGCAATGCAGTAGCAGTGGGGGCAGGAACTGTGAGCCCTTTAAATAGCAAAAATGTAAAATGCTCGCAGCTTGTAGGACTGCAACCAGGAGCCGTGAGGCATTTAATTCGGATCTTACTGCCTGAGCCACCACCTGGAAATTCGGTGGCATGGGCAGCAGGATATAAATATAAAGTGTCCAGATGCAGTCCGTGGGCTTGATCAAAGTGTTAAGCAGGCTAGATCTGGCCCCCAGGCCGCATCTCGCCTGGCCCTGGTATAGGGAGAGCATTGGCAATCTACTTCCTTCAAACTCAAATGTAGTGCTCAAGGCGGACTGTGTCCAAGGAAGTTTTCCTGTCTAGAAAAGTGTATATTTTACCTACAGCCATCAAACCCAGAACCATTATTTGTTGTAGGGTTTTTTTTTTTTCCAGACATGCCTGTACCTTAGATGGAAAGTTATGGGTCATTAGCCTATAATGTGAACTGGAACATTTTTAGGTTAAAATAATATATTCTTCATTAAAGAACTCCATTACGCGCTAGTCTGGCAGTATGTGTTTGCCACCTACAGTACATGAATCATGATTTACTGATATCAGACCCAAGACAATACTTAGATTCAATTGGGTAAGAAAAGAACAGAGTGGAAGTCTACATCTCATTGGTTTTGTTAGAGTAAAACAGACTCAGCCTAATGGGAAAGATACCCTTCCTCCCATGGAGTAATCTCTCATGCTAGAGGAAGTCATGCTGATTTCAATGAGACTGCTTACCGACTAATATACTATTTAATGTGAGTAAAGGTGTCTAATCCAACCCTACTTAAATGAAGGATGAATGAATCGGAGGGAATAAGAAAACCAACCCAAGCTATTGTCTGCAGTGCAAACCTTCACTTTCATCAAGCAGAAATATGTCAGAGTTGGAAAGTTCAGATCCGGATTCTCTATGTTAAGTGAAGGGCTTTCCTAACCCTCTGGCATTTCACTTGCTACCTCCCCACAAAAAATCTGGAGAAATAGAAAAAACCTACACATGCTGCCTTTTGCAATTATATATCCAATTACTTTGTATCCACTTTCTGCCAACATCAGCACTGAGCTGGCACGGTGACTTCAATGCAACTTTCTCCTGGCATCAGACCGCAAGACTGAAACCAGAGTGACTCGTGTATCTCCAGATCCAAATTCTGGAAGATACTCGTGTATCTCCGGAAACAAATTCTAGTAGAACCCCATCTTGGTTTTACATATGTATGATGATTGAATACATTGTTCCAAGCTATAGGTCTGCCCACTGCACAGACCTGCCAATGACTCCTGGTTCCTAAGCGGCCTTCATTCCAGAATATCTGAAATTCAGTTATTGCCTCTTTCCTGGTTCCCTCCTCATAGTTCCTTCCTCCCCATCTCCATCGCTCTGCCAATTTCCTCCTGCCAGATATGTTTATTATTTGTTGAGCACTGAGGCAGTGCTGTTCAGCACACACAAAGAGGGTCCTTCCCTTAAGGAATTTACAATGTAAATAATGCAACATCTTTGCAAAGATAGATATTTTTATAGCGCATCATCTAATTTTCAGCAGAACCAGCTAAAGTTTTGGTGTAAAACAGTTTTCTGTTAGAAAATGTCATGTTGATGAAACAGAAATTTTCAGCAATTGTTCATTGATTTAGCCACCATTTCATGAAAAAGAAAGAAAGAAAGAAAGAAGAGAACACTTCAAAAATTCAGTGTGCTCCTTTTTTGGAATTTTTAGAACCAAAAGTATCTAATGGTGGTGTCAAAATGACATTTTGATTAGAAAGCTGTTCTAGTAAAAAATTAAAGAGGGTTGAAATCTAAGCAATTTGAATTTCTCAAAACAAAATCTTTCACCTGACTGTTAGGAATTTCTTTCTTTTTTTTTTTTAAAGGGATTCTGCTCTGATTCAGGATGATTTTTAGTTTGAAAACTGAACATTTTCTCTCGGCCAGAAAATCAATTTTCCTACCAACTTCAGTTATGAGCAAATAATTTGTTGCCACATGTTAGATACCAAATTATTATCAGCCACTGTGTATTATATGATCTTCTCTCTCTTTAACTGTCTTGCAGCATTGACAATTGGTCTATAAATGCAAAAGCGCTGAGAATTTTAGACCAAATGTTCCCATACATGCAAATGTACAGCCTTAGGTAAGAAGAAAGTCAAAGGATGCAGAAAGAAAGCCAGGACCAGAGTGAGAATTGTCACATACCGAGAGCTCCTTTCCTGGACAGGCTAGACAGAAATAGATGAGAAGAAAGGAAGAGTTGACGAATGACACCAGACTGTCAGATGACCCTATAGGTACGAGCGCTCTTATGTCACCCGAAATGGTGCCAGCAGCCAGTTCGAATGGCCCTGCCTCCCCATATTTCATTAAACAGACATAAATTGTTCTTCTCCTGTACACAGGGATGCGCGCACACACAAAGAGCAGCATCTCCCAAAATGATATTCTTCTAACTGGGCAACACTTTTATCAGTAATTGACGCAGCAGGTATTTAACTAACTGCTTGCCATTAGCACTGGATTTGATAGTGCACACTGGGAGGGCAGGGGAAATCTGTTCCTTTAAAATGCCTTGAATGTAACACACCCCATCTCACGGCAGTTGAACCACTGCGTTCCGTGGCTAGAAGAGGAATATTAGAACAGGACTAGACTGAGTCCTCGACATAGGGCAGAATCATGCCCTTTGGTAGAGCAGGTGCAGAGGAGTCAGGGAATAGCACCCTACTCTTCCCCTACGCAGTCACACTAAGGAATACTAAGGAGGAGCAGTGGAGGGAAGAAAGCAGACTTCATTTGGCCACTACTTCCCCTCCCATGCAGACAGGTCTGAGCCGGGACCTCCCTGCCCCCACTCCCCTCCATACACTGGCCAGTCCAGCTTACACATCTACAGCCACCCATGGGGTTGGGGTGTATACTAGGCTCACGGCAGCTGTGGATTGGGAAGAAGGGGCTCACATATAACACACCCTGGCCTGTGACTTTTGTTTGTCCTGTAGCTGCTTTCTCCCAAGGCAACAACCACCATGGTTCTGAAGAGATTGGGAATCCTCTCAGAGCCCTTTTGGAACCCCTGTGCCCAGGGGCGACGATATAAGAAGCAGAACAGAGCCTATTAATACTGATCCAAACTGTACAGTGAAAAAAATGACACGGGCATTTATCTATTCAAATTTACAATCTCCACTTTGTAAACTTTAGTGTCTTGGCCATTCACTGCAAATAGGATAAGCTGTATTATCCATTTATGTCTTTCAACTTTTTATTACACAGGAGGAAAAAAATCATTTTTAATTTATAGGGACACAAAAGGCCTACAGTTTTCCTTCTCACATCCCAGCAACTTACAAATAACTCAATACATATATTTCTTGAATAACAACAAAAAATGCTTTGGGCTGAGATTTTCATGCCAAGTCACAGCCCAGAGCGAATTTTTATGACTAAGTTATAAACGCCCCCCCCCCCCCCAAATATGGGTTTATAATGGAAATCCTGACAGACCCTACCAGGTGCTGCTATAACATCTTGAATTTAATTTAAGAGTGGTTTTCAATAATGCTTTTCCAAGCCAGTTTGTTTGGGACTGCTAAGAATATCATCTTTTTTTCCTCAGTCATTCAGGGTGCTTGATGACAGTGCTGGTGTTTTAATGCAGAACATGTCTTTGGGGTCGACTGAGCCAGTAGCCTTCAGACCCCCAGTTTTGAGCCCCTCAATATGTCAGTGCTACCTTTAGCTATCAGTTAGTAAAACATTAAATTGTCTAGCTCCATGCCATTGCAAGATGAAGACTAGAAAACATAATGAGCTGACACACTGATTTTTTCTCACAAGGGCAGACTCTCCCTGCAGGCTGGGCTGGCTTTTGCAGACTGTGAAGCCCTGAATTTTTTTTGGGGGGGGGGGGGCGTGGCATAGCAAACTGATTCTGAACTGGGGCTGCTGCTGCAGCCACCACAATGCCCGCCCTACAGCTAAATTAGCTTGTCTATTGACATGCCACCATAGCCATAAGGGGACCCGCAACTGTGAGCTTGGTCAAGTCTCTTCCTTTGTCTGTCACTCTTCATCTGTCTAGACCAGTGTTTCCCAACCAGGGTTCTGCGGAGACCTGGGGTTCCGCAGACCAGCATCAGGGGTTCTGCGAGAAATCATGGAATAAATAAATAAAAAAAATTTTCTTACAATGTAAGCTGACACACACACACACACACACACACACACACACACATATATATTTATAAACAGCTCTTTACAAATAAATTTTCTTGACAATAATTTAGCAGTAATTGAATTGCGCTCCCCGCTGTCAACTTTTTCTGGCCAAGCAAACATTTTCATAGGTTGGGGTTCCTCAGGATATGAAAAAATATTTTAGGGGTTCCTCCATGGGAAAAAGGTTGGGAATCACTGGTCTAAACTGTAAACAGGATAGGGACTGTCTTTCACTGGGAATATGCACAGCACCTAGCAAAAGGGGGTTCTGATCTTCTCTGGAGGCTGCTAGCTGCTATTTCAGAATCCCTACAGCTATTGCCAAGAATCCAGTCTCCTGGCGTATTTAGAGAACTGTCGTTTGAAAGAAAACAAAAAGTGTTAGATGTTGCTAGCTCTTTACTACCCCCCGCATCGAAGCTGGGCTCTGCTTCCGCAGCAGAAAAGGCTACTAGTGGCTTGAGGGCCATTGTTCCCACAGTTCTATGGGCATGGAGGATTTTGGACATGTCATCTGAGCTGTGAATTTTGTCCCTGTCCCACTTTTCCTGGAAAGGCTCTTTGATTAAGATTGGGGTCTCCCCAAAGAACTCATTTCATTAGCCTCTGCAGCCCTGCCCGGGATATCCTCTGTGTGGCGATGTAATCACAGCAGAAAGAGGTTTCAATCTCAGAGGGGCGTACATTTTCGGGCAGGGTGGGAGCCAGTTGCAGAACTCTTTTCCTCACAGCTTCGACCCAGATTGACCTATTTTCAGTGAGCATTTCTCAAGAGTAAATCTGTCCCTGGCTCTGTGTGTGTTTGCTGCTAAACTAAGTGCCGGGGTAGGTGATCCTAAACCCTGACTTAGGAACATCCTTTTACGGCACAGCTGTCCTGGGCCCCAGAAAGAGAATGGCTGCCCCTCATTTCAGCGTGCCCTCTGTAGACACCACCAGCCAGCCAGCAAAAGATGGGAGGAGATAATTATGGAGACAGAAAACTGTGACTATGTGATTTCAATGTCATAAAAATGTACCTTTCCCACCTATTTTAATTGTGCTGCTCAGCACAATTATGTCATTATTTCTATATAGCTTTAATTTCATAGTCCTTGGTTTAAACCAGACTATTCTACAGGCTAAGCTGCCTAATAGAGCAGCCCCATTAGTAAACTACACTTATGCTAATGTACTTGCTTGGGGTGATAATTATCACAGGCCTTAGCCCCGCTCCTTACCAGTCTGAGTGTGTCAAGTGGGACTGGTATCGCATTACAATTATACAATTAGCCTTGTCATGGCAAGGGACTTTGGGAACAGAGACATCTTGAAGCTTCAGATGTGGATGGCTGATGGATGACTGTCATTAAAAGTGCATCCCTTGTGCACTCCGAGATGGAGTAAGTCACTGGGCTGCAGGCTAGGGATGCCTAAATGAAAAAGAATGACTTTGGACCACAGCCTCTCTTCAACTCCTTGCAACCTTCCCGCACATCTGCCGCTACCCATGGCCTATACAGTCTGTCTGTTTCCCACCCCAACTGCTGCAGAATAACACAAGCTGTTGCCGATATGCCGTGCCTTATCAGTCAAATCCACACAAAGACAGTCAAGCGGTTCCTCACCCAATAGGGCCTCCAGATGTCCTTCGTCGCAGCCCCCTTTTTACTGCGTCCTTCACTTCCCATGTCGGCTGGAGGTGATACTGAAACAAACGCACACGAGAGGTGCGAAAGTCGGCCAACAGCTGCTGCTGCGTCGGACCAGCTTCTTGGCTGTTGTTAATCAGTGTAATTCTTCTGAAATCACTAGAGCCCTGGCGATTTCCACGAGCAGACGGTCCTCCTCTGCCTCTTCACCCCAGGGGATTACAAAACACTCAGCTAAAAAGTCTGCCACCGAGGGAGGTCACAGGAGCAGAAAGCTGAAGTCCTGTGGAGGAGGTCGGTGGGGCCACTCAAGTGAGCAGAGCTGGCCAAGAGAGGGGTGTAGCCAAGATAGCAGGAAGACGCACTGAACACAGACATTCCCTCAGCAGCCTTTGGCTGGCGGACTCCCAATTCAAGTCAGTATCAGCCATTCTCCTGGAGAAAATCCCCCGAGAGAAGGAAAATGGTCCAGATGCCTTGGATGGACCCATATCTGGAGCAGGTGTGATAACGTGGATCTCTCTTCAACACTCTAGCTTCAGTGAATTGCATCCCAGGGGCTTTCCTTTGGCATTCCATTTTCTGGTGTCTTTTCCATTTTTTCCCTCTATATAGCTGGATAACTGAGGCTGTTCAGGCCTCTCTCTGGTTGATGTAGTTTGAGAAGCTTTTTTATTCTAGAGATGAAAAATAATCCCCCACAGGACTTGATTTTCCTTCCACGGCATGCCGCTTTCAAACTGCTTCTGCGCTGGCTTATTATTATTCTGAAGTAACGCTTATGGAATTACTGTACTCTGAAATGTGATAAGCGGACTTGGCAGCCTCCAGAGGGACCAACGATGGAATGGGGGGAGGGCACTGGGCTAGGACTCAGGACACCTCAGTGCTATTCCAAGCTTGGAACAAGTGTTCCAGAGTGCTATTCCAGGTTTCCTCTTCCCACCCTTTGCCTGCCTTGTCCATGAGATTATCAGCTCTTCAGGGCAGCAATTCTCTCTCAGGCCATGTCCTTACTCGGGTGAAGATCGATGCTGTCATGATCAATCATCTGGAGTTTGATTTAGTAGGTCTCATTAAGACCTGCTAAATTGAACTCAGAGCCTCCTCCTGTTGGTGGCCAGTACTCCTGCTTCTGCAAGGTGTAAGGGAAGCCAACGGGAGCATTTGCTCCTCTCAGCCACCCCCTGTGGGGATGGCAAGGAAACTCGAATCAAGGTACATTGACTCCACCTATATAATTAACCTTCCCCTTTCGTGTAGACCTGGACTCAGTTTGCAGAGGGAGTTCCCTGGACTCAGCTTGGCTCTGTTGTCACAATGACAATATGAACACACCATACTGATGAAAGTGTGGCATATGTTAGCATTCACTGTCATTTCTTCCCTGTACCTGCTCTGTGGATTAGGACTTCATCTTGCAAGTCTATAGATCCAGTTTTATTCATAAGCACTTACCTGAAACAAGAAATTTTGTGAAAATGAGGCTCCTGTCAGGTTACAGTATGCTGTACCAAGCGAAGAAAAACGCACCAACAGAATTCAACCAGATGGAAAACAGGTACCGCATTGCATCAGAATTTGAAGGGAATATGCTGAAAAGTTACATAGCTTAGTTACCATGACAGCTATATGTCCATTCTAGCAGAACAGGAGTCATGCCCAATGGGCGCAAGTATGGCAGAAACCTTTATAGACCTGGTTACTACACGTTAGCAATCCAAGCCCCAAATTAATAGTCCCTAAGCATGCTAAGAGTTGGCAGGGTATGCACGACCGAGCCATGGGCGGGTTGACCCAGCAGTCAGAGTAGAAGTCAGACTAGTTCAGATACCAGTAGATCAGAGACCAAGACAGCCCAGACGATGAACTACAAGTCAAGAAGCAGGCAAGTTCATGCAGTGCTTCCAGGAGACAACCTTAAGGGCAGAACCATGGAGCTATACCCAGAGTTCGAGACGACAGGAAGTCAAGCTAGTAAAGTGGGAACAGGAAGCACAAGACACACAGTCCAGAATATGGATGACTTTCTGTTCCTGTGATGGGTTTAAATACAAGCTGTGGACCAATCAAGTCCTAGGACCTAGGACTAGGGTCTTCTATCTCAGTTCAGCTCTTAATTTGACAACAATTAGCTGGTCCTGATAGCTCCTAAAGAGCCCTGTGGACCAGTGTTCAAGACTGACAGGCTATTAAAGGTTAGCCATCCCTCAATTAATAAAGGCAGTTATTATGGACCAGAATGCCCCCTTACACTCAGAAGCATTACCAACCACAAGATGTCACACTCTGTTCAACTGAACCACTGACGGAGAACTCCCTTTGAATAACAATATCAGAAGCTGGCCCAAAGAATGACACTTTATTTTATAGTCTGACCTAGCAGCTGCAGGCTCTGTATGAAGAAAAGCCTTGAGACAGTATTTTGCTCGCTTGCCTGTGTTAAAAAAATGTACGAGTCCTGCTCAGGAAGTCTATTTGACGACTTACATCTACTTGGATAGATTCAAGTAACAGCAAGTAAAAAGGTTCCATCGATTTCTCCGGAAGGATATTTGGCTCTCTCAGGCCACTCCCGGTTCAAGGTTTCAACTTCTGATGCAACAGGGCAATTATTTTTCAGCTTGCTGAATTTTAGCAGTTTATTCCACATTGTTATGTACAACCTGCTGTAAACTTAAGAATTCATGGCCAGATTTTAAAGATATTTCTACCCACTGAAATAAGTAGGAGTGAAATACCTGGACATCTTTAAAAATTGGAGCCTCAAGTAATTTTACCAAAAACCTTGTATTAAATGAGCACTCATAAAAAAGACACTGCATCAACTGCCTTGGTGACTGTCCTTCTCTAATTCCTTGCAGAAGAGGGGCAGAAAGACAATAGAGACTTCCCCTCATTGGCTTACTAAGTACCTCACAGCAAGATCTCCAAAGGCAATTAGGTGCTTAACGATGAGGATGTTTCACCTAGTGGTATTTCAGAAGTTAAGAGTTGGGGACTAAGTGCCTAGGCCCTTTTCAAAATCTCACTAAGCACCTATCTGCATTTTAGGTTCCTAAAAAAAAAAATTGAGGAATTGGACTTGGTGTCCATTTCTGGAATGACCAGTGCGAACATTTCAACCTCCATGATGATTTCCTTCACCTTTGGTTTCTTGGGCAGGCCTCCTCCTCCCCCTCCCCCAAAAAAAACAATTTGCAGAGCAACTAGCCAAAGATGTGAAAGCTTTAAGAGCAAAAAAACCAACCTTAAGTACATCAAAAGCAGGAAGCTTGCCAATAACCGATGGCCAATAACCATCGGCTCCTGGATGGTCAATGTGCTAAAGGAACGTTCAAGAAAGATAAGGCCATTGAGGAAAAGAGAAATGAATTCCTAACTGTCAGGGTGGTTAAACACTGGAATAAATTGCCTAAAGAGGTTGTGGAATCTCCATCATAGGAGATATTTAAGAGAAGGTTGGATAACATCTGTCAGGGATGATCTACACAGTGCCCAGATCTGCCGTGAGGGCAGGGGACTGGACTGGAAGACCTCTCGAGGTCCCTTCCAGTTCTAGGGTTCTATGATTGCCATGGGATGCCAGGAAGGGCAAAAGTATAATAGGGTTCAAAAAGAATGAAATAGGTTCATGTAGGACAGGTCCATCCATGGCAATTAGTCAAGATAGCCAGGGATACATCCCCATGCTCTAAGTTTTCCTCACCTCTTATTGCCAGAAGCTGGGAATGGACGACAGGGGATGGGTCACTCAGTGATTGCCTTTCTTTACATGCCTTCTGAAGCACTGCATTTACCATTGTTAGATGACAGGATACTGAGGCAGATGTACCATTGTTCTTATTCATTATGGCTGTTTTTATGTTCTCAGAGACTACTCCACTAGTAGTTTTTATTGTATGACTAATGATTGCAGATCTCATTGCTTCCTTGCACTTAGTTTCTTGGGGTTCCACCTAAGGTACATGACAGCTGAACCCTCAACCAACACAATGTTTAGAGATTAGAATGCTGGCCGAAAAGGTCTAAGTTCAGTTCCTAAGTGAGACCCGTGAATGTGATTCATCTACTGTGTGACCCACAAAACACTGGAAGTACTTGTTTTTTGTGTAGACAAGCAGGCCAGTATTCCCATAGCTGTGGCTGTCACCGAACAACGGTATTTTGTGCAGAATATGTGAGGTGCGGTACTGCGGTGACTTTCACCTTTGGAATGAGAAAGTAAACTTCAGGAAAGAAAATGCAATTAGTCTACAATGATCTAATAATCAAAATAAACCTGGTCCATGCAGGCAAGGAAATTCAGCTAAGCTCTCGTTCACCTGGAAAATACTTAATAGTCACTCTATAGTCAACGTTCAAAGGAGATCACCAGAGACACGTTGACCTTGGCAAGCAGGCCTCATTCCATTTTAGCCTTTGCATTGAGTGATAAGAAAATACAGACAGCTGGAAGTTAGCACCCAGGCAGCATTCATTAACTCTGGCAAAATGCCTTCAGTGCACAACAGCCTGCATAATGCCAGAGAGAGAATGACAGTGGGAACAGTGCACACTATAGTCATGGACATTGGATTGCAAATCATTCACCAAAAACAAACCCACCCTCCAAAACAAAGGTTCTCCCACTGCCTTCATCTCTGTTCTTGCAGAGAAAGCGGTCTTCAAAACTGGACAGGACCAAAACACAGTGCACATAACAAAAGATAGACATGAAATGCCACTTCAAGCATCGATCTTGGATATCACTGGATGCTCTTTGGGTCTTGTTACACCCCACTGGATGTTTGGTAGCCTTCAGAAAGACAAAATAAATCTTTTCAACACGTCTAAGAAAGTGAGAGAAATTCCCATGCCCGGAAGAAGCCTGCAAACTGAATCACGAGGCTCAGGCATTCAATATGTAAAGCATCTTCCCTTGGCTATCTAACAGAAACTGTAGTTCAACACAACAGCCTACTTCAACATTAATGCCATTGGTAACTTGCGGGCAAACGGACTATTTCTATTTTCAGAATGCCACCTGATTCCCCTCATTGTTCAAGGTGATGGATAACCGGCACAGCAACACTGCGATTCTCCTCAGACTAGCATTCACCCTGCACATTTATCCTACTTTTGGAGTAAGGGCACTTCCTTTCCTCTGCTCCAAAAGATTCTTTTCACCGTTGTTATCCCAAACGTTTGTCTGTGCTCTGCTGCTAAGCATCAGACAGCCTTGTCACAGAGTCGAAGGCCAGAAGGGATCATCTAGTTTGACCTCCTGTGTATCACAAGACACTAAATCCCACCCTGTTATTGTGTTTAACCCAGAAACCTGGATTAAACTAAACTACATGTTGAACCTTTCTAGTCCGGCACCCTTGGGACCTGACCGGTTTCGAACCAGAGAATTTTCCGGCCACGGGAGGTCAATATTGTCTAGCAGCATTACAACACTTCCATTGCTTACTGGGCTGTTAGAGGACATTTAGAGGTAAATTAGAGATAAATAATAGCACTGAACACTGAGAGCTAGGACTGGTGGCAGTAAACAAACTTTTTGGGACTGCGAGAGACTTGGCCGTAGCCATGAAAAGTGGACAACCGGCTAACTAAAATCATGCTAGACCATGGACATTTCCAGACCAGAGAATAGTTCTGGATGAGAGAGGTTCAAACTATATTTTG
Source organism: Pelochelys cantorii (assembly GCA_032595735.1). Lineage (NCBI taxonomy): Eukaryota > Metazoa > Chordata > Testudines > Trionychidae > Pelochelys > Pelochelys cantorii. The sequence continues at coordinate 69,322,339 of CM064332.1, forward strand.
TGCCACAGGCTGAAGCTAGGAAGAATGGGGATGCACCTCTGGCAGGGAAATGATATGGTGAGACACACCAAGATCACTCGAGGGCTGCAAGGAGGAGAGTCGTGTGAGAATTTCCATTGAGAAGTGCTGTCTGATGCAGAGATAACACTGTGCAACTTGAAGTGTATGACAGGGTCACACCCATCCCCCTCACTCTGTGTTCTCTTCTGTGGTCCCTTAATGTCGATTACACACACAGGGATAGCTTGCATTTGAGCTTTGTGCACATATGTCAATGCTGGGGGAAAAGTTTCAATACACCATTTTCTTTGCCACGAACCTTCTACTCAAAAGCCAGGCACAAAAGAGTCTTGGCGCTCCAAGGAGCATCTAAACACTCTGCCCCAAAACTGTATGGTTCTCCTGCTCTCGGCCCTCTTGCAAACCAAAAGTGATCAGAGCACAGAAAGAAAGGCAGGAGAAATAAAGGGAGATGCACATTAAAGCAACTAAGAGGAGGCAGATCCAATCATGCTGTGACGGCGAAGAACTAAAAGGGCAACTATGTCTAGAGTACAATATGCCGTTTCAAGAAAAACAGCTGCTCAGAACAGCCTCCCATGTGAGGAGCCAAGCAGATGACCCTGATTGCTGTAACACGAGGCCAAATTAAAATTAACCATATGCCACTGCAATGTAGAGAAAGATGGATTAATTAAACTTTGCTTCTTCCCCTCATTAATAGGCCACCTTTTGTTCCAGGGAATTTCCCTCCCTCTTCCCCACGGTTCATCTGTTAATATTACACATGTGGTCTAGCCATCCGTGGAGTGCTGGCGGGCCGAATAGCTCAGTTTTCTAGCACTTGTAATGCCTCACTTCCTTCTCTCCCCATGTACACCAAGAGCAGCTTTAGGCTACGGTTTTCAAAGTGCCTGAATCTAGGCCTATGTAGCCAGCCACAGGCCCTTCAATGAGGGCCACCATTTTGGATCAATTCCTTCCAGGAAGGCTGAGCCCTGCAGCTCTACTTCAGCTATCGCATAGAGTCTGTCCCTCCATCCATAGCTACTACAGACTAATAGGAAGTGCTGGGAGGTCCCCTCAGGATACGCTAATGGGAATTTTGGTCTCAATATACACTGCACAACCAGGGACTTGCGTAGCACTTGAAAAAAAAATCCAGGTTATCGTTATGCAAACAGTATAGAGTAAGCAATAACTAATAACCACCAGCAGTAAGCAAGGGAGTGAACAGATGGAAAAGGGAGAGAACTGAGAAAGAGGGTGATGAGACAAACATCTGTGCTCTCCCAGCCTCACTCTGAAATTGCTTCTGGATATGCCTCTGTAAATACCCAGAGATGGGTACCTACCCAGCAACCAGCTCCAGCCAGCCGTACATTTTCTGCTGCATGAGCATCATGGATGCGGCCATATTGAAATACATTTCTCTATATTTTCACCTATTTGTCTTCCTCCCAGCCCCAACATGACAACATTAAATATGAATTGCATGGCATCTCTTTGAATTATTCCCTCATATCCAGCACGAAGGTAATTGCATCCATTTTCAAGCTATCTGAAAATGCCAATGAAGAACGATGGACTTTCTGGTCCTGGAGAAACAAGCAACCCCTGAGGAGAGCAAAAAGACATGACTGCTGCATTCTGCCCCTCATGGGAATGTAGGAAGGAAGGCAAGGGAGGCCATGTTTGCACCCTCAGATACTTTTCTTTCCTGGCACACAAATGCAGGGCTGGATCTTGCTGTGGGCAACTGTATTGGTGCTTCCCTTTTGCAAACAACTCCCCAACAACACTTTTGTGATGACTGCCCCCTTGTGTAACCCATTGCGGCCTGACCCCAGGGCTGACAGGATGACCAGCTACAATGTGACCAAAGAGACAGGACTTCCGATCAGCTGCTGGAGCAGACTCATATCTGCTGCCAACTGGGCACCCAAAGGGGTCTGTAACATGAACTCACAGGTGAGTTATTGATATTTTCAGATATGTTGTGGCAATGTAGCTTTGGAAGAATGGTGCAACTATTTAGTGCCTGATTCAGCCAGCCTCTCACACACTAAGTCCCCTTATACCGCTTTGATTGCTATCCGAGAGAGATACCACTCTGGCAGCATAAAATGGATGAATATTTCAGTCCCTTGACACTTCAAAATCCTTTCATTCATTGCATCTTGATACCTAAAGAAGTGACTCTCAGCAGGTCATTAAAAACCAACTTATTTGTTGCAACACATTCATGACCAAAACACAACACTGTGCCAGGAGGGTATGAAGGCCCGATTGCAGTTTACTGTTATTACATCTTAACCAATGCTCTTTGAACAACCAAGTACACAGCGGAACTCTGAAGGCTTCCTTCTAACTTAGGTAAAGCCCAGAGAAGTCTGAGGAAAGTTTGCCAGAATGCGAGAAGAGAGCCAGGCACTTGCTATTCAGCCTACCACAGGGCCAAGTGCTATTACCATCTAACCTCAGCTGTTGTGGTAGGCCCTAAACATGACAGCATACCTGTAATGGCCCCCAGAGATGGTGCAAGCCATGTAAGCCACGTGGAGAGAATACGTGTCTTCAGGGCAGTGTGTAGGGAAGCGACTGGGCAGCAAATCAGGATAGGGCTGGGACTGTGGAAAGGAAGGTTGGCAACTGGATTCACCCGGGCCTAAAAAACTCAACCAGGCTGCGCCCGTGGCTCATACAGCCCATAGTGTGAAACAGCAACAAAAGTGGTTGCATAATTATTCTGTGCTAAGGGTCAGATCTAGGCCTCTTCAAGTCTTCCTCTACAATACCCTACAGAACAAAACAATGTATGTCTGGGGCTGAGTCACCTTGTTACCATAACAGTGCATATTGCATCCCTGCAGAGAGCACTGGAAGTAAAAAGATCACCAAACTGTCTTTCAAGACTAGATTTCGCTTTCTCATTTCCTGCCTGGGAATCGGCACCGTGGACTTTCCGAAACGCTTGTGTTCATTTGCTTAGTCCCAGCAGTGTCCAAACACCGGTAGGGTCTTACCTTAGCGATCTGGACACACCAGTTCAGCAGGAGCTGGGAGCCAATGTTGTCCTTGTGTTCGTGGACATAGTCCAACAAGCAGCCGTGGGGCATCAGCTGGGTGACGAGCTGAATGGTGGGGCTCAGGCACACGCCCAGCAATCGCACCAAGTGGGGATGATCCATGCTTGCCATGATGAGTGCTTCCTGCAACAACAAACGCACCCCGAATCCATCATTGTGTTCCACGGTTCCCTCCAGCGTGGCTTCTGCGCTCCCCACCCGCTGCCCAAAGGGATTCAGCACCCCCTGGCATGCAATAAGGTTTCATGCTCTCTTCCCCTTGTGAGGAGACAGCACCAGCTACTCTTCAGCAAGGTCCAGATTGGTGTGATTTATGTTCCAGGATGCTAAACAATGGGCCCGGCCGTCAGCTGGTGTAAAAGCAGCTTAGCTCCATCGACAGCTGCAGAGGGACACCCTCCCCTGTCCTGCACCACCTCTGAAGAGAGAGCAGCGGGGTAGCTGACCATACTCAGAGCATGAGATCGGTTTCTCCATGAGAGCAGTAGCAACAAATACCTCTTCCTTGGACTCTGGCCCATGATGTGGAGCAGGACACTTGGCATTAAGCATCCATTGTAGCAGCAGTCCCCAGACTCTTCAAGATTATGCCCCGGCTTTTCTTCCTCCACCACCCCTCCCCTCCCAGAACCAGAGCTGTGGACACACAAAGGGGCAAGGGGGAGGAGGCTGGGGCTAGAGATGGGGCTGGAGCCAGAATGGAGCTCTGGCCAGGGTCTGAAGGCTATGGATGGGGCTGGGAGCATGTCCCCCCCCCCAATTTGGGGACCTCTGTGTTATAGCAAAAGAGCCAAACTTTGCAGGTCTGACTCCTTGGGCTCTCTCAGGCCTGGGGCTCAGTCCTACATGATGCTGAGTATTCTGGGCCAGACCCAGCAAAGCACTTGTCATGACCATGAGGGATGGGCAGCAGCCTGGGGATTAAGGGGTTAACTATACTTAGCCAGGTAGCATTCAGCCAATAGAAATGCAGATAGGGATTTCAAACTGAGACAAAGGAATTTTTGGTTTTTCCCTCCTTTCTCTGAGCAGTTTCTCTCCAGATACTGAGGGGGACAGACAAAATGTCTCTCTCCAAGAAAAGACTCTTCACTATCTATAAGTAGGGTAAAGTTTCCATAAATCCATTAGGTTTTATTGTTTTATGGTTTGGGACTGTGGATCTGATGTCTGTGCATTTAGAAATGGGTTTTCCTCTCTTTTTTAACTAAGTTTTGTTCCCCATGGGAAAATTCCCCATGAGTTTATTAATTGGTGGCTCTTATCATCTAGCCAATCCAACTATGCTTGTAACAGGAGTATTGTGGTGATAATAAAGTTCTTTCTTTTTTATTAACCTGGTATTGGTTAATTTTTGAGTCCTGGTTTTACTTTAGGGCTGAGATTTCCCAAGTGATCTCTTTCCTGGTTTTCTTACCATTACTTGGGTGGTGGCAGCAGATTTTTATCCCCAAAATCTAGGTTTTTAAGATTTTGGGGGGAAGCTTTATACCAAAGCCTGGGGAAATAAGGTTTTGGGATACTTTTGCAGGCCCCCACTTCTGCATTCATCGTGCCAGAGTGGGGAAATCAGCCTTGACAGCACTAAAAGCACATGGTGAGAGCTAAGCCTGTGACGGGCCAAGGACTTGGGGGTGTGTGTGGCCAGACTTCTCCTGAGGGCAGGATCTCACCTATAACACAGCAAAGTGCTAGCAATGAGAGTTTTCCCTAACTCAAAGTTATTTTTATTCCATTCATTGGGGCGAGACAGAGACGACCTGGGACTGGATGTTCAGATCTGCTCAAGTGACTTCAGCTCGCAAACCTCATCAGAGGGACTTGTGGAACTAAGAAAATCTGACTCCTGGGGGTCAGTTCCTAGCTCTTCCACAGCCTTCCTGCGTGACCTGGGGCCATTTGCTCCATTTCTCCATGGCTTGGACTCCCACCACTGATCATGAAACCCTTTGGGACAGGAGCTGTCTCTCTACAATGGGGCCCTCTCCCTCAGTACGAATTTGAACTTCGGAGTCCACAGGGAAGGCTTGAAATCAGTGTGAGGCAGGCTCCGTTAATGTGGACGCTCTACCTTGGACTGAGAGCACCAGGAAGCACTCTTGGGAGCTGTGGAAGGCCTCCTGGAGACCAGTAAGTTTGCATTAGTAGCACCGGAGCATCCCCGCTAATGTTATTTTGGACTGCCATGTTCGGGAATGGCTTTATTCCCCATGAAAAGCAGGAATACAGAGTTCAAATTCTGAGGCCCCTTATTCCGTAATAACGGGCTTGGCAGTGTGGACACACTGCTTATAAATTCAACCCTGGGGTGTTTATTTCAGACTAAGTGTAGACCAAACCCTAATAACCACAAATCCTGCAGGGCAAGACACCACAGCAACCTGTAATTTGCACCTATAAGTCAACTGCATCTCTGCGTATGCAGTAAAGCTGCTCCCAGCAGCAGCAGGTGGCTTTCAAAAGAGCAGGGGGGAAAGCCCCTCTCATTCACTGAGCTCTGCCTTTCATTGGCAATTGTTTCACCGAGGCAGAGGAACACTGAAAAGTGAAGCGGAAATGGGAGCTGGAAAGCTCTTTTGGTTTTCTCCCCTCCAAAACCTACCCAGCGTATAAGTGACAACTCAAAGTGTAACGTCAATAGTCATACTGCACAAAGAGAGGAAGATAAAACCTGAGCATCAGAAGAACACACCAAGAAAGAAAAGTCTCCTTATCGTTTTTTCTCCCGTATTAAAAAAGTCCTGGCAAGGAGGTTGGGTTTGTATAAAAGAAAATTGCTCATCACAGTACAAAGAGTATTTGCATAATAGTTTTTTAAAAAAGATGAACAAGACTCTAATTGTAGGTTTTGTTTTTTTTCTCATCAATAAAATAGCAGATGGCCTCATTTCCCCCCCCCCCCTTTTTCTTTTAAAATGTATGTGAAGGGGGGAAAAAACTCAAACCCCAAATACCGAACAATTCAGAGGGGTGTTTCAAAGAGAGGATACGAGAGAGATTCTAATGCCAAAAATGAGATGGGGGTAAGCGATTTGCTCCATGTTAAAATTAATACAGTTACCCAATTCTATAAGGGGTCTCCTAGAGGCAATTTTAGCCTCTCTTCTGCTGTCACTAGAAATGTCACTGAAGGCCGCCTGACTAAATAGATGTTGACAGGTGCATTATCCATTTTCAAGAAACAAAATTACTTTGCCTTTCTTTTTCTTTATTACCCTGTATATTTTCTCCTGGAATTGCACCAGGGGGAAATCTCCACTCACACGTCACCAGCTTTGGGTAAAATAACAGGTGCGTCACTAGCTCCTTCAAACTGGGAACATTTTTCTTTATATTGGGAACAGATTAGAATGTGGCCATTTTTTTTGGCCTACCGTGGACTAGGAAAGCCTGGACAAAAAAAGCTTTGAAACATCTGTCCTCATTAGTTTCTAGCCACATGCTATTTGTAACTCTAGTTGAGTCTGAAGGGAAGACATTTCTACACAATAATAAAAGTAAGCACTGCCATTCGTCACATCCAGCTATTATTAGGAGGTTCACGATTCCATCACTTGTTTTGGACAGGGGCAGTGGGAAAAAAAGACATTTTTATCAGCTCTTAAGGGCAGCCCTGTATGAAATTAAGGCTTGTGGAGTAGCCATGAGCAGCACAACCTTCGCTACTGCTGCTGACCATTCATCTACAAGGAATATTAATTTTGCATGAATCCTGACTTTACATTTCCTCACTAGTAAAATTATTGCTATTTGTATTACATTAGCATCTCTGGGACTCAGCTGAGGCCAATATGTTAGGCACTGTACACACATAGCGTAACTGAAAGAGTTTATAATTGAAATGGACAAGACAGACAAGAAACAAGAAGGAAGTATGCTGATGGTCCAAACCACCTTATTGACTTCAGAGTATGAGTCCCAGTTTCAAAAGCAATAATATTTGGGCTTATGTATTTAACCTAACTGTAAGCATAGTTGTAACAAGTGAGTGAAATTGTCTTAATAACCTGTCATGAAAATTGTTAAAGGCAAGATGTAGGGGAGACAGAAAGACTGATACTGCCCAAGGCCAGTGTGAGGGTTCATGCTTGGTAAACAAGAAAGGAGGACCAGAAGTCAATGAGAAAATTGATGTGTTGGGAAATAGGCCTCTTGGAGGACCAATTACGAGTAGATGGGCTATTCTGCCCATCCCTCCCTCTTGGGGTTCTTAACAGGAAAAGACACTTGGAGAAAATGAGCTGAAAAAGGAACTATCCGGCAACAACTGCTGCAGCAACTTTTATCTTCTCGGCAGCCACCCTCAACATCTCCTGGGAGCCCAGACCTCACTAATGCTAGAGGATGTCCCCACCAAATTTGGCCAGGCAGATGAAACCGCTACTCCACTGATGTGGACTGAATTCTCGAACACCACCTGGACTAATGAGATGCTGGCTTTCCCACCCACTGGGGGTCTTTTCCTGCCTCACCTTGCAGATTTTCTTTCCTAGCTCTTTCCTTTTGCCTTGTGTTTAATACGAGTCTGGCTCAGCCGGCAAGATTAATGCCCTCAGCAACCTTAACGCTGGTACAAATTTACCAGGTCTCAGAAGGGCCTGTGTTTTCCAGCCATGAGGTTGCAAGGGAAAGTCAATTTTCAGAGGCAGAAGCTGAATTCTTTTTGTCTTTGCTGTTCTTTCCTCTCCCCTCCTGTTATGTCTTCATCTTGTGTCCTAGAAAATGGGATTGGACTTTAACTATGACAGTTCCAGCCCATTTCAACTAACGTCGCTTCTCTTTTCCCCCCAAAAGGACAGTTATTAACATCTAAAAGAGGGTCAAACCAGGGTTTCTTTTTGTCCTTCCAAAAATTCTCTCTCTAACAAAGGGAACGGGAACCAGATGTTAAAAAGACAGCCTTATTTAATACTTGCAGTGTTGTAGCTGTGCTGGTCCCAAGAGAATAGAGACCCAAAGTGGGTGAGGTCATATCTTTCATTGGACAAACTTATCTTGGAGAGAGAGAGACGAGATTTCGAGTGACACAGTTCGACCTGAAGAGGCACTCGATGTTTTTCTCTTTCACCAACATAAATTGCTCCAATAAAAGATCTCACCTCATCCACCTTGTGTCTCTATTTCTGGGGCTCTCCACCTTTTTCTTTCGGTGACTCCCCACGACATAAACACTCCAGGGCACAGCTGTATCACAGTAACTGTTTTTCTCCATATAAAGCCAGGGCTGGCATTAAGGGGTAGGAGCAGAGCAAATGCCCAGGGCTCCTAGCCAAGACCTAGGTACTGGGGTTGAGGGTGCTAAGTTGCAGCCCTGTGGTATGGGGCATCAGCTTTCTGCCCTGCAACCTGGTGGGCCTAACGCCAGCCATGCTTTGCAGACTCCCTACAACCTGCTTGGGCTCGCCAAGAGATCCCAGGCCCCTGGTTGAGCCCACTGCTTTTGTAACTGCCACCAGGTGGATCTCAACCTGGGACCTCTGGAGCTTAGTGTGGCAGCATCTACAGCTTGAGCTATATAATGCCAGCTGGCTCTCAGCTTAGGCTGTAGAGCTCCCTTGTTCTTCTCTCTCACCGTAAGTGGTCTAAGGGCCACTCCATGGGACTGTCAACCACACTAGGTGTGTGGGTTATGCTTTACTTAAAACTTTCCATTCCAAATGCTTCCTTCCTTGAACCTTTAACACAAGGGTTTTTAATTGTGAGATTATAATGAACCCAAACTGTATTTTAGCGGTTTGACGACAGAGAGTGACAGGGCTACGTCAGCCCCTTTAACTCTTTGGAATTATAGACACAATAGGACCAAGGGCCAGATTTTTGATTTTTCACAAACACCTGAAGAATTGTCAGAAACACCTAACCAGGTTAGACACCTAACTCCCACCAGAGGGAGTTGCAGAATGCCTCTGAAAAGTCCCACCAGGTGTCTAAATCCCTTTGAAGAGCTAGCTGCTAGATTCCCATTCTCTTTCAGCGAGACTTAGGATCCTGCGTCATGGAGGTCACTTTGAAAATTTTACCCATCCTACCCATTTTACAGATGGGCAACTGCTATACGGAGATCTACCACGTTCCTGAGGGTCACGCAGGGAGTCTAAACCAGTACTAGCAATTTGGATGCAGATCTACCCACAAAATATTCCTGCAGTCTAACCACACAGTATAACTTCTCTCTCTCTAGGAACTTAGAGGAAAGAGAATATAACTTCTCTCTCTTCCAAGGAAGGAGGAGGACACGAAGAGGACAAAACATATGATCTGTCACAAAATGTTGCACTCTCAATTATGCTGTTGCCTATGTTCGAATTTGAAGAATGGCAGGACTGTTGACGTGTTAGTGTGTCCATCTGTCACGAAGTCACTATTAGACAAAACCAGCAGACCCTTTGCAGTTAGAGGAAGACTGGGAGACAAGAGAAACTGACTTAGCCAGACCTGATCTCTGGCTCAGGGAAGGAAGTGGAAGAAAGACTATTTGCTCAGGTAGCTGACAGCAGGGTTCTACTGCATCCCAGGGAGGATGCCAAGTGACTTTAATGAAGCATTCTGTTCTTCATTTAGTATTCTGATGTGTCCACATCGGGTGTTTCACACAAAGAAATCATCTGTCATGCAGCGTATTCCCAGCCTCTCTCCTCTTTTTTAATGAATTTAATCATTGTCACCAGATATATTAAACTCAATTCTGATTTATGAACACGTCCTACATTAAAAACTACTCCCAATGTTATATTTATGCTCCATACTGCTGCAAAGGCCTTTTAGGGTGCGTCTACACTGCACCCGGAGCTCAAAATAAGCTATGCAAATTGCGTAGCTTATTTTGAGTTAATTTCGAAATAGCTGATTTCGAGATTTGGCGGTGTCTACACAGCACTTATTTCAAAACAAATTGCTCTTCCAAAATGTCCCTGACTCCTCATGGAATGAGGCTTACAGGGACGTCGGAATAACACGCCCGTTTTATTTCGAAATAATGGGCGTGCTCAAAATACACGGAATAGCTATTTCGGGCCACCTTTGAGGTATCCCAAAATCACACTGCAGTACAGATGTAGCCTTAGTAAGATGATGACGTGCCCAGTGAGAAGGACAGTTTACTCACCCGTGGGTGAGTAAAATTATGTCTGTGCTGGGTGGGCATATAACCAAATGGAGGACTAAGGGTGAGGTTTTAAAGATGTCTGTGGGATTTGGGCACATTAAAATTCAGTGAGAACTGGGCACCCAGATCCCAAATTGTAGCTAAAATGGTTTCTGGACCCAGCTACGCAGGGCAGGCATGCTCAACACGGTTTTAGCCTGAACCATGGAACCACGAAGGAGGAGAACATAGAAGAGTGAGAACGAAGCATTCCCCTCCGCCCTGAGTAAACGCTACACACACAAGTTACCATAAGGCTGCATTGAACTTACCCCTTTTCTGGTGTACTGCTTTCTTGGTGAAATAATAATTGACAGTTGAACCTAAATATCAGGCTGGCTGCTCCTAGCCCTTCTTGTGGCACCACCTGGCTTCTGACCTTCGTTTCTCCTGACTGGAGGACCAGGCCGACCACTTTTATAAACAGGAGGATGTCAACCCAATTCACCAGCCACAAAGAGACAACAGAATGCGTTCAAGCTGCTTCATGCCTTTCCATGTGGGGTGGCCTCAGAAGAACCCTTCTCCCAGCCAGGGTTTGTAGATACTGCCACTCTCCAGCAAGAGGTTCTCTCAGTTTTCCCCATCACCCTGCTACAGAGCCACAGCCGAGGGGTCTGATGCATTATTTATTGCTTTCCCAGATAGAGCCTGATTATGACCCCCAAGAGCCTGATCCATGCTGGACAGGACCTCCTGGTGGACTGGTACCTGGATGCGGGTATGCTGAATGCCAAGTAGGTCTTCATGCATTGCAAAGAGAGAGACAGTGCTCCCTCCATATGCAGCCAGCCTGGGGTAGAGGGGTCTTGATGCCCACAGAAATCTCCCCATTGTCAGAAGGGCAAGCTTAATTTAATCCAGAGTGCTTAGATCAGGGGTTCCCAACCTGGGGTACACGTACCTCCAGGGGGTATGAGAAGCTTCACAAGGGGGTTCGGGGAATATTTGGTAAATAACTTGATTATCTTAACTGAAATATTCCAAAAGTAGTAGTGTTAGTGAAAAAGATTGTGGATTCTAGAGTCTAGAATTTATTTCTTTTCATATTGAATAGGGGGTATGGGAAGGTTTACTAAAAACCAAGGGGGTACGGGGACTGAAAAAGGTTGGGAACCCCTGGCTTAGATAAACTGAGCAGGTGAAGTACATGGCTCTTGGAGTCAAATGTTTTTCCTGCCTACGTCCTATAAACAAAGAACCAAACAACCAAACGTTTTGCCTTATCCTGTTGCTTCCAACTGTTTTCCACCTTAAACAAAGGAACCTAATTCTTTAGATTTAACGTTTCCCACCTAATTTCCCTAGCTGACTGCTGTGGAAATCATTTTAAAAAGCTGGATTTTTTTTACTGGGCTGTGCATGTCTTTGAAAGCCCAAAAATGTGTGCTGTGTGACAGCAGAGATACGACAGTGGATACTCTTTTCCCATTAATTTTATGATACCTGTAATAGCTAAAGCAAGAAACCATGCCTAGAGTGCATGTCTGATCTGCCTCAGGGAGAATCCAATTATAGACGGATATATTTTCAACATACTTTGTTCTCAAAATCTCCTAGTTAATATGCCCTGTTAGGCCTTGTTAAACCTTAAGCTTGCAGCTGACTTGGCCATATAGACAAACCAAAAACTTAAGGAGAGTGCTAGATATACATACACACAACATATATTGAGTAAGATAGCGATGGTTGCCTGGTAACTTCCTCATATGGGAATCTGTGTTCAGTTGCTTTTAACTTGGCCAAACTGTCTGGGCCTGACATTTTCAATGCCTCTACCTGAATGGTTTTGGAAAGTTTTAGTGAAAATAATTAATTATTTGGAAGAATGCAATGTGGGTGGGGAGGCGGAATCATTGCTTTTGGGCAGCCATTTTGTGGGGAAGCTCTACTGCCATCAAGCTTTTGGATCAGGCAGTTGCCATGGTGTCAGAGACGTGCCTTTGGCTATCCCCATGAAAACTTTCCCATATTTGGCCAAGTTAACAGTTTCCACATTCATTCATTCATTAAAAAGGGCTGCTCCCAAAAGATAGTCGAGATTTGTTCGAGTCTGGCAGCTGATCTAGACTTTTCCTGCAATTGCTCTTCGCGCTGCTGTGAGGCTGGGCAAGGAACTGCAGGCAGAGAGACCCGCTGTCCCCTGGACTCTCAGGGTACGTCTAAACTACATGGCTCCGTCGACAGAGCCATGTAGATTAGTGTACTCGAAAAAGGGAAATGAAGCGGCGATTTAAATAATCGCCACTTCATTTACATCAAAATGGCTGCTGCGCTGTGCTGATCAGCTGTTTGGTGGCACAGCGCGGTAGTCTGAACGCTCCGTGGTCGACAAGGGAAGGCCTTGTCGACCGCCCCAGTAAACCTCATTCCACGAGGCATAACGGGGCGGTCGACAAGGGCTTCCCTTGTCAACCGCGGAGCATCCAGACTACCGCGCTGTGCTGCCAAACAGCTGATCGGCACAGCGTGGCAGCCATTTTGACGTAAATGAAGTGGTGATTATTTAAATTGCCGCTTCGTTTCCCTTTTTCGAGTACACTAATCTACATGGCTCCGTCGACGGAGCCATGTAGTCTAGACATACCCTCAGTGTTCCTTGTGCTCACAGCCAACAAGCATGGAGAAGGAAGAGAAAGCACCTGATTTGAATGAGGGCAGAGAAATGGTGGGAAAATGGGGGGGGGGGAAGCAAGAGCCACAAACTGGCGAGTAGCAAAGGAGGAGGAGACGGGGTGTAGGGAAATGGAAAGGAGCAGAGGGGTGCAAGAGCCAAAATAGAAATGCAACTAGATGTTAAGGAATGCCAGAGATACACTGGTGTCACAAGAGCAAAATGCCCGATTAAATACTAGAGAGCACTTTCCTCCAAACATGGATGTGAAACCAGGAGTTCTGAGTCTCTGTATTCCTCTGCTGTCAGCCAATAGCTGTGAAACCCACTGGCCAGGGGCACCTCTGAGACTATGTCTAGACGACAATGTTTTATCGGAAAAAGGCACGCAAATTGTGCTCCGCAATTTGCGTACCTTTTTCTGATAGTTGTGTCAGAAGAGGCTTTTCTGAAATTTGGCCCACCAAATTTTGGAAAAACCTCTTTCGGAAGAGCCCTTCTTCCTCATGGAATGATGAAGACAGGGCTTCCGAAAGAGTGCGTCTGCTCTTCTGCAAAAAAAAAAAAAAAAAAAGCGGAAGAGCAGATGCGTTCCCTGGACACGGTGAAGTTTTTCTGGGATATTTCTGGTATCCCGGAAAAACTCCATAGTCTAGATTGAGCCTGAGTTCTCTGTAGTAGATGGTCCACACAGTGGATAACTACCTACTACTGCTACCAGCTACTCCAACTGCTCAAGTAGTAAGTGTCTCTGCCTAATTAGCTCAGAGATGGGTTTGAGGCCAGGGATTTAGGTGGTAGCTTGAAGAACATATAGTCCTCAGATCAAAGGCCAGCAAACAGCTCAGTTAGGGAGAGACTTGCGGGGGAAAGGAGGGTTCCCACAGGAGATCAGCAGTCTGAGGAAATTTGTTGAAAGGACACTCTTTATACCAGCTATGTGGAAGCCCTGTCTGGCAATACCTGTCTTGTGAGCAGAAACAAAACTCGAATGTGGGGGAGGAGAATGAAATGTATTCTTCTTGTTGTGAGAAACAAGCTCATCCCTGAAGAAAGGGACTGGAATTCTGCTGCTCTTCGGAGCTTCATAACTGATGCACTGGCCAGTGAACAAGCTCCACTGTTATAAAGACCTCTCTTGGTATTACTGCTGCTTTATATGCAGGTAACCCGGGCCTAGTCCCCCTGAGCCAGCTCCGCAGCCAATGTAAATTGTCACTCCATGGATTTCAAATGAGCTGCAGCATTTCACTTGTTTTCAGGATCTGACCCAGAGAGGGGAAGTGACTTGCCTAGGGGCACCCAGGAAGTCTGAGGAGGAACTGGGAAAGGGCCCTAGATCTTCAGAACCTTAGAGCCATACTTTAGTGACAGGCCTGTCCCACAGAAGAAGGGTAAGTTTGGGAATCCTTTACAGCAGTCCTCCCCCCACTTTGGGAGGAAAAAACCCCGGAAATGTTTTATTTTGTTCTAGACTCTCAATGCCAGTTCCCCTGTGCTTGTTTACTTATCACTTCCCTGGCACAAGTCCTTACTACAAAATACGCTGAGAGGATTTTCAGACGGATGACAGCATGTGCGAAACTCCCGCTGTGCTAAAGTTTAGCAGCATTCCTGACTACCTTGGCAACCACTGCACAAACCTATGGCTCCAACTTATTTCACACTGCAACACGCCAGAGTCAATAATCTGGCACAGAGAATGCTGGCACCTTCATTTTGCGTGGAGGGAAATGTGCTTTCACCTAGGCTTGAGCAGTTCCCCCCCAGACGGGAGCCAAGCGTTCCAGCGGGGAATTTACAAATTGACCCTGACTGCATGACACCACAGCAGGGCTAGTTACATTAGGGGGCTTCTCCTCAAAGTGTCACGTTACAGTGGCTTAGAGACATCAGCTTTCCAGATAGATGAGCTCAGCTTTCAACAATGACGTGAAGGACTAACTAGAAATCAGCTTTACCAACAGCGAGAGCCATGTTAACACATGACCAAGCCCCATCAGCTCAGACACAGCACACAGGCTCAAGGGTTCACATTTGGGCTACGTCTACACTGCACAGTTATTTTGGAATGAGCTACTCCGGAACAGTTATTCCAAAACAGCTTATTGTGAAATAGCACGTCTACACTGCAGGGAAGCCTCAAAATGAGTCCGAGGCAGGTTTCCCTAATGTAGACGTGCTACCTTAATTTAGAGCCCCAGGAGGAATAACTTAGATTGGCCCTGGTGAGGGGCTATTTGGAAATAGCAGCAGTGGAGCGTCTACACACGCCTTACTTCGAAATACTTATTGTGGAAGAGTCGTTTTTCCTCATAGAAAGAGGTTTGCAGAAGTCGGAATAAGCCGTCCGTTATTTCAAAATTATTTCAAAATAACGGAATTACTGTGTAGATGCTTGCATAGTTATTTTGGAATAATGGCCGTTATTCCAAAATAACTTTGCTGTGTAGACACACCACAAATTGGAGATCATGCGTTCATTTCCCACAGACAACCCAACTAAGGAGGCCCCTATGGGAAGTCGTACTGCCAGAGGTGTCTGATGCTTAAGACAATAGCCCTATTCTCAGTCAAGCGAGTAGGAAACACGACACAGCTACTAATGGACAAGACTGCTGCCACTGGCTTTGCCTTCTTCACACACACAGAGCCCTCCCTGTTTTTTTGCCAGTGCCACCATTCGCCAGAGTCAATCAGAAGAAGAAACGCTGATTTAAGTGGCTTGTATTGCAGATTGTAGTTTGGTTTCATGACTAGCCAATACAGGTGAGACTTATCTCAAGTCCTGTCCCATTTTGTTGACACAGGACTATCACTGAACTGAGGGCATTGATTCATACACCATAAAACTTCACTGATTGCAAGAGGTTTGCAAAGGGTAGAGTAAAAACCAGCACAGAATTTGATCTGGTGCAGTAGCACCAAGGATCATAGACAGCGCTGGTCAGGTGAGGAGGAGAATGAAATCCAGAAGAATCAAGGAGACCTCTGTGCACAGTAAGCTAAATCAAGAGGCTCTTTCAAGCATTGGCTTGGAAGACAGAGCAGTAATTATCCCTGTGCTAAGTGAATTTTCTTTCCACCGTTTAACACCAAGCAAACAAGAGCTCAGAACCTCCCTGCAAAGCACAGAATTTTAAATAGGGATTTATGACCAAACTAACAGTCAAGACAAAATTGTGAGGCTAGAATTCAGAGCACTGGCAATGGCACGGTAGGTGTTTTAATCTCGGACAATTAATTTCATACACATTGCTAGAGCATCACTTCTGAGTATGAACCTCACAAACACCCCAGCCTTTTTAATGATGCTGAAGCTAAGCTGTTTTACAATCAAATTCAACTCCTGCAATGAGGTGGCCAGATGGAAGTAACCAACCAACTATTATGTTCTGCCCAGATCTCTGCAAGTTTCTGGGTTCCATTTTGGTACAAAAAAACCCAAACCCAAACACACACACACACACACACACTCACAAACAAAAAACATAAAAAAAGAACTTGTGAAGAAAGTGAAATATTTTGCAGATTTTTTTCCCCCAAGGAAAATTGTATGCCCAGGTGTTCTGAAAATGTCACCAACTTATGGGAAAAGTGTTTCTCTTCAGCCTCTGGAAAACAAACAAACAAACCAACCAACCCTCCATGATTTTCAGAAAAAAAACCAGAGAAAGTCAATTGCTTTTGGTTTTGATTGGTGAGAACTGCACACTGCCAAAGGCAAAAACTTTGAAAAAGTACATCGATCCAAAACCATTAATATTTGTCATCATTACAACAGGCCAAAACCCAATAATAATTGATTGGTTAGTAATTGGTATTATAGTTTTAGCTGTAAACCACTTTCAGCTGCAGAGAGTTACGGCTTTAGGGTTGTGTGTGTGTTTGTTTTGTTTTTTAATGTAAGACAACAGATGGCAGGGTCTCATTGGAAAACATTCAACAAGTTCTCAGTCCTTCTGAAGAGTCTTACAGATGTCACTTTGAAAAAAAAAACATTTTCAGGTAATTTTCTAACACCACAGAAAGTTGGCCCTTATGACCATACACTTAAAAGCTCTGTTTTATAGCCCCACAATTAATGTTACCAATTATATTATCAATATTAAAACTAAAAGAATTGAGACAGGGGGGAATGAATATACTTTTTATCCTGCCACAGCTGCTTCATGTCTTGCATATGAGAAATCAAAACAGATTTCACAGTTTCACTGCTGGTTTTAGAAAATGTCATTGTCAGGTTTTCATGCAGAGTCACAAAGCGTCATATCTGAGTTGCAAATATTGCATGGGAAGAGTTAAATATAAATGAAGAATGGATTTAAAAAAAAAATCATGGAGATATATGTTCTGAAATGTAAAAGTCTGAAGTTTCAGCCCTGAGGCCAGGTCTATACTAGACCTGGAAGATTGTCTTAAGGTACACAACTCCAGCTATGTAGAATACGTAGCTGGAGTCGACTTACCTTAAGCTGAGCTTGGTGCTGCCCTCACAGCGGGAAGTTGAAGGGAGAGAATGCTCCCATTGGCTTCCCTTACTCCTTGTGACTGTGAGGAGTACAGGCACCGGACGGAGCCATGCTCATCGTTCAATTTACAGGTCTATACTAGACCCGCTAAATCAAATGCCAGAACGTTGATTTCCAGCACTATGAGTGAAGGTGTGCCTTCAGTGGGTTTTTTTAATACTAGTTCAGCCATTGGGTTTTATTGACCCATGAAGATAACAACCCCACCTCCCATTTGCTCAGTCTTTTCACATCACCCTCAGTCCTCCTCCCATCTACCCCCTCCTCTTTCCTCTGCTTTTTGACCAGCTCTATAACTAGCACCACTCTTATCGTACCTATTGTATCCCCACGTGTCTCCATCCAAGCACTGAGCTAGTCCAATGCTGCATCACTCACAGAATAATGGCTTGAGGTGGTATAACTGCAGAATAGGACTAAATTCTTCCTTTGGCTACATATGTGGAACTCCTATCACACTCAAATGAAGGGTAACATTGGTCGATGAGAAGTGCCAGCAATACCGGGGAATATTTTTAAGGTATTCAGGTGAAAGGTTGTCCTAGCACTTGTGTTGATACCACTCAGTATCAAAGCACAGTATTCTTCTTTAACTGGTGCCAATTTAAAACAGACCTCATTTGCTGGCGACTCAGCTTTCAAACAAATAAACAGTTGTTTCACCACAGCTCAGATGTTTTGTGGCACTACATCGATATTGTTCCATATTGCAGCGTGTAATTTCATGAACTGATTAATGAGCCCCCTGGAAGATGCTATTGACCACTAATATCGTGCTTTTCAGAAGCAATTTGGTATCACATCTCCATGATCTTAGTAATTACCTCTTTTTACTTAAATATTTTGATCACGCTCGCAATGTTCAGAGCTAAGATAACACTTGGGCCTTGGCCTGTGTGGCCATTAGGTGCATTCTGATTTGTGCAATAAGAGTTTGTCTATCCAACTAAAAGTTGGCTTTCTATATTGAAGCAGAATGCTTTATGATCCAATTTCAATCTCCTTATAAGTAACTTAGAGATAAGAACCTCTAATTTCCCCCTTGTTGCTATTTATATAGCTCACCGGTTACGTCAAGTGTGCTCTAACTTATTTCAAATACCAGTCTGTGGTGGCAAGTATTGGAAGTGATAGAAATACATATTGGTGACTCTAGAATGCAATTTTCTATCCCTATTTGACCAGCAACATTGTCTTTATTTCAAAATGAGCATTATAATCTTTCATATTATGACTATCATGAATGTCCAAGCAATTTTATTTTCCTGAATGCGTACAAAAATTCCCTTTTCAATGTTTATGTTTATATTATTTAAAAAAACCCATTATCCACAGTTCAATTTCTAAAATAGAAATTCTGTAAAAAATAATTGATTCAAAACTAATAGCGGATTTGTTCTTTTCCCTGTTGTTATTCCCAATTAAAATTATTATAATTTCATATGCATTTACTACCAGGAACACTGGAAAATTTAATTCTCACTCAAAAACACTTTAGGACTTTAGTGTCCAAACCTTCTTACTGCTCGGAAGTTGCCAATATCATTTAGTGATCCAGGTTCACAGATAGGTCTGCATGTTCATTCCCGAGAGACAGACAATTTTGTGATAAAGGAATTTGTCTCTATTTTACAGAGGAAACTGGAATTGAACTAAGATCTCATAAGTTTCAGACCAAAGATGCTAACACTTTCTTTCCCCCCAAATGCCAACTGCCTTGGATATTTATTCTGTAAACTCGTCAGCGAAGGAGGGGCTGTCTCATATGTGTGGCACAGAGGGGGACTCAGCTTAGCTGGGGCCTCTAGACACCGCGTAATACAAACAATAACGTAACTTAACACACTGAATATCCACTTTGTAGGAAAATGGGTTCTTATTAAAGCTTGACGGAATTTTTATTTCCTTCAGTGGTGTTGGCTGAGGCCTTAAGAAAACAGCAATCAGTGAGCTAGTGATCGTCAGACAGATTATGGTCTCTGCTCCGTTGCAGTGTGTCCAACTAACTCCAGGGAAGTCTATGAAGATCTAAGTAAAACATCACACAAGTGACCAGAAACTCCTATGTGTAACAGCTGTACCAATCTGACATCTTACAATGCAACAATTGACAGTCAACAGTCCACATCTTTTGCTCATGGGTGTAAGGCAATACACTGAATCTACTCTAAATTTTACAGAGGTTGTGCATCTGTCTTGTCTGTCTTGTCTGTGTGTTCCCCCGTCCATGAATCTGTTTGCTCAAAAGCTGCTCATAAACAGTAAGAGCTAGGACCAACAAATCCGGTAGGCAACTTCCTCTGATCATAACTTAAAGTAAAGTCAGGGGTTGGTTGTGCAAGGACAATGGGATGTGCCTGGGATGGGACTGTTCTGCATCAAACGGAAAAGGGAGGAGTGTGATAGCAGGGACAGTTATACTCATGAATGACCGCAGAGGGGGCTTCTCCCTCGGACTGGAAAGGTAGTCCTCTAGGGAGAAGCTGGCAGGTCGCCTGTGTGGCTCCCACCTACCTGAGGCCAGTCCCGGGGAGAAGCCAGCATGTGATCTGCATGGCTCTGAGTTGGCCCGGAGAAGTTAGTGATCAGTCTGCATGACTCTCCTATGCCCCCTGCTTGCCCAGGGAGAAGTTGGCAGGAGGCCTGTGGGGCTCCCGCTGCCCTGGGCCAGCCCAGACCCAGGTAATGTTGGATAAGTCTTCTAGTATGTATATTAGCAAAGGTTCATTCTTTTATTCTGATAAGCCAACCGCTGTTATCTTCGATGCAGCTCGACACAGAAAAAATCATCATCCGCCATTGGACGTGGCCAGACAACTCAGTTCCACCGCCTCTTTTGGCCCAAGGTATTAGTGAAGTAGTATTCCAACCTGTGAGTTTTGGGATGAATTCAAAGGTGGAAGAGATTGTGACACTGGCATTTCACCGAGGTCTCACAGAGCTTCGATTCTCTCCCGTTCTTGCCATTTCGATCAACAACAGAGGCTCTCATAGTCATACTTCCGCAAACATTGATATTTCCCCCAACTACAAAAATCCTTCCTTAACCTAATATTGGCCCCCTTTCAAATGTGTGGCGCGTTTACAGTATTAAAACAAGAATGACAGTCATAGCAGTGAACTTACAGTGCCCTTTGTCCTCCAGTGTTTTCTGCATTGTTGATGATTTGTGAGGCACGGCGTTGAAGAACATTCTAGGGCTAGACTCCAGTCAGATCAATCTATTATCACGAAAACCTTGTAATGTAATAACTCATCTCCAAAGGGGCAGTTCAGTCACACAGGATCACGCTTCAAAAACTGCTTAGCTGGCACATACATACGTTTTCACGGCCTGCTTGGTTGGCTTAAATATCAAGACATTTCTTCTTCAAGCTTTCATCAAATCCTGATTTGCTGACTGCTAACCTTGAACCAACCGTGGCTTGTTTGGAAGTTATTATGTTTAAATCGATGAAAATAATACCTCGTAATATAAACATAGAGCCCATAAAACCTTCATTTGCTTTCAATGAAGCAGCAATCTCATATATACATTACCCTTTAGAAATTGAAATATCACTGTGCCTACTTTGTATTGCTAATGTGAGCTGGAGGCATGCAGGGAAAAGTCCTAAATAATAGGAAGTTCTTAAATATAGGCTTTCAGTTTCTTATCGTAATATGTTGGCACTAATTGCCCAGTGCATGGTGCCCAAGTCGACTTTAAGGTTGGATATTCTTTGTCATTTCTGCTCACAGTGAAGGTGTGAAATACGGTGCAGTAATTACATCTCCTGTTTTACTTTTTTTTTGGCATAATTTACTCCTGTAACTTTAGCTGCATCTTAAGATATCAGGAACAATATAACATAAAATCTCAGTGCTCGCTATCATGCACTGCTTACTGGACTAAAGGCCATGGAAAGGTATAACTGCCTTGATTTGCATTTGGAGGCATATAAGCCTATCAGCTGCCACTTGTTTGATCTAGCAATAAGTCTGCCCTAGTATGCATCCTTCCTTCACACGAAACTCTAGCAGAGAACTTAAAGCTGAAGACGTCACCTCCTTCAAGCTCCGCTTCAGATGGAAGACAGCAAAAACCTGGGAAAATTTGAATCTGGATAAGAACTTTCTGGCTCCAGACCATCTTTGATGGATAGCAAAGGTCTTCAGCAAAATGATGAGAACAAGAAGCGGAGGCTGGCTAACTAGTAAAATAAAAAGTGCCAATAGCTTCAGTTTATGTCGTATGAATTTTAGGTGGGATGTATCTACTCCCACAATGTTACCTTTACTTATACTTTTCTTTTCCACTCAAGCATTCTTTGTCTTTTGGTGGGGAAGAGACTATCTCTTACTGTGTGTCTATACAGCAGCTTGCAGCCTTGGTCCTGATCAGGAATGCTGAGTACTACTGTAACACAGGCAAATAAATAATACTGACTGCCATTGCAATCGACCAGGAGAGCAGGAAAGAAAGCATTTGACTGAATACCTGAACCACAAGCCTCTCCCTTAAAAACCACAGCAGCCCTGTCAGAAGGATGACTTATAGAGTGAAATCTGGGCCCCACTGAATTCAATGGCAAAACCCTCGCTGATTTCATGGGGCCAGGACTTCCCCTCTGGTATTTTTCTAATTTTCATCATCTACAGGACACAAACTCTCTCGCGTGCTGTGTTTCTCAATTAGAAATTTATGCCAAGGGATTGTACCCAGCCAACCTAGCCTGCTCTGTCTGTGCTGGTATGTTAGCATGCCTATTTACAGACAGAGGCTATTTCCTCAGGAACCGTACAGAAACAATACTAGGGAAGAAAAGATTGCCGAGGTAAGTAAATATTTAAAGAGGAAATTACCAGTGAAGACAGAAATAAAAGGGAACATGGCCTTGAAACAGTTCCCGTGAAATGTCTACAAGCAGTTAACCTTTCAGCAGGGCTCAGACTTCCCACTTCTGTTGAGGCTGTCACTCTAGGGGGCTTGTGCCTAGCATGCGTACCGTTCTCAAGGACAGCTTGATTTCTGGAACCTCTGGAGAAGTTGGAAACTGTAATTGCGGTCACAGTGAGTTTCTGTGCCTGGAAGTGACAGGCAAACAGGTTCCTCTTCAAAGTGGTTACTCTACAGTATGCATAAAGTGGAAGGGCAAGGGGCGGGGCACACAAAAGGGGATCTACAATCAAGAGCTTGGGGGGGCGGTTGTACCTTCTAATAGCTTTTAAACAGTGTTGTGTTCACCCTGCGATGCTAAGTTATTAGAAGCACAGTAGTGCTAGGCAGATGACTGTGATGGTGCTTCTTATTAGTCGATACACATTTGGGGACCACAAAAACTAGTTTAAAAGAAACATGCGTGTACAAAAGATGGACGAGGAAGACAAAGGAAACTGCTCTGGAGACTTCTGAGCTACTCATTAAGCCGCTCTTTAACATGAGGCTCAGTATTCAATGCTGCTGCAGAAAAAGATGAATCCGCATGTGAGGCAAGGCAGCAAATTGTCCTACCAAGTGGGATGCCCACTGGGGTTGCCCCAGTTTTGCTGGCAGGCAGGGACTGGCAGCGTGGCTGAGGTGATGCTGTCCACATGTACCAGGAAGCTGAGCTTGTTTCCTGAGGCTAATCTAGAAAAGTGACATGATTTTTGCAGAGGAACCAGGGAAGGCGCTGGGAAGAAACCGTGATTCAGAAAGGTGCAAGAGAGACACTGCATTGTTCCACTGCTGTGTAGGTAGCACGGCAGGCTGTGATCCTTCACGGGTCTTATGTGAGAGGACCCATGGGCCTCATCAGAGAGGCTCTCCTAGGATCACAGGGGACTGCCCATACAGACCTCCTGAAAGGGGCAGGACCACAGCATGATTGGCATGGGACAGCGCTGAGAATCCAAACTCTTAAACCTGCTTCCCACATAAGAACGGCCAGACTGGGTCAGACCAAAGGTCCATCTAGCCCAGTATCCTGTCTGCTGACAGTGGCCAATGCCAGATGCCCCAGAGGGAGGGAACACAACAGGTAATCCTCATGTGATCCCTTCCCTGTCACCCATTTCCAGACAACAGAGGCTGGGACACCATTCCTACCCATCGTGCCTAATAGCCATTGATGGACCCAACCTCCATGGATCTATCTAGCTCTTTTTTGAACCCTG
Source organism: Pelochelys cantorii (assembly GCA_032595735.1). Classification (NCBI taxonomy): domain Eukaryota; kingdom Metazoa; phylum Chordata; order Testudines; family Trionychidae; genus Pelochelys; species Pelochelys cantorii. The sequence goes on from CM064332.1 coordinate 69,345,856, forward strand.
TTAAAGTCCTAGCCTTCACCACATCCTCTGGCAAGGAGTTCCATAGGTTGACTGTCCGCTGAGTGAAGAAAACACTCAGTGCAAACACTGAAAAAATGGGGAAAAGCTCCATCTTTGCTCTTCTCCATTCCCGTCTATCTGCATCTCCAAAGTGCTTCTCACTCCATGATGTAGCCACACTACAAGGAGTTCAGGGAGCGGTGTGATGTATCCAGAAAGGCCACACAATCCTCTCGTGTTGAACAACAGTTGAATTCGGAGAGCTTCTCTCACTGCAGCCTTGTGTATCCCACCTTATTTCCCCTTCTCTCTTTCAGCTGGTGACCATCCACTTCATGCTTGGGAATGGAATGCCAGTTTGGCAATAAACCACGGTGCAGTCACACCATGTGCCTTACAAAACAGAGCAGCTTGCCTTTTTTATAAAGTGCACCTACCGTGGCAGAGCTCTGGCTGTGCCCAAGGATCCTGCCCTTCTGGTGCATAATATTCATGCTCAGAGGCTCGCTGTGCCCCTCCACACAGCCTCTTCTTTGTAGAGGCGAGGGTCACAGCCTACTGAGCCATACGCATCGCAGGAGAGTCCATAATATGGGGTGAAACCCCTTTTATAGTCCAGGTCTCCCTATCCAAGGACAGACTCTGTGGCAGCGTGGGAAGGGTTGGGGAGAACCTGAGCCCGCCCACTACTCTGGGTTCCAGCCCAGAGACCGTAAGGCAGCGGCAACAGACGGGGCTGGTTCTACTCTCAGTCTGGCAACTACTTCTCTGGGCCACTTCCCCAAACAATCCCTTCAAGCACCTTCCCTCTGGCGCCTGAGCAGCCTGTTCTGCTCCTCCATGGCACTCTGCCTGGCTTGCAGTTCCCAGCTCTCACTCGGACTCCTCTCACTTTAGCACTTAGGCTTCTCCCTTCCTCATCGGGTGCCTCTCCACTAACAGAAGAGGAGCCCTCTTGAACCTGTCTCAGCTGGCTCTTGATTGGCCCCAGGTGTTCTGATTAGCCTGACACCCTTGGCTGTGGAAGGCTGCTAATTGGCTCCGGGTGTTCCAATTGGCCTGATTGTCCAGCCTGATTCTGGAAGGCCAGCTGGGTGCCAGTTCACCCAGGGCACAGAGACCTACTTCATCTAGGGCTCATATACCTCCCTTTGAGTACCCTCCTATAGACATCTGGCCTGACCCTACCGCATTACGTTTTCAGAGAAACTGCTTCTCTTTCATTTTGGAGCTAAAGAAGCAGATTGATTTGACTGCCTTATTCATTTAATTCTTTAAGCTGGACATACCTCCCTCTTTTCTCCCTTGGGACAAGCCATACCCCCTGTTCTGTGCAGCTTTGCATGTATTTGCTACACACTTGGTAAAAGTGAGAGTTGTTAAACCATGGCTCAATTTTATTTGTGATCATTATGTATTGCTTAACAAACACTCTCTTGATCACTGGTGACTGGCTATTTCTAGGGACCGATAATAACTCTGGCTAAAGTCAGAAGGGCCCCTAGATCTTAATTATAAAGCCATAAAGCAGACCGACTCCCTTAGCAGCTCTCTTACCAGGAAACAAATGAGAATGGGAAATTTATTTCTAATCATAAATCCTCAACCCTTCAGTTTAATTTTTCCCAAGCTCACTTTCTCACGTAGCTAAGCAGCATTTGCCTTCTATTATTAGCTTCTGGTCCACTATCGGCTGACCAGCATCAGTCAAACTGTCGTCATCTCAATGAGCTAGGGGACTCCCACACATCTCTGGGTCTGCAGACTTCTGCTTGCAGCCTCTAATTATTTTCTGACAGAAAACAGAACGCTTCCGTTCAGAGAGGTTCGATTAAACTTGTAAGTGGACCAGCCCACTGGAGAAAAATCATAGCTCACGAGGTCACTTCTTGGAAACACCCAGCTTCTTGCAGATGAGATCCAGGGCTTATTTGATTGCCTGTTCAACCGTGACAAACTCATGTAACATTTTTTGCATCACCAAAGACTCATTCTGCTTTCAAATGGCGGCAGAAATTAGGAACGCAGATTCGCCTTAGTTGTACTCATCTCTTTGCCTTGACGTAAAGCCAGCTGGCCATGCCAATGGCTACACGGCCTGTTAGAGTTCCTGGTGGCATCAAATAAATTGAAGTGGGGGAGTGATTTGCACAGGATGGAAATTACAGATTGCTGTTCAAATGCCATTGACTTAGCCAGCTGTCGGCCTCTCCCTGCTTACCCTCGACAGCTGTCATCTCCTCCTACATCAAGAGCCAGGCCCCTGATGCTTTCTTACTGCTGCCAAGTAAAGGTGGGGAGTTTGGTTCCCTCCTGGGCCTTCAAGGTACATCAGCTACTTCACCTCACATCTGCTTTCAGACAGAGCAGCAGCAAGAGTCGTTGCTGCATCAGTTCCAATGGTGGCCTGGTGCAGATGAAATGTAGCCAATCAAAGAGCAGAAGGAATGCCACATGACTCAGGCAACCAATCATGCTGTGAATAGCTGAAAGGAGCCACGGACCTCACTAGCCTTTGAACTAAGTGCAGAACTCCTTGGCCTAGTCTTCCCCCAACAGCAGCAACTACCTCTGCTCAGGAGACAGAGATGGAAGTTCACACATAGATTTAATTCCCGCAATCTCCTGGAGAGGAGGGAGAAAAAAAGGTCTTTTAGTGGAATTTTCCTTGCAGTGTGAAGCATTGGAGGGCATTTGCTACTATGGTGATCGGTGGGAGAAGTAGACGAAAGAACCGTACCAGGAGTGCATAAAGAACACAAGGAAAATACTGTCTTCTATACTTTTTTGAAGAAATAGCCAAAGATATTGTGTGCTTTTTGTTAAGACACTCGGTATTGCCTGACAGGAGGAGGGAGATGTCCAGAGCATATACTATCATGATGCATTATACCATTATAAGCATTATGGATCCATTAGCAGGTGTTCAAAGGTGCAGAAATGACAGTCTAGTTGCCAAATTGCCATGCCTTATTCTCTTTTAGTGCAACATTTAGCAGGATCTCCACTGGCCGTAAAGCACTCTCTGGCTTGCTCTCTGTCGACATTAAAAGTTTTAACAAAAACCAATGGGCCCTACCACTAAACTCTCGGTCTTGTATGGGATACTGGGTATTTCTTTACATCCTTCATGTGACCAACGATATAGCCTTGTGTACACGAACTGAAAGGGAGGTTTTGATGGGTTCTGTGCTTTACATACACTCTCAGACAGCAATGCTCACTTATCAGTTTTAAGTGCAAGGTACAAGGACACCTATCACGATGTATGAAATGATTCCTGTCAAGAGGCACACTTCTACTGCATGCCTGCGGAAGATTGAAACCTAGGTGCTTTTAACTAAGCAAGCCACTGGGGGGGTGTCCGTAAAATGGCTTTACCACAACAGCATAATTGCTGGGACTTAAAGTTTCATTATTGGGCTGTGATAGTTATTGACATTGGTAGGCCAATAAAAGGCTCAGTGTAAATACAATTATACTGGTATAAAGTGCTTTATATCAGTATAGGTTATTTTGCTCCCCCAAATATGAATAAGATCAACTGACATAAATGCTATCAGCACACTTGAATCTACACTCATAATGAGAACTCTTAAAGTCGTTTCATCAGGAGATCTCAAATCACTCTCGTGAAAGTAGCAAAACTTTTAAGTGTAAGCAAGACCTAACTCCCTTAGATTAATGTTAAAAAGCTACCAGTGAGAGAGGGGTTCCATTCCCAAAACATACCATAGGCCAGGGGAAAACATCTGTCAAGAGATCACAATAAAACAGGCATTGGTGGTTACTTCTAAAGAAGGAGGCTGTTTGTGGCAGCAGAGTCAATGATCCCTAGTTACAGAAAGTTCTCGGCGATATAAGTGGACTTTGTGATCCCTCTGTAACAGCAGCATCCACTAAAGGGCATCACGTCAAGCTAATCTCCTCTCCATCTTGCTATCCCATGTCAGGGTGTGTCTATACAGCAAAGTTATTTTGGAATAACGGCCGTTATTCTGAAATAACTATGAGACTGTCTACACAATTCTGTTATTTTGAAATAATTTTGAAATAACGGACGGCTTATTCTGGCTTTCTGTAAACCTCAATCTTCGAAGACTAACACCTCTTCCAAAATAGCTATTTCGAAATAAGGCGTGTGTAGACACTCCACTGCTGCTATTTTGAAATAGCCCCTCACCAGGCCCATTCTAAGTTATTCCTCCTGGGGCTCTAAATCGAGATAACACGTCTACATTAGGGAAGCCTGCCTCGGACTCATTTTGAGGCTTCCCTGCAGTGTAGACGTGCTATTTTGAAATAACTATTCCGGAGTAGCTAATTCCAAAATAACTGTGCAGTGTAGACGTAGCCTCACAGAGCTACAGCTGGCAGTCTGGGCATAGCTGTTCGATGCTGGAACTAAGCAGACTCTTAATCTTTCATTTTTCTCCACTTTGTGACGAGTGGGGCTGGGGCAGGGTGGGGTGGAGGACAGGCCTCCAACAGATAGTGATTTGACATGGGACTGAGCCTACATGATGGCTGAGATCTCATACCTGCCACTGCTGTAACATTCTAAAAGGGTAAGGAGACATCCCTTATTCCTGAACAATGTAGCAGTGTTGTGAATATCGACTGGAGCAGTGGTCCTGTGCATAAAGCATTGTTCTTTGAATCATAGTCTTATGCTTGGCTCTGATACTGAACTGCTGGGTGACATCAGACAAGTTACTTCCCCTTTCAGTGCCCGGTACCCCCATCTTCCTTTGAGATCCAGGGATGACAAGAATTATGTAGGCACGATTATATATTATTATTCTCTTATTTTACACCTTATCAACAGACAGGGCCAGATATTCAGCTGGCCTGAACCACGCAGCTCCACTGACATGAATGAAGCTGTGCTAAAGTTATACTACCTGGGATTTTGGCCCAAAGAATTGAATTCTGCCATTAAGTATAGAGGCTTCATTGCCACTGAATGGCCCTTTGTTCCTTGCACATTTATTTCCCAGGGAGACTTGGCTGTGATGCACCAAGCCCTAAAGTTTCAGATATTTAGACTGATTACTACTCACTCAAAAGTCAGAGTTATTTTGCCCATGAAGTAAACATTCAGTCCTCCTTCGTCCTTCTCCTCTGTGTGTTTCTACCAGACCAGGAGTCAACATGGCCCACTTTTGCTTACTTCTTTGTTTGTGAACAATGATTATTGATGTCATTAGCATGAACCGTGCAGTATTCTGAACAGCATTGAAAATACCTTGATCTCAGTGTTAGCCTGACTGCCTGAGAGTTCAGACCCTGTAATTTGTCTGAAATAGCTGAAGCTGTAATTGCACATTTCTGCTGGTTTCTCAATGACAGAGTAGACTACGTAATGGGAGCATAGTCTCCGTTTGGATTCTGCTATCATTAATGCTAATCAAGACACACACACACACGACCTTAGAAATGCAAACGCCTCAGTAACTTCCCAGTTGAGAAGACGAATTTTATAATTTAGGGCTTGACAAAAAGACCAAAAAAAAAAAAAAACCCAACAACAACCACCACACCACCCACACCAACAAGTAGAAACCTCATGTGGACTGTCAAAATACTGTCCCTGCATATGACAGGCATGTTCATAATGTCAATGACCTTTCTTTCTTAGCACTGAACTGAAAATCACAGTTATGGACTCTGGGAATATAAAATATATCATTAACAGGAGTGTTGTGAGCAAGATACGAGAAATCACTCTTCCTATTCTACGTTGTGCTGATTAGGCCTCAGTTGGAGTATTGTGTCCAGTTCTGGGCACCACATTTCAAGAAAGATATGGAAAAATTGGAGAAGGTCCAGAGAAGAGCAACAAAAATGACGAAAGGTCTAGAAAACATGAGCTATGAGGGAAGGCTGAAAGAATTGGGTTTGTTTAGTTTGGAAAAGAGAAGACTGAGAGGGGACATGAGAGTGGGTTTCAAGTATCTAAAAGGGTGTTACAAGGAGGAGGGAGAAAAATTGTTCTCCTTGGCCTCTGATGATAGGACAAGAAGCAATGGGCTTAAATTGCAGCAAGGGAGGTTTAGATTTGACATTAGGAAAAACTTCCTAACTATCAGGATGCTTAAACACTGGAATAAATTGCCTAAGGAGGTTGTGGAATTTCCAACACTGGAGATATTTAAGAGGAGGTTAGACAGACACCTCTCAGGGATGATCTAGATGGTGCTTGGTCCTGCCATGAGGGCAGGAGACTGGACTTGATGACCTCTCGAGGTCCCTTCCAGTTCTAGTGTTCTATAATTCTATGAAAACTTATTTATAAAAATAGGATCCCAGCCTCTCACAAGCAACACTCTAGTTTATTAAAATTGAAGGGCTAATAAAACTCCAATATACTTTTTCCACAGTTACTTTGCCCTATTTACACTCAGTTGCTTATTGTAGCTCCCAGACCAGCAATGCCTGGTGCTGCAGGAAGTTAGAGCAGCTGGGGACCTACTCTGGCTTCTACCACTGGGGACCTCATGCCAACTGAATCAGAGAATCATAGGGTTGGAAGAGACCTCAGGAGGTCATCAAGTGCAACCCCCTGCTCAAAGCAGGACCTACCCCAACTAAATCATCCTAGCCAGGGCTTTGTCAAACCGGGACTTAAAAACCACCAGGGATGGAGATTCCACCACCTCCCTAGGGAACCCAATGAAGACCAGGCATAGTGGAACTCTGTTCTATCATGTCACATTTACATGCATGTCCTACCACCTTCCCCTCTATTCCTCTAAGGGAGCAGCATCAAGGCATGCAGGGGGGAAGGGCTACCTCCTTCCTTTATGCAGAGGTCCTCTCCACTGGGGTTGTCCACAGCTCTCTGTCCAGCTCTTGTAAGGCCAGTGTCTTTAGCAGATTGGAGAAATTGGCCCTTTCTCTATTGTGGCATTATCTTTACCCCAGTGTTCTGGGGGCATTTTCTATATAGGGACCGAGGTATGATAATGTTTAGGGGCAGACCTGCTGGTGTACACTGCCTGCTTCCTTGGAGCATGACTGATTAAACACATCTGAGGTCATGAGCCTTACTTTTGAAGACAGCCATTGTAGAGAGGGCTGAGGAGAAGTTCCAAAAATGACAGTGGGGAGGCACAGGAGAGGGAAGGGTTGTACACAAAACCTGACTGTGTTGCTACTGAGGGTAGGTCTAAAGAGTGAGCTGGCAATGCAATTCCCCTGCTTGTGTGCACATGAGCACACTAGCTCTCATTTAGCTAGCACAAGTATACATGGCAGGGTCACTGTGGTAACATGGGTAGCAGCAGCAGCAAAGGCCTAGTCAGAGCTCTGCCCAGGACGTACTCGCTACTTTCAGGTGGATTTGTACATGCCATGGCTAGCTCACAGCATAGCCAGAGACTTAATTGTTAGGGCACTTAGAGCTCTTACCCAGGCATCCTTGATGCTGAAATGTAAAGAAATAAAAAACTAGGCAGAAGGTCCTTTTTGCAATTTGTGGAGATTATAGATTGTTTTTCTCCCCACTGTCAACACCAGCATGTTACGTATGGGTAAGGCCAGAGAGGCTGTACGCTCTTACTTACATCCATGAACTCCACATTTGCCTTGGGACCAGTTGTCTCGTTAAGGATTTTAATGGCCACAGGAATCTTTACTGTTTCTCCTTCGGGAACCCAAATACCCTGGGGGGGGGGAGAAAAGATACAAAAATTAACTTTACACCAATTGTTAAATCTTTGTCGCCAGCTTTGTTTCTTTTCATTATATGTTATCCTGTTCAGCAAGGATCAGCATAGCTCAACACACACACACAGTAAGTACATTGAATCATGGAAGTGTAGGGCTGGAAGGTCCTCGAGGGATCATCTATTTCAGCCCCCTGCTCTGAGGCACTAAGGAAATCTGGTCATTCTTCTTGGAATTTCAAAATGTTATCACAAATTTAATTGAAAAAAAAATGGTGGAAATGTCATCCTCATCCCAAATTCTTTCTCAACCAATCCTTCTCAGTACTTCTAAGCACTTTTAATGATGACCTTTGGATTGAAGAATCCAAAGTGCTTCATAAACATGAAGGGTAATTTGCCATTATTTTGTAATGGGATCAGACTCAAAGCATAGCTAATAATGTTTCTATTATTACACAAGTATTATACACATTTTACAGCGTGGTCAAATGAGGTAAAGAGATTAACTGGCTTGGCCACTACATCAATTATGGAGCTACAAAGAGAACCACAAAATCTCATTGTGTTCTTTAACTCTCCATTCTATATATTCCTCCTGTCTCAATGTTTGTGTGATAATGTTTCTCTCTACATGGAATAACCCTTGTGTTCATTCCAAGCAAAGCTGAAATCAACAGATGAAACCAAAGACATACCCCGGATCCCCTGGTATGTGGTGTGGACTGCAAGCCCATCTCTTGTGCAGAGAAGAGCTGGGTCCCATACTGAGATGGAACACTTTCAGCGATCTGTAGGCCATTCAGTGAAGATAAGAACATAAGAACATAAGAATGGCCATACTGGGTCAGACCAAAGGTCCATCGAGCCCAGCATCCCATCTGCCGACGGTGGCCAATGCCAGGTGCCCCAGAGAAGGAGAACAGAAGACAATGATCAAGTGATTTATCTCCTGCCATCCATCTCCTGCCCTTGTTATGAAGGCTAGGGCACCATACTTTATCCCTGGCTAATAGCCATTTATGGACCTAACCTGCAAAAATTTATCAAGCTCTTTTTTAAACCCTAATAGAGTCCTGGCCTTCACAGCCTCCTCGGGCAAGGAGTTCCACAGGTTGACTGTGCGCTGTGTGAAGAAAAATTTCCTTTTATTAGTTTTGAACCTACTACCTTATATTTACCTTATACACCGTTCCAAAGGCCCCTGAGCCCAGGACCTTTACTCGCTTTAGCTCAGTTTCCTTCAGGATACGAAGCTGCGCTTGGTTGGGTGCTGTGCCACTTGGCGTCAAGGGCTCCACCAGCTGCGAAAATCAAAATCCACAAGATTACCCACTGGACACAAGAGGGCTGCATGAAAAGTCCCACTGAAAAATTTAATCTGGTTCCTACCCATTCCAGCTGGCTAACAAGACATTGGTATAAAGCAATGGATCTCATGGTCTGTGTGTTCCAGGGCTCTCGATTCCTCACGCAAAACCAGTCAAGGCCTGTGACCAAGACCAAAAAACCCGCCACAGAAACCACTTGAAGGCTCCTACTGCAATACACGGTTTCCACTAGAGGCTGCATGATGGCATTAAACACTGGAAGCGGGATCAGTATTACAGTATGTTCCCAAAGACGTTAGCTAAGGGCTGCAATATAAAAGGTTTCTATATGACAGCAGCACCACATTTATTACGAGGGCACCATCTTCTATTTGGGGCTATTTTAGTGCCCTTTGAAAGTGGCTGTTTTTCTTTTTTAATAATTGTGACTTATTGGTTCATCAAATTCTTATCCTCTTTTTGGGGAAAGACTCATTCTTCCAAGCTCTTAAAGGAGGGCAACTTTTTCAGCAGCAGAAAACATCGGCAGTAGAACAAGAATTTACAGCTGTCACTAATTTAATGCAAGCAATGGCCCAGTTTGGCCAGCATTGTGAACGATGATCCACAAAGTTTGTAAATGAAGCACAACAGTACGCTCAGGGTAGGGCTACACTACAGTCTTCTATCAGAAAAAGCTATGCAAATTGTGTGCCACAATTTGCGTAGCTTTTTCTGATCGTTTTTGCAGAAGAGGCTTTTCTGCCATTTGGCCCAGTCTAGCGAGGGCCAAATGCAGGAAAAGCCTCCTCTTTTGGTGGAGCCCTTATGCCTCATGAAACAAGGTATACAGGGTTCCCCAAAAGAGTGCATTTGCTCTTCTGCGAAAAAAAGCAGATGAGCAAATGCGTTCCTTGGATGCGGCGGAGTTTTTGTGGGATACCTCCAGTATCCTACAAAACCCCTGTAACTCTAGATGTAGCCTCTGTCAAAAAGCCAGCCGACCTCAGCAACATGCAACCTTCGACTGGAAAACAATGTTTCTTTAAAAAATAAATGAAAAGGACAATACTCTAAACACTGACAAATAGCCTGTCTTCTTGGAGGAGAAGGAAAATAATTAAAGGCTACTCCTACTCAAATTGGTTTGAAACCGCTGCAGTATTTCATAGTGTCTGTTTACAAGGCTAAGTGTACTGTGCTCTACAGTTTGAGAACTATTATCATGCTTCTGTGAGCATCATGGACTACTTCGTTAACTGGACGGACGACTTTAGTGCAAGCAGAAATACTAGTCGCTGGAAATTACTTTAAAAAGTACTTCAAGAAAAAAAAACAAAAAACCAAACAGCAACAAGCCCAGCAATTGAAAATATTGCATTCAAACTGTCCGCATGGGTCCCCCTCTCCTGTATACAGTTGACTTTTCAATAGTCATTATGGTGGAAGATGTAGGTTATAGTAAAAACAGGGAGAGAGAGAGATGGGAAAGGTGAACACACTCAGGGCCACAGTATTTGGTCTACTTCATAGATTCCCACAGAACTTTCCCCAAAATGATTCCTATTCCCCATTGCTCTGCCCTGGAAGCATGGGGTTTCAGCCATGTCAAAGACTCTCCCAACCTGGAGAAGTCCCCAGAGTATGAAAAGTTGGTGTATGTTACTCCCAACACCCTCCCCACAAGCAAGCTGCTGTAGAAGATGCAGCAAGAGGGGATGTGTAACCCATTGATCGGGGTGCGTTACATGTTCCCCTCATGCTCATCTCCAGAGGTTGTGGATGTGTGAGTGTCCTCAACTACAAAGCCTGACGTTTTGGACCAAACTGAAGCAACTCACACTTTTAGCTGTGGCTGTCCCTGGTCCACCCACACCCCTGTATTTCAGCCTAGACTGACAACTGTCACAAGCGCTCAGTTGTTGGATACTCCTTTGGGGGCAGTTTCTAGCTGGCACAAGTTAGAGGCTGCCCCTAGTCCACCTTCCCCTATGCCAGCCAAGCAGAGAATCAGAGCATTCTCAATGGAAAGGTGTCCGAGCTTCTTAAGTGCAATATAACACAAATGTCATTACCTAATGCTCTTTGCAATAATTTATCTGCAACCAATGGCTGGTTACAAACTTTACCTAATATAAACAGCACAGTATCTATTGATATTCCTGGATGATTATGATTAATAAAAATTTGAAACAACTCCAAACTGCAGCCATTCAGAAAGAAGCTTAATCAAAATCCAGTGGTGCTATAAAGTCACTTGGGATCAACCCTGCACCACTGAATTCAATGGAAGCAGGAGCAGGAGTGTAATGATACAGATTCAGCAGGCTTGATGGGGTATTTTTTTCCTAATTTTTCCTAATCGTTTTCTGTGAGATCGATCCGTCTGCGCTATGCAAGCTTGAAAGCGTGTCAAACGCAAAGGTTTAAGGAGATCTTGTGTCAACGTTCCTTTGTAAGTAAAATGTTAAGGTGTAACTCTAACGATGATGAGACATGCTTTTACATGTCTAAAGCACTGGGACTTGTTCCCCCCCGACACAAAGAATGAAGCCAAGAGGGTCGTCCGAGTGAGGTGGGCTCAAGTAGTTTGGTCTATTGCTTCACCTCACTTTTTAGCCAATAGGACCATGGGCCTAGTCCAGCTCCCATCGGAATTAATGGAGGTTTTAGCAGTAAGTTCCCAGTTCAGCAAAGCTATTATTTATATTGGGGTAGAACCTAGAGGCCTCAAAAAGAGCTTGAGGCTACGTTGTCTTTACTATCTCACTCACCTTACAAACACATAATAAACAACTGTTCCTGCATGTCAGCATGTAATTAACACTATTCCCTGTCAGGAAGACCCAAAGTCCATGCAACTGGCATCTTACTGTGGACTTAACCATCTAGTCAAAGCCTGTTGAAGTGCTCTGACAAATTAGGGCCTACTTTCCAGTTGGGAACAGGACTGGGACATGCAGAGTAGACACGATAGAAAACAATGGGTGCTCAGCAGTCATCAAAAGGCCCTGCCTATCAGCTCCTCGCCCTCTCCCCAGTGTCTCCCGCCGGCCAAAGATTAGCTGTTATGGGGCAGACAGGAAGCACTGAGGGGCAGGAAGAGGCAGTGACTGGGGGTGGAGGGGTGGAATCAAGTAAGAAGAGATAGGGCAGGGGCAGAAAGAGGTAGGGTCTTGTCGAAAGGGGACTGAATTCCCCCAGGAAATAAGGAAGTCAGCACCTCTGGGTGTATGCACAGAAAACGAATATCCTAGAATTGCTTCGTTGATGCTATCCATTAAGTCCAGTCACGCAGGGACTCAGTAGGGGTAGGATTAGAACCCTAAACCTAAGTAGTGCTCTGAATCTTTCCAAACTTCCAGCTTTTCTGGAACAGAAAGATAGCCTCACCTCAGTCTCCAGGAACCTCCGCAAGGCCCTCTTCTTCTTGATGCTTTTCCGCCGCACGTACACGGCAAATGTCAGGCCCACAATGACGATGATAAAGAGGCCGCCAATCACGCCTGCAGCAATCAGGGGGGTTCTACCAATCAGAAGCAAAGACTTTAATGCAAGGCATGGAAAGAGAACAAAGAACAGCTGCATGCATGAAATAGGCCACCTGGAAAGCTTATGAAGCGTATAGCTCTCAAACGCAGTCATGTCAGATGATAAATCAAGGAAAGCGCATTAAGTGTGGCCCTGCTTTCCTTTATCACATCTCGAGTGTGATTTTGTACTGCACAACTTATGAAGTCGCAGACAAGGAAACGCACCATGCGCTTTGATGGCAAATGCAAATCTGCAATGGCAAAAGGAGGATACATTTGTGAGAAGCTTCTTCAAGGAAGTTAATCAATCCGACTTCCTTTTTTTAAATCCAACTGGATAAACACTTGTTTTTGCATATAAAAAAACCCAACATTACTTGCATCTCCCTAAACCAGGACTGTCTCATCTGGCAACCTCTCTGGTCTGGCAGGGCCATGGATGTTGCTGAATGAGGGTATGTCTACACTAGCTCGTTAGTTCGAGGTAGGTAGGGTAATGAGGGCAAGCGGAGTTGCAAATGAAGCCCAGGATTTAAATATCCCGGGCTTCATTTGCATGTTCCCGGGAGTCGCCATTTTTAAATTCCCCTTAGTCCGAACTCCGTGCCCGCGGCTACACGCGGCACGGAGTAGGTAGTTCGAATTAAAGATTAAAGATCCTAATTCGAACTACCATTACTCCTCCTTCCACAAGGAGTAACGGTAGTTCGAATTAGGATCTTTAATTCGAACTACCTACTCCGTGCCACGTGTAGCTGCGGGCACGGAGTTCGGACTAAGGGGGATTTAAAAATGGCGGCGCCTGGAAACATGCAAATGAAGCCCGGGATATTTAAATCCCGGGCTTCATTTGCAACTCCACTTGCCCTCATTACCCTGCCTAGCTCGAACTAACGAGCTAGTGTAGACGTACCCTGAGAGAGCAGTAAGGCCGGGCCACGGCAGCTCAGCAGGGGAAGACTGTCTGGGGCCACGGCAGGTTGGCAGCCCAATCGGAGCCACATGCCAGCCAGCAGCGGGCCAGGGCTGTGTGCTGCCATGGCAGTAGTGAGGCTAGAGCAGCAGTTATGGTAGTGGGCCCAGGGCAGCCATGTCACCCAGCCAGCAGCGAGGCCAAAGGAGCCAGCAGCTGGGAGGGGTGGCAGGCTGAGGGGGCCAGTGGCAGGGGACCTTCCCTGATCTGGTAAATATCCTCATCCAGGACCGCTCAGGTCACGAGGGTGCCGGACCAGCGAGGTCCAATCTGTACTAGCGGTGCCATATTTCAACGAGGATGTAAACCTGAAACTCCGATGGTTTTGCAGGGGATGGGATGTTAGCTTTCAGTGTCCCAGTCCCATTGGGTTAAATACCAGAGCTGGGAAAAATTCATGGGAAGCGTTCAGTGGACTTCTCAGAGGCTTGATTTTGCATGTGATTGCACCCTCTAAGTTCTGCTATGATGTCTGGGTTGAAACAAATCCCAAAGCTTAAATGGCAGGCAGAGAAGGCAGAGTTGGGGCTTGTTTAAGGCTGAAAGCACGTGACAATGCCAGATGGTGTGTGGATCCCACATAAAACTACCAAATCCTCCTCGGCACCCACAACTCAGCCCCAGATGTACAAAACCTTTGTGAACTTTGTAATGTGGAGTTCAGCCAGTTTACCTGGCCTTGGGGGGAAACCAGCCCTTGGTGGCCCTGTTCCCCTAGTCTTTTACTTTAACCCCAGCTAATCTCAAATCCTTACGTCATGTTCCTCCTGGGACCAGCAGCAAAGAGTACAGTTCTTCTTCAGCCCAAGGAGCAGAGGGGAAGGAGTCCTCCTTATGGCTTCCACTCCCCACACCTCAGCCATCTCACCCCAGTCCTCCTCATCCTATGTCTTGGGCAGCTTTCTGTAAGTTTGCTGCTGATATTGGGCAGCTCTCGGGCTCTACAGCCACTTCTATTCTCTCTCAGCCCACCTATTGATGGTCAACCGAAGAGCCACAGCTGAGAGAGAAATACCCTGTCCCATGGCCCCTTTGGGGCTGCCATAGAATCTGTTCCACATATGTCCCGCATACTTCGCATTATTGTAGCACCATTGAGCGCTTGTCCCCATTGGGCCTGGCATCGTGTGAACACAGAACAAGAGACGGGGCCTGCCCAAAGAGTGCTAAGTGTAAAGCAAAAGACAACGGGTAGACAAATGCAAAGTATAAGGAAACAATGAGTCTGCTTCTTGAGACGCTCCACCAGCAGGCCCCTTTCACATGGGATGGTTCCCCCCTCCCCGCCCTCCCGCCGGCCTGGTCTTTCATAAATGAAAAAAGCAGTGCACAGCCTCTGCAAAACTACACCAAGATCTGAGTAGAGACAGCCATAGTCAGGCGGTCTGTCTGGCTACAGGAACAGTCGGGGCAGACAGAAGTAGTGTTGGCACTGGCGATGCGGCCCTTCCTAACCATACTGGATGTACTAGGATTCCCTCTTAAAAACTGCCTCTCCAACTCCCCTGTTTGTGATCCCCTGTTCAAGCCCTTCTCTCCCAAGTCAGCCCTAACCCCTCATTAAGCTCTCAGGGGGAGGGTGATGATTAACACACACGTTTTCACAAAAGTCTGAATTAATAACTGGAAATCAAGCTGTGTGGTGCAACATCTCCTCATCTATTATGTCTGCTCGTACTAGAGTGTTGTGTTATTGTAATAGGTAGAAACGGACATTAAAAAGACACGTAGATCTTCATTTTTCACATGCAAACAACGAAATAAAGGCGCTCCCAAAGGAGATGCTGAGAAAGCGACAGTAGGCGAAGCTGTCAATTGGACAAGCATAAAAGATTTTTTGTGGAGACCTTTATCAGAGCTTTCCTCTGCTACACTCAAGTGACGGTGAGCAAATGCTATTGATACCATTGCTTCCTACCACAAATCTCACCAGTCCTAAGTGCTGTATCAAATCCAGATAGCCTAAATTTAAATCTGCCAACTATCAATGGCCAGATTTGGGTAATAAAAGTCCAGGGTTCAATGTTCAATATCATGCTTATCCACAGGAAAATGACTAACCCTTACATGCTGAACACCTCACTTACATATTCAAATATATGTAGGTAATCCAAACCAAGTCTCAAGGCTTCAGGAATTGGCATGTGTTATTCAAAACCCCAGGAGCTGAGTGTAAATACCCAACTCATTAGTGTAAATACCCAGCTATGCCCCCGATAATGGCATAGTAGAAATGATGTGGGATTTAAAATAAGCATAGAAAGTGCTAACCAATAAGAATTAACCAATAAAATTGGGTAAGTTTTACTTTGAAACAGAATATTAAATAATTGCCTTCATTTACTGCACCACCATCATGACTTAAGTCCTATAATCTCACAAGCATTACGGAGGGAAGGAGATATTATATCATTCTATTCATTTTCTTGCCAGTACTGAGTTCCTCCCCAATGTAAAATGTCAAGTGCTTTCTTTGGTATCGTTTTAAGTATTCAACTCCATCACACTTTTGCCACCCTAACTACACTAAAATATCACATTCCATGGCTGTTCACTATCGCTGTAAAAGAGTTCAAGGGCATTAATTCTTTGCAAGTATCACTCACCCTTTGCTCTCTTTTTTTAAAAAAAGGCTCAGATTTCTGATCATACTCTTTTTGTTGTTGGTAACACTCATTTTATTTCCTGTCCATATTTCTAACTTCACTAAGTCCCTTTGTGTTATTTCTGTGCTGAACATTTAATATCATCTGCAAATTTCATTCATATGCTGTGTACCCTTTCCTTCCATGTCGCTAATAAAGACCTTTAATGAAAGTGGGCTTAACAATGATCCACCCGAGGGGTGTTTTTCAGAGTGCAGTTGCAGGCATAAAACCTTTTCCTATTGTATTTTTTAATCTGCATGTTTTTGCATGTGCCACAGCCACCTACCCAGGCCCTCAGCTTGATGTGCAATCGGACACACAAACCCCCTAATTTCTCATGAGATTAAGAGTTTAACCCACTTATGTGGTTGTTACAAAATAATCCATCTGAGGGCAAATGGCAATATTTGCCTCAGCCCACTACTTTTATGGCAGGCGTAAAATGAGTTCCATGAAAATTAAGAATAATAATGTGAACTGTGAGACAAAGCAAGTTTCCTCACCAAAGTAGAAATTTTATAAATCATTAAAAAAAAAAAAACAAGGTCTCAATTTTCTGCTATATCCCCACTATGCTAAGATATTGGCCAGGTCTACCCTAGACTTGGAAGGTCGGGTTAAGGTACGCTACATAAAATACGTAGCTGGACTTGACTTATCTTAAGCCAAGCTGGGTGCTGTTTTCACCGAGGGAGGCTGATGGGAGCAAACGCTCCTCTTGGCTTCCCTTACTCCTCATGACTGCTAGGAATACTGGGGCCAACTGGGGCCTCACTCAACGTTTGATTTAGCAGTTCTTAACTAGACCCACGAAATGGAATGCCGGAAGAGCGATCGCCAGTGTAGCAAATGAAGATGTGGTTATAGCAGAGTGACAGCTGTAGGAAGCTGGTTGGTGACTTTCTGATCCTGCCTGGCTCGGGTGGAAATCAGAACTATTGGAAGCCTATTCTAACTTCTGTCATTGGTATAAGCTCCATGGTGACCGTGGGAACAGAAAATCCTTTTGTTACACTGGGGTGGAGAGTTCCAATGTTCAAGGGAAATTCTTCATTGGCTATCTCTGGCCATTCTAAAGCATATGTAGTACAAAACTGGCCCTGAATCACAAATCAGTCCTAGCTTTATTCCTTGGGCAGCACACCCCTTACTGAGGGACAGATTGCAAAGTGCCAATCCAGCGCTTAATGATTAGAAAAATATTCCATAAGAAATACTCTGACTTCTAAACCAGAAAATGTAAATTAATTGAGCTTTGAAGCCTGCTATAGGATTTATTAACATATATACATGTAGGATTTGTTATAATTTTGAATGCTCGTAAGCAGTGGCTGCTTTTCTGAGAAGGAGTTTTTTAACTAGAGGCTGCAATTCAGATAGATAATTCCCATGACATATCCCCTCTGTATCCTATAGTGAATTCATAGGACCATGATGCTTTTCCATTAGAGATCTAACAGATTCTGTCATTCCCAGAATGTACCTTTGGGAACTCTAAACCCAAAATATGAAATTCCCTGTTAAGTCAGAATGTCAGGTAAATGGTTTTTAAGAACATAAGAACAACATAAGAACATAAGAATGGCCATACTGGGTCAGACCAAAGGTCCATCGAGCCCAGCATCCCATCTGCCGATGGTGGCCAATGCCAGGTGCCCCAGAGAAGGAGAACAGAAGACAATGATCAAGTGATTCATCTCCTGCCATCCATCTCCTGCCCTTGTTATGAAGGCTAGGGCACCATACTTTATCCCTGGCTAATAGCCATTTATGGACCTAACCTGCAAAAATTTATCAAGCTCTTTTTTAAACCCTAATAGAGTCCTGGCCTTCACAGCCTCCTCGGGCAAGGAGTTCCACAGGTTGACTGTGCGCTGTGTGAAGAAAAATTTCCTTTTATTAGTTTTGAACCTACTACCCATCAATTTCATTTGGTGTCCCCTAGTTCTTGTATTATGGGAAAAGGTAAATAATTTTTCTATAATCACTTTCTCCACACCATTCATGATTTTATATACCTCTATCATATCGCCCCTCAATCGCCTTTTTTCCAAACTGAAAAGTCCCAGTCTCTCTAGCCTCTCCCCATATGGAACCCTTTCCAAGCCCCTAATCATCTTAGTCGCCCTTTTCTGAACCTTTTCTAATGCCAATATATCTTTTTTGAGGTGAGGAGACCACATCTGCACGCAGTACTCGAGATGTGGGCGTACCATAGTTTTATATAAGGGAAGTATGATATCTTTTGTCTTATTATCTATCCCTTTTTTAATAATTCCTAACATCCTATTTGCCTTACTAACTGCCGCTGCACACTGCGTGGATGTCTTCATAGAACTATCCACTATAACTCCAAGATCCCTTTCCTGATCTGTCGTAGCTAAATTTGACCCCATCATGTAGTACGTGTAATTTGGGTTATTTTTTCCAACATGCATTACCTTACACTTACCCACATTAAATTTCATTTGCCATTTTGCTGCCCAATCACTCAGTTTGCTGAGATCTTTTTGTAGTTCTTCACAATCCCTTTTGCTTTTGACTGTCCTGAACAACTTTGTGTCATCTGCAAACTTGGCCACCTCACTGCTTACCTCATTTTCTAGATCATTGATGAACAAGTTGAACAGGATTGGTCCCAGTACTGACCCCTGGGGAACCACTAGTTACCCTCCTCCATTGTGAAAATTTACCATTTATTCCCACCCTTTGTTTTCTGTCTTTTAACCAATTCTTGATCCATGAAAGGACCTTTCCTCCTATCCCATGACCACCTAATTTACGTAAAAGCCTTTGGTGTGGGACCGTGTCAAAGGTTTTGATAGTGAGGATGGGTGAGAAGAGAGAGGCTAAATTCTACAGGTGAGATTTCCAAAAGCATCTTTTCCAAAAGCATCTTCTCCCATTGAAGTGGGAGAAGAAATAGACTAACACTGTTTGCATATAAGATAGGCCTTGGTTTTGCATTTGTTCAGGCAACATTACACTTTTTTTTTTAAGTTCACTAATTAGTGATTTCTCCTCTACCGCTTCTTGGCTGTTTTTGTTTGTAAGTAAAGAGTGACTGAGTACTGAGGGGGGAAAACACTTTTTTATAACCAAGTTTTCTGACACAATGCTGGCCACAACTTCATATTCAATGTAGACAGGGGCAAATTGTGTTCAACATTATGTCAGCGAGTCATGCTTAAACCTGGCTTCCAGCAGCTTTTACACCAAAACTTACCCTTGTCTACACTGACCACAAAGTCATGGCTGCCATTGAATTAACTAAGTAAGCAGTTTAAACCAGTGTTTAAACATCATAAAGTTTCCCCAGTGTAGACACATCCAATATTGACAAACATGTACTAGATTCAGTATGTGCAGGATTTAACTAAGTGAGCAATAATAATACCCAGATCCTACACAGCACTTTTTATGAGTGGATCTCAAAACACTTTACAAAAGGACAGTATCACTAAGCCCATTTTACAGATGGGGAAACTGACTTGAGTTAAAAACACCAGTAATTCTATTCATGTGTGTACTTTAAGAGCTTTACTGGATTGAAGCCAGAGTTCTCAGCACCTTATAAAATTTGCAACACACTGGAAATTAATCCCCCCTTTCTTAAAATAAACAGCTTATCAAGACAAGCTTGTTGCAACCCTCAAAACCAATAAAAATCATTCAATACATGGTGGCAATGTTTGGAGAGGGTGGAACTTATTTTAATTATGAGAAAAAAAAGATTGAAATGGATGCCAAATGCCAATATGATGAACAATGTGTGGTTATCAATTAGTAAAAATGTCTCTTAATGTAATAATTGTATGTTTCCCTTTAATAGCATGATGGATAATTTCATTTTGTAGTATATGTGGACGGGTAGGAAGATTAACTATTTTAACTGTAACTGCGATTATTGCGCGGTGTCACCAAATGACAGATTTAGGACTCTCTAAGTGGCATAATTATTTATTTCTATACTAGGTTTCCTTTAGGTTAATTTTAGCCCTAAATTTCCTGGATTCAGAATGTTTGATTTGGGACAATTAAAACACCCCTGTCTCATTTCCACCAGAAATGACTGATAAATCCTCATAATTTTAACTCCGTGTCAATATAGTTTTTGGCTGTGAATAAATAAGTAATGATGAGGCATTATGGTAGTAAAATAAAGGTGCTTTTATACACAAAGAACAGAGGAGACCATTTGATGCTACAGCATACTTGGTATTTTTACACTGAGATTTTTTTTTCCACCACAAATTGAAGAAAGAGAAAGCGAGTGTTAAGAACCTGCATGGTGGCTATGTCTTCAGGCTTGTTATTTAAATGGATTTAAATGTTTGATACAATATGCTGCATTAGCTCCCAGATAATGTGGATTGATTTATCAGCGATGGAGAGGCAGCTAAATCCACTGGACTGGACTCACAGGTGAAGCAGGTTCATCAAGATAAAGAACATTCTTTTGGATAGATTGTTCTTGCCATATTTCCATTCTCTTTGGAAAGAGTAATTTTTGCTACACAGAAAGAAAACTAGAATCATATCGGTAGTGTGCACTGATGGGCTGATTTGTGACTAAGACAACCAGCTTCAACTTAAGCAGCTCCCCTCTGCAGATATGTTAGATCCAATAAACTCAGTTAGGATATAGCACCTGGGCTTCACTGTGCCAAGTTGCCTGTAGTTGATTCCATGTTCCGTTTTGTAAAGTTGACATTAAATGTTCTTTTCTACAATGTAAGTATACAGCACACTCTGCTGTAAGATATCACACACTAGCAGGTCAGTATATCATGGAGCCCTGGTCTATTCTACGGCTTTATTTCAAAATAGCCCCCCTTAGGCTGAATTAATAAGCGGAGCCCATTATTTTGAAATAATGGGCCGCTTATTTCAAAAGCTGCCCTCCTGCTTTCCTCGAGGAATAACGCTTATTTCAAAATAGTTATTTCGAAATAGCAGTAGTGTGGATGTGCCAGTGCCGCTATTTCTAAATAACTACTCCCCAGAGTAATTTGAACCGACTACTCCCCAGTGCTTTCTGGGGCTCTAAGTTGAGGTAGTGTGTCCACATTAATGGAACCTGCGTCAGACTAATTGCGAGGCTTCCCTGTAGTGTGGACTAGTTCAAAATTATTATTTTGGAAGTTATTATTTCAAAATAAGTTATTTCCTAGTATAGACATGCCCATAAATCCTACTGCCTTTTTCCCTTTCTTCTTTCCTAGGAGGAGTAAGAATAAGGAGTCAAACACGGATGTCTTTGCATGGATTTACAAAATGCCCTCATTCAGGAAGACACTTAAGTCTGTGCTTAGCTGTAAGTGCATGTTCTGGGATTTAAAAAATGTGTTTTTCTGAATCTGAATGGAAAGCAACAGAGAACTCATAATTAAAGCCCTCTGAGATCTACAGGCACAAAGTGCTTGTTAAGAGTTTGGTATTATCATTATTGTACAAGCCTGAGGTAGTGTGTCTACATTAACAGATCCTGCCTCAGACTGATTTCGAGGCTTTTTTAGAGTGTGGACATGCTAGTTCGGTTTTGTAAAATCAGGAGTTAAGTTGAATTTCATTCTTTTGAAATAGTTTCCTAGTTTAGACATGCCTGGAAACACCTACTGCCTGAGAACTGTGGTACAGGTAGTTTAAATTTGGTCAGATTGTGGTTTATATAGTGCATAATTAGGTTAATCCTTTTCTTCAACCAGTACTTTACTGGTGTATTAAGTCAATTAATACTGTATTAAGCAATACTTTACAGGACAGAACAACATACAACAAAGATCTGGCTGAGTAAAATATGGTGGAATGACCTAAATCAATCAATGGCCTACCACAATTTTAATAGCAGATAATGGAGGATGTATGTCTTCCTTGACCTGAGCAGAAACATCACATAACACTAAAACAAGGATTGTGGGATCGCATTTTTTTCGTCATTGCTTAATCTCTGTGTCCAAAAACCACGATTCGCTCCTAGCAAAAGTGGAAGTAAACTAAATTCAGTTTAAACTAAATTCAACTGTGCTCTAGTAACTTCCACATTACCTTTACTCTTCAACCCGTACAACTTTTCATAGAAAAGGCAAAACTCAAGCATAATTATTTGGAAATTCCACCTCCACTTGTCTTACTTTCACAGCTTGCACAGAGAGCTGAGTAAATACCATAAATCCTGCATTACTGGAAATGCATTAGCATTACAACCGATAGCTCAGTTCAATCAAATTGATGCCACTGTAGTGACAGCTATGCACGATTACGTACACATGCATGGAAATGTGTTTGTTCACACAAAATATTTGGGAACAGCTGTTCTTTGTTAGCATACCCGCATGTATGTAAGCATGGGCATTTATAATCGCTATCGGTCAATCATTATTCTGCCCTGTAAGGGTACATCAACACTACATGGCTATTTCGAAATTAGCAATTCCGGAATACTAGCTTATTTCGAAATAGCACATCTACACTGCAGGGAAGCCTCAAAATTAGTCCGAGGCAGGCTTCCTTAATGTAGACGTGCTATCTCGATTTAGAGCCCCAGGAGGCACTGGGGAGGAATAACTTAGAATGGCCCTGGGGAGGGGCTATTTTGAAATAGCAGCAGTAGAGCATCTATGTGTGCCTTATTTCAAAATAGCTATTTTGGAATAGGCATTATTCCTCGTAGAATGAGGTTTACAGATTTCAGTATAAGCCGTCCGTTATTTCAAAATTATTTCGAAATTACAGAATGGCTGTGTAGACGCTCACATTGTTGTTTCGAAATAACGCTAGTTATCTCAAAATAACGGTGGAGTGTAGACGCCCCCTAAGAAAGTTTCACTCATCCAATGAAGGATGACCAAACACATACCATGAACAAAGGACTGTGAATAGAAATTCTAGGAAGAGCAGTTCACAGTTTTCAAACAACTAGTTGTACGACACCTGTTCAACTGGAAACAGTGGTTTCCCCTTTTCCTGCACTAAGCTGCTTTTGAGAAGCCACTGTGCACTATCACACAGCAGCTGTTTTCCACCACAGAAGTGGCTGCATTCCATGAGCCCTATAAGGAGCCATACAAGTTAGGGAACCCCCAAACCTTTACACAATCTGGGGAAAGCCTGAGTGGAAGATTCAAAAGTTGCTTCTCCCAATTAAAAAAAAAAAAGCAGCCGTGGAAGGGTCCAGGAAGGTTATGGAGCCTAAGAAAGGGGTAAGACTCAGGGAGGGTGTAGAGTGTTTTCACAAAATTGATGGAGTTCATGCACTTGAGTTGAGGTCTAGCCCTAAAGCACTCTCTTTGGTGAAATATAAGCACTAATGACACTGAGCTTTTGGTCCAGCCCTCAGATTAGATTTAGAGAGACTGTGATTTCCCTCAACTTGACTGTCTGGACTACTGTCCGTTCATAGTGGCAGGGACAATGGAGGAAGGTCTCCATGTCAGCCATCCTTTCCCTGGAGGATTCCCCATCTTTCACAGCAATGACTCCTGAGCTCAGATTTCTGAGTGTCTGTCCATCTGCACTGTTGTCCCTCTCTCTCTCATGAAGGCACAATTCTATTTCCTTTGACTGGTTTTTGGAATGCTAGCCTTCATCACTAGTGGGGTCCCCTTGACAGCAGGGGTCCCCAAGACATTAATAATCACAGGGCAGATTTCATGAACTTTAGCTTACTGGAAGCAATGCTGGTTGTAGAATTATCTAGGATAGCTTTTGCTCCCTCAGGATATGTCTAGACTATATTGGTTTTTTTGAAAAAACTGTACTTTTTCCACAAAAAACTTCACATGCATCCACACTGCAATCATGTTATTTTGAAATTAAATGGAAAGAACACAGGGCTTATTTCAACATTGGTAAACCTCAAATTAGGGGGAAGAATGCCTTTTTCGAAAGAGCTCTTTCGAAAAAAGGCGTGTGTGGATGCAGAACAGGGACATTTTTCCAAAGAAGAGGCAATCAAAAAAAAGCACAGGAGACCTGGTGGCCATTCTGTGAACAGCAATCAGGGCTTTCTTTTGAGAGAGCATCCATGCCATCTGGACGCTCTCTTTCGAAAAAGCAGATCACTTTTTTGGATCCGGTTTTGAGGTGTGGATGCTCTCTTTCTAAAGAAGCTTGCAGTTTAGATGTACCCTTAGGCTCCAGGAAGAATTTTGACTAGAATCGCGAGGATTGCATCTTGCTGCTGGTTCTGAAGTCCTTTACAAACTTCCTTCTTTCTGAATCTGTGCCTTTCTAGCCTTTCTGGCTTTGTCGTTTGCTTTTCCGGGGACCGTTGCTGTGAAGTCTTAGTTCCCTTACATGCTAAGGAGGCACCGAGGAGCGGAACACCTCTCAGTAGCACCTTGACACTCTTCAGAACTGGTTCCTTACAGGCCAGTCCTGCAACTTCACCCCATGAGGACTACTCATAGGAGTCAGGGCAGAAGGGTTGGGGCATTGGAGGTTGAGCCATACCTTGTGGCATGAACCAGCTGGAGGAAAACGAGCATGTGAGAAGTGGGCTGAAAGTCGCATGCATGGTTTTTGGCATCTGAGATCCTTCTATGTGTAACAGTCGTGCAAGCAGAACTCATAGATTTCAACAGGAGTTCTGTTCAACAAGAGTTTGCAAAATTAAAAGGCCAGATTAAGGATTACACTGTACTACATTATATTTGGGATCTATATTAAACTGCATGAAGGATCCAACACTGGGTGTGTTTTGCTTTTATTAGGATGTTCATATAAGTATATCTATACAATTTGTGTGCGCTTTTATAAACTATTAAGATATATGTGTTCTCCTAGTCTAGCAACAGACCATGATAGTAGTTAGTCGTGCATGTGCACTGATGCTTTTGGAAATTCTAATAAATGCCTCAAAATGGTCATGATATTGTATTCATATCTGAACATGTACTCTCACTATTTCTCATTAACTTCCAAATATGCAAAATATATTTCTGTGAGGCATATGAGGGAATAAACTATCCAGTGCTCATAAATATCATGAAGAATCCAAGGCAGCACATAACAAGGTATACTATATTTATTTCTGCTTATGCCTGATGCTACCTTGGGAGTTATCACTATTGTATTACAGGAGTAACATCCTGTCTATAAAAATGTCCTACACAAATTATACCTATCATTAGAAAATCCCATTTGATGGGGGCGGGGGAGGAAGATAAAAGAAAGCAAAGAGACCAGTCTAAACAAATGCAAGCGATAGAAAGAAAGACATAGATACTATGATATGCCTAAGAATTCCAATACACGTGTAATATCTTCAAGGCTATTTACACTAGTGGTCAAAATACTGGGATGAATTCGTAACCTTAAATCTGACAAGTCACCATTTCACTTGAATTCCTGTAGGGTTTGGTTTGAATTTAATTTTTTTAATTCCCCTCCCTCCCCTCCACCCGCACAAGTAAGATGAAAGGAAAATGTCAATGATCGAAGGTATGAATCAGATAATTTTCTGCTCTGTTTCTGGCCTCCATTTAAATCCATGCCAATTGTACTGGATGGGTGGCAAACTTGGGGAGGGAATGTGGTTGAGGGAGGAGTTATACTACTAAAAATTGCCACCAATAAATCTGTTCCTTAGAAGGAATAAACACGCCTATTTGGCTAAAACAAACCGTCATTCAAAACTCAAATCAATCTTTTTCACTTCAGTGTCATAGATTCCTAGGGCTGAAAGAGACCTCAGAAGGTCACTGAGTCCAACCCCCTGCCCAAAGCAAAACCAACCCCAACTAAATCATCCCAGTCAGGGCTTTGTCAAGCCAGGACTCAAAAACCTCTAGAGATGGAGATTCCACCCCTTCCCTAGGTAACCCATTCCATGTCCCTTTGCCCTTCCTGTTTCAAACCAGGACTGTACCTAGATATGCAACAGTACGAGACAAAAGTCTTTTCTTATGCTGTCTCCAGCCTTACCAGAAAGAAGAAACACAAAAAATCTTAATCTTGTGAGCCTGAATCCAATTTTATAGACTACATAAATTCAGATTATTTGGGCAGAACTGGCCTGGGCAGCTAAATACTCTCTTCAGAGCAAAGACTGCATTTCAAGGCACATGACTTTTATTCCCAGTTCTGCCAGCGATTAGCTGTGTGACCCGGGCCCAGTCTGGCTACACTAAAACCTGTTACCCTGTTTGTAACCACAATGTGACATAATTGGTTCAAAAAATGGTTTGGGTCCATGGTTAGCATATTGCTCCAAATGGTGAAGAACAGTTGTCTTCATGTATCAGAGGGTTAGTGTGAATCTGCAAGAACAACGAGAAGTCCTGTGGCACCTTACAGACTAACAGATTTACTGGAGCATAAGCTTTTGTGGGCAAAAACCCACTTCATCAAATGCGTGTTGTGGAAATTCCAGAGGCAGGTATAATTTTACAGGCATAAGAAAAGAGTTCCAATCAAGAGTAAGTTTAGAGATAACGAGGTCAATTCACTCAGGAAGGATGAGGCTCACTTCTAGCAGCTGATGTGGAGGTGTGAATACCAAGAGAGGAGAAACTGCTTTTGTAGTTGGCTAGCCATTCACAGCCTGTGTTTAATCCTAAGGTGATAGTATCAAATTTGCAGATGAATTGTAGCTCTGCAGTTTCTCTTTGAAGTTTGTTCTTGAAGTTTTTTTGTTGCAGGATGTCTACCTTTAAATCTGTGTGTCCAGGGAGATTGAAGCGTTCTCCTCCAGGTTTTGGTGTATTGTCATTCCTGATATCTGATCTGAGTTGTCTTCATGTGTTTGTGTATCGATGGAACCACCTAACTGGGGGTGAATACTCAGGTTAAACAGTCTTCCTTTCTCTCAAGTCTCTATATGGGAGACTAACTCTCAAAATTCATTGCAGGAGTCACTTGGGGCAAGTGTGTTCCAGGCACTCCAGCTCCCTTCTACCTATGCCAGCCCCCTCTCAGCATCCAGGATGTGGTGACATAGTTTAGTGCTGTGTTGGCGCATTCATAGCCTACGGCAGCCTTGCAGGGACATCTAGGCTGACAGAAGAGTCAGGACCCTGCTCCTGGTCAAGGAATATATCCAGAGGGAATGCCCAACCTGCATCTTTCCCTCCTGCCAAGGCCATTTGCCACACCTCACATTTTTAAAACATGTAGAAGGCTACACTTCCAAGTGAATATTCAGTTTGAATGGCTGATGACAGAAAGATGAGATGAGCCTGCCAAAGCCAGGAATCTGGCTTCTAAATCATTTGACAACTTAACAGAGCCAATGCATGCAAAGCTGCAATGGTGAGGCTATATTGCTGCCTTTTGTCTGCCTCCAGTTCATCTACATGCAAAGGACATCACTGTCACAAGAAAATACCCACATGTCTACTGGAAACAGGGGTATTTTAAAGCTAGAATATTATTCTTTCAAACTATTCATTGTCTGTTATCCTTACTGTGACTGAGACAATGCATATTAATGGCTCCTAGCCCATTTTTGAGGTGACTTTCTTTTTCCTCCTGAAAATTATCAGCAGCTATACTGACAATTTACTTCTGGAATTTACACAGTTCAGTGAGAAAGATTATTAAACCACGCAGCTCAGGGCCTATCCAAAGCCCACAGAAATCTACAGAGAGGTTCCCAATGACTTCAATTGGCTTTGGATCAAGCACCGCGTTGACAGGTAGAAGACAAATTGGGCTACAGCTGCATTGGTGAATTGCTAGATTAGGACTCATGCCCTCCCTCCCACTTCTTTCCTTGCTGCTTTCTTCTGGCCAGCTTACACGGATATTATGTTCAGGAGGCACCGTTATGAAAATCTAGTCTGGCCTCCCACAGAACACCTCACCCGGTAATATCTGCATTCTACCCGTGACTTTTGGTAGAACAAGAGCGTATCATTTTAGAAAGACTCTGTGTGATGCATAATTTACCATCTCCCCAGGTAAATTGTCCCAATGGTTAACAGCACTCACAGTTAGAAGGGTGAATTCCATCTGTAGGCTGAACTTCTTCCTGCTCTTCTTTCTATTTTTTCTCTACTACTTGACCATTTCGTTTGCCTCCTTCTCTCAATTCTTGACCCCCATGCTCTGCTTTTGGACCTTCCTTTCTCTTCCTGTTTGCCAGGTGACCTCCTCTCCATACAATCTAATTCCTCCTCAAAACTCCACTCAAATTCCTCCTCAATATTTTCTTCCACAAAGCCTTCCAATAAATGAAGTATTTGAACGTTTAAAAAAAAAAAGATTCCACTGGAAATTTGACCTTCAAACATGTAGGATGCACTTTCCCGTATCTATGAGGTAACATTTGGACTATGCTACTTGCTCTAATTTATACCCCGACACTCCCTGGATCAGCACCATCTACTACAGCTAGTGGGGATAGGAAGCTTATTTAATCGGTGGTGCTTGATCAATAATACACAGTAACAATTAATAGTCTGTGTGGTTTTCTTTCTTCCACAAGGGTACCCTGGTGTTTGTTCAGTCTCCTATAGTGGATGTCTACAGTTCCAGTTCCTTTTTGTGAGACTCAGCAGTGCTTTGGCTAAGTGCTTTGTTAGCCAGCAGTGGAAAGAGTTTCAGGATGTGTTTGTTAATTAAAGGTGTCTATTGCACTTGACTGAGCAGAAACTGGGTGCACATAAACCATAACCACAGAAGAGTAATTCAAGGCTAATATGTTCTTGAGTGACTGAAGCAATCTCGGTATTATTCCCATAGAATCATCTTAGATATGACACCATAGGGGGCTGTCTACTTAGCCTATGCCTGAACGGGTCTTTGGAGAATAATTAACACTCACACTTTGTCCCTTGTTGGCTTCTGAACTACCGTATCTTATTTCTCTCCTCCCTCAGACATCTTTGTGTGACTGCCTAAGTATCTCTTAAGAACCATTTGAGCTACCCTTTACTGTCATCTAGAAATCTCTACACAATATCTACCCCAGCTTGTTTAGTGCGTATGAAGTTCTGAGATTTCAAAGGTAAAAATAAAATAATCTGCAAAATAACAGGAAATCCGATTTTTTTTAAATTGTAACGACAAGTGCTGACATACTGGTTTGTTGGGTTGTATTTTTGCAATCAGCAGTGTGTGTTGTAGGCAGGGTTTTGATGGGAGGCCAAGGCAGGCTGTTTGCAGAAATGACTGGCACCTTTTTACTGTGCATGTTGAGGGTAAATGGTATTTGTGCCAAATTTTCTGCACATAAAGCTTCACAAATTTTACAGTCAGGGCTTATAAGAAAAGTTGTTTCATCCTGTTTTGTTGAAACGAAATCTGACCTCGGTCTGCATCGCTACATTTCCACTTTTTCCTTGAATTTTTTTCTCTGAACATTGCACACTTGAAAGTGAAGGCTTAGTATAGCATTGGCTAGAGACATGCAATGAGCAGACAGGCTGCAGGGCAAACCTCCTCTGCCAACAAACCTCCACCAGGGCCTGCCAACACCTGCTTTTCATGTGATTCCACAACCGTTTCTTCTCTTTTTCATAACTTGCTCAACCGCAAGGGTCTACAAAAATGATTATTTACATGATCTGTTGTGGCTTGAGTGGCTGACATGTCTGGAAGGGAGCCTGCTTACCAGTGTATTGAGCCAATTCTTTAGTTCAGATTGAAAAATGTGAGGCGGTCATTAAAATTAGTCTTCCCACAAGGCAACACCCCGGATGATGTCCAAAGATTCCACAAACAAAAACACCCCCATTTTCTTGAGATAATACATCTTTGTGTAAATCCACATCTTGCTCGGAGCCTTTGCATAACCGCACTGACTTCAAATAACTCCATAATACTTCATATACATCTGTAACTCCAAGCAGCACCTCCAAGCAATACATCTTTAAGACGAAAACAACCACCCATTTGCATTGAGGCACAGTCTAAGCTGCTCGAATGACTTCTAGAAAATCACAGAATCATAGAATCCTAGAACTGGAAGGGACCTCGAGAGGTTAAGTCCAGTCCCCTGCCCTTACGGCATGACCAAGCACCATCTAGATCATTCCTGATAGATGTCTATCCAAATTGCTCTTAAATATCTCCAGTGACTGAGATTCCACAACCTCCCTTGACAATTTATTCCAGTGTTTAACCACCCTGACAGGTAGGAAATTTTTCCTAATGTTCAACCTAAACCTCCCTTGCTGCATTTTAAGCCGGTTGCTTCTTGTCCTATCATCAGAGGCCAAGCAGAGCAATTTTTCTCCCTCCTCCTTGTAACACCCTTTTAGATACTTGAAAACCGCTCTCATGTCCCCTCTCAGTCTTCTCTTTTCTAAACTAAATAAGCCCAGTTCCTTCAGTCTTCCCTCCTGGGACATGTACACTACAGACCCTTTTGCCAATGTCTATCCAACCTGCTCTTAAATATCTCCAGTGATGGAGATTCCACAGCCTCCCTTGGCAATTTATTTCAGTGTTTAACCACCCTGACAGTTTGGAAGTTTTTCCTAATGTCCAACCTAAACCTCCCTTGCTGCAATTTAAGCCCATTGCTTCTTGTCCTAATGAGCAGGGAATAACACCCTTCATGATAACACTTTTTAGATATAGATCCTCAACATACATTCATGCAGCAGGAAAAATATGCATTCAAAAATAACGTTGAAACCCATCAATTATTTATTCAGAAAAATGCATGTCTCCCTCACGTGACGATTATCAATGACACATGGCAGCTGATAAGCAAGCCGGGAGGATGTAGGTAGCCCAAAATGCTGGAAAGCACGGGATGGACTAAAGTCTAAGGTCCCTCATGTCCTCACGGGACTCTTTCCATTGACTTCAATGAGCTTTAGATCCAGCTCTGGCTCCCCTAGCTTGGGCTTCATTTGAAGACTCTGAAATGGCAGCATCAGCCTAGCTGCTAACAATTCAATATGTCTTTCACTACAAGAGGCGTGTACATATAATAGGACAGACCAAGGACCTGAGCCAGCTCCCACTGAAACTAATGGAAACCAGAGGCTGCTATTGGGGGGCGAAATTCACTGGGTGCATGTCTATACTGTATTACTGTTGAACTTCAAACAAGCCTTGTGGTCCTATCATTGGCAAATGAGCCTAGAAAAGACCTCAGTTGGAAGGTGATGTTTATCTCCTTTACAACTCGTGCATTGCAATAGGCAGCTAGAACAAATGGGGGATAGAGATCACCAGAGAATGCCTGAGTCATCTAATGAAGCCCTCTCCTTTAACTTTAAGGATAAAGACCCATAAAAATGAATCTCTCACTGGGTAATGAGATGGTGCTTCTATTAGGGGGATGCATAAAAAAATAGAGGCACTGTCACATGATAGAGACAGTGCAGGAGTCAGGCCTAATGGTTACAGTGAGAGCTGGTAGCCAGGAACTGGAGCTCAGGGTCAGAGCTGGAGGTGGGAGCTAGAGTCTGGCAGTGGAACCAGTGTCAGAGGTCGCATGCCAGAGCCAAGGGTCAGAGCTGAGGTAAAAGGGCTGGTACTGGAGGCAAGGATCAGAACCAGGTTACCTGGGGTGAGGCAGGGCTGAATCCAAGGCAGGAGCGGGGCTGGGAGTTAGCAGGCACAGAGGCTCAGGCGGCCATAAAGGATGCTTTGAGCTGCTGCTTACGAGCCGGTCTGCTGACTCTTCCAATCCACACGGGTGGCGTAGCCTAGTGGTTTTCAACCTTTTTTTTCCTCATGAGCCAGTTGAAGAAAGTGGTTGATGCCTGTGACCCAACATAATTTGATTGGAGTGTGGTCCCCAGAGTGGAGCTGAGGATGGGAGCTTTGGGGTAGATGAGGAAGCTCTGGCTTTGAAGGGGGCCAGGGCTGGAGCAGCAGGGGTTTACCTTGAATGACTTCCTGCCTCTCTTGGCACCGCAGACCATGCTGCACCCCAGAAGCAGCCAGCAGCAGGTTCCCAGTCAATGGGAGTGCAGAGCTAATGTTCAGGGCAGGGGCAGTGCCCTGTACACCCCTCCCGCCCCCTCCACTTAGGAGCTGGGTCTGCTGCCGGCCGCTTCTGGGGCGCAGCACAGTCTGTGGTGCCAGGACAGGCAGGGAGCTGCCTTAGCACCCCCACTGCTCACCTGACCCCCTGCAGCAATGAGACCCAACGTCCGACATTCCACCACCCGGTGATGGGTCCTGACCTGTCGTTTGGAAACCACTGGCCTAGCCAGTGCAACAGCCGATCACAGGCCAGCTGCACTCAGTGGGCTGCTTGGTGACCAGCTCTGCTGCAAGCCCTGCTTTCTGACACACGGGTGCTAC
Source organism: Pelochelys cantorii (assembly GCA_032595735.1). Lineage (NCBI taxonomy): Eukaryota > Metazoa > Chordata > Testudines > Trionychidae > Pelochelys > Pelochelys cantorii. The sequence continues at coordinate 69,378,205 of CM064332.1, forward strand.
CTCGAGACAAATCATAACAGCAGCAATGGACATCAAAGACATGATGTACTGTAGAGCTGAAACCCATCTGAGAATGGGCAAATCAGCTCACGTTAAATGAAAACGGACCTCTGCTTTCTCCCGAGCCTGGAAAAGAACCAGTTCTCCTGACAACCACAAGGGTTTGGGGGAACTACCACATTTCTGAAGTTTTCTAGACTTGTGGATTTCCTTGTTCTGGCTGATACTGGAAGAAGAACTCCTCGGTGCTACAAGCACATCTTTCTGCATTGTATTGCTCCCCCACCTCTAGTAGAGAGCACCTCAAATTTTGAACACACCCATTCCAGCTTTGTGGACTCACAATGTCTTGGATTCACATTTTGTATCTACAAGAATTTCCAAGTATCTTGAGATTCAACCAGTAGTAGTCTTCATTTTTCTCCTTAGTTTCCCCCAGATCTATCCATATGATGGTAGATCAATTCGCTGCACAAACTCTTGTCTTAGTGGCTTTCGCAATAACAAATTGCTGGGCTGAGCACACAGAAGCATCTTCACAACATCACAAATCATCAGGGTTCAAACATACCTTAAGAAAACAGTGGTGTATTGGATCGTTCAAAAGGACTGGGCATTGGTGTAACTCTGCTTCCACTGAAGGATTTGAGTTAAGCCATGGTGTTTTGGAATATCCCAGACTATGTAAATGACTGTACAGTCCCATTTACCATTTTAGTAGATTTGTTCCCTCTAGTCCTAATAAAGGAGACAAGAGGCAAAATACCTGTGCAACATGATCACGAGATATAAAGTTGAACTGGTCTCTATCCCTGGCCAAAAGGCTATCCTTCTTCTATAATAATGAGGTGGTTTAACATTAGGGCTACGTCTAGACTGCAGGCTTCTTTCGGAACAAGCTTTTCCGAAATGCTGTGCATTTTACACAGCAAAAGTGCAATGAAAAAGCAATCTGCTTTTTCGAAAGATAGCATCCACATTCATTGGACGGTATCTCGCGTTTCAGTTGTGATTACTGTGGATGGAGTGGCCACCAGGGCACCTGTGCCTTTTCCTGGAGGCCTCTTCTTTCGAAAAAACACTCTCTTCTGCTTCCACACATGCCTTTTTCTGAAAAAGCATTGGAAAAACCCTTCCATTCTTTTGACTTTCTGTCAAAAGAACGCAATAGCAGTGTGGACATAAGTATGGTTTTTCCAGAAAAATAGCTATTTTTCTGGAAAAACTCTGCAGTGTAGACATACCCTAGAAGTTAGAAATGGAAGAAACCTAACTCACCAGTTTTGACCCCATGAATGCCCACAACACAACTACACTAGCATGACATTTTTGTTTAAATAACACTTTGCATTTTAAACAACAATTTTAACTTCTTTATCGTTCCACAGATTAAAAAAAAATGAAGGCTGGAGACACAGATAATGAAGTGATGGTCACACTTTAAAATTAAATACACATTGTTGTGTATATTGTTGCAACGTAATAGCAGAAGGGGCAAATCCAGCAATTTTATTAAAACAAGATGGAAGCAAGTCTACAGGCCTTCATCCGCACTTATTGTATGTTAAATAATAATGAATTATTAAGATATTATTCACTGAGCACTAAACACTGCGTCTTACATATTTTACAGCTCAATGGGTGTATTTTAATAATATATAGATGATTAATCTTATTATAATTTAATTGTCTATATATATCCATTTTGTTAATTCAGTTGTCTCAAATGAGGATTTAATATGGATTTAATCTTATTATAAATTAATTCTCATTTGAGGCAACTGAATTAAACTGGAAACCATGGAGGGACAAACTATATTGCAACAAAGACTTTTTTCACTGCACAATTTCACTGTACATGGAAGTACACTATACAATTACAAATTGTAATTCATAAACTGCCATTTATTGGAAGAATTTCAGGTGTTTAATCAACCTCATTCTCATTGGAGTTCACCTGTATCTGAGATCACCAGAAGCATGTCTCACTGGATGTGTGTACATACAATGTGGCAACAAAACCAGAGACAGCTATAAGTTACATAAGAGGAAAAATGCCAAAGGTAAGGTTGCTTATCAGTTTTCAGTCACTCAGAACTTTCTGAAACTCACTTTTTCAGCTGAAATTTACCGGGCTTGCTCTGTGCTTACTGTCGTCATTTTCTTTAAAAAAAAATTTTTTTTTTAAGTTTGAGCAAAAATTCTTCCAAAAAGTGCCATTTTCAAGCACTTGAGAGTTTTAAAATGAAAACAATTTTCCGTTCCTGAAACCATTTTTACAACCTCCTTTATCAGAGAACCATACATTAAGCATGAATTGTATATTTGCCATTGTGCTTCTCGTAAATCTGAACAGCGTGCGCTTACGAAAGATCATGACCAGGGTGGAGAAAGTGAATAAGGAAAAGTTATTGACTTGTTCCCATAACATAAGAACGGAGGTCACCAAGTGAAATTAATAGGTAGCAGGTTTAATACAAACAAAAGGAAGTCACCTGTGGAACTCCTTGCCAGAGGATGTTACGAAGACCAGGACTTTAATAGGGTTCAAAAAACTACTAGGAATTCCTAGCTTCTGTCAGTCAGAGCCTGGAAACGGATGACAGGAGAGGGATCACATGAGGATTCCCTGCTCTGTTCACTTCTTCTGGAGCATTTGGCATTGGGCACTGTCGGAAGACAGGATACTGGGCTAGATGGACCTGTGGTCTGATCCAGTCTGGCCTTTTTTATGGGTTGCACATTATGTCTTAAGTTGGTGCATGTAACCTTATCTTTGGCATTGCTTACTTCTGAATGCTTAGCCAGACAATTAGTTTTTGCATGCACTGACCCTCATTACCTGTCGCTGGGGGACTCTGCCTATGAGAAAGACTAGTGAAAGTCCCAAATTGCCTCGGTGCCTTCCATTGCACTGTCACTCCTTTGGTAGTGGACTGCACTCATGAGAGGGCCAAGTCTAGTGCCTTATACTAATTTTGAGTGTATGGTCATTGTACAGGCAATGGGCAGCGGTAATGTAATACGTCTTCCTGCAAGCAGCTACTGCTGCATCTGTAGCTCCGCTTCTCTCCTGTTGGTAGCTCCTCTGAGGAGCAATCCCCCCTCCTTTGCTTCTATGCTTCCTCTGATCAGTTCCAAGTCCCGATTAGCCCTGGCACATGCACAGTGCCCACAGAGCTGTAATTCATAGCTCACTGGGGGATCTAGTGTGTGTGTTTACAAGCCTCTCTAAACTCATTACTATGAGTTATCTACATTCTACGAGCACCTAGGGTCTATACCCGAGATCAAACACCTTTTGCGGCAGACAGCATGCACCCGCATCATTGGAGACAATCTAAATATGCAAGACGGATAAAGAACGGGAGAGGAAAAAGCAGCATTCGAGAGAAATGACCCGCCCAGAGTCACCTAGCTGGCCAGCTGCCGCGTCAGAAATAGAACCACTAGATCAAACTGCCTCACCTGATAAACCTGACTTTATCTGTCACTCTGCTTTATTCCGGCAGGATAAAAGCGTGACCTCAGTAATCTAATCCATAGAAGTCAGGACCAAAAATAGTTTGCTTTTCTATTCTTTTTCAATATTTAATCTGTTCTGCAACTGTATCCAAAAGTCTCTCTGGAATAGTATATTTTACCAGTCAAGAGATAGCTTTATAGTTTTATTTATAATCACAAATAAATCTCATTTCCCCCCCTTTTGAGTAATTTTTTATGGGGAGAGCTTTTTGGCTTTTTAGCTTGGATTTTGGGTTTTCCTTGCCCTCTTCCAAAGAATGGCTGTAATTATTCTATAAATAACTTGAACATATGGAATGCTTTACTCCAAGCACTGGAACAGAGTGCTATAAAAATGATGAGCACTGAGAGTTTATTAGAGGTAGGTTTCCCTTCCCCTTATCATGTACTCTGTGCTACTGAGTTACTGTGAAATTCTAATGAAATCACACTGTGTAGGGGGTTATGGAACAGCTATGAAAGGATTTGCCTGCATTACAAAGAGTTTACTGTTAATTAGCTCTTGTATACATACACTGTATATAAAAAATCTTTTGTTTGTGAAAGGATGATTAGTTGGGAGAACGTGGTTTGTTAATAGCAAGAAAGTATGAAGATATTGTAATTTAAGTTAATATCTACACATCGTTTTATGTAACCACTTCGCAATGGGGGACCGGGCTAATTAGCTTCTGTTAGTTAAAAGGAAAACGTGAATTCCATTTAGTCAGGGTGTAAATCAATACAGGCTGATTCAGGGAACTATTATGGTGCTGTTTCCTTACCTCTCCTTCCCCGGATTACATGTTCAGTTTTATGATAGATCTCATCCCAGAAAAATAGCAGCTCCATCCTTTACTTAAGGAATTCTTTTCCTTGAAATTATACCTTGAACGTCAAAGGGCACATCTAGACTATATGGCTCCGTCGACAGAGCCATGTAAATTTGTTTACTCGGCAAAGGGAAGTGAAGCGGCGATTTAAATAATCGCTGCTTCATTTAAATTAAAATGGCAGCACTGTACCAATCAGCTGTTTGTTGGCACAGCGCTGTAGTCTGGATGCTCCGCAGTCGACATCAAAGGCATTTGTTGACCTTCCTGGTAAACCTCATCCCACGAGGCATAACGGGGAGGTCGACAAATGCCTTTGATGTCGACCACGGAGCATCCAGACTACAGCACTGTGTCGACAAACAGCTGATCGGCACAGCGCAGCAGCCATTTTAATTTAAATGAAGCGGTGATTATTTAAATCGCCGCTTCATTTCCCTTTGCCTACAACTCTAATCTACATGGCTCCGTCGATGGAGCCATGTAGTCTAGACGTGCACTAAAAGTTTAAGTACTAAAAGTATTAAAACGCTAGTTGAATGTTATCTTGGGCCTGGCTTGAATAGCTGAATTAAATTCTGTGGGGAAAACAAGCACACTTGAATTGCTGGGGCATTATTTTAAAAACACCACCACCCTGTTGGTGGAGTTTCTCCATTCACACTCCCTCTCTCTACATCCCTTTCAATTGTTCCTAAAATCTCCTCCTCATAATTTCAGCTGGAATTTTCAAAGACGCCTGGGGGAATAGGTATCTGTTCCTTCTAACATTCAATCGGAGTTACACATATAGCTCTGTTAGGCTCCCTGGAAAATCCCAGCGTACATCAGAACATGGCATACACAGTTCACCTCGATTTTTCTCGTGGTTTTCAGGAAAGGATTAGTGTACAAATACTTGTATTTTCCAGTTAAATTAGTTAAGAATACCACAGCTCAACAGCACTCTGATCATGACCCCTCCTGTCACCCCCCCCCACACACACACACATCCCACAGGCCTGTTATGTACCTGATGCTGAGATTCTGGAGACAGAATCTAATCCTAAAATCAGCCTAACACATACATTACAATCAGAGACAACCACGCTTAGACATTACATAAACATACAGAGTGTGTCATAACTGTGGAGAGCTATGGCTTTCCACAGTATTACTATGACTACAGCGTAGTACGTCTGTTGTTCCAATAGCTGGAATTTGGCAACTAGCCGCAAATAAAAGAGAGGCTCATTTCTCCCAGGAGCTCTAAAAGCTTTTACTGGTTGGTTTAAGGAGACATTTACTCCCTTTATAGATTGAACTTTTTCTGGTAGTTAACAATGTGGTGAAACCCTTTGTAAAGATAAACAATTTATTGAAAACCCATTTGGGTTGCTGTGGAACAAAGAATCAGTGCATTTATAGATCTAAGAAGCAATCTAACAGCTGTTTAGATATCAATCAACTGGTCCAAAGGAAAGGGGTAAAATGTTCCTCATATTTTAAGTGCTGTTCAGCTGGAAATGAGAAAATAAAAGTGATTCTAACATCACATGATGTGGAATTCTACTCGGAAATACTAGGAATAAAAACTCCTGAATATAAAGGGATAATAATGTATTGTCGTCAAAGTCTCTAGACACAAGCTGAAAGAGGATATGTTTTGAAATGTCATTGCTGGTCTTTCAGAAAACAAGCAGCATGGCACCCATCTGATTCATCTTTATTAAACATGACAGTAAAAATTCCTCTGCTATTCCATCAGGCTTTTGCAAAAGCCTTCAGGCCAGTGGATCATGGCAAAAACAATTTGCAAATTGCAAAACTGGAAAGAATAACAGCATTGACTGGGAAAAGTAAGTGAGAAATATGTCATTGGTCTGCATTAGAGACTTTTCTGCTGGCTGGTTGAATAACAAAGCACCCTGCTTCTCAATCCAGTCCCGATTCAAGCCAATTTGAACCAATAGTGAAAATGCAGACTAGTCACTAGTGACATGAAGTAGCTCATGGTGGATAAAAGATCGCTAGAGGAATATGTAAAGGATTCCTTTTCAAGTGAAATAGACACACTTTGGTTTTCACCACTCACATCACACAGAAAATATATAATTTTTGCCAATGCAGTTTTGCTTATTTTTTCCCCCAAACAAAGGGCACTTTTGTTTCCAGAAAATGGACAATTTTCCAGATTTAATACATGTAGGCTTGGAAGCCGTAAACCAGCGCTGAATTCTTGCACAGGTTTGAAAGTGGCAACATGCACACATCCTAAAATGTGATCACATTGACACTGCAGCCATTGTCACAAAATACATTTAGCAAAGCTGTCAGCTCTAAAGGAAACATTCTTTCTTGGAAATGGCTTTCCCAATTCCAGAGTTGAGGGTCACTTGCTACTCACACCGAATGGTGCAGAACCTGGTTCGTTTGAATGGATTAAAACACCCCCTTTAATTTTCACCCCTCCCCCACACCTCAGTAACCTGCCTGACAGTAGATTACAGACTCAGAGCAATAAACACGTCTTAGACTAGAAAGAGTCTTATAGTGCGCTTGTTTGTTTTAAGGTCTTGAAAATGAATAGCTTATTAGCAAATATCCTCCACAGCCTCATGTCACATCCTGAATTCCTCATACTTCCTCAGTTGTAGCCATCTTGGTCCCAGGATATTAGCAAGACTAGGTAGGCAAGGAAATGTCTTTCACTGATCTGACTCCTGTTGGTGAAAGAGACGAGCTTTCAAGTCTGGTCCCAGACTGGAAGAACCGCTCTGCATAAGCGCAAAACCACATCTCTCTCAGCAACAAGCGTCGGGCCAGTAAAAGATATTACCTCATCTAGCTTGTCTCTCACACATTTCATTACTCATTTTGCTACCTAAATTTAAAGGTCTGATCTCACAGCCAATGACATTAATGAGTGTGTTTCCATTGACTTCAGTATGCACTGGGCCATGCCCTTGGAGATTTAAGTAAGTATCTAGACAATAAATCCATCTTCTGAAAGCAAAGTTAAGCTTCACAGTCCAGCCAGTTCAATTGAACAATGAACAGTCTGATGTGCGCTCTCCCTCTTGCGCTAACAATATCAAGCAGCTTTGTTTAAAATATGTATACCGGAGACCCCAGGATACAAAGCCTGGGGTATTTTCATGACTTACGAATCATCTTCCTAGTATTTCCACTACAAAGTACACAACATTTTCTTACCATTTGGCTTATACGATTCTCATTGCAAAACACAATGTATTATAATTCATTTCAAAATGACCAAGGGCCCAATCAAGCAAAGCACTTATCCACATCCTTAACTTGGATTATACATGTAATTCTGTTGAAATTCTTTAAGCTAAGCATGTGCTGAAGTGCTTTGCTGACTCGGGGCCAAAGGGCTTGATCCAAAACTCAGGGCACTCGACGAAGTCAAGGCTTGCGGAAGTGATTGGTGATCTGGGGCACCTCTGTGTTGGGTGCACAGTCTGAGATTGAAAATAAGGGCATCTTAAACAAAGAGTCTTAAACTGAGCCTGTAAAAATTGCTGTGCTCACAATGGCTAGTCACTTGAAAACCTGGACCTCTTGTCATGAACTGCATTGGGCTGTGGATCAAATATTAACCTATCTTGCCTACATCATTGAAGAAAGACATTTGGCTGGCATTTATAGTTGTATTTTTAAGCCCATTCTCCCCTCAGTATAAACCCTGCCGGTCAACAACTAAAAAATAAGGATCTTTATGTTGAGTAAGTAACCTGGAGGCATGGAAACATGTATTTTAAACCATTAGGCTCATCTAAGTTTCTTCACAATCTTTTGGTTCCAGTGTAAGGAAATGTTGAAGACAAACCAAAGAGAACCAGCTAAATGCTTTATGAGGTGAAGTTGTTTGAAAGGAAAAGTTTTCAGTCAGGTTTTACACTCTGAGGGCATGGAGGCTCTACTAACCAGTCTGAATGGGGAATAAATAAAATGAAAAAAAAAAGTATAGGATAAGAATGGGATATAACAAAAGATGAGCACAGAGGGCTAATTAGATGCAAACATGTAAATTCTTTCTACATAAATTTGGCTTGGCATGCATGCATTTTAAAACAATCCCAGTGCAAACATAGGCTGGATTTCTCAACTTCCAGTGCCATTTTTTAATTCAAAATTAAGTGATTAGCGCTGGTTAACAATTTTTGAAATAATTTTTTGCAAGGAAAATAGTTTTGTCTATGTTGGGTCATTTAATGAACACAATTCAATTTTGAGGAACCTTTCAGGTTTCTTTTATCACTTTGTTGCCATTCAATTTTTTTCAATTTGGCTTTTAAAAAACCAGACTGAAATGAAAATCTCAATTAAATTAAATGTTTCCCGTTGTTTAGTTAAGCATTTTTGTTGACAAATGTTTGACATTGAAAAAAAAAAAGTGATACACAGCAGCTCTGGGGACTTTTCAACCAATTCTCTTGATGGTGTAGATAACTTTACTTTCTAACTGTAAAGCCACCTACAGGCTGCGCTGTATATCCCGCTGTTGAGGATAAACGACGACACACTTTACGCAATCTAATTCATATTTCTAAACAGACTGGTTAGTACAACTCTTGTGTGATAACCGGGGAAGGATCCTGAGGTACAACATGGAAAGATGGAGGATGTTACCTAGCATGCTGAGGTAAGGTGGACTGGCGTGTCCATGGATAGTAAATGCAGTCATGACTAGTGGGGCCTCTACACCTGCAGGCAAGTACAGAACAGAAAATATCATTCGCCATTCACAGCGACATGCACACACACACGCCCTTGCCCACACGTGGAGTATGGGAGGAGAACAACGGGAGCAAGCGCTCAGCAAGTACCTATCCATCAGGCCGATGCAGTCCTCAATACGGGGGCCTATGCACCTGCAGCAAATCCAAATTGAAAAACAGGGAGAGAAAGAGAGAGAAATCCATTATTTACAGACAGAACAAAACCAAAACTGGAATCCCCCCTGCTATGTGCCAAACTGTTAATTATAATTCTCGAAAGATACCAAAGGCATTGTGAAATTACAGCTTGTGACACAAAAACAGACAGCAGAGAACAATACAAGCAGCATAAGGTTGGGCCCATCTCAGCTCCAACAATACTTGAGGCAGGTTTCACCTGCTTTCCGTGGGAGGCTGAACAATACAGTTGCTTTTTTGGGCTGTTGTTTTACACACCAAACCAGTGATTACAGCACACGGGCTGCTCGCTCGCATGGCTGGAGATCTCTGGGAGATAGGTGGCAAGCTATTTTCCGTAATTAATATTGTGGTGCGTACTGTCCTCACTCACAGACAGGGCCATTGCAGAAATATTTCCAGCCCTGTCATCTCTTCCTGTCAGGCAAGCTGTGCAGCAGAAGGGGGCAGCATTCGAGCTTGTGTTTTTCAGCCAGTCTTCTTCTCGAAAGCCACGATGGCCGAGGAAGCTCATCACTTTCCATGGCATCATCTCACACCCAATCCACTGGGCTCCTTCAGCAATGCTTTACCACAGCGTGGTACCTCCTTTCCACAGCCCCACAAGGAAGGCTGAGCAGCACTGTTTTACCAGACCGGTATTGCCAACAGCTCTGGGGGACCAGCAACTGTCATAGAGCCTCTGTGGGCAACTGACTCATTTGGGGGAACCTAACAGCCTGTTCCTTTCTCAAGAGGGTCCCCAGACGGAGACCCACTGAAGCTTGTGGGGATCTGCCCGCCTATGGAGCTTTCATGAGCTCCCCTTTGTAGGAGAGGTCTGTGACTCGCATAGCAGAGTACCTACATGGAAAGTCTGTTACAGCGTGAAGACAGTGGCTGCGATTTTTACAAAATAGGTGCTTAAAAAGTCGAGCTGCTCCATCAATATCTGGGCACTCAAATAAGCAGCCTGACCATCAGCCAGCACTGCGAGGTGCTTAGCACTCGTGAATAGCAAACCATGTGTTTAGGTCTTTAATTAAAGACCCAGGAGCTGGGATTTTCACAGGAGCTGAAGAGAAGCAGACGTCCCACTCTCTGAAAACCCCAGGCTTTCAATCCTGCTCTGACAGAACGGCACCTGAGACAGATTTGAGGGAGTTTAAACAGGCTCCCAGGAGGTCTCCTCTCAGCTTCACTATCTCTCGCCACTTAGGAGCTCTTATTTCCTTTCAAATAACTCATTTCAATATCAACTGGCCTTTAAAAATTAAATTCACCCAGTTTCACTGACCACTTTTTTTCCCCTCAGGAGGAGCAGTGTAACACCACACCTCAGTTCTTGTGTGTTTACTGATTGCCTGGCACAGCATTCGTGCAAAACTAACAAAAATAAGTTGCTGTAATAATGAACTCAGACAGGATTCTGTACATGAAGGGGATACACTTAATGGGCAGGTAGCTAGATAGACTGCCTAGTGCCAGGGTTGGAGTCAAATACAATTCATAGTACAGAGACCTCTAACAAGGACTTTTGAAATTTCAGCTGTCTTGGGCTCCAAGGTTTTATATTCTGTCCCGCCTCGGGCACATCTGTAACATTTCTTCTTCCCCGCCTGACATTCTCAGCAGTTCCAAAAAGCCAGCGCAGTAATGAAGGAGGCTGAAAAGTTGTTCCAAGAACCCTTTCTCCTGCTTGTCAAAAGCTGCTGAGCTCAGACCCCGGCTATAAATAGAAAGAAGGATTTTTTTTTTTCAAATTAGAGCCTCTTGTCTTAGAGTCATTTCACCTCGCTGGTGCATTTATTCTCTCAGGCTTCTGAAGAATAAGACCCAAACTTGGGGAAACTGTTCTCTTGGCCGTTTGCACTTCTCCTGTGCTCTAAGCAGCAATGCCATCAATTTTGAGCTAAACATAAAACGTCTTTATGCCAGTGATTACTCAGTCTCCACTGACTTCCCTCTTGTGGGCAGATTCTGCCACTCTTACGCTGAGTAGCATTTGCACACACTTTAAGTGAGCTCATTAATTTCAATTTAACTACACAAGGCCCTGGTCCACTCTAGGACTTTATTTCAAAATAACCCGCTCTCCCCAAAGATTGAATTTATAAGCAGAGCATCCACACTCCCAAACCTATTATTTCGAAATAATGGGCCATGGAATTCGAAATCTGTACTCCTGCTTTTCATCAGGAGTAACCTAATTTTTAAAGAGTTATTTCGAAATAGCATTAGTGTGGACACTCCAGACCCACTATTCGAAATAACTACTCCCCAGAGTAATTCAAACAAATTACTCCCCACTGCTTCCTGGGGTTCTAAGTCCAAGGTCCACATTAACGGAACCTGCCTTGGACACGCTAGTTCAAATTTCGGGAGTTAAGTCAAATTTACTAATTTCAAAATAGTTTCCTGGTGTAGACATGGCCAAGGATAAGGTACTACTCAGCATGAGCAAGGATAGCAGAACCTGGGGCTTAGTTAGTCATTTTTCTGAGAACCATACCCATTTTTGGTCTGAAACCACCAGTCATTTTTATTCTGGAAATAACTGCCTTAGTTTCAGAGTTTCCAGGTTGGTTTTAACACTTACAGGCTACCCATAACAAAAAAAAATACTTCCCATATGGTACTGACTCATCCCCAGATTTTCCCTCTCCCGGGAACACTGGGGATCTGTATGTGATTTCATTTCCATCTTCTCCCTGTAAATGAATTGGTTAGCTGACACGTACATCTATTTGTTAGTGAGCTTTGTAGTGATTATAACGGTCAATACACACTCCATAAAGAAGTTGATACACTTGGTGGCCAGTACAGGGTTTTAGGTAATGGTCCTCTGTAAAGCAATGAGCAGTTTAGTAACATGTAAAAGTAAAAACAGCAGCTGCCCTTTCTTGAAGTGATCCTTTTTTCTTAGCTCCCACAGGAGCAAAAATAAAGTTTTCTTTCGAGTTAAGGAGGCATAGCTCTTCCCAGCCAGAATCTGTGAAAAGTCATTCGTTTTCCAGTTACACGGCAGGCAATGCTAATGAAATCTCTAAAAAACTGCTCAGCCCTAGAAAAGAGGAATCAGCCATCGATTAATCCCATCATCTGTGCTGATCCTATGCTCACATCCACATGAGTGAACCCTAGAGTCTACACTCAGCTCCAATGAAGTCACTAGGCCTATGTAGAGCATAATAACCCCACCCACACAGATCTGATTCCTGGGCCAGAGTCCCTGTTTCCTTGGACAAAGGAAAGTGCATGTTCGGAGAGATATTAAGGAAGCTGAATCAAGAAGGGAAAAGAAACTACTTTCAAGGTTTGAATCCAGCCCTCCATCAGATACGCATGTGGAACCATCAGAAGCGGCAGGGATAGCTGAAGGAGGCTACAGGAACGGGGTGGAAGGATGGGAACCACAGAATGGGCACCATCATAAATCAAATGCACTGCTCAAGGGGCACTCATAAAGCCTACAAAGATGGAGAAGACACGTACCTTTTGGGTGTCCAGCTAAATTCAACTCCAAAGGGTACTACACTACTTGTGAAATATGTACAGGTTGAACCTCTCTACTCTGGCACTCTCTGGTCCAGCAAATTCCATGGTCTGGCAGGATTTTAGTTCGCCATATGTCCACTTTTCATGGGTATGGCCAAGTTTCCTGCAGTCCCATAAAGTTTCTTTACAGCCACCTGTCCTGGCTTTCAGTGTTCTGTGCTGTTATTTAGCTCCAATTTACCCCTAAATGTCTTCTAAGAGCTCCATAAGCAGTGGAAGTGTTGGTAATGCTGCTAGACAACATTGATCCCCAGCGGTCTGACAAATTCTCTGGTCTGGCACTGGTCAGGTCCTGAGGGTGCCTGACTAGAGAAGTTCAACCTGTAGAAATCAGAAAAAGGAGTTTGCCCAGTTAAAAATGCATCCTTACATGCAAGACCTTCCTATTGACAAGATTGGGGAAACTAATAGAGAAAACTACACATATTAAAAAAGAAGAGTAGGTAGTAACTCCCGTTGGTCTTAGACACTGTAAGGGTACATCTACACTAGCTCGTTAGTTCGAGCTAGGTAGGGTAATTAGGGCAAGCGGAGTTGCAAATGAAGCCCGGGATTTAAATATCCCGGGCTTCATTTGCATGTTCCCAGGTGCCGCCATTTATAAATCCCCCTTAGTCCGAACTCCATGCCCGTGGCTATACGCGGCACGGACTAGATAGTTCGAATTAAAGATCCTACTTCGAACTACCGTTACTCCTCGTGGAATGAGGAGTAACTAAGGGGGATTTAAAAATGGCGGTGCCCGGGAACATGCAAATGAAGCCCGGGATATTTGCAACTCCGCTTGCCCTAATTACCCTACCTAGCTCGAACTAACAAGCTAGTGTAGACGTACCCTAATATCCTGCATCTCTACATCAGAGATCAGCTGAGTCCCCAGATGGAAGGGCAGGCTATACTCCCTCCATTCCTTCAGTAACAAGAGGTTTGTTGACATTCCAGGCCTATTTGTTCTCTTTAGCCGTGGAAATGGCAACCCTCCGGCGATCAGCTGCATGCTGATTGAATGTGTGCTGGGGTTAGGCATACATGAGCCTACTCTTGGTGCAGAGGGACAGAGATGGAGGGGAAGATTAGCATATTTGCTACACAAAATTATCAAAGTGAACCCTGTTCTGCAGTAGGATGAGATGTCTGGCGAGGTTTCCTCTCTTCTGGGATGAGGAAGTGACTTTTTAAAAAAATATATATCTTATTGTTTAGGTGTATGGAAGTGTTCCAGTTCGGATACTGGTTGGAAGCACCTGCCAAGCCCCTCCAGGACTCCCCTGGGCTAAAGGAGATAGCTGTCTTGGGTGCCTCAGGTCTGCTCCCATTTGGCATGAGACAGCTGACGCGCAGTATGGGGCTGCACTGCCAAAAATGCTAGAAGCTTTGCAACGTTCTTGCTGGTGCCCACAGTAAGCCACACCTGGGCAGTTCTTCTGCTCAGCAGAAGACAATTAAAAGGGCTGGATGCTTTTATTATCATTAACAGGATTTTCAGTTATACCTGTTCAGATGGTGTAGTAAACGCTTGCTCCAAAGTGCAAACTTGCGGGTACTGATGGACCTGTTCTGTCCAAGTGCATTATGAGAAGAGGTGAGGAGGGCCCTTTGCCTTTCTCTGCCACCTCAGACCACTGCTGGGAGCAGACAAGACGGGATAGCAAAGGAAATACTCGGCCCTCAAAGGCGTAGCATTACCAGAGTGAGCTATGCGATTTGTGCTCTGCATAACACTTGTTGACAGGTAGTTTAGAGTTGGTGTCAAATTGGTTCCCCACACTCACTCTAGTATAGAAAACAACAGACATGCTAGATGGAGTCTGATTATGATTTTGTGGAACCAATTCAATTGTGAGCCAAATATCCAGAGCGACATCCCATCCCTTCTTCTTGAAGGGAAATTTAAATACTCATTCCTCCAGGAAGGCAGTAAAGCTGGAGAATTCTAAATGAGAAGGGAGGTGGGAAGACAAATTGATTCCTTCTCTCTCCCCAGGCAATATCCAATGAGTGCCTGACAATGCTGGCAAGAAGACGGACGAGATATAGAAACCAGACATCTGGGGCACTCATTATGACCATCGCCATTTAACGTAAGTGCAGAGTGATACAAGTATATATGGGATGATAGAGGAATGTGGTGGTGTGTGGTTTTTTTTTTTTTTAAGAAATACCCAAAAGGAACATTTGAAGTTAACTGGGTTATTTTTTTAAATCAAAGGGCCTGGCATAGATTTTTTCCAGATTATTAATCTGAACCCAGATGTTCAGTGGTTTCAAAGAATGCGCCCCCTTTTTATAAGAAGCGGTATGAGACTGTCACTAGAACTAGCGTTTGACTGGCCAAAGCTAAGCTATCTGCTCTAGAGGCCAACCATACCTCTACATTCATGTTACTCAGGGAGCATACTTTTGGGTACCATCACTACTGATGCCTGCCATTCAGCTGTAGTCTGACATACCCTGCAAACGTGACACATTTATTTGTCTAATTAGACCTGGCCGCGCAGATGCTGCAGGATGAGGAGAAAGCTTAGGCTTTCATTGTCAAATCACAACATAAGGAGCTCCATTCAGTCAGGGCAAAGTCCAGTTGCTACGGGCCTGGCAAAATCCCAATAGCTCGTTAACTGTTATTTCTTTAAGAATCATTAAGAGATAGATGGTCATAATCATTCCCCAGCTGCATAAGGGAATGATTAAGAGATAGATGGTCATAATCATTCCCCAGCTGCATAGTTCCTTTCTCTTTCCTGCCCATATTGCATGTTCCAGCCATGAAGGGGAACTAGGGGCCCATTCGGAGACAACAATCCTTGCTCCAGTGGGGGGGATTGGAAGGTGCATTGTCTGTGCCTCTCCATTCTCTGGAGGATTTACTGGAGGGTTTACTGGTTGGATATACAGACAGGAATGTGCCCCGGAAGAAAGGGGGGGGACAGAATTGGAAGTGTTAGGGTTAGGATTAGGATTAGGAAGCATGAATTTCCACTCTGCTCCCCCACCAATGCCAGTCCTTGTGAAGGGTAGACAATCGATGTAGACTCAAACCTTAGGAAGAGTTGACCTGAAAAACATTTCCCTCCTCCATTAAAGGCATCCATGAAAACGCTGCTCCTGGGGTATCTTTTCTTCTTCATAGTGCTTCTTCCTATCCTCTTCTCCTACATGCACAACTGCTTTAAACGGTTGAGAGGAAGACGAATCTATCACAGATCCTGGCTGTGTCTCTGCGATTTCACTTTCATTTCCCTAATGGCTCCATTGTAATTAGATTTGCAAAACCAGCAAAAGGTCTCATTTTGAATGGCAACAGCTGTTGACATCAACATTATATTGAATAATTTACTGATTTAATTTTAGCTGCAAACCAATAAAACCCTCCTGTGACGATTGCTGTGTTGGATGAAGTTTTCTTGCTCTTCCTCTGCCTCTTTCTCTATGCATTGGGCATAGCCCTTTGCTTAAAAGAACATTTTGACTGCGAGTGGCCCGGTCAGAGTGATAACGGCTTCTTTTACTAGAGCTACTTGGGTACAGGATTTCTTAGCGCTCATGCCACTTTCCAAAGCCTTTCCTCTGGCTGCCAAAAATTGTCATCTCTTAAAATGTGCTGACCATAGGCCCCATCCAACAGGCCTGCCCTGAGAAAGTGACTTGGTTCCTAACCCATATGCTCTGGGAGCAGTGTCAAAAATCAAGTCCTCTAGCACAGCTTTGTTTCCGCAATACCTGATATCTGGCAAGTGTCGGTAGACACTTGCCAGACATCATGGCCTACATTTTCAAAAACAACTCAATTTGAGAAACCTTAAAGAGATCTGAATCCAAAATCACTGAGCTTGCTGTCAATCAAGTTCCTTTCCATGTGCCTCTAGATGTGCCAAACACTGGGGCACCCAAAAATCATGACAGGTTAAACCTTTCTAGTCAAGAACTCTCCGGTCTGGAAACATCCATCATCTGAAATGATTTCAGTTAGCCAGAGGTCCACTTATCATGCATGTGTCTGAGTTTCCCGCGGTCCCAAAAAGTTTATTTACTGCCATTGGTCCTAACTCTCAGCACGCTGTGCTGTTATTTAGCTCCAATTTACCTCTAAGTGTGATGGTAATGCTGCTAGACAATATTGACCTCCTGTTGGTTCAGCAAATTCTCTGGTTCAGAACTGGCCAGATCCCGAGGGTACTGGACAAGAGAGTTTCAATCTGTGGTTGCTTTTGAAAATTTAGGGCACTGAACCAGGTAACAGATTCTATTGGCAAATATGGCAAGTGATGTTGCAAGTTGAAAAACAGGAGGAGGAACAAGTAATTCAGCTGAATGACAATGGAAAGAGTTAGTTTCAAAGGTGACAGCAGAAAAAAATGAACTTAAAAGGGCTGTAATCCAGTTTGTGAAATCAACAGTACTGCTGATTACGGCAGAGGATTCCTCTTGATATAGGTTTGGAGACTGCCTTTCTTATGAATGTGAGAACTTTTCAAACTGATTATAATCAATAGTCATCACCAGTAGGAAAATACTTCCCACTCTTCTTTCTTGGTGACCATCTCTGGGAGAAGGCGGCGGCTGAAGCATTGCAGACCTCAGGAATGATACAGTGAGGCAGGGAACTTTAAGATGTTGGATTTCCCCTCGTGTTTTTGGTCGGAGTTAGTTTGAACTGTTCCCATTTTGCCTCTGACACTTCCAACTGCTGGTGTCTTGGTTCAGTTCACAAGAGGATGTGTTGGTGAAAAGCCCAAGTGAGCATTTGCACCTGGATCGGGCCAGGCTATGGCACAGGGGCACAGCACAGAGAAGGCACCCTTTAGCACCCACCTTCTATAACTTGAAAACAAGAAGTCCCAGCTGTCCCTCCCTCTTTATTTCTCCACCTAACAGATGGTCTTGTGCTTGATGTGGGGATGAGGGAGATTTGCGTTCAGTCCCACAAACTTGCTGTGTGTGGTCTTAGACAAGTCACTCAATCTTCCTTTGCCTCCGTTCCCATCTGTAAAATAGCTTTGCATCCTTGATTCACAGGGCCCAGTGCATTGATGCTGAGATGTAATAATGGCCACCATGAGAAAAACCTCTCCACAAATAAATATTAAAGATTATGCTCAGGTACATGTATTAGATGTGCTTTCTGCACCAGAGCTGCTATCGAGAGGGCCAAGACCTCAGCACTAAGGACCGCTTTTGGTAAGTTCAAAAAGGCAGTGCTAATTAGTCCTCTAATGAGTTGCAAAACCTTAATGACCAGGTCTTGTTTCCTAAAGTCAAAGATTATGGAATAGCTGGGTATGCACAGACTTCCAGGAATGACACACGTTTTTTCCTAGCCAAGTAGTAGCCAAACAAACCCAGTACCTAAGAGAAACATTAAACAGCAAAGCAGAACCCCAGCTTACCCTTGGGTACAGTTTGGATGACAAGGATGGCACTCCCGGTCCTCATCAGCGTATTTGAAGATGAAGCTGTTGGCCCCCTGTACGCCATCAGGACACTTTTCCACACAGTTGGGGCCATCCTTAAAATGAAAGCACTTGGTGCAGTGGTCTGGTCCCTGGAGAGCGTGAAAGAAACGCAGGCTATGAGATTTTCTTTACCATTTGTTACTGCACAAGAACTGCTGGGGTTCAAAGATATCAGGGTACATTTCCCTCATAATGAACAGGGATTTAGCTATGTGACGCCAATGAACGTTAATTGTAGGGCACTGTGCTGAAAATGTGCTACATGGACAGTACCATCTGAGTGCTGCTTCTGGAGTGTTTACATGTGATTTGGTTTATTTACTTTTGATGCATACTACCCAATGGGCCTCCCATCAGCTTCCTTTCAGCCGCGCATTTTCCTATACCACTGCTCAATATTAAACGGCTCTACACAATGGTCCTGATGGCACCCTGATGGGCTCGTTTGTGTCACAGAATTATCTCCACACCATATTTTGCCAGTGATCGCTGGTCACAGCAATAACAAGCGGTCGCCTCTCCCTTCAGAAGACGGGGATTTCATTTTCATTGTTACCGATGGAGACCTCAAGTTAGAAACTCTAACTCAAGTCCCCTGAAGGACCAAGAAATGGAGTGTAATGGTTTTGATGATAAGGCACATGGTACCTCATCCAAAGCCAATGCCATCGGGCCCACAGTGAGCTGAGCTAAAGTATGCAGTGTTACCAGCTGTCACCAGAGAAACTCTGTATGATGAACCCGAGTCACTGACCTGTATGCCAGGGGCCTGTTACAAATCCAAATATCCTACATGGGTAGGAAATGTAGGATGTCAATTTCCTGAGTGGGTGAACCACTGCGATTATAATCAAAGAATGATCAGAGTGCTTGTGTTGCTCTATACAGAACACTCTGCAATCAGTGAGTCACAAAAATTATGAGCCAAATTCTCCCTGCTAATGTGTAACCACAAAAAGCCCAAAATATAAGCTCTTCTCATATCTTGGAGAGGGTGCGGGGAGACTGTATGTATTCCGGTCCTGCCTGTTGTTAGGGCGATGCACCAAAATAGATTCTATATCCATCTCTATATCTATCTCTTTATGGGTCACTTCACATTTCCCACCACCAAAGAGCCTTCTTAATGAAACCCATAAACCATTAAAGTGGTACCAACATTTCATACCACTTAAAGGATGTACACAAGGAATTCCTTATCCAATAGGGTAAAATCTGCACTGGCAGAATGCAATTGCTGAAGACAGAATTTTCTCAGGGACAGAGGGCCTGGAGAGGAACAGGACTTACCTGAGAATAGGAGCAAACAATACCTCACTAGTGATAAAGGTAGGTTCTATGGATGTATGGAAATTTCTTTTCCTTGTCACCATTTACCACTGATGTATTTGAAATGGTCGTGAGCAATGATGGCTGAAATCCCACTGGACCATAACAGATGTTTATAAAAATGCCTGCGCTAGCACAGTATCAGAGGGGTAGCTGTGTTAGTCTGTATCTGCAAAAGTGGCAAGGAGTCCTGTGGCACCTTATAGACTAACTGAAGTGTTGGAGCATAAGCTTTCGTGGGCAAAGACCCACTTCGTCAGATGCATGTAGTGGAAATTTCCAGAGGCAGGTATAAATATGCAGGCCAGAATCAGGCTAGAGATGACGAGGTAGATCCAATCAGGGAGGATGAGGCCCACTTCTAGTAGCTGATCTGGAGGTATGAATACCAAGAGAGGAGAAGCTGCTTTTGTAGTTAGCGAGCCATTCACAGTCTTTGTTTAGTCCTGAGTTGATTGAGTCAAACTTGAAGATGAACTGTAGCTCAGCAGTTTCTCTTTGAAGTCTGGTCCTGAAGTTTTTTTGCCGCAGGATGGCTACCTTTAGGTCTGCAATACGGTAGCCATCCTGCAGCAAAAAACCTTCAGGACCAGACTTCAAAGAGAAACTGCTGAGCTACAGTTCATCTTCAAGTTTGACTCAATCAACTCAGGACGAAACAAAGACTGTGAATGGCTCGCTAACTACAAAAGCAGCTTCTCCTCTCTTGGTATTCACACCTCCAGATCAGCTACTAGAAGTGGGCCTTATCCTCCCTGAATGGATCCACCTCGTCATCTCTAGCCTGATTCTGGCCTGCATATTTATACCTGCCTCTGGAAATTTCCACTACATGCATCTGACGAAGTGGGTCTTTACCCACGAAAGCTTATGCTCCAACACTTCGGTTAGTCTATAACGTGCCACAGGACTCCTCGCTGCGCTTGCGCTAGCACAGTTTACTAACCAGGTTACAGCTACAAAGTATTTACGCTGGGCTTACCGGTCCATAGCATGTGATCATGTTTTCTTCCATCTTCTCACACTGGGGATCACATTCCACACAGACAGAACCATTTGCAAACTCTCGAAATTCCCTGGAGAAACATTAGATAGACAGATGAGGGATTAGTGAAAAATCATCCTGAAATGGATCCGAATTTAATGGGCCAGCTCTTCAGCTTGAGTAAATCAGTGCTGCTTCATTAACTTTGGTGGAACTATGCTGATTGACACCAGATGAGGACTAATGTTAAATGTCTTATTGGCAGGTGAGGTGTGTATTAAGAAATAAGAATGCCATCAGAATCCGGGGGCTTTGGGTATGGAGGTGAACTACAGCAGGTGGATTTCCACACCTCTCTTCCCATAGATGGGATCATCACCTTAGCTCACATTCAGAAATACATTTACAGAATGCAAGATGAATCATCATCAAACAGGACACAGTTTCAAACCTATTAACCATTGATGCATAATTGTGACTTTATTTAGGTACGTATCAGCACTTTCATTTTCAATCTTATTTTCCAAAGGGTTCATGACTTCCCCACAGAAGATTGTTCATTGTTCCTGATTGAAACCCTACATTTTACATCATTTACCCACTGATTACGTGTGTTCATAAAAGCTCCCTTCCTGGGTTTCTTTATGCTTATAAGGAAAAAAGCTTGCATATTTTCTTCTTAAATGAATACCTGACATGCCATTGCCTCTGCTTATGGGCTAGTGTCCCTGGGAATCTAATGTGTGGCGAGCGGTATGTGACAGCAGCATATGCAGACACAGCCAAGCCAGCTTTTAACCTGGTCAGCTAAAATAACAATTGCAGTGACATGTAACTTTTGACAGTTTAGTTGAATGCCATTTCCTTGCTTTGTGGAAGAAAGAAAGAAAGAAAGAAAGAAAGAAAGAAAAAGAAATTTGCAAGAGTTTTGTGTGCTTATAGGGAGTCCATTCAACAGTATAATGATAATCATCTAAGCTGTCATCCAAGAAAAAAGAACAGAAAGAACCATATACTGCTTTTACTTTTAATTAGCATCTCTTGGGGCAAAATTAATTAAAATCCACTATGATTTGTTGATACTTATAAAAGAAATGTTGGGCAGCATGTTGTGTCAGCATCTTGGAAATGAGATTCCATTGTCCAACCTTTTTGCTTTACTTTCTGGCATATGTAACATAGAACCTTTATCTTTATTTTTCTGTCAAAAGACAGTTTCACACAACTATGCCTACATGATCTATAGGACTCCATCTTCCCAGTGAAAACTGTACAAACATCTAAAGAAATGCAAAGTACTGTGGGAATTGTGGGGGAGGGAGAAAGGCAAAGAAATCAAACCCCAAAATTTAGCAAGAAACAATTCCAAGGCATTATGAGAGTTTTAAATCATGCAATGCCAAAGCTTAACTCTAAAATGCCTGCAATTAGCTCTGTAAAAGTTCTTGGCTTGGAAGTAAGAAGGAAGAACATCACCACTGATGAAGGACAAACGTGAAGCATGCACTGATTATGGCTTCAAGAACATATATACTCAGTTTTATTGCTTGTAACTTAATTGTTGTTCCAGAAGGGAAAATAATTATAAGGGGCCAGAGAATGTTTGGATATATCTAGAGGTAACATCACAGTTAAAGTGCCATAGGAATCCATCCATCTAGACTTCTATCTCAAAAGTAAAATTCTGATTGCTCATGCTGGGTAAATAGAACCTTACTACATGGAGTGTTTCCATTGAAATCAATGGGGCTATTGTCAGACTAATGCGGGGTTGTCAGAATCTCTTCCTGTGATTCCTGAATTGTCACCCTAAACAATCCTCTTTGGGGAACAAAGGAGCCAGGCTGACGTCTTACCCATCATAAAGGTTGCAAGACTCTATACAGGTCCTTCCTCTGCTGAAGCGTTTGCAGGACAGACACTGGTCTGGCCCTGGCCCCCAACAGCCGTCGCTTGAGCACAACTCGTTACACACCCTTCCCTCTGCAGCTGAAAACAGAGAGAGGAATAAAGATAGTTTTACAGTGTTGTTAGCCATTCCATTGTGAGTATTATCTGCAAACAATCAGAAGGGAAAATCCTTCCAGCATCCAGACATAAAGAAGCTACTATAGGTTGAACCTCTCTAGTCCGGCACTCTCTGGTCCAGCAACTTCCATAGTCCAGCATGATTTTAGTCAGCTGGATGTCCACTTATCATGGGTGTAATCAAGTTTCCCATAAAGTTGGTTACAGCCACCAATCCTGGCTCTCAGTGTTCTGTACTGTTCTTTAGCTCCAATTTACCCCTAAATGCCTTCTAATAGCCCAGCAAGCAGTGGAAGTGTTGGTAATGCAGCTAGTCAATATTAACCTCCTGTGGTTCGGCAAATTCTCTGGTTCAGCACCAGTCAGGTCCCGAGGATGTCAGACTAGAGAGATTCAACCTGTACACACAGAACGGCCTCTTGCCCTCCCAGCCTCGGAGCAGGGAGGGGAAATCAGCCATCTCCACAGCACAGCCCATGCCTGGGAAGCAGAAAAACTGGAATGGTCAGGCATTAACTTCCCAGACATCAACTGTAAATGTTTGCATGGTTTCCCATTGCTTGCTGCTCAACTCTCATGGTGAATTTCATGGCGGCAGGGGAAAATCTGACAGAACGGCTACCTTGGCTAGCCCTGTGGATTTGCTGGAATTACATGTATTGGGGGGAGGAGGGAGAAAATACATCTTCTCCTCTAAAGCCTTTAGGCTGGAGTTTGCAGAAGCATTCAATGTTGGCCTCACTCAATTTTCACTCACACAGAACTAACTTTGATTACAGTTCAGTTAGACCAATGCTGGACTGTACTGAGAAATTTTTCAAGGGCCTTTATCCAACATTAAACCCCAAATGTCATGTCATGGGAAATCCACCACAGAACATGTGCTCTGAAAACAGCAATGAAATAACCAAGTGTAGGACAGTTCAAGTTGTTTTCCCCTTTCATCGTTATTTACCATGTTTATTATGGTAGCACCTATGGACCAACTGAGAACAGGGCTCCATAGACACTCTACTGTCATAAAGTAAGACACGATCTCAGCCCCCAAAAGCCTTGTCAGCAGAAAAGACAAAGGATAGGGAAAAGGGATTAACGTCCTGGCAGCCTGACCAATGCGCAGATAGCAAGGAGCATATTAGTGTCGAGCCTTTGTTCTTTCTCTTTTGTTATTTAGACTCTTTCTGTGGAGTTAGGTTAGGCTAGGAGGAGGGGTCAGACAGAAAGACAAAGGAAGGGAGTAGTGAAAGGGATTGCCACAGGCAGACAATCAGCACTGCCAAGAAAATACAGGCTCTTAGACATTCCACGCCAGCTCCATTGATACTCATTAGACCAACCCCTGATACCTGAAGGAAGAGAGTGTCATTCTCCCAGATATAGGACTTGTATATAAATTGGCTCCATGCGATAGATTGTGTAGATTAAAAAGCAAAAAGCTCATTTTTAAATAGTCTGTCACAATTTGCCAGTTGGACGACCCATGATTTGAACAAAATAAAAGAAGCGATAAATGACAAAATATGGTTATTTATTTCTTGGCAGAGTTTTGCTGAACGCCATGAAACACTGAGACAATAAAATAATTCACCCGTCCAATCAAAAGCATACACCTCTTACAGATCCAGAATAACACCGACACCTAGGCCTCTTTCAAAAAAAAGCCTCTTTTTTGCAAGCCTCTTTCAAAAAAAAGCATCTAGACTACAACCAGTACTTTTGAAAAAGCAAGCTGCTTTTTCGAAAGAGAGCACCCAGGCAGTCTGGATGCTCTCTTTCAAAAAAGCTCAGTTTGCATTACATAGCGCCTTTTTTCGAAAGAGCACTTTTGAAAAAAGGCGTCCTTCCTCATAAAACGACATTTTCCGTGGTCGAAAAACCTGCTGCGTTCTTTTGATTTATTTTCGAAAGAACATGGCAGCAGTCTAGATACAGGGGAAGGTTTTTTCGAAAAAGGCCACTTTTTAAAAAAAAAAAACCTGTGGTCTAGACACACCCCTAGAGACACATTCACACTTGGGGTGGGGGGTAGCAAAAATCAAGCATAGCTCCCCCTGCAGAATGCAAACACTAGTCTGGAGGCCATGCAAACCTGTGCAAGATACTGATGGACGTGGGTGTGTCTTCTCCTACACTTCCCCAAGGGGGTGGGAGGGGGCAGTGTGCGGAGGGGATTAAAAACAGCCACATTCCCTTGCAAGCAGATGCTGCTCTCTTATTGTTACTGTCAGGGGCACAGCTGCGTTGTGAAGGACGACTGTAATGGACTCACTGCTGAGCTGCCTGTTGACATCTGTGAGTGGGTGAGCACAACGCTCTTATGTTGCCCCTGCAGTACGAAGCTGTCTTCTTCCTCGCGTATTCTGTTTCCCCTGGTTATTCTGCACTGTGAGGCTCCCGGTTCCATCTTGTGTTTGTCTTGGGTGGTGGATGCACTTGTTCTATCTTCTTGCCTGCGTGTGCCTCATTAAGCACTCGTTGACTCTCTGTCATAGCAGCCCACGGCACAGTCCAGTGCATTGCTTTGGATATCGATTCCCTCTTTAACTCCAGCTAATCGCCTATTTTTCACCATGCCGCGCTGTGCCGCGTCGGCACCGACGTTTGCCGAACGCATCCTTTTGATCTGTAAAGCGTTCCTGTCCTCTTTTATTCATGTGTAGTCTCTCTCAGACTGCTTTTATCACCCTTTGACAGATGATGTTCATGTTGCAAAGACGGGAGGCATCTCTTTCATCTGCTCTGCTTGCCTGGTCCCTCTTTCCATCATCCTTCAGCTTACTGCCCGCTGCATGTACTATGTACAGGGGAAAACACATGCAATCCAGCACATGCCGCTTTTCCCTAGATTTCTTTTTGCTGGCCCCAGGCAGGAAGACATAAGAACAAAGCATAAGACGACAAGGTACCTGAAAAGCTAGTGGTCTAAGCAAGGACTGCCGCTCTGAGAATCATCTTGTACCTTCTTTTTGTTCTTGCAATTGGATGCCATCCTAGTTCCTTGGCTTAGAAAGTGTGTGGGCAGCCGTCCTTCTTTTCCATCATTCCTTTTCCCCCACAAAATGTTTAGTGGCTTCCAATGCTGAGAGAGGCTCATGGCGTTTCTCTTTAATTTCCTTCCAGGGACTGTGTGGGGAACTAATCCAAGAGTTGGAGTCTCCCAGCCCACACGTACAAGTAGCTTCAAAGGGCAGGGGATTCACTAATGAGCACGTCACCTTGTACAGAGCGATTGCTGGTTGTGAATGCTTACATTCTGTGGGACTGATCGTGCACAAATCCTCCGGAACCATCTCATCCATTCCTGTACAGCACAAAACCTGGAGCTATACAGCCATATAGGACGAAGAACAGGCCACACATTCACCACGTCTGGAAGAGTTTGGCAACTTTCCTTTAAACATTTTTAGGCTAGAAAAGAGCAAAATCATCCCCACGCGAAATGAAAAACAACTAAAAGGCATCAGGGCAGAGAGGAAAGAATGCGCTCAGTTAAATATTTCCTTCCATTCCTCAAAGCATCAGTCAGCATACCCAAGCACAAAGGAAACGATTAAACTTAATAATAATTCCAGATGGCCATGCAAGTTTTATCTGAACACGTCAATTCTCCACGGAAAGCCTATTTCACCTAAATTAATAGCCCTTATTCTCTTCTTGGTTATGCTGGTTCATAACAGGAGAAATGTTTCTGAAGCCAAAAGAACCAGCCTGATTTAGAGCACGCGTGAAATCAGGCTGAGCCCCAAACCACCTCAGCAGTATTCTAACCATAAGCCTATATTATGTCACATCATTCTCAAACAGCTCTTTAAACTTACTTTTGTAATATCCCCAAGCAGTTTTTTGGTATTTCGTTCTATTTGCCTCTTAATAGTTTGCTCCAAAGTAGATGGATTTACACTATCCCTCTGTATTTCAGCCACTGAACCTCCACCTACCAGCAAATGTGGCATGTACTCTAGACAACACTACGCTTTCTGGTACAAACATTCAGAGACATTTGGTTCACGTTTTGGTGTCAGAGTGGAGGCCTGGAAACAAACCATGACCACTGGATGCCAGATTCCCCCAGTCACAACTATTATTGATATTGTGGTAGAAACATCATCAATCAGCACTTCATTGCTGGATCATCAAGGCCTCATCTACACTAGACCAGGAAGGTTGGCTGAAGGTACGCAAAATGCACAGCTGGAGTCGGCTTACCTTAAGCCAAGCCTTGGTGGCATCCACATTGCATCCCATTGCCTTCCCTTATGCCTCGCAGAAGAAGGAGTACTGGACGCTGAAGGGAGCTGCCCTCAGCGTTCGATTTAGCAGGTCTGTAGTAGACCTGCTAAATTGAATGCCAGAAGATCAACCTCCAGAGCATCCATCTTCCAGTAGGTATAGACGTGCCCCAAGTGGGAAAAATCAATTCTGAGGTTTTTTTTACTGAGGCATGGGCATATGCTGTGAGTTAGCATGAGAATGAGCCCCCATTTGCTGATTTATGGAAATTCTCCGCAGTTGAGCACAGCACTGGAAATGTGAGATCCAGATTAGCTGTCCCTGACTATCCCGTGTCATGTCAACCAAACTAGCCAAGAGAGAGGAAATATCTGGACTTTTAGGGTGCCCCTGTCAACTGACCAACGGATTAGGAGGAAACAGAACAGCCCACCCAGACCCACAACAGGCAATTGTGCCAGCTACTGACTTAGGCTGGAAACATGCTTTAAGGTAACTCTCTGACAGTCACCTGCTCATGCATAACAGAAGAGGGAGGGAGGAGATCCTAGTTAATATAGGAACAGACTCTGCATAGCTCTTACTCTGGGGAAAGTGAAGGGGGAAGAAACCTGGGAGCAAGGAACTTCTACTCACCCATATGTGGCCTACCTAATACCAGAGCAGAGCTACATAGGGACTTCTCCCTAGTTACTCCTTGGGGAGCAGATAGCTGCAGCCCTTGGAGGGGTAATAGGAATAATTAGTGTCAATGACAACGTGTGTACACTTTATTGCCTCTTCACACTGCCAGAGTAGGCAAAGGGGCTTTACATGTAAATGAGAACCAGGCCTGGGATGCTTCTCTCTGCCAGTGATGATTTCCAAACCTAACGGAAACAACACTTGGCCGGCACTCCTGAAAGTTTGACATAGAAACAAACTATGCTAAAGAAAGAAAAACAAATTCTATTTACACAGAAAATTAAACTGTTGAGGAATCTTTCATTAGGAGCTTAGTTACCCAATTTCTTTTGTTAAACAAAAGTTCCACAGTAATACTAGTCAGTTAATTAAACAAGCAAGGGAAAAATCAATTAGGCTCCAAGATTTATGAGCTTAATTGACTGAAAACACTACAAACTTGCTGCTTTCCCCATCCCCCAAACAGCTGACACCAAAGAGATTCCAGTGAGGGGAGAGGCTTAAATTCTTGCTCATTGACACTGTTTTATTGCTCTTCCTGATTGTTTCTTCCAGTAGCTGGGAGAAACAGCTGCAAGAATTTCCTGACCCATTGGTTAGTCTCCTGGGAGGGGACATCATCTCTTAAGATTTGTATCACAAACAGAACTACAATGTATCATTTACATGACTGGCCAAAGTTCTGAAAAGACTATTAATTAGGACAGGTCTATTATCTAGGATGGTCTGTGTCCAAGTGGTATGGATGAGGCAGATTTCAGTTACAGTATGTTCACAAGTGATTCCTTGCTCAAGTTGCTGGTAGTCTTCCTAAGCTCTTCAGTTTGGATAAAACAAAGCGTGTCACCACATGGGATTTCCCTAAATCATGGTTTGGACCAAGCAGTCAAGAAAGGGACAGCTAACTATACAGAGCACCCATTTTGTTATGTCCCCGATGCTAGCAATGTTTTAAATGAAGGACATCAAAGCATTGACTTGTTTTAACCATAGTTAAAGAAAAAAAAAAAGTCATGAAGGTAGAACATTTTTCAGTGATAATGTGTCTCAAAGATCTTCCTGTACAATACTGTGCTATAGGCCATGGATACTAAAAGTCACAACTGTTACCCTGCAGCTATATAGATTGGACTAAACGGGATAACAAAATACCACTTTTGGCAGCAGGAGAACCATTCGATTTTTTTCCCCTGGTTTCAAATAAGTCTCCAGGAGAAGAAGTGAGTGGAGCTTGTGTGAACAACAAAGTTTATAAAATGCACAATCCGAGCACTCAGAAAGCATTTGCACAAACCCGTACCATTCTCCACATCAGCCGTGGTCATCCTGGGTTTAATTCAAATAGCTACTTCCTGTCTCCCATGGGTACTTCTTCAGCATGTTTTTCTCTGATTGTTCCTAACCGTAACCCTTACCCACTTATGTCACAGTACATGTCACGCACATCCCCAAACAGTAGGTGAATCATACTAATCACTCAACATGTATATTGGTTCTCTCCATCAAATTTCAGCCACTCAGATATACAGATTCCTTGAACTGTAGCCATAGTATTAAACTTTATAAAAGAAGTTGCTGTGTCAAAAGAACAACAACAATTCAAGATATTGGATAGTTCATGTCCATGTCTCAGTGAGGCTCAACAAGGACAAGTGCAGAGTCCTACACTTGGGATGGAAGATCCCAAGCATTGTTACAGGCTGGGGACTGATTGGCTAAGCAGCAGTTGTACAAAAAAGGACCTGGGGATGAATCAACAATGTGCCCTTGTAGCCAAGAAGGCTAGCAGTATATTGGGTGCATTACTAATTAGGTTTCATTATATTAAAATGAATAATGATTTACTTTCCTTTGTAATTGAATGTGTTTTAATAGAGTCTTATATGGGAGTTTCTGTTGAAATAGTGTCTGTCAATGTAATGAAATGACTCAGGACAGAAAATTAAGAAAGTCTTATCCAACTGAAACTACAGAGGAATTTTAGGTAGGCAAAATGGAATCTTGACAAGGTAGGCGTACCCACAGGCCAGGAAAAAAAGACAGGCAGTAAGAAATCATTACTTCCAGGTGCGTATTGTTAAGCCATAAAAAATGTGTTCTGAACTGAAATTTGCAAGGGAAGGATTGAAGTGTTAAGACAAGTTGTAAAAAAATTAGTCTGGTCTTTCTTTTTTTTTTTTTTTTTTTTGTATTTATATTGTTTTGGAATTTGTTTGGGGTTTTTTTGTCCTCTTGTATGTTAAGATATTCTTTTCTTCCCTATACAGCTCTTAATGCATTTAGCTTTTGAAAGATGTTACTGCTTATGACAGCAATTCGTTTTCATATGGATTTTCAGAAAAATGTTTATACTCTCTCCATGGGCTTTCACAGGGTACATGTATTAAACCCAGTGTGCTTCTACAGGGTACAAAGGAACCATGGAAATTAGCTATTTAAGTACATAGCCAAAGACCAATCATTTTTTCTCCACTGTCAAGATTCATAGCCCACTGAATTCAGTAGGGGTGCGCCTACACTTATGAGAAGATCGATGCTCCGGAAGATGATCTTCTACTGTTTGATTTAGCTGGTCTAGTATAGACTCATAAATCGAACACCAAGGGCAGCCCCTGCTGGCGTCTGGTTCTTCTCCTTCTGCGAGGGGTAAGGGAAGCTGATGGTAGTGGTTGTTCCCATTAGCCTCCTGCTGTGCGGATGCTGGCATGGCTTGACTTAAGGTAGCCAACTCCAGCTGTGCATTTTGTGTAGCTGGAGCTGAGTACCTTAAGCTGACCTGCCTGGTCTAGTATAGACCAGGCCTAGAAAGACTCCTACTGAGTTCATCAACTGACTTCAAAGCAGGCCTTATAACAGTGTCCTCATTTATTCACATTTTCAATTGTCTGCTAAATTAATGGGATTTACAACAAGCCATAGAATCATGGCTAGCATTGGCTAGTCGGCCCCAGCTAATGCGCTGTTACTCCTGGACGTACTCTCAACATAAAGTATGACAGAATCATAGGAGACGGAAAGGAAATATTTGGGTGGTTTTTCTATTTCCCAGGAGGACTCGTATGGGATTTGTTTCTTGTTCCAGTCCTGTATGAAAGGAGTGACTCTTTTAAAGGAATCCCTCGTCAGTAAGCGGTATTCACCCTGCAAATCCCACTTCAGGTCTGGTGTAATTACAGGGCTCAAGACTGATACTTCTTTGTGTTTTGTCCAGGATAGTTTTAGATGTCTCAAGCATTTGGGCTTAATATTAGGTGGAATGGTTTTAAAGATTTCCCACAAAACATTTTGCACTCAACAGTGATTCACTTACCAGTATAACAATACTTAACCAATGCATCAGACAAAACCTTTCCCTACATTTTATCAGCTGCTGTCTTATTCAGCCTATTCAAATGGCAGGTACTCCTTTCAAAACCCCGACAATCTTGCAAAGATCAAGCTTGCTTAAACAACCTGCTGCTTCTGCAAACTGCAAGAAATTCCTTACTGAGCTGAACTTGGAACAATTGCCCTAAAAGGTGCTCAGGCCTTGATTCCTACAGAATCAACTGTCAAAATGAACACCCAATATTTCATGTTTTTTGGCAGCTGCAGAAATGTGATGAGCCAATTAGGAGGCTCCTGGGAGATTAAGGTGTGTCCCCTGCTCAGGACTAATTCTAGAATGCTTTTCAAAATGACAGTGATCCATTAGCCCATTCTGTTTATCTCCATCACGTTTCATCATTCAGAAAAATAAATGTACTGCCAAACTCCACTGACAAATGCACCAAGATCACTGTTATCGTATAAAGCATTGCCTAGTGTAGCATTGTTGTATTCTGAACTTTTCCAAAATGATAACACTCTCTCAGTAGCCTTTCGGAAGATGCATCAACTATGCTCCAGATCTGACTCTGTTGCCTTAACTTGCACATTGCATGTTTAGGTCTCAAATTCCACCACTCCACTAGGATAACTTCAATATCTTCATCTGCAAATTGTAGGTGGGTTATAGGACTTTGGTCTTTTAGGCCACATTTTTATCTTCAAATTATGGATGATCATTTAGGCCACAATTTTATCTTCAATTGATCTTTTGGCCACAATTTTGGGTCTTTTTAGGTATTCAGTTGAACTTTTTGGCCACAATTTTATCTTCAAATTATGGATCCTAAATTAGGATCTTGATCTTTTAGGACACATTTTTTCTTTCCAAAATACCTTTGACTACAGCCCTGCACAGATACAAAATGTGTATGTGCATCCACATGTGTATCTGCAAAAATGAGCCACGGATAGGCGCATTGACATCCGTGGATATAGAGACCCGCAGATATAAAGCGTGTATCTGTAGATGTGCAGGGCTCTACCTATGAAACCAACATTTATCCATGACAATCACAGTTTTAGAGGGTTCACTGCTTGATTTTTAAATGTACACATCCATTAAAAAGAATTGTTTCAATATCCATTGGAATTATTAATGTTCCGGAAATTTCTACAGAGCACCACTGATCCTGTGAATAGGGTGTTAGACTGGAACTCGAGAGATTTCATTAATATTTCTAACTCTGCCAGCAACCAACTGTGTGACTGTGGGCAAATTACTTCATCTCCCACACTTTGGTTGCCTTGCCTATTTTGTACCTGACACCACAGTTATAGACATGCTTAACTTTAAGTACTGTGAGCATTCCTACTGGAGTCCATTGGACCAGTAACTAGTAAAATTAAAGTACATGCATAAGTAATTGCAGGATCGAGGCCTAAGACTGTTTGCCCTTTCTCTGTATTTGAATAAAGCCTAGCGTGACAGGACTCTGAAATTGGGTGGTGCCTCTAAGATGTTAGCATAATAAGAAAAAAATGTTCTACTGTTAATATTAGTTACCAAGACAAGGAGTGATACAATGTATTATTAACCTCTCAATAAAATATACATATCTTTTTACAAGCTTTGCATATATCTTAACACAGGATTAAATTGTCTGTCCTTTATTTTGCTGATATGTGAGCAAAAGTATACAACAAATATATTGCTCTTTTCAGTTTCTCATCCACAAACTGCTCTGGATCATCTAGAATATTAATTATTAAGCCTTTGTATATTGAAAACTTCTACCAGCTTGTTATTCCTACCTTCCTTAGTTCTTCAGACTCATTGGTATGGTTTGGGGACCTGTTCCTGAAAACATTTCTGTATGTGAGTAACTCCACTCAAGTCACTCATCTGAGAGGTTCCAGGATCCTAAAATCTTCATCACCCACCAATGACTTTCTGTAAGATCGCCCGTGATTCTATGCATTTTACAGTTCCTTTCAAGTAAAATTTCACAAAATAGAAATTTATTTCTGCTGAAAAACACTTTTTATTATGGCCCCCAAATGGTTATGTTTGCATTTTCTTCTTTTTCTGGCGATGTTTGTATTTTCCATATACTCTTCTGACATGACTGTACACTGCAGTAAAACAATCTGACAATGGATGCAGACTTCAGTCACTAGTTAAGGTAGGGAATTCCATGTTTTGATTGCTTTTTACTCATTCAAAACCTCCTAAACATGGTGATTACACAAAAAGGCAAAACACTGACCGACAGCTAATATGGGAGTACTTTTCAGCTCCCCAAGCCATTTAATACTGTGTTCAACCTAAGCCTCCAAGCCTATGAAACAAATGAGAAACTGTCCCATGCAGTGAAAAGCATCCCAACTCAGATATGGTTCACCTTAGACCATTTATTTTCTGTTGTCTTTTTACACAGGGTCTCCGAGCTCTTACGACCTTGAAGCAATGTTGAACTGGTATTGTGTGAGATCTGGGGCTCCCAATGTTCTTCTGTTCTTCTATTTCTTGCTTGAGCTTTTTTTTATTTTGTGGCAAGACAGGAAGGAGCGTGGCTGGCTCCTTAAAAAAAGCATTCAATAGCATCCTAGTCAGCCTATTGCACCCAACTAGTGGTTAACACTATATGACCCTTTCAAAGTACCCTTTCGCCCTATGGCAGAGAGAAGAGAAACTTCCTTGTCTCCAGAAGGTCCGTGGATTCATGTACTTCCAGGCTAGCAGCCATTGAGATGATCTTGTCTGATGTCCTGCATAACACGTGCCATGTATTTCATCCCAGCGACTTCTGCATCTTGCTGAAGACACTGTGCTTCTGCAGGCACGATATTGTACAGAGTTGTGGATTGGCCCCAAAAGTTCTTTCTTCCCCCCCAAGCCTTAAAGGGCCAAACACAGCCAGTCACAGCATATACAATTATTTTGAATGCATGCCTCCTAGATCGCAAGCCCTTGCCACTTCTGTCTGCCAGCTGGGTCAAGGGCAAAGCAGCCGGGAGCCCCCCATGATCAGACAGCTGAGCAGTCCCTCATATCAGATATAGCTGGCATAATTCTAACTCTCACCACAGAGTCAGGATTGCTCCAGTATTGGCTAGGGCCATGCTTGGGATAATGGGAATGGGTGTGTCTAGAGCATAGCACATTCCCATACCCCCAGCTGTTCGACCAGGTGTTCCCGTTGGTGTTTCTGAAAGCACCTGTGAGGTTGCTCAAGGATCCTGGTTCAGAGTTTCTAATGAGAGTTGAAGACTCATGAGATGGGCACCTTCCGCATGCGGGGCTGGGGCAAGTCAACATTCAAGCCACGTGCACAAGCTCAGGGATCAAAGGGAGCGCCCCGAGACTGCAGAAACACAAAGAAGAACCACAGTCCGACAACCTAAGAGAGCATACACAGCACACGGGCAACATTTCTGTGTACAAAACCAGGAACTGTCACGTAGAGTGTGAGGAGTGTTATGAATCCGATCTCTTGCTAGTGGACTAGCGGGTGCTTACAATGAATTGTGCTGATACCACGAAGTAACTGCCTCGTGCCAATTCCTGGCCTAATTTCAGTGTAGCTATGATCATTTTGTCTGTCCCATTGACACAATGTTCTGATTAATTGGCAGTCTTTCATCAGCACTACTTAGCATCCTATTGATACGCTTATAAAAGAGGCCCAGGATGGACTAGAATAGCGGACTAGAACCTGCAGTGAAGACAAAGCCTAAGTCATCCAAATAGTCCTAGATGTGAACTCTCTAAGGGTATGTCTACACTGGGCTTCATTTGCATGTTCCCAGGTGCCACCATTTTTAAATCCCCCTTAGACCGAACTCCATGCCCGCGGCTACACGCGGCACGGACTAGGTAGTTTGAATTAGAGATAACTACCTAGTCCGTGCCTCGTGTAGCCGCTGGCACGGAGTTCGGACTAAGGGGGATTAAAAAATGGCGGCACCCAGGAATATACAAATGAAGCCCGGGATATTTAAATCCCGGGCTTCATTTGCAACTCCGGTTGCCCTCATTTGCCTACCTAGCTTGAACTAATGAGCTAGTGTAGACATACCCATACACTGAGACACTTTGGTGAGATTCCAATTTTCAGTGCCGTCAAACTTTCAATCCCACTACATTTACTCCACTCTTTTTTTTTTTTTTACTGTAGAGTTTAAAATTGGGAAACTAGGTCTCAAATGGTGAGATGGTCAACGTGTCCCAGCGTCCAACTGCGGTGAGCCAGCTGCAGTCTCGTTTTTGAGTTGTTCAAACCTGACTGCCCTGCCATTGCATATATGTCTGACTGGAGACGGACCCTCAGCTAGCATAAAATGATGTAGACTCCAGTGACATCAAAGTGATGCCAGCTGGCAACCTGACCCACCGTATGGATGGCATTCATTCCATGTCGACCCCTGCAAACCAGTCCCAAACAATATCTAAAAGAAGCACTTACTGCAGTTCTCAGCCTTCTTGTTTCGGTGGATCACAGTCTTTTGGGTGGGCGTGCTGAAAAGGCTGGTCCAGTTGATTGTATGGTAGTAACACAGATTGGTATTGTCTGTTATGTAGACGTTGCCAGCACTGATCTGCTTCAGGGACTGGAACTGTAGAGAGGTAATTGCCTGTTGCTTCAGGATGAGCAAGGAAAGGCCGCTGGAGGAGCAAACAAAGCCGTGAAAAACCCTGGAACATGGGCATTCTCTCACCACATAAAGCATCAAGGGCACGTCTTACTCAACAGGAGTATGAATAGAGGACAACTCGAGAAGGGAGTTTAGTTTCAAGTGCTTCCTGGGCCATATACACAGGGCATGGTTCAAAGATTACTAACAGTTCATTGAAGCGTCTGTAATGTGGAAGAATTGAGTGTGAGCCACATGGGGCTATGGCTAAACTGCCATTTTTTTATGGAAGAGGATATGCAAATCGCATTCACATTTGCATATCTTCTTCTGATTCTTTTTGTGGAAGAGATTTTTCTGATAAAAAGCCCCGTGTCGACGGGGCTATTTGTAGGGAAAAACCCCTCTTTCGCAAGACCCTGTAAACCTCAATTTATGAGGAATAAGGGGTCTTGCGAAAGAGGGTTTTTTTTTTTTTGACAAATGGCCCCGTCTACATGGGGCTTTTTATCAGAAAAACCTCTTTCGCAAAAAGAATCGGAAGATATGCAAATGAGACCATGATTTGCATATCCTCTTCCTCAAAAAAAAACAGCAGTGTAGCCACAGCCTGGTTGACTTGTCTAGTGGTGTGTGACTGTGGTATAGGGGGTGTGACACTAAAAACTGCAATACTCCGCCCCACCCCCACTTTTACTGGGTGTTGACAGCTGTTCCTGGCCTGGGGCACAGAAAATACAGTTTCCCGCACTTGAGCTCTTGTGAGTTAAAAGCACTATGCTGACAGCTGTGGAAAAGAAGGAAGGTTTCTAACAAAAAGAGGAGGGAGTGATCATGCGAAAGTCCTCTCTCATGAGTCACATTCATGCCGGCTATAATAATATGGGAATAAACAATCATTTTCAAATAAATTCCTCCAGTCTGCTTTCTAGGGTTTTGTTTTTTCTTGTATCAAAAGTATCTGATTACCTCCCTTCTCCTTCCTCACCAAAAGCAGATTAATTCCATGTGTGACACGGAGAGGACAATGCATGTTATTTTACAGTTGGAAAGTAGCAAAGCCAAAAATCAGGGTGGCTTTGTTTATAATTCATGTATTGCAATGATTATAATTGTTTTCCAGAGGCTCTAAATGAAAATCGCTGCTTCAAAATGGAATACAGGGCTATAATTCAATCTCAAGGCTTTCCTGCTATTCATAATCTGCTTGGGCTGTTGTTTATGATAGCAGCAGACTCCCTTGACTGATTTACTATATTTTGTTGAACTCAAAGCCCAGGGTTGCTGAATAGATCATATAGATATATTGTTTCATCCCCCCATTATTTCTCACTATATTTGCTTCCCTCCAACACCAGCCGCCCCATATCAGCTTTCATAACAAAACATCACTTGTAAAAGTGGAGCCAGCAAACGACTGCAGGTGCCATGTTCTGTGATGCTAGCGGGGATAGCTCAGTGATCATGCCTGTATTTCTCTTCTATTGCCTTTTCATAAACAATATGCACAGCTGCACAAGCAAATGGCAGCTGAAGCAACCCATTCAAGTGTGATCTTTCCTTACAACGCAACACAATAAAATCGTAAGTAACAGGGATAGTATGTGTCACGAGCCATAATCTTCAAAACTAGTGATTCTATTTCATCAGTCAAAGCTTCAGAACAGGCATCGCAGATTGTGAGCAGTGCACATTCTACGACGAATGATATTTGGGGGATGATGAGTTGTCTACTATGGCAAGAAACCTACAAGCAATGATTTTTAAGGCAATGTAATTAACTGGATCAATAGTGTTTGCACAGTTTAAAGCTGTTAGTCTATGTATCCTGTGTTAGAGAATATGTTGACAATCAAGAAAATATGCTAAGGGATTATGTATGGGTACGTCTACATGGCACGGCTATTTCGGGATACTGGGGGTGTCCTGAAATAGCTACCCTGCATCTACACAAGCCGCCTGTTATTTCAAAATATTTTTCAAAATAATGGGTGCACTATTTTGGCATCCCGGTAACCCTCATTCATGAGGGTTAAAGGATGTCTCGAAATAGCTTATTTTGAAATTTGGCACATCTACACAGTGCCAAATTTCAAAAAAGCATGCTATTTCGAAATAGATTAGAAATAAGATAACGCAACTTGCTTAGCGCAAGTTGCGTATCTTATGTCAAGTTTAGGGTGCTGTGTAGATGCACCCTAAGTGGTCCTCGTAAAGGAGTTTACATTCTATGCTATACATAGCATAATCTTTGAATAGCAAAGTGATAGCAAAGTACAAATTATTACAAAAATAGAGAAAAGCACATCTTACCTGTAGAGGGCTCTTCCACCTATAGTAACCAAATTCGAAAACACACGGAAGTCTGTCATGTTTTGGGGCCAAGACTGAATATTCAAGAAACCTGAAGGAGATAAAATCAGAAATGCTCGCAAGTATTTCATCATCTCAACCACAGAAACTGCTTTGTGACGTATCTGAATTATAAAGGAAGTAGCCTATGACAAAAAGATAGTGAGCACCTCAGAAACAGAAATATGCGGGTCCTGAATGAGGCAGCATACTGGCTTTGAATATCTTTCACTGCTAGGCTGAGCAGACGTTTCAATTTTATAGGGACAGTTGTGATAGTAGGGGCTTTGTCTTATATAAGCATCTCTTATCCCAGCACCACCATCCTGATTTTTCATGTGTGCTATCTGGTCGGTCACCCTAGTCACTGCAATACCAACCCCTCCAGGGGTTTCAGTTCATTAGTTTGGCTAGAAATGGATCGAACAAAGCGTCCCAGTTTTGAAACAATTTTGAGACTGTGTGTGTCAGGCATGGTAGCCTCATCTCCTCTTTGCCACATGTGACACCATGATGTTCTGGGATGGGCAGTGGCATAAATATAAATCCCTGGGTTGGAGAGGAGTGACATAAATATGTAGCACTGCCACACGGATGCCTTCCCTGGCAGTGTATGCATAGCAGGAAGACCACCTGTCTCACATGCGTGGCATCAGCCCATTCAATAAGATGCGTCAGCATGTCAGTGGTCCTATTGACATCAATGGGGCTTACAGTGGAACTATGCAGGTGCTTTGGAAGTTACATAACTTTCTTAACTGGGGCCTACATTACTGAAGACACTTTATTATTTAGGGTGAGATTCAGAGCTCACTTGCACATACGTCCCGCCACTATTTAGGGTGTTACTGGATGTAAGTTAGAACACAGCTTGTCCTGGATTTTTTGGAGTGGTAAAACATTTAGGGAAATGTACTATAAGGTAATTTTAAAAGGGCAAGAACTTATCGCCACAATAACCATGCCACAGCAGGTGGAGTGTGTGTATGTGTTTGTTGCTTGTCCTTAATTATACATAAAGTACTGGGAAGAGTAATCAATGGAGAACTCATAGCAATAGTATTTCACTTCATAGCCCCGGGCATGTCTACACTAGGAAACTATTTCAAAATGACTAAAATCGATTTAATAACTCCCAAAATATCAAAATCCAAATGGCGCATCCTCATTATGGGAAAGCCTCGAAATTAGACCAAGGCAGGCTCCATTAATGTGGATGCCCTACCTCGACTTAGCACCCCAGGAAGCATTGGGGAATAATTACTCTGAGTGACTCTGCAGAGGAATTTTTTGAAATAGCAGCACAGGAGCGTCCACACTACCGCTATTTCAAAATAAGCGTTAATCCTCACGGAAAGCAGGAGTGCAGATTTTTAAATAAGCGGACCATTATCAGGTTCAGAATTGCAGAGCTAGAGGACATTCTGCCTGAGAATAAGAACAAAGCAACCTGTAAGCAACCAATGATACTGGAGAGGTTAAGCATTCAATGTGCTTTAAATATAAGCAAATGACAACTGCAAAAAAAAAAAAAAAACTAGTAAAGAGCCCAAATGATGTAAGAGCCCAAAAGTGAGTTACCTGTTATCTCTCGGACCGTTTGGAAGATATTTAATTTCTCTGGGTCCATTGCTGCAATTGTGTGATAGGGGTCCCTGGAAGATCAAAAGGACACACTATAAAGATTGGACTGTAAAATGAGCAGGCTTATCCAACTACATTATGCGGTAGCAGTATACGGAATATCAGCACTTAGCTTCTAGGTAGCACGTTTTTCAATTCACTGACTTCCTGAACCTTGAGTGTTTTCCAAGGAGTTCTGAGCCCCACATCGGCTAGTGCAGCTTGGTGGAAGGTGAGGGGTGCTCGTCGTCTTGAAGGTTCAGGCCATAAATATTTTTGGGAAATATCTAGGCTCATGAAAATCCAGATACAAAGGGCTGGTTAACAAAATGTGCTCAGCTCTCACCCTCTCTGCGAATCAAGCCCTTTCCAAAGTGTCTCAGATGTTTGCCACCTCAGAAGTTTGCCACCTCAGAAGTGCCCACACCAGCTTTTAAAATCTGAGCCAGATTGTGCTAGTGCAGAGAAAGCCAGAGTGGTCTCATTTCATGATTCTTTGCCTAGCACATCAAATAAAAGAAAGTAGGAAAAGAGTCTCCTGACAGGTACCCCTTTAATGTAAAGATAACTTGATTACACTGGGACCTGAACAAAGCCGCTTAAAAGCCCACAGAAAAGTTCTTGTGTGATCGGTGTTATGGAATGTTTGCATTTCTTTAAAAAAGAAATCCCCAGGGTGGAAGGCAACCTCACGAAAGCTGCAGTATGCATTCCTCACATCTCATTATTTTCCTTTCCAAGAGACATCGCTTGTGGGATTGGCATAGGGGGGTAATCAAACATGCTGCAACCTATCCCTCACGATTCACAGCAGTGGTGGAGAAATGGAGGTCACTTCTAACCTTTACAGAGAGCATTTCCAGGTTAGCCCGAGTGAAATGAGTTCCGGAGTCTTAACATAAAGCCTAGTGGACCACTACAATACTGTATACTGAAGTTTAGCAAGTTGGGGCATTCATAAATAAAAGATGACAGGTTCTGAGTGCCCAACAGAGAAATATCTTTTTTTTTCTTTTGAAATCTATTAATATTAAAAAGCTCTCTCTGCTAACCATGAGAGTCCTGTATAGAATATCTCCATCCCAATGTTTGTATTTGATGACAAAAATGAAACTTCACGCTGAAAAAGAAGAGCAGCCAATGTACCTTATGTAGCTATTTTCTCTTCTTACAAAACTGTAAGAGAACACATTCTTCCCCAACTATTCCAATTATATGTTAATCTTTAGGCCATTTATTTGTATTGCCATTGGCTCGAAAAAAAATCACTGAGGATGCATTTTCCACGCATGCTGATGTTAGTTCAAATCTTACCTGAGCTTTTTCTCCAAATATAGGAGATTAACAACCAGATCCAAAGGCCACTGAAGTCAATGAAAGTCCACTGATTGGTTTCAAGAAGCTTTGAATCAGGCCATAAATAAATGCCTCAAGTACCAGTGACATTATTAAACTAAGCTGTCCTATTATCGGACTTCTAGAGAACAAGTGAGCAGCAGTTGATTAACTTGGTATTGCAAGGGCCAACTTTCTCATGACAGCTTCCTTCATTTTGCACCCTTTGATCATAAGAACATATATATCAAGACAAAGGCTCCTTCATGCCCCAGCTAGCCCTGTATTTATTTTAATATTTCCTTCCTGAAAGATAGTAATGAAGAAGTCCTGGAAATACACTCTGCCCATTTTGCATTCTAAAAATGCTTTGCAAAAACTGCTCTGGGTATTTTTTTCCTATGAATTTCCATTCCTGAATTCCAGTCCCCGTGGAATTCTGGGTTAGATATTAATACTTATTTAGGGCATGATTGTGGAAACAATACCAGTGACATTTTTTTCCCTCAGGGTTTTAAAACTACAAAGCTTCCAGACATATACCACAGTCAGCACCTCCCCTAGACACTAAAGATCTCTCATTCCTTTTTTTTTCCAGACAATGCTTTATCGATCTCAAACTGAATGCCAGATAGTACACACGTGCATTAATGAAGTTCACTTCACTCGTATGCCTAGCGAGAAGCTATGTATTAATACTGACAAACACTCTAAGCATTATTTAAAGTCTACTGAAGTTAATGGAAAGATGACATCTATTGACGTCAATGGGCTATTGATTAGGCCTTATTTATCTTCACAAGTCTTGTAAACTAACAAATGAAGCAAAAGAGTGGAGTTGCAATATTTTTACAAGGCTGCTGTAGAAAAGGGAAGTGTAGCATAATAAATGTATCTATTAATAGAGGCACCAATACCATTTATATAGTTATCAATCAATTTCCCACCAAGTGAGAGTAAAATATGGAGAAGCCATATGTAGTTCATTAGGCAAGGTATTTAAAAGCACACACACTTTTAATAGCCTCTGCAATTAAAATTATTCTCTTCCACTATCAAAACTCCTTTTAATTCCCCACCTGCCACGAACTCTTCATTCCTAAGACTGGAAATATGAGAGTATGCATTTCTAAAAAGAATAGGTTAGAAGTTGTCCTTGGCATATGCATTCATGGAAACAACTTCCTTATTTAAAACTATGAGTGGGAAATGCGTATTTGATTATTATTGCTGTACACAGCAATTTTGTGCACATTTTGTTTAATTTTATTATGTCAGTTGTTACTCTCTTGGATTTTGGGAATGGAAATTCGTAGCCAAAGACACTCAGAGCAGGTTCTGCACAGCATATTTAGAATACTAAATGGGCAGTAGGTATCCCCACCAGCAATGCTGATGTGG
The DNA here is from genome assembly GCA_032595735.1 of Pelochelys cantorii. NCBI lineage: Eukaryota > Metazoa > Chordata > Testudines > Trionychidae > Pelochelys > Pelochelys cantorii. The sequence continues at coordinate 69,420,365 of CM064332.1, forward strand.
GGGTATTTCCAGGGCTGCTTCACTACCACCCTTCTGGTAACTTCCTTTCTGGAAATATACGTTGTAAATTTTCACACAGTTGAACACACCATCAAAAGACGCTCCCAAACTAAAGTTCTTTTAACTCAATTTCTGAGATATTCTTTTTTTCGAAAAAGCTGCACAATTCACCCACCTATTTTTTTCATGGGCTATGGTCTATTTGCATTGTAAGTCATCGAATCATAGAACTGTAAAGGACCTTGAGATGTCATTGAGTCCAGTCCCCTGCACTCACGGCAGGACCAAGCATCATCTAGATCATCCCTGGTAGATGTCTATCCAACCTGCTCTTAAATATCTCCAGAGATGGAGATTCCACAACCTCCCTGGGCAACTTATTCCAGGGTTTAACCACCCTGACAGTTAGGAAGTTTTTCCTAATGTCCAACCTAAACCTCCCTTGCTGCAGTTTAAGCCTGTTGGTTCTTGTCCTGTCATCAGAGGCCAAGGAGAACAATTTTTTTCCTTGTAATACCCGTTTAGATACTTGAAAACTGCTATCATGTCCCCTCTCAGTCTTCTCTTTTCCAAACCAAAGCCCAGTTCTTTCAGTCTTCCCTCATAGGTCATGCTTTTTAGACTTTTCATCATTCTTGTTGCTCTTCTCTGGACCTTCTCCAATTTCTCCACATCCTTCTTGAAATGTGATGCCCACAAGTCTACTGTGCTGCTTACACTTGGTATTAGCCTTTTCTTGCAGGACGCTGATTGGAGCATGGGATGGGATCAACATACGTGTCACAAACATAAGAATGGCCAAACTGGGTTAGACCAAAGGTCCACCTAGGCCGGTATCCTGTCTGCCAACAGTGGCAAGTGCCAGATGCCCCAGGGGGGTGAACAGAAGAGGGAATCATCATCATCATAATCCCCCTCCTGTCACCCATTTCTAGTCTCTGACAAACAGAGACAGGGAACACCATTCCTGCCCATCCTAGCTTGTATTTCTCTATCCTGACATGGCAAAGTATTTTACCTTTTTGCTTCTCTCTTTATTTCTCATCCAGATTTTTGCTTTATGTTACAGAGATTCATTAGCACAATCCAGTGAATAATTCTGCTCTACATTTTTGCACCTAACACCCTACATTTCCCTCAATACATTGGCTAAAACACACACTATGGTCAGATTCCTGTCATTTTTTTTTCTTGCTGCCTTTCTTGAGTTTTCTAATCTCCTTCCTGTCCTGTGGGTTCAACAGATTTGAACCTGTGGGTTCAACAGATTTCAGCGAACTCCCCGGTTAGTAATTTCTCCATATTAGAATGTATGAGGTGTGACTCCTAGGTACTCCTTTTTGGTGATTCCCCAAGTCTGCAGCAGCACTTCTTTGAATCACTTACACCTGGTTCTTTGTCTAATCCTGCACTACATTAACCTTTCACCGTGTGGTCTCTGTGCTGAGAGACAATACCATCTACACAGTCAAACTCTAACTTTCCCGTCTTGTCATCGAGCTGACCCAGTGCCCACTGGAGTTAACGGGAGTTTTTCCTCTGTCTTCAGGGCCCTCTGGATTGGGCGGTAGAATTGGCCACTACAACAAATTCAAGGATTATGAAATCAGATCCTGAAGAGCAGTGTCAAAGATACATCCAGATATTGGCAATTAGGATTTCTCAACATACCGGAAGACACAGGACAACTATGGAACAACCCACCTCTATCAGTCATGTCAAAATTATGTTTTAGGCCCTTTGTGGCAGTGCTGCTAACCAGGCTTTTCCCATTCAGTGACAAAGTCGCAAGTTTAGATTTGGCCTGGGGGCTGTAATGAGAGCTCGGTTCTCAGCCCCTGATGCTGAAAACGGAGAGGAGCCTGCAGATCGGATGTACAAATGCAAAAGCTAGATGGTAGTACAAATAATTAAATAGCTTCTGTCGTCACACGTTTGTTACCACATAGCGTTAAGGTTTCTACATGCTTGACGGTGTTCCTCTGTTTGCCGGATTTTGTTCATTATACCTCACGAAAGAGGCCCACTCACTTCACCCTGGCTGATGACTGATGCTCACGAGGGGGTGCTAAGCACACTTCTGCCCCACCATACAAAACCCTTTCAGGATGGAAGAAAGGCCGTGAGAAAACTGCTGGCTGCAGTCAATTAACACGAAAATTCTTTCCTCGGGAGGCGTTTCAGTTGGGAAACGACACCCATTCATCCAAGGGGACACCAGGCGTGCTAAATGTTGACTGGAATAGTGAGCAAGGGCAGCACCAAAACACAATCTGAAGTGCGCTTAATGCTCTGAGGTATCTTCCATAAGCAAGATCCAACCAGCTCACAGCTTGGTTCTCGTAACCCTCTCTGAACTGCTGTCCCTGAGCCTTTGATGATGCTTGGAACGATTCAAGATACAGCTATGTCTGAACTGAGCCCCGCTGGGATACAACCACCTTCAGCTTTGTTGGCATTTGCAACACAATCTTGAATGCTCATTTCACAGCTGTGCTCAAAGTTCAGGGGGCAGATCCCCAATCCTCTCCATCCCCCTGGGCTGCCTTGTCATAGTCAAGGAAGTGATGGCCATTGAAATCTACCCTCAAATCTGGATCCACATTTTGCACATTTTTAGTTCAAAATAAGAAAGTTAGTGGAAGGGAACTGTTCTCTCCTCATTGCCCCAACCAGCTGTCAATCCAGTCCAGCAGCCAGTCTCCTATTTGTCCCAACTGCCTTGCCCTTCCTTCCTTCCTTTCTTACCCTTCGTTTCATAAAAGCTTCACAAGAGAGAGCGGAAAACCAGTTTGTCTCCGGGCTCCTGTTTCATCAGGTGCTCCTGCCGCCATACAAATAGGACACATCCACCATTAGTTCTCTCCCTGCCCAGAACACCCGCTGCCAAAAGGTTTGAGGGCTCACCCATGAATCCCAGTGACGAGAAATATTAGGTTCCCGTTGATCTTGGTACAGTTGATGAACTTGTCAATGTTGCTGGAGTCCACGGTTTGAGCGGACATCAAACTGCCTGTGCCAATGCCGTCACAAGCTGCCAAAAGAAGAACTCCGTGAGAACAGCTGGCAAGAGGATGAAATGGAATGATAAATGTGTGTTCCTGAGGCCCTGATCCTCAGTTTCCCCCAGGGATGAGCAGAATGGGTCTGTTAAAAACAAGACCCAATTAGAACTTTTGCCCACCCCTCAAAATGAACAGGACAAGCTTCCCGAGGCTCAAAGAATACGGCTGAATACTTGTGATATAGACTTTTGGGCAAGACATGTCAATGCTGTCTTCATTCCCTCTCACCAACCAAATGACATACCAATGGGGCTTGGAAAAACTCGTGCACCCTTAGCATCATGGCTTAGCTTTTGCATCTTTCATAAGGGTCTAACAGTGCTAGGAACTTCCCCATAAGGTCCTTATGTCAATGCAATTCAAACCTTGAATGCTTTGGGGTATACACTGCACATAGGAACGTACAGTGTGTATTACACAATAAGGCTACGTCTCCGCTACAGCTCTTTTCCGGTACCCTGGAAAAGCTCTGCCACGTCCAAGGAATGCATCCGCTTTTCCAAAAAAACCCATCAGAAAAGCGGATGCTTTCTTTCACCATCCCTGTAAGCCTGGTTTTACGAGGAAGAAGGGATGTGTCAAAAGAGGAAGTTTTTCCAAAATTTGGTACTGTGTAGACACATCATATTTTGGAAAAGCCTCTTTTGAAAGAAAAGCGGAAAAAGATAAGCAAATTGCATATCGTTTTCCGACTTTTCTTTGTAGTATAGACATAGCCTAATACAACATCTCCATCTCTCTTCCTAACTAGGCTCTCACAGTGGCATCTAGCAAGAAAGTATGTGAGTCCCCTGTCCCTAGACGTTCAAAAGACATCAGTAATCTCTTTCTTCCCAAAGGGCGAAGCTAAGCACTTGATTGGAAAATGGTCTTTGCCCATTGGGTCGGTGTGGGAAAGAGGTGTGTGTTGCAGGAAAGCCATGTTGTGGAGATGACTGTTACATTCAGCTTAGAATGAGGTAAGGCTAGCTGCACTGATCAGCATACGGCAAAAGTCCTTGTGTTTATCTGATTTGTGATAGCCAGTGCGCTGATTGGACCAGGTTTTGTGTAGCTGTCTGATGGGCTAGCTGGCATCTCCCCTGTTATGACACAGGTGAGAGGTAAGGGAAATTGACGGCATTTTGTTCCCATTGCTGCTGAAATATGTAACAGGGAGAGGAACTCTATTCTCCCAAAGTTGTGGAGCTGTTGGAAAGGCAAAGTGGCCCAGGTGTCTACCTGGAAGTCTCCTGGGGAGGCAGGAGGAATGTAGATATTTCATCAGTGCTACTGGAGGGAAGGAGAGGGTCTCTCTTCTCTCCAAGCTGTTCAGAGAGGAGGCAGGAGAACATGAGGGCACCAGATGTGAGAGAGAACAGAAATCCAGCTGTTTTACTAGCAGGTTTCCTGGGACATCCCACAAAGATGACAATAGAGATAGTAAAGAGTCGAGGCTCTTTGGAAGTGATCCCGAAAGGTTCTAGCAGCTAAGCTTTCAAACCACTAAAAAATCTGTAAGTCTATTCCACTCAGAAAATGATCCCTGCTTTTTCCTATGAAGAAACGAGCCTTCTTCTATATTACCACTGTCCACGATAAACCTACATTACATTGTATTTTGGAATATTCTTCAGTAGGCAGCTATCGTAGTTCAATGTTCTGTGGATGCCCAAAGGCTATTAATACCAGATTTCCCCGAACTTATTCATGAATGTATTTCATTTAAAAGTAATACCATGTTTTGCTCTATTAGAGTGCAGAGTAAATTCAAGCAAAGCTATAATGAAGGATAATCTACCTTTAGGACAAATGTCAGTGCACGGTTTGCACATTTTAATACCATTTTCTTCAACCTCCATCTTGGAGCTGGGACACGCACGCACACAAGAGCTGGAATCTACCACAAAGTTATCTGCAATGAAATAATGCAGTGCTGAAAACCAAGCCAGTACATTAGGTAATACTAGGGCACACTTTTGGAGGTGCTGAAAATCAATACGGTTTAATTACTACCTTGATTATTTTAATTATGGGTGAAATCGTCAACTACTCACTCCTAAGTGACTTAACTAAGTCCCATTGAACGTTATTGAGACTTAGATTTTCCTCAGTGCCCATGTCACCTCCGAAAATGAGATGCAGGCTCCTTTGTAATTTTTGTTTGTTTACAGTTTTACCCATTATCATTTTGTAAAATGTTCTGAAAATACTGTCACCTCTTTTGCATCCAACTACTGAAAATACAGCACTGGATAGATATCTGTGTGAAGGACTTCAACAGAAGTCACATGAATGCCTACAACACCCGAGAGTCCTGATATATAGAGCCTTGAGAAGAAACATACCTTTAACTACCAAGAGAGACTGAGTTATCTCATGTGATTTTTTTGGGGGGCGGGACCCTATATGCCAACTATCTCTTTTTCCCCCACATAGTCTGCAAGTATATTGGGTACTATTAATATAATGAAGCTATTGCTGAAATCGTTAGCACTACTCATGGAGTATGCTACTACTCATCGTAAATAACAGTGGAACAATTTAGTCCTTGATATTAAGAGTCAGAGTTCTTACTAGTTACCACAATGATCGTGGTCTTCCCCATTGCAGTTATATGGAATAACACAGTAGTGGTAAATTCTACAGTGTGATAATTTCGACGGTTTTAATGATGCTGGATAAACTTCCAAAACAGCCTGGGGTCAAGGGTCAGGACTTTCTACAGATATGGGGTAAATGAAACTGAATGGCTGGGAGTCAACCCAGTATGAAACCACCCCTCTTCCCTACTGGCCAGGAAGAAGACCTTCTCGTTACAGGTAGAACAACACCTGACTCCACCTATTCAAAGGCATCTTCTCACTCTGCTGACCATTTTAGTATTCATGGGCTTTCCAGCAGTGCATTAAGCAATGTGACTACAAGTTGAACCTCTCTAGTCCAGCACTCTCTGGTCCAGCATCATCCAGGGTCCGGCGTGATTTAGCTGCTGTATGTCCACTTGTCATGGGTGTGGCCAAGTTTCCCATGGTCCCATAAAGTTTGTTCACCCATCCTGGCTCTCAGCATTCTGTGCTGTTATTTAGCTCCCATTTACCCCTAACTATCTTGTAAGAGCAGTGGAAGTGTTGGGAATGCTGCTAGACACTACTGACCTCCTGTGGGCCGGCAACACCAGACAGGTTCCGAGGGTGCCGGATTAGAGTGGTTCAACCTGAAGTATCTGTCATGCGCTTCTTCCCTCAGCCTCTTCCCCAGGACAGAAGAGTGTGCAGGGCCGTGTGCATGGTTTCGTTTTTTATTATTATTTTTCAAATGAATGTATGGGCTCTCTCACACAGAACTCTGTGGCTATGTGAGAGAAGGCGATGTCACAGAAAGGTACTCAGAGAAATAAACGGAGAGATCTTTGATGGTTCTTAGTTCCCGTGGGCACCTGAAGGCACCAAAGGTATAGTTCTTTGGTGGATCTCAGGCACATTGGGTTGAGCGAATCATTTAGAATATTGATTGCGATTTCTAGAATTTTATCCTTAAAATAAATGCTGATAAATAAATGTGACCAGCCATCGGTGCCGACTTCTGCTCTAGCCAGAGAGGGCTCAACACCCCTCCGCCCTGCCCCAGGCCTCTCCCCCACTCTATCCTGCCCCACATCTTCCCACCTGATCCCCCCCGCTCCGTCCCCTTCCCCCAAGCTGCTGTCCCAACCGGTCTCCTTTCACCCCCCTTCACCAGAATGAGCTGGGTTCTTACTGCATACCCTCCCTCCAGGAGCCTCGGAATGCCATGGAACAGTGATGCCATGGTTGTTGGAGGTGCTGGGAGCAGAGGGACAGAGGGGAGAGTCGAGCTGCCAATAGATGCTCAGCACCAGCTAATTTTTCCCATGGGTGCTCCAGCTCCAGTGCACACACAGAGTAAGCACCTATGTGTCCATCTCTATCCCAGGGCCTCTACGGAGGGAGAATGTTTCTAGCGAGGGATAGGAGGGCCCTCTGTGGGAAGGGTTGTGTTCAGAATCTATACAGTATAATCTGTACTATACTGAATAAAATAACACTGTGTACCCTGTACAGTGAGAGAGCGCCCCAAACTGGAACAGTGGATTAGGAAATACTTGGATTTCAGGAAAATGTTGGCTACAAAATTAGCAACCCATTTCTAAATTTGGGGAAAGAAAGGTCAGAACTACAAAAATGTCTGAATATCCTCCCTGTTCTTTTACATCTAGCTTGCATATAATTGGAAGAAAGAAATTATTTTACGGAAACTATAGTTTCTATCCTTATAAAATCTTTTTTCATTTAGTACCAGTTTCTGCTTTACTCAATAAAGGATAATTCCAAAGGTTGCCAAAGCCCTAATAAGAACATACACATCATAAACATTAGTTTTGAAAACTGAAAGCCAATTAAGGTTTATTTTGTTCCCCTTTGGATCCAGAACAGGACCCCAAAAGGTCACTCTCTCAATTTCAAGGTATCACGGCCAAAGAGCATACATGAAGCTATTACAGTAGTTACTTATAAATTTAAGATTGCTTAGTAATGGTTTCTTAATAGGGTTTTGTTCCTGTTGCAGCTCTTGTTTTTAGGAGTTATTGGTTTATGAAAACACTACTGGACAAAGTGAAAAAGCAGTCGTGTAACTTACGTGGGCACTTCTTGACACAGAAAGCTCCATAGGTGTATTTGGCATTGTGGTTGTGCTCCAGCTGGAAGGTGGTGGGATTGTAGACAAAAGTCTGGGGGCACTGAGTGACACATGCGCCGCTGTCATTGAAATTCACGCAGGCCTGTAACACAAGAAAGCAAGACGATGGTGGCATGGCGCCTTTTGGATTTACTTTCTCCTGAGCAAAACCCTGACTCTCCACTAGCTACAAAGGCACTATTGCAGTCATAGTGGATGGGATATACAGTTAACCTGTGGAACTCCTTGCCAGAGGATGTGGTAAAGGCTAGGACTTTAACAGGGTTCAAAAAAGAGCTAGATTAGAGGTTAGGTCCATCAATGGCTATTAGCCAGGATGAGTAGGAATGGTGTCCCTGGCCTCTGTTTCTCTGGAGGTGGGTGACAGGGAAGGGATCATATGAGGATTACCTGTTGTGTTCCTTCCCTCTGGGGCATCTGGTATTGGCCACTGTCAGCAGACAGGATACTGGGCTGGATGGACCATTGGGGCACGTCTAGACTACATGGCTCTGTCGACGGAGCCATGTAGATTTGTTTACTCGGCAAAGGGAAATGAAGCGGAGATTTAAATAATCACCGCTTCATTTAAATTAAAATGGCTGCTGCACTGTGCCGATCAGCTGTCTGGCGGCACAGCGCTGTAGTCTGGACGCTCCGCGGTCAACATCAAAGGCATTTGTCGACCTCCCCGGTAAACCTCATCCCACGACGCATAACGGGGAGGTTGACAAATGCCTTTGATGTCGACCGCGGAGCGTCCAGACTGCAGCTCTGTGCCGACAAACAGCTGATCGGCACAGCGCGGCAGCCATTTTTAATTTAAATGAAGCGGTGATTATTTAAATTGCCGCTTCATTTCCCTTTGCCTACAACCCTAATCTACATGGCTCCATCGACGGAGTGATATCGTCTAGACGCACCCTTGGTCTGACCCAGTTTGGCCATTCTTATGTTCTGATACACTGTTTTCTTTCCTTGTCTGCTTTCACCCACTTAAGTTTCTTCTTAAGTTATTAGCAAAACCTAGATACATCCAAAGCACCAAACATTCCATTTTAAATCCATAAGAACACTTTCAGTTTAAATGTAAATTAATGCCAACACATCTTCTAAAAGGAAAACTTGATTTTGTTCATTATGATGATTACGATAGGTTGCACCTCTATAAACCAGGACGCTCTGGTCTGGACTCTCAGGCTAAGTCTACACTACAGGGTTTTTGAGCCTATCAGAAAAAGCACAAATGCTCTGATGGCTGTTTTGTGAATGGCAATCAGAACTTCCTTGCACAAGAGCATCCATGCAGTGTGGACGCACTTTTGCGCAACAAGTTTTTGCGGAAGATCTCTTCTGCAAAAAGCTTCTTGCACAAAAACCCCGCAGTGTAGACAAAGCCTCTGATCAGAGAGTCCTGGTGCACTGCGGCGGGTGGGGGGAGACTGGGAGCTCAGCGCAATGTGGGATGAGGAGGGGGGCAGGAGCTCGACTAGATTAATGTTCACCCCAAGTCTGAGAATATCATTAAACCTGTGTAGGTAAATACAATGAAACAGCTATGCCACCACAGGAAGGGTACTGGCTTGCTATCAGAGGTGAATGCCTAGATTAATGAGGGCCAGTGGGTGGAGAGGGACAGAAGAACTTTCCCCACCAATATTAAAACATTTTTACCACAGGATTTGAGAGGCTGCCATGATGGGCCAAAGGATTTCTTAATGCATCATGGTCAGCACTTTTTGTTTATTAATAAATATTAATTTACTTTGTTTCCTCAACACATTTTTGACATACACTGTTGTCTCAGCGAGTACTTCATCCCCCACATGACAATCCTCTGACAATGGCTTAGTAAATGAATAATCAGAATGACAACACTTCCCAGGAAGCATCTGTTAAAAACCAATCTAGAAGATACAGGAAGTTTGAATTTACGATTGTAGAACTTTATGTACGTTCACAATTGTTTCACTAACACAGTGTTTCTCACAGTAGGCCGTGGGCCCGCTTTGGGAAAGCCACTAGTGGTCCCACACTGCTTTGTTTACCGATAGTGTTCATAGACAGGAAGCTTCCTACGGCTCCCCTTGGCAAACTGGAGTCAATGAGAGATGTGAGGCTTCATGGCTACCGACCTTAGGCAAACTAAATGGACATGGACCTGCTAGTGGCTTTCCCAATGCGGGGCTGAGGCCCACTTTGAGAAACACTGCACTAACATATGCAAAATATAGAGTGCTTGTTTAGAAATGGGCCCACTATGCATATGAAAGAAAAACAACAACAACCAAACAACAGGCACAGGAAAATTCAAGAGGAACATCTCAATTTTTCCCCCTGGCATCACTCTGGGGCTCTTTGTATTTTCACACTGGAGAACTACAAATGTCGCTACAAGGATTTTTAGCAGAGCATTTTCATAATTGCTACAGAGATGCTCCAGAAAAAACAAGTTAAGTGTTTACTGGCCCGTAGAAATCACATTTTCTCCTACGTGCTGTGGTGTTACACAAATACCATAGCACATACATGCCCTCCAAACACATCAGGAAGGATAGGGGTATAGTTAGGGTGATAGTTAAGGTGACAGACCAGGACTCAGAAGATATGGGGATAAAGTCACAATACTGCCAAAGACTTCTGAAGTCATCTTGTGCAAGTTACTTAACAAGTCCCCAACTGTAAAATGGGTAATAATACTTTTCCTTCATAGTTTGTCTTTCTGCACTGTAAACTTGTTGGACAGGGACTGTCTCATGGGGGATCTGGTATAAAGCCACCTGAAGTCACTGGATGGATTTTCACTGACTTCCAGCTAACTTAGCACTGAATGTCAACACAGTGGACATGTTCAATGTTAAATAAGGCCCTCATGGCAGTTGGCAGTTTTAGTTGTTACTGTAATGCAAACAGCTGTGTGTTGGCTGTCACTGTGCTTCATCCAAGGTGACTCAGAACTACTTAGTGGTGGTGGGCATAGAACTAGAAATGAATACTGCAAAGCATAGGCCTTCAACAGTAAAGCTAAGGAAGAAGATCTGTGTTTTGTGACAGCTGAATACTTCTGTTTCCGTTCAAGAGAGGCAACTATAGACATACATTCTAGACAGTCCATGATTCTCTCTTGGGCTATGATATAAAATATACAATATTGTGCATGGCATAAGCTCTGCTAATGGAATTATGCTATCTTACAGAAATGTTTAAAAGTATCTATGGGTTTGGCATCCATTTCTTCTGAAGAAAAATACTTTCTATGCTGGTTTATTAGTATGCATGAGTTCAGTACCTAACCTGAAATTACTAGGGCAAAATTTAAGTGCATACTCATCTTCCATATTAACACTGTGAGTCTTTGTAGGGTAGTGTGATCAGGGTACATGAATTCTCTCTTCAGTAATAGAAGCAAAGGCTGCTTTCTGAGGTATACAACTAATTAACTGCATCTGGAAATAATTTGCCCCTACTGAAAACGTCTTTTTTAGAAAATTAAACTCCTGATTCAGTTTTCAACCTTTTTCTTTTTGAAAGGGTGTACTGTGTGCATTTGGATTTTAGTGAACAGGGAACCATTTTTCTTTTCTGTCTTCTAAGCACCCCCCAAGTTAAATAGATGAATTTGTTTAAATACAGTCTGGGAAGCGTAAAAAAAAGTGTTCAACTAAGAAGCCAAAACATATTCTCAAACTTTGGACAAAAAAACCTACCAATCAAAATAAATGCTACATATGAGCGCGTGCGCACTTCAACCCAAAACGTAATGACAAATTCCTAGAAAATATGCCCCCATCTATTAAAGCTAATTTTAGACGAAGCAAAAGATAAGAATCACAGAGATTAGCATATAAATGGCTCCCAATCTCTATTTGTAAAGCTCATAAATCTTTTAATGAGTAACATAAGCTGATAAGTAATGTAAATGTAATGGGAAAAACTACGAAATGATAAAATTTGCAGCTAAAAGCTTGAAATGTAGAGGCAATTTAATTAAAGGTGACAAAATACATTGAATCTCATGGATTAAAGCGTATGCACTTGCACTGTGGCTGGCAGGGTAAGGGAAATGAAGTAACGTCCAAACGTACAAAGCAGTCAGTGTCTTTCGGTCCAGAACAGCCCCCAGCACATTCCCGATGGCAGCAGTCGCTGACGTACGGCCCGTAGCATCGTCCATCGCATTGCTCTGCACACACTGTCTTTGTCACTGGAGAGGAGAGAGGAATCAGCCGTCAAGTGAGAGCTATTTACACTGAACCGGGATATTAACAACAACAACAACAACAAAGTATTAAGAGGTGAACGTCTGATTCTCTAAAACTTCCATGAGGCCAGTGGTCAGGCCTGGCCTGTGTAATATCCCATCTGCAATGAAACAGGAGATTGCCCACGTGGCAGGTCAGGTGTGTCTGGATTTCAGAGGATTTGTTTTTTCAACCTTGTGAAGTCAGGACAAAGCCCGAATCTCTATTTTCAGGGAAAAACTTTAAAAAAAACCCCAAATAGTCTCGTCTCACTTTAAAGACTAACAAAATATGTAGATGGTATCATTTATTTTCAGAGAGTTAGCAAAGGTTGATAGCTGGCTGGGAAAAAGCCGCTTGGGATATGAATTGCTCATAATGAAGGTTTCTGTAAAGAATGACAGGGCTATATTACAATATGCAGAAACTCAGAGTGAGCTGAGCACATTCGCTTTCAACTAGCATCCATGTAACTTATGGTGGCGAATGGGTCTATCAAAGCAGCACACACATCATGCACGGTAACATTCTACTCTGCAGTCAGTCCTTTGCATCTATTTCCTAAATGCTACATTATAGCCTAGGTTTCAGACAGAAATCAGTTCTCTTGTTCACCTTCAGTGGCATCAGCCTCATCTATGCCAGGGTTGAATTTGGCCTTATGTTTCAGGAACCAAATGAGTCTCTACTATTTTTCAGGACTTATGTAACATTATGTTGTTAAAAACACAAGCAACTCTGGTGCTTACAAGCTCCATCAACCACAGGGCATTTCCTAATTGACTTCAGTGGTACTAAGATTTGGCCCAACAGCTTCCCTGTTACAAATTTTTTAAAAAATAAATAAATAAAAAAATCTTACCCTCTACATTGTATCCAGTTAAATACCAGGTCTTCTTCTCCTATTAAAGAACTATTGGTCCCCACTTATAAAACATGCAAGAAGTTGCTACTTTTAAAAACAGGTAAAATTCCCAATTCCCTAAATTCCTGGTGATTCAAAGGCAGCAACCAAACATTGATCTTTGATGTTCTAGTTAGATTGAACCTACTTAATTCTGTCTAATTGAAACAGGAATCCTTCTTTAGTGACTCATATTCAAATGTGGTAAAGGAGGTTTCTGGAGTTCTCAGTAAGAAGCTGGGAAAGTTCACTGCGGATTCCGTTTTATTTTTTCTAAGATGAAACTTGCACTTAACTTCAGCATAAACTCATAATGGTCTTCCATGTATAGGTCTGCCTCTCATACTGAAGGGTCCCCAACCACTAAATAATTGGTCTGGTATATAGAACACGCACAGGAATCACTTCATCAAAGCCTCAAATCCAAGTGCCTCTGGATGAAACACAGTCCCGCTGTACAAAGGACAGAAAGTGAGAAATGGTGAGGCTGATGGAAATTGCAGGTGGAATTCAAGCAGGCAGAATTTGGTAACCAAATTGGAATCTGCCCAGTTTCTGGGGATGGACACTGCTGCTCTGCCAAATAACAGTTTGTGATTTGATAATGGTAAGCGACTAGAACCAGAGTTCTTTTGAATCCCACTCAAATTACCCAGTTTAGATTCACCTGCAACATTGCTGAGTTCCCTCAGAACATGATAGGGCAATGTTTCAGTAATGCCAGAGCAACAATGTGTTACTTCCTTAATCACCTTCCTGAAACACATCTCTGTCTTTAGAGATATCAAGAAGCAACATAGAATCAAAGAATTGGAAGGGACCTTGAGATGTCATCGAGTCCAGTCCCCTGCCCTCACGGCAGGACCAAACACCATCTAGATCATCCCTGATAGATGTCTGTCCAACCTGCTCTTAAATATCTTCAGTGATGGAGATTCCACAACCTCCCTAAGCAATTTATTCCAGTGTTTAAAAACCTGACAGGCAGGAAGTTTTCCCTAATGTCCAACCTAAACCTCCCTTGCTGCAGTTTAAGCCCATGGCTTCTTGTCCTATCCTCAGAACCCAAGAAGAACAATTTTTCTCCCTCCTCCCTGTGACACCCTTTTAGATACTTGAAAACCGCTATCATGTCTCCTCTCAGTCTTCTCTTTTCTAAACTAAACAAGCCCAGTTCTTTCTGTCTTCCCTCATAAGTCATGCTCTCTAGACCTTTAATCATGTTTGTTGCTCTTCTTTGGACCTTCTCCAATTTCTCCACATCTTTCTTGAAATGTGGTGCCCAGAATTGGACACACTATTCCAAATGAGGCTTAATCAATGCAGAGTAGAGTGGAAGAATGACTTCTCGTGTCTTGCTCACAACATTCCTGTTAATGCATCCTAGAATCATGTTTGCTTTTTTTTTTTGCAACAGTGTCACACTGTTGACTCATGTTTAACTTGTCATCCACTGTAACCCCTAAATTCCTTTCTGCCGTACTCCTTCCTAGACAATCACTTCCCATTCTGTATGTGTGAAATGGATTGTTCCTCCCTAAGTGGAGTACTTTGCATTTGTCCTCATTAAACTTCATCCTGTTTACCTCAGCCGATTTCTCCAGCTTGTCCAGATTGTTTTGAATTATGACCCTATCCTCCAATGCATTTGCAACCCCTCCCAGCTTGGTATCATCTGCAAACTTAATAATTATACTCTCTATGCCATCATCTAAATTGTTGATGAAGATATTGAACAGAACTGGCCCCAAAACAGACCCCTGCAGAACCCCACTTTTTATGCCCTTCCAGCAGGATTGTGAAACATTAATAAGTACTCTCTGAGAATGGTTGTCCAGCCAGTTATGCACCCACCTTACAGTAGCCCCATCTAGGTTGTATTCCCCTAGGTTATTGATAAGAAGCTCATGCGAGACCATGTCAAATGCCTTACTAGGTAACAATAGACAGTAAGAGTCAGCAGACCTAGGTTCTAATCCCAGCTCTAACCCTTGCTTTCAGTAAGTCACTTTAATTCTGTTTCCCTTCACACCTTTTTTCTACCTTGTCTCTTTCTATTGTAAGCTCTCTGGTGCTGCTACTTCTCACTGTGGGCATATCTGCACAGCAGGGCTATAGTCAGAATAAGCTTCGCAACTTCAGTGACATCAGTTGCCTAGCTGATGTCAAAATAGCTTAATTCGGCTTTTGGCGCTGTCTACACAGCAGGAAGTTGAAGGAAGAGTGTTATTCCTTGGGACTTCCCTTACTCCTCGTGAAACGAGGGTCACCATGAATCAGAGTAAGAAGTCCTCCAACTCGCCATTATTTCGAAATAAAGGCTTGTTGAGTAGACGCGCTCTTTGTTATTTCGGAATAACACCCATTAGTCTGAAATAACGCTGCTGTGTAGACGTACCCTGTGTGTTTATATAGTGCAAGGGACCACTCTATTAGCTGAAGCTTCTCAGTGCTAATGTGGTACAAATAAATGGTGATCAGACCACATTCAAATACAAAGCTAATTAAATTCCATTTCGCTCGTGAAATATGACAGGATCACAGCACAACATAGCCTCCCTCCATTAAACAGGGAGTTTGTTTAATGGGAAAGTATCAGAGAAGTCAACAGTTTACAGGCAACTCTACAAACCCTGGGATGAGGAACTTCAGCAAGTTCTGCATCAAGATGTTTTTGGCACAGGGGTAATGATGCTACACTGTTGTGATTAACCTTAACTGCCAATTTTGTTCCAAAGCAGTTCATTGTTTGTACATGGAAATTGTTTTTCAAGTGTTCAAAAAACAAACAAACAAACAAACGCAACCCCCCAAAACCTCCTACCAATTTTCTGCCTTACACTTACTTTAATGAATTGCTGGTTTCTCATTAGTGAAAACTATATTTAAGAACATTGTGCATTTTATAGCATAAAAGAACCTATTTTTCAGTTTAAAACAAGATTTAACCTCCTAAGGGCCAGATTTTCCAAGGTATTTGGGCCCCTCGTGGAATTTTCAAAAGCACTTAAGCAGGAAAAGTGCCTAAATTGCTTAAGCTTGATTACTATACCACATAGTGCCTAAATAGCTTGGTCTAAATACTCCGGTCCTAAGTCAATTTTGGAAATTAGATGCAGTACTCTTAAGTCATTTTGCATTTTTCAAAATGTCAGCTGGTAGTCTTAACGCTGTTCATATCCCCTTGTTCACATCTGCTTGCGTTGTCAGTCCATCATAGTCAACTCTATCAATACCAGCATTCCTAAATCTCATGATTTTACCATCAATTTTGCAATAGTTGGTGATTTTTTTAAAGCCAGGTAATATCATCAGAATGTCTTTTTTTTTCTAAAGTGAAAATCTAGCCCTCATGGTGGCAGAGAAAATCTTGAAAATGGTGACCTTGACAAGGTCCTTAAACCAGATGGAAATAACAAGACCCTAAACACATATTTAAACACATCTTCATCTCATGAGTTTGGTAGTTTGATTTGTGATTTTTGAACACTTGGGGTTGGCGATACTGCTACGTAAGGGGATTCTGTCTACATGCTCTGAAAATCCCAAGCCATTATTTTTAAAAGTCACAAGCTATAGAACACAAGGAATTATTAGTGGAGCCAATGAACTAACTCAAAAAATAGTGAGGCAGAGAGCTCAGCGGGAAGACAGAGTTAGGAAAGTGTGCCTTTTAGAAACTGATGGAAATTAGCGTCTTGTTGTTGCACTATGGGATGGATCTGCAACTTGGTGCCCATTTTTAATTGGATCTGCATTATTTAAAATGATACTTTTAAAAAATTAGCCCAGTTTTGTGGTTGTTGAGACAGGATAAAAAGCCTTGAAAAGGAGATCTAAACTGTTCTCGGATATATTTTTGAAGCTCTAAGGATTTATTATTATTTTTTATTAAAAAAAAGCAAATTGCATTACAGCTGAGAGTTTGAGTGCCAAATTTCAGGCTGATGCAATTTAAAATATTAAAACTGAGAAAAAGAGGCGCATATGATAACACATTATAACCTTTAACTAGACCAATGCTGTTAAAAAAAAAGTTCCTTGCTGTCTCTCCATAGCAATTTAACATTCTGTATAAAATATCTTATAAAGATTTGGACAAAACTAGCTGCAGTAGAAAATTAACATGAATGACATAATCAGCTGAATTATACGGCAAAGCAATTTATTTACCACGGCCTCGGGAAACTAGGATAATCATCATGGCATCGCGAAATCAGTTGACGTGGGAATCATCACCAAAGTCACAATGTAAATGACTGGATGTATTTAATAACACTATGAAGGGAGGTTCCAAAAAGGATGGAGAAAGTCTGTTCACAGTTGTGATGGATGGCAGAACAAGGAGCAATGGTCTCAAGCTACAGTGGGAGAGGTTTAGGTTGGATATTAGGAAAATCTAGTTCACTAGGAGGGCGGTGAAGCACTGGAATGGGTTACCTAGGGAGGTGGTGGAATCTCCATCCCTGGAGGTTTTTAAGTCTCAGGTTGACAAAGCCCTGGCTGGATTGATTTAGTTGGGATTCGTCCTGCCTTGGGCAGGGGGCTGGACTTGATGACCTCCTGAGGTCTCTTCCAGCTCTATGATTCTACGAACACTATGATAGTTGACTTTTTCTTCCTCTCTCAACAAAGTACTGACCTATGGGCTACTTTGATAAATTGGCTGGTCTAGGTGTGATGGAGGGTTAAGCAGAAGATATGTTACCTGAGCTATATTATCCCCCACCCACCCTTAGCTTACTGTCATGTGGACACCACTGCATGGGAAGTGTCAGTAAAAAAGCCCCACAACACAACTCAAACTAAGTACAATTCCTAAGCGAGTTAATGGTGAGTCAGTCAGCACTAACTCAGGTTTCCTCTCCACAATCTGAACACCATCTCCTGAGTAGAGGGGATATTTTGATGGGCTTTAGATCAGCTTTTGTTTTACTTTTGCTCTTGCCTTTCATTGCACAATTGCAAACCCCACTCAAGTCAACAATTGGCAGACAATTCTGTGAATGCAAATTCAGACCTTCCTTATTTGTAAACAGGCCCAAAAGGAACCAAAACCTTCTCCATTATGACTTTGTGTAACCATCACTGGGCAGATTTGAACCTGGGACTGCTGAGAGAGATGTCCACCACCACCACCCATCAATTTCCCTGGGACGGAGGGGAGGGGAGGGGGAGGAAAAGGACACTTCCTCTTTTCTCAACCCATGGACAGCTGATTTTAGCCAGCCAAGACCTATTCACAGTCCCTACATTTGGGGCTGGAGTGTGATTCCCCTCAGAGAGGGTAGGCCCATAACCCAGGTGGCAAGACCCTCCCCTCATTCACCCTGCCACAGCTACATGCAATGTGTATCATTCTACTCCACGAGACCTAGTGTGAGGCTGCCTCTGTGAGCTGACCATGACACCACAACTCCAGAGAAGACACCCCCGAAGGGCTACTCACTGCTCCCGCCTCCCGCCGATGGTTGCAAGGGCTCCCATGGAGAGCATAATTTGAAAAGCGCTGAGAAAAAGCAGGCCCCACAGAAAGAGTCAAGCAGCACGACAGATGAGAAGAGCAGTGACACCTGCTCAGCCGTTCCCAGTCCTACAGTGTAAGTAATTTTGGGGATACTATATAACCATCAAAATCTCCCCATCAGGTCAAAGGAGCATGACCCCAGACTTCTAAGGTTTGTGTCATTTGGGAGGGAAGTGGTTAAAGCAGGCTAGAGGGAGCCCACGCAGAACTCCTTCCGATCAGGGAGAGGCTTGTAGGGAGCCAGCCAGAGGGGAGCTAGCTGAGACAGCCCGGTTTATAAGGAGCTGCTCAGCAGAGCAGAGGGCAGTTGTGCCTTGTTTTTAATCATAAAGCTATCTAAGTGCTGTGTGGAAAGCGGACTCCTGTTCTAGTGGGTGACTGGTAAGCTGCAGCGCCTTGTTCCTTCGGGAGCAACGGAACTGGGAATTGTGTGGTTGTCTAATGGATTGGGGCCAGGCATTCCAGAGGCAGGCTCAGTTGATTCACGGGCGGGAACGTGTCTGTCATTAAGCTGTGCAGAGAGGCTGAGGAACAGCCCGACCACAAAGCACAGATAAAGTGTCCTTCCGCTGGAGTACCGCACAAAACCCAGGGTATGTCTGGAATCATCACAATCACGTGAGGTGCCAGACGCTCGGCCATTCTGCCAAGAGCGGGCCCAAATACTGCAAGCTGCACTGGTGAAACCGAGAGGAGAGTCTTGCTAATAATCATCCCAGCTACAATCCTGTAGTCAGAACCCCTAGGGCAGACTCCTCCATGCGGAGCAAAGGCACCACGTGTATAGAACTAACTGAAAGATTGAGGCCCTGTTTGCAAAGCAACGGAGAGAACACCAGTTTTGTGCCCAAACATGAAAATGGGTGAAAGACTTGGGGGGGAGGCTACTTGACAGCTGCTTTTAGACCAAAACCTAACTATCCTGACCAATACTGTCTCTTTGTTGTCTTCTAGTACCTTCTCTGTACATATCCACCAGTTGTCCCTTAGACGGAAAGCTCTTTGACTGTCTCTTTGTGTGCGTCTACACTGCAGGGCTTCACTCGAAATAAGCTACACAAATTGAGCTACGTCAATTGCGTAGCTTACTTTGAAATAGCTTATTTCGAAATAGGGAGCATCAATACAGCACTTATTTCGAAATAGAGCCCTCTTCTTCCGACTTCTCTTACTCCTCGTACCATGAGGGTTACAGGAGTCAGAGTAAGAAGCCCTCCAGCTTGACAGTAGTCTGACACTATTTTGAAATAACTGCCTGCTGTGTAGACCCAGATTACATTATTTCAGAATAGCGCTAGTTATTTTGAAATAGTGTTGCAGTGAAGACGTACCCTATGTTCTGTTGGTACAACTCTTACCACAACAGGGTCCCCTTCTGGGACTGGAATTCTTAGGCACTACTGTAACACAGATAATGAACAAGTGACCACAATCCTGATTGAGGCTCATATTAAGGGAGAGAAAAGGATGTTGCTTTCTTTCACAAATGTACGGGGTTAATCAGTTTCTCTTAATGCTTCCTTTAATTTTACATTATTCCAGAGAACTGAAAACCTGTGAAGGAAAGAGAATGGGAAGTAACCAAAATCAATAAGAAAGCCTTTGGAATATGCAAAGTTATTAGTGAAATACACGGATTTTAATTAAAGATGCTGGCTCCTAGCAAAAGCGCTAGGTTACCCTAATTGATCTAGACTGCTGGTTCAGCTCTTTCCCTTGCCCCCACCAGCTCCTGCTTGATTTCCATTGCACCATAAGGATATTTACTGCATCAGCATCTTCTCTTTCCAAACAATATTTGTTGCACAAAGACTTGCAAATGCAATTGCACCTGGGACAATTTTTGGTACACTCTTCCACCCTCCTTCCCTTTTCTTGCGCTTTTACATGGGGGGGGGATGTCGATTTGATGCCTATTTGTCTTCTTTTCACTTCATAGGTTCAAACTCCACTCAGTTTAAGTCTGTTCTGCTTTCTTTCAGTGGTCTCTCTCTGAGGGTATGTCTACACTGCATTCCTCTTTCGAGAGAGGAATGTAAATGCAGGCGAGCGAAATTGCAAATGAAGCGCGGATTTGAATTTCCCGAGCTTCATTTGCAACAAGAGACCCATGCACATGCTCGCTCTCAGATCCTCAATGGGTCTCTGTCTAACCCCGGATGTCTTCTTTTAAGGCTCAGGTGGGGTCAGCTGACTGGTCACAGGTGCATTGTGTCTGCTCCCTCTTAAAGAGACAGTGCCATCCTAACGCTCACAGTCCTGTAAAATAATGCATCACATTTACAGCAGTTCCAATTTCCTTTCCTGTGGTAAGAAATGATACAGTCACCAAGAAGGGAAGGCTTTCAGACATAAGTAGTGATTTTTGAATGCCCAGATTTTGGTGTGTCTAACTAGAAAGGGGTGTTTTTAATTTGGGGGAGGGGCCTTAGTGCTTATTGAAAATCAGACCCACCATGCTAAATTGGCTCGTCTGAAATTGAGAGACCCAAAATCTCTAGTAACTTCTGAAAATGTTTGTTGCTAATATTTACTAATATTTCCACAGATAAAAAAATGAGTTAATTGCATAACAGAGCATCTGGAAATTATTCCTTCTTTAACTATTAATGAAAACAGTTCATCTATAATTTGTTATTAATTGTCCTCTTAAACTTGTAATTGTACATACTACATTTATACAGATACAGGTGGTGTACCAGAAACCTAAGGATAAAGATAGATAAACAGCTGGAAAGTAAGACAAAAAATAGAGTAGGTGGATGATATTCATTCAAGTAAAAAACTATCCTGTTGCTTTTTTTCCCCCCACTGGTGTAATTTGAAATGAAAGATGAGGATTAAGATTCTTTGGTTTTATCCCTTTCCTTGGAAAATAATCTAAATCTTGCATTGGGAGGGGGGCTCATTACAGTTTTTGCTTTAGCAAGTCAATAAATAATGAAATTATTAATATGGAGACATGCCATCCTTGAGTTTTTTTTCCAGGAACAACATATTCAGATTTGAAGATGTTATGCTTTCTGAAGCGTCTTCCTGCATACATCTAAAAGATATGAATTCTCAAATATACTAGCTCAAGGTATATAAAATATGCGAGACACAAAATGGCACGAATGGCATCCAAAAATAACATCTATCAGACTGAAAATTCAAATACTTTTTTTAAGGTGAGATCAAAGGAACAATAGCATGGCGTTGGTTTGATTCTGGTTTTTATTTGGGTCCATACTTGCATATTCTGTTGATTAAACAAAAGCCAAGCAATAAATGCTCATATTAATGCAAAATGCATGCAAGGATTCTAAAACGTCTTCACCGCCAATTTAATGTATAACAACATTTTCCTTTGAAAACAAGTGCTTACCAGTGATCACATTAGGTCACGGGGGAGAGAGAAGTATGAAAGATAAAATAACTCCAGTCACTGATAATCAAACACTGCAGAGAGCTACTCTGATATTGTGCTTACAGATAAAAGGGCATGCAGTTGCTATTTCAAATTAGATCTTTTTGGAGCCTAGATAAGTATCCCCTTTTTCTAATTTATTATTTTGGTAGCCACTTCCATGCTTTGGCCTGTCCCTAGTGTTCAGATATGTTTGTCCTTGTAAAGAAAGAGAGATGGTTGTCTCTCCAAATAGTAAACCTACTGTATAGCTCTGCTAAACTTTCAACTTCAAAGCAAAATTACAGATAAGTTTTCGTCTCCCTGGCATTGCTACATTAATCTACTAAATGAATATACTTATCTGAAAGCAGCTCTACTACTAGTTAAGTTCGAGGGCCCACTTCCTCCAGCACAAACTTCTGCAGCCACACTAAGTCCTCCCTGAAATGAATAGGACCTCACAGAATTGGAACATTTGCTTGCAAGGGTCAGGACCCGAGGCTGGACTGCAAGGAAATTGCAGTCATTTGTTCTGGGGTTAGTGATGGGTGAACAACCAAACGTTCAATGGATAAATCCTCCAAAAATCTCAATTTTTATCCGAGCTATAAAGGCATTCATACATTTCATAGCCAGACAATCCTATGTAGGATAAAGAAAGGAGGCTCCTTGGCCCTGGTTCACACTGGGGCTTTATTTCAAAATAACCTCTCTAAGGTCAAATTAATAAGCAGAGCGTCCACACGACCAAGCCTGTTATGTTGAAATGGAGTGCTGGTTATTTTGGAATCTGTACTCCTGCTTTCCTTGGGGAATAATGCTTATTTCAAAATAGTTATTTAGAAATAGCAGTAGTGTGGACGCTCCAGTGCCTCTATTTTGAAATAACTACTCCCCAGAGTAATTCAGACTAATGACTCCCCAGTGCTTCCCAGGGCTCTGAGTCAAGGTAGCATGTCCACATTAACGGAGCCTGCCTCAGACTAATTTCAAGGCTTCCTCATAGTGTGGATGAACTATTTCGATGTTGTTATTTCAGGAGTTATTAAATCAATTTTAGTTATTTAAAAATAGTTTCGTAGGGTGCGTCTACACAGCAGGGCTTCACTAGAAATAAGCTGTGCAAATTGAGCTACGTCAATTGTGTAGCTTATTTCTAAATAGCTTATTTTGAAACTGGGAGCGTCTGCATGGCACTTATTTCAAAATAGAGCACTCTTCCTCCGGCTTCCCTTACTCCTCATATAATAAGGGTGACAGGAGTCACAATAAGAAGTCCTCCAGCTTGACAGTATTTTGACACTATTTTGAAATAACTGCCTGCTGTGTAGACGGGGACTAAATTATTTCAGAATAGTGCTAGTTATTTCAAAATAGTGTTGCTGTGTAGACATACCCTTAGTATAGACATGCCCGTGGATGCATAAGAGTGCCTGGCTGGCTAAGGTCCATGTTTTCACCATGTGTCTGAGTGGGAAACTTTGGTTTAAGTTCTTTTTTCAGCACTAAGTTCTTCAGTTGTAATCATAAAAGCTGTCAGGAACCAAAGAGGAGTCCCAATATGATCAGTTGGGCAGAACAAAGATCAATGCTCTCTTTAATACCATTGTACATGGTGCATTATTCAATGAGTCCCATAAACTGGTCTGGCCAAG
Source organism: Pelochelys cantorii (assembly GCA_032595735.1). Classification (NCBI taxonomy): domain Eukaryota; kingdom Metazoa; phylum Chordata; order Testudines; family Trionychidae; genus Pelochelys; species Pelochelys cantorii. The sequence goes on from CM064332.1 coordinate 69,443,825, forward strand.
AATGCATTTATTGACATAAGTCAAATTCCATCTGAAATGGAGGAGTTTGTATGTGTATTTGTGGGAAAGGAGTCATTAACTTTGGCAGAGGGATTAATAGAGAGACTACACCATAATGCACCATTACAGTGGGGTCAACAAAGTCATTTCTGAAGCAGAAATAAGAAACCACTATGCACACCTTGTGAGAAGCGTATCCCTATAACTGATGGCAGTCAATATGGTTTCTCTCAGTGTTGTTGATACAGAGGGTGTGTCTCTGCTCTACCGTTATTCTGGAATAACGGCTGTTATTCCGGAAAAACAATACTAGCATCCACACAGCAACTGTGTTATTTTGAAAGAAAATCAAAATAACGGAGGGCTTTTTCCAATGTTGGTAAACCTCATTCTGCAAGGAATAATGCCTCTTCTGAAAAAGCTCTTTCAGAAGAGAGTGTGTGTGGATGCTCCACTGCTGCTATGTCGAAATAGCTCCTCCCTCTGGCCATTCTAAGTTATTCCTCCTGGGGCTCTAAATCAAGATAGTGCATCCACATTAGGGAAGCCTGCTTCGGACTAATTTTGAGGGTTCCCTGTAGTGTGGATCCTCTATTTTGGAAATAAGCTATTCCAGAAGATATCTTCCGGAATAGCTTTTTTCCAAAATAAGCTTCCAGTGTAGACATACCCAGAGAGAAGAAAAAACTCAAGGAACCTGAAGTCAGCAGAATTAGAATGGTTAGTCAAGCTGTGTCCCATAAATATTTGGATCCAGATGTTTCTGAGTGACATCAGATCTTGCTGCTTTATTGTGGAGTGAAGAATTTACAGTATAGCACTCAACAGTAGTCATTTGGACCCTTTTCTTTATTGTATTGTATTATTCCTTTCTTAGAATAATACTGAGAGAGTGGTTTTGTTTTTCTCTTTTAAAATTTTCCTGTAAAACAATCTCCATTTTCTAATTTCTTGGAGGTAGTCCCAAATGTGTGCAAGTATTGGTGATATTTCTATGGAATCCAGTTAAACACAGGGGAATACTTATTAGACCCTTGGGTGTGACTAGACTATAGGGATTTTTTCGAAAAAAGTGCCCTTGTTTCGAAAAAAAACTTCACCTGCGTCTAAACTGCAGCCACGTTCTTTCAAAAGTAAATCGAAAGAACGCGGCAGTTTTTTCGACCGCGGAAAACCTCGTTTTACAAGGAAAAACTCCTTTTTTTGAAAGTGCTCTTTCGAAAAAAGGCACTATGTAATGCAAACTGTGCTTTTTCGAAAGAGAGCATCCAGACTGCCTGGGTGCTCTCCTTCGAAAAAGCGGCTTGCTTTTTCGAAAGTACTGGTTGTAGTCTAAACGCTCTTTTTTGAAAGAGGTTTTTTCAAAAGTCTCTTTTGAAAAAAAGCCTCTTTCGAAAGAGGCTTGCAGTCTAGATGCAGCCCTCATGACAGAATCAGGTATCATGGGTTTGTGTGTGTTCACAGGTTATTTTTGCAAGTGCTTTGCTCATATCTATTGCCTTTGAACCCAGAGCACAAACAGAACCACAGAAGACAGATTCACTTGTGGAACATATGGAATAAGTTGGCTTCCTAGGAAGAGTGACCCCAACGAACAATTTCTAGTCATCTAGGTAGGACCTACATAAAATAGACTATATCCTGAGGTCTCTATCAAGAGCATAATCCTGCAAGGGGACAAGTAACCTCCATTTCCCATTGAAATTCACAGGATTTTAGAAGCTATTCAGCTTCCTGTAGGATAGGGCCCTCATTAAGGATTTCAGGATCAAGTCCATAGTTTTACATTTCTGTTATTGTGTTTGCTCCAATGTGTTTTGAAGAAACAGCTACCGCTCCCCCAAGCAACACCCCATGTTGGGACACAAATGTAGAAGGGTAGCAGTGTGTTGCCCTAAACTTCATTAGAAGCGCAGAAAAAAAATTCCCAAAGTTGCTAGATGCAAAAGCACAAAAGAAGCTTTTCTACAAGCGAAAAAGTGAAAACTATTTTTAAAAGTCTCAGAGGGGGTAGCTGTGTTAGTCTGTAACTTTAAGAATGAGTAGTCTTGTGGCACCTTAGAGACTAACAAAAATATATCTAGTATCATGAACTTTCGTTGGCAAAACCCACTTCTTCAGATGAGCTGTAGTGCAAAAAAATGGGAACCCAGAATTTATAACAGAAAAAGAAGGGGAAGGGGGGAGGGGGAGAAGTACCTGTCAATTATAGTGCCGGTGCTAATGAGGATAACTGAGTGGGCTGGAAGTGTCCCATACTGAGTTCTTGGTGTAAATGAGGTAGAAATCATATAATCCCTTTACAGTTCTTCAAAAACAAGGATGAGTTCTGTGGCACCTTAAAAACCAATGGATTTATTTGGCCATAAATGGGTAAAACCCACCCACTGAAGCTTATACCCAAATAAATCTGTTTGGGTGAGTCTACACTGCACCATAGCTCGAAATATGATACACAATTTGAGCGATACAACTTGTGTATCTTATTTTGATCTTATTTCTAAATAACCCGCTATTCTGAAATGTCCCTTACTCCTTGTCGAATTAGGTTTACAGGGACATTGGAATAGTGAGCCCCAAATAATGGGCTTGCTTTGAAGACATGGGATAGCTATTTCTGGATACTCCAGTATCCCAAAATAGTGATGCAGTGTAGACATTGCCTTAGTCTTTAAGGTGCCACAGGACTCCTCATTGGTTTTGCAAATACAGACTAACACAGCTACTCTTCTGAGACTTTACAATTCTTGCCACTCCTTCCTTTGCCTGTCCTCACATACTTACAGCTCTGGCAGTGGTTTTCTGTAGGTCCCCAACATCGGCCTCTGCAGGACTTGTGGCACCGTCCACCTGCAGAGTCAAAACAAAGAGAGAGCAGTTAGAAACTCAAGGTTCTTTTCTACCTTGGGCCCCCCGTGATCCCTCAAGAGAAGCACTATTGCTGAGATATGAGGATTTCTATGTCTTACCAGTGTTGAAATGTTGGCAAAACAGTTGAGTTTAGTAGGTGGCCCCGTGTGCCAAACATGTATGATTCTGGGGCACATTAAATTGGTGCTTAATATCCTGACCCTACTACCTCATTGAATGTGTGGGTCTTGAGAATAGATGCCAAAATACAGAGGAGAAAACCAGACTGGGAACATCTAAATACATTGTCACTGTTAACTATCCCTAGCAGTTAACATAATGGGTATGTTGGATGTCCTAACAAGACCACTTAGCTTCTTGTTACTGATACATGTTTCTGCTAGAAACGGCACACAAAACATCTGAACTCCATGAGAGAAAACAAAAGTCAATACAAAGGAGCAAACAAACAGACTTCTGGGGAGAAAAGGAAAATAACCAAGATATGAACAAAGCACTATTAAAAGATGTGGGCATTTTGTCAGCTACACAGGTCAGGTTTTTCCTCCACAGCAATCTATCCTCATTTTTTAGGAATCTCTTATTCATAAAATATTACTCAGAAAAGCTATTGAGTTCACTTGCATGTAGAACTTGATCCAGAATCCTGTTAAATTAAAATGGGAGGCTCAAAGATGAGTTAATAGCATCATCTTCTGTATACACAAACTATGGAATGTTAACAGATCCAGTGTGGTCACATTCTTGTGCTAACAGTCTGGACCTTAAAAAAACAACCAATAGTCTAGCAGTACCTTAGAGACTAACAAAACATGCAGAGGGTCTCATGAGCTTTCGTGGGCACAACCCACTTCAGAAGAATGGAGTTATTAAAGTCAAAATGTTCCCCAGCAAATTTATGTGTGTTGCCTTTTTGGAGATCAGATTTGTGTCTATTAATTCTTTCTCTAGGAGAAAGAACATTTTAACTTGCCTGTGGAACTCATTAATGGATCTCAAAGTCACCATGTTGTTTCAGGCCAATTCCACAAGCCAACTCTACCAGGAAGCTTTAGAAGGCAACTTCATTTACAAGTTTGCTTCCTACCACAAAGGTATGAAGAAAGACATTGGCTGGATGGCCCTCTACATTCCACATCCTCATGACATAAAAAAAACAAACAATGGTTGCTTAAGAACAATTAGTACCTTCTCTATCAGCTTCATGTATAATGGACACTAACTTGACTATTTCTTCCCCTGTTTTTCTTTTTTTCCTTCTTTTTCCTCCCCCCTCCCCCAACCTCCCCTATTTATTTAAAAATTGGATCTTTAATAACTTTATTCATCTGAAGAAGTGGGCAGTGCCCATGAAAGCTCGTGATACCCTCTACATGTTTTGTTAGTCTCTAAGGTGCTGCAAGCGTATTTGTTGTTTTTTAAGCTTTTCTAGTTACAGACTAACTCGGCTACCCCTCTGAAACTCTGGACCTTGAAAGTCTGGCCTCAAAAGAAAAAAAAGCATTTTTTACTTGGCTAACAGTGTAATACTCCCTTCCCCCCTCAAATATATTAACTGCTTGGGGGAAGATATGTTGGTTTATTCAAGGAAAGTCAGAATATCATAAGGGCTATGGTTTTGAAACAAACTTTTATCACTCTGACATGTATACGTTGTTGATGGCAAGACTGATTATATCATACAGTCATTACACTGAGTGTGCCAACTACCTTGTTGAAAGTAAGAGGGCTTTCCTGTACTGAAGTTCGTTTAAAGCAATTATGCCTGGGAAGCACTGTTTCTGACATCATCAGCATATAATTTCCTGTCAGTTCCAGCCATCTGTTTATTTAGATCACAAACACATTATAACTACCTAGTGCAAACTCATTCTGGCTGACAGGACAGGAACTCCATCTGGCATGAATAATGCAACTTTAATCAGTAATAACGATAATTATTATTAAGAGGCTACTAGAGTCCTGTGCAGAAAGCTAATAAATCTAAATTGATTTATAACACTGCAAGTTAGAAAAGAGGGTGAGGTTAACAGCAAATGTGGAAAACTTTGAGCAGAAGAGAGTCTCCATCAGGGCTCCATTGTGAATAGCTCCATCCCACTGAGTAAGAAGTATGAACTGCCTTATGACCCTAGGTTAGTGGATCCAGATAAATATAACAAAGCAGGTATTGTCAACCTGATTATTCCCACTCCCAAAGAACAGCACACTCCCCGTACAGCAGCCACACTTGTGAGCCAATGCCACTGAGCCAATGCAGGCAATGTTGCAATTTGCTGCTGGTACAGGAATGAGGGGGAAGCCAATAAGGAAAGCCAATCCACAGGTGCATCCCTGAACCTCCCAGAGTTACTCCAATGGTAGTGTCATTGATGCTCAAGATTGTATCTAATGTCACACTGAGTCTGCAGAAGATGGCTAGGGAGAATGGTCTTAAGTTGCAGTGGGGGAGGTCGAGGTTGGATATTAGGAAAAACTATTTCACTAGGAGGGTGGTGAAGCACTGGGATGGGTTCCCTAGGGAGGTGGTGGAATCTCCATCCCTAGACGTTTTTTAGTCCCCGCTTGACAAAGCCCTGGCTGGGATGATTGAGTTGGGGTTGGTCCTGCTTTGGGCAGGGGGCTGGACTTGATGACCTCCTGAGGTTTCTTCTAGCCCTATGATTCTGTGATTCTAGAAAGCTAATGGAAGTCTTATGGCTAGATCTATTACACTCTTAGAATACCCAGAAGATTTCTTGTTAATTGTATATACCAGAAGCAGAAGGAGATCTCATTTCTTCCCTCCTGTCCAGCTTCTATTCCCAGCCAATAAGTACCGTACCCACTGGATTTTCCATTGCCATAGTAACGCCTGTGGTGAGAGAAGAGTAGCTTCATGACAGGTGACCCCAGCCAAAGAGCCCTCCTACACTTCTGTGCATGTTGGGATCCTTGAAAGCGCCACATATGAATAAAAGTCCCTGCATCTCATATTCCTTGGCAACCACATGGTCCTTGGTATGGAACCAAACATTTGCTCACCCAGCTCCTTCCATCCTGGAAATAAACATGATTCAGCATCTTCGCAAAGAGCTCAAATTAGCCTGTCTGCTTCCTATTACATGACTTTGTTTGGCAGTGTCAGATGATAATTTGCATTTAAATAGAGATATATTTAACAGGATAGCAGGAGGAAGGCTGCCAGCTCTTTCTTCTCTCATTGGGAGCGCAAAGTGTCTGCTCCATTGTTTTCGCTTCTCTCCCTTACACAAGCAAAATGAGGAGCTGAATATGTACACAGCACATCTTTGAATTAAATTATTACAAGTCCTTTTGAAGGTCAGATATCAAACACACTGGGAATAAAAAAAAAGTGGCTTGTCTGTTTTGCTCTTTGTAAGAATCCTGATCCACTTCCAATATGAACAAGAACCAGTCCAAATTCTGTCCTCAGTTATCCTCCTGCAGCTCAAACAGGACCATGGGTTTGCTTACACAAGTGGAACTCAGTGGTGGATTAAACCAGTGTTTCTCAACCAGTGGTATGAGTACCCGTAGGGGTACTCGAGAGAAGTCTGGGGGGTACATCAACCCAACTGAAATTTGGAGAAAACTGAATTTTTGTTTTAAATTTTACAGCACTTTATTATTTTTGTACTTTTTACACCCAAAAATTTCTTTGCCCGCCCGGCTACAATTAAGTTGTTTAAACAAATGTGTTGCAATGGTAGAAAACATTTTGTGTGTCTGAAAACTGTAGGTACTGGGGATACTTCTAATTTTTTTTAAAGGGGCACTTTATGAAAAAAAGGTTGAGAAACACTGGATTAGACCTTCAAGGAGTTTGCAAATGATGCTAAACTGGAGGGTATGGATAGGGTCCTGAGAGACCGCGACAGCTTGGGGGATTGGCATAAAAGAATGAGGTTCAACAAGGACAAAAGAAGGGTCCCATGCACTGCTACAGGCTGGGAACTGACTGGCTAAGCAGCAGTTCTTTAGAAAAGGACCTGGGGATTATAGTAAATGAGAAGCTGCATATGGTTCGAGAACGTGCCCTTTTTGCCAAGAAGGCTAACGGCATATTGAGGTGAATTAAGAGAAGCGTTGCCAGCAGATATAGGGATGTGATTATTTCCCTCTATTCTGCATTGGTGAGGCCACCTCTGGAGTACTGGGTCCAGTGTTGGCCCCCCTCCCGCTACAGAAAGGATGTGGACAAATAGGAGAGAGTCCAGCGGAGGGCAACAGACATGATTAGGGGGTGGGACACACGATTTATGAGAAGAGGTTGAGGGAACTGGGCTTATTTAATCTACAGAAGAAAAGAATGAGCATCAGTTTGAGAGCAGCCTTCAACTTCCCGAAGGGCGGTTCCAAAGAGGATGGAGCCCGGCTATTCCCAGTGGTGGCAGATGACAGAACGAGGAGCAGTGGTCTCAAGTTACAGTGGGGGAGCTCTAGCTTGGATAATAGGAAAAAAATCACTAGGAGATTGGTGAAGCACTAGATTGGGTTGCCTAGGGAGGTGGTGGAATCTCCATCTTTCATGTGTTTTAAAGGCCAGATTTAAAATGGCTGGAATGATTTAGTGCAATTGGTCCTGCTTTGAGCAGGATTTTGGACTAGATGAACTCCTGCGGTCTCTTCCAACCCTGATCAGATAGGATTCTATGATTCAGGGAAGACTTTTGTGCTCAAAGGATCTGATTTTGGAACCTTTTCTCACAAGAGGATCCCTCTGGACTCCGGGAGCATAAGGATATGAGCAAGATTAGATCCAAATATTAGCTGTTTGAAAATCCTTCCCTGGGTCCCCAAAGAGGGACTTTCCTGCAAGGAGTCTGCTGCTTCTCTCACAGAGATTTCTACAGAGTCTTTGGTTCGTATGTAGTTCTATGTATCACACGACTGAATTTTAGAAAAGGTCTTGATGGACAGGAGCAGATTTTAGAAGGTTCTGATCCATCAAAGAACTATTTTTTTCAGACTGGGAAATTGCGGCTATTTGGGGAGTAAAGTAAGCAATTCCTTTCATCACACTCTCAGTTTGTAAAATCAAAATCCTGCAAGTAGTCGTAGGAATCTCTGGGATATTCTTTGATGCTCATTTCAATAAAGAAATTTTAAAGTAGAGAAGAATGAAAGTGTCCTTGGTGGATTTTTTGGCGGGGGGGCGGGTATGTGTGGAGATTTAAAAGCAAGTTGAGTTAGGTAAGGAAGTCAGACTTCCTTCCTATGACTTCTGCCATTCATCTTTGCAGACTAGGACTATGTCTACACTACAAAGAAAAGTCGGAAAAAGATACGCAAATTGCGGTTTGCAATTTGCGTATCTTTTTCTGCTTTTCTTTCAAAAGAGGCTTTTCTGAAAGTTGTGCATCTATGTGGTGCCACATTTTGGAAAACCCTCCTCTTTCAACACATCCCTTCTTCCTCGTAAAATGAGGTTTACAGGGATGGCAAAAGAGTGCATCCGCTTTTCCAATTTTTTTTCCGAAAAGCGGATGTGATCCTTGGATGCGGCATAGCTTTTCTGGGATACCTCCAGTATCCTGGGAAAGAACTGCAGTCTAGATGTAGCCTCAGGGACTAATTTTGAGCATCCTCAAGTGTCCGTGGTATTAATAGTGGTTGAGGGAACTCAGCAGTTAAAACAAGTACTGAACACCTTGAAGGAGCAAGCCGCCTTTGAGGGAGAGAAAACCCAGATCTGATCATTCATCACATACAGTCTTTGTGTAATCAAATGTTAGCTCTCAGCAATTAGCTGGAACCTGGCCATCAATATATGATGCAGAGAAACAATTCTCAAGCAATTTACCTTGTAAGTGGTTACCTTGCCCATCTGCTCAATTGTCGTTCATTACGAACGGCAGTAAACAAAAATCTGTTTCCCAATCTACTTTTGTTTCCTAAATGACACAGGGCAAGGCGGCCTCTGGACGAGCCTGTAGCTGTGGTCCTTTCTTTGCCCCTCGTGATGAAAATGGGCAAAGGAGACATCTAGTGATGTCAGTTCAATTTCTATTCCAGAATCTTACTGTTGTTCTGAATGCATACAAAGTTCCACTCAATGAAACACAAAAAAGGAGTGGGGGTGGGTGGGTGTCATCATAAGGCTGCCCCGTCCCAGGGTAGCACACCCCAATGGCCACAGCCTGTAACACAGCCTAGGTTCAGGGCAACACAACCTAATGGCTAAGTCAGCAATACAGCCATGGGGTTGCGGGCAGCACAGCCTGAGGGTAGAGTCTCAGAGGTAGGAACAGTAGCCCTGGTAGGAGGGGCTGGACCCACCCTACTACACCGGGTCCCGACCCAGGGCCCTGTCATTGGGGGAATGCTCTGTCACTCATTTGGCGGGGAGTCCCACCGCAACACGCTGAGCTCTGTCGGGTGGGAGATACCACTCGCGCACCCTCCTTGGGTCACTTCCTACCAGTTCTAGCATTGGGGTGATCCACGGAGTTCCTGTGTCAACAGGCTCTGCAGTGCTAGTCTCCTCCTGTGACTCTGCTGGGTCTGGAGGCTTGATTCAGTATCCCGGGTCTCCAGCTCCCATCGTCTGGGCTTCTGGATGATCCATCTCTGGAGCTCCTTCAGCAGGTCCTCCTTCTCCACCATCCAGCCCAGACTGAGCTGAGCTGCTCCCTTTTATACTACGCCAGCCTTGGAGCATGCCCAGTGCAGCTGAGGGGGTGGGACTTCCTCTGCCCACAGGGCAGAAAGCCCTCCTGGCCTACTGTGGGGTATGCACAGCCCATTATAGGGGGGCTAAAAATCAGGACGATGCAATTGTGTACAGTTTGTATTTAATCTGAATGTTGAAAGGCTTGAGTCATTGAAGAGCCTGGGAAGTAATTTGTTTGGTAAACTCCATCAAGAAAATGTACTACATGTCTTGGATGATTTATTAACAAGAAACGCTGTATTGTGACCGATGATTAGACCAGATGACTCTTGTGATCCTTTCCACCCTTACAGTTCTAGGATAATATAACTCGTTTCCCTTTGGCCAATATTAAAGCAACATATCTTTTATCACTGAGTTCGGGGCACACTCTTCCAATGCATGATGACATCTATGGGAAATCTCTATCAACAACTTACTATCTCTTTGGACTACCTACCAAAAATCCCACCAAAAGAAACTAGAAGTTCACTAGACTGGAATGTCCTAAGATTACTCCCTCCTTGCACTAGCCCAAGAATTGAGAATAGCTTTCCTTTGGCTGAAGACAGACCTTATTATTACAAGAAGCTACAAAAGGTGTAACTGACAAGACAAGACAACTGAAGTTCTACAAGCTAACAGCAATTCCGCGTCCCCCCCCCCCCCCGAGTTCTTTGTACACTGTCCTAGCTGCCTTAAGGAGTTCCTTTTCACCCAGGAAATGGGAAAGAAGAGTATGTCATCAAATTCAGAAAAGAAACGGTCTCACTTGACAGTAAGATTCCACTTAAAAATCTACTATCTATTTGAGAGAGTTTGTGTGTCTGTCTGTCCAACTGGGAGTCGGTTTCTTCAAGGACTCCTCCTAAACGGTGAGAGCGAGGGCTACCAAATTTGGTAGGCACCTTCTTCTTATCATAACTTAAAGCAATACTATTGTTTCTCATAAAACACAAAGGGAGGTCTCGGATAGCTTGCTCACTTATACTGCAGAACGGCAACCGATGGGCAGACACACCAATAAGAGAGTTGACCAGCTGGGATTGGGGCTGTGAATGTTTCCTGACACCGTACGTGGGTAAGGTTCCCATACTGGTGAGCTGCTGGCCAGGCAGCATGACCCCTCTTACACTGGCCAGCCATGGGGAGCAGGCACACAGACAATGTGGTCCCCTGGGCAGCGTGGCCCCCTAGCCCTGGCCAGCCCTGGTGATCTGCCAGCTGGGCACCATGCCCCCACTGCTCCAGCCATTTTTGGGGAGCTCTCACTTGGGCAGCGTGGTCCCCTCTTACTCAGCCAGCCCCAGGGAGCTGGAGGCTGGGCACCATGGTCTGTGCCACTGCCCTGGCCAGCCCTGGGGATTGGCCAGCCTCCTGCACCCCCACAACGCTTCCCCGTGACCCTACACACTTTCCAACCCCCTACCTTAACTCCTGCACCCAGTCCCTGCCCTGAGCCTCTCCTCACCCCCCAACCCTGACTCCTGCTCCCCCACATCTCCATCCCCATTGTCTGAGACCCCCACATCCCCAAGACCCTGCCCTTACTCCTGCTCTCTCCCACTCCAACCCTCTGCCCTGAGCCCCTCCTTCATGACTCAAGCAACTCCGAGTAAATGTGCTAGTGACTTATAACAGGTAATAAAGGATGGATGGATGTTATCAGCACATCACTGCTATGAGTAGCATATGTGAGTGATGGTTATAAGCACCCTAATGGCAGGTGCTAGTCGCCATGATAAGTTATAAGGAACCTTTTAACATTCTGACCTCTGACGCAACAAAATAATTGATTTGCCATATATGAAAACACCTATTAATAACGTATTGGCCCTTTATAAACTTCTAACGAACTCAACCTTAATTGAAAATGGGAGTAAAGAAATTAACTACAGGTGGAACCTCCCAAATCTGAGACTCTCTACTCTGACAATAGCTCTGGTCTGGCAGGCCCACGGCTGTTGCCGGACCAAAGAGTCCTGGAGGCTGGGAGTGGGGGCCAGCCGGGAGTTCCACAGGGGTTGGGGAGTTCTGGGCGGGCTGGCAGTGGCCAGAGAGCCCCAGCCTAGTGAGGCTCAGTGGCGGCTGGGAAGCCCTAGCCTTACTAGGGAACCCCAGGGGGCCAGCCGTGGCTGGAGTCCCCGGCCCCAGGCAAATGCCCTGGCCAGGGCTGGACTGAGCCGTTCTGGCGCCCCGGGCAGACAGTTGAATTGCACCCTGGGTTGGGGGAGGGCGCATGCACGGCCCTGCCCCCGCACCGGCGCATGGGGGGAGGGCATGTGGAGCTGGCGGCAGCAGGACGCACGTGCCCGGCCTGGCCCAGCCTGGCTACCGCTGCTGGGGCACAGCCCGGGGCGGGCCGAGCCTGCCCGTGCAGGGCCCCATGGCCGCAGGGTGAAGGGCATTGCTGGCCGGTGCTGTGGGGGTTAATGCGACCCCCGCCCCGGGCGGCCGCTGCAGGGTGGCTGCTGAGAGCTGCTGCAGCCCGCGATCCAGGAGCCCCCCATAGGTTGGCACCCCGGGCAGCTGCCTGGCTAGCCCATGCCTTAATCTGGCCCTGGCCCTGGCTCAGGACAGCTCGGTTCCCAGGGATGCCAGACCAGGGAGGTCCAACCTGTATTTCCCTAAGCTTTAATAATGAGGCTCAGTACCATACAAGCCTAGCTTGGCCTCAGGTCCCAGAAGTTCAGGATGATTGCAGTACGCCCCTACATTAAGATGAGCCATCTCTTTCTTGTCATTGTAGAAACATGACACCACATTTCAACAGGGCTCTGCGTTGCTTTTGCAAGCAGCCAAAATGACTCGGTTTTATGTGTGAAAAGATACTTTTGATAGCAAAATCAAAATATAATTCAAACACTGCTGCATGGTATTAACTGGAATTAAAGATACTATTGTGGTGATGAATTGTTCTGCCTTTATCAGCCTGTAACGTTTTCCATGTCCTTGTCTGACAATTCCTATTGTCATGCGTTTATTCATTCACACTCCTTTGTTAAGTAAAAAATCATTTTACATTTTCTACCAGCCCTGTGCTCGTTTCCAGATCTCTTCTATTGATTTGAAAGTTAATTACCTAATGGAGAGAATCACACGTTTCAGGGTTTCCTCTCCAAGCAAAAGAGGCCTGTCTGGCACTCAGATACCAGAGTGTGAAAGTAGAAATTCTGGTAAAACAGAACGCTCATTTTACATAAAACATACCGCTTGCTTTCTCTCTGTTTTGACGCACGAAGTTATGGGGCATGAACATTTAAGGGCCAGATCATCAGCTGATGTAAACTAGTAAAATTCACATACTTATAGAAGTTCAGGATCTGTCCCCGAAAGGGACTGCTCCCAGGGGTGGTGGGTATAAGACATTACCTTCCCAAACTGCCAGCCTGGTCCCACCCATACTCCGCCCCCAGATTGCCTAATGTAGGCGTACTGGAGGCGGAGTGTTTCTCCCCTGAGTGCCCTCCCACCCCACACTCTAGGGGCAGGGGCTTGGCAGAAGGGGCAGGGTTAGGGGCTTGGCACCGCTCATGAGTTCTGCTCCCAAGCTCCAACTTGCTCACCAGGATCAGCCCTTTCTTCAACAAGTCCCTTGATAAAGTGAAGGATAAGAGGCAAGTTGAATTTGTGGAACCTGACCTCCTACTTCATTGTTTCCACAGCGGAACCATGAAGCCTGAATGGAGTAATTTGTGCATACGTTAAAGAAATCCCTTGGTCCCCAGGACCCATGCAGGGATTATGAAGGATAAATATTTCCCCATAACTAGAAGAAGGATATAGGACCCCCACATGCTCCTTCTGTGATCACTACTGCAGCCCATAGGTCTGTTCATTAAATGGATCTGCTCATGTCCCTCTGTGGACCAGGAGGGATCACACTGAACAGCACTGCTCTCCTCTGGGCTGGGGTTACATCTCCCTGCCTCGCGTCTCTGTGCACAGCTCACTTACCCCACGCTGGCACCTCAAGACTTTTGCTGCTATTCAGGCACACACATATCTGGAGGGAGGAAAGCACATTCCCCCAGCAACTCGGGTTAATACAGAACATTTGACTCGACAATTCTATCTCCTCTATTTATCTGCCGATCTTCCTCTCCAGATCGGCACGGAAAGAGAGAGATTCAGACTCAGGCTGCCAAAAAGAGACTGACAAGGGAAATATGTCTGTGTAATGAAAACAAACGGGGAGATATACACGTTGAGACAGGCAAAGAAAGAGATAGAGGGCCCGTATGAAAAAAAAAGGGGGAGGGAGCTTGAGATAAAATCCAGCCCACACTGAAGAAAACAGAATACTTGCTAACAATGGAGTATGCAATTTGTGAGGGGGACCACACTAAGCATGCCAGTGTTGACTGTACTGCATGTAGGATCAGAGGAGTCTGTACAGAATTCCTAAATTATAGAGTATTACTAGCTTTGTCCACAACAGACAGGGTTGATCTTAGAAGTGATAGACCCCCAGACATAAGGGAATAAATGAAAAAGTCAAAAAACCCATCATGTTGGCAGGTTGGAACTGGCACAGGCCGGTGGATTCATATTTATCTTTGACAGTGCAGGCCTGACAGAAGTTCACTGTGATATTGCTGCTGCAAGAAAATGTCTGCAGGCCACAGTAATGAGTAGAGAAAGATTTGTGAGGGAAAAAGGCATAATAAAGATACTAACATTTCCCCCCCCCCCCCCCAGGACGGACAAAATAGGTAAGCGCTTCTGACTCGAGGTATAAATAAGGGATTTAGCCATGCAGAAAAATAAAAATAGAAACCTTCACATATGAACATGGGCTAAAACTTTACTCTGATTAAGCAATTAGGAACTATTATTTATCACTGCTGATAGCTGTTAGCACAGAGTAACTTCCCCCCACTGTGATAGAGAATTAATTCCAAACAGCATCAAATGCATTTCTAAACACACAGATGGGGGTCCCGAGGAAACTGGAAAACCCAGCCAGAAGACTGAGAGACTAGGTCAAGTTATACCTGCTGCACGGCAGTCTCCTCAAGATCCACAAATCCTTTGCAGTCTCTTGTATTAAAAACCAATTGCCCACCTGTTAGGCACAGATAGCTGCACACATGCACTCAAACCAATGCACGTCTGAGGTAAAGATCCTCTAAAGCAGCCATATCATCTTTAGGCACTACTTGCTCACCGCTGGGATGTCGCGATGGGCTCTTTTAGCGGCAACAGCAATGGACTCAGCAAAAAGAACAGGGTCTTTATGTATCCACTCTGACAAGAGCATATTATGGGTGATCTTCGGAGGCTAGAGCCCTGAGTACTTTCCGTGTCACAATAATGTTGTGTGAGAGATTTCGATAGCATTACTGCAGATTTTCAGAGAAGGGTCCTTAAAAAAAAATCTACAGCATGTTGACAGGCAAATGATGAGTCTGGTGGTGTTCTTGCCCTAATTTCATACCAAAACCAATTACTCCGATATAGAACAATAACACATGATAACACAAGCTGCTATTAAAATGTATCCAGAGTAGTGCTCTGGAGGGGGTCAGGGTCTGGATGAAAATGCAGCTTCCATTGCTAAAAGAAAGGCATTTACTTCAGAAAAAAAGATGAGATGTTGAAAATACATTTTTTTATTACTTTAGATTTTCGTGGGACACTGTACCAAATATATATATATATATATATATGGAGATATACCTATCTCATAAAACTGGAAGGGACCTTGAGAGGTCATTGAGTCCAGTCCAGTTCCCTGCCCTCATGGCAGAACCAAGTACCATCCCTGACAGATTTGTCCCAGACCCCTACATGGCCCCCTCAAGGATTGAACTCATAACCCTGGGTTTAGCAGTCCAATGCTCAAACCACTGAGCTATCCCCCCCCTACTGCTAAGCTGTGTCTGTGTATGTAGATATTTTCTGTCAAAGTGCCATGGATATGTTGGAACATTTCCAGCCAAGAAGAAATGAGGAAAAACGCATAAAAAAAAGATGAACTTCCAGAATCCATATTTACCTGAGTAATCCTTCCTGCTAAAGCCGAGGGCACTTTTAGGTTTCCTAAGCATGTTCAGGAGCAAATGGGTAGTCATCTTGTAAACGAGGACTAGCATGTATCCATAAATGGCAAACAACTAAGCCCCTCCTTTTTTTTTGCCTTATATTGCCACCTCTAATTTTGTAGATTTGGTGACCATTAGGAACTGCTCTACCAGAAGGTTCCAATGAGCAATCCATAGCAGTTAAGCAGTCTTCTCCCAAAATGATCAGAACTGATGCTTCACACAAAGCCATAGATCTCCCCCAACATCTTCTGCCACTGGGCACATCTACAAACACCTGCATGCTCACTGAATCACTGGCCAGCAGAGCTGAGCTCATGCAGGAAAGGATCGTTGCTAGAACAGAGAAAGAGCTGGAGAAAACGGGAATTCCCAGCATTCTGTTTCAGCCTGCCTGGCTGAAATCTCGCATGTGTGCAATAATGTCTCTTTAAAACCATGTTTAAAATAAGAGGAGAAAGAGACAGGATGACATTAGCATAACACTGAGGCCTATTTTACCATTTTTTTTTTTATGATGAAGTGAGGTCAAAATCCCATTTGCTTCCTTAGGAATCAAAGGGAGAAATTTAGGGCCAATTCACCACCTACAGAAGTCAAGGGGACGTGTTGATTTTGATGAGTAGGGGATCAAAGTAACAGCTAGCCATCTATATCAATGGTTCGCCCAGAATGAGTTGCCCTACGCATGATGATTGTACTTTCTAGAGGACTTTGAGTTTGTCATGTAAATATGGCAATTTTTCCACATGTGGTTGTGCCAATTGATGTTATCTTTGTCAAGAATCTGGAAGTCATGATCTTATCAGTGAGAGGTCTGAACACTTCACCTCTGTAAGAAGGTTCTCTAACATGAAGACTGTTGATGATATTCCAAAGGTGATGACAGGGAATATTTTGCCAAGCATAAGCTAGTTTCAAACAGAAATTCTGGGTAAGATTTTGAGAAGTCAGAACTTCTTTAATAACTGGCCCAGGAGGACTTGAAAATGGAGTTTTTCATGACAGAACCAGAAGTATGAAATAAGGAATTAAAGGGAGAAAGCCAGAAGGTCCCTCTTCTTCCTAATTTAGCTAATTTGTCTGTCTGTCAGTCATAACTCTCATACAAAGTCCCTAAGCTTCATTCTCCAAAATCCAGACACATTATCCCAAACAGTGGAATGTATGAGAGGAACACTTTCTAAGGGGGTATATCGGAGACATTTGGGAATGAAAGAAACCAAGTAGGCTAGGATGACCACCAAACAAAATAACACAAGTCTTGAATGAGAGAAGCAACTTCAAATCCTGAGGATTTCCTGTCAAACAAGGCCATTTGACATATGCCTAGAAAATGTAACTGTACTGATGTGAAGTTTTCCTTCCTGCAAGCAACAGAAAGAGTTTGGGCTAAAATGGCCAACTACAAAATCATCCGCTGCTTACCTCTAAGATGAGAAAGTCACATTTGTCTCTCACATGCCCCACTAACCAAAATTCCTTCCTTATTTTCTTTGGGCTAAGAAAATATACAGAATGAAATCAAATTGTGTTAAACAGGTGCTGTCAGTAAAAGAAGTGGCTGGTATAGGTTCTCTTGTTGAGCTAATAGATAGATACCTTCAAAGGAATGCACACGCCCAGAAGTCTCCAGAAAGTAATTGCTCTCTACAATTTAGTGACTGGTTTTGTAATGCTTTCAGTTCCTTTCTTTTCTCTTCCCCAAGCAGCCCTTCAAAGGCAGTCAGCTAAAGCAGCTGAAGCTTAGAGAGACCAATTCTAACCACCCACTCACTCTAAATATGCCAATCACAATTCAATCAGATCACTTCTAATATTCAGAGTATTGGGGATTTATTTCCTACTTTCAAGATACACTGGTGACGGTGATGAAGTAAGTTGCTAAGTATATAAGATGAAAGTATCTCCTTTGGGTAAAGTGCTGTTTAAACAGCCAGTCTGTGGGTAAACAGGTGGTTTGCCGTAGTACATTATATGCACACAGAGATGCCATTAAAAGGTAAGCATTTGCCAACCGTTGCCTCATAGTGGCATGTGAATTGCTCTATGAGTTCTCTACTATTGGAATAAGAAATAACTATTGTACTTCAGTATTGAGGGGGAGTGGCTGCCCCAAACAGGCAGGAAAAAAGGGTTAAAAGAGCCCCCAGAGAGGCTGTGTAGAACCCCAGCCAATAAGAGAAGGGCTTATTGAGCCAGCCAATAGGGGCAAGGCTTGTTAGGGCAGCTGATGAGGTCCAGGGAGGGCAATATAAGAAGGGGCGCTCAGCAGAGCTGAGTCTCTCCCTGGAGGACAGGAGAGGAGCACTGGCAGCCTGGAGAGGAATCCCTTTGACAGAGCCATGCTGGGCAGACTCCAGGGAGCAAAAGGGAACTCCAGCCTGGTGCCAGGGCTTTGGGGAAGTGGCCCTGGGAAAGAGGCAGCAGATGTTGGAGGAGAAGCAGAATGTGGCTGCTGGCGATAGGGTTCCTAGACAGGGCTGTCCTTCCTTGCCCCTACTTGCCATTGGGGTCAGCGGCTTAGCAGAGACTGCAACTTGCTGGTTTCCCCCGGACTGGGGAATGAAAGCAGAGTGAGGCACAGCTGGGAGGCCATGTCCAGAAGAGGACACGGGGATTGATGCAGTGGAACGAATCAAGGGAGACTATGCTAGGTCGGGGAGGACGCTTAAGGAAATTGAGGCTCAGGTGATTTTTCAGTGGGATTCTGCCTGTTCCTAGAGAAGGGCAACAAAGGTGTGATAGGATTATGATGCTCAATAGGTGGCTCAGGCAGTGGTGCTATAAGGAGGGCTTTGGGATGTATGACCACTGGGAGGCATTCACAGACAGAGGACTGTTCTCTCGGGATGGACTTCACCTAAGTAGGGAAGGAAACAGACTTCTAGGATGGAGGCTGGCACAACTGATTAAGAGAGCTTTAAACTAGCAATCTGGGGGAGACGGTTGGGAGATGTCCAGGTAATCTCTACGCCGGATTTTAGCATTGAGAGGGAGGAAAACGAAGTAAGAAAGGATATAGCCGGGTGTAGGAGAATGTACATAAGGAGGAAGGGCAGAGTGGATACTAGTCTAATAGGTCATGTCGGAGGGACAATGTCCATGCCAAATTGGGTAAAGAATGTGAGTGTGGTGAAACAGAAAAATTAAGATGTTTGTACACCAATGCGAGGAGACTAGGTAACAAAATGGAGGAACTAGAGCAACTGGTCCAGGAAGTGAAACCAGATATTATAGGAATAACAGAAACATGGTGGAATAGTAGGCATGACTGGAGTACAGGTATTGAAGGGTATGTGCTGTTTAGGAAAGACAGAAATAAAGGTAAAGGTGGTAGAGTAGCATTGTATATCAATGATGAGGTAGATTGCAAAGAATTAAAAAGTGAAGGAATGGAGAAGACAGTGTCTGTCTGGGCAAAAATTACATTGGGGAAGAAAACTATGAGATCCTCCCCTGGGATAGTGCTTGGGGTGTGCTATAGACCACCAGGATCTAATTTGGATATGGATAGAGACCTCTTTAATGTTTTTAATGAAGTAAATACTCATGGAAACTGTGTAATCATGGGAGACTTCAACTTTCCAGATATAGACTGGAGAACAAATATTGGTAATAATAATAGGGCTCACATTTTCCTACATGTGATAGCTGATGAATTCCTTCATCAAGCAGTTGTTGAACCAAAAGGGGGGAAGCCATTTTAGATTTGGTTTTGGTGAGTAGCGAAGACCTCATAGAAGAAATGGATGTAGGGGACAACCTTGGCTCGAGCGATCATGAGCTAATTCAGTTCAAACTAAATGGAAGGATAAACAAAAATAAATCTGAGACTAGGGTTTTTGATTTCAAAAGGGCTAATTTTAATAAATTAAGGAAATTAGTTAGGGAAGTGGATTGGACGAAAGAATTTATGGATCTAAAAGTGGAGGAGGCCTGGGATTATTTTAAGTTAAAGTTGCAGAAGCTATCAGAAGCCTGTATCCCAAGAAAGAGGAAAAAATGTATAGGTAGGTGTTTTAGACCGAGTTGGATGAACAAGCATCTCAGGGAGGTGATTAAGAAAAAGCAGAAAGCATATAAGGAGTGGAAGATGGGAGGGATCAGTAAAGAAAGCTACTTTATTGAGGTTCGAGCATGTAGGGACAAAGTGAGACAGGCTAAAAGTCAAGTTGAGTTGGACCTTGCAAAGGGAATTAAAACCAATAGTAAAAGGTTTTATAGCCATATAAATAGGAAGAAAACAAAAAAAGAGGAAGTGGGACCGCTAATCACTGAGGATGGAGTGGAGGTTAAGGATAATCTAGGCATGGCCCAATATCTAAACAAATATTTTGCTTCAGTATTTAATGAGGCCAATGAAGAGCTTAGGGATAATGGCAACATAACAAATGGGAATAAGGACATGGAGGTAGATATTACCAAATCCGACGTAGAAGCCAAACTCGAACATCTTAATGGGAGTAAATCAGGGGGCCCAGATAATCTTCATCCAAGAATAGTAAAGGAACTGGCACATGAAATTGCAAGTCCATTAGCAAAAATTTTTAATGACTCTCTAAACTCAGGGGTTGTACCATTTGACTAGAGAATTGCTAATATAGTTCCTATTTTTAAGAAAGGGAAAAAAAGTGACCCGGGTAACTACAGGCCTGTTAGTTTGACATCTGTAGCATGCAAGGTCTTGGAAAAAATTTTGAAGGAGAAAGTAGTTAGGGACATTGAGGTTAATGGCAATTGGGACAAATTACAACATGGTTTTACAAAAGGTAGATCGTGCCAAATCAACCTGATCTCCTTCTTTGAGAAAGTAACAGATTTTTTAGATAAAGGAAATGCAGTGGATTTAATCTACCTCGATTTTAGTAAGGCATTTGATACAGTACCACATGGGGAATTATTGGTTAAATTGGAAAAAATAGGGATTAATATGAAAGTTGAGAGGTGGATAAGCAACTGGTTAAAGGGGAGACTACAGCGGGTCATATTGAAAGGGGAACTGTCAGGTTGGAGGAAGGTTACTAGCGGAGTTCCTCAGGGATCAGTTTTGGGGCCAATTTTATTTAATCTTTTTATTGCTGAGCTTGGCACCAAAAGTGGAAGTGTCCTGATAAAATTTGCAGATGACACAAAGTTGGGAGGTATTGCTAATTCAGAAAAGGATCGGGATATCATACAGAAAGATTTGGATGACCTTGTAAATTGGAGTGATAGCAATAGGATGAAATTTAACAGTGAGAAGTGTAAGGTTATGCATTTAGGCATTAATAACAAGAATTTTAGTTATGAGCTGGGGACACATCAGTTGGAAGTAACGGAGGAGGAGAAGGACCTCGGAGTCCTGGTTGATTATAGGATGACTATGAGCCGCCACTGTGACATGGCTGTGAAAAAGGCTAATATGGTCTTGGGATGTATTAGGCGAGGTATTTCCAGTAGGGATAAGGAGGTGTTAGTGCCATTATACAAGGCATTGGTGAGACCTCATTTGGAATACTGTGTGCAGTTCTGGTCTCCCATGTTTAAGAAGGATGAATTCAAATTAGAACAGGTACAAAGAAGGGCCACTAGGATGATTCGAGGAATGGAGAACCTGTCTTATGAAAGGAGACTCAGGGAGCTTGGCTTGTTTACCTTAACCAAAAGAAGGCTGAGGGGGGATATGATTGCACTCTTTAAATATATTAGAGGGATAAATACTAGGGAGGGAGAGGAATTATTTAAGTTTAATACTAATGTGGACACAAGAACAAATGGATATAAGCTGGCTAGTAGGAAGTTTAGACTTGAGATTAGACGAAGGTTTCTAACCATTAGAGGAGTGAGGTTCTGGAATGGCCTTCCAAGGGAAGTAGTGGGGGCAAAAGATCTACCTGGCTTCAAAATTAAACTAGATGGGTTTATGAAGGGGATGGTTTGACAAGATAACATGGTCTTGGTAACTAATTGACTAGTCATTATCAGTGGTAAATAGGTCAATGGAGGGATGATAGGGGTTACTATAAAGAACTTTCTGGGTGTCTGGCTGGGGAGTCTTGCCCACATGCTCAGGGTTTAGCTGATCGCCATATTTGGGGTCGGGAAGGAATTTTCCTCCAGGGTAGATTGGCAGAGGCCCTGGAGGTTTTTCGCCTTCCTCTGTAGCATGGGGTACAGATCACAGCTGGAGGATTCTCAGCATCTTGGGGTCTTCAAACTATTTGAGGGCTTCAATATCTGAGATATAGGGGTGAGGATTATTCTAGGAGTGGGTGGGTGAGATTATGCGGCCTGCATTGTGCGGGGGGTCAGACTAGATGATCATAATGGTCCCTTCTGACCTTAAAGTCTATGAGTCTATGAGTCTATGAGAAAAGGGAGCAAGCCCGCTCAAAAGAGGAGGCTGAGGAAGAAGACAAGCCTGCCCTGAAGGCTCCTGCCGTGGGTGACAGAGAAACCGTTTGGAGAGACTAAGTCTGTATGCTGAGCTGGGTTGGGCCTGTTGGCTTGGTTGCCTTTTCTTTTCACCTTATATTGGACTGCAAGCTGGGGGAGAATAGCAGATGGCAGGAAGTGACCTGGGAGGGCACTTTTGGAGGTCAGGCACCATTGACCCTCCTAAGGCCCAGCAGCAGATCATGGTGGAGTTAGTGGACCCAATTTCCAATATCACAATCCTCCTCACCACATCTCTGCTTAAAACAGGGCCAGGACTATGGCATGAGGTGTGCTAACCACTAGACACAACACAGTGGCTTGCAACCTTTCCAGACTACTGTACCCCTTTCAGGAGTCTGATTTTTCCAGCATACCCCCAAGTTTTGCCTCACTTAAACAGCTGGCTTACAAAATCACACCTCCAGATACAAAGGTGTCACAGCATGCTATTACTGAAAAATTGCTGCCTTTCTCATTTTTACCATCTAATTATAAAACAAATCCATTGCAATATAAATATTGCCCTCACAATTCAGTGTATAGTATATAAAGCAGTGTAAACAACTCATTTGTCTGTATGAAATTTTAATTTCTGCTGACTTTGCCAGTGCTTTTTTTGTGGCTGGTTGTAAAGCTAGGCAAATATCTAGATGAGTTGACATACCCCTTACAGGGCTGCTGATGGGAGGGGGGCCAAGAGGGAAGTGTAGTCTGTATTTTCCCCTAAACCCTGCCTGCAGCTTGTATACTTTCCTAACCTTTTAACCATGTTGGCAGAAAGGCAAGGGGCCTGCAGAAATCATCTTTCTGTAAGAAGTTAGCTTTGGCAATAGAGTAGGTTATAAGTAAAAATGACAGAATATAGTGTTAGGAGCTTATTAGCATGTGTGGAAATTTCCAGTCTTGTGGATGGGGCCGGGTCAAAACCACAAAGGGAGTGAGAGCGCTAGCCTAGAGTAAAATTATATGTTAGACATCCTGCTATTTTGTAACAAGAGTAGAGGGCCCCAAAAATATATGCTAGATGTCCTGCAGGCCAAGAGAGTCGAGCAGACAACATCCGGCCATTTTTAGAACTTTCAGCATCTTGCCCATTTTTGGATTTGAGATGAATTCTCTCCAATCGAATGTGGACACCCTCGCAATCTTAAGGTGTGGGAATCTGTCACTGGTGATGTAAAAATGCCTGTAAGATGATACGAATGCTCTGCCCGGGGTCGACGATTCCCCTATCTTTTCTACACTGCACAGTTATTTCGGAATAAGCTATTCCAGAATAGTTATTCCAAAATAGCTTATTTCGAAATAGCTCATCTACACTGCCGGGAAGCCTCAGAATTAGTCCAAGGCAGGCTTCCCTAATGTAGACGTGCTATCTTGATTTAGAGCCCCAGAAGGAATAACTTAGAATGGCCCTGATGAGGGGCTATTTCAAAATAGCAGAAGTGGAGCACCTACACAGCCCCTATTCCAAAATAGCTATTTTGGAAGAGGCGTTATTCTTCACAGAATGAGGTTTACAGAAGTCAGACTAAGCCGTCTGTTATTTCAAAATTATTTTGAAATAATGGAATTGCTGTGTAGATGCTTTCATAGTTATTTTGGAATAACAGCAGTTATTCCAAAATAACTTTGCTGTGTAGACACACCCTTATTGTACTAGAACACTCTGCTACCATACCTTCTTATATCTCACTGAGACCCTCTCCATCCACCGAGTGAGGCTGGTTCCTTCATCTCCCCAGGGTCCTCAGGAAGGTTGCTCTGTCCCTGCCCCGAGTGTCGACTTTGCTGCTCCCATTGGATGGGAACTGTGGCCAATGGGAGCTGCAGGGGCAGGATCTGCAGGCAGCGGCCAGGCACAGAACCATTTAGCCCCCACATAGGAGCTGGACCACACAGAGCCAGGGCAGGGGGGAGCTTGTCTTAGGCCCTCATCCCTACCTCTTGCCCCATCCCAGTGAAAGTGAGTGAGGGTGGGGGAGAGTGATTGACAGAGGGAGAGAGGATGGCGTGGGGGTGGGGCCTTGGAGAAGGGGCAAGGCAGGGTGTGGCTTCAGGGAAGGGGGCAGGCCAAGGGGGGGTTGTGTATGTGTGATTAGACACTTGGCAACCCGATTAGCTTATTGTAAAGGAGATCAAGAGATGCCTTGCTTACAGTGGGTAAGTACCTTCATGGGGAGAAAATACTCCCTATTAAAGAGCTTTTTGCATGTGTAGAAAAAGGAATAAAAAGAATCAAGGGTTGGAAGCTAAAGCCAGACATATTTAAAAAAGGCAAAAAACAAACAAATAAGCGAGTGCAATAAACTACTATGCGGGACGGAGGACTCTCCATCTTTTGATGCCTTCAAATCAAAACCAGATGCCTTTTTAAAAGATGTTTTAGTCCAACCTGAGTTTTCAGGTTCAATACAGGGGTAACAGGATGAACTTCAATGGCCTGTGAAATAGAAGAAGTCAGACTTCATGATCCAATGGTCCCTTCTGGCCTTAAAATCTACAAATCTATGAATAATCTCAGATAGCATTATTAGAACTCTGGCAGAATTTTTAATCTAATTGTTTCCTTTTAAAGCAACACAGATCTATCAGATCAAATGCAAGCAGATAATGAATAATCTTTTTTCCAATCTACAAAACAACGTAAAAAAATACTGCTTCTGAGCACCATGCTGTGCTTTCTACTTTGCTACATGAAGTGCATTACCAGGTGTTACTCTAGATAAAGCAATGACAGAACAGAATAGCATTAGGTATAAGAAACTACTGAGGATGTAGTTATAATCCGTCCGCTTGAAAAACTTCGCCACCATTTGATAATTTCACAACTAAAATGGGGCCTGATGTAAAAAGCCCATTGACCTCGATGGAAAGTCTTTCATTGACTTCAATAAGCTTTCAGTAAAGCCCATAAACCTCAAGTCAGTACAGCACTTTAGCATGTGCTTAAGTTTCACTTACTTCAGATAAAGCTAAGCCCATGCTGAATTCCTGTACTGTATAGGCAATTGATCCCAAATAATTTATTACAACATTGCTAGTTTTAAAGAAGTACAACATAGAAAGTAATTTTAATCTCTCTCAAAGGTTAGTGACTCCATCACACATATGTATCCAGATAGTGTCAGTGTTTTTAAAAGCAGTATCGATTCACCTGAATTACCCCATTTGCTATGTGCAGTTGTATTAATCTAATAATTTTGGATCCTTTACACTCTGCATTAACAAATTCAGAATCTCACAGCAAAGCTCAGTCCACTCCAAATTTAACCCAGTTGTGTGTCAAAATTCTGCAAAATTGCTCACTATGCATGGTGTTGGGGCTTCCTGGGACTAGGAAAGACATGAGGGACATTTTAGGTAAAATAGTAACAGATGCACAGACCACTGCAGCACAACATAATAAGGACTGTACTGTATCATCAGACAGTTGTCAGCCAGAAAAACAAATACCAGCTGACCAGTTCAAGACAATGAGTGCAACTTAACAAGGAAGACATCAGAACCATTAAACATATGTAGGTAGCACTTTAATCAACTTCTGAATGCCGAGCCAGTAGTTAGTCCCCCAGCTACAGAGCAAAGAGAAGACCTGCACATTGAACTGGGACCTATAACCAGAGTAGAAGGAGAAAAGGCCATTAATTGGTAAAAAAAAGGGGAAAGGCACCAATTCTGGTTAACATTCCAACAGAGGTTTTTAAGTCAGACTTGACGAACACAATAGACATTTTGATAGCTATTGTGAAAGAGACATGAAAACACAGTTTAGTGGACAACGCGCCATATAGTGAAGCTGCCAAAGAAAGGATCTCTCAGGACTTGTGCTCCTACATCAATTAGGCACAATTGAAATCTCTCAATCTTTTACGTGCCAAGGCCCCCAGGTATGAAAAAGGCTAGCCTAAGGCGGGCCAGCATTGAAGAATATACCTGAAATAATAATAATTTTGTAGAGATGCAGATAAAAAAGGATCGGGAAGAAAAAAATATCTGAAAATAGTAAATACTATTTGAGTGTAGAAGTCAGGACAGAGGACAAGGATACTTCTCTGCTCTGGCTCGAAGGATAAGTAGGGTTGGCCCTAAGGTGCAATATTCGTTTGTTACATTTCAGAGATGCTTAGTGAATGGCATGCTGGCACTATCAGATTTATTCTTCACAAAAACAATACCAACACCAGCCATGTAAACCCAAAAGCCTCAAGCAGGCATTTACTGCATGCATTTGTGGAGAAAACATGATGAGAAAGTGCCAAAGAAATAAAAGTAGCATTAATTTACTGGCACAATTGTTACCAGGAGGGTTAAACTGCTTTGGTCTGTCTAGCTGGCTTCTTAGCACCAATACGTCTATGAGAGTCATTACCCAGGCTGCAGAGAAGGAAAGCAAAGGGATAATCCCTAGAGTCCTCTGCCCAAATTCAGCCTTGTCGTAATACTGATGGGAACTAGGAGCAGGTGCAGTGACCCAAACTCTGCGGCATGGGAATAGTATCGCTTCAGAGCATTTTAATTTCATTCCTCTCTCCCCTTAATCCTACTCCAGTGAGTGCCTCGGGACAGCAGGGGAGGGTTCCAAGTGAAATGATCCCTGCTAGTGGTACGATTGTGCTTTAGGGCTCATTAAGCTGGTGCCTGGCCGCTGGGGTGGAGAATGGCACCGGGAGTCGGGAATGAGGAAGTCAGCTGTGAGACGTGGCATGGGGCTGTGATCTCTACACATGCCCGGGGGGGAGGGGAGGGGAGGGCGGGGGGTAAGGGCAGGACAGGAGGTTACGAATGCATTCGCCTGTCTAAGTTCATGCTGTTCTACTCGGTGAGATCTGAGGGCTGTTGGAAGACTTGGCGGCAGTAGGTGGGGTGGCCAAAATTCATGATTATAGATCCTTGCTGAGGACCAGCAGGGAGGTTTCATGCTCATTATTGATGAGGCTTGCTAATACCTCACTGGAGGCAGGACAGGACAGTGTAGGCAGGACACCCTTATGTACAAAGAGAGACCAGACCAAACATCTGGCACTCACAACTTTGCCAGTGGCTAACTCTGAGGGAGTGATGTAGGAGTAATGTAGGAAAGTATGTCTACACTGATCCTATTGCATCTAACAACAGAGGTCTTACTGTCATGCCTGTGGGATCTTACCCGTGTAAACAAAATGGCTCTCCCATGCGCTTTTCCCCTGATTTGTAACCAGTAGATTCCCACATCAGGTCACCTCTCCCATTTAACTTGTTTCCACAGCAACTGACTAACACGAGTCACTACACTCTAAGATGTACTGAGCCAGCAGGGCAGACAGCCTTGCCAGGCCTCTAGGCGAGGACAAGGGTGGGGCTGCTCTGTGTCTCCTGAAGGGGTGAGGCCTCTGGTAGAAGGGGCAGGGCTGGGGTGAGGCAGCCCTCAGCACTGCCTGGTGCGCACCGTGCTGCCTGCAGAAAACTGCACGCCACTCTGGCAGGGATTTAAAGAGCCCGGGGCTCTGGCCGCTGAGGTAGCAGCTGCAGCGGCTGGGAGCTTCAGGCCATTTTGTATCACCAGGCCCCGGAGCAGGTGCCCCCTTTAGCCTCCCTTGTCAGCAGTCTCCCCTCGTAGCTCTATGTCAACGTTAAGATTCTGAGGCACCTGAACTTTGACAAATTTACGCAATTTACATCATAATAATTACACAGTCATTTTGTATCCATAACAGATAATCACAGGACACCCACAGAATCGATGTACAAAAAGTCCTTCTGACATACTCTGCAGATGTTAGATCGGGATAGCTCAGGTTGGCTGGGGCTGGGGTCCCCATCACCCAGTAGATAAGAGAGACATCTGAGCCGAAGGGGAGGCGTATGTCCTTCACTTTGGTACAGACCCTATTCTCAGGGTTGTAATTCAATGTTCAAATCATTTTACCAAGCTTGTCTTTAAGACTTCTGTAAAGAGCCAAGGTAACATATTCACTTCCCCCTGACTCTTGACAGGTGGTAATAAGGTTCTCCCATTTTTTTGAGTGATGTGATTTGAAGGCTTTTTTGTATACAACTACTTAATTGCATCTATTTTTAAAGGGTGACGCCTGCACAGGGAACTTGAATAGTATTTCAACAAGTTTTAAGAAGCTGTCACTTTCTCTGTCTCCAAAAGCTTCAGTACGTTTTGTCATCCCATTTTAGCCATTTTTAACATCAAATCCTAGGGTTGGAAGAGACCTCAGGAGGACATCAAGTCTAACCCCCTGCTAAAAGCAGGGCCAACCTCAACTAAATCATCCCAGCTGAGTCTAGTCTGGGACTTCAAAACCTCTTGGGATGGAGATTCTTCCACCCCCTTAGGGAACCCATTTCAGTGCTTCACCACCCTCCTAGGAAAATAGTTTTTCCTAATATCCAACCTAGACCTTTCCCACTGCAACTTGAGACCATTGTTCCACATTCTGTCATCTATCACCACTGAGAACAGCCTCTCTCCATCCTCTTTGGAACCCCCCTTCAGGTAGTTGAAGGCTGCTATCAAATCCCCACCCACCCCCTCTTCTCTTCTGTAGGCTAAACAAGCCCAAATCCCTCAGCCTCTCCTCATAAGTTGTGCGCTCCAACCCCCTCATCATTTTTGTTGCCCTCCGCTGGACTTTCTCCAATGCGTCCACAACCTTTCTATAGTAGGGGCCTGAGAACTGGACACAACACTCCAACTGTGGCCTCACCAGTGCCGAATAGAGGGGAATAATCACCGATCTGCTGAATATTCCTAACCCTGGTTGGACAGGATATGGCCCGCGAGCCAGTATTTGCTCACTCTTGGGTTAGTAATAATATTTACTACATACATTTAGCATGAGCTTTCCATACAAGTTTAGCATTGGCTTAGCTCTGCTTCCACTGAAGTCAATGGTAAAACCTTCATTAACGTCAGTGGCATACTGATAAATCCATCAGTAGCAGGGTAGTCACCCCGCTCCCAGTGGAACAAAGGTTAAACTCAGCCTAGGAATTGTGAGCCAGCAGCTGAGGCAAATAGCTAATTGGGGCCCTACTGGGGCTCTATAAATAGGGGCTCCTGGAGAGGAGGGAAACAGCAGCACTTGTTTCAGCTGCAGAGCAGGAAAGACCTGGGTTAGATGACTGGCAGTAGGGTCACTGAAGGAAGACAGGCAACCGCAGGCGAGACCCCTCCAGCAGATGGCGTTCCAAGGCGGAAGAGCTAATTCCTGAGCGTACCAGCAGAGGGCGCCACAGAGGTGAGTCACACCCCGTTACACCATCCTTAAATGCCTCATTCACTGCATTGGCTTTTGGCTGTTGTTTTTTTCCATTTGTCTTGGGGAAAATAAAAACCCAAAGGAAAGAAAATCACAACAAGAGAAAAATTGCAATTAAGCCTGCCACCTGTTGCAGTGGGTCACTCTTAAGAGGTTCTTTCTGTTTCAAAAGGTTATACTGATTTGATTCCTTATCCTTACAATGTGGAAGATCAGTGGGGAATTCTCCAGCAAAATAGAATGAACTTTTTAAGTGCCACTACTGTAGCTATATAAATCAGAGACAAATAAAGGTGCCTGCTGGGAAGCAAAAGCTGCTGAACAGCTTCTGAGTTGGAGGATGCAGGAACAATGAAATCTGACAGGCTCCTGGAGGAAATGAATGCTCACAGATGACTATGAGACCTGATCCCTGTACTTCAAGCAGTTTTGGGGTTTTTTTTTGGTTGGGGTGGGCAAGAGGCAGACGAAGAGAGACTCTCTCACTGCGAGTGCTAAGCAAGTGATTACAGTGTGAAGAACAAGCACACGTTCAAAACGGATTCTTCTCGATGAATATGGAGGCAGGTCCTGTGGCCCTTACGCAAGGCACAGTTGGGGTCTGCAGTTCTATCTTTCAGTCTCCTTCACTCCCATCCACTTTGGAGCACTGTAGAGGCTATGGAAGCTACAGGTATAACCTACATAGGCAACATCCAAGGGCTAAGGTGCAGTCGCCTCTTCCCAATGCCCCAAATCCCTTCAGCACTGTACATGCTCCAGCTCTGACCTCCCAGAACTTCAGTAAACCTTGTTCCTGGGGCTTGTGGCAGGGCTTTACAAGGTTTAACCCTGGCAGACGACAGCCCAGCCAGGGGGATTGGGTTACATCATCATACTCCTTTACAAGTGTAAATTACCCCATTATATACCATTTGCACCCAATCATTATTGTGTCACTACCACCTCTCTACAGTAGATTTCGTACAACAAGTTGCACTTGTATAAACTGGAACTCTGGTCTGGCCAGACCACAGATGTTCCAGAATCAGAGTCCCAGTGCACAGTGGGAAGGGTGTGTAGGAGCCCAGCGTGATGCAGTGGGACTCTGGGAGCCTGCCACACATCCCAGCTGGGTGCAGGGGGAAGGGGAGTGGAGAAGAGAGCGGTAGTCAGGAAGGCCTACATATGGCCCAGCTGGGCTTGGGGGAAGGGGTGGGGGAGAATAGGGAAGCCCAGTATGCGTGAGACCCAGCTGGGCTTCCGGGGGAGCTGGGAAGCCCCATGAGTCCAGAAACAGGGGGTGGGGAGAGCCCAGAAATGACCTCCCCTCGTCTGGCATAATCCCTCATCTGGAACCTCTCAGGTCTCGAGGGAGGTCCAACCTGTACTACAACAGCATGGGGCAAGTAATAGTTGAATTGAGAAATCATTTCTTTTTCTTTCCAAAATATTGTTGATTAATGATTCCTCGGTCAGGGAGGAACATGGTTAATGCAATTCTTACATATTCTCAAAGTCTGGAAGAGAGGAACACATTTTGTTTAAGAAAACTTGGTTAATTGTACTCTTTTTTTCCCTAAGTCTTTTTTCTTGCTAGGGTTATACAAGAAAACTGTTTATTTCTCATCTAAGTAATATTAATCCTGTGTTTGTACCATAATTACTACAGCAACTAATTATGATGTCCCAAACAGAGGATTGTGACTTAAGGCAGAGAATAAGCAGCAGGAGCAAAGAAATCCGAACAATATGGATTCTGTCTTCACGCCAACATCTCTGCTAATAAAGAGGAAAGAAAATACCCATCTAAAAAGAACTGCCTCTAGACAAAATACTTTTTTTCCCCCTGAAGGAGTCAATGAATTTTTAAAGAATGCACAGAAAGGAGGGAGATCTTGCACACAGTTCTAAGGCTACATCCATGGAACACCAGAGATGGCATTTCTATTATGTGCGGACTATAATGCTGAAAATACAAACAATACTTACATCCTGCGCTGCCATTGGTTGGCACCAAAGTGAAGTTGGAAGCCCGGGGGTTACGCACGATATCCTGCCAATGAATGGTGTCCGCGTAGCAAAGAAACTTGTTCTGGCCAACGTATACCCCTCCGTTCAGTATTTCTGTATCAAAGAAGAAGACAACAAACTGTTCAGTGTTGAGATGTACAGCAGACGTACATCTAGGGATGCTTCTAAGAGTGGGGAAGGAACAGTGAGGGTAGAATTACGAGAATGGTGGTGAAAACGCCTTGTAAAACTTTGTAAATTGATGAGCAAAGAGCTCGCCAAACTGGAAAACTGAAACCATCTATTTACACACAAAAGTCCTAATGAAGATAGCCACAGTGGAAGCTCTTCACACCAACCAGCAAATGGATTTGACAGTCTCCAGAGGAGTTAGTGGGGAAACCTGCTGTTCTAGTTTACTCAGGAGTGTACCCTGGATTTATTTTGGGGAAGGGTGGAAATGTCCAAGATTCTGTTCAGATAAAATAATGAAGTGGCACACTCTTCTACTCTGAATCAGACACCTGTAATACCACGCTGTAAGTATAATTAACAGCACAACAACTACATGGTTTTATGGGGAAGAGGAAGATAGGAATTCTCTCATTTAGGACTGGTTGGATTTGGTGCAAGTGGCATGACCATTGAAAAGGACTTGGACTGCATGGCAGCATAACCAATCAGAAATCCTCTTATTCCCTTCTATTTGGCACTGGCGAGGCCACATCTGGGATACTATGTCCAGTTCTGGGCCCCTCCCTAAAAAAATGATGTGGATGCATTGGAGAGAGTACAGCAGAGGGCAACAAAAATGATGAGGGGGCTGGAGCACAGGTCTTATGAGAAAAGGCTGAGGGATTTTGGCTTATTTAGGCTGCAGAAGGGAAGAGCGAGGGGGGATTTGATAGCAGCCTTCAACTACCTGAAGGGGGGTTTCAGAGAGGATGGAGCCAGGCTATTCCCAGTGGTGACAGATGACAGAACAGAAAGCAGTGGTTTCAAGTTGCAGTGGGGGAGGTCTAGGTTGGATATTAGAAAAAAAAATCACTAGGAGGGTGGTGAATGGGTTGCCTAGGGAAGATGGTGAAATCTCCATCCTTAGAGGTTTTTAAGGCCAGGCTTGATAGAGCCCTAGCTGGGATGACTTAGTTGGGGCTAGAGCTGCTTTGAACAGTGGGTTGGACTATGTGACCTCCCGGGGTTGCTTCCAACCTTAACCTTCAATAGAATCACAGAAAATTATCTTCATTCTATTCTCTGCTGACAACTGAGGGTGCAACTTACAAACTCAGGTTAAATCTTCTAGAGTCGTCCATGATAAAGGGCATCTTCTCTCATGCACCAGACATACAACATAGGTGAAAAGCTATGTGTTTGTGTACCACACTTTGGCCGTATAGGCCAGGTTTTGGACTCCAGACACAGCTCATTTGTTCTTCATCAGGCAGCTGAGTATTCTCTTGACCTATGCTACGCCCCCTTGAAGCCCTTAGCATAGTGAGTGTGTTTGGGGGAGTGGACATGGACAGAATATTAGGAATGGGCCACAGGTTATCACAAGGCTAACAAAAATAGCCACTTGCCTTTCAAGTGGGTGTTGTCTCATAATATATTTAATTTCTAATGATCAGCAATTAATTATGTTTTCAATCTGAATGGTTTTAATGAAAAATCAGGGGTTTTGAAAAAAGGATTTTTGACTAAAAGATTTTTTTGTTAGGAAAACCCACAAACATTCTGATGAGGACGTTGCAGTCCTCCATTTTCATCTCTCTGGGCTGTGCTCCATAATAGGCCTGCATCTCCCATGAGGCACTGCTTCTGTTCACTAAGGGTACATCTACACTGTGGCCTAAAGTCGAGTTAAGCTACCAACTTCAGCTACGTTAATTGCATAGCTGAAGTCAAAGTACCTTAACTTGGCTTTAGGCACTGTCTACGCAGCAGTAAGTTGAAGGAAAAATACTCTTCCTCCAACTTTCCTTACTCCTCATGAAATGAGGGTTATAGAAGTCGGAGTAAGAAGCCCATTATTTTGAAATTCTTTCGAAATAACGGGCCTGCTGTGTAGACGTGCACTCTGTTATTTCAAAATAATACGAGCGATTTCGAAATAAGCATGCAGTGTAGACACAGCCTCAGAGGGGAGATTCTGGTGCATGGTGAGGATAATAGTCTCACTAGAGAGCCCAGCCTATAAAGAAGAATGGGATCATGAGGCATCTGGACTACACCTTCCATAACGCACAATGGCAGTTTCGTAAATCAAATCAAAATATTTAAGTTGCCAAAAAATGTTTTGGTTTTTGAATTTCTGGTGAAAACACTGAAATTTTCCTGAGGGAATTTAGATGAAGACTTTCCCCCTCACACTTTTGTCAAAGTTTTCCCTGAAAAAAAAAAACCTGAGTAAACACCATTATATACACAAATATCCGCCAAAATATTTTGCATTCCTTTGATGAAGATCTCCTATTCTACTAAAGTCATCATCAGAAAAAGTGACCTGTCAGCTCTCAACACTGAGGTTTATAACTGAAACTAGTTCAAGCAAAAGATTCTGTCTCTCCTGCTTTGTTCTTTTTTTCAGTACAAGTCGGTGAGATGAAACCCATCTGCCTTTATTCAAAATGTAGAGAAGATCCATTATGGGAAACTCGAGCGATTTGGTGAGAGATCTGGTGCCATGCCCCCCATTGGCATGGCATAGAACTCGCAGTGTAAGGCAGGGAAGGCTTCACGTGGTTACTAAACATCTTTGTACCGACCTGAACAGGATCCTCCAGGGAGGTCAAGCTGTCCGTGGAGTAACAGACAACTGTGAGAGGCTGTCTTAATGAGGACAGCCTATCCCCGGCCCCTGGGATGCAACGCTGCCCAAAATATCTGTAGTGAAATATATGCGCCAACCCTGAAATGCACCTTCCATTCTTGGGGACACCGCAAATGACAGGACTTTTGATGGGGTCCTTGGTAGGGTGACCATATTTCCCAGAGTAAATTCAGGACAAAGTGTGGGGCTGGCCTGAGCCACTCGCCCTGAAGGCTCTCCCAAACCACCTGGCATTACTGATTACCCAAGCCCCAGGCCACTCAGAACTGGGGCTGACCAGCTGAGCCCGCACTGCCCTAGGCTGGCCGCTGAGGCCTGGGGCTACATTTGTCCACCTGAGACTTGGGCTGACTGCCCAAGTCCCACCACCCACTAGCACCTCATGTTGCTCCTGAACTCCCCAAAACTTCTTCTTCCCCTCAGGGGTGCAACCCATTTTTTTTGGGGGGGGGAGGGAAACGGGGCAAGAAATTCAGGACGTCTGGGATGGGACTTAAAAAGGGGGACTGTTCCAGCCAAAACAAGATGTATGGTCACT
Organism: Pelochelys cantorii; assembly: GCA_032595735.1. Classification (NCBI taxonomy): domain Eukaryota; kingdom Metazoa; phylum Chordata; order Testudines; family Trionychidae; genus Pelochelys; species Pelochelys cantorii. Next base: position 69,478,434 of record CM064332.1, read on the forward strand.
CCTGTCCTGGGACAACAGGCAGCTGTCCTCAGAATTCCTTCTCCAGCTTGCAGCCCCTCTTGACGCTGCTCTAGTCCTTTCCCCTGGCAAAAAAGGGCCACATGGGAGAGAGGGTCTCACATCAGGAGGCTTTAACTTGGCAGGTGTAATGTTTCCTTGGGCATAAGAAGTGTACCCTACAGCAGTGCAAACAAAAGAACAGAAGTCCTTGATTAAGCAGAGAAGCAGGTGGAGAAAGGCAGAAAATAACCTACGGCCTCTCCACGCCCACCACCATAAAACACCTGAAATTCCTTGTTCCTCAATTCTTTCTTGGGAATTAGAATGACAGCCCCCTTGGTGCATTTTATGCTCTTTAACTGTGCAGGCAGGAGCTAATCTCTGTACAAGAGGCATTAGAAAGTGATGATCACAATGGAAATGTACCTTAAGCATAATCATTTTTACTTTTTGCATTTGTTCCAAAATTATTTTTTGCAAATTTGATGTTACTAATATCTAGTCATTACAGCATTTCTGTGGCAATGCTTACTTTCTAAAAGCACTCCTCATTTCTCTATCTTCTTAATGATCTGATCTGTCAAATCTCAATAGAGAAGGCTATTCTCCTCTTGTTTCGAAAAAGAAATCCCGCTGCTGTTTCTAACTAATCTCTTTTTACCTCCCAGAAATCCTGCTGGTTCCACGGTTTCCTTTCTTGTTTTTCAGTATTTCAAAGCACTGGACAAACTTTTGCCATGTGACTCTCATTAAAGTTAATAAGGACTGTGGAGCTAAAACCCCATGAGCCACTCAGAGTCACAGATGTGAGTCCTAACACCGAAAATGTGAAGGTTGCTTACTAATGGCATTTTAGAATAACATTAAGGGGCGCTATTGCTGTTAGGAGTGTCATCCTTCTTAAGGAGACATTAAAAGTAAATCTTGACTACTTTGGGGATGATTAAGGTTATTTGTAGTCTACAGATCCAGAGCAACTCTTCAAAAACTTCTCCGGGGAATATTAACAGCTGCAAACAGTAAGGATATAAGACACTGCATTTTTCACTAAAAATATTAGGATTTACATACCATGAAAAGGAGACAGTCTCCCAAACATAACATATTAAATAAGGGAACACATGAAAACTCCTCTTAACTCCGCATTAATCAATTACTGGTATTGACATTTATTTCTAGGAAACCTTTGGTTTAAGAGCTTGGGGTTTGTTCCACTGAAAAAGGGCTTAAGATAGAGACAAAAATAATTATTTTGCACAGAAAGGAATCCAGATTAGAGGTAGACTACTGATCTGTCTGGATGATATTCTTGTGATCCCTGACATATCCCACATGACATCTGTTAGCAATTCTGCTTCAAGAGAAATTAAGTATTTAGAAGGACGTATCAAAACACTATGGCTGCGTCTAGACTGGCATGATTTTGCGCAAATGCTTTCAACGGAAAAGTTTTCCGTTAAAAGTATTTGCGCAAGAGAGCGTCTAGATTGGCACGGACACTTTTGCGCAAAAGCACTTTTTGCGCAAAAGCGTCCGTGGCCAATCTAGACGCGCTTTTGCACAAGAAAGCCCCGATCGCCATTTCAGCCATCGGGGCTTTTTTGCGCAAAACAAAACTGAGCTGTCTACACTGGCCCTTTTGCGCAAAAGGTTTTGTGCAAAAGGACTTTTGCCGAATGGGAGCGTCAAAGTATTTGCGCAAGAAGCACTGATTTCTTACATTAGAACGTCAGTGCCCTTGCGCAAATTCAAGTGGCCAGTGTAGACAGCTGGCTAGTTTTTGCGCAAAAGCACCTGCTTTTGCGCAAAAACTGGCCAGTCTAGACACAGCCTATTAGTGACCATTTCTCCTTTTGGTGCCATCAACACAGAAGGAGCAAATCCACTCTGTCCCAAATCCTGACCCAGAAGAACCTCGCCAATGGACACCAAAGACCTACTATCATTTCCAGCTAAATGGGTTATAATTTGTCAACTGATTTATGTAAATGGTTGCAAAGATATACATTTTCTTATACAGGCATTCATTTGAGAATGCGTATCAAAAACTGGGTTCACTTTGCTTGATAGGAAACTTCTGTACGTTCTGATACACTCAGCGCCAACTTATGCTAGAAGTGTTCCATTAGCTTCAATGGGAGTAAGAAGCTATTAATTGGGGGTAAGAGTTTAAGAATCAGGCCCCTTTCCTGTCACCACAATCAATCACGAGCTTTCAACAAATGTTAACTCAAGGTTAGCATGAAAAGTTATCTGAATTCTACTGACAGCCCTTAATGTCACTAATAAGCACTGCATTCATAGACTTTAAGGCCAGAAGGGACCATCCATGATCATCTAGTCTGACATCCTGTACATTGCAGGCCACAGAACCTCACCCATCCACTCTTTATCTACCTGGCCTTTCTGAAGCCCTTATTTCTCACTGAGTAGTCCCTCTGTCCAAGGATTATCTCACTGACGTTAACAAGGTCAATCCTGGAGTAAGGCATGAGTAAACTCCAGAAAGGATCTCAGAATCTGACCATTACAGATAAGGAAGCTAATGCAAGTTCTCAGGTTAATTTTTGGACATTATCTTTAATTAAAGAGTAATTTTTAATTCCTGGAGATTCCAGGACAACCCTGGAGGATTGGCAGCCCTAGCTTTCCATCTCCCTTTCTGTTGAATCCACACACCATCCTCTTCTTCAATTTGCACTCTTCTAGCTCCTCTCATGGCATGCCCTCAGCTGATACAAATCAACCCCACCCCATTGAGTTCTCTACAGCTACATTCCCAGAATCATAGAATCCTAGAACACTAGAACTGGTCATCGAGTCCAGTCCCCTGCCCTCATGGCAGGACCCAGTACCGTCTAGACCATCCCTGATAGATGGCTATCTAACCTGCTCTTAAATATCAGGTTAGATAGATATCTATCAGGGATGGTCTAGACGGTACTTGATCCTGCCCAGTAATAAAAATAAAAGGTACATTTTATTTACACCAACTCAGACATCTTGCCCCAATGCAATTTGCTTCCTGTTACTCTCTTATTCCACCCTGGTATGTGTTAAGCAAATGAAGCACAAATGTAATCCATACACAATAGAATTACAGTATACTCAACTCATCATCACAAAGGCATCATCTAATTTTAATTTACTGCACTGAAAGCAATGTTAAATAACAAGACAACAGGAGAAAGGCAGAGATCCCAGATTATGAAAACAAGTTCGCAGAGAAAGGTAGACCAAAAAAAAAAAAAAAGGGAGAGAGAGACTTTTCCCCCTCCATATAAAACACCTGAAGTTCCTTTTCACTGAACTCGTCCTGGGAGTAGTAAATGGAATGACAGCTCCCTTAGTGCATTTTATGCTCTTTAACTGTGCAGATAGGAGATAATCTCTGTGTAAGAAGCACTGGAAAAAGATGCTCACAATGGGAATGTATTTTAAATATCATTTACTTAAATATAACCATTTTTGGCTTTTGTCCTCTTTTCTTTTAAAACCCTTTCTGCAAATGGGGAACGTGATTAGTGTCTAATCATTGCATTTCTTCCTAATATAGCAGGGAGAGCACTCAAAGATCAGTGCACAGCTGCCTGAAATACCCAGTCTTTTGGGTAAAAGTCAGCTTTAGAGTTTCCACCAGGGAGATAACAGATTCTGAAGCACAAATCCTGTTGGCTGCATTAGGTGTGGGTTTTTGTTTTTTTTTTCAAATTAGCACTCGGATTTGGCTCGCAAAAGAACACCGTTTTCCACTCCACCATCAGGACTGCAACAGGGTGTGAGAGCAAGGAATCTTGCCATTTCATTCTGAACTGAATGTCAGATCAGAAATGAGCAGCTCCTAATAGCTGCTACTTAAAATGTTTCAATCAGCCAATAACATAGCAGAACTCTTCACGTGAGGTAGGTAACCTATCACACCACGTTACTAAGTCGGAGCTATGGCAAACAGTTCATAGGCAAGCGATAGGGCAAAACTGTCTCACGCAGAGAATAATTATGAAAAAATGAGCAAATGAGAAGATCAAGATTAGCATATAATTGACTTGCTAACTATCAAAAATGGATACGTCCATCACAAATATTATGTGTAAAGAACAGTATCACCAGATTAACCTGCATTGTGGACAGGCCTGCTGATAGCGGGGGCAAAGGGGCAATTGTCCCAAGGCCTGGCAATTGAAATAGGTTCAGGGCTCCCATCTCCCACTGCGGCCAGAGTCCTAGGCCCTTTAAATCGCCACCGGAGTACTGCGCCACATACTCCATGTGGCACTAAGGGTGGGATGGAGCAACGCCGCTATCCAGGCAGCACTGAGGCCTGGCTACCCCAGCCCTGCCCCTTCTGCCTAGGACCTGCCCATTCTGGGAGCAGGGAGCTGCCCCCTCCCACCTTGCCCAGGGGCCCATGGACGCTGTCGGCACCCCTGCCCCATACAATAGCCATTGTGATGTGAGCAACCAGCATTATGACTTCATTGTAAAGCAAGGCAATATTATGAAGGAAAAAGTCCCTATTAAAATCATATGAACAATAGAAAAGATAAAACAGAGCAATAGGCACATGAAAAGGCTTTTGCTGCATCCCTTCCCCCATCTGTGTCTGCGCATTGTTTAGATTGCAAGTTCACTGGGGCTGGGACCTCTCTCCTTACCCATTTGAGCAACACAAGAAAGGCTCTTCTCTGCAACAGAGTCACAAATGTCCTGTCCACTGCATAATCACTAAAGGTGCGTCTACATAGCACCCTAAACTCGACATAAGCTACGCAATTTGCGCAATGCAAATTGGGTATCTTATTTCGAATCTATTTCAAAATAGCTTATTTTGAAATTTGGTGCGTCTATACAGCACCAAATTTGGAAGTAACATGCTATTTTGAGCCATCCCTTATCCCTCGTGCAACAAGGTTTACCGGGATGGTGAAATAGTGTGCCCGTTATTTTGAAAAATATTTCGAAATAACAGGTGGTTTGTGTAGACGTACCCTAATACTCTACTTCTCCCATTTTCCTGTGCAGATTAAGGTTGTGAGGTACTTTCAGGTCTAACAGCTCTAACCTCTTTCACTTGTATTTCAAATGGAAACAGTGTGTGCCTTTCTGAGAGCCAAATCTGGCCTGAAATATTTCCTCCATTGTATCTAAAATGGATATAATTACCCCAGATTAAAAACGAAGTTCTGTTTGGGGATTTATCAGCCCAGAGGGCAGGGCAAGAAAGAGATACGGAGATACCATGTTTTTGTTAGCATTTTATTTTGAAGGAAGTTGGGAAGGGTAAGCATTCAACAGGGCAAAGGGCTATTATCAACTATCCACTATAACCAGTCAGAAGGGAAATTGCAAATCTGAGTTACAGAAACAAAGCCAGAGACCCTGTTGTATGTCCTAAGACTTTTCTCTGGAAATTGAACAAAAGCTTACTGTATATCAAACAAGCTGTACCCTACACACACACATTATATTCCAGTCTAAGGTTGCCTATCCTTAATTTTCAAGGTCAGCATCCATTACAGTTGTTGATACCTCTCCAGATGCTGACATGGTGACATCTTTCCCATTACCACCCACCGATCTGTTGTCATACCCTGTATTACTTGTACAATCCCGTCATATTTCATCCAGGAAGCTGACCACATCACCTCCCTCCCCCCTCAGAATGGCTTTGGCCTGGAAATCTCATGCCTGTTCCCTAAACAAAGTCTTTTGAGCTGCTAGCACAGTGAATTGCTGATGACCCACTAGGAAAACACTTCAGGTCCATTATTAATAAGTGATGTCTTTAAAGGGTAATGAGAACTGGGTGGTTTAGGAGAAAATAGCTCATCCATCATCAATCAACATCTGAAGGTTTTGTACAGATGATTTAAGAAGAGTTAGACTGTGTAAAATTGAAATGTCACATTTGTATTGGGGAAATGGGGGCAGTTTGATAATGAAAATGAGAGATTTAACCTTCTGTATTTCGGCTCAGTGACCACCATCATAAGCTCACGGATGCGGATGCGGTGTATCAACTAGAAACCCCGGACAGCCTTCGATCTCAATTGTGCAATTTCAAGTAAAGATTATCTGGGTCATTAGCTGGAAGCCAGTTGAAAGCTTGGTAGTAATGGCCAAATATCTTTTATTTCTGTGCCACTGTGCTCAGTGATTCCTTCCTCCCATGCATGCAGCCAAATTTTCAAAGCACACAGCAACCATCCGCTCTCACTGCCGAATCATTCAGCATTCAGCATGGAGTCTAACAGGGAGCCCTTTTGAAAATCTGGGCCCGCTGAGGGAGGCCAGGATTAAAAAATGCTGTCCCCACATGCAGAGTGTCAAATTAATGTTAAATGCACCGTACATATTTGCACCACTTGGTTTGGGTTTCAGTTTGGTCTGGTTACAGTGCAGAGGGAAATCAGGTTTTCATTGGTACGCATGCTGATCTTTCCTTTTTTTGAAGGCGAGTCCTTTCATTCAGCACAATAACATGAAACTTAAACAAACCAAACACATCATTCCAGCCTACCATCTGCATGTTTTGTTAGTCTATAAAGTGCTACCAGACCATTTGCTTGCTGTTTTTTTTTTTTTTAAGAGAAAAAGTGCTGGATTTCTGCCACCTGTGCTGTGCCTTTTCTGCATTTGCAGGGAGCTGTACATTAGTGAATAACTGAACGGTAGGTCAATAAGCCTCGTCTCTGTTCCTTGTGTAGATCTTTGCACCAGTGCACAGTGAATCTAAAGCTCTACCACCCTGATTTTGCACTAGGGTAAATGACAGTACAAATGGCAATGGAGTGTCAGAGCTTTATATATAACTGGAGACAACAATAGAATCAGCTTAATAAAGTAAATAGAGCAAATGTAGCAAAAAAGATGACTCCTATTTTCATATCTTGTGCTGAGCAACAGGGCTTAAGAGCATGATTAAAAATAAACTCCCCACCTAGTCTCCTGTTATGGTTTCTCTCTCATAGTTTCTCTCATCTGGGAGTTTTCCTGATGTTGCTAAACTTGCATTATTGTGACAGAGTAACCAGTGGATACTTCTTAAAGGAACAATGTGCAGCACCTTAGAGACTAAGGGTATGTCTACACTACGGCATTATTTCGAAATATCTAATTTTGAAATAGTTATTTGGAAATAGCTTATTTAGAAATAACGCATCTACATACAAAATGCAATTCGAAATAGCGTTTTGCTATTTCAAAATAGCACGTCCACACTGTGTAGACGCTGAATCACATTTAAGGCCAGCCGGAACCAGGTCCGGCAAGGCATCAGGTCAGGAGTTACTTTGTGTTGCTGCTGCCTGAGGCTATCTGAGGCCTGTGCTTAAAGGGGACCCCCTCCCCCGGACAGCCAGTTCTCAGCTTTCCCTGCTTGCTTGCCTATCTCGATGAGGGACAGCAAAGCATTTTGTCTCTGCGTGCTCTGGTTGCCCTCACTCGGGACACCACTGCACTCTGCAACATGAAGCCAGAGCTGTCCCTGGGCACTCTGGTGCTTCTCTTGGACATGTTGCTGTGAGCCTGGCTGCACTTTCTGCAGACTGCCATCTGGGAGGTCCATCAGGAGGGCTGTCAGTATCCAGGATGCCCTGCAGGAGAGCTTCCACTCTGAGGAGCACTAAGAGACTCCCTGGTCTGCCCCACTGGGGGCTTGTGCCTCATTCCTCCCTCACGTCCTTCTACTTCCCCCTCCTTAACCCCCCTTCCTGATGTAAAATAAAATACACGTATTTTCATGAACACAAACTCTCTTTATTTAACAAAACTGCAGGAGGGGGGAATGAAACTCCAGTGAGACTGGGGAAAGGAGGCGGGAGAGGGGAAGAGAGAGGGTGGGAGAGGGGAGGGGGGAAACCTGGGAGGAGGGAGCTGGAAGGGGGAAGCAAGGGGAAGAAGGGGGAGGGGAAGCTCAGGGCTCAGGGTTGGGGGTCTCGTTGGACCAACTTGATTTTCATGTGAACCTGCTCCTGGGTTCGCATGTGGACTTTGGTGGCCAGCCTGGAAGCTATCCTGCCATAGACGGCCATGTTCCTCTGTCTAGTGAGGAGATCATGGACACTGGGGGCATCCCCCCAAAACCTGAATAAGGTCCATGATCTCCACCCTAGACCAAGAATGTGCCCACCTTCCCCAGGCCCTGGCAGGCTCCTGGGAGCTGGCAGACTGCTTCTGGGGAGCGGTGGAGGGCTGGCTGCCAGTGTCTTGCTGGCTCATGTTTTGGGGCTACTGGGTCAGGGGCAGTGACTGCTGGCTCTGGGTTGGCAGGCTTGGAGCTGGCACAGGCACTGTGGCCAGAGTCTACCCCTTTAAGGGCTCCAGGGAGCGGGGAAGGAGAGGAGTGTTCTTGGTTGAGGCCAGAGTGGCCACCAGGGCACCCTGGGAAGGCTGGAGGCTCCCTATTTTGAGATAAGTGTCTACACAGCACTTATTTCGAAATAGCAATTTCAAAATTGGCATTATTCCTCATGGAATGAGGATTACCAATTTAGAAATAAGCCCTCCACTATTTCAATTTAATTTTGAAATAACGGAATGGCTGTGTAGACGCTAGTAAAGGTATTTTGAAATAACGGCTGTTATTTCGAAATAACTTTGCTGTGTAGACATACCCTAACAGATTTATTAGGTCATGAATTCTTGTGGGTAAAACCCACTTCTTCAGATGAGTTGGAGTGGAAATTACAGAATCCAGGGGATATATAACAGCAAAAGAATTACCTGTCAAGTAGGACCAGTCTTAAGGAAGCTAATTAAGTCAGGCCTGATGTGTCTCATTCATAGTATTAGATGTGGAAATGTGAATATCAAAGGCGGGAGAGTTGCCTTTGTAGTCTGTTAACCAGTTAAGATCTTTATTCAAGACTAAATTGATAGTGTTGAACTTGTAAAGGAACTCCAGTTCAGATGTCTCCCTCTGTAATCGGGTGATAAGATTCTTTTGTAGAAGGATGGCTATGTTTAAATCCATTATTGAATATCCAGGGAGGTTAAAAGGATCCCCTACAGTTTCTGTGTGTTACCATTCCTGAAGTCTGGTTTGTATCCATTTATTCTTTGGCACAGAGACGGTCTTGTTTGGCCAATATACATGGCCTGCAATTGGCAGGTAACCCATTTTGCTGTTATATATACTCTGGATTCTGTAATTTCCACTCCAACTCATCTGATGAAGTGGCTTTTACCCATGAAAGCTGAAGACTAATAAATGTGTTAGTCTGTAAGGTGCGACAGGACTGCTCATTGTTTCTAAAGTTACAGATTGACATGGCTATCCCTCTTGAGGCTTCTTAAAGGAAGTGTGAGAACTGAATTTGGAGGTGACAGTATCTTTAATTATCCCCTCTCTTCTTCTGGCCTGCTAAATACTCCCACCTTCCACCACTTCCATCAAAATCTACCTTTCTTCACTGGTATCCAAGTGAGCTGAGAACCTTTTCATGTTAGGCGGGTCACTCAACTTCTCATTTCCCCTAAAATAATTGGGCAGAGCAAAAGATTACCTAGCTCACTGGAGTGTTATGGAGGGCAAATTTATTAAAGCATGGTGCCTTGAAATTCTAGAATGGATAGTGCTAAGTATTTATTGTCATTATTATTACTGACAGCAACCTACTGCTGCCTGGTTCGCCTTGCTCTCTTTTCTTTGTCCTCCAGGTGGACCAAAATTCAGCCACTAAATTCGTTTTTCCTTTCATCCCACTCCACATAACCAGCTTTGATCTGGTAGCTGAGTTCCCATGCCTATTTTAAAGTAAAAGACAATCAATTCTAATGTTATAAACCCTTCATTCTGATATATATTTAGCTTGTTGACTGCCACAATTATTATTTCTTCTTCTCCTTCTCCCCGTCTATGCTGCTTAACCCAATTCATGCTTGTTTGCAGCCAATCTAGTTTGAAACATTCTGGTAGAACAAACTTCCTTGCGACAGGCAAATCACAATGGGCCTGATTTTGATCTCATTTATATCAAAGTAAATCAGGAGTAATTCCATTGCACTCCGGGGAGTTCCACTAGCATAAAATTGCTGTCAGATCATCTTGACCAGCAAAGGAAACGGACTACTTTTTTAAATGTGACCTACCATATTTTAGATCATCTCCCATTCTAACTTGTTTCTGATCTATACCACTGCAACCTTGTTTGGGCCGCTGATTGCTTTCATGCCCACATTTAATTGCAGAATACACTTTATTCCTGGACAAGGAGCTGTATTTTCTAACATTGTCATCTCTATGCAATTAAATATATTCCCAACTGATTAATCTGTAGCAAAACAATGCTTTGTCCATACTTCTGGTCAAACAGGATGCAGCACTGATAAACTACATCCATCCCAGACATTCTTGCAGAGTACTTTTACAGTATAGCCAATGCTAGAAAATGTGTGCTCGGAAGAAATTACGGGAAGATGAACTTCAGACTGACACGTGTTGGGAGGCACATTTTTGAGGTGGGCTGGAGGTGCGATAGGAATGGGAAACACAACTAGCCAAGAAAGCAGGAGAGGAAGAAGAGGAAGAACAGACCTGGAAGACCTAGGGTACTATAGAAAAAACCCCCAAAAACACCTCTGTGAAGGGAAAAGGATTGGAACTGTATGACACACAAACATGTGCCATGGACCAGAAAGAATGATGGAGAATCATGGGCACATCTCTGACCCCATGGAAACGGAGTCAAGAAGTGAAGTGAGACAAAGTTAGAAAGAGTTAATGCCTAGAATCACCGGGATTAGTATGGAGAAAAAGGCCTGGAGTTTCTGAAGTAAATAGACAGAGGATAGGTGGGACCCAGGAACAGGCAGAATGGTGACATCAATCACAGAATCCTAGAATCCTAGAACTGAAAGGGACCTCGAGAGGTCATCAAGTGCCATCCCCTGCCCTCACGGTAGGCCAAGCACTGTCTAGATCATTCCTCACAGGTGTCTATCTAACCTGCTCTTAAATATCTCCACTGTTGGAGATTCCACAACCTCCCTAGGCAATTTATTCCAGGGTTTAACTACCCTGACAGGTAGGAAGTATTTTCTGATGTCCAGCCTAAGCCTCCCTTGCTGCAATTTAAGCCCTTTGCTCCTTGTCCTATCCTCAGAGGCCAGAGAGCACAATTTTTCTTCTTCTTCCTTATAACACCCTTTCAGATACTTGAAAACTGCTATCATGTCTCCTCTCAGTCTTCTCTTTTCTAAACTAAACAAGCCCAGTTCTTTCAGTCTTCCCTCATAGCTCATGTTCTCTAGACCTTTAATCATTTTTGTTGCTCTTCTCTGGACCTTCTCCAATTTCTCCACATCTTTCTTGAAATGTGTTGCCCAGAACTGGATACAATACTCCAACTGAGGCCTAATCAGTGTAGAGTAGAGCAGAAGAATGACTTGTCATGTCAAGGAGAGGTTTTAGACAAAAGCAGCTGCTTGTATGTCTTCAGTGCTGAACTTGGTAGTTAGCCAGATTCTCTGCAAGTTGAAATGACTGTAGCTTTCCTGCTTTTCCCCCTCTCTTTTTAAGGTCAATGGAATTTGAATGCATGGGAGATAGAGTCTCTTGAGATCCATTTTCTACAACTGCACCTGAGGATTTCTACTCATGCTCTCCAAGGGATGCTCAGCTTGTTCTACACATTGTTATTAACCCAGGGAGTATGGGAGCTGCTGGTTGACAGAGATCACATTGGATGAAAGGCTGAAGGAGATGTAAGGCACTATAATCTCCATGAGGGAGATCTCAGAGTAGGCATTAAAGGGGGCAGAGTTAAGGTGGTGAGGAATGATACCTTCAACCTACATTTCCCTAATACATCCTAAGTAAAGAAACCTTCACTCCACATTTCTCTGTTTTGCAATATTTATGTTTTGAGACTCCTACTAGAGAGAGATCTGGCCCCATGATCCACTCACTTTTTCAATGCCTGAAAGAAAACCTTCCAAGGGCCAAGGGAGAATTCCCCTATGCAAGCACTCCCTGGGAACACTGCTCCTCCAGCCCAAAACTCCAGCACTGGGAATCAAGCTAGGGGGTGGAACCAGAGCCGTGATGGGTTGCCTCCAGGAAGCATGGCAAAGTCTCATCCTGGTGTTTTCCAAAGGCACAAGCCTGTAACCTTAACTCTACATTAACAAAGCTTTTCACATGCAGGGAGAAAGAGAGGCACTGCATGATGAGGGCCTATTCTGTCTCCGGGGGTGGCACAAGGCAATTCAAAACAAAGACACTTCTAAAGTGCATATGGCTTCAGCAGACCCCCTCTCCTTATGCTCACATTCCGGCTGCACTAAAATGCCCAAAGTCAATTTAACACCTCACTGGTGTTATGGTTCCTCCCCTTCTAGGAGTCCCTTGTCCTGGTGTGAACAATATTTTCTAGTTAGCGACTGCGGCTCATTTCGCACATTGGCCGTCTGTCACAGCTTCCTTTTTGCAGCTGGATAGATCACGCAACCAGGCAGCATCTTGCACTGCCCATTACGTCTCCTCATGTGCCAGTTCTGAGTGTTTTCCCTCCGTTCTCATTCTCAGTCCTATGGCTGCTTCCCAGCGCAGGTGGCGATTGACTAAAGCAGCAAAAAGTGGTTGTTGTTTTTTAAAAATCAGCCGCATGAGTTGAGGTGGGGGATACTGCAGACAGTTTTAGCACTGCTTGCATTTTTCCAAGGCTTTCATTATCACTGGGTACAGTGATCAAAGTAGATTCCAGAAGGGAGCAGTGCAAAAGCAGAGAAATGTAAATTTTAGGCTGTTCACCTAACACTTCCTCCCATGAAAATCCCTAGCTGGGGAGGGTGTCAGATAGAACCAGGGGCGAGAGGTTTAATAATAGTCACTCTCCTCAGGTTCGTCCCTCTTCCTAAAATCTGCTGCGGCTCTGTGCCTAAGTTAATGCTGATGCTTTCTGACTTATCACACTACATGAATGCAGAGGAGAGGAGGCCACTGGTTGCCAGACAGAAGCTGTCATGATGCAATGTAGCCAGAGTACGTGGGGAGAAGAATTCACAAGATGCCTGGTGTTTTCCTTGGGCGCTGAGTGGATTGGTTCATTTTGGGAGTCAAAATGTCACACTCTACGGTTGACAAACCATGCATCGGCTACTCTATTAGAAGGAAACACCATGAATTTGATCCCCTGAAAGCTTTCTCCCCTCACATCACCTAGGAGACAATATTGTCCAGGGTGAGTGTCATTACGCTGTGTGCAAGACATCCATTTTCTATATGTGAGGTTAAAAAAAAAAAAAAAAAAAAAATCAGTCGCTGGCTTAAAAGAAGGATGCAAATGTTTAACCATCACGCCTTTGTCTCAGGAGCAGTACGGGCTGCGTTTGATATTACAATCCAGTAGGCCGAGTTCTCTCTAGTGTTGCCCCAAACCTGGTGGAACATGCAGTATTCTGACAAGCACATTTCATTCGGGAGTCCACTCGTCCTTCACCTCTTTGGCATGGGAGACAGCGATCTGAAGCTCTGGAAGCTTTTCATCTGTATCTGAGGCTCAGCTGGCACAGCAGAGATTTGAACTCACATCCGTTCAAAGGGCAGAAATGGCATGCTAGACTAGCACCCCGCATTGCACAGCAGAGCAACCATATGGCACGCTATATGGTTCCGGTTTCTTTAGGGGTCATGGAGGAGAAATAGCTGGGGAAAACACACACCCATACACACAACTAATATATTAGAAGGCAAGGCGACAATAGAGGTACTCAAATATACAGAAGAATTTCTTATGATGACTTAAAAGAACTCCTCCCTTTAATAAAAATTCTGCTCTTTCTTCTTTGGTGAATTAGATTCACCAACAAGGATAATTATCCTTTCAGAGTGTATGAAATGATTCTTGTCAGACAAGAATAAACAGGGTGGTGAAAATGTCTCAAGGCTACAACACAATAAGATGCCTGTATTTTTAAATTGGTCTAGGGGGTTCCTTTAGAATTTCCCACGTAAGCACACAACTCAGTTGTGTGTTCCCTTTCTTAATTAAAACTAAGATTAGTTACAATTTTCACTTTTTAAAAAAAGGATGCACTTTCACAAGGCAAAAGTATCTCCCTTCGTATACTAATGTCTTAGAAGAAGAAGGAAATCATTTATAAACATGGACCTACTAGCTACTAATACTAATACCGTCTTGAACAGAGGTCTGCAACCTATGTCTCAGTATGGAACCAAATATGGATCTTTTGTCATTCCCAAAATACATGCAACTTTTTAAATTAAAATTAAAAATTAAAAATTAAAAAAACGCGTAATTACTTATGGAGCTTGAGTGCATGAACCTGAATTGGACCAGTTGTGATATAAACGTCAAAGAAATGTGCGAAAAGATGCAGCAGAAATCCCATTAAAGAAAGTCTGTGAGTACAATGTTTCATTCATCCTATTATGAATCAGCATGTCAATTATCGATAACATTAAGTGATATGTTTTCAGTCCTGCAAATGGGCATTCTTATACTGGCTCTTTGTTGACCACTTGTTCTGATCTTTGATGTAGTTTGGGTCTTTGGTTTGAAAAGGTTGCTGACCCCTGTTCTAGAAGGTAGTAAAACAAGCTTCACCGCTGATGCTGGAAGATTTTTCTTACCATCAATAAGGTTGTCATCAGCAGCATCATTCCACAGAGATTCCGACAGACCAATAGGAGACAACGATTTTGCCTTGAAGAACACACTCCTCACAAATTGCTGTACACTCTACCAGGACTGAACTCGGTAGGACTTCATTAGATACTCTCTACCTGTGTTCCCTCTAATCTTTTCCATCCATGTGTGGATTTTTCCATCCATGTGAGGAATAAAGTTTTGATGTGCACTAAGGCACATGCAAATGTGCACCACCACCAGAAAAAAAAACCTAGCAATGGGCACTCTGCTAATCAGCTGGGCAGCATCTGAATTTCTCTTGAATGGACGCACAAGCACCCAGCGTAGAGGGAACGCTGCTCACTACCAAACTGACAGCAAGACACTGATAACTGCTCTTTGAATAGAGCCTTTCAACCTGAAGGGAAGGAGGACCCTGTCTGTTGGAGCAGGCTACCAGAGGGTGCCATGGAGATGTGTCCAGTCACAGGGATTGCCGAGATTTTATTATAGATCAGTAAACTAAAGATGCCTTAAACGTTGTATTAATAACATTGGAAATTGACTTCCTTCCCTTAGCCTGCATATGCAAAGCATCTAAGCACATGCTTAAAAGTTAGAGGCCTACATGCACCGGAGAGGTGAAGCCATACCAGGGGCTACGCACATCTGCATTCTGTCTTGACTCAGGGCTGGTCTACACCATGAGCTTAAGTCAACATACTGAGCATTAGGTTGAATTTATAATGAGCGTGGCTGTGTCTAGACAGTGATGTTCTTCCGGAAAAAGGTATGCAAATCATGAATCACAATTTGTGTACCTTTTTCCATTTCTTTTGTTGGAAGAAGCTTTCCGACATTTGGCCCATCTACACAGTGCCAAATGTTGGGAACCCCCCCTTTTTTTTGGCACGTCCCTTCTTCCTTGTGAAATGAGGTTTACAGGGATGCCGAAAAAATGCATCTGCACTTCTGAAAAAAAATTCGGAAGAGCAGACACGTTCCTTGGACGCAGCAGAGTTCTTCTGCAGTGTAGACATAGCCTGTGTCTATACTGCCCAGTCCCTCCTGTGTGCTACCAGCACCAGCCTGAGGTGACATTCACACCTCGGATTAAGGGCAATGTAAACCCGATGTATTGTGATTGGGAGGGACTGGCCTCAGGTGGTCAGCCAGGGTGCTCCACACTCTACTCCAATGCTCTTCAGCCAGGTGAGCAGGAAAAGCCCTGGGAACTTTGGAATATACATGTCCCATTGGAGCAGCATGCGGACCTCACCAGCACAGCAGACCATGCCCAGGATCACAAATGCCTGCAGCATGGGGTGTGTGGGCAACAGCAGATCTGACTGGTGGGAACAAGGGCAGAGAGTCTGTGCAGGAGGAGCTCCGTACCACAAAAGAAACACTGATATTAATGCCAAAACCTCACAGGGCACGGTGGGTAAAGACCACCCAAGGGACATGCAGCAGTCAGTGGACTGCTTAGACAATACTGCACCACAGGACAAGGTTGGTTCTGAGCCACAGACATGGGAGGCTGATGACATTCGCCCATAACCACCCGCCACAATGTTTGCAGCCCATGAGTCCCTGGGACCCTAGCCCAGAATTCCAATCTGCGGCAGGGACTGTGGAATAGCTACCCACAATGCATCACTCCTTGAGTCAATGCAGCCCCTGGCAGTGAAGATGTGCTCTGTCGAGCATGGGGCTGTGCAAAAATCACATCGGTCACATCGGATGCTCAAAGTCAAATTAAATAAAATCAGCTTCATTTTGTAGTGTGGACAATCTCAAGGGCTGACAAGGAGCCCTTGGATTAACAGCAGGTCGTGGATAAATAGCCTGACAAGACACTGCTTTTTTACCTTAGGATTTCTGCCTTCATAATTTTGATCTGTCCATTAAACAGCCAAAACCCCTGGCTCGATGGGAGAGAGAGAGAGAGAGAGAGAAAGAGCAAGATGTTGAACTAAAAAAGAAACCCCAGGGAGAAACAGGGAAAGGCTACACAGAGCGCTTTCATGTGCTTTGACTCACGAAGGTAGTACAGGAGTCGCATACTCAAAATGAATAGGTCATCTGGAATTTAGATCTTATGCAGATTGTGCTGGGTTACCCATGAGTTGTTAAAGTGACACTTCTTTTGTATCCCCGCTTCAATGATTAAGGAATCAAGGTTGTGGGTGCCTTGTTTATACTTTCATCCTCAACTATATTAGTGCAGAGATGTACCACAGACTGGAATCTCTGTCTCCTGGAGGTAAAACAACCAAAAATTGCTCTTTGTGGACCAACCAAAGGAGTGGCTTGTTTATTTGAAGGCAAGTTGTGACTAGAATCACAGAAATACCAGGCTGGATAGGACCACAAGAGATCCTCAAGTCCAGCCCTGGGTGGTGGGGCAGGACCAAGTAACCTAGATCAGCCTGTCAGCTGATTGTTCAGCTTGTATTTAAAATCATCCCAACACTGCATCTGGGGCCTTGCCAGTGCCAAACATAGCATTACTTCCTCTGTCTTACTTACAACACTCCTGTTAATATACCCCCGAATAATATTAGCATTTTTGTAGGTGCTTCACACAGGCAACTCTCATTCACTTTGTGATCCACTGTAACTCCCAGATGCTTTCCAGCAGTACTCCCACTTGCACAATTGTTCCCCAGTTTGTTGTGGCACATTTGATTTTTCCCATCTTAAGTGACGTACTTTGCGCTTGTCTTTATTGAATTTCATCTTGCTGAGTGCAAAGAGATTCTCCAATTTGTCAAGGTAATGTTGCATTTTAAACACCTCTTGTGAAGGGTTTGCAACCCCTCCCAGCCTGGTGAAATCTACAAATTTTATAACCATACTCTCCACTCCATTTTCCAAGTCACTGATGATAATATCGACTAACACCAAACCTAGGGCTGACCCCTGTAAGACTTCTTTAGATACTCCCTACCAATTTGACAGTAAGCCATTGATAACTACTCTGTGAAAATGGCCTTTCAAGCCTAAGGTAAGGAGGGCCCAGTTTGGAGTTCTTCTCTTTTTGATACATAGATTGGGGGACTTTAATGCTCAGGAAGAGGTGGGATTCATCTGTGCCTTCAGTGAGGGGCTAAAGAGTCACTGCATCCTGAGATCCCTGTGGCAGTGTGAGTAAAGCCACAATGAGCCACCAGAAGGTACCATGGAGATGTGTCCAGTCACAGAGATCACTAAGATTTTATTATGGAGATAAATAAACTGAAGTTTCCTGAAAGGCTGTATTAAAAACCAATGGAAGCGGACACCCTCCACTTAGCCTGAGTATACAAAGCATCTGAGCACATGCTTAAAAGTGACAGGCTTAGCTGCACCAGACAGGTGAAACAGTGCCATGGGTTATGCACTTCTGCCCTGTCTCAGCAGAGATCTGAAGAGCTGACACCGAGCTCATTCTCCATGCAAATTCAAAAACATACATGAAAATCACTCATTTGCCGCAATTGCTGGTACAGGTGATTTCTTGCTCAAGGAAAAAAAGAGGAAGATTTCCTTAACAGCAATGCAAGTGAGGTTGTGCATTGGTGTAAACCAGAAATGTTCATGCAGCCATCTTGAAATCTCTTTGATTTCCTTCCTCTGCTTCTGCAAGTTTTCAGTCATCCCACCAGCGACCAGAAAAGAATACCGCATCACTAAGGGGTCATGTCCCAAATAAAGAACAACAAATAGCTGAATGTAAAGCCAATATTGCACATACAGTATTTGTCAAACAATGTTGACTAAGCAACAGACTTATTCAAAAAAATCATAAAGAAAAAAAGAGCCCCCAAATTCCTCTTACAATTGAAAATCGACATCTTGTTACAAGATTAAATATTGTACTGTCTCAGTGATTTAAAGATAATAGTATACAATACTGTAACCTTTAGGAAGACTTCCATCCTTACTTCTATTTCTTCAAATGCATCAGAGACTACATGTAAGATATTATTAATGATTAGTGCTATTCATTATTCCAAAGCAAGCTTGAATTGCCTATTTGGTCAATAAAACACATATATGCAAATAAAAGACAAACTAATGTTTAAGTTTTAAAATAATTATGGTCTTTAAGAAAACAAATTCATCTCCAAATAACTGTCTCTCCTAAACTGTGTCTTAGCTATGATTATTCAGTGACTCAGCTCCCAGGGTGGCAATTAGGAACTGGCAAAAAGCGTGGCTGAAGCAATAACAGTACTTAATAAAGGAACTGTATAACTTCTATTATCAAGAAGGAAAACCTAGACAGCGACAAGGGAGCATGTTATTACACCACAAAAGCAATGTCGATATTTGCCAACAACAATAACAACAAGTTCTACAGATTGACCACCATTATTTCCTACTCTAAGTTCATGGGGGGAGGAGGGATGATATGGAATTTCAGGTAACCCTCTGCTGCAATTGTGGTTGACTTTTTAAATAGTAACCATTCAGTAACTAAAATAAGTGGTTAGATTTAGATGCATACATAAAAGCTGAGCTGAAAATCTGGCCCATTCTACTGGGTACTGAGTATTTGAAATTCTTTTTGCAAGCTCTTCTGAAAATCTGTGTCTATGTATCCTGCAAAATATTGAAGTACAAATATTTGTATCTCTCCATCTGCACTGGCATGGCGATTTCTCCAGTCCTTTACAAAGAACTTATACTATGATTCCACATTCGGAGCCACGAATGGGAATGTGATTCCACAGAGGACAGGACTCAATGCCAGTAGACCCCCCGGTATAACATTAGGGCTCTTGTCTGAAGAACATTCCTAGGCCACATGGGCTACGTCTGCACTACACAGAAGATCGACTCTCCAAAGGTCGATCTTCTGGTGTTTGATTTAGCGGGTCTAGTATCGACCCGTAAATCAAACACTGAGGGCAGCTCCGGTGGGCATCCTGTACTCCTCCTTTGGTGAGGAGTAAGGGAAGCTGACGGGGGCCAATGATCCCGTCGGCCTCCTGCTTTGTGGACAGCGGGGAAACACAATTTAACATACATCAACTCCAGCTACATAATGAATGTAGCTGGAGTTGCGTATCTTAATTTGACCTTCCTCTGTAGTGTAGACCAAGCCAGGGGCACTGGCCTGTTGAAGACATCCCCACAAGCAAGACTGGAGTAAGTAGAAAACATTGCTACTTCTCTGCCACTTGCACAAGCACCATACTTCATACGTGTATTTCCAATCCATCTGTTTGAGGGGAAAAAAAAAAAGAAAACTCTGTTTTTTTAACTGTGTAAACGATTTCACAGGAAAACAAATGGACTGGATCTAATTTTACAGATGCTGCAGGTATAAAAATGGTAACAGGCTTGAGTATTTATTTAGGATTTCATCTCAACGCAAACGCCTAAATTCCTATCTTTTGCAAACACTGACTAGTGGTCTTTTCCAAAGGTGTGTTTAAATATGGGATTCATAGTACAGCGCTAACCTCAGAACCTCTGTTGCAGCACTAGTCACAGTTACTACCTTCTTACCCTATGTCATGATCATGAGGGTTAGCCAGCAGCCTGGGGACTAAGGGGTTAACTATACCTAACTCAGGTAGCCAATAGGAATGTAGGTAGGAATCTCAAACTAGAACAAAAGAATTTTTGGGTTTCCCTCTTTTGTCTCTGGGAGTTCCCTCCAGCTACTGAAGGAGACAGACATGTCTCTCTCTTCAAGAAGCAATTCTTCACTTTCTGTAAGTAGGGTAAAGTTTAGATAAATCCGTTAGGTTTTGTTATTTTATGGTTTGGGAAATGGGATCTGATGTTCTGGCTTTCCTTTGTAAGTAAGTTCTAGGCCCATGGAGTTTCTCCATGGGTATATTATTTTGTTAGTTTTCCATCTAGTCATTATGCTTTCAACAGGAATACTGTGGCAAAAATAAAAGTTTTCTCTTTTCTTTTTATTAACCTGGTATTGGTTAATTTTTGTGTCCTGGTTTGTACTTTAGGGATGAGATTTCCCAAGTAGTCTTGCCCTGATTTCTTTAGCATGTTTGGGTGGTGGCAGAGGAGATTTTATTCCCAAAATCTAGGTTGTTAAGATTTTGGGGGGGAGTTTTATACCAAAGCCTGGTAGAGAAGGTTTTGGGGTACTTTTGCTGGGCCCCACTTCTGCATTTATCATGCCAGAGTGGGGAAGGAGCCATGACACCCTGTCGGTGTCTCCAATGGCGTCATTACCGCCCCAAGAAGCAAATAGAAGGCAATCTGTCAAAGAGCCAGGAGTGCTCATTAAAAACAAAGAGAGAAACAACAAAATAAAGAAACTCAAAGCACGGAGGTAGTGCAGCCTACACCGCTCCAGTTTAATATGCCGATATGGTAGCAAATAGATTTGATGACACACTTACAAATCTTATTTTCATTAGCGCTCTTCAATTGTAAGACCAGTCCCTGACTTTATTCCTAACCTCTGATCCATACACAGGGTAAATGCTACTGCACAAAAAGCAGTCAACCCCCTGGGAAATTCACATGGTTCAAGAAGAGGAAAACCATACTCTTATCAAATATGTCAACTCCATCTGGCCACAGTGCCTCTAAAATCAGACGTTTCATTTAAAAAAAATTGTTTGCATCCACAGATTTATCACACTTTTATCAAAAGAGGCACAGCAGAAACATGCAGAGTTTTGAAAAATAAAAACACCAATATATAATTATGCATACTTGACAGATGTGAGAACCCTACAATGAGTGCAATGCCTAACATTTTATTTTTTTATTAATCTGGGAATATTAGATAACCTGGACATTTTTAACTGAAGGCATTCATACAGCTAGCTTCTACCAAAAAAGTTTTAAGCTACAACAAGAACAACAAAAATCACATCAGTAAGCGGAGTGAGTCCACTTTCCATTTGTCCCAAAGAACTCTGGTACTAAATGCATTTGAGTTAGCCTCCAAATACTTTTCCACCTCTTCGGTGCAAGCAGACAACAGAACTAGAGATGTATCCGTATCCCATCAGCTAATGAGGAATGCTATTGTGTACAGACCTCATGTTTAACAGTTCTCTTCTGTGCCATGGATTCCATGTGTTCGTTTTTAAGGGCCAAGATAAGATTTGAGTTCCTTGAAGCACACCACCAAAGCCTGGAGCCAGTAAAGAGGAAACCAGTTTCTTCTTTCCTCTCAGTAACATACTGTCCTCCACCTTCAGTTCAGCATTCAAGAATTGGTGCTTCATGTATATGTCCAAGAGATATAGCACCAGATTGAAGTCCACATTGATTCTCACTTTAATTTTCACACCGTAGTGGAGCAAAGCCCAGGAGTTATTTATTTACAAACAGCTTGGCAGGCAACCCAGTAAAAAAGCTGATGCACACGGATACATTTAGCACAATTTGAGCCCAAGGAGGGTTGCAGTCTATTCAAAATGTCAGCCAAATAATACAGCCTGCGTAAAAAATATAGATCTGCATTTGCTTGTGTGTATAGACGAATGGACTTAATGGATATTGTAAGGGTTCTTGTCCTACAGGATTTTTTGTAGGCATTTAATGTCTGAAGTCCAGGATTTATTGCTTGGAGCATTTAGCCTGGAGTGTTTCCGATTCAGAAGCTATATATCTGGGTTACAAGGCTTTTGCTCAATCAAACCATAGAGTAATTCCCAATCAAACCATAAAGTAATTCCTAAAATGACTAGTTCTTAATCTGCAGGGGCATGTCTACACTTGCGAGAATCTCGACCCTCCAGAGATCAATCTTCTAGCATTCGATTTAGTGGGTCTAATACAAAACACTGAGGGCAGAGAAGTAAGGGAAGCCGGCAGGACCGTGTGCTCCCGTTGGCCTCCTGCTGTGTGATCGCCACCACAGCTCGGCTAAAGATAAACCGACTCCAGAAACACATTTTGTGTAGCTGGAGTTGTGTGAGATGCTGTGGCCAAAACGATAATGTGATCCTTGGACGTAAACAGAAGGAAGTATCGCGTAGGAGTAGACAGGTTATATTACCTCTGTATTTGGCCCTGGCTTGGCTGTTACTGGAAAAACGGGTCTAGCTCCACTAGTTAAGAAGGATGTTGATAAACAGGAAAAGGCTCAAGGAGGAGCCACCAGAATGGTTAAAGGATGGAAAATGGATCTTGCAGTGATTGAGCTCCTTTTGTCGATCGGTTTAGCTTCACAAAGAGAAAATTAAGCAGTGACTTGAATGGAATCTCTCTGCCAAGCACAGAAATGGGATGGTAGAGGATTCATCAATCTAGCAGGCAAAAGTAGAAGAGGACACAGTGACAGGAAGTTGAAGCGAAGACAAATTGCTCAGAGTGGGTATAATTAATCATTGGAACAGTTTTTCCACGGTTTTGGTGGATCCTCTATCCCCGGAAAAAGTCAAGATGAAATGGATTTCTAAAAGATTAATTCAAACATAAATTAATTTGGGGAAGTCCTATAGCTTGTGTTATACACATAAGATCAGACTAGATAACCACAGTGGTCCAATTGGCTTTACAATCAATGAAAGTCTGAGAGAGGTCTCCAACAAATGCACCTTCTTTGCACTGAGCACCTCAACCTGTCTTCTGTAAGAAATTTAGTTGGGCCTGCCCTACCTGAAATCCTAGTATATCCATAGATTGAGGCAATATGGAGGAAGGTTATCTTTGTCTCTGCTTCCCTCCATATAAAGCAAGGTACTTAAGTTTGTGCCTAAAGTACACACTTGTGTAGTCTGACTGTTGGCACATGCTTAAAGTCAGGCGGGTCCAACAGGGCCATAGTGGGTGTGACACTGGGGTGATGGTTAACCTTTTTTGCAAGCATATTGCCCCATATATAAGACTGGGCGATTAACGTGAGGAACAATGAAATATTCCACACTTTGTCATGTCAAGCTGCCTTCTTGCATAACCCTGTAGGCAAGCTGGTTCCAGTAGTAGGTGCTGATGGAAACTGCATAATTGGGTGGCTCCAGTTGGGAAGATTAGTTGCTCCACAGGTGTTTGGGGTTTGGAGTCGGGAGATACTTCCCCGTGGTTTCTTACCTGTCATCCAACAAACTGGTACTTATTCAACTTTCTTCTATGACGAGATGACAAGAACTTGAGAAAGGATAGTCATATTCACCACTCCAAGCTGCCCACAAAACTTTTGCCACTTTGCTTGTCCAATTTTGGAATATTCTTCCCTTCCAACATATTCTACGTGATTAATAAAAAATTAGTAACAACAGAGCAGACTTGGCCTTTAGGGGATCCCTAGTATTGAACATAGGTGACGAAGTACCAATTAGTTGAGGTCTTGTGATTTTGATAAATTTACCCAGAGACCTGACATGAGCATATTGCTGTAATAAGCTTTGAAGGCATTTTTAATGGATGTATTAACTTTATGGAAGTTTGTGTTCCTGGCCTGTAGCTTTAATGGCACAAATACCAGGTACATTTTGTACAGCTATTGTAAGATGTTTCAAATGACATAAGAAATAAGCTCTTATTCTCACTTCTATCACTATTTCATACCATGCCATGAAAGAATCTGACCAAGTCCCTTTGAATCACAGGAAAAAGCAAGGAGAATTTCAGAAAGATATAACTGAACTCAAGAACACTGGGAAAGAGCTGGCATTGTTCAACTGTAGGAATATGTGTTAAAGAACCCAGTTGAGTGCTTTATCAGAATCCAGAATTAAAGTCAGACCATCTCACAAATTTTGCTGGTGGAGGATGTTCAATGTTCTCATGATTCTATGGTTGGTTGCCCTTTTATGATGAAGCCAGAGTGGATCATGCATATGAAAACAGCAGAATTGAGGAGAAACAACAGGTTATAATGTTGGCAAGTGTTTAATTACCCCCATTAATCAAAAGCATAGGCAGATACGTTTTGCACTCCATTTTTTTTCCAGGAGCATTCTGATGAAGACAAACCTCCACGCTGGAATCTGTTCAGAGAGAACTAAAACAGCTGATTCATTCCAGGAACCAGATGTTCTCAAAAGTCCTTGTAAAATTCTAAGTTGAAGCCATCTGGTGTCCCGGTGATTTGCCACTTGGAAGATCTGATATTGCATTCTCAATTTCCTCTGTTGATATTGCTGTTTCAAACTGAGCTTTCTATCCCTCAGAGATGTAGGATATTACGTTTCTCCAAGAAATGTCGCAGCTGATCAATAGTGGAATTTTCTGATGGAGAATAAAGTTTAAATAAAAATGAAAGAAAGCCCCTCAACTTACCCCCTCCCCCCATATAACTGAGATCACAAGTGGAATATAAGAGGGCTGGAAATTAACCAGTATTTATTTCCCAGCACAAACATGTGCTGTAGGTCCTGAAACTAGCAGTGTAAGGGAGGCTGCATGACTCTCTGGCTTGCAGTGGTTTCCATGATATGCCGCTTTTACTGTTTGGTTCAATGGCTCTGAGCTCCCCTACTAGATAAATTCTTCCAGCCCCCCCCCTTCTCCCCGTGCACTTGAGATCACTAAATTTGGGAATCAACTTCTGAACTGCATGCTGCTCTAATTCAGTGTCTGGAGAGTTATTTTAACATAACTTCCATTCTGGATTACAGTGGATGAGAAGTTGGATATGAGTCAACAGTGTGTCCTTGTAGCCAAAAAGGCTAACAGCATATTGGGGTGCATTAGTAGGAGCGTTGCCAGCAGATCTAGGGAAATGATTATTCTCCTTTTATTTGGCACTGGTGAGGCCACATCTGGAGCATTCTGGGGCCTCCATTACAGAAAGGATGTGGACACATTGGAGAAAGTCCAGAAAAATGATGAGGGGGCAGGAGCACAGGACTTATAAGCCTGAGGGATTTGGGCTTATTTTAATTTGCAGAAGGGATGAGTGAGGGGGGATTTGACAGCAGCCTCTAACTACCTGAAGGGGGTTCCAAAGAGGATGGAGAGAGGCTGTTCTCAGTGGTGGCAGATGGCAGAATGAGGAACGATAGCCTCTCACGTTGCAGTGGGGGAGGTCTATGATGGATATTAGGAAAAACTATTGCCCTAGGAGGGTGGTGAAGCACTGGATGGGTTCCTCTAGAGAGGGGGTGCAATCTCCATCCCTAGAGATTGTTCGGTCCTGGCTTGACAAATCCCTGGCTGGGATAATTTAATTGGGGTTGGTCCTGTTTTGGGCAAGGGGTTGGACTCAGTGACCTCCTGAGATCTCTTCCAGCCCTGGGATTCTATGATGCTTTGTATTATGCTGCAGCAATCTAGATCCCATGGTGGATTTTCCTCTCTGTTGGGAGAACCCTTGTGTGGCTCAGAGCTGTGGCACCATTCCTAACCCACTATCTTCTCTGATGCCACGAAAGAGGTCAGAGCCCAAGGAAAGGGGCATTCCTGCCCTTCAATGTTCCCCACTACCCGAATAACCCATGGGGGACCATAAGCAAACAGCTCTATTTACAGCAACTCCCTTCGCCCAGGACCTTCACAGTCCCAGGTTCTTATCCGTGTTGAAGTCGTGCCACTATTTCTGCACCGATGAAGGTTCACAATCAAGCCAATAGAATGACACTGACTTACACTAGTTGGGGATCCTATAGAGTCTGTTTTGCCCTTGAAACATGTACTGTTGCCCTGAGGATACTTAGCTTTCTCGGTCCCAGCTCACAGCCACGAAAAGAAGCCGAGTACGGATGATATTAGCAGCTCTGCCATTTGGGTACAGCTAAATTAAAATGTTTTCTCCATTGTCGTGTGCAGCAGTTATCCCAAGCAGCCTGTAAATGTGACCGATTCTGAACAGAGCTAGACCACACAGTCGGGAATATTTAACAAAGTCGTTATTTACTTTTATTTGAATTAACACGCAGAGCTGGGGACTATGCTTTGTATTTGTTCTTCCCCAATTTAACAGGCCTCCTGAAATTAGGGTTGAACTAACGGTTCATAAAAATGCTTCTCTAGAATAATTTAACTGCTCATCTTGAAGGCACAGAAAGACATTCTGGTTCAAACCGAGAGGGATCTGCTTGAGTTGGGTTTGACTGAAAAATAATTTAAAGTCGGAAAAAGATACCTTAGCTCATCTTCGCATCTCAAAGCCTCTTTAGAAACTTTCCTAGCAATACAGTCGCAAAGCGTTTTTCTGGGTTAATCGACTATATACTTGAGAGAGTCTGTCTGTCTCTTTGTTCAAACGGTAAGAGGTAGGACCACTGAATTTGGTATTCCGCTTCCTCTTACCATAACTTAAAGCAATGTAAGCGTTCAGCCATGCCAGGAGAATGGGATGTGCCTGGAATGGGATTGAGTCTCATAAAACCAAGCCAAAAACAGACAGAGGCACCAAATCAAGTACACTCCCCAAAACTGACACAACTGAGTGAGTGTTGAAAGAGGGTTCAGGGCAGACACACAGAGCATCACCTCTGCCCGCTGACCTCAGCACAGAGCTGCCGCAACAGCTCTCTTCTGGGCTGGTGGGAGACTGCGCCTCCCTCCAACTGTGGCAGCTCTGTGCTGAGACCACGGGAAGGGATGCCTCTCTCCCCGACAATAGCAGCTCCATGCTGGAGCTGGCGGGGAGGGGAGGGGCGGGGGGAGGAGGTGAACCGCCTCCCAACTTCCAGCTGTCTCTCTGCCATACTGGGGCCAGAGGAGAGGATGGCTCCCCCACTGCCATGGCACCCAACCCAGAACTGTTCCAGACCTACCACTGCCAGGGGATAGGTGGTCTTCCTACAGCTCCCATCCAGCCGAAGGACATGCCTCAGATGGGGGACATGCACCCCTCCCCCAGCTGTGCCCGAGAGAGCTGCAGCAGCTGTGGAGAGGCGCTTCCCACCTGGCCCCAACTTGTGGCGTGAGAGAGGGCCGGGGTAGTTCTCTCACCCTGGAGCAGCCTGCATCCTGCACCCCTCACCCCCAGCACCACCCCAGAGCAATGATTTAAATGAAGCATGGACATGTTCATTTTATTTTCCAAAAAAAAAAAAATGAATTAAGTTAAGGACCTGAGCAACGTTGGGTAAATCTTCTAGTTTTAAATAAATTAGGACACTCAACTTTTTCCACTCTTCTTGGGAGACTATGCTACAGTCTAAAAGATTTTATTGTTGGTATTTTTTTTTCTGACAATAGTCAATTTCATTCCCTTTCCCCTAGTTATTTTTTATTTCAGCTGCATAGTATCATGTTACTGAATTTAAGCTAAGCATCAGGTTGTGATTTTACTATGTGCCATATGTCTAATCAAGTGAACTATGTGATGCAACACACACTGAACATTGGAATACATTTGAAATGGCAGAGGTTTTGTGAACATGCGGCATTTTGTAAAATTTGTCCGTGTCAGTTGTAATCTAAAACTTGATTCCACTGCAACCCCTGGTAGGGTACGTCTACACTAGCCCCCTAGTTCGAACTAGGGAGGCTAATGAGGGTGACCGAAATTGCTAATGAAGCGCGGGATTTAAATATCCCACGCTTGATTAGCATATTCCCGGCTGGTCACCATTTTGAAAACTGACTAGCCCAAAGTAACTGCCCGTGTCTACACACGGCAGAGAAGCGGGATACCGAGATAAATCCCTTAGTTTGAATTAACTGTTACTCCTCGTGGAATGAGGAGTGGAATGAGGAGCGGCACTGCATGCCTTTAGGCTGCCACCAAGTTTAATAAGTAAGGAGGAATCCAGATGAATGAATCATTTACACCACTGGTAGAAAGGCTGAACGTATTTTCATAGTCTTTGCCTTTGACAAAGGATAATGAATGACATTCAGAAATGGGATGTGTGTTGTGCCTAAACATAGCATCCTCCACGAAAGGACTTCTTTTCACCAGCACAGCCTAAAGTCTGGGGAATCTGCAGAAGCATTTGTTAGAAGCTTGTAGATGTTAGGAGAACACGAGAACTTTGAAGCTAGTAAGAGTGAGCACATTTGAGAAGGACTCATCATTAGCATTCCTAACGATTTATCAGCAGAGCTGCAATTAAAGTCAGGTCTGGCAAGCCACTCCGAAATGATTCATTGAGGTAACCAGACATGGAGCTGGGGGGAAAAAAGTTTTAAGGAAGCCACACTCAAAAAAAGATGTAGCTTCTAAACCTAGAAAATGATAGTGGAAAAGCAAGCATGCCCAGGCAAATCACAGGAGAGGTCAGAAAAACAGCAGGCGGTACACAAGGTGTAATCATGGCTGCACATAAGGCCTAGTGATTAGCCAGGAACACAAAGGGCTAGTTAGATCTTCTGCTTCGGGGAAACTACATTGATTTCGGCCCAGTTTCTCCAGGGGTGTAAAGTGAGGAAAATGCCCAATGCACAGCAGACAGTACAAAAAGGGATGGAAAAGGTAGTCACTGTCTGAACAAGATGAAACATTCTTTCTGGACTTAGCCACAAAAACAACAATGAACTAGCAAGAGTGAATTTGCCAATTCATAGGAGACATGTCAGTTTTGGAATAAACACAGGGGAAGTATAACTTATGCTAATGTCTGTGTACGGCAATCCTTATCAATAGCCTGAGACAAAATCCACAAACAGGGCTATCGCGTTGTCATCTGTTTGCATAGTGCCTAGCTGAGTAGGGTCCTGCACTATGACTAGGGATTCTGTGTTGCAACACACAACCCAATAATAATTGATTACCAGTAGTATATTCTGGATAATCCACAGGACACAGCGGTATGGCAAGAGGATGCGTACAGAGGAGTTCACACCCATCAAAGTGCGCAGAACCAAAGGTTATCCGACTGCTGGGTGTTCTGCAGTGTGATTCATATATAATGCAGAAGAGGTTTCCATAGGAGTCATGGTGGAGATGAAGCCAGAGGAAAGGACATTGCTTTTTAATGCTAATAGAGGACAGAATCCTGAATCAGTTGTTGCCCAACATGGAGAATGACAGAACGGAAATACTGCGAGGGATGCAGCAGTTGAGGGGAAGGGAGGGCTAACATTTCCTAGGCCCATTTCCTACGCCCCGTGAATCCCAATTTGAATATCCAAGCAAACACTACATAGACCCCATTCAGAAGCAGGTCAGAAACAGGTTCACAGTGGGAATAGATACTGTATCGTTTCCCGTCATTATGAGATATACAGCCTAACCTAGTATGCACTAAAATCAAAGCTCCCCTTGACTTCCGGGGTCTAGAATCAGGCACATAATCTCTATGGAAGCAACGCGTATATTCTCTCATTACCACACACTTCAAGCAGGGTTTTGGCAGATGCTGCCACATCCAGAGTGCCAGATTCACTACATTTATGACTCTGTTTAACTATTATTATCCCCAACACTTAACGACTTTACATTGGCAAGTTGAGCTGAAAATCTCCCATGTGAAAGGAAGTGCTGCAGTTGGGTGGTATTTTGATTTAGGACTAGATCCTCAGTCTGTGTAAACTGGGGCAGCTTCACTTAATCTGCAGCTGACTTCCTTGCAAATTGGAGTGAAAACCTAAAATTTTCAAATTCAGGAAAATTCCAAAAAAGATTTCTATGTTGGCACACAGGGAATATTTCATCCTTTCGATTTTGACTTTTGAATATTTTGTTTATCATAATATGTAACAGAAGTATTACAATATAGAATATATTGCCAAATAAAAAAAATAAATGAAAATTTATTTTCAAATAAAAAACTGAGGTCAGGACTACACTAAAGGGGAAGGATGAATTAAGATGCACACTCCAGCTATGTTAATTACGTAGCTGGAGTCAACATAACTTAATTTGAACACTCACATGAGCTTCCCTTGCTCCTCACAGGAGCAGGAGTACTGGCCGCTGATGGGGCACCCTCTGAGTTTGATTTAGCAGGTCGTTACTAGACCTGCTAAATCAAACTCAGGAAGACCAATTGTAGCAATGTCAATCTTCCCCCTAGTGAAGACATAACCTGAAATGTTTCAATCCAAAAGAGGAGACTGACGTAGTTGGAAGTTTATCCAGTGGGAAAGGTTAAAAATGAAAACTTTTTGCTGAAACAAACTTGATTTCACAAAGATTTCAATTTCAACAAAACTATATATTCTAAGGTTTCTCTGACCAGCTCTCCAGTGTATTACAGAGGCCATATAACTAGAGCTGAACAAATAAAAATGTGTACGTCAATCAAACAAGCCAAATGATCTAGGGCATCTCAGAATGCTTTGAGACTAAATTGTAAAAGAAAAGACAACTGAAAAGCTGTCTTCTCCAAGATGTGTTACTATAAAACAAGGTTTAGATACGTTATTTAATTAGGGAAGTATTTACCAGCTCTGCTTGCTATCAATATTAGTTCCCAGCATGTCATAAAAAAATCAAAATGAAGTATATGAAATCTAGTATGAACTGATTAGAAATTTGACCCACATTTAGAGCCAGTTCTAATTAATGTCATGCCTCAAAATATGAGACATTTTCTATGCAGAAAGAAAAGAAAAGAACAGAAAAGAAAATAATTTCCAAATAAAAAACTGAAGACAGGACTACACTAAAGGGGAAGGTCAAATTAAGAAAAAGAAAAGAGGAAAAAGGAAAAAATATTTAATGGAGTCTAAAAAGGTGTTTCCTATTGAGGGGCAGGAGAGGACAATTCCCTTCAGCCTGAAAGATGATATTGAGACAAAATAAAAGATGATTATTAGGACATACAAAGTGCAGAAGATAAGCAAAGATTTCTGAATGGAATCTGAAAAGAAAAGCCATTCTGAGGGGGTTGTCTGGGACAGTGGAAGGCTAGTTGTGAATACACACAAAGAAAAATGTCTTTGATATAATCCCCTTTTCCCACCAGTTATCGAAGGAGTGTGTGTTAACCTGCCTGGCTCAGACAGATACAAATACTTCTTTGCAAATGTTTCTTTTTCAAGAAATTCCATTTTGTGCTTTCCCAAAATCGCCAACCTCAGCATCTATGGAAAGCTTCAGAACTACCTTAAGAAACTTTCGCCAGTTGTCAAAAGGGGGAAAAAATCTTTTGCCAAGATCCTAAGAAATGGAAGAGAAAAGAATTGTAAAGCGAAGCCTCAGACAGTTGCAAATCGTTCCTCAAGGGAATGCTGAGAATTATTGCCAGGGAGAGAGTGCAAACTCAGGACAAGAAGCTAATATTGATCCTTTAACTGAAACAATGAATGAGCTAGTCCTCACGGCACTAACCCCCAATACAAATGAGTCTGAACATCTCTCTTCAGCATCTCCTCAGTGTGAAACCTTTAAGTAGAAGGATTACTAGAAAGTGTAAACAATACAGGAACGACTACATTACTTAGCAAGCGCTGCAGACTACAGGAAAGACTAATCCCTCCCGTAGACATCAAATCACATGGCGGTTTTCCCAGAATCTTCAGCCTTACCTTCCTATATTACAGACAGAACAGTGGGCCAGAATCTAGCTGCAGGCTGGACCTCCCTGGTCCAGCATGGTTGGGACCTGACTGGTTCCAAAGGACAGAATTTGCTGGACCAGGGGAGGTGTCCCCTGCCAGGGGCCACGAGCCAACAGGCTCCCTGCCTCTGGCCCCCTCTACCCTTTCCCCTGCTCTGCTGCTGCTGCTGCTCCTGGTCCCCGGCGGCCTTTAGCAGTTGGGGTTTCCAGCCCTCGCCCGTGTGGCTGCAAGCAGCCAGATTTCCCCAGCCCTGCACTGCCACGGGCAACCACACTTCTTTGTCTCCTGACCCCACACTGCTGCAGGCTGTTGAGGGTTCCCAGGGTTCCCACTGCTGCAGTGGGCTGCCAGGGTTCTCTTGTCCCTGGCCCCAGCACTGTTGTGGGGCTCCTCTGGCCCCGGCTCTGGCTAGGCTGCTGACCTTCCTGCCATTAGGCTCCGGGGTTCCCTGGTCCAGGAGAATCCATGGTCCAGCCAGAGAGTACCTGTTTTCAGAGAGGCAACCTGTAGTTAAAATACATTCCTCATGAAGTTAGCCCCTTTTGGGCTGGGGAATTTGCTCCCAAACCTTTTCCAACGTGCTCACACATTGACTGAATCGTTGGGGACTCGGTATGACCCACCACCGCGGCACCTCCCGCTGGTCACTCTGGGACTCCACTCTGCTCAGTGCCAGAGCACCCTCTTCTGGCTGGGGTCTCACCGGCTGTTACCTCTTTTCGGTTAATGGCTCTGCCGCCTCACGTTAGGACCCATGTCCCTTTGGGTACTGCCCCACACCCTGGAGTCCTCCCCCTCAGAGACTCTACTATCAGTTTACCTCGGGGGCAAACTGCAATCTGAAATGGCCACTCATCATAGGCAAGGGGGTGTGGACCTGCTGCCTTCTGCTGCCCTGGCTGCCTCCCTGCAGCCCTAGTACCCTCAAGCTTTGCCTCAGGCCCTGCAGCCTGGGAGTCTCCCCATCTTTCCCCAACACTGCTCTGTCCATGGTACCCTGGCTAGGAGGCAGCTAGGTCCTTCTCCTTCCAGGGCTGGAGTGAGAGGGTGCTCAGCCTGGCCAGCCATCTCTTTTATACTGCTCTCCTGGGTTTTGATTGGCTGCTGCAAGGCCACTCATGATTGGTCCCCTAGCTACAGACCTCTCCCAGGGCTGTTTTAACCTTTTCTATGCCTGGAGTGGAGTGACTGCCCTGCTACCTGAGTGTTTGCAAATAGTTTGCTTATCTATTCCCTACCAAAGCCCACTGAAAAGGCCCTCATAGATTTCACTATCCTTTGGATCAGGCCCTGGTTATTCTTGTTCTGCAGCTGGTCATGGAACTGAACTGTTAATAATTGCTGCTCCCTGATTGGATAACGGAAACATTTTTGTACCAGCAGATGAATGAGTAATACACTTCCGGGGTGGCCTTTTTGGATGAGTAATTGCTTTCGCTAAACTTCATGAAACTTTCAGGACTCATTGAGAGTTTCATGGACACCTAGGGACCAGCTGAATATCAATGAACGACCACCACCCCCAAATAAGGCGACATGAAAGACTGAACCAAACTTAGTGCTTTCATTTGCAAAAATGATTTGTGAAACAGGGACTGGGGGAAAGGAGTGAGAAGAGGCATTGCTGGTTTGTTTGTTTGTTTATGAATTATTATTGTATAAGTTCCAGCTCAGCCCACTCTGAAATAAGTAGGGCGCCCACCAGATGTTGCCATCAGCATTGCTCTTGGCAAATATACGGGCATTTATTCAGCATTCCTTTGTTTTAACTATTGAAGTACAAGCCCTCCAGAATCTTTCATAGCTGCTGACCTAGATCACTCAGCTGCCTGGCATGCTAAAATGAGCCATTTTTAGCAAAAGCATTTGGATTATGGGTTCTATAGTTGCAAGTGAGAGAAAGTTGCATCTCATGTGTGTCTTCCCTGCACCTCTCTTCCCTTGCCTTCAAACCTTCCCCAGGATATCTCTGCTGCTAGCAATCTTTTTTTTTCCTTTTTTCCCCTTTGCATGCCTGGTGGCGAGAGGAACATCTGACACTGTGTTATGGGAACAGAGTTGGAACATGATTCAGATAGCCCAGTAGTGAGAGTTGTCCAGGACCGATTCCATTCCTTGCTCTGGCACTGACGTCCTGTGTGACCTGAGGCAAGTCACTTTGCATCTCGGTGCCTCAACTTCCCCTTCTGGAAAGGGACTTCTCTGCCTCACCACAGTGTTGTGAGGATTAAACACATGTGAGATGGTCTGACACTACCGTGAAAGGGGGCTCTTCAAAATTAGAATGAACAGAGAGAGAGAACAAGCAACAGAGAAACAGAGGAGCAGAGAACCACCTCCTGCTGAGAAGTCCCTTGCTTTATTAAGTCACTTACAGAACATGTCCTGGTTCTCTGTAAGAACAAAAAGACCCCAAACTTTATGACATTATAGAATCACAGGGTTGGAAGAGACCTCAGGAGGTCATCAAGTCCAGCCCCCTGCCCAAAGCAGGACCAAGCCCAACTACATCAACACAGCCAGGGCTCTGTCAAGCCGAGACTTAAAAACCTCTAGGGATGGAGATTCCACCCCCTCCCGAGGGAACCCATCCCAGGGCTTCCCCACCCTCCTAGTGAAATAGTTTTTCCTAACATCCAACCTAGACCTCCCCCGCTGCAACCTGAGCCCATTGCTCCTTGTTCTGCCATTCACTTAATCCCACATCACAAACTGCCCTGGTTAATGACAGATAATGCCCCATGCTACCGATGGCCTGGGTGAGAGAACAGCAAATTTGGACTCTCTCTCTGTCCCGCCCCCTCTTTCAAAGCACATTGAAAGATATGTAACAGCCAGCTGTTTATTGTCATCATTGTGTGGCTGTACGACAAAGTGGTTCTGGGGGGAGATCTTCCATCTTCATTGAGCAGGTTTATGAGCGCTTAGTGTTATGCCATCCTGGAGTCAGAGATCCAGATCCAGATCCCATGGATGTGGATTCCCTTGCTTATTACAGAGGTTTTGCACCAAGGCCGCGGCACTGGGTGCTGTAACACATCACTGGCACCATTGTTAGCTCATTGGCTGAACACATGACATCTGCATTAGCTGGGTCTCCCTTAGCACCCATACTTAATTTAGTCCTCTAAGAAGCTTGCTCATTCATTCTTAAATAAATTCATGCTATTTAAGAAGGCAATGTGATTGCTTTAACATGGTGTTTATACGTGCAGTACTATATGCGTTATGTGCCAATTCAATTCGAACAAAAGTTACAAGGAAACGGCAAGTCATTGGTTGTGTGATATGTCCGTTATGTGTCGACGGTGAACAAAGAGCATGTTGGTATGTATGTTGCAAAGTGCTAGAAAATATGCTTATATTGTCCTTTTCTGTATACTGGTGTCCAAATTGTAACAATTAAAGGTGAAGACTCTGGTCATCCTTAAGGGAAATGTCACCTACTCTTACAGTTGTGTATGAATGCGTTATTTCCCTGTCTTGAAATGAGAAATAACTGCCTCCTGTACATACCATTCAATACCGTGTGCATTTTTAATTGCATGCAATATTCTTTTTTTACCTCCTGCCCCAAGTAGTTATCCACTGTTCTCAGCTACTGTATTCCACCCCAGAAGCAGCTGCAAATAACTGTGTGTAGAAATTGTATAGAACTTTCAAAGTTTTTTTTAATGAAAGGAATTACAGAAATACACAATATTATTTCCACTTGTGCAAGCGGAAGAAAATATGCAAAAAAGTGTTTATTTCACATCATCAGAGTTCATCCCAGCTTTTACAAAAATGTGTTTCATTTAAGTTTACACCTCTGTTTCGAAGTAGTAGAAGGCTTAAAGTGTGAGGGACATCTTTTGTGTGTGTTTTGTTTATTATGATTTTAACACTGATAGACATTTTTCAGTCTCCCACCTTCTACGATTCAGTCCAATAAATAAAGATTTCCCCTTGGAACTTTCAAGACATTTTCTTCTTTAATCAAAAACAATATTCTGTAGCTACCTGGGGAGCGGAGTTTGTAATTACTGTTTGGTTTTATCCCCATCAAGATAGCAGTGAACCAGTACCTCTAACAGTGTAAATTTAAAGAAGCAGATTTTTTTTTCTTTCCACACTTAAAAAAAAAATTAAGTACTGTACTGGTATAATCCCCAAAGACAAATATACTTCAGTTAGCAAATATTGGTTATCATGCTATGGCATAATTTAAAAGTACACAAGTGACATGCAGAGAAAGAACCTTTACCTAAGAAGCAAAGATTGCTCCTATTATATGCGTATTAGTTATAATGTAATTGACTTGTCAGCCTATAGTTTACTTTCTTTTAAATGTTTTGGTGGATGTGGCCCACTACCAGCAGTGATAAGAAGATGAGAATTCTTAGATAAAAGTCAGCAAGTATATGACAAGTCTTATGCTTCAACACTAAACTGAGGCTACCAATCTTAGGAAGTCCACAATGCAGGTTAAGTTCTATTAAGTTATGCAGTCTGCAAATGTTGCAGATAAGTACGTTAAGGAACAAATGGGTGTGGCCTACTACCAACAGTGATAAGAAGGAGAGAATACTTATTTATTGGGCCACATCTACCCTGATTAAATGAACACTGACATAACACTCCCATCTCTGTATCCCTACCATCAGATCTTTCACTTCATGCATCGACAAAGTGAGTTGCTTTTCACAAAAGTTTATGCCCTAATACATTTGTTAGTTTTTAAGGTGCCACCAGACTCCTTGGTGTTTTTTGCTGAAATGGACTAATATGGCTACCTCTCTGAAACCTAGTTCATCTGTGTCATCTCTGCCTTAACATGTTTATCTGCAACATTTGCAGACTACATAACTTAATAGAATTTAACCCACATTGTGGAATTCCTATACTTGGCTGCCTCCATTTAGTGTTGACACATAAGACTTGTCACATACCTCCAGACTTAGCTATTGTGAGAACTGGGACCTTCAATGGATCTTTTTCTCTTAATCTTCTCTATGCTGGCCAGCTATCAATGGCTGTGTCTTCAACATCTGCAAACAATGACTCTACACATTCACTCTCTATCTTCACTGTGACAGACAGCACAAGTTGGGTTTACAACTGCCTTTGTGTGCATCAGGTGAAACTCAGAAGCCACGTGGACCATCTACAACAGAAATTCAGATGTTTGCCTTTGTCGCAAGAAGGGCCCTGTCCCAGGAGTTAGAAAAGCCCCACTCTAATAAAAAGCTATAGCAAAACAGTATACAGGACAGTTAAATGCAAGTGAGATCAAAGTGAACAGTAGACAGCCACAAAGTATAATACTAAGGAGCCAGAATTCCAATGTCAATCTTTCATATGGGTTGTAAACCTGGATTTACTGGAATAAAGGGATGCTGTAAACTTGATCTATTTGAGAATGCAGAAGGTGGCTGCCTTCCTGGAGTTCAGGAGCTTTATCTGACTAAAGGAAGGGAATGTTTTATTTAAGGAAAACATGATTTATCTTCACAAGCTTCAAACTCACCCCTCAAACAGTGGAACTATAAGGACATATTGCAATAGATTCTTTAAATTATCTGAAGTTAGTCATATGCAGAGTGGCACTGTAGCATCAGCACACAGGTAACAGTGTGGATTAAAGAGTAAACACTGACCAAATTATTAGCTTAATTAATGTTCTGATTGCTTTCCTGTATTCATATGATTTGCTGTGCTATGCAAATTTAATACTAGAAACACAAGGGCACATGTTATGAGTGTCTTCAAATATGAATAAGAGGTTACGTTTCTCAGAATAGGTCTTTGGGTTTGCTTAATTCACCTGGAGTAGTCATCATGGAAACACTTCCGCCTTCTCTACAGAAGCATTCCCTCTCTTTTGGTTGCTGAGACACAACTTGAACTAGATTCTTCTCCAGGAGAATCGCTATTGCTGTCTGGGTTTATCTTGGAAAGATGGTTGAGTTATTGTAGGGTTTAACTAAAACATGTTAGCTAAGTGTGAGGTAGACTCAACATTTTTCCTAGTGTAAAGACTAGGGAACACCTTGACTTGATTTTAGATAGTCATTTTATTGCCCACACTCCTGCTTAACCAGCTGAAATCAAGATCAAGTTGTTACCCTACATCTAAGCAAGGGAAAAAGATCAAGTACATGTGGGACAGCACTAGCATGTGTTAGTTAAAACTTGGCCTAAGCTCAACTACATTTTCTAGTCAAGACAAAACCATCTGAGGATGCATTTGGTACTAATTTGGGAATGATTAAGTCAATCAAACCACACTTGCTACTTCAGACAAGCTGCACTGTGAGAGCTCTCACATCCTGATTCCAAGCCAGCATTCTGCTAACCTGGTTTTGTTTCTAGCTCTGATGGTAGTTTCTATAATTTCTCTTACGTAGCTGAGAGAAGATATGCTATCTATGCCCTTTCCCCTACCTTCTTCCATTGTTGCAGAAAACAGAACATCTCAGGGCATGTCTACACTAAAGGGGAAGGTCAGCTTTAGATACACAACTCCAGCTACTTTAATTATGTAGCTGGAGTTGAAGTATCTTAAATCACCATCCACACAGCGGGAGGTCAGCGGGAGCAAACGCTCCCATTGGCATCCCTTCCTCTTCATGATGAGCAGGAATACTGGTGACAACAGGTGTATCCTTTCAGTTCGAATTAGCGGGTTTTCACTAGAGCAGTTAAATCAAACTCTGGAAAATCGACCATGGCAGTGTTGATCATCCCTGTAATGTAAACTTGGCCTCAGAGGAGTTTCATATTGGAAATTAATTGCTGATATCAGCAAGGCAGTGTATTGCAAAATTTAAGCTTGTTTTTTTTCTTGCAGTGTGTAAATACATTTTGGTTGAACTAAGAGACAATACTACTATTTGCTGTACTGAATAGACTGTTCTAACAGAGGATGTGATGTGATGTTTTGTGCTTTTCAGACTAACAGCTCAGATAGTTTGTAATTATAACAACCTCTGATTTTCCACTGACACAGCCAATAGCTTATTCTATAGAGTAGCAAAATGTCCATATAATGAAGTCACATCTGTGTCCTCTTGACATCGCTGGGAGGAAAGCTGAACCCTTAAAGCTTTATAGGAGGCCTATCACTTTGAAATCCTGGCACAGATGCTTCCGGAGACAGTAGGCAATACTTACAAGCTGAGTGCTTCTTTTACACACATGGTGAGGTTTAAAAAAGGCTCCCTTCCAGACCATTAAAATCCTTAATACCCCGAACGGATTTTCCCTTAATATTATAAGTTGGTCATTGCAGGTTGACACTTATGCTCAGATTTTCACCTGTGTCCCAGAAAATGTATCCACAAACTTCTTAGTCTCACTGGAGCTAGCAGCAGCTTTAATCTAGTGTCAACCAGCAAATGACTTTTCACTTCGCCGAGAGCTCATTTTATAATTTATAAAATCCTTCAAAAGTTTTGTTCATACAGCATCTAAGATTTTTACCCATTTTACCATAAATCTAGGGCAAATCCTAAGTGAACCCGCCCCTCCCCCCCCCAATTCCACTTCCCTCAAGGGTCTGGAAACCACACCCTCAAAATATCTTTGATTTTCAACATATGCCTCTTTGTGGCCATATAGCATCTTTAGGAGAGCTCCAAGCAGATATTTTCAGGGAGTCTGCTGGCAACAGTGTCAGACTGCCAAAAATGCAACAGATCAGATATAGAGAACCAGGTCTCAATCACTTTAAACAGATATGAAAATTAGAAAGGCTGGATCTGAAACCCATAGAAGTCTTCCCAATGAAGTCAGTGGCCTTGGATCAAGTCCCTACCTCATGGCACCTTCTCTGTTATTTAGCAGGAAAAGAACAAATATTTCAGAGAAAGATGGATTGAAGGCTCCCCCTCACTAACCAGAGCTGATCCCTATTCAGATCTATCAGGCATTATGATCAATTTGGGATCTAAACACTTACTGCATTTTGAAAAGCTTATTTCACTAGCAGGATGGGGAAGCACTGGAAAGGGTTACCGAAGGAGGTGGTGGAATCTCCATCCCTGGAGGTTTTTAAATCCCTGCTTGACAAAGCCCTGGCTGAGATGATTTAGTTGGGATTTGTCCTGCTTTTAAGCAGGGG
This sequence comes from Pelochelys cantorii, assembly GCA_032595735.1. Classification (NCBI taxonomy): domain Eukaryota; kingdom Metazoa; phylum Chordata; order Testudines; family Trionychidae; genus Pelochelys; species Pelochelys cantorii. Next base: position 69,518,460 of record CM064332.1, read on the forward strand.
GTTGGGACCTGATGATCTCTCGAGGTCTCTTCCAACCCTATGATTCAATGAACATTTGTAGATGACTCGTGTGGAATCCCCATAACATTCTATTCTCCATGCTCATTCAGGGAACCCAAAACAGAGTTTCTTTGCACAGGTGAGTTCCTGTTAAATCGCCTGGCTAGGTATATAAGATGTATCTGTAGCCCTTTAAAGATTTTAGTGCTCCAGAGGGCCAGAACATTGTTGTTGATGAGGTGGAAAACACTTGGCATCTCACTGTGTTTTGCCTAAGATTATACAAATAGATTTCATTCTTCAAAATGGCAAGAAAACCCCACCCAACCATAAGATCAAAATTCAACCTTTCATGTTATTTTAAAATAAAAACAGAGGTAGCTTACAAGCCTAGATGACACATTCATCTTTGTTTGGTCTTTAGTTGTCAGTGCTGCAAATAACTAAATAAATAACCCAATGCAAATACAAATACAGCTAATGTAGCTTTTTATACATACTGTGTCAAGACCTTCAAATGAATTTTTGTCAGCCATTAACTATTATGGCTTCCAGTCCTGACAATACCGCCAAAAAGCTGAGAGAGCAGTAGCAGGTCCTAGAAAGGTGTTGATTGCTGTAAATAATTCTTGTGCCTACTGTACAGTGCATCATCCAGTAGGACCCAAACAGTCAAAAAAGCTTAGAGTTTCCAAATATAATGGGAGATATTGAGAACATGTGCTGTTACAAATCATTTTAAAGCCATACAATTTTTTTCTACATAATAATTACACATTTAATGTCTTTGTTAGTCATCTGTCTCCTTTGTTTTTCTTCTAACCTCTTCTAAGTACGCTCACAGCAGAATTTTCCAAAGAGCTTAGTATCCAAAATCAGGGCTCAACTTTCAAAACCGCGCAGCTTCCATATTGGCCATTTGGCCGTAAATTGCAAAAGGAACTAATGAGTCAGGGTCCCTCTGTTTTGGGCAGTCCTACCTTAGACACCTGAAATGGGCCCAATTGTCTGTGGGTAGATAGGTGCCCAGCACTTTCTAAAAACCAGAACCTTTCAAAGTATCTCAAATTGGACACCTCAAAACATTTTTTTGAAAGCATTGGCCTAAAGTATCTCATATGGTGAGCTCTTTAGAAAACTGGATCTTACATTTTTGCAGCAGCAGCTGCTGGATGCTGAGCATTTCTGAAAAAAATGTCGCTTTGATTTGGGTGCCTACATGATACATATCTGGCCCTGAGCTCTTCTGAAAATCTAACTTACAGGTTTCCTCCGTATCTAGTCCTTAAATACTCATGCTAAAAATTAAACTTTTAGTAATATCAATAGAAAACTGACACATTAGAATGGAATCCAGTATCTATTAAGTATCTAACCAAACAGCTCTCCTTTATTAACTTTCTCTCTCATTGTCTTACACATACATACTGACACATTCAAATAGTAGGTAGCCACAAAATATAGAATGAGCAAACAAGGACTAATCCTATCATCTTCCACATTATATATAAAATGAAGGTCTGACAATGTATTGTATTCAACTGGATTATTGTAGGGTTACCATATGTGAACTATCAAAAAAGACGACACTCCTGAGAGGGAGTGTATCTGTATCTGTATCAGTAGATATAACACATTAATACGACATGAGTCGGTAGATACGGATACAGATACACTCCCTCTCAGGGGTGTCCTCTTTTTTGAATGTTCAAATATGGTAATCTTAATTACCATAAGTAATGGAGGAGTCCTCATGGCCTGCCTCGCCTTGACATGAGTCTGGCTAAGTAAAGTCTAGACCCTGCTAAAGTCTGGTGCAAATATGCACACAGGTGGAGCCTTAGACAAAACTAGTGTGGAAATGTAACCTCTTGCCCTAGGATACTGGGTAAGGCCTGACCATAAATAACTAACAAAATGCTGAAAATGCAAAGTGTGATCATAAATAATAAGCATGGCTGAAATGTCCAGAATTTTTTTAGCTGAGGCTTGCGGAAATAGGGAGCAAAATAACGGACACACCTTTGCATTCTTCAAAAATGCCAGCCACAAAAGGGGTAGACAACTTGGGATAATTGCGCATGTTAGGGGACTGGACTAGAGGACCTCTCAATCACAGAATCATAGAGCTGGAAGAGACCTCAGGAGGTCATCAAGTCCAGCCCCCTGCCCAAAGCAGGACCAATCCCAACTAAATCAACCCAGCTGGGACTTTGTCAAGCTGAGACTTAAAAACTTCTAGGGATGGAGATTTCACCACCTCCTTAGGTAACCCATTCCAGTGCTTCCCCACCCTCCTAGGGAAATAGTTTCCCCTAATATCCAACCTAGACCTCCCGCACTGTAACTTGAGACCCTTTCCATTTCTACAATTCTACAGTTAAAAATTCTTCAGCATTTTTTCCAAGCATAATTACAGTATTGTTAGTCCCAATATCCCCGTTACATTCCCACTCAATCATACTGCTTACTTAAATTCTTTTCTGGATTCACATGGATATATTAATCCTCACTGCCCCTCCTAGCAACAGGGGAGCATTGTTACCTCGGTGAAATGACTTTTTGTTTTTCTACCCAAGATTTGGCTGCATTTCACCAGTGCATGAAATAATCACTATTTATAAGGAGTCAGATTCAGTTCTTGAGTAAAGGGAGTCAGCTCCACTGTGAAAAGTCTTCCTCTGAACATGCACACTGGACTGAAATTAGTTACGTACATCTGGACCTACAGCTATTTTGAATATACTCTCATTGCCCCTCAATGTATTTTACAGGCAAAGAGAGCCTCATACATTAGCAAAATATCTGAGCGTCTCTCTCTTAGGGAACGTCTACTCTAGGAAATTATTTTGAAATAACTAAATTCGAAATAATAACTCCCAAAATAACTATTTTAAAACAAGTTTATTCCCCGAGGAAAGCAGGAGTGCAGATTTCGAAATAACCAGTCCCTTATTTGGAAATAACAGGGTTGGTCGTGTGGATGAGCCACTTATTATTTCGAAATAAGGGGGGGTTATTTTGAAATAACTCCCTAGTATAGACCAGGGCTAAGCGTTTAAAAAAAACCTTACATATACTTACAATATTCTAAACTCCAAAATATTCTGTTTCCTGGAAAACGTACCATGTTAAATTAACTGAATGCTGCTTTCCCTGGCACAGTATGATTTGTGACATTTAAACATTAATAGCACAAAACATTCCCAGTCATACCCTCATTATTTCCTGAATGGCGAGTCACTCATGGAAGTGAGTCCTTGGAGATAACATTTGCGCGAGGGCTCACCCTCTGGCTTTCTGCCCAATTGAAAAGGGGAGACCAGAACAAGAAGGGAGCTCACAAATCTTGCGGGCCGTTGGGGTGTTGTGTCACCTGGGAACACAATACCGCACCATCTCTGGCTGACGGTGCAGCGTGGAGAAGGAAAAGTGGAGAAAAGATGCCCACGTTCACAGGGTTATAGATATATTCAGAGGGGACAAAAATGTCTGCTTGGAGATTTGAGGGTCAAAGACTTGGTAAGAAAGCAACTTTGTTTTCTGGGATGGAGTTAACAGAGAAATACATGAAGCTGTGAGCCTGCATACCTAACAGATACTGGAGGTGATGTGCTTCACAAAGACAAGTTAGTTCCTTCTCTCCTATTCTTCAGCAGGGTCCCCGCACTGGGCTGCCTCGTCTTCCCTTTTCTGCACTCCTTCCTTTCTCTTACAGGATGGGCGCTCTGCTCTCTCCCTCCGGCTGATTCGTTTCCCTCCCAAAGGGTGGTGGCACGTGGCCTTTCTGGTCACGAGGCAGAGGGCAAGCGCGGAGAAGTGCTTGCTGAGGCATGGAGACAGTTCTGCATTTCTCATCACCCTGCTTTGCTTACAAGGTACGGTCCTCTCCCTGCCTCACGAGGATTCCATCTTGCTCCTCCTACCCCTCGTGATAATGATAACTACTGTCTCTCATTTTGTAACTTCCCCCACCCCAGCCCTTTTCCTCTCTCTCTGCTTCTTTACTGGCCTCTTAGTGCTCCTAAAGCCCTCATCCTTCCTGCTTGGGCCTGTCTTTTCTTCCTGACGCTGCTCTCTTCCCATCTCCCTTCATTGGCCGTGACTGTGCTCCTCCTGTTGTTGTGGCAGGATGCGAAATGGCCCCACCCCGGGAGCCCAGCCCACCTGGGAGCATCACCACAGCCAGCACCAGTTGCCCCATTAGGAAGGCCAGATAAGGGACACCCTGAAGGTTGGAAGTCATGGGGGCCTCGGCAGTGGCCTACAGGATAGGGCAGTGGCCTAGGGACCCCAGGGTTGTGGGTTCAAGCCCTGCCCACCAGGGAGCATTACCACAGCCAGCACCAGTTGCCCCGTTAGGAAGCCCAGATAAGGGACTCATCCACCAGAAACATTGGGATGGTGGCTGTCCACTAGAATGTAAATCTGCCACATTCCCATTACTCAAGGTTTGTAAGAAGCAAAACACAAATCTTTTATCGATAATTCCAGGCATTTAAAAATCAACAGTCAGACCTCCAAAATCATGAAATGAAACATGATTTTCAAGCCAATCAGTTTTGGGTTCTTATTTGCTTCCTGAGGGTTTGAGCCTTTAGCTTCATGTTTTCCACATTTTCTCCACCACCACGACAGCTAGAAATGTATTACTCCCCCCCCATCTCCAAAAAAGAAAGCTGGAGTGATTTTACAAAAGAGAGCAGCGGTATTCCAATCTGCCTGGGTTAGCAGCCAAAGAGACAGCAATTAGATGAATGTGAAGAAATGTGGACCCAGTTTCTAGATATAGTTGGATAAAATGCGGAGATAGCTCAAATAATGCCAGGTCTACGTTCCACCTAACTTTTCTGGTGTCTTCCCTCCCCCGCTCCTTCTGATTATTACTTCCTTCCTTCCTCTCCCTACTCATGTATAACTTCTCCTAATCTATTACTGCTATCCCAAGCCTAACATGTCACATCTGTGGTATAATTTCTGGTCCTCGGCAGCTTCAACACATTGTAAAATTGCATAATATCCATAGGTGATTCCATGAAGAGTGAGGTATTTGGAAACATATACAAAAGTTAACCATTTTCAATTTTTCATTGCCTGTTTAAGAAAAATCAATACAACACATCAAATAACAGAAAGCTGAATCTCACATAATCATGCGACTCCCTCAATGGAAAATGTTGCTTAAGCTAAAACTGGGAGAGATGGCAACATGGCAGCGGTGAGTGATTTTGGAAACTGATACTGCAAAACAATCTGAGGCTGAATCCTAGAATCATAGAACTGGAAGGGACCTCGAGAATTCATCGAGTCCAGTTCCCTGCCCTCACATCAGGACCAAGCCTCATCTAGATCATCACTGACAAGTGTCTGTCAAACCTGCTCTTAAATATCTCCGGAGATGGAGATTCCACAACCTCCCTAGGCAACTTATTCCAGTTTTTAACCACCCTGACAGGTAGGAAGTTTTTCCTAATGTCCAACCTACACCTCTCTTGCTGCAATTTAAGCCCATTACTTCTCATCCTATCCCCAGAGGCCAAGGAGAACAATTTTTCTCCCTCCTCCTTGTAACATCACACAGTCCTTCCTAAAACAAACTGCCACTGACCCCTCTGTAAAATCCCACTGCAGTGAATACAAACTACAGGATTTGACCCACATGCCCTATGAGGGCCACAGAGAGGCCAGTAAAGTCAATAGAAAGCCTCCTACTGATTTCAGTGGGTTGTGGATCAGGTCCTTTATAAGTTATAGCCGCATTTCTCAAACTGTGGGTCCTGACCCACCAGGGGGTTGCGAGCAACTTAGAGGGGGGTCGCGGTATCACAAAGTTTGAGAACCCTTGAGTTATAGAATATGTTTAATTACATTAAATCCATTGGATTATATGTAGAAAAGGATGAAGATATGAACAAGGTGAAATGCTTTGGTATTTCAAATATGTAGCATGCCACCTTGCATTTTAGCTACATTTCACAAGGCATGTATGACTATTTAAAAGTATGTCTTTTAAATCCACAGCTAACATCCATTTAAATATGTACAGTATTATGCTGGGCCACAATTTAAAAGTGTCATGGAAATATTCCAGTTTAATAATATTCTAAGTGAATTATTCCCAGTTGAACTGATGCTAAAGCAAGTGGCCTTTCAAAAGAGAAATATTTTCATTCCAAAGCGATGTGTTTAGATTATGTTCTTGGCTACACAGCCACTACAGATGCGTACGCGCCGAGGTGAGCAAGGTGCCTCACGCTCCAGCCTTGAAGAAGCAGAGTGAATTGCTGCAGGAACAGCATTGGTTTGGGGACGAGACTGGCAGGTCTATCCATCATCCACAACTCCTACTGCTCCGAGCTATCGAGAGCTGCCGGCGGGCTCTTCCATCCCTGCACCGCTCCCTTTGCCTCCAATACAGGGCAGAGGAGAGGTCAGAAAACTGCAAGGCCAGGGCAAAAGCCCAACTAGAATATTATTCCCAGGAACGTGAATGATTTGCGGCTGCTTTTTCAGCTGTTGCGGTCAATGAGGAGACTTTGGGATTAATAGGGTTTATTTTTCTTTTTCTTCGCAAAGATAATTATGATACTGTACCTCAGGCATTATCATCCCTTAACTCCTACAAATTATACCAGCTCTTCTGAATACACAGGAGGCTTAGGGATCCTCTCCCTAACAAAAGCCGCAGAATGATCTTAAGCTCCGTACCGATAAGCACTATTATTGTAAATAATACAATGCCAGACACACATAAACCCGCATACAAATGACAAGAGTATGGCAGAGGTTGTCCAAAGCTACGTAACCAGTGGAGTTTTTGTTCCATGAAGCAGTGCACAACTGGGCTCTCATGCCCGAAAAATCACACCCCCTCTAGGCCTGTGCATTGCAACAGCCCTGTCCAGCAGCAGCTTTTGGAGCCCAGATCACTTTTTGTCGTAAAAATCAAGGCCCTGATCCTACATGGAGCAAAGTCTGCACAGATACAGGGGGCGTAGTGTAGCTAATACAATACATTGAGTTCAAACGTCATGAATGGCTGATGGAAAGGGCTCTTGAGCTTCAGGAGGAACCCTTAACACAATCTGGGGGGAAATGCACCAACAGATCTCTTTAAAAAGCAGGAAAGGGCATTTGTTTTATCCCGCAGCCACCTCCCGAGCACTGCTCCCCAGCCAACGGGCCTCTGCACCACCCTACCCTGCATTCCTCCCTGTACAGATCTCTTTCAAGAGCTCACCGCTCAGTTCAAAACAAATCCCCTCTTGCAGGCCAAATGTGAAGCCCTCCTGTGCGCACTGACTCCAGGCCTCAAGCGCAATGGTCTCCCTCCGGATTGTGCGCCTGGTTTCCTGTATCAGTCTCTCTCATTCTTCATCTCAGCTGGCCGTGGCGAGCTCTCAAGCCTCCGTGCCCGGAGAATTCTTCCCCCAATTCTCGCCTGCTTCTTCAGCTTTTTCCCTCCTGATTCAGGGATCTTCTTACTCCCTGCCTATTTACAGATCCAGCTGCAGGCTCCTGGGCTCCCCAGTGGTGCTGGAATTATTTGTAGGGGGCGGGGTGCTGTGCAGAGCCTCCCTCACACCTGTTCAGTCCCCTCACACCTAGAGTTGCCAACTCCCCTGGAATGAATGCCATTGGCTGCAGTGGCATCCAGTCTGTCCCGTCTGGGAGAGTTGGCTATAGCCAGAGGCAGCTGTAGAGCCTGGGCCGGCGGCAGGACCTCAAGTAGCAGTGCAGCCTCCAGAGCTGGTGGCCTGGATCCTGTGGACGGCAGATGAGGGGACATCAGGGGCAGCGAAAGCCAGCTGGACTCCAAAGGAGCCGCCCGGAGGCTGAGTCCCATGATGAGTGGAGCCAGTGGCAGGGCCAGCCTCTGGGCATGGGGAATCTGGGTGGAAAGTCTGGGGGTGCTGCAACACCCCACGCATCCTTACTTCCCGCACCAACGGGACTCCCCCGTGCTGGCAATTACCTGCTCTTGTATTGTGAGATCACCTCATTCAACCCAGGTGGGCCTTGTCCTGTAAGCAGAGCTGGTTTACCCCTGGTTGGGTTCTCCCACCCCTGGGGCAAGCCAACCTGTTAGAGTGTCGGTCCCTACCAATTTCTTTAATCCTTCTACATGGGACTCTGCAACAGGAATGCAGCAAGCCCAGAGTGCCAGGGCTCGACACTGGCAAGCCCTGGCATACATTAAACTTGGCCGATAGTGACTTATATGACTTGTACTACCAAGTAGTAGTGTATTGCTGCAGTTGTGTAGGGAATGCACTGTTCCTGTTGAGATACATTTTCCACAGACCTTAAAAACGACTCGTCCTGAAACAAGGTGCCAATGTGACATCAAATGGCTCAACAGACCAGGCCCTGCAATTTGTAATCCAGAATAATGAAAGGCTACTCCTGTTCTTGCACTGTGGAGGGAATGTGTCTCTTGGAGTTTGCTGCTACTCAACAACTGCTCCTGTTTATTGAGTGTTGATGATGCTCTTGGCAATGTAGAACGTAGATAAAAAGAAACAGGGGCAGCTCAAAGGAACTATAAGGCATAGACACTTTCCTGCAACAGGTGGCGAATTAAGGCTGGTGGAAAGTGAGGGAGCTTCTTATGGCTCCTTGATTCTCAACACTGGTCCCTACCTCAACACAAGTTATAGGAGATGCTGGAATTAGGTGTAAACTCTACCATAAGGCCTGGTCTACACTTGACCAGGCAGGTAGGCTTAAGGTACGCCATCCAGCTATGAAAATTGTGTATTCAATGCATCTGGATTCAAGCCACTGCAGTGTCTATACTGTGGGAGGCCAACAAGAGCACATGCTCCAGTTGGCTTCCCTTACTCGTCACAGAATGAGGAGGACACCAGGGGAGGCTGCCCTCAGCTTTCAATTTGGAAGTCTACACTAGACCTACTAAATCGAACTTGAGAAAATTGACTTCCCAAGGGTCGATCTCTGCCATAGTATAGACAAACCCTAGGTGCAGTGGTGCCAAGGGGCAATAATGCATTAGAAAATCTGGCTTTAAAACATCCCAATAAAATAAGTCTGTGTGAAAATTTACCCACAGTAACAACTGGCAGCCCTTGATTTTAGGGTGTGTTCGTGACCCACATTAGTTAAGTGGGGATACAGTAGCAATGGAGACATGGAAACGCGACTTTTCACTTGCCTCAGTCACTCAAGCTAAGCCACCAGCTCCTGTTTAGATGTTGTCTCAAGCTGCTAACCCACGTCTTCACTTCTATTTGTAAGCCAAGTTACCTAACATGGTGAGTTACGTATTTGCAGGGTTGACATACCCTTAGTCTGAGGAAGGGGAAACAGATTTTTGCTTTTATACCTTCCTGCCTGGGACTTTTTTCATCCAGACTCTTGCCTGTATGCTTTCCTTTGAAAATTTCACCCCACAGTCCAGGTGATGAAGGAATCCCTACAGTGTGAATGTTGGAAAGGCTTTGTCCTTTTGCAGCCTCAAATTAACTTTCTTCCTTCTGACAAAAGGAAAAATAACGTTGAGTGGGCATCAAAGGAGAGGAACTTATCTGGGTGACGCTTTTCACATCCTGGTTATTTTAGCTGACCTTGAAACCTGGGATTCCTAAGCTGCTCCTTAACATCATGTTGCACGTCAAACACGAAGTGTCCCATCATTAATATATTCTATCAGAGCTCTCTGATCTTCATTGGCTACTTAGGGGGCTTCCAAATGGAGCTAAAACTGTTGAAATCAACTTACAATGGCTTAGTCGGTTTAGGATCACAGAATCATAGAACACTAGAACTGGAAGGGACATCGAGAAGTTATCGAGACCTGTCCCCTGCCTCCACGGCGGGACCAAGCACTGTTTAGACCATCCCTAATAGATGTCTGTCCAACCTGCTCTTAAATACCTCTAGCGAGGGAGATTCCAGAACCTCCCTAGGTAACTTATTCCAGTGTTTCACCACCCTGACAGTTAGGAAGCTTTTGCTAATGTTCAACCTAAACCTCCCTTGTTGCAGTTTAAGCCCATTGCTTCTTGTCCTATCCTCAGAGGCCAAGGAGAACAATTTTTCTCTCGCCTCCTTGCAACACCATTTTAGATACTTGAAAACTGTTATGTTCTCTCTCAGTCTTCTCCTTTCCAAACTAAACAAGCCTAATTCTTTCAATCTTCCCTCATAGCTCATGTTCTCTAGACCTTTATTCATTCTTGTTGCTCTTCTCTGGACCCTCTCCAATCTCTCCACATCTTTCTTGAAATGTGGTACCCAGATCTGGATCTTCTTCTTAAAGAGATAATTTCTCTCCCTGGGATGCAACTACTACATTTGAGATCTGTCAAGGAGACCAAACTAGACTTTCCTTTCAGTTTGGGTTGATTTTAAAAAAAATTAAGGGAAGGAAAACAGATTCAGCTCTGGAATTCTGGATAGAGCCCAATCTTAATGTGAACTATTTAGAACATTTCAAATGTAGGACATTAGCTCTGCATGTGAGTAAAGGTTTTGAGAATGGTTCTTCTTTTTCTTCTGCACAGGTTCAATCATACACATCTCTGCATTATATATGTATACACACACAGTGTATTTTAATGACTCACGGAGAAACAAAATCATTAAGGACTTTGCAATGCTGCCGAGGTGATTTGACTACCCACTATGAATTCAGAAAAGTTGGTATTAAGAAAAAAAATTAGCCAACATCTTTTACCCTGTATAAACTTGGAGAAAAAGACAAAAAAAAAAAAAGTGTGTCTAATCAAAGGCACTGGATGGAAGTAAAGAAATTAAAAAGCTGTTTCCCTAGGCATTTTTTCACTACTTTCATGCTTTTGTTGTCTAGCGTACTTTAATTCTCTTCTCACTTTTAATGGCTTGTGAAGTTTTGACTAGCATAGAAATTATCCTAAATGCAACTTTAATGTGTTACCCATCAAATATCATATTTCAGTTCTGGAAATATTGGAAGCAAACAGATATTACAGGTACCCTTTCAGGACATGTCAGGCAGCCCTTTACTTTGTTAATAGTCAATTTTTAGTTAAAGATTACTGCTTATAGTGCATCTTTTAGATATAAACTTACAAACCTGTTATCCACTGTATTAATACAGAGGTGTTTATCCTTCAGTCATGGATCAGACTGGAAGTTATTTCTTGGATTTTATTTGAGATTTTCAGGTAGCACAGAATTTTGAGAGGCAGTCAAATGTTGAGAGTCAGTCAGTTTGAAGGGGAACATACTGTTGTATTTGGCAGTGCCTGTTAAAGCAAATGAAACTGATGTGTCCAGGCTTATGCTTGATAACACTCTCTCAGACTTTGTCTTCACTCTGAGGAAGATCAGTGCTGCCACAATTGATTTTTTGGCGTTTGATTTAGCGAGTCCAGTTAAGACTCATTACATTGAACTCAGAGGGCACCCACATCAGCAGCCGGTACTCCCTGCTGTTGGGAAAAGTAAGGGAAGCCAATGGGAATGTTTGTTCCGATTGGTGTCCCACTGTGGGGATGGTACCAAGTTTGGCTTAAGGTATGCTGACTCCAGCAACGAGTTGTGCATCTTAAGCCAGCTTCTGTGTCTAGGCTCTGGCTTTAATCTGTCCTTCAGAAGAGGCGATTTTGCTTCTCTGCATGTCCAGTTTGAGGAGTCCATGTTTAAAAACTCTTTATGTAGGATCCTTCAAATGTAACAATAGAAAGATGAACTGGTGGAGGAGACTTTAATTAGTACTCAAAGTTATAGGAGTAAGTGTGATGCCAACAGGTGGAAACAAACCTAGGACCTCTGGAGCTTAGTGCATGAACCTCTACCACTTGAGCTCCACGCCAGCTGGCTCTCGGACTAGGAGCCACTACATGGGAGAGTGAACCACACTGAGTAGTTGTGTGGGTTACATAAGCAGGGCTACTTGGGTCATCTTTATAGCAGTGGGCAGGAAGAAGCGGAGCCGGGGCTCCCCTGACACACACCCCATTGGCTAGAGTGGTTGAGCCATCCTGGAGATGTTGTAATTTCCTCTTGGGATGCTCTTGCAAAAGAATATCTCCTGCCCACAAGGAAGCAGCAGGAGATCACCGATGCTGTGGAGGAGAGTGCATCAGGCACAATGGGACCTGGGGCTACTTGTGGCTGGCACTCCTCCTCTTGCAAAGGGTTGTGTTTGTACAGGGTCTACCACAATGGCGTCCTGGTGTTTGGCCAGGGCTCCTTGGGGCTACGGTAACACAAACAGCAGCAACAAATGATTTTCAACATTTCACCCATTTCATTCAGTTCATAATTTATTATGCATATTAGTTGTCATTATTATGATTTGCAAACAATCTGTGCTACCTCCTTTGCAGCAGAGCCATTTCACAGCTGAGTTACTGGCCTGCTTGCCAAAGTAATCTAAGCCTCCTTTCTAGGCGTTAAATGCCAGCGTGTTAATTGACTACCCCCTTTCAGTTCCCCGGTACTAAAGAAAAAAGAAAGAGGGACTCTTAGGATCTGAGTATATGCAAATTAATCCTTAATCTTTCTACACATTCCTTGCTTGTCCATTCATCTTGGAAATGAAAAGAGAGACGAAGAAACCTCTTTATTCCTCATCCGTAATCATAACAGATGAACTCTTTTTCAATTATGACATTGTTTATTTTGTTCTCTCTCTCATTAATACCCTCGGGCTTGTCCACCTGTAGAAATAATTATCCCTTGGGTCTCTTCTCCCTTCCATTAGTTTGGTTTTACCCATATCGCTCGCTAGAACAGAGGAGATTAATACAGCTTTCCCACCAAATTTAAGCAGGAATAATCAGATGCTTTAGCAGCTGCCCAGGCTTCTTAAGAACTCGCTAATCCTTTAATCTCCAGACACTTTTTTTTTCATAAAAAATTCACAAGCAAAACAAATGCAATATGAATCAAAAAATTTAATCAAAATGCTTAAAATGCAATTACATTCATCAGGGTTTTCTGTTAGGCTGGGTATTAAATCTGGGGTTTATTCAATATCCTCCTTTTATTATAAAGCAATATTTTTCCACTCTGTAAATCATCTGATCCCTAGGCTAATGTCCTCTTTGCCCAAATATTAAAAAAATAAGTGCTGCAGAAAAAATGAGCTGGTTAAAAACTCTGGCATAAGACAGTTTCACGAGGACTATTCAACTAAGGTGCAAGCTAAAATCCTTCAATGAAGTGGAATGGCTAATATGAGCGGGTGAGTTTCTGTAGTTAGGGCTTTAAATAGTAACTGTCAAGTTCCTTTTTTATTGCCAATTATAAAGCCAAGTCATCCCCATCTACATCTTCAGTCTTCCCAGGAGAATTTCTGCTTCCATCCATGCCAATTTGATGGAATTTTGCAATGTTTTCTACATCTTTAAATGCAACAGCTGCAGAATTCCCCTTTTTGTTCTGTATTTGAAATTCAGCAACACTCAAGCGTACCTAAATGTGCTGAAATAACCATCCAAACCACTATAATTTAAAACAGAAAACTGTTTTGTTCCATCTTTATAACAGCTGTAAGGAGGGCAAGTTTAATTTTATGATTAAGACACTGGATTGGGATGCAGGAGATCTAAATTCAATTCGCAGCTCCGATCTCTCTTTGGGCAAGTCACTTGATCTGTGTGTCTTAGTTTCCTACCACCAAAATGAAGTTTAAAATACTTTCTGCCTTGTCTGTCTAGACTGAAAGGTCTTTGGGGGCAAGTGAGGACTGTATTGCAATGGATTTGTACAGGGCTAGAACAACAGGGCTCATGTCAGCTGGAAATAAAAATACATTAAGTAATGCATCATTTTTACCTGAGTTGGGTAAAGGAACAGGAGTTAGGATGAAGAGCGAGAGAAACAACAGAGATGCCTTCATCAAACATGACACCTCATTGCAGATAATCCATACAGGCTCGGGAAACCGAGCTGGCCTATGCTACAAAATGAAATAAATTGCAAAATCTTGCTAATTTTACAACCCCTGCAAATTGATCCTTTGGGGGATGATGTCACAATCTTGTCAAATGTCTGAAATGTGCTTTCTCTTTTTGACACTTTACAGTGGCTACTTGCAGGAAAGCAGAAGGATATTTACCAGCTGACACTCGGCTGAGCTGAACTGACACCTGTCAAAATCCAGCACTTGTAATAGCTCAATTAAATACTGCAGAAGAGATTGTGAAACGAGAGCACAATCCACATAAGAGGAGATGCGCTAACAGAACGTGAGCCTCCCTCTTTGCTCAGCCAACACACTGGGCAGCGAGTGTTGCGTATCCTCTGTGAGAACAGGCATCCCATTTTTGATCAGAATACCTGGATGAAAAGGGACCCCGGCTGTTCTGGTCGGCAACTCTGACTGGGCCATTAAAAGTCTGTTCGTCAGCACAGCGGGGCTAAGGAAGGCTCCCTGCCTGCCGTAGCTCTGTGCAGCTCTCAGATGCATCAGCAAGTTCCCACTCTGGCTCCTGACCATAGGAGCAGCCAGGAGGCTCCACACACTGTCCCCACCTCAAGAGTGGGCTCTACAGATCTCATTGGCTGGGAACCGCAGCCAATGGGAGCTCCGGGGGCAGCACCCGAAGATGGTGTAGTGTGCAGAGCCACTGGGCCATGCCTCCACATAGGAGACAGTGAGGAAACATCCTGCTGCTTCCAGGAGCTGCTTGAGGTAAGCACCACATGAAACCTCCACTCTTGAGTGCCTCTGTGCCACAAGCCCTTGACCCAGCCCTTCCCGCTCCCCAAACCAACTTGGTCCCAGCCCAGAGCACTCTCCTGCCTCACAAAACCCTCATCCCCAGCCCACCCCAGAGTCTGCATCCACAGCTGAAGCCATCACACTCCCACACCCCAACCCAGGATGGAGAGCACTCCTGCTTCCTGAACCCCTCATTTCTAGCCCCACCCCAGAGCCCACATTCCCACCAGGAACTCTCACCTTCTTCCATACCACAGCCCCTAGACCCAGCCTTGTGAAAATAAGTAAGCGAGTGAGGGTGGTGAGTAAGCAACAGAGGGAGGGGATGGTGTAAGAAGGGGTGTGGCCTCAGAGAAGGGGAGGTGTGGGGAGAGGCCTCTGAGGATAGGTGGGGTAGGGGGCAGGGCAAGGGTGTTTGATTCTGTGTGTGAAGGAAGTTGGCAGCTCCAGAGGACGTGGGTTTCTTCTAGCTCAAGCTTGAAAGTCACGTGGGTTTTTGTTTTCAGTTTTACAGATCCCTGGGTCAATCCACGGGCATGGCCAAGATCACAGACGGCAAAAGCGATTCCTGTATGGCTGTTTACGGCCGTTAAGGGTAGAGGGGGAATTCAAGAGGCCCTGGTCACACAACCTCTGCTGGCTGCATGAATGGGGCATGCTATATAGGTGGTGCAGGGTAAGAGTGCTTTGATGCCCCACAAGATCCGTGTTCCCCCTTTGACTATTCTGTAGGAAGATATAAGCTTTGTGCATCATGGAATTATGAGCCTCCTTTTCAAAGGCATCCAATAAAATCAAAAGATCGTGTCAAAAATATTCAGCGTTTCTGTGCTGCATCCAATGCATAGGATTTCCATCCTTTAAGAAATGTCTGCTTCTCTGGACTCCTCTGTATGCCCCAGGCTACATTTGTGTGGAAAGTGGAAGAACACCATTTGGCAGAAGACCTTGGGTCAATCACAGCCATCTCCTAAATAGCTTTGCCAGGAGTATAACCAAGATGCTGTTCCCCTTGCACAAAGGAACTAGCAAATAAAAGGAGGCGGAGGGTGGTTCTTTTATAACACGCATAGACTAGTTATGAGTAACAAATGGAAAATGCAGTGAAAATTCATGAATATTAATTACATGATTTTTTTATACTGCATCAGTGATGTTTGGGCCCTAAATTCTTACATATATTTTGGCTGTGGTGCTATACAGGGTGAAACTCTCTAATCTAGCACGTTTAGGTCCAGCAACATCCGTGGTCCTACATGATTTGAGTTCGCTAGATGTCCACTTATCATGGGTGTGGCCAAGTTTCCCACAGTCCTATAAAGTTTGTTTACAGCCACCAGTCCTGGCTCTCGGTGTTCTGTGCTGCTATTAGCTCTAATTTACCCCAAACGTCTTCTAACAAGCCACTAAGCAGTGGACGTGTTGGTAATGCTGCTAGACAATATTGACCTCCCGTGGTTCCGCAAAGTCTCTGGCTTGACACTGACCAAGTCCCAAGGGTGCCGGATTAGGGACGTTCAACCTGCAGCTCCTAAGGATCTCAACTAAAACCAATAATTTACGAGTTTTGGGCATTTGTCTTCCATGTCCCCAGATACCAGATATTAACTCTCACACACTTAAAGGGCTGCTTCTAATTTTTTTTATATTGGAAAGAGTCTACTTAAATACATTTTGCTTTGCAAAACCTTCTGTAGGTTTAATTCAAAAAGGACTGTGGGCCTCTGGAAACTATATTCAACACTGGCTGCCAAGAACGTGAATACTGTGTTTGACCCAAAGTCCTTGTCTCTCGTTTCTGTGCAATCATATGCAAACTTGTATTAAATTCCTGTATGGGATACTGATCTTATGACTGCTAATGCTTCACATGAAGAAATTAAAGTCAGGGGTGAGCTCTTTAGAAAGGTTTCAGTTAGTTTAGAATCAAATTTAAAGACTGAAGCTAATCTTTGAGGGTGCAATCCAATGCACATTGAAGTTAGTGGGAGGACTTCATTTGACTTCTATAAGCATTGGCTCAGGCCCTAACTCAGAACACTTCATTCCTCCTTGAAAAGAAATGCTAATGTTTTGAATACTAAACATACTTTATTTACGGCAGATATAACTGTTCACCCGTATAACCCTATGATTTTGCAAAACTCCAGCATGCCTGGTTCTCCATTCACCCACTCCAATTCTCCACCGCTTTTACCCCATTAACTTCAGTGAGGCTGCTCCTGGTTTTCTTTCAAGTATACAATAAGGGTCCTATCAGCAAAGTCCTCCATTTCCCTACACATTGTGAAGACATTGACACACGAGTGCAATGAATGCACAAGTGGGAGTTGCTACTCATTTTTTATTTGGCAATGTTTTGCTTCCACTTTTCACACAGTTTGAATAGGGATCCATCACTGCACAACGTAGAAAGGAGTGGAGAATCAAGCACCATTTATCCCTTTGCTTTAGAAGGGCACCATAACGTGGGAGGACAACTGAAGCGTTATAAGGACTTGCTAAAGGATCACTTAAAAAAAGTGCAACACTAACACTTGGGAGACACTTCACCCACGATCACTCAAAATGGAGACAAGCCCTACTCACTGGCCTGCCACATTTTGATTACAAGCTCAGAAGGAAGGGGAGACTGGCTTCTAGTCATGGGCAGCAGCCTTCTGCTGTCCCTGGAAACATCTATCCTCGCTGTAATGGAACTTGTGGTTCAAAGATCAGCCACCTGAGGGTCTACAACTCCCATGGAAGATGATCATACTCAGCAACGAGTGATCGTCCATCATCATCGGTTCATTTTTCTGGGCCCCTATTTTCCCTTGCCCTGACCTTGTGTTCTCATTCGCACCTTT
The DNA here is from genome assembly GCA_032595735.1 of Pelochelys cantorii. Classification (NCBI taxonomy): domain Eukaryota; kingdom Metazoa; phylum Chordata; order Testudines; family Trionychidae; genus Pelochelys; species Pelochelys cantorii. The sequence goes on from CM064332.1 coordinate 69,535,986, forward strand.
GCAAAATGGGTGCAAAATGCTACCAATGCAGAACGGTGGCATTGGCACCAACTTTATACGTGTGTTGCACTAGAGCGAATGGCTGTACACGTTGTAAGGTAAGAGGAAATCTAGGCCTGCCACTTGTTTTCCTTGTAAAATACAATTCTGAAGCATGATTTTGGCATCTTTACACAGGCTCACCTTCCATTGGAACTGATTCCCATTTGCCTTTACAGCACTGTGACAAGGGCAAGGCTCTTAAAATGAGTCACACAAAGTAGCCTGAGTCTTAATAACAATCAAGCCTACTGAGTTCAGTGAGAGCTGCGGAATCAAATCCGACACTCCAAAAACTAACGGGTTGTGTATGTTTCACATTCAGAGAGATCTGATTTACAGAAAACATCCTTTACACTGTACTTCATCTTCACCAACTTGATTTGGGCCCGCCTTGAACCAACTGCCTACTTCTCTTCAGCACAGCTGCTGAATTTTAATCAAAGCATAAAAACAAGCAAGAACAAAAGGAATAGCAAAATAGCCAAATACAGACCCTAAAGAGGTGACAGTTACAAGGTGGAACCATCCCTAGAAGTTAGCTGAAAAGAATCTTGTCAAACAAATGAGCTGGCTAATTGCAACATGCATTCAATGAACCTGGAAGTGTATTTTGCTGTGGTAAAAGTTTAGCTCCGCCGCAAAGACAAATCCAAGATTAATAGTTCATACCTGAGGCGTCACTAAAAAGAGGCTGAGTAGTCAAAAAGCCTTGTTGCATTGACCTGTGGGAGAGTATGCTTTTTGCAACAATCCAACTTCAAAGTCAAAGATTAAATGGAATTAACTATTGGACATGATAAGGTACACGAGCAAAGGCACTGCCGTTCTGGGCCGAGTCTGGGGTTCACAAAGGCCAATAGCCTGTCTCTGAATGCAGCCAGTGTCAGATGCTTTTGAGGATTAATCTACTCATAGGGAGAGTTGATTATAGGCAGACAGCAGTGGTTTTATGCCCAGAAGCATCTCGTAACTGTGAAAACTCTTATTACACATACAAATGTCTAACCCATTTTTGAATCATCCTCTGCTCTAGGTGTCAATAATATTTTGTGGCAATAACTTGCATGGGCTAATGATTTGTTGTGTAAAAAAGAATATTCTTGTATTAGTTTCACATTTGTGGTATTCAACATTCCCCTACATATTTCTGAAAGGGCGTAAGAAGAGTTTCTGCAACATTCTTCCTTTTACCTATCCGTGTATCTCTTCTCTACATTAAACGATTCCAATGTTTTCAGGGGGAACCTTTCTTTCCTCATCTCTAATTATTTTAGTTCACCATCCCTGGGACCAACCCTGAATGTGTCTCAGGTGAGAGTGCCCACCAGTGGAGTTATATGGTGATGTTATGTTGCTATCTTCAGTATTATTTACTCTCTGCTTCTTTATACAGCCCAACAAAGGTTTCTTTTGTTGACAAGTGCAGTGCAGAGGGCTCTTGGTTTCCACTGAACACTTGACCCTTAGATAATAGGGTAAAAGTGCTCTGGAGGGTGCTACAGGAATCTTTATAGAAGGTAACACATTAAAAAACCTACAACTGCGCAATTTAATATTGTAGCTTTGAATGTTAGGGAACGCAGACAGTCCATAAATGATAGAACGCCACCTTTATCCCATACCCCCCTGTTCAGCTTCTAATGCCTAAATATAGGTAAGGCTCCTCCAGCTAATGAAAGATGTTTTTAGCAAATAGTGTACCTACACATATATCAGATTTGGGTTTCACACTTATTTTTTTCCTCAGTACATAATAAGCCATGGTGTTACACATTAAACACACTGGGAATTATAATATAATATTTCCAAGGTATCTTTTTTGCACGCTGTCAAGTTTGTGTTATTTTCAAACTGCACTAAAAGGGGATGATTTATTCATCACCGCTCTCTGCCTGGCATCTGATAAAATAGAATAAAATTGCTAATGTAGTACATTCACATATATTAGCATAGAATCATAAACTGTTTGTTAGTGCGTTCTAACAGGCTTTGGACGATATCCCTCAATATTTGTCAAAAAACAATTTGGTTCGGTATCTGTTAAGCAAAGAGCCGCAAGCCAATTGATACTATATGTCACCATCTTGTCAAAAGCATTCTTTTGTAGATAATGATCTTAGACTGTGAATTTATTGTAGTGGACAGAAGCACAGTGTTTTTTCTGCTGTCTCTTTGATTCGACAACACCTTTTTTTTCCCCAATTACCTCAAGTTACCTTCTAATCACTTGGCGCACTGCTGATTGCTTACAGACATTGAGTGTGAGTCTCATCTCCCGTTTCACGTCCACCAAGATCACAGGGGAACTATCTGAATTAGAAGCAGTCTAAGCAAGATCAGAATCAAGGCCCATTAAATCTTCCGTGGATGAATTAAGCTGGCATCTCACTTTATAGAAACGTACAAGCTCCTTGCTTTTTGTTTTCCTCTTCTCAATGAAACTAATGAAACCATGTCAAACTTTACATTAAAAAAAGATTGTTCCTTTTATGCATTAACCAAGAGCATGCAGAATGACGTCACCCCAATTATCATTATCTGTGGGGGGGGTTCTTGCTATGCTACCAGTCCAGGATAAATAATTAATTAGCCCTTCTAGTTTGCAAGCTCTGCACACATTTTGAAGTCGGCAATTTTCTGCCTTTCTGCCCCCTTGCTGGCACAATTAAAGTTTATTGACAGCAAATGTCATAAACTGTTATTTTTGCAGTAGAAATTCTCTGATGCTGTGGACCCTACCATAGCCATACCTTATGCGGTTTGGGGACCAAATTTAAGTTGACAGCATCCCTTGAAATACAATGCCACCTGTTACATTAAAGATGCTATGGGAAGGGTGTGAAAGATTCTTGCAAATATATAAATGCAGAATTCATATTTGATGCTTCCCCAATTCACAACAATTACTTTAATGGGTGCAAACTCAGCTCAAGCTTGATCTACATCCCATGAGCTTGGGTTTAAAAGGCAGCTGAACAAAGGAGCAGAGTCAGGTACTTGTTTCAAAAGGCAGCCAACGCAAAGCATCGGGTAACCATTCTTGTGGCTGAACATCCTTCATCTGTGTCCTTGTGCCCCAGGTTTGTTATTTTATCAGACTAACCATTTACTGTTTGTCAACAAACATGTCCCTACAGTTGAAAAAAGAATGCAGCTATTAATAAATTATAGCAACTCTGACCCACCAACTAACATTGTGCCCCAGATAAGATAGTGTTGCTCTAGTTAAATGTCAGTGCTGCTATTATAAATCCTCTTCTTCAAGGGATTACTTATGAGCTGTAAAATATACATAATCATCATCATCCAGGCCAATACATAGTTTATGAGACATCAATCCAGGAGCCTTTTCATTTTTAAACACAGCAATAGATTTAAGGGAATGTAGTGCTTCTGGGAGGAGTTCTCCACACTGGGCAAATGCAGAAGAGTTGGAACCGGTTTCATGATGATGATAGTTTGCTTCAAGTCCCAGTTCCTGGAGTCAAGCGGGTGTGAGGTGATTCCAGCCTTCATTCGGTAAGGAAAAGTCCATTTTTAGCCCTCCTGGCTATGGAGAAAGCTTCCAAATATAACTCCAGTGCACCCTCAATGCTCAAAAAGCAGTAGGGAAATCAACATCTATTACTTAGACAGAATCGCATGAGTTTTAGTGACCCCGAATCATTGCTCATTCGGGGTGTTGGTTTTCTTATCACCAGGAGAGCTCTCCCCCCGGTGATACAGATTAACTGCACTGCGGCGGCACTGTAAGTTGAACAAGTGTAGACATACCCTCAGTACACTGCCTAGGAGGCAAGTGGCTACATTCCCACCAGACACCTCTGTTTGTAGTCTCAGAGAGAAGATTGTATGGGCCTGGGAACAACATACTCCCCTTTTAGGGTGGTGCATCTAGATGCTAGAATCTAGAATCTAGCTTCTAGGTTCTAGATTCTAGGTCAAGGACCAGACAGAGGGACAAGAAGGGTTTATGTTGGTGAGAGAGACAAGCTGTCAAGCCACATTGAGCTCTTTCGCAGGTCTATGAAAGGTAATCCCAGAATCACAGCTAAGCCCAAGGTGGAGCCATTGCTTAGTTTGGGGCCATTCAAGGGGGAGTGGTTTGTTAGCTTCTCTGGAGACACAGGACAACAACAGGGGGGTTAATGGGCTTTTTGTCCGATGGCTGAGAGCGTTAATGGGCCACTCTATTTTGGATTTTGGGATCACACCACAAATAGTACCAGAAATAGCATTTTTTGTTCACTACTGACCCTATGAGGGCTGCCCGACACTACATACCTATATCAATATAACTGTGACGCGCAGGAGCATGAAAAAAACCCTCTGCTGTGAATAACCCAGTTATACCGACCCACCTCCCTCTCTCCTCCCAGGCAGACAGCACTGTGTTGACAGGAGAGCTCGCTCCCATCCACATCTTCATTACAGCACCACCATCATGCAGCTGCATCTGGGCAGGTGCACCGCGGCAGCATTGTAAGCGCAGACACGCCCGCAGTGAACCTGAATCAATTACTAGGAAACCAACAGCTCCCTTAGTCCTGCCCCAAACTCCACATACATATTTTCCATGCGCAGGTCCAGATCCTTAACTGGTGCATTGCATAGTTCCATTGATTCCAGGGGCTGCACCAATTTACAACAGCTAAGGACCTGTCCCTGACCATTTTGATAGCCCCCCAGTTTCAAATGGGCGGGAAAATTACGATTTCTCAGTTCTAACCGTATTTTAGCACTTCCTTTCATTAAATGCTGGTTTTTCTTCTCCGTTTCAAACTAAAATTTTCAGGTCATTTGCTTTGGAATACAAATACACGTGAGATTGAACACTGCCCACGGTGCATGTAACGCGACTTTGTTTCACATTATATGATAAGCATATCTGCAGTACTGTAGATATGACACGAGTTCGGGGGGAGGGAGGAGGGGACAACATGATACAACAGAAAGAGCCAGGACAGTCTGTCAAGTAATAGTACTTTTTACTGCCGTAATGCCTTTTTGGTGACTACTGCAAGCATTTAGGGTTTGTTATGGTTTAAAGCTATGTGATTTACACTGGGAATAAAAAGGAAGGTGTCTTTCATTCAGATGTAGGTATATTAACAAATGAGTCTTGGGATGAATAAATGTCAAGAGGCACAAGGTCTGTCTGGCCCAGATCCACAGCAGTTGTAGATCAAAAGGAATGCTAAGGATCTAGGATGCGAGAGAGAAAAGTAAAAGAGAAACACAACAGGAGCAGACCAGTGGAAGGAGGTGTAATTCTACGTACTGTCATTAGTACATCAGCAGGATGAAAAAGATTAACTGAAAGGGTAGTAATGAGTGTTCTTTAATATGGAAAGCATAAGACTCTTGACTATATCAAGGGCTACGTCTAGACTACAAAAGTAAGTCGGAAAAAGATACACAAATTGTGGTTCGCAATTTGCGTATCTTTTTCCACTTTTCTGTGGCAAGAGGCTTTTCTGAAATTTGGCAGGTCTACACGGCACCAAATTTTTGAAAAACCTGCTCTTTTGACACATCCTTTCTTCCTTGTAATCCCCCCCCCACCCCAAAAACGGACGCGTTCTCCGTTCTGGAAAAGCGCTGCAGTCTAGACGTAGCCTAGCTCAAGAAAGGGACTAAGCGACGGGGGAAAAGGCACTGAATATCTGACACTCATGAAGGTATGAAAGGATCCTCTACAAATACATCATTTATGTTAGAGACACCAATACTCAGAGGTCTGGATTTGGTTGAGTTTTTATTGCTGTTTTATTATTATTAGCATTTTAAGGAGACAAGTTAAGGATTTTCATTCAAATTTGGCATGACAAATCTGCCTCCTACAGGTGGTTGCACACAGAAAGGACTTCGATTTCTTTTCTTATTTAGCTGGCTTCCTTTAGTTTTAGTTAAACAATCTCCCAAAACACAGGATAGGTGACATAATTCAAATACCTCTAGAAGTTCAGGGCTAAAGGGAAATGTGAAAGCTAATCTCTTTAAATTTCTCCCCTTGTTAAAACTATTCTTTATAGTCTAAAAGCCTATGGGTCAAACACATTAAATGTGACACTTAAAGAGTAAATCAAGGCACTAAAAACAGAGGTTCCACCCCAGACACCCTAGGGCTGGTGGGACATCATTACATTCTGGGGAAAGAGCATTCCATTTACTGGTACAATTCCTGGTGCCAACATGACATCAGTAAGATGTAGTGCTACTTCTGTGGTCTACAGAGCATGCACATATCTTCTAGAAAGCCTCATGCTCAGTCTCTTTAAAACAAACAAAAGGAAGTTTTTCTTCACTCAGCGCACAGTCAACCTGTGGAACTCCTTGCCAGAGGATGTTGTGACGACGAGGACTTTAACAGGGTTCAAAAAAGAGCTAGATAGATTCATGGAGGTTAGGTCCATCAATGGCTATTAACCAGTATGGGTAGGAATGGTGTCCCTAGCCTCTGTTTCTCTGGAGGTGGTGACAGGAGAGGGATCACGTGATGATTACCTGTTGTGTTCCCTCCTGCTAGGGCATTTGGTATTGGCCACCATCTCTTTACAGTGGGGGAAGTGTTCTGATTGTACATCCTATTCCAAGATCTCCACAATAACTAGAACAGCAGCATGAGACGGTACGGGGTTTCGGCTGTCATTTTATAGATGCTACAGTTCTCTTGGGTTATGTCACACACTTTCTATCATAGGCCTGACTTCTAGAATTGTTGTGCACTCACAGTTCTACAGCAATGGGAAGTGCTCAGAACTTCCGAAAATTGCAATCTCTTACTTTAAAAAATAGGCTTTAATATAATTAACTTCTTGTATGTATAACAGAGGAGATACGTCTGCCTGTAGTGCTGAGTGGGAAGCAGAGAAAAAAAAAGGGGGGGGACTAGAAGCACTACATAAGCACTTACAACTTTTAAAGATTATTCCTTTTGAAGCCAGACATACATTTTAATCAGCCGCTTTAATGATTATTCATGAATGAATTATTAATTAGCGCTCTCGACTAAAAATATCGTTTTACACTTGCTCCAAAAAATAAATATACATCAACATGAAAAATAATACAAGTAAAAGAAAATCTTCCGCATCATTAGCACTGGGGTAAAGGCTTGGCATTTGATCTTAGTGTAATTAATGAATGCCTAGTTTGTAAGAACATTTCCACATCACCAGTCAATAACACTCGTGCATGCGCTTGGGTGTAATGTACACAGAGAAAGTGCTGTCCATGGCTTATCTTGCACTCAGCTTTATAATTTTGGGCACTGAGCGTGCTAATGTTAGGTGCAGGGTGGAAAGCTGTGTCTATATGTGTTATTGAAGTCTTGTTTGCTCTTATAATTTCCCACTTTAATGGGAAAAGAACAAGCTGGCCTTATGATTCATTTTACTATTTGTATTACAGTAGTGCCCAGCCAAGATTGGACCCCTGCTCTGCTAGGTGCTGTACAAAACACACAGTAGGAGACTATCCTCATCTTGAAGAGCTTATCATCGATATAGATGAGACAGACACAGAGAAGGGAAACAGAAGAATTATTGTCCCTACTTTACAGAGGGGGAACAGAGGGGCAAAGTTCAAATGACTCACCCAAGTCAGGAATGGCACCCGGATCTCCTGGGTTCCTCTCCAGTGCCTTAACCACAAGCCTCCCCCACCCTCTCCTGCCGCCATACTAATGTTCTCAAACACAGAGGTCTCTACTCTATTATGAATTGTGAATGTGCAGAAAATCCTTCATCCATTCCTGAAAGAACAGAGTAAAACCTCCACCATCACATTTCATGCGGGGGACCCCCGTACTGCATGTTCTAAAGCCCCGCACCCATTCTGAAAGTCCAACCCTCTTTTTCCATCTGCTTTGCTGGAGCAAAGCAACCGTCAGTCATTCCCAATGAGTAGGGACTGCATGGAAGGTACCATCCTCTCATCAGTGTTCTAATGGCATTAGATGTTCCCGTTTTTAAAGCACGTGGTTACCACTTGCGTTCAGCAGAGTATAAGGAAGGAAGGATTCAGTATTACAGGATGGTTCTCCTTTCTCTGGCCATGATCTGTAGAGGAGACACCACCCAGAGAAGTACCTTCAGGCCACGCTCACCTAGCTAACCCCTGGTCTATGTGAGACCAGGCAAGTCAGGTTAAAGTATGCCATCCAGCTACATAAAATGCATAGCTGGATTTGGCTTACCTTAAGCCAAGCCACCATGGTGTCTACACAGTGAGAGGCCAATGGGAACATACACTCCTGTCAGCTTCCCTTATTTTTCACAGAACGAGGAATACTGGACACTGGCGGGGACAGCCCTCAGCATTCGATTTGGGGATCTACACTAGACCTGCTAAATCAAATGCTAGAAGATCGACCTCCGGAAGGTCGATCTTCTCTGTAGTGTAGTCAAGCCCTACCAGTATAATTTAACCAGGGAAGACCACTTCCCACAACACACAGTGGCTCCCTCTGTGCCATTCTCTGGACAACATACACTGTACATGGACTGGTCAGAGTCTCAGATTTTGCCACTGCACGCCAGGCAGTCTGGATGACTGGTCTTGAGTATCAATTATCACCGTGGCTTCTACAGTGCTTCTCTAGGCTGGCAGCTGTGAGTGCCAACAAGGAGTTTGGTAGGGTCTGTCTTCAGGGAAGTTGGTGTGGCTCAGACTCTTGCCTTTTTGTTCTTTGAATTGGTTTTCTTTGTTAACACACCTCATGAGAAGTCTCTGTAATGTTAATTTGCTAAACTATCACACACTTCTCAACTAAGCATGTGCCAGGAGCTCAGGGGAAGGGGGAGAGGAGCCAGAGGAATTTGAAATGACCTGGGCCACCTTCTGGATTTTATTATTTTTAAGGTGGGTGTTTTACATCTACAGGTAGACAAAATATAATCGTGAAAAGCTCATATGGATGAATGACCCAAGGCCGGTCACCCAGCCACAGAAGACTTCATTTAACGAAGAGCTAGAAAATTGTTTAATTAACAGATGTAATTAACCTTCTTTCGGCCATTTTAACTATGATTGAGTTATACACTTGCCTCCAGCTCAAAACCAGTTTCTTAGCTCCAGGCACATTTATCTTAGAGAAAGCAAGTGAGCTGGTGTTGTCTAATAAAAACACATTGCAGATGCAGTTTGGCTTTTAAATGACGATGAGGACTTAAAAGACAATGTGCCACTCCTGAGTGACAACCAAATATCGAGGGCCAGATTCTGCATCTCTTGTTGAGTAACCATCTTTCATAAATATCTCATTGGGATGCATTGTCACCTGAAGCTGAGCTTAGCTAAACAGCGGAGTGGGAAATAAAAGCAGACGTCACCTTCGTGTTTTCCCAACCCCAGACGCTGCTGGGAACTGGTTCAAATTCAGGCATAATTTAAAGCAACGCAGGTGCTATGCTAAACAATGTTGGTTTGTAATGGCTTCCAAGACTTCTTGGAATATTCTTCTAGGGGAGACAAGAACACCAGAACAGCAGCTGGAAAAGATGAAGCTAAGAAATGAGAAGACAAGTGGAAAATAAAAATACATGGAGAGGTGTCCACATCACAAAATCCAGGTCTAGATCCAGATATGAACTTTGGAAAGTTTGAGGGGTGGGAGAGAAGCTATTTGCATTTACTCATTATAAGCAGACAGGATGACACTAAAATTCAAGGTCTGAACTATCCCACCAATTTCTTATATCAAAGTTGGATCCTATTTCAGGACCATCTCTCTAACTAACATTTGCAATAATGTCACCAAGTTTTAAAAAATAATTTGTTCAGATTCAGTCATAGTGAATCCTTGATCTGTGGGGTGCTTGAGATCCCTTCCTGCCCTACATTTTTGTGTTTCAGAGTACGTCTAGATGACGGAGTTTTTCCAGGATACCGAAGCTCTGCCGTATCCAAGGAAAAAATTCGGAAAAGCATTATTTCGGCATCCCTGTAAACCTCATTTTATGAGGAAGAAGGGATGTTCAGAAAGAGGGTTTTTTTCATGACATTTGACCCCATGTAGACAGGCCAAATGTCGGAAAAGCCTCTTTTGGGAGAAAAGCAGAAAAAGATATGCAAATTGCGGTTCGCAATTTTGCATATCTTTTTCCAACTTTTCTTTGTAATGTAGACATAGCCTCAATGAGTTTGGGTGGATTTCTTTTATAATCGGAAATGGTTTGCCCATCTTGATCCCTTGTCCGTCCATGGCTCTGCTTCACTTGAGTAGTCATAAAGCTTAATGCATGGCTAACTTGGGGGCAGACGGGAAGCCAAGCAACGGCATTGTCTTTCCTTGTACACAAACTGAATTTTGTGGCACATACACGCTGCACTTTTTCCTCTCATGAAGTACAATAAGCACAGAGCACATTCAGGTCAGGCATCTCCAGAGTGGAAGCATATGCATCTCTTTGGCGTTTGGTTATTAATATTTCATTAATTTCCAAGCTACTGCACTCCTCCCCTGGGATATCATTAATAAAATACCACCCAAATCAGCAAGATAACAGCCAAACTGACCAAACTACAAAACAACTTTAATTATCTTGATTTTATACCTTGCTGAGCTCTTGCTTTAATTTAAAGAACTGCATAATCCAGAGCTTTAATGATTAGGAGAGGTCTTTCGCTTTCAATGTTTCGTCAGTTTGTTTTAATTACTTCTCATACTTTCCTCCGTCTTGTTTCTCTGTTTTGCTCAGAAGAATGTGTGTGCCTTTATAAGAGGATGGAAGATTGCTTGAAGGATTTCAGTAAAACCTAGAGTGAGTCTACACACCATTGTTATTTCGGAATAACTGCCATTATTCCGAAATAACAATGCAAGCCTCTACACAGCAATTCCAAATTTCAAACTAATGGATGGCTTATTTGACAGCTTAAGACGATGCTTTCTGGCACAGGTAAAGGATTCATGCAATCCCTCGACAGCCTGAATCCTCCATTTCTTCTTAGATTAGACAGTCAGCTATACTGGTAGCAGGTATCTGAGGATTAAAAGTAATTTAAACAAAGAAACAAAGTAGCATGACTGATCACTCCTCGCTGAAATGCTGTAAAAACTAGTCAAGTCCATGGGTGGGATTTGCATAAGAGAGTTGGGAATACAGGACAGAATGGCTCAAATGAGCAAGATATACATGTTCCCTAAGAAAAAGGGGGAACTTATGACAAGACTGCCTGCGTAGTTCAAGTTGCGGGGGATATTTGCTGCTTTCGTTGGTCTTTCTCTTCACAGAATTTAAAGAAACACTTGTGTCTCTCAGAGTACAAATCACTCCCAATTTGCATTACCATTAACAACAGGAAAGGGAGCATTTTCTTTGCATCCTTCTCACCCTCCCCCCAATCCTCACGGGAATGAACCTTGAAGGGAGATAGCCCTTCAAAAAAGCTCAACAAGATCATCTTGCCCATCTCTTGGCAAAAAGGAAGTCTCTCATTGACTTCAGTGGCCACTGGATCAAATCCAAATGCATATTTGGTCTGTGCAGAACACCTTCCAACACTTTGTCATGGCAAGCTTTAAAATACCTCAGACAGGGAGACACCCATTACTTCAGCTGCAATCTTATCCTACAGTCTGACAGGACCCAATGGTGGGAAGTTTCATTTGATCACTTGTAGGCTAAGCCTGAAAACTTCAGAGCTCATTAAGCCAACCTCCACTCTACCAACCCTTCATGGAGGGAAGCATGCCTCTTTCCCTTTGATGCATTAGTCTCTTACCATCTTACATGTAACTAAGTACCCAGTTAGGGTCAGAATCTGAAAGCCTTACTCATTTGAGTGATATCTTACTCTGTGTACAGTCCCACTCAAATCTCGACACCTAGGGTGTGTCTACATTGCACCCTTAGCTCGAAATAAGATACGCAGTTTGAACTACGCAAATTGCGTTATCTTATTTCAATTCTTTTTCAAAATAGGCTATTTCAAAATTTGGCACGTCTACACAGACACATCCCTTATTCCTCATAGAACGAGGTTCACAGGGATGCCAAAATAGCTTCTTTGCTATATTTTGAAATAGCGGATGCGTTCAAAAGATGGGGGGTAGCTATTTCGGGATACCTCTGGTATCCCGAAATAGCATTGCAGTGTAGACATACCCTTAACTGACAAAGTAAGGTAGCATTCAGCATCAGTAAGGGTATCAAAATCTGGCCCATAATGATTCCTAATGACTTCAATAAGATTACATCCAGAGTTGAGGATTAATCTCAGTATTTTATTTCTATTATACGTTCAATAGGTTTTTTTAAGTAAATAGAACCTTTAAATAAATACATCTCCCTCTTCTAGGTGGCTGAGTCTTAAAAAGTGCTCATAATTTCAACCTGGCATTCCTCTGTCAAACAGGCCGTATCAAAAGTTTCATTGGACATAAAGAAGAAAACTAAGCAGATGTGTAATACCATAAAAGAAGCTGAAAGGTTAATATTCCTCTTCCTAGGCTGGAAAAAGGTCAATGAGTGACTTTTTGATTTCTCACTAGAAAAGCTGGATTTTTGGTAAGAGGAAAGAAAATCTGGGTTTGAAAGTATATAGATTAAACAACAACAACAACAACAACAAAAACCCAGCTAAAACAAATGGGAGATCCAGGGAGAAAACAAAGAAACAATTGTCAATCTTTCTAATGCCTAGAATGACTTTGATCATCTTCAATAACTGTTGTACTGCAAAGCAAATCAATTCAAATACAAACTTTCTGTACAGAAAGCTTTGTGCGTGGCTTACGATTCGTTTTGTGAATTAGATAAAAGCAAACACTTTGAAGGTTTAAGCAAGTGTCAGTGCTGAAGTAGCACAAAAGGCAAGGGCTATAAAGCTAGTGCTTGCAAGCAGGGGTGGGCTACCTGCCAATGCCTTTCTTTGCCCCTTATGCAAAAGTTACATGACTTCTTGATTTGTCAAAACAAGCATTTAGTAGCAGAGAGCTGCACTGAACAACATTTAGGGGCCACTGGTGATCCAGGAAGAACTAACTAGTCAGATGGGATCAATCCCACAAGATGCTGAGTACTCTACTGCTGGTCCAACAAGTTCTTGAGCCAGCAAGTAGCTCTATAAAACTACTCTTTAGCTGAAAGAGAAGCACTTTGTTGGACTGAATGCCTAATGCTCAGAATCTTTGAGGGTATGATGCTACCTCTCCTCCTCCTTTCCATATGCTATGTTGCAATGAGGAAGAGAACGCTATTTTAATTACTTTCCTCTTACTACTTTTCTACTTGGGCAATTGCTGAACATGCTAGAATTTGTGCTTCATGTAGGCTTTGTCTATACTTACTTGGAGATCTACACTCCAGGGATCGATCTTCTGGGGCTCGATTTAGCGGGTCTAGTGAGGACTGGCTAAATCAATTGCTGATGGTGCCCCCATCGACCCTGCTCCTTGTCTGCATCACGAGGAGTAAGGGAAGTCAATAGGAGAAGTTTCTCCCATCAACCTCCCACAATGGGAATGGTGTGGAAATTCAACTTAATGTGCATTGACTCCAGCTATGCTATTCTCTTAGCTGAAGTTGTGTATCTTAATTTGGCTTTCTTCCTAAGGGTAGACTTGGCTATGATCTGCATCAGAATTGAAGATGGCTGGAAAGAAAGACCCTTCTTTAATACAGAAAATGTTTGAATTCCACATTCTATCCTAATCAAGGGAGGCAAAGACATTATATTTATTTTTTTTAAACTAACTCTTAACAGATATCAATTTACCTTTCCTACGGCACATTATATCTCATCAAAATTATCAGGAACAAATGTGATGAAAGTGGCTTCCGTTGTTTTTATTTGAATGTTCCTCTGTTTGAATTAAGGGCAGAATGGATCTGATTTTTCCTTTTTTTATATCCTTATTTACAGTCTTCTTCTTCTTTGTTAAAAAAAAACCCAAAAGAAAGAAAATGCACAATTTACATTTTCTAGAAATATATCATTCATTTTACACTTCACTTAAAATTCCTTTTAAAATTAATCGATTCAGATGGTTCTATCATAATTTAACTTAACTGCTATATCGTGTTATTTGAAGACCGTAAGAATTGCTTAACCAGGGTCTCTCAAAGTGGGCTGTGGGCCCGCCTTGGGAAAGCTGCTAGCGGGCCTGCACCACTTTGTTCACCTAGAGCAGGGCTACTAAACACGTTTGTTTGCAGCCCGCAGTGCGGTTTGGGTTTACGCAGGGCTGAACACGCAGCCTGGAGGTGGGATCCTTTGAACATGGCCTCCGCTGGAAACACGCTTCACAACGGCAAGTCAATATAATGGTCTTCTGTTGATATGCGTTTTAGTAGTTAAATTCCTGGACTGTTATTGCTCATTGAAAATGCTGTCCTAAGGGTGGAAATTGGGTAAAAATTACATTTTATTAATATTAGCAGAACTGATTTAAATGCGGCCTGCGTGCTGTGTAGTCTTGCCTTAATCTTTGTATTCATGCCTATCAGTGTGAAAGAAGCTATTTGCATATATTTTTGCATGTATATTCAACCACACTTAAGTTGTGTCCCTCAGCATGTGCTGAGAGTATCATTGTGGACCCCCAGGGCTTCCAAAGTTGAGTAGACCTGACCCAAGAGGAACTGTAGTCACAGAGCCTTGGAGCTCCCATTGGCTCTGGTTCGGTGTTTCCGGTCGAGTAGAGCCGCAAGGCTTTGGTGCTACAGATCTTTTAGCTAAACGAAGCAGCACAAGACCACTAGCAACTTTCCCAAATCAGGCCTGCGGCCTCCTTTGAGGAAGGCTGGCTTAGATGCAGAAGCATCCCGTCACACAGATTCACACATGCCTGGACAATATAGGTGGGATTTTCAAAAGTGCCCAGCACTGGCCAAACTTTGCTCTTCTGTGCTCACTGAGACTTGAATGGGAGCAGAATTATTGAGTTTTCAAATAGCACACCCTCTACATCTCAGAATCACGGTGTTTTGTCACGTTTTTTAGTATGTAACATGACAGAGAACATTGCCTCAGAGGACCCTGAAATATTAATTTAAACTGTTTACATAACTTGGCAATTTGCATAGATTGCTAATTTTTGAATCATTTAATGCCTGGAGTTTTTAGGGTTCTGTTATGTCTCAGCTCTTTAGACATTCTTGAGAGGTGTGATGGATATTTGAACAGCCTTGTGCAGGCTATCAGCTGCTTCAGTATCTAGCAGTATGCCTTCAAACAGAGAGTAGATACACAGTGGGTATATCTGTTCTCAGCAAATGAACAAATTTTCAGCAGATAGGAAACATGAGTAGCTGTTATTCATTATTAGGCCCTGGAAGTGCAAAATACAGTGATGTTAAGGAATGCTGGGAACAGGACAGAGCATGCACTGATATGGGGCTTGTTGACTGGCTGCCACTGGGCAGGACAATGCCAGATGCTCCTGAGGGAGTGAACAGAACAGGGAATCCTCAAGTGATCCCTCTCCTGTCATTCATTTCCAGCCTCTAACAGACAGAGACTAGGGATACCAATCCTACCCATTCTGGCTAATAAGTATTGATGGACCTATCCGCTATGAATTTATCTAGCTCTTTTTTGAACACTGTTAAAGTCCTGGTCCTCTGGCAAGGAGTTCCACAGGTTGATGCTACACAGAGTAAAGAAAAAACTTCCTTTTGTTTGTTGTAAACTTGCTACCTATTAATTCAGTTTGATGACCCGCCAGGGTATGTCTACATTGCCACCCTAGTTCGAACTAGAGTGGCAGTGGAGACATACCCCTAGTTCTTATGTTATGGGAACAAGGAAATAAATTTTCCTTATTCGCTTTCTCCATATCTGTCATGATTTTATAACGGCCGTTATTCCGAAATAACTGTGTGAGCGTCTACACAGCAATTCCATTATTTCAAAATAGTTTCAAAACAACGGACGGCTTATTCCGACTTCTGTAAACCTCATTCTACGAAGAACAACACCTATTTCAAAATAAGGCATGTGTAGGTGCTCCACTTCTGCTATTTTGAAATAGCCCCTCACCAGGGCCATTCTAAGTTATTTCTCCTGGCGCTCTAAATCGAGATAGGATGTCAACATTAGGGAAGCCTGCCTCGGACTAATTTTGAGGCTTCCCTGCAATGTAGATGTTCTGTTTCAAAATAAGCTATTTCAGAATAACTATTCCAGAATAGCTTAATCCAAAATAACTATGGAGTGTAGACGTAGCCCCAGAGCACGAAGTTGCATCCCTGACCCCTTAGCTAGTAGCCACCGATGGACCTATTCTCCATAAACTTATCTAGCTCTTTTTTTGAATCCAGTTGTACTTTTGGCCTTCACAACCTTCCTTGGCAATAAGTGTTATGGGTTGACTGCATTGTGTGAAGAAGAGCTTCATTAGGTTTGTTTTAAACCTGCTGCCTGCCTATTAATTAATTTTTTTATTTGAATTTCTTAAATAATTTATGTATTTATTTTATTTTTTATTAATTTATTTAATCCTAAAGGAGTAACTAACACTCTCTCATCATGTGCATTATTTTTGTAGACCTCTACCACATCTCCCCTTAGTTGTTTCTTTTTCTAAAGTGAACAGTACCAGTGCTTTTAATATCTCATCATATGGAAGCTATTCCATACCCCCAGTCATTTTTGTGGCTCTTCCCATTATGTTTTCCAATTCTAATATATCTTCCTTGAGATGAGGTGACCAAAACTGCATTTGGTATTCAAGGTGTCAGTGTAGCACTGATTTATTCAGAAACATGATGATATTTTCTGTTTTAGGATCTATATGTTTCCTAAGGATTCCTAACATTGTTAGTTTTCATGACTCTTACCTACATTTGGCCGCCAGGATCTCTCTCCTACCTCACCCTTTGGCTCTGGAACCTACGTATACCTTAACCACCGACTCCTCTCCAGGGCTGCATGTAAATCTGGTTGTCTCAGGAGACCCGTAACTTTCACACCCTGCAGGCAACTTATCATGTGGTTCTCTTGCTCA
The DNA here is from genome assembly GCA_032595735.1 of Pelochelys cantorii. Lineage (NCBI taxonomy): Eukaryota > Metazoa > Chordata > Testudines > Trionychidae > Pelochelys > Pelochelys cantorii. The sequence continues at coordinate 69,552,985 of CM064332.1, forward strand.
TCACAGACCCAGCTATCCATATTCCCAATAATCAAATCCCCCATGATTATTACCTGTCTCTTCCTAATAACATCAAATCCCTTCCACCAGGGAAGTGTCCTTAGTATTGGACATCATCTAGAAGAACGTTATGCAAGAGGCCAGAGTTTATAATGGTCTCATCTGGCCTTAAAATCTATGAATTTACAGTTCCATTCTCTGAGGGTATGTCTACACTACCGAGGATTTTTTCGTAAAAACAGCCGTTTTTCTGAAAAAACTTGAGTTACGTCCACACTGCAATCTCATTCTTCTGAAAGAAAATCAAAAGAATAGCAGGTCTTTTTCTAGCCTTGGTAACCCTCATTCTACGAGGAAAAAGCCTTTTCCCGAAAGAGCTCTTTCGGAAAAAGGCATGTGTGGACAGGGAAGAGGGAGTTCGTTCTTTCGAAAGAAAAGGAAAGAGGAAAAAGCACAGGTGCCATTCTGCCCATAGTAATCACAGCTTACATGCGAGAGAGAGTCCATTCAGTGTGGACGCTCTCTTTCGAAAAAGCAACTCACTTTTGCAGTGTGGACGCTCTCTTTCGGAAGGTGGTTTTCTGGAAGATCTTGTCCAGAAAAGCGTCTTCCGAAAGAAACCTGCAGTCTAGACATAGCTCGATAGTTACATTTAGAATCTGCCCATTTATGGTCACCAGATCAATAAAATGCTGTTAATAATATGACTTGTGCTCAACAGCCAGTTCAAAGCAGCTGAACATAACAGAATAATAAATACCCCAGCCTGAACTGCAGCGGTATGAAATACAGCAGTGACTTACTTGCAAATCTTTTTACCAGTATTATTAATAATAATAATTGACAGAACTTGTATCACACTACAGTCTGAGTAAATGACAGGTCTAGTTGCTTGTATACCAGCAGTTCAGTGTGTCTTGCTAATATTCAGAATAAGCTTTCACTAGGATAAATGTATTTTAAAAGCATCCTAAAAGCTTCACATTAGCCTATTTTGAATGTCTGTTGAATGTATGATCAATGCAACAGCAGAAAAGTCCCGTTGACTCGGTCTAATTTAAAAAAAAAACACACGCACAGTACGCTGTATTGACATAATAGAACGATGTTCTTCATTTCACATCTTGGTTCTTTACCATGAAACGATGAAAACGATAATATGGAACCTCCTGCAATAACCAGCCGCTTTAGGATGGTAGGTTTTTTTTTTTTTTTCATCTCAAGCTATTTCATCATTTTGCTAAACTTTGTAGCGTAAACAGAATATATAATGACTTTGAATGAGATGCCATGTTTAATCCAGTCATCTCATTTTATTTGTGCCTGTAGCACACACGAATTAGAAGGTCTTCCTCATGGGAGGATCAATGCTTTATTTATCCCATTAGAGGAATAACAGATTGCTTCCAAGTGCCTGCACATTTCTACAGTAACAACATTCCCATTTGCAATTCGCCCAAGTATCTGGAAGAGGCATCTCTAGCCAATGTACACTCGGAAGCACCTTTTTATTTAAATTTGGGAGACTAAGCAAATCTTCTGTATCTAAATGACACAGTCACTTCAAATGTATTATTATCTTTTGGGGGAAACTCTAAACAGCCTTTCCTGCGTCGCCCTTTATTACCTGCATCACAGTAACACTTAGAAACCCCATCTCACATCAGGCTATTAGGAACTGTACAAATAAGCAGCGAGAGACTCTCCTGGCATCAAAAGGTTATAGTCAGTGGCAAGAAAGATGGAGAGATTTGCCTACGGTAACACAGCAAGTCAGCAGGAAAGCCAGCAGCTAAACCCAGCTTTCCTTAGCATCAACCCAAAGCTCTATCCACTAGGGATGTTAATGTGTACCCGCATGTACATGCCCTCCCCTCCCCCACACTGCCACCTCTATATCGGGGGAGGGAGGGGAGCTGGCTCCCCACAAGCGCTGGCTCCCATGGAGTTGTCTTCTTTACCCCACGCTGCTGCCTCTGATACAAGGGGAGCAGGCACAAGCTGGTATGTACAGGGAGCCAGCTTTCAGAGGCATGTACCGGCTCCCACCACCCCCTCCCCTGCGCGCTGCTGCCTCTATATCAGAGGCAGCAGCATGGGGGAGGGGCAAGCAGGAGCTGGTGCCCAAGGGGAACTGGCTTCAAAGCCTTCTTTCCACTGGTGCCTGAGGAGCCACCTGACCCCCACGCACTACTGCTTCTGATATAGAGGCAGCAGTGCATGGGGAGGGGCAGGTGGGAGCCGGTACATGCAGGGAGCCGCTTTCAAGCTGGTACCACCTCCTGCAGAGCCGCCTGCCAACTGTGCCGCTGCCTCTGATACAGCACTGGCTCCTGCTTGCTCCCTCCTCCCCAGGTGTAAATGTGTAACCGTTGAAAATTTCAGCGGTTACGTGTTTACAAAAATAAACTCATTTTAACATCCCTGCTATCCACAGTACCATACTGTCCCTCCTAGTCACGAAAGCATCCCTGAGGAATCTCCCAGGTCAGGAAGGTGCGTCTCAGCATAAATATGAGGAGCGGAACTGGGTCCCTCATTTGCAAGGCAGATACCTCACACAGCATTTCATTACATTATAAACCAGCCTTGGTGAGAACAGTAAATCATTAACTAAATTATAATCTTTCCACTAATGGGCATTAAATTTCTAATTATTTTTTGGTAGGGCATCAGGCAGTCATTCAGTTGCATCTACATCATACACCCCGTCTCAACAGAAAAATATCAGAGGGGTAGCCAAGTTAGTCTGTAACAGGAAAAACTTAAAAAACAACAAATATTCTGGTAGCACTTTAAAGACTAACAAAGCATGTAGATAGTATCATGAACGTTGCCCATGAAAGCTCATGATACCAGCTCCATGTTTTGTTAGTCTTTAAAGTGCTACCAGACTATTGGTTAAGTTTTTCAGCAGAAAATGTTTGCGTGTTTAATCCAATAGCTGGCTTCCTAAAACAGAGATGTAACCTAGAGTTTTGTAAGCCCCCAGATGTCCAGTCAATTCCTGACTTTTGCAGTTTCTTAGTCCAGAAGCCTTAACTAAACTCAAAACTCAGTCTTATATTTACGTTATATTCCTATTTGTGTTACAAACACATGTGAATACATGCCTGGAATTCAATATACAGGGGAAAAAAACCTGAGGTGATTAATTGATAATAGTAATGTCTGTTACGTGAATCAAAACCAGGCTATGAGTTGTTGTAAATTAGACCCTCAACCATACTCAAACCCCTGCCCCTCCATTAAAAGTAGCAAGTGCTGTGCTCCATATAATTCAGGTTTGATAGTATCTTCCAGTCTCTCCACTGGCACTCGGGAGGTGGTACAATTTAGGTGCTGCGAATTAACCTTCCCAAGGATAGTTCTAAGACCAAATCCTAGGCGTCTCACATATCAGCAGTGGCTGAGAATGAACTGTTAGCGTAACAGTTTAGAGCTATCAGACAGGAAAATCACAGCCAAATATAATCACCAACCCCTGGCAGGGAAAACACACCCACGGCACTTGCTAAAAGTACATCTTGCTGCCAGGATGCCAGCCGTGTCCCCGGCAGTTGGCTCAGTCTAGCATAAAGCACGTTGCTGTTTTCATATTCTTTTAAAACAAACACAGACACTTTCCCAAATTTGCACCCATCCGCCAGCCAAACTTCTTGCTGTGCAAGTTGGTGGCAAAACCCGGACTGGCTTCAATGGAAACTGGATCAGCCCGCAAACCATTTAGGTCTGTGGCAGGGTCCTACACAGGCAGGCAAGGGAAGAGGGCAGGAAAACAAGGCCCTCATTCTAACCCCGGAACAACCATGTGAGAGGTGGGGGTGGGAAGAGTAAGTGGAACAATGATGACCCTGCCTTGATATACCCATTCCTCCTTCCCCTCCTCACAGGCCGGTGCGGAGGATGCTCTATCTGGTAATGGACCAACATTGCATACACTGAAGACCAGGGAAGGTCCTTAGGAATTTTATTCACAAGGTTGAAGCACAATTCCTATCCATCTACAGCCCTAGCACTTCCTTAATCTGGCCCCGGAAATATTCAGAAAAGTGATTTGATCAGGCCCGTGTGGCTGCCGGCCTGGGGGGAACTCACCCACATGCACAGCTCCCAGCAGCACCCAGGGCCCCCAGCGCCCACAAAGTCCCAGCCACAGAGGGTGCCGCTAAGTCCGGGAAGCTGCACTAGTTCCCGCTGCCGCGATGTGAACCATGCAGTTCAGGGAGCCACCTGAGGCGATATGTTTCTACAGCCAGCGGGGTGGGTTTTGCTTTTTGGTTACCTCAGGTGGGGGGATCCCAGCATGAGGACCTGACTGGGGCTTTCCAGACCATAAAACACCCCCAAAAAACAATTACCAGGAGACTTGTGATACAGTCTAGTTCAGAACTTGCTAGACTCAAATTAGAGTCTGTGTTTCTAATAGCCTGTAATTTGGTAGCCACGTATAAAAAGGAAGAACGTGACGGAACATTTCCCAAACTCTGTCACCCCTTCATCGCCAGTGCATCTCTGGGAAACTGCCATTCCTCATCCTCACATGGCAGTTTCAACCGTGTTCTTTCCCTCCCCTTTCTCCCTCTGCCGAAGGAGTTGTGTTACAGCCTGCGCACCAGAAGGTGCTGCTCAACACACACTGCTAACAGCAAGGCAGAAGCCATCCACCAGTCACTAATCCAATGTCAAACAGCAACAAGTGTCCTGGGCTGAGTGCGATCCCCAAACATGTTGCGCCTCCACCGTGGGGGAACTGCTGTTCAAAAACAACCATAGAAACACACAGCTCGCTGCCTGATGCTCCAGTTAAGTGAGAGCTATTTCCGGACATATTACAAGCTCAGAGAAGACAGTTGTTGCTATTTTAAAAATCACCAATGCTGAAAATTTAACCTTTCCCTGCCCAGCAGCAAACTAAAAGGTCTGTTGACAGGTTGCTTAGCAGAGCTTATAAGGGGAAGGATGGATCCCAAAGGTTTCCATGTCTTGGTGGCAGGGAGCAGACAGAGCTTTGCAGAAGATTCTGCTTACCCTGAGGCCTTATTGATGCTCACTCGGAGATTGATACACTGGTGATCGATCTTCCGGGGCTCGATTTAGAGGGTCTAGTAAGGATCTGTTAAATCAAATGCTGATGGCACCCTGTCGACCCCGGTACTCACATTGACCTCCTGTGATAGAGCCACCGTGGAAATTCAATTTAAGGTATACTGACTACAGCAATGCAATTCTCACAGCTGGAGTAGCATATCTTAAATCAAATTTCTCCCCCAGTGTAGACCTGGCCTTAGGGTAGCCTCTCATCTGACATATGCTTGCATAGCTCCATTGGATTTCAATGGTCCTTAATATTGTAAATGATTAAAATGCAATGGCCCTTATGTGTCTCTGAGACAAAATAACCTATCACACCCTGCAACTCACTCCAGGCTGTGCTCTTCATGCACTCGTTTGTTTCGTAATCAATGTTTACAAGCAACATACTGTCTAGATCTCAGAAAGGAGCAGTCAATACCAAAAGGTTGCACCTTATCATATCAATAATGGAAAAGTTAATTAACATCCTGACTATGGGCTTGTCTATACAAGTTCCACAAATATATCTTAAGGTGTGAATTCAAATAAATATAGTTAAATCAGTGCAAATCCACATGCATGCTTGTTTTGGTGCAAGTGTGGCTTATTCCAGCTTAAATACATTAGGGACAGATTTAACTAATGAAAAAACCCCCCAAAAAACCAACCTTTTGTACTGAAATAAGAGCTGAAACTTTTTTTTGGCAACTGTTCAAACTATATGGGATTGTGGGCTCATTTAAGATCTACTGACAAGCCCTAAGGTTCCAGTCTTGCAAGGACTTATGCATGTTCTCAAATTTGCACACTCCATCAGTGACAAAAAGTCAACTTGCGGTGCCCAATTAAATACACACATAAGCCTTTGCAGGGCTGGTCCTAAAGCAGGGGTGGGGAACCTTTTTTTGGGTCAGAGGCGCTGACCCACAGAAAAGTTAGTTGGTGGCTGCACACACGTGAGAAGCAACCTCCCCCCCCAAAAAAAAACCCCCAAAAGCAAAGAACAAACCTTCACTGACAAGGCCCCTTAGGAGAAAGACACTCCCCAACACCAGAGCCTAGGGAGCTCTGGCTAGTAGAGTTTGTGTGCTCCAGTCCCACTGTGGGGTGGCACGGGGACTGGAACACCAGCACGGGCTCCGCAATGCTGGGGGGGGAGCCCTGAGCCTTGGGGGCCAGATCCATTCAAGCCGGGGGCTGCATCCAGCCCCCAGACCTGAGGATTCCCACCTCTGAAAAGAAGCACCTCCCATTCCTAGGGCTCTTCCTGTCTGCACTGGAATGAGGAGGTGTCGTTATTTAGGGTGGGTAGACATATACGCGTTAGCTTTGATCGATCTGCCGCCCTAAAAATAGCAGAACCAGGGTAGCAAAGGTTGTAGAAGGTTGTGAGGGGCCAACTCACTGCCACAGCGCTACCAGCCGGCTGTCCTGGGAATTAGCTCTTCTTGCCTTGCTGGATGCCTTTCTCTAGGTGGTGTCACCCCCTGTTTCTCCTCGGGGCACGGCGTCCTTTCCAGACACTGCCCTCCGGCAGTGCCCACACCAGTGTCCGAGCCCCCCTTCCGGGGGTAGTTGTTGTCCACTCTGCTCACACCCCAGGATCCTCTCTTTCCCAGAGCACCCTGTTCTCCCCCTTAGGCACTGCAGCCTGGGAGCCTTCTTGGCCAGCGCTCCCCTAGTCCTGCCTTGCCTCCCCAGCACTGCTCTAGCTCCAGGGAGCCTCGTGCTTCCCTCACAGCCAGGCCCTCACTGCTCTTTCTCTTGAGCAGCTGTCAGTTCCCCTTATATAGCTCCCAGCTGGGCCCTCATCAGCTAGAACTGCCTCAGCTGGGGCTTTGCTCCTAGCCCCCCGCTCCAGGCTGGGGTTTTTCCCTTAAAGGGCCACTGCAGGCAAGTGCCACGTGCATACGACCAGCCCTCAGAGATGTAAACTTCTCATTGAAGTAAACTCAGCCCCCTTCACATAGGTGTGTGAATGTGATGAGAGCTGGCTCTCTTTCTTGGCCTCTGTAAGTTACACATAATGGAAATGCACACTCAAGGAACATTTACATAACCCTTCCTAACACCTGGAATAAAAGTCTTCTTTTGCACCATAACAGCCGAAAGAGACCTTCTGAAACCGGGCGTTTAAAAACAGCCCTATCTAGTCCTAACTAAGGACAAGATTCATGATATGCATGGTGACTAGCAGAACTCTGGGGTTGCTGTCCTATAAAATCCTTAGACAGGCTACCCTGCGAGTCATGTATACCATCACAAGGATGACAGCTCAAAGTCACAGAAGGGAGAACTTGGCATCAGTACCCAGAAACTAGCACAGTATATATACACACACACACACACAAAGATGGGCTTTCTGTGAACTGTCTAACATCACACTTGGTTGTTTTGGACAATCATGTGTAAAAAATCCAGTGTAGGACAGGTGTGAGTGTTAATTTCACTCAAGAGCCCCTTCATATTCTACATATTGAAGGCTCCTTTTTGAATCAATGTTACGCCATGCGTCCGTTTCATTTATATATTAATGAACAATAAGCAGGGCAAAAAGGAACGGATGTCTTCCAAAGGAAAAAAAAATACATATGCATTTAGCTGATTTGTAACATTTTGCATGGTTTCATCACTGTCCTCACAAAATAAGATTTATCGTTACTCACACAGGAAGTAATGTTATGCACAAAACATAGGAGACCAAAGACTGAAGGCCTCATCTTGAACCTGTTTGTACCCCCACAAAGATTTCCTGGACTCCAACAGGTCAAGCCCCAGTGGATTGTTGAAATTTAGGACTTATTACTCTGAAATAAAGAAAATGGAGGGGCCACCGCAGATGTCAAAAGACAGGCATTGGACTGTCCTAGTTCATGCCCGATAGCCTTCGGTTTTGGCTAGATTCTGGCTGTTAGCAGGTGGAGCCTTTAACAGTTGGCCTGGCTCCTGACACACAAACAGACCTTGCTCAAACTAGTTTCTCTAAAAGGGAGAAGAAAGAAAACTGTCAACGGAGAAACCTGCGAGGTAATGAGCTCATATAAATGCTAGGACACTAACACTCTGTTTTCCGTGTGATCGTTTAACTCGGTGTTGCCCAGGATTTTAAAGAAAAGATTCAGATACACACGCAGAGTAGGGGGGGAAAAAAAAAGAACATTACCTGGAGTCTATATGAAAGAGAAGAAAATTACAAGGAATAAAAAGATGAAGAAATCTTCAAATAACTATGAAGCTCTTTAAATCTGAGAAACTTTGTGTGCTACTGGGCACAGCTGTACCAAAGTGGAAACCGGAAAGTCCCACAAACTGGGACTATGAGGATTCAGCTGTCCAACCTTTAAGTCCCAAATGCCTCCAAGTGCTACCAACCCAATTTCACAAGGGCTGACTGTGTGGCACATGGTATAATTGCAGCCAGAAAGGAGGTCAAGTGTGTTCGCACCATAAATCGTCACAGCAGATTTAAAAGAAAGCATCACTTCTTGAGTGGGGTTTGCTATAACTTTGACTTATAGAGAAATCACGGACACAAACTGTGCATTTGTGTGTGCTCTCTAGCCTAAACAAACTATATTAAGGCCCTGATCTTATAATGTGAAGAGAAAAGGGTCCTTCTATGGGGCATTCAAGATTGGTCTTCAAGAACGTGACAAGACAGAAACAACGTAAAAATCCCCTCAAACCTTAATGATAGTTCTAGAGATCCTGCAATTGCACCCATTCATAAAAGACTTCTTTGTTACGCTGTTTAATGGGGTGGCACTCACCTCGCACCCCCTGGACAAGTGCGTTTGCCTGCAGTGCTTCTTTAAAAGCCTTTTTGGCTACTCAGCCCTCTGGCCAAGTCACGCTCTATATGAATCACAACCCTTTCTGGGTTGCACCTAACAGGGGCCCATTCCACTACCCTCTCCAAGTCTGTCTCTCTGTTTGCCCTCACTCTCTTCCCCCACTCAGAGAGAGTGGTGCCTCCCAGGCTTCCACTCCGGGAGACAGCTTCCTCACCCAGCTTTCAGTCTGCTCACCTTGAGCTCTGCCCCTCACTGACTGCTTCTGAGCTTTGGAGCTCCTTTTGTTGCCCCTGAATGGACAGTTCCTCCAGAGCCTCTCTAGCTTCCTGGAGGACTTATCGATGGCTCATTCTTGGTTCAGGCCCTTGTCTGCCCTGTCACATGCTGAGACAGAACTTACCATACAGCAATAATGTTGGTGGCACGAAGGAATAATTTCTATGGCAGAAAACTGAGCAACTGACTGCAGTAGGGATATTACATTTGTCCTTCTTTGGAAGATATGTCCATGCCCTGAGAATTCAGCATAAAATATATATTATGGCTAGAGATGGGTGACACTTGTAGGTAGAATTCTTTCTTAATTTTTAATCCCATTGATCCAGCTCCACACCCGCTAACTTTTCCCCCTGGATGCTCCAGCCCCAGAGCACCCATGGAGTCAGCCCCTATCTGTAAATGGACAAATATTTGTATTTATGTGCAATTCACATGCACTCAGGCATATCAGCAGGACTAAGTCTACTCCCATTGCAAGTATTCACTTAGCTGTATTGTCTATAAAGATATAGGGGGAAGGAAGAAGGAACATAGGGGAGCCCTGAGAAAAACATTCTTTTATTATCATTTTTTTAATTGGCCACATTACAGTAGTGCCTACAGCTCCCAGCTGAGACTGGAGCCTGTATTATGCTAGGTGTTGTGTGTACACATAAGAGACTCTGAACCAAAAAGATTACAGTCTAAATTTGCTCTACACACAAAGGGTACATCTACACAGCAACATTATTTCAAAATAACTTAATCCGCATCTACGCAGCTGGCAGTTATTTCGAAATAATGTCGAAATACTGTTAAACTGGAGGACTTCTCACTCCGATTCCTGTAACCTTCATTGTACGAGGAGTTGGGGAAGTTAGAGGAAGAGGGCTCTGTTTCAAAATAAGTGCTGTGTAGACGCTCCCAATTTCGAAATAAGCTATGCAATTGATTTAGATCAATTTGTGTAGCTTATTTTGAGTGAAGCCCTGCTGTGTAGATGCCCCCAAAGGGTTAGTGCTTGGTGGTATAACCAATAAACTAAAACGAGAGGGGTGATTGTGGTCCTAAAACATAAGACTTGAATATCTATGCTCATTATACAGGGCCATTTCCCATTTCTCAATGTGTCTTAAGGTTAAATCCCCTGAGATATTAAACCCATACAACTGACTGGGGGAGTAGGTGTGTAAATCAAAACAGTGATACTATAGAAACTAACCAAAATAGCTGCCCCACTAAGAAAGAAGTAATTTATTCTGAATGTCCATACGAGACATTCTTGAAATGGAAAACCAGCAATGAATCTTAGTATTTCTTCAGCCACCCCAATAAAACAATATGAATCACTGCACTAATACACTGAAATGATATTTGTACTAAAGGAGAGTATTCTTCCATAAAAACATACAGACTCACAACATGCCATTAAGAGAAGCACCTATGGAGGGTTTCCATATTCTATGATGATATAACATAATACAGTGAAATACACCTTTTCTTTCCATTTCTTAGGGTATGTCTACAGAGGTATCCCAAAATAGCTACCCCATTTCTTTTGAACGTGTCTGCTATTGCACAAGATAGTGGATGCACTATTTTGGCATCCCTGTAACCTTTGTTGCACAAGGGATAAGGGATGTCTCGAAATGGCGTTATTTTGAAATTTGGCGCTGTGTAGACATGCCAAATTTCGAAATAGCCTATTTAGAAAAAGAATCACGTATCTTATTTGGAGCTAAGGGTGCAGTGTAGACACACCCTAAGAGATGACCACATGTCTACCTACTGTACAGTAAAATAGCGTATTACGTTGCCCTCCCCCTCTCATACATTATATATGAGTTAACATGCCCTCTCAGCCATTTAGAAAGCGGAGCCATATGAGGTTAGCAACTCATTGTAAACTGTTCTTCTGAGCCAATCAACTCACATTAGCTGAACTCTACATAGTAAGGGAAGGACAATGTTTTCCACTCCCTTCCCTGGCCATCTCAACATTAAGGTGCACTACCAATCATTACAGTTTGCAAACTTGTTGCTGTCTGATGCAGAGCAGGGTTGCAGGGAAGCGGTTGTCCAGAATGAAGCATTTTCTGATAACAGATTCTCCTGTGCTAGGGAAATGCCAGAGCCACAAGGCTTGGAGTTTATGATCCCAGAAGATATTTTTGTGGGTGTCACATGCTCTCAATTATGTATGTCCACACTGAGAAATTACACTGTAATGTCCAGATGTTAAGAACAGCTGATGTTCACTGTCTTTGGGGTTAAGTGATGCCTTAGGATATATCATGGTATGAAAAGGCATATACATGGCCCAGTGTGTTCAAAGATGCTAGCCCAAAGCTAGGCTCAAAGTCCCTATTTAGGCTGGCAAATAAAAAAACATCTGATTTTTTTTTTTAAATCAAGCCCTGGGTTCTTGCTTGTGCAAACACTTATGTTTAGCCTTAAGAAGATGAAGTCCCATTTACCACTTGTGTGTAAAATGTAAACATCTCCTTTGCAGAACCAGGGCTACATGTATGTTCCTTATAGCATCCTTTTAAAAAAATCTTTGGCATGCACCCTGCAGAAAAGATCCCCAACTACAAAAAGTGGTGCTATTAATAATGCCTGTATGTGAGTCAAGATCGGCCCTCCTATCCTCTGTCACCCCTTTTTATTCAGTACTGTTATTAAGACATGCAGCCTGCCCTGGTTGCACTGTTTTCAATCAACTCCCAAGGGAATCGCTTGCTTGCGGTATTGGATGGCCAGAAAAACAACAGGGGGACTGGATGAGAAATGAAGCGGAAAGGTAGGACGGCAAATGGAAATGGAGAAAAACATTGAGACCGAAAGTGGAGAAAAAGGTAGAGGAGAGCTGCCAGAGCAAGGGGTTGACAAATCACTGGGGGTATGTCTACACTACCACCCTAGTTCGAACTAAGGTGGTTAATGTAGGCATTCGAAGTTGCAAATGAAGCCCGGGATTTAAATATCCCGGGCTTCATTTGCATCTTGCCGGGCGGGTGCCATTTTTAAATGCCCTTAGTTCGAACTCCGTGCCCGCGGCTACACGCGGCACGGAGTAGGTAGTTCGAATTAGGTTCTCTAATTCGAACTACCGGTACACCTCGTTCCACGAGAGAACCTAATTCGAACTACCTACTCCGTGCCGCGTGTAGCCGCGGGCACGGAGTTCGAACTAAGGGCATTTAAAAATGGCGCCCGCCCGGCAAGATGCAAATGAAGCCCGGGATATTTAAATCCCGGGCTTCATTTGCAACTTCGAATGCCTACATTAACCACCCTAGTTCGAACTAGGGTAGTAGTGTAGACATACCCTGGGTTACTTACTAGCCTAATGCCTATCTGGAAGTAGATCACATCCATTCTACCACCTGCCATTCGGATCTGCATGCATTAACATGCACCGGGGCTTGATCTGCTCTGAACCCCTGGTGTCCACTGTAACAACAGAGTAGGAGCTGAAACCGCTGAAAAGGAGACAGGCGCGATGGTCTGGGTGCGCAATAGAAGAGCTCACCACTACAGAAGGAAAAGAGATATCACAGTCCCCATGACCAAAAAAGCCCCCAGTTTGCCCCGGATGCAGAATTTGCGACGCTAAATGCAGCTTGCAAGTGCAAACAGAAGAGCGCATGGGCATTTTCTGGGTTACAACCCTGACAACCAGAGCCTTCACGCACAATTCTTGACATCTCCCCTCAGCCAAGTGACACGAGTGGGAAATTGACCTGAGGAAAAAGATGCCAGAGGGCAGGGGCCTGCATGAAGATGCACAGCTCTTCTTTAGCAGGACGCAGCACAAAGGTTAATACAATTCGGATACAGTGGCTTTTCTTACAGTGTTAATGCTTTGAGCTCAGTTCAGCCCAACAGATCAGTTTTAATTTTCCATTTCTTCCCCCGCTCAGTAATTATTCTTTAACACTTCACAGGGTTGCTTCTCTGAGGCTGCTGTTGTGTTATTACCCCAGGGCACGCAGACCACAGCTTTGGGTTGTTATGCAATTTTTAATTGTAGGAAGGGAGCTCTTCCCCAGTGTTCCTCTGTTGCCAAGGAATTTATATGTCCTATCCCAGGCTACCCCTCTTTCGCATAGCAATCCTGTACTCCCTTTGATGACCATGTTAATTGAAATATCACAGTGACATTTCTTGCTGCATCGGAACATGGCTTTGTTTTTAAGAGGCAAGCAGCAGCAAGGTGGGGAAAACCACAAGTAGGTTGTCACAAGATAAGGGAATGATTACGTTTCAGAACAGCCTGCAAATCCGGGATGCTACTGGAAACTATCTCATACTCCAGCACAAAACACAGACCACTTTTGAAATCCCATGAATTGACCAGCACTTCCTGTTTGAGTAGGCTAGGCCTGGGTGACTTTAACAAGTTGCTTGTGTCTTTCAACTCTTCCTCAAAAAGCTTGGAGGGAAGGCAGAGATTGATTTAATGAGGAATGAATGGAAGAGTCATGTAGACTGCACCAATTAATCAATTAGCCAAGTCCATTTTAAAACATTCATTACTATTTTAATCTTTAATCAATTGCTTGTTCCATTTACCATGTGGTCGCAGCTTCTTAGTCTGTGAGAAGAAGAATAGCCACTCTGTAGTGGGAAAATGCTCCTTTTTCTGCCACGTCACAAAATAAAAATGTGTCTGCGGCTATATAAAGTGCCCAATCTTATGTCTAATGGTTAACAGACTGATTAAATACTTACTGTAACTTCTGTTGGACATGTCTATTAAAAACATTTATCGGATGTTACCAACAAAGACTGATGCACGTTTAACCTCTGAACAATGTTTCCACCTTCATGTCTCAGAAGTTGTCATGCCAGAAACCATGTTCCTAGATTCAGAGCTGCTTGTAAACTGTGATTTATTGGTAAGGAGAAAAGCCAGAAAACTCGATGTCCCACTGCTTCTCCTTCCTAGGCTATCTCCTCCCTGGATCCAAGACTTGATAACTTCACATTTAGATGTTGTCCATTTTCACAGGACCGGATCCAATGCTCATTTAAGTCAACAGAAAACTTTCTCTTGATGTCAGCAGGCTTTGGATCAGGCCTATATTCCTCCATATATATATATATATATATATATATATATATATATATATTTTTTTTTTTTTTTTGCTAAATTTATAATGGGACAAAACTGACCTTACACAGCAGCTTCCAGATCTACCTGCAGCTTTATCTCCCTAGGAATGTCACCAGAAATCATAGCTTGGGACAGGCCAGCCAACAGGCAGGGGGAGGTCAAATGCCCTGGGAACGGGCTGCCGCCACTGCTAGTGCAGCAAATGGTGGCAGCCAGAGTCCCGGGCCCTTGAAATCGCTGCTACCGTGCTATTCTGCATGCTCCACGGGGCTCTGAGGACTGAGGACAGGGCCAGTGCTGCAGTTCGAGCCCCCGGTCCCATCCTTTCCTCCTGAGGCCCTGCCCCTTCCGTGGAATGGAATGGCCCCCCTCACCTTGCCTGGAAACCCACACACCCCCAGCTTTGGAGATTTTACCACATAAAACGGGCTCTTTTGAATGCTCAACATCAATAAATACCAAGCGCAGAGGAAGGACTTTGGGAGCAAGAAATGAAGGAAAGTGGTTAAAAAAAGAACAGGAATCTCCCATTTAAAGTAATCCAGACCAGAAATGCTCCATAGCTGTTGAAGAAAGCGCATGTGTGGCTCACTAGTCCAGTGCTGGGTGTATACATGCAGTGTACAATCTACCGCTTTCATCAAAACCGAGAGGATTTATCCGTCAGGGTTGAGAAATGGAACAGTTTAAAATGGTCAGCGACCACAGAAAGGATTAGCACATTATCTTGTTAATCCACAACATTTACTTTTCCAGGCTTTATCAGAGCAAATATAAATGTGATTAGTGTTCTAGTTTTGCCAAAGCGAGAGCTTGTTTATGACTCTATTTCCATACCTGGCCTGTGATAAATACAAAGTACTAGCTGGAGCCCAGCCAACATAGGGGGATTTCATCTTAAATTCAATATTTACAAATAATAAAAAAGGACTTTTTTCATTTTTCGGTAAGTTCCTAGAGGATGATTTACTGCAAGAGTGGGTGATTCCAGTACACAAGCAAAATGTGTAAATAAATGTTCTAATTGGGGATTCAAAAATCAGGTTTCTTTAACGATCCGAATATTTCATTATGACTGAGGTTCCCAAACACATGAATCCTATTGCCCGGATCATGGTTAATACTCTTTCAAGTCATGCAGCAGCAAGGAGGGGTGGGAAAGAAACCCCAACACAGCCAATAGCTGCTTGAGGTTTTTTGTCTAACTGTAAACATTCTGTAGAGAACTGTGAATTACTTCTCTATTGTTCTTGCTCTGTTGTTATTTTGAAGTGGCTCAGGCCTGGAGGATGCTATTTGACTGCCTGCTTTTGTTTCCTTTATCAGCTTGCTAGGTGATGTGTAATTAAAAAGTCCTGTTTTACCATCTCACTCTCAGATCTCTCTAGATAATACACAATGCACAATGCAGCCTTCTACTGTTGCAAGCTCCTTTCTGTATTTATTGAAATGCTCCTTTTTTGGAATAAGTAGGCCAGTGTCAGAAATGGGCTCATGCCACAAAACGTAGTACTGAGTATTGTACAGTGCCATTGGGGTGCCAAGCATTTTGTGGAGGTAAGACAGCACTTAACACAAGTGCTTGCAGTCAAATGACACTATCCTTCCACCTATCAGCTACAGTTCCCACTGACATTCCCTTGAGGCATTCAGCACTTTGAGATATGTCTGAGTTAGTGATCTAGGGTGACACAATTTGAGAGAAGAAGTCTCAGAGGGGTAGCCGGATTAATCTGTGACTTTAAAAACAATGAGCAGTCCTATGGTACCTTAGGATATGTCTAAAGTACGTCCCTCTTTCGAAAGAGGGATGTAAATTAGGCAAATTGAAGGTGCAAATGAAGCGGGGATTTAAATAACCCATGCTTAATTTGCATAATGGCCTCTGAGCGCTTTTTCGAAAAAGGGTTTTTCAAAAGTGAAAGCACGTCTAGATGCAGTTCTTTAAAAAACAAACAAACCTTTTTTCGAAAGATCCCATACTCCTCAAATATTCAAACAAACATGTTAGTGCTTTCTCCCATATTGCCCCTCTCATGCGGGAGTAAACATCTGTAAAGCTGTCTCATTTCCCTCTAGATCACTCTTTAAAAAACTCTCTTTTGTCATTATATCCACAGTAATCTTGAGAACAGCTAGGCACCCAGAGAGCTAAGTCCACTGCTTACCAAGCTGGACTGTATCCTATTGTTTCCTTGTCCTCCTCACATTTGTTTTCTCACAGCGGACTGTTGTCTCGTCACACATTTAGACTGTAAGCTCTTTGGGGCAGCAAACTTTCTTTTGTTCTGCATTTGTACTGCATCCAGAGCACAGGGGATTCTTTCTTGGTCCAGGACTGGCAACTGTAGGAGCTACCTCAATATCAATTAATGATATTGAACAATCAACACTACACGGTTTGTGGGTTACTCTTGTATTTTGGAACAAATATTTGTGGAGCGCTACAGGAGCATCTATTAGTGAACTCATCCAGTCAATTCAACTTAAAAACAGGACCAAAAGCTCTAAGTACAACACGGAAGCCAAATTCTGCTTTCAGGCAAGCAGTTCACTGCTTACAGACGTCCATACAATGCGTATGACCTTTTGAAAGGCAAATCCGTTCTTCGATCCAGTCTCATTCACTCAGGCACACACTGGATTTTGATGTCAGTTACTCTGGCTTTACAACAGTGTCAATAAGAACAAAATTTTGCATGGTGTCTTTACAGTACATGATGCTTTTAGCTTGGGAATTTGACATTAACTTGAGGAGGTATGTGAAATAAGAACCTATTGCCACGCTGATTGGGGGAAAGAGGGTGTGTAGGAAAGAGGCAAGCAAAGGTGATTTACTCTGAAATGCATTTTATGCAAAGGGGAAACACTTTTAGCTGCTTTAGGGTTCCACCAAAAAAATTGACTTTTTTTTTTCTTCAGAGCAGGGGGAGGCAGGGATGATATTTTAGTCTCTTTTTCTCCTTCTTTTTTCAGGCAGTGGCTATCAATACACCTGGGAGAAAAAGGGGGAAACAATCTTTTTCACAACACCATCTTCACAAACAGAGGCTGCTAGGAGGCTATTTGGGAATGACTGGTATCGTCAGAGCTTCTAAATTAGGGTGCCAATACCCCAGCACCACACTCAGCAGGGGAACACAGTTTGTATTTGATTAGCCACTTTCTCAATAGGAGTTCCAACTCGGTGTTGTAAGCTACCACTCACTACACAGCTCTCAGCAAGACGCACAAGTGACTAGAAGGGAGGCCGAATCTATACACACACAAACTTGCGCCAGCTTCACTAAGATGGGTTCTGAAATGCAGTCGGTTCAACTGGGGTAGCCCCCATATGGACATGCGCATAATGGCTGACATCTGACTTATCACAACGTAGCTGATTTGTGCTACGGAATGAAGCCAAATTAAAAGTGGACCCTCGCAAATATTTGCACCAACTTTGTCAGCTCCACTTAAAAACTGACTGTAGACCAGCTGGCTCATGCTCTGTATGTTACAGGCCTAAACACTCTGCTGTGACTGCAATTGGTTCTTACACACGCTTGTGGGGATGGGGAAGAACTCCCCTTACGCCGCTTCTTGGCCGACTTGAACTTCTGGGCAAGGCCTCAGAAGTGAACAGGGCCCTGATCCCCTGCAACCGGTGGATGGAAAAGGGGCTGGCTACAGGCCAGCTCAGTTGAGCTGACGTGGGAGTATCCTGTTTTGCTGCTGGTACAAACCATCAGCAAATTACTAACAGGGGTAGAATGGAGGCACTGTGACTCAAGTGCCATGCTGTCTCTTGGGGCTATTCATTAAGTGATACATCTTATGCACCCCCTTGCCCCCTGCCTTGCTCAGGCTTGTGCCTAAAGTGACAATTCAGGATACCATCGAATCTTTTTTCTTTAAAGCAACACAATAGACCAATCGGGAACCTCCAGTGTGGCTGAGCCCTGAGCTGTTCAGACGAGACGAGGGCTCTTGTCTCCATGTCCCTTTGGAGCCTTTGCTGAGACTGTCAATGTGCTTACCAATGACGGTTGATTGCTAATCCACCCTGAGATGGGGCAATAGGAGCCCCTCCTAGAAGTACCCAAGAAGAGAGGCGGCGGAGGAAGCCACCCACAGAAGATGCAAGAGGAATGAAGCAGAGTTGTCAGGCATACTTGATTTTGTAGGGTATTTCACATTTCAGCTGGTCAGCTCTCCTGTTTCACTGCACTGCTACCTGAGGGTATGGCTACACTTCAGAGAAGATGGAAGCTGCCGCTGTCGATCTTCCAGGGTTCAAATTAGCAGGTCTAGTGAAGACACTAGGGGCACTTTGGTTGATGCTGGCAGTCCTGCTTCCATGAGGCATAAGGGAAGTCAAAGGGAGAGTGTTCTCCCTTCAACTTCCTGCAGTGTGGACAGCGCCAGAAGCTGAGTTAAGGTACTTTGACTTCAGCGATGCAATTAACTAAGCTGAAGTTGTGTAGCTAAATTCAACCTTGTCCCATAGTGTAGATGTACCCTCAGAGAGAAGCTCCCTATCCATAACCCTGTAGTGAAGTATCCAAACACTGAGCGGGGAAAAGGGCACCCATGAGTTTTCTTATCACCTCCTGCTCAGCTGTAAGGCCTCGCCCTAGCAGGAAGCCATATATCGCACCCCCCCACATATTACAAATACGGTAACTAAGAGCTCAAAAAAAAATGTCCAGACAAGATCCGTGTGGAACCCAGAATCCTAACACGATAAATCTAAGTCTCAGCCTTTCAAAATGACCACGTCAAACAATGTTCCTTCTATTTTTTTCCATCCATGAGTGGAATAAATTGTATGATGTGCACCGAGGCATGGAAAGAAAGAAAGAAAAATCACATGACATTTAAAACAGCAAATGAACACCTTGCATACATATTGGTGTCAGAAACATGCATCACTTTTCAAGCATTCCAATACATAGTGGAATACAGTGTCTCCTCCCCATGACATGGGATTCATGTTAGAGTGTTCCCAGTTAAACCTGTAGAGTTACCTTAGCGCAAGTCTGGTAGCGCAAACTGGAATATACGGACACATGATGCTAGGAACTGCTTCAGACACTCCACAGCCATCTTACAGTTGGTGTTTCTTAATGACAAAAGATTTTTCCCCGTCAATAATCATCATTCGGATGACTAGGCTGATTGCAAATTAAAATGTTTTCAAGTCAAGATATGCTCCACCATAAACTGCAAAATACACATAAACAGCATAACTGAACTATAACCGCACATGAAAGGGGTAGTGCATGAATGACTGTTGGATTGAACTGACTGAACCTGTGAGCGAGTGTTAATGGATCTCTCTCTTATGTACTTTTTCTGGTCTGTGTCCATACAGTGCCTGGCATAACAGAGTCCTGATCCATGTCTAGGGCCACTAGATAGGACGGTAACACAAATAATAAATCATTATTGCCATAAGTGTATTTCGGAGTAATACTTGCAACGTGCAATGCCATTTGGGGGGAAAGGCTCCCGAGATCCCGTGCGGTGACCACAAATACAGTTATTTGTGTCTTTTAGGTCGTTCCACTAAGGGTGTGTCTACACTGCAGTATTCTTCCAGAAAAATGGCCATTTTTTCAGAAAAACAATCCTTGCGTCCACGCTGCCATTGAGTTCTTTCGACAGAAAGTCAAAAGAACGGAGAGGTTTCGAGGAAGAAGCCTTTTTCAGAAGGCGGCGTGTGTGGACGCAGAAGAGGGAGTTCTTTTGAAAGAAAAGGCCTCCAGGAAATAACACAGGTGCCCTGGTGGCCACTCCGTCCAGAGTAATCACAACTTAAATGGGAGATAGCGTCCAATCAACATGGATGCTATCTTTTGAAAAAGCACATGGCTTTTTTGTTGCATTTTTGCTGTGTGGACACTCTCTTTCGGAATAAGCTTTTCCAGAAGATCTCTTCTGGAAAAGCTTCTTCCGAAAGAAGCTTGCAATCTAGACGTAGCCTAACAGGAGGGCCGGCAAGAACATGAATGCTGAGCCTGAGGCACTGGGCATGATAGAGCATCGGCCTATTCTCCTCAGCAAGAAGGTCCACGGGGGCTATATACTGGGTCTCCAGCCCGTCCACAGCCCAGGCAGCAGAACAAACACTGAAGTTTGGAGCTGTGGGCCATCTCACTAGAACAGAGGACTGTACCAGGTAAGCATGGAGACGTTTCCTACGGCCAGGTTTGATGGGGGCATTGCACACACAGTGCAGTAGAATTACTGGGCTGGCTGGGTGAGTGTTTCTGGACACACCCATAGAGAAAGCACCTAAAGGTGCAGTTCCTCCCACATGGAAAGAAGCCCTGTTTTCAGGAAGGGACTGCGAGAGGAAGTCGAGAGCGTGGGGGTGTGCTTCCTGTCCCAGGGAGAAAGCAACCCTGGCTCTGGTCAGAAGCACCAATTGCAGAAGGAGAGCAACTTCCTCTTCCAGTAACGAGGAGGTGCTGTTTGGTGGTTAAACTGAGCTCAGATGAGGGGAGTCCATGTGGTTGTGCTGGCCCATCAATAAGGAGACTGCCAGGTCCCAAATCTGTCCCGTAGATGGACCCACAAACAGAACTCTGTTTACCACAGAAGTTGTTTGAACCAGGTTTCTTTGAGGGTTTATTTGGGGAACGCTTTACTGTCCAACCCAGTTAGCCACGTCAAGAGCTCGCAATCACTGACAGAGGAAAATCCCATTTCTGTGTGTTGCTTTGGAGTACCATCGGACCTGGCCTCAGTGGGGTTGCCAGGCCTCTTTGTGATGCTGGCAAAGATGTAGATTGTCATCAGTGGAGTACAGGAGACCTCTCTGACTGAACAGCCCAGCAGCTCATCCTTCCCCGTACCCCAAAACTGGAGGGGGGCTGCCAACAGCCTGTCATTGTTCTTAGACCATTTATCTTTCATACCAATGGAGAGTCCATCGCAGGTGACCCATGACACCAAGGTCAACATTATAATTTGGCTGGTCAGAAAATGAAAGTGTTGTACTTTCTTCACCACTGCTTTGGTAAATACGTTTTCTTTCTACTCTGAACAAACTGGGATATCAGCCACCAGGGCTCGTCCATCCTTGGCAAATCATAGACGCTACTTGAAATTAACAGACTCGTGATTATGCCTATCCAACAATAGTGTGAGTGAGCGGAATGAGGTCAGCTGAGGTCACAGCTCACTCCTCCTGTCACTGTAGGCAACTTAATGAGTCGAACTTGAATCACTTTTTTTTTAATTTTTTTCCAAATTCCAGGCTAGGTCCTAGTTACATGTAAACCCCCCCCCCCCCAAAAAAAAAACAAACAAAAAAAACCAGGCCTAAAACTGGGGACCATACACCATTAGCAGTCAATCTCAGGCAGCCCAAAAGACTGGGAAGTGACACATTTCTAAATATTCAACCCAAACCATTCAGCTCACAAACATCCAAGCGTCTTGCTCGGTAACAACATTTGGGAGAGCAAGGAGATTTACCGGGCTCACAGGAGGGAAATCCTAAGACCTGTGTGACTCAACCCTTCTGCACCCATGCTCATCAAAATACGTATCTCCACTTCTCTCATGGCTTTCCCTTAGGATGCTGCTGGTTTTAGTGCCGCGCTCACCAACACGCACCTTTTACCCACACTCTTTACTATCTATATTATGCACATACCAAATACCATTTCAGGAGCATCCCCCTCCAAAGCTTAATGGCCTTTCAAGCTGGGGTGGGGAGGTGTGACCATTCTGCTCTGCTATCAAGCTGTTCAAACAGCCCAGAAGACTGGCTTCATATAGGAGCAGGACGGTTTCTAAATGTCGGTTCTAACTGTAATTAAACTGTGCTCAGACAAGTGATGTCATTTCAGGTGGCTGCCCTCGCCACTCAATAAGGAGATGGGGTAAGCACCTGCCATATCTCCCTCAGACTTTCGAGTTCCTGACAGAGGGTGTATCTTCCAAGAGTAATATTTAACTCAGCAGGAACTGGTCAAAGCAGTGGCAGCCGATCATTAAAGAATTCCCGAATGATTCTGCATTGGCCAAAAAATAATTGAGTCCCGTGCCCTCCGATTCATCGTTTGGGAAGAGTACACGTTTGACTCTTTCAGAGTAATAATCGCATCCCCCTTTAATCTGTTTGTCTCTTCCCCTGCAACCACGCAGGGAGAGCAGACAAACTTCTTGTCGGTTGCAGCTGTTGGCAGTAGTACAGCCAGGCTGTTTGTTCAGTGTTATCACATACCAGCCCGGGGGCAAGCCTTCATAACAGGGCTTTGACATCTAACCAAAGAGAAGCAGAACGCTTCTGTGAAATAAATAAATAAACCCATTGTCTGCAAACACAGAGCCCAGCAGCATGTCACCTTCCTGGGGAAAAAACCAGGCACGGCAGTGTTTATTGCCAGCATCTTACATAAGAACATGAGAACGGCCACACTGGGTCATACCAAAGGTCCATCCAGCCCAGTAGCCTGTCTGCCGACAGCGGCCAACACCAGATGCCCCAGAGGGAGAAACTTTCAAGATAGCAGGTTCTCTCCAATCTGAGAGCCTAGAAGGACCTTAATAAGAAAACTAAATACGCCCCATTTTTTGTTGTTGTTTTTATACATACCTAACAAACATTTGCAGATGTGCTTTGTTTTACACATGCAAACGCCACCGAGTCAGTACAAGTGACCTATCAGATGTGGTTCACTCTCCCATGTAGTGGCACTGAGATCATGTACAGAGGGAGAGAAGGAGTTTGCTCTGCAGCCTGAGCTGAGAGCCAGCTGGCTTTTAGTTCATGCGGTAGAGGCTCATGCACTGAGGTGCCAGGTTCAGGGCCACCTGTCTGCATTACACAAGTGTTTGCAAAGTGGGGCATTATCTATCAACTAGCCAACTAGCCCGTCATAAGACGGGATCTTCAGGTCTCTCCTCGACGTCGGTTTTCTCTCCTTAGCCTCCGGTCTCTCGCTCCGTCTCTCTCTCTCTCTCTCCTCCTCCTACTGCCTCCCCCCCCCTCTCTCTCAGCTCTCCTCCGCCTCCTGCCTCTCACTCAGGGGACCGCGGAGCCCAAACAGCCATTTGGGCTCCTCACTCCCCGTGCTGCATAGGGAGCGTGGAGCCCAAATGGTCTCATGTGCCATTTGCTCCCATGCGGCAGCCTGGCTGAGCGGCACAGAAGTCAGCTGAGCGCCACAGTGGGAGGCGAAGGGGGGGTGGTGATGTTCACAGCCAGGGGGCGGGGCCTGGAGCCGCTGTCACGTCGCACGTCACTGCCCTGCCCCCCTTCACCTCCCGCCGTGGCACTCGGCTGACTTCTGCACCGCTCAGCTGGGCTGCTGCGGGGGAGCAAGCGGTGCAAGTGGCTGTTTGGGCCCCACACTCCCCATGCAGCACGGGCTGCCCAGAGGGAACAGCCAGCATTTCAGCAACAGCGCCTCCCAGAGGGAACAGCCAGCATTTCAGCGTTACAGACTCTCAGACATTGGGCTACTATATATATGATGATAATGTAAGAGAAGAGAAGGATGGGCTCCTGGTTAACATACTGAATTAGGACTCAGGACATCTGAGCTCAGTTTCTCACTCTGCCACAGCCTTCCTGCATGGCCCTGGGAAAATCACCTGATCTATGCCTCAATTTCCCACCTGTACAATGGTGATCCTAGCACTTGCTTTCTCCTGCCCTTCCTCTGGGTTGCCCACTGATCATGTAGTTTCTAATGGTAGTTAAACTGAGCTCAGATGAGTGACATCCTTCCAGAAAATCCAGGAGGCTGTGCTAGCCCATCAAGGAGATGGTAACTACCTGTGTTGCAGTGGTGCCTGAAGTATCTTGCTCAGCCTGCATTTGGATAGCTTCCGCATGTTTTGTTAAGATTTTTTTGGGGGGGGGGGAGAAGAGTTATTTTAAAGTTCCTTTGAAGGAACTTACATTTCTAATTGAAAAGTCATTTTGAACTGAAAACCAGAAATTTACATTTTGTAAATATCGCAGTGATACATTTGGGTGATTTCAAAAGTTGATTTTAAATAGGAAATTTGTGAAAACTAATTCTTTCCTGAAAAATGTATCAATTCTGATAAAGTGGCATTTGTCAATAACAACAACAAAAAATCAATCAAAAATGGAAGCAAACTTTCCACTAAACAATACCTGTAGCTCTAATAAGAGCCTGAATAGATAATCAGAACAGAACAGCTCTTTTAGCCTGGGTTGCACTCCTTAAAAATCATCTGAAATCCTCATAATGAGTCCACCTCTGCATTCAGGCCATATGCTCAATGACCAGCAATCATCCCTAAATCTCAATAACTTCTATAACAGCATAGTCATCCCACGGAGGGTGGGTGAAACTGCTGCTTGGGGAGGCAAGCTCCCCACCCCGTGACCCCGCCCATTCCACCCCGTGACCCCGCCCATTCCACCCCGTGCCACCCAGGCCACACCTCCACTCTGCCCAGGCCCTGTTCCCTCTTGTCTTCCTTCCCCCTCACAGCTCACCCCTTCCAGCCAAATCCCTGAACCCAAATGTAGCAAAAGACATTAAAAAAAAAACCCTTCTAAAACTGCTTTCTAAACACACGGCGCATGTTTTCCACGTCATGCCAGATTGTGAAGACTGGACATGCAGAAGGTACCTAATTAAAATCACTCAATTTGGGAATCAAAAATGTCAGTCACAAGGGTTTTTTTTTTTATATGCCATGAGATTTCTTTGCAAAAATGTTGTTGGAAAGGCAAGTCAAGCTGTCTCACCGAATACAACATTAAATATTATGGAATACACAAAGCAGCTCTTCTCTGTTACACATGTTCT
Organism: Pelochelys cantorii; assembly: GCA_032595735.1. NCBI lineage: Eukaryota > Metazoa > Chordata > Testudines > Trionychidae > Pelochelys > Pelochelys cantorii. Next base: position 69,578,025 of record CM064332.1, read on the forward strand.
TCATCGGTGTTTCTAAGCTGATTTCAGATTTTAAATGTACTCCTAAGCCTTCATAAGGTAATCATTCCAGATTACTACATATGTAACGTGCTGACACAAAGACATAATTTAAAATAATCAGAAAGCGCGGTTTAGTGTGTTCATAACAAAGCTCATTGCTTTTAGAAAAAGGGAACACTAACATAGTTTGTATGATCTTCATAACAATAGACATGCTTATGCAATTTCACCATATGTTTATGTAAAAATATGTTTCCAATTATTTTATGCATAACTAAGGATTTTATATCTTAGGCTGTGTCTACACCGGAAAGATTTGGTGAGGAACATACTGTCAACATTCACAAGTTGCCAAAAAGAAAGTTGACAAATGCTGTTTACGCTGCCACCCTCTGTCAATAAAGTTGACAAAAAGCCTATGTAGTATACACTGCATGATTGTTGACAGTAAAGGGAGGGGAGAGAGATAAAAGTCCGCGGTGGAGGTGGAAGCTCTTTGTCACCAAAACTGGGCACTTGTTGCAACTTTTGTCGCATTGCAATGTGAACACACTCTGGGTTTTGTCTCCAGTGTGAAACGTGCCAGTGTAGACCAGGCCTTCGTAAGGTACTAATTTGGGGGGAGGTTTCTTTTAAAACTAGCTCATCCAATAGTCGGGAGGGAAGAAAGCATGGTCTTCTGAAGAATTTATTTTAAAAACTGTATGTCTGAACATCAAAGTATTTAAGGCTGCAGCTGAAGACTCAGACTGTGCATCAAACTCTAGGCAAGGATTTTTTAGAGATACGATTTTATAATCTTTAGCATAATGACATAGTTGAAGCAAATTTCAAACTAAGATCCAGTGGACATAGTAATGCACAATTGTTTTTGTCAGTAAATTCAGGGCTGGCACATGCCTATTAAATGGCTTCCTTACCACTTAATCACTCTTTCACGGGTTCAGTGTTATGCTAAGAGGTCTGGCAAGCTGGAAGGCTTTTCACTTGTAAGTGAATTCCCGGCCTGTGGAAGCTGCAAGCACCTGTATCCGCAGAGGTGCAGGTAAGTATAGTGGGAGCGGCCCTCCCCCGGCTAACCCTGGTGAACTCCTGCCATATTATTGCTCACCTCTCCAGGGATGGGAAGAGAAGAGAGTTGAGCACTAGGACCCAGGGAAGGCATTGCATCTCCTTGCCTCTTATACCCACCCAGCAACCCACTTGTTGGAACTAACTCCTGGGTTCTGTCTATCTGAGTGCATATGTCATTCCCCCCCCAAACAAAACCACCACCTCTTCTGCCATTCCCTCCTCAGCAACAGGTGCTTTCTTGAAGGCTGGGTCCCTGTTAATTACAACTGGCGGAAGCATCAGGCAAACCCTTGGAAGCCTGGAGCAGAAGCACCAAGTCAGTATGATGGTGTGCCAGACAGACGAGCTCTTCCTTTAGCATTTAAAAGCAAACATACCACTGTGCTTTAAAGTTTCCCAGGGAAAAAAAAAATTGAAAGCAAAAGGGATGACAAGGACAAAGCCCCTCAAGCACTTTTCACACATCAAATAAAAAGGTCTCCCCTGTGTTCTCCTTGTGTGACGCCTTTGTTTATTCATCCCAAGCCTGTAGGCACATTTCTTAGGACACACCAAAGTTTACCACTCCGGTGTAAACAGGTGTAACTACATGTGAATGACTCATCTGCTGGTTTGTCTGCCTGGGCTCCTCGCGCCATGAATCAATGTCATTTTCTATGGAAAGCTGTTCTTCCAAAGCGAGGAAGGAACCCATCTGGCAGAGTCATGTAGGGGAGAGATGCTACAGGTTTGCAAGAGAGGCATTACACAGCTGACTGTCTGCTCATTTATTTATCCCAGTTATGTGGCGCCTGGATTCTGGTGTGGATAGCTAACTCTGGGTATGCGCTGTCCGTCTCCCTTATTTGTGTGTGTGTCTATTTCTCACCTCCTCCTCCTCTGTACTGTCTATTTTTATTTCCCCCTTGGCTAAATTCAAGGTTATGTGTTCCTTTCTATCTCACTGTCTGTATAGTCGCGCTCCGTGGAGCTCGGCACTTGTACGTTTACAAAAGCACCACTGCACTACGTGGAGGATGTTAAAACCTCCACGCTTGGAGGGAATGACCGCTTGGAGGGAATGACTTTCCTTGTAGTGCCCCCTTACACTGGCAGGGAGGGCGTCGGGTGTTGGAGTAAAATTTCCCTTTTCCTTCATTCCTCCCCGTCAGGCCACACTGTGAATCCCTCACTCACATCCGTTAGCAATTATTTGCATGAGTTGTCGTATTGATTTCAATGTGAGAGCATGTGCGCACCACTGAGCAAAGAAGCTAGGGGTGTTTTATAGAGCAGGGTTTCAGACTGCCCCCAATCACTGTAGCATCTGGCTCCACATTGAAAATTCTGTAATAAAGGCAGTGTTCCCGAGAGGAGCATTCACCTCTGTGGCACATCCCACCCAAGTGATTAGAACTCATGCCTACATCTGTGATGGGCATTCTGAGTAGGCCAAGGGCCGACAAAATGCACCGTCCCAAGGCAAAGGCAGAGAACTGGAACCACCATGCAGCCCTGTCCTGAACTCAGCTGGTCCCTGCCATGCCATGTGTGCCATGTGGGGTTGAAGTAACTTGATATGGGTAATTACGGAGGAGGTATTCCCTACTGCTCCCCAGCTCTAAGACTCCTGTTTACACACCAGCCTATTTGAGGAGTGGCAAGGAGACCCTGCCCGCAGTGCACACACTTTGTGTGAATATTCATCCTCCACAGGTTTTAAACAAACATACGGAAGTTTTTCTTCACACAGCACATAGTCAACCCGTGGAACTCCTTGCCAGAGGATGTTGTGAAGACCAGGACCTTAACAGGGCTCAAAAAAGAACTAGATAAATTCATGGAGGTTAAGTCCATCAATACATATTAGTCAGGATGGGCAGGAATGGTGTCCTTAGCCTCTGTTTGTCGGAGGCTGGAAATGGATGACAGGAGAGGGATCACTTGATGATTACTTGTTCTGTTCACTCCCTCTGGGGCATCTGGCATTGGCTACTGTTGGCAGACAGGACCCTGGGATATATGGACCTTTGGTTTGACCCAGTATGGCCCTTCTTATGTTCTGTAGCCCACCCCTCCCAGTATAGATCCACCACCCTGATTAAGTGGTAGAGAGAGTCACCCACAGTAGTGAATGACATGTAAGCACGACTTTATGCAAGCTTTGACCTTAGCATCATGAATTCATTAGTCCTCCGAGGTCTATGGGTCTTATTCCTTGTGCACTCAAAGATCCCCCTTAAATCAGTGGAGCATCTGGGTGTTCAAGGAATGCTGATTCAGGACCTAATGCTGCATGTGCCTGAAAAGCAGGGAAGCCTGCTTCTTGGGTGCGTGCGATTGCTCTATGCCCACTCTGTGTTTTCAATCACATACAAAACGTCTGCTGCAAAGCCTTTGTTGAGCTTTTCTCCTCGGAGGCAAGACACTAATTTTAGTATTTGACCCCTGAGTGTCGTGTCATTATTTAGCCGGCAGACTCACCAGAGGACGCTGGGTTCTCGGATGCTTCAACAGCACATGGTTCATCTCCCTGTCGCACGCTGACAGACGGGCCCCGCCGTGCTGCAGCAATTGAACTACCCAGCACCCTCGCCCCCGAACCTGCCCTTGTGCTGGGGAACAGCAACACATGACGAGTTCCCGGGGGACACACAGGAATGAGATTTTAATTGTTTTACAAAAGTGCCAACAAACTGATTGCAAGCTGAGGCTCATCAGAGGGAACTAGGAAGCTGAGGCACTTAGATGGTGGACAAATGTAAAATCCATGCCTCTTTCTTCTGAGGACAGATTGTTTGGGGAATGCAGATGTCAGCCTTTAAAATGCCTGGTGAGCTTATATGGAAACAGGGAAAAGGGAGATCAGAATGGGGTACACAAAGGGGGTCTGTAAGGGGAAACGGTCCCTGTAATGGATAATTACTCCAAGCAGGGCACTCTTCTCACTAATCTCACGAAGGAGAGGAGATATACTTGGAATCAAAGGAAAAAAGTGAACGGTAATGTGGAATTCTACCATCAAAACTTCTATGTGGCTTTCTATTATCTTCTGCATGCGAAGTAGAATCTCTGGGCTTTTTTAAAATACACCAAGCTAAACTACTACGTGACTGGTTTTGCTTATGCCCAGATAACTGAGGGCAGATTTTAGAGCTGTGTACACAAAGTTTTTTTTTCTTTTTCTCTCAAAAGAAGTTTGGGGTTAGTCTGACAGTGCTCTTGCTACAGAGTTCATGGACACATACACATTTCTTCTTAGCTACCAGGCCCCATGTGTTTTTCTCAACGCACACAGTTGATCCACTTAGACTTTTGTGCTTGGTGAAATGCCAGGCATTCCTGACCTATGTGAGCGAGCTGGAGGATTATGCTGTAAAAGATATGACCAAAGAAATCCCAGTCTTGTCAAAGTGCTTCACGTCACAGACATTTTGGTGAGCCAGCACTGGGCTTAAAGGCTTGGATTCTCTCCCTCCCCCAATTTATTACTGTTGTTTACGTTTCCCATGAGTTAAAAGGATGTTTCCCACAACCAAATTGCAAAGAGAGTCTTACTGAATCCTTGAAAATGCAATGAACAGATTTTATAGGAAAGAACCAGAGAAAGTAATGACCGACTATATGGTATTGGAGGCAGATAGTGTACCTGGATTCGTTCCATGATGGCAATAACATTTTGCAACAATAACACCTGATCTTAAGCCCAGTGCAGTCAGTGAAAAGATTCCCACTAACTTCAAGCCCATATCCCACTTTCACGGGGGAGCTCTGACAACACCCTGGTAAAAGTGGGTAAACATTGTTCCCTCCTTTTTACTGGTGGGAAAATACAGCGGTGAAAGGATCTGTTCAAAGTTACATAGTGAGTCAGCAAAACAGCTGGGAATAAAACCCAGGCCTCCAGTCTAACAGCCCTGCACCCAATCCTCACAACCCCAGGAGGTAGCAAAGCAACAACATAACTGAGCACCTGAGTCATTTGTCATTAGGCGCAATTAATCTGCAGTGACTGGCCTACTTTCCGTGTCCTTAAAAGGGCATAACTGTGGGGTTAGGCACTAGGTCACTGATCAGTTAAAATGTGAATTAATTTATCCACTAAGGCAGTGGTTTTCAAATGACCGGTCGGGACTCACTACTGGGCCGTGGAATGTCAGGCGCGAGTCTCATTGCTGCGGGGGGGGAGGGGGGGAGCAGGTAAGCGGGGGGGGGGGGCTAAGGCAGCTCCCTGCCTGTCCTGCACCACAGACTACGCTGCGCCCCAGAAGTGGCCAGCAGCAGGCCCGCTCCTAGACGGGGTGGGGATAATACACAGGGCTCCATGCACCGCCCCCGCCCCTAGCACTAGCTCCGCACTCCCTTTGGCTGGGAACCTGCTGCCGGCTGCTTCTGGGGGCGCAGCACGGTCTGTGGTGCCAGGAGACACAGGAAGCTGCCTAAGCCTCCCTCCCCGTCCTGCTGCACTGCTGACAGAGTCATTCAAGGCAAGCCCCTCCTGACCCAGCCCTGCCCCCCCAAATCTGGAGCCCCCTCCTACACCTCAAAGCTGTCCACCCTGGAGCGCACACTCTAGTCACATTATGTTGGGTCGTGGCATCAATAATTTTCTTCAACTGGGTCACGAGAAAAAAGAAAGCTAGAAAACCGCTGCACTAAAGCAAGCGGGGGAGCTGTTTGAATCATCATCTTCAGAGTGTTCCCAAGTCAAGGGACCAATGCCAATTTACAATACCTGAGGATCTGGCCAAGTTTCTCTCCCCGCCCGCCCCCGCCGCTTCCTCCCCTGTTCTGTTTCAGGAAAGGCCGTACGGTATGATTAGCATGCTCTCCTGCTGCATGATATTGAAGACCCGCACAGTATTGGGGGCCCTCATGTCCCGGACATCCCTGCACGTTATTTTGAGAAAATTGTTTCAGACAACTCACAATCTGATATCCGCATGTAGCTGCGTACGTGCAAACTTTGTCTCGAAAATAAAACACAGACTGAGGGCAGGAGGTGAAGATAATCTGGAACAGCCCACGTCTCGGTGGAATTCTCTAAATATTCGATGGGAAAACACTTGCCAATAAATCAATCTGGTTTTTATTGCTTGCCATAATCTTTTCCAACAAGTGCTCATTCCTCCACTGGCCAAGACTGAGTTGAGACTAGGAAAGAGACTTGAAATCCTCAAAAGGAGCAGGAGCCATTGATCACGGGATGCCAAAGTCCAGAACATGCACCTGACAATAGCAGGGATAATAAAATACTTCTTAGGGGATATATACGCTGCAGTTAGATACCATGCCTGGCTTGGTCCAGCTGGCTTGGGCTGCCAGGCTGTTTCGTTGGGGTTCAAACGTTGCGGTTCCAGTCATAGCCCAAGCTCTGGGACCCTCACGCTCCAAAAATCGACACTGCAAAGAAACAGCCCTGCAGCACGGCCAGAGGCAGGATTTTAACTGCAATGCAGACATAGCCTTGGAGCCGATGGGTAAAATCCTGGGCCCGTGGAAGTAAGTGCGACAAGTCGTTATATAAGACAGGAAATAACTGCCTCTTTCATGGGGTCAAATAGGAAACTTATGTCTGATAAAACAAGATATGCCTCTTTCTAGGAATAGCGCATGGGAATATTTCTGCTCCTTTTTTAACAAGTGAGAGAAAACAGCAGGTAAACTTCAGCAGCTGCTCTTCTCCCTCAAGCTCTCCCTGATATGAGACACCTTACGGCTCTGTCTTCTTGTCCTCTGGTCCATATGTCCCCATATGGGAGATAAATCAAGAAAAATGGGGGGTGGTGTGGTCCCCTGCTCTGGCCGGTCTATGAACTAGTGTTAATAGCTCACTCGGAACCAAAGGAGACTTTCCTCCTTGCTAAAGCAGGGTAGGGCGGCTGTCAATGGGCCATGCTCCTGTCATGCGCGGGCCTTTAAGCGCAGGGCATGCTGGGGACTGGGGAGGGGGGCAGGCGTGCTCTGTGTGGAGGGTTTCAGGGGAGGGGAAGCCCATATGCAGCCCCGCAGAGATGGCTGGAGTTTGGAGCAGCCTCTGGGGCTGCTCTGAGTTACACATGTGGCCCATTTCGACCCCCGCAGCAACCCCCAGTTCAGAGGGTGCTCAGGTGGCTTTCATACAAACGAGTTTCCTGCAAGCCGTGCAGCTGCCTATTTAGCACCACACAGGCACTCAGGGAGCTTGCCTAGGGGCCCTTTGCAGCTGGGGAACGGCCACCTCCCCCCCTAGCCCCAACCTAGCCTGGCCACAGCCTGCCGCCAACAGGGGGAGGGCCCGCCTGAATGTGGTGCCTCTCCCCCATCCCGCACCCAGCTGGGACAGCCCGGCCCCAGTGGCTCGGACCCAGCCATGGCGCCAGGATCTGCTGCAGCCAGGGCAGCCCTCTCACAGCTCCAATGGAGCCCACGCTGGAACCTACCTGTCCTGCTTCCCCAGCTCTGGAGCTGCCACAGCTGGGTGAGGTGCCGTCCCCTCCCAGCCCATGTGCTGCTGCCAGGAGAGAGAATGGGGGGGGAGGAGCTGGGGGGAGTCCTCTCTTCTCACAGCAGTCCTGGAACACCCACCTTCACACCAAGCCCTTTCCTATAGCCTGTGCCCCCAACTGGAGTCCTCACACCCCTACCCCAACCCTCTGTCCCAGCCCTGAGCCCCTCATCCCCAGCCAGGGCCCTCACACCCCACACCCCACTTCCCCAGGCCTGAGCCCCCTCCCTCCTTCCCTCTGGCCCTACCCCTGCTGCGTGGATTTTGCTATGTGCGCCAATATGAAGGCGATGGGTCGCCCATCACCTCAGTGGCTCACATCACCTCCATCTCCATGCACATCACAACACTTGTTTCGCTCAGAGATGAGAACGACCAGAGGAACCACGGCTTACAAACCTTTCTTTGTCCAAGCAACATCTCCGCGCAGTCTGAGAAATTCTGCCAACTCCCCAGGCCACCTCGGCAATCTGGGGCAGGTGACATCCTGCTTTTCTCTACAGGGTCCCTACCTCATTGACGGCACTGTGTGGACAGAGAACGGGCCAGGGCTGCGTGTTTCATTGGCCCGGGCTTCGGAATATCCCGGTCTCAGTTCAGCACCGTTGGGCTATGGGCGTCCAAGCTGGGACGGCACCTACGCTTCAGCTGTGCCTGCTGCAGTAGTTCGAATGGTGTGTGGCAAATCCGGAAGGAGACTGCTGGAAAGGGATAATGGGCTTGGAGTGAAGCCACTGGATGTGAGCAAAGGGTGTGTGAATATGCAAGTCGCTTTGGGCCAAGTTTCCAAAAGAGCTCAGCTGCAATGTAAGCATCTCTGTAAAGATAAAGAACTTAGACTTGCAAGTTTTACCTGCCTTTGACTGAAGCGGTTAGCCTGGGTGTAACCTGTATAAAGCGTTAACCCTTTTTTCAGCTATCTTACCAATGCCGTTTTCACATGGGTGTATAAATACAGAGCAGACTCAACAGAAAACTGCAAGTCAGCTCTCTCCTCATGAAAAGCACTAACCAAGGGCTGAATATTCTCACTCACTAATGATCCCCCAAATCTATTAAAAACGGATTCTCTTCATGTACACTCAGAGCCATTCGGATTTTTACAGACGCACATTTTCATAAGCGATTGCAATCCCAAACGCCAAGAAGGACTAACTGCCTGCGTGTAGACAGACAATCCATCGGGGCTGACTAGTCAGTAGGTATGGCGCTTATGAATTCTCCTTTCTCGCTTTGCCTCGCTCATGAAGATAAACGGCATAGTGGGGCTTGTTCACCAGGGGTCTCTGACATATGGGATACCCCATGTGTGAACAGGGATTATGCCTTTCATTGGATCAATTAGGGTTGACCGCCTAGCTACTTGGTAAAGCCAGAATTGGTTTGCCCTAGGTCAGCAGTTCTCAAATTGTTGTACTGCATGTGACGCTGCCCCACCCCCACATTATAAATTAGCAACACTTCTAATGTATTTAACACCATTATAAATGCTGGACGCAAAGCAGGGTTTGGGGCTCACGACCCCCCTCTCCTCCCGTGCAATAACTTCATGACCCCCTGAGCGGTCCCAACCCCCAGTTTGACAACCCCTGCACTAGGTCTGTCCTATTAATACCACACTGTATAATATGTTCCATATTTTCATCTTGCATTTTATCTTCAGGGCATCTTTATATTATTGGCAGGCTTATGAAGGTTGGAAGGGGAGCCCAGCTGAGATGGCAGCAGCTAGTTTGTTAGGATAACAGCTGTTTGCTTTGGATACATATGTGGAGTAATTACCTGTAGATTTCAGAGGTGTATGATTATATTTTTATGTCCTGACGTGAGAAATATGTTTTTACAGCCTAGATTTCCGGATCACCTTCAACCTTCCTGGAACTGATCCTATTGTCAGCTCACACACAGAACTGCCGCTGAGGTTAATGGACACTTTCCACGGCAACTGTTGCTGGGATTGGCCCCTTTGTGTAGTAGAAATGCAGACTATAACACGCGTGTATCATTTGAATGCAACATATAGGGCGCACAAATATTTATAGTTGAGTTTAGACATGAAAGATCTCTGGACACATATCTGACCATGAAAACACAGATGATGACAAGACACTGTATAAGAACGGCCATCCTGGGTCAGACCAAAGATCCATCTAGCCCAGTATCCGGTCTGCCAACAGTGGCCAATGCCAGATGCCCCAGAGGGAGTGAACCGAACAGGTAATGATCAAGTGATCCCTCTCCTGCCATCCATCTCCACCTTCTGACAAACAGAGGCTAGGGACACCATTCCTTACCCATACTGGCTAATAGCCATGAATGGACTTAACCTACATGAATTTATCTAGTTCTCTTTTAAACCCTGTTATAGTCCCAGCCTTCACAACCTCCTCAGGCAAGGAGTTCCACAGGCTGACTGCAAAGAACAGCATAACTGATTAGGAAAATCTGAAATATTTTCTTTGCATGTGGGAAAGGGATACAGTTATGTTACAGTCTGTGGCTACACAAAAGCAGGAAGATACTAATGGCAGGGGCCTGTGTTTACATGTGTATCTTGTACAGTGCCGAGCACATAGTCTCAAAGTCTGCTGGGGGCATCCAGGAACGGGTGGAAAGAATGGAAGTGAAGCCTGATCTGAGCTACGCGGCTGCTGCACCTAGGAACTGCACGCACTCACCGGCCAGGCCTCCACTGTACAAACACAACGAAAATGGCTTTATTGTTTGGACAGGGCAAAAATCCAACAAAGAGCATGTCACCAGGCTGACATGTAGTTCGGGGGTTACACCCAGGCTTTAATGAGCTGGAATAATGGCACACCGTGCACGGTTCTCTCTGCAGTAACCTGCAATGCAGTGGAAGCGGCAGGGACAGTTTCATTTGAAATGAAGCACAACACTGGGGTTATGATGATTGTTTCTGACCTGGATATGAAGCCGCTGGCATGTGTCGACATAAGGTCGCAACTAAAGCCAACCCTGAACAGTGTAAAGTCATCGACCTCCACAATCCCAGGATAGTTTTGCATGGCTAGGAAGAACAGCGTATCGTCTAAAATTGTACTGAAGAGGTTAGCAAACAAGTGTTACGTATGAATATGCCCTGGAGATAATATGTACAGTATGAAGCAGGTTCTGAGAGGAGATAGCTAAAGCATTAGCAGTATTCCAAACGGCAATGGGCTATGTGTTATCTAGACCAGGGGTTTGAGCACTTGGGCCGCAGACCCGCCAGAGAAAGCCCCGATGAACCTGCAACACAATGTTTACTCTAAAGGTCCCCAGCCACAGGGCCTCGCAGCTCCCATTGGCTGCAGTTTGCCGTTTCCAACCAATCGTGGCTGCGGGAAGTGGCTTTCCCTGGCGGGTCCATGACCCAAGTTTGAAAACTTCTCATCTAGACAATATTATGATTAGCTGGAAGTCTGCATTAGTCCATCTTCAGCACCTGTAAGCTGTTCTTAAGCACTCAGGCTGGGCTTCTTTCACGTCCTGAGTAATAAGGTGAAAGGACTGCATGCTTATGAAACGTGTCCGTTTACGAAGAGAACTTTTGACAGAGATGACCCAACTGCAGCTAGCATGCTAATCGTGTGCTCCCAGCCCCACCTCCCAGTGCTTCCTTTAAGTTCTTCCCTTCTGCAACCTACGCTCATCCCATCAAGTTTCATGCAAATTGCTACATGTCTAAGGGTGCATCTACACTGACCGTTATTCCAGAAAAACAATACTAGCATCCACACAGCAACTCAAAAGAAAATCGAAGTAATGGAGGGCTTTTCCCATGAGGAATAATGCCTCTCCCAAAAAAGCTCTTTCAGAAGAGGGTGTGTGTGGACGTTCCACTGCTGCTATGTCAAAATAGCTCCTCCCCAGTGCCATTCGAAGCTATTCCTCCCCCAGTGCGCCCTGGGGCTCTAAAGTGAGATAGAGAGTCCACATTAGGGGAGCCTACCTTGAACTAATTTGGAGGCTTCCCTGTAGTGTGGACGCTGTATTTCAAAATAAGCTATTCCAGAAGATATCTTCTGGAATAGCTTTTCCAAAATAAGCTTGCAGGGTAGACATACCCTAAAAGTTCACAGTGCTAACCACTTTTCTTCCTAGAAACAATGATGCATTTTGAGCAACAAATTCCAAGAAAGGGTGGCTAGAAACCTAAGTTACCTAAAGTGGCTGCAACAACCAATATTCCCTTATAAATAAAGGGCCAGAGGCTGAGGTAACGGTGGTGTTCGGAAGCTTTTTTTGAAAGAAAGGAAAATTAAATTATTCACTGTGCCAGTTTGATGTTGTGCCAGATGTACAGAAGTGACCTTTACGAGGAATGTCTCTGAGTCAAATGAACAGTGAAGGGGATCATGACAGCTGGTTCAGGAATGAAATCCTGAGCTGGGAACTTAAAACAGCAGCTGTTTCACCCTATGAGACAGCAAAGTCCTGGCTAAGTGTCTGCTAAAAAACCCAGCCCCTCTACTGTCTGTTACGAATGCTTTTCATCCAGGGGTATGTCTACAGTGCAAAGCAAAAGCAAAAGGTGTGTTCTGAACTCAACTCATCTGCAGTAGCTAACTCGGTTTCAAACAGCATTTAAGATGCAGCAGGTGGGCTGTTCACCCAGGTTAGCAGCTCGAGGTAAAGCCTACAGAGCATATGGGGGTGGAAGACACCTTTTCTCGCAATGTAGACGTAGAGTAAGTTACAGAAGCCACAAACCAGTTGGGTGCACATCTTATATCATAGAGTAAGGAGATTTCTTGAACTGGAGGAGAAAATAGAAGGGTTAAATGATGAGGTGGGGGATAAGAGAAAAACAGATGGAAGACTCCAGGGACTGAGAAGAACACTCCGTTATCAAGGCAATGGGCATACCAGGGAAATAAGAGCATGCAGTCAAAGCCAGTATGTGGTTGATGAGATGATTAATACCACAACCGCAGACCAACTGGCTCTGGCAAGGACCATGTTGCTGACTGAAAAGAGGTGAGTACTGTATACAGTCTGATCCCGGGTCAGACGGCCAGCCGGAAAGCGATAAGGTCTCTGTTTCAAAGTTACCGTCTGCAGAGGCTGGCATCACAAAGGGAGCCCAGTTACTTAAAAGGTGAGTTGTTAAACTCTGTCTGCCTTCCCTGACAGCCTAATGATGCCTGCCATTACAAATGAACTCTGTTTTCTCTCTAGGAGCTATTTATAGGATGGCAATGAGGTTTATGGGTTTTTTAAAAAAAATATCCATGCTTCAGAGTCTCCTTTGGTAGCTAGAAAACATGTTCTGTTCACAAGAAGTCACAGCATGTTGCAGGTCACAAGGGTGTTGGTGGCATATCACCGCAGGTGGAAAGTAACCAATTCTTCTGTCTCATGCTTTGCAGTGCGCCCAATGTAGTGCCCTCTTGGGTAAACCACAATACACTTTATTTCTTAAATGTGTCCATATGTGCCTGAAATAAGTAGCTTTGAGGATAATGCAGAAAAGGATGATGCGGGGGGGGGAGGGCAGATCACGAGAAAAAAATGTTCCCATGTGCCTAAGTGACTTAGAAGCATAAATTCCAATTTCAGAAGTGAGTGATGCATCTTAGGACATTAAGCTTGATTAAGTCAAAGTTTTCCTACATGCCTTATGACCAGGTTTTTAAAACTATTTAGTCATTGCTGGACTCACCATTGTGATGCCTCGCTGATTTAGGAGCCTAAATAGCAGTTTCAAAAGGATTTAGACACCCGAGTCTGAATTCCATGAATGCTGAGTAATGTTTATATAGCTTGAAAAACCTGGGCCTCAGTGATTTATGCTCATTCATCTTTTGAAAAAAAATTGCTCCATGTTTCCGAAATGACATTGTAGTTCAGTATGAGGAACTACCATGTAATGGAATGAGAATGGGGTCATTTGTGGGTTGCTAAGTCACAGGAGTCTGATTTTTGTCTTTCTAAAAGCAGGTGATAATTTCAGGCAATCCAACAAGGCATAAACAAAAGGAGGTGGGAACTGTTTGCTCCCATGTCAACCTCTCTGTACAACAACAGAAAAAAGGCATGGACTGGGGATAGGTGAGGCCTAAACTCAGTTAAAAACAGTTGAAATACACCTTTTGTGTACTGAAGGTCAAACTTCAAATCCAGCTGGGGTTACAGTTTGTGATCTGCATTTAGCCACTAGCCAAGTGATTCCATGTCACAAACCCCCTGAGTGTGGTGTAAAATGATCAGTTAACAACCTCTTCTCATGACTTTCCAACGATAAATAAGGCTGTTTCACCCTATGAGCCAGCAACATCATGGCTAAGTGTCTGAATGAACTCTGTAGAAGTTTGCAGAGCATCTTCCTGCTTTCCGTTGTCTGCTAGCCAGGGTTACCAGCCATGTTCCCTCTAATCTTTTCCATCCACGTGCACATTCTTTCCATTCTTGTGCAGAATAATTTTTATGTGCACTGAGGCATGTACAAATGTGCACCACTAACAGAAACACAAAACCTAGCTGCAGGTGCTTTGCTCACCAGCTGCATTCCTCCTGAGCGGCCTCACAAGTGCACAGTTTACCACAAACACGGGTTACCAATCTCATAAACACCAAAGTCTGGACCATAATTTCATGGAGGTTAGGTCCATAAAAGGCTATTAGCCAGGGGATAAAATGGTGTCCTTGGCCTCTGTCTGTCAGAGGCTGGAGAGGGATGGCAGGAGACAAATCGCTTGATCATTGTCTTCGGTCCACCCTCTCTGGGGCACCTGGTGCTGGCCACTGTCGGCAGACAGGATACTGGGCTAGATGGACCTCTGGTCTGACCCAGTACGGCCATTCTTATGTTCTTATGACCGTGTGGGGACATACATGGTCACAATAGCTCTAGGCCAATTTGCACCACCTTGTGACATGACCCCAAATCCACAAATTAAAAGAAGGAATGGGCCACCGTTCTTATGCTGAAGACAGCTTGTGTGTCAAGGATATTGTATCCAACCAGTAAATAATGGAAAACTGACCATCAGAAAGCCACTCAGTGCACCTCTTTGAAACAGAACTCTGCAAAAGTTCATCTACTCTTTTAAAAATACTTCTGCTTTCTCAAGCTAGAGATGGAAGAGAAGCAGCAACATTAGAGGGAATAAAGGCAATGCTTTAGGTAAGGTATAAGTGTGTGCCCTCGACACAGATACAACTCTTCAGCAGAATTCAGCCAAACTCAGCAGGCCGGCTCACCGTTGGGGTAAACTGGTGCAGCACCGTTGACTTCAGAGCCAATTTACACGGGCTGAAAATCTGGCCTTGCTTTTCAAGTCTGTTTCATACCTACATGTTCAGCCACTGAAACCTTTCCTTCCATGTTCATTCCTTCTAGCCAACCCCATCCTTTGGATTGTGAAATCACAATATATTGGATCAAACCAGAAACACTATTGCTACACACCAAAAAGGGAACCAGATTAGACATCTAGAAATCGTTCAACTGCATACAGTTTTCGACTTGTGTCTCTCTCTCTCTAGGTACACATATGGCTCCTTTATGCTAGTATCCAAGTGTATCGGTGTAAATAGTCCACACGCTCCACCGCCACTATGACTTATCAGCTATTTATAGGTGTTTTCCTTACCAGTCAAATTCTTCAGGCCAAGTTCCCTGAGTCCAAAATTACCATCCTTTCTGTAGTTAAGAAATATCTCCAAGGCATATCGGTCCTCGTAGAGTTTTGTCCCACGAATGATGCGTAGGTTCTCTAATGGGAGATACTCAAACTGATTCAGAGCCACCAGGACATATCCCGTGACTTCTCGGATAGACTGAAAGAGACAGAAGCAACATGCGTATTAGAAATACTTCCCTTATAAATGATAAGACATTCATGATTTCCACAACACAACTGAGGTCTCCGTTGCTCACCTGAAAAGAAGTTATGTATAAGACTGTGCAAAATTAATATGAAGTTTATATACTGATGCTGGCTTGCATACCAGAAATCAAGGGCTAGTCTCGAGGTGCTTTCTGAAAGATACATTATTGTCTGTGCTTGCAAGTTTGATATTTTAAACAGTGATTTCTGGTAGAAATATCTAGTGATATATTTCATATCTGAGATTAGAATCTGGTTCTGAAGTTACATCATCATATAAATCCAGGAAGCACTGCGTAAGTATTTTCGAAAAAAGCAAGCCGCTTTTTCAAAAGAGAGCACCCAGGCAGTGTGGATGCTCTCTTTCAAAAAAGCACAGTTGGTATTCAATAGCACCTTTTTTCGAAAGAGCATTTTCGAAAAAAGGTGTTATTTCTCGTAAAACGAGGTTTTCCGTGGTCAAAAAAACTGCCGCGTTCTTTCAATTTACTTTTGAAAGAACGCGGCAGCAGTCTAGACACAGGGGAAGTTTTTTCGAAAAAAGGCCATTTTTTCGAAAAAACCCTGTAGTCTAGACATACCTTTGGTGGATGGAAAACATGATTTGTATCAAATGAAAACCACTTTCATCACATTTCAGAACACTTTGGATGAAAAACATTTGTCTGAAAAAGGCACAACTTCCCCTAAAGACAAAAAATATAGACAAGTTAAACAGGCCATTTTTTTGGACCAAGAATATCCCTCAAACTTTTTATTCCAGCCATTTCAACCCGTTCTAACTGATCCCAGCAGGGCAAGCAGCTTTGAATGGGAACATCTCTACACCTCCGCAGAGCCCTGCTGACTTCCGCAGAGGCTTCATCTGCGTGGAGGGGCGTGCTTGCTTGCATAGAATCCCTTCTCTGTTGTCTGTCAATTACTGTGTATCTGTCATGTGTATTTAGACTCCAATCATGCAAAGACTTCTACGTAAGTTTAACTATAAGCACTTGAAATCAAGGGGCTACTCACGTACATATGCACATTTCTTTGAAGGTCAGAGTCTTAAATTGCACACAGTATTAGACAGCCCCTGCCTAAAACCATATGCACATATGCTATTCTGTACAATGGGGCCAGTTCTTGAACTGGGCCTCCAGTCACAACCATGATAAAATATGTTTCTTAATAATGGTATGTATAGAGTTACATGTTACATTTACCGTTATAAAGAAAAGCACTGTAGATTTGCAGGACTTGGACATTTCAGCTCCCAATGTATCAAGAAGCAGTTCCCTATTTTTTTAATACCCTGTGGAGCACAAACTTTTTATAAACATAACAAATGTGTGTAATAAATACGAGGTGTAGTGTGGGCTACTGGACTATCATCTGAAGCTGGGTTATATGTTTCACATATGCTGGCCTTATATTGTCCCATTAAAGTCATCCTGCTTAAGTTATATTTCAAGTGAAGTTACTAAAAAGGCTCTGGAGCAATTTCAAAATCAGTTCAGCATCCAAAAAGATCACTGTGTCACACAGGAATTTGATGTCAGCCCAATGAATTTGGGTAGGTTGGGAGGTGTTTTAGGTTTGGCAGATTTTTTTTTTTCAATGGCTGTTATCAGGGTTTGTTTTTTTAAGCATATTTCTGTTTTCACTGATTTAATTTTTCAGTTGCTTGAAAATATGAAGAAGCCAGACAATTATTTAATTATAGTCAACATTGAATTTAAAAAAGATAAAGCTTTATAAACCATTAAAATGGTCAACATCCCATGTTAAAATAAGCAAAGTAAATATCATTAAACAGAGGAATTATTCCTGTTTATTATTAATTCACTAGTCAATTTGTAAAAAGCCTAATTCAAAAGTCTAAATCTCTAGATTTTGACTCTAGGTTCCCACATAGCATTTTTCTTTCTCTGCCTATTTGTAAAATTTTGTGGCATCGGTTTATGTTTGTAAGGTGGAACAGGTATCTGCCAATAAAAATCTAAGCCTTGCAAGCTAGGTATAGAACAACAGCCCTATGCAGAGTTTATTATATGCTGGGACACTGGCTTCATTATCGTTAGAAGACTATCAACAATTTCAAGCTATATCTTTGATTTCAGGAGAGTTTGGTTTAAACATTTCAGAAGTTTATTTTGTTTTCAACAAAATGTTCCTAAAAAAACCTTCTCTCCCCCTCCCACAGTTGATTGTTTTATTTAAACTTAAAACAATACTAAAAATATACTTATGACTTCAGTTACATTCCTGGGCTATCAGCAGGATAACTGAAACCTCAGGTGCTCTGGGAGGGGCACTGTCGACTTGGAATCTAATCAATTAAACAAAACGAGCAGACTGCGCTCCCTGTTCCCTACGCTCGCCAACCCCCCTCTCTCTGGCCGCTTTTGTGGCCGGAGAGTGTGATGATGTCATTCTGCTGCCCAGCAGGACAAACTTTTTTATATATTAAAAAAATTAAAAGCAGTTTCAAAAAATGGCAAACTACACCAGCCAATTTTTGTAGTTTTTAATCAGATTTTACTGTCTTTAAAAATGAGTCTTCCCTGTTGCCACATGTAAAGTCACACACAAACAACAGGTATGAACTGACCAATTATTGTTATGATTTCGCAAGGCACTTCAGTTTTTTCAGAACTTCAAAATATTCTGATGCGTTCCAAGGCTGGTACAATAATGGAGGAAGGAAAGGGCACTGACAATAATTTTGTTGAGATTCCATATGACACCCCCCCTTTTTCGGGGCAGAGGGTGAAGCTCAAAATTCTGATGAACATTTTGATTTAAAAAAAATCAACACTCGTGCTGCTCAGAAAACATTTTTGCCCAGAAAACATTGCATCTGAATTTATTTGGCAGTTACAGAGATAATTCCAAGCAGCTCCTATTAGCTGGGGGGAGGAGGGGATCCCACAAACTGAATTGTGCTGGGAATGTGCAGTGGGAGGTGCCTTCTTCTCCAGCCCTACCACTGGACACAGGATATGCCAGTTTGCTTCCTTCCCTCACTGCCAGAGGATGAGGCCTCAAGCTATAAGTTTGTGTAGAAACTCCAAAAAAGGTCTGAACAAAGCAGTTATACTTAGAGTTTGCATCTCCACCGTGAGTGTCCTGGGTGTTGGTTTAATATGGACACACAATATGATGTTGTTATGGCAAAAGTCAAGAGATGGCATTCTTACACACTAGGGAAAAATGCGGAAGACTGTCTGAACCAATGTTCAGTCTTGGGAAGATGCACTGCCATTAGTTGTGTTATGCATGAGATTGTGTCGCACTCGCAATGTTATCTGCAGGAGCATTCCCTCTCTGCCTCAGGCTGTAACTGGAGTCCATTTCTGAGGCACAGAGCACCTGAAGCAGGCTGAGATTCCTGAAAGAAGGGATTGCCCTGTATGCTGTTTGTAACTACCTCTGTTCCAGGGCTGGTGTATGTGTGAAAAGAAGAAATTTAACTCGGCACATGCCTCCCTCCCATTCATAATGTGTCCTTCTGGACATCATCAAGGGTAGCAGGTCCCATGCAATGCCACTCCCACAGCCTGCAGCAAAACGCCCATGCCCGGGATACTCCCAGAGCCTGGGCTCAAGACAATGCCCAAAATTTTACCTTGCAATTTGACAGTCCAGCACCCTGGGCCAATGCGGATGGATTACTGCAATGTAGACAAGTCCCCTGAGTCCTGGTTGCACGTCAGCTGAGACACAGCGGGGCTGAAATATCCATGTCTCAAACGGGTGCCCATTGAGAGCATAGGGCTGCACAGCTCATTTATTTGGGCGAGACAAGCCTGTTAGCAGTAATTGCACGTGATGTCCTAACCTGCATGTGTGTCAGGAGGGAACATTTTGACAGTTTTAGGGAACACACGGGGCCTCTGAAAGGAGCCAGTTTACAGTACTTGTTAGTGAAGTCCTTTATTTATACAGTCAGTGGTGTGGTATGTTTGGGGAGCAGTTGTGCCATCAACAGTATATTGTCCCATCTGTGGACTTCAGCAGTTCTGGAGAGATCACATCAGCAATCCTGGACCAAGTCTGCCTGCCAGGAGAGCAGGGAGTGCCAGTTTGGATGTAGTTCTTGGCAAAGCGGACACCAGTCTCCTCAGAATCCAGTCCAGCTCCAGTGAGGGCTCCTAGTTTTTAAAGCCAGAAGGAACTATGGGATCTTGTCATATGAACGTCTCTATCATTCAGACCAAGACTAGGTGGAGTTCAAACCTCTGACTGTTCAACACATAGCTGGCACGTTCCATAACCCCATCAGGTTGCTGTACAAAAATCTGGGCTGGTCCAGTAACAGGACATAAGAACTGGATCCTTCCCATTCCTGAATTGTGCTGTCTTCTTAACGTTCAGCTTTCTCTATAGTACCCATAAGACAGAAAACACCTAAAGAAATAACTTCAACCACGTCACAGAATACTAGAACTGGAAGGGAACATGAGAAGCCATCAAGTCCAGTTCCCTGCCCTCACATCAGGACCAAGCATCATCTAGATCACCACTGACAAATGTCTGTCAAACCTGCTCTTAAATATCTCTGGAGATGGAGATTCCACAACCTCCCTAGGCAACTTATTCCAGTTTTTAACGACCCTGACAGTTAGGAAGTTTTTCCTGATGTCCAACTTAAATCTCCCTTGTTGCAGTTTAAGCCCATTGCTTCTTGTCCTATCTTCAGAAGCCAAGGAGAACAATTTTCCCTCCTCCTCCCTTTGATACCCTTTTAGATACCTGAAAATCACTATCATGTCCCATCTCAGTTTTTTTCTTTTCTAAAACTAAACAAGCCCAATTTCTTCTGCCTTGCCTCATAGCTTATGCTTTCTAGACCTTTAATCATTTTTGTTGCTCTTTTCTGGACCTTCTTCAATTTCTCCACATCTTTCTTGAAATGTGGTGCCCAAAACTGGACACGGTACTCCAACTGAGGCCTAATCAGTGCAGAGTGGAGCAGAAGAATGACTTCTCATGTCTTGCTCACAGCACTCCTGTTAATGAATCCCAGAATCATGTCTGCTTTGTTTGCAACAGTGTCACACTGCTGATTCATGTTTAACTTGTCGTCCACTATGACCCCTACATCCCTTTCTGCAGGACTTCTTCCTAGGCAATCGCTTCCCCTTCTGTATGTGTGAAACGGATTGTTCCTTCCTAAGTGGAATACTTTGCATTTGTCCTTAATAAACTTCATCCTGTTTACCTCAGACCGTTTGTCCAGATAATTTTGAATTATGACCCTATTCTCCAAAGCACTTGTAACCTCTTGCAGCCTGGTCTCATCTGCAAACTTAATAATCTGCAAACTTAATAGATAATGTCTATGCCAATATCTAAATCGTTGATGAAGATATTGAACAGAACCAGTCCCAAAACAGACCCCCGTGAAATCCCACTTGTTATGTCCTTCCAGCATGACTATGAATCATTAAAAACTACTTTCTGAGAATGGTTATCCAGCCATTTATGCACCCACCTTACAGTAGCCCCATCTAAGTTGTATTTGCCTAGTTTATTGATAAGAAGGTCATGCGAGACCGTATCACATGCCTCACTAAAGTCTAGGTATATCACATCCACCATTTCTCCCTTACCCACAAGACTTGTTATCCTATCAAAGAAAGCTATTAGATTGGTTTGACCTGATAAATTCTTTATTAATCCATGCTGCCTGTTACTTACCTTATTTTCTTCCAGATCTTTGCATTCTGAACTCTCTGCTTTCACTTCAACATTAATCTGGTCTATGCTACCTCCTACCTCTGTTCTCCTGCCTGGGAAGATTCCCTGGCTGGACTACACCTCCCATGGTGCACTGTGGTCATGCAAGTCCCATGACACACCATGTCAGTTCAACCACAGAGATAACCTCACTGGGGTGAAAGGGAATATGAGACACGTAGGTTATAACTGCTCACGGCACATTTTAACTCACTGTGCTGGAGATGGATGTTCTGTTGTTCGATTGAGAGGGTCTAGTATTAGTCTAGACCCGTAAATCGAATGCTATGGGGAGCTCTGGTCAGCACCGGTACTCCTCACAGTCACGAGGAATAAGGGAAGCCGATGGGAGCCTTTCCTTCCATCGGCCCCCTGCAGTGGGGTTGGTGCTAAACTCGGCTTAAGGAAAGCCGACTACAGCTCCATATTTTACTTAGCTGGAGTTGTGTACCTTAAGTCAACCTTCCAGGTCTAGTGTAGGCCTGGCCTAAGAAGCATTGAAGTAGTTGAGGCAGATACAGATTCCTATCTAAGTGACCCCACACTAATTATTTTCCTGAATCAAAAACCTTTTTCCCTGAATATTTTGGAAACTGTTTTCCCAACAAGCAATTTTGTAGACTGGAAAATCCCTGGCCAGCTCTGGGCCTGTGGTTACTTCCCAACCGCAAGTCATAATTGTCTTTGACAGTATCTGATGGGAGAGGAAACAGATTGGTGTTACCCACAGCGGTTTTCATTCTGAAGTAAACACAACCTGGCAGCCCAGTAACATGCATTCATGAGACGTTTCCTCCCTATATCCAGCTGATTTTTTTTTTTAAAAGTATAGATTCTAATGAAAAGATCTGAAAACCCTGCCTTGTGGAGGAAGGAGGCAAGATGTTCACGCAACCATGACAACAGATGCTGGGATGTTGGAAAGCAGATGGGAAAACTCTGAGGAGACAAGAGTCAAAGGTGGCTGCTCCTCTGACTTGGCTTGTTAGGTTTTTGCTGTTTATTGATTTTTAAGGAGAACGAGTGCGCGTTTCTAGCAGAGAAAAAGCAGCCCACTTGTTAGAACTTGGCAGAGTTTAAACATTTGTCAAGGCAAAGGATACGAGCCTGATTTATTTTCAGGAAACAAATTTTCACCCCCATTAATATTTAGTTTGTGAGAGCGTCTCTGAGCCATGAGACTCTAATGATTGGTGTTTCCCTTACATTTAGAAGTCAGCAGAAGGGAACACTCCTAGGGTATAAGGCACATATACTCATCAAGACTGCACTGTATAAAGGTCAATGCATAGCAAATGTATGTCCCTTAGATCTGCAACTCCCTTAACGCCCCCTGCCCATCTTCAATTATTCCCTGGAAGTGTTCAGAAATTTTTTTTTCAATTTTCCTCTCACTCAGTGGATGATGCCTTATATTCTCTTATGCTGCAAGTAAAGCAGCTTCCTTAGGGCTCGTATCAAGTACATTAATTCACACCCAATTTCCCATTGTCTTCTACTTCTCCCCACACACAATCTTTGTAAAAAAATGTGGTATCACAAGTTTTTCAGTGACAATAAATCAGGTTTTTAGATGACAAGGGAACAACAAATCCAAATGTCTCAAAATTAGATTTCGTAGAAACAATCTTTTCCAAAAAGAATCGACATTTGATTTCCATGATTTGAGTTTTAAATTCCAGGGGTGGCTGTTTTTCAAGCAGCAAGCACCCTCTAAATTGCTATCCCACCCAGCCACAGCAGCACTGAGCATGTGAGAGTGAAACGGGCTATGAAACAAAAGCAAAATAAAAGTCAGTGATTTTCACTGGCCTAGAGGATAAGAATACATACAGGAAACAAGTAGGTTGAAATGGCAAAAATGAATTTTTACCACCATTGTTTTGACCCACCTTAGTCCCAGATGTCCTACCAGCTAAGTACACTGACCAGCCTAGAAGGTATGTTGTTCTCCGTAGTAAGCCAGAGAGCGCTTGTTTGTACCAGCCCCGTTCGTTTTATTTAAACATTACTTGATACAAGAGCAATCAGAGCTTGTGGTTTACTGCAGCCCTGCCAGCCAAAGCCCCTCATTCCAAAATGGAGGATGACATTTGGTTCCTTGCTACTACACCCACATTTATACATAAGACTGGCCACTGCTCTACTGGCTGGGTGTGCAAAGCAAGGATCTTCCTGCCTCCCTCTGTCCCACCTCTGGGCATTGGCTCACCGCAGGGAGCACGAGATTCAGATTTTTTTTCCTGAACCAGACAAAATGAGCAGGGCAGTAAGAGCCGCCTGACTAGTGATAATGTAAGCTCCTATCAGTGGATATTCACCCTCTATACAAAGAGCTAGGTTCACTTGCTCAATCAGCAGGCAACTTTACATCTCGTTGACAAGCACTCTGAGGTAAAAGATGCACCATCCAGCTGTCTCAAATGCAAAATATCTAGCTCATGTTACATGGATAAGTAGATATTTCAAGGACCAAACCACGTATCTGGTATTTATTCTGAGTTGAGATCTTGGTTTGGTTTTATAGCTTTTGCAACAGATAGTCAGTAAATAAGCAAATAGAAGAATAAAACAAAAACCTTGGGGATGATGGGGAGGGACATGAAAGCAAACCTTTTCCTCATTTTCCACATGCCATAGCTTACAGTCTACAGTAGAAAATCTGCTTTTCTCACTTTGGATTCATTTTTTCCTGTTTCAAACCCAATTGAAAAAGACAACTTGTGTTTCCACATCATGAGTCAAGTTTCCCACCTCTCTGCTTTGGATGTGATTTGTTAATCATACTCTGTTAAAGTAGAGACCAACAACACTGAACTACTCTTCTCCCTGGATAGCTACTGTGTTCACTGTATTTTTATTAGAGATCTAGACATAAATATCCTGTTTATCTTTCTGCGTATATAAGGAAATATAATCAACCTCTCTCTCATCTAAGAGCACAGGAGCTACCACAGTGGATTGGACCAATGGTCCATCAAGTCCAGTACCAGCTTTTACAAGAAACCCCAGCGTAGGCAGTTATGGGATAACCTGCTCTCAGGAAATGTTTCTTCCTGACCCCCTGTAGGTGGAATAGACCCTGAAGCATGAGGGTCTGTACCACTCCACAATTCTAATTACCCACCCCCACCCCCTTTCCATCTCCTCCTCTTCTTTATATTATAGAAGTTATTGGCTAGCAATCAGCTCTCTAGTTGTGTGTTTTCACAGTGCCTAATACAATGGAGTTCTGGTACAACAACAACAACAACAACAATAATAAACTGTCTCTGCAGCTGGTAAATATGGTGAGTGGTAAGACTACATTGGCATCTGCGGATATGCAAATCCAACAATTGCAATGTACCTACTCACACATTTAGCTGGTGTTGCTCAGGGCAGGGGCTGGTGGCACGGGGACTGTAGGAGTCAGGGTTGGAAAGTAAGGAGGATCTTGGTAGGGACCTTCCCTCCACACCCTGAGATTCAGACCAGGCTGCTCACTCTTCCCCTTCCTGTCCCTGTCAGGGAGCGAGAGCAAAGCACACAGCTCATCTGCCCTCTGAGCTCCCTACCGAGAATGACAAATGCAGCAAATAATGATGAAGGGGTAGAACCAGCAATGTCCCTGTATGAATATGAGGGGGGCTGGTAGCTTCAGCTCCTCCTTCCTGTGCCGCCTTCCCCCCCCCACACACACCATCCCCCCTAAAGGCCACCTGGGAGGTTGGAGGCTTGGAGCTGGGGTAGTACTGGTCAGCCCGTCCTTTCACCTGCCTTGTGATTCTGACTCTTTTTGGTATGGTTTTCTGAGAAGCAATCTCATTCCAGGCACAGCCCATTGTCCCAGCACAGCCAAACCCTTACGTGCTTTAAATTATTATAAGAGGGAGCTGCCTATCGAATGTGGTGGTCCTAGCTCTTCCTATTTAGGAGGAGTTCTTGAACCGACAAGACAGACAGACAGACAAACTCCCTCAAATATATAATATATATAGTATTCCCATCCTGCTCAATTCAGGTAGGCCCTTCAAGCCAGGAAGTGCATTTGGATTCAGCAAGCATTTAACGTCTACTGAAACTGGACGCTGCCAAATACCTATGTGGTGTGAGACTCCGACTTTCTTCTGAATGGCTAAATATTATACTACGTAGATGACAAACATAGAGCACATTAAAAAACCCAAATGGCTACTTATATGTGTTGCAAGAAAGATGACAAAGGAAGGCTTTTCACACAGTCTATTGAGTAGCACCGACCTGCAGCCATTATCTGCCTTAGACTGAAACTAGTGATCTAGAGGTGGAAAGCTCTAGATCAGATTCTCAATCCCCTAATGCATCCTGTTCCCTAACTATTTTAATTCCATGAGCAAGAAGCAGAAACTTCATGTCCCTTTGCCACTCTGGTATTTGCTCCTTAGCTATGATTAAGGTTCCAGATTTCTGTATTTATTTTTCTCTGAAATTCATTTTTCATTTTACGCAGTTCCTCTAGGTATATATGTCATTGTTACCATCTTTAAAAAAATCAAATTCATTTCCAATGATCTTTAGTGAAAATATACCTCCTCCTCCCAGTGACAATTTTCAGTTTGGAAAGCACTGTCTGTTGTTTCACACAGGAAAATCCATAAACTGCAGCCTGCAATTTTTCATCATTTTCTGGCTCTAGATCATCATCACATAGATTTTACAATGGAAGTGCTGAGAGATGCTGATCAGGACTGGGGTAATTTTGAAAAAACTCTGGGTGACATCTTTGCCCTACTGAATTCAGTTGTAGTTTTGCCTACCTACTTATCTTGTTTAACTTCTCAGCAAGGCATTCTGGGATATAATGTGACAGACACTCCAACCAACTTAAAGAAACGAGATTTCTTAAATCAGTTGTTTTCAACACTTATTTTCAAGATGCCACCCCAAGAGAAAAAAACTTCAGGGGGATTCTATCAGCTGAAATCTAAACCCAGAAACGCTCATGGTAATTAACACTAACTGAGCTCAAGTAGCTTTGGAAAAGAAATCAAGAGTAAGTTCTATCAACGGGAAATGAGAGGAGGTTGTTATATCAGATCTTTAATTGTTCTTTTGTTCTGACACTTGAAGTAAACTTAGTGAAATGGAGAAAAATAAGAGGGTTTTTTTTGTCTTTGATTTGGAACAACAGATCAATGAACAATTAAGACAACTGAAGTTTCCCATAAAAATGGTTAAGTCATTTAGGCAAATTGTATTTAGTTCTTGGCTTTGACACACAGACTCTGTTTGACCCTGGGACACATTACTTAATTTCTAGCCCTGATTCAGTAAAGCACATAGGCACAGATTTTTAAAGGTATTTAGGTGCACAACCCCCACAGATTTAAATCAGAGTAGTGGAAGTAGCCAGAGCCTTGAGACCTTTAAATCACCACCGGAGCCTCCAATGACATGCACCCTACCACCCCTCTGGTGCTATAGGGCTGTCTGGGGGAGGGCAGCTCCAACCTGCCCCTTCTTCCAAAGGCTCCTCCCCTTCCAGGGGGGCTTGGTTCTCCCCAGGTCCCCGTGAAGAGTCTCATCAGCCCTGCCTCCCTGACACACTTGTCTGTTGTCGTCCACCACCAGGCCTGTTGGAAACAGGAAAGGTGGTCTTCAGAAGTGGGAAGGTGGGGAAATAGTTGCCCAGCTTACAAACTAGAGATGAGGAGGGGTCAAGGCCTTCATCAAGTTGCCAAAATGGTTGCTTCCATGATGACAGGGTCCTCACTGAGGAGGGGGGAGGGAGTTCTGTATTTTGGGGTCTCTTTCTAGCAGGTTTGGTAGGTTCAATGAAATCAAGAGAACTGCCGAATTTTGTATTGCTCATAAGAACATTTATATCCAGAGACCTCAGTGAGGCCCTGACATACCTCAGAATGTGCAAAGACTCATCCCTAACTCCCACAAAGTGCTTCTGACCATCACATGAGAGGTCTTCAACCTCTCTCAGAACAGCTGGCACCACGACACCCTACATTTAACACGCACTGTGGCGATGGGACTAGTGTCAGCATTTGTGGCATTCAAGGACTGTTGGAGAGAGGTTCTGGATAAAAAGAAGGGCCTAGAGGTTCTTTCAATGCGCCTACGGAAGATGTTCACTAAAGGTTGCATACTCAATGTCATCTGAAGTCATCGTTGTCCACAAACATCTGATAGTTTACGATCCAAAATGGAGGCTCTCAAAGGAGTACATCTTTGGGCCCAAAAGATTTAACCTCTTCTGGACATAAGGGATAGACCTGGAGTAATGCTGTTTAACCCACTTGTTTATCGCATCCATCTCCTGAGAATTAGGTCAGGGGTGAAAACAAAAATCGTGCACCCTGGGGCAAACATAATATTTATATGTTGGCAGGATGGCAGCTGGAGTTTGCCACAAGCTCTTTGATGGATCTGGAACACTTCATTCATGGGTAACACAACCCAGGTAAGGTGTTGCCAACGGCAAGACATCTATGAGGCTGGGTCTTTAATCTGTTCAAGAGGTATCTGGAAGGTGTCAGCTACCTTCTCCACAAGGTCTGAGAATTGCCAAAATTCACCCACCATCAATGGTGGTGGAGACACGATCGCATTGTCTGGAGAATGGGAACAAAATGTGTGTTTGAGGGAGTGACATCTTTGGCCACACTTGTTGCTAAAACCTTAGTCGCCTGTTGCAATGTATTCAACGTTGTGGCAAACTGCAAACTATATATCACCTAAAGACCCCAGTGTGGTTATTAATGGGGGGCCCCTGTGGGAAGGGGGTGGTAGCCAGGACTAATTCCACTATCCCTGACAGACACAAAGATCCTTATCAATGTATGCATTCTTGAAAAGATCCATAGGCAATCCCTATACTGTTGAGCAAACTGATTGAATGTCTCTCCTTCATCCTCTCCTAAACGTTTTCCAATGGATGGGTCCCAGTATAAAGGGCAGAGAATCCTGTGGTACAGAGAAGTAGTGGGAATCCAGAGACCAGGGTCTCATCTGGTACCTATAAACTGTGGGGAGTCCAGCTTGTCTAAGCCCAACAGGTCCCTGAAGTAGCACAATTCCTGCAATACCAAGCAGGTCAATACTCATGCAGCAGTTGAGATGAATGGTACTGTGGATCTGGAGCACCTCAAAGTGGGTATCTGAGCAAGTTTTCCTTGTACTATAGAGGAAGTTATGGTAGGTTCGACAACTGTGTGGTCACCATTGGCCAATATTATTTTTAATGATGTTTTATCTGCTCCATACATTATATAACTCATGTAATGAAACAAATTCAGGTTTTCAAAGAAACAGAAGAGTGAGTCAACAGCATTTGCGTACTTAATTCCCTTAAACGCCATTGAAAGTCCATCCACAATGATGTGAAAAAATCATGCTGACTTTGTGGGTGGGAGAAAAGAGATAATTTAGAGACAACGTTTAAACCCTTTTCTCTCACACATACACAACATGTGTCGCAAAGAAGGTCCTATGTTGTGCTTTCCGAAGCTGAATATTCTTCTAGTACTTCAACGTTCGTGAAATTGTGATCTTAAGCCCTTCTGAGCATCAATGGTTTCTCACATACACAGTACAAGCTTGAATGGAAACTTCCTCGAGTTGGAACACAGTGACAGATTTCAGGACACATCTCATGAAAAAAAAAATTTCTCTACTGCCAGATCTAGAAGCAAATGGTGACCCATCACAGGACTTGTGTGTTAGTCACAGAAAACGAATAGTCCAAAATACTGAAGTTACGGCTTTCATTCACATTTGTTGAGAAAAAAAAGACACCTTTGCTAGATTTCTAAAACAAACATGAGACCAAACTAAGACACTGAGCTCTGCAGTGCATCTGCAGACCTACCTGCCGTTCCTGGCTTTCCCCTTCACTGAAACTTTCTGCTCTTTTTATCTTGGTATCACATGATTCAACCCATATGTGGGCCATGCTGTAATCAGGTCTGTCTTATCCCCAAGCTCTCCAGCCCATGGGGCAAGCCACCCTGTTACACCCAATTATATAGGTTCTCCCTTAGTACCCATGACTAGGAAATATCTAACTCGTAGGCAGATACAGAAATCCCATGAAAGCCTATTAAATTTAATTCTGAGCTCTTCAAATTCAGTAGTGTCATGGCCTGCTTAAACCCTCCAGTGCGTATCAGCTCCATCTTTAAAGCCAGCATCTTCCTATCCTGGAAGAAACCTGTAGCACTTACATCTAGAAAGCCAATGAGAATTTTGACATTATACCTCAGTATCTGATGCCCTTTAACATATTTTCAGAGTGATTTCCTGTGAGAGTTTGTTATATGATCTCCTAAGGGAGCAAAGTGTCTTAGCCATACATCAGGTTGGAAAGAATAAAATGAGAGCAATACGCTACTTCAGTGATTCACCATGTAGTGCGGCTGTTCTTGGTTTCTGCAAAATGTGACTACTGCTAGACACCTCACATTACAGCTGCCCAGCTACAGAATTTCCAGCAGGTCAGATTAATATCTCCTTTTGGCTTACTGGCTTTGGGAACCTCAGAATATTTTTGACCCCTGTCCACACCACAAAAAATGCAGCATATTCCACCTGCTTTTGATATACCAAATATGTAGAAATACAGGACCACCTCCCTTAATATCAATGTATTTGATGTATACATTTTTAAAGTATGAAACATAAATTAGATGGGAGGCCACGTTGTGGTTAATGTCTGAGCCCAAGGAACTTGCATCTAAGTTAGATCCAGCACAGGAATTTTGGATTTTTTTTTTAAATAACATTTCAGCAAAAAGGGTTCGGTTGTTTTCAAGGATGAAGTGAGGGAGAAATGCAATCTATGGCCCACAATAAAATAATTCTTACAAGCATTTCATTGAGTAATTCCTTCTCTAAGGAGATTCACACTGGATCTTTCTAAACCCACGTCAGTGGAGTCATTTTTAAACAGAAAAATTCTGGCTGTTAGGAACTGATAGCAGATGTCAAGTATCTAAAAGGGTGTCACAAGGAGGAGGGAGAAAAATTGTTCTCCTTGGCCTCTGAGGACAGGAAAAGAAGCAATGGGCTTAAACTGCAGCAAGGGAGGTTTAGGTTGGACATCAGGAAAAACTTCCTCCCTGTCAGGGTGGTTAAACACTGGAATAAGTTGCCTAGGGAGGTTCTGGAATCTCCATCTCTGGAGATATTTAATACCAGGTTAGATAGACGTCTATCAGGGATGATCTATTCTAGATGGTGCTTGGTCCTGACATGAGGGCAGGGGACTGGACTTGATGATCTCTCAAGGTCCCTTCCAGTTCTAGTGTTCAATGAGTCTATGATTCTACTTGGGAGAAAGGACTTGAAATTTGGCCAGATGGATGCCCTAGCTTCAGGGATGTGTTTTTTGTCATGCCCGTGGAAGGCCGGCCAAGTTCTAAACCTCTCATAACACTCAATGCACTGTTAGCAGAGACTTGGAAAATAGCAACGAAATCCTTAGAAAATTCTGTCCACAAGGGACATCCTTCTGCCCCTCACAGCTCCCTTCATGCCAGCGGGGCTGTTCCTGTGCCTTCCAACAGTGTGACTGAGCATGCTCCAGCCAAGAATCACAGGACCGGTGTAGGACTTTCCCAGCAACTGCTCCTCCTGGCTGCTAGTATCCGCAGTGGTACCAGGCTCAAGAAAGCAGAGCAGGAAGATTGTCGCTACCATACTCTCATTGCCTCATCTCACCAGCAGTCAGACAGCATAGAGAAAGAGGAGTAAGCAGAGGGATGAGGAACGGGGCTAGGAACTGGGTTGCCATCCATTCGGGATTTATCAGACATTCCGTTTTTTTTGGCTTCTATGTCCAGGTTCCATTTAGGATAGCTTGGTGCCCAGTTTTTGATTGGGAAGTCAAAGGAGGAGGAGAAAGCAGCGTGCCCTGGGGAAAAGAAAGGGGTGGGGCCTTGGGGGAAGAAGAAGAGTAGGGGGCGGGGCATCAGAGGTCTGATTACCTGAAAAATGGCAACCCTATGAGGGGAGAGCTAGGCAATAAGAACCCGAGGGGAAAGGCTTAGGAACAGGAGTGGGTGGATGCAGACCAGAATAGGAGCAGGGGCAGGTAGAGGATTATCATAATACATATGCACAAAGGGGGAAGGGGCACAAATCAGTCTGCACAACCAGCTTAATTCTGGCATTTCTTAATTTTTCAACGCTTCGCTTTGCAACCTTAACTGTCTTTTGCTGTCTTTTCTGGATATTATATGTGCTTTACAAAATTGCTGACTTATGTCCCCAACATAGATAAAGTATTGGAAAAGCAATCTGTTGCCAAATGCATAATTAGAGGAAATCTCGACATTTAATATTGTTCCTTAACACACTGAACTGTGTTCAATAGACTGCTGAAGGCAGAGTGAATAGACTGGTGATTGTCACAGTTAAAAATGGAACAAAGGCCCAATCATCACACTTATCACAGAAATAATATTAACGATACAGGAACAATCAGAGTGCTTTCCAGACGAATGACAGTGGTAACATAAAATATCAAGCTAACAGATCACCCCATTTTTAATGCCCCTATTTTCTTTCCAGGAAAGAATTTTTTCAAGCGCGATGAAATTTGCTTACTGCGTTTAATATAAAATAAAATTAACCATGGCAAAATCTGACCCATGTCATCTGAACCTTTAAATTGGCTGTTAGTCATTCGTTAGGGAAGATGGATGTGTCCTTGAATAGGAGCCCACTTTTGGCCAGATCCCAGCCTGCACCAGAACTCCTTGGATTCTGAGAAGAGGTCCTCTGACTCGCTGAGAGCTGTTGGCACAGTGGACCCTATGCCAGGGAAGGACAGGCATCCTACCTCCTGTGGGAGTGGAAGGATGAGGGGCAAAGACACAGGGCCTCCACTGGATATGCTTTCATCCAGCGCAGTTCCCCTTCCACAAGTTGTGGTCCTTTTGTGCCACTGAGACTGGTCTCGACAATCTAGCTTGGAGGACTATTTGGGGTCATCAGAGAAGAAAAGGGGACTGAATGCTCAAGAGTCCATCTAGAAGAAAAAATATCAATTGCATTTTCTTGCCTCCGCACCCTTTAATTAGTTCACGCACCGAACTATTTAGCCAACTACGCTAAATCAGGACCATCAAAGTGTAGACGGCCATGAAATTATTACAGGAGATGCTCCCCATTAATTAACATATGCTCACTGAAGCTAAGCACACACCTCATAACTAATAAGAAAATGAATTATTTAAATATCATTCATTTAACAAACAGAATTGCCATTTTAATTATACCCCGGCTTTAATTTAACTTTAAAAAATGCCTTAAGACTTTTGCAGAGCTACAGTTTTTTGCTGAAGTCTTGTGAATTTCAGAGGTTTTTTTCATTTAAAAAATATATATATAAAAGTTTGCATTCCTTCAGGGAATATCGGCCTTCTGGGACACAAGATATCTAAAACCCTGATCTCTCAGTACTGCCCTCATTGGACTGCATGGTACTGCCATGGGAGGGAAGAAAAATCCTGGACGAAATGCCAACTTTTTCCCTAACTAAGCAAAAGACCTTGCATTCTCATGGTCTTACAGTCACGCGGGCAGATCATTTCAGGGTAAGGGTGACAGCCATCTCTTGCCGTCGTTCTTGGCTCCAAACTCCTCACCTTTACCTGTAGGATCCAGTTGTTTTGGGATCCATTCAGAAAATAAAACCATTGATGTCAGGGTTTTCAACTCATATAGAAAGACTCAGAAAATTACCATGACTAGCTTCTATATCAGTATCTTTAGTTTGTCTTCTACAATAGGTGGTTGCTTTCCAGACATGGCAGATAGATGTGCCTGTTGATACAAAAGCTGTTCGACGTACTTCATTCAATTACTGTAATTTTGAAGTCCATCTAGTCCTACCTGACCTACAACACAATCTAAGTTCCACGGGGCATGGACCCTCAGTTTATTCTGTACAGTACCTAGCACAAAATAGATTCTGGTTCGTGATTGGGGCTACTAGGCACTACCACAATACAAATAATAGTAACAACACCACCACATCCTGGAGGCTTAGGAAAACACTACATTAATGTAAATGAGTTTATTTTGGTTGGTCTGGATTGCTAGGGACACATAACATCACACCTACTCAAGATTCCTTTGTTTATCTGGTGCACACATACAGGAAAGATGTTAATAAATTTGACAGGGTTCAAAGAAGAACCACGAGACTTAAGAAAAGGTTAGAAAACAGGCTTTATCCTGTTCAACCCAGGGAGCTCAAGCTATTTAGCTTCACAAAGAGAAGGTTAAGAGGTGACTTGATTCTGGTCTATATTTGGGGAACAGATATTTAATAATGGACTCATCAGTCTAGCAGAGAGGGATATAACATGAGCCGGTGGCTGGAAGTTGAAGCTAACCAAATTCAGACTAAAAGGTAAACTTTTAATGGTGAGAGTAATTAACCAATGGGACAATTTATCAAGCCACATGGTGAATTCTCAATCACTGACAATTCTTCTGAAAGCTATGGTCCAGCAACTGTTTTGGGGAAATTTTATGGCTTGTGCTGTAATGAAGATCACACTAATTGATCACAAAGTTCCCTTCTGAGCTTGGAATCTGTGACCGCTAGCATGCTATCTGATGCTGTGCATGCTCTGGTCCCGTCTGTCAGAATCGGTGTGGTGCAGCATATTGACAGCGACCCAGTCTCCATAGCCAATGTCTTATACCTGTGTCTCATGCAACAGATGCATGTACATCAAAGGGCCGGCAGAAGGTTTGAAACAAACAAAAGGAAGTACCACTTCAGACTCTGCACAGTCAACCTCAGGAACTCATCACAAGAAGATGGTGTAAAGACCGAAAGTACAGCTGGGTTAAAAAAAATAATTAAATAAGTTCATGGAGGATAAGTCCATCATTCACTATTAGCCAAGATGGTCATGGACACAATCCCATAAACTGAGTTTTTAACTCTATGACTACCAGCATCTGGGGTTGGGCAACAAGGGAGGGATGACTTGAAATTGCCCTGTTCTGTTCATTCTCTCAAACATCTGACACTGGCCATTATCAGGAGACAAGTTACTGGGCTGATGAACCATTGGTCTGCCCCAGTATGGCCGTTTTTGTGTTGGAGAAACATTTTGGGCCACCACTTTCTTGTGTACATTATTGCAGGTTTCACCCCTCTCCCCTCCCCCACACACACATTTGGGGGTTCTTGGCCTTTATCCCAGGGCCATAAAGCACAGCTGTTAATATGAAACTTTCAGATTCCCAAATGTGGCTGCGTTCAATAATGACAGTTTGGAGGACATGGAAGATACAAAGGGATTGGTTGACAATGAGTGCTATTCTAATTACCAAAGCTTAGATCCAATTTGGTGAACAGATTCACTCGGCTAAAAAGTCAGCTTCTACATTCCTTTACGACAATAAGTATAAGGAAATACTAGCTGTTGGAGAAAGAGAGAGCCTGAAGCACGGGCCTGGTGCTTGAACCAAAGTAAGCAAGAGTTATATATACTATGAGTCAATAGACAGGCCGTGTCAAAATCAGTGTCTTTCGGCACTAGAACTGCTAGCACTGATAAAAGCACATGAAGTATGTAACTACATTCCAACAGGACAGTACAGGGAAACCCAGCTGAATACATGACAAAATAGTTTGACACAACAAGAGTGACAGCATAACAACGAGTAGTGAATGCTTTGGAGGAAAGTACAAGGGGAGGTACCAAATGTGTCATTAGTGCGTAAGACGATATCTACAGTGTGTATCATAGATTGT
The DNA here is from genome assembly GCA_032595735.1 of Pelochelys cantorii. Classification (NCBI taxonomy): domain Eukaryota; kingdom Metazoa; phylum Chordata; order Testudines; family Trionychidae; genus Pelochelys; species Pelochelys cantorii. The sequence continues at coordinate 69,612,883 of CM064332.1, forward strand.
TCATTTCTGTCTATAAATACTGGGGTATCTCGACTTAATTCTTTTGCCAGACTAGGGAGTGATAGGGAAAACCATACTATTGACTGAGCCAAGTTCATTGTCCTGGGTACAAATATATAGAGGCTCGGAGGCCATCTGGCTACCAACCAATATTTATGTACTTTGTTCGAAAATACACCTGAACTGGGTCCCTTCATAACTTATCTGCATCTGTGGTCTTTGGGGGCTCTTGTGAAGTCTATGATTCTAGCTACCTCCACAGCGCTGGTATGATACACTGAGAAAGCATATGAAAACGCACGCAGCCAAATGTTTCTCATTGCTGTCGGAGCAGGAGACCCATCTGGATGCCACACCAGTGAATCCCAAATTTCTTGTATCGCTATCCTGAACTACTACACTTGCAAGGTTTAGGCTGTGGAATGCCCCTTGCATTGTTTGACACCTGGAAAATGTACAGTCCTAAAGCATGTATGAAAAGCCCAGCGATTCCCGCACCTACTAGTCTCCCCATCGGAAGCAGGGTCTCTGGAATCATGCTGCGCTAAATACTTTGGCACCCCTTTCAGTTGTAGGGTGCCAGATTCAGACCTCGTTCATGTTCAGCTGCCACTGTTCAGAGCAGCAATGTATTTACAGTAAGTTTCCTAATAGTCTTTCCTGGCTGGCCGACCTTTCTGCTCAATAGTTGTGCTTCCAGCATTTCCAGCATCCATTCTGATGCATTCTTGTCCTCGTTTTACTCTGAGGTGAATGAATATTGGATTAAAGCATTAAAAACGAAGGGATGAATTCCATCCTGGATTCACAGTGACAACTCCCACCTTCTATTACAATTGCACGTGCGCAGGTAGGTGCCTGATTGGTTAACAGCCCCCTGCTGTGCCTGGAAACATCTGTCCTCATTGTAATAGAACTTGTGGTGCAAGGATCGGCCTTATCAGCCACCTGAGGGCCCACAACTCCCACGGAAGATGATCAAACTCATTAACGAGTGATCGCCCAACATCATCATCATCAAGGTTGCTGTCATTGCAAGAAGCTTTGGGGGTCACATTTTCACTGCCCCTGTAGAGTTGCACAAAAGGGATGGGAACTGTCCTCTACCCACTCTTGCACACCTGCACTGAGGCAATCAAAATCTCAGTGTTGGTGCACTTTGAGCCCAAGGCCAATGGGCACAATAGGCCATCAAGAAGTGCTACACACTTTAAAGGAGTCATGGCTTGGCACCCTGCCCTACCTTTTAAGACACCAACTGATGGAATGAGGCTGTGAGTAGGAAGAGTACTTTGTAAGAGATGGTGTAATACTACTTCAGAGCACACTCCTGAAAGCCTTCCACCTGTTTCAACTTTCTGAGCTCTCTCCCACCTGTCCCCCATAGATCCTATCTAGCCCCATAACTCATGAGGTGAAGCTTGCTGAAATCAACAGAATCTTTACATTGACTTTAGTGGCCATGGGATCAATACCCGATAAGACATTTAGTTGGATATTGCAAAGCTCTTACGTTATGTTACACACAAAGAGGTCTCCTGGAAAGCTTGCAATTTTTCACTTTGTCCACTTCCCACAATTCTAAAAGAATGCACCACTACTGAAAAAGAAAATTCTTACATCTAGGCTTGGACTTTCTATTTTTTAAATTAATCACCCTTTTAACTAGCAACATTGTTATAGCATATTTTGCTCTCATACAATACCATTTTGAAATAAGTCCCCCATTAAATTGGAATTTTATGTTTGGGGAAGCAAGAAAAGTTTGCCTTGCGGTATTTCCAGCCCAAGCTGAAACAGCATGTGCTGGTAACCACTACTGAAACTCTGACCTCATCAGACAGGTTTTCAAATGCAAGGAATTTCTGGCAGACATCCAAACTTCTGTGTGTTTACCAGACCAAATCCAACCTTTTGCAACTATCCCTTCGCAAGTTCAATATTGTTACACTGGGACCTTAACCTCACACAAAGAACCTCTACTTGAAGAGCCCAACTCCAGAGTCTGGGTTGTCGCAGAGGTCTGGAAGGATGATTTACACTCAAGGCACTAGCTTCAACTTAGGAAAGGTGTGTCAGGTTATCATCTCTGTCAACGTTCCCTATGCAACAGTGGGCAGGTCACAATCTTTCCTGGCCTCGGGTCCCCATCTGTCAGATGAGAATGGCAACATTTCCTGTCTCCCGTGCTCTCCCTGTCTTGTAAGTTGTAAGCTTTTCAAGGTAGGGACTAGGCTGTCTCAGGCCACATAGCTGCATAATTCCCAGCATAACAGAACCACAAAAATGCTTCAGAAACACAAATAATGAATGATAACCAAGGCTGCCCACATGAGAATGGGTCCATCCAAGATGTGCCTGCACTTTGGTAATCAAACCTCAAAGCAATGGGAGAAGAAGGTGGATGCTTCACATGAGAATCCCTGACAACTTATCCCCTGTGAGAAGAGCTACCATGAAGCCTATACACATGGAAGATGGGTCCCTGAATTTTCCAGTACAAAAAAAATGCAGAAAAAAAAAACCCGCACCCCACAATTTTCACCAACATTTCCCTCCATTTTCCCCACTTTATTTTTCCAACAATTTATTTGAGACTCAACATGAATTTTCAAGGGGAAAATAAACCTTTCTTATATGCACCTGAAAATGATCAGCAGGTATTCCCTATTGAAAAAGCATAATTATAGCTGTTGCTCTTATGTGATGACACCTTTTCAAAATAATGTAACGGCTGATTAAAGCCATTATTGGGGATTTATGTAAGTAGGTTCTCAGCAATCACGTAGGTGACAATGAAGAAATGGCAAAGCCAGGCATTCTCTATCTACAGACCTCAATCTAAACAAAGAAACAGCTGCACAGATTTCACTCTGGCAACCTTTGCCATTCTTCCTTCCATTTTAAGACTATTTTATTCAAGGTTTGAGAGAGAGATGAAGATCCTACAGATAATGAAGACAATTAGAGTTCATCTCCCATTTTACAGTCACTTGTGTCAAACATTCAGGCAAACTATGTTTTCCTTTTCAGGTGAAGTGAAAGGTAACTCCTGGGAGGATTATGAATAAACATAACGTGTCCTCTTCATTGGCTGTTCTGGAGGAGATTTATAACTAAAGCTGAATTAATTAAAATAGATACATCTCTAAAAAGTATAATGCTAAACCAGAATTTCATCATTCATTCCCGAAGGAATTTGGGGAAAGATACCTGAGGCCAAATTTACCTAATTGTTCCACGGTAAATCCTTGTGTTTAATCACAGACTGCTTCAAAGGAACTCCCGGTAGTTTTAATTAATTAGCTTCATACAAAGTTCTTTCATGAAACAAAATATTTCGTATTTTTTATCTTAGCTGGCAAGCCATCAGTTTTCGCACTGCAGGATATCTTGGAAACAGAAGCTAGTCAGCATATATGATAGAGGTGGAAGGGGACGAAGGTTTGGAACAGAGAAATTTGCCGCTTTTCTTACTTTTCACTGCAGGTACTTCCTTCCTAGGAATTTTAATTGATATCTATGCTGTCAACAGAGAAGAGGTATGTTTTGACACTAGCAATTATGCAATACACCTGGTAGAAATGAAACACTGAAGTATTTATTTTACTGTAATAGAAATAAATCGGTTAAGGGGTTGACTACGGGGATTTTGTTGAACCACAGTTTAAATTCAGAGATCCCCCTTTTAGATATCACTGACAGTGAGTTAGGACCTGCACCCACCTTTGCGGTAAGCAGCTATATATCAGAAACATGTTCCCCTTCATAAATGCAAGCTAGTATTCTCACTCGCTGTGGGATGATGAATCATAGTCAACAAGGGACAAATGGCTTCAGTGTGAGTTTTGCCTAAGTCCAGACTTTAGAACTCAGGCCCTGACCCAGCAAAACACTTAAGCACAGAATCATAGAACTGGAAGGAAACTTGAGACATCATCAAGTCCAGTCCCCTGCACTCATGGCAGGACCAAGCCCCCAGCTAGACCATCCCAGACAGCTCTGACGTGCTCTTAAAAATCTCCAGTGATGGAGATTCCACAACCTCCCTAGGCAATTTATTCCAGTGTTTAACCACCCTGACAGGAAAATTTTCCTAATGTCCAACCTAAACCCTTGCTGCAATTTAAGCCAATTGCTTCTTGCCCTAATAACAGAGGTTAAGGAGAACAATTTTTCTCCCTCCTCTTTATAAGAACCATTTAGGCACTGGAAGGCTGTTATTATGTCCCCTCTCAGTCTTCTCATTTCCAGACTAAACAAACCCAATTCTTTCAATCTTCCCTCACAGGACATGTTTCCTAGATTTTTAAACAGGGGATTAGTCAGCCCTGGAAACTAAAGTCCTTCACTCAAAGGCCTTCTAAAACCTTAGCAATGGTGATGCAAGCTTCCCTTACAGCTGTGCTCCTCCATATGGCCTTCCCCACGTGCTTCAGCCCCACCTGGATTGGACACACCTAGGGGAGAGATGGTCATTCAGTTTCCACCCCAATTTTCCTTCCTTCCATGATACTACCTGTAGTGGCATTTTTTGAAGGCCATTCTCATACAAACCCTCTGGGGCTGGTTAGCACTTTGGTGGCCAATGTCGTAGAAGATGGGCCACTGTTCAGAAATTGGATTTTGGTTTCCTAATGTTGTTTGGTTGCAAGACAGGAAAAAGAACTAGTTAGAAAATGTGATTCCTCCTTCTGCTCTCACAAGGAGTTGTCATCTGCCTCAATTTAGAACTATCCTTATGTGCCCACAATGCTAATTTATGTTATGAAAGGTAATCAAGCTCAGAGCGAGATCCCCAGTGCCCTCTTAGCTACAGTGAATCTCTTCAGCGCATAGGCTCATTTGAATGTTCTGTCTTTTCCATGCCCAAAGTACATGGGGTTTTCATGATTCTCTTGTCTGACTGATACATTATTGCCATGTTAGTAAGGGATTGCTAGGTTGACCCTTTGATAAGGTGCCAATAACAATACATGGGTTTAGGTGGCACCCATGGATTAATGCAAAGACTTTGCACCTTCAGAGACCTACATTCAAGTTTTGACTTAAGTCATCAATGGATTTGGTGATGTGATATTCTACTCCCTGAGAATATTTATCCCCAGCAGGAAAGCACAATGCATTTTACCTCATTGGCACACCCTTCTCTAGAGTGATTTAGGATCGATGGACAAGGCTCGTTGCAGGTCTGGATGGAAGAGTACTGGCGGTGCAAGACAAGACAACCTGTGTGACATGGGCAGCCCAGGTCAGTCCAGGACAATGCGCTTGTTATCAGAAGAGATCAAAGTAATTGTTGAATGCAGAAGAGTGTTTAAACTTCATAAAAACAAGTGGGTTGTTCCTGGCATTGTTTTCCCTTCTCTGTTATAATGCAGTAGCAAATGCAGGTGGAACCTCTCTAGTCCGGCACTCTGGGGACCTGATCATTCTGGAATGAGGGATTTTGCCAGATCAGGGGAGGTCCCCTCCTGCCACCCGTCTCCCAGCATGCTGCCCCTCCCTGCTACCAGTGGCGGGGGGGTCCCCAGCCTTGGGGATTCCTAGCTGCTGGCCCCACTGCTGCCTGCCTGGGGTTCTGTGACCCTGGGGATCCCCAGCTGCTGCTGGTCCTGTTTAGGGATTCCCAGCCCTGGGAATCCCCAGCTGCTGCTGGTCCTGTTTGGGGATTCCCAGCCGGGGGATCCCCAGCTGCTGCTGGCCCTGCTACTTCCAGCAGTGCCTGTGGGGATCCCCAGCCACCGCTGGCCCCGCTGGGGATCACCGGCCCTGGGTCTGGTGTTGCTTTGAGAGGGAGCAGGGGTGGGAATTGGATTGGAAGGCTTCCTGAAGCCTTATCATTCATTATAAATTCATCTCAGTGCTGTTATATAAAAAGGGTGTGAACACACGGCTGTACCAACAGGCTGACAAATATACTGTCTCTTTGGAGACAAAGGACTTGTTCATTTTTGGAAGTGTCCAGTGACTGGGGCTGGCTTCTGCAAAGGAATGCTCCTCCAGAGCCTGAGGACACTGTGCATTCTTGGCAAGGCAAGGCCAGGGCTGGCAGAATCCTGAGCTGCATGCTGGGCTGCCTAACAGACTAGAGCACCAGGGAGCTGACGCACAGTTTAGCAGCAGCATATCTCCCACTGAGGCACGGGAGTAAGGGGACTCACCGTTCTTGACACACTGAGAATGTGTGTCACCCATATCCACTCAGACTGGCTCAAGGAAGTGCTATTAGCCACTCTTCCTTCTGTCCAAACAGCAAGCTCGCCCGTAAACAAAGCACAGGAAGAGAACAAAAGTGGACTATCTTTCAAAGCTAGGATGCAGCAGACACTCCAACCACAAAATCTTCCACTTATGGAAGGAGACCCCAGAACACGGAAGCAACCTGAGGAAATTGGGGAAGGTTGGATACAAGCCGCAGAAAGACAGAGGTCTGTGACTGGCTCTCTCAAACAGTGATTAATTGACTGATTTTCCTAGACCCTGCTTTACAGAGCATCAGTATGAACTGCTCAGCCTGCTTGAGTGTTGATAGCGCATGAAGATGCAGAGCTTCTCCAACATTTCATGCCCTGCTTGAAGCTTTGCTCCCCAAATCTTGACACTTGGCCGATCAACGCCATTTGCATTACTATATATCTATTCATTTGATAGCCCAGAGGCATGGACAAGATGGGCAGATCCTTACCAAAGCCCTTTATTTATAACAGCAAGAAAAAGTAAAAGTTGGAAGGGGAGGGTGATGATGGAAGAATGCCTTCCAGGTGGGCAAAAAAAAAAAAAAAATGCTGACATGACAGATCTTCCCCTTTCATCAACTTATTTACCCTCTTGAAAGCTCATGATGACTAAGTATCTGAACTGGAGCAGCTTGGGAGCCAATATCCCTCAGCGTCCCTTGCGGTAAATTATTGCTCTCTGGCCCGGCTCTGCTGACAGAGATAGAGAAGGGTGATAGTGTTCCATAACAAAGGATAAATGGTAATATCCACTGTTCCTTTCCGCTCTGCAACCAAGCTGTTAGTATAGAGTGCTTAGATTGGGAAGTCGGTGCTATTAAAATAAAATGGCTTTTCTTTTTTTCTCCCTAAGGTGAACAATGGCTATAAAAAGCCATATATTTCCTAATAAATACTAAGCCATGAAGCAATCAGATAACCAAGTTTATGCCAAGTCTAAAATGCATTTTTGTAATGAATTGTCACTCAGATATCAAATAAACACAGTGTACTTCATCATCATATTTCTGGGTTTGCAGGCAGCTACAAGATTTTTTATTTCAGAGTCTTAATTTTCCTGTTTCTCAGAAACCTACTCCCACTAACTCCATCTTCTCTCTGCGGCAACTTCTATAGGCGGAGTGGATCACATACAGTAAGGCTCTCCTTTTCCCACACTGTTCCAGTGTACTTTCTCCTTGTGATACACAGCATGTATATTTTACACACACGCCCTTTACCTCTCTTGCTCTTACCCTCACAGATTAGGGACTGGGAGAAAGTGCCAGAGAATAAAACACAAGCCTACCTCCAATCTCACAGAATAGTAGTGATAAATGTGACATGGTCCACTTTAGGAGCTAAGGATTCTATTATGCATTCCACAAGGACATGGATAATTTCCATGCAAATGAACTGCAGACTGGGGCTTTCTACAACTTCTGTCCTGTTGTTGCGAAATATTGCAAAATAAGTTACCTCAGGAAAAAAAGACCCCGATGATGCTAATAAAACAGCAGAACAGAGTTATAGATAAGGAGAGGCCAGAAACAATGTCCCTCCTATTTGTGATTCTGCACAAAGAGAAATTCAAAAGATAAAAAATGCATCAATACATGATAAAATGGGTGCTTTGCCTCCCCTCAAAAAGGGATTTAATAAACTACTAATTTTGCAGAACTCAAACTGCGCTCAAGAGAATCACAGAAGCATGTGCCCTAATAAATCTGTTAGTCTCTGAGGGGCTGCAAGACTCCTCATTGTTTTAAAAAACTAGAAGTTTCAGTAACGCTAAGAATTGCTTTCTCCCCCCCTCCCCACTCACGGGAGCGGCTACAGAGATGTTTGTATCCGCAATTCTTTGATGAGAAGAAGAAAATACTTTAGTGGCCCCGACAACACATTAAGTAATTCCTTTCCGCAATCCTTCACACACAGAGGAAGTTATACATTTGACACGAGCTGGCACTCAAAGAAGTTCTGCTTAGCCAGGTAGCCATAAGTGCATTCATTCTGCAGGCATTAATTGGATTTTTTTCACTTGGATAGATATGATTAAAACAGCACAAGATGCTTTTACTTCAACCATTTATCATAATCATGTTTCATTTACCTGAAAACCACCTGGTTCGAGGCATTTCAGGTGTGATTGGTTCTGCCATCATGCCCCCTCATCTGAAGAATGTTTTTAAGTGAACATTAGTAAGCATGCTGCAAGAGTAGCTACAGTGTATACAATATCAGGAGCTGTTCAGAATTACACTTAGGATCAGTCTCGACAAAAGACTAGTGTGTAAGATGAATCTAGCATTATTGTTCCCATCCACTAGTGAGGTATGAACACCAGGAGAGGCTGAATTACCTTAGGCATTGGAAATATGATGTGACATCAGTGCTGTTAGATTTACATAGTTCACAGTTATGCTGTCATACTCTCCATTTCTGCAAAGGAATCATACCTATTTATAAGGGGCCATATCACAATAGGATGCTCATACCCTTCTCTGAGGTTCTGTTGATTTAACTTGAACTCACTGAAAAAAAATCTACATGTCTGTTACATTCTGGGGTGCAATCCGGGCTGATGAACAGTGGTGTTACCTCTAATCTTATTAACCCTTAAAGGCAAGAGAGGGGTATCATTTTCACAGGAAGGTGAAACTCAGGTGCTGACTTGTTTAGAGAATTCCAGTGAATAAGAAAACCCCTGCAGGATGGGTTGAAATTTATATGTTCTGAAGAGCCTTAGGCTACGTCTAGACAACAAAGGTAAGTCGGAAAAAGATGCACAAATTGCGATCCACAATCTGCTTATCGTTTTCCACTTTCTGTCGAAAGAGGCTTTTCCAAAGTTTGGCGTATCTACAAGGTGTCAAATTTCGGAAAAACCTGCTCTTTTGACACATCCCTTATGCCTCATAGATCGAGGTTTACAGGGATGGTGAAAGAGCGTGTCGGCTTTTCCAAATTTCTTTTTTGGAAATGCGGACATGTTCCTTGGATACAACGTTGTTTTTCTGGGATCCCTCCGGATATCCCAGAAAAGCACTGCAGTCTAAACGTAGCCTTATATAGGTCCCATGGGGTGTTAAGATTCATTGAACATAGCAACTAAATAGCAGTGGTATCACGTCCAGCTACCAAAAAATAACCAACACCACAAAGACTTATGTGCAATATTACCTGATTTAGAAAGGACCGAATAGTGAACAGTTCATCCTGCCATCCTAACACGTCCAACCTTTTTTATATAAAATGTCCACCTAGGCAGTGACTATTACATGCATTATAATTGAATGATTCATTACATGATAACTCAAGATTTAAATAAATCAAAGCTAATTATAGAGATATTAATATTGGATCCAAACCATGACAACTGGAGTTTAACATGGTAAATACAGAAGCTTGGCTAGATGATACTTAGGTATCATATTCTCAATCGCTACATTTATTCAGATGCATTTCAGAAGCATTACCCATAAATGAGAACACCACGATGGACTGACCCAAAGCCTGAAAACAAGAACCACAAACTGTATTATTTGGGTTAATATGTATTTATACAATTTGAAAAGAAAAGCCTTGTTAATTTAACGGCTGGACCGCAATAACAACGTAGGAACTGCTCTGGTTTATAATGTAAATCATGTAATTTAGGGCATGCATTATGTGTATTAAAAATGCAAAACAAAATCCTTATGAAGTGCTGTTAATTTGCAGTAGCCACTTTCCAAAGTATAATTTTGCAGGCATTTACATATTTTTTTCTGTAAAAAAAAAAAGAAAGTAAAATGTAGTTAGGAGTATTTGCATCTAAGCTACAGGAACATGAAAATGGCAACAGAAATTGGTAAACTTCTGATTTCTCTTTCTTATACAACTGAATGCATGGTTTAAAAGTGTTCCAAATTTTTTTAATTAGTAAAAAAAAATCTCATTTCAGGCATACATCATCTTGTATATCAAATTTTGCCGCAAGAAACTGTTTGAGCCTGAAAATTAGAGGCACATAATGGAGATCCAATAGCAACAATTTGCAACTGCGAATAAATAGACATGGGTCTTGAGGCACAAATCTAGCCTAGCTGTATTTGGCATAGGACTTGGAGAAGGATAAATTTGTATTCATTCCTAAGATCTAGGGCTGGTTCACAGCAGGTATAAGTTAGAGCAGCCTCATGACAGGTCTGATCTCTGATTAGCTTCCTGCAATGGGTCTCAAAGTGCACCTGTGGTAACCAAAGCCTACTGGAGGACAGCACATTTTGGTTCTGTCCCTTTCCCCATCCCCGAGATGCCACCGATGCTGGGAAGGTGGCACAGAGAAAGCTATGTTAGATACACATCAACCAGGTCACCCCCCAGCTGCACAGACCTGAGAAAGTTGCATGGAGTGGGGACCTTCCCCTCCCCTCGCAAAGGATGGGCAAGGAATTTAATACTCTAACAAAGCTGATCCTTAACTTCTGTGTGGCTCTGGCAGGATCGAAAACTCCACCAAGGACTTTGTCGGGAGATCTTTAGCAGGTCACTTAATCTGCCCATTCCTACCTCTGTCAAGTGCCGATAATGAGCCTGACCTGAAGCCTTTTGACCACAATGGGAGTCCACTAGCTTTAATGGGCTTTGGATCAGATCTATTCATATGTTGTAGGACACAGGGATTGCAGGATGAAAAGCACAAAGGGTTTCATTATCTGTCCCACCATATGCAGGTAAGTGACAGCTGAAGTAACAAAGTCAAGACCCACACTTTGTCAGGTAACTGCCAAAGATCTAGAATCTATGTGAATGTAACCACGGAAGGGCCAGGCAGATAAAAGCAGTTCCTCTCCACCGTACTTAACTTCCAGTTCAGTAGCAAGGCCCATCCACACTCCGGCTACAAATCAGATCTGAAAAATACTGCTTGATTGCTTTTTAAATGGCTTGAACTAGGTCACCAAAAATAGAGTCTCTAATGGCCTAAATATGGAAAATCACTGCTCAAAATTAACAAGTTGCTTCCGTATTAGACAAAGGCTTTTTGAATAGATTGCTTGCAATGACACAAACTGCATCCCCTCTCACACACAGCAAAAACCCGGCTCTCCAGATGCTAAATGATCCTTTCTACAAAGTTTAAAAGCGGTCTTTAAAAAAATCATAAAAAGATTTTTTATTCTTAGAAAATAATTACCCCATCCTCTTTTCCTTTCATTAGGAAATTCTTTATAAACACGGGCTGTAAACATGTCTATTTGAGTGATTACAAAATGAGACATTAAGCTCTTGATGCTGTTCCAAAGTTATCTTCACCCAACATGTGGGACAAAGTACTAAGCCACCAGAAGGTGTGTTAAAGAATGTTACTTTCTGGACCCTGGTAGTTGATGTGCACAAGTTTTATCAGGTAACTGTAAACTGAAGTACCTACTAAATCTTGAGAAAGACCTAGAAGATTGTCTGTTTACCATCAGGCTGAGTGACATGCGAGCAGTTAAAAGCAAGAAGTGCTGTATTTCCAACTGTAGGATACCTCAGACTGATAATAGCCAGACGCTGTACAACAAGATACCAGACAGGACCAGTTAACACAGCTTCTTACAATCACAGGATCTCTTTGCTTTCCCTGTAAGGCACACAGGGGGACAAAAATCAATGCAAGATGTCACAGGAAAGAACCAGAGGTTGAAGGAAATGAAGCCTGAGCCCCAGCTCATCCTTCCTGGCACCACGTTAATTGTAGAATAGCGGTCGGTGGGAATGGAAAGGGTCCAGAGAAGACCAGAGTGCGTTCGGGTCCCCTCAGATTTCTACAGTTACCTATGCAATATTTAACACAGCTCCTTGCAACTTTTGCACCCAGACCAGAGAGAGGAGTACTGCATGTGAACGAGGGGAGACGTCAGTGAACGCACGGCTCCCGAAGGACACTATGGAGATGCATGGCAATTTAAGACCATGCCCCCTGACTTCTGTGTAACTTGTCGGTCACTTCCCCACTGAACTTAACCGCTTTCCTGGACTCCTGCCGCCCCTCCCCTGTCAGGTTTTCCTGCAGAAAGCTATGAACTGGCTTTCCATCATCAGGAACACATGAAATCGAGAGAAAGCAAGCTACTTTATTACACTCAGCTCACTTTCCCTGGAACCATTTCTTGTTTTAAGCAGGAAAGTTTCATCTATGAAGCCACATTCTGCCAGGTTCCTGGAAAGTGAGATCCTATTCCCCCTCACACACACACATCGACGCTGCAAAAGCAACATTGCTTCTGTAATATCAGGGGTGTTTTCAGGCTTTAGTAGGTGTTATTTATAAGATTATCTAGTGGGACACAGGATTCTAACCCCAGCTCTGCCAAACGTTTAGGCAAGTCATTTAACCACCGTGCTTCCATGGCAGTCACATCACCCGCCTTTGGACAGTCCTTGAGACCAAGCAGTGAATCATAGAATCATAGAGCTGAAAGAGACCTCAGGAGGTCATCAAGTCCAGCCCCCTGCTCTAGGCAGGACCAATCCCAATTAGATCAACCCAGTCAGGGCTTTGTCAAGCCGAGACTTAAATACCTCTAGGGATGGAGACTCTACTACTTCCCTAGGTAACCCATTCCAGTGTTTCACCACTCTCCTCGTGAAATAGTTTTTCCTAATATCCAACCTGGACCTCTCCCACCACAACTTAAGACCATTGCTCCTTGTTCTGCCATCCATCACTACTGAGAACAGCCTTTCTCCATCCTCTTTGGAACCTCCCTTCAGGAAGTTGAAGGCTGCTATCAAATCCCCCCTCACTCTTCGCTTCTGCAGACTGAACAGACCCAACGCCCTCAGCCTCTCCTCATAGGTCATATGCTCCAGCCCCCTAATCATTTTTGTTGCCCTCCACTGGACCCTCTCCAATGCGTCCACATCCTTTTTGTAGTGGGGGGCCCAGAACTGGACACAATACTCCAGATGTGGCCTCACCAGAGCCGAATAAAGGGGAATAATGACATCTCTGGATCTGCTGGCAATGCTCCTCTTAATGCAACCTAATATGCCATTAGCCTTCTTGGCTACAAGGGCACATTGTTGACTCATATACAGCTTCTCATCCACTGTAACCCCCAGGTCCTTTTCTGCAGAACTACTACTTAGCCATTCAGTCCCCAGCTTGTAACAATGCTTGGGATTCTTCCGTCCCAAGTGCAGGACTCTGCACTTGTCCTTGTTGAACCTCATCAGATTTCTTGTGACCCAATCCTCCAATTTGTCTAAGTCACTCTGGACCCTATCACTGCCCTCAAGCGTATCTACCTCTCCCTCTAGCTTAGTGTCATCTGCAAACTTGCTGAGGGTGCAATCCATCCCCTAATCCAGGTCATTAATAAAGAGATTGAACAAAACCGGTCCTAGAACCGAACCTTGGGGCACTCCGCTAGAAACCGACCGCCATCCTGACATTGAGCCGTTGATCACTACCCGCTGGGCCCGGCCTTCTAGCCAGCTTTCTATCCATCTTAGTCCATTTATCCAATCCACATTCCCTTAACTTGCTGGCAAGAATATTGTGGGAGACCGTATCAAAAGCCTTTCTAAAGTCAAGGTATATCACATCCACTGACTTTCCCATATCCACAGAGCCAGTTACCTCATCATAGAAGCTAATCAGATTGGTCAGGCACGACTTGCCCGTCGTGAATCCATGCTGACTATTCCTAATCACTTTCCTCTCCTCCAAGTGCCTCAAAATGGATTCCTTAAGGATCCCTTCCATGATTTTACCAGGAACCGAGGTAAGACTGACCGGCCTATAGTTCCCTGGATCGTCCTTCTTGCCTTTTTTGAAGATGGGCACTACATTTGCCTTTTTCCAATCATCCGGGATCTCTCCTGATCTCCACGATTTTTCAAAGATAATGGCCAAAGGCTCCTCAATGACATTTGCCAACTCCCTCAGTACCTTTGGATGCATTAAGTCCGGACCCATGGATTTGTGTACATTTAGCTTTTCTAAATAGTTCCTAACCTGTTCTTTACCCACTAAGGGCTGTCAATCTTCATCCCATCTTGCATCACTTAGCGCATTAGTCCGGGAGCCCACCTCGTCCGTGAATACAGAGGCAAAGAAAGCATTGAGTACTTCAGCTTTCCCCACATCATCTGTCACTAGGTTACCTCCTTCATCCAGTAGGGGCCGCACACCCTCTCTGATCACCTTCTTCTTGTTAACATGCCTGTAGAAACCTTTCTTCTTATCCTTCACATCCTTAGCCAGTCGCAATTCCATTTGCGCTTTCACCTTCCTGATAACCCCCCGGCATTCTCGAGCTATACATTTAAATCCCTCCCTGGTCATTTGTCCAAGTTTCCACTTTTTGTAAGCTTCCTTTTTGTGCTTAAGTTCACCAGGGATTTCCCCCGTAAGCCAATCCGGTCTCCTACCATGTTTGCCTCTCTTGCTACGCATCGGGATGGTTTCTTTCTGTGTCTTCAATAAGGCTTCTTTAAAATACTGCCAACTGTCCTGGACTCCTTTCCCCTTCATGTTAGCATCCCAGGGGATTCTGCCCATCAGGTCTCTGAGGGAGTCAAAATCTGCTTTTCTGAAGTCCAAGGTGTGTATTTGACTACTCTCTTTTCTTCCTTTGGTCAGGATCCTGAAATCTACCATCTCATGATCACTGCTTCCCAGGTTGTCACCCACCTCTACTTCCCCTATTAGTTCCTCCCTGTTTGTGAGCAGAAGGTCAAGCTGTGCACGGCCCCTGGTCGGATCCTTCATCACTTGTACCAAGAAGTTATCCCCAACATTCTCCAAAAACTTCCCGGATTGCCTGTGTACTGCCGTATTGGTTTCCCAACAGATGTCAGGGTGATTAAAGTCCCCTACGAGTACCAGGACCTGCGATCTGGAATCTTCTCTCAGTTGTCGGAAGAAAGCCTCATCTACCTCATCCACCTGATTCGGTGGCCTATAGTAGACACCAACCACATCATCACTGCTGTTTGCACCTCTAAACTTAACCCACAGACTCTCAACAGGTTTTTCTCCCTCTATATACTGGAGTTCAGAGCAATCATTGTGCTCTCTTATGTATAGTGCAACTCCTCCTCCTTTTCTCCCCTGCCTGTTTTTCCTGAACAGTCTATACCCTTCCATGACAGCACTCGAGTCATGTGAGTTGTCCCACCAAGTCTCTGTTATCCCAAATAAATCATATTTCTTGGACTGGGCCAGGGCCTCCAGTTCTTCCTGTTTGTTGCCCAGGCTTCTCGCATTAGTGTACAAACACCTCAGATAACCAGTTGATCGCCCCATCCTCTCCATTCGAATCAGGGGTCCTCCTTTCTTGCTCGTTCCTCTTTGCATTCCTTCCCGGTATCCGACTTTCCCACTCCCCTCAGGGTGTTGGTCACCATCCCGCGACGAACTAGTTTAAAGCCCTCCTCACTAGGTTTGCAAGCCTGCCCGCGAAGATGCTCCTTCCTCTCTTGGTTAGGTGGATCCCATCTCTTCCTAACAATCCTCGTGCCTGGAACAGAGTCCCATGGTCGAAGAAACCAAAGCCCTCTCTGCGACACCACCTGTGCAACCACGCATTTACTTCCTCAATTCGATGAATCCTGACCAGTCCTTTCCCTTCAACAGGGAGGATGGACGAGAACACCACTTGCGCTCCGAATTCTTGGGTCCTTCTTCCCAGCACTACATAATCCGCAGTAACCCGCTCAAGGTCATTCTTGGCCGTATCGTTAGTTCCCACGTGGAGAAGCAGGAAGGGGTAGCGATCTGAAGGTTTGATCAGCTTGGTAAGCCTCTCAGTCACATCCTGAATTCGAGCTCCCAGTAAGCAGCACACCTCTCAAGATTCCAGGTCCGGATGGCAGATGGATGGCTCAGTCCCTCTTAGGAGGGAGTCCCCGACCACCACCACCCGTCGTCTTCTTTTGGGGGTGGTGGTCGTGGAACCCCCATCCCTAGGACTACGCATCCCATGACTTCCAGTAGATGGTGTTCCCTTGCAGTTTCTTACTTGTGAATTCCCTTTCAAAGCATTCACCACCACAGAGCCTGTGGAGAGAGCCTGAAAGCAATTACTTACCTCTATAGCATTGGGGGATTCCCGTGCTGGCCTTTCTCCCCTTCTAGAAGTTACATGCTGCCAGTGAAGGAGGTCACAGAAGTGCCAAGTATTATTCTCATACTGCTGGTCCCTTAGCCGCCCTCTGCAGCGTACTGCTGTGCTGCCCATCGGAAGGTCCAAAGAGCAGGTTTCCAAACGACGGCCAAGATTGGGATGGTCATCCCATGCCCTGAGTTCAAGCATGAGTACAGCTGCGCAGGACTTTTTATTGCTAAATGCTTGTGTGCATGAATGCTGAAATCTGGACTGGAAAATTGCATAATGCTGCAGTCAGCCTGACCTTTAAAACATAAAGCACAAAACCGCCCCCTAATGATCACTTCAAATCACATCACCGATTTTAAAGAGCATACTCCTCACAACACTTGTCTTGTTAGCATTGTGTTTTAGGACACAATGGAACAAGACGTAGATCGCAACACGATCGGAAGTGTAAAACAAACTAAGAAAGGTTTAAACATACCGTTCTGTGGAAGGAACCGTTTTGCAGAAATTCAACTGCGCAGGGAGTTGAAACACAGGGAGGACTTTTACCTCTCGTGCAAGTCCAACCCCAGTTAAAAGTTGATTTCAAGTTGGAGCTGTCTGATTGCAGCTCTCGGGGCTACAGGACTTGGCAGTCATAGTATGTCTAGACTACATTGTTTTTTTGAAAAAACTGCCCTTTGCTCGAAAAAACTTCACCTGCATCCACACTGCAATCGCATTCTTTCAAAATTAAATTGAAAACGCGGGGGGGGGGGTGTCGACATTGGTAAACCTCAAATTACGAGGAATAATGCCTTTTTTCGAAAGAGCTCTTTCGAAAAAAAGGCCTATGTGGATGCAGAACAATTGAAAGAAGAGGCAATTGAAAAAAGCACCAGTGCCCTGGTGGCCATTCTGTGAATAGCAATCAGGGCTTTTTTGATCCAGTTTTGAGATGTGGATGCTCTCTTTTGAAAGAAGCTTGCAGTCTAGATGTACCCATAGACGAATTCCTAGTGGAGAGGTGTGCAGTTGAAACCACTGCCACGTTAGCGCCACTGCAGACAGTCTCCCACAGGCCTGCCTAGGGATGAGTCTGAGGTGTCCCTTCTGTTAACACCCAATTAACTAAATTAATTAGAAAAGATGGATTTGTGATTAAAGCACTGAACCCAGAACATGTGGGTTCAATTCTTGCCTCTGCCACCGACTCGGTTTAATCTTGCGCAAGTCATTTAATCTCTGTGCCCACATTCCCCAGTCTCGATTTAAGATAATACTGTTTCCGTTCTCCCCCACTATAATTTCTCTGGGTCAGGTATGGTCTCACTGTGCTTGCAGAGATCTAGCCCAAAGGAACCCTAGTCTCAGTAGTAGACTCAGGAGGCTTCCATAATAACAAATAATGATGATAACAACAAAAAGCTTTGCTACCCATAACCTAAGTTTGGGGTTATAGGCTTCCTGCACTCCACTGTGCATTTAATTCCCTTTCCCGTTAATGGAAATTCAGGGACCAGAACATGTACAAGATATTTCCTGTAGTGAATTCCACTCAGGCTGCTTCGAAGAATTACTTCATGGTGGTTTTGATACATGTTTTCAAGTGCAAAAAAGTTATTGCAGTACTGAGCTCTGGGACACTGTATGAATGCTACCAAAATTACGTGCGACCGAAACCACGTGCAGGAACAGAATGCTATGCTGCGACAACTGCACCAGTTTGCTAAGGTTTCATCAACTTCAAGAAAGTTTCTTCAGTTTAGCTAATTTTCTATAGTCCCCTTGGTGCTGCAGAGACATTCACACCCCTCACACAGGTGGGTTCTAGAGGCAGCAGGTGTGTGAAGGACAGAACATGCGCATGCACTCGATTCTATGCAACGGAAGGGAGCAGCGTTCCCCCAGGATTCCTTCTAGCGGGCTTTGCAACAAGTTACTTCTAGTGCTAAAGGTTTGGAAAACAGAATATTTCCAAAAAGATAACACAGAGTGCTCACTAGGCACAATTTTGCTTTTGTGCTCCCCTGCTGTACTGTGGTGAGTAGAGTTATATTCTCACTATTGCAAAGGGGGTGGTAAACATTTGTCGTCACATCAGGGCATGCCTTCATACCTGGAAATAATGCTGCAGGGGCTCTGCCTCTCAAACATCTTCTAGGCACCACTCCCTGAGGTGCCCACTCACATCCAGCATTGTCTCCAGACTGCCTCTCAGGATTTTCTGTGTTTCGCCCTCCAGCCAAGTCACCTAAGAGTTTACTCCCCTGCACCAGAGTAGGCTCAATATAAACTTCCCAAAAGACCCAGTCTTATAATTCACCCCTTTCAGGCTTCACTGAAATCCCTGGCCCCCCTTTTTGACCCCTGCAGAGATTCTCTGGAATCAGTTCTTCCTCAGCAGGATTCGTCCACTGCTTCCCTTCAACAGGCCCTCCGGTTCTTTACCTCTGGGTGTCTCTCATTTCTCAGGGCTCCCCCTCCGGAGCCAGGTCTGCTCCCTAAATGACTCATATTGACTTAATTAGGTTCTTCCCAGAGAGGATCTCCCCTTGATCCTCTCTCCATGGCCTTCCTCCTTCTATTGAATTCCTAGCTCTACAAAGCAGTGCCTTCCCTGCTTCACCACAGCTATGGTCAGCTTGTCTAATTAAGCCACACTGGGGTCACTAATTAGTCCTTAGTTGCCAGCTCCTCAGGGAGGCTAAGGAATAGCTGCTACATCATGGGTAAGACTGAGGCCAGTTTGCCTCAAAGGACAGGGAAGCCTATAATGGGCACCTAAAGAGATAACAGGATTTACACTAATCCTTACGCACTATGCTCATAGGAACACCCATCAAAAGCCGCTTTTTAAAACGTGACCTTAATCAAGTTGTGCCATTTTTTTTTAATAAAAAGAGCAAAGGCAATTCACTTTTTCATCAGTGTCACTTTCTTTTCATGAGGTGTAAGGTTAACTTTTTGCTGCTGAACTTCCTTCACCCTCAAAGTGTAGCGGTCAGCAGGTTTCAGGTATAAGGTGGTGGGAACGTGTCCATGATGTAATTGTAATCCTAATGACTTAACCAATCAAACAGTGGGTACTTAAGAACAATTTGCACCTTCTCTATCAGCTTCATGTAACATGAACACCCTAATTCACTTTTTTCCTCCCTTCCTTCTCCAGCCCTCACATCCCCGATTTATTTTGGAACTGGACTTTTAATATTCCATTCATCTGAAGAAGTGGGTTGTACCCACAAAAGCTCATGATACCATCTACATACTTTGTTAGTCTTTAAGGTGCTGCTTGACTTTTTGTTTTTTAAGTTTTTCCAGTTACAGACTAACGAGGCTACCCCTCTGAAGCTTTCCTTCAAAATATTAGTGAAAACAAATGTGTGCCTCGTTAAATGATGCTCACAGCATTAAAGCATAAATGGGTAAAATTCTACTTGTGTCCGAAGGAAGAATAGCTGAACTTCTGTAACATTATGCACATGTGAAATGTTTTTTATCCATGTAGCAAAGTTTTAGACACAATACATAATTTTCTGCCTCCCCCAAAAATCATTAACTTACATTTAAAAAGGTTGGAGTCCATATCTTATCAATACCTTCATTAAATATCGAGCAAATCACAAGATAAGGAAATATTAGGCCAGGCCTTCACGACACAGAAGGTGGATTTAGTGAGTCTAGAAAGATTGGCCAAATTAAACTCAGGTCACCTCCGTCAGTGCTGGTACTCCTGTTCCTCATGAAGAGTAAGAGAAGCCGATGGCAGCATTTGTTCATGTTAACATCACACTGTGGAGACCGTGTGGAAACTTGAATTGAGGTACTTCAACTCCAGCAATGCAATTAACACAGCTGGAGTTGCATATCTTAATTTGACCTTCCCGCATAGTGAAGCCATGGTCTTAGCATCCAAACCACTCATACACTGTCTAACCTTGAAAAAAAGGGGCTCTAACATTCCATTCCTAGACAGCACCACAACATACTCCCTTTTAATGCAAACATGCAATTCACATGCTGAATGTAAGGACTGCAAATCAAATACCCTATGCTTCTATGATGTTTCCTGTAAGGTTCTACTTTTTTAATATAGTCACTATAAAGCATTTCCAATGGCGAATCATTACCATCTTTAAATTCTTATCAAATGTGCTACTTTTGGCCTAAGGAAGTCCCTATGATCAGTGGAGGGGTGCCAAATTACCCCCATATCATCTCAAACCTTCCCACAAGGAAATTTCAGCTTGAGTTATTTTCACTGGAATTAAACATTCAACATGCTCATTTTTTCCAAAAATGCTTCCTACATTTTTTGTCACTTTGCGCTAATCTCTGTAGTTTAACATAGAGATTTCTCTGTTAAATGTATTTCCGAGAAATCTTGAGTATTTCCAAGCAGAACTGAGGCTGTATGTTTGATTCTTACTTTGAGTGAGTAGAAATGTCGACAATGGGACAGCTTAGTTTCGTATTTGAGGGGCCTATGCTGTGATGAAAAGCAACCCCCCTTTAAGGTATTGCAGGGAGAGCACCCAAAATCTGACACACAAAAAACAATGCAGGTTGAACCTCTCTAGTCCAGAACTCTCTGGTCAGGAAACATCCATCATGTGGAATGATTTCAGTTAGCCGAATGTCCACTTTTCATGGGTGTGGCCAAGTATCCTGGGGTCCCATAAAGTTTGTTCACAGCCACCAGTCCTGGCTCTCAGTGTTTTGTGCTGTTATTTAGCTCTAATTTACCCCTAAATGTCTTGTAACAGCCCAGTAAGCAGTCGAACTGTTGGCAACACGGCTAGACAATACTGACCTCCTGTGGTCTGGCAAATTCTCTGGTTTGGAACCAGTTAGGTCCCAAAGGTGCCGGACTAGAGAGGTTCAACTTTTTTTTTTAATTGAGGTTTATGGTGATAATCATCTTTGAACTACTTATAAATGGCAGAGACAGACAGACAGACAGACATAACGCTCCAAATATTGTGTATTTTACGCTTCTTTTGGTGTGTGTGTCTGCCCCACACTGGCCCTTTAAGGGTTAAAACCCAGCCCTGGGAGAGGGCTGGAGCAGTGTGGCCAGCAGCTGTGGCCAGTATGAGCCAATTTGGACCCAGCTGAGGGCAGTATAAATAAAGGCTCCTGGAGGGGTGGAAGCAGACACATTCTTGCTCTGGCTGGGGAGCAGGAGGGACCTGGCTGCCAGGGAGGAGCCTGAGACAGGGCCTGAAAATACTAGGGTTTAGTTAGAGCAGGGCTGGGGAAAGGCAGGCTGAGCTGGGGAAGCTCTGGCCAGGTGAACTCCCAGATTGCAGGGCTGATTAGGGCTGCAGAGAGCCAGCCAGCGTAGGCAAAGGCTACATCCCCCTTGCCAATGACGAGTGGCCATTACAGACTGCAGTTTGCCCCTGAGAAAAGGGTCACTGCAGCAAGGTGGGCATAGGGGGTTGGGGATTCTCAGAGGGGGAGGACTGCAAAGTTTGTGGGCACTGTGGCAGGGCAGTACCCAGAGCGAGGATGCCACAGTCTGAGAGGGATGCAGGTCAGAACACAGAGGTGGAGAAGAATAGGTAACAGCAGGCATGACACTAGCCAGAAAGGGGTGCTCTATCACCAAAGAGCTAATTCCCAGAGTGACCAGCAGGAGGCGCCCCGGGTGGCGAGTCACACCGCATTACATGGAGGAATACCAGAAACTTTTATTCTGCTTTGCCAAGAAACTTGTGCTTTCATGGACAAACCATAGGCTCTAATTTCTGTTTTATAAATATACAATTAAATAATTCATTTTCATTGCTGAATTATCTGGAGCTTAATTCATTATAATTATTTATTATTATTAACGAGTAATTTTGGAGTTTTGCCATATTTTTGCTGTGTCTACTGTTCCTGAGTTTGACTACCTTAATTAAAACAACTTTCCGTACAATACTAATTGATTTTATGATCAAATAATTAATAGCAATTAATTCATTTTAAACTATTAACATAAGTATTTTTCCTCCAGCTGACATATTCTGTCTCTTAGAATTCATACCCTTAGGCATGAGATGTAAAACACCACAACTTTCCTTGAACAGATATCTACAGGGAGTGCTACTCGCACCCCCTCAAAAAAAACATTCCACTGACATTCTTTGGTATTCTGATCACTTTTTTTATGATCTGCAATTAATACGTGTGAGCCTTGCCAGTTTTCATTATAGTAGTTAGCTAACTTCTGTCTATAACAAGGAGAGACTTAATAGATTTTTGGTTCAAGCTTTGCCCAGGAAATGGTTGGAACATTTTTATTACACTTTTAAGCTGCAATCATCTGACAATTTACACAAAGTTTATATAAATGTGGAATCAGGGAAATTGGTTTTTTCTTCCTAAATGGGTTTGTTTTCTGCCTGCCTCCCACTGAAACCCAAAATGCAGGATCCAAATCAGGAAAGCCTCCGTGTGCAGGGAAATCCTTAAGCAAATGCTTTCCTTTCGCTGCAGTCAGTGCTTAAAGCAAAGAGCTTACTTGTGCTTTCCTGAACATGGGCCTGTAATGCAGTTCCCTCCCCACTCTGGCATCTGCTGTCGGTTGTCATGGGAACAAGCTCTGCTTTCTAGGGCACCTTCCTCTGGTGGGGCCTTGCCACAGTCACTTTTCTTAGTGGGTCCATACCACTCCGAGGAACTTGGCATCCTCCTCAGAGATGCTGCCCTTTGGCTGTGCCACACCTTATGGACCCCTCTTCCAAGGGACTTGCAATCTTCTCAGCCCCTTTCTAATTGGCTGCCCCCCATGCATCCTCAGAAAGGCTGCTTTTAACTACTTTCCTGCCAGTGAGGGGCAGCGGCCCCATCATAGGGATATAAAGTGCTAGTTTGGAGGTCCGACCAACTGGTGTAATGATCGCTTAAGGCCTTCAACGCCCAGGGCTGGCTCGAGCCATTCCTGCACCCAGGCAGTGGGTGCACAGCACATGCGCACCTTACAGCTGCAATCGGGTGCATGGTGCCTGACTGCAGCTCTAAGGGGCGCCACGCAGCTCCCGGCCCCGGGCAGGTGGCGCCCGATGGCAGCTCTAAGGGGTGCCGTGCGGCCCCTGGCCCCGGGCACATGGTGCCTGATTGCAGCTCTAAGGGGCGCCATGCAGCTCCCGGCCCTGGGCAGGCGGCGCCCGATGGCAGCTCTAAGGGGCGCCACGCAGCCGGGTGCATGGCGCTCCTTATAGTTGCCATCAGACGCCTCCCATAGGTTGTCGCCCCGGGCAGCTGCCCGGCTAGCCCCCCCCCTTAATCAGGCCCCGTCAACACCAGAGAACTATGCACATTTTCAAAAATGCTTCAAAAGCTTAGGAGCTGAAGTCTTATTTTCAGAAACGACCCAGACATTTAGGAGCCAGTAGGTTGCTTTGACTTTCAGTGAACCTTAGGTTCGTGGAACGCTTTAATAAATGGAATATAAGAGCCCAATAGGATTTTCAAAAGCATCAGGATCTTTAAACTCTTCAATTCCTTTGAAAACTTGGTTCTACTAGGATCATAAGTTGCATACGTGCTTTTGAAAATGTGAACCAGGTTTAATTATTTGTGTGTAAAAAACATGATTTTAACAACAATACAAGTATGGTAAATCAGATCCTATGAACATAATTACCATGAGTACATGCACAATTGTTTTTACTTAGACCCAAAAGGTCAGTCAGGCCTTATGGAAGCTTTTTTCCCTCCACTTTTTCCTGCTAACAGATTGAAGAAATTCTGGGCCATACATTATATTTGTTATTTCCAGCATAAACACTGGAACTGAAGGCATGTAAAGATAAGCAACACATTTTTTCTCCCCATCAGTGCACTGCAGTCATTTTTCAAAAAACCTTTATGACAAGATATTTCCTCACCATGAGTAAAACTTTTCTCCGTGAATAGTTTTACTAACTTCATTGGAATTACTCCCTTAGGTCCTGATTCTGCAAGGTACCCAACATTAAGCACATGAGTAATTCCATCCCTGTTCACCAAAGTATTTATGCATGAGTAACTTCAATTAATGAATAAAGCCACATCGATATAAGCCAATTTGCAAAATGATTCAAGTATGTCCAGGTAAGGGGGGGGAGGTTTGAACTGATTTAATTAAATCAATTTTAGAACTGAATTTAGTTATACAATTTTTTAGTTATTTTTGTTTTACCAAGGCCATATTTACAGGGTTATGAGCTTTCCATTGTGAATACCAAGACAGCTTTTCGGTAGCTGAAGAATAAACATGCATGCAAAGTGAATCACATCTTTTATTATTGTTCGGTTGTTTCATTTCATCTCATCTAATTTTTGTGGGGATGTTTGTTTGTTTTTCCCCCTAGTGGATGACTGTCAACCATCTCCAACACCTTGACTCCAAAAAAAAAAAAAGTGGATTTTTTTCCACATTGGTGACAAACCACAACACCTCTGCCATTGGATGAGTATGTAGAACTTTGTCCTCTTGAAGTAGATTACCTCAGAAGTGCACAATAACTAACTGCTGTAGAATGATTAACTAGGCTGGTTTTGGTCAATATCTTCATTCGTTATCTGTATGATGGGTTGGTTTTCACCTTGAGCATGTTTGTGAACGACACTACCTCTAGGCAGGGAGGTAGATATGCTGGAGGGTGGGAATAGGGTCCAGAGTGACCTAGACAAACTGGAGGATTGGGCCAAAAGAAATCTGATGAGGTTCATCAGGGAGAAATGTAGAGTCCTGCAATTAGGACAGAAGAATCCCATGCACTACTATAGGCTGGGGACCGACTGGCAAAATGGTAGTTGTTCTGAAAAGGATTTGGGATCACAATAGACGAGAAGCTGGATATGAGTCAATAGGATGCCTCGTTGCCAAGAATGCTAACAGCTGCATTAGTAGGAGCACTGCCAACTGATAGAGGGAAGTGATTATTCCCCTCTATTCAGCTCTGAAGAGGCCACATCTGGAGTACTGTGTCCAGTTTTGAGCCACCCACTAAAGAAAGGGTGTGGACTAATTCGAGAAAGTCCAGCTCAGGACAATGAAAATTATTAGGGGACTGGAGCATATGACCTATGAGGAGAGACAGAGGGATTTGGGTTTGTTTAGTCTGCAGAAGAGAAGAGTGAGGGGGGATTTGATAGCAGCCTTCAACTTCCTGAAGGGAGGTTCCAAAGAGGATGGAGAGAGGCTGTTCTCAGTGGTGACCGATAACAAAACAAGGAGCAATGGTCTCAAGTTGCAGTGAAGGAGTTCTAGGTTAGATATTAGGAAAAACTATTTCCCTAGGAAAGTGGTGAAGCACTGGGATGGGTTCCCTAGGGAGGTGGTGGAATCTCCATCCCTAGAGGTTTTGAAGTCTGGCTTGACAGGAGTACAGGATCTTTTGAAAAGGCACCCCGCTGTCAAAAAAATGCATCTAAACTACAGTTTCAGTTTCAAAATGGCAGTTGTTCGACAGCGCCATGACATGATTATGCAAATGAAGCACGGGATATTTAAATCCCAGCGTCATTTGCACTTTCGAAGTGCTTCATTTACATCCCTCCACCAACAGAGGGGTGTAGTTTAGATGTAGCCCAACTGACTAGAAGTTAGGAAAAAAGTGTTATAAATGTAACTTCTATGAACATATACTCCCTAGCGAGAGCCCATCTGCAAGCCTTGCTTTCTAGTTCCATAACCTCTGTTAGAAATCAGGGAACAAAAAAAGTATCTATTGCTTTTACTGCTATCCATGTTAAT
The DNA here is from genome assembly GCA_032595735.1 of Pelochelys cantorii. NCBI lineage: Eukaryota > Metazoa > Chordata > Testudines > Trionychidae > Pelochelys > Pelochelys cantorii. The sequence continues at coordinate 69,638,916 of CM064332.1, forward strand.
CTATAACTATACATTTTATTTAATAGCTGTTTAAAACATTAACATTCAGGTTACAATTAAAGTGTTTCCATGTTTGTTGTACATTTAAAAAAAGATTCATACATTTGAAGTTCAATGGAAGAGATAAACATTTTGCATTTAATTGTCCTCATACCCTAAAAGGAAATGTTTATTGCACAATTTGGCATATCCTAAGAATTTGTTTCCTAGTTAAAAGTCTTTCTTTTTTTAGTTTCAGACAGATTTCCATCTGCTGCGTAGACCTGCAGTTGCATCTGCCCAATACTGTGAATTCTTGACATCTCAAATGGTGAATTATAATGGCTCATGGAGTGCTTATTTATACTAATGCAATTCTTTCCACTTGAATTGGAAATTTCCTTCTCTGATGCTTTTCTGAAAATGTCCTTATGTTTGGTGTCATTTGAGTAAGATTTCAGAAATCTGCATCAGGCCCGTCGTATCTGGCTGGTTTTAAAAGATCAGGCTACCATATATGTTTGTAGGGATTTAACCAGCCTGATCTGTTTGAGTTCACAGGAAATTGCCACTGTGCTAGCTTAGAGTTTAGGGTAAGCAAACCCCAGCATTTTTAGGAAACAAGAAGGCAACCCCCCCGTGTAACTTCGTCGCTTTGTTAAAAAAAAAAAATTGCTATCTGCAGTTTGCATGATCTTTTCCCCCTCCATTTACAACCCTACCACCACCGTTCAGCTCACCTGACCCTGAGGTCTTCTGTGGGATTTGTGGAGAAAGCCCCTTTGCTCCAGCTACCCTCAGTGTATTGGGTAGAAAAATATGGTGTGCCAATCCCACATCACTGAAAATGAAATTTTCAACATTCCCAGGTTATTCTGCTCCATTCTGAGACTTTCCCCATTTTTCCTGTGTATAGCACACAGGAAAATCCTTCCATTAAAAGCTACCACCATAACAGATAATGGAGATTAAGTCCAGTCAAGGACTTAAAAAAAAAAAAAGCTCTTCTTCCAAGGTGCCATCGTCTAACTGCAGCAGTTTGGTGGAACCAGTCAGGAACATTTCATCCAAAGATATTTATGATGGAAAATGAAGCTTCTTCAAAATTCAATTGTGGTTAGTTTTGCTGAAATTGTTCACATTTATGGAAATGTTCAATTTTTCTATTGGGAACACCAAAAAGCAGCATATCATTTTTGGATAGGTTTGAGTTAAGTCAAAATATTGCAGTTTGTTAAATGGACCCGAAATGTTTCATTTTGAGCCATTTCCACATTAAACTTCAGTTTCTAGTGCAGCATTGCTTTCTGAGAGTTTGAGAAAGCAATTTTTGATATTTCAGCTTTTTATCACAGTTTGGGATGCCAGCAAGCACAGACAGGAGTTTCCTACAGGGTGAAAAGTCTGATTTTCACTCACCTCTACAATTTACATTACGACTCTCGGTAAAGAAATCATCTGCTTTTGTTCAGCAGCTCCTTAGCACAAGACAGCTCAGCAATGTTCAGTGAAAAACTGCCTAGATTGAACAAGATGAGCCATTTGGCCTTCCTGACCCTGTGCACCCCTGCAGCTAGTGAAAAATCAACCTCAAGGTGACGGCAGGAGGAATGAATTGTGACAAAATGAAAAAGTGGCTCTCTCCTAGTTATAAAGAAAATCTATGAAACACTCAAGGAGATGAAAATTGCTTCACGCAAGAATTATCAAGGCCCTTATTATGCCACAAGCAAGAGTAATTCCATTCTCCTCCTTTTCCCAAAATACATGCATTTAGGAAGTCATCAATCGGAATACAAGAAGCTAACAGATTTTAGATTCTTCTTATCAGCAGTGACATTAAAAGAAGTCACATTCAGTTATAAATATGCTCAGTCACCCTATATACCCTGGGCATTCTCCCTAGACATCACACCAAAAAATAAAAATAAGTAATATAAATAATAATTATAGCCACAGGGTCCCACTCAGCTCTTCTTACTCAAGCAAAACTCCCAATGAAGTCACTGCTGAGCGCTAGATAAAGTCTGTGCAAAAGACTATTAAAATCATACATCACATCGGAAGAGGAATACAGAATCCTGAAGCAGATGAATGCATGAAGAAGACAGAGCTTTGCATAAGACAGGTAGAAATAGATTGAAATAATTAAAAAGTGCTAGAGGGAGAAAGACAGAGGTGCACATAATAACAACGGTACTGCTATGTCACAGTAGGTGGAACGAAGACAAAAGTGGAACAATGGTAGAAAGTAAATGGAAATGCTACTGATAAAATGGAAAGAAAATAAAATTTGCACATTCATAATTTATTCATCCTCTGAATGTTATTAAGATTCAAGCTCCATATTACAACAATTACAGTACGATTTCATTTATAGCATCCTTCATATGGAGCATAATAAAATGCTTTACAGGGAGAGGGGTAGCAGAGAGATAAGGCTTGGCAGAAAAACTATGCTCTTATGGACTAAAAGGGGAAAGAAAACTAACAAAAACTTAGACCCTGTTCCCAAACAGCTGATGTCAGCTAGGCTCTCCATAGCTTTATGTGCTTCTCCCCATATGGAATCACTAAAAGAAATGGGACCTTCATGCACTGTAGGAAAAGCTATGAGAGTTAACAGGAATGAGCTATGCCAGTAAGTACTCCAGCAAACCAGTGAGTTTTGAAAGAGAGGGAGAGGGACGGGTATGAATTGAGTTCACAATTAGCTGTAGGTAAACTGAAATTAAATACGCAATTTGTGTGCCTAAAGTTCAGTATCTAAACCCAAACTGAGGCGCCTAAATAAGTGGCCTGAGATTGAGAGGTTTTGAGCAATTGCACCTTCCCAAGAATGTTAACATAAGCTCCCGTTGCTCAGAAAACCTGAGAATCAGGGCACCTCACTACGTTTTAAGATGCTGAACTTTAGACATAAGTATGGTTTTGAGAAGATTTTTCAAAAATAACTAATGGATTTAGAACGCATGAGTCCAGTGACTATTAGTGGTACTTACACTTCAGAATTCTTCAGGCATGATTGAAAATCTCCCTCTTAGACATCTAACTTTAGGTAATCAAGTTTAAAAATTTGCCTATTATGTTTTTATATATATGCATGAAAGGCTGTTTTTTTTCATGAAAACTCATTTAAGTGTTCACATTTTATCATCATGATATCTCTGAATGAAATTTTGAATTTTCAGATTCAACCTTTTGAAAGTGTTAAATATTTTTGTTCTAAAGTTGGACTTTTTGCAGAAATTTTGTAAAAACGGTCTTATTTTCACAAGAAATGCATGCAAAATATCTCTAGTTCTTCACAAAATCAAGGCAGACTGGAGGAATCTGGCCCAATGTTTCCCCCTCTTTGTGTCATTCATCAAGTTTTGAAAAAAATATACACATTTGTTTTAAAGAAACAAAGGCACAGTTTTTATGCAAAATTTTTGCACATCTCAAATGGGCAGAGGACATGTGAAAATAACAGCTCTGAAAAATGACATAAAACAAAACAATCTGCACCAGCAGCCCTGTGGAGCTGGGCCTAGCTCCCCACTCTGGGCATTGTGACTGGTGGGCAGGGTTGCAGTGTCGCTCAGGTATGGGACGGTTGTCTCTCTGGCCTGGCCATCTTTCTATCATCTGGACAATTTGAACAATTTGCATTGTGCAGAGCAGGAAGCTGGGCCCAGCCTTGCGGGACTGGTGAGAGTGGGGAGACCCAGCCCCCTTCCCAGGGTCCCTCCAACCCCCAGGACAGGGGAGTGGATAAAATGAAGTAAAAAATCCACAACATTCTAAAAATAATTTCATAGGACTTCACCTCAGCAATCCTGACATAGACAGTGGAACTATTGATTATGCAATAGCCAACTTCACCAAACTCATACATGCAGGTGTACCTGGAGTGAAAAGTACTACACAATTATGTGGCTCTTTCAGAAGGAGCCACTATTTCCCTACTGCAACTTTTTACAAATCAGTTACCAGATTTCCCATGTTTTATACTGATTAGAAATAGACAAATATTTGAAACATTTAGGGTACAGCTAGACTGTGGCGATTTTTCGGGATACTGAAAAAACTCTGCCACATCTAGGGAACGTGTTTGCTCTTCCGTTTTTTTTTGTTTTTTTTTTTTGCACAAAAGAACAAAAGGAAGGGGGCTTTCGAAAGAGGATTTTATTCCTAAATTTGGCCGAGTCTAGACGGGCCAAATTTCGGAAAAGCTTCTTCCGACAAAAGTATCGGAAAAAGATACGCAAAATGCAGAGCACATTGTGTGTATCTTTTTCCAATAGAGCCTCGCAGTCTAGATGTACCCTTAGAAATATTTTCATAAACAATAGCACCAAGTTTGATTCCCTCCCATGTGCTCTTTCTGGCTTGTGAGTAATGTGCATATATGTGCACAACTGTTTGCGTGTTCTGAAGGTTTCACAGGTTTTAGTAGGAGCAAATTTCTACTTGAGAATTCACACTAGAACTGCATTATTTGTTGTTCACAATACATTAAGTCTTCTTAAAGCATTTGAGTCTTTCAGGGAAGCCACAGCAATTACAGCAGGTGACATAGTTAGACAGTAACTTAGGATTTATAATACCATTCACACAAGACACACAGGGAATAGTCTAACAGAGCAGTGTGTGGACAACCCAGAGTCCGAACTGTATTTGTCCATACTACAGCGCTTGGTAAATATATACAAATATCAAATGCACTGGAAGAACATAACAATCAAATCACAATTTGCCAACCAAATCAGGAGTGAAATTCTTAGGCTCTGATTCAGCAAAACACTTCAATTTATGCATGTGCACAAGTTTATCTCTGTTTAATAAAGCAATTAGGCATGTGCTTAAGTCCCACTGAAGTCAATTAAAGTTAAGTACATGTTTGGAAGCTACAATGCACAAGGCCTTAGTAAACAGTTTTCGTAACTTAGAGTTTGATGAGCTTTAGCATTCATCTACCAGAAAATGAAGGCTTTGCACAAAATAACACACTGTATACAACACTGGCACCAAAGGATTAAACTATGTCAGGACACATTCCCTGAAGCTCTGTTAGATTTTCTTGAAAAATTAATTTCATATTTTCCAAACTAGCTGTTTGCCTCCTGCCCAAATTACATACAATTCATACGGAGTCCAAGTGTGCGTGATACAAACAGGAAATGTTGGTGGTCAGATGCTCTGCTGATGCAGTTAGCTGGAGGTGGTGCTAGGCCACTGCGGGCCCTTAGCAGGAAGATTTGGGGGCCTGTCCCACACACAACACATAATGGAAATGGTGTAGGGGGCCCTCTGAGCTGCTCAGAGGCCTAAGCAATTGCTCACGCCAAGTGGCAGCTCTGTAATCAGCATCACTTTATTGATTTCACTGGACCCAGGCCAATTTCTGCTCACTGAGGGTCTGGCACATGGATTCTGCGAAGTCCAGTATCTCATCACTGTGACCTCCGTGAATGTGGGTTTGATTGAGCTAGCAGCGCTGCTGTTACAATTCAAGTGTCAGACTCTTGGAGCTGTAGAACGTGATCTTAATCCCCAACGTCACATTTCCCCAGATCTCCTTATTCCAACTAGAGAGGGTTCTCCTCAGATCACTTGAGCTAATGGAACCTGGAGCTCTACAAAGGGTAATTTCACATGGCCACCCCCCTCTAACTCCTCCAAACTAGGAGACTCGGCACCATCCCATAACAGCCTGTGTCCTTGCAAAGGTCAGTCAACTGCCACAGGAGGCGGAAAGGATTAAAATACTGAGGCGGAATGGGGTTTTCAGGATTGCCAGGTGTCCTGTTTTCGACCAGAATGCTCAATCAAAAATGGAGCCATGGGGGGGAGAGGGAGATGCTGCTGCTTCCAGAAGCTGCTTGAGGTAAGTGCTTCCAGGAGCCTACACCCTGAGCCCTCCCCCAAGCCCTAACCCTCTGCCTCAGCTCTGGTTTCTCTCCCTTTTGTTCCCAACCCAGGGCACCCTCCAGCAACCCAATCCCCTCGCTCCCAGTCCACCCCACTGCCCGCATCCCCAGCTGGATCGCTCAACCCGCCATGTTCTTACTCCGTGCTCCGGCCTTGATCTCCCTCCTGTCCTCTGAGCCTCTCCAGCCCAGCCTCTGCACCCCAAACGCCTTGTCCAAGCCCCACTCCAGAGTCTGCAAACCCAGTCAGAGCCCTCAGCTCCCCCCTGGGGCACTGAAAATCCCTGTCTGGAGCCCTCTCTGTACCCAGAACCCCTCATATCTGGTCCCACTCCAGAACCTGCACCCTGAGCCCAGAGCCTATATCCTCTCCCTCATCACAACCTCCTGCCTCAGCCTTGAGGCCCTGCCTGTATTACAAACCCCTCAGCTCCCTCCCCAGCTTACAGCCCCCCCTACACCCTGGACTCCTCCTTTCTGGCCCCACGCCAAAGCCCACACACCCCCAGCTGGAGTGCTCTCCCCTTACCACACCCCAACGCACTGAGCCAGCCTGATAAAAATGAGCAAATGAGAGAGAGTGGGGATAGCAGGCACAGGGGGGCGAGGGGATTGGTGTGACCAGGTGCAGGGTCTCAGAGAAGGGGTGGGTGAGGGCAGGGCCTCAGAGAAATGGCAGGGCAGAGGGCGGGCAAGGATGTCCAGTTCTGTGTGAGTACAAAGTTGGCAGCCCTACGCCATGTAGACGCTCTTTCATAAACTAAACATGGGAGGATGACACTGGAGCAGTTTGCCACAAGTAAAATATTAATTTTAAAAGCATTATTAAAAATGCATATTCCTTTCCCAGAAATTGTGCATCCCCCACTTGCCAGGGAAGTGGCCCATCTCTGAGCAAAAAGCACAACTCTGCCAATTAAAACCAGCAGAAACGGTGGTACGTAGCCTATAATTCTTTGCAAATGCCGCAAATTAACTGGCAACAATAGCATTTTTTTCTGGCAAGAGAAGGGTCACCTATATTAACTACGGGGAAATGTTTTGCTGACGACAGATTCTTCGTGAAGTTTGAAGCCACTAAATTTACAAAATGGGTTTGTTGTTCTGTCATCTAGAAATAAAAATGCTTTGGAATGTTTTGTAATTAAGCATACAAAAAATGTTTATCCCTGTCATTAGAACAGACCTCTAATGTTTGTGTACTCTTTTTCTTGCATGGTACATATATTGTGATGGGGTGAGGCCAGATCGCTATAAGAGGGTACTCGAAGGGAGGTATATGAGCCCTAGATTATGGAGATCTCTGTTACCTGGGTAAACTGGCAGGAGCTGAGTTAGAACCAGCAGGAACTTTCCAGAATCAGGCTGGACAATCAGGCCAGTTGGAACACCTGGAGCCAATTAGGAGCCTTCCAGCACCAAGGGTGTCAGGCTAATCAGACCACCCGGGGCCAATCAAGAGCCAGTTGAGAAGGGTTCAAAAGGGCTCCTCTTCTGTTAGTGGAGAGGCACACGAGGAGGAAGGGAGGAGCCAAAGTGCTGAGAGTGAGAGGAGTCCGAGTGAGAGCTGGGAACTGCAAGCCAGGCAGAGTGCCATGGAGGAGCAGGACAGGCTGCTCAGGCGCCAGAGGGAAGGTGCTGGGAGGGATCGTTTGGGGAAGTGGCCCAGAGAAGTAGCTGCCAGACTGAGAGTAGAACCAGCCCCATCTGTTGCCGCTGCCTTAGTATCCCTGGGCCAGAACCCAGAGTAGTGGGCGGGCTCAGGTTCTCCCCAACCCTTCCCATGCCACTACAGAGTCTGTCCCTGGCTAGGGAGACCTGGACTATAGAGGGGTTTCACCCCATACTATGGACTAGCCTGTGATATGACCCATGGATGGATGGATATCTATATCTATATCTATATCTATAGCAAAGATAAGAAAGTGTCTTGCCTGGAAGAAAAACAGGCAAGAGACTGTAAAGTTTTTTGTGAGATATGGCCTTCCCCTCAAGCCATGGAGTTCAGCTCTGGATAGTCAGACTCTTTTTATAGCTATCCAGAGGCTTCCACAGCCCACATCAATTCAGAGTGATTCGAAAGACATCCTCGCAATGTTTTATCTTTTCAGTGCTTCTCACTTGAGCTACTCCAAGGTTACCTCAATGCTGTCATATGGACATTTTGACATGAATGCCAAAGCGGAGGGGAAATGATTGCATTGATATGTACTTAAGAATCTCCCTTGAGTGCATGGGGGTATAAGAGTCTTATCTTTGTCGCTTCTCCAAATAGTCTACTTCCCTCTCACAATCAAGCATTCCTAAAACAGTGGGTGTCAACTATTTACTGAGCTCCATCACATGTAACGATCACTTACAGCCAACAAGTGACTCAAAACCCAGAAACTTATTTCATTTTCTCCCTTTTATTGTCACAGAAAAGCATGTTTCTACCATACAGGTGGACATCAAGCAGACAGCTGTGGTCTTTACATGGATATCCCTTTCTCTAGGTCTTAGCATGGAATCTGAAGAGGCTTTAATTTGCAAGAGAACAGATTTGATTTTGATCACACGAAGGGTTGTATCATACACTACTATGTCTCCCAGGAGCCCAAATTCTTCATTGGTAGCAAAATGAGCAAGGACAATGATGTGTTTTTGGTTTGCAGCCTTGTTCAATTACAAGAGATTAAACAGGAATAGCAACTATCAAAGCTATATCCTGTAGAGCAGAGCTCAGAGCTAGGCATGCAACCCTCATGCTGCCACTCAACTCCTGCACAACCCTAAACAAAAAGTGGCATGTAAGTTGTTTACCCCAGATTGTTTGTCTGAGATTATAAATGCCGCGATTCCTCACTTCTGGCCTAGGGGGCAGTGGAAAGTCCCACCACTGGCTAGTCCATTGTCACAGCCATATACACATTAGTGTACCTGTAACTGGGGCACTAGCAACGTGCTTCATTGGCAATAAACTTGACCGGGTGCCTTCACTACTAAACCAAGCCTTGTGGTCAGCTTGGGCAGTTCAGTTGGAGCCTGTTACGTGGGCTGCCTGTCGAAAGCTGGTGCAGTGTGCGGAGAAAACGCATGCAGCTGAACATCTAACGACAGAGTACACTCAGGGGCCTGCCTTCAAAGAAGAGCTGATACTTATATTTATAATCCCAGCTGGAAGTGCGGCCTCAAATTATTCCTGTTCCAGTCATTGCCATAATATGGAGGGGTGACACTATCAGATAACAATATGACCATGAAATCCATTGTTATACACTAGCAACCAATCTAAGGTTAAATCCAGCCGCCTAACTGACCCAGAGTCAACCTGTAGAGACATGTTAGGAAAAGTATGAACATGGTAATTAATTAAGACCATTCAATGCTAATTAGTCTAGAGCTTGGAAATGCAAACCGGGATTGTTAGAATTTAGAGGCAATACTAACTGAATGTGTTTACTTAGGTTGTGTTAAATGTTAGCCATGTAAACAGACAGGTCTAGTCTTTTACTATAGCTGTTGATGCCAAGATCAAAGGGAATATTAACATTTAAATAGACTGTGGATGAAATAATGTTATTGTCTATATGTTCCTTTAAAGTTTGTGTTAAACTGTTTAATGGATAAATCACCTTATGTTAATTACCCTGATGTTTGGGAAACAGCAGGTTACATCAAAAAGCCTATTGTTAACCTAGGGACTCAGTGTAATCCGTGCCCTCTACAACACTGAGAAATTTAAGCATCCCAAGCTAGCTTCCAAGTTTGTCTAAGGATTTGGATATGTCAGTTGGCCAGATTTCTGGAAAACTGGAAGCGTAAGTGTCTGCTTCGGTCTCTGGGGCTCATCTGCTCAGTCAGACAATCCGAGTCATATAAATGAACAGCTGCTACCATTTACTCCAGGGACCGGATCCGAGCCTGACATGACATTTAGCTTGGCCCTTGTGAAAAGAACTGACTTTATTAGGTCTGCAGTGACCAGGGCTGTTCTCAGACTCTCTGCAAGAAACAACAACTAAACACAGTTGTATAATAAAACACTGCATTTTCCTTCCCCTTTGTAACAGCTGCTGTTTTCATGTATTTTTTTTTAATTTGAGACCTAAAAACCACAGTGTGCTAGTGAACATTATGTTAATTAGAAGTAATTTAAAAATAGATTTTTCCCCTGATTTTAATGGAAAATTAGTCTAAACAATTGTGTTTGGTTAATGTCCATTTGAACACCAGCTCAAAAAGCAGTCAACACATTAGAGTAAAATTCAGAACAGAAATGGAAAGTTATGTTAGGTATATTTTTGTCTTAGAGAACTTTAAACTGAGGCTGTGTTTTTTGTATCGATATGTCACAAACGGAAATCGTTACATGACACACTAATATATAACAATGAATAAAATCACCCTGTACACAAATATAAATACAAGGACTGAGTGCACTGGGATGTAGACTGGTGAAAAATTTCCATCTAGGACTTTTGTGCTAGAAAATCAGGGTTTGACTAAATAAACATTTTTGGGGCCATGGTCTGCTTTCCTGAAAGAGTTTGAATTTTGTGTAGGAAAACTGAAAATTGACATTTTCGGACAGCAGTTTTCAGCCACTTTTGTTTTGGGCAACCGCACAGTTTGGGTTTTTCATTGAGAAGTCAATTTTTCCCAATGAAGTTCGGTCTCTGAAACAACAGCTGTAATTGTGACCATTAGAGCTATATAGTAGATACTTACAATTCAGCTCTCCGTCACTCCTCTCATGGCACAGAACTCAGAGCAGAGACAGAGTGGAGGAGTTTCTGCTCCCCTATCCCAGAACAGCTCTGAGGTAACTGCCAGTCTTTCTATAATGCAGTGGTCACCAACCAGGAGAGCCTGTGCCTAGAACCCCCTGCGGTACCCCAACGGCCTGCCCCAAGCTCAGCTCAGAGCCCCTCTCACACTCCAGATCCCTTAATCCAAGACCAGAGCCTGCACCCCCACCCTCTGCCCCAGCCTGGCAAAAGAGAGAGAGGTTGGGAGGGAGGATGGAGTGAGCGAGGTGGGGGATGGGTGGGCGGAGCTTGGAAAAGGGGCACAAAGGAGGCAGGGCAAGGGTATTTGGATTTGAGGTAGATCTTGGATTGCACTTAAATTCAAGAAGTAATCTTGTGCTTAAAAAGGTTGGAGACCACTGCAATAGTGGCATACCTCAGCTTGGCCATTAAACATTTTGGAAAGCCCCTTCATCAGGGAGTCCTTCAGGGGGAGGAGGGATTGATGTAGAGATATCTACACTGTTTTCATCTACCAAGGAGATCTGCTACTCATATATTGCTCGAGAATGAAGGGGACTTATCAGGAAGGCAAAAGCACAATTGGAATTGCAGCTAGCAAGGGATGTGAAGGATAACAAGAAAGGTTTCTACAGGCATGTTAGCAATAAGAGGGTGATCAGAGAGGGTGTGGGGCCCTTACTGGATAATGACAGATCATGTGGGAAAAGCTGAAGTACTCAATGCTTTCTTTGCCTCTGTCCTCACAGACAAGGTCAGCTCCCAGACTAATACTCTAGGCAATGCAGTATGGGAAGGAGGTGGACAGCCATTGGTGGGGAAAGAACAAGTTAGGAGCTATTTAGAAGAGCTAAACATACACAAATCCATGGGCCTGGATGTAATGCATCCGAGGGTACTGAGGGAGTTGGCAAATGTCATCGTGGAGCCTTTGGCCATTATATTTGAAAAGTCGTGGAGATCGGGAGAATTCCCGGATGATTGGAAAAAGGCAAATGTAGTGCCCATCTTTGAAAAAGGGAAGAAGGACGATCCAGGGAATTACAGACCAGTCAGCCTTACCTCAGTCCCCGTAAAAATCATGGAGGGGATCCTCAAGGAATCCATTTTGAAGCAACTGGAAAAGGGAAAGGTGATCAGGAATAGTCAACATGGATTCACGACGGGCAAGTCATGCCTGACCAGTCTGATTAGCTTCTATGATGAGGTAACTGGCTCTGTGGATATGGGAAAGTCAGTGGATGTGATATACCTTGACTTTAGCAAAGCTTTTGATACGGTTTCCCACAATATTCTTGCCAGCAAGTTAAGGAAGTATGGATTGGATAAATGGACTATAAGATGGATAGAAAGCTGGCTAGACTGTCGGGCGCAATGGGTAGTGATCAACAGCTCGATGTTAGGTTGGCAGTCGGTTTCTAGCGGAGTGCCCCAAGGATCTGTTCTTGGACCGGTTTTGTTCAACATCTTTATTAATGACCTGGATGAGGGGATGGATTGCACCCTCAGCAAGTTCGCAGATGACACTAAGCTAGGGGGAGGAGTAGATATGCTGGAGGGCAGAGATAGGGTTCAGAGTGACCAGGACAGATTAGAGGATTGGGCCAAAAGAAATCTGTTGAGGTTCAACAAGGACAAGTGCAGAGTCCTGCACTTGGGATGGAAGAATCCCAAGCACTGTTACAGGCTGGGGACTGAATGGCTAAGTAGTAGTTCTGCAGAAAAGGACCTGGGGATTACAGTGGATGAGAAGCTGGATATGAGTCAACAGTGTGCCCTTGTAGCCAAGAAGGCTAATGGCATATTAGGTTGCATTAGGAGGAGTATTGCTAGCAGATCCAGAGAAGTGATTATTCTCTTTTATTCAGCTCTGGTGAGGCCACATCTGGAATATTGTGTCCAGTTCTGGGCCCCCCACTATAGAAAGGATGTGGACGCATTGGAGAGGGTCCAGCGGAGGGCAACCACAATGATTAGGGGGCTGGAGCGCACGACCTATGAGGAGAGACAGAGGGATTTGGGTTTGTTTAGTCTGCAGAAGAGAAGAGTGAGGGGGGATTTGATAGCAGCCTTCAACTTCCTGAAGGGATGTTCCAGAGAGGATGGAGAGAGGCTGTTCACAGTAGTGATGGATGGCAGAACAAGGAGCAATGGTCTCAAGTTACAGTGAGGGAGGTCTAGGTTGGATATTAGGAAAAACTATTTCACTAGCAGGGTGGTGAAGCACTGGGATGGGTTCCCTTGGGAGGTGGTGGAATCTCCAGCCCTAGAGGTTTTTAAGTCTCGGCCTGACAGAGCCCTGACCGGGTTGACTTAGTTGGGATTGGTCCTGCCTTGGGCCGGGGGCTGGGCTTGATGACCTCATGAGGTCTCTTCCAGCTCTATGATTCTATGATTCTGTATGCATTCCCCATGGTGGCACTTATGGATGGCTGGCGTACTGAGCACCTGTGAACTACTTCATATATTAAAGGAATTGTATCCAAAGCCGAAGACAGGCAAGCCTAGCTCAAGAATGGAGTTCGGATTAAGTTCAGATGATTCAAGTTTGCAGAAATTCCATTTGGAATCTTGAAACATTTTTGGTACATCCAGCATGGCTGTGGGCCACTAGACCAAAAGTTGTTGAAATTGTTTCAATTTGTGAGATTTTTACTTATTTTGTTAGCATGATGTGTTTTAGATTAATAAGAAGAAATTGTTTTGTTTTGTTAGCAGGGCCGCTCGTCTGGCAGGCTGGCAGCGCTCATGTGCATAGCCCCACCTCCTGCTCCGCCCCTCACTTGGCACATCACAACAGCCCGCCTGATGCTCCTTACGCCTGCTAGACAGGTTGAGACCCCACCCCCATGCTTGACCCCTGGCTAGCTGTCTGTCTCCCTTCCTCTTTGCCTCCTTTTGTCCATCACAAAACCCCGCCACTCCGCTTGCCACTGCCTGGCTGGCTGCTGGGTCCAGGGCCCCACTCCCAGAATCCTCCCTTGCATCCCGCAAACCCTTTGGCCAGGCCTGGCCAGAGCACCGGATCGCAACCAGCAGAGCCTGGCTCCTCCACTCACATTCAGTCTAGCTGGCCATTCATTTGACTCAAGCAACAATAAGGGCTGGTAATTAAAACACCAGCTGCAGAACTTGTGTGTGCGTGTGGTGTGACTGTAGGCATATGCTGATATTTACTCTGCATTTTCAATACATGCAGAGTACTGCCTTGCCCCCGAGAATGATTACACGTGCTTTTTAGAAGCATAATGTGGTGATGGACCTGCAGGGAGAACAGGCCTTTTCTGGTGAAATACATATGCACATTTTTACTTCTGGTTCCACTCCCAACCAGAAATTAGAAGCAAAAGAACATCTGAACATTCCCAAAAACCTCCAGAAGAGGTTTGTTTCAGGGTCACTTTCAATGTTGGATGAAGTGTCTGTTAGCGGGGTTTTTTTTTTAATCCACCTGATTTTGTCCTTCCTTGTGAGACTCCTCCACACCCCCTAACCAAGGTGGATTCATGAACTGGTGTCTGAAGAATGTAAAACCGGAGATACATGTATACATAAAATGGCAAAGTTGCTTGAAAACATTTCCTGATGAAATATCTGAACTGAATTTTCAGTTACTTTTCTCCTCAAAAGTCCCCATCTCCTAACTAACGTCAGGGATGGACAGCAGAGGGATGGATTCACAAAATGCTCCAGGCAGTGTTCAGCCAAAACAGACAGCCTGTTAGAGATACATTTTTGGAACTATTAAAAATAAATAATTAAACGAGAAGTTGCAAGCAAAAAGGAACATTTTCGACAAAAAAAAATTTGAGTTAAAAAGGTTTGTTTTCATTGAAAAAGTGTCTTAAAATAGTCAACCTGGACTAGCCACCAGACTCGAGCAGTTATTTTGTTTTAGTCACAGAAAGGCAACTCATTTCTAAAATTTCTTTAGAGGAAAAGATTATGAATGGTCCCATTTCCCGTGGCGTTATTAAGCAGATGTTACTGCTGGAGAAGCTGAGGCACAGGAAAGTTCTGTCATTTGCCCAGATCTGCCACAGACATCCTTTGTAATGTGGGCATGTCAATTAACCTCTCTCTGCCTCAACTACCCCATCCATGAAATAATACTATTGCGTAAAATGAGGCCAATTTGAATAGTCATTGGTTTGTATTAAAGTTTGTGCATTTGAAACCATTGCAAACTATCCCGATCTCATGCCATAACCATCTCTCCTTCCCTTCCTTCCATTTTAGTCCCTGACCTCATTCAGAATTAGAGGGACAAAGGGTGACCTAAAGCCCCAGCCAGGGTGAACCACACCTTTCTTTTTTTACTGTGCGCAGTGAATTGATTAAACAACTCAAGGATAACCAAACATGGAGGCTTTCCCTCCCCGTTAGCAAACTCGCAGGGAAGGCATTTTCTTTGTGCCAAACAAAAGAATTAAAGGTAGCTAATACAATGTCTGGGTCCCGGGGACATTGTTACACCCTGAAGTCTTTTACCATAGCCATCCATCATCTAAAACATAGCCCCATAAAAGAAATATTTGCTGTGGGATAAGTCCTTGGCTTTTCTGAACCTCAAAGTACCCATTTTCCTTACTGCCCCCTGTGTCCTCCCCGGTTCAGCAATCTAAACAGAATGATTGTGTCTAGCGCTCTTCATAAGTGATGTTTCTAATCCAGCCAAGAACAAAACGTCAGCAATTTAAAGGAAACAGATGATTAATCCCTTATCATATTTAGCTGTTATAATGTCTCCCTCTCTACTTATAAGCATTTATCTTTTCACAAGATCTTACTCTGTACTTTTGGAAAATACAGGCTTTCAAATGACATTCTTTTAAATTAGTAGCTTATTGTTTCAAGATGTGCCCAAGCTAGGGTTGGTAACAGAACGATTTCTCTGATAAGTTTTGTGAAGCCATGAATCTAACAAAAGATTATTTTATAAAGCAGTAGAAATTCAACTTGTTAAACTACTCTATAGGGATCAGAGCAAGCCGTTTGGCAAAGAATTGCTGAGAGCCCTCTTTAACCTGAAAATGAAGTAGCTTACTTGTCACTCGTGAGTTTAGGAGAATAAAAGGATAGAACACTCCAAACACAAAATAGCTGTTGAAGTAAATAAACTACATTTCAGTTGAACAGCATAATAATGCAACTTAAATTCAGAATTTCAGCAGCAAGAACTGTTGCATAAAAAAGCCTCCGCCTGAGCTCACTAGATTTATATACATGGATTTTCTAAAGCTACACCAAACTGTAAGGTCTAAGGTTTTAAACTGCAACTTATTGTGATCCTTGTCAATCTTTGTAATCTGTGTAACTCTCAAACTTACTGTAAACTGCAACTTTGTAACCTTTGTAACATGCAGCCATCTTGCTTGTAACTTTCCCTAAGCTGCATTCTCCCCTGAGTGAATGGAGAGAGAGTGTGAGTGTGTTTGAAGAAGGCTTGGAACAATGGACCATATGGCAATGAGTCATCACAGTATGGGCATGCTCCCTGCTGGACAAAGGGAAGTCTGGGCATGCTCTCTGCTGGATAAAGGGAAGTCTGGGCATGCTCCCTGATGACAAGGTGAATGAGTCACAGGAGCCATTCAGACACTATATAAAGAGAAGGAGCACATGTGGGACTCTCTCTTTTTCCTTCCCCTGATCTTGAGAAGCTCCTCTCCAGTGTCTTTCCTCCTGACCAGCTTCCCCAGCCATGATGAGCAGACAGACCCTCCAGGATCCACATGCCTTGGCTCCTTCTGCAACCTATATGTCTGTGTCAGTGTGTGATTGCCTGAGGGCAGGAATGAATGGGTGTGAATGAGTGAATGAATGGAGGGGTGTGTGCTTGCTTGCTTGCTTGCGTGCGTGCGTGCGTGCGTGCGTGCGTGCGTGCGAGAGAGAGAGAGAGAGATCTATCTTCTTTAGCTTAAACCTTTGGTGGCTGCTTTCTCCTCTTTAGTTTTACCTAGTGGAAATAAACCCATACTAGTGTAACCCTGCGTGGTTTCCAGTGAGAATATTTTTGGGGTAACAAGAACAAACAGTGATCTGTAGTGCATCGTTCTGCCAACATTTCATCAACCGTATTTTTGAAAGGTTTGAATTTTAAATTAAAAACAGCCTGAAACTGTGTGTCCAAGAGACATTTGTGTATTTAACCAAATTAGATGGTTATTGTCAGACTCCAATGTGTATGTGTTTTGTGTAACATCACGCATGTTTCACCTGAGGGGTTTTTTGAGCACCAGTATTTACACTTATTTTCCAAATCTATGAAGGTCCTAAATAATCAAGATATAGGACCAGAATTAGACCTAGAGAAAGATTCAACCAGCTCCAGATTTCAGTCAGACTTGAGTTGAGCCTCAAAAAGGTTCATCATTCAGTTAAATTCAGATGAGAACTACATATTCCAGAGGCATACCTATCTTAAACTCAAAAAGACTGAACTGAATGTCATGCAAAAACAGTCTCGGTCTGGTGATGGTTTGTTTGGGCATTGTTGTTTTTTCCTCCTTTTGATCTGAGCAAGCAAACTGAGAAAATGACTATTTGCGATCTTTATCGTTCTAATTTATTATCCATCTCCATTGGGCTCAGAGCAGCAAAAAGAGAAGGTCCACGTTCAGAAGAAATTTCAATCTCGCTATCAGAGAAGAGACAACAGAGGGATTCAGCAAACCGTGTAGGGGTCCAAGGAAACAATTTGAGCAGAAGTGGTCAGCACAACAAGTTGCCTAACCAATGAGTTTCACAGCAGAGGTAAGTTTTTAGAAGGCATTATAAGGATGCCAATGCGGAGTGGCTGCTTTGTTAATTTTTCCTGGGCACTCCTTCCTGGCATAAGAGACAAAGGATAGAGGCATTCATGAGAAATTTGGATGGATGGGCGATGAAGGCTGTTGGAGTGGATTGGGAAAGGGCAGGGAGGACCAGTGTCATGATAGCAATTTTATTTATTACAAAGATGATGAACAAAGTCTTGTTTCCTTGAGCACAGTCGGAATATCAAACACAGTCCCTCTGTTTACTGTTTCATCCCTTCTTTTCCATTCTGTATGAACACAGTCCCACTCTTAGCTTTTACCAGCACCTCTCTTACTGTTCAGCCACTTCTGTCTGACTTTGCTCCTTCTCTTACGCTTCCCCCAGTCCCTACCTGCCTCCTGCACTCCAAACCCCATTGGTCACAGAGTTGAGCTTCTACTAAAACATGGCCATGGGCCTGAGTTTTGGGTGTGCTTTCATTTCAGACTCCTGTTTACATTCATATTGCAAAGGCGGCAGTGGTTACAGCAGAGCCAGAACAGTTCTTTGACTACGTAGCACAAGCATCGACACAAGGTAGATTTTACTACTAGTTCCAAAATCTGGACTTTAAAAAACTCTTTAAATAATACTTAGCCAACAGACATCAATGCACATTATAAAAATTAAATTGATGGCTAAGGCTGAAAATCCAGCATGACAAGCTACCTTTACTTTACCCTCCCTGTGCTTTATTATTTGAGGGCTCTCTTTGAAATGGATGGTCTTCTATGTTCTGTAATACCCAGGCAGAAGTGGATTGAGTCAGTTAGAATGTCCGGTCAGGTTTTTCAGGTTTAACTCTGAATTTATTTGCATATAGAGGTTTAAGTTGGACTATTACTATGTCCTTTATAATAATTTAGTTGTGGGTGTATATTAAACCTCGGAGCACCTGTCACCATCATTATGAAACCCATGTTTTCATGTGGTTGTACAGACTACCACCAAATTTTAGCTGTAACTTGGCAAACTAGGGGCTGATCTGGTCTGGAGAGGATTCACAACCATTCACTTTCTCTTGGGGACCATGTATGTGAAGACACATGTTTGTGAAGAACCCATGACAGCTCCCCTAGTGAAGTTTCACAAGTTCCATGGACCGATGGGGCTGGATGCTGCAAACAAAATCATCCCAAACAGCCATTTCTCTGAAAACCACGCAGTAGAAATGGAGTTAAGAGTTGCAGCTGCCGAGCGAACTGCTAGTGATCGCTGATGCCAGCACCACTACCTAGCCTTGGGAGTGACTTGTCCAAGATCACAGAAGAATTCTCTGTGGCCATGTCTACACTAGGAAACTATTTCAAAATTAGAAAATTTGACTTAACTCCCGATTTAACAAAATCGAACTGCTGTGTCCACACTACAGCAAAGCCTCAAAATTAGTCCGAGGCAGGCTCCAGACGCACTACCTCAGACTTGGAGACCCAAAAAGTACTGGGGAGTATTTAGTTCAAATTACTGTGGAGAGCAGCTTTTCAAAAGAGTGCTACTGGCACGCCCACACTACCGTTATTTCAACATAACTCTTTCGGAATTAGTGTTACTCCTGATGAAAAGCAGGAGTACAGATTTCAAATTCTGCGGCCTGTTATTTTGAAATAATGGGCTTGGTAGTGTACTGCTTATAAATTCGACCTCCGGGGGGGAGGGGTATTTTGAAATAAATTCCTAGTGTGGACCAGGGCTGTCAGACATGGAAACGGAACTTCAAGTCCCTGCCCAGTGCCTTTGAATTAGTTCAGCACCATTGTCTTGGGGCTTATCAATCAAACACACATAATGCTGACATCCAAAGATTTAAAATCATCTGAAAGAAAAAGGACAGCAATGTGGATATTAAATTATGGGCTTGATCAGCCATAAAATATATATATATGAGGAGAGTTCAAGCAAAGCCAAGCCAAAGATTCCTATTCAGAAGGATGTCTGTTCTTCCCTCAGTGTGCATTAGTTCATTAATGCTAGTGGGAGTGACTGTATTCTATGCAAATACTTCAAGGGGAGAATAGGCCACCCGATATGCTGGCTTCAGTGGTCGAACACAAAGGTCAGGGATGGAACTGCAGTCCAATTAGTTCCCTTCAATAAAAGGATGCAGGCAAAATCCACGAACGCAGCAGAGGGACTTTGGCAATGAAGTCCTCAGCTATTAGGTGGTAAAGGGGTGAGGCCATTCCTGGCTACTGACCTTTCATCCTTTTCAGGGAGGGGCCTGCCCAGTCCCTCATACCACGAGGGTTGCCAACACTGTACGCACACAAAACCGAACACTCCTGCTCTGTCCTACTCCTCTTCCAGGGCCCTGGCCCCCGCTCACTTCACAACCTCCCTCCCCACCTCCCACCACTTGCTCTCCCTCATCCAATGTGAATCAAAGCACCAAGTTTCTGGAGCACTGCCCATATTTAACACACACAAACGTCACCAAGGCTCCGTGCTACAGCGTAACAAGATCCAACAGCCTGTAGTAGCTCTTTTAGACCTGTTACGTTATATTACGTACAGTACATTGCACATGGTCTAAATATTTCATTTCACTATCTAAGGTCGCTATTTTCTACTTAGAAGTGTTTTAAGTGTCTGAATTTGCACTTATATATTACATCTATTTGCTGCTAAGGAAGTTAGAAAGTGTGTAATTTGGGGATCGTATAGCGGAAAAAGAATTCTGTTGGTTACACGATTAATCAATAAACGGCTCTGCATTTAAAGGAGCACGAGAGCTGATGGTCAGGCATGCTGGCTCAGTTCTAGCTTGCTCTCAGTCCCAGTAGCTACCCCTCCTGCAGCTCTGTATTTAAATCTTTTGGAAATCCATGCAGTTCATTTATATCAATGACAAAAGCCTCTTTATAGCAATCTATTTTGCTACTAAGGTTGGGATTAGGAAGCGGGCACAGTATAAGCTTCTAGAAGTCACTAAATATTCTTCTTATGCACAAAGCTCTCCATTATTTTGGTTCTGTTTTAATGTTCATTTTTCCATTTGTAAGTCCCCTACCTGCTTTTCATCAGGATCACATCAGGGATGCACTGGGATAATCAGAAAAACCAGGGCCAGCATAGGAAAAGCTCTGATAAGCAGCAGCAAGCAAGCTCAAATCTACAACCCCCAATCAGAAACAAATTCAAGTCAAGATAAATCAGCACAAATCATGAACGAAAAAAGGGCCAGATGAGAAATTATCACTATCACTGAGGGTGCATCTACACAGCAGGGTTTAACTCAAAGTAAATTACGCAAATTGAGCTATGTCAATTGCGTAGCTTATTTCGAAATTGAGAACGTCTACAGAACACCTATTTCCAAATAGAGCTCTCTTCCTCTGACTTCCCTTATTCCTTGTACAATGAGGGTTACAGGAGTTGGAGTAAGTCGTCCTCCAGCTTGACAGTATTTTGACACTATTTTGAAATAACTGCCTGCTGTGTAGACACGGACTAAGTTAGTTCGGAATAGTGCTAGTTATTTCAAAATAGTGTTGCAGTGTAGTTGTATCCTGAGAAATAATTTCACATTAAAGAAAGAGAAAAACGAAAAAAAAACCTACTGTCTTTATAGGACCAGATTTAATTCAGATGAACTGTGTGTTACAAAACGATCAATGGAACTTGTACTGCTATGTGCCTATGACACTTTTGAAAATGGGACTTGGTTGCTTCTGGAAACTTTTACCTATGATCTATCCTCCTTAAACTGCCAGTTCACTGGAGAATATTGCATCAAAAAGTCCTACTAGAATTTATTTGTCTTTTTAAAACAAAATAAAAATTAACAAACTTACCGCTCCCAAACTTTCTAATGTAGGTATCATCACTTTTCAAAAGTTAAATGCTAGTTGCTTTAACAGTGAGATGCAATCTAATCAAAATCACTCCACCGATAACCTTAGAACTGCAACAATACCTAATTAACAAAATAAAAAAAAACATTGGAGTTGTTTAGCAAAATCTGGGAGGATTGATGACTCTAAATATGTCAGTTACAGGTATTAAGTGAAAGCATATTCGGGTGCAGGGATTATGAAAATCTATCCGCTCCAATTTGTTTTTAAAATAAAGTATTAAAGCACTCTATCTTCATTTGTAACATAATTGGCTTTAAGTAGAATATTTTAGTCACTGTAAATTATGTCAGGGGCTGCTGTTTAAAAGCACAGACACAATGGAATCTGTGCACAAGATGTTTACCTTGTTAGCTAAATTAGCTCATGTGGTTTAAAAAGAGGCTCATGCAATCATAACAACACAAAGACTATATTCCTCTCTCTTTCATAGATAGCCGCTGCCTTATCACAGCAGATCTCATTACAAACAGATCCCTTAGCAAAATACCTACATGTCCTCCTACACCTTTTTCCCTCCATTCATGAACTTGAGCGGCATGGAAATCAATCACTATTACAAAATGGATGTTTTCTTTCCAAAATACTCCTGCAAACGTTTGAGGGAGGGGAAGTTTCTAAATGCTTTATCCCTTGGATATCTGCCTTTTATTGAGGGTTCTAATGAGGAGTGGGGCGAGCTGCCACAAATAAAACAGTCACAGATAACGTTCTGTTAGTAGTCTGTGTGTTTGTGCCATTGAAAGCATGCTAGAAGGAGATGTTTGAAAGGACTTAAGACACTCTCCAGCGCCTATGAAATTTCCAAAGCTCCACATGCCCATAGATAGAAAGGATGGCCTAGTAAGATCAGTCCCCAGCTCTGCCACAGATTACTGCATGCCCTTGAGCAAATCACTTAATCTGTGCCTTGGCTGCCTGTGTGCAACAGAGTAATGACTTAATACCTTAGGGCACATCTACACTCGCTACGCCGGAGATCGCCGCTCCACCATTCGATGTAGCAGGTTTGATTTAGGCCCATAAATTGAAAGCTGAGGGAAGTCGCGAGGAGTAAGGGAAGCCGATGGAAGCACTTTCTCTCATCGGCCTCCTGCTGCGTGGACACCGTCACTCTCAGCTTAAAGGAAGTTGGCTCCAGGTAGATAATCTACATAGCTGGAGTTGTGTACCTTAAGCCAAGCTGCTGGGTCTGCCTGGCCTCACAGAGCTGTTGTAAAGAGAACCAGTCCATCAGTGATGAGCCATTCTGACACTGAGCGGGGGGTGGCAATAGAAGGGCCTACTTAGAAAATACACACAGAAGCCAAGAGGGAACCATATGTTTGTACTGCTGTAGTGTTGACCTTCCCTGTACATGGATTCCTGCACACGAGCAAAGGAAACGCCATGAGATCGAGCCCACAGATAGCCATCTCATGGAGAGGGCCGATGCTTCCAAACCACCTGCCCATGCCTAGAGGGAGGAAGGGGAGTCAGTCGCCACATGCAGACATTAAGAGAAATGGTTACAAGTGGCAGCTCCCCGCTTGGACTAGTGGAACTAGCTCCTTCACTTCAATGTCTGGACATATTCTTTAGAACCTGGGCCTTCCACCCAGTTCCAGAGTAGGATGGGGGAAGGCAGAGGGGTGGGAGCGGTGTCACAGCCCACCTGCTTCTACCTCCCCAGGAATCTGGCCCTGCTAGGCTTCTCCATTGGCCCTTCTTCCAGTGTTCTCAAGATGCCCAGCCATGCCACGTGAAGTCTCCTTCCCCTGCCAGGGGTGCGTAGCGCCAGAGGGAACCACCAGCTGTTCAAAATGGCTGGCGGTTCCCTCTGGGCACCATGCACCCTAGACGGTATGGGAAGGAGGGGAGAGACTTCCCATTCTCGCCCACCCCACAGGGGAGCACATAACGTGTCCTCCACACACACACATAGTGCCTAGAGGGAGCTGCCCCTTGCACCCGAGGCCCTGCCCCTTCTACCTAATGCCCTGCCCCTTCTGGGGCCAGCCCGCAACAACTACCAACATTGATTAAGTGCCCCCCCTGCAAAAATGACTGCCCACCCCTGACGTAGCTGATAATAACTAAGCACAAACCACCTGAAATAAGCAAGACTCTAGTGAATCACAAGCAAAAATCACTAAGCTCTGAACAAGACAGATCCTCAACACAATTAGCCAGTCTTCCAGCTTCTCACTCCTGTTGTCTCTGCCCATCCTGACCCTACAGGGTCTGCCCTGCTCCAAACTCCCCTGCCCTGTGCACAATTCCCTTTCAAAGGAAATTTCCTGAGGCGCAGAGCTACCCACTCTGTTTGTTTTCCACCTGCCTGCCCGTCAGAAATGCTACTGCTATCTCCAAGAAGGCTTTGAGAGGTGCTCCCATGCTCACTGACAGGCCTCCGGAGAGACATACATGCTGCTTTGGACCACCGGGAAGGGAATGTAGCATAGCCAGGCTCAGGAGATGCAGGGACATCTGCAGTGGCAAATAAGAAACAGTATTGAAAACCCACAACCCATTTGCTGTTGCTTTTTTAGGCTCTGAGTGGGAAAGCGAAGTCGAGAGAAGCAGCGAGCCCCCTCGGTGAGCTCTGCCCCCTACAAATGGCACACCTGCTCAAATTCTCTATTTTTGTGTTAAGAAGCGGGGGGGGGAGAAAATTTTGGAATCCAATTCAGAGCTGTTTTTTAATCTAAAAAATGCTTTGTGAATGGCCCAGCTAAAATTATTTATAATGAGCTAATTTCCATAAAATTGGGCTAATTAATTTCTGGGCTCTCTGATGAAAGTGGCTAAGATCGGCTTTTTGCTGACAAGTGAGGTCCTAGAAGCTGTTTCAAACTCAAGACATCCTGGGCCAGATCCTAAATTGGCGTAACTCCATTGAAGTGAATAGAGCCACGCTGATTTATACCAGCTGAGGATCTGGCCTGGTCCATTTTTAAAGTGTGGGAGGAAGCAGTAATATCTTCTTTTTGGAGTATGTGTAACTGTAACAGCACATTGGAAAAAGCTATTGTCAAGCTCCAGAAAGCAAGAGAAAGACTCCTCTAAAACTATTTTCCAGACATCCAAACTTCGGACACGTCTATACTAGGAAACTATTTCAAAATAACTAAAATCCACTTAACTCCCAAGATAACAAAATCAAAAGTGTGTGTCCACATTAGGGGAAGCCTCAAAATTAGTCCGAGGCAGGCTCTGTTAATGTGGATGTGCTACCTCGACTTAGAGCCCCAGGAAGCACCGGGGAGCAATTCGTTTGAATTACTCTGGGGAGTAGCTATTTCAAAAGAGCAGCACCTGAGTGTCCACACTAACACTATTTCAAAATAACGATTTCAAAATTGCATTATTCCGCGAGAAAAGCAGGGGTACAGATTTCGAAATAAGCAGCCCGTTATTCTGAAATAACACGTTTGGTAGTATGGAGGCTCTGCTTATTAATTCGACCTAAGAGGGGTTATTTTGAAATAAAATCCTAGTGCAGACCAGGGGTTAGGGAAATTATTGTCTTAACAAAACAGAGTCTTAGGAGGTAAGAATCCTGGAAAACTGCCAGCAAAACACACACACACAAAAAAACAAAAACAAAACAAAAAAATGAAGGCAAAACACATCAAAAATCCATGTAGGGATCTACCAACTTTCAAACTCCTAATTTCCATACTTTGATTCCTATTCACTTGTTGAAGTAAGGGAGCCTCTTCCTTATTCCCAACTAGCCGGACTCGATTATTAATCAATAAAAGTTCTATCAAATCCACCCACGTTTCAATGTGCTCCTGGCTCCCCGCCGTAAAGACAGGGGGTAAAATTAGCAAAGCAGCAATGTGAGTTAGAAGCCTTTGTCTTATGAAATATTTGATGGGCACTTGGCATCTTAAGTGACCTTGGTGCTTTTGATCATTTTGTCCACGAAAGCTGCCAATAAAAAGGCAATAAAACAACTCTTATTCTAAAAGAGTGCCATTCATCATTAATAGCACAAACCTGGTGCGCCTGCTATTTGCTCCATAACCACCCAGTTGCCAGTGCTCAGCAGGGCTCAAGATTTGCCATGGGGTGAGACAGCCCCTCCATGAAGTACTTTTGCCTTCATCTCCAAAATACATAAAGACAGACCCCAGAGTTAATGGGATGGTAGGCAGTATTTAGCCAGCCTGATAAACAGAGAAGTGCTCTAGCAGAGTCTTCATGTTATCAGATATAATTTGATGACATTTTCACAGTAATTTTAGCATTATTTCCCCAGCCTCTCGTGCACTGTATTACACGCCAGAGGAAACTTGTATATGCATCCAGGGATGCATGATCCAGGGATGTATGGTCATGATTTTTAACTACTACTGACTCTACAGCACTGAATCTGAATAACTCATATTTTTTCTACAGTCTCTCCATCACCTAGACCTAGCCTAGCAAAACCCCTTCACTACCAAATAGATTTGAAAATTATAACCCAACCCTCTCTTTGTATTTGACTCCAAAAAGGTGCATGCCATTTTACAGACGAAAATCGACCTGCTGCTCAATATTCTGGCGTCATTTCTAAATGGAACCTCTCTGGTTCTTAAAGGTTATAAGCTTGATCCCAGACTCCTCACAAAGGGCCCGGCCCTGCAAGTAGTAACATACAGGTCGACCCCTCTAGCCAGTAAAGCCGAAGGGGTGCTGTGCAGCACAGAAGTCCACCCATCTGGTGCTCCTTGCAGGATTGCATCCTAAGCATGGAAGGCAGAGTTAGGCCTCCAGAAGACTAGAGAGAGATTTTCAGTGTGGCCTAAGGGCAAGACTCGTCCTCTGTGATTGAAATAAGGGGTCTCCCGTGACAGTGCAGCTGGAATAATATTGTCCATTGCAGCTGGAATAACATTCTGCAATTAATTGTCACTCTTAGCTATATTGCCATTTAGTGTGTCAACCACTATGTCAGTGGCTATGCAATAGCTTGAAATATATCCCTGGATCCTAAGGCCTTGTCTTCACTCCGGGGAAGATTGACGCTGCCACGATCAATCTTCTGGAATTTGATTTAGCAAGTCTAGCTCAGACTTGCTAAATCGAACTCAGAGGGCGCCCCTGTCAGCGTCTGGCACTCCTGCTTTTGCAAGGAGTAAGGGAAGCCAATGGAAGCATTGGCTCCTGTTGGCCTCCTGGCTTGGACGCCGCCAAGCTCAGCTTAAGATAAGCCAACTCCAGCTATGTATTCTACGTAGCTGAACTTGTGACCCTTCAGTCAACCTGCTGGGTCTAGTGTAGACCTGGCCAAAGACAGACTCTTGTTATCTTCTTATATTTCCCCACCTGAGCATTTTTCTCTCTGCTTACATCTACTTAAAAAAAAAGGTGAACACTGAAAATTCATTGTCTCAGAGCTAACCTCGCAGCAAGATGTGGAGTTGGAGCACATGCCTCAGTTTCTCCTTAGTCACTATTTGGCCTATTCCCTTGTCCCAGTGACAGCATTTAGACCCTTCTAAGCAAACATAGCAATTACTGACAGGCATACAATGGCTGTTACTCTCTGAATACTAGCTGCATAGTTTTTTCTTGTACCATAATGTGGCCAGGGTCTCACGGGAGTCAGCTGACGTTACTCAATTCGGCCAAACTACAAACAATAAGGGGGCCACTTCCCAAAGCTGTTGGTTATTCCAATACTTAGATGTATCAAGCCAGCACAGAATAGCTTCTATACTATCTTACTGGTTACCCAGATGCCAACAACACTGTTTCCTTAAAGGAGCCCAGGATTAAGCCTCCACTCAGACACCCAAGTTGAAAAAAGTTCCACCAGTCCCAAAGGATGGGACACATTACATCCCAGGTCAATGAATATTTCAGCTCTTATCCCAAATACGCACTTAGAACCAATTCTTATGAACTCAGATGCAATTTATTAAAAAGAATGAAAAGAGAGAGAGAGGATTGGTTAAAAGAGCAATCGAAATGAGTACATTTCTAAGATTGGATTCATGGTAGAGATGGTGAGCTTTGTAGTTGCAAAGGATTCTTGCAAAATTAGTCCGTAGGTTATAGTCCAATATCCAATATTGTATTCAGGGATTTGATGGGTGCTGTCAGTGATTTTTCCTCAGTGTGATGATCATGCTAGTGACACCTGCCTTCTTGCTCCCTGGGGCTCCCAACCACATTTTCCTATTGGAACAGGTCCTTGGGTCTCCCCCAGATTAGGAAAAGTTGGGGTTACTGCCCCCCTTTAGAGCAACATAGACTACAGATCTGGGAGGATGAAGCTCTAAGGCACAGCACCCAGGAAACCAATCCCCAAAAGAGATCAAACCCCCAAATAAATCCCCTTTTCTCCGTGTAAAAGTTTTACACAATGATATAAGCTAAGCTCTCTTTATCAGTGAAAGAGAGATATGCAGAGTGGTTGGTCCCTCCAGGTAACAATTATTTACACTGGGCCTGATCGTAAACAAAAGTGTTTTTATTAAGTGCAAACAGTAGGATTTACGTGGTTGTGAGTAAAAACAGACAGATCAAAGTAAGTTACTAAATTAAAATAAAAAGAAAATGCATAACTAGTTCTAATTCACTCAGAAATGTATTACATGCAGATTCTTATACTAAAGAGCTGTTCTTATTTCAGGCATAATCTTCAAGTCAGAGACAAATTCTTTTACTCTGACTTGGGTCTCCAGCCCTCTTTAAAATTCTTTGTATCCATTGAGGGTGTGCCGGGCAGTTTCCCAGGCCAAACGAAGATAAAGGAGATTGCTTCCCATTGCTCAAATAGTCTTTTCCACAGTGTGGAAGCCTTTGTTTTACATCCCCTTCCCTTGGAAAAATACCAGGTTCAAAATGGATTTCAGATTCATACCTCATATTTCTAACTTCACACGCAAGAATCAAGCATGCACCAAAATAGGATAGACAGATCCAACAGATGATAACATTAAAATTGATAGGTTACATGAGGTATTTTGTCTAAAGCACCTTCGAGTTATGCATATTTATCTTCAAAAGCCAATTTTCATAAAGCGTGGGGAGGAACCATCACAAGGGTGCACCAGTTTAGGACTGAAATTTCAATCCTTATGGCTCAGGCATCCCCGGCTTGAAAATGTAAGCAGATCTGAGATGACAGGATCAGGGCCCTTTGGTCTTTATATACCATTTTCAGGCCGCCTCTTGACTAGTCAGTCATGGGTGAACAATAAGCTTTTGATATATATATCTTTCTCCCAAATATCATGGTAACACAAGGTAATTTCTCAACTAAGCAGTTCATATTCAGTTTACCACAAACTTTAAAGAGACATAAAAATCATGCCAATAATTCACCCACAATTCACCTAAAGGTTAACAATCCCATCAGCAGCTATGGTAATACACAGACACTGTTTGGTTTAATTGTTCACGTCTAACACAGTATAAGTAAACACACAAGTAGCATTACCTCCAATTTCTAGCAATATGAATTTGCATTTCAAAGTTCTAGGCTATTTCATGTTGAATAGCCCTAATGACCATTTACATACATTTTGAACATGTCTCTACAGGGTAATTTAGTGTGCAAGATGCTTCACCCTTTCTAGCCAGGTGTCTTGCTTGGCATAAGATTTGTTACACGTATATAACAGTGGTAGAAACAATGGTCATATTTTAATCAGCTAATACCACAAATCTCTGTAACTCACTGACTACCATCTAAGAAGTTCTGCTTGTACCATAGCCTCAGGCCCACATAGTTTCATAGAATCCTAGAACACTAGAACTGGAAGGGACCTTGAGAGGTCATCGAGTCCAGTGCCCTGCCCTCATGGCAGCACCATATAGACCATCCCTGATAGATGTCTGTTCAACCTCTTCTTAATTATCTCCAGTGATGGAGATTCCACTATCCTCCTAGGCAATTTATTGCAGTGTTTAATCATCCTGACAGTTAGGAAGTGTTTCCTAATGTCCAACCTAAACCTCCCTTGATGCATTTTAAGCCCATTTCTTTTTGTTCTATCATCAGCAGTCAAGGAGAACAATTTTTTCCCCTCCTTCTTGTAACACCCTTTAAAGTACATGAAAATTGCTAACATGTCGCCTCTCAGTCATCTCTTTTCCAAACTAAACAAACCTAATTCTTTCAGTCTTCCTTCATAGGTCTTATTTTCTAGACCTTTAATCCTTTTTTTGTTTCTCTTCTCTGGACCTTCTCCAATTTCTCCTCATCTTTCTTGAAATGTGCCCAGAACTATGATCGCTTGATCCCTTTTGACAGTACTCCTTCCTAGACATTCTCTTTCCATTCCGTATGTGTGAAACTGATTGTTCCTTCCTAAGTGGAGTACTTTGCATTTGTCCTATTTACTTCAGACCATTTCTCCAGTTTTTCCAGAGCATTTTGAATTTTGACCCTATCCCCCAAAGCACTTGAAACCCCTCCTAACTTGGAATCATCTGCAGACTTACTCTCTATGCCAGTATCTAAATTGTTGATGATTGATTGATTTGGAATGATCTCTATAGATATTAAGACAGGGATTTTCTCCTGTTCCAGACCTTAGAATTCCATGGCAGCTGCTAGATTTCAATATAGAATCATTTTCTGAGTTCTGGCCCAGAGCGGATATTCTTAAGAATGTAGCAGATCACACCCATTAGCCATCTAATCCAGCATCTTGTTTCTAATAGTGATTCAGAGTAAAAAATAAGACACCTCAAGCTGGAATAATCTGCCCCTCAGGAAGGTCTCAGTGATCAGAGATCCTGATATTAGGAAGTTTGTCTTATATATGAAATTCTGCATGTGTCCCCCACCCCCAAAAAGGGTCCCTTCTTTTCCCCACACTTGCTATCTGGTCATCCTAAATTCTAAGGGTACGTCTAAACTACATGGCTCCGTCGATGGAGCCATGTAGATTAGTGTACTCAAAAAAGGGAAATGAAGCGGTGATTTAAATAATTGCTGCTTCATTTACATCAAAATGGCTGCCGCGCTGCACCGATCAGCTGTTTGGTGGCACAGCACAGTAGTCTGGACGCTCCGCGGTCGACAAGGGAAGCCTTCATTCCACGAGGCATAATGGGGCGGTCGACAAGGGCTTCCCTTGTCGACGGCGGAGCGTCTAGACTACTGTGCTGTGCCGCCAAACAGCTGTTCGGCACAGCACGGCAACCATTTTGATGTAAATGAAGTGGCGATTATTTAAATTGCTGCTTCATTTCCCTATGTCTAGAAACCTCATCTACGTGGCTCTGTCGACAGAGCCATGTAGTCTAGACATACCCTAACAGCCAGAAGCATGAGGTTTATCTTCCTTGCAAACACTTCCATTTTTTTAGCTTTATCTGTTAACAACTCTAGATACTCTTGCTATCTGTACAAACAGTAGAATTCCTGGAAGTTTTATCGTGTGCCATCATCTTTAATTAAAGGGTCATCTTTAATTCCGGGAGACTCCAGGGCAATCCTGGAGGATTGGCGATCCTAATTGGCTACCAATTCCTCTTTGTAAGGAGAAGTCCTATACGTGAGAGTATGGGATGGGCCCACTCTGTGCACACATTTGTAGTCACTGAAAGCATTGCCTGAGACACTCCCGTCTGCAAATAATTGTAAAGTTCCAGAGCAGGCTTCTCCACAAGGAAATGTCACTCTATGACTCTTTGATGTCTAAACTTATTCAAATCACTTGCAGTCTGTGGAAGCAGATGGAGAACTCAATCAGCTACTCATAGCACGCCCTGCTCCCCATTAGAAATATGCACGTCATAGGCATAACTGCAAAACTATATTAATATATACTTAGTCAGACCTTGGCACGTGTCTGGCTAATTTCTCTTTCACCCTTCATTTCTAGCCTTTCACGTCATAAGCTTGATCCTGGACTCCTCTGAATTATTAATTATGAATTTCCCCCGAACTGTACCTACATTTGTCTTTTGCTTCTGTTTACTGCTCAGTAACAGCTCGAGAGCAGACAGTCAATAACTCGTTGGTTTTTTTCCCCCACTCCCAGGCAATTCTTTTGGATGGCACATAATAAAAGAAAAGAAATTAAAAAGGCATGTGGTGGGGAGGAGGGAAACACAAATACTAGGTTATGGCCATGCGGAGTGACATTTTCCAAGAAGGCCTCTTTAATTGCTTTTTTATTTTTAATTCAGGGAGGTGTATCATGGCATGACTTTGGCATCAATAGCAGAATGAAAGATGGATGTCAGGCCTGCTGATTTGTTTGTTTTTCTGCTTCAACATGAAAGCTCCCTGGGTGAGCTCTTAAGCTCCATGGAAAGATCAATCAGATGGAAAAATGGCCAGAATGAGGTGGCATGGGAGAAAGCACTCTTCTCAACGCTGCCTAGAAGGAAAACTACAAATGCAGCATTGTAATGACCGGAAAGGTTTGGAGGATCAATTTGGGTAAACTCCTGAAAGTTGACCAAGCTTTGTTTTTAAGCTGTTTGAAGGACTCTTGTGTCTTACGGGGTTGTAAGTTTACTGTATTAATAATGGCATGAGCAGGGCTAAAATGTTCCAAAGTACTTACATTTCATTTGTAAAAGCAGGACACAAATGTGCCTACGTCCCACTGACTTTCATTGAGATTAGGCTACTAAGGGCCAGATTTGTAAAGGTATTTCGGTGTCAGGTAAGTACTTATTGGGATTAGACAAAGAGTGTATGTGCCTAAATGACACACAAATGAATGTCCCTCAACCCTTTTGAGAATCGCACTAGATGCTTGCCTGATTTTTAAGTTCCTAAATGTTACTGGTTTCAGTGGGAGTTATATGCCTACATACCTATAAAATCTGCCCATAAGGCGTGGTCTACTCTGGAGGGGAAGGTTGACCTAAGGAAGGTATGCAACTCCATCTACATTAATTGCATAACTGGAGTCAACATATCTTAAATCCCCATCCACACAGCGGGAGGTTGACAGAAGCAAACGCTCCCATTGGCTTCCCTTACACATTGCAAGGAGCAGGAGGACCGGCACTGACAGGGGCACCCTCCGAGTTTGTTTTAGCACATCTTCGCTAGACCCACTAAATCAAACCCTGGAAGATTGACCACGGCATCGTTGATCTTCTCCCTAGTGTAGATGTGCCCCTAAGTGTTTAAACCCACTTTTGAAAATGGGACTTAGGTTCTTAAATCAGGTGCTTTTGAAAATTCTGCTCCTGAACATCATGGAGGACAGCTTCATAAAAACCTCTGCTCAATGTGCAGTAGCAGTCAGAAAAGCAAACAAAATATTAGGTGCAACAGTAGACAGGAGACTGGAAAGATCAGGTCTGATCCAGTATGGAAATACATAGAACCCTAGCCTCAGAAATGTGTGGTTGGAAGAAACCTCAAGAGATTTCTTAATCCATCGCCCCATGCTAAGGCAAGACCAACTACACCTACAGCCTCCCTGACAGGAGTCTGTCCAACTTTGTCCTTAAAAACACCACTGGTGGGAGTTTGGTAGCCTATTTCAGTTCTTAACTTCTCAGCCGCTCTTTCTGTAACTATTTCCTATTATCAAATAAGCCAAAGGTCAGCAGAAGTTACATTTAAAACAACACTGTCGCTAGAGACTACTGACTTCGCACAGGCATCTCACTTGATAGGACCTAGACTGGGGATGGGCAATAAGCCGGAGACAGTTTGCCAAGTGCTACCTCCTCCACTCTGGGTGCTTGGAGCTCCTGTTGGCCATGGATCGCCATTCTCAGCCAATGGGAGCTGTGGGAAGTGGAGTGGACCAGGATACTGCTTCTCACAGATCCCCTTCGCAGTGAACAGGGGCTGCAAGCATCCACATCTGTGGAGGCACAGGTAATAAAAGCAGCAGTGGTTCACCAGAGGCTAACCATGGTGAACCCCATTTGTTCCATGGGCCAGTTATTGCCCATTGGTGACCTAGACGATGGTTCCAGGACGGATAATACCAATGGGTTTACCTGTTGTCCCTGAGCCTAGCAGAATGGGCAGAACTTCCACTTGGGCAATGGCTTGGAAGGCAGCATCATGTACTGCAGCGCACCTGGGGACTGGAGGGCTGTAAGAGTCCTGCCTCTGGGATTGGTCTTTGGGTACATACAAGGCTGATGATGAAGAAGGGTGAACCTACCGACTTTCTCTCCGTGGCAACTTCCACTCGCCTCCTGCCCTACCGAAAAGGCAGATTTGGCAAACGTCAGCCCACGTGTCCACCCTTAGTGCAGAGGTTACCTTGAGGGCATTGGAATATGAATGGCAGATTACTTGGTTTGTGCATGTAGGAGAGCATTGCCAAGTTGTAACTGGAGTCTGGAGGAACCCTGCTGTACAGCATATAGCTAGACCACACAGGGCAGGGTGGCAGCATGTCATTCTGGTATAATCTGCCAGGGACATCAATGCGGGGCAGCTATTTCATCCTGAAACCACATGGCAGCAGTTCAGTGGAGTCTTTTTTATGTAACTGCTGAAATGATTACGTGTTGTGCCACCTGCTCTATATGTGTGTGTGTGTGTGTGTGTGTGTGTGTGTGTGTGTGTGTGTGTGCGCGACAGATGGGAAATTGGAAATCTTAGAGTGCTAGGTATATATCGACAGGCATATGTTGGGATTCAGTTCTATTAAGTAAAACATGATAGGCTGGAAGCTCTTGCAGTGGGAACCAAGTTGTTTTATCTCTTTTCCCAACATCTGGGCGCAAGCGGGACTCACACAGACACAGACACACACATGTGCAAGGAGGAGAACAGGGTCAGGGTTTATGCCCAGGATTATGTATGATCCACCTTGACCTCAAAATCCAACAAACTCTTAGAATCATTTGAACTGGAGGTTGGACAGAAGGAAAAATCCAATTCCCGGAAACAGTGTTTTGGCCTGTAATTGTGTTCAAATCCCTGGGAGTTAAATGTGACCGACCTGCACAACCATCTTTGCTGTTGGTTTAATTTGCAAAGGTGTTATCTGACTTTTAATCCCCGTCACCTGTCTGTGAGTGCATTGCTGCCGCTGGAAATGGAAAACACGAGGCTGTTAAGAATAAATGATTAAAAACAACAGAAATGAGGATTGTCGGCCTCTTTTACAGTGGGCGTGCTGACAGTCCTCCTCCCCTGTCTTCAATAAAATATGTAAAAGAAAATATGGAAATAACAGTATCAATACAGAGTATCACCTCCTCCCACAAATGCTTGAAGACAGCTCTGGAGTGTCGAAGGCATGTCCTTCAATATTTAACTTCTTCACTCTTTGTTCCCCCTCTCAAGTTGAACAATACGTTAATTACCTGATGAAGCGTTATAATTACTCTAACAGCTCTGCTCTTAGTTATAATTACTGCATCAACACTTTCTTTTTCATATGCTTCAATCTATACCTATTACATTGTCATGATGAAGACACATTAACATTATAATACCGTATAATTAGCTGATGAGCAATTAAATTATTCCACTGCTCTTGTTCCTCTTTGCCAAGAGGATGCCTTCCAAGCTCTATTATCTCTCCCTTCTCTCTGCTTTGCTTTAGAAGGTTCCTTTTTAATTTTTGCTCCCCTCTCTTAAAAAAAAAAAAAAAAAAAGACCTCTCTCCTATGCTTTATTCATTTTCATTTTAAATTCAGAAACTGTATTGCATTTAGGATGCAGGGGGAAGATGATTTGTTTAAAACTTTCCTCCAGCCAGGCTCTTTTGCTGAGTTAAAAGATTTGTCAAATCTACGCAGAATAAAAAAGTGCAGTGGAATATTCCATTAACAAAAATCTTTATTAGTCCTTTAAAATACTGAGAGCTACATCATTGCGCTATATGAGCCAGAAAAAAAAAGTTTCTGTTTTGTTCACAACAGTGCACTTATATTGTAACTGGGGGGAAAACAGAAATAATTTAAAAACACCTAAATTTTTAACAACCCAGAGAATAATGTTGCTATGCTCAGTGTAACAACTTGAGAATCCAGGTTAGACATAAGCCCCAGAAAACTCAAATGGCATATAATCCCATAACAAATATTATATAATATAACATAACACCACACACCTTGGACTATTCTATCTCCAGAACGTATCACTAAAAATATTTCCCTTTTGTGTAGGTCTGATTTTCCTTGTCCTTTTGGTTGGTTTTTTTGTGTGTGTGTCTGAAAATTATTGTTTTTCAATAAGTGCAATTTTTTTCGCAAATCATTTTAAGCACACCCCCTGCTTCTCCTTCCTAGCTAACAATTTTACTGTGGCTCCAAAATGCTTTTGATTCTATAGCATGAAATTTGTAGAACAAATAGAAACATTTTGTTTCACAGCACCCCAATGCTCTGCTTTCAAACTGAGTAGTACTGCTTACTTTCTTTTATCCGTACCATAGATAATTGCTGTTGGTTTTCAATCACATTAATATTCCCTTAGGTAAAAAGCACAACAAACCTCTCATTAACATTATCAGCTGTACAAGAAAAGAACAATCTGTTTTATAAGCCCATTTTACTGAAATTAGCTTTGCTTTCTTTGCCTGCTACAATAAATATCCCAAGTCTTCAGAGTGGATCACTCACTTTTGTCAGATCACCCTCATGCTATCAAATGCAGGAAAGGAGCCGTTATGAAAAATATATATATGGTACAGGAGTGCATTTTTATATTTACCATTTACAATAATTAAATTTAGCCCCATATCTGAGCTATTCCCCAATTTAAGTACAGTGCTCATCAGGGCTAAAGAAAATATCATGGCACATAGAGGAAGGAAGGATCCCATTATTCAGTCCCAAAATACTTGGATAATTGTCCATCACTAAAAAATATTATCTTTTTTGTGTAGCTTTCTTAATCACAACCCTTTCTGTGTGTGTTCAGTGCTACTTCCAGTTGCTTGAAAGACATCAGCGTCATTCACCATTATGATTACATCCTCCTGTTCAGATCTATTCATCATATCAAATTTAAACATCTTGTCCTCACCTCCAAGTTCTTACACTCCGGTGTCCTAGCCTAAATCTCTGAGCCAGTCTGTAAGTGCTAGTGTATGACATATCTTTGTCTATCCTTATTCAGGAAGGCGCTTAAACATCTGCTTAACTTTAAATACTTGCTGAAGTCCATTTGACTTCAAATGGGACTGACCCAAAGGCTTAAATGTTGTTCTGAAGGGGGATCTTAGTGCTTTGAAATCCCCATCCCTTCCAGCAATTGTGGCAGCCTCAAAACCCCTTTCTTTCACCATTTCCTCTACAATCTCCTCTCTACCATGAATTCCCCTCCTACATATATATAATTTTCTGCACTGCCCAGTTCATCAAGGCATCACCACATATTTTACCCTCCTGAAGACTCACTACTTCTGCAATACCACACGAAGTTAGTCAACAATATGAATAATGCATTTTAAAAACATCCTGATTATTCACTCCTCTGGGCTTTTACAGTGTCCCCCACCGGCTCTGTGACTGTCTTGCTTAGATTCTGAGCTTCCTGGGTCAGGGACTGTTTATTTTGTGTTTGAAACAAGTTACGTGTAGGCCTTGAATCAATAAGTAATATTTCTAGATTATATTAATTCCACACTAGCTTTCCAAGTTGGGTATGTGACGGCTTACAATAAATTCAGTAATTGTTCTAACCCAAAACAGTTTCAATAACAAAGAATAAGTTAACCCACTGAAGTGTGTTGCTTTGTGCTTGTGACCTATATACCTCCTGGAAGGCACAGGGTGTGCAGAGTTTCAGGAATCCTCTGGGCTCACTAAGGGTATGTCTACACAGCAGCGTTATTCCGAACTAACAAAGAGCGTGTCTACACTGTAAGCCATTATTTTGACATAATGGCGAGCTAGGGAAGTCATACTCCCACTCCTGTAAAACCCTTATTTTATGAGGAGTAAGGGAAGTCAGAGGAAGAGTGCTCCTCCTTCGACTTCCTTCTGTGTAGACAGCACCCAAAGCCAAATTAAACTATTTCAATGTAAGCTACGCAATAGACATAGCTCAAGTTGCACAGCTTAATTTGACTTTTGCTCTGCTGTGTATATGTACCCTAAGAGGGGTCATGTAAAGTCTCTACTGAAAGCAGGATCTGTTTGCAGTCTGGATGAGGTGCAGGCCTGAAGATTTACAAAGACAAAGGGATAGTAAGATAAGTCTCTGAAGAGGGGACCTCCTGGTGTAAGGGGCCATATTTTGTAACTGCAAATATGAGGTAGAGAGAGGAGAAGGTTCCATCCTTCAGTCTGGGCAGGCAAACTGCTGGAGGGATTTATCTTATGAAAGGAGGATTTCAACCTTCCCGGCTGAAAACACTTGGGAAAGGTTTTGCGATAAGCTACCCACTAGGAGACTTGGGAATGTCTTATAAGTTAAGTTTAGGCTCTAGAAAGGGTGCTATGATTTTGCTTTGTGTCTAACTCTTCATTACCAACATTCTCTCACACTGAATCTCTGCTCTGTGAAAATAAACTTATTCGTGCTTTTCACTACAAATACATCTAAGTGTTGTGATTGTAGCAGAGCCATGATCCTGAAGTAACTTGGCACATCCTCTTCCTTTTGGAGGAGAGAACGTGAGAGTTCTGTGAGTGTCCCATGGAATGCAGGCTGAGCACTTCAGAGGGACCCTGGCAGGACTAGGGGTTTGATTTGTCTATCACTAACCTGCATGGTGTGAGGGAGGCCTGTGCAGCCTGGAAGGCAGGGCTGGTGTTGGCAGAAGCTGACGGAATCAGGAAGCTGACTCACAAAAAGCACGCAGATAAAAATTCTTCACAATAAGGACAGGTGGTAGTGAGGTACCTCACTGCCCAGGGTCCCCGGGAAAGTGTCATACTGTGCTTCTCTGAATACAGGTTCTGCCTCAGCTTGCCAGGAGAAAAGGCCCAGGAGAAGATACAAGCTCAAGGCACTTTGCATCAGAACGGCCATAATGGGTCACACCAAAGGTCCATCTTGCCCAGTATCCTGTCTGACAACAGTGGTCAATAGCAGATGCCCCAGAGAAGTGAACAGAAAAAGGTAATCATCAAGTGATCCCTCTCCTGTCATCCATTTCCAGCCCCTGACAAACAGAAGGTAGGGATACCATTCCTACCCATCCTGCCTAGTAAGTATTGATGGACCAAACCTCCATGAATTTATTTAGTTCTTTTTTGGACCCTGTTGAAGTCCTGGTCTTCACAACATCCTCTGGCAAGGAGTTTGATGGGTTGACTGTGTGCTGCATGAAGAAATTCTTTCTTTTAACTTTGGCCCCAAACAGAGCTGGGGGCATAGAATGAAGAAGTCTGTTTTCCAGTATAGAAGTGTGAAAGAGTCACCAACTGGGAAACATTGGACACAGAAAGAGCATTAGGTATTAAAAGACAAACTTGAAAAGGGTAGAGGGAAGAGGCCGGCAGGGACTCTGGTAGAACTCCTGTAGCAACCTCATCCATTTAGCTTTGTGCCCAGGAATGCTGAAAAGACTGATAAAATTTCCAACCATTAAAATAAGGTAAGAATTCAAAATTGAAGGCCGGTCAGGTGGTCTAGTATAGGTCTCTATCTAGTGTTATCATATGTTATGGCCACTTTTTATTAACCATAGTATCACTGAGCTGCAGTGCCTCTAACCTTACTTAGCTAACAGATGCTCGTATGCATCCTGTGTTAGTCCACGCTAAGTGCCCTGACTAGATATTGGCTCTTGATTGTGTCCAATGGGCACACACTTCTGTACTGTGCTACAGTACTACAGTATGTATCAACGGATAGCCTCATTACTCAGTCTGTATTTTCATAACATTCCAAAGAGGGTATTTAATTTAAACTACTAAAAAAAAAAATCTATGGTTATTTTCACTGTTGAGCCCAGCCAAAGTCTCTCTTCAAATTTAAGAAAGCAGGGTATACATCAGGGGTGGGCAATAATTTTTGAGCGGGGGGACACTCCAAGAATTTGGAGCTGCACTCTTCCATGATATTAATGGAGGCAGTGCACAGTCTGGGATGGAAGTTGGGTGCAGAAGGGAGCTTGGGGCAAGGAAGTGGGGTGCAGGAGAGGGCGTGGGGTCTGGGAGAGAGTTTGAGTGAAGGAGAGGGTTGTGACGTGGGGCAGGGGACTGTCATGAAAGAGGAGGTGCAGGATCCAGAAGGTGGTCTGGGTGCAAGAGAGGATTCTGACCTGGAGGAGGGATGGACGAGGGGGTGCGGGATCCAGAAGGTGGTCTGGGTGCAGGGGAGGATTCTGACCAGGAGGAGGGATGGAAGAGGGGGTGCAGGGTCTGGGAGGGGATTGTCGCCTGGGGCCAGGTGGAGGAGGAGTGCAGGGATTTGGGTCATGACCGGGGCAGGGGACTGGCGTGCAGCATCAGGGAAAGAGGAATGAGTGCAGAGAGTTTGGGTGACACGGGGTGGGGGGGGGCAGAGGGTTGGAGGAGGGAAGGGCTGGAGTGGAGAGGCAGGCATTAGCTGGGAGGTGCTTAACTGGGTGGCTTCCAGCCAGCAGCCCAGCACGTCCCTCAGCCAGGCTCCTGACCTTTGGCACGTGCTGCGGGGGCCTTGTGGTTCTGTGAGCATTGCAAGACTCAGGGGAGGGGTACTTCATGCACTGCCTGTCCAGAAAACAGGCAGCTCCTATTGGCTGGTTTCCAGCCAATGGGAGCTGTGAGATTGAGTTGGGGCGGGAACAGCATGTGGAGCCTCTTCCATCCATCCCCTTGGGCTGACAATTCTCACAAAAGCACATTTCCCTGCAGACAGCTTCTCTGAGCACCTTGCGAGGGACGGGGAAGGCAGGGAGCCTAAGGTTCCCACTGGGTTTTGCCCACCCCGGGTATACTTGGACTATCCATCTGTCTACACTCCTGTGTTTCTTGCATATACTCTTATTGGTTTGTATTACAGTAGCACTCAGCTGCAGTCAGGATCATGATCCCATTGTGCTAGGTGTTGTACAGAACACTTTTTCAAAGTCTTTCCTTTGAAACAAAACCAGTAATTGTTCTAAGTTCAGGGGTATGTAAGTACACCAATGGTGTTGCTTTTATGTGTCACTCACATGTAGCTTTCTCCTGGGGGAGACTTTCTTTGTTCAGCCAGATGGGGCAGAGTTTAGGGATTCCCAGAGAGGGCCAGTGGCATTATGTATTCTTTCTTATCCTATTGCTGGAGTTTGTAAGGTAATATGACCAACTGAGAGGCTCTGCAGAGTTCTTTTTTACTTCTCAGCTATTGGTAATTCTTCTGCATTTGAGTTCTTTTTACATCGCATAGATCCAGGCTGTGATTAATACTATATTCCCATTATTTGTGCTACTGCCTTCCTCATTTTTGTGAAAACAACAATTTATTTTCTGCAGTACCATTTATAAATAGGCTTTTCAGTTTCAATGGTGAGTTTTTTAAATGTTGATGAATAACATTGATGTTTATATCATTTATTTTACGTTTGCATTTGTAATTCAAAAGTCTAAATCACTGGATTTTCTGCACAATCTATCTATAAATTTCTATTATTATTGTAGGAAATAGTTTTTGCATCAGTTAGTGTGTGCAGAATGAAATCGTCATTTACCGATAAATATCTAACCCTTCCAAGGCACTATAAAGAGGTCTTATGAAGCTACAACGGTGCTGTGGACAATTAAAAAAATAGGGGTCAGTTCTTCCCCTTTTCCATTCTTTATTTTCAACTAAGGAGCAGTCACAGTCAGCCTGAACTTGCCATTACTGGCAGTAGAGAGCCCTTGCTTTCTGAGAAAGCCCTGTTTTTAATAAATGACCTAGAGAATGTTGTGAGAACAAAAGACAATCTTCTCATTTTCTTGCTGGCTAAAAATGTCCCTTCATCAATGGGGAAAGAGGATTGTCACATCTTAAGCTGGGGATGAGGGGCTGCACATGGCATTTTATACACATTTGTTCAGTTTCGAGCACCAGAAGAAGGCCCGAGTCCTGCAAGAGGCCATGGAGTAGTGGAACCCTCGGACTGCCTGGAGCCCCACTGAAGTCAGTAACACAATGATCTTGGATAGCAGTGAAATGAGCAAAAGATCTATCACTCTGCCGTGGTGATGTTGTAGACCATTCTAAAAGGACTGTCAGGCACTCTGGATCCACTTCCAATACTCTGTTGTTGTTGCCTGTGTTCTGTATCACAGTGAAAAAAAAAATCACTGGCTTCCCATACCCAGATACTACTTAAATTTTTTGCAGCTGACTTCATGATCATTTATTTTTAGGAGATGGAAAAATCCTTCCATGTTGAAATAGGTTCAGAAGGTCTCTGACTGCTCAACTCTGGGCATCTCGTTATCTCCATTGCTGCCATTTACTGTAGTATCAGAAAACCTTCCACATAAATCAATAGCAATGACAAAAGCCATAGAGACTTCATGGAGTCTCAAACACATCTCTGATAATGCATATAGGTTTAGAAAGGGGGTATTGATTATTAAGTAGGCACAAGAGTTGAAGAATCTAATAAAATAGGGCATGTGCATGAGAAAATACAAGATAGAGTACCAATAGTGTGCTCATGCAGAGTTGTACATTACCGATGCTGTGACCCTGCAAACCCAATCTCTCTCCGGGAGGAGTAGGTGGTTGATATTGCCATCTGTGGGCATCAGAATTGCCTCATACTCAAAACAGGAAAGAAGTTTCCGCTGTGGTGTGGAAACATTTCCAGCTGTGCATTTTACTGTGCACGTATCTATATTTATTCTGCAAGTACCCTTTAAGAGCAACATGTACACCCATGAACATGAGGTTTGATTATTGTACTCACTTCTCTACAGCCAGTTACAGGGTGCATCAGTATGCCACGAGGAGCCAAATTCCTACCAGGCTTGCCCTGAATTCCTCTTGGTTCTAAGATGGGTCCGTTGGTTCTTAAAGTCTTTTAAAGGGTAGATTCCATCATATCAGTAACCACCTGGGGTGGGGTGGGATGGGATGGGATGGGATATCTCCACCACCTACCTCCCCTACCATTGAGGTGTTCCATCAGTACCTATATTCAGTAGGCAAAGAAGCTGCTTTTGCCACGGCATTTGCTTGTTCCCCTTTATTCGCCCCTTGGCCCATCCTTCCTCCCATAAAAATAAATCTTCGGGTCAGATCCTCAAGCAGATCCTAAATATAAAAATTCCATTGAGGTCAGGGGAACTACACTTGGATATCAGTTCAGAATCTTCACACCAGCTGAGGATCAGCACTTCAAGTCTCCTTTTTCAGGGGTGTTTTCAGTTGCAGAGGTTGTTCTGCACCTCTCCTGGACCTGTCACCCCTCTGCTATCCCCCCAACGTTCAGTGTTTCAGTGATTCCATACTGTTCCGTTTTAAAACATCTCGTCATTATTTTCCCCATATTGTTTATTTTCTGATGTTGTTTTACACTGTTTATACATGGCCTCTAGCATCTCAGTGGGTAAGCACTTTACAAATAAAATGATGAGGCGGGTTAAAAGGATGTGACTTGAAAACACATGCTTACAGCAGCCAGATGTCTTATTGCCTTGGAAAGGAATGAAAAATAAAAGCCAATTCATCCTTATGCGGGCTTAGTTATATGCAGAACTCTTTAAAAATGGAGAGGAAGAACATAATGTATTGTATGCCAAAAAAACAAACATACACACACCACCCCCAGAAGCTTAGCACAAATGATCTGTAAAGCTAGCACTGCAAAGAAAAGAGAGAAGTTCAGTTCCTTTTCTTCAATTCATTGAGACTTACTGTGGTCATGTATAATGCATGAAACTAATACAATTTTTGTCCCAAAAAGTATCTTTGACACAAGTGAGCAGTTTAAATGTATCTTCTAGTAAATGAAAACAGATTTTTTTAAAATACTAATAAAAGTTAGCACATAAATACATCACCAACACAGGCTGGTGTTACATGAAGAAGTATGGAGTTACAGATTAATAGAGTAGATTGATACCATTCTATTGTTATTTTTTTTAAATCCATATATCTTCTCTTATTTAAAGCATGGTTTTATTGATTCATTTTACACAGAAATATTTCAGAAGTGGATGAGAGACTGATAAATGTCCTGCTTTTTATGTTATCGTGTTCCTATCACACCTTAATATGCCACAAAGTTACTTTTTTTTTTGCAAAATTACTACCTGCCATACTGAATGAAGTAAAATCTTGAACAAGGAAGACTGCTGCAGATTCATTCTTTTTATCATGCAAGATGGGGATAAATTGCAATCACTAGAGCCAGTAGTGGTGAGGGTTTCAAGGACAAGTGTGATAGACTTCTTCACATTTTTATTATATGATTAGTTGTCTCGCACCAGACCTAATTGGAAAGGCACATAAAACAAATAAACAAAAAACCCCAACAAATTGGAATACATCATAATTCAAAATACTTAGGTAAAATGCCAGCAACATTAAAAGTATCACTAACTTCCATCCACTCTTCAGCTGAAAAATCCGTTGGAGATTTGCTGGGAACTACAGCCAATGGGAGCTGTGGGGCAGCGCCTCCGCATAGGAGCCAGAGTGAATACATGTCTCTGCTTCCAGGAGCTTCTTGAGGTAGGCACCGCCCCCACAGTCTGTGCTCCAACCCCCACCCTCATCCCCATCCCACCCTCCAGCCCCAGCCCAGAGCCCCCTCTTGTATTCCAAACCCCTCAGACCCAGCCCTACCCCAGAGTCTGCACACCCAGCCAGACCCCTCACACCCTCCGGCACCGCAACCCCCTGCCACAGTCCAGAGCCCCCTCCTGCACCTCAGTCTTCTCATTCCGGGCCCTCCGACCAGACCCTCACAGCACCC
Source organism: Pelochelys cantorii (assembly GCA_032595735.1). Taxonomy (NCBI): domain Eukaryota; kingdom Metazoa; phylum Chordata; order Testudines; family Trionychidae; genus Pelochelys; species Pelochelys cantorii. Next base: position 69,682,934 of record CM064332.1, read on the forward strand.
CAAACCTCCTGCACCAGCCCAGAGCCCCCTCCTGCAGTCTGAACCCGTCAGTCCCTGCCCGGAGGCCCCTCATTTGGGCAGGGCAGAAGAGCTGCCTGGATTCACCTCTGCATAGGAGCCAGAGTGGGTACAGGTTACTGCCTCCAGGAACTTCTTGAGGTAAGCACCACCCACAGCTTGCACTCCCAGGCCCACACCTCCAGCCAGAGCCCACATCACAGCCCCAAGTCAGCCTGGTGAAAATTAGCGGATGGGTGAGGGTGGGGAGAGTGTAGGACGGAGGGGAGAAGGGAGGAAGCGGGTGAGGGTGGGGCTTCATAGATGGGGCCTCAACAGCTGCAAAGGGGAAAAACAACTATGCAAAAATCTCATAACTGTACATTCAACTACCATCGAAAACCCTGCTGAAGTCCAAATTAGAACCAAATCCAGTTGTGCCTCAGTGGCAATAAATAAAATATCGCAGGGGGCGACATATTCGAAATTGTAGCGAAAATTTTTAAAAGTGACACCCGCAACTGAAGTTGGCCTTTTCTTTTTCACCAAAGGCCTGATCAAAATCTCACTGAAGTCTTTCCATTGACTTTGGGAGACTTTGGATTAGACCCTGGTCTTGATACCCAACCCCTAATCACATGGACAGTCTAGTTATTGGCCAAAACATACCCCTATAATTATTTAGAGAAACATGTGACACAAAGTTTGCAGACATGCTTGACTGATCTCTAAGCCTGAAAGTTTCAAAGGGGTAGCCAAGTTAGTCTGTACCTGGAAAAACTTAAACAATGACGAATAGTCCTGCCACACTTTAAAGACTAACAAACCATGTAGATGGTATCATGAGTTTTCATGGGCACAAACCACTTCTTCAGATGACCCAAGTGAGGCTGTGCACATTCCTAAGTTGGTATGGTGGAGACTATGTGCTAACATGGTACTTTTAATTAGTATGCTGAGTATAATTATTCCTAGGGATACTGGGCTAGGGGCCGAATTAGCATAGCTCCAATGACATCAATGGAGCTACCCTTGTTTAACACTAGCTTGAGGTTCTAGCCCTTGGTGTTACTCTAATTCTGGGAGTTATATCATGACGTTAGGTGAGATTAGAAATGATAAAATGACTGACATTGGGACATCCCTTGGCTACACTCTTTGTATTTATTCTAGGGAAAACAGTCTAATATGTTGGGCCCTGGAAGGAGTAGGATGGCTGAATTGTGCACAACCCACAATGGGAATGGAAGCCCTGAATGTGCATGTTATTGAACTTCATCCCAGCCTGCACAAAAAGAAAACAGGAGGAGTTCAGGGTCTGCTGATAGAAAAGGGTGTTAGGACAAGATTTTTTTTGTTTTTTTCCCCAGCCCTTTGTTCCAGAAATCCTCTTCTCGTCTCTAGTGAGGAAAAAATTTCCAGGAAGAAATGTGTGGGTTTGAATGGAAACTATGCAAAACTTGCTGGTTTTACATGATTTTAACTGACAGCCAGGCAAAAATCTAGCAGTTTCACTAATCTTAAAGCATCTCTCAAGGGGTGCAAATGAGCAAAACCAAAAATAATAAACGACTAATGCTGCTGAGTTTAGCTCAGCTCTAGCGGTGCAGCTATATTTTATGTCAATAATACAGAAGCAAATATTCTACACAGCAAATTTCACTGAGGAGAGGAGTAATCAGTACTTCCAACTATGGGCCTAATGATTAAAATAGGCAACTAGAAAAACAGTGTCAAAGCGAAACAGACATTCTTTTACCAATTATTTTTCTTGCTCTCTTTGCAATCCTTTTGATTTTCCATATTGAATGTAAGCTTTAAGTTTCTCTTTCATTTGAGCACCTGACTGAAAAGAAATGTGGTTGCACATAATACAAAGACAATGCTACCTTAACTCATTTTCTTTTCAAGGCCAAACGAGGAAAGAGAGTTTTTTTCTTTAAGGATGGTCTGGCTGGCTAGAAAACTCTACAGATGTGCGCACTTTGAATAAAATCTATTTTTGATTACAGGGTTATACATTTAACAAAGTGTTTTGTACACTACAATTTAAGGTGTGTTGTAAGCACCCCAGTTTTAATCCAATTAGCATGGGTAGCAACAGCAGATAAGATGCAGTAGGACATGGACCCAGGTGCAGAGAAACAACCCAAGTACGCAGCCAGAGTTGCTGATGGACTTGCACTCAGGCGGCTAGATTATACTAAAGCCCATATGATCACATGACTGTTATGGTTATCCAGACAAGATGGGTGTGTGTGTATGCATTTATGTATATAGAAAATACAAATATACATATATAAAAGCTAGCCCCGCTAGCTACAATTACACTTAACCTACGCTACAATTACACTTAACTTCCAGTGCAGACACATTCTAAAGGGAACGGGCTTGCACTGTTTATCCTCAGAGACCCAATTTTCCCTATTCATAATTGAGATTGCTAGGAAATGCAAAGATTACTTTGAAGTATAGAGAAATTATCAATAGTAGAATATGTTCACATAAGATTAATCTCAATAAACTTATGCCCACTAATACATTAAAACAGTGGGATTCCTTAGGCCTACTGTACAGAAAGACACATTTTTCATGGTCTGTATAATAAGTACCATTGTAGTTATCATTTGCATCTGAAGTTAGTTCATTTGGTGCATCGGTGAGATTTTATGCCCCTTCTAAGCCATGAATGGGTTTAGCTGCCTTACCACATCATGGAGAAATGCCTCTGGAGTGCACTTTAGTCTAGGAAGTAATTTTTTTTCCCTGGCCATGTGGGAGATAACTGCAGAGAGTAGCCAGCCAGAGATACTGGTTGGTAGGGGCAGACACAGCCAAAGCCACTCCAAACTCAACCATCTTTTGATGGTCTCTGCCCTGCGCTGACTGGTTGTTGGATCCAACATTTCCCTCCCTCACAGACTCTTCAGCACCTTCTCTATTTATCCTCATTTCCTCAGCCCTGTCCCCTTCAACCCTGTCCTTTTTCTTCCCTTTAGCAAGTCTCCACCTCAGTCAACTGCAGAAAGAAAGAAAGAAAGAAAGAAATCCAATTAAAGTGAAAAGTGGCACGAACCTATTTGTCGTCATCACATTGTTCACACTGTTGGTGTGTTATACACCTTCTTTCATCCCCCATCTGTCTTGCCTAATTTGAATGTAAGATCTCTGGACCAGGAACGTCCTATTGATTCTTCTGTGACTGCACAGCATTTAGCACTCTTGGGGCGGGGGATGGAGGGGGCACTCTTGCATGGTCCTTAGCCTCTACCATAACAAATGTGATTAATAACAAGTTCAGTCTAAGTCCCAAACTTCGTGACAAGGAGACCTATTAAGGAGAATTAGCCCCCTCATTTGATACAACTACAAATACTAAACTGCTTGCAAATGTTCCATGAAGGCCCATTCTGCAATGTCCGGGAGTTGGAATAGATCACCTCATGGACCATTCCAAGCAAGTGGTCACCCTTCTCTACCCCACCCACATCATGGTGCTCTACACCCAGTGCTGTTCTTTCACCATGCTTTTGATTGATATTATTTGTACTCAAGCTGACACTCCAGTCAAGAACAAGGCCCCGTCACTGTGCTGGGCAATGTTACTATTCAAGAGAAAGAAATCCATCGCTCATTCAGTACACAAATGTGTGGAGCACAGCAAATGAGGCAGCGGATCAGTGTTTCTTTTTTCTCTCGTGCATCGTGTGGCTCGTGCCTTATTTGCTCTATACCTTCCGACTCCTGCAACAAAGGAGGCAGAGGGCCTGTCACACTATGCATGTCCTTGATTCCTTCAGTGAGCCCTCTCCGTGCCTGTTCGTGGAATTAAGCAGACGTCCTCCCATGACAAATAGCGTACCATCCTTGCATCGCAACATTCCATAAATATGGCATTGTCACACTTTCAAAGAGATGGACAAATGGTTCCACGGGCAACTTCTAACATGCTGGCATTTCCAACTTCTGAGTGCTTGAAATTGCCGTTTTAATAATGGTCTTTTACCGGAAGTTCGTATGTGTGCTCGCACGGGCACAACATGGAAAATGCAGTCTTTCATTTTCAGCCAGCACATTTTAAGCCAATGTTAAAAAGCAAACACTGCACTTATCAAAGCTAATGACAAAGGATCCAAGCACCCATTATAATCTGCCATGTCACTCAGAAGTCAAACAGTGAGCCCTAATCAGTGTTCTTCCTGGTAGGTTTACAGCGTAATTGATAGAATTATGGTAAGTACTATTGTGCTAAACCTCTCTGTAATTTTAAATTCCCTTTGTTTAAACAACTGCTAGTTCTTGCATAGAAAGTGTTGCACTTGAGGTGAACATGTCTTGTAATTCCCTACTTAGCTATTTGTGTCAAGTGTTTTCATATAGGTAACTGGACTGCCAGGGTTATTCTATTCTATATTGGTTTGTATACTGTAGCATGAAGTTATTCTTCACTGGAGTATCTTACCACCTATGTTGGTCCAATTGTGCTATGGGGCATCTGCATTTTAAAAGCTTATTTATGTGGAAGTAACCAACCTCCCATCCCCAAAGTTAACAATGCACTACACAATGCCAGTGTACTTATATCAAACTGAAAATATGATCATGGAAAGTAAAAGGCCACACCATGTCTCAAAACAAAGGAGACTATACAAAATGGTAATTTATCTCCATGACACGAGCAATGAAAACGCTACATCCACCACATCAATGAAGTGCCAGGGTGGCCCGAGGTACTTGTGTTTCCAGGAATGCAGAGAGCCCCTTAAGTGAAACATCGTGTGAATGCTGATGTCCAGACAGCTGTCCATCTGGGGAAAAGCATTATCGCTACTGAGTAGATGGCTGTATATAGTGTGGGACATTGGTGTATACTCGGAACTTTAAAAAACAAAAACAAAGGACTGCTCCATCTTTCTTATACATCATGGACAGGTTGATCCTCTCTAGTCTGGCAACATCCCTGGTCCAGCATGATTTCAGTTAGCCAGATGTCCACTTATCATGGGTGTGGCCAAGTTTCCCACAGTCCCATAAAGTTTGTTTACAGGCAACAGTCCTGGCTCTCTGTGTTCTGTGCTGTTATTTAGCTCTAATTTACTCCTAAATGTCTTCAAAGAACCCAGTAAGCAGTGGAAGTATTGGTAATGCTGCGAGACAATATTGACCTCCCGACAAATTCTCTGGTTTAGCACTGGTGAGGTCCCAAGGGTGCTTGATTAGAGAGATTCAATCTGTAGTTTCAAAGCACACCGTCTAAAATTACATTCTAGCCAAAATTCAAATATGTTATATAATGATTAATCTCCAATTAGTGACCCATCTCTGAACTTCATCTTGGTTCCTAACTTCACTTTTGGAGTTTTCTCTATGCAGAAATGGTATCATGTAATATCATCCTTTAATCAACATAACATTACAGACTTAATCTACATGTTTTTTCACATTGTGTCAGCTGATTGTGAATATGCATAAAGAGTTAACTATGACCATTCTACACCCGATTAACCATGGCAGTCCTTGCCTAGACTAAGTCATAAATTGCATTTTAACGTCACATTGGTTAACTTTTGTTATTGTAACCCCATAATTAGTTTATTACAAGCTCTCCTCTTTTCCCAATTCATAGAGGTTATTAGTACAGTGTTCCAGAGAATAAATATTATATTTCCCAAGCACTTGCAAGGTTTCAAAATTTGTCTTCTTTCTACACTGGAACAAAAATAAAATCATTGGAATGATTTTCCAAAATGGAATTGTATCATAGGTCATGTTTTTATTTGGATCTCTCTCTCTCTCTCTCTCTCTTTCTCTCTCTCTCTGGAAGTGAATAGAGAATCCACTTTTGCCCGAGGAAACCGGTCATAAACTTCAAAATAAATTCACCATTGCAAAGTGCTTCCATACTGACAAAACTGCATTTCTGTGGATAAATTTAGATTTAAATGTTTCAGACAGGTCTAAAAAGGAGTCTGGTTAGGGTACATCGACACAGCAGGGCTAACATCGAATTAAGCTCCACAATTTCAGCTATGTCAACTACGTAGCTGAAGTGGAAATAGCGTAATTCGGCTTTTGGCTCTGTCTACACTGCAGGAAGTCGAAGGAAGAACACTCTTCCTTGGACTTCCCTTACTCCTCATGAAATGAGGGTTACCATGAGTCAGAGTAAGAAGTGCTCCAGCTCAACAGTATTTCGAAACAATGGCTTGCTGTGTGGACACACGCTTTGTTATTTTCGGAATCACATCAGTGCTGTTGTGTAGACGTACCCTTACAGTCTGAACTAGAAATCATTAGCCACACTGCAGAGCCCCAAAGGCCTTCTAAGGGCTGTTGGGCTCAAGGTTAGTGAACTCTATTTCAAGATATGGCCCTAAAAGAAGAGGTATCAAAAGACCAAGGAGAGAATAAGGCCAAGTCCCAGTCAGCATGAAAAAAGGGTTCTTTTCAACATAATGGACAGGAGCTTGAAGGGAGGAGGGACACAGAGGGAAGCTCCTTGTGATGAACCAGAATGCTGGAGGGCTGGGGAAAACTGGTGAGCAGACGGGCTGATTTTACCACCTGTCAAGAAGAAGAGGTTAGAGCTAGAAAGAAGCTTGGAAAGTCTTCTGGAATTGAAAAACACTTTCTCACAGGAGAAGGCATTTGACCCCACAATGGGAAGGGACACTCAGAGAAATCTAGTGTCCAAAGCAGGAAGAATTCAAGCTAATCAGGGCTACAGAACAAGCCAGAAGAGTAGAACTTGTATGTGTGTAATATACATAATGGTCTGCAGGGAGCTAGGTGATGATACCTGGCCACCTCTGCAAGTTTCCAGCTGTTAAACTTCATTACAAAAATGTACAAAACAGTAAACCACTCTAATAATATTGCTTTTCCATATCAGCAAATGCTGTAAATGTCACGTGTGAAATGTGGTTATGAACAAGAGTTCATGTGATCAGGAAGTGGTCAATAACACACTCTAATTGAATTTTGGACAACTTCTGAAAAGACTGAAAACCTCTGGGTAATCATAGCTCCTATAATCATAGCTCCTATATGCAACTAGATATTTACCTTTTAGTTTCTGGACACTGGATTTAAAGCAAAATGGATTTAAAAATAAACAAATTATATGTTCAGTAGTGGAACTCAGCCTAGATCTATCAGCATGCAGGAGTCATGCTTAGAGCTTTCAGGCACCAAATCCCAACATTTTATTCAGCTCAGAAACACACAGAGTCCCCCCACCCCTTGAGTTTATTGTTCATGGCCCTGATCAGATAAAACAGCTGGTTTCAAGCTACTGCTCCTTACTGATTTATCTCTGGTTGATAAGGTATCTAGATGAAATATCTTTAAAATGCTTGATCTTAATGTTAGAAATCAAACATTTTCTGTGTTTGTTATGAGTTACGTTTCTTTTTCAAGTAAATTACCAATATATGTGTGGGGGGGGGGAGAGGGCGGGGGGGGGGGAGGAGCTGCACATGTTCAATGATTTTAACAATGAGATTTCAGCACATATGATGGTGGTTTTGGAAGTAATGCTCTCCGTCCCACTGCCCATGTAGCAGAGGAATTAGTGGAGATTATTTAAATTATGATCTTTTATCAAAAGTCTCAGAACCAGATCCTCACCTGATGTAAACTGGGATAAGTTTCCATGATTTACACCTGAGAATGGGTTACTCAGACTTCACGTGGCCGCGAATGCATGCTTGCATCTGAAATAATCTAGAACAACTTCACAAAGCAAAACAGCTGTTTGGCTTGTAAATCCACCCGCCTACATTGTTCGAGATTATACCCAAGAATTGAAAAAAAAGAAAACAAAACAGCTAGGCAAGATTTAAGAAAGGAGAAGATAGACAATACACTTTAGAGAGAGGAAGGACATAAATGGGGAAGAGAATTAACAATCTGTTATGCAAATTAAATCCAGAAAAATCCAGACCACTGAGTTCTGGTCACAACATACACCAACAAACTCCTTTAACTCCATCTCACATTTTATAGGGTCAGAAAAACTGTTAATTGAATTATCCTGGTGACTTACTGATGCTTATCAGTTGTTCTTCTATGCACTACTTAATGTGTTTATACAGTGTAGAGACACATACATGCCCTCCCCAAACGTATCATTCTCTCTCTCGACTGGTCTAATTGTGCACTCCCTTATGACTGCAACATCACCACTCACACACACTACAGTGGCAAAGTCTGCCAGTTGTTTTTTTTTTAAAGTAAATGACCAATGTGTGTGTTTGTGGTGGGTGGGCAGCTGCACATGTTTGCTAATGATAACATTTAAACAAGTCACACCTCATTGAGATGAGCTGAAGGAGGGAGATATCCGCTCATGCCTTTACTGTTGCTCTTGTGCGGCTGGACAGAACTTGTCCTATTAACTCATCTTTGGAGATCGTGGCTCTGGATTACAGCTGGGTGACTCCACTTTTGAAACCAAGCTCTATGAAGTGACCTCTGTCATGGAGTCTCTTTTCTAAAATACACCCTATCACACAGACGGGGCGGGGGGGGGGTCACTTGGGGATGGTTGCCCGTCATGAGCAGAGGCATGAAGATGAATGTTTCCTATATATGTCTCCCTTCTCTTCTCTCATATTTTACTTTTTAGGGCAGGGTTTTGCTCTTGCTCAGTCTATACAAACTGTTCGGAGACATTCAGTGCTCAACCACCATGTAGTTTAGTTACATAGTCTTTTCCCCACCATCTTAACGGGCCATACACGACCTCACTTACACCATTATTTACTCCTCAACCCCTCTGCCAAGACAAGAATACAGCTTTCTCCATCCAGACATCCTTCTTAGTTTTGGATCTACCAGTCTTTCTCCTCCCTCCTACCCCCCCCCCCCGCCACCTCTGTGCTAATGAGCCAATTAGTCTTTTAGTTCCTCCCCGGCCCTTAAAATGTGCTAATTAGGCATGCAGGGGAAATAATTGGTGATTAAATGATCAGCATGCTGACTCAGCTGTTGGTTCCCAGTACTCTGTCACAATGTATTTCTTTGCTGTTGATTGTTATTGGTTTCATTGTTCTGCCGTTGTGCTATGCCTCCAGAAATTTGGATCAAAGGGCTCTATAAATGTAATTCAATAATTACAGATTGTGAGCTCTTTGGATTAGGAATTTTATTTCACTCTATGAACATAAGAACTTAAGAATGGCCATGCTGGGTCAGACCAAGGGTCCATCCAGCCGTGGCCAATGCCAGGTGCCTCAGAGGGAATGAACAGAACAGGGAATCATCAAGTGATCCCTCCCCTTGTCACCCATTACCAGCTTCTAAAACAGATGCTAAGGGCACCATTACACCCGCCCTGGCTAATGACCATTGATGGACCTACCTCCATGAATTTATCTAGCTCTTGTTCGAGCCCTGTTCAAGTCCTGGGCTTCAGGGAACTCTCAAGGTGCTACCCACAAATCAAAATAATTAGTAAAAATAAAAACAAAAAGTTACAGGCGAGGAAACAAAATAAACGCATGCGCCATGACTTGCCTTGGCTTACCGTTAGCTAAGCATTTGAAAGCTTCATTAACTTGGTAGCTCACAATATTCATCACATTTTGCATGACCACAATGTGGCAATGGAAACTAAAATCCTCTTCTCTTTCCAATTTCTCTTTCCCGTCTTTCCAGGCCCTATTGAATTGTAACAGCATTGATCCAAGCTAATTTCCCGGCTGCGAGTCTTCAAACCAGGCTTGAGTTCCTTAGGCACACTGCTTGTTTTAATTTCTCATTAGAGCCCTGTTATAGACTAAAGTGTGTGCTTAAAGCTTAATTGGATGTATTTTTCCAAACTTCTGTCGAGAAAAGGCAAGGGAAGGGAAAGAGAAATTGAGGCAAAATGGCTGTAATGACTAATAGGGACTACACATCATTAGGCTCACTCTCGGATATCCAGGTCAACCTCAGTGCTCACTAATCTCTGATGGGGTGAGGAAGCAGACAATAGCCATGTTCTCAGAACCTTTGAATAGTCAAAATTAATTTAGAGAATCTGGTGCAGAGTTGCAACAAAAATATGCACATTCTGAAGGTGGCTGAAACTCTTGTATAACTCTTTAAATTATTTAATAAGTAGCCTGCTGGGAAGCAATTAATCTCCCAGGAGACTCATGTAATTTGTCTCTTCTCTTGACTTGAGCAATACGCCTGCACCAAAATCTTCTTTACAAAGAGCTTCATGGATTATGAACACCCAATTGTGATTTGGCCCGATTGGATATGTCCATTCAAGGATAAATTGAGGTCCATGGCTTGGCTGCTCTTTGCCACTGATGGACTAAAGAAAATCAGGGAGGAAATTAACATGTATTAAAAGTGTCACTGAATAACTTCATATTTACAAGTTTCTTTGAAATATTTAGTCAAACATTCATCATGTTCTTAAGATGTAGATATGATAGTTTGTCTAAACTGTCACGAGTCAAAATGTAATTACACGGTAATCAAACGGCAATTAATTTATATGATATTCAGTGGAAATAAAGAAAAAATAGGCTTCTGGTTGCATGGAAAATTAACAGGCACAGCAGTACATGGAGTGGAAATTAAGACACAGAGAACCAAAAGAAGAAAAAAATAAATGTTAAAATAAACGGTTAAACAAATTGGTCCACGATTTAGCAAAAGGCTCTCTGAGACTAAACTAACCAATGGTTTTTAACATCTTTCTTAGGCAATTTATCATGATTTTCCAGTGGAATTTGAAACCCTTTCTCCCATTCTTTCCATAAGGCGAATTTTAGAATATGCATTTATAGCAATTTCCAAGACATAATTGCACGATAGAAAGAAAAAGTGCATCAGAGGGACCGTATCTTCGTATATATTTGTACTGAGGCCTAAAAGAATGGGACCTACATTATGTTTGGGACCTCTGGACACTACTGCAATAATTGATTTGAAGGGGAAGCCCAGAATGGATGCTATATTACTCAACACGAGTGAAGTTCATGATTTAGCTATCAATGCTGAGTGCAGCTCCAGAACTAGGCACAAAGGGACGTGAATGGAACTTTATCTGTTTTTACTTTCTTTCAAGCTGGCTGAAATCTCATTTTCTATGTCCCAAGAGTATGCCAAAGGATGAAATGGTCCTTGTAGCTTACAAATAAATGCCCTAGGGTAATGCTTCTGAATATGCAGATGCTTAATTGTAGAAATCTGACAAATTAAGCTGCGTATTTTCCTTTATCCTTATAGCACAGTAGCTCCTCTTAGAAAGAACTGAAATCCATTTAATGCAGTTTACTTCAAAACTCACTTCCCTTGATAAACAAGGTGGTACCGCAATAGAAATAATAAATCGAATACGCCAGAGGTCATGATTTCCTGCAGGCATATGGCTGAACGGAGGTGATTCCTTTCCAAGAGACAGGCAGTTTGGTCCCATGAATGAGCACAGGACTGGGAATGAAGAAAAGAATGTTCTATTCCTGCCTCTGCCATCCACCTGACCACGAGCAAGTCACGTAAACTCTGTAACACCTTTTGCCCATCCTCAAAATGGGGATGCTTGAACTCATCCCTTATACTTTTTCCCATCTGAAAGGTCAAATAATAAACGTCTCATGATGTATCAGCAGGGTTATCTATGCATTTTTATGTACATCAACTGATGGACCCTCTGGGACTGGATTTTCACCAAGGTTTAGTGCTTGCATTGCTTCAGTGAGTTCTCTCCCTGTAATTTCTTTTTCTAATTTATTAGTTAACTCAGGGTCAAATGTTGCTACTTTAAGTCTCAGCTTCCCCTGACAGGCAGGACCCCGTGTCTGGAGCAGCAGCACTCTGAACCGTCGTAGGAAGAATTCTGAGAGGATCACAAAGATGATTTTGTTGACCATCAATATTTCATTAAACCAGAGGAAAAAGGAGGGGTGAGGGAATCGATAGCGCCAAATGGAAAAGCTAGAAAATCAGAAGGGACTTCCCCCTTCCAAAAGAAAAACCAAACACTTCTGAACTTAGAACGCATTTTCTAATAGCAAGAGGGAATAAACACCAAATTTTTTTTTAAAAAGTACTTGACAGTGAAGAAATTAAGATGCTATACATGGCGAATTATTTCATTTATGGCTCCTTTTTAAAAAAGTCATATTAATTAAAGGCTTTAGTTAATCTCATTTGTATTCATCAGACAGGCTCTATTTATTTTGAAAAGAAAATGTTGAACTGGGGCTAGCCTATTGAGGTCTTTCTAACTCCTATTCTGCAGTTGTCTGGGGAGATGGTAGTGTAGTAATATTTAATACATGGACTGTGTACAGCAACTTTGATGAAAAAAGGAATAATATTATACAATGATTGCATTAATTATACATTATACATTTTTGTTTGATGGTCCTTCATGCTTTTCAGCATGGCTGGGTCACCTGAACAGGACTGCACTGAAGAGCTATTGCTTTAGTACTGCGAATGGTGCTCCTTGAACACTGCAAGCAGTTGGTAAACACAAAGCATATTAAATAAGTCTGAATATTTTACCTGAAAAAGGACATCTGCCACATGTGAGTGTCTCCCCCAAAGAGATGCATATTTCTAGTCTCATGTGTGTGCCACATTACCAGGAAGAGGATGGGTTCAGAAGATATAACTAGGATGTGGAAGATTGGCAGTCAGCTCCTGGCTCTGCCACCGACTGCCTGTGTGGCCTTTGGAAAGTCACTTAGGCTACTATTGTCAAAAGTGCCTAAGTGATTTAAGCAACTAATCCCTTTTCTCCTGGATTTTGGTGCCTAAACCATTTGTGCACCTTTCAAAATTTTACCCTTAACCTCTCTCTGATCTCTGTTAGGGCCCCTAGGAATAATGACAGTAGGTTATTTCCAAGTATCGTTATGACAATTCAAAATGGAGTTATTAAAGGAAGGAAGTAGATTTTTCCTTCACATTACAATTAAAAAATATCTATTTTGAGGCTCCTCATGCTATTCCTATATGGGTTTATATTTATGCGGGGAAAACATCAAATGGCGTAGCTAAAACATGAAAAAAAAACCCCACCCTGTAAATAACTTATTCTCTGATTGACTTGATAAATACTATTCAGCAGATACAGAGCTGGAACACTGTATTCATACATAATGTATTCTTCAATTGCTGGGAAATATTTGTTGAATGAACCTGTAACAATCTGGCAGTGTCACCTGAATCAGCCTGTTAGCAAGTGTGGATTCTACTGGGAAAAGTTTAAATGAGTTTGGCTGATGCACTGAAGCAAGTAACGTGTTATCCTATCTGATTTAATAGCACAGGGAGGGGCCCTGTGGAGACACAGGAGTATGAGAAGATCGATCTCCACAGCGTCAATCTCCCAGTAACTGTAGACAAGGCTGTATGCTGACCCTGTTCGCTTTAGTGGTTTTTCTTCCTTTATACTTTACAAGTGCCGATGCCTCAGGGAAGGAATGGATGCCTATTTACTTTTGCTCCTAATCACTGATAAAGCAGAAGATGTGGGGTGGTTAGGAATTAATCTATCCTTATTTCTCACTGTTTGCTTTTGTATGTCACTTGTGTGCATCTAATTTTAAGTATAAGCAGGACTGTTGCAACAGCAGAACGCTACCTCTTGACTCTCCGGCCGCTTCCCAACTCAGGGAGTGCTGGAATCCCCTGAGGGGGAAGCTGACTTATAATGAAGAACTCTGGCTGTAAGATATTACCAATTCTTCCATGTGCTGCTGAGCAGTTCTCTCCCTCTCTGCCAGGGACGGAGGGCTGAGAGAACCATGACAGCAGCAAGGAAAGTGCATTAACCTCATAGAATCCTAGAACACTGGAACTGGAAGGGACCTCGAGAGGTCATCGAGTCCAGTCCCCTGCCCTCATGGCAGGACCCAGCACTGCCTAGACCATCCCTGATAGATGTCTGTCTAACCTGCTCTTAAATATCTCCAGAGATGGAGATTCCACAACCTCCCTGGGCAATTCATTCCAGTGTTTAAACCGCCCTGACAGTTAGGAAGTTTTTCCTAATGTCCAACGTCAACCTCCCTTGCTGCAGTTTAAGCCCATTGCTCCTTGTCCTATGGCCAAGGAGAACAATTTTTCTCCCTCTTCCTTGTGACACCCTTTTAGATCAGTGTACCGTAAGGACTAGAGTATCATAACAGCATGTAAGTAAGGGTCATGGAGTAGCTACAGGCCTAGCGGGAGAAGCCTTGAGGAGAGGACAGAAAGCCCGCACACAGCATGCATGAGGTGGAAAACGTGTACGGGGATTTCTGGAAGCCAAGGGAGATGATGGGCAGCTATATACAGAATACGAAGAAGGGGGGAAGAGAATGAGGAGGAAAATCTCACTGGGCAGGGCATTGGCACAGGGGAACGTGTGAAGGGATGTGAGCGTATGGGGATTCTAGCTGGAGGAGAATGAATGCGCAGAGTATGTTCTTCCAGGAACATACCAGACAGATGAGCTCTGTCCCCACTTAAGGCCCCCATCCTGTGAGGGATGGAGTTCTGTGCCATGCCAAGTCCCACCAACTTTCATCAGGGACAGCAGTGTGGCCCTCACACGTCATGTTCCAGAATCGGAGCCAACGTGTTTTGCTAAGAAAAATCCTAATACCCTTTAGAGTCCAACGGGCACGTTCACATTTTTCGGTCAGAGAGTCTCTAGCCCACAGGTGGCTGGTCTAAGAAGTGGGGGAGGCCATATCCTCCCAAATTGTCAGTTATTGCACCGTCCACACTGCGCCTTGTTTCAGCATGGCTCCCGGGCTTCAGCTGCATGGAGGCTTGGGATACTGGAGCAGTGCTCCCTCCCCGTGCTCCAGGCTGGGGAGGCTCTCATGGCAAGCTGAAGGCTTGCCCCTGCGGTGGAGGAAGGGCTTGTCTCCAGTGAGGGGTGGGGCCCTGGGTAGAAGGGGCGGGGTTGGGGGCTGGCCTCCCCCAGCCTTATGTTCACCCATGGCCCATGCTCTAGCCCTTCCAGATTTCTGCTACCCCGTCACAGCTCTCCAAAGCCTCTTCCATCTGGCTGACGATGGGCCAAAGGAAAAGTATGTTCACTAGTTACCACAACAAGATTTATCTTAATTTTGTTTCTTATGGCCCCAGACACTTTTCATGGAAGACGCTTTAATGGCCGATAAATTCTTCCATCTCTGTTATGCTTGCTCCAGGCTTCGGTTAAATATGGCAAAGAAGAAACTATTTGTACTTAAGTAAATTATTCGTCTGTGGGTACAGCTACTGAATGGGAGAGATCAGATCCAGTTCAATTAGTGCATCTGTGACAGTAATGAGAAAAATATTCTACCATGACCTATTATAAATCTAAGAGAAAAGACTCCAGCAGGGAGCTAGCAATTCCAGTGCTAATGGTACATAATTAAACAATGGAACAGCAGCATATACAATAATTTCAGTGAAGCTCAATGATATTCAAATTTATACTTTTGATTACAACAGATGTGCTTCATTTTGCCATATCAATTGCATTTTTTTTAGGCACAGATGAACTGCTTTAGATAAATTAAAAACTGACCTGCACTTTCACTTCTTATTTGAACCAGAATGAAATTAACTTTGCCTCTCTCAATTTTCAACAACTCTAGGAAGCAAAGGTGTCAAATACTAAGAGAAACTCTGATGAAATACTATTTGCTGTGGTGGATGTGGGTTGAGGAGGTTGTGTTTTGGTTTTACAAAATCATTCACAGAATAGTTAGAGAGCCAACATTAAAAAAAAAAGCAATAACAGAGTAAAACATGTGATTAGAGGCAGAAAGACGACCTTTAGAAAATTGGAAGTCAAATCCTATGGTCGTAAATATAAAGGAGCCTAACTCTGGCAAATCAAGTATCATTATGCAGGCCAAAAAAGAATTTGAAGAGAAACTAGCAAAAGATTCAAAACCTAACAGCAAAACAGTTTAAGTCCATCTGAAGCAGGAACCATGCCAACGACCAGGCCCGTCCAAAGAGTTTGCGGGGCCCAAGGCAGCACGCTGAGTTTGGCTGAGCCACATGGCCACGTGGCTCCCACTCAGGGCCGGGTGAGCAGGGTCGAGAGCTGAGCAGCATGGGACCCTGAATGCCAGGGCCGCGGGGCCCTGGATGTGCGGGCCCAAAGCAACCGCCTCGGTTGCATTGACCAAAGGCTGGGTCTGCCAATGACTCTCTGGCCCAGTGAACAACTGAGGTGCTCCATTTAAGACAAGCCACTGCACAGAAGCTAAATGAATTCTTCACATCAGTCTTCGCTGTCAGAGAGATTCCCACACCAATGCTGAAATTTCTAGGTGACAAATCCAAGGAACTGTCCCAGGGTGAGGTGAAATACAGGAGGTCTTGAAACAAATTGGTAAATCAAACAGTATTAAGTCACCAGGACAAGATGGGAGTGATTCATCCAAGAGTTCTGAAGGAACTCAATTAGGAAATTGCAGAACTTCTAATGGTACTATATAACCGATCACCTTAATTCTGTTGTAGATGTCTAGGAGGATAGCTAACATGAAATTTATTTTTTTAAAGGCTCCTGAGGTGATCCTGACAGTTACAGTCCAGGAAACCTAACTTGAGTTCCAGACAAACTGGTTGAAAGTATAGTAAATAACAGAATGATCATACACATAACTAAGCATTTGTTGGAGAAGAGTCAAAATGACTTTTAGAAACAGAAATCATGCCTCACCAGTCTATTGGAATTCTATGAGGGATCTGCACACATGTGGACAAGGGTAATCAAGTGGATATTTCATATATGGACTTTCCAAAAGCCTTTGATAAGATCCCTCCCCAAAAGCTTTTAAGCAAAGTAAGCAATCATGAGATAAGAGAAAAGTCCTATTGTGGATCAGTAACTGATTAAAAGATAGGAAATACGGGGTAGGAATAAATGGTGAGGTTTCAGATTTGAGTGAGGTAAACGGTGTTGTCCCTTGCGGGTCTATACTGGGACCAGAGCTATTCAACATACTAGTAAATGATGTAGAAAAGGGTATCAGCAGTAAGGTGGAAAAATGTGTAGATGATATAATATTCTTCAAGATCGGTAAGTCAAAAGTTGACCGTGTAGAGTTGCAAAAGGATCTCACAAAACTAGGTGAGCAGTAAAGTGGCAGATTAAATTCAATGTCAATAAATACAAAGCAATGCACATTGGGCTAAAAATCCTTTTGCCCCACTCATCTGAACGAGTGGGTTGTGCCCACAAAAGCTCATGATACTAGATATATGCTTTTTTTGTTAGTCTCTAAGGTGCTACAGGACCACTCATTTTTTCCCCAGATTAAAAAAAATAAAAATAAAAATACCTTACAAAGTCTGTAATTACATCTGTTTTTGAGAGTCACCAAAAATCTTCTGTAACCTAAGTTTTTGCTTAATAAAAAGCTGTTGAAATCCTGTAGATACTCTAACAGAAGATTATTTTTGTCAGTACTATGATCAGTGTTGAAATGCAGCATAGGGAATCTCTCACAGAACATATGTTGTATAATACTGGCAAAGTTGCTCATAATATTATCCTTAACATTATATCATTCTTTGGTTTATTAGTTATAAGGTTTTCTTCTTGGTATCTAGCTACTCTCAGTGTACAGTCCAAATGGTTGACTACAAGCACAAAGTTCATTTTAGCCTTTATTTGTTCTATTTTACAACAGCCTACTTTTTTCATGTTTATCTGTCAATAGTACTAAGGACTCCCAACAAGCCATAAAATGTTTCTGACACTCCTGACTTCTCTAGCTAAGGTTTCAAAGAACTGCTGAGGGTTATGTTGATTAAACACAAAGATATATTTCTATCAATCTAGAGCGTAAATTAAAAAAAAGAAAAGAAAAGATGTTTTGCTGTGCCAGTGATCAGTCAAACTGTTTCTGTCTGAACTGGAGCCTGAAACCCCACAGAGCAAGTTGTGGTGTGACGTTTTACTAAGATGTGCTGCTCTCTGCAGCAGTGGTCAGGCACAGCATAAGATGCAAAGGAGGCTTTTGGATCAATTAAAAATAAACAAAACCAGAGACGTGTATTAAGTATGGGTGATGGAATATTATACAATAGCTAAGCGGCACTTTCAAAAACTTCGATCACTTAAAACAAAAGATCACTTTATTTTCCGAGTAGCTGGCAGTGGAGTTCTGAGAAGCTCCTTGGGTAAAGGAGATTTGTTTCAGAAAAACAACAAAAGGATTTATTGGAAACTAGTCTCTTCATAAAATGAGACTGTATGCATGTCCTCACTTAGCTTCTAGTAGGCTCACACTAACATGACACAACAGGAATCATTGTTCTGGCAAATTAGTATCAAACGGGAACCGTCTGCAGCTGATTGGATACAAATTTGCATCAACCATAAATGCCCAGCTAGATGCAGCATTAAATTTTCATTGACCAATTAAAAAAAATGTTTAAAGCGCTGTCTGTTGTGGGCTCTTCTCATGTGACGCTAATAGTTACAGGCGGCAATCATCATAAAATTATCAGTCTCCTCACCTACCAAAACCTCAGGTCTGATTAGACGTAAAAAGATGTTGTGCCATGTTCCCACGGAAGCCAGAATGACAACCCAGCGTGCTGAATGTGGTGGAGGGCCAAAGGTTTCAAAGAACAATTATACTCTTAAAGAGCAGTGCTCCTGGAAAATGAAAGCAGGATTTTTTTTCCCCCTAAGTATGGCGCCGCCTTTGGAAAAATGTGAAATTTTACAAGATGAGCTAAGGGAAAGCAACCTAATCAAAATGATTTCTTTTTAAAGCGAAATCTCAGACGGCATGTGAACTCTGTTCCAAGCCATTTAAATAAATAGGAATTTTATCACTTCTGGCGGCTGGTTTAGCTGGCTCTGATGTGTTCTGTGCGTGGTGCCCGCAGATTACCTTATTTGAAATGGTTTCGGTGAGTGATCTTTTCATCTTCATATTGTCAGGCAGATCAAATTTAGGGAAGGGAGCCTGAGAGGTGATGGGCGCCCATAACTTCCACTGGAATAAGGTGCTCAACTCCTCTTAGATTAGCCCATAAGAGCAGCCGTAAAGCAGCCCGCAGTCACTACTCACAGGACATGAGAGTAGATAGACCATGGGACCGATCTAGTGTGACACCCTTTATCTTCTTAAAACTTTAGCCTTAGCTCATTACCTCTCCATTAACTCTGTGCTCTATCCTGCAACACATAATATTCTGCACTTGAAGGGTGAAAGGCCAGACGGAACAAAGTTTTAATGTTTCTTTTTGTTCCCATGCTATGCTAAGTTTCGCTGCATATTCTTTCCTTAGTAATAGATGTGTAGCCATGTTAGTCTGGTCTCGCTGAAACAAAAAACGGGACTATGTAGCACTTTAAAGACTAACAAGATGGTTTATTAGGTGATGAGCTTTCGTGGGCCAGACCCACTTCCTCAGATCAAATCATGGAAGAAAATTGGCACGACCATATATACCAAAGGATACAATCAAAAAAATGAACATATATAAAAAGGACAAATCAAATTTCAGAACAGAAGGGGGATGAGCGGGGGACGTAAATGTCTGTGAGCTAATGATATTAGAGGTGATAATTGGGGAAGCTATCTTTGTAATGGGTAAGGTAATTAGCGTCCTTGTAAAGACCTAGGTGTAAAGTGTCAACTTTAAGCATGAATGACAGTTCAGAGGATTCTCTTTCAAGTCTGGTATTAAAAGGTCTTTGAAGCAGGATACAGGTAATCAGGTCGTTGAGACAATGCCCTTTCTGGTTGAAATAGCAAGAAACTGTTTTTTCTTTGTGATCCTGTCTAATATCTGTTTTGTGTGCATTGATTCTTTGGCAAAGTGTCTGAGACGTTTGTCCAACGTACATAGCAGATGGACATTGTTGGCACATGATAGCATAAATTATATTTCTGGATGAGCAGGAATATGTGTTCTTGATCTTATAACTCAATTGGTTAGGTCCAATAATGGTATCAGCAGAGTGAATATGTGGACAAAAGCTGGCAACGGGGTTTGTTGCAAGGGAAAGTTCCAGGGTTGGTGTTAGTGGGGTATGTCCTCATTGCAGGAGGAATACCAGCTAATTCGAGTTAGGGGTTTAAATCAGAATCCCGTTTCACTGCCGCGTGTAGATGCAGGCAGTTACTTTGGGCTAGTCAATTTCTAAAATGGCGACTGGCCGGGAACATGCAAATCAAGCACGGAATATTTAAATCCCGGGCTTGATTTGCAATTTCGGTCGCTTTCATTAGCCTCCCTAGATTGATCTAGGGGGCTAGTGTAGACGTACCCGAAGAGACCTCAGAAGGTCATCAAGTCCAGCCCCCTGCCAAGGCAGGACCAATCCCAACTAAATCAACCCAGCCAGAGCTTTGTCAAACAGACTTAAAAACCTCTAGGGCTAAAGATTCCACCACCTCCCTAGGGAACCCATCCCAGTACTTCACCACCCTCCTAGGGAAATAGTTTTTCCTAATTTCCAACCTAGGCCTCCCGCACTGTAACTTGAGACCATTGCTCCTTGTTCTGCCATCCCTCACTACTGTGAACAGCCTCTCTCCATCCTCTTTGGAACCTCCCTTCAGGTAGTTGAAGGCTGCTATCAAATCCCCCCTCACTCTTCTCTTCTGCAGACTAAACAAACCCAAATCCCTCCGTCTCTCCTCATAGCTCATGCACTCCAGCCCCCTAATCATTGTGGTTGCCCTCCGCTGGACCCTCTCCAATGCGTCCACATCCTTTCTATAGGGGGGGCCCAGAACTGTTCCCCATATTAACCCTATGAATAAATATTTACTATATTCAGGGAACCTGCATGGGCCATCCTAGCTTTTATGAAGCGCTTCGGGAGTTTTTCCACAAATTTAGACTAGCCTATTACATCTAATATATAAGGGAGAATGTATGTAAGTTTGTGCGCTAATAACTGGGACATTATAAGAGCTACTGCAACCAAACTTTGCATGAGATAACCTTTCATCCAGGAGAAGGTTTTAAGGTACTTTTGGACCCGATTGGGCCCAAGCTCAAGCTATAAAAATCAAAAAGCAACCCACGACTGCAGAGTCCGCCCCGCCCACCCTAGGTTCCGTGCCCGCCACCCTGCGCACCCTAGGTCCTGTGCCCGCCACCTGCAGCCCCCAGCATCATCCAGGACTCACCCCCTCCCACCCGCGAGGTTACATAAGTGGCCCTCTTCCCCCCCCCCAACCCCCACGCGCACAACGGCTCAGGCACCAGCCCTGCCCCCCGCGGCACCTGCAGCCCCGAGCATGATCTGGGGCGCCCCTTCCGTGTGTAACCTCCCCTCCACCCGAGGTCGCACCCATCCCGCTGGGTGATGACATGGACCTATATTTTAATCCCTATAGAAATCAGTGCAACTTTTCTACCATTCAAAAAAAAGATAATGGACTACTGTTTTTCTACATTTTGTTCCTCCGGTTTCCCAAGCAACGCTGGCTAACTCCAACTAGTATTGCTCTATGCCAGTGTTTTGTGGGCAACATTTGTTGGCTCATCATAACTTTTAATATATTACAAGTGGTCGACAAAGAATTAGTGGTTCATTCTTTTTTTGGTCACAATTTTGAACTTCAACAAAAAACTGAACAGATTTTCAACAAATATGTCCAAAAAATTTTAAAAGTTTGTTAGTTTTTTCAAAAAAATATTCAAAATTTGAAGATTTCCAGCAAACTTTCTCCACATTTTGAAAAAAATTACACATATACACAACCCCCCACCCCCAAAAAACTATGCTGTGTTAGTAATCACATTGTATGCAATGACAGTTCTATCTCAGAAGATATGTGCAGATTGAAGTTTAACATAAGTGAATGGCTATCAGATACAGCTTTAGAAGTGCTAAAAAAAGCCTCTCTTCTAACCACACACAACACCAGATCTCCCAGTCATAGATAATGCCAGCATTTTAACCACATCAGCCTTTGGAAACAAGAGAGCTCCAAGATTAGGAGGCTAATAGACGTAGGGCCTCATCCAAACTCCACTGAAGTCAATAGAAATACTCCTGTTGACATCAGTGGGATTTGGCATATTGTGCAGTCTATTCTCTTGTGTTACCACCGCATATGCAAAGAGGAGGCTTCTCCTTAAGAAAACACATATTCACCCTTCTTTTTTTTGGTGCTGATTTAAATGTAGAGACAAGAAATTTGAGAATTCTGCTAACCCAAGAGTTTGAAATGGTCACACAACTTCAGACCCATTCCTAATTAAAACTCCCCAGTCTGAAGGGGGAAGGGGAGGAACTCTTCTAACTTGGGATGGGTAAGAGAAAGAGTTGTAAAGTACAAATCAGGTATCAGAAGAAACAGCATGGAAGTGCTATTCTCTTGGAATCAGCTCTCTCACTCTCTGTGGGCCAAGAGAAAACACATGAACCAGGAATTCAGCTATTCTTCTTAAAATGCTATATAATAATGCATTGTAAAAGGAGCAAGAAACCTTTTTTTTTTAATTAAAACTTTGGAATGAATTGATCAGGTATGAGAATAACATGTAGTACCCTGCACAAGAATCAATATATTCTTGCAGGATCCAGAATAAAGTGCATAGAATCATAGAAGGCTAGAACTGAAAAGGGCCTCAAGAGGTCATCAAATCCAGTCCCCAGCCCTCACAGCAGGACCCAGTACCATCTAGACCATCCCTGACAGATGTCTATCCAACCTGCTCTTCAGTATCTCCAGAGATGGAGATTCCAGAGCCTCCCTGGGCAATTTATTCTAGTGTTTCACCATCCTGACAGTTAAGACATTTTTCCTAATGTCCAACCTGAATGAACCCACACCTGCCAACAGCTCCTCGTCTCTCATTTGCTCTCGAGGGTGCTGCTGCCTCGAACAAGAACCAGACGAGAGACCCTTGGTGTGATCAGGGGTCACTGCGTCATCATTCCCCCTACTCTGTCCTGTACATTCACAGGGAGGCTGGCGTATCTTAGTAGAAAGTAGGCTGTGGGACCACATCAGAGCCCTCCTCCCACCACTGTCACCATTTGACGGACATCGGGAAAGCTGTATTTCAACACAAGGCTGTTCCATGAGGAGAACATCCCTGGACTTTTCAATGGCATCTGGGAAACGGTGCTGGCCAGCAGAAGTCCTAATAGTCAACTGAGCCACTCGACCAGGGATGACTACTTAGCCAGTGCTGAGGGAGAAACAGCAGCCAAGCTCGAGTAGTTGCTGCACCTTGGCCTTGTAAAACACCATGCTGTCGCACACCGCTTTAGTTTTCGGCAACAGGCTGGCCTGCTTTGGACCCCAGTGTGTAGCACAAGCTCAATCCCAATTTCCTGAAGGTAAGCACAACCCATTGGTCAGCGATTGCTAACATGTCCCCTCTGGGATGCTCTTTGGAGGATGAGTGTCTGTTAACAGCGCCCAGCTACAGAGGTTGGCTCTTTATATCAAGCTGCAAAGGCTAATGCACATCATGCAGGAGATTCCAGGTTCAACCCACAGTGTGTTGACCAAAACGGCTGTTGCCACATAAATGGGGCCTTGTCCAACATCCTCGCTGCTACGTGTAGATAAAGGGGATGTGTTTTCTCTAGCCAAAGCAACTAAGCAACCCCCCAGTCTGTATGTATTTTGGGCAGCCAATCCAAAGAGGATGGTAAAGTACTTTAAAATATTTCTTGAATTTTTTGGGAGGGGAGAACTTTCTAACAGGCTCAAATCAGAATTGTTTTGATCACCATCAGTGTTTCAGGGGATTATCCAATCAAGGATATTAACAGAGTTTGAACCTCTTTAGTCAGGCACACTCTGGTCTGATAAACATCCGTGGTCCGGCATGATTGTAATTTGCCGGATGTCCATTTATCATGTTTCCTGTGATCCCATAAAGTTTGTTTACAGCCACCAGTCCTGGCTCACTGTGCTCTGTGCTGTTATTTAGCTCTAATTTACCCCTTAATATCTTCTAACAACCCAGTAAGCAGTGGAAGTGTTGGTAATGCTGCTAGATGATATTAACCTCCCATGGTTCAGAAAATTCTCTGGTTCTGTCAGGTCCCGAGGGTGCCAAACTAGAGAGGTTCAACCTCCAATACTTAGAAGCTGCAAATATATTTAATTAAAAATGCTCATTCTGCTACTTTTTATAATTACATATACCTTGTTCTATTAACATAATTCGCTATGCTGTGGTGAAATAAATATGACTGTCTTAAAGGGAAACAAGGCTTGATTCTCCAGGAAGAGATATTGGTAAGGATGGTAATGGAAGATCTGTAGACAATGCCCCAACCTCTTTTGTTTGCAATGGGAATTGGAGTGGGACATAGCATTGTTTTAGATATAAGATGACCCCCATTCCTAAAACGAATCAGCCCCCAAAACTAAAGTGAGGAGATGAAGAGTGGATAACTTGTGGTTTAAAAACAGCTGTTCTACTGACATCGGATGATTATTTCTGTGCTGAAGTGAATAGCTGACAAGGGAGTGTGTATCAACACTCAGTCATTACTGAGTGCCGGGGCACTGTTGTTGTAACCTCAGGATAAACTGACGTCCAGCAATAGATCTAATTGACAGGATGGCTGTTTTCAGCTAATGATTTGTTAAATCGACAGACCTCACACTGGCCTCAATTACAGATATCAGCATCTTCAGGAAACAAACAGGTATGGGTCTCAGAAAAGAAGGGTGGGAGAGATGACTAACCATGATTTTTAACAAACCTGAAAATAATGTTTTAGGTTTTAAAGCTGCACAGCTGTCTTGGTTTGCGAGACAAGTTTTAAATAAAACTGTTAAGTCGTTCTTCACAAATACTTCCTGGGTATGCATGTCTGCTTTCAGATCTATGTCAATTACGGAGACCTCAAATTCATCTCAAGCCTTTCTGCAGTGCTCTTCCAAAGAGATTCTGCAATAATTATTTTTAATAGGTTTGTTTCTTTAGCCAATGTAAAGGTCTCCCCCCTCCCCATATGAAGATTGGGATGGGGTGGAAATGCAAAGAGGGTTTTGAGAGTTTGTGATCTTCTCTGTTGCTTTTTTAAAATGATTGAATATAGCAGCCAGTGTATAGTGGATGAAATATTAACATTGTCACACCAGCAGGCTATGCTGTTTGGCCATTATAATAGTATGTTTCATACTGCAAGAACTGTAATGTAACTCTTCTGCAGAATATGCTCCCTTCCTTCTTCCCTTTACATTAAAATACTCCAGTCGGGGGAGGAATTAATGACAATATTTAAAGAATGACAGAAATCAGAGATGGCAAAATCTTATTGGATTATCTTGCCCATACCCTATCAAAACAAGAGCGTTCTTCTCAATATAGAGCATCAAGTTGTTTATTTGGTCTGTCTTTAAAGAGCTCCAATGATGGGGCTTTTCCCCGTTACATTGTAAATAGGCTTAATAGACCAAACCATTAGACAATTTTTTCTGATATGCAACACAGATGCTCCTTTCTTCTAAAGCCTTGTCCCTGTACAGTGCTAATTGACACACGCCTGTGGTGGGTAAATATTTAATTATTCATACAGTTTGTATGATATTGGTGGATTCCATTTGACTTACAGCACACAATCCATGTCTCTCTCCTCCTTTTCCAATTTTCACACTCACTCCAGGCATTCTCACATGTCCAGAAATTAGGGAATAGTCATCTCATTCTGAACCTGGGAGTTGTCTTATCAAATTTCAGCCATCCATCTAGTGAGAGAGACTTCTTGATTTCCATGACTGCAGTAGGTTGGAACCGAAACAGTGGTTTCCCGTCCACTTTCTGGTTTGCTTTTAGTTTTGAGCCCTAAAAAAAGTACTTTTATTTATGAACGTTTTGTTGTCATGTCATTTGTTCACTGATTTATTTCCCCTCGCGGATACTCTGTGCAACTCATTGTCACAGGCAGTCATTGAAGCTGGGAGCTTAGCAAGATTAAAAAAGATTCAAGATTGGATAAATATATATAGATACCAAGACAATTTAATCACAAAAACGAATGACAAGAACCATTTTGGAAGGGATATTGAACCTCATGTTTGAGAGCCTCTAGCTACTGGAGATGTAGCTTTGACTAATGTGGGGCAGGTTATCCCGTATCTGCCTGCTGTGGAGTTCTTACGCTTTGCTCTGAATCAGAAGCACCTGCTTCCGGCTGCTGACACAGACAGGATACTAGTCTAGACAGACCTTTGGTCTCCTCCAGTCTTGCAATTTCTGTGCTCTTTGTTCACTTTATCTGACTCAGGCTGAGAGGAGTTTTCTTTGAGGACATAGTAGTCCTGCCTTGGAACTGTTTGGATTTTTTTCCCTTGGGCAGAGAATATGCTTCCTTTCCAGTACACAGTATTATTCTGTCATCATTATCATTTATCCTAAGCACAACAATACAAGGGTGTCAAAATACTTGATATTTGCACATTTCCTCTTGACATTTTCAGGTTTATTACATTCAGGTGGTAGTGAAAGGCACTTCACTCCTCTTATTCACAGGAAGGACTTGCCACCATGAAAACAAGAACAGAAATAATAGTGGAAATATACCATATAAAACACAGGCAACTCTCTCCCCACTTTGGGATTTTGTTACAGCGTACATTTGGAAATCAGGATGATCCTCGTGGTTTTGCCTGGTCTTAGAAATGTGTGTAATCTACTGTTCTTTCATTAGAGAACGTCACTTGGTATCCACTTGTTCTTTTAGGGATGAACACGAATTTCAAATCTTGTACATTCTCAAGTTAACAAGGAAACTGAGGAGATTTTAGCACTTGCCAGAGCTCACATCATCATGTTGGAGGCAGCATTCTAAAATGGTAATAAAATTACCATTGTGATTGTTTTCACAAAAAAAAGTTTAATTCAATATGTGAATACTCAACATATCACTGAAATGTCAAATTTGTAAAATTTTCACACAGTTTTCTAGCTTATTTTTAAAGGGATTTTTTGTTCACAATTTGCTTTGTTAGAAATGTTCCTGATTTATTTTTCAAACCAGCTCTAATTTTGATTTTATATCTTGGGGGAAGGGGGCTATAAATGGGACAAATCAATAATGCAAGACATTAAAGGGCAACATTTTCAAATTTGAATTCCCGTAAAGCTCCCTAGATTCACATTTTCTCATCTTGGCTTTATCAAAGCACTTTAAGCTCATGCTTAATTTTAACTATTGAACTGAACAGAACTATTTGTGCGCTTAAAGCTAGCCACATATGTAAATGCTTTGTTGAATTCGTGGTTTCATCTCCCTTCTCATTACAAGGGAAATACCAACTTAACCACGGAAAGAAGTACTCTCTGTTTACAGAACAGGTACTAAAAATTTGTTCCACTATTGCATCACATTCTAAGTAATACTTCTCTTTCATTTCTATTTCCTCTCATTCAAGCCATAGCTAATTTACAAAAAAAAAATCATATAATTTACGGATCGCCAATGACTGATGGCTGATGAGACAAGTAAGTAACGTCCTTCACTAGGTACAAAAGATAAATCCTTATTACACAGAGAGAGTGGAAGCACCTAATACTGAGCCCCAGTGATGGAGATGGGGGAGGCATGCTGGCAAAGAGGCAGGCCCTCTCTGGGTTCACAACAGTCTGAGTTTGTCAGTGGTCAGGGTGCCCTGCTTGGTGTTTCTTCCTTCTTTTCTCAGAGAGGGTCTGGGTGCCTGCCAGGGCTTAGTAGAAGAGGGGTGAGATTCCAGTAGGACTGTGTGGGAGGTTACATTTTATTTATGCTGTCAGAGGGCTATTGGATTGACCTGTGGGAAATGATGGATCTGGTTAACTGGCGGAGCTTTATGAGCCTGGCTCCCTGAGCATTGGAAGGCTTCACACTGTAATTCAGTAAAAATGTGACTGAATAATAGATAAAAGGGTTTGACCAAGTGCCCATATCAGCCCCATTTGCTTTTATCATTGTATTGATCCGTAACCAGATCTCCCTTGGCTACAGTGTTACCAAGGGGTAATCCAGACCGTTGAGAGGTTGGGTCACTGCCCGCCCTGAAACTCTGGGTACCTCAGATACCCCCCTGCTGTGACCCACACTAGAGCCACTAGAGAATGTGCACTTCACACCTTTTGTGCATCTCTGTCCTGTCCAACCTTGGAGCAGCCAGCCAGTCTACAGCAGCTTGCCTAAAGCACAGTGCCCTACCCTGCTTCCAGCAGCCTTCTTTTAGTTACTACTTGCAGGGTGACCCAGGCCCAGCCCTGAATTTCTCCCAAACCATGTGCTCTGCTATGTCCAGCCTTCTCCTGGATCACTCAAAGAACTAAGAGGGCACATGAGCTCTTTTCAAGAGACAAATCACACCCTACTTTACTCATGTAACTGGGGTGAATACACCTTTCCCTTTAACCACAGGGCAGAGTTGGTTTCCTGTAAAAATGAAACAAATGTATTAAGAAAAGGGCATCAGTTAAGTCATGCCAAGGAAAAGCCAGAAATGATGCCAAGCACATAAAAGTGAAAACACGCACAGAAGTCTAGCAAGGTTCAGGCTTTTCTGAAGATACTTTCTCTCACCAAACTTCCTTCTTTCCAGCCCTCTCTAACTTTCTTTGCTGAAGCAGGTTTCTTACCTATATTCAATGCCTGGAGACTTCATCTCCCCACCTTGGTTAAAGGCCCCTCTTTTTCTCAGCTTGCAAGAGCGCTGGTCCCTTGCGTCTGTCTAGTGATGGATGTCAAAGATGGCTTCCACTCTCGCTTATAAGTTCAATGACCTTGGTATTAAAGGCAGGATGACTTTACACTGTTGTTCCCTTCCTGTGGCCTTCCCACCCTCATGGTGGTTTCTATGTAAATGGAGCTTCCCTTGTTTCTGGTCACACCTTACTTAATTTCATGGGAGTCAGGTAGATAGCATCCTTTCCTCCTATGTAGGAGAAAGCCTCTTTGTCCCTGTGTTTGATCACAGACTGTAAAGCATAGTATCTGTGAGCGTGCAGAATTTGGAATGTATGTATTCACTTTGACATGATGATGTTAATCACCAGGTTGTCACATGTTTTCACACAAGAGCTCACTCTGTGCACTTTTATAATACAGTAATGTGGTATACAATCCGCTTGTTCAATTGCTCACCCTCATCACACTGTCCTTATAGACCAATACAACTTTCCAGTCTATTTTTTGAGAAATAAACTGCAGACTCAGCCTCTCATCCTGCTGGTGTAGACACCGGTCTGTCTCCTCCCTCACTTGTTAGCTTGATAGCATTGTTTACCTAATAGGCAAGTAGGCCTTCATAGTTTCCACCTGACAATTGGCTGGAGAAGATCTGTTTACCAACTCTGCCTGACATACCTGGATCAAACACATGTAAGTCATCCTTCTAGCACATATCCATAATGCTTAATTATACACATACATCACACAAGAGTATTAACGATCACTAAGTTATTCATTTTCCAAAGCCATGTTACATGACTCCTTATCAGATACAGCTTATACCCACAGAGTTGGGGTACACTGAGTGGGTCATCCCACCTGAAACTCATGCCCTGTCCCCAGTGAACCCCTTGCCCTCTGGCCCCAGGGATGCTCCTATGGCCACGTGTCTACCTACTCATCCAGAACAACGGGACTTGTGGGATGACGCCTCTTCCCAAGGCACAATGATGTCTTCGCACATAGGAACGGGGGTGAGGTGGAGGCCAAATGGCATTGTGCATGTGACAGGGGCTTAACTTTCTTGTACGAACACAGAAGTAAATTCAAGGTATCACCTCAGTGCAAAAAGCTCACATTCCCTTAGATTTCACATTCAAAATACATCTCAACTCCGAGAGGTTAGTTAAAAAGTAATATATTGTGCTTGTAGGTACCTTGTACTTTCAGAGTCTATTTCACAGCGGGCAGAATTAAACACTGATTACATTCAACCACATTGCTGTTTGCACCTTAAGCGAGCACAAAGCAGGCAACAAATGCCCCCACCATCAGAGAAGGTGGCATTTCACTCCCCATTTGACATAGTGAGAATGACTCTACCAGGTGAAGGGGAATAATGAACCCAGAATAAATTCCAGAAAGGCACACCCAACATCGGTCATTCACACAAGCTTCGCAACCTTACTAGTTCCTAAAACGGATTCTCTTGAGAAGCAAAGCCATCACTCTAGGAAAGTTACACAATTCAGAGGAATTCCTCTAAAAGTCAATTAAAATGTTGGGGTTTGTGACAGGGAGTGAAACGGAACCAAACTGTGGAGAGACCAGAATCTCATAAAAACGACCCTCACCACGTACCGAGGTGGGATGCACATCTTTAATTAGTTGCCTTCGTGGGAATAGCAGTTTTAGCACAGGAGTGTTAATGCTGTTAAATGCTGCAATCTGCACATTTGTGTTGACATTTCTGAACTTTACAAGCCTGCCTGCAGGCAGCTACTGAGGAAACCTTTAAAATTGATCTGGTTTAGTGCAAAACAGCTCGCTAAGCCTGCCCCCCGACACAGCTTACAGTTAAAGGCTTTATCTTACGTTTCTTACAGCTTTTAAGAGCAAATCAAGCACATTGATCCAGATCTCTCTGTCAATGTATTACAATACAATATTATCCATCTCTTTCAAAGCCAGTTTGTTTCAATTCACTTTATTCCATATTAATGGGGTAGGAGGGGAAGTCGAAATGAGGCTTTTTTTTTCCCCATTAGCGTGCTTAGGAAAACTGAGATAAATGATTCAAATGTAGAATGCAAAAGGCTTCGATTTAGCTAAGGCAGCCTTACACCAATTGTGTACATGCACACTTTGTGTGTGACTTGGAGAAACTTCCCAAATTCCATGGCCAAAAACTGTGGATGAACAAAGATGAGCATAAACAAGCCTGAACACTTCCAACGATTCCTCGGAGCAAAGCACAAGAATCGTGTAAAGTGGTGGGGCAGGTGGTTTTTTTTTTTAATTCCTAATTAAGTTTGAGACCAGCCTATTAAACTCATTGCACTCACCATTTATGCCAAATTTAAATGCCCTCTGCTCCCCAGGGCTAGAAGAGAACTGCACTCATCTGCTTTATGGCCTAATAAATCCATTTTTAATTTAAAAGTATTTGCCACTAGGGTTTGTGTTGGTTTAAGTTTACTTGTTTGTTTGCTTTGGTAAAATGTTGATTAAGCCAACATATGGGGTATTGAAGAGGCGGAGGTTGGGGAACAATGGGTTTTGTTTCCCTAATGGGGAGCTAACGTTCTAAAAGGGAAATACTTAATGAAGAGTGGGTTTTTTTTAAATTTTATTTATCTTTTAGTAAGGTTGTCCAAGAGCTCCAAAAAGCCAGGGCCCCCAAATTCTCAGCTAGTGCAAACAGCCATAGCTCCATATATTGTAGCTATGTCAATTTATAACAGCTGAGAATCTAGCTCTGAATCTCTGACTACTATTGAATCTTTGGCCACTTGTGTTTTTTATAGACTATTATGAAAAGTGCTACATAAGAGAAACAATATTTATTATTATCCTTATAACACCTTGGGCACTTTCCCTGAACTTGTTTTTAAAACATTGGCTTTGGTTTCAACTTTATTCTTTCTTTGAATGGACAGAGGACGTGAACACAAGGTGTACCTCTAAGTCTACCTCTAAGCTGCCCCATACAGGCACACTCCTCACACCCACGAGAAGCCCCCTGAATCTCAAGAGGTATTGGCCAACCACCTCCTGTAGATCGCAGGGTTGGGGCCTAAATAATGTGTTTCCCTTAGAATCTCCAACCTCACCTTTCGGTAACTAAAACCAAGTAAAATCCTTGTGGTTCATGGGCAAGAGTCCCATGTGTTTTCCATGGAACTGGAAAAGCTTCACTTGTGGTTTATTTTTAAATTACGGGTTACGTCCATGAATTTGTCCTTTAGGTAGATGTACACAACTCAGAGATGATCACAAGGATCGTGTGCACATATTCTAGTGAGGAATCTGGTCACACAATTAAAAACAAAAACAAAACAAAACTAACAACTTTTGTAAACTGATCAGATCCTGAACCTGCAGGTCGTCAGTGAGGTCAATGGGAGGTCTCCAAGGGCTGGTCCCAAAAGATAGGATGGATGTTATTCTACATTCACTTAGTGTAAACATTTTTACTGGGCGCATCACAGTAGTAGCTGAATGCATTACGCATGCCTTAACTTAAAATGAAAACATTTCTCAGGTATAAAGCACAAATAGCTCATGCCTCTCCAAGGACAGAGACAAGAACGAACTTGAGAATGAACCAAATGACAAGAAAAATGCAGCCAAAAAAACCAAAAACCCACCCACCCCTGGACAGAAATGTACTTCTCTCCAATGCTTTCTCAACATGACGAACCTTGGTTTCAGACAAGTTTTTGGTGGTAGTAAATTCCAGGTACAAGGACCAGGAACTAAGAACATCCTGGTTCCTCCACTCTTACCATGAAGATATTATCTTAAAATTTTCAAATGAATGCCAGGAGGAAGGAGTTTTCCCTGCAGTGCCCCATTTAGGGCTTTGCCTGGATCTTTTGCCTGGAAAAAGACCCAGAACAGGATCTTTTGCCTGGAAGTTCATTGGCAGATCCTGAAAAGTGTAGCGGCCTGGCAGAATACGCTGTTTACAAGCCACTTTCATCAGAAAATGGACAGCTACAGGTGAGAGGAATAGAGTGCCGCGGTAGCATAGTAACGAAGATATAGATAAGCACAGTGTGCTCTGCATTGGAGAGAACATAAGAACGGCCGTACTGGGTCAGACCAAAGGTCCATCTAGCCCAGTATCCTGTCTGCCGACAGTGGCCAGCACCAGGTGCCCCAGAGAGGGTGGACCGAAGACAATGATCAAGCGATTTGTCTCCTGCCATCCCTCTCCAGCCTCTGACAAACAGAGGCCAAGGACACCATTTTATCCCCTGGCTAATAGCCTTTTATGGACCTACCCTCCATGAAATTATCTAGCTTCTCTTTAAACTCTATTATAGTCCTAGCCTTCACAGCCTCCTCTGGCAAGGAGTTCCACAGGCTGACTACACGCTGTGTGAAGAAGAACTTTCTTTTATTAGTTTTAAACCTGCTACCCATTAATTTCATTTGGTGTCCTCTAGTTCTTCTATTTAGGGAACTAATAAATAACTTCTCTGTATCGGCCCTCTCCACACCACTCATGATTTTATATACCTCTATCATATCCCCCCTCAGTCTCCTCTTTTCTAAACTGAAAAGTCCCAGTCGCTTTAACCTCTCCTCACATGGGACCCGTTCCAAACCCCTAATCATTTTAGTTGCCCTTTTCTGAACCCTTTCCAAGGCCAAAATATCTTTTTTGAGGTGAGGAGACCACATCTGTACACAGTATTCAAGATGTGGGCGTACCATAGTTTTATACAGGGGCAGTAAGATATTCTGGGTCTTATTTTCTATCCCTTTCTTAATAATTCCTAGCATCCTATTTGCCTTTTTGACTGCTGCTGCACACTGTGTGGAAGTTTTCAGAGAACCGTCCACAATAACTCCAAGATCTCTTTCCTGATTTGTCGTAGCCAAATTAGCCCCCATCATACTGTACGTATAGTTGGGGTTATTTTTCCCGATGTGCATTACTTTACACTTATCCACATTAAATTTCATTTGTAAAAAAGATGACCAGAAGAAAGAAAGAAATATTTGTGGCCATTGTTGTTATCTGGTCATCCAAAAGGGTTTGGAGATGGAGGAGCATCTTAAGCAATAGACAGATATACATATTAATGCAGTTGAAAGAGTGACGGCAGACAGGTCCTGCTTTGGGCAGGGGGTTGGAGTCGACATCCTGAGGTCTCTTCCAACCCTAGGATTCCATATTGCAGGTTCCTCAAACTGCTTCCCCCTCGTCCTTTAGCTTCCTTTCCATTTTGCCCAAGTTGAACTTAGGCCAAGTGCCTGACATCTCCCTTTGCTAAACACTGGAAACAGTTTCACTAGGGACAGAGGAACAGGAAGTGCACAGTAGCCTGCACCCCATCACAATCTCACTTGGTGGTTTCCATATTTTATTGAACAGAAAGGTCGGTATGAGAGGAAGAGAGACAGGCAGAGAAAAACAGAGGTTGGTGGGACCAGACGAAAAGCCATCATTCGTGACCGTCGTGCAGCAGCTAATCAACACCAGTGAATGTAACCACTCTAAAGGCACTCCTCTGCCTGCTAGGTCCTGCAAATATCTCAACAGCACCTTATAGCTGGGTGTATTAAAGGGTACTGAAAGAACTAGCAGAATTAGCAAGAATGTCTGACCTCTCTCGACTGCCAAGAGGTGATTAACTACTGAGGCTAAGAGTCTCTGTGTGACGTATTGGTCTTTGATTGATGCACAAAAGGCTAGAAAATGTCAGATGCCAATGAAGTTGGCCAACTATCAACCTCCAAGGGACCTTTCCTACAAAATGAAGATCCGAGCAATATTCCTGTATCAGTGGAAAAGTAATCTTTGGTACTCACCTATGGGCTTCTTAGTGATGTAACACCTGTGTATGTTTACATCTTTACTGCATAATTTCAGTTTTGGTTTTTCTATCTGCATTTGTTCAAATGTTGTAACAGCTATACACAAGTGAAGTACAGAGCATTTCCCGTGCAATTTGAAGAGACGGTGTAAGAAACACAATGGAAAACGAGCTAGAAGCCTAAAAAAACCAACTGTAAGAGTATGTTAAATAACCATTCAGCATCTCTTTCTCATTCACATGAAGAGGTTACAAAGCTTCCATTGTCAAGGACTCAGGGAATAATCCTAATAATCCTAGCTACGGATGAGGAGGGCTGCAAAAGGAACGGAGGAAACTCTGAGGAAGTTGGGAATTAAAAAACAAAAACAAAATCCCATGATTGCAATCTGTCCTGGTGTCATTCCAGAGAATTAAAAGCTGATACTTTCCCAGAAGTCAGAGGCTGCATGTGTGTGTT
The DNA here is from genome assembly GCA_032595735.1 of Pelochelys cantorii. Lineage (NCBI taxonomy): Eukaryota > Metazoa > Chordata > Testudines > Trionychidae > Pelochelys > Pelochelys cantorii. The sequence goes on from CM064332.1 coordinate 69,717,804, forward strand.
AGGAGGATGGCGGATCACTACCATCTGCTACCCAGGAGAGTTGATTACACCTGCACAGAAGCTCAAGAATTATAATATAGCTGTGTAACTGAAAAGGATTAACCTTTTCAACTAGCAGATTTTTAAATTTAAGATACCACAGTCCTTGTGTGGATATTTCCTTTTAATTAACAGAAAGATACAGGAGTGGGACCACATTTAAATCCAGAAAATAGGAGAACAGATTGCAGTTGCTTTTCTAGCTCCCGGGATCCAGCTCCTTTCCAATATACTCATTGTGACTGATCACAGTTGAAAGGCAGTGTTGAACAATAGCCAGTGTACTGGACTGTAACACAGGAGAGAGGGGTGCTAATCCTGTTGTTAGTTTGCTGTGCAACATTGGACAAATCTCTTCTCTATTCTGTGCCTTTGTTTCCTCTTCTACCCTTTGTATTTTCTATTTAATTGTTATTTCCTCAAGACAGAGACCGTTTCTTGCTCTGAATCTGTACAGTACCTAGCACAAATACCACTACTACAAAGGTTAACTTTAAAGTACCCCACTGGCACTATGCTAACAGCCCCTTTTAACTATTGTTAGATAACCTGTGCTCATGCCACATTTACACAGTACACCCTTCTTTTCGTAAACATGCTTTAAACTATGTCATTGGTATGGAACCACAAAAACAATTTCCAAATTAATCAGATGGCAGCTAATGTGTATGTAATTTGCTTACATTCTGTCAACCCCAGTTTGTGGCTTAATTGTATGCAAATTCACGTCTTTAATTGTTTTGCAGAATCTGACAATTTAATATGAAGAGCCAGCATGTTTTGCTTTTAAAGTTGCCCTCTGAGGGTTCCTTCTAGTGACCTCTTGGAAATTTAGTTTGGAACTAAAAAGCCAGAGGAACCATCAGACACAAGATCATGCTTCTCTCTCATTTGGAGCCTGTAACACAAATCTCAGCGTTCACTGCTTAGTTAACCCTTAGCTTTCGGGAAAACTCAAAAAAATTGTGCAAAGCAAAAACACTGTAAAACACATAAATCTATACTCCTGCATTATTCTGAGGTTACTTTTAACTGCAGCCTTTTGCAACACACTTCTGCAAAGGAAGAATCAACAGTTCTTTCAGGTGAGAATCCTCTCTCTTGTATTAATGTTGAGGACATTGCATCTTTTGCATGGGCTCTGATAAATTACAGGCTTGGCTGGTTCTGCACATGACTTGGGTCATGGAACAAATGTGGTTACTAACCGATGGTCAGTGGAAAGTGTTTTTCTTCCTGTCAGAGGCACATGACTAGCTTCCTGTGACTCACCCAGCACAGAGCTTTTTGCCTACCCAAGTTTGCATGACCAGGTTGGCTTCTCTTTACATCCAGCTGCCTGTGCGGTAACATACCAGCCTGCACTCGCTTACATGCTACTGGTGTTAGTTGCTAGACCAGAAGTGAGTGAACAGCAATTGAATCATCCATCCCATCATCAAGTCCTGTCTTCTGGAAGTCAGAGGTTTAGGGGGGTTGCGTCCCTGAGCTGGCGGCTATTACCTATTGATGGACCTATCCTCCGTGAGCTTAGCTAATTCTTTTAAAATTCATTCATATTTTTGGCCTCCACAACATTCCCTAGCAATGAGCGCCACGAGTTGACTAGGCTTTGTGTGAAGAAGAACTTCATTTTGTTTGTTTTCACCTTGCTGACTATTCATTTCCGTGGGTAATCCTCGTTCTTCACGTTCTCCTCACCAGCCATAATTGTATTGACCGCTATAGCATATCGCCCCCTCAGTCAGTCCCAGTGTTTTCAATCTCTCCTCTCATGAAAGCTGTTCCATACCTCTAATCATTTTTACTGCCCCTCTTGGTACTTTTTCTAATTTTAAATAAATCATTCTGGAAATGGGGTGAGTGGAAATGTGCATAGTATTCAAGGCATGGGCTTACCCTGGATCCATAAAGCAACATTATTATGTTTTCTTATCTCTATCCCTTATTTAACAGCTCTTAACATTCTGTTAGCTTTTTTGAATGTTTTTTATGTAGATGTAGTTAGGATTATGTTTTCCAATATGTATTCCTTTGCATTTATCAACATTGAATTTCATTGTCCATTTTGTTGACCGATCCCTTAATTTTGCAAGATTCTTTTGCAACTCTTCACAGTGTGTTTTGGATTTATAACTACATTGAATAGTTTTGCATCATCTACAAACTTTGCAACATGGACTGTTTACCCCCTTTTTCCCCGATCACCTATGAATATGTTGAACATCATAGATCCCAAGCGAGGTCTGTGGAGGACTCTAATATTTACCTCTTTCCATCATACAAAGTGACCATTACTCCTACCTTTTGCATCCTTGTCTCCTACCCCATGACTTCTTACTCGGTTTAAGAACCTTTGGTATGTGAGCTTGTCAACAGCTTTCAGAATGTCCAAGTACACTATATAAACAGAATTATCCTTATCCATAAGTTTGCAGCCCTAGACTGGTGAGACATGATTTCCATTTACAAAAGTCGTTTTGACTCTTCGCCCCCAAAATCATGTTCATTTATGTGGCTGAGAATTTTATTGTGGACTGTAATTTCAACTAATTTGCTTGGTCATGAAGTTAGGTTAACTGGCCAATGATTGCTGGGATTGCCTCTGGAGCCATTTTAAAAAATAGGCATTATAAATACGTTAGCTCACATGCAGTATGGAGGCTAATTCAACAGGTTACATACCACCGTTCTGCAATATTATATCTGAGTTACTTCAGAACTCTTGGGTGAATACTATCTAGTCCTGGTGACTTATTACCATTTATTTTATGAATTTGTTCCAAAACTCAAAAATGTCTCTACTACTACCGCAATCTTGGACAGATCCTTGGGTTTGCCATCCACACAGAACAGCTGAGATGTGGGGACCTGCCTCACATCCTCCACAGTGAAGATTAATACAAAAAATTCACATAGCTTCTCTGAAACAGCTTTGTTTTCCTTGAATGGTCCTTCAGCACCTCAGTCATCCAGTGACCCCGCTGATTGTTTGCCAGGCTTCCTGCTTCTGAGGTATTTTCTGCTGTTAGTTTATAAATCTTTTGTTTGGAGCTCTGCAAACTACTTTTTGGACTGCCTTATTATACTTTGACACTTGACTTGCCAGATTTTATGCTCCTTTTGATATTCCTCAATTGGAGTTCACTTCCAGTTTTTCAAGGATGTCTTCTGCCTTTCTTATTTCATCTCTCAGTGCTTTTGTTTCCCTTCCCATTCTGCGTCTGCCTTGTCTGTTTAAGCTTTCACCAGTACAACGGGGCCATGATGGGACATCTAGACACTACTATAATATAAATAATGAATATTGGACAGCAGCCCCGATTGTCACAACACAATTTTACATAGCTAGGCAGCCTGGTAGGATAGGAGGAACAAATACGCTACACAACCTTAAAATTGCTGCATCATTTGTATTCAGTCAATCTGAGCATAGTTAGAACAGGCGACACAACCACAGTCAAAAGACATAGCATGACAGGACATTAATAAAGCATTGTTAAAGTCATTGTAGATGATTTTCTAAGGACAACTGATTATTTAGAAAAAAAAAAGTTTTCATAATAATCTGGACGAGTTAGCCATTGAGAGTTCCCATTATGCTTTTAAAATAAATTAATCTGAATTGGTGACATAAAATCCAGTGACAAGACGACATTTTGCTGACTGTAAACTGAAACACTTTCAATGAAGACTAATCTAACAGAACTTTTGTGTACCAGATTTGTTTAATCAAGCAAGTACATTTGCAAATGATTGTTCTGTGGTACAAAATTGCATGCTTTATTTAAAACACTGAATATCAAGATGCTTTTAATATATATAAACTGTCAGTTTATATATATTAAACTCGCTACATGAAACTGAAGCGAGTTCCCACTTTCCCAAGCAAGTATTCCTCCACAATATACAACAGTGTGGGATTTCATCCTTTCTGAGCAGTTATTTATCAAACATAAAAAAAAGCTAATCTGCAACTCTGACCTTGACTTCACAGAAGAACTAGGCACTTGCATAACTAGACCAATTAAATTACAATGGGGCAATCTTTAGCACCATTCTGCTGCTGCACTGGCCATTTAGACCTATTTCATGTGACCCAATGTAATTCATGAAGAGGGTTGGGGTTAGGATTGAGGGCCAGGAGACCTGGGTCAAATCTCTGGCTCTAAAAGGACCTGATGAATCATCATGGGCAACCCATAACCTCTCCATTTCCTAACCACACTTTTGTCTTGTCAGTCAAGTTGCAAGTTCTTTGCCAGGGACTGACATACACTATGTGTAGTGCCAATGGGGCCCGATCTTGGTTGTAGCCTCTAGGAGCAAATGATAATTATAACGCTAAATCAATGTACCCAGTAATCAATCATCATGCTGGGGTAGCATGTTTATGTTAAGAATTTGCATTGGTATACCTAAATGAATGCAGTTACATTGCTGCAAGCATAATGATAATCCTAATTATGATTACATAGTCAAGCTACATCAGTAGAAAGTGATCACGCTATATCCTACCTTTCAGGCCCCATCCTCAATGGAAACCTGCACAACATTTTCAAAAGACAAGACAGGGAGCTTAAATTCGTAACTGTGTCTTAATAGAGACACTGGATGTATGGTTTATTACAACAATCTGTAACCCACTAACCCCCCATTTTGCCCTACAAGGGTGTTAATGGGCCACTTCACCTGGAATGGTCCTTAGAATACATGCTAACTACTTATGCTAAAAAACCTGTTTGACCTTGTATGTAGCTGTCATACTCTTAGGCCAGGTCTACATTGGGGGAAAAAGTCGACTTAAGATACCCAATTCCAGCTAAGAGACTAGCATAGCTGGAGTTAATGGACCTTAAGCATCCTTACTGCGAGAGATTGATGGGAGAAACTCTCCCAATGACTTCCCTTACTCCTGGTGACCCTGTGGAGTACCAGGGTCGACAAGGTGCCATCAGCAGTCAATTTATTGGGTCCTTGTTAGACCCGCTAAATCAAACCCTGGAAGACCAGTCTCCAAAGCATTGATCTTGGGTAGGTGTAGGCAAGGCCTTACTACCTTTCCCAGACCTGAAGAAAAGGGTGGGGGAGTTCAAAAGCTTGTCTCTTTTGCCAACAGAAATTAGTCCAATGAAAGATATTACCTCACCCGCCTCATCTCTATAAATCAATATAGCCATAACAATGAACATTGCTTGTGTGTAAATTAGGCTTAAGAAGAAAAAAGAATGGGGGGGGGGCAGGCAAAGGGGAGAGAATAACTCTTCCAATTGGATGCATAGCTTGAAATTCATGAGCTTCCTAGAAACGATCCTCTCAATTTTGGTAAGATCAGATGCTGTCACACTTTATTTTTGCTGGGTATTACCTTCCTGGGCAAGGACTCCCACTAATCTCAGGGCTACTTTTGAGGTAAAGTATTACTTAATCATAGAATCACACTTACTTCATGAGTAACCCTAATCTAGCCCAGTCCCCTCCACTAAAGTAGGATTAAGTAATATCTAGACCATCCCTGCCATGTATTTATCTATCCTATTCTTAACAATCTACCATGACAGATTCCACAAGCCCACTAAGTAACTTGTTCCCATGGTTAACAACCCTGACAGTTAGGAAATTTTTCATAATGTCCAACCAAAATCTGCCTTGATTACGTTACTTCTTGTCCTGTCCTCAGTGGTTAACGAGAACACTTTCTCTGCTCCTTCTTTATAACAACCTTTTTTATTTATTCGAAGACTTGTACCCTCCCACAATCTTCTCTTTTCCGGGCTCCAGGGGTTTTTTTTCCTATATTTCCTCATAGATGAAGTTTGCTAGACCTTTAATCAATTGTGTTGCTCTTCTTTGGACTATCTCCAATTTTTCCACATCTTTTCCCAAGTTTGGTACCCAGAACTGGACACCATATTTAGTCGAGCCCATATCAGAGCTGAAAGGAGCAGAATGCTTACTTCTTGTGTCTTGCTTACAATACCCCTACAAATAATGTTAATTAATGCAGCTAAAGTTGGCAGAGTCTACTCCTAAGTTCACTGCCGTATATGATTACCTGATGCTTTAATTGACAACTAGTTGCATCTATATACAGGCAATTGTTACAGGGCATGTAAAACAGAATGAAAATCTTTTACACTCACCTTTCACAGGAATAAGTCCCTTATTCAGAAAGGGACTTAAGCAGGTGTGTAAATTTAAACAGAAGTCAGCCTTTTTTAAGCTGACAAAACTAATCACACACTTTTACCTGTTTGAGGATCCTCCTGAAACAGGGCATAAATGACTAAACAAAGTGGAAGGCAATGCAAAACGAAACCCATTCATCTTCAATAATTAGACAACCACAAACTTAACACCCAAACATGAAAGCAATCCATGTAGGTGCTAAGTGTCTAAATAAATATGAAAGCTGGGCTGCTATTTTTTTTTTAATTCTCTTCCACAGTGCAAATAAAATTATCTTCTCACCCTCACATTCATGTGGGTATTCATCTGCGATTGCAGAATAAAAGGCAAAGCGCACTGCCTAGTTCAATAGGTCCTGCCTGTTTACTGGCGTGAAAGGTTTCTGAGTCGGGGTCGGCACTAATGAGGAAGAAGGAAGGCTTATATAGCCAACATGCTTGTCAGCGAGACACACAAATAAACCAGCAGTCTGTCTATTGGCTACTTGAAGCCCATTTGGTGTGGAAGGAAAGCAAAAAGACTAAGGGGGAGAAGGGCAGAGCCCTGCGTCAGCTGCATTACAGAGCTCACCATTTAAAAGGCGAAAAGTGACTAATAGCCTGGCTCTTGGTTAGAATGCCGCTGCCACCTTCGTTAGGCCATTAAAATTGTTTTTTTTAAATAAGTAATAATGTCTAACTAATGAATGTTGAATTATTAGCATAAATATGCCACCTTATTTATGTATTTACTTATTTCACCAACAACATGTTTTCCTCTGTTTAATGATGATAATTCATCATATTAACTAGAGCTGCTGGTTTGTTTTCATGTTGGTGCTTTTTCTGGTTTTCTCCCCCCGAGACATCTGTGAGAGGGTAGTCCCCGGTTAAATAAACAAATAAAAGCCTGGGTAACAATCGCCACAAATCCAAAGCTAGTAAATTGCCTTGATTTACCACCAACAGCCCTCATTCCTTCATCTCATTTGTTTAGTTTATTGCCATTTTTCCTCTAACGGTTTTCCTCTATTTTTCCGTTTAAGGCTTGCTCATCAGACTAAACCCCAGAAGAACTGCAGAGGGGTTGGGATGAAAATGGAAAATAGTTAGGCTCGCAGGGGAATCGAATGGGAAAGAACTCCATTTTCTTTTCTAGTTTGCTTAATGAAGAAGCCGCAATCATTCTTTCAGGCGAACGGGGCCAGCCTGAATCACAAGCAACCTTCACGGAAGCCATCCTCAGGGCAGAGCCCTGACTCAGTCATTCACCGCTTACCCTGATCTTCTTCCCCAAACTGCCTGCCAGGGGAGCAAAAGAGAGAGGAATTTAGAGCCCTGAAAAGCTTCCATAGCAAAGCTTGGAGCCAAGCAAAACTGCCCTTCTTTGCAGTCTCAATGCATATCTGAAACTTGGATCATGTTCAGTGAAGGATTTGTGTAGAGTTTTTTGCCCTGTTTTAATGTGAATTAACTGACTGCTAATTACCTAACAGGGCTGTGAATATTAGTCTAGTCAGACCATAGACACTTGTTCCAAAGTGGGTGTTTTTTCCTACCACTCACCACCATTTACTAGTCAGACTAGTAATGGCAATTATGAAGCTACCCACTAATTGACTGTGTTACATTAACGCTACCCCCAACTAACCTTTTAGTTTGAGTCAAGCTCACCCACCATTTAGCAAGCCTGGTCTAAGTTTTGAGGAACCATGAGCCCAAGTTGTGTTTTGGAATGCAACTCAGATGAAACGGTAGTGATTTTAACATGAAAAGAAGCTCTACATGCCAGTCAGACTACGTGTTTGGTTTGTGCTTCAGCTTTGTTAGCAACAACAACAGAAAGTTAAATCTTTGTGAACTCACATTAAACAAAAGGTTCAAATAAGGCCCTGCAAACCAAAATGACTCAGCTTGTAACAGATGAAGAGCAAATATTCTGCCTATCCTGGATCTTTCCCAGGCCAACGATGCAAAGAAAAACATTTCAGGTCGGCATCAGCTTTCCCATTCCTTCCTTCAGACTGAGATTTGTCCACTTCCCTTGTTCTCTGCATCTCCTACAAGCAATATCCACACACACACACACACACACACACACATACTTAGAAACACAGTAATTTTTTTTATGGGAGTTGTATATAACCAAAAGAAGCCAGGTCAGACGGTGCTTTACTGTATTTGTAAATGGTTTGACCTCATCCATATTGACCAGCTATACCATATTATGGCCAATTTGTGCCACACTCATGCTACAATTTGTCCTCCCTTCCTTTGGCAGTCAGTTCCTACCCTTGTGTATCTCTTCCTCACACGCTGCAGCCTTAATCCCAGGGAACACACTCTCAGAGGAGCAGAATACATTGGCTATCCCATTAGCTGGATGTTTCCTCTAAAATGATCAACTGTCAAAGAATAGATGACAGGGATGTTTAGCGACTCTTAATCTGGCTTTCACCCTCAGCCTTTCTCTCCATTACTGGGTTGAGCGGTCTGTGGTCTCACAGCACTGCACTAGCTCATAGACGGAGGGGTTTCTTCCCAATGGGAAATGCCACCTATCTTTCCACCCCTAACATCCTCCAGCACCTGTTGACTCCACTTGAGGCTCCAAGAGTGTAAGGCCACATCTATAAATGGGTGGGTTTTCCTGAATATTTTAAAGGGATAAAAGTGACACAGATATTACAAGTGGAGTTTTCTTATTGTTTACCATTGGAATGGCTTCTGGCTGGGATTTTAAAAGGATTAGCTGTTAAAACCAGCCGTGTTCATCTGCAAGATCCTTCCTAAGTCCCTTCCTAATGTACCTTTCCAGCAGCTTGCAACTCAGAGAAACAAAGACATTTAAAAAATCATGTACTATGCACCGACAGTACCTTCGATCGGATACGCTGTTGACTAGAAATGTAGCACACTCAGTGCATGCCATTGTTCTTGTGCTTTGCACCTCTGTGACCTGTCTGTGTCTTTTGATGGTCAGTTTATATCGCTGTCTCAGTCAATAGGTGGAATAGAAATGTAATTTATGAACAAGACACTCAGTCTCACACCAATATCTGCGCGCACAATGGAGAAGGTGGGAAAAGAAGTTGCTTACCCTTAGGAAGGAAAGATCACGATTGTGTTCAATGCTGGTGATTTCTAGATTGCCCATGATGACCTCGCAGTTCTCATAGTACTTGCGCAATGTTCGGTACTGCTGCTCTAGATCAGACAGAGAGCTCAGTTTGTTCTCTGTACCAGCACACACTGAAAAGAAGAAAAAAATAGGTATATTCTAGACTAGGATATTTACCTGGCATTGCTCAGGTACTCAGGTACTCAAATAAGATTTGTTTTTCCTCATTGAAATCATTGCTCTGGGGTGGGGATGAAGGGTTGAGGATGCAGGCTGCCCTAGGAGAGAGGACAACCCCAGTTGGGGCCAGGTGAGAAGCACCTCTCCATGGCTGCTGCAGCTGCAGTGGGCACAGTAGGAGGAGAGGTACAGGTCCCCATTCTGGGGGACGGACAGACAGACACGCAGAAAAGCTCTTTGAAATATATAGTACATAAATGTCTCTTTCTCCAGCCCTGCTGGCCCAATGGGGTTCTAGCTCTCCCGGTCCTTGTCTCTGGCCCCTTGCTGCCCCCATGTGGTCATTCTGCAGTATAACCATCCCTCCTGACAGACCTCTCTTTTCATTTTATGAGAGACAATCGAGTTCCAGGCACATCCCATTGTCCTGGCACCATCAGTCCCTGACCTTGCTTTAAGTTATGGCAAGAGGACACTGCATACCAAATTTGGTGGTCCTAGCTCTTACCGTTTTGGAGGAGTTCTTATACAAACAGACTCAAAGACAGACAGGTGTACATTTCTAAAACTACATAGCAATATAGGTAATGATTGAAGACACAGAACCCTAACACTTAGCACACCGCACCAGCACACACTGCACAACGGGGGGGGGGGGAGGGGGAGGGGGAGGGGAGGGGCACAAAACCTGTAGACAAAAATACACCGAACTGCAATAAAAATCCTGTTTGAGTCTCGGTGTTATGTCATCAAGGAAAATGTTGCAAGGTGCTGTAACAGCAGCCACAGGTAGCTACAAATGTCAGAAGTGTAATGCGTGTGACCAAAGGAGACAGTGCTGTGGTACTCACCTGAGAACAAGCAAAAGGCTTTCAAAAGCACAAGATTAAGAAATATTACCAAGCTATGCAGAAGTAAGGGCAAAATCTACATTTCATAGGAGATTTGCCTTTGACCAGAATACATCTCTAAATGGAAGAGGGCTATTCATACTTTCAAAGGTTTTAAGACCAGAAAGGACCAAAGGAACATCGAGCCAGACCTCATGTCTAACACAAGCCAGAGACTTTCTTTCAGTCACTCCAATAACTTCTGTTGGAATACTCCTTGAAAGATTTTCCAGTCTATACATTTTTTGTAGGGAGTACAGAAGTAATAAACAAACCAAAAAACCTCCCACCTTTCTTTCTTCTCTACAATGGTTATAATACTATATACACACATACATTAAGAATCAGGCAAACTGGAGAATCTTCAAAACAAATTTCTTGAAGTGTAGTTCTATTCTGAAAATGCACTGGAGAAATGGCATCAAAGAGGACAGCCCACAGATGCTTCTCTCAGTGGTTCCAAACAAAATCTGCTCATTTACAAGTAAAAAGATGTTGCCCCCCTACCAATTCAAACTCAGCATGATTCTGAAAGTCAAGCTTGTTTCCTTCCAGCTCAGACCTTCCTCAACAATAAAGATTTCACACTCAAAAGGTGGTTAAAGGAACATGGTGAGAGTCATTTTCTTTTAAATGGATTTTCTTTATATTTCTGCCGACGCACACTTTAAATAATACTCCAGCTTTTAATTTTTTTTAAAGAAGGTAAGGGATTTTCCAGTTCATCTGCTTATGTTTAGAAAGTCTCAGAGGGGTAGCAGTGTTAATCTGTATCTTTAAAAACAACGAGTAGTCCTGTGGCAATCTTAGTCCTGGTGTACAATAGGGCTTTTTTTCGAAATAACTCCTCCTAGGTCGAATTTGTAAACTGAGTGTCCACACTACCAAGCCCGTTATTTCAAAATAAGGGGCTGCTTATTTCATAGTACATACTCCTGCTTTCCTTAGGGAATAATACTAATTTCTAAATAGTTCTTTCGAAATAGACGCTCAGGTGCCGCTATCTCGAAATAGCTATTCCCCAGAGTAATTCAGACTAACAACTCCCTGGTGCTTCCTGGGGCTCTAAGTCAAGGTAGCGTGTCCACATTAACTGAGCCTGCCTTGGACTAATCTCGAGTAGTGAGGACATGATATTTTGATTCTGTTATTTCGGGAGTTATTAAATCGATTTTAGTTATTTTGAAATAGTTTCCTTGTGTAGACATGTCCTTGGAGACTAACAAATATATATAGTGCCATTTGGGCACAGCAAGAACACCACTGAGTCCACTCAGACCCAACTTTGCTCCTCTTCCCAACTTCAGGCACATCTGTCTCCTCTTTGGTTTCTGTTTTCCTGCTGCTGTTACCAGTGAACATCATCTTTTTGAACTCTGGGGGAAAGCCTGGATTCCCAGAGCACTGCAGGAAAGGGATGCCACCTCTTCAGTTCTAGTGACAGGAAGTTCTACCCGCAGCTAAGTGGTGAACTTGCTTATTCCCTTTGGCTATGTTTACACCACAAAAGCTATGCACAGGCTCGTCTGCCTGAGCTAGCTTCAGCTACTGTAGGCGTTGAGAGGAGTGAAGACAGACAACCTGCGTATTGTTGTGGGTACTATAAACTCAGCACACACATTGGCTACACATTTGGCTCAGTAGCTGACTCTGAAGGCGGCAGTGGGCTCTCTCCACTGGTACTGTTGCCCCCGTTCGCTACATTCAAGCTAGCTTGGGTAGGCAAGCCCATGCACAGACATATCTAAAGTGCACATTCTGGCAAAACCCAAAGAAAGAGATAAATATTGTTTCTTTGCTCTTTCATTTGTAGCAATCATGAGTGTTTCTTGAAACAATGGTAAGTGCAACATGCTACAGGGAAGTGTGGTTTCCCAGATGACCAGGTTGTTTTAACAATTCTGTTTCACAACGCCACCGCCAGACTTGAATCACCTCACTTGCTCTTAATGGCATTGCATAGTTGAACAGAAATAAAAAAAACAAAAACAAAAAATAACCCCAAATAACCCTTCAAAAAAACCCAAAAAGTTTGCATATTGTGACTCTATACACACAGGAGGAATGTATCTCATGAGTTTGAACATGCCATTTGTTCACAGATTTCAGTGAGTGTCTAACCTCCTTTTAATGTTCAGGCTGGCATTCTGTTCTAAATACAAAGACCAACTCACAGCCACTCAGTGCAGAATTCCCAGGGGGTTAAATCAGAAATCCACACTTCGAGCGGCTACAAAATCAAAGATATTTTTAAAAAGCACTTTTGTTTTGGGTCTCTCAGTCAGTCATAACTTTAATGCCACTTACATTTGGGGTGAAATTATATTTAATTTCTTTCTTTATGCATTTGCCCTGTCCTTCCCTCCGCCCACACACACTCAACTATCTCCTTTTGGGCCATTTTTTCACATCAGCAAATCTAAATTTAGCCAAGGTTTTGAAACTGAAACAGAGAATATGAAATAAAATAGCGGCCAGACAGAAATAGTTTTTTCAGAAACATTCCTATCTTTAGACTGAATCAATTAAAAAGTACCCCTGCCTGACTAGAGCCGAGGTATTTGATCAGTGATCTGCAGACCCCTGGGCATCCATGGACTATGTCTAGGGCAGTGTTTCTCAACCACTGGTACCTTTAGGGGTACTTGAGGGAAGTCTGGGGGGCACGTCAACACAATTGAAATTTGGAGAAAACTGAATTTTTGTTTTAAGTTTTACAGCCTTTTATTGTTTTTGTACTTTTTACACCCGAAAATGTCATCGCCCACCCAGCTACAATTAAGTTGTTTAAACAAATGTGTTGCAATGGTAGAAGAAAATTTTGTGTTTCTGAAAACTGTAGGTACTGGGGATACTTACAATTTTTTTTGTTTGAAAAAGGGATGCTTTATTAAAATAAAGGTTGAGAAACACTCGTCTAAGCAGTCCACAAAAGGTTGTTGTTATTATAAAACAATGATTTTCAGACTGTGGTCCCAGACTTCTGGGGATCTGCAAAACTTAGTCTAAGATTTCCGAAGGCCTCTGTGTTTTTACTCAATTTTTTTTTAAGGAGTCCACAATTTCTCCTTTCTTATTTTCACTGAGAGTTTCTATCGGTTGCACAGATATCTACTGTTGTGTCAGAAGGGTTGGGTTAAAGCAGGCAGCCAAACATCCATGACTAGTTTTTCTCTGGCAAACTCCTTCTGGCTTGAAAAAGCTAATTGACGGCAGGCAACTGAACAATAGTTCCTAGACTATGGTCTGGTGCAGGGCTGAGCAAAATATGGCCCACAGGCCAGATCCGGCCTGCCAAGCTACAGAATCTGGCCCGCGGATGCAGCGGGGAGCCTCACGCAGACTCCGTGCTTGCCCTTCCCTCATCCCCACACAAACCGCTCACAAAAGCGGTGGCTGTGGCGGTTTCTCTCTCTCAGCTGTGAGCCCAGGGGAGGGGGGAATGGTGCTTCATGCACTCCTCCTGCCTCCAGCACAATCTCATTGGCAATTTCTGGCCAATGGGAACTGCCTGATTGAAGAACAGGCAGCGCATGAAACTCCACTCCCACCTCCCCTAAGGCTCTTATTAACCACCGCACATGGACTGTGTAGCCTCTGTAGGGGTGAGGCAAGCAGGTGGGCTGCCCAGAGAAACGTGCTGGGCTGCTGGCCAGGAATCACCCAGGTAAGTCTCCCAACCAGAGCCTACCTCTGGCACCCAGCTCCTCCCTTCCCCAACCCACTGCCACCCCACATAATCCAAACCCTCTGTCCCCTTCCTGAACCCATACCCCTTAGCAGACCCTGCACCCCAAACCGCTGCCCAATGTCACAACCCAAACCTCTGCACCTCAGTCCAGTGCCCCAGGTCACAAACGCCTCCTTCATCCAAACTCCCTCCAAGACCACACTCCCCCTCCTGTACCCCAATCCCTTACTCCAAGCTCCCTTCTGCACCCAACCTGCATCGCAGACGCTGCACTTCCTCAATCAATATCACGGAAGGTTGTGGCCCTTGACCACTTTCTAAATTCTTGGAGTGGCTCCCTCATCAAAAATTATTGCCCACCCATGGTCTGGTGCCTATTGACTAGCAGTGCAAATGGAACTGTCCTCTCGTTTAATGTTGACTCCCCTTGTTTTCAGTGGTTAAATTACATTAGACATTAAAAATATATTTAATATTCCCAGATATTGTTTCTGTGTATTCAATGGCTGCAGTTGCTAAAGGAATTACAAGTTGAACCTCTCTGGTCCAGCAACATTCGTGGTCCAGCATGATTTTAGTTAGCTGGATGTCCACTTGCCATGGGTGTGGCCAAGTTTCCCATGGTCCCATGAAGTCTGTTTACAGCTGCCAGTCCTGGCTTTCATTATGCTGGGCTATTAGTTAGCTCTAATTGAGCCCTAAATTAGGGGTTTTCAAAGTTGGGGTGTGGGCCCACCTGGGTAAGCCACTGGCACGCAACAAGACTCTTTGTTCACCTAAGCATCCATAGGCGTGGAGCCTCGCAGCTCCCATTGGCTATGGCTTACCATCTCCAGCCAACAGGAGCTGCGGGAAATGACATGCCTACGGACACTCAGTTAAACAAAGTGACTTGTGGCCTGCCCATGGCTCGCCCAGGCGGGCCGTGACCCAGTTTTGAAAACCCCTGCCCTAAATGTTTTCCGAGAGCCGAGTAAACAGTGGAAGTGCTGGTAATGCTGCTAAGCGTAAGCATGGGGTTTTATGCTTTATCTACTTATTTCCTTTGGCTGATATAGTAAAATTGTATAACAGCACTAACACTTTGTTATGAGGAGAGCTGATAAACTGTGGCTAGGCATAGGTTTATATAGGGTGTATCAGTATAATCATACATTAGTAAGTAGCTTTGCTCCATTTATTTGCCTCAGCGAAATAAAAATAAAGAGAGATCCAGTCACTACAATATTGACCTCCTGTGGGTCAGCAAATTCTTTGGTTCAGCACTGGTCAGGTCCCAAGAGTGCTGGACTAGAGCGATTTAATGCTTATTAATAAAACTGGCTAATTTTTTTAAAAGCATTTAAAAAAATAAAGCTGTTTCCTCTTGAAAGGATTTGAAATCCACTCATTGTAGTTCCCCACCTTAATTGTTCAGCAATCTTTTTTCTGTGTCTTTTCTTTTTTTTCAGTTTGCCGTTTGCTTATTTTCTGAGCTCCGTTTGATATTTTACATCAACATTAAAACATTTTTGTTTTGAAATATTGTTTTGAAAAATTCCCGTACAAACTCCAACATTTTGTCTTCAACAAATTTGTAGGGGGATTTTTCTGTTTTTTTTTTTCAATGGGAAGTTTTTGTCCAACCAATCTCTTTAAGAATCTAAACAAATGCAAACACTGGACCAAATCAATGAGCTGGTGTAAACTGGCATATCTCCATTGATTTAAAGTCAGTGGTGCTCTTCTAGTTTATATTGGAGCAGATCTACTGTTTATATAATATGTATGAATCTGATCCTACAAATTAAGTTTAAGAATCTGAGCAGTAACACTGACATCAAAATCAGGGCCAAAAGCTTTATTACAGTAAGGACACTTTTGTACAGATAACATCTTGAATTTATAACGTCTGGCTGTTGGCAGAAGCTAGCAAACAGAATTAATTCTTCAGTCAAGTGAACCTTAAAATCAAATATAAAAAAATATTTTCCCCTTTAAATCAAATTCATAACTAAAGTGTTTCAATCCTTTCATTTACAAATTAGAGTGAAAAAATACCTACAGTCCTTGTCTTATGGGAAGCTACTACTGTGCTCTAACTTAAATACAGGAATCTCCTCCCAATGGAGTTCTCTGAACAGATCATATATTTCCAACAGTTGGCTCTGCCAAGTACCCCCAAAACTCAGGAAACAGGAGAAGGTCACTGACTAAGTATAATCCTCCTTTTCATTCAATGGTACGGCTCAGCCGCTCTAGTGTTGCACAGTGAAACATCAGTGTGGAAAACCCAAATGCATGACAAGATACACCTAGGAAATAGGGAACCTAACTCAGAGGGTACAAATTGCCTCAGAACCATACTGAGAAGACTACAATCCATTGCGTCCAGTACATGACTTGACAGAGTTCTGCAGGGCAAATGGAACGGGAGTGCGTTCTGGAACCAAGCAGAAGGATGATCCAGTGGCCCACACGATAGTATGAGTCTCAAGAGACAAGGGTTAATACGCTGATCTGCCAGTGCCTTCCTGTGTGAGCTTAAGCAAGTCGCTTAGCTCCTCTGTGTCTTAAAATGTGGGGTTTGTTACGGATCAATGCATTCAAGACTGTGAGCTGCTCAGATATATTGGTAACAGAAGCTGCATAAGCACCTAAGAGAGACAGACTAGACAGAGCCCTGCATGGATACAAAACTTGTGTCTACATTCGCAAAAATGATCCATAAATATCCACGTCCACCTCTGTGGATGTGGATATCTGTGGATATAAAGCAAATTTGAAGGGTCCTAAATACAAAATCAGTATTCACAAAGGCAAATGTGAACCGTGGCTATCCGTGGATGCAGGTACCTGGATTGGCAGGGATCTAAAGATAGTGATTTAGAGGGGAAAAAGTGAAGGTATAAAAGTTTTAAAATATTCTAGGAGGGAAAGTTCGCAGATGCCTTACCAGTTTCAGTGACTATTAGCCAGAATGGGAAGGAATGGTGTCCCTAGCCTCTGTTTCTCTGGAAGTGGGAGACAGGGGAGGGATCATGTGAGGATTACCTGTTGTGATCCCTCCCTCGGGACATCTGATATTGGCCACTGTCGGCAGACAGGATACTGGGCTGGATGGATCTTTGGTCTGACCCATTATGGCCGTTCTTATGTTTAGTATTGCTTTTTTCTCCCCAAGAGGAGACTCTTCAGAGGCACCTACATGCCACCCACACCGCATGGTATAGCCTAGGCATATGAGCATTAAGTGTATGCCTTGTATCCCATTCTTCATTATCAACCTGTATTCTTTATAATTTTAAGGACATTTTTCAAATCAATAGAGACCCATTATTAAGGAGAGCTCCTGAATGAAGCTGGAGTTCAAAAGCGTTACTCTCCACAAAGAAAGCAAATCCCATGAGGGGAGTTCCCCAGTGTTGTACCTTGTCACAGATATTCTCAGGTATAAAGTTCTCAAGGTACCTCTCCTCCCCGCCCAGGAAATCAGTCACTGCAGGGTACAATACTAAGTGATAAGAAACTACACCGGGGTGAGCTCTCTTCTCAATAATCACAAAACCCCTAAAGAAAGCCGTCGTAAGAAGTTCTTCTTGGGGAATTACAAAGACGCACGTCTTCAGAGTGACTCCACTCCCCCTCTCCTGGGATTTGAACTCCTAGCTGAAGTAGAGGAATCTGATATGATTTTTTTTACTTGAAGATATAAGTAACAATGTAAAAAAATGATCCCTGCGGTGAAGGAAAATGCAGGTCTTATTTATAACAACAAAGGAGTCCTAGTTTATCTGGAATAATGTCAGATCCCCGCTAGGGGGTCAGAACCATTAGGGTTCTTTGTGCAATGCCTATTGTACATTTCCCACTGCAATGTTCAGATGTCATTTCGAAGATACAAGAAAGAATCTCTTACTAGTCTTTCAAGATTAGAACAGAGGCCTAGGCCAAATGAAGAAATAAACTTGTAGGGAGAAGAAACATATTGGCTTGTGACATGTAGCAGAAAATCAAAAACAGGGGCATCAGAAAAAAAGTGAAGAAGGGTATTTTAACCAGTTAGTAAGTTGTACTCTTTTAACTACACATTTTAACTGTAGTGACTCCCAAAAAACTACAGAACAGCAGCACCGTAACACATCTTTGAGTGTTGGATTAAACAAGTTTCTTAAGCGTGCACCTAATTTTAGTGAATAATGAGCATACACCAAAGTTTAAGTTACCTGCTGAATTGGGTCTTGAGTTGGATTTAGTTCATTAGTTAATTGTATCTAACTCTGACTTTCACAGAGAATATTAAATTAGGCATCTCTCTGATTTTCAGTTCTTGTAACAAAATCAATACCTGACACTTATTTACGCTCACCGCTTTTTTAAATTAAATGAAACAATAATATAAATATTTTAAAGGATGCTGTTGCAATACATACTTTGGCACTTATGTGTGTGAATACATTTATGCCAACACGTGTCAGCTTTTCCCTGCAATTCAAAACTTGGTAATCTATATTTCATAAATAAAATAGCGCCTCTTCAAAGCTCATCACCGTGTATTGTTAAACACATTTATATACCTCACCAGAAATTGACTAGAAGCAGTAAAATAAAGATCACACATTCAGAGCTGCCCCAGTAGGTCAGCCTTAGTCATCTCTGAGACCGAACATTCCAGCCTCGATTAGAAATTAACACACTGCAGTTGTCACACGGCTGGTAAAAATAAGGGAAAATGCTGAAGAGTCGCATTTGTATGTGCAATATGCACAGGAAAATCTCAGGCTTCCTCGTATTTTCCAATCCAGACAGACAAGCACAAAGTACATTGACCCAGAAGCTACAAGTGGAGGGTGTGCACGTAGCACGCCGCTTTGAACAGTATGTTTCCCTGCAGACAAGTTATACGCACTCCAACTGCAATTGCCTCACATTTGTTTTTCTTATGGCAATAAGTCAGAGCGGTAGGCACCAATCCACACCCATCACCAGACTGAAGTTAAGTGCTCTCCGTTACCTGAGAAGTCCAATACCCTACTGAGACACATCATTGTGGCTTATCACTTTTCAAACATGGCTATGTCTCATTTAAAAATAAAATCAACCAAAGACTGCACAAAACTATGTGTCCTTTCACAATGAATAGCTATTAAAAGGAGAAAAAAATAGGAGAAAAAACTATAAATAACATCTCCCAATTAGTTGGCGGATAGCTACAGTTTGTACAATTTTGCTACCCCCTTCTGCAATTACTCTGTTTCAGATGTCTTGGACTATGCCTTTCTGTCCTCCAGAAGCCCCACTGCTCTCCCAACAGTAGTTTATAGCCTAACAGCCAATTTTTTTCATATAAAAAGAAAATGTGGTCTATTAACGGGCTCCCAATTTAGTTTTTACAGTAGAAAATGGGTTAAGTGGCTGACAGATGGTTGCTGATTGGGCATCTTGAAATTTTGGAGAGAGGGGCAGTTGAAAGGGTCATTTTCCCCCCAGACACATTCTCTCATCCCCCATACCAATTACTTCTCTTCATTTCTCACATTAATTTTGTGCTCCTGCCCTGTCACCACGTTTTCCCTCCTCACCTACTGATCATAAAGGATGATAGGCTGGGTTTGGGCTTGTTTGTTTGTTTTTTGAGAGTTTAAATGGAAGTGCTGTGTGCTTAGGTCTTAACGTTCAGTAATGACTTCATCTGAAAGGGTATACCGCCTCATGACATCATCCAACAGAGTCAACCCTCCATGCAGAATGCATCTTTGGGCAGTCGGTGCCAGGCCAGGTTCTACTGCAATTTACCCAGTACTTGAAAAGTGTTCAGTCTAGGGCTTAGGTCACACATCTTCAAAATTCAGGCAGTTTGCACTTGTGCTTGGGCAGCTAAGTCACAGACTATAGTCTTGGCTCTTTGACTAGATGAGCACACAAGCAATTATAGTACTTATATACATGAATTTAGCTTACTTTTTCCATGCATACTCTTGCACGCAACTTTGAAACTAAATTTCCAGCAACACTGAACCGTTCAAATGCTCCCTCAAAACTAACAAGTAGCAAGCGTGAACATGATTGAATTGAATTCACTTAAAAATTACAACAAATATAAGTTAATTGTATGCTGCTCTAGTGATGTTCATATATTTCAAAGACGGAATCATTCTGACCCAATTTAACTAGTCTTCTACTAATTCAGGATGTTTATTTTTTAATCTTCCTACCTCAAATATTGATCTTTTTAATTTTTTAAATCAAAACTCCTCAGGGGCTAATCTTGTCTTGGACCTACTCAGCAACCGTTATTCCTGAATTACTTCATGTGTAAATCCAAAGGTAGACCCATCTTATTCTGGAATATGAACATGGAGTTATTCAGAAATAGCAGTTCCATGTGTAGACAAGCGCCAGGAGATGCAACTTTCATTCTTTTTAAGCCAGGAAAGATTAAGTCTGACTTTTTTGGAAGGAAAAAAAATCTCATGACAAGGTGCTGGCATTGACGCATAAAAATCATTTGTCTCGCTCTACATGAGCCTTTGCTTGAGTGCCGCACGACTTTCATTTGTTGATTGATTTGTCAATCAGGCCATATATACACAAGCCAATGCTTAAAACATCAGAGCCATTGATTTCAGGAGACTGTTTATGAAAACAGAATAGCAAGTTCTCTTACTTTGGACAAGACGACTTAAACACCACACACTGCTTGTTGCACAGTTGCCATCTATTTGTGTGCTTCTCCTGGTAATAATTTATTTACTTAATTAATTTTGCTTTTATTGACAAAAGATTGTCGGTGACTCTTGAAGCAATGGGCAAAGTAATGTTTTATTAGCAATCTCAAGCATCTGTGCCAAGTTTTTAAAACTCTCAGAAAAAAAAAAATCACCAGTGGGTCTTTTAAAAAGCCACTAATTACTGGTAAATTTGGAGTACTTAACACTGCATTCATTATATCCTCACCTCTTAACAATAACTCAGATTACCCCTTGCTGCAGAAGACACAGAAAGAAGGGGAAAACTCCCTCCTGGCATTTTTATTATTTTGTATCTCTACTAGTTTTTTCCAGGTAATTAACCATAAACCAGATTTTTTTATTTTGTTTTATTTTATTTTTTTGCAATTAAGAATGTACTAATTAAGGAAGGGTCTTACTGAATTTAAATTTCTGCAGATCTCTCTTTTGGGAGGAAGCAAAACAAATATGAATTCAGAAGGGGTTTTTTTAATTTTATTTTATTTTTGACGGATGATTCAACATGCAAGAAGTATATTTCTGACTAAAAGAATGCTTGTAATATTACATTAGAGACAATTTAAAAATGGGTTAGAAATGGCCATCCACTTAGAGGGCAGTTTGGAAATTAGGGAACAGGATCACTGGATTGAATTTTTCTCTACACTGCCTATTCAGATACTCAACTGACACAAATGGGGCTGCCTTCCTTACGGACTTGTCTGTATTGCAAATTGTTACCGTGTTTGAAATACGTCTCTACAGAATGGAATAAGATGATACTAAATATGATTTTGCAGTCAACATAGACCAGGGCAAGGAGTTTTCATAACATGCCAACTAGCAATGCGTTCAGCCTCCGGGTTTGCACATGATTAGCTGTCACAGTTTATTCTGATCACCACTGACTGCAAAAGCAGGAGATACAAAGTAGGAGAGATATCATCCTTTAATGGACCAGCTTCTGTTGGTGAGAGAGACAAGCTCCAAATTTTCCCTGGGCCTGAAGAAGAGCCCTCTGTGGCTCGAAAGCTTGTCTCTCTCACCAACAGAAGTTGATCCAGTAAAAGATATTACCTCACCCACTTTCTCTCTTTCACAGTGTGAATGCATGGTCAACGGCAGACCACATAACTTGATTCATCACAACTTATGTGGCAATATTTTAGAATATAGGAAAACGCTTAGGAATCCAAGGGGTGTCAGTGATTTTAACTGGCTTACTAATGGATAATGGTATAGGATGAACCTCTCTAATCCAGAACTCTCTTGTCCAGAAACAGTTGTTGTCCAGAATTATTTTAGATAGCCGGTTGTCCACTTTTCATGGGTGTGGCCAAATTTCCCGCAGTCCCATAAAGTTTCTTTACAGCCAGCTGTCCTAGCTCTCAGTGTTCTGTGCTGTTCTTTAGCTCTAATTTACCCCTAAATGTCCTCTAGCAGCACAGTAAGCAGTGGAAGTATTGGTAATGCTGCCAGACAATATTGACCTCCCATGGTTCAGAAAATTCTCTCGTTCGGAACCAGTCAGGTCCCATGGGTTCCAGACTAGAGAGGTCCAAGTTATACTACTCAGCATGAGTGAATGGACCAGAAACTGTCCCAATACTCATGAGATACTGATGAATTAGAAATGAAATGAAACCTTTTTCCAACTGAAAAAAAAGTCTTTTAGTTTGTGGTGATTTATTTTTTTGGTCTGGTTGATTGGCTGGTGGTTGGGGTTTTGGGTGGAGTTAGTGTCATTCATCACTGAAAGAATGAAAGGCCTTGAATAAACATTCTGAATTACGGGCCCAAAGTTGTTTGAGACGCTAGTCATTGCCCCTCCTAAATTTATTCCTATAGCTCTTTCTTCTGAGCTCTCTCTCTTTCAACCAGGGCTCATCAGAGAGTGTCTACCACAAAAACGTCTCTGAAATGACAAGAGTTTTCAAGGAGAAATAATTTCTCAGTCCTCGGAGACTATTATGAAGAAGTGATAGGTATTTCTAAATATTGAAAGTGACTGTATCTTAATCAAGAATGATTATCCATGTGTGATTACTCTTTCCTGGGCTGATACGCAGACTTTGCACAAAGTCCCGGAAAAAAAAAATCTGTTCATGTTATGTGACAGCATATTTCAGAGGACGTAGTAAACATGTGGCTATCAGTCAAAATGATATCACGTTAGTAACCAGCACAGTGTTTCAAAAATAATTATTCAGATTGGAACATGCCATTCTTTGTTGCCTGATCATTCTAACTTACTTTTTCCAGCATTATTCTCATCTAGTTTCATCATACACATTTTGTCCTCTTCAGTTACAACATCATGGAATGAAACTGTGCCGCAGGAGGTAAACCTGCCCTAGAAAGTAGGTGTGAGTTCTTTACACTGTGCCAGCAGTTCCTCCCCAGGGATGCAAGTAAATTGGTTTACCTTGGGCATCCCTCCACTTTTCGTTCCTAATTTTATTCTGTTTTGAGTTTAGGTAGTGGACCCTTAACTCTACATCGATACCAGACTTGACAAGCAATTAAAGCAAATAATTTCCACTCATCAAACTTTGCCAAATCAGTCATCAGCCATCTGCTCTATCATCTGCCTCTCCTTGAGGTCTTGCTGCGAATCTGGAACTGCTTGCTTGGATTAAGAGGGACGGTACAAGCCTCCAAGCTGGTGGGATGCCAAGGGGATGAAGGTGACACACAGTGTGTAGGCACTCACAGCCGTCTTTGCCCTTTGCCCTAGTTGTATTTTCCCCGTTTCATTATTTAATGCAACTATCCTTAAAAAGGACTATGATTCAACACAGCCTCTGCAATCAACCTGGAAAATTCTGTGTGCAGAAACTAGATTAGAAAACAATTTAAAACGAAAGGCTTCTCTTAATTACACATAAGTCAATATGTAATGAGACTGAACACATGGTGGCTTAGATGGGATGTAACATTTTGTCATCATGAGCAGGAGACAAAAACCAAAACCAAAACCACGTTTTCTTATAAAATCTCTCTGATTAGTTCCAAATGGTAGAGTCTGGTTTAGAGAGGCCTACAGACTGCTTCTTCACAAAAATGGTGACTCTCTTCCAGTACATGACTGAGGCTGCAGTGGTACAAAATGATGTACTTAGAGATTTCCTTAATCCTGATTGTTTTTTCAATTGTCCTTAATCTTTTCTAACCAAAGGAAAGATAACGCCACAGAATAGATCCCGACTGCAGCTCTGGATAGTTACTCTTCATCATAGTTTCCTGTTACTCCTCATTGTTATAATTCCCAGCCTGATCAATAGCATTCGTCACACAAGATTAAACACCTATTCTCTTTCACCACCACGATCTCCCACAACCAGGATATGGCAGGTATTTTTTCCCAAAACCACAGACTTCAGCTGAGAAATCTATAGAGCGATACAAAAGGTCATTCCCCCAGTGAAACCGATCTTCTCTCGCATTGTCATTTATGATGGATGCGGACCAAACGCAAAGCAGCCTAAAAACCTCCTCTTGGCTAATAAATCAAAACTTTCTTTCATTTTCTAAATATTGCTGTGGACTCTGGAGCCTGATTTATGTTAACTAAAACCAATTAAAATATAACGTGTTTGTGATGGAGAGGGGGAGGATAGCACATGCGGTCAGAGAGCATTGGCCCTGCTAGATATCCCATTCCCATCACTAAGTAGGGGAAGAATACACTGAGTCTTTTCACCGGGAACCAAAGAGAATCCACCAGAGGTGACAGAAGGGTAGAAGTCCACATGATAGGTGCAGAAAATGGGGAATGAGGCCACTAGCATTAGGAAAATAAAAAAGGGAGAAAATTTATAATCTTGGCAGATCTGTGAATTCCTGGAACCAAGATGTCTCGTTTAATATGTTAACGACTTTACACTTGCGAGGTCCTTGTGAGGAAGGCTTGCATGCACACACAGTATTAGACCCAGTTTATTTCTGCGGAGAGAAAAGTCTACATTTGCAAACCTGGATGCCTAGAGGCAGAACTCTAAATCTGTATTTAGGCACTCAAATGAAGGATGATCAACAGCAATGCCCGATAAGGTTAAGGAGGGTCACTGGTGTCCAATACTTATGCAAATCTGTACACTCTTTTTAGGTCCTTAAATATGGATCTAGGGACCTCACTTTCGGCAGCCAAGTTTGAAAATATTGGCCTAAGATTACAAACTAGAACCCTGACAATGCAATTTCCAGAAGTGTGCTTAATCCGCTAGACTACAGCACTTTCACAATACGAACTAGCTGCATCTATGCTCTTACCCTTCACTTCATCATAGTAAATGTTTGAGCCATACAGAATAGTTCTTTGCAATTATAGTTCCCAGGGTTATCAGAGGGGAAGTTAGCTCTCCTTAGGGAGCATGAGTCTAGTTACACCACATATACAGGCACACCAACTGCTAGCCTGGCACGCTCTGCTCTGCGGGGCTCCTGCCAGCTTAGGAAAAATCTGCCCTGCAATGAGAGGATTTTAAATTTCCTTCTCAGTGCATGATGACAGGAAGGTTTCATGGGGGTTGTGGGAGAAAAGAGAAGACAAGCCACTAAAGAAACAACGAAAAAAACAACATATGGTCCTGTAGCACCTTAGAGACTTTTCTTTTGTGCCCCGCACCACTCCCAGACATTGTGTCCTAGGCACGGCCTCCCGCTGCTCCCATTGGCTGCATCTCCAGCCAATGGGAGCAGCAGGGAAAACCTCCAGGCAGCACATCTTGCACAGCTGTTTCCCCCAGCCAGGGGAGGGGGAGGGAAAGGGAGATCCTGGGGTTGTGGGTTTGAGTCCCACCGCCTTCCTCTTGCCTCAGGAGCAACCACCACCAGCTTCCCCAGGGCTGGAGCTGAGGAAGCAAAAGTCTCTTGGTGCTATAGGACCATACTTTTTTTTTTTTTTTTTTTTTTTTTTTAAGTTACAGACTAATACGACTGCCCCTCTGAGACTTTTAAATGAACAACAGTGTCCCATGAAAGAGAAACACTTTTGCGGATGTATTTTAAATCACTACCTGCCATTACTCTGCAGTGAAGTTGGTACCAAACCATGTCCCTTCCTTATGAATAATGCTGCTTTGCTTGAAAATATGAAGTATTCCTTCCCCTCCCCCCGCTTCTTGTTTGTAAAGCAGGCACTCTCCTAGAGGTCCAAGTGTCTGCTTAATTTGCAAACAGCATTGCCTCGACAGTGCAGCAACAGAATTCCATAGCAACCCCAACACCAGCGCAAGTCCCTTGGGGATGTGCACTTTATTCATCTCTAGAACAGCTAGGGGGCTTTTTTGGAGAGGGATGCCTGAACTCCGCATGCATGTGCTGTACTTAAACGCCTTTTAATTCACAGTGTACACACATACCAACATTGTGCACACACAGGGGAGTCTAGTCATCCAGGCAAGCCCAAGCCTGATCCCACTGAAATCAAAGGGAACAAGAGCTGGATCCTAGCTGCAGTTCCCATATGCTTGGGGTATATTTTACATGGCAATGGCAATATGATAAACATTTATATTGGTCTCTCTCCACATTTTAGCATGTGCTTGTGCAAAAGACGCTGCTCGGATTGAGGGTGTTACCAGTGTTTCATTTCAAAGGGCATTTATTAATGTAATTGAGTATAACTATTTACCATTTAAGAGCATGGGAATTACTATGTAGTTACTGGGGAAACTACTTGCATGTTCAAAAGCTTCAGAGGGGTAGCCGGGTTAGTCTGTAACAGGAAAAACTTCAAAAACAACAAATAGCCTCGTAGCACCTTAAAGACTAACAAAACATGTAGATGGGTTCATGGGCTTTTGTGGGTGCAGCCCACTTCAGAGGAAGAAGTCCAGATCCAAGATCCAAGAATAAATAAGGGAAGGGCCAGGAGAGGAAAAAAGGAGGGGGAAAGAAAAAAAAAGAGAGCGAGACAGACAGCGAGTAGATGGTTCAAATAGTTACAAGAGGCTGATAAGAACAATTAGCAACCCCATTGTTTGGCTGGTTGGTTAAGTCATTAGGATGTGGAAGGTAGTGTGGGAGTCCCTATTCATACCATTTGCATAAGAATTAAACTTGTAAATGAACTGCACATCATTTAACTGCATATCCACTAACGTGATCTATGCCAACAATGTCCCACTGCCATGTATATTGGACAGTCTCTACGGGAAAGAATTAATGGAGAAAAATCAGATATCTGAAAAGGCAACACATAAAAACCTGTTGGAGAACACTTTAATCTGCTTGGGCACACATTAATGGATCTCCACGTCACCATGTTGCTTCAGGCCAATTCCACAAGCCAAATATACAGGGAAGGGTTGGAACTTAATTCATTTACAAGTTTAATTCTTATACAAATGGTATGAACAGGGATATCCATTGGCTCGCACACTGCCTTCCACATCCTTATTATTTAACCAATCAAGCAAACAATGTAGGTGCTAATTTTTCTTAGCCTCTTGTAATTATTTGAACCATCTACTCGCGGTCTCTCTTTTTTTTTCCTTTCACCCTCCTTTTTTTCCTCTTTTTTTGTCCTGTTTCCCCCACCCCAGTTGTTCCCTTATTTATTCTTGGATCTGGACTTCTAATACTCCAGTCATCTGAAGAAGTGGGTTGCGCCCATGAAAGCTCATGATACCATCTACATGTTTTGTTAGTCTTTACAGTGCTACTAGACTATTTGTTGTTTTTTAAGTTTTTACATAGTTTCTGTGATGTTAAAAAAAAGTTTCTCTGAGACTTTCAAAGTACAGATTGAACCTCTCTGGTCCAGCAACATCCGTGGTCCAGCATGATTTTAGTTAGCTCGATGTCCACTTATCATGGGTGTGACCAAGTTTCCCGCAGGTCCCTAAAGTCTGTTTATAGCCACCAGCCCTGGCTCTCAGTGTTCTGTGCTGTTATTTAGCTCTAATTTACCCCTACTTGTCCTCTAACAGCCCACTAAGCAGTGGAAGCACTGGCAATACTGCTAGACAATATTGATCTCCCGTGGATTGGCAAATGCTCTGGTTCGGCACTGGTCAGTTCCCGAGGGTGCCATGTTAGAAAGGTTCAACTTGTACAATTATATAGAACAACATTGTATGGAGTAAATTAGCAACATAATCCATTGGCCACATAATTAAAAGGATCAACTGCCTAGGATATTTTATTAGATGGAGCTAAATCTTTATTCAAGTAGAAATTATATCCAAAATTCTAGCAACTTTGCAATATTAAAACTATGAGAACTAAAAGAGAAACATGGGAAATAAAGAAAACAACTTTTCAGCAGGGACCAAATAAATTGAGTGTTTAAACACAGAATAGCCCCTTCAGGGCTTGATAACCTCTTCTCAATTGAGCAAGAGAGAAAACAAAATTAACTGGCGGTAATGTTTCTCTCTAACTTCCTCAAGCTGAATGTGCAATTTGGTAGAATAGGACTTCTTTTTTTTTTTTCCTGAACCAAAATTTACAGGTTTCCTAAGCTGAAATTAAACTACTGTAGGTTATGATCCAAAGATAAACACACATGCTGACAAGCAACAGGGAAAAAAACCCTGTCAAATAGACAGGAAAGTTCATTTAATATAAGCCAGCTGATTAAATATTACTTAGACCTTTAAGTATTGTTGAGAATATAAGTGGTTGCGCAGCTTAATACCAAAGTAAGTCTGATCACTGTATTGTGAGTGGCAAGATAAATTTGGGATATGATTCTGTAGTTCTTACAGAGATGAAGGACAGGGCATTATTGGCAATCAGGGCCACAGTTTGGGTGCATCTACTCTGTACCCTTATCTCGAAACAAGCAACACAATTTGAGCCAATTTGAGTTAATTTCAAAATAGCTTATTTCATGATTTGGTGCTGTCTACACAGTGCCGAATTTTGGAATAAACTGCTATTCCAAAACATCCCTTAATCCTCATGGAACAAGGTTTACAGGGACTTTGGAACAGCACTATATCTTTCCAAATAATGGGCGTGCTGTCAAGACGCGGAATAGCTATTTCTGGATAACGGAAGTATCCCAAAATAGCACCACAGACTTTGGGTCCTGCACTGATGTGGGTAAAATACAATTTTTTTAAAAATCTACATAGACTTTGGGTCCTGCACTGATGTGGGTAAAATACAATTTTTTTAAAAATCTACATAGACTTTGGGTCCTGCACTGATGTGGGTAAAATACAATTTTTTTTTAAATCTACGGAGTTTGAGAAACAATGCAAAGACTTTTAATTGACTTTCATTTTCATGTTCTGAACATCTCCTACTATACTGAGTAATAAAAACAGATGGCTGCATTTATGTGCAGATTTCTACATTTTATAGGATGTGAGGCTTAACTTTTCTGTATAGAAACATAAGAACTTAAAAGGTGTGTAGCCTAGTTTTAATGCTGAGGAACATGTTTTTTTAATAGAACAATGTCTTACCCATTATTCATGGTTCATATATAAACTGTTATTCCTATGGTATCATTTTGTAAAGGTGTGGCTATATATAAACACACCCGCAAAATGCAAACTATCAACAGTAATTACAATAACTTGTACAAAGGGGGGTATGAAGGTGCTCACATATACACAGAGGCCCACATTTCTACTGATCTGTGGACTGCTTGACGCCTGCTCTGCTCCAGCCTTCATCCCCACTCCACCTCTTCTGCGAAAGCCCTTGTCCTGCCTTCCCTCTTTCTGCCTCACTTCCTCCTGCCTCATTCTGACCCCTCCCTCAAGCACACCCTGCTTCTCCTCCCCCGACATCTCAGCACCTCCTGCCCGTGGGCCAGCTGATTGTAATGGGCAGGAAGTGCTTCGGGGTGAGGGAGGATCTGATGGGAGGAACTGGGGGGCACCCTTGTAGTCAACACCTAGGCATGTACACGCACCCGCCAAAGTTTTCCACCGGTATGTGCTTTATCCTAAGTTCCGAAACTTTTAACCACTCGAGTAAAATTAGCTTACTGTGCAAAAAGGATGAGTATCACAAACACCAGCGAAGTCCATAGGAACTGCAGATGCTCCAGGACTTCTAAAATTAAGCCCGTTTTTATTTACTTGCCTAAATATGGATTTAGGAGCCTACTTAACGACACAGTTTGGAAAATGGGATCTGTTAGAGCATGCTATAAAATCTCCTTTTTGTTATTCTCATACTCTTTTGGGAAAATGCATCTGAGGCAGAAACCTATGCACACCCTAGGGTTTTATTTATAGAAAAGGGGGGCTATTTTGTTTTGATTTTGAGTTTAATATTGGAATAAATCTGCACGGGTTTGATTTGCCTTGGTCTCTGTGTGGTCAGTTTAGAAGGGTAGTACTGTCACTAGCTTAGTGACATTACACCAGGCCTGGTAGTCTCATTTACTTCATTAAGATGGTTTCTGCAATGTGTGTAAGGATGGCAGAGTTTGGACTTAGCAGATAGCTTGATAGGATACATTTTCCACGCTTGTTTTCCTTGCTGCAATTTTTTTTCCTTCATCACATTTCTTGCATTCTATGCTGACAAAAAATACTAGTGCAAAGATGACGAGACCATCGACTTAATTTGATTTTTGGTTATAGATTTGTATAGAGGGGGTGGTTATTTTGTTTGTGGTTGTGATGAGAAGGCTGTTGGAAAAAGGGTGGGGGTTTTTTCCATTCTGTGGTGTAAGTGATGTCGTTGAATTCCTAACTATTGAAAGTAAGGCCGCACAATTTATAGCACTGCTATGAATGAAGAAAACCTGTCATAAATCAAAGAAAACACTTACACAAATGAGCATAAAAGTGCAGGGAAATGTCATGAAATAAAAATAAAATATTGTCCAAATGGTAAATCCCATGAGCCGATACAACATTAATGGTGACTCCTACGAGTCACCAATAAATAGGACTCTTATCAGTGGAGTAATATGTGTGTCTCTGTTCAAACAAAACTGCAAAAACGTTGCTGGAAATTACATTGGTTAAGAAAGAAAACAAAGATTGTGCGGGTGGGTGGGCACACACACACACACACACACACACACACACACACGTACACCAAGTGTACTCAGAAGTCATTTTTCAGTCCCATAAACTGAAATTTTGTCTTGATTCCATTTCTTCCAACATAGGAAAGGCGAAGCCCCTATACAAAGTTTGCAGGCTTTTTAAGACACCGGTGAGAAATAAAAGTCTTTAAAATCCCGTATTTACTCCTGTCCCCTTCTAACACAGAAATACTTCGGACCTCAGGCTCCATTTCACTTGCTGAAAAACCAAACCAAAAAAATTGTCCATTTTTCAATTAAATATAGGGATGTTAAAGGTTAACCAGGTAACCGATTAACCGGTAAGCACATGCCTACTGGCTAACGGGAGCCTCCCCCAGCAGGGCCACAGAGACGGCAGGCCCGGAGCAGCCCTCGCTGCCCGTGTCATGGCTGTGGTAGGGCCAGAGAAGTCCCTGCTGCCTGCAGCCAGTGGCTAACCAGCTAAACAAACTGTTTAACCAGTTAACTATTCTGGACAATTTTTACTTCCCTAATGAAAACCCCAGCATTATTCCACAGGAAAAAATCCCCAGGTCTGGAACAGCTCTACACCACAGTTCCCCCATCTTGAAGCAGCAGACCATGGAGTGGGCAATAGGGCGCCTCCTTGGCTGTCTGCATTCGGGGAACATAGAAGGTCTGGGGACGGGGCACAGGCATACCCTGTAGTTTATATGGCTGCCCAGACAGACTGGGCAAACTGTCCTATTAGGAACATGTGTTTGTAAGTCGCACAGCAGGGAGAGTGATAAGGAACTGCTGCACAATAGTTCTGCTGCCAGAGAAAGGTATTTAAGTCTTGTAAATGGACACAAACCCTCCCACTGACTCTCTAGGACCTAGCCTTGATGTTTAATAATGTTTCTAGAAATGCCACCAGTAGAGACGTCAACATTTAAGAGGAAAATAAACTGCAGATCAATCGCTTTTTTAGCTCAAAGGTGTTGCAAGCACTGAACGCATCTTAGGGACTTTATAGCTACAGGTTCTTTATTCTGCTCATTTGTAAATCATCTGGAGATGCTGAATAAAGAGTGTGTGATCATCGTTATGGCATCGCTAGTGAAAATATAAGATTCTGGTACCAATGAATTTAACAGTTTAATTTTAAACTTCAAATCACAAGAGGAAGTATCAAACAATTTGAGAGAGACAGGGAGAAAGTATGATGGATGCTAAGAACCTGATGTATCATGACCGTGTAGAAAATTGATAGCAGTTTTTAATTGATTTGAAATCAAACCAAGAAAATATTAGAAAAGAAAAGGCCAAACGTCAAATACCCGCCTCCATGGGACCTGGACCCTGCTTTCAGGTCACTTGGCCCTAATATTAGTACTATATATTACTCTGCTTGTACAATGCCCCTGAAGGGTTAGTCAATCTCAGCTAAAGAATGTGTGAGCATGTGAGGAGGTGGGGGGAGGCGTAACACAGGATTCAGCATGTGATCCATTTAAAGAACGACTCTATTAACATAAGACTGTGCGTCTGGGTTGAAATGTCCCTGCCTATTCAAGCAATGCAGAAGCATGAAAGATCCAGTTGGCGATGAGTGGCACTCGGTGTGAATTTACCCACTGCAAAATGTCCTTGAAGCTGCCTGTCTGTTACTGGTAAATAGCAGTGAAGGTCAGTGAATCTAATTTGACAATAATGAGCTTGCTCAGCATTGCATTCTAATAGGGTGCACCGTGCCTTTAAAAGGAAAGACGAAAAATAGATCGGGCAATAAGAAAGGCTACTCAATGACACTCCAGAAATCCCATGAGGCACGGTCTCAAGGAACAGGGCTCTCTTGTTTTCCCTTCTGAATAACCAAGATGACAGAGGTTACAAATGCATTCACTACTTATTACAACAAAAACATGGAGACTGATTGGAATAGCTTAATTAATAACAATTATCCAGTGCAGAGTTGGTATTCAGGCTGCATTTCTGATTACGAAGGAGAGCCTGGAACACTTTTTGCTTCTGTGCACGGAGAGACAAAATTCCAGGCGCCGTTAATGGAAACTGAGCTGATGATTGACACCGGGATTCAAATGTACTGTAAACTGACTGAACGGAGTCCCGTGTGAGAGGAATGCAATGTGCTGCTTTTACGATTATTAGCTCTGGCTGTGTTTTTACAATATTTGGTCAAACACCTCAATCACATGTCACTGAGACACTTCATATCTCGGGGAAGATTTTTGTTGTTGTTGTTGCAACAAAGGGGAAATAAAAAGGTTGGAGCTCTGCCTCCGGGGGATAATATGTCAGCATATCAAACCTTGACTGCAACGCCTCGGTCTCACGTTCTAAGCGCTGGTGCTTGTGAATGTGATTGTCAGATGGTGATTCTGGATCTAGCCTGCTCTGTCACTTTCTCTCTGAGAAGAAGCGGGGACAGGCGAAGGACAGTGTATGAAATTCCAATTGTCTAAAGCACTAGAAACCCTTGTCAGTCATGGCTGGTTTATTGGCTGAGTTCACCGGCAGGGGGGCTGCACTTGATCGCCTCTGCCATAATTAGTGTCACTGCAGTCAAATGCAATTTAGGTTTAAACATATGTGGAGGATATGAAGATAATCCTAGCAAACGCCACCGAATGACATCAAAAAGCCTGGACTTCAAAGCCTGCTGGAAAAGCATCATTTCTTCGATTCAGATCTGTCTCCCAGTCTGCTAAGAGAGGCTATTTCCCGATCCAAATGAGAACACCAATATTCCAAGTGCCGTTGTGGAAGCTGGGTCCATTTTTGACTCTGTCGCACTGAACAAAGCCTTGGGGCTAGATTTTAGAAGAAGAAAATAGGTGTGTCGATGTGTACAAAGTTATCCACATAATATGCACACAAAACTACAGATTTGGATACAAGTTGAGCTGTTCCACATGGAAGTGGAACACTTGATGATTCTAGGAAAGCTGTGGTGGAAACTGCATGATAATTAGCTGAGCGATGGCAGACTCAGCTGTACTTAAAGGGATGAAGAGTTCGGGTTTGGTTTGGCTTGGCTTGGCTTGGCTTGGCACCAACAACTTTGGATTGCTTCATCTACCCCCTTTGTCCTCCCAGGTTTGTAAAACTGGATGATGAGCATCCTGCAAAGCAGGTACTTCATAAGATTTCCAGCATTCAAAAGTCATGAGAAGGGCTCCAAACATATTGTAAGATAAACTTAAAACTCATGAAACTTAAAAGAAAAATAAACCAACTCATTTTTTTTCTTTGCCTTCCGTTTTTAGCCTTTGGGATGCATTATCATTATCAAGGTTTTCTCCTAAAACATAAGGGCGAGACACGTGTTTGTATTCTTCACATGACAGCGGAGATTCCCAGGTATCGGGGAACTCAGGATAACATTACAAGAATTGGAAACACTGAAATGGTCAGAGCTGGGCACAAACAAAGAAAAAATAATGTGAGAGAGAGGAGGGGGAAGGGTGGATAGAGTTCTTATTTATTTCTGCCCATGACTAGGATGAGTAGGTACATTGCATCCCCCTCCTAATAAACGTGATAAACTTAGGGCCCAGTTAGAGTCTGCACTCCTTGAAGGCAAAGGAACGAAAGCTCCACGAGGGGAGCAGAGAGGAGGAAGCAACTGTACAGACAGGTGGAGCTACATCCTACAAAGAGGGCAGATCCATTGGAAACAACGCACTTGTCCTCATGAATTCTTGGCTATCTCCACAGCACACCTACTCCTCCACCCAACTGCCTGGCACCCTCTCACACCTGAATGCAATATAGCCTCCCATCTTCTGCCAACCCTCCTCACCCTGGAAGGCAGCGAGAAGGTATGGAGATGATAATTCCAGCAGCATTAGCATCTAGTTGAAGAACTCTAGGTTGGATATTAGGAAAAAACTATTTCCCTAGGAGGGTGGTGAAGCACTGGGATGGGTTACCTAGGGAGGGGGTGGAATTTCCATCCCTAGAGGTTTTTACGTCCCAGCTTGACAGAGCCCTGGCTGGGATGATTTAGTTGGGGTTGGTCCTGTTTTGGGCAGGGGATTGGACTCAATGAGCTCTCAAGGTCTCTTCCAACCCTAGGATTCTATGTAACACCAGTTTTAGTAGATTGGGACTAAGAGCCTGTTTACACAGGGCAGCAATACACATCACTAGAGTGTAAACTGCAGAGCACTCTAAAAAGTGTTGCACTTTGCGTTCCCCCTGTAGACTCCTCTGATACACTCCAAAGGCACCTCATATGCATTGATGCAGATCCATTTGAAGCAGTACCGCATTCATTCACACTAAGGACCTTTCAGAACACGTCAGCAGGGTCTACCCAGGGCAGTTAGATCACTCTACCATGTACCTCCTTCCTACGGATATTACCATATTAGGTAAACAGATACAATTCCCTGTAAGAAGGAAGACATACAAAAGGTAGTAATGGGCTAAGCTGTCAGGTGCAGAAGCTAGGAGATCTTTTTGGGTGAATTTTCTAGTTGGATCAGACCTTAGTTAACACACAATATTTCTGTCCCACAATATAGAAGCACTAGAGAGCAATACAGAGCAATATAGGAGTGTTATCTTGTGAGGCAGACACATGCTCCTAAACTCATGGGATAAGATCAGAGACGAAGGAGAATTACTTTCACTCACAAGCAGATTAGTCCTGCTCAGTAAGCAGGTATCTTTCAGCAAGGTAACATATTGTGCTCCAGAATCTAAGATTTCATTTAAAAACAAACAAACAGAAAACACCCTAGCACATCTGGTTGTAAAATTACAGTTCAAATTTTGAACCATGCATATATCAGGACAGTCTTCTCTGCTTGGATCTCCAGAGAGTCTACTAATTCCATTCTGAGAGGTATGAACTGCCCTGGATATTAGTGCTAGAGCCTAAAGATGGTAATTAAATGTCAAAACTGTGAACAATTTCACGGCTGGCCAAAACATCCAAGAAATCAGAGAAATATTAGAGTTTGCAAAATATTCAACCAAAGTCCCCCCCCCCCCCATCAGAATGTACCAGTTTGTCAAAAACAAAACATTATGTGGAAAATTAATTATTCTGAGGATTTTTTTTTATGGGACAGATTTTATGGTGGAGATGCTGGTCAATTTGAGAGAGACCCACCCATATAAAAAAAAAAACGGATGTTTTCAGTCCAAAAACTCATGTTTCAACCATTCTATTTCACTTTCTAAGGAGACAATAAAGTTTAGTTTTCCTTCCAATACAGACTGAAAACAGATTTTAAACCTCAAACGTTTTCACAAAATGAAATGTTCATTTTCTGGCCAGTTCTAGAGAGGACTATATCATGAACAGTTAAACAATAGACCGTAAGTAGTGTCTTGGTTTCACAGCTCATTTTTGACCAAAGGCTTGGTTTGCAAACAGAGCTTAGCACTAATTTTTTTCCCCAGTTTGATTTCAATAGGTACCATCTGACTTAGCCTAATGTGTTCTCAATAAAGTATATTCAAGCACAAAACGTATTACCAAGAGAATTGATTATGTTGCCCTCTCCCCAAATATTACATTAGTTGAGAAAACAAAACAATGGTCTACAATAATTTTTTACTGTTTTCTATGTCACGAACATCAGTTGCAAAACATTTGTGGCTATAGAAGCACAAGTGACAAAAGCGAAGATGAAGAGAGAGAAATGTAGACAGTTTAGACATGAAGAAAATACAAGTTCCCCCCCCCCAAGGTTTTTCAGATGTTCCCCAAAATCAAACCAAATTTTAGTAATACTACAGATTTTTAGAGTGCATCCCTATAAAACATTTAAACATTTACCACAATTTGGTGGCAATGTGCTGTTTTATTGTACGTGAGCCCTTTCATATGTTCTTAAAATATATCCCTTCCGCTATGCTTTCTCCAGAGCCTTAAAGTGGAAACTAACTGCCACTCTAGATTTGCTCTTAACTAAAATGCTGAAGTTAGTAATCAGGTTGCATGCTTGGATGGCTCAACTCTGAGGTGGTTCTTCCTTATGCAGGCTGCAGTTGTTTGCCCTTAAAATATAGTCGCCTAAATCTTCGTGACTGGTAGCACAAATCAATCAGAATTCACTGTGCTCTAGAATCTGCTGCCTGAAATGGCTATTACACTTACGGAAACAAATTCTCCCATATTACCCTCATCTGCACATTAAGCGGTAAATCCCTTTGACAGTGCGCAAATACTAGAAATAGAGGAAAACTACATTTGCATCCATAAGAGAAATGCATTGTCGAAAACAGCACATGGCCAGGTATTCATGGCTACCCAGTATTCAGATACTTGTGATGTTTAGAGTTGTGACTATCTCTGCAAGGGAAAGCAGCACAGTCCATACTGAAGTGAAATACTTTGTAAGTCAAGCATGAGCCAAATTCTTCCCCTCTTACTTTCCTTTACAATTACTAGCGGCATATGATTGATAGATCAAATTTTTCTTTTTACAATATCCTATCTTTCTCTTTTTAATGTTCACTTTACATCAGATGACAGTTTTAGTGATTCCTCCTTTAGTTGCATGTCCCTAAGAAGCAGCTTCATTTCTCCTTCTAATCAAGTCATTAATTTTCATGAAAATCATCCCTACCCTAAAATAGCTAAATTCTAATTTATCTTTGTCACACAGGTGACAAATATCACTTTTTCTGCCAGGCCGGGATATATGGCATATACCTGGAATTTAGCATGAAAGGGTCAAGATAATGCTTCTATAGCTTTCATTGGTTTTCTCAATGGTGGTTTGATTCAGTCATGAGGCTTCTTTGGAATATTTTCTCGTCATTTCACACAAACAGTAGTTTTGCCTTGTAACACAGATTTTGTTGGCAATTTTCTGGCATGCCAAGAATAGTGATAATCATGCCCAAATCACTTCACTTTACATTAAAAAAAAAAAAAAAGAAGTGTCCTCTGCATTCTGTTTACAGACCTTGCCCCACAGTTGGCAATGTCCTTCACAAACATGTACGCCTCCTGTAGCATAGAGTTTCAAGTGCTTTTCTCATATATCAATATTAATATAGATTTAGAGATAGCTAGATCTCATTGACATGAAGAGAGAACTGTCTTGCCTGTGCACAGAAGAGTTTACATATGCTAATCTGAAGTCTCACCTTGATTTTTGTTTTAAAGATCTATTCTTTTCCTCCCACAATGTTTTCTTTTTTTTTTTCCCCATTCAAATTCCACATAGTGGGTTGGGCAGCAGTCAGAAAAAAAATACCACAAAAGCCAGAGTGAACTGAAATGTAACTGTACAAAATAATGGAGTGCTGTACAATGTGCAACTGATTTTATACAGCATCTGCTTAAAATCCCAAGGCTAGTTGCTAGTGCTTATACAAGAGGGCTGGAACTCAGACTGATTCCTGGTAGTCTAAAAGCAAGATAAGCTTCAGGCTTTGGGTTCCATCAACATTTGTACTCCGGTGTTTAGAGATACACGTACAGCATCATTATACAAGGTGCTAAATGTTACATACTGCTGCTGAGTGCTTGACAGATTACTAATGGTTTTACATTTAATACACCGTGCTGCATATCTACCGCTATTTCTGTCTACACAGTTCTCGATATTAGTGTGTATTGATTCAATATT
This sequence comes from Pelochelys cantorii, assembly GCA_032595735.1. NCBI lineage: Eukaryota > Metazoa > Chordata > Testudines > Trionychidae > Pelochelys > Pelochelys cantorii. The sequence goes on from CM064332.1 coordinate 69,756,179, forward strand.
GCAGAACAAATTCTTGTACTGCAGTCAACAGTATTACGGATGCATCGAGTTTTTCAACCTCCAAACAATGCAAGCCAACTCAAAAAGAAAGTTATGCTCACTGAACATTATTCTTCAGTATCCATTGCGTATCATCAAAAGGAGAGTGGTCCAGATTTTCAGCTAGCATGAGCCAATTTAGGAACGGTGCTGATTTATACCCATTGATGCTTTGGCTTTTATATACATTGTGACAAAGCCATGATGGGCTGTCACAGGCGAATTCCCTGCTTAGCTCCCAAGAAACTCTTTGTCCTATTTGCTGTGATAAGGGGTGAGTGGTTATCCATTTATTTTCTCAATTAAACTCAACTACTTTCTTATAAATCAGAACTAAGGAGGAAAAAATCCCACACGATGTGGCTAATGGTCTTATATAACATTGAATTCGCTGGACAGAATATATATTCTGGAAAACCTGGAGAGATAGCATAGTGTTTAACTCGTGTGATTCATGAGACTTAGGCCAGGTCTACACCAGGGGAAAAAGTCGAACTAGGATAATGAACTCCAGCTACGTGAATAGCATAGCTTGAGTTGACGCAGCTTAGGTCCAATTTCCATGACATCCCTACTGCAGGAGGTCAATGGGAGAAACTCTCCTGTCAACTTCCTTACTGCTTGTGACCCAGCGGATTACTGGAGTTGATGGGGGCATGATCAGTGTTCGATTTAGTGGGATCTTACTAGACCCACTAAATTAAACCTTGGGAGATCGAACTCCACATTGTTGATCTCCCAGTAAGTGGAGGCAATCCCTTAGAAACTGCATCAAGTTTTTAATAGGTATTTAAGTGCCTAAAATGGTAGGTAGCGGGAGTTTCAAAAATTCATAGGAGTTTAACTACCATGGATTGCAGCGGAATTTAGGCATCTAGTCACTTTTAAAAACCTGCAGCGTTCTTAGCTGCCAACCCTCAACCAGGACTCTCTGGTCCTGGAACATTTGTGGTCCCGCCGGACCATGGATGTTGCTAGACCACAGAGTCCTGGTTTACAGAGGTTCAACCTGTACAATAAAGTCAACTGCCCAGGGACAGCAATACTTGCAAATGTCCTCATATTAAGCCTGGCCATCTGTATAAATGATGCTCTGTGCTAGAAACTAAAACAGCAAATGAAAATCCTTTACTCAGTTTGTCTTGGTACTTATCTGCCACATTTGTATAATATTTGAGCACCTCACCGTCTTTATGTATTTATCTTACCATCCCTATAAGGTACTATGCCCATTTTACATATGAGGCATAAAGAGGCTAAGTGATTTGTCCAGGGTCACAGAGGAAGTTTGTAGCAAAGCAGAGGCTTGAAGGGAGGTCTTCCAAGTCCCACACTAGTTCCCTAACCCCAGGACCAGCCAACCTTACTTTATTTACTTAGAAGGCAAATGATAGGTGGGAGATGAGGTTTCAAAGCTTAATGCTCTTATAGCACAAAAGACTGGCTGAATAACAAACACTATGAATACAGATGTGCATTGAAACAGCTTATTGTTTAAATGGTTAAATCAAAGCATCATTGTGGTTTCCCATTTACATTCTTTCTATCTTTTCAGGCTATGCAGGAAACTCACTGTTAACGCACATAGACCAATATTTTCAAATTTGGGTACCTGAAATTAGCACCTACAAATACATTCCGCTTCAATTAAAGTGGATTTCAGGACCTAAAATACTGGAAATTTTGGACATGCTGCTAATTCACTGTTTCGCAGTGTCTTGGGGTCTCTCTTGATTTTTAGACGAATGATCTAATTTCTGTTCAGCTCACTTCTTTCTTCCTAAGGTCTCAAGTGCATCACCAAATAACATTTCCTTAAGGAAGCAGAGCTATAAGTCCAGCAGTAGCTATGATCAGTATGCAAGGTGCCAGATGCTAATAAAAAATAAATTCCAGCTCAATTACATCGAATAAATCAAATCTTTATCTTTTTTTTTTCCTTGAGTTGCTGTTGCCTTAGCAGTTCACCCCTGGAGAATTTCCCAGCATTTTTGTTTTCCATTTTTGCCTGCAGTATTCCAAACCTCCTCAGAGAATTCTAGGGAAACTTATCTGAAAGTAAAAGTGGTATTATTCATATGGCATCACAAGTTCTTGCAAAGCACTCTATTGTTCGCTCAATAGAGAATCTCTGCTAATAGACTTGGATTATATATTCTTCCTGTACCCACAGTTCATGGTATAGTGACAGTGCCAGACTGAACACTGTTCAAAAGAGCACCACTACAGTTCTGGTGAGTGCTACACCTCAGGGCCTTTCCGTCAAGGCCCTCTGTAACTGCTCCTCCGCTAACGTATTCAACCTGATTGTGTTTCGCACTGCCATTTCTCCACTTAGCCAATCACTCCAGACCCAATACTTGGTTCTTCCACAACAGTCTTCATCTATGAAGTAACCAATTCTTTATTCAAGTTCCTTCTTGAAGCCCCGCTTCATTCCACAAGCCTATGAGATATTCTTCAAGTCAGACATGTATTTGTCGACAACCCCCCCCCCGCCCCCAAAACAACATTCCTCTCTACCAGGATGTGCAGTAGACCATTCTGGGTATCAAAATGATTCTACACTACTTAAAACAATGGAACCATGGCATTAAGTACAGTCGACTCAAGCCTCAAGGCCTCAGTTCATCGCTGAACTTGAAGCATGTGCCTAAATGATTTGCTGAACAGGAGTGAATCATTTAACTGTGGTCTAAATGCATTATCCATATCCTTCCACTTGTTACCTCTTTCGTATTTAGAATCCGACACCAGCTTTTAAGTAGCACTGGTAAAAACAATCAGAGGTGAAATTGTGATATTTTTAATTTAAAAATTCAGAAAATATATTCCAAATTTTTCACGTTTAAGGAAATCAGTACAGCTGAAATTGAAATTATATTGTAACAACATTAATTTTTCGAATTCAGAAAATATAAATTTTGACCAGTTTTCATAACATCCCTTTTCTCTAATTTTTACCAATTGTACTTGTAAACTGCTTCAGTCATAGATCATATCTTGTATTTTAAATTAGATTAGAATAATAATTAAAATTATTAAATAGATTAATAAATGATAATTAGATTCTGTGTTTCTGTTATTCCTCTCCAGGTCATCTGATGAAGTGAGTTTCTTGTTCTAATAATTATAATTAAGACTTTTTATATTGGCCTGAAGCAACACTTCAGAACCAAATACCCTGAATGCAAGGAAAGTAAAGATCCATAGCTGTTGGTAGCCACTCTCTTTATGATGGTTCCATTCTGGAATATTGGACTAACCCTGAATATTAGGAAAAATGTGGATTTGAAATATTCTCTGCACAACCTTGCAATGCAGGAGCATCTCTTGTGGTTTCTCAGTAAAGTCCTCCAGGAAAAGTAGTAAAAATGCACCCACAATGCCTCTGCATTTGTGATTAACTAGAGCGGGTCAGAAATTTAGAAAATATCTTCTGATGGATGATTATTTTTCTCCAACCTTTTTACAGAAAAAAATCATTTTTTTTCAATTAGCTCTAATAACCATGCACTATGGGCTTCCTTTTGATTCTCTAAATACACACACAAATGTATGTTCCTGAGTTAGTCCTATTGACCACAGTGTGCAAATATTCACAAGACGCAACCCCGTGTGCATACAATACAAATGTGAGTTTCTCTATAGATCAAAAACGGGCTGAGGAAAAATAATGCAAACATCTGAAAGCTCATTTTCTGAGACCCAATTGAAAATGTAGCCAACTTATTTCCCGTACCTTCCCATTTTCTAATGGAAATCACTTGGTTCTAAATGGTGTGTGATTAAGTGGAAATTGCCTCTGGAAAAACACAATAATTTTAGGCCTATTCCAACGTGGCCAGAACACAATTTTCATTGATTTCAGTAGGGTCTTAGACTGAGTGATTAGTGGTTACAAATCCCAGGTGGGTGTTCCCTTTCCCTTTGTAGCCCTAATTTTGTGGAACTATAGTACTGTTGTCCAACTAAAGAAAGGCAAAATATTTCAGAAAGAAGAGCACACCTGAATCTCAGGCCAAATTCCTAACTGAATCCAAACTTTTTTTCAGGTTTAAAAAGGGAACATACCTACCCCCCACCCCCATCACTGAGCCTGTCCCATTTTTAAACTCCAGGGTCTCATATGGTTAGAAGAGAAGCAGTGTCTATTCAGGAGAAGTGAAGCCAAGATTTGAGTTCATTTAGTAAGAGCCCAGAAGGAAACAAAGGGCAGACATGAGATTCTTTAACAGAAAATTATTAAATGTGCAGTATATGTTGAGGTTCAGAGAGAAGCAGCTTGACTTTAGGGAAAGAGAAAAAGTCCTCAAGGAAGGAAGAAGACTCGCCTTTAGAATACACACTCAAAGGTCTTTAATCTGAACTATCGGGGGAGGGGAGGAATCGATTTGGGACTTAATCCCTAAGGTTACTGGCCTGACAATCACTAATTGTGGCAGCTTTTTAGTTTCAGTTACCAAAGTCAATAGTCTCCTGTCTAAGATCTTAGACTGAAATTTGGGCCATGCTGATGTTAATTCATATTTCACAGAGCTTGGGCTCCCCCTCCATGTTAAGAGCAATGATTTTGGTGTCCCTAGTCTCTGTTAATATGTCCCTAGTCTTTGTTTCCCAGAAGCTGGGAATGGGTGACAGGGAATGGATCCCTTGATGATTACTTGTTCTGTTATGTTCATGCCATCTGGGCACCTGGCATTGGCCACTGTTGGCAGACTGGGCTAGTGGGCTAGATGGACCTTTGGTCTGACCCAGTACGGCTGTTCCTATGTTTTTATTTTACCTTCAGATTGACAACTAAATAATATTTAGACACCTAATCCATGGCCTGAGTTCAGGCACTGAGCAAATGTAGGTCCCATTGACTTAAAGTGGATTTTATGAGAATCAGGCCAAAATATAGATTTAAACTTCTGTTTGAAATTTTTGGCTTTAGATTTTATTTTATCAAACCCAAAAGTTTTGCAAGGGTATAAATATTTTCCAAACAAGATGGAAAATATCCGGGGGAGAGGGGGAGAGATAAGAACAGGCCCAGACACACAAATTATATATATTCTCCTTATCACTTTGCCAAGAGATTATCCTCACAGAGCAAGTCAATTTTTTTTTCCACTGAAATACTTTTTAGTGAAAAAATGCCTTTACAATTTTTTGCCACAGAAAAGTTATCGTCATCAAAATTATCCAGTTTTTCGAACAAAGAACAAAAAGTGTTTGCCTCTTCCCCTCTCCTTTTTCACTGGAAAACTGGGAAGTGTGTGGGGGGGGGGAAAACCCTGAAAACTTTTCAGTTTTCATTTTGTTGAAATCCTAGAAACCAAGTCTATGATCTATTTTCTTTTGCTGATAATACTTTGTACTTTTCCAACAGCTGTGTACCCTTGTCTGATTGTCAATATCACCGTTTATTTGTGATTACATGAATTTGTTCTTGCATGTGATAGGCACTGAGTTTTCTTCAGCGTTAGACATACAGGAGACTCTTAATCATTCTTCAGCCTCGTTGGCAGCCAGTCCAATGAAAACCCCATTTTTCTGCACTGACAATGAAAACTTCAACGTGCTAAGTCTTATGATCATCTTTGTTCATGTCTGAGAGCCTCTTGGTTACTCTTTCACTACTACTCAGCCTTAATGCATTGCAAGTTGAAGCTTCATGTGCGCTGTTGTTTTCTTTTTAACAAACTCTCCTTCACGATTCCTGTGCCCTACGATAGCTGCCTGGATTTATTTGTCTTCCTCAACAGTTCTCCTCTTCTGGGGGTGGATTGAGATTGATCACCGTCATCATGGCATTTGAAGATTCAAACGGTGCATTATCACCAGAAGCAGCAGGGATGATGAAGCAGCAGCAGCGGCGGCTTTTCAGACATCAACAGGGACCAATTCAGGAGCTCTCAACTCGAGCGAACTATTCTGCTAGCTCTGCTACCCAGTTCTAAGAGTCTTTAATAGACTCTTAGAACCGGATAGCAGTCTGTGCACTCCTTGACTGCAATCCCTCTGGGTTCAAGTAAGTCCCAAGACAAGGTCAGCAGTACCCAAACTATACAACCTAAAACATTTTTTCAGGTTTTCTACCAAATACCAAAAGTTATACAAGGTTGTTCATAGTCATGCTTCAGTTTTGCTACAATGATTGGGTGAACTTGGCTGGAGTTTCTGCTTTGTCACCAGACAGGAAAGCAGGTGAAGTTTTGAGATTGGCTGGGATAGTTTTGTTCCAGGTATGAAATCCACATTCCTATTTAGGAAAACATTGCTACTCATCAAAGTGCTTTGGCACATGCAGAAATTAATTGAAAACAATGGAACTTTTGCAATGCTTAAAGGGCTTACCTAACTGGGTCCATCTATATTTAGCTCCAAGTGGGCAAGAGAAAAAAAAAATCATTACCAGAATACAAGGAAAGAGTGGGAATGGGGGAACAAGAAGGACAAGTGTATATAGCATAGAAAGGGTGTTCTCATATCAGCTGCATTCGATTATTTCCTTGTAAAGTGCAACTCCCATTGATTTTCCTTTAACTATTTTAAACAAGTGTCTATCTGGCTGGAAAATGTCCATATTGAACTGTCAGCTTAGACTTTCAACATTAGCCTGACTGAATAATGTGCATCTTCCACCAAGCTTGACACTGTAAAATGGACTACTTAGCTATTATTCACAATCAACAGTAATAATCTCAAAGCCTCAAAGTCGAAGACATGCGGAAATAATATCTCACTCAGAAATAGTTTCTTTTGTAAGGATGGCTGTCAATTTTGTTTGGAAAGGCATCCATTTTTCATTTTGCGAACGCAACAAAGGTGATTACCCTTCAAAAGCTACGATCAAAACTTTGCCATTTAGAAATTTAGACTCAGACACTGAAACAGAGTGCAAGATTGCTGTATCTTTTCAGCAATCTGGTATTCAGCCATGCTTTACAAAGCTCTGCCATATCGTACCTGTTATTCCAATATGTTGTGTGCTGTCCTATCAATGCAAAGGCTAATCATTTGGAGAAGCCTAGTAGACTGGGTGCTTATTCTTCAGCAGGAACAAAGACATGGGGTCAAATTTTCTTTTTACTGGAAATAGTGCATTTAAACAACTCCAACCATTGACAGGAAAACTAGAAGTAACTACTCATGAAATTTTGCCTTACATTTTAGCAACCTCCCTATAGACATCTGAAATTTTGAAAAAAAAAATTAAAAAAATTTTGTAGTCCTGACATGCTGCTGGAGACCAGTTGAACATCGCTTACTAACTTACCAGCATCACCTACTTATAGGAGAGAATCACAGAACCATGGAACTGAAGGCCAGCAAAGACCATCTGATCACCTAGTTGGATCACAGGCCACCAGCACCCTCACATGAAACCCAAAGACTGAAAATTAGATGGTGAGGAACTGATTAATGTGATAATCCTGGCAACTGATTCATATCTGACACTGCAAAGAACAATCTGTCACTTGGTAGAGTTTAGCACTTCACAGTCGCACCAGCCACCTCTTTATACCTGTTGACCATGTGTGGTGTGAAGGATCTGAGTAAATCACTTGACTGCGGAGGAGGGGGGTGAAACAAACTCCAAAATGATTGTAGGCGAGATAGCAGCCTCTGACTACCAGCTAGCTGTTAACTCGGTCTATGCTGACAAATGTATTTCTATACATCTCTCGAGTTCTGAAGTGAACACAGAAATAGCTTTGCACTTCAAAACAAAAACAAAACCCTCAATGAGGAAAAACACCCACATTTTTTCCCTTTTCTAATTTAAATGAGTTTAGTACTCATGGTATAACTTCAGACCCATACTAAGTATCTGGTCATACAAGCCTGAATAACCATTCAATTCCAAGTCAATCCCACTCTTTGTTACTATTAGAATAGATGTTAGAAAAACAAGATTAATTTGTTTTCATTATGTTCCCTTTTTAAAACTAGAAATCAAGCCCCTAAAATACTTGGAGAGGTTGCTGAACTTCTTACACAGGATTTCTTTTGCTCCAGTAAGACTACAAAGTATTTTTGCACAGAGCATTGGTTAGTATCTTATCTATATCTAGTACGGGGCAGGGAACTGTTTTTGGGTCGAGGGCTGCTGACCTACAGAAAAAGGAGTCAGGGGCCACACACAAGTGAGAAGCAAAAAACAAAACAAAACTCCTCACTGACATGTCCCTTGACTGAGAGGGAGAAAGACACTCCCTACATTCCCCTCACACACCAGAGCCTAGGGGGGCCAGTTAGAGTGCCAACATGGACTCCCCAATGCTGGGAGGCCCCCATGAGCCTTAGGGGCCAGATCAAGACAAGCCAGGGGCCGCATCCGGCCCCTGGGCCTGAAGTGCCCCACCCCGATCTATCGCAGAGGAGATACTTATGGATTGGAGACTGATAGCAGCTTTTCCTAAAGTAGTTGCAAACTGTAGGTGTGAGCAACCTCTTGGCTGGTGTTCATTAGTATTCACTCAAATCACTTCTATTTGTAAAAACATAAGACTGGCCACATTGCGTCAGTCTAATGGTCCATCTACCCCAGTATCTTGTCTCCTGACAGCAGCCAGTGTCAGATGCTTCAAAAAGAACGAACAAAAGAGATCCAACTTCTGGATTTCAGAGATTTAGGAACAGCCAGAGTTTGTGGTTGCATCCCTGACCATCTTGAGTAATGATCAATGAAGGACCTATCATTCATGAACTTTGATCCCTAATTCATATGTTATGTGAAAGGGTAAATAACACTTCCCTATTCACTTTCTCAACATCATTCATGATTTTACTGGCCTCTATAATAGCCTGCCTTAATCATCTCTTTTCCAAACTGAACAGTCCTAGTCTTTTTAAATCTCTTATCAATAAGGACTGTGTTTCATACCCCTAATAGTTTTCATTGTCCTTCTCTGGCTCTTTTCCAGAGCTACTAGATTTATTTTTTGAGATGAGGTGAATAGAACTGCACTCAATATTCAAGTAAAAGTAAGAGAAGTAAATGTTTACCTTGGATTTATACAGCATTATTGGGATACTTGCCATCTTATTATCTATCACTTTTCTAATGGTTCCTGACATTGGCAGGTTTTCTGATTCCACTGCACATTGAACAGATATTTTCAAAGAACGGTCTATGACTCCAAGACCTCCTTCTTGAGTGGTAACACCAATTTACTTTCCAACGTATTGTATATATAGTTGGGATCATTTTTCCCCCAATTTGCATTACTTTGCACTAATGAACATTGAATTTTATGCGCCCTTTTGTTGCCCAGTCACCTCATTTAGGGAGATCCTTTTGCAACTATATGCTGCAAACTTTGGATTTAACTATCTTGAGTTATTTTGTATGGTCTACAAACGTTCCCACCTCAGTCTTTCCCCTTTTTTCCAGATCATTTGTGAATACGTTGAGCAGCATAGATCCCAGTACAGAAGCTTCTGGGACCCTGCCATTTCTCTCTTCCCATTATGACAGCTGACCATTTATTCCCACCCTTCGGTTCCTATTTTTTAACAAGTTATTGATCCACTAGAGGACTTTCCTTCTTATTCCATATCTTCTTATTTTGGTTAGGAACCTTTGATGTTGGATCTTATCAAAGGCTTTCTGCAAAGTCCAAAAACATTATTTCAGTTAGATCACCCTTGTCCACATGCTTGAACCTCCAAAGAATTCCATTGGAGAGACATGATTTCCATTTACAAAAGCCGCGTTGACTCTTCCCCAACATATTGCATTTATCCACGTGTCTGACAATTTTCTTCTCTGTCTGCTACTGAAAGTTAGGCTTATTGGCCTGTCATTGTCAAGATTGCCTCTGGAGCCCTTTAAAAAAAATCAGTTTCCAGGATAGGGGAAAAACAAACATACAGAAAACTCCAGAGATGCTAAATACTGTTAAACCCATTTCAAAGATAAATGATGACATGGCCTTCCTCCTATAGCTCCATGATCATGTATGGGGCAAGTCAGCACTATTTGTTGACTAGGACGTTACTCTAGTTGACGCCTACTGTCCCTCCTATGGAGGATTTATTGTTAATTCTGTGAACACCTCGATCTACAATTTAAAATAAATAACTATTTCAATTGGCTACAGTAGCAGGGCCTTCAAATATTCCCCTGAACATGAAAGGGGAAAGCAATGTGGCTGGGAAACAGAAAGACTGTTTGAAATCTTCTCTAGATAGCCACAGAGATAAAAATGATAACTACAAAGTATGCAGCCTGTACAGTGAAGCCTAAATATGGGCTCCCACTGCCATTATTTATTCCCTGGAACAGCTGGGAAACTTACGAAGTAGTTAATATATCACAGGAATAGAGGAAACGAGTCTGACTGTATAAACATACCTCAGGGCTTGTTACTATTCCTATTAACTGCCTGTCTTAGTAAAAGTCTGCTATTAGATAGACTTCTGCCATATCCCTGTTGATTGAACAGTGCAGGTAGAGCAGGGAATTAGAATGAAACGTGCCCATAAAATCCGCTTGTAAGAGGTTCACGGAGCACCTTGTACATGGCAATTTTGTGACAAGCCAAGTGAGGTTTTGGTGCATCCCGTGTTTAAGCCCAAATTTGCCACATTCCTCCAAAAACTGCCTGTCACTCTTCTTGCAGAGGGGGAAAAAAACACAGAATAATCCGGGACTGTGTATTAATGTACAAAAATGTAAGTCTGTCTCAGTCAGGCTAAATCCACAAAAGGCAACATGGATCAAATCAAAGGGAAGGGAGGGAGTTTGAATTTACATATGAAGCAGGTCAACCTTATAAAATTATCAAGGGATGATCTCCTAAGGGTCAAAATAAAGCAGAGAGAAGGGTAAAAGAGAAGGAAATCTATTTTTAAGAGATTTTATGAGTGAAGGAACTTGCGACTGAAAGGTCTTTGCTTCTGTCTTGCTGCCTGTAATAAAAGCAGTAATAAAACTGTGCAACACACAGCAGTTTTGCTGTGCAGGGATTTGTGTCTACATTTTCTTGTACCACCATGTTTTGCTTTAGGGGGTGCAAACACAGAATTCCAATGCGCAACTGAGGTGAAATATCAAATCTTTGCCTCTTTTGTGGAGAAGGGCATGCAGAACTGAGGTTGCTATATTTTCAACCTGATACCATGATCCAGGAACCCATATATGACTACCCCCCAAAATTCTCATATTGTCCTTATTCATATTATGCTTTCTTCTGGTAAGGACTGAAGTTTATTCAGGTGATTTGCAACATCCCTCTCCTGCCAACATCTTTTAGGACAACTTGAGCTGAGTGAGAATTTATTCCTGTCCCACAAAAATATTTGAAATTAAACAAAAAAGTTTCCATCCACACTAGGAATGAAACAGACTGTCAATGCTTTTTGTTTCCCCCACAAAAACAAGAGAAAGGGCCATTTACCTACCACCCCAGAATAGCCAGTAAGTCAAAGCACTTATGTGGAATATGGAAGAATCCAGTTCAAGTCCCTGGTGTGTGTGTCTCTCTCTCTCGGTCTCTCTTTCCCCTTTTGACCAGAAAATTCCAACCCAGACTTGAGAAACATCTCTCATCAAAACCACCATGTTTCCATTACAAGCACAAGACTCTGCATTTTCACAACTACAACAAATGTGTTGTCAAAAAATTCCCAGTCAGCACTACGGATGCGTTTTCCATCTGGCTCCATCTTACTCATCTTTGGGGAAAGCAAGGCAGACTTTTCTCCCTAATGTGTTGCTGAGAGCAGACGAAACAAGCATGCACTCTCCAAGTTATTTAAAAATCAGAATCAGGAGTTTGCCACGTTCTCTGCTCTATTCCGTTCCAGGGCCCGATTATGGATATAAACTTAACCCAGTCGCCTATAATCCCTTGTGCCCAATCCACACAGGATATCAGTTGTTACAGGCCTCAGCTACAGAGCCTTGGCTTGCTAGTTCAGGCGTAGCAGCTCATGATTTTAGCTCTGAAGGGGTTTTGGCCAAGAGAGTGGCCGTTACCTTAGCATGATCCTTGAGCTCACTTGTCCAGAGCTAGCCAACTGCTGAGGGAAAGTCAATGTTGGAGCATCTCTTGGAGACACAAGTAGCAGTCAGAGCACACCTACCTGTAGGCATGGGAGCTCCAGGAGCTCCCATTAGCAAGATGTCTCCTCTCCACCCCAATTACCGTCCTATAAGGTACTGAGGAGAGGACTCCCTACAGTGCAATTCAGAGAACAAGACAACTATTTCACTAGCCCACCTGGCATATCTCAGCTATAGGCTAACAAGCAGATATTTTAGAAAGATAAGAGCAACTTTCAACACAGGGTTACAATGGAAATCCTCCTGCAACCTTCTTCAACTTTCGCAGTCCTTGTCACTCTCACTGTAATCCTACGGCACAAAATGCAACGCAAATTGTATTACAACACATCACAATTAGAGGATGTCAGACAGATGCCTTTGAAATGAAAGAATGGTGATAATTACCGTGTATAAGCAAAAAAATTGGTTTTACTGTGCAGAGATCTTCTTCCTTTTTATCTGAGGGAATGTAGCATCTGCCACTTATATAATGCACCAATAATGGAAGCATATAGTGTGTACTCATGGGGACCATAATGCTGTTTTATTTATTCTTGGCCAACTGTGAATATAAACCAACGTTACTAAAAGCAATGCATATGGAGTCCTGTGTTCACAGGGAACCTATATATTTCTCAAGACAGGCAAATATTGAAAATCAATAGAACCTCGCTTACCCGTGCTAACAGGGATGGGGCTGGCAAGGGGGTAGGACAATGCCGTTGTGGGTAACATCACACCTTCTGCAGGCCAGGGAGGAGTGCCTCATGGTGCATCCCAGAGCCTATGGGGGCGGGGCTTTAAGACTTCTGAGGAGAGACCAGATGACCCAAAACAGCCGCATCCTCTAGCCTCCCACATGTGGCCATGAAGGGCACCTTAGAACAGGCAACAAGGTGGATAAGAAAAACCACACGATGCCAACTGCTGTGCACATGAATTACCCACTATGTGAAGATCACTACTTATATAGTACCACAAAACCAGGTGTGTATAATATGCATTCCCATGTATGCATTTCAATATTTTTCCTCCTTAGGAAAGAAGCTAAAAATCAAATATCATGGTCCACCACATGTAAGTGGTAAGTTTTTGCTTGTTTTGTGTTTTCAGATTCCTTTATTCTCACTTTCCCTCCATCTTTTTTCCCCCCTCATTTACTGTTCATCGTGGTATATAGTTTCCTCTCTAGGTTTCCAATGACTGTTTTTTTCTGGTTCAGTTTCTCTCTCCTCTTTCTTTCTACCTCCTTTTCCCATACTTTTTCTTGCCCTTCCTTCACCCTCCATGACTGAAACTGTCCTGCTGTCCTCCTGGGGCACTATTTGGCAAGGCTGGGGGTTGTTGCCACCCCTAGATTTTGACCCAGGGGTCTAATCACTCTAGCCCAAAATAGAGCTCTTAACTACAATACAGCCTGAGTGTGATATGGGATGGATTCTGAAGCTGTGAGCAGTGTAGCGTTGGAGGCTGAGAATTTGTTTGCAAAGAGAGGCAGGGTGGTTTTGATAACAAAAGGCTTGTCATTAAAATAAACCAAAGATCATTGGATGATCCCGGAAAGCGCTCTCAGGTTCAGGTTTAGTCAAAAGATAGGGAATGAAGGATGGGAACAAACAGTGAGAAGAGAGAGAAATAAATAGTGGTGTCCCTCAGGGATCTGTACTGGGACCAGCGCTATTCAACACATTCATAAATGACGTGGAAAAAAAACGGTCAACAGTGAGTTGGCAAAATCTTCACCTACAGACAACCCCCAAATCTGAAACAAATTCTTTCCAGCAACCATGCAGCACACCTCAATCATACTCACCCAGGAACCCACCCCTGCAATAAATTCCGGCGCCAGCTCAGTCCACACATCTATACAAGCGACACCACCACAGGACCTAACCACATCAGCCACCACAACAGAGGCTTATACAACTGCACATCCACCAAGGTGATCCGTGCCATCAACTGCCAGCAATGCCCCTCTGCCATGTGTATTGGCCAAGCTGGACAGTCTCTATGACAAAGGATTAATGGACACAAATCAGATATTCGAAATGGTAACACACAGAAAGCTGTTGGGGAACATTTTAACTTGCCCCGGCACTCATTAATGGATCTCAAAGTGACTATAAAGCAATTTCAAAAACCAGCTGGAGAGAGAAGCTGCAGAACTTGCCTTCATCTGTAAACTTCACACTTTTAATCTAGGTTTGAATGAAGACATGACCTGAATGGGCCGCTACGTTCCACACCCTAATGACACCAAAAGTAAGTACCGTGCACTTACAGCCCACTCTATTAGCCTCATTTAGCACGGACGCTCTAATTGACAAGGGTTTTTTCCCTTCTCTTTCCCTCTCCATCCCCTCTTTTCTGCTATTTATTTGTACCTCTGGACCCCTTGCTCCATTCATCTGAAGAAGTGGGTGATACCCACGAAACTAATGGACCACCTACATTTTTGGTTAGTCTCTAAGGTGCTGCAGGACCATTCGTAGTTTTTTAAATTTTTTTCAGTTACAGACTCACACGGCTACTCCTCTGAGAATACTGGTACACAGACCTAAGTCGGGGCTCTAAAAGAGCAGCCCAATGTTTGGCACTAATCTATAAAGTTCTTTAAAAAGTACTCGCCAAGTCTGAAGTTATTAAAAAAAAAATCTCACATTAGCATTCAGAACCACTACTGTAGAAAAGAGATGAAAGGAGAACAGTCAGAGAAAAACATACTGAAGTCAATGAGAGTTTTGCCTATATAGGAATTGCAAACCAGGCTCTTGTTTACTAAGCTGGATCAATCATTTGATCAGAAAAAAAATATTGTTGTGTACTGTCTGGAAATGTGGCTTACCTTTAGATGAAAAATTAGCAATGAAGAAAATGCAGTGGGGAAGGCTTGATTATCCTAGCCCCTCTACCATCCCTCCCAATACATACAAACACACACAAATGTGCACATGTACCAGAAATACACAGGGAGTATGTCTACACTGCAAAGTTAATTCGAAATAACAGCCGTTATTTCAAATTAACTTTAATAGCGTCTAAATGCAAACCACTATTTCGAAATTAATTCGAAACAGTGGAGCGCTTAATTTGAATTTGGTAAACCTCATTATACGAGGAGTAACGCCAAATTCGAAATAGCTATTTTGAATTAAGTACTGTGTAGACACTTAATTCGAAATAGGGGACCTCCAGCCCTTCCCAGGGAGCCCTGGTGGCCACTCTGGGCACAACCAGGAAAACTTACTCTCCTCTCCCCCAGCCCCGGAGCCATTAAAGGGGTAGACCCTGGCCACAGTGCCTGTGCCAGCTCCAAGCCTGCCAGCCCAGAGCCAGCAGTGGCCACTGGGGCCCCTGACCCAGTGGCCCCAAAACATGAGCCAGCAAGCCACTGGCAGCCAGCCCCCCACCGCTCCCTAGGAGCAGTCTGCCAGCTGCCAGGAGCCTGACAGGGGCTGGAGAAGGCGGGCGCCTTCCTGGTCCAGGGTGGAGATCATGGACCTTATTCAGGTTTGGCGGGGGGATGCCCCCAACGTCCATGATCTCCACACTAGACTGAGGAATGTGGCCGTCTATGGCAGGATAGCTGCCAGCCTGGCCACCAAAGACCACATGCGAACCCAGGATCAGGTTTGCATGAAACTCAAGTTGGTCCGGTGAGACCCCCAACCCTGGGCCCTGAGCTTCCCCTCCCCCTTCTTCCCCTTGCTTCCCCCTTCTAGCTCCCTCCTCCCAGGTTTCCCCCTCCCCTCTTCCACCCTCTGTCTTCGCCTCTCCCACCTCCTTTTCCCAATCTCCACAGAGGTTCATCCCCGCCCCCAGTTTTGTTCAATAAACCCAGTTTCTATTTTTGAACATACGTGTCTTTTGTTTGACATCAGGAAGGGGGGCTAGGCAGGGGTAAGTGGAAAGACGTGAGGGAGGAATGGGGCATGAGCCCCCAGTGGGGAGGACTAGGGTGGCTCTGAGGGCTCCTCGGGGTGGACGCTCTCCCTCAGGGCCTCCTGGATCCTGACAGCCCCCTGCTGGACCACCCAGATGGTAGCCTGCAGCAAGTGCAGCCAGGCTGATAGCAACAACCCCACAAGATGCACCGGCATGCCCAGGGGCAGCTCTGGCTCCATGTGGCCGAGTGCTGTGGTGTCCCGAGTGCGGGTACTCAGGGCACTCCAAGACAGGACTGCTTTGCTGTCCCTCATCGAGGTAGACAAGCAAGCGGGGAACCCTGAGAACTGTCTGTCCGGGGTGGGGGTAGGGTCCCTTTAAGCACGGAGCTCAGTTAGCCTCAGGCAGCAGCCCCACACACTAAGTCCTAACCTGATGCCCTGCCGGCACTGGTTCCGGCCAGCCTTAACTTCGGTTCAGGGTCCACTCAGTGTGGACGCGCTATTTCGAAATAGCAAAATGCTATTTCGAAATAGTTTGTGTATAGATGCGTTATTTTGAACTAGCTTATTTCGAATTAACTATTTCGAAATAAGATAATTCGAAATAGCGCTGTAGTGTAGACATACCGTAGGGTTGCATCTAGACTGGCATGATTTCGCGCAAATACTTTTAACGGAAAAGTTTTTCCGTTAAAAGTATTTGCACAAGAGAGCGTCTATACTGGCATGTGCCTTTGCACAAAAGATTTGCTTTTGCGCAAAAGCATCCATGCCCAGTGTAGACGCTCTCTTGCGCAAGAAAACTCTGATGGCCATTTTATCCATCGGGCTTTCTTGCGCAAGAAATTAACATTCCTGTCTACACTGGCCCGCTTGCGCAAGTATTCTTGCGCAAGAGGACTTATGCCTGAGCAGGAGCATCAAAGTATTTGTGCAAGAAGCACTGATTTTGTACATTATAAAGTCAGTGTTCTTGCACAAATTCTCGCGGCCAGTGTAGGCCATAGAATTTCTATTTTATGAACTAAGATAGAGGTGTTTGTAAAAAATCAAAGTTCAAAAAACTGAACATCTCACAATTATAGTAAGTCCAGTGCATAAACTGCAATATACTGTTACCATTTTCTTGTCCTTCACACAGCAAAGTTATTTCCATTGCACTGACAACATCAGAATGTGAAAAGATAGAGCCTTGCTTTTCATTGACATCATTTTAGTTATGTGATTTTTTTTCCCTGACTGGGAAAAAATGGCTCGTATCACCACTGATCGTTTGTAAGACTGGTGTCTGCACAATCAAGAGTCCAATAAATAACTACTTGCATCAATGGGAGAAAAGTGTGGTTATGGCACCATCAAAAGCCAAAGTTTAATTCTGGGCTTAGTCACAGACTTCCTGTGTGAAATTGGCCAAGTCACCAAACCTTCCCAGGTAAAATCTTAGCCCAGCTGAAGGCATGAGTAAAATATCCATTGACTTCAGTGGAGCCAGAAGATTTCACCTTCCTGTTTTACTTTCCTTTGCCACAACATGCACGCTCAGAAGTTTTGAGATGTTATTTCACTGTTTGTAACATGCTTTGAAATCCATGAATAAATAAAATAAATAAAAGTTGTTATAGAAAGAAGTATAAAATGTTATTCTTTTATTGTGGTTGTCTATGATAACACAGCCTATTGCACTATGTAACACTCTACTTATAGGGCACTCCCAAAATGCCATGAATATGTATGTATGTATAAATAAGCAAACAAATAAATAATGAAAATTGGCAGGTGGCACCTACCACAGTTGATTAGTGGGGCATAGACTTATCTAGCACATGGGTGTTTCATTTTGTAGCTGACAGGTAGCCAGTGCTAGACGTATTTTGGGGGATCCCTTGCAGTTCTTGAGAGACAGACAGAGAAAGAAATGTTCATGTCAACTGGAACTAATCATAATCATCCTCCTTCATAACAATTTTAGCACTGGAGCCAGATCTCACACTCACTTTGCTATCATGCCAGTACAACTAAGGAATAAAAACCAGTCATCACTCTGTATGTCCAAATAATATAGAACATTCAGACAATATCCGTCTCCAGATTTCATATTTGTTCTTTTTCCCCCCCTCTTTATATGATCAAATCCTGAAGTCTTTATCACTCAAGAGTAACTGTGGAAGAAAATGGAAATTCCACCCAAATAAGCACTTTTCTTTAGCTGGAGCATATGTAATTTATCGACAGAGTGTGGCTTACAAGCCGAGAGCGAAATGAAGTCTATGCCCAGAAAGACGCCAGATAAAAATTTCCAAAAAAAGTATAATGTTTCTATTTACTCCATACAAAGGCTATTTGACTTGACATAATCACAAGCTTCACTGAGTGCAATGAAATGAACTCTGTGGCAGGAACTTTCAAAATATACCTATGAACATGCGCATCCCATGTCCCTCTGTTCTCTGGAAAGGATATATGTTAGCTTTTCAAAGCAATTATTTCGGCTGGTGAAGCAACGCAGACACCAGACGAGGCTTTGCAAAAATGAATTTCCTCACCAGCTGATCCTTACAGGAGCTAGGCTTTCACCTCATAAAAGCCTGTTCAACTACCTAAAAATAATGCTGGAAATGCCCCTTTGTAGTGTAAGCACAAAACTTCTTAAATAGTTGGCGAGGGGGTTGGGAGTTGCTTTGAGCTGGGAGCTGGTCTTTCGTTGCTTACTCCTGTCCGCACTCCCATGCTCAAGACTGGAAATGAGAGAGTCTAGTTGCTGGGGCAAGATGAAACCTGTTATTTTTACGGGTTCAATGCAATGCACTGACTACCCCATCTGCCCCAAGCAGTTGGCTATCTAAGGCTCCAATCCTACAATCTGAGCCATCAAGGTGACTGTAAAGCAAACAGAAGTTACCCAACGTGAATTCCTCAAGGGCTGTGTCAGAAAACTACCCACCTTAGGAAAGGGGGATGAATTAATCCCCACCCCCGTTTATCTTCAGGTTGGCAGGTTCCCCAGCCATCGTAGGGGCCTGTTCATCTTTTCTGTACTGCTGTAGCCCACCTCTGCTCTTTCTACTCCTCCATCACCCAATGTATCTGATTTACTGATCTATTACTCATTTATGTTAGGAGCTTCTTCGGGACTAAATTGAAGCCTGTCTCTAGGAGAGGCAATAAAAAGAAACACACTCAAGAATCACTATGGGGTGATATTTTACTCCTTTAGCCCATTAAACAACAGATAAAACTTTCAGACAACTGTAATCACAGACCAGGCACATTCTCCTTAAGAATCTCAGTAGCTATCCATCTTGTCTCATGAGTGCCACTCTTTGTTCACTATAGTTATCTTTAACAGCTCAGCCTCTTATTTCACAGGTAGGTGTGTTTTTCATATAGAGCCAGAAGGTGAAAATTGCTAATATCGTTGCTTGAAAATCATGGGGTCACCGTTTTCTCTCTCTCTGAATGGAAGGAAGAATTATACTTGGACAAATAATTCAGGATCTAAACATTTAAAACTTATTTCCAAATAATAACAAGGTTAGTCTTTAGCTTGGGGACATCCTGCATTCCCTGGAGCTAGTGTCATACTTAGGGCCTGTGTACAGAGAGAAAATGGCCTAATCGGTTTCAGAAACAGTCAACGTGAAGTCAGTCTATGGTAGCCAGGTTGTTTCCATTGAATCAGGTTTCAGCCTACTTGGTGGTGCATATTTAGCCTCCAGCTGGGTAGTATTGGAACTAGTTCAGTAAAAAAAAAAAAAAAAAAGTCAAGCCACTTTAACAAATAATTCAGGCCCAGGTTTAAACTATGGAGACCGTCTGGAGGTGGCCAGAGGAGAATTCCCCTGGTTTTAACACCATAAATGACAGAACCCTGTCAAGTCTTGGAATAGGCAGCAGGGTGGGGGTGGAGTGACCCGCACATGGTACTACAGCCATTATGGGCATCTCAGTTTGGGCTGTGGTAACCCAAAGCAGCTCACTTCTCTGACGCTATGTACAGCAGCTATTTTAGGATTCTGGGCTGGTTGCAGAGCAAAGACAGCTTAAATTCTCCCTGAATTGTGCTTGCATTTGCTGTGCCATCTGGAAACCCTAGGGCTCTAACTAATTTTAAAGTTGTTTGAGCTGAACTGGTTTTGAAACCAGTTAGAACATTTCCCTGGTGTAGATATTTCCTTTAGTGACAATCCTACAGATTGAACAGATGATGTTCTTCATCAGCTTCCTACCTGTGTTCTCTCATTTAAAGAAGCCTTTAAACTGTAGTATGCATCTAAAGCAAACTGTTACCCTCTTAGAATCCTTAATTACGTACAGCAAGAATTTATTATAAGAAGTTTTTGATGCAACTGACCTTTCAGTCTCTCTCCTCCCCTTCCCTTCTGAAAACTTTTACTGCTGCTCAGATATTCAGCCGTTGTGTTTCAAGACTGACAATTATCTCATAATGAAAAACAAGTCACAATTAATAAAGCTCAAAACTAATACCTGCTAAATTCATTTAACAATTTAATGAACTAAGAGAGAGCCTTATAAAACACACTTTTAAAAGCAAAGGACTCAATTTCCAATTAGAACTATCATTCAAGAGGAAAAATAAAGATATTTCAATTGCTTTTTTTCGCTCTATTCGTTATGAAAACGAACACTGTTTCTGCAAATGATTCTGAATGTAATGCGCACTTTGGGTGGGACATCATTATGGAACAAAAGCATTGATTCACAAAGTTCTATGGAAACCAAGAGTACATGACAATAATCAGGGTGATTAAATGCACATGCTTCTGGTGTCTAGAAAGAGAACAATTCATATAAAGTAGGTTTTCACAGTAACTATGTGTCAGCAACTATGCAAGAATTTTATCAACTCAAGTGAGTCCATCAGGTAGAAAACAAAATCTTTTGCCCATCATCTTCAGCAACTCAGATGCTACATGGCTTGAGCAATTAGATTGACTGAATTAAATACCATCTTTCATGACATTAATCCAGGCAGAATTTGGACAGAAGAACAGACAACTTGCACAGCATCAAGACCCACTGAGTTGGGAAGTTTATAATAATGTCTAGATCCCGTTGCCAATTTAAATCTTTTGCTACTTTGATGAACACGGTTCTTTAAAAATGTTTGTGATTGGAAAGCTGTATTTGTAAACGTAAAATCAATGGACTCTCTCCCAATTAATTAATGGGGGCTGTGGGGTAGAACACTTCAAATCAGTAACTCTACTGGGTGCTAGGCATTGCACAGAATAGTCTTGAAGGTTTTTAAAAGGGACTAATCAACATCTGCATCCCTCTAGTTTGAGTCTTTAAAGTACTCTGAGGCAATTTCAGAGAAAAGAGGAAGAAACAAATCTGTCAACTCAAAACATTAGACCACCAGGGATAGTGCATGAAAAACAATGGCTTGAAGAGAATATTCAGTAACAGAGAATTTTTTTGGGGGGGGAGGGAGGGTGATTAATAACAATAATTGTATAAAATTACAACAAATTATCGAGAATTTAAGTTGACATTAGATCCCAGCTCAATTTTTAAGTTTGACTTCTGTGGGCTTTGGATAGCTATTAAGCACTCAACCACCATGATCATTGGACTCAGGGGATCTGCATGTAGGATCAAGGGAAGTTTTGCATAAGTTCAGACGGCAGGATGTTCACCTCATGGAAAATATTAATGGAAACATTTTGAACGTAAATCTTCAAACCAGACCATACACAGAGTTGTACATAAATCCCAGCACCCAAGCCTCATTCTGCCGCTGGGAAAACGTACGATTATGTTTGCAACAGGATCAGTAAGCAAATATTCTGATATCCCTTTCCATGTTCCTATAGTCACAGTCAGAATTTTGTCTCCAGCTGATCAAACGACTTAGCATGTTCAAATCTATCCCTATACAGCAAAACACTTAACCACTTGACTTTGACTTGAATGGGATTCACGTGCTTTGCTAAATAGGGGCCTCTCTGCAGCTTCTAAGAGCTGTTTCTCCACTACTTAACACTTTCAATAATATTCCATCCTGTGCATCTGCCTCTCTCAATTGCTTTATGGATTTTATCTATGCCATGCAGATGGATAGGTGTGGTGAAGTAACTTATTGCTATTGAGATCTCTTTACAATGGAGTACTCTGGCTGTAATGCACTCTCAAATCTTAATGTCAGGTTTTTTCATGCCCCCTCCCCACACACCGTGCTTAATAGCCATTTGTATTATAATCACAAACTGGAAAAAAATCATTTGATTCTCCTTGTACTTTCTAACTGCTGCTCCGCACTCCCTCGATGAAATGAGCACACAGCTTTTATTCAAGAAAAACACCTGGTGGAATCAGGCCCGGCCTTAGGGCAAGGCGAGCAAGGCAGTTCCCTTGGGTCCTGTGCCTTCAGGGCCCCACGCTGCCTGTCGCCCACCCGCCCGGCTGGGAGCTGCCCGGCCACACGGGGTAGCCAACCGTACCATGCCACTTTGGGCCCTGCAAACTCTTTAGCCAGGCCTGGGTGGAATCAGATGTTTCCAAGCTTGGACAGAGATCGCTGGAGATGGGAGAACTGAATTCTCTCCTTTATGATAAACCCAAACGAATGAGAGTGGTCCAGAAATATCTCATAGTACGCACTGTCCTGGAAGAGTTCATCTGTAAACTGATTGAACTCCATTTTCTTGAACGGAGCCTGCTAACACCAGAGGTGAATTTGGCTCTGTCCTGTGATGTGAAATAAGACTCATATTTTATCTTTACTGAATGTACAGGAATGTTACAGCTTTTGAAAACAAAATGCCTGAATCCGTTTTAGCCAGCAGAAAATACAATGCTTCTCTATGCACCTCGGAGTCCAGACTACAGATGGGAGAACACTGAGAATCTGCATTCTAAGCTGAAACTGAACATACATCAAACCGTGGATACTGGAAAATACTGATAATTCTTTTTCTCTTTTCCATTTTGCACATCTTTATATTTATGAGTTCTGAATTCCCAAAATACTGAGGAGAGGCTATTTCTGCAGAATTTCCTATGCAACTGGAAAGAGGAATGATCAGAAATATACTGAGAAAGATCTCTAGTCCAGCTTTACATAAAAATCCACACTATAGGGACTCACAAAGCCAACCTTCCAAACATTTTGATATTCATGTTACAAGAGCTAATATACTTTTCATCTTACGCTGTATCTTTGATCCCAACATTACATTAAGAATGTGAAGAAACCAAATGGTCACAGGGGTGTTCCAAATAATCATGTTTGCAAACATACAAGTCCTAGTTACATCCATACACTCCCAAATTATTTAAAGGGACACCACCCAATTTCTATACACTACAAACTACATAAAGTATAACTTTGGAATGAAGAACCTTAAATCCTAGTATTCTTACAAGCAGGAGGGGAAAAATTTGCTGTTGATAGGACAAGAAGCAATGGGCTTAAACTGTGGCCAGGGAGGTTTAGGTTGGACGTTGGGAAAAACTTCCTAACTGTCAGGGTCGTTAAACACTGGAATAAATTGCCTAGAGAGTAGGGATGTAAAAGAGTAGTCAAGCTGGCTACCACATTTTTGCCCTCCCTCGCTGCCTCTATATCAGAGGCAGCAAGAGGGGGGGATGCAGGAGTTGGTGTTGGGGGGAGCCGCCTTAAAAACCAGTTTCCCGTAGCACAGTCTCCGAGTGCAGGGGGGAGGGGGGGACGGGGCGTGCAGCGGGTCTGCCTTTTAAATGTAGTAAGAACCACCCAGTTCTTACTATATTTAAAAGGCAGAGGCGCAGTGGTCTGGACCCAGCGTAAGCTGGGACTAAAGCAGTCCCAGCTCGCGCTGGGTCCCGGACCAACCCCAACTGTGGCTCTGCGGTTTAAATGTAGTAGGAGTTGGGCAGTCTGCATGCCCGGCTCCTACTACATTTCAACTGCAGAGTCACAGAGGCCCCTTATCGACCAATCGTGTACTTGATACAAAGTGTATTGAGTACACGGTTAGGCGTTTACTTGCTAATCAACATCCTTACTAGGGAAGTTGTGGAATCTCCATCCCTGGAGATATTTAAGAGCAAGTTGGTTAGACATCTATCAGGGATGATCAAGATGGTGCTTGGTCCCGCCATGGGGGCAAAGGACTGGACTCGATGGCCTCTCGAGGTCCCTTCCAGTTCTAGTGTTCTATGAGTCTACGATTCCTAGCAGTTGTCTAGAAGATGCTACTCCAGAGAAAAGGACTCCATATATATATATATATATATAAAACGATCATCCACAAAACCTCCTGAACTTCCAAAATTACACTAAGGGACATAATCTTCAATGTCCTTGCCACAGTAGTAGCTGCCTGTGCTCAGCACCTTCCATACCCACAGAGAATAAGCCCGTTTTTCATTTGTGCAGCACCTGATGACCGAGGATCTCAAATTACTTCACAAAAATTAATATTATTCTCCGTGGGGAACTGAGGCACGGGAGAGCAATTTGGCTTCACAAAGGTAACATCGGACTCAACATTGGAGTCACCAAAAAGCATGCATGTTTCTCAGTTCCCTATTCTAATCATTCTCTCTCTGTGAATTGACTAACAATACCCAATAGTGTAAATTCCAGCTTGAGCAGAAATACCTAAGGTAGCTCTGATCAACCTAGCATGGGAAAAACAGAAGAATAGCATTGATAGTGGGGATAATGGAGGGTGTGAGATGCACCAAGGTTCTACCTAGAGTCTTGGATGGGTTTATACTTGGGGCAGATAGCTGCTCCCACAGCTGTGGCTACACTTCTACTTTTAGCATGTCAGGTTGATCGGAGCTAACACAGATTTGTCTCCTTGAGCTGGAATTCACACACCTTCCAGCTCTTGCACTTGGCATACCCATAGACATATTCAAACTGAAATGGGAAGTTAGCGAGATTTTCAACTATTATTCAGAATAATACAGAACACAGGCCCATGAAACAATGTGTTATAAACTATTACACTCTTTGGAGTGGCAGATTGCATGGCCAGGTCTACACTGGACCTAGAAGGTCGGCTTAAAATATGCAACTCCAGCTATGCCAAATGCATAATTGGAGTTGGCTTACACCTTAAGCCAAGGCCTGGCGGCATCCACACAGCAAGAGGCTCCCATCAGCTTCCCTTACTCCTCACAAAAGGAGGAGTACCGGACGCCAGTAGGGGCTGTCCTCAGCATTCAATTTACAGGTCTATACTAGACCCACTAAATCAAATGCTAGAAGATTGACCTCCAGAGCAACAATCTTGCAATAAGAATAAACATGCCGCATGAGATTCCATTTTCATAGAAACAATATATGGTCCTGAATCAGCCTTGTATTTAACTACATGCTTAATTGATTAGCTAAACACGGATGGATTTAAACACATACTTTGGTGTTTTTGCTTAATTAGGCCTATGTGAGATAGAAACGACATTATGAATTTCTGCCAAGTCGAAGGAAAAAACAAAAAAGGGTGACTGTAAATCAACTATGTGACTCTCTAAGCCTTTTTCCTCCCAATTCCCATCCCTGAGTAGTAAAAGACAATATTATAAAAACGTATTCTCCCTTCCTCTTCAATAAAATACTCCCTCTGCCACCCCCAAGTGAAATTTAAATACACTACAATAAAACATGCATTAGTCTCTCTGTCAAAAATTGCAATCACATCTCAGGTAAAACACACAGGCTCAGCCCAGAGGCTACAGTTAGCAAGCCTTCAGCTGACTATAATGTTCATCGGGAAAGCAGAGAGAAATCTATCTAAGGTGACACAATCTAGATTGCAAGAGCTGAAACACAACACAGCTGTTCTCTGAATATTTTAGATAATACTCTACTGTAATTGATAATATTAAGGCTGCTGTCTCTTTCAGTGCGCGGGTACAATAATCAGAACGCCAATAGAAATATTACCCACCTATTCTGCCATCAGGGTCTTCTATATATTTCATTTGGGTTATTATTTTCTCACTGTGACATATGTTGGTAATATAGATTTTTTGACAATAGAGGATTCTCAAAGTAAACAGAGCAGAAATTAGCTACCCACAGTTTTTAATCAGAAAGGAGATTGGATTTTGCGTTACTTACTCTGGTAAAACATGAAGCGTGGATTCCACAAGGGAGTTAGGCATTGAAATGCTGACAGCACAGTGCCTAACTTTAAGGCACTACAAAATCATAGGAACTAGGGTTGTAAGAGTGTAGCCATTGAAACGGGTAACAAATAAGCTCATGCTTATCGGTTACCCAAATGGCTACACATGGCACCCAGTCCAGTTCCCGGGGAACCACCAGCCACCTGCACCAGCTTAAAAGCCAGCTCCGAGTACTCACTGGCTCCTGGGGACCTGGCTGTTACCCTGGGCTCAGCAGTTACACGCTTACAGGCAGGGCATCTAAAAGATTCCCTAAAGAACTGGAATGGCAATGAATTTCCCCAACCCCCCTTTTTTTTTTTTTTAACATATTCTAGTTAATGATGACAAAGCTTAACTAGTAGTGTCGACATCCTAGGGTGGACCCAAAGCCATCTAGGTCACAGCTCTCTGGTTTAATCCTGGGTGAGCTGGAGACAGACAGTTTCAATGCAGGGAGTTCAACTGTGGGACCTGCTCCCTGAAATGGATTGACAAGAGCTGAAATCTGCTGAATTTCTGTTCACATTGCGGGGCCTATCTGGCCACTAGATTTCCCCTAGGGGGAGGAGTAGAAGAGAGAAATTACTAAAAAGGGACAAGAATCTGTGCAAGATTCAATTATTCATAGTTCTTGGAATTTTAGTCTTGAATTAGTGCTCCGCAGTCTTTGGAAATGCCCCCAGAGCTTGGGTTGGGCACATTTTATAAGACCGAAAAGGCAACTATCGGAATAAAAACTAAAGCAGTAAATAAAACACAACTGTTTCATTTTAGATCTGAACCTCAAAGCTTCCAATCAGTTTAACAGCATGACAGTTTCAGAGCCTCTGTTTTGACCGTGAAACTCCATCCAAGTGAATAGTGTGAATGAGGGCAGATGTGCCCCCAAAATATTTACACAAGCCTCAAGAAAGGACCCCAGAAAGTCTGTAGTATATGACCATATTTTATATAACCCACTCTCCAGGAAGGCTGTTGTATTTTATATACAATTTTCAATAAAGAAGTTAATTATAATTTAACTGGTCACATTAGGGTAGGAATCCCTACAGTATTCACTCTTGAAACGCAACAATAAACTCTTCACGCCTGTGGCAGTTTCCATATAAATGTCTGTGCAGCAAGTCCCTATGTTAAGCATGACTCTTTTCTCTTATGCAGCTAATATTCCACTAAAGTCTTTCTCCAGAAGAAAAGCACATATGTTGTCCGGTATTACTGTGGTAATACCGCAAAGGGACTTTACGGGCAGCTCGGGAAATTAATTTTTAAAAGGAAAATGCAGGTCATATGACTATTAAACATAAGCAGATTCCCATTCTGGTTTCACTTGAACTCAATCCAGCAAGTTTTTCTGGAGTAATTTCTCACTTTCTTTTTTCGGCATACAGGTTTGCTCATGTTTCAGCTTTTCCAAGGGCATTAAAACTATGATGGCAATTGGGCGGAAATTGGGCGTAGTATGTTCTTGCATATGAGCATTTTTATTTCTCTTGGCTCCCTTTACTCCACAATCTCTGTGTACAGAAAATCAAGGCTCTGCCCTTGAGGGAGGCCCTTAACACTAGGGCATGAATCAGCCCCTCGGGGAGCAAAGACAGACACCAAGTCCTCATTTCCCCAAAGCTTGAGTATTACCCCAATGCAGCCACTGCAATAGCTCCTGCATTTTAGCCAATCATAGCGTGAGTTCCAGACTCAATGCTATTGCAGGTTTTTCCTGCCCGTTAACATGCCAACAAAGAGTGTGGCTAGCTGAGCTTCCGGGATCAATCTCCCACTTTATTTTAAAACGCATCATACCAGAAATAATCTCTGCTGTGGAAAGAGGAGCATGTAAGTGAGATGGTTTTAATGAACCTGTCAGGGTTTTAAAGTCTTTTGTAATTCATTTCACACTCACGGCAAGCCATTCATTAGTGTCTTTAAAAAAGAACTTTCACAGTGCAGAGCTTCAAGTAGAGTAATAACCTGACACTACTCTAATGTAGCATGGTGATCTGGAAAACGGGATAAACAGTGAGGTGGCAAAGTTTGCTGATGATACAAAATTTCTCAAGATTGCAGTCAGCTTTGGACTTAACCATGAAGGGATCTCTCATAACTGGATGATGGGGGAAAATGAAAGATAAAATTCCATGTTGATAACTGCAAAGTAGTGCACCTTGGAAAACATAATCCCAACTATACATACAGAAGGTTGGGATCTAAATTAGCTGTTTTCACTAAAAAAAAAAGACCTTAGAATTATTATGGATAGTTCTTGGAAAACAGCTGCTCAATGTGCAATGACAGTAAAACCAAAACAAACTAAGAGCATGTTAGGAACCATTAGAAAAAGGATCGATAGTAAGATAGAAACGATAATACTTCTACAAAAAATCATGGAACACCCACACCTTGAATACTGCATACAGCTCCAGTTGTCCCATCTCAAAAAAGATACAGTATAATTGGTAAAAGTACAGAGTTGGGTATTTTTCCAGACTGGGAGTATGGAACTGCTTCTATATGGGTGAGACTTAAAAGAACGTAATTGCTCATCTTAGAAGAGAGACAGCTAAGGGGAGATATGACAGAGGTTTATAAAAATCATGAATGGTGAGGAGAAAGTGAATAGGGAAGTATTATTTACCCCTTCATAATATTCAAGAACAAGGGGTTCACCCAATGAAATGAGTAGGCAGCAAGTTTAAAAGAATTAGATAGGTCCATAGAGGACAGGTCCATCAGTGGCTATTAGCCAAGATGGTTAAAGACACAACACCATGTGCTGAGTGTCCATAAGCCTCTGATTACCAGAAGCTGGGACTGGATGATGGGAACAAATCACTCGATAATTGGCATGTTCATTTTATCCCAAGCATTCATCATTAGGCACTGCCAGAAGCCAGGATATTAGGCCAGATGGACCATTGATTTGACCTGCTATGGCCATTCTTATTTTCTTATGGTGTAACCACAGTTTAGTATGTGTTACACATCCCCACTCTATGCCCGCTCCGATGAGACCACATCTCCACTTGCTGCACCAGAGATCGATCTTCTGGCATTCGATTGAGCAGGTCTAGTAAAGACCTGCTAAAATGAATGCTGAGGGTGCCCTTTGTTGGCACCATTACTACTCGCAGTTGCTGTGAAGATGGCACCAAGGTCAGCTTAAGGTATGTTGACTCCAGCTATGTTATTTACGTAACTGGTGTGGCATACTGTAAACCAGCCTTCTGGGTCTAGTATACACCTGGCCCAAGTATGAATATTAACTGCTATAATTCACACAATTATCTTCGTTATTTAGCTCAAGCTATAAATACTTATACTTTTCACTCTGGAAGTCAGTCTGCTCCAATCCCCAATCTAATCCCCTTATTCTGTCTGGTACATTTTTCCCATTTTCCCAAGAAAACTATTCCTTGGTAGTGTTTCCAGTTTTTCGAAGGAATGTAATATGATCTGAACAAATAGTAAGGAAATTACATCACTATACAGTCAGATTGACAGACTGAAGTTTATACATTAACCTCTCTAAAGTTATTCTTCTGGCCAAATGAGTAACCAAAAAGGAAGTCTGCGGGCCTTGAAAATCAAGAGAACAAGTTCGTCAGGGATGAGATCTTCTAGAATGACTCCATTTACTGTAGGAAACTTCCCCCCTAAGATTTAGTTAACTTTGCTACTGCCCTAGATGTGGATCTAAAATGCAGCATTCAGATCTGGATACCAAGCAGCCAAGTTTAGGGATTTCATTTTATCTTGTTATATTCAAATAGGCAAGCTGCAAAATTCATATCTACATCCAGTGCAGATTTCCAAATCCTTCCCATCTTAAAGGATGGTGGGGGTTTGGTACTGGGGTTTTGGTTTGGGCCTTTATCCGTAATGTTTGCATTCCATAAGCAATGCACGATCCTTTGATGCGGCAAAATGAGGACAATAAAGGGAAAACAATGGACAGTGTCTCAGTAACAAGTTATTTAGGCATAATCTGAGCCCAAAATAACTAGCCTCTCTCTTTTAAATATGAGAGTCCCATTTCCTCTTTCCTCCTATTTTAGTGGCTCTAGAATGTAGTGGGATTTCAGTCTTGGCCTCTCTTTATGTGCATTACATTGTTATCATTACATGGGCTTCTTTAAATTGCTTTCTGACTTACCTCCGAGATACCTGCAAACCGAGGGTGGGAGAGAGAGATGCAAAGAACAGAACTATGGAACAAAGGTGACTTGGCAGGGATTTCTGTGGTTTGCCTTAATTCCTTCATATTCTTCCAAAGGAAGGTGACTGTTTCAGTTAGGGCAGGATTCATACAGGGTTGCCCATGAGGGTTCACATACACACTACTCGCTAGGAGAGTGGCTCTATTTATATTCCCAACCAGTCTACCTGCTTTCTGCAAGTTTTGCAGTTACACTGCAGACAGATCAATACTGTGATTTGCTATCAGTGGGAAGGAGGGGACACCCTCTGGTACTTCCTATTTTTAAACAACTGAAGTTGTTTTGTGTTTCCTAAACCGCATTGATCCGCAGGGCTAATGACAGTTTTTTATTAAAGATCCTTTTTGTACACACTGTCACAGAGGAAGCCTTGAAAAATTACAATTAGTGGCCCAGAAAATGTTTCAAATCTATTTTATTGCATAAGGCTCCTGGTGGCTCCCGCTATGTGCAAAATAAAGCAATATACACACATGCTATACCTCCTGTGTGGAAGTAGGACAGACTCGTATAGCAGCAATGAAGGCGGCTTATATTTGTGTCTCCAGGGTGCTGAATCCTTCACACATCTTATTTACTTGCCCATTGTGTGAATGAGCTATAAAGAATCTATCAGTCAACATTTCCAGTGTAGAGAGAAAAAGCAGTTGAAGTTGCCTTTGGCCTATGCGTCCTATCCCATATCCATCCCCATTTGTGGATTTCCCGATTGTAAAAACAATCCTCAGAATGGGAGAGAAACCATCATAAATTAGTATTTCATTGGAATCAATCTCTGTGGTTCTATAGCACTAAAAAGTTGCTGGGTTAGACACGCTATTGTACACACAGATGAGGAAA
Source organism: Pelochelys cantorii (assembly GCA_032595735.1). NCBI lineage: Eukaryota > Metazoa > Chordata > Testudines > Trionychidae > Pelochelys > Pelochelys cantorii. The sequence goes on from CM064332.1 coordinate 69,787,339, forward strand.
TTCCATGGCAGCTTTATAGGATATTGCGTAGAAGATAAAGTGAAAGGATAACTATAAGTCTGTCACTGCTCCTAAAACATTCAGTTGGCCACTAATGGAGACTGTTACCCATTCATATTTTCTGAAACACATCAGGCAGTGCCTTGCTCTAGTTAAAATAGTATCAACGTTAAAATAGTATCAACGTTATTCTTAAAACCTTATCTTGATGTCTAGAATACTTTTGATTCTAAATGGAAAGGATTAGAAAAGCAGACCACTTGTCTGGTTTATATCAGACAACTGATATTTATGTTGTCAGCTTGAAGTCCAAAATGAAGAATTTCAGAAATGTAAAAATATATATTTATTTATTTACTACTGTAGCTACTTTGGAGAGAATCCCTACAGAGAATAATAGCTTTATATACGTACATATATGTGGTCATATTTAAGACTCTCTATATACACTGGGAAAACAGACCATTACCCCCACATTGGACTACTTGGGTGGGACTTAACAGCATCTAAGGATACTTCTACACTGCATGCTTCTTTTGAAATAAGATGTTCTGGAATAGTTATTCCGAAATAGCTTATTTTGAAATAGCACATCTACACTGCAGGGAAGCCTCAAAATTAGTCCGAGGCAGGCTTCCCTAATGTAGATGTGCTATCTCGATTTAGAGCCCCAGGAGGAGTAACTTAGAATGGCCCTGGTGAGGGGCTATTTCGAAATAGCAGCAGTGGAGCACCTACACAGCCTTATTTCGAAATAGCTATTTCAGAATAGGCATTATTCCTCACAGAATGAGGTTTACAGATTTCGGAATAAGCCATCTCTTATTTCAAAATTATTTTGAAATAACAGAATGGCTGTGTAGACACTTGCTTTATTATTTCAAAATAAACGGTGGAGTGTAGACACACCCTGAGAGATTTAAACTGGGACAAAAACTGCAGACAAGGCTTAACTATGGCAGTTAGGATCGTGGGGGTTTTTTATTCACTAATTAGATGTGTACCATAGCACAAACAATAGACACAGTTAGACCACATGTGAATAAATAATGCATCTTTTTATAGGCGCACCCACAAAAGTATCAGAGGGGTAGCCATGTTAGTCTCAATCTGCAAGAACAACAAGAAGTCCTGTGGCACCTTATAGACTAACAGATTTATTGGAGCATAAGCTTTCGTGGGCAAAGACCCACTTTGTCAGATGCCACAGGACTTCTCATTGTTTCCACAAAAGTAGTTCTATCATTTTCTCCACAGTGACAAAAAAAGTCATACCTCTCACTGGCACAATTACACTGGGGAAAAAATATGTTTACTTGAAATATAAGTTCTTTGGGGGCCGGGGCGGTCTTGCTTCTCTGTTTGGCCAGTCCTTAGTGCAGTGGGGCCCCAGTCTGTGATTTGGGCTCTACAATAACACAGATAAATAGTAACAGCAATAATGTGGAAAAAAGGCCTTAGAAAACCTAAGATCTAATTCAAGCAATAGGTCTTATACGACTAGTGACTTTGAATAATCCATTCCATTCAAGTTCGTCTTTCAAACCTGCTGAGTGCTCCGTTTTGCTCTTTGCTGGAAACATTCACCCTGATTCTCCATTGTTTGTTACCTTGTGTCATGCCTGTGAACAATAAATGCAAGATGGGTGTCCAAACAATGGGGAATCAAGCCCCATTTCATATTCTGGATCTAAACCATGATTTTCCCCAGAGAGAAAATGTAATACACATTTCAATAAGGTAGTGCTGCTGGGAATTAACAGGCTAATAAAAAGGACTTTAAGAGTGCATTAAATTGGGGTTGGGAATGTCTCTAGCATTTGCAGCATAAATGCCAATAAAATTATAAATCTGTTATTAACTTTTTATATCCATATCAAGTGATAAAGATAAAAAAAAGTTAAAAGGGCGATAGATGTAAGCTTTATCATGAGAAAGCTATACATGTGAGCATTAACATGAGAAACAAAGATACTTGACAGGGAATGAAAAAACATAATTACATCATGTGGATTTTTCATAGGCAGGTTGTTGGTTTTTTTCATTTAAAACTACATACTTGCCTCCCAAGGCAACCCTGAATTGATGTTTGGTATTTACCCAGGGCAGAAAATGTTTACTATTCCCTTAAATGATGACGGAGGTATTATCTCAGCAGATTCTACTCCAGGGTCAGCATGGTTAAACACGTATTGTTTACCTGACAATAAGCCATTTATGTCAATCCCTTGCCAACAATGCAACCATGCCTGTTCATTAGAATGATACAACTTGCTTGCTGTTACTCAGTACACTCACCCATTCAGCATCCTCATTGTTCTGGCTAGAACAACATAGATTTAATTGCTACATGTAGAAGGGAAATTAAATGGCTAGTCCTTTGAGACGGTTAGGTCTGTTTCCAAATGAATTTAATTATTGGAGGAGAAAAAGATTGAATTGTCTCAGCCATACTTGCAGATGAAGGATTTAAGGATTAACAGTTCAAGTGGGTACCGAAGCTCTTGGTGCCATTGCACACTACTGAGGAATGATGAGTCACTGCAGGGTGAAAGGGAAACAGTGAAAGCATTCCCATCACCAAGCATGTTTGATCCTGGAAGCGCTGTACCAACCCACCCACCCACTGAAAGCACCCAGTATTTTGTGGGAAGCTCTTCTCGTGCAGAATCAGGCCCTCAATTAGCTTGCCACTGTACTACATGCCATTAAAAAATGTAAAAAAGTACAACAGCGGGAAAGCTGTTTTGGGCAGCCAAAAAGTCTCTCTCTCACATTTTGCAGGTCAGATGCCATGAGGGGTAGGTGCCTTGAAGAAACCAGTGGTACAGATTGATACAGCTGGTTGGATTCTTTTCCAGAACAGACCATCTCTCGGTTGCTCGAGGCAACAATGCATTAACATGTTTTAACCCTGATAAAAGGCTTTTCTTTTCATAAAAAGGCAACTTTGCTAACTTTAAGCTTGGTAAGCTTGCTGTCCTATCAGTTCCTTCGACCAAGGGCCAGATCTTGAGCTGGTGTAAAGCAGCACACTTAAGAACATAAGAATGGCCATAGTGGGTAAGACTAAAGGCCCATCTAGCCCAGCGTCCTGTCTCCTAGCAGCGGCCAGCGCCTGGTGCCCTAGAGGGCATGAACAGAACTGGTACTCTTCAAGTGATCCCTCCGCTGTCACCAATGGTCCCTCTAATCTTTTCCATCCATGTGCAGATTTTTTTCATCTACGTGTGGAATAATTTTTGTGCACTGAGGCATGTGTGAATGTGCACCACCAGAAGAAACACAACACCTCGCTGCGGGTGCTCTGCTCATCAGCTGGCCACATTGGAGTCTCTCCTGAGTGACCACATGAGCTCCCAGCTTACAGGGAACACTGCCTGTCACCCATTTAACATTTCTGACAGACAGAGGCGAGGGACACCACTCCCACCCATCCTGGCTAATAGCTATTGATGGGCCTAACCTCCATAAATGGACCTATTTTCTATTGGCTACAGTGGAACATGGCTGATTTATACCACTAGAAATGAGGTCCCATCGTGGGGTGTCAGCTAATCATCATTCATTATTCCCCTTTGCTGAAAGGAAACACTTTTATTCTACCCAACGTTTTGTTGAAAAAGTTCTCAAGCTGGCTGTTCAGAGGAGCTCAGCTCCCATGAAAGCGCCAAACCCAAGGGACAGATTTTTAAAAGTGTTTATTAGCTGAGTTCTTTTCAAAATTGGTCAGAACAGGAGCTCCTAGGTACTGAGCAGCTGTGGGTGGGAAGCATTTCAACATCAGATGGCGCCTAAGAAAGCAAATGGACCTTTCAAAAACGCAACCAAGAATAAGTCTTTTTAAAATTATGTTTTGACCAAATTACCTAAAATGATCTCATTTTATTTATTTGAATATTTTTTTCTTGCGGCATCACTTAGATCGATAGACAATGGCAGTACGCTTCAGTTACCTCATGAATATTCGCCTTCACATAAAGCCCATGCACATCATGTAAATTTAGCTTTAAAAACAACTTTGCCCAGAGCGGATTTTTATGAGCTCTATAAAACATATATTTCTTTTCGAGCCCCACGCAGACACAACAGGTGTTATTTCAACAAGTATCTTCAGCCTCACACTGTACGTTGCCAAGGAAACGCTAACCGAACTGAAACGGAGGGAATAAATGCTCACATGGTCACGACTCCCCTATCCCACAGTGGTTCCTCCCTCACCTCTCTCCTACTGAAGGGAGGGGGTGGAATGGAATTGTGATTGAGATTCAGCCAAGCATAGATGTCCAAAGCTGTTGGCGCTCTCTCAAAAACAATAAAAAACCAAAAACGTGTTTTGAGACAAGTCTATGTCAGGGAAATCTGACACAAGCAATGTTGATGAAAGACTTAGGTCCATGTCTGTGGAACTCAGTCCCTTCCTTCTGGCTAGCCTCTAGCCTTGAGGGAAGGTGAAGGAACGAAGCACGAGGTCCTTTAAATCACAAGCCCAGAGTATCTCAAGTTACAGTCTCAACAATGACATACAATGCTTTGTGGCTGCCAAGGAGACTCATTCCGATATAGTTGAAATTCTCACTATTTTTGTCCTTGAACTCTTTTGCTGTTATTGTTACAACGCTTGCCTAGAATAAGAGAGCACAATACACTTCAGACTTTGAAAGTTTTCATGACACAAACATTTACTTTCCCTTATGACATTTCAGAGACTTGAGATGACAGTAAATGGGTTGGGAAATAATGAGGAGTACTATTTATTTCCTATAGGTGCATGCATATTTTATATTTTGTCTCAAGACTCAAAGACGCGCTGAACTCAATGAGAGTTTTTCAGGGTCTTCAACGGGCTTTGGCTAGACCACAACACTGGCTCAAATTCCTAGACTGAGCTATGGCGAAAGATGAACATTTGAAAATTTCTATCCCCCCCTGCTATCACAGAAAGCCAATTTCTTTCTATGGTTCTTAATTCAATGTCTACATACAACTGAAAAGCCAGTGAACTCAATCAAAAAATCAACATAATCAAGCTAAAGAAAGGCCATTTGATGTAGTTTTAGTCTGTGATAATACACTATATAAAGCTGCTCTCAGCACTTCTTTTCAGATAGTTGGCCCTGTATTTCTCTCTATGAAATCAATACAAGGTTTGCCAGTGATATCAATGGGAACAGCATTAAGCCTCAAAATAGTAAAACGGATCCAAAAATACAGTATTTGCTTCTAGACTGGATCAACAGCAACCTGAATTCATAAAAATTGTGGCCAACGGGAGCTGCGAGCGGCCATACCTAAAGAGGTGCAGGTAAATAAAGCAACTGGCCATCTGCCAGGGGCTAACCCCAGTGAAATACCAAATAAGTTGTACTTCTTATTTCCCTAACCTCCAGCATGTGGGTTGCTTATTGCCTACCCCGATCTAAATCACTGATTAAGATATTGAAGAGAACCAGACCCATGACAATCATCTGCCCTTCTAGCATGATTGAACCATTGATAACTGCTTCCTGAGAATGGTTATCCAGCCAGTTATGCACCCCACTTCTAGTAGTTCCATCTAGGTTGTATTTCCCTAGTTTGTTAATGAGGTCATGCGTGACTGTACCAAAAGTCTTACTAAAGTACAGATTTACCACATCTACTGCTATCCCCCATCTACAAGGCTCGTTACCCTGTCCAAGAAAGTTATCAGGTTGGTTTGATACAATTTGTTTTTGACAAATGCATGCTATTACTTATCACCTTACCTTCTAAATGTTCGCAAATTGGATTCCTTAATTATTTGTTCCTTTATCTACCTTAATACAGAAGTTAAGCTGATTGGTGTGTGGTTTCCTGGGTTGTTCTATTCCCCCCCCACTTTTTTTTTTAAATACATGGGCACTATATTTGCCCTTTTCGAGTCTTCTGGAATCTCTCCTGTATTTCATGACTTTTCAAAGATTACCTCTAATGGAAGTTGTGCCTACGCGTCTAACAACAGAACTTGGTGCTTTCTATAAACCTCAGCTTCATTTAAGCCCCCTACATTTTATTTGCATCTTGTACTTTAAAAAAAAAAAAAAAGTCAGACAAAATATTTCTTCACTGAAAGAAATATTTCTTTCTGGAAAGTTAGGAAGGCAGATGAGGGCAGTATCTGGCATTCAGTTGAAATGATTCCTTGCACAAAATCAAAGCTAGAGCGTAAATCCAAATGAGACAACAAATAAAACCTATCTTAACTGGGAATCCTAATTTTAGTTAAATTAATCCATGTTTATAAAAAATCTACTGCCTTAATACACTTACTCTATATTTGCGAGACTAATCTGAAATTCCAAGATTTGGCATGATGGTCACATTTGTTAAGATTCCAAAATATTAATTACTCAGTTGTGGAGCATGTGTGTGTGTGTGTTTGTTTACACACAAAACTACACACACACACACACACGCGCGCGCGCTCAAGTATATATATATGAATGAGTAAACTTGTCTAGTTTCAGCTACCTCATGCTTATTGTGCTCAACTTTCAATTACTGGAAGATGGAACAAAGGAAACAAAGGGTGCTAGATTTTCATCCTCAAGTTCACCTTTGTGTTCACTTGTCATAATATTTAATTACCTAATATCTGTTGATTGATTTCCCTCTTTATTATCAGATAATCAGCATGCAGCTCCTACGATGTCAATTTATCTTAAAATACATAAAAATCAAATAAGTGTGATTCCCCCTCCTCCCCCTTTGCAGTACATGAAATTCTGTTCTGATATTAGAGAGATATTGGAGGTTGCTAGTTTATTTTTCCACAGTTGTGCTAGAATTTTTATTCCAATTCATGATTTAAAATGCCTCTTTGCTGAACATTTCAATTACCATGAGGACAAGGTTGGGTTTCTTCTACAGGTTTCTCAGCCCCAATGCAATTTATTTAAATTAAAAATGGTTGAAACAATTTAAGTCGTTTTAAATTATAGACCTTAAAAAAGGGGGAAAAGTAATTTGGACTCTATTTGATATAAGGTTTTTTTCCCCCTCTTTCATTTGCTAAGCTCTGAAACAAAACTGGTTTCATTTAAAACAAAATTCAGAGGCTGCTAGTTCCAAACAGCCTTCAGGTGTTTGGTGGGGGAAATGTTATCAAGATATTTAAATTTGAAAATTAGCGGTAGAGCACACACAGCAGTGAATTTTTATAGCTTTTTTGTTACAAAGCAGTAACAGCACTGCAAACCTTGTTTTGGGATAAGATAAATTGACCATAACAAATTTAGTTATGGTGCTTACTCCCACATTTTAACTAATTCAAGTGAATGGGAAAGTATCACTATTCACTTTAATGGGAATTTGTTGACGGCACCTCACATTAAAATGAATTGGAAGGTAGCAATGTTCATTTTAATGAGCTTATGTGACAGAAACATGCCCATACAGTGGTGTTGAAACCCCTAAGGGTAAAAATATAAAAACCAAAGCAAAATAACCTTAAAATTATGACAAAAATAATAAAAGAAAGGGAAACAATTTAAGGCTGCTTTAATTTATCTACTGCATTCTTGCAATGTAGCACATAGAGTGAGGTCTGCTAACAATCCCCTGATCCAGGATCAATGGATCATGCTACAAAATTTACTATACAGTGGTTTCCATGGAATAAGGCAACATTTACCTACTATTAACACATTGTTTTCCAGAAGTGCAGTGTTTCCTCTTTCAACGGAAGAGGAAATTAACGCAATGTCTCAGATATCACTCCTGTATGAACTGTTGGCAATGACTTTCTTATGTTCTGCAAATGCTCATGTGCAGCACTGAGCTGACAAACACACCATGGATCAATGCTGCTGGCTCGCTACTGCCCCAGCTGGCACCCTGCCTCCGGTCGCTTGCCGTAGCTGCCGGGGGCTGTGGTTCCGGTCCTGTGTTGCTACGGGCTGCTGGGGACTGCTGCCATGTGGCTCCGGCCTCAGCCTTATGCTACTGGGGGCTGCCTAGGACTCCAGTGCTGGTCCTATGCAGCCCCAGGCTATTAGACCCAGCCCCATGTGGGATTCCGGCCCAGCCCCAGCTGGTCATTCTGCCAGACCATGGATGTTCCCAGACCACAGAGTGCCGGTTGTCAGAGATGCAACCTGTATACAGGAAAAGTACACGCCAGACCAGGTTTCACAGGGGAAACCCGATTTCATGGTCTGTGACGTGTTCTTCCCGGCTGTGAATTTGGCAGGGCCTATTCATGACATTCGGCTAACACAGAAATGACACGTGTGTCCCACTTAGTTCTGTAATGGAGCACAGATTGTGTGAACAGTCTTCCCTGGCAACACGACTGAAGACGTTCTAAAGGTACAGAGTCACTCCAGGTACTTCCTACAGTTGAAACTCAACAGGTTTACACTTGAACATGCTCATTCTCCAAGGATAATCAGTGTTTTCATTTTTGGTCCGGTGTGCTTCAAATTCCTAACCCGCTGAACATGAGAGAGACTTAATTACACCTGCTACATTCCACAAGTTTCCACTTCAAATGCCACCCAGGAGCTAATGCAGAAGAAAACCGGCACAACAGCACATGTACGGCTGCTCTTGCCTCTGGATAGCTAGCCAGATTATTTTGGCAGGACTGCCTCTGGCTAAACGCCATGCTCTGTTAGGCCCAAGATCAAGGGTGGATGGCCTTTGTTTTTCTGCAGCACAGCACTGGCCTGTAAAATACACAGACAAAACTTCTGTCTTTTTTAATCATAAAGAATGAACAAAAACTCCCACATGTGCCCTCAGATCACACAAAAGCCTCTGCAGGTTATTTTAAAACATTGCTTTTTCCCCATTTTGCTTTGTGTTTTTAAATCAATGTCACCTATGTGACTAGACACTGGCTGAGGTAGAGGCCTTATGGGAAATGCTTGTTTTTGCTTTGGGAAATATCTTCCAGATGTTAACTCTCCAAATACAATCCTCAAGCTGCATTGTGACCCTCACACCACCATTTGAAAACCAGGGCACCAAAAGTTGAGGTGTGAAGGTTAATGATGCATTTGTACATAAGGTTAATTAGCTCTCTGCCATTCTCTTAGGCTATGTCTACACTACCAGGCTTTTTCGAAATAACTATTTTGAAATAAGCATATTCCTCTTCGCAAGCAGGAGTTATTATTTTGAAACAACAGGCTTGGCAGTGTGGACAAAATAAGGAGAGTTATTTCAAAAGTTGTCCCCAGTGTAGCCATGCACTTAGACTTTGCAGAAAAACAGCTCTGTTTGCAGATGCAAAGGCATTAATGAAAACAATGTGTCCACTTTGTAATGAAATTAAAACACCAAAAGAGAGGGCTAAGGCAGAGAAACAAGTATAAAACATCACACTTTGTGTTGTATACACCTAAGCTGCTCTATTAGCCAATGACAGGCCTGGGCTACCAGAAAGTTCGAAAACAGCACTGCCTTCTCACATCTTTCAAGTCTGTCACCTTTAAAATTAATCATAAATGACCAGGGAAAGGTCATTAAAAATGACGATTAATTCTTTAGGGCACCCTCTTACAATCCCTGCAGCAGCAGCGTAGAGACTGTAAGGAACGCAGCTATGGTACTGAGACCTGAAGAGAGGAAAGGAGACAGCGTCAAGTTCAGCCATGATACCTGCTGCTATTTAGAAGAAAAATGCCTGTTTCCAGCTAATTGAATGCTGCTGCTGCTCCTGTGGAGAGCAGCCCTGAAATCGGAAGCAGCATCTGCTCACGTACAGCTACACATATGAGAAAAGGAACTCAAACTGTGTTAAAACAGGTCTGGTGAGACCTATGTTCAGTTCACCTATATATCTGCGGACAGAACCGGGCCCAGAGTGAATAGATCTATAGGTTTTCTATTTAGACGCATACAAATGCTGAAAACAGAGCTCCTGTCTTTGCTACTGGGGTACCCTGGTTGTAATTTAGGCATCACAAAGTACAGAAACCACCCGCATCCTTGATTTGTTGCCCCTGAAAGATGGCACCCATGGGGATCACTATGGAAGTCTAACCCCTCAGGCCAGCCCAGCATGCTGGATCCCTGACCTCATGCCAACCCCAGTGGCAACAGGTTAGGGCTGATAATGGGCCAGTCTGGGGCCAAGCAAGAAGAGGAAATGCCCCCCTCTGTTTGTACAGATACAGTTCCCACAATCAGGGCCGGCCCACAACATTTTGGCACCTTAGGCGGGGAGCTCAAATGACACCCCCATGCCCCCTTTTCTCTGGTCTGCCTGTTATGTCTCTTGTGCCCTCCTTCCTCCAGCACAGCACTCCTCCATCTCTATGCATCTAAAGCAGAGAGAATACATATGCACCAGCAGCAGACAATTTTCTACACTCTGTGTCCTAGTAGCGCCCCCCCCCACAGTCTGGCACCTGAAGCGGCCGCCGCAGTTTGCCTCATGGTAAGGCCAGCCCTGCCCACAATCTATTGCACGGCTATTACAAGGGGGATGCGGTCACAATTCAAGCACCACCAGCTGGCAGAGCAACCGTGGAAGCAGATGGATTTTAGCTTCCTCCACTCCTCCCTTACATAATCCAAATAAATTCTCAGCTTTGCCACAGATGCCCCGGTGACTTTGGGGAAGTCTCAGTCTGTCTGTGCTTGTAGTCCCTTCTGTAAAATGGGGATATGAACACTTCCTTACTCCTATCTTTTACCTTTCCCCACTTTATACTGTACATTCTTCAGAGCAGGGATTGCCTCTTACTTTTGCCAATCACACCTATCCCAATGGGAGGTCAATTCTCATTTGAGTTCTCTCGGTACTATAACAAAAATTATTCAGGTAGCAGAGAAACAGTAGTACAATATTAAGTGCTCATTGATTTTTCTGTAAATTCTGCTAGAGCAGTGCTGCCTACTAGGCAGAGCACTAGCCTGGGACTCAGGGTCCTGGGAGCTAGTCCTATCTTTGCCACTGGGCTGCTGGGTGGTCTTGGGTGAGTCACTTTGCCTACCCCAGGACTCAATTTCCTCATCTGAAAAACAGGGGTTAGGAAACTGACCTCCTTTGTGGAGCACATTGAGATCTCGATGAAAAGTACAAGGTAAGAGCTAAGGATCGTTATTACTGAGACAATAAGATTTCAGGTTGGAGAGACCTGGTAAAATTTTCAAAATTGACTAAATGACATTTTTAGAGCAACTGAAGTACTTACAGACCTAAATCTCATCGCAAGTCTGGGCGACTTAGGCTCTTAAGAGCCGTTTTTGAAAATGGAATTTAAGCACTTTTGAAATGTTGACTATCATCTGTACTGGCATGGAGAGGAGGAAGCTGTGGGGTACTCTTACAATAGAACATCCTTAAAGATTTTCACTGGGATACAGACCTACACTTTTATTAGCCTCATAGGTATACAAGCAGATGTGTCATTTAATATTGGACAACTTCAACAGCTTAGTGACAGACCTGAACGAAGACATTTATCCTGACAAGTACAGCTATAGGTTTCTTCATTTAACTCATAAATTGCCATGGAAAACAATGTCCCGATTTTTAGCCTCGGGGGTAAATATAAGCTTTACTCACTGTGAGCTTCTTTTGAGGTTATATTTATGGTCTGTTAGCATTAACCGGTTAGAATCAGTCAAGAAAGTTAAATTACCACAGGATGAAAAAGGTTTCTTGAAAGTCAAGAAGAACGGACCTCAATGAATATCGTTGGAAAGTTCTATGCACCAGCAAGTTCTTGGCCCAAACAAACATACTTCTGATCTACAATATTGAACTCCCACCTATATAAAACCAGCCAAATTGGCTCCATTGTATTTCTCACTCAATATGGTCTCTTACAACCAAACACAGCAAAGGGTTATTTTGTGTCAAGGAAAAAATAATACATGGTGACTATCGATGTTCCCTCCTAATTTTTCCATCCATTTGTGGAATAAATTTTATCATGTGCACTGAAGCATGTGCGCCAACAGTGGAAACACAGGTTGCTGATTGTGTGCATTGCTGATGCTCTGTTAATCAGCTAGCCAGCACATGAATATCTTTTTGCGTCTATAATAATCTCACATCTCGAATACTTCATACAGAAGTAGTCGCCTCATCTCAAAAAAGATGAGTAATTGGAAAAGGTTTAGGAAAGGGCAACAAAAATGATCAGGGGTTTGGAACGGCTGCCATATGAAGAGAGATTAAAAAGACCAGGACCTTTCAGCTTAGAAAAGAGGAGATTAAGGGGAGGATAGGATAGAGGTCTATAAAATCATGACAGTTATGGAGAAAGTGAATAAGGAAAAGTTATTTACTTGTTGCCATAATGTAAGAACTGAGCAGGGGTAACCAAATGAAATTAATAAGTAGAAGATTTAAAACAAACAAAAGGAAGTTTTTCTTCATGCAGTGCACTTTCAACCTGTGGGACTCCTTGCCAGAGGATGTTGTAAAGACTAGGACTTTAATGGGTTCAGAAAAAGGGTTCAAAAAAAGGAACTAGATAAATTCATGGAGGATAGGTCCATTAATACTTATTAGCCAGGATGGGTAAGAATGATGTCTCTCTGAAGCCTCTAGCCCCTGTTTGTCAGAGGCTGGAAATGAAACACAGGAGAGGGATCACTTGATGATCACCTGCTCTGTTCACTCCCTCTGGAGCATGAGGCTTTGGCCACTGTCGGAAGACATAGGAGAAAACCAGGCCCCACTGAATTCAATAGGAGTTTTGCCATTGATTTCAATGTAGCTGGGGTTTCACACATAGTTATTACTTATTAGGAAATTTTCAGTGCTTATCAGGGGCGGGGGGGGGAGGGGAAGAGAAAGAGGGTTTGAAAAGAATTACGCTATTTCTTTTGTGAAAAGCATTTCATGTTTGACCAGCTCTAATAAATACTGGCTTTTTGAAAAACATCCTACACTTTTCTACGACAACAAAGCAAATGCTTATCAGAGAGTCGATAGGATAGTCGACTAATCGCTTCTCCCCCTCCCCCCGTTGTCTCTGTCAGAAAGAGGCAGCAAGCGGGGGAGGGGGAAAAGGAAGAGGCACTTCAAAGAGGCAATGCCACGTGGAGCCTGTGGCCAGACCCCAGGCTCCATGCGGTGCTGCCGCTTTCAAACGCCGTTTGCTGCCTGAGGCCAGCTGGGGTGTCCTCAGGCTGCACACAGCATTTCAAAGCGGCAGCACTGCATGGAGCCCAGGGTCAGCAGGGGAGTCCCCAGCTGATCCCAGGGTCCATGCGGTGCTTTTGCCTTTGAAGTGTAGTAACAGCCCACTGTTGCTACACTTCAAAGGTGGAGGCGCCCTATCAACTAATCAAATAGTCAAAGCAAAATGCGTGGACAATTTAATTAGTAAATTACTGGCAATTTAACATCCCTAGTAAATACATCACTGCCACTGTTATGCATAAAAACCACCAGCTTGTCTGCCTGCATCAGCATTCCTTCCTCTCACTCCTCTGTGTACTGTCATTAAAGTTGGTTGAAAAACAGGATCTCATTTCCAAGCTACTTTTTATTGGTAGCTTGGGCGTATTGTTTAGGAGGCACTGAAAATGTGGCCAAAAAAATTGTCTGAAAGTGTTGCTGAAATTGAAAAATTTTGCCCCACTATTCGAATGGCTTTGTTTGAACTGATTTTGACCTCTATCGGCTAGCCACACCAAAGAGACCTAGACGTGGTCTACGCTAGACCAGGCAGGTAGGTTTACGGTATGCAACACCAGCTACACAAAATGCATAGCTGGAATGGGCTTACTTTAAGCCGAGCCATGGTGGTAACCACGCAGCAGGAGGCCAATGTGAGCACATGGCCCAACTGACTTCTCTTACTCCTCCCAGAACAAGGAGTACCAGATGCCAGCAGGGGCTGCCCTCCGTGTTTGATTTACGGGTCTACATTAGACCCGCTAAATCCAATGCTAGAAGATCGACTTCTGGAGGGTCGATCTTCTCACTAGTATAGACATGCCCCTATGGTGCAAATCCTCCATCACTTAAAACCTTTAAATCAAGACTGGAGTCTTTCTAGAAACAGATGCTTGAGTTCACCCAGCATTGATCAGGGCTGATGGAAGAATTACAGAGGCTGTGTCATCCAGCAGGTCGGATTTGATGCCAAGAGTGGTCTCTTCTGCACTTAAAAACTATTAATTTTGTTCAGTTCCACTGGCAGATGCCTATGTTTTTTGGAGGTCAGGGTTGCCTCCTATATAACTGCCTCTGTTGTCTTTGGAAGATATGGAATGTTACAGGGTGTGAATTAACAGGACCTGTGTTGGCACACAGTAGCTTGACAGGAGCGCGGCAACTCTACACCTTCAGAAGACCTTTTATAAATGGAGCTCTCCCAGAGACAAGCAGATTGGTTGATCTGCAGTTAGTCATAACAGAAGTCTTATCTATTGCACATGAAGCCATGTCTAAATTGAAAAAACAGTTTTTGTAAAAACACTAATGCTCTTTTAAATGTTTGGAGGTTTTATTTAGTTTTCTGCTTGGTTATTTGCTACACAAACAATCTCAAATAAAAACAGAGCTGAGGAAATAATTCATGCCCAAAACATTCACTAGACAATTTAGCCTTTGTTTTTCTACTCGTGATGTTTGCAAACAGAATGTGATTTCCTGATTTATTCAACTTTCCAATAGTCCTGACTAATCTAGCCTATTTGAAAGCATTTTTTTACTCCCTAGATTGACTGCAAAAAAGGATAATGTATGAGCATTTGCTGTTTGAGGTTCAAAATTTGAATGTTAGGATGAGATTTTCAAAAGCACTTAGCACTGGTCTAATTGTGCTCCCACTGAGTTCAGTGACAGAGTACAATGGGAATAGATTTAGGCCAATGCTGAGCACCTTGAAAATCTGACGTGTTATTTCATTATATTGGTCAGATGTTATTTGCTTCTGTTCACTGGCTGGGTTTAACTCTCATAAATCGACTGATTTGCATTAAGAATCCACTGGGCTTTCAGGGACAGGTAGCAGGTTAGGGATAGATAGCAAATTGTAGAAATTTCATTTCCCTCTCCATTTTCTGGGTCACATAGTCACAGCCTGAAGCATGGGGAGGCTGTTAGAGAGTTATGGGCTTTATTTTTTTCTCTCCATATCCACACAAGGTAACTGCACGCTAGGATGATGTTACAGTTTCTAAAGGTATGGTCAAATCTTTGTCTTGCTCCATAATTATCTCTGTGTCAGAGCTCTGGTAAAGGTTTCTGGGACTCATTCACTTCCTGCTGTATCAAGCAGTTTTCTTCTTCCAAACCATGTCGAATAAAATGTATGGTGAAAATACTGGATACTGAGAATGCTGAAGTGTGCATGGGTATGTCCCCAGTTCTACAGACTCTGAACTTGCTGTGAAACTTTGGTTACTATGTTCTCCCCCATAAACGTCCTTTCAATACCTGAGAGCTTTGGAAATACTGGATACAGATAGAAATCTTTTGGATGGAGCTTATCCTTTCTGACCATGGTGAGAGCAAAATGATCCAAGTCAAACTCTGCAGAATTCTACTGCAACCTTAGTTTATACACAGACTTGAAAGGGTGCAGTTTTTATTGGTAAATCAGAACGTATGTGCAGCCATGGCAGGTCAGAACAATGGTTCAGAACAATGGTCCATCCCAATATCCTGCCTTCCCACAGAGGCCAATGCCAGCTGCTTCAAAGGGAATGAACAGAACAGGGCAATTTAAAGTGCCGGTTTCTGGCAGTTAGAGATTTAGGGACATCTGGAGCATGAAGTTGACTCCCTAACCATCTTGGCTAATAACCACTGATAAGTTCATGGAAGATTAATCTAATTCTTTTCTTAATCCAGTTATACTTTTGGCCTTCAAACCATCCCATGACAACAAGTTCCACGGGCTAACTGCGCACTGTCTGAAGAAGTGTTTCCTTTTGTTTATTTTAAACCTGCTGCTGGTTAATTTACTCGGGCGAAGCCAAGTTCTTGTGTTTTATGAAGAGGTGCATAACACTTCCCTATTCATTTCTTCAGAATATTAATGATTTCATAGCTCTCCAGCCCATCTCCCCTGAGCTGTGTCTTTTCTAAGCTGAATTAGTCCCAATATTTTTAGTCTCTCCTCATATGGAAGCTATTCCATACCCCTAAATCATTTTTGTTGTCATTCGCTGACCCTTTCCCAATCCTAATATAGACTTTTTGAGACATGGCAAAGAGAAGTACACTCAATATCCAAGGTGTGGGCGTATGATGGATTCATACAGCGGCATTGTGATATTTTTGTCTTCTCCATTCTTTTCCTAATGGTTCCTAAAATTGTTGGGTTTTTTGTTTTATTTTTTTGACTGTCACTATACATTAATCTGATGTTTTCAGAGATCACATGGTGCCAAGCTCTTTTTTGAGTGATAACAGCTAATTTGGACCCCATCATTTTGTATGTAGTTAGGCTTTTTTCCACTGGGCATTTTTACACTTATAAACATTGAAATTGGTCTGCCATTTTGTCGCTCTGTTGCCCAGCTTAGTGAGATCCTTTAGTAACTGAGTAGCTATGTGTCACCTGTAAAGTTTGCCATCTCACCATTGACTCCCTTTTCCAAATCATTCATGAATCTGTTTAACAACACAGCTTCCCATACAGATCCTTGCAACCAGTGACTAACCCACCACTGCATATGCACATGCATGTGACCCGCCTAGTAATTTACCAATAGGCAAAGTAAGAAAAAAGACTGCTTGGGAACTGATTAGTTTTATTTACAAATATCCACATGTACAAATATACAAAGTAGTGTTGACACCCCGTGTTAAACGCTACAAAGCTTCAGCATTTTCCATCTCAACATCTACTGTCCTGAGATTGTCTGACCCTTCCCACTGCCATAATTCCCTCCCATAATTTCCTGCAATTATGAAAATAATCAAAATCAATACATCATTTTAAAATGCTTTAAAATGAACATTAAAATTGCCTCTGAATTGGAAAAATTAAATAGAATTTGTGAAGCCTATTCATATATGTATTTGTGTGTGCTATGCACAATGTATGATAGCCACCTTTCATTTGATGAAAACGTTTGACTATTGCTTCATAACTTTTCAAAGAAGAATATTTAAAATGAAGTTTGGGGCTTTGATAACATTATAGCCAGACTCCAGATACACAGTGTTTTCATGGGATTCTCGTTATGAGGTTATCAATTAAATAAATCCTAGGTCAAAGCTGAGCATTCTCACAGTGAAATGGTTAGCAAATAGATTCTATATTCCTTAGGAAAAGGAATAAAGCCACTTATCTTTATCAACACGAAAACAGACTTTTTCCAGCGGAGTAACACTTTGAGGAATCTTACAGCAATTAAACTAAATGTACCCCTTTCATGCAGATGTCAGAAATTAAAACCTGAAGAATGACAGACTTGCATGATAGCAAAAGACACGAAAATTGTACTATCCAAGATTACTATTCTCTTGGCTGTATAGCAGTGATTGTAATTATTGTTTGCTTCTCAACTATTTTGGGGTAGCCACATGGGAACGAGATGTATAACATCAAGAAATGTGGATTCAACTTCAGCTCACCCAGTTCAAAATAGGTAATGAATACTAGGTTAAGAATACCAGTGGTAGCACAATATTAAAAATGAGGACTGCTCAAGCTATTGCCTTGGACATCTTTACAGAGTCAAAATGTTTAGTGTCACTGTACATCGTCTAGATGGCATTCATTTTGTAGGTGCTCTGATTCCTGCCTGTTCCCACTTTTCTCAACCAGATACATGTTTCTAATGTGCCTATTACAATACTGCATAAGGAGCATGTGAGTCTCTGTCTCCCTCTAGTGGCTGGTTTATGACTTAGTCCTACAGCTCAAACTGTAGACGTGAATGCTTCTGAGGCAGAAGATCCCAGGTTCAAATCCCACTCTCACCACTGGTGGAGCTGATTATAGATACAGGTAGAATAAATAATTTCCCCTGCTTTTTAATTTGCGATTATCCCAGTAGTTGAAGACTGATGCAATGAATCATGGTGATGGCTCCATGAGGGCCTGATCCTGGAAGGTTGTAGAATGGCACACCACAATGGGACCTGATCTCATCTCTCTCCATAGGCTGAGCTGTATTTATTTATATAAAGCTTCAAAAATACATTTGTTCCTGATTTCTCTGTAGAATCAACACAATAGGAGACAGTCAACTGGACTCTGTATCCTTTCGTGCATCCTTCAGAATCGTTTACTAAATTCCAGTCAGATACACTGGTTAACGCTTGTCGAGAAGGCAAGGGGTTTGCACTGGTATCAATGTTAGCATACTATGAAAAGAACAGGGCTACAGCAGCATAGCCAGGGTCACAGTGTCGTCTGCAGAGCCTGCACTAAGAGCGGCAATATGCAAAAAGACACCGGTGTCACTTTCAGACTCTGGGATGAGTTCATACGGCTGACAGAAAAAATAGAATCTTGTTCCTTGTAACCTGAGCACATGTGATATGGATATTATTAAACAGGGAGTTTGACATTGCCCCTTTCAGAGTCCATTTTCAGTACATAATCACGCTTTAATGTGAAAGCTGTTGCATTTAATACATGGTGATTAGAATGTATAGAATGGGGGTTGCAGAAGAGTATTTCATGTTCCCGGCTCTGTGTGCATCATTTGTACGTACCTGCTTGTTTCTCTGTGTTTTTACTATTCCAAAAATCATGGCTCAAAACAATGAGGCTTGGATTTTCACAAGAGCCCAAAGGAGTTACAAGTTCAGTTAATTCCCTTAGGCTCCTTTAAAAAAATTCACAGACTTAAAGTCTATTATTCTTCATTTATAAATGGCATCAAAATATTTAAGGTCACAGAAGAAGCAGGATTTCATGTATCATTTAGGAAGACCACAACAAAAGTAATTTGGAGGTTTTTCACGTGAATGCTTGTGACTGAGAATTCAATATTGATTTGAAAGGAATATGTTACCGCAATCAGAATTAACTGAAAATTGTAAAAGCAATTTTTCCCAAACATAGTTTAAAATGTTTTGCCAAAAAAATTTGTATTGACATTTTGAACATTCAAAAATGTCAGCGGTCTCTTACTGTAAGCACTCCTCCTGGTAGTCTACTTAACTCAATTCTTTAGGAAAAATGAACATAGGCAAGGTAGAATCATTTAAAATTTGAATATTCACAGGTTCTTTAAAAGTATCTGTTCAGCTCTCACTGCAATCATTCTCCTTCCTTGCATTTATATAGTGCACTTCACCCACAGATCTAAAATCACTTTACAAAGCTGGTTTTACACATGGGGGACTAAAACATGGGCAAGGATAAATTGTCACAGGGAATCAACAGCAGAGCCAGGAATACAACCCAGGACACCCGATTCCTGAATCCCCTCCTATGGGACCCGATCCGAAGTGGGTTGAAGTCAATGGCACTCTTTCCACCAACTCTAAAGGAATTTGGATTTTGCTTGTAACCACTAAAACACTGTGTCCTTACTTTCTGTTAAAAGGAAGAAAAGCAATAGTTGTTGCTTTTACTCCTGTAAGAATACACACAAAGGAGGTAGCGATTCAGTGTCTTTCAGAAAGGCACATGCTAGAGAAGTAGGAAAATTATGTAGATGGAAAGAGACAGGCAGAAAGCGTTCTTCAAAGAAATGCTTCATGCAAGCTGATCGAGGAAACCCCATGGTGTGTTTTCACAGTGTATATCTACCTGGAAGGTTAAGCGAGGAAATTAGCTTTAGAAATATTACTTATCAGCAACCTGTCATAATACAGCAACCCAGGGGAGGTTATATTATGCCTACCATGCATATTTATCCATCACAACACAACCCCATTAGCTATTTAAAACTTAAACCCTTATTGTGGGTGCCCTTTGCATATATTACAATTGTACACCATTTAAAACCTGCAAGTCGAATTCAGTTTTCCCTTGGCTACCTGCCCATTTTTTCTTTAAATTGATTTATTAATGTCCAGTGTTGCTTTGCAGTTTTATCCTTTTAGCAATAATAGATGTAATATATCACAAAAACAAATTTTTAAGAGGACATCATTAGAGTGATGTAGCACTGGTAATAAACCCCTTCACACTTGGATGAACTTAAATCAGTTTCTCTTTATTGATTTTTGGCCATAACATAATTTTAAAGTTCAGCTCAGTTAATAAAAAAAAGATTTTTGCTGGTGTTGTGTGTAAAACACTTGTGTTGTATGTTTTCACACCATTTGCAAGAAAGGCTGCTAGATCACCATTCTATATAGATTAATATATGCCCTCACATGAAGGTTCATCCTGTGTCCTACCTATCTTATCTTTTTTTCCTACAGAGTTGCATTTACTTACCTACCTTTATCATTGCTAAGTTCAGCATACAATAGATGTTTACATTACGACCATTCTACTTGGACAGAAACAGTCATTTTGCCCTTATACAGAAGTTCTCTGGGTAATAGCTATTTGCATTTTACTAAACTGTATTGCTATGCAGAATTTCACATGTTGACAAAGCCATTTGGACAACTATACTTTATATTTTCTTTCAGAGGAACAGCTTTAATACACAGTTTCCAGGGTTGGTGTGAGGGGGGTTGTTTTGTTTTGACCACATATCTAAAAATATTGATAGGTCATTTACACCTTCATTTTGCACCTTTTTAAAAAATCAAGTAGCGCTGAATCACATACAGAGAACAAGTTAATGATTGCTAAGCTCATAGATTTATTGTGGGGCGCTGTTCTTGACCACCTAGCATATCATTTAAATGGGTACATAAGCACTGACATGCCATTTCCCTATCTCTTTAAAACTGTATCATAATTACTTTACAGTCTACGATTCCAAGACTACAGGTGCTTAAATCTAAGTGTAGCTTTACTGCAGTGATGCTACTTCCCAGTGTGTATACCATTACTGATACACGTAAAATGATGTACGGATTTACTTATTAGCATGATTGGGCTTCAACAATGTATAATTCTGTGTCATTCTTTGTCAGTTACAATTTGAAAACAAAACCTGCTCTGATGGTTGAAACAGCAATCTGCTAGCCTGTATATTGTACAAACTACTACATGACCATATTCTAATTAGCTGTCTGTCTCTCTTTTATTATCCCCACATAGGCTATGTCTACACTACGACTTTTCTCGGCAAAAATATGTTAGAGGGACTCATTTGCATGAGTTGCAATCTCATTTGCGTATTTTCTGCTGATCTGTTTTTGCGCTGGGTTTTTGCGCAAAAGCAAGTAGTGAGGACATTTTCTTTTTATGCAAGATCCTTATTACCAATCTTGTGGAAAAAGGGGGTTTTGTGCAAAAACAAGCAGCGAGGTTTTTGTGCAAAAACCCCTTTTTTCTCAAGATCCTTATTACCAATCTTGCGGAAACAGGGGTTTTTGCATAAAAAGAAAATGTCCTCACTACTTGCTTTTGCGCAAAAACCCAGCGCAAAACCGATCAGCAGAAAATATGCAAATGAGAATGCAACTCATGCAAATGAGTCCCTCATTAGCATTTTTTTTGCTGAGAAAAGTCGCAGTGTAGACGTAGCCATAGAGTGCAAAGTAAAGGTCCACAAAAAGAAAGGCACAATGAATGAATATTCAAGTGAGATTTTGAAAAGAACTGTAGACACACTGGTAAAATACGTTTTTCACTGGTTAAATAAAAGATAGGCAAGAACAAGAACTCAAGGTTGGCATTGTATGAATAATGGTACTACCAAAGTGGATTCAGCCATTATCAATCTAGCTCAGTGTTCTGTCAATGATGCTGGCTAGTGCTAGACTCTACACAGACGGAGACCAATGCGTCTTATTATGCAATAACCAGCCCATCGGGGAACGTTGCTACTAACCGAGTCAATAGCTTGCCTATATCCCAGAGCAAGAGGGCTTGTTTCCTTTCCACGTTTTCCCATCCATGTCAACTATGGGTGTTTTTTAGTCATATACACATAAAACAACAGAATTAAGGTTCCTAAGATATCATGAACTTACTATCATATTTACAAATCCCGTACACCTAAAGATGAAGAAATGACCAGTAAAAGAACATCACATATTTTCCATGCCCACCATCATAAATAATTTGAAACAAGTACACAGAAAAACATATCTCATAGCACAATAATTTTAACTTTGACCCAAATCAAGAACAATTTATGTACCAGGAAACTCAAATTTAAACAAAGAAATACATGCATACACATATACACACATTTACATAGGTATCCCGAAAAAGCTCTGTCATGTCTAAGGAATGCGTCTGCTTTTCCGAAAAATTTTTCAGAAAAGCAGATGCATTTTTTTGGCACCCCTGTAAACTTCTATAAGGAAGAAGGGATGTAGATGGGTCAAATGTCAGAAAAGCCTCTTTTGGAAAAGAGTTTGCTTATCTTCTTCCGACTTTTCCCTGCATTGTAGACATAGCCAGGGCTTGAAAAACAATATAATCTACTCGCCTGTGGCGAGTAGATTACACCCTGGAAGAGCTGGCGCAGAGCGATCTGCGCATGCGCAGAGCGCAGAACTGCGCAGCTGGCGAGCAGGGTTCGCCACCACTCGGCAAGCCCTGGACATAGCCATACACAAATTTATATATCTATTCTTTCAAAGTAATCCCACTTTAGCACACTAACACATACAGTCAGTGGCATGATAAAGAAGAATCTTGTGACTAAGCAGCTTGGCTTGATCTAAAAAAATAAATATTTTTAGTTGTAGTTTAGTTTAGGAATTCCAGAATTTACATCTTGCATTTTTTGGAGTAGAAATTGGTCTCAGACCATCTCTATTTATTCTGCATCGTTGCCAAATTCAAATCAATAATCACTAATAAAAACAACGCTTCCCACCATATGCCATATAACATGTTAGAGCATTTCAGATTTTGTCTAATGAAAGAAATATATAGAGCACCAAAACAATATGATTATTTTCCCTGCTGTACAAAATGCAGTTCATGAATTCGCTGATGGACGATACATTATACCAAAAGAACTACAACAATGCAGAAATTGTGATAAGCATGGCAAACTGGTGAGAATTTGACTCTCCTTTTTCCCCTCATATCTGTATCATAAACAAGCAGTTAACAAGGAAATCCATAAACATTTTACAGCAGATGTTGTAAAACAGTATTTCTTCATATGCAATAGCATATTGATTTTTAATCTGAATATATGCAAACATGACATTTGCAATAGCAACTCCACACAAAAAGAAAAATGAAAATCGGTATTTGTTGATCTGCATTAAATTTCTAACTATTTGACATCACTGGCTCAAAAGAAAACCAACCCCCCAAAACAACTCAATGTGAGTGGCCCCGAAATGGCTTGCTTGCGTAGAAAAACTGTTGAGTAATATAGATTTTTCTTAAACAAAAATATTAATTAAAAAGTCTAAATTTATATAGGAAACTTGTTAAATACAGAAGTTTTTTAATTTTATAATGCTGATATTATACTTGAAGCTGGTTCCACCACTTGTAGTAAAGGTTGCCAGACACCTTGTATTATAAAACGTTGATTTCAATTACATTCAAGTTCCCTAAATTTTAATCATTCGGACTGAAATTCTCCTTGCCAGGTGCCTGACTCAGGCTGAATTATTTCACAAAGGTTCTGCCAAAATCGTTCAGCCAATTCCAAGAACCAAATTAGGAGAGAATAATCTTACAACTAAAAAAAATCTTTTAGAATTCTTTTAGAAAAATTTTTACAACTGTTCTATTAAGAAGCTCCAGCAGGGACCCTAAATGTGGAAGGAAGATAATTGTGAAATCAGAAATCTGTCTTTCAAATTTGGCCAAGTTATAAGCCTCTGAAAAATTTCAGTTCACTTACGTCCAGTGGAAACTTGTCAGAATTTGTCAGCTGAATTCTCTGAGCTGGGTTGCAGGGGTGGATCACAAGTTTTTGCTACCAATTACTGCTGTAGTAGGGGCTATGTATAGACTGCAGGCTTCTTTTGGAAGAAGTTTTTCTGGAAGAGAGCTTTCTAAAAATCTTCTTCCAAAAGAGAGCGTCCGCACTGCAAAAGCGCATTGAAAAAGCAATCTACAATAGCAATAGCGTCCACACTGAAGCCACCAGGGCACCTGTGCTTTTTCCTTTTTCCTCTTCTTTCAAAAAAAATGCACTCTTCCACCATCCACACATGCTTTTTTCCAAAATAACTCTTTCAGAAAAAGGCTTCTTCCTCGTAGAATGAGGTTTACCAATGTGGGGAAAAACCCTCTGTTCTTTCGATTTTCTTTTGAAAGAATGCAATTGCAGTGTGGATATAATTGAAGGTTGTTTTTTTTTTTTAAATGGCTGTTTTTCTGAAAAAACCCTCTGTAGTGTAGACATACCCTGGGGGAGCCGGGGGGGGGGGGGGGGGGGCTGGGGACCAGAACTGAAAGCAAGGGACCATCTCTCCTGTGCCATCAATGACCACCCAGGCATCATGATGGATAAAAGCAGACTGACTCAAATATATAGGGGTGAGAAATATACATACTCGTGTGGTACGGTGGCCCCACTCACTCCATCCCCCCTCCCTCCATCATTTGTTCTCCACCAGCCTTGCTTTCCTGCTCATTTTCATTAGTCTGGGTTAGGGATGTAGGAGATGGTGAGGGCTCTGGGCTGAGGATGATGGTCAGAAATGAGGCATTTGGGGATTCTGGGCTAGGGTGTTGGGGAGTGAGGGCTCCAGCTGGGGGTCCGAGCTTCGGGCTGGAGCAGGAGATCAGGAGGTTGTAGTCCAGGAGGGGGCTGTGGACTGGGGCCAAAAGGTTCGAGTTGCAGGAGGGAGCTTAGGGCTGGGGCAAGGAGGTGAGTTGTGACAGGGGATGTGAGCTCCAGGAGGGAGTTTGAGTGCACAAAGTTGGGGTAGGGAGCTGGAATATGGGAGGGGGTTCAGGATGCCCGTTCTGGGTGGTGCTGACTTCTGGCAGCTCCCAGGAAGTGGTGTCATGTCCCTCTGTCTGCTAGGTCATTGGCTCCATGCATTGTCCCCCGCCTGCAGGTGCTGCCCCCTGCAGTTCCCATTGGCTGCAGTTCCCAGGCAATGGGAGCTGCAGAACCAGCACTTGGGATGGCGCCTGTGGTTAGGGGCAGCTCCACACAGAAACCAGAGGGATATGGTTCCCGCTTCCCGGGAACTGCATGGAGCCAGACCCGGAGCCTGCCTGCAGCCAACTGGACTTTTAGCAGCCTGGTCCCTTTTTACTTGGTGTTCTGGTTGAAAACTAATAGACTGAGATGGGGACCGTAGCAGGAGGGCACTGAGTGGGACTGGGGGTCTTGGGAGTGGGAGCAGGAGAATTAGCAGAATAGTGTACAGTAAATAATGCATGGGGCCTCTCATTGAATGAGGACAAACAAAATAATAAACAGCTGTCTGTGCAGTTTGCATTGTCCATCCTGTGCAGGGATCCAACAGAAAAAATGCAATGTGATCATGCAATTAAAGACAGGATAAAGACACCAGGATAAAGACACATATATGCATGGTGGTGGGGGGGGAATTAAAAGTTATACAAGCCACCTTCATTCTGGCATTTCCTAACTTCTGCGTGCTTAACTTTGCACATTTTGTGTGTGCATGTGACTCTATATAACTAGAATAGAAGCCAGGAAAGTCTACAACTACGGAAAATGATCGGGTCATTCTCTACGCAAGTAATGTCATTACCTCCAGGCTAATGTAGGTCAGAGATTTTGGTCTTTCAAATGTGCGAGAACATTCTCAGAAGAGTTTGTCATTGGTTACGCACTTACAGATCCCAAAATACAACATGTGGACTTCAGTCAGTGTATTCCTGAAAGGAGCTTCCTATGTCCCAAAAGCATTCTAAATTAAATTAGGAATGAGGAGCTGTTTTAAAAACCTCTCTATCTACCTAACCCAGATAACTACGGTTATCACAAAATTACACACAATCATTAACCCACAAATCACTTAGCACCCAGTAAAGTGTGCATTAGCTGTGCAGTGTTCAAACTAATTCGCCCCATGGGGTGCATCAAGAACATTCACATCAACATTGAGCATCGTTGCTAGGACATAAAGAGCTAATAGGAGGCAACACAGGGAGACAAACTTGTTTTGGGTTCCTCTCCCAGTTCTAGTTAAGTCACAGGATTGGTACGCTGCAGCAGAAACACCAGCTACAGCACACTGGCTATCACACTCTTGTATTTGTGAGCTCACCAGTGCACGAATAGATCTCTGAGGACAATCCTGGATGGCTCAGAGCAAACGAGAGAGAAAGAAAGGAACTCACCCTTGCTCACCATCCTCTCCGCAAGTTTTATGTTTGAGTGACAGACACGTTAAAGAGATTTTGTTGTCCAGTTAAATCTTTTACATTAGGCCACTAGAGTTTTTCTTCAGTACACAACACTAAGATCAAGAGCATGGAAGGTGCAGTCTAGTCTAAAGACAAGCTGAATGCTGGCCAGGTCATCTCTGATTGTAAAAGTCAGGCAGCATTAACGTCAGTTGTTCTTCTGACGGATGGTTACTCTAATGTCACTGGATAGAGAAGAAACAGCTGCTTCAGTAAACATGTAGTGGATGTGGCAGAACACCATATGAAGAGGCTACAGAAAGAATGGGGGACAAGGAGAGCCCCTTTTATTAGACCAGTGTCTCAGTTGTTGAACACCACACGTTTTTGAGCTAACATGGAAAAAGAGCTCTGTTTCAGCTCAAAAACTTCTCTCTCCCACCAACAGAAGCAGATCCAATCAAACATATTACGTCACTCATCTTGTCTCTGCATACTCTGGGACCAAGATGGCTCTGACAGCACTACAGACAGCTAGGCTTGTCATTTGGGGATATAGTTAGGCTACAACTTAGAACGGGAGTTTGGGGAGAGGAGACTTCATGGAGATACAAGGAAGGAAAAGACATTAAACCCTCAGCAGGAGTAAACTGGCATAGCTATTCACTTCAATAGAGCGACGCTCATTTATACCAGAGACCCTGAAATGGTTTGCAGCTTCTTCACATTCATAAAGTACCTTATTTTGAAACAATGTAATATAACAAAATCCTGATCTAGAAGAGCGTATTTCCGACAACTAAGGAAAAAAAAGTTGTATTTTGGAACTGTACATCTTGCACTATAAATGCCACATTCCTAATAATTTCCTTCGTTTTAAGCAACTTAAGGGAAAAATGCTGAATATTTCTCAGAATATACCCTATAATCTTGCAACGTATTTAGAATGGGAAATTAGAGCTGTGCCAAACTACTAATTGTGTCAGCAAAAACAGCCTTTCCTGGCAAACGGACAATTTTCCATCTCTGAATGCTGTCTTGCCTGTTAAAATTAAAATGGGAATGAAAAAGTGAGTGTCTTTTTTTTTTCAGTTGTACAAACCAGCAAAAATGCAGTCTGCCCAGAAACAATTCTGCCAAATCAGACATATTTTATTATAACTCACTCAGAGATCAGTCATAGTAGCAAAGAATTAAAAAAAACCACTAAGCAGAGTCAAATAATTGAGCCATAGCCATTCTGAACTATCAGGATAAATAGATTGTACAAGTGTTCATTATTTTTAACTCTTTCTGAATGTTTCATTTTGAGAATGAATGTTCCTTAAAAAAATATTTTGGATGGGATCCTGACGCCATTGAAGACAATGACAATACTTCCTCGGACTTCAAGGGAACCCACATTTTGCCTTTTATATTTAATCATGATCCTTTACTATAAGAAATATTCACTGACTTCTTTAAATACTTCCATATTGCCAAATAAAGATCTTGCTATGGCAAACACAACAAAAAAGGAATGTCTGGTCAGATACTATGTTACACGTGTGCATCTATACACAAACAAAACACACGCAACTCGTAATTGATTTTATTTGCAATTACTAGTTAATATTAGGACATGACTGCAGCCAGTCGACACAAGCAATTGAATTCTAAGTTATGAAACAATAATAAGGAACCTTACAGTCCCACTGCCCCTTGAAATTTCTAAAGAATCTCATTGTCTTGTTTTAGTCCAAGCAATTTGGAATTTGGTGGTACAAGCAAAGCACATCATCAATACCTGTTCCTGTTCTCCTTATTCAAATGGAAGCTCATTCAGTGGAGGAAATGCACGATTCTACCTTTCCTCAATATTGTGCTAATGCTAAGGTAGAATCCTGTAACACTCTAGCACAATTTTCACTTGGGTCATGAATCTGGAAGAGTAAAGTGACTTGTATGGAACGAAGAGAGGTACTGCACTATTTCTTTCCAGGGGGAAAAAATGATGATAAAACCAAGGTTGCAGGTATAAATAAAAACGAAAATACAATTATCTTATTTTGCTAGTTCAGCAGAAATAGGGGAGGAAGGGGAGAGCGAAGTGACACAGACCAGAGTTTTTGCTTGTTACAAAAAAAAAAAAAAAAAAAAAGATAGAGAGAGAGTGAGGGGGTGGAAGAGGGAGAAGAAGGGGATGAATAAAAAATTAGGATATTAAATCTTGCTGTCCTGCTAGGGAACTAGCAAACGGCTTTAAGGGGACAATTAAACCCCCAAGTTGAATGGAGAGAGAAGCAGTGACCGTGGCAAGCATGCTGCAGTTTAAAGAGGTATAATGAAAGGTGGCAGTGATGAATAGCTGATCTGTGCATGGCTTTGAATAAGATGCAAATCTATTAACAATGAGGGTTTTTTCCCCCCAGAGAAAAGAGAGAGAGAGAGAGAAACTGGTTAGTTTACTGGACAAAAAAGTCACTTGAGATTTTTTCCTGATTTCTGGGATTGAGATTTAAGGTTAGCCTATGCATATGGTGATTGAAAATCTCATACCTCTGTCATCTAACTTTAGACGAATACACTTCAGCTATTATGTCATTGCAACTTTGGTGAAATTTTCTGTTCCCAGAAGGAACAAAAAAGTAAAATCACAGGCTTTGAACCAGACAATAAGGTCTGATTCTGCTCCATGTGGGGATTTTGCAAATGAATTAGTGGAAGCAAGGTCAAGATCGTAATACAGATGAGATCTCTCACCCCTTCAGAGTCATTTTTACCCCCGTTCCTCCATCACTACCAAGAAATGTTCCTGGTGTTGGATCAACCCTGTGAAAAGAAATTGAAGGTGGGAGGAGCCTCCTCTCTCATCTCCTCTCTTCAATTTGGTTACAGGTCGAAACGTGGTACCTTCCGAAGCCAGCCATAACTTTCCCATTGATAGTGATCCAACTGTGTGTCACAAAGAATAAAACATTCATAGTCTTATTTAGAAAGCTTTCTGGAACAGAGAGCTTTGTTTCAGTACCACAGTCCTCTGAGCATTACAGACCTAATAGTTATACTAGCAATACAGGATTTCTGCTTATCATACAATGCTTTGTCTCTATAATTATCAGAGACCAAAAAACAAAACAAAAACAAAACAAAACACTTTCCCTACTGTAACCGAGCTACCTCACTGAAAACCAAAGTTTCAGGCAGCCTGTGTGCTGTTAAAACCTGCTGAATCCATTGTGCTGAAAGTGGAAGATTTGTTGTTGATTGGATTATAACGTAAGTGAAACTTTATGAGTATTAATGATAAAGTGTGTTCTTATGGATAAAGGTAAATGAGCAGTCAGGGGGCACATTAGTTACTAACTTTTAAATGGAGATTATTTCTCCCAATGAAAAAGCTGAAATAATCCCCTTTAAACCTTGTTCAGTGTTAGTACTTGCTGGCTGACAGCTACATCTGTACACTTCCACTCCTGATATACTGGAAGACATTACCGCTCATATATATCCTATGTGGATCTGTCACATTATTTTGCCTTACATAAAAATATAGGCAATGGATTTAACAATTGTATATATTAACTACTGACCCTTCCGAGTCTATAACTCACAGCCCCATGTCACAGCTGGACAATAGAATGAGTGAATCTGCCTTGTGTCAGACAGTAGCCAAGACATGAATAAAGCATTACCAGACAATTTAAATAACTCATCTCTTTGAACTGTGTCCCAGCTCTGTCCCCTATCCACAGCTGTGAAAGCAACTCCCATGTGTCATATTGGGAGCGTCTTTTGATGTAGACTGGAGATGGAAGGGTGGGAGTGCAGACCTTATGGATTATTGGCTGGACACATGAAAAATTCCCCATGGGAGACTTGTTCTGACTGCAAATCAATGAGCATACTACAGATAATGAGATTTATAGTGATGAGACTGCGTGCTACTGTAAAAGAAAAAACTCTGGTGGCTTTCTGCCAGTCAACCTGACCTTAAAGGGCATGCCACACCATTCACATCATATGACATTAATGAAAAGCTTACGGAAAAAGAGAACTATCTGGCTAGGACTATGTGATAACTCACTCCAATCTCTCTATGTAAAACAACTCAGGAACCATCACCCTCTTTCACTCCCTCCTCTCCATTCCCCTTTTTCTATGGCCTCTGTTTTTCCCCTTCCCTTTTTCATTTCCTTACCCAAGATTTTTAAAAGTGAGCAGAAAGGCACCCCAACTCACTAGCTATTTCTGAAAATCTCAGCCTGGCTGTCTCTCTTTTTTGCACCATTTGGATTCAAACCCAGGAACCTTATTCTACACAAGCTCCTATTCACTGTAAAGAGACCCATCACATAAGGAACAGTGGTAACACTGGGCCCTTAATTAGTCTAGGCCCTTGCTAAGCACCCAAGCCTAACAACACTTGAAGTCCTTTAATCGCATGAGTACTTCTTATGGGACTACTCATGCATGTAGAGCTATGCATGAGATTTAGCGTTTGTAGGCTCACACCCTGAATCTGCAACCAGTCAGCAGAGAAAAACAACTAGTTAATATGTTACTTGCTAATCTTTCCTGGTTACAATGTAACTAGTACAGCAAATATATTCCTAAATTAACACGGAGGACATGCCTTGTGGGTTTGATCCTGTAGAGCTCTGGGCACCCCAAATTCCCATTGGCTTCCAAGGGTATGAAGGGCATTCAGCAAGCACTCAAAACTGGACTTTAAATGTCATATTGCAGTACATTAGTCATTCTGAAAAGGTTTTCAATCGCCTATTATGACTAAATAAGGT
The DNA here is from genome assembly GCA_032595735.1 of Pelochelys cantorii. Classification (NCBI taxonomy): domain Eukaryota; kingdom Metazoa; phylum Chordata; order Testudines; family Trionychidae; genus Pelochelys; species Pelochelys cantorii. The sequence continues at coordinate 69,818,363 of CM064332.1, forward strand.
TACCTCGAGAGGGGCAATGCTCCTTGCGGAAAGAACTGGAAATTCTGAGGTAACCTTATTAATTATTCATTGCAAAGCCCTGCTTTAAGGGCGACTGTGGTACATTTAAATTCTACAGTAAATACTCCTTTCACAGTATTGCATATCAGAGTTTTTAGCACCTGTACAACCAGGATAGGAAAAGGTAAACGTGCAAGCTAAGAGCTTTGGATGGCGGAAAAGTTTCCAAACAACAGACTCGCCCATCCTTCATGGACTGCTTTGAAATGGTTTTTCCAGCAGAGATCCTGATCCAAACACTGGACACACGTTGCACTATCCACCCGGCACTGAATGCAACATCAGGGCCTCTAAAATATTTGTCAATATAAAGCAGTTTGGATTTTCGATCACAAACAAAGCATTGTTTCACTGGGAGGTAAATGCAAGTGGAATAGCTCAACCATTGTGGTTTAATTGGGCTTGATTACAGTAATGCCTGTCTCTAGCATTCAAAAATGATTAAGCAGGCACCAAAAATTCATGACACTGGCTTAAAAATATGGAGGGGGGTGTTTGTTTTTTGGAAAATAATCCATCTGAAGTTCTTTTTTGGTGTTTGTTTTTGGACTTGCAGTGTTCATGCTTTCAAGCTTTTCTCTCTAACAATGCAGACTAGAAACTTTTTTTTAATGAAAGCTGAGAATTTCGCCGTCACATGACTTCAGGACCTGGGGTATAAAAGAACACCCATACCTATCAGACTTTCAGAGAAAGAGAACCAGCCCCGGGAGCTGCCGAAGGTGAGTATTTCTGAATATCAGGTTCTTTGTACTTTCGGATGATGGAAGGGTGAATGGAGTAGGCCTTCAGAGTTCAAAAATAAACCTTTTGGGGTCTGTGTGCAAAGTTGAAAGTAAATACTTTAAAAATGTAACAAGCTAGTTGTTTCTGAAGACACTGAAAACGACAGAAGCCTTTCATCACCAATACATTCCAAGAGATCCTTTTCTTAAAGAAAGTACTAGAAGCATTTCTAACTGAGGGAGACAGAGAAGCCATTAGTTATAGTGATGAGATGGCAGAATGAATATGTGGGCTGGACAGGTTAATACGGCATTACTCACAGGTGGTAAGTCCGAGGCATCAGGCATGACTGCAGGAAAGCAAACTGGATGTTTCTAATGGCCTCTCATTTCTCTTCAGTCTCCTGACCCTTATCAATGTCCTTTCTTAAACCAGACATTTTAAATGTCAGCTTAACCCCATCAGTAACAGCCCATTGCACTCTCTTTTATTCTGGAAATAATTAACCCTCTTTTGTGGGCTTTTTTTTTTTTAAACAAGCTGTAGCTGTTTTGAGGGGGAGGGGCCAAAAAAAAAAAAAGCCCCAGTGTAGCAAAACATCCTGCAAAAATAACAATCACATGCCAGGAATAGGGGAAGTGCTAAGGAAAGGTTGCTTTGTTCTCAGCTGGATTTCAGTTCATGAAATGTGGGAGAACATGGCTCAGTCTCAAAGGGTTAATTTTTGGTATTTAAAACATATAACAAGCCACCGTGGCGGTTATTAATACATCTCTTTTAAGGACGCAATTAAAATTGTGGTCCTTCGATATAGGGAAAAAGGGGAACTATGGTGTGTGCAAACACATCCTTGCAAATACCAGTGCAATCATGTTTTTTCAGCATGTGTACGCAGAACACATCTTCCTTGCAATACTATTATATAGTGTGAGAATAATTCCTTCACTCCAGGGTTGGCTTGGTCTCTCTTCTCCTTACCCAAGGATCTGTTTGATCTCAGGTTGTGGTGGCAGGCTTCACTTATGCTTTTCATTTTACTGAAACCAAGACTTTTTTTTTTTAAATTCTCACCTAGCACTGTTCAGGAAGTTTGCCTAGCGTTTCCTTAAAAAAAAACAAAAAACAAAAAAATCCATGAAAAATGTTGCTGGAGATAAAAGGGTTTTCATCACAGAGTTTTTCAAATATTTTCTGATTTTCTTCCAGATACTGAAAACCCCACTTTCTATGGGTTTGGCTGCTGAAAATGGACTAGGAAGATCTATTTTCTGGTTTTCCATGAGGAAAACGTGAACATATTTCATTAAAAATGTGTATGTCCCACCCAAACTTGTGCTTTTAATTAAAGGTCAGTTTTAAAGAGGAAAAAAAAAAACCCCAAGTAAAAGGTCAGTTTCTCTTAATGAATTTTTCTAAAACCTTTTGAGAACTAGCTTGCCCAAAGTAGGACTCTCATCCCCCAGCACCAATCCCTACCATGTATGGCACTGTTGTTAGCCCCGATAATTCAGCCAAGCTGGCATGGAAACATTGGGTAACATACTCTATCGAGGGTGTAATCATAAAGGAAAAGACACTTATATTGCAACAATGGGACTAAAGTGGCACCTCAGTTATGGGGACTGCAGAAAAATATCTAAACACACACCCATGGTAATGATAAATAAAGGGACGGACCATCCCCACTTTCCAATGTTAACAGTGGAATACAGGGTCATGGCAATCCAGGATTCCCGTTGCAATGTACTGTTCTCTCGGGAGATGGTGAAGACGGTTAGGGGAAATAGGGAACATGGCTGAGAAAAGCTCAGAAGGCCAGGGTTCACTGGGAGAAAGGTCGCCGACATTCTTCTCTTCTATGCAGCCTTTCAAAATTGCTTAGGGTACAAATTCTGTCCCCACCACCTAAGACATTCAAGTCCCAATACAAAGAGAACAGGTGTAGCTCTACCAGGGTGGGAAAGCAGGTTATTTGTACAGAAGGTCAACAGAAGAGGGCTCATTTGTTTTAAAAAGCCCAACACTGAAGTGACTCCAAAGCTCTGAGCCCTCTGGATCTTAGCTTCTAGCACGTCTTGCCTCATTTCTCTGATTAAAAAATGCCACTTTTGGAAAATGAGATCTTATTTTCGCACTCATTGTCTCAGGCTCTGATTGCCAAGTTTGATAACATAATTTTCAGCCTTAAATGGCCAACCTAGCGCATAAAAATCATTGCCAATAACAACCAGAAAATCGGTTTGGATTACACAATAAGTATTCTTGGCAATTATTTGTGATAATCACATATCAAGCTGGTACAATTTCACAAACAAGGAGATCTCATGCAGAGCTAGGAATAACACTTTTAAAGAAACCTAATATGCAAGCAGAGCTAAGAATTGCAAACAATATTTGAGGGCTGAACTAAGTGAACATAATATGTAGATGCTAGAACAGCGAAATACATGTTAGATTACACTAATCATCAATTTTCCTGGAAGACAAAAGAAGCAAGGAGCAACACACTAATGTTGCAGTTCTGATGGCTAAGAGTTTTCTTTCACTAGGATCATGGCCTCTATAATTATCTAAGCAATTACGCAAACAGGGCCTTCTGCAAAACAAAATATCTGATGCTAAATCATCCTACACACGTGATTTTCATGTCAAGGTGTAAAGGTATAAAGTTAGAAAAGAATTCCCAAATGTACATGGCTCCCTCATTTTCCACCACCTTAGAATTTCCTCTTCTTTTGTCCTGTTGTCTGGTCCATCTTCTTCGGTCAAGTAGGCTTACCGGAGCGACAGGGCGAGAGTAAGTGTGACCGGCGCCATCTTGGCGGATGTTGTGGATTGAACTAGGCAAAGCTTGCGAGTCTCTATTGCCTGAGCTGGAGAGACAGGTCTCAGGTTGAGAGGCGTAACAGGCTCATATCCTCTGTGGGTCCAGCAGAGAAGGGTGTGAATCACACACAACATGACCAATGGTTTCATAAGCCCATTTACAGACCCCAACAAGCAGAGAGAAGATGCCCTAAAGGTTTTGTTTCAAAAACCGTTGCTGCATTCTTTGGACACTCCAATAGGGTAAAACAGCTGCACAAGGGAATGCTCTGGTGGTACTGAGCTAGTGCAAATGCATCCCATATCCTCCTATCCCTTCCTCCTGGCCAACGGGGCATAGCTAGTGCACCCTCCCTTGGCCTCATCCTCATGCAACCACAGTGCCGGCACCGGGGCTGGGGAACGTTGGCACCTGGAACCCAAGACGGATCACACTGAAAGCTGCTGGAGCTTGTCCGAGGATCTGGGCTGGATTCTTTGACTGAGAATCAGGGATAACAACCGTGACATAAAGTCCCTTTTACACCTCCCTGGGCTTGTTACCGAGTCCGGAGAACCTGATTCAATTGTGGAATAGTTTCTTTCACCTTCAGTGGCTATTGTGGAAGGAGCTACTGTCTTTCTAGCAGCCAGGAAACTAGCCACATAACCACAAGAACTTTTTTTTTTCCTTTTAATATTCTTTCTTTTCCTTTTATTCAATAGAGACTCTTTGTTGTTTATCAACTCCATAATGGGATGGAAATGCCTCACTTACTTTTAAGTAACGCTCTACATTGTACACACAAAAGAGGAAAAAAAGATGCCTCTTAAATGAACAAATCTCATTTTTATTTAGCTGGTTTTTGTAGTTTTCTCTCCTCATCCCGATCCATCCACATGTGACAAAAAATTGGGTTCCTGATCCCACTTTCATAGAACCCTGGAATACTAAAACTGGAAGGGACATCGAGAGATCATCAAGTTTAGTCCTCTGCCCTCATGGCAGAACCAAGCACCATCTAAGACCATCCCCAACAGTTGTCTGTGTAACCTGTTCCTATAAATCTCCAGTGATAGAGATTCCACAACCTTCCTGGGCAATGTATTCCAGTGTTTATCCACCCTGAAAGTTAGGAAGTTTTTCCTAATTTCCAACCTAAACTGCCCTTGCTGCAATTTAAGCCCATTGCTTCTTGTCCTATCCTCCAAGATTAAGTAGAATCATTTTTCTCCCTCCTCTTTGTAACAACCTTTTCAGTACTTGAAAGCTGCTATATCTCCAGTTTTCTCTTTTCAGCCTAAACAAACCCAATTCTTTCCATCTTGTCTCATAGGCTAGCCCGCACTGCTTCCCGCAGTTTTGACTGCCCAGGAATGGTGAATTGTGGCCACTGAGACAAGCTATGCCTGCGGACAATCAAATAAACAAAGTGCCTGACGACCAGCTCATGGATTATGCTTACAAGTCGCATCCCAGAGTTTTAAAACCCCTGGTCTAGAAAGTGTTTTCAGGGAGATTTCCCCTGGTACTAAGAAAAGCCTGTTGCCTTCATGGTGCATTTTGAAGGTTTCATGAAGACTATTGGCAATGGCAATTTCACTGCGATCAAAGATTATCTTTCACTGAGCACCCTCAGACCTCTAAGATCACAAGGGCATTAGTATAAATAAAATATGCCTAGTGTGCAAAGTTGACATCACTTTCCCTCTTTGCTGAGCTGATCATTCATCATTCAGATGGTGCAACCTTTATATATTAAGCATATTTACTTATCTGGCATAAGTACAGCTATAACTTACTCTCCATTCAACACATTTAAATGTGTAAATTCAATGCCATGAATCTGTCAACATTGTCTTTTAAAATTTAATATCAACATTTCTCTGTAATTCTAGTCTGCAAAACGGGAAAAAAAATCGTAACGTTCTCCCTGCTAATGCTGCTCAAGGTTTATTACATCAAAACACCTCAGATTCTGCGTGGATTCATCAGAATTATGCTAAAAACGACAACTGATAAAAAGATTCAGAAAAAACTGTGCAGTACGAGTGTCGTTCCCGTTATATCAATGAGCTTTCACTCTAGAACAGTGTTTCTCAAAGTGAGCCATAGGGCCCGCTTTGGGAAAGCCTCTAGCACATGGCTGGGCAAAACGTGGCCTGAGAGCCAGATCCGGCCTCTAACACTTGGATCCAGCCTGCAGACTGCGTCTGGCCACTTTCTATTTATATCCTGCTGCTCATGCCACCGAGTTTCCAGCCGCAACTCAGACAGCAGGATCTTATTTAAATGTCTCACCGCTCCCAGTCATGGCGCTACCCTGTGGGGGGCCGGAGCTGCAAGCCCTCTACATAGCCGCAGCAACCCCGGTCGTCTGCCAGGCAACTCAAGTAGTGGGGCGAGAACCCTTTAAATAGCTGCAATTTCAAGGGCTCCCTGTCCTGCCACTACTGCGTTGCCTGGGAGCTGCCCGTGTTTGCTGTGGCTATTTTAGAGGGCTCCCGGTCACAGCTCCACCCTGGCTGCCCTTTAAATAGACGTAGTAACCCTGGGCAGTTGCCAGGCCACGTGGTAGTGGCAGAACTGGGAGCCACAAACCCGTTGCTGTGTTTTTCAGTTCAAAGCATCTCCCCGCAGACAATTCTGGGGGGAGGCTAGCTCCAGCCCCACCCCTTAAGCCCCAGGCCCTGCCTCTTCTGGAGTGGGGTGGGGGGGGAGGGAGGAGCCAGCCCATGACCATGTACTAAAATTCCTTATGTGGCCCACCTGTGAAAATGATTGCCCCCCCCACACACACACATTAGCAGGCCAGCGCCACTTTGTTTGCCTAAAGAGTCCACAGTCATGGAGTTTCACGGCTCCCATTGGCTCCGGTTCCCTGTTTCCAGCAAAGGGGAGATGGGGGAAGGGACCATTGCCCACTCTGAGAAGCACTGCTCTGGAACAAGTCTACTTCACTGAGTCCAGTCAGCATTATTGTGCCCCAGAGTTGTTTGCTTGAGAATGTGCTGCTGTCTATACAGTGGGCAAAATTTGAATGCTCAGTCGAGACCCAAGCCATCAGGCCTTCTGGGCTCCTTCGGCTGTGACCTCAGAAGAGCTAATCTTGCAAACTGTTATTATTTACAAGTAGCAGTGGTAATAGTTTACAATACAAACTTAGGCCCTTACCAATATAGAGACCTCATTGAGTGAGGCACTGTATACACATGTAGTCCCTGTCCAACAGAGGTTACCATCTGCATTAACAAGACAAATGATGGGAGGAATGAAGCACTATTACCCCCATTTTACAGCTGGAGGCCTGAAGCACAAGCTAGTTAAGTGACTTGCCCATGGTCATACAGGAAATCTGTGGCAGAGCTAGGATGCAAACTCAGATCTTTCTGGGTACTTAAATGCCTAATACCTGGAGCACCTCATACACTTTGTATTTACCCTCACAAAACCTCTGTGACCTCAGGGAGTATCATCCTCATTTGAGACCTAGTCTCCACACAGTTCTTTACCATACAGATGTGTCACCCGGGGTCTGACTATGTACTAAGTGACACTACTTTTCTACAACCCCGAGCATGGACACATACTGGTATGAAGGTTATTACACTGGGACAGGTTATTGCCTTCCTGTATGGAAATAGACTACTATATCAGTATAAAGGTACTTGTACTGAAATAGCTTGTTTCCATACAAAAAGGACAACCAACTGTACTGGTATGGGGCACCTTCATACCAGTACCTCTTTCTCCATATCTAAGGATATGGGCTACTTTAACTATACCACCACCATTAGAGATATGGGCAAGCTCTTTTAGATAAGGAATGGAGGCAGCAAGAAATCGACTTGTCTACCGTCACAAAGCAGCAGCAGAGCCAGAAACCGAACCAAACACTGAATTATGGTTTACACTGAGAGGAAATATTTTTTTTTTTTTTAAAGATGCACTTGCTTTTCTCTTCTACCATTGGGGCTTTTTTAATGTATTTATTTAGAAACTGCAGCTACGTAGGTTTGTATAACTGCCATGATAGGTCAAATGGAAAATTTAGCAGATCAGGTTCAATCATCCATCTAGGATGATAAAAGACTCCCCGTGTAACATGAAATGCACTTAAAAAGCTGAGCCACCACAAGGAAAAAAACACCCCAAAAACAGATGTGCAATGATACTTAATTTTAGGATCCACACTTCTGCTCAGCAGGGAGTTTATTGTGAGTGCTCTGGTACTGCTGTGTAGCAAACATGGGAACGGGCTCAGCAGATAACACGACTCCCTTGAATTTAGTTCAGTTTTCCATTGAATACCAGTGAAAGTCAGTATTAGTTAATGGCCATATTGATATTTTTATATTAAAAAAAGCTAACCCCACAGATTGCCTATCTTCCTACCCAACAATATAAAAGGAATCACATTTATGTGAAGCATCGTCAGTATTTCTGCATCCATCCATGAAAAATTCTTCCTTGACGACCTCTCAAGGTTCCTTCCAGCCCTGCCTTTCTGTGGTTCTATGACACAGTGTCAGCTGTCAGAGCTAATTATTAATATAAATGGCGCAAGTGCATCGGATCCTGCAACATAAGCTGGTGTTCCAAGTTTCCCTCTCACTTGCAGTCTGTGCAGTTTGGGGGCAGCGCGGCTTGTTACTGCAAGACAAAAATCAGAGCTAAAAGGATATGGCAGAACTCCATGCTGTCGTCTAATTGCATTAGACTGAGCACAGCAAAAGAAATAAATATTTAGACAGGGGAGATGGCATCCTGAATGCATCCAAGTGTCAGTTCTGATATCTGATCATGGGAAAGCACCCTCCCCTTCCCTGCGTTCATGTGAAACCCGGCCGCTTGCTGTATCATCCAGATGGCGCGCTGAGAGCTCTTTTCGGCTTCATTCCTAGAGAGCTCAAACTCCGCACCCAATCTGCCATGTTATTTCCACGTCGCTCTACATTGGCTCATTTGTCAATGCCAAGGAGTCGAGTGCTGTGCATGCTCCATCTCTGCAACTATTTAGGATTAAAAAAAAAAACCCTAAACGACAATTTAGTTACAGCAGCACAATAGCGAATGGGATTAACTAGGTTGCGGCTGCCCACGAGGTACTGGACTTAATTAAAAGTAAAGCATTTTATATTATAGGGAGAGAGGCATGATCCTCCTTGTGCCACATTTCAGTTTTATGGGAATCTTTTATCAGTAACTATGTAAATGAAGAGCATTCGAGAGAAATGTTCCAGGTTTAAACTAGGCATGCAACCATCAGCAGCAAGTTATCACTGATTTAGCTGTGAAGATCCAACCGTTATGAAAACAGGGGCCATGATCATCATGCAGCCTTTGCACCTAAGCCAGTGAATGGTCTCTTCGCTGCACCAAAGGCAACAGCCACACAAGTCCTGATTGGAGGAGGCTGAGAGCATATTGGAGGAGCGTTGCCAGCAGATGTAGGGAAATGATTATTCCCTTTTATTCAGCATTGGAGAGGCCACATCTGGAGTGTTGCATCCAGTTCTGGGCCCCCATTACAGAAAGGATGTGGACACATTGGAGAAAGTCCAGTGGAGGACAAAAAAATGATTAGGGGTCTGAAGCACATGATTTACATGGAGGGGCTGAGGGATTTGGGCTTCTTTAGTCACCAGAAGAGAAAAGAGTGAGGGGGGATTTGATAGCAGCCTTCAATTACCTGAAGGGGGGTTCCAAAGAGGCTAGAGAGAGGCTGTTCTCAGTGTGACAGATGACAGAACAAGGAGCAATGGTCTCAAGTTACAGTGGGGGAGGTCTAGGTTGGGTATTAGAAAATACTATTTCACTAGGAGGATGGTGAAGCACTGGGATGGGTTGCCTAGGGAGGTGGTGGAATCTCCCTCCCTCACTAGAGGCTTTTAAGTCCCAGCTTGACAAAGCCCTGGCTGGGATGATTTAGTTGAGGTTGGCCCTGCCTCCTCCAATTCTCTGATTCTTTGAAGAGCACCTGGGCACTAAGTCTCACTAAGTGGCCCCCATCAGAAGACAGGGTAATAAGCTGGATGGTCCTTTGGTCTGACGCAGTATGGCCGCGTTCTTATGTTTAAATAAAAAAAAATTCTTTCAACCTTATCTAGACAGCAAATTACAATTATGGTCTATAATACGCTCTCCCAGGGCTGAAAATACAAGAAGAAAAGCATCTGGCATTCTGACTTCAGTGCCAATTTCTTCTGAGCTGGGAGTAGACCATCACTCAACTTTCCTGCCCACTGTTCAAGTCTCTCAGAGTTCAGTTATCACTATGCAAAAGGCTGGGACTCGACAGTGGACAATAGCGAAGATTAAAGCCACTGGATGAGGAAAGAGGATAGTCAAGTACAATTTAAGTGCTTTAAACGCTGAGAAAAATCACACAACCACACTCATTCAATGGCAAGTGAGAGAGTCATAGAATATTTTCTGTGGGGAACTTGGTTAGGTTATTTCTTGTTGATAGCCCAACAATCCCGTCAATTTTGTACTGGTTTCCAAAAAGGAGTGTAGCTGCATCAGCCCAGCACTGCTGGCAACTCTATTGCTTTTTAGCCAGACAGTAATAGCTTCAATTCCCCCATGGGGATCTGGAGTCCTATTCAATGCTAACGATGCCGTGGAGGGGATACATGGTTAGCATTACCTGCCTTGGATGAATCAAGGCCCTATTACTTGGGCCTTTCCAGATGCCACGGTATTTCTGAGGTGCACCCTACATCACACAAGCCCATCTCGGGGGGTGAGGAGCAAACGGGAGAGCTGCCTTGGGGCCCAGTGATTGAAAAGGGCCCCGGGGCTACTTGCCACCACCCTGAGCCCTTTAAATCACTACTGGAATGTTACACAGTGCGCTCCGGGTAGGCTAGCCCTAGCCCCACCGCTTCCACCCAAGGCCTTGCCCCTTCCAGGGGCATGGAGCCCCTCCACCATGCTCAGGGGCCCAGTGAGTCTGCTGGCCCCTCTGAAGGCACCACAGCCTGAGTTAGAAATGTAATTCTTTCTAGAAAAAACAATAAAGCCAACACCCTCTCCCAGCAGATTCAATCCACATGCTCAAGAAGAATCAAACCTAGTAGGACTGAAATCTTCACTCAGAAGGAATCAAGAACTGTATTTCTTGCAGCACATAGCCGAGGCACTCTCGGGCCTCAGATCTTCTAAGAGGGCGTGTGCCAAATGAAATGAATCTTTCCTCAGACACCAATAGTGGCAAGATTTGCATTCACTCCGCCCATGGATTTCCAAAAAAAAAAAAAAACCCACAAAAAATTAAAATGGGGAATTCAAATTCCTGGCCAATGTACTTTTGCCCCAATAAAATATCTCGTAATGCCAGCAGCTCTTGTTAAAAGTTACTCCTATACGGAATAGACTAGCAGAAGGCTGACACGCTATGTAAACTCCATTCTGAGGTGAATGGGGTTTCTGTTAGTTCTTTGAATGGAAGTGATTTCATCCTATGTGAGTGTCTGGTGAGCACAGAAAGTCTGATTCACTTTTGTGTGGCCACTGAACCCACAATATCACTGCTATGTTCTGTTACGCGTTCTAGGACTGCAACATCCTATACCGTACTCTTCCAGCAGTACTTGCCCCAAAGCCAAGACTGTTTCATCAAGTCAAGGTCACTGTGAGTTGGGGCTCTCATCTTTAGTTCCTCAGAGATCTGGAAAAGAAGCAATGTGTCAGTTTGATTTTTACTGTGACCAACGCGGTCATGAATCAAGGCACGGTTTCCATAGACCCATTTTCATGGTAGCCATTTATTCGTGACACACATATAAAAAATACACTTAGTAGAAGGACAATGTTCATGAGCCTGTAATGCTTTAGTGGAAGAAATTAAAAGTAAAAGTAAGGGCTAATTTATGCTAATGAGATCATTTCATCAAAGAAAGTAGCACAAATTACTTTGTTTTAGAAATTCCAATTAACTGGATTAATTTTTCATTTAAAGCAGCTTGAGTGTGACTACAGTGACTGACACATGACCTGGACATCTACCAAAGATGAGACAGTCCAGTCTGCTCGTGTGCATGTTACAGGAGGGAGAAAAATAGAGAACAGCCATTTCACTCCATCCTTCTCTGAGTGTTTTTCAAATGTTTGAGTATTCAGCCCTCTTCAAAAGTTAATTAGGTAATTTATGGAGTAATGTTCCCAAGACTTTGATGCACATACTTTCTATGTAATACCATATTTCCCTGCATTGAAAGGAACATGCAAGATAAAAAAAGTCATTTTAAAAAACCCTACCATAGTGGTTATAGCTACAACTGTATGCGCTGGTCAACCAATTTCATTTATTTAGTGCAAATGGTTATCTATACCCTCTTCCTTGCCCCTGCATTTTGCTTTCAGTTTAAAGTTGAAAGGAACCCGAAATCCTGAAGCAAAATAATTGAAAGTAACTTTACTTTTAATTTTGTATCAAAAACACTCGTTTCCTTTCCTTTCCTTCCCCAAAATCACATAACTACCAAATATTGCAAAACCCTAACATTGACTCAATCTTTTACCCAAAACGTTCATGCAGCTTTCAATGTTCAGAGTTTGTAAGGAAACCATAGATCACTGAGTTTTGGTCAGTTGTTGATTTCAATGATTTAGCTCTTCTCCTTGAGCCCCTCGTCACATCTAGATGGGATCAGGTTTTTGAGTCCTTCTTGATTCTACTCCATACAAGCAGTTCTTCAGAAATTTATTTGGTAATCAAATCCTTTTATAGGACATTCATTCATCTAGATTTGGGTCTTCCAACTGCTCTCTTACATTCCAGTTTTAAGTTTAAAACCCCCAAACGTCTTTTCACATGCCCACACCATTGAATCCTGAATTTCCTAAGATTTTCTATGCTTGGTACAACCACAACGGGTCCCTTAATTCATTTATTCCAAACACGATCCATCCTTGAACATGATCCCGCCACATAACTCCAACTATACATCTTAACATGTTCATCATATTCAGGAAAAAATCCTGTATTTTCCTCTGGGCACATACAGCTCAGCTAATGATTTTACATGATGCAACTTTTTCAAACTCTATTTTACCTAGTCCACTCAGCTTGGATAATGGCACTGAATTGTTCAGTTTCTTTTTTATTTATTTTACACTCAAGTTTCTACTGTTAAGTTCATTTCCTGGTTACACAGCACTTGCATAATATTATCGTGCTGGGTTCACAACATGCCATGAAGAAGTCAAAATTAAATGTTTTAAATGGATTAGATTTGAAATTATGTCATTCAAAACTGCGCTTAAATTACATATTATACAATCAAAGTATATTGCCAGATAATTTTATGCTTTAAGTTGACAGTGAAGTTTTTACTCCTTAAGAAATGCATTTCAGATCATCATGTCCAGCCAAGCTTGGTCAGTTTCGCAATCAGAGTCAGGGTGTGAAAAAGACAATAAGCCACACTCCTGTTCTCTTTTGGGGTACTGTAGAACATCTTTGCAATGCTCTAAATTATGCTAGCTAAAATGGTAACAATTCAGGACCTCTCCTTATAATAGTGAAAGAGTAGATGTTATACAACTAGTGAAAATAACTTTTGGCCACCTGGGAAATTCCTCTGCCTTACTGGAAAATGACGGCTGCTTTTTTCAGAATAACTATTTATACTATTTAAACTTTTATACTGTCGCCATCTTGAGAAGAATGTGGTTAAAATAGTTCTGGGTTTCTGTGCACAACGGGGGCATCATATTAAATCAAACTGGAGAGCAGGCAGGGCGCCCAAGACTTGGTGGAGTCAATCCCTCACAGCCCGGGGGAGACGCACTAAGGGGGAAGCAGAGTGTGAGCAGGGCCGGACTAGCAGTTTGGGAAGGAATGGCTTTCCCCTACCTATTATACCCACCTTCCAAGCTTGGCTAGCTCCACAGAACCAACAAGATATCAAAGAGTCTGAAAGAAACCAGTTTGTCCTTTTCCCCCCCACCCTCAGGGCAGCATCGCAATATCATTCCCTGCCACTTCAGCCATGCCACCCTTTCCTCAGGGTGACACTATTGCCTCATCCCTGCTCTGTTTGGAGTTTTACCTTAGAATAGCATCTCCCTCTTCTCCTGGGTATGTGGGGATTCCCCTCAAGGACAACAGGAACCAGTCTATTGTTCCACTGACCACTTCCTGTTCAGCCTCGCCTGCCTAGACAAACACTTACCCTCACCCTCCCTATGCCTACTGCTTTGTGTGTACATCCCATCACAATAGAACTAATTAAAAAATGTTTCAATTAACTTCTTATGACTCCTTGAAAACCATCTGTGCAATTTTGCATTCATTTCCTTTAATACCGCTGACAGAATTATGTTCATCTGCCTGAAATACTTTGTTTATTGTTAATATCACAAGACCTCATTTATGGATGTCATGGTCTGTTACCCAATTTTAATAGCAGCCAGCATCTATCCTGTATTTGTGTTTGCGTAGTTCAGTGAATGGTGCTCTTGAGACATGGCAAAAGGGATTATCCATCACGCCCAGGTTAAGCGAACTCACTGCAAGGAGTGTTCCCCAGCGTGCTGAGTCAGGGCATTATGCAACAGCTTTCCAGTTAGTCACTCCCTTTCAATTAATTAGCAACACAACAGGCTGAGTGGAATGATGATGATTAGTTGTCAGGCAGGTGGCTGGGCCCATCTCTAAAAGTTAGAAGCCTGATTCCCCACTGCCATGTGTGTGTGTTTATTTGGCAAGTCTTAAAAGGCTATTGTGATGGGGTGGACCAAGCCCTGAAGCCCTCTGCTGGAGAAGGCCTGTGGCCTTGCCACACCCCACCCAGCAAACCATAGAGAAGTCCTCCAAGAAAGCTAGAGTAGCACAAAGGACCAATCAGGGCCCAGCAAGGCTGTTAAAAGGAAGCTGTTGAGCCAGAGTGAGGCAGTTCCTCCTTGCAACTCAAAACGCTCAGACAGGGCTGGAGAGCCGGGTTGCAGGAGGGCTGCCACAGCAAGCGGTGCAGACACAGGCACTCATCCAAAAGGGGGCTGCTCGCCTGAGGTGCATGACATCATGTTACAGCTGCCCAGTCAGAAGTTTCCACTCACACTGGCGGTAGCATTGTATGTCCACTTTATAAAGTGTGTAAGTTAATTACGAGTCAGGGCCAATTTATTTAAGGTTTATTAAACTTTTCCCACTCCCACTTAGCTTAGGATAGGCTTAGTATAACCATAGGTACAGGGCAGGATGGGTCAGGAGAGGCAGGGCAGAACATACAAGTCGAGACACATGCAACACATACTTTTTAAAACAGACCAGCTGAGTATTGCATACTTTCAGCAGGGGGCTGGATTCGATGACCTGCTGAGGTCTATTCCAACCCTAGGATTCTATCAACTACCAGGCCCCTATCACAGGCCATAGGGACCATGCAGCAAAGTTTGTTGTGAAAGGTGGGACCTGCCAACAGTGTTATCTCCATATTTTGCCCTAGTGATGTGATGTGCAGCTAGAGAGGTAGCACAGCCCAGTGGGTAGAGTGCTGGGCTGGAATCAAGACACTTGGGTTATACTCTTGTCACTGATTCCCTTCCAAGCTACATCTGTTCTGTCTATTCAGCATGTAACTCTGAGGGATGCAAACTGCCTCTTTCTGTGTCTTTCTATAGCACTCAGCAAAATGCAGCCCTGATTTCAGCTGGGACTGATCAGTGCCCCTATAACACCAAGGGTCTAATAAAAAAGGTGGAAGAGGCTTTCTGCACCCCTTTCCTGTCTAACCTGCCCCAACAACACAGGGAAAGAATCAACTCAAAATATTCTTCAATGGTTGAAAGATTTTTAAGCAATTTCATTTTATTCTATTCTTCCCAAAGGAGTTTATGGTGTTAAAGTACATTAGTGGTACAGGTTGCACCTCTGTAAACTGGCACTCTCTGGTCCGGCAACATCCGCGGTCTGGAAGGACCATGGATATTCCAGGATCAGAGTCCCGGCACGCTGTGGGGGGACAGGAGGCCAGCGCAATACAGGGTTGGGGACAAGAGCACACGACTCCGCTGGGCTGCAGGGGGAGGAACCAGGAAGCCCGGCGGGGGTGGGAAAGACAGGGGGTGGCAGCAGGGGGTCAGAAATCACCTCCTCTGGTCCAGCAAAATCCCTCATCCGGGACCTGTCAGGTCCAGAGGGTGCCAGAGCAGGGAGGTCCAACTTGTAGTTGGCAAGGTTTGTACATTGATATTGTACAAAGCTTTCCTGGTTACCACACCGATAGATCCCCCGTGTTTCTTTAAGATGACAGTTACTGCCTCCAAAATTAAGCCAGCAGATTGCAGCAGCGATAAGACGGGGCTTTTTTGCTTCAATTACTTCCCACTCACTACCAACTCCTCAGCCACAGTTACCTGCTGATACCTTCTGATCAGCACTTGATACCTACTAATCATCTTCACTGCATCTCTATGTCTGCCCGGCAACATCCATGCCAGTAATAACCTTTTCATGTGTCTGTCACGCACGCTTGCATCATCATCCGATAATCGGCAGCGTGCGGAGGTTGGACCATAAACAATATTTGCCTGGTTGAAATGGATACCACTTGGGTAGAAGGTTTTTTATTTTTTTTCAATCACTCTTTTAGCAACAGCATAAAAGAAGCCATAACACCTCCTCCAGGAGAGTTGTTGCTTATTGTGTTTACAGAGTCGCTACTTGGGAGCCTGAAGGCTGATTACACACCGATCCACTCATTAAAGAAATAGATCAACACTGTACAGTGGGGTTGCTTGGACTGGAGTCTCCCAAAATCAGCACCCACCTCCCAGTAATAAATCCTGGAGGTTTTAATAGATCATGTGGCACAAAGGAAACAAATCCTCAAAACGTTATTTTAAAACTGCAGTTTGCTAAATGGTAATAAACATCACATACTTTCTTGCTGTGTTTTCTTTCCCTCACCAGCTGTCCTGTGCCAGGTTTTGCTAGCTCAGTTTGCTCTGCGTGGAATCAATAATTTGAACTAAACCCCAAAGGGCAGTAATATATGAGCCAGCCAATAATGTCTCCAAACAGCTCACGACACTGATTCTTCACGAATTCACAATCTTATTTATTTAGCGGCTATCACCCAGGAGAATGACAATGTACTACTGATTGTCAAGCTGTTTAATCTATTTCCCTTCTTAAAGAAAAAGGATTTCTAACTAAAACGGAAGACTCATGCAGTGCTCAATACACCTGCTTTCCTCATATTAATGTGATTGCATAGTAGAAGAGCCAGCTAATATCAGAGACACCAACAGCCCTAACAATAGCTCCTGCCTAATAAGATAAGAATAGGATGTCACGTTGAAATGACTTGGTTTAAAAGTGGGACACTGACTCTATTGTGCTGAAAAACTAAATGTGTTTGTAATATGTAATAAACATATGAGATGAACAGTCTTTTTATAAAAGACACCATCAGCTTGAAAGATAGTCACTTTTGGGCACTAAGCTTCTTCTAAGTGTTTGTAAAACCACAATCACAGCTTTGTATTTAAAAAATAAAAGTGTCTCTCTCCCTTCTTGTTGCCTGAAAGATGCAGGCATAAATAAGGAAAACTGACTATCTAATCGATTATATCATAAAACAGGCCATGTCCAAAAAACCCAGAGATTTTGCCATTCCTAGTCAGGTAAAGCAGTGTTTTCTGCATAGCCCCTTTGATTACAGACTGGGGGAACAAAATGCCGACAAATCTGAAAATAGAATAAAAAAGAAAGAAAGAAATCACTTCCTCTCAATGTTGTATCTGATGCTATTGTAGTCATGTTGGTCCCAGAATATAAGAGAAGCAAGGAAGAAGAGCAGCACTATGTAGCTCTAAAGACTCTCTCTCTCACCAACAGAAGAAGTTGGTCCAATGAAATATAATACCGGTAGTTTGCCCACCTTGACTTTCTCTCGAAACAGCTTTAGGTAATCTACGCTACTCCTTTTAATGCCTCTTTTCTGGGGGGTCATTCAGTCAAAGGCCAATATGCCAATTTACATTTACTGGCCTTGAGGGTCCAATCTTGCATAGCTTTGCTCTTCCAAGTAGTTACAGTTATTATTTATATCCGCACTGCAGTAATGACTCAAAAACCTTATCAAGGGCCCACTGTTTTAGGTGCTGTATACATGTACAGGAAAACAGCTATCCCTGTCCTGAAGAGTTTACAATCTAAATAGGACTACTGAACTGAGAGCTAAGTCACGAAGCATGCATGTAAGGATTCCTCACTTGAACAGTGGGCAGGGTCGGGCATCTAGGCATAATTCATATGAAAGGCAATGTAACAAAGAGGCTAATGATTTAAAAAAAATGTATGTTGGAGCAGTCCTGATAACACAGGAAAATAAAAGAAAAAATGTGTTACATGAAAGCTTTTTGAAACTCCGGCAGGAGAATTCTGCACAAGAACATGGGAGGAGAGATCCGAGAACTACCACAGGAGATCTTAAAAAACAGTGAGTAGTCCTGCAGCACCTTGGGGTACATCTACACAGCAACATTATTTCAAAATAACTAGCGTTATTCCGAAATAACTTAGTCCGCATCTACACAGCAGGCAGTTATTTCGAAATAAATGTCAAAATACTGTCAAGCTGAAGGACATCTCACTCCGACTCCTGTAACCCTCATTGTACAAGGAGTAAGGGAAGTCGGAGAAAGAGTGCTCTATTTCAAAATACGTGCTGGGTAGACATTCCCAATTTCAAAATAAGCTACGCAATTGACGTAGCTCAATTTGCGTAGCTTATTTCGACTGAAGCCCTGCTGTGTAGACACACCCTTTCAGACCAACAATAAGGTAGATGGTATCATGAGCTTTAAAGGGCACAGCCCATTTCTTCAGACGAATGGAGCAAGGGGTCCAGAGTTGCAAAAACATAGCAGAAAGAGGGGATGGGGAGGGAAAGAGAAGGGAGAGAAATTGTCAATAATTGTCAAAAATTGACATAGAAGACCTGCCTGTCCCATAAACGCCAGACAACTGAGACATGATCTCTTGAGAAGAAAACTCATGTCTATGCAATGCTTTCATAACTGCACTCCCTTTGAGAAGGCTTCGGTCCAGTGGCACTAATACTCATCGTAAGGAGGTATTAAGAGAGCAGGAAAGCAAGGAAATCATTTTATAAATGTGCTAAAACTAGTGGGAAGGAGAAATATAATCTGCACATTAAATATTCTTTTACTACAACCCCTTCAATTGATTCCAAGTTGTGCTGATCAAAATTCTTTTTTTCTTCTTCCAGAATTTTCCCCCTCAAATTAAATGAATATTTCAGCAGAAAAAACCACAGAATATTTCAGCAGAAAAAAAAACACATTGGTTTTTAGCAGTAACTGGGGGAAAACAAAAAATTCCACCTGAAAAGAGAAATGTTTTTGCTTTTCAGGATTTAGTTTTCTAGTGGAATATACAGACAGGCAGAGAGAGAAAGCAGAAATCAAATACTTTCTTCAAACATTTTCACAGAGTCAAAAATCCAATTTTTTTGTTGAAAAAAGTGATGGTGGAAATTTTTTGACCTGTTCCTACTCTGATTTGTTTGGCGAGAGAATCTCAAGAGGGTGATACTGCAGGATAGGGACTATGACACAAAATGTTTCTACGTGGCTAATTATATTTTAACTGCAATAGAAACTGACTCTTTTTAATAGGACTTAGGAAATTTTCTCCCATAAGGCTCTATTTCTGCTATTACAGCAGTTAATGGGAGGTTTGCCATTGACTTCCATAGAGACAGAATGAAGCTTACTTCAGATATTCTCCTTAACAGCATCTTGAAGGCAGGGTTGTTTTCCAGAGCCATAACTGGGCACAAGCTGTAAGCAAAGATTGTGGGGTAGGCTGAGTTCATTCATATTCCTCTGTGCTGGCTCGCCCACCCTTGGTGACCAGGGGAATGAAATAAACTGAAATCATCAGTTTATCTTACAAGTCAGTGAAGCTCTAAATTACCTTTAAATCTGAGGTGTACTCTCCCCTTCAAACTTTTTGTGGGGATGGATAGAAACTATACGGTAGCTTGATTTCCCCTTTTAGGATAGGTACATTAATATTTTATAGGAAGTGCAGCATAGCTTCAGTGGAACTATCTTTTGCACCTTAATACTAAACAGGAGCTCAGAACTTCTCTATCGCTTGTTCTTCTAAAGGCCGACTAGCTGCAATACAGGGAAAGAATGTACTACTGACTACTGCCGTGAAAGGCCTTCTTAGGCAGACTCAGAACTTTCACACAGAAACCCTCTATCCTTGGCAGCTACAGCAGGTTGCTTATCATGGTACAGTATTCCTTAAGATCTACCAGTTTCTACCACCAGTCCTTTCTTATTGACCAGACTGCCTTTAAGATGTGGAAGAACTGAACTCTTTTCCCAGTAGCAGGGCTACAGATTGGCTGGATGCCCCTAAAGGGAGTCCTATCAGGAAAGCAGAAACAACAAAGGAGGGATTCTGCAGGCAGAATATAGCTGTGATATTTATATACGTGACATTTTTATGATACAATGGAAGGCATGTGAGAGATGCAAGTACTTTGAACATCAGTTCTGTAAAGAGCACCAGCAAATGACTTATGGCACCGCTTAAATCCCGTTTCAAGGATTAATTGATACTCAGGATTTTTAATGTCCCTCTACACAGGAGTGAATTACTCCCCCCCAGAGGGGCACAGAGATATTTTGTGGTCTAGGCTGGTACAGATTAAACAGTGGGATTATGGTAAAAAACGGAAGTGGGAAATTAGCCTAAACTCAACTCAAAAGCCCACTCAATTAGCCTTATTAGCATGAGTCCTACAATTGACAGGTACTTTTTCCCTCTCTCCATTCTTTTTCTCTTATAACTTCTGGATGCCCCTTTTCCTACTCTAGGTCATCCAAAGAAGCGGGTTTTGCTCACAAAATCTCATGATTCTATCTATCTATCAGCTGTCACAGGACCGCTCCTTGTTTTTAAAGTTACAGACTGACATCACTACCCATCAGAGACCACTAAACCCCACATGAGAGGTGGGTGGGTGGGTGAATTCTATTTGTTCCCATGATATCTATCATAATATCTGAAGAGAGAGAGACACAGACACACATACATGTAGATAGATACATTACTTATCACACATACAGTAGTTTAGGCTGAACAATCTAGGAATCCATTCTGTAAAGAGCTTGGATGGATAGGCTCCGAAGTCCTCAATGTCAATTCCTATTCTAAAAATGAAGAAATCACCCAAACTCCAACCTAAATCTTTGTTTCTTTATCCTGTAATGTTCCTTTATTTGCTATCAAGGAAAATTAGACTTGGTAAACATAGATCGTTGGCTGTTTGCTTTTGCTACTTCTGTGAATAAGCACAAGTAATTGTTGCTATGTATGTTTCACTGACTGTCTTTTAGAAGTCTTTATCTGAGAAAAGTTTACGCAACTTATGGAGCATTACTTTGCCAAAATAAAAAAGTAAGTTTAGCAGCTCCTAAAACTCATGTCTATATTTTCAACTCTTTCCTCTCCCCTCACCCTAACACATTCATTTTAGATGAACCTCTTGTACAGAGCAGCCAAAAGATATAGACTGAACTTACGTTTCATTTTGGAAAATTCAAATTTCAAACAAATAATCTCCCTTGAGATTGTTTTTTTTTTAATTTGTTTGGAAATTCAATAAGCAGCAAAGCTGCAGTTTACATTTTGCTACATGCCACTTATGTTTTAGAGTAGAAACAAACCTTTTGCTACACGTTTACATAAAAGAAAAGCAAGCAAAATGAAATTCAGTCTCTGAACAACACACGATTAAAATGCTCTGGCTAAAGCATTGCTGGAATGTCATCTCATATGTGATCTTATTTCTTTGAACAAGAAGCAATTATAGAAGATAATCCACAATGTGGATTTTTGTGGTGGTTTTGTTTTGCTTTTTCACAGACAGCCATGGGAAAGGCTATAAATAAACACAACAGATAACATACTAACACCAGCCCCAAAACACAGGAAATAAATATGTTGAATCAGCATTCTCTCAATGAAATGTCACTTTAATTTTTTTTAAAAACAAAACACTTTCAAAACATTTGAAATTTTTAGTTAAATGTAAATGAATTTCTTGTGTATTTGTTTTTCCTTTAGGTGAGGAAAAATAAGAAAAAAATCAATTTAGTTTAGAAACAGTTTTTATGGGAGAGGATTTTTCAGTTTGGTCACTGAAATAAACAAATTATTAAAGCAACTCTAATTATACCCTCCTTTAAGCAAGTGAGTAATTCCATTGCTTTTTGTGCTTACACAGATCTACTCACATGCTTAAGCACTTGGCTGAATTGAGGCTGAAAGAGTAAGTGGTTATTTGGGGGAAATAAAAACACAGGATGATGTAATTAAAGACTTTCACAATGCACATGACACAGAACTAATGCTGCACAGACAACTTGAATTTCCACACTTCCTAATTTTTTAGTGCACGACATGGCAACCTTCATGTTCTTTTAATGTTGTATGTTACTGTGGAATGTTGTATTATATATCCTCCTTCCACTCAACACACAAACAGAGCAATACAAATCAAACTGAATTATTCAATATCTCAAAAATCATATTATTATTCAATGACTGTACAGTACTTGACCTGCTCCATTAAAAATCCACACAATACTTGGGCCTCCATTTTACAGTGTTAATTCACATCTCAGTGTTAGCTCTCTTACAATTGTAAAGGTCTTTCCTCCAATGCACGAATAATGCCACAGTAGAATGGGGAGATTC
Source organism: Pelochelys cantorii (assembly GCA_032595735.1). NCBI lineage: Eukaryota > Metazoa > Chordata > Testudines > Trionychidae > Pelochelys > Pelochelys cantorii. The sequence goes on from CM064332.1 coordinate 69,840,718, forward strand.
ACCTTCCTTAAATAAAGCTTTCTCTTTTGATCTTCCAGACCAGAAGTCGGAAGGATATTTAATCTACCATTATCTGGCACCCCTGCTATGTGGAAAGAGATTCAATTATTCTGGAATGTCATTCCAACAGAGATTTAAAAAAAAAAAAAATCTGTCTCCAGAAATTAGGTAAATAAATTTTGGTTAGAGAATCCAAATGTCCCCTAACCCGAGTCACAGAAAAATAATGAGCCATCAATTTAGATCTGACCCCAGGAGAGGTGGAGTTAGGTTATGGCAAATGCATTGGCATTTTGCTGAAACACAATGTTTTGAACATGACTGCAGCAGGAAAGAACCCTTTCTTGGATGGTTTCCATTTAATAACATTTGAATATTGTTTGTTTTCAGGAATGCTTCAATCCATTAAATACCGCCTGAGTTATTCAAATGCCGTAGGGCCTTGGGCTTTTCATGTAGCCATAGTACTGCCAGGACTTTGTTAATCCCATGCATTTCATTAATAATTGCCCTTTATGAGAAAAAAAATCAGAGAAAATACCTTAATAAATTTTATTCTTCCTGATAGGAAAGATTTTTTTCTGGTAAGCAACTTGTTTGCTAGTTAAAGCCTTGAAATAAGGAGTATTCTGATCTGCTCATAAAAAATAGTATTCTGCAGAAATCATGCAAAATGCTAATGTTTACAATATTGATCGCATAATGTTTGACACAGAGATTGGGGAAGGCCAAGAGCATCAAAATAAACAAATGCTCAATGTGACTTTTCCGGTACTGAAATGAAGCACACAGGCCATGCAGCAAAATGCAGCCCCACCAAGCAATCCAGAATTGTGATGGGGTAAATTCGGTTTCCACTCGAGAGTATAGCTACACTTTGCAATCCTAGTTCCATGGACATATCTGCAATGAGCTAGCACACAAAAAACGTCAATACAGCATCAGGGACAGCAGGAAGAGCCAGGCTCTCAAGTATACATCCAAAGGGATCAGACACTGGGCAATTTCCCCCCCCGCTGTTTGCATCTGTGTGGCCACCCTTCAGTTTTTCAAGTGCTAACCTGATGAGAGTGTAGATGTATCTCTTCTAGCTCTACTAAAGGTGTACCTGAGGAATGAGCTTTTGAAAAGCATTCCTTGTTAGCCTAATTCTGTTCCCCCCGAATCCCACCATGAAAATCTAGCTCCGATTATTTAGGGTTCCCCATTTGTGCCTGATAATTGGTCACACAATAACCACAGTGAGAGAGTATTAGAAGTAGAACAGGTAGACTAGAGAATATGGTATAAAAAAGTTCACTTGTGATATGTCTACACTGCAGAGTTTTTCCAGAGAAACGGCCATTTTTCCCGGAAAAACTACACTTACGTCCACACTGCAGTTGCACTATTTCAACAGAAAGTTGAAAGAACAGAGGGGTTTTTCTGACGGTGGTAAACCTCTTTCTACGAGGAAGAAGCCTTTTTCCGAAAGAGTTCTTTCAGAAAAAGGCGTGTGTGGATGGGGAAGAGGGTTTTTTTCCAAAAGAAGAGGCATCCAGGAAAAAGCACAAGTACCCTGAAGGCCACTCTGTCCATAGTAATCACAACTTAAATGCAAGATAGTGTCCAATCAATGTGGATGCTATCTGTTGAAAAAGCAGATTGCTTTCTCGATGCACTTTTGCTGTGTGGGCGCTCTCTTTTTAATGTTTTGCCAGAAGCTCTCTTCTGGAAAAGCTTCTTCCGAAAGAAGCCTACAGTCTAGACGTAGCCTTAGATGGCATGAATAGCCAAGCAATTTATACAGCTTTCCATGTATGGGACTTTATTTTGGAAAAGGTGAATCCGCCTTTCATGCAGATGAAGTATGAATACATTATTCACCATTAAGATACCAACACTTACACTGGTAGCTGAGATACTAAAGCCATTTCATATTGTATGCACAGTGAGCTAATGTGTGGTTAGCTTTGATACCACTGAATGGTAACTATTGATAAATTCTTCAAGGCATTCCCTGGAAGTTAATTTGCTTGTTGAGTTATTTATTCCAGTGAAGTGAGAGTGGATCTAAGGAATGGCAGAATCATGACGAAACATAGTTCCATGTGTGGGGAGAGAGAGAGAAATCTTCAAAGGTGTCCTCCTTCTCAGCCTACCATTGCATTATTGTACTGCCTTCATATCCGATGTAGGTGAAAAATTAGCAAGACCGATGTCAGGCACCCTCCCCCAAGACTATGAATAATGCCTCAACATACACAAGTCCTTTTGACCCAGTGAAAGAGTTCATGTTCATTCCTACACACAGATATCCTCTATGGCAATGCAACATATTCCTTCTGTATGTCTCGACAGGAAAAGTTCGCTGATGATTTATCGGTTTAAATAGCACGTAATCAGAGCAATAAATCCAATTTACAACTGGATCATTACTTACTCTGAGAGCTGTGTGAGAAGCAGACTAAAACAAAATATCCTGTTCCCGGGAAACGAATATCCAATAAGTCCGGTACAAAAGGCACATGTTAGCCGGATGGTAACTCCCACCCTATCATATCCATCAATGACATCTGGAGCATGACAAAAGCTTGTTCTTAAATAAGGTAAACCAAACTGATCTATTCTGTTTTGATGCATTTGCCATCCTGCGCACACACCCTTGCGTTTCCTCCCTAACATTACACCCCTCTTGAGCAGCAAGCAGGCATACTAAACAAAATGCTTACATTACTGACTTTCGCTATTGCCTGATAATCCATTTCACAATACAATAAAATCCAGCTGATGAAGAGATCCACCGGCACGGCCTAACCGTGCTGCGGAGAGATTCACTGAGCTGCACCGAAACACCTTCACAAAACCCTCTTGTCTATTGGATTTGGCTGACAATCACAATAATTTCAGTGCAAATGTCAAAAATGGGAGAAGAAAAGAAGCTGATTAAAGAAGCCTCTAACAAGAAAGTCTGTCGACTTCCACTTGAAAAAGATTACCGTTTACACGAGGCAATTCCTTTCACTCTCTGACTCTGGAGGTGGATATAAACACTTGAAAGTAAGAAGAAGTCCTTTAGACTCGCTACCGTTTCCCCTTGACGTCAATGGGGGCAGAGTTAGGCCGATGCTGGGTGTCCCTGGTAATGCCAGTCTTGGTGTAGAACTGCTTTGGGTTTCCATTACAGCCGTGGAGAGGTTTCTTTTCATCCCTTTGTTAACACCCAAGGTGATCGGTATCTTTCCACATGGGGATTGGCCCCGCCCTCTGAGATCATTTAGGCCTCAAATCAGCAAGGCGCCTAAGCATATAAGATACTGTGGGAGAGGGTGGTGGTATCTGGACTGTTCTTACATTGATCATGTGTGATTCAAATGACCTGTTTTCTACATATGTACTTGGGCAGGGGAGACAGAATTGCCAGGCCCCTGGGGAAAGTGGGGGGGCCCAGCTCTGCACTCCCAGAAGGGAAGGGGGCCTCCTAAGAAAGAGGCAGGGATGCAACATCCATCCCTCAGTGCTGCCCCATGCCACACACCCCCCCCCCAGACAGTCCTCAGAGCTGCTGGGAGCACACCACATGGTGCTCTGGTGACCACTCAAAGGGCCCAGGGCTCTGGTTGCCACGGTAACCAAAGCCCAAGCAGCTGGGAGACCTAGGCCCTTTTGAATCTCTATGTCCAGGGGCAACTAGCCCTCTTGCCCCCCGCCTCCGGTTCTTCCCCCCATCAGCTGGCCTATGTGTACTGGAATCCTTGCAGCTGGTTAATCCAGAACCTCTTCACTGTCCATACTTCTGTTTTACAAATAGTCCATGTTTTGAAACATTTGCTGAGAGAACATGAAGGATCATGCAGGGTCGTTGACTTTGTAATGATTAAACTCTAAGAATTCCAGCCCCGAGGCCCCGCTGCTACCATGCCTCTTTCCCCTGAGGACTGGCCCTGTGCCGCCTCTTTCCTCAAGGCCCAGCTCCTTCCCCATTCGCGCCTCCTTCCCCCTCGGTCACTCACTGCTCTCCTCCCGCCCCTGGCACCACCAGCATGCGTTGGAAGGGAATTGCCTGCTGAGTCGGAGCTGCGAGCTCCAGATATGAGGTGGCTCCAGCTGAGAATCAGCTGGTACAGGTGATGACACCCTTAGTAAAGGTGCCTCCCCCCTCCCCTCCTGGCCTGTAGTAACCAGAGTTTGGGTGTCCAGTCAGAGCAGAGTACATAGATCTGACCAGACACCATCAGGTCCAGTCAAAAACTGGACACCCTCAGGTTAGACCATTAAATACTTAAAGTCAGAAAATGCTAAAAAAGGGGCGGGGGGCTATACATGCAACTGTTGCCCTTTCTTCTTCCTTGTGATACCATCTTTCATTACACTATCACATTATTGTTCAACCATTACACTACAGCATACAATTTTTTTGTACCAATGGGCCAAATACTAACTCACAACCCACAACGTTGCTCAGGCAAATAGTTCAGAAAATATTTCCTCGTGGTCCATAATATTGTTTTCATTTGTAAGCCTCAAGAGATGGGACAAAAGATGAATAAGCATGGGCTATCCTTAATATACAGAGAACATATTTAAGCGTATACATCTGAAGCAATTTTTCTTACAGGCACTGTTGTCTAGCAGCTAAGATAAATGTGTCACATCAGAGATCTAAGATCTATTCCTAGTTCTCCCAGAAATGATCTGTGTGACTGCATTAGTCACTCAGCATGGGATTTTAAAGAGTACTCAACGTCTGCTGAGGAAGTTTAGTGAAAGACCATTAACTTCAGTGGTAGTGTAGTTAAACACTGAGTACCTTCAAAAAAAAAATCTTCTCCTAAATCTTCCTTTGCTATCGTTACCTTCTCTGTAAAATGGGAGTAATGACATTTGCCTACTCCTCGTTATTTGGTGTGAGTCTTTATTAAGTAAGGGCTGAGTGCCGCAGACTCAGGTCAGACATTCCAAGACATGGAAACAGAATTTAGGCCCCTCTTGGCTTCCAGCCCTTGTGCACATTCACCAAGGTGAAGCAACAGAGCTGAAGGAGGAAGAGAGGCTTAATAGATCCCCTGCCAAATGCAGTGAGGGGTTCCAAGCACCATGGAGGAGTTTAGGGAATGATGGTGCTTAATCTGTCACTAAGATGCATAGACCTGCATGCAAAATGGTGTACACCATAGGATTCTCAATGCAAAAAAAATGTATTAAACTAAACTCAATTCTGCCAGGCTTATTCAATAAGTTCATGTTTCTGTGATAACTTTTCCTTTAGTGAAATATTGCCATGTACGTCTAAAAATTCCCAGAATCCCTCAAGTTCTGTCAAGAAACCAAAGTGACCATGACTGAGTATATGAAGCTTCTGGGGCCCAAAGAGTGAAAATGCATGACTTTTTGTTACAGCTGCAGAAGTTTGTTGTTAATCACATATGTGCTTGCCAGGTAAGATATGAATAAGTATTTATAAATTGCAATGGTAACCAATGGAGAGGGATAAGCAAATAAATCATAATAAAAGGGAAATCGCAATGAAAAAGCTCACAAGAAGAGCTATAACATTCAACAGCAAATGGGTAAAGCCTTGTTTGGAACCCATGCCAAAAGTAGAACAAAGTTGTTGTGCTCCTTTACATCTGGACATCTGGGGCTCATTTGTAAGACAAGACTTTGACAGTAAATTGACATTTCTTCATGACTGGATGACATGACCTATCCAGCTGAACTGCAAACATTGATTCACCATTAGTATCAATTTTTAAGATCAAGATTTCTTTCTCTAAAAGAACTATCTGCTCCAGGAATTATTTGAAGGAAGTTCTGTGGTCTATGCTATACAGGAGGTTAGCCAACATGGTCCATGTTGGCTTTGGAACCTACCTATGAATGTCTCAAAGAAATAATCCAAAGCCCCCATTATTTACAGAAAGAACGATATGATTCCTGCTGATGTTAAGTTTCTGCTGCTAAAGATCCAGTACAAACTACAAGTAGACAATCTTTACATAATAAAGTCCAGTCCTGCAAGTTATCTGTATGCAGCCCTCCCACTGAAGTCAATGAGTTTGCATGAAGTAGTTCTAAAACAGTAATTGTGCTAAAAAATTGGATACTGAAGAGACAATTCTCCACTCCCACAAGAAGTAAACAATTACACAAAGCCCTTGATTTGAGAACATTAAGTGGGCCTAGTGCTGACAGGAGTGAATTTCAGCATCATCGGAACTGAAAATAAAGTAGTTCCTAGTCAAAATAGATTTGACATCTTACTGCCTATTTTCTCTGCTTCTTCCCTGTCAGCTCAAAACCAACACCTTCTTCTGTTTTGCTCAGCAATCAAGTATTAAGCAATGAATGCTTTAGTACAGGCAATTGTAACAAAATACACAATATAGTAGGAAAAATGGATTTACAAGTCACCTTATCATAAAAATGCTTTGTGATGAGGAAGAAGCTCTTCATCAGAGACAAACCAGCCTCTGCACTAGTCATCCTGTGTCCAAATGATCAAAAACTGTCTCTGGAAATCAAATACAGGTTGAACCTCTCTATGCCAGGACTCTCTGGTTCGGCAACATCTGGACCACAGATGTTGCTGGATCAGAGAGTCCCAGTGGAGAGCTGGTGGCTGGGAGCCTGGCAGGCTGCACCTGGGCTACCTGGTGGGGCCAGCAGTCTGGAAAGCCACAGATGGACTGGGAGTCAGACGCACTCACCAGGCAGCCCAATGGGGCTGGCAGCACAGCGTTGTTGGGGGTAGGGGCAGGCAGCTGGGCCAGGTCAGGGGAAGCCATGGTAGGGAGTGTGCTCCAGGACCAGTCAGGTCCCCCTGGTGCCAGACCAAGGAGGTCCAGCCTGTCTAACAGGACAGCTCAAGCCACCATTTCATGGAAAGGTAACAGTGAATCACATGGGCAAAAGAGACTCCAACTTCTCTCACTTTCGTGTTCTATGATACAGGAACCCCTGAAGCAGCATAGATGATGTAGGACACAGCACCATTGTGCTAACTGGTCCCCACAGATGTAATGGAGCACTGGGACGCAAACACTATTTTCATTTAGTAACTAGAGCACCCTTTAAAGGAACCGTTCTTTTTCAAAACCACCCTCTCATACGCAGAGAGACTCAGGCTATGTCTACACTGCAGGCTTTTCGCACAACAACTGTTTTGTGCAAGCGTTCTTGCGCAAAAGGTCTTGTGCAAGAGCGTGTCCACACTGCCATGTGCTTTTGCGCAAGAGTGTCCGTGGCAGTGTGGGTGCTCTCTTATACAAGGAAAGTTCTGATGGCCAGTTTAGCCACAGTGTTGCCCATTCATACTGCCTTCTTGCGCAAGAGGGCTTATTCCTCATGGAGGAAGGAATAACTCTTGCACATAAAGCCCTCTGTTCCAATGCCTTACTGTAAATTTACTTGTGCAAGAATGCACGTGCAGTGTAGACACTCTGCAAGTTTTTGTGCAAGAACAGCCATTCTCGCACAAAAAGCCTGCAGTGTAGACGTAGCCTCAGAGTTGGAGGCCTTCGTCTTCCATCTCTTCTTCCTCTAAGTGATGAGGTTTGAAGACTAAATTAGTTGAGGAAACAGAAAAAAGCTCACAAGACTTTGAAATTTAATATAAGAAATGATGTCCCTTGAAAGTTACCTACAACACGTCTCTCCACAGTATATTTCCAGTAGGCTGCCAAACACTTTTGCTTCTTCCAAAAATAAAAGCTATTTTTTTTTCATTTCATAGTGATATTAGTCTTCATGGGTTTTTCCCCCCCCTCGATATAGTGCTAGAAAATACCCCCAAACTTTAATTTGGAGTTCAGGTTAAGACCCAGTCCTGCCAATCCATAAGGATGGACCTCAGCCCATTTTAAGAACAGGGCATAATGCAGGAGCGACAGGCATCTTATCATTTAAGGACCCGAATCCTCTGTGTGTTATTCAGCCCATTGCTGTCAGTGGAACTGCTTGCCTAAAGGTGGTGAGTTGAATTTGGCTCTAGATGTGGTAACCTGGTGGTATGATATGTTGATTTATAGTATTTTATTCAACATCTAGACTTCTGAGCATTTCAGAGTAATAGACAAGGTGTGGGCCCTGGCAAATAGGACAAAATTGGAATTCAAGCTGTGGGGGCAGTGTTCATTTGTCTCCAGTCAGTGGCTGTTTTCTTTAATAAATGTTTCCCTGTGAAGACAGACTCTAATATCATGACACCTCGCATGCGCTGAAACATGCCGGTAGAGATGGATGTGCACGTTTGTAGTGTCCCATTAAAGGATTCACTCAGGTGATCGAGATTCGCCAAAATACCAACATCATTGCCAGGCATATTGCAATGACATTTTCGAAGGAATCAAAACTGTGTCTTGCAGAAGTCTTTTACAGCAGTGACAGGAGTTATTTTCAATATAATTCAGTAATAATGTGATAGCATTCATCATTGCTAGACTTCACATCTCCAGTCAGCCTGTCTCAAAACAGCTAGCCAACCCGCTCGCACACGTAGGGTTTCACTGGAATTCCGTTGGCATAAGATCAGACCTTAATGGAAATGATGATACAATTATTTTAATAACACTTTCAATTTAAAGTTCCCCCAAGCACGTTTAAGAGTATTTTTAAAGTGTTGCCTTGGCTTTCCGCTGCAGAAAGCCTGTTGGCTTTAAACAGCTAAAACCCATCCCACAAATTCATCCCTTATTTTAAGCTAGTAACATATTTACATATATATGTATTTAATGTCAACTGTACAATCACACTTTTATATTATTTATACACACATAAGATGGGTGCTGGTTAGCTGAACATATAATCTAAAAAAGTTTTTCACGTTCTATATTTAAGTTACTGACTTGACATTTACATACCAAATACCCTACAAACATCTAGGCTAGACTGACAGGTGTTAAACGTGTTTTTTTTTTTAATTTACATTCTACAGTGAAAAGTTTTATTACATTAGAGTCACACATGATGGATTAGCTTGTATATTTTGAATGAGCAGAATACTTGTGTCTTGAGTTTCAACAAGTCAGGTAGGCAACTCCTGCCAGGTCCCCTAAGGTGAGGAAGAGGAAATCACACTTGACATAGGCTAGTCACATCATTTAGGATCTGATCCATTAAAATCAATACAAAGATGCCCACTGAGTTCAGTGGCTTGTGGGTGAGGTCATCTACCATGGCAATGGATATAGTCTAAGAATCTGAATAGAGCTGAAGAGTTTCGTAAGAATTTATTCTGATAGCTGGAACACTAAAGGAAGAAACACCCAGATTTATATGTTAAGCCTTCTCCTTTACTCTCTTCCACTTCCGAATCTGAGTCTTTTGTATAGTTGGATGGGGGATTTTTGGCTAGAATCTCAATCACATGGGAACTAAAACACTTGGAAGCCCTCTGTGCAACACTCAAAAAAAAAATCAATTCTTGTTACCTCTTCATCGGGTCTTTTGTCTTTGTTTAGTGGATTTGGAATAGATTGGGTCCTTTGTGTTATTCAGTGGCATGTCAGGCTTTCTCTGTCTGGCAGGCAGTACCTGAACACAATGTTATTCTACATAATGCATTCTTTTCACACACACAGTACGACAGCAGAGTAGCAGAAAGGTTGAAGCATGTTCCTTTAATTTAGTTTTGGTTGATGAAACGGAAAAACCTGCCTGATGCTGCAGGGTGGATTCATTCCTTCAAGCAACTTGTCTCTTCTGCAATATTAAGATTATCTTTTACATGATGTGAGGGAAACTCAGATTTGGGTTCAGATTTGAAATGTTTGCAATTAAAAGTCTACTCATGTATACTCTTTGACTTTAGCTCACGGAAAGAGTGTCTGAAGAACATCTTATATCAGAGAAGATTTCTGATGCTGTTAATATAGCTACAGTCAACAATGCAAACAGTATCAGAATATACCTATTGGACTCCTGCAGATGCAATGTGGCCACATCTTTAAAATGAATAGGACAATAGCCCTGATTCACTCCACTTGAAACTTGTTTGTAAACTAAATGCTTAACCCTAAAATTGGTTTCCTTTCTCCCTTTCCCCACCTGCTAATTATTTTAGGGGGAGAAAAAGAAAGCCAACATCCATGAAGTGCAAGTCCATTCAGATTTTTGTAGGTTACACAAAAGTATTTAAGGGCTGATTTTGGCCTGAAGTCTATATTTTAACACATAGTGGAATTGTTAAGTCCTTGATATGCAGCTTCCTTGGTGTCTGGTTCCTCTTTTGAGGATTCAGATAAAATGTTCCTTTTTTGGTGGGTTTTGGTTGAATTCTGCAATTTTTTTTCAGCTGTTTCTTTAATGCAGTCTATGTTCAAGGACAACGAAGAGGTATGAAAGGGGAGCTGAAACATAAGGGGCTGGGTTATGAGCAATACACACATGCCTGGACCAAATAGTAGCTGGCCTGAGATGAAACTATGGGTATGTCTAGACTGCAAGGCTATTTCAGGATACTGGAAGTATCCCTAAATAGCTACCCCGTGTCCAAGGAATGTTACCGCTATTTTGAAATAATTTTCGAAATAACGGATGCGCTATTTCAGCATCCCTGTAAACCTCGTTCCATGAGGAATAAGGGATGTCTCAAAATGGTGCATTATTTCAAAATTTGATATAGATACACCAAATTTTGATATAGCCTATTTTGAAATAAAATCGAAATAAGATACACAATTTGCATAGTGCAAATTGCATATCTTATTTCAATTTTAGAGTGCAGTCTAGACATACCCTAAGATTTCATAAATTATTCCTGTTAGCTCTGGTACTTACAGGGCATCTAGAGAGGCGTCAGTGGAAGGAAACAATAGGTGGATGGTTCTCTCTACTTGTCCCCCGATAGGGCCAATAGAACTTTATAGCAAATTAAAAATCTTAGGACACATCTACACTACACAGAAAATGGATGCTGCCACAGTTGATCTTCCAGGGTTTGATATAGTAGATGTAGTATAGACATGCTAGATTGAACTGAAAGGGCGCCCCCATCAGTGCTGGTACTCCTGCTCCTCATGAGGAGTAAGGGAAGCCGATTGAAGTGTTTGCTCCCATCCACCTCCCGCTGTGCAGAAGGTGTGAAAATGCAATGTAAGATACTTACTTTACGTAGTTGGACTTGTGCATCTTACTTCCATCTTCCCCTGTAGTGTAGACGAGGTCTTAGAGTACTCACTGATTGGTTTGCATATTAACACATATATCCAGAGGCTAGAAGCCCACAAACATCACCAAGCTGCCTAGTCAAACTAAGGACAGAAACAAGGAATATCCATACAGAATCTTCAGGCTGGCAACAACTTCCTCCTAAAAACTATCACTCTCCTTAAACACCTTAATTCGTAATGAAGTGCACTTGTCATTAGTCAGTCAGGATCCAGTGAATCTCTCTCAGAGCTCCTCTGAGTTGAAAGGGGAAATTTCGAGTGTCAGTAATGAACTGGAAGGAGCTCCCGTGAGCCCGTTTGAATGGATTTCCACTTTTGGATCCACAAAGGATGACCTGAGCTACCAGTCTCTGGGCCTTTCCATCACCCATCTTTATTTTTACAGCAGGAGCCTGAGAGAAGGGGTCAATTTGTGGATTCTTCCCGCCCCCTTGGCTCCACAACACACACTTTATGGGAAATGAGTTGTTCAGTTGGGGCAATACCCCCCAAAGAATTATCTGGCTGGCCCTTCCCAACACCTCATGGCCAGAGCTAAAAAGAAATCTCCCTTGTGTCCTGGGAATTTTTGGCTGTAAGAGAGGGTTATAGGCAGAACAGAAAGGCTCTCTTTCTTTTTCGCTTCAGTATTGCAAATGCAAGTAACTAAATTTGTAACTGCTGCTAGGGGCCAAACAGGGCTACGGTAGTTTAAAGCGTGAACTGCTACAGCTTGAGCTAAAGAGCCAGACTCTAAAACTAGGCCTAAGAACTTCTGTGGATCGGGGACCACAATGCTTCATTGGACAATGGGTTACACAATGATAACCAAAATAAACTAATAAAAATATGTTGCAGGGTCTTCCCTCCTTCGGAATAAACACAAAGGCTGCAAAAGACAAGAGTTGTAAAAACTTTTTTTTCAGGGGGAAGGGGAGAGAAGTGGGTAATGCTGTTGCATGTTACTCCCAGTGAACGAGAACAACCCATCAGTCTGGCTTGGTGGATGTGAAGCTGCAGAAAAGGAAACTGCAAGACGCTTTTTAAACCACACAAAATGAAAAGGGTTTGAAAGAGACAAGATCTAGTTCTGCTACCTCCTCATATGGAGGAATACTTTGATCCACCCCTGGAGAAAGGTACTACTTGATAAGTATGAATGGCAGAATCTCCATCTTTCATCTACATCACACAAACTTTCCCATCTCCTAGCTATGCCTTCTGAGCTGACAAATGGGAGGCAAAAAGGAATGCTGAAAGATACCACATTGTACCAAGAACTGGTGATAGCTATCGGTAGGTGTGATTTGGTGCAAATTTCTGAAATTACCAGGGGCCTGCATCAGACTTTGCCACCATCACACTCCTTCAGGGAGCTCCTACTAAACATTGCTCAGCAGGGACAGGTCAGCTGTTTAAAATACAGACTTTACCGAGGTTCCGTTCCTCACGCTCCTCCTTTCTGGCAGGCACTATTTCTGTTTAATTTTTGTTTTCACTATTTATTTAATTTAATTTCTTAGAAAAGCTAGGTCATAAGCCATCTGATGACTTTGTAAATGCAAAGGGCCAATGTTGTGGAACAGACAATCTAATGACATAGTGTTTAGTGTTCCCTAAAGCGGGAGACAGATGAAGAGAAACGGTGAACCGGCAACCTTAGCATAATTAAGACAAGCCTGAATGCTTGCCATAGTGCCATTACATTAATCTCACATCAGTGGCACCTGGCTAAAATTTATGAGATATGTAAAAAGGGCCTTTCTGACTGACCTTGATAAGACAGTGTTATTTATCTTGCGAGGGAACAGGCAGGGTTGTTGAGATAGGAAAGGGTAGGCGAGAAATGAGCTGGGAAGGAGGTGGGAAGCCACTGGGCTAAGATCTGCTTACACTTGAAATTTTAAAAGGCGCATTCTTTGATGATGCTACATAAAGTACAACTGTACAGTAGTTGTGCATGACATCTGTAATCAATCAATCCCAGTGAACCTCTGGAATACAAGGAATACAATGCTGAAATAGGGCTCATATCTTCAGAGCAATCAGAGCCTTTGGAAAATGGAAATTCTAAGGAGGTAGATTCTCAGCCCATGTAAGTTTCGTAGTATCATAGATACAATGACTTCCAGGGGTGCTACCACAATTTGTACCCACCAAGGACCTGCCCTTGAGTGATCAAAATTCTCTTACTCAGTAGATTAAAAACAATCTTATGTTGAAACAGCAAAACTGACAATTTAATTTTTTTTAAATTTACAAAGCACTTTTAAAATATTAATCAATAGGGCAAATCCTGAGTGTCCCTGAGCACCTGAAACTAACCTAAGAACATAAGAAGGGCCATATTGGGTTAGACCAAAGGTCCATCTAGCCCAGTATCCTGTCTGCTGCCAGTGGCCAATACCAGATGCCCCAGAGGGAGGGATCACAACAGGTAAACCTCACATGAGCCCTTCCCTGTCACCCACCTCCAGAGAAACAGAGGCTAAGGACACCATTCCTACCCATCCTGACTAATAAGTATTAATGGCCCTAACCTTCGTGAACGTATCTAGATCTCAGTAACATGATAGGCACTGCCAGATCTTTGGAGACAGCCCAAGATCTCTATGCACCTCTCTTTGGAGAACAATATCTCCATTCTACAGATGGAAAAACTAAGGCCCAGCCACATTAATTTACTTGCCCAAAGTACAGAGACTGCTTATGGCAGACCAGGGAATTGTTCCAAAGCCAATTTCAAGGTCTGTGTTTTATTTGCTAGATCATCTCCCTTATCTTACCAAACATTACTGTGCTTCAAAAAACGTCAATAGGGAACAACATCAATCTCATGTGTCCTAGCAAAATTGAAGCCAGTGACACAAACAGAAGTCCTGGAAACTCTGAGCAGCCTGCAACCAGTTTTGTTGGTAGAAATTCTGTGTCATCAGCTTGTGTACTACAGCTGGCTTTTTATTTTTTAAATGCTCCTAAATATGATAAGGCAAAGAAGGCAAAGAATGGCTGAATAATGGACAAGTTTTTCAAAAGAAGAGATCCCCCTACCATCCCTTTTATCATAGATAGTTTTAAGGGGGAAAAAAACCCCTGTGTTGTGGTGTGGTTTTGGTTTTTTTTACTCACAGCTTTTCCAGGCAAATGCTATGACACACATATTTGGAGATTTGGTTCTTTCATGCTCTCTCTAGGATAATAGGCTACTTGTAGAAATTCATTTAAAATTTATATATACATAAACACATACTATTTGGTGTCATTCCAGACTTGAAATCTGTCTCTCTTTTAGAATCAGAAGATAAGTGGACCTCTGGGAGCTAAGAAATTTTTTCGACTGTGCTCTCTGTCCGCATGTTAACAGATTTTCAATGCCAATGTGATAGACTCAGTAAGGTAGTGTTTTAAAAACAGGTTTCAAAGGCCAAATCTTGCAAAAAACAGTATTCATTCTTGGGTGGGTAAGCCTTCATGTTTCATGCTGCACTCTTTAAACAAGCTTCACTGAGTAGGTGTTCATAAATAATAAACAAGTAGAAGCGTAACAAGGTGTAGGAGTGGCTCTTGAGTTTCAGTGTGAAGCGTTAAGGAGGTTTTGCACCATATGCATTTTTTCCATTGGGTCATCATACAGAACCACGCTCTCCAGAACGTATTATTTCAGGACAGCAAGACCTCTCATAGGTAATAACTAAAATAATAATAATTGGAGTGCCGAATTCCTCTGAGAAACAGTCCTTTTAAAGTAGTGGGCTTTATTTAAAAAAAAAAAAAAAGGACAGCTCCCCTCCCCCCTAAATCACCCATATTTTGCTTCACGATTTCCCCCCAGGAAAAACAAAACATGGAACTATTTGTGTTACTAACAATTTATTGCTATTAACATGCCTACATGCCTTTTGAATAGCCTGCATATATTACGGAGGTACGTCTAAGTGCAACAAAGAGCTTCTTTGTCTGAGGCTCAGTCAGGAGTAGAGAAGGGTAAAGGGTGTGAGATTTTTAGAGTCCTTTAGTAAATCGGCGACTTGGCAACTGTTACCAAGGAGGTGGTAACATATGCTAGGGTCTCTGCCAAATTTACACTGTACTCCTAGCATTATCCGCTTTTATAATCTATTATTATAGTGGAAGATTTATCAGATCTATCAGTTCACTTTCTGAGAGGACTCTCCTCTTTCTTGCTGTGCAAGTACAGTCTTTTCCTAGTGGAATTTCTTCATCGATGTGTGGCCCGCCCCGTTGACCTGGGTGATGCTGGTAACTCCCAGGCCTTAGAAATTTGCTTCCCATCGCCTGTACCTTCCCTGCACTCAACTGACACAGAGATCTTCTGCACATCTAGCTAATCAAAGACCGAGCCCGACCTACAGAATCCCTCTGAGCTGCCTTTCAACATGCAAGCTTGCCTCTCTCCCCCTTCCATCTCCCAGGAAGGGGCAGTGCCTTTCTGTTTTTATTGATGAGGCAGACATGCAGATCTTTCATTTTTATAGTCAACAGAAATAAAACGAACATGAAAATCAATATTTTCTGGACAGATCATTTCAATGAAACACCTCTACTCCAGTCCAACAAAGGATTAAAAACCACCCCCTACCATATCTGGTCAAGGTTACTTACACTTACACCCACACACACACAGTCACCGTGTGTGTATGTAATTTATTTTATATATGTTTTCTGTGAAAATTAAAACATTGAGCCCTCAGGGAGCATTATTCCATCAGCACAAGCAGAATGGGTTCAAAAAGGAGCTAGATAGATTCATGGAAGTTAGGTCCACTCTTGGCTATTAGGATAGGTAGAAATGGTGTTCCTAGCTTCTGTTTGTCTGGAAATGGATGACAGGAGAGGGATCACGTGAGGATTACCGGTTGTGTTTCCTCCCTCTAGGGCATCTGGTATTGGCTACTGTCAGCAGACAGGACACTGGGTTAGATGGACTTTTGGTCTGACCCAGTATGGCCGTTCTTATGTTCTTATGTAATGCAATGTATTTTACTTCATGAACATTTCCAAAATGTATAGGTTCACAAAAATATTGCAAACATTTTTTATTTAAAAACAACCACCTTCTTTAGGATCCCACACTATTATGGGGTAAATGGAAATTTTTGATCCTTGTGTTATGCTTGAAAATCAAGGTTTGGCATGGGAAAATTTTACTAGGAGCTAGAGGGAAAATAAGATGTCCCAAACTTGGAGCAGCCATAACTATTGTTGTTGATGGCAAGCCATCCTATATTTGTATAAAGTTACATAGTTCACTTTCAAACATACTCAGGTGTTGCCTGGACTCCGTTCCCTCCATTCACTGGTTGACCTTCAAAGGGATCAAAGTTAAACCAACATTGGGTTGTTCTGAAAATCCCATTCTGAAATATTAACAGAAGAACATAAAAACAGCCATACTGGCTCAGACCAATGGGTCCATGTAGCTCAATATCCTGTCTTCTAACAGTGTCCCATGCCAGGTGATTCAAGGGAATGAACAGAAGATGTGTTCATTGATTGCTCTATCCCTGGTTGTCTTCTCCCAAGTTCTGGTAAGGCAACAGAGGCTAGTGACTCCCAGAGCATATGGTCACATCCCTGACCATCTGAGCTAATAGCCATTGATGTGCCTATCGTTCATGAACTTACTTATTTAATTCTGTTTTGAGCCCTATTATATTCTTGGCCTTCACAGCATTCCCTGGCAATTTATTCCACACGTTGGTTGTTTATCAAATCTACTGTCTATTAATTTTATTGGGTGACTTCCTAGCTCGCGTTATTTGAAGGACTGAACAACAACTTCTTCATTCACTTTCTCCACATGATTCACAGTTTTATAGACCTCTATTGTATTCCCTCTCAGGTGTCTCTTTTCCAAGCTGACAAGCCCCAGCTCTTTTAATTTCTCTGCATACAGAAGCTGTCCCATTCCACTAATCATTTTTGCTGCTATTCCCTTTACCTGCTCCAATTCTAAAAACTCTCTTTGAGATGAGAACTACACACAGTGATCAAGGAGTGATTTATGCAGAGGTATAGATTTATAGAGTGGCAATATGCTTATTTTCTATCTTACTATCTATCCCTTTCTTAATGGCTCTTCCCAGTCTTAACTTTTTGACTATCACTGCTCACTGAGGAGATGTTTTCAGAGAACTATCCACGATGACTCCAAGATCTCTTAAGTAGTAGGAACTGATTTAGACTCCTCTTTTGATATGTATGTAGTTGGGATTATATTTTCCAGCGTGCATTACTTTGTACTTATCATCATTGAATTTCAACTGCCATTTTCTTGAACGGTCACCCCCATTTGGGGAGATCCCTTGGTAACTCTTTGCAGTCTGCTTTGGACTTGACTATCTTGAGTAATTGTGCATCGTCTGCAAGTATTGTTACCTCACTGTTTACCCTTCACCCCCCGATCATTTAGTAATATGGTGTTCAGCACTGCTGCCAGCACAGCTCCTTGGAGTACACTGCTAAATCTCTCTCCCCCTTCTGAAAACTAACCAGTTATTTCTATCCTTCATTTTGCCCTCTTTTAACCAGTTATTAATCCATGAGAGGGTCTTCTCTCCTAGCCCAGGACTCCTTATTTTGCTTATGAACCTTTGCTGAGGGAAAAATAACTTGGAAATCAATTTCTTCCTCACCAAGTCCTGGTTTCATGGCTCTATGAATCCCTTTGAGAGTTAAACTCATCTCAGTAGCTTACACCAACATGGCTCCCAATACTAAACTCAATCCTTATGAGGAAAGTGAAGGGAGGAGGACTTAATTATTACTCATTTAGCCGTAAGATGTGTTTGTAGTTTTTACATCTATACAATATTCTGACAATAGATTTGGGATCTTAAAGCGTTTTAAAAATGTTTAAAAGAACTCTGGCAATCAGGCCCACCGATGAGGGGAGAATAAGGTGGCAACTTCCCCGACACCCGGCGACTCTAACGGGCCTGGGACTCCCAGCCACCAGCACAAATATGGCAGCAGCAGTGCCCGGTACCTCAGTCCCTTTAACTCACCATCGGAACTCTGCATGGCATGCTCTGGCAGTCCTAAAGATATGGGGTGAAGGGCCCATGGTGCACTCTGGGTGGTGCAGAGAGCAGGCTAATTAGGCCCCGCCCCTTCCACTCAAGGCCCTGCACCTTCCAGGAGCGTGGAGCAGGCCTCCCCACTTTGCCTAGAGTTCCAGCACGGTTGTCGGCTCCCCTGCTGACAATCTACTTCTGCAGTCAGAATATGGTGATGCAATAGCCACAGGCAAAGCTGAGGAGAGTCAGTTTTCTCCAGGACAGCTCAATCATCCCAAATGAAACGAGACAACGGTAACAGCTGAAAAGCTTTAGTCTCGCATGTAAGAGGTTCTAGTAAATGCAAGCTCATGGCCTTGTGCTGTATATGGATGGTGAAAGAAGTCAGAACGCCTTAACCGTAAGAATGCGGAAATACTTAGATATGAGATCAGTGTTATGCAGATGAACCCAACTATCACTGTGGCCTAACAGCTAGAATTTAAGTGGTCCTTCTTGCTAAGGTATAAGATGGTTTTGCATGTTACACTAATATTTCTGACTAATATCTCTAATTTTAATGTCAAGAACAGTTCAGTGATTTTTTTTCCTTTCCTTTTGCCACATTAAAATCAATGGCAAAACTTCAAATGAGTACAACAGTGCCAGAACTGGACCCTCATTGCCAAAGGAAATTGTGTTCTTATCTCATTCAAACAGATCCTAATGCATGCTATCAGATATTGCTCCCTCCACCTCTGCCAATTACAACCTTTTACTGTATGTGGCAGCTATGCTGAACACAGCAATCCCAGCAAGGACAACACAATGAATTACATGACAGGCAAATCAAGCTCCATGTTTTAATTTTATACAGTTTGTCCTTGCGCTGATTATACCATTCTCATTTAATCTCATTCCACTGGGGTGATTCTAGCTTCCTCATATGGGTGTGTGTTTCTAGTTCTTTGGCTCTCCGTGTTTTGTGTGTGTGTGTGTGTGTGTTTGTTTTTTTTGTTTTTTTTTTTTAAGATTGCTTCCCACTGACCGTTTAAATTTTCAGACCAAAGCTGCTCATGGAAACATCATAGTGTGGTGAAAATTGTATCAAAGAAAGATACGGTGAATAGAAAATTACCACAAAGGGAACTATTTAAGAGTTTATCAAAGTTGCTATTCAACTTGCTTTAATCAACAACCTCAGATAAGACTCTAAGTCTCTCTCATGGAATAGGTTCCATCAGATCTTCTAATTTAAATAACCTTGTCTATAGCTCTTTTTTATCACTGCACAAAGACTCCTTTTTTTCCCCCCTTTCTGGTCCTCCATCTCTCTTTATTGGTGCTGTTTACTCCCAAGTCTGTTTCTGAACTCTGTCTAATTAGCTCTTGATAGATCTGCTGCCCTGTTTCCACAAACATTTAATTCTGCTGTCAGTCCCATTTACATTACAGCATGTTACACTGTCTTTTACTAGCCTAATTTTGTTTGAGTGAATGTAAATCCCATTAAGCAGTCACTATGTACCTATTAGACTGTGGCATAAAAACTCAAAACCCTTCTTATTTCCAAGAGTGAAAATAAGTTCCACTTCATAAAAGATTTCTGGGGCACTGCAATTGTGGTTTCTGCCAAAGTAAATTAAATTCTTACAGGTTGCAAAACTCTAAGAGTGGAAGTTTCTTGAAGGTACTATTATTGCACTGCTCAAAACTCGATATGTTGCACTACACAGCTCAACAAAGTTTTTCTCGTGCAAATGAGTCCACAGGGAGGGTTCATGAATTAGAACAATGATTTAAACTTGTCATTATAAGTGTTCTATAGTTTGTGCATTCTGTTAGTTCTCTGGGTTTTTTTAAATCAACTTTTGGGGGAAAGATTACCTTTTTCTCCTAACTGAACTGTCTACCATAACACTATGAGAAAAACAAAAGTCTGTATGCAACTCATGGAGGTGATCAATAAGGACTTGAAGTTTCACCTCAAACGAACCTTTCCTGAAAACTAAATCCTTCATAGCCACGTCTAGCAATAATTAGGCTGGCTGCCCGTCAACTCTAGCCTGAGTGATTTCTGGCTCAGACGATGCTGCCTAATCTAGAAACAGAGGGCACACTTCAGAATATTCTATGCAGCACTAGCCTGAGGGGGACACTGGTTTATCTTCCTGCAATGCTAAGTAGTCTGGTACTATGCCTTGTATGATGGCAATACCTTAAAGACTAACAAAACACGTAGATGGTATCATGAGCTTTCGTGGGCACAGCCCACTTCTGCAGATGACTCATCTGAAGTGGGTTGCACCCATGAAAGCTCATAATACCATCTACATGTTTTGTTAGTCTTTAAGGTGCTAGACTATTTGTTGTTTTTTAATTTTTTCCTATTACAGACTAACTCGTCTACCCCTCTGAAGCTTTTGTATGATAGTGTAATGCCCTCTTGTCTCAACTTGAAAAGAAGAAAATAGGGGAAATTAAATAAATGAGTCAATTCCCATTGGATTGTACATTCTGAACCGAATCCTCAGCTGGTGTAAATCAGCATGGCTCAATTCACTTTACCAGAGTGTCATGAATTTGCATCAGTTTGCATCCAGTTCTGGGCACCACATTTCAAGAAAGATGTGGAGAAATTGGAGAAGGTCCAGCGAAGAGCAACAAAAATAATTAAAGATTTAGAAAACATGACCTATGAGGAAGACTGAAAGAAATGGGTTTATTTAGTTTGGAAAAGAGATGACTGAAAGGGGACATGATAGCAGCTTTCAAGTACCTAAAAGGATGTTACAAGGAGTACGGGTGAAGGAGTTTGGAGCGCAGGTGGTATTCTCTTCGATTCTTCCTGTCAAAGGTAGGGGCCCAGGCAGAGACAGGTGCATCCTGGAGGTGAATGCTTGGCTGCGAAGATGGTGTTGCCAGGAGGGCTTTGGCTTCCTCGACCATGGGATGTTATTCCAGGAAGAACTGCTAAGCTGGGATGGCATTCCCCTTTCGAGGAAGGGAAAGACCATATTTGGATACAGACTGGCTAACCTAGTGAGGAGGGCTTTAAACTAGGTTTGACGGGGACAGGTGACCAAAGCCCACGGTAAGTGAAGAACATGGAGACCTGGGAGATGGGTCGGAAATGGGAGGGAGTGTGGGCTATAATAGCAAAGAGAAAGGAGGGACAAGGCAGAACTGGGAGGCAAGATCAAATCAGTATCTTAGATGCCTATATACAAATACAAGTATAGGTAATAAGCAGAAAGAACTAGAAGTGCTAATAAATACAACTATGCCATCATTGGCATCACAGAGACTTGGTAGGAAAATACACAGTTGGAATATTGGTATAGAAGGGTACAGCTTACTCAAGGACAGGTGGGAAAAAAAGGGGAGAGGTGTTGCCTTATATATTAAAAATGTACACCCTTGGACTGAAGTGGAGATGGACATAGGAGATGGGCATGTTGAGAGTCTCTGGGTTAGGTTAAAAGGGGTAAAAAACAAGGGTGACGTCATGATAGGGGTCTATTACAGGCCACTTACCCAGGCGGAAGAGGTGGATGAGGCTTTTTTTAAACAGCTAACAAAATCATCCAAAGCGCAGGATTTGGTGGTGATGGGGGACTTCAACTATCCAGATATATGTTGGGAAACTAACACAGCAGGGCACAAACTATCCAATAAGTTCTTGGAGACAACTTTTTATTTCAGAATGTTGAAAAAGCTACCGGGGGAAGCTGTTCTAGACTTGATTTTAAACAAATAGGGAGGAACTGGTTGAGAATTTGAAAGTGGAAGGCAGCTTGGGTGAAAGTGATCATGAAATCATAGAGTTCAAGATTCTAAGGTATGGTAAAAGGGAGAAAGGCAAATTAGAGACAATGGATTTCAGGAAGGCAGATTTTGGTAAGCTCAGAGAGCTGGTCAGTAAGGTCCTATGGGAAGCAAGACTGAGGGGAAAAACAACTGAAGAGAGTTGGCAGTTTTCCAAAGGGACATTGTTAAGGGCCCAAAAGCAAGCTATTCTGCTGCGCGGGAAGGATAGGAAATATGGCAAAAGACTGCCTTGGATCAACCAGGAGATCTTGCATGATCTAAAAATAAAAAAGGAGTCATATAAAAATGGTAGCTAGGACAAATTACAAAGGATGAATATAGGCAAACAATACAGGAATGCAGGGGCAAGATTAGAAAGGCAAAGGCACAAAACAAGCTCAAACTAGCTACAGGCATAAAGGGAAACAAGACAACATTCTATAAATATATTAGAAGCAAGAGGAAGACCAAGGACAGGGTAGGCCCATTGCTTAGTGATGAGGGGGAAACAGTAACAGGAAACTTGGAAATGGCAGAGATGCTTAATGACTTCTTTGTTTTGATCTTCGCCGAGAAATCTGAGGAAGGAAACCCTGACATAGTGAATGCTAGTGGGAAGGGGGTAGGTTTAGAAGATAAAATAAAAAAAGAACAAGTTAAAAATCACTTAGAAAAGTTAGATGTCTGTAAGTCACCAGGGCCTGAAGAAATGCATCCTAGAATACTCAAGGAGCTGATAGAGGAGGTATCTGAGCCTTTAGCTACCATCTTTAGAAAATCATGGAAGACAGGAGAGATTCCAGAAGATTGGAAAAGGGCAAATATAGTGCCTATCTTTAAAAAGGGAAATAAAAACAACCCAGGAAACTACAGACCAGTCAGTTTAACTTCTGTGCCAGGAAAGATAATAGAGCAAGTAATTAAGGAAATCATCTGCAAACATTTGGAAGATGGTAAGGTGATAGGGAACAGCCAGCATGGATTTGTAAAGAACAAATCATGTCAAACCAATCTGACAGCTTTCTTTGAAAGGATAACATGTCTTGTGGATAAGGGAGAAGCAGTGGACGCGGTATACCTAGACTTTAGTAAGGCATTTGATACGGTCTCGCATGATATTCTTATCAATAAACTAGGCAAATACAACTTAGATAGGGCTGCTATAGGGTGGGTGCATAACTAGCTGGATGACCGTTCCCAGAAAGTAGTTATTAACGGTTCACAATCCTGCTGGAAAGGAGTAAAAAGGGGGGTTCCGCAGGGGTCTGTTTTGGGACCGGTTCTGTTCAATATCTTCATCAACAATTTAGATATCGGCATAGAGAGTATGCTTATTAAGTTTGCAGATGATACCAAGTTTGGAGGGGTTGCAACTGCTTTGGAGGACAGGGTCATAATTCAAAATGACCTGGACAAAGAGGAGAAATGGTCTGAGGTAAACAGGATGAAGTTTAATAAGGACAAAATGCAAAGTGCTCCATTTAGGAAGGAACAATCAGTTTCACACATACAGAATGGGAAGCGACTGTCTAGGAAGGAGTACGGCAGAAAGGGATCTAGGGGTTATAGTGGACCACACGCTAAATATGAGTCAACAGTGTGACGCTGTTGCAAAAAAAGCCAACACAATTCTAGGATACATTAACAGGTATGTTGTGAGCAAGACACGAGAAGTCATTCTTCCGCTTTACTCTGCGCTGATTAGGCCTCAATTGGAGTATTGTGTCCAGTTCTGGAGAAATTGGAGAAGGTTCAGAGAAGAGCAACTAGAGAACATGACCTATGAAGGAAGACTGAAAGAATTGGGCTTGTTTACTTTGGAAAAGAAAAGATTGAGAGGGGACATGATAGCGGTTTTCAGGTATCTAAAAGGGTGTCACAAGGAGGAGGGAGAAAACTTGTTCTTCCTGGCCTCTGAGGATAGGACAAGAAGCAATGGGCTTAAACTGAAGCAAGAGAGATTTAGGTTGGACATTAGGAAAAAGTTCCTAACTGTCACGGTGGTTAAACACTGGAATAATTTGCCTAGGGTGGTTGTGGAATCCCCATCTCTGGAGATATTTAAGAGCAGGTTAGATAGACATCTATCAGGGATGGTCTAGGCGGTGCTGGGTCCTGCCATGAGGGCAGGGGACTGGACTCGATGACCTCTCAAGGTCCCTCCAGTCCTAGTATTCTATGATTCAGGAGGAGGGAGAAAAATTGTTCTCCTTGAACTCTGATGATAGGACAAGCAGCAATGGGCTTAAACTGCAATATGGGAGGTTCAGGCTGGACATTAGGAAACACTTCCTAACTGTCACTGTGGTTAAACATTAGAATAAATTGCCCAGGGAGTTTGTGGAATCCCCAGCACAGGAGATATTCAAGAGCAGGTTAGATAGGCACCTATCAGGGATGGGGCTTGGTTCTGGCATGAGGGCAGGGGACTGGACTTGGCCTCTCAAGGTCTTTTCCAGTTCTAGTGTTCTGTGGTTCTATGGTTTTAATGAGCTCTCCCTATCAGACATGTACTCACTACAGTGTCCACGTGAACGTAGTGGCATGATCTTAACTTAGGAGAACTGGACTCAGCGTGGCACTGTTGAGTGCAAATGTCCAAGGTTATCACTGAGGGGAAGTTTGAGAAACACTCAACATGAGCATCCTTGAAAAATTTATTCTGGTCCTAGAGATAGTATCATTTCCTGTGACATTGTCCTCATTCAAGCCAAGAGAATAGGATTGGAACTAGCCTCTGAAAAGTCACAGTGAGCTTTTTAAGTGTGCTCTAACGGGTTTGTAAAACACAAACACTAGGACTTTCAAAGTAGCCTTCAATAGTTAGAGTCCCTCTCCCATGCACTTTCAAGACTGAAGACCGTAACATGCTTTGAAAATAAAAGCTGTAGAGACGAGGGTTTCCATGATCCCCCATGTTCTAAAGTCATCTAGAAGGATGCCGTGAACTGAAACAATATCAATAACAACAAATATATGGGTATGTATGTGCATCTAGTTATTAATGGATTTCTCTATTACTGGAATGCAAACACGAATAACATTCATGTAATTAAATCTCATGATTTAGGTTTTTTTATGTGGTCACAAGGTTAACTCTGGGCATTAGAAATAATCCAACACACTCAAGGAAATCTGAGTCAGCACTCACCAATGTTTATCATATATTGCTTAATTTTGGGGATAGTTACAGTGTAACTGGCAGAGATCAAAACACAGGGGTGTATGAAATGAAAACATATAAACTTGTGTGGCAGGCTGCTAAATTCTTTGCCGTATATGTTTTCACTTTGGATATTGGGTTTGTGATGGAATGCAACCTTGTATCCAGACCCTACATGAAATTGTAATAATCTTTGTACAAAATAAGCCTCGTGATGTATCATCTGGCAACAGATAACCTGTTGGTCAATAATATGGCACAATGTAGATAACATTATATATAAGATTATGAATTTTCTCAAAGGTTGTAGCACGGGAAGCCCCAATTAGGCAGTACTGGTCAAACAGATCTCAAAGGAATATGTGTTTACGTCAGTTTACATGTAGGATCTAAATATGGTCCACAGACAGTGATGGGGGAAGATGGGAGACAAGGAAAATCTGTATCTCAGCAAACAGAGAAGAAATGGCATGACATTTATTTTAGCATCTGACACCTCTTTAAAGCTTGAATGAACATTAACTGAGGGAAACCCTCAAGAAAATCCATTTGAAAGAGCAATTGAACTATAAAAGTGAGGGGCAAAACACCTCAAATTATCTCTCCCTATACATTTCTCTCTGCCTTTTTTTAACTTAAGACAACAGAAGAAACAACCACTGGACTTGGGAACAGATCCCAGCTTGAGAATTTTGTTAGCAGTGTACTGAAAACTTGTGTCTAAGGACTTCACTTTGAGCCAAATCTAGTTTGTTACATTTAGAAAAGTGTTTTATCTTTTTCATATGACCTTTTTTGACTTTAATGCTTCATTACTTGCACTCGCTTAAAATATTTCTCTTTGTAGTTAAACTAAGTTACAGGGTGGTCTGCATTACACCCTGGGATGTTATAGGTCTGATGTGAGGTTCTCTCTCACATCACAGCTGACATCTCTAAAAACTATTTTTGCACTGTATATATAAATGGATGGGGGAAAGAAGGGAGAGAAGAAAAAATGAATTTTAAAAGTTACAAATTGACCTATAAGTTTCATAACTGAGCCATCTATAAAGCTCATCCCTAGTGTTGAAACACACTGTTGATTACCATTAATTCGGCAATTATAGATGATCAAGACTGTTGTGGTTACAAAGTCGATAGGATGGGCTTTAATTTGTAATATTATGAAGCCTTTTGAAGACGATTTGACACAGATACCCTTCAGGAATGTATCTGCTTTGATAAAGGAAGTTGGTGATTCACATGGCACAAGAGAGAGAGTGGCAGAAGCACATTTTGGAGCCTCTTCACAACATCCATGCCTCTGTATGGGAAAATTTTAACAAGTTGCTCTTACTACTGTTACCCATGTAGTTTCCTGCAAGTATGAAGAGAGGCAAATGGAATCACTGTTGCACTCTGTGGTCTAGCTCAGTCATCTCCAAACTGAGGGGCTCAGAGGAACGTTTGTGGGGGTGCATCAGAACTGGGCCAGCCCTCATGGTAAGCTAGTAGGGAGCACGACCCTGCCTCACTCTGTCCTCGCTGTCCAAATATGCTCTTGGCCCCAGCTACAGCCCCTGCTCCTGGCCTTGCCATGGTCTCTATCCCCTACCCCCAGGAGCTCTTGCTCCAACTCTTAGCTCCCAGCCAAAATGCAAGCCTGGTGCCCCAGCCTCATCCCCCCGCCCAACTGCGGGTCCGGCGCCCCGGCCTTCGCCCCAACAGCAACTCTGCTCCCAGCCATGGCCCCATTCCCAGCCAGGGTGCAGCTGTGCTTCACGGGGCATGAACAAGAGGAAGCGGGGGATGTGGTGGAAAAAGCTGGGAGATACCACTGGTCTAACTAGTATTTGTAGAAGCCAAATAGAGGCTTTCAGAGCTCAGTAAAGGATCTAACCGTGTAGCTCGTATGCACACGTGTTTTCCACTGAAGCAGCTGCTGCAGGATAGAGCTTTAATAAAGCAGATAAATTAAAAGTCAGTGAGATTTTCAAAAAACCCTCCGAGAGCCAGTTGAACTCTGCTCTCACCTCAGTCAAAGGACATTAACTTCATTTGGAGCAGAGTTGGCTCTGGGCTTCTGAAAATCTCATCCATTGCGTATTGTCATGCAAAGTCCATCGTACACAGAAGGCCAAAGCTTTCTTCCTCCCGGTCTTCCTCACCCTTCCCTGACGCTTCGCATACTTCCTGCCATTTGGGGGTTGAACTATCACAAGTGTGGTGCCCCACTACTTGGGTAGCCTGAATCTCTAGCCCAGATTCAGCATTGGAGCTGAACCAAAGTGAATCTTCAGCCTCCTTCTGTTTGGCATCAACCGAAGAGAGACAGATTTAAACAGTGCAAGACGAAAACAAATCAGTTTAAAAACTGCACGGCTTTCAGGCTCCTTGATCAGCTGTTTAGAACTCAACACAGCATGCTCTCTACAGGTAAAGTGCATGGCAAAATCACTGGAAGTTTTTTACTTGCATAAGGATTTTAGGATCAAGCAAACAAAATCCTTGTATACTCAAGAGTACTTAGGGAGCTGGGAGTCTTCTTCCCTCTGCTTTCAATGCCTGCATGTATCTTCCCATCTCCTGTTTTATGAATTGCCACGGGATCTGTTCTATCTGGATCTGACCTGCCAGGCATCTTGAAATACCGTGAAATGATATGAAACCAAGACTGAAAGCACTAAGAGTTTCCAAAATTGCACCTCACCCCCACTTGATATTTATGGATTATTTATGCAGTGTCCATTCACAAAGATTACAAGGGAACTTCCTTTCTCCCCTCTGAAAATAAGATTAATAAAAAGTCTTATTCCATGCTGCAGTACGTGTCACTGAGTTGTGGATTTACACAAAAACTAAAATTCTCCAAATGACTTTTTGCCAAGCCTCTCTTCATAGCCAAGCACAAGACATTTTTCAAGGCTTTCTTTCACCAACTGTGTGTAGTAAAGCCAGTAAAGCTCTGATAGAACAATAAAGAAATTGTGGCTCTTGTATTTCTTAAGTTTTGCAAAAATAAAATGGTTATATTTTATTAGGACCACTCTTTGAAACAAAAAGTTTCTGATATAGAAAATGTGTTTCATCTACTGACGAATTGTAGCCTTTTACTTTCTTTCTCAGACATTTTACAGCCTGTACATACTGCACAACCCCCTTTTTTTTTAAACACGTAATTCTACCTCCATCTATCCTCATACTTTTTGTCCTTGGCACCATCTGTAGACAATTTAAACTGCCATTATTCACTGCCGCTCTAATATTTATTATGAGTTCTTCTGCAGTGACTATCTTATCCGGTTTTGAAGGGTTAGAAATGCCTTCTTCAAAATTAGCACCTTCGTTGTGGTTTGTACTGACTTCCCATTTTAAGGGAAGTGTGTGCTATGTTGCTATGTAACTTTTACTTTCTGTCTTGGACAAGGAAAAGGAAAGTGTTCCTGCAGATGCGAAACAGAGGACATAAGGAGAAAACCACAACTTGTAACCCATAATCTTGCACATCACAAGGAGAAAAACTACTGGTCTACACTCAGCAGAGGTGGCAAAGAGAGGTCAGAGAGTGAACAGACATGAGAGAATGGGAGGTATTAAACCTTGTAAACTCTTACGGTGAGTCGTATGCAGATTCATTTTCAGGTGCCTCCGGGCCAAGGCAAAGCCATGTGTGAGAACCTCCCTGAGTTACCCAACGAACTAGTTCATGTGTGAGAGTATTAGTTAGATGGTCCTATGAAGCGGCAGCATGGAGTGAACCAGCTGTCCAAGGCTTAAGCACCATCTGTACCTAAAAAACACTGCCAATTTCATTGGCAGAACATAAAAAGCTGGTCTTACGTGTTGTCAATTAGAATAGTGAATGTCCGAGATGTTTCGTTGACTTCTAGCACCTTGAATATGGCATTTGAGGGTACCACCACAGGGGTTATCTATTAGCCTCAAGTTTCTAGTATCAGAGCAGTCCTAATGCATCCCAAGTGACATGGCTAAAGTCCACAAAAAGCTAGCAGGAAATACAACTGTCCCATTTGATAACTGGTGTGACTGGTTTAAAAAAAGAGCCCTTAGTAAGGCATCTTAGGCAGACCAAAATATGGGAGACCAATTACAGTTTTATAACTCTTGGGAGAATGGGTTAGGTTTGTTCTATTTTTCCAGTTACAGTCATAGTTAAAGATGCCTGCTTGATTGTGTAGCATTAAGTACCACGGCGTTCAGGAGAATATAGCTTTAAGCATCAGGTTTGGAACCACAAGATTAAATCCTGGCTGATTTGAGTCAGCTCCAGCCGCCTTTAGATGGGAATAAATTGAGTTGCCTGCATGTGTCTCTGTGTATATTTTTAATGAAACTTTTCAAGCCCAAATCCACAAATTGTATTAAAGGACGTATGGCAAAATATCTCAGAGCAAGGGGCTGTCCTAGTCAAATTTGTTCAACTTGCCTTTCTCTCATTACTGGGGTATCATGTGGTTACTGTCTTCTACCTCAGTCATTCTTTTAAAGTGCTTCATTTGCTGTGTGGTATGAAGATTGCAATAGACATGAAGATCCTTCAGAATGAAACAGTATAGCTACATGCACAAATTTTAAATGTATGTTTGTGATGGGGTTGGATTCATTTCTGAGTTGTCAGCATGAATGTTTTTCATGGGAAAATTAATACGGAAATTGATGTACCATTCCTGAAAGATTACCAAGTCTTAGACTTATAGAACTTGACAGAGGCACAAGATTACAGGTATAAACAATAGGCCTTATCTACTCAACTTCATCATATCTGGTTGTTCCCCAACCCACCGCCAAGACCTGACATTGTCACTTTTCTTGACAAGCTTTTTGGGGGGACAGCATGTTGACAGGAGGCACTGCATCAAGTGTTTGCCTAGGCTCTTCATATCGATGTCATTTGTCAGCTTCTGTTTTATGATGCGGTCACCAATCTTTGACGCTCCCCTCTGACTTAGGGTTGCCAGGTGTCTGATATTGGCCCGGACAGTCCAGTATTTGCGGCCTGTTTTCTCGGACGAAGGCCCCCCATTTCTTTTTTTTTCCCACAATTTTAGCCCCCCATTTATCGAGGTTTATCAATGTAATTAGCTGCACTACTACTTTGCAATCCCTCTCAAGCATTATCCACAAACGCGATGACTTCTTCACCTAGTGGATCCTGGGCAAACTGTCCTAAACACCTTTTATACTGTTGGGTTCTCTCTTTTCAAAGCCCAGGTAAATGAAGCATCAGCATACCCTAGGGATATAATTTGGGGAAGTTTTCCATACCAGAGAGACAAATTCTCCTTCATGTTCATGTGTCACAGCACTATTATAGATGGACTCATACAGTTCAAAGATAAAGTCTTCCCAATCAGCTTTTCTTAAGTTGACTCAAAACAGATACTTGGTTTTCCTAGGTAGTACTGCAGCCTCTGTTGACACTTCTACTATTTTGCAGTTGTGGGATCACTGCCATAACCTCCCTCCTGAAGTTGACTGCATTTTCAGGGCTAAACTGGGACTGTTCTCCTCATTCTACTATGCACAGTAGATGGTACATTTGCTTTGAAGCCCTAGAGCAAAATCAGACTATTGCTGCCAGCCACTTCTTAACTTCTTCCCTGGTTTTGTTGTTGTTGCATTTCCCCAGATGATAATGTTGAGTATTTTCTGTCAAGGAAAAGTTAGTAGACCATGCAAACTCTTCACCTCATTGTTACTAAACAGAAACTACTACTATCTGATGGAGTTCAACCATAATAACAACTTCAGTGTCTGATACATTAGCTAGACAGCTAAAAGATCACATGTGCTATTTTGTACTGGCAATTAAGAGAGTTCAAACTCAGAAGGCAAAAAATAGAACTTCAAGATATCCAGCTATCTTCTTCCTTATAATTTAATGGGACCAGACACAGGAGACAGAAAGAATGTTTACAAATGAAAACAAACAATAAAACATTGAAAAGGTCAAGGTACAGTACTATGAATCTCAACTTCCCCTGTCAAAATATGGTACATAAAACACTGAGCTATTGATTCCCCATATTGTGCCTGCAAATGAGATACACAAGAAATGAAGAAAAACTGAGCTTTTCCTGAAATCTTTACTCAGGCATGAGTCCAATTAGCATAATCCAATTTTAAAACAGTACTCTGATCTCAAGGTCCCCTTTCAATGAGAAATCAACATAATATCTCAAAAAAGTAACTGAGATCTTTTGGTCTTCTTGCAGAAGAAACAAATCAAATATTTTGATTTATTTTGCTTTGGTTTTCTGGGCCTCCTGTTCCTTTGCATCCCCGACTGAAGAACTGATTGGATTCAGAGGAAGGCATTTTGTTCCTGGACCATTTAAGACTAAATAGACCGAAACAGACATTGTAAGTTAATGCAAGGCACTAGGATCCAATGTTTTTATGTTGTGAGATGATAAACTCATAAATGTGTACTACCTGTAAAGAGTTCTACTGTCTGCAATGGGAATTAAGAATTTTATATAAGAAGATAAACTATTTAGGGCATTCATATACTTTAAAAACCAGACAACTTTTTAATACATATTTTGATCACATATGTAGGTTTACACTTGCATGTAAAAATGATCCACATGGAGTTGTCTGAGGGGTGGGATTAAACCCAGCCTTTCTGGCTTGCAACACAAGTACTTCTGGTTGCCTGAACACCAGGAAAGGCCCCCATTAAGTTTTGTCTACACTATGCCATGGATCAGTGCTGCAGCAATCAATACATCTGCCATTGATTTATCATGTCTGCTTAGACATAACAAATTGATCTCAGTGCACTCTTGTCAATGCCGGTACTTCACCAAGATGAGAAGAGTAGCCAGCATTGATGGGAGAGCAGTCTCCACTGACCTGACTGCATGCAAGGTGCCACAGGATGCTGACTTCAGCTACGTTATTTGCATAGCTGAAATAGATCGACAGTGCCGGTAAGTGTAGACAAGGCCTTAATATGAAGGCAGAAGTAAACTCACATCTCATTGAAGGTGCCTTCCGGAGTTTTGAGGGCCACCTGCTCAAAACTCATTGTAGGATCCAGGAATTTAGTTTGTTCCTTTTAGAGAAATCATCAGGGGTTCTTCCCCGTTCATTTATTTAATAGAATCATAAGGTTGGAAGAGACCTCAGGAGACCATCAAGTCCAACCAACAAAAGTTGACAGAAAAAACTGCCTAAAATACAGAGCTCATGCAAAGCTCCAGATGTATAAGTTCAGGAGTGAAATTTCACTGCTTTCAATAGGAACATTTTCTATAGCATGTAAGGTCTACCATTTTGGTGCAAACACTCTCCCCTTGCATTTCAGAATCATCTTTGCATTCAACTTTAGATTTGATTACAGACACATCTGAATACAAATTTGCCCTGACGTTCTTTTCACAGGAGGAAAAAAATTCAAGTGCATTTGCATTCAACAGCTGAATACAAAAGGCAACTTTAAAATGAACAGATGATTTTTGAAATTATGAACTACAATAGCACTTTAAAACTCGTATGAAACTTTTTCATCAGAATAAATAAAGTTGATAGCTTACATGATCTAGCTTGTCAGCGTTTTAAAACAAAAAAAAATCATTTCTAAACCACAGTGCCATAAAAGAGATAATAGAAAAGTGACAGGAAAGAGCTGGATGTCAGGGACTTAAAAATGAGGGCAGAAATTTTTACAAGTATCTTGTGACGATTTGTTATTCAAAAGAAAAGTTGGTGGAAATTCAAAGAGTGAGAAAAGAAGATGAGCAGAAGGATAACGGAGGGATCATGGCTTTTTTCCCCCCCTTTTTTTAATGTTTCTGACTTCTTGCTGGAAATCTTTTCTGCTGACTTCATGTTTTCTCATGTATTTTATCCTTATTTCTGTGCTGGGGTAATATTGTCATGAATCAAGAAAATCCCCAGAAAACTTGGATCCTACATGAGTAATACAGGGTATTAGCAGTGTGGTTATAAGCTAACCAGCTCTCGAACCCATTCTAAACAATTAATATTGCAATGCTATTTGTGGTATTCCCTAAACAGTCCCTATGCTAAGTATAGGGAACACTGCGGAAATGTCATCTATTGGCAAAGGCAAAATCACAAAGATTTTAATTGTACATTAAATGTCATTGAGTGCTCTGAATAGTGTTGAGAGCTAATCGTATGAATGCCAGCTGGATGAGACTAGTTCTGCTTTGGAGTAAAACATTTTCAAATGCTTATTTCGCAAATATATCTAAAGTTTTCCAGTTTCTCTTCTGTAGCCCAGCCAAGAGGAAGAAAAGATGATGCATTAAATATTTGACTTTTTCCAATACTGAAGCAGAAGCTGCAGTATTGACCGTATATAAATTTCAATTGCTTTGGAAA
The DNA here is from genome assembly GCA_032595735.1 of Pelochelys cantorii. Lineage (NCBI taxonomy): Eukaryota > Metazoa > Chordata > Testudines > Trionychidae > Pelochelys > Pelochelys cantorii. The sequence continues at coordinate 69,874,197 of CM064332.1, forward strand.
AATATGCATATCAATATGTCTTGGATAAAGCTGTGATGGTTTTGGATTAAAAAAAACCCCACTATCCTCCCAACAGCTGTAGGAAAAGAACCCCCCCCCCAAAAAAACCCCTATATTCTATCAAAGGAGGTAGTTAAAGTAGTAAGGTACAAATTCTTAATAACAAGAGCAACTAGTCATTAGTATAAGCCAGTAGAGAGAGGTATTAGATTTTCCATCATTTGAAGTCATTAATTAAAATAGATTGAATGAATTCTGAAGTATAGAAAGTTCACGTTTTGGGTTCACGTTTTGTGCTTCATGTGGGAATCACTGGATGACATTGAGTGCCGAAAGCCACAATAATATCTTTCTGCTCTGAGAGTCCATCAATATCAATTATTTCTTACAAAATATTTTATGAAGATCTCCTTCACCCACATGTGCCACCATTCCAGATGCTCAAAAATATGTATCTGAAGATGCTAAACATTTGCCTTCAATAACTACCTCAGGTCTAGTTCAGTATTTCAAAAACCCAGAGTGATTTTATAAAGGTCCACATTTAAATAGCCAAAACAAAACTCCCTATTCAGGCAAAGGTACACTTCATAAAGCAAGGAAGTAGGAGCTACAGTGTTTGCTCACTAGTGGAATCCTTCATTTTTATATAGGAAGATTTTACAAAAGGACTATGAACAAGTGAACTCCCATTCACTTCCCCTCCAATTCCCCCATGTGTGTCTTTGAAAGTCTCCCAATAGCTACACTGGATGTCAAAGATTTCTTTTGTGTTCATTTTTGAAGGGTACATACATATTTTTTCTTACACGCATTACTAAAACTTGAATATTTCAGGCAATCTGAGGAAAACAAACACTTCCCCAAAAAGAAAATGTAGATTGTCTCCCCCTCCCCCTCCATGGTTCAAAATCAGATCTGGTAATAGTCCTAACCACCAATGAGGATTTCAGATGTGGTCAGGTAAAAACCCCTCTATAGAACCATGGCACATATTAACTTATTAACTGCACACTGCTTACCAGTGATCACATCAAGCCTTTGTTATTCCAAGCTACTTAAAACAATCCCTCTGATACACAGAGGAAAGGGTATCATGCTATTGAGAAATGGTCTGGTAGCACTTTATAGACGAATGAAACATGTAGATGGTATCATGAGCTTTCGTGGGCACAGCCCACTTCTTCAGATGACCAGAGTTATGAGTTGGGGATATGAAAACTAACCCCAACTCATAACTCTGGTCATCTGAAGAAGTGGGCTGTGCCCACGAAAGCTCATGATACCATCTACATGTTTCGTTAGTCTATAAAGTGCTACCAGACCATTTGTTGTTTTTTTCTGTAACAGACTAACTCGGCTACCCCCTGAAGCGCCTGATGCTATTGAGAGTTAACATCCCCAATACTAATCAGTATGTAACTACTGTACTAAGCTAACAGTGGGCCCTTGAAAGCTTAGATTCCAGGCACTAATAAGGGACAGCTGAGAAAAGAAATTTCTCTTGTAAGAAGAGATCAGTGGATCCCCCCTACAAACTATTCTATTCACTCAATTTATTTACAATAATTTCTCAAACCCACAACATAAATTGTTAGTTTTTTAAACAGTATGTCCTAGATTTGATTAGCTGGAGTCAATGTTCGCATACAGAAAAGAAGAGCTTTTCTCCTATGCATGCACACACATGCATCTTCTACCTGAATAGCTGAAGCCAAGTTGAGGGAAGTCATTACATGAGTAAATTAGTTCACCCCAGAAGTAGCCTCAAACCACAGGTTAATTTGAACTGTTCAAATATAATTACTTGAAAAGGGAAAGGAGTCATTACTTTTCTCATGTTTGCTGGTCTATTGCACCATTGTTGGAGAGGCTGTCAATAAACAAATTACATCTTACACAGTGCCTTTCTGCTGAACAGATCTCCTGAGAATATCTCCTTGCACAATACTTTGCTTCAGTTCTCTGCGGCAGGGATACAGAAGTATCTTTCCTCAAATGCTGGCTCCTTCCCAGTCCCATTTTAACCTAAAAATGGGTGGAAGAACTAATGTTCAAGATTTTTTCCCACGTGTTTCTCTTCCAAGGGGCAACTCCAAGTAAAAAATCAGAGTTTTGAAATGTCTGCCTAAATTTTCCAAAGTGGTTAGTGACGGTGGGTCAAAAATCAACAAGTTATACAGAACTGCTTTTCAAAAAGTTCTGGCAGTAATGGCAAAACGAAGCATGAAACATCACAGGGGTCTTTCATCAAGAATGGTGAATTGGAAAGTGTCTGGGAAAGGGAGCTTCAGGGCAGGCGGATGGATTGATGGGATCGGGGTAGGGGTGCTGGTCACGGTTCAGAAGAGACGGTTGACAACACTCAGCAGTGTCACACAGAGGGCCAATGCAAATCAACAGCTCGACTCAAAGACTCCTTTGCATACGCAGAGAGCTGAAGAACAAAAATGGCCATCTCCAGCTCAGAGCACCTGTGGCTAATTAGAGGGACATTTTGTTTATAGATATAGTTTATTACGGATCTTAACAGCAGTGCACCTATTGAACACTGTTGAACGGGTCTTTGCAGTTTATCTGTAAGTATAAATTCTCAGTGGCCAAAAATATTTTCAGTAAACTAACTTTTTTTTTTTTACTTTCATAGCGATAAAACCACTCATTACCAGAGCTCACATGTTAAGTTGAGCCAAATTCAACTCCCATATGCAAAAGCAAAGCATCCGTTCACTTCTGTGGGACCTATGGAATGGTTCTAAACTGGAGGGCAAATTTTAGCCTCTCGCAGCCACAAACCTCTGTAAGGGGTTCCGTGTCCACAAAGAATAGCACTGGCACGCGCATGCATAATACTGTCCTTGGCCCAGGACACTGTCCAGAGGCCAATAGTTAGTTCAATGTAGAAGCATGGGCAGTATTAATAGGAATTTTCTATCGTTAAAAATGATTTGGCATCATACAAAGTCCTTTTCCAGCTACTTTAACACCAGCGAACAATCACACTGGCCCATGGCAAACTTAACAGCCATTTGTCCTAGCTCTTCAAACACAGCAGTGCCTAACATTAGTGGAAAATCACCACTGTAACAGCAAGAATTGCCAAGAGCTTCTAACCCAGGTGCCAAGACATAGCTATTGAAATGAAACACAATGCTCAGAAATAGATCACTGTCATATGATCTGCGTTTAGCTCGGATTTGGTTTGATGTGTGAGGTGAGCTAAGGGCCTGAGAGAAAGCGAACCACTAGGCAGTCTCACTTATATATGCATGTAATAATAATATATGTTATGACAGAGGAAAGAAAAAAAGCAGAGGGAGTTGTGAGGGAACTGAAATGAATCCCTCAACAATCCTTTTACCTATAAAGATGCTATTCAGAGTGAGTGATGGTATCAGAATCTGTCCTGCTTGATTTAGAATTACTAAGCTTTCGTGACACCCCCTGTCAATCCACATTCATCTGCTCTTTTGTTTTCTCCTACATCAGGAAAACTAAATTTGTTGACGTCAGAGACAATTTCCCCCAAAGTCTGTCCACTTGGGTTTCACACGTTGCTAGGTATGAAACAAAGGAGGCAAGCCACTAACCAGCAAATGCATGGTGTATTAAAGAGAAAAATCAAACAGACTGTATGACTTTCTTTCAATATTGTTAACGTCAGTTTTGTTTCAGACACAAAACAGACTGGTGCTGGAGACAGGTTCATTACAGCAAGCATCAAATCATTTTTTTAATTGGGTCAGTTTTATTTGTTGACTCTGCACATCACATCTTCTTGGACACATACACTACAGGACTGCGGAAACCGGAACAATGAAACAATGCAGACTCTGATGGGTCACATCCTATATATTAATAGTACGTAACCATGCATTTTTTCTGATAACAGCTCTACAGTTGAAAGGTAATGTTTTTTTTTTCTCCCCCTCTCCCTTCTTTTTCTGTTATAAATTGGGAGATTCTCCTTCCTCCCCCCCCCCCAATTCTCATCTGAGGAAGTGCATTTTGCCCACAAAAGCTCATAATATTTATTCATTATCTCTTTCTCTCGAGATATATATGTGTTAGTTTCTAAGGTGCTACAGGACTACTCTTTTTTTTTTTCCAAGTTGCAGACTAACACAGCAACCCCTCAGACTTTTTTCTGATAAGACAGCTCAAGAGTTATCATAACATATTACCCACATCCCTTAGTCCCTGTGACAATGGTCCTTCATTATGTCTCCATCTGTGAGCTAGAAATGATAAGTTCCAGAACCTGCTACCCAGAATAACTAACAGTAGTTGTGAAAAGCAAAAACACATCTGAATATGAATTTATATTCTCAAATTAAATAGCTCTGATTTTGATAGCTAGTAAACATATTTATAATCATTCAGATGCTAAAATATGTGTCTCTTGCCCTTGGATGAATAAACATGAAAGCTGCGCCTGTTGATAAGTACTTATACATTCATACCTTTCGTTCAAATCGTTTCACGTTTTTTAAAAGAACACACAAGAGCTCCTTCAATGAATCTGTGCTATTGTTACAGACTTGCTGGCCCTGAAGTGTGATGAGCACCGGAAATGGCAGCATAGGACTCCACTGGTGTTCTCATAAAAGCCATTCCCACATGAAAAGCTAAGACCTTTCCTTGTAGCGTCAAACATCTGGTAATGGCATTAATAAATGCACACATCACAATTTTGAAATGAAGTTAAAACACCACCATCCATTCTCCAGTCAGGATCTGTAGGGAACTCTGGCCACACTGAATGGATTAATTCTGATGCAGTAAAAAATGTCCTCAAAATATGCTAGGTATTTAAGGGCATGTTTACAGTAGGAAATTATTTCCAAATAACTAAATTCGAAACAATAACTACCTGAAACAACAAAATCAAAATAGTGGCTCCACACTATGGGGGAGCCTTGAAAGTAGTCTGAGGTGGGCACGCTATCTCGACTTGGAGCCCCAGGAAGCACTGGGGAGTAATTACTTGCAATTACTCTGGGGAGTAGTTATTTCGAAATAGCGGCACTGGAGAGTCCACACTAACGCTATATCAAAATAACTATTCTGAAATAAACGTTATTCCCCGAGGAAAGCAGGAGTACTGATTTTGAAGTAATGTTATTTTGAAATAACTGGCTTCATAGTGTGGATGTGCCGCTTATATACATACGCTCTGCTTACACATATTTTGGGGAAAAAAAACCCTTATATAACTCCCTACAGTAGACCAGGGCTGAGATTTTATGCTTAAAGGTAAACTGCAAAGAACTGGTAAAATGTTTTTATTAGGTTTCACTGATGTTAAGATTCTTAAGATTCATAAGTATACTGTCCTGGATATTTTCCTTTATGTTTTTTAGCTTTTACTATATGCTTGTCCTATGCTCCCACCAGTTAAAAGGCCCCAAGAGGGATAAAAGGGGAAGAAATTAGGGCTTCTCATGCCATAAGCCTGTAAAAAGTGGGCAGAAAAAAGTACATAGACATCATCCAGTTTTTTTCTTCAAGTCTATGGGTGCCTTTACTCAAAATATTCAGAACTCTGAAGTTTCAGTCGGAAAGAATTGTCACTTAAGCCATATTGGAAATTCACACTGGTGTCAGTGGACTTAAAAAAAATCAGCATCTCTCTGTTTTCCTTATTGTAGTATCTGAGCACTTCAAAATTTTTAACGTATTTATAAGTAACAAGATTAGGTGCTGCTGTAGTATAAACAACAACCTAACCACAAAAGCCACAACGTCAGGGGCTCATACAACTGCACATCCTCTAATGTGATCTATGCCATCAAGTGCCAGCAATGCCCCTCTGCCATGCATATTGGCCCAGTCAGACAGTCTTGACAAAAAAGGATAAATGATACAAATCAGACATCAGAAATGGTAACACACAAACTAGTAGGGGAACATTTTAACTTGCCCAGACACTCAGTCATGGGTTTAAAAGTAGCCATCCTTCTACAAAGGAATTTCATCAGCCAGTTATAGAGAGTGTGTGCAATTGACATTCATCTGCAAATTTGACATTGTTCAAGCCCAGGGAAATAAAGACATTAACTGGATGTCGCATTATAGAGCCAGCTTTCCCTGCATTTAACACCTCATATTGTTACATCAAAAGCTAAGTATGGGACACTTTCAGCCCACTTAATTAGCCTCATTAGCACCGGTCCTACAATTGACACTTTTTTCCCGCCTTCTTTTTCTGTTATAAAATACTAGGTTTCTGTTATTCCTCTCCAGCTCATCTGATAAAGTGGGCTGCACCCATGAAAGCTCATTGACACTAATATTATTTGTATATTTTTGTAGCCCCTAAGGTACCACAGGACTACTTGTTTTGTTTTTTTTTAAAGTTACAGACTAACAAAAGCAGAGGGGCTATTTAGCTTATTATCAGCCAGAATAATGACATGCTTAAACTCTAATTATGTTGTTTAAAATTTTATACACACACACACACACACACACACGCACACACACACGCACACACACACGCACACACTTAATTGCACTGGGCATTTTCAATACAGCAGAACCCTGAGTTTCGAGCCACAGGGGAAATAATCTGTGCAAGGTAAAAAGAACAGTACAGATGCAGTCACCATCTCGACACCCAGTTGGCGGGAACATGATAGATGGACACCTTGTTGGAAGAGTTAGTCACAAATGCAACGCCCTCCCATTATTTCATTATGCAGCAGTCTGAATACTGGGCAATAAAACTGCATTTTCATCCATAGCTCATTTCCATTTAGAGTCTGTCGTGTTCATACTGAAATAAATTGCTCTAATTACTCCCAAACTTCATCAAATTCACATTTCTTCCGTGTTTTATTCAATATTTATTAAAACTCCTTGTCATGACTTGCTGGGCTGGTAAAAGCCGTCCAATCCCTGACAGAAATTATACCCCAATATCCAATGTATCCATTTTTTTTCCTTCCGCTCTCTTGAATTTTAATAGAGCGTATAAAGTTTTGGATTCATGTGACTAGTAATCATGAAATTTGAAGAAAGGAGAACAATTTGCAATACATCATTATTTTCCCACAAGCTATGTTTCTGATTCTAGAGCAGAAATAGGCAATAAAAAAAAAATGGCAGTCTGCAGGGTTAGTCCCTGGAAGGCCACCACCGCTATGTTTACCTGAGCCTCTGCAGGTACTGGAGGATCACAGCTCTGGTTGGCCGCGAATCACCATCTGCAGCCAATGTGAGCGGTGGGAAGTGTCGTGGATTGGGACACCAGTTCCTACCATTCTCATTGGCCGTGGATGGCAATTCACGGCCAACGAGATCTGCGATCCTCCAATACCTGCAGAGGTGGGGGCCTCCATCAGGGACTAACCCTGATGACCAGATCTGGCCTACAGACCTGAATTTGCCCACCCCTGTTTTAAAGTTCCCCTCTTTCATTTTTTGAGAGAGAGAAACAGACCGAGGGCCAGATTTAACTCTGGTGTAGCCCTTTACCAATGGAATTAGATTAAACGGGCTGATGACAAGAATGAATTTTCCACTTTATGAACTTAGAGGCATAACTGGTCACAACCGTATAATGAAGCATTTCACCACGAGTGACTAGCTGTCTCTCCAAAATAAGCTTTATGACTTGCATGTCTAAATGTTGTACATGTTTCTGTTGGACTGAAAGCATGTGTTTTGTATGCTGTCCTTATAAAATGCTTTTAGAAGTGTTGTACAGAAATTATGTAAGCGGTACCAATAGAATGGCACATGATTTCATAAACCTAAAGTAATTCAGAAATAGGTATACTGCTGAAATGTAAAATTGATAACATGTGGGTGAATTGCTATAGGTTTTCCAGGAATAAAACAACTACTTTTTTTAGGGTTTTTTTATTATTTCTCTGCTGGTATAGTTCTTTTTTCCCCATAGTAATGATGATCAAGAATGGAGTGCATAAACTGGTTCTGAAATTATAAAGACATGAGGAACTTCACTGCAGTAGAAGTACTCACGTGCTTAACATTAAGAACACGATTAACAGTTTTTCTGGGTTGAGACTCAAGGTTTGGCTTCAATCACAAAATGTTCCTCTTACCCAAACATGATTAAGAATGACCGATTGATTTTAAAATTGAATGTTAAGTATTTCTTCTTCCAAAAAGGATCACTTTAGTTTGCTCTTTGGGACTAAGTCCATACTGGTTCCATTTCGGAACTATTTCATCCATCAGCTTTACTATGGAATCAAGGGCACAAACACAAATGAAATTGAAAATATTTAATATGATCTTAAGCCTTGATAACCTACAAAGGACTATCAGTTCTCTTCTGAATTTCAGTAATCAACACGCTTTTGAACTATTGTAGGTTCATGGGAGCATGTGCTATTGAAGGCAATGGAACTACTCACAAATTTAAAACTAATAACTTGCTTGGCTGGATCAGTGGCCTGGCACAGTAAAGAATTTTGGCTAGGTTTCCACAACATGGAACCTGATTTATGGATCAGATTGAGACTGGATCATTGAACTATTTGTGCAGATTCTATCCTGACTCAGAAACAAGGGGCTATATTTTGTAGTTTCCTTAAGGACCCTTTAAACTACTCTGAGTATGTACAGGGTCCTCAACATGGGCCGGAAATTGCACTTAACCATCGAAGAGATATTAAGGAGCCTTAGCATAAATGAGAATCAGGCTCAAAGGGCCTGATCCTGAAAATCCAGAGGCATATGACTAGAACTTAGTTCTATGAATACCATTCCTTTCATTCAGGTCTTTTCACATGAGTAAGGATTTGTAGGTTTGGAGCCAAAAAGGGCGGGAAGAATAACAAGAGTACCATAATTAGCTACATTTCAGCTCTCCATATAGGTAGCAAATTCTATAATTCACAGCAGTAACCCACCTCTTATAGCAGATACTGGACTATAGGTTGTACGTCCCTCGTCCAGCACCCTCGGGACCTGAGTGGTCCGGAACCAGGGAATTTTCTGGACCAGGGGAGGTCAAGGCAGCAGGGACTCTGTTTTTCCCCAGGCAGATCCACTGCCACCAGGCTTTGCTGCAGCCTCCACATTGCAGAGGAAGTGGGGGGATATCTACCTGCCCTCCAGGATTTGCTGCAGCCCAGGGCTCCCCTCTCCCTGCAGTGGCCGGGAACTCCACTGCAGTCCAGAGCTCCACTCTGCCTAGCATCTCCATGCTCCCTCCAGCACCCTGCTGCCGCTTGGGGCTTTGCGCTGCACTGAGCAGCTTTGCTGCTGCCCCATGGGCTCCATCCAGCAGCCCTGCAGCCACCCAGGGAGCTCCACCAAATGGCTCTTCTGCCACTCAGGGGGCTTCATGCTCCTCCCGGCAGGTCTACGGTCTCCTCCCTAGCACCTGTTCTATGGCCTAAGAAGCTCTTCACTCCCCTCCAGCAGCTATTCTGCTGCCCTCCCGCCAGTGACAGAAAGCTCCACTTCCTCCTCCAGAGACTGGGGGCTCTGCATTTCTCCCAGCGATTCTGCTGCCCCCGGTGCTCCATTTGGGCCTCTACTTTGACAACACTTCTTGCCCCAGCCCGACAGGGTTCATCCCCGTGAGTGCTTGCACAGATGATGCTGGACCAAGGATATGACGGGGCAAATGAAACCCAGATTAGGGAGTTTCAACTTGTACTATGTTAAGCGAGAGAGAAAATGTCTCAGGTTGACGTCACACGGCTCTTAGCATGGTACAGAATATTTAGAAGATCAAAACAGCCGTGTCAATTTCAACAGCATCCAGACACATTAATGCACTTTGTCCTGATGGGTCATGGAATGGACAAAGCCATTGCCCAAAAAAGTCAATGGCATTTTGCCACTGACTCTGATGAGGCCAGAATTAGAACCTCTATGATTTCAGACCAGGGTGTAGAAAACCCCGCTTACATGCCACGTTTACGAAGCACCAAAAGGACGTGAGCTTGGAACCAATCTATGGAGCCGCATGCGATTCTAACGGGATATAAAGTTGTATTTGATTTTAAAATACATGGTGTGCTGACCCCGTGACTGAACAAGGGGAAAGAGAGACAGCCCGCCGTCCTTGATCAAGAGGAGTACCTTCATCCTGACTTGCAATTTTGCTGCACAGGAGTTTGTATGTTGCTCCCCTCACAGGGCAACACACGGCTCTTAGTAACAAGGAGCCTACAGCTATTAATTTTTCATTGGAAGTGCATATGACCGCAGCATTGGGGGGAGCTATTGATGAAGAGAAATGAGAAATCAAAAAGGAAGCACAGCATCTTTCATCATTAAGATTCCCCCTTCCCCATCTTCTGCTGTAAATTGAAATAAACTGAGGGGGAGGAGGGGCATAACTAAGGTAATGCCACAAACAGGTTCTCCCAGTGGAGCTTGCCTCACTTTACAAACCTGACATCCATTCATACCACAACTGCCACCTGCTCCTGACATCATAAACAAATCTGTCATATTATTGGACAATGGAGTGTCACAGTGAAAATGACCACAAGCCCAGGGTGGTCCATGACCCTAGGCAGACTAGGCAGTCGCCTAGGGAGCTGCCAGCCCACAGCGCCCAATGATGATGTCACGGGGTGCCGCGGTGCCCGATGATTACGTCACGGCCATTGATAGCCGTGCAGGTGGGGGCGCCGATCGTGCCTTCTGCCTGGGGCACCAGCTGCCTCAGCTCGCCTCAGGCCACTCCTGCATGAGCCCTTTTGACCTCTACTATGTATTTGAGAGAGTTTGTCTGTCTGTCCATCCACCCATTCATTTGTCTGTTTAAGATAAATGGTAAAAGGTAGGACTGCCAAATACGATATACAGCTTCTTCTTCTCAAAACTTAAAGCCATGTAAGGGTTTAAGAACATAAGAATGGCCATACTGGGTCAGACCAAAGGTCCATCGAGCCCAGCATCCCATCTGCCGACGGTGGCCAATGCCAGGTGCCCCAGAGAAGGAGAACAGAAGACAATGATCAAGTGATTTATCTCCTGCCATCCATCTCCTGCCCTTGTTATGAAGGTTAGGGCACCATACTTTATCCCTGGCTAATAGCCATTTATGGACCTAACCTGCAAAAATTTATCAAGCTCTTTTTTAAACCCTAATAGAGTCCTGGCCTTCACAGCCTCCTCGGGCAAGGAGTTCCACAGGTTGACTGTGCGCTGTGTGAAGAAAAATTTCCTTTTATTAGTTTTGAACCTACTACCCATCAATTTCATTTGGTGTCCCCTAGTTCTTGTATTATGGGAAAAGGTAAATAATTTTTCTATAATCACTTTCTCCACACCATTCATGATTTTATATACCTCTATCATATCGCCCCTCAATCGCCTTTTTTCCAAACTGAAAAGTCCCAGTCTCTCTAGCCTCTCCCCATATGGGACCCTTTCCAAGCCCCTAATCATCTTAGTCGCCCTTTTCTGAACCTTTTCTAATGCCAATATATCTTTTTTGAGGTGAGGAGACCACATCTGCACGCAGTACTCGAGATGTGGGCGTACCATAGTTTTATATAGGGGAAGTATGATATCTTTTGTCTTATTATCTATCCCTTTTTTAATAATTCCTAACATCCTATTTGCCTTACTAACTGCCGCTGCACACTGCGTGGATGTCTTCATAGAACTATCCACTATAACTCCAAGATCCCTTTCCTGATCTGTCGTAGCTAAATTTGACCCCATCATGTAGTACGTGTAATTTGGGTTATTTTTTCCAACATGCATTACCTTACACTTACCCACATTAAATTTCATTTGCCATTTTGCTGCCCAATCACTCAGTTTGCTGAGATCTTTTTGTAGTTCTTCACAATCCCTTTTGCTTTTGACTGTCCTGAACAACTTTGTGTCATCTGCAAACTTGGCCACCTCACTGCTTACCTCATTTTCTAGATCATTGATGAACAAGTTGAACAGGATTGGTCCCAGTACTGACCCCTGGGGAACACCACTAGTTACCCTCCTCCATTGTGAAAATTTACCATTTATTCCCACCCTTTGTTTTCTGTCTTTTAACCAATTCTTGATCCATGAAAGGACCTTTCCTCCTATCCCATGACCACCTAATTTACGTAAAAGCCTTTGGTGTGGGACCGTGTCAAAGGCTTTCTGGAAATCTAGGTATATTATATCCACTGGGTGCCCCTTGTCCGCATGTTTATTAACCCCTTCAAAGAATTCTAACAGATTAGTTAGACACGACTTCCCTCTGCAGAAACCATGCTGACTTTTGCCCAACAATTCGTGCTCTTCTATGTGCCTTGCAATTTTACTCTTTACTAGTGTTTCTACTAATTTGCCTGGTACTGATGTTAAACTTATCGGTCTATAATTGCCAGGATCTCCTCTAGAGCCTTTTTTGAATATTGGTGTTATATTGGCCATCTTCCAGTCATTTGGTACCAAAGTGGATTTAAAGGATAGGTTACCAACCACTGTTAATAACTCCGCAATTTCACATTTGAGTTCTTTCAGAACCCTTGGGTGAATGCCGTCTGGTCCCGGAGACTTGTTACTATTCAGCTTATCAATTAATTCCATAACCTCCTCTAATGTCACTTCAATCTGAGTGAGTTCCTCAGATTTGTCACCTAAAAAGGCTGGCTCAGATTTAGGAACCTCTGTAACATCCTCAGCCGTGAAGACTGAAGCAAAGAAATCATTTAATCGCTCCGCAATGGCACTGTCTTCCTTGATCGCTCCTTTTATATCTTTATCATCCAAGGGCCCCACTGCTTTTTTAGCAGGCTTCCTGCTTCTAATGTATTTAAAAAACATTTTACTATCATTTTTTGAATTTTTGGCTAGCTGTTCCTCAAACTCTTTTTTGGCTTTTCTTACTACATTATGACACTTAATTTGGGAGTGTTTATGTTCCTTTCTATTTTCCTCACTAGGATTTGACTTCCACTTTTTAAAAGCTGCCCTTTTCTCTCTCACTGCCTTTTTAACATGGCTGTTTAGCCATGGTGGTTCTTTGTTAGGTCTCTTACTGTGTTTTTTTATTTGGGGTATACATTTAAGTTGGGCCTCTAGTATGGTGTCTTTAAACAGTTCCCATGCAGCTTCCAGGGATTTTAGTTTAATTACTCTCCCTTTTAGTTTCTGTTTAACTAGCTTCCTCATTTTAGTGTAATTCCCCTTTTTGAAATTAAATGCCAGAGTGTTTGACCGCTGCGGTGTTCTTCCCAACACAGGAATATTAAAAGTTATTATATTGTGGTCACTATTTCCAAGCGGTCCAGTAACAGTTACCTCTTGGACCAGATCCTGCGTTCCAGTCAAGACTAGGTCGAGAATCGACTCTCCCCTTGTGGGTTCCTGTACTAGCTGCTCCAAGAAGCAGTCATTTAAGGCATCAAGAAATTTAATCTCCGAATCCCGTCCTGAGGTGACATGCACCCAATCAATATGGGGATAATTGAAATCTCCTATTATTACTGTGTTTTTTATTTTGGTAGCCTCTCTAATCTCCCTTATCATTTCAGCATCACTATCACTGTCCTGGTTAGGTGGTCGGTAATATATTCCTAATGCCATATTCATATTAGAGGAATGAATTGTTATCCATAATGATTCTATGGAACATTTTGATTCCTTTAGGATTTTTACTTCATTTGATTCTATATTATCCTTCACATATAGTACCACTCCGCCACCCGCACGACCTGTTCTGTCTTTCCGATATAATTTATATCCCGGTATGATAGTGTCCCACTGATTGTCCTCATTCCACCATGTTTCTGAGATGCCTATTATGTCAACTTCCTCCTTTGATATGAGGTACTCCAGTTCACCCATCTTATTAGACAGACTCCTAGCATTAGTGTAAAAGCATGTTAGAAAACTACCACTATTTATATGTCCGCCTTTCTCAGACACATTGGATTTTTTTATGCACGATTGTTTCACATCTGATCTTGCCCATATATTATTTCCCACGTTCCCTATCTGACTAACTTCTAGGGAATCCCTACCTATGGAGCCTCGTGTAAGAGAAGTCTCCGTCCGATCCAGGTGCTCCCCCGCACCAGTCGGCTTTCCCCCACCTCTTAGTTTAAAAACTGCTCTACGACCTTTTTAATGTTTAATGCCAGCAGTCTGGATCCACCTCGATTTAGGTGGAGCCCATCATTCCTGTATAGGCTCCCCCTACCCCAAAAGTGTCCCCAGTTCCTAATAAATCTAAACCCCTCTTCCCTGCACCATCGTCTCATCCACGCATTGAGACTCTGAAGTTCTGCCTGTCTATCTGGCCCTGCGCGTGGAACTGGAAGCATTTCAGAGAATGCCACCAAAGATGTTCTGGATTTCAGTCTCTTTCCTAGTAACCTAAATTTGGCCTCCAGAACATCTCTTCTACCCTTCCCTATGTCATTGGTACCAACATGTACCACGACGACCGGCTCCTCCCCAGCACTGCCCATAAGTCTGTCTAGATGCCTCGAGAGATCCGCAACCTTCGCACCAGGCAGGCAAGTAACCATACGGTTCTCCCGGTCATCACAAACCCAACTATCTATATTTCTAATGATCGAATCCCCCACTACTAAAACCTGCTTCTTCCTAACAGCTGGAGCTCCCTCCCCCGGAGAAGTATCCTCGGCACGAGAGGATACAACATCACCCTCTGGAAGGAGGGTCCCAACTATGGGATGGTTTCCCTCTGCTCCCATTGACTGCTCTCCTTCCCTGAGCCTTTCATCCTCCGTAACAGCATCAGGACTGTCAGATTTGAGGTGGGACAGCCCTACTATGTCCCGGAAAGTCTCATCCACAAACACCTCTGCCTTCCTTAGCTCCTCCAGTTCAGCCACCCTGGCCTCCAAAGCACGCACTCGGTCTCTGAGGGCCAGGAGCTCCTTGCATCGAGCGCACACATACGCCACCCACCCACAGGGTAGGTAGTCATACATACTGCACTCGACACAATAAACAGGATAGCCCCCACTCTGCTGCTGGGCTTCTGCCTCCATTTCCTACTCTAATTATATATGAGGGTTAATTAAATGTTTCAGATAGAGGTTGTTATAAAGGATTTAGTTTAAGGGCAATAGAAGTCACTGGCTCCCCCCAAGCTCCCCCTCTAAACTCCCCTCTCAAAACTCCCTCCTGTTAGCACTCACCCTGTCCGCGAGCACCCGGTTGCAAAGCTCCCTGGTCGCTTACCAGCAGGGTTTAAGTGCTCAGCCTCCCTGATAGCTCCTCCCTCTGCCTACAGCTCAGCCAATCAGCACACGGTGTTTCAATTCAAACCTAATCAGCTTCCAACTGCCTGCCTGCCTGCCTGAGCACACGGCCTTTCAAACAAACAAACAAACACACTCAGCTCAGCACTCCAAACGCTCCAAACAAACAAACAAACTCCAAACAAACAAACACACACAAGCCCAAAACCTCCAAATATAAGCAGCCACTTACCCCAAGGTGCTTTAGTTTGCTCCTTCCTTCTCCTCCTCCAGGAGAGCCTCTCAAAACTCCCTCCTGTTAGCACTCACCCTGTTTGCGAGCACCCGGTCGCAAAGCTCCCTGGTCGCTTACCAGCAGGGTTTAAGTGCTCAGCCTCCCTGATAGCTCCTCCCTCTGCCTACAGCTCAGCCAATCAGCACACGGTGTTTCAATTCAAACCTAATCAGCTTCCAACTGCCTGCCTGCCTGCCTGCCTGCCTGAGCACACGGCCCCAAGGTGCTTTAGTTTGCTCCTTCCTTCTCCTCCTCCAGGAGAGCCTCTCAAAACTCCCTCCTGTTAGCACTCACCCTGTTCGCGAGCACCCGGTCGCAAAGCTCCCTGGTCGCTTACCAGCAGGGTTTAATGCCGACAGGCAGAATCGAAGCTGGAGCCTCTGGACCTTAGAAAACGAGCCTCTACTGCAGGAGCTAGAAGCTAGCCGGCTCCTAGCGAAGGCTGTAGAGAATGCTCATTATTCCTTCTATAAGCAGGGGCTGAACTACTGCTTGTTATTAGCCAGCTAAAAGGAGGGAGCTGCTCTGGGGGTGGGTGTGCTCACTCCAATTGTTTAGCTCTGCAAGATAATTAACTGTTAACTGTTGATATGTGAATACAGCTCATGCCCGGAGGGGGAAGGAATCCGAGGTGTGGTTATGTAAATCCAACTCAGCCAGGGCTGATGGAGGATCAGTGTTGGAATGGAATGTGGTGTATTGTAAATAATTTGGGGCTGTTGTGGGGGTCACAAATCATGCTACCCCTAAATGTGGGAACTGTAAAACATGACACCAGTGCTTGCAGGAGAGACACCATCACTGTAAGAGGTCTCCGAGGAACAAGCCTCCCCCCTTCCAGAGTTGAGTGAACGGAGGTGGGGGGGCAAAGAGCTAAAGGGCTTGAGTCAGCCTACTTCATGCCTGCCAGGTGTGAGCTGTAAGACTGGCCCAAC
The DNA here is from genome assembly GCA_032595735.1 of Pelochelys cantorii. Classification (NCBI taxonomy): domain Eukaryota; kingdom Metazoa; phylum Chordata; order Testudines; family Trionychidae; genus Pelochelys; species Pelochelys cantorii. The sequence goes on from CM064332.1 coordinate 69,890,579, forward strand.
CTGCCTCTTTCCCCCTTTTGTTTTAAGGATAGACCTGAAGTAGACTCCATGAGGAGTCTTTTTGCTAGTCCAGTGGAAGCTGGAATCTTTTGCCAGTCTAGGTGATGGCTAAAGAGTTGAAATCACTAAGGGTATGTCTAGACTACATGGCTCCGTCGACGGAGCCATGTAAACTAGTTTACCCAGCATAGTCAAAGAAGCATAAGGGATCGGGCGGCAAAGGCTTCCCCAGGTGACAGATCCGCATCTAGACTGCTGCACTGTGCCAGATCAGCTGATTGTCAGCACAGCGGGGCAGCCATGTTTATTTTAATGAAGCGGGGATTATTTAGATCCCTACTTCTTTGACTATGCCAGATAAACTAATTTACATGGCTCCATCGATGGAACCATGTAGTCTAGACATACCCTAAGAGCTGAAATCATTGGTTTGGCCAGGAGCCAGACCCATTGCAGCCGAGGAATGACCAGCGGGTGGCCAGTAGGAGCGGCGGCAGGCGACCAGCGGAACAGCCGGTGGGAACGGCCGGTGGGTGGCAGGCAGGAGCGGTGGCAGGCGACCAGCGGAGCGGTCAGTGGAGTGGAACAAGATAGCTGTTGGAGCGTGGCAGAGTGGCTCATGGTAAAGGCTGCAGCAGAATCGTATGGAGAGGTTGCGCCGTTGGCCTTGGACCACGTAAGGTGCCCCATCAACCCCCCTGTCCTCCTTTCCACCCAGGTTGGGAGGTAGAACCCTGCAGGTGAACTTTTGAACTCTGGGCAGCACTGACCAGGGACAGAGACTTTTGGGGTGTCAGACTCTGGGAGATTTTGGGCTGCTGGACTCCAGAGACTCTTGGGGTGTTGGACTTTGCTCATGGTTTGGGCTATGAACTCTGTTTGTGGTATTTTCCCAAGTTAATGCCATGTGACTTCTCTCTCTGTTTCATTAAATGTTTGTTTTCTACACTCAAACTCTGTGCTTGCGAGTGGGGAAGCATTGCCTCTCAGAGGCACCCATGGGTGTGTGAATTTCCCAGGCTACCGGGTGGGGGCTCGAGCTGGTTCTGTGTGAGATGGACCCCTAGATATTGAACCCGGCCCTGGTTGCTGCCGGGCGTATCCGGCAGAAGCGTTACACTTCTGTTAAGTGGTCTTGGTGCCACTGGATGGGCTAGTCACACTGAGCTGCGCGAGTTACGCTAGGACAATGGAATGTGCCTGGAATGGTATTGTTTCTCAGAACACCGTGCAGAAGCCAGACAGAATCACCAGGCAGGCGAAAGGGGCTGGCTGGGGGCACGTCCCACTCCTCCAATCTAGGACTGCCTCAGACCTGAGCCTCCCATCCGTCGGCAAGATGTTAGGGAGGGCGGAGGGAGGGGGGTAAGGGGTCTGAATGTCATGCAGGGACATTGCTGGCTATTCTCCATCAGGGAGTGAGGGGAAAGTGCACAGTTTGTTGCATTCTACACTCTGACTGGGGAACACAGAGGGGCAGATGAACCTGGCCCTGCCTCAGCCAAGGGTCATGCCCCTGTCCCCCAGCTGTGCCTGTTGGAGCGGCAGTAGCCATGGAGAGGCGCTTCTCACCTGGCTCCAAGCTAGGGTTGTCCTCTCTCCATGAGGCAGCCTGCATACGGAACCCCTCATGCTCTGCCCCACCACAAGCAATGATTTAAATGAAGCCTGGACATTTTCATTTTATTTTAAAAAAATGAGTTAAGGACCTGAGCAATGCTGGGTAAATCTTCTAATTTGCAATACATTCGTGTATTTTGCCACATGTGAAATGTAAAAAAGTCACTATTCCCCCTGCAGACTTCATTAATAATGACATTATTTTCATGTCATTTCAATTTGCATTTATTCAAATACCATCATGTCGAACAGTGTTAATTACATGGCATTGTCCTGGACATCACATTTACAGTAGCATCTGTTGAACTGCTGACAGGCAAGATCTGTCACAATTAAAATTTCCTGACAACCGTGCTGTTAAGGAGCTGTCGGAATTTTCCCAGAGTTTTTCGATATGAGCCGGTTTTATCTTGCATGTTTTTTGTATTTCAAGGGAAAGGGACATAAAAGCAGGGTCTCTCTATTATGAGTTTGTGTGCTCCCTTGCTTTGTAGCACTTAAAATCAAAGTTCAGGACCCAATCCTTCATATTACTGAACAATTTCAGTTCTGGGCACTCGGCATATTTTAGCATTGGCTTCTCAGTTTGCAATGTAACTGCACCATAGAAATAAACTGTTATGTCAAACTAGATTATGAGGCATAAACAGCCGGAGTAGATATAGAATAAATTCTTACATCGCTGAAAATGAATGAAAAATAGCATCTTCTTACTCAACAGATGTGTTTCCTTATGTAGATTCAATGACAGCTGTTTACTTAAGTAACTCAAATATGGCTGTTTTTCTTCTGATTTTTAGTCATGTTAATTTTGAAGAACTAACAGAGCCAATAATAAAGTTGGATTCTATTTTGGTTAGGGCTCCAATTCAACACTTAAGCACATGCTTAACTTTAAGGATGGGCTTATGTCCTACTGATGCCATGCTGAAGTGTTTTTTTGAACAAGAATGGATTTAAGTGTTTTTAAGAAACACCTGAGGATACATCTATACTTAACGGAAGATCGATGCTCCGGAGGTGGATCACCTGGCGTTTGTTTTAGTGTAATATAGACCCCTTAAATGGAATGCTGAGGGCACTCCCACCAGTGCCACCAAGGGTCAGTTTAAGGTAAGCAACCTTCCTGGTCTAATGTAGACTAGGCCCGAATGTTTTGCAGAACCTGAGTGTAATTTATAATCCAACTCCTGTTAACTTCAGGTAGGGCTAGATTGGGCCCCAAATTCCAGTTACAGCATCTATCGTTACACCTGTGTACATGCACTGATGGAAATGGGACTGCACAAGAATCAACAAGGGCATATTGGAAGACTAATGGGATTTCAATTGATGTAACACCTGAGGGCATCATTCAACTTGCAAAGCCCTTGTTACTAGTGGTGAGGTATGAGAAGGAAATCACGCAGCTTTACTTTCAGTTCTCAGAATAGTTCGATACCAGACTAATAGTCAACTATCGTTTTACTTATAAGCTGATGTTGGCAGACATACAATGAGGGAGAGACAAACCCCAGAGTGCCATTTTGAAAGAACCTTTCTTCAGGGCAGAGCTGTAATTTAAAGAGCAGAGATCCCCTTTTCACGTAATATCCTTTGCTTAAAAACTTGGGAAAGGGAACGAAGGAAATATCGGAGATAGAAACAGAACTCTGTAAGCACTCTGGTTTTCCAAGTTTCCATGAGATGACAACTGAGCTTTAAATATATTAACATCCTGCCAATAAAAAAATATATACAACTTATGCTGTTTTTCCAAGGCTATGAATAATTATCTCTTAAGAAACAGAATGGTCTTTCTAATGGAGCAGATAGAAAGCAGTCAACAGAGAAAAGTGTGAACAACCTAAACTAAACCTCTTTAAATTGGGTAGAGGGTCCCTGAGTTGTTCTATATTTTTTTAATTAAAGCTAAAGTAACAGATTGCATGAACTAAGATGATAATGTCAATGCCTTATCACATGTTCTGAGCTCACTGCAGGAACAAAGGCATGCTTGATAGTTACTAGATGGAGGTAATCTACAGGTGAATTAAATCATTCTTTTACATTTGGAGCATTTGTGTAATTAAAATGCAACACAAACTAAAAACTGGGGGAAAAAGTTTGTAAATGAATGTTTCTTTCATTTGCTTCTTTTTAAGTTTTCACATTACCTTATAATACTGATGTTTATACATAAGAACCCACATCAGCAAATACATAGTTTTAGACGGAGACAACCATCTTTTTTTGAGTCAAGTCCTTTGAAGGAGCTGAACACAAATGTGCAGCAGCTCAGAAAAAAAAGTAGGATTAGGAAGACGAGAACAAACATTGCAGCACCTAATGGTCTTGTGTCCAATTCCTGGAGGCTGTACTGCTTGGACTTGTAAAAACCCCGTAACTGTTGGTAGGAGTTTGACCAGACCTCAGCACTAGAAGCAGTTAGAATGGCTTTACTAAATAAGCGGTAGGTCTTCTTTTAGTCTCCAGTTTGGCACAGCACCTAATTACATGCTTAAAATTAAGCACATACTGAAACCCATTTCTATCGAGCAAAAGACTTATGCTCAAAAGTCTCATTGCTGAGGTACAGACCTAATTTTTTTCCGAAATAGGGATGAACTTAAGCATATGCATAAATGCCTTACTGAATCAGGATCCAAGTTCTGCTCAAATGCCTCTAAGTCAATGCAAACTTTCCCACTGACATCACAGGATGTCAGATCACACCTTCAGAACACAAGCTTCTCTGTAGTTCTAAATAAAAGTTTGCTGCTACTTACATTACTGACTAAATTTTACATCTTCTTACTGATATATGTTAAACCCCTTATATCCTCCAACTCTGAGTAGCTGTCTGTAGATCCTAGTAATGAGAACAATTCTAAAAACTGGTATAAACCTCCATCTGACAAGGTCTTTAAAATGTTAAAACTCCCCTTGCAAAATTTTACTAAGGTGTAAACAGCTAACTAGTACATAAATGCACTTTAAAACTCATCTGGTCGTGGAGGTCATTTAAAAGGGAGGAATGGGGGAAAGCCTTTTCCAAATCATTATATTGCTCCAAATTGCTTAGTGGTGAGTCTTTGACCCTTCAATGCCAAGAGTGCTTTCACCAGCCTTGAGATGTCAGGATAAATCATCATCAACATTTAATTCTTTTATGCTTTTTTCTTAACAGATGTAGCAAACAAGAGTCTGGACACTGGCAACGTCTCTCACTGCATAATGCGGGCTGAGGATGAATTAATTAATTGATCCAAGATAGTAGGGAAATTGGAGCTAATTCGTTACATATTTTTAAAGAGATTACTTATGGCTTGAGGTACTGCTGCAGACTTAGATTTGTGTAAGAATTTAGCCACACAAAGCAATCAGAAAACATACATAAAAAAAAGAAGTGAATGCAGGGCAGTAGAGCCAAAAATGCACTGGGGGCATGGGAGAATAATTTAATTTCAACACTATTGGGTATACCCCCATTCCTCCCTGTCCCTTCACCGATCATATTGCTTTCTGAATTTAAAAAAAAAACAAAAAACAAAACACACTTCTGCTTTAAAAAAAACCAAAAAACCAAAAAAAAAACCCCCCCCACACCCATGAGCACATCATCCAATACCCTTCCCCCGAATATTTCAAGGACAATAAAAACTATCAAGGCCATCCCCATCTCGAGGCAACTGTATAAGTGAACCGTTAACTGGGAGATCTGCACGAGGGAGTTGAAGTGGATCGGATGCTGTGGGCCTGCGAAGAGCGAGTATGTGGCATAAATTAAACACACTGCCAAGAGGGAGATGAAGAGTCACGTAACACCTAGCTCATCTACTGAAGCCACACTGCCTGCTTTACAGAAGGCTACGGACTGGCAGTATTATAAGCTGGCAAGTGTCAGACAAAGAAAAGGAAGGAGCACAGCAAATACAAACTAAGCTTGTTCTTTCATTCAGGGTTTGTATTATGTTACACTCTGGATGTTTTAAATCTTATTAAATCAACAATAAATTACACATACATACGGTTAAAGTTATGGCAAAAATTAAGATATTTGGCCAATAAGGTGCTCCTAGAAGAACTAGTTAAAAGGGTGACAACTAAGGAGTGAGTCTATGGAGCAAGTGTTGGCTGCCTTACTAACATGTGTGCTTGTGGAAGTCTTTTGATCAGGTTCTTTACACACCCATTCTAGACTGGTATAGCATACCTGTCAATATACAACATGTTGCGATATCAGTCCTCCTGTCTACAGTAAAACACTGGGCAGAGCTCAATAGATAGAGTAATAGAGGAACACTGTGAAGAGTATTGCAAAAGATGTCAAGAATGGATCAGTTATTTGGGGCACGGGGGGTGCAGAGCAAACAACTGCCGGTGTATGTCTGAGAATATTGGGCCAGATCTCTTTGCACTGCTCAGGGAGTGTAATGGGTTTGAGAAGCTGGCTTAAATGCGAGTCACCACAGGGGATATAATACTGGTTTCAGCGCCCCAGCATAAGACGCAAACATGAGGAGTCATGGGAGGGCATATCCATAGTGCCCTGAACTCCTATCATCTGTAGGGGCTGTAAGTGTAGCTCTGAGACTGATGTATGATGCAGTCGGAGAAGGCAGGGGGAAATAGCCCACAGAACTGGTGGCGAAAAGATGGCACTCATCATTTTTTGTTCCCAGCCTTCGGTTCTGAGTCAAAATTGGGCTCCAGCCCATTTTTATAAGCAGTTCTAGAAGTACTAGCCTTTTAGTGGGAGCTTCAAATGTTGGCACAGAAGTAGTGAGATGTTTTCTAGGCACCTATGCAAACCACGCTCGTATAGCCTTGCTCAGCAAATTGCTGGACTTCGACAGCTTTCCTCTTGGCTCTACTTTTGAAGAAAACATGTATGGGAGAGAGAACCTTTCTGAATCAGAAGCAAGCCTGACTTGGCAAATCTATGGCTTCAGAGAGCACCACACCCCAATTTACCTAGGAATCACAAAGGACTGTAAGTAAGTTCCAAACCACTATCTCATAGAATTGCATCCATACTGCTCTAGGCATTGTGATAAAAAAGTGGTTTGTCAATAAAATGCTGAATGAAATTGCCTGTTTGGAGACTATGGTGTCCGATGAGAGTTAAGCAACTGTTCTTTTCCTCTTGAAATGTAATGATTTTCAAGTGTCAGGAGAAGAATGCGTGCTCGTTCAGCGCTTGCTCTTTTTTTTTTTTTTTTTTTTTAAATCCTAGTTTGGTTTGGTCTCTCCGAAGAGAGCAAAAGGGATATTTTTGTTGTGGGACAACCACCACTGATGTTTAACAGCTGATATAAACACAAGCCTTTCGTCCAAACTATACACCAGAACCTCACACCTTTTCTCTGACTTACTCAAAAACTGACAAAAAGCTTCAGAAGAAGCTTAAGTGAAGGTGTCTGGTTTTGCTGGACACACTTCAGGGGAGGAAGCATGCAAAAATGAAGCTCGCAGCTCTGGTTGCAACATTCCCTAGAAACATAGAATATGTCTTTCCAGAATTACAGCTGACTATTTCTGTTCCAAAAAAAGCACATTCAGCACATTGTCGACTTTTCAGCATTCTAAAAACGATTACTACTTCAAATTGTTATTTGCATTGCTGACTATCTAGAGGACCCAATGAAGGGCAAGGCATCACTTCTAGCCACTACACGCACACACACACACACACACACACACACACACACACACAGTGAGAGTGTCTGTGCCCCCAAAGACCTTACACTCCAAATAGCCTACACATGAAAATGGTATGAAAAATGAAGGATTATCCTTATTTTTAAACATGAAAACAAAACTGAAGTGCACTTCATGGGAAACTGTAGTTCTACAGCTGAGAACTGGAATCATCTTGCAAATCTGTCAGGTCTATAGAAAATATATACAAGTTATTGTAGAAGACAGACAACTGTTCGGTAAAAACAACCCAGAGTCCAGTGGCACTTTAAAGACTAACAAATTTATTTGGGTTATGCTTATGCCCTACTACGCTAATACATTAATTAGTCTTTCAAGTGCCATCAGATTCCTTGTTAGTTTTGCTGAAACAGATGAACACGGCTACCCTGTGAAAACTATTCAGAATTTTGTTATATATACAGTACAAGTAGAACTTCTCTAGTCCAGAACTCTGATCCAGAAGCATCCGTCATTCAGAATTATTTTAGTTAGCCGGATGTCCACTTTTCATGGGTGTGGCTAAGTTTCCCGTGGTCCTACAAAGTTTGTTCAAGGCCACCATTCCTGGCTCTTAGCGTGCCGTGCTGTTATTTAGCTCTGTTTTAACCCTAAATATCCTTTAAGCAGTGGCAGTGCTGGTAATGCTGTTACATAATACTGACCTCCCACGGTCTGGAAAATTCTCTGGTTCAGAACCGGTCAGGTCTGAGGGTGCCTGACTAGAGGGGTTCAACTTGTAGTTCCTCTTTCAAAAATTCCAGTTGCCCCAAGATTTGCACATTCCTTTAGGCATCATTATGGGGAACATCGTGAGATAGGATTACGGATTTATCTAAGGCAAAACTAGCCAGCTTTTCAAGATCAAAAAGCAAACTTTTCTTCCACTAGAGTCTTACATTTTACTCTTCTAATTTTTCCTCATGCTGGTTCAGCATTTTGCTCATACAGATAGGAAACCAGGGCTACACAGACTCTCTCCATTTGCCAATATAAGAGGAATATTCTGTCAAATTAGAACAAAGGATGTGCTGAGACACATTTTGATGGCTAGTCCTCATCTCAAATGGATGCCTGAGTAAACAGAATCCTTGAAGAAACTAGTAGTGTTTGAATTCTCTTTTGACCAGCTGCACTTGTCACTCAGATATTAGACTCCTGAGCGCCCAACAGACACTCTCAGTGGTTTGTCAATGTGTATCTTTTTCTCCTCTTGAGGACAGGAAAAGGCAGCTCAGAATGAATCCTCGTGTCAACATATATAATGCGATTTTAATTGCATATGTTGGCAATCAAGACTTGCTTTTTGCATGTCAGACCATTTCTCTGTGAGTTGTCAGTGTGTTGCTTCTACTTAAAGAATATCTTGCTGGAATATTGCACAGATCTCATGTGTAATGTTCAGTACATAGGCACTGAAAAATGAAAAATCTTGTCAGTTGTCAGATATACATGTCCAGGACAAAAGGTCTGGTGTAAGCATAAAGTTCACAATCAACTGGCTTGTTCAGCTTCCCCTGCTTAGCTCCATTTATTATGGTTTTCTTGAGTTTAGTCAGATTCTGCCCTGCATTACGTGCTTCATACAAGAGCCTCTTTCAGTGGTAGAAATTTTTTGAAAAAGAAAAAAAAAAGATTGGCTTCCCAAAGGTACAATTCGTCAACACTGTGTTTGTAATACATGAGACATTAGGGATGGATTTTAGAGAATGCAAACTTAAAAAAAAAAGTTCTCAAAACTAGTTTGGATTTGCAAAGCTTTCACTCCCTCCTCCAGTACCCTGCAGTAATTTAGGGGCAAACTCTCAAAAAGCTCAAGGACTGATTTTCAAGAGCTCAGCATCCAAACATAAGAACAGTGATATTGGGTCAGACCAGAGGAGTGAATAGAATAGGTAACATCAAGGGACTAATTCCCCTGTCACCAGCTTCTAGCCAACAGAGGCTACAACCTCTGCCTATCCTGGCTATGGGCCATTGATGGACCAATCCTCCATGAACGTGTTTAGTTCTTTTTGGAACCTGGTTATAGTCTTCTGGCAAGGAGTTTCACAGGTTGACTGTGCATTGTGTGAAGAAATACTTCCTTTTGCTTGTTTTAAACCTGCTGCCTATTAATTTAATTTGATGCCCCCTAGTTCTAGTTCTGAGCTTTTTTAGAAATCTGGTTGTTTGTTTAGGTGCATACATGGGAGGTGACCTCTTGTGAAAATCCAGTTCTTAAGGCACATCCAGAATGATTTGTTTGCATTCACCGTCTTGTTTTACAGGGCTGAGGGTATAAAGAGTAACAGGACATTTATCAAGATAATAGACCCTGAGACCTTCGCCCCGACATGTGGAATCATCCTGTTTGAACCCTGAAGTGCAGCATAATTTCACCTGAGAAACTCTGAACAGACATGCAATTAGTACCAGGCAGAGTATATTGGTGGTTGGAGCCCCTCTCTAAAGGACGAATAAATTTGGGCCCAGAAAAGCAGTCCTGCAGGGAAAACATTCAAAAAAGACAAACTTTGGGGGAAAACCAAAAACAGGTTTAGGTCTATGTTCTGTTATTTATCATTAGACAAAATGTCACCAATGGACAAATGTAACTTCACGTACCCTATGTAAATAGTGTTCAGAGCATGGGAAATTCCACTTGTTTACAGACCAATTTAAGTTCGTCTAACATTAATTTAACAATTAGATGGGTAACGTACACATAGCTACGGTATTTCATTTTCTTTCCTGATAGTCAGGCAAGATTGCTTTTTCACTGTTGCAATGGCTAAGAAAAAATGAACCATGCCTACAGTTTGTTAGGAATGGGTGAACTAGCTCTCTAATTTTGAAATCCATTTGTGTATAAGGGTATGTCTACAGCAGGAAATTATTTCAAAATAGCTTATTTCAGAATAGTAACTCCCAAAATAACTATTTTGAAATAGTATGTCCACACTACAGGGAAGCCTTGAAATGAGTCCGAGGCAGACTCTCAATGTGGATGTGCTACCTTGACTTAGAGCCCCAGGAAACACTGGGGAATAATATATCTGAATGACTCTGGGGAATAGTTATTTCAAAATAGCAGCAGTGAAGCATCCACACTATGGCTATTACAAAATAACTATTTTGAAATAAGCATTATTCCTCATGAAAATTTCAAAATAACGGGATTGGTAGTGTGGACGCTCCGCTTGTTATTTCAAAATAAGGGGAGTTATTCTGAAGTAACTCCCTAGTATAGACCAGAGCTGAGGCCAAGCCTATAGAATACGTAGCTGGAGTCAGCTTACCTTAAGCCGAACTTGGCACCGCCCCCACTGTGGGAGGCTGACGGGAGGAAACGCTCCCAGCAGCTTCCTTTACTCCTTGCGACTGCAAGGAATACAGACGCCAGCTGGAGCTGCCCTCAGCATTCAATTTATAGTAATCCCACTAAATCGAACACCAGAACGTCACTCTCTAGCACGGCAAGTGAAGACCTGCACTGCATGAACACACCTACGTGCATGCACACATTTAGATGTGTGTGTGTGTGTTCATATGTGCACAGGCTGTAGTATATGCACCCGGCTTTGACTAAAGATAGGTCTCACCTATCAAATGCTGAAGAAAGCCAACACCAGCAACTAAGCTGTGAAGACAGCCAACAAGTCCTGCTGTGGGGGAGGAGCTGGCCTACCCCCACGTTTCCCAGGGGATGAAGAAGCCAGCTGGTGTGACAGAACACCAGCCAAGCAGCCCAGATGTCTCTGCTAGAGGAGCAAAATGACTGTTGTGAAGGAGACTAGCCAGCTGTCCCAGACGTCCCATACTCCCTATTCCACTCCAAAGCTTTGTTCCTACTAGTGGAAGGAGGCAGAGGGGAAGAAACCTTAAGATTACTTTTACCTCACCACATTCCCCCATCCGGGGAAACCCAGGCCTCCCACTAGAAAGGTAACTTCTCCAAAATCTCAAAGTTTACTCTTGTTCTATCCCCCAAATTCTGTTTTTGCTATGGCAGGCCTTGGCCCTGCGAAACAAGAGGCAAGGTAATAGGCGGAGGGATTACAAATGAAAAACATTCGCCAAGAATTAATGAGACAAACAACAACAGTCAGTGCAAATAAGAGCAACAGAAAAACGTTGGTAAAAATAGTTACTTTGATTTTATATTGCCCTCAGCTTCAGGTACACACGTACACACACACACACACAAGAACATACAGCTTTTCCTCCCAGGGATGTGCGAGGGCGAGAAAGACAAATGGTCCCGGGCACTATTTGGATACAGCAAACGTGCTTTTTGACATTTTTAAGGGGTAGTAGTAGGGAGACAATAGCTATTTTCCAGTTTCGTGCAAAAACTGAAGCCAACTTTGCTGACAGGAGCTGCGGGAAAAATGCCTCAAACTTCAGCCTTTCGTTATTACATCACATTAAGCCAACCGATCAAGTGGAAATACAATACCAAGGTTGTGTCTGGGTGCCCACAATGTATCTCCTTGTTTTAACTTATTTATATCTAACAAAGAGTTTGCATCCTTTAGCTTTAGCCTCGGGACTTGTTACACATCACTGCAATGTGGTAGTTAGTCTGGACTGGAAATACAGAGCATATCAAGGTATGCAGCAGAGTTACTGCCTTGTACCTAATTTAACAGTGCAAAGGTGTCTCATTCCAGCATTTCTTTGGGGGTGCTAATCTTTTCCACCACATGGCATCACCTCCCAGCTCTTTACCCTGCCATTCTAGACCTTGCTGCATCAGCCTGCCAGCTTGACCAATATCAGTGCAGCTCTAACTATGGCTCAGCAGTGCAGGATAAACGCAAAATACTGCATGGTAGCAGGGTACACTGCCTGAAATATGCAGGCAGGAACAGCCAATGGCAACAACCTTGAAAAATCCATTTTGCTGCAGTATGTCTAGGAAAATGTCATTGCCATTTACACAGACTCTGGGATTTCTCCCCCCGCACTGGGCAGCAAGAGATAAGAACAAACGTCCATTTTAGTTTCAATATGATTTGGTGTCGGGTTCACCTCGGTCTCCCAGCCTGAATAAACTGCATTTGCCTGCTTCCCAGTTTTCCTTCAAAAGCCTGAGGTGTCCGTCCTGTGAATAACACTTCCACACCAACTACTTGCGGCCCTACAAGTGGATAATACTGAGCCAACGCACACCTGTGTAAACAGGCCAATATTTACAGAGATGCCAAGCCCCCACAGATCCCACTGACTTGCTGGATGCTCAGCCACTCTAAACAAGCAGGTAACATACGTAGATCCCTACCTATGAATTCAGACAGGACTGGGGTCCCTGGCTTTGCTGCTGACTTGCTCTTGAACTAGGGCAAGCCACAATCACGCTGGTGTGTTGTGGGAAGGAAAGAAAGTGGGCCAGAAAACCAACTAGGAAGCAAAAACAGAGCAGATACAGATTTAAAGGCTTAACTTTATGCAGTCCAGTTTGAAAATGTTGGCCTAGCCACACTGGTTTCAGATTTCAGGTACCTACATTCATTTCCTCCCCTCCACGCTATTCAGCATATCCTGGATTTAGTGGTCAGGAGACCTTCAATTTCAATGGGAGCTGAAGGCCTAAATACTTCAGCCTCCTTTGAAAATCTCTGACTAGGTGACTTACCGTTGTTCTGAAGGGCTGCCAATGAGAACCCGGAAACACAACCCAAGCCCAACTCCCAGTCTCCGATTTAGCTCCATTTCCTACCTCAAGTTGAGGCCTCTGTTATTTAAGCCTTTCATGTGCCAAGCCTCCCAGTAGATAAAATGACTGGAAAAAATTTATTATCTCCATGAAAAAGGGAAGAATTTTCACCGGAGAGAAGCCCATTGGGGAACCAAAGCTCAACAGTACTAAATAATGAGGTAATAGAGTGGTTTGAAAAACATTCTTTGGACAAATCTCGCATGATAATGGTATCTGTTGCTCTGAGCATACAGTGATATTGATTCTAGATAGTTCCCTTAGAAAGAAAAGTCTGAGACTCACTCGAGAACGATTCAACGGAGACTAGATTCATTAGGCAAATTATGCTCCCAATTGGAAACAGGGCAGCAGTAGCTGTTAGTTTACAGCCCCGCATAGTAAATCAAGGCTGTGCCTCAGTTTCCCAGCTAACTCTGTCTTGTTAAGCTCTTTGGGCAGGGTCTGTATGGTGCCTATCACAATGAGGCTCCAATTTTTGTCAGGGCCTTTAACATAACACATAGCACAGTAACACTGATACAAGTGTAATTTTTTCCTCTCTCATATTATACATGGATACTTACCAATACATAGTTTTTCAGAGTGAAGTTCTCAGTTTCTCACTTTCCCAGACTCAAAACTCATCACTAGAAGATACGGGAAGCAATATGATTTTTTAAAAGCTTTTAAAGATGAATAAATGTTACTGAAGGGACCTCAGAATGCTTTGTTTACCACAACACTTTTTGAACACACACATATTTTAGATCTTGTATTAGATTTGCAGCATGCAGTGAAGGTTTGATGAGATGAAAATAAGTCTTTGCAAAAGATTTCCTTCCAATTACTTTGCTGCTTTTATTGTGGCCATGTGCTCATGCAGTTTTCAAATTAATATGCTTAGTTTTCTAAGTGGGTGATCAGAGCAGTGGAATTATACAGGGAACTGAATTACCAAAGAAAATGATCACTCAAGCAGTCGAGAAATCAAAACTATATCTAATTGTGAATAGTGGATTACTATCAGTATTATGAAAAGTACTCAGAAACAAGTGCTCGGACATACTGCACTAGAACAGTCTTATTATGCTGTGTATCACACCAAATATCCACTAACGTCACTTGGAAAAATGCTGTCGGATGTAAGAAATTTTGTTCTTCGACGGACAGGTGAAACTAGCAATAAGGTTTCATGGTCAGGTGTGTGTGTTTGCGGCCATTTTCCAAGCCAAGTAAATAGGTAAAACTTTACTCTTAAAATAGACTCCTAAATCCATAGTTCTAACTTTACTGAAAGGAGCAAGGCAACGTATATGGACCAAATTCACAATTTGACTATTAGATACACCATTACCTAATCACTACATAATAGGTATCCTCTAATTCTATTAGTCAATCTCTAGATCCGTCCACTTGGAAGCCACCGTCAGGACTCTGATTCATAAAGTATGAGCCCGGAAGGAACTACCGAGATCTAGTCTGACTCGTGAAGAACACAGGACGGAGAAATTGCCCCAAAATAATTCCTAGAGCAGAGCTTTTAGGAAAAAAATGCAATCCCGATTTTACAAAATTGATAATGGAGACTTCCCCACAACCTTGATAAATTGTTCCAATGGTTAATTACTCTGTTAACATTCACACCTTATTTCAAGTCTGAATTTGTCTAGCTTCAACTTCCAGTCATTAAATCACGATCTACCTTTCTCTGCTAGACTCAAGAGCCCACTCCAGGTTGCACCTCTGTAAACCAGGACTTTCTGGTCTGGCATCATCCATCATCTGGCAGGTCCATGGATGTTCCAGAATCTAGGTCCCGGTGTGCTGCAAAAGGTGTGTGCGTGGGGTGGGGGAGTCCAGCATGATGCCAGGGATGGGGGGAAGATCCTGGTGCAATGGAGGCAGCCCGGCATGATGGGGGGCAGGAGCCAGCACGTAGCTTAGCTGGGCTGCCGGAGGGGCCAGGAGCTGGTGCACAGCCCAGCTGGGCTGTCCAGCAGAAACAGGAAGCAGCAGGGCAAGGAACGCAGCCGGCAGCAGGGGGGCCAGAAATGATCTGCCCTGGTCTGGCAAAATCCTGGGACCAATCAGGTCCTGAGGGTGCCAGACCAAGGGGGGTTCATCCTGTATTAAATATTTATTCTCCAGATTGGTGCTTTAGACCAGAAACAAATCAGCTCTTAATGTGCTTTGTTAAGCTCAGCTGACAGAGCTCCTCGAGTCAGTCCCCATAAAGCATGCCCTCGAACCCTTTAATCATTCCCAGGGCTCCATTTAGCACTCTCCAGTTTCATCCTCCTCTCTGAATTGTGGAAGCCAGGACCAAACACAGGATTCCTGCATTGGCCACACCGCTACGAAATATAGAGATAAAATTACCCCTCTTCTCCTATGCAAGAGTTTCCCATTTATGCATCTCAGAATCGAATTAGCCCTTTTGGCCACAGTGTCACACTAGGAGCTCATGTTCAGTTGATTATCCAATACACCCCCCCACCACATCTTTTCCCTAGTCATTGCTTCTCAGGATAGAGTCCCCCACCCCAACCACGGCTTGCATTGACTCATCCTCTTCATTATTTACCACCCCTCATCTGCAATCTTTATCAATGATGATTTTCTTGGGAGGGGGGGGTTTCCAGCTCATTGATGAAAACATTAACGAGGGTAGGGCCAAGAATGGATCCTTGCTGAGCCCCACTAGAAATGCCCGTTTCATAATGAGCATCCTTTTATAATTACACTTTGAGACCTACCAGTAATGAGCGGCTAATTCATTTTGTGTTCCACTATAAGGTTCATCTCCCCACCCTTACAGAAATCTGAAAATGGGGAATGGCATGAGGGATGAGGAATGATCCATGGGGATTTCTGGTGGATCATTTTAAGTTGCTCCACTTGTACGGGGCATATTTCTGGCGCTTCTGTAAATTTAAAACTTAATTGTAAAATTTAAAACTTAAATGTACATTTAAATTTAAAAACTTCTTTTTTAAAAGTCCTCTCTGGTTCCTCCCATCTTTGCCGACTGACCCTAAATCCTTTCTCCGTTTGAGCCTTGCTATGCCCACTGGATAATCTCTATCGCAATGATTTCAGCACTGCCTATTGTTTGTCATGCTTCATCGGCACACAGGAATTTTAAATCCTCAGCTGAAGGGCTTGAACTCAAGATAGCCTGCTCTGCTTAGCAGAGGGAAAATCAGTGTAATGGAATGTAACACCTATAAGGCTCCATCCAGCTAGCTTAGGAGTTGGATCAAGGACTAGCAGACAAGAGGCTGTAGATGGGAGGAACAAAAGTATTCCTATAGATATATTGATACAATGAGCTATCAGAAAAAAATTCAAAAGAGGTTTAAGACCCATTTTCAAAATATTGGACACAAGCTCCTATATTCCCTCGGCACTTTTTGAAAATTAAACCATTGTAAACAAGAAGTCCTAACAGCCTGACGGTTTGAGTGAGTGTACACTAGCTTCGTCGGCATAAACTGTACATGCCCGATACTAGAACAGCGTCACCTGCTTTAAGATGTTCACATTGGCTGCGGCTGAGGAGGAATTACACAATCTACATTGATGCATAGCCATCAAAATGCAAATGAGGTTGGATAGAAAACTTACCAAAGTACCCATGCTGCCATTTTTTCCATGCATTTATTCCTTCACACGATTACATAGTGTTTGGGGAGTTAACATAACCACGACTCCATTACAAACCCAATAGTGATCTCTCCTTTAAAAGTCCTCCCGAAAGTTCCTCTACCAACATTAAGTGTTGTGGGCGGTGGTTTGTAGTCCACCGGATTTTGTTTGTTTCTATTAAGTTTGATGAAGCGTGGACAGCCATTTCCGATATGTAGGAGTAAGGGGGAAATGGTGTTGCTCATGTTTTTGAAAAGTTATTATAGAACTTATTTGCCATCTCTTATTGCAAAGAGTGGCTTGGCTCAAGACTCCAAACTTAGTCTCAGTGAAAGAGGTTGGCTAGATTTGATGTACAGGGCCAACTATGAGATAGGAAAAGGCCTATCTGAGAAGCTACTCAATGGCAAACCAGCACAGTTGGAATGCCCAGTTGAGACCAAGCAGGCTTTTACAAGTTGTTGCGAAGTGACACTCAGAAACCAACCATTTCATTCACAAAAGCTCTGCCACAGGGCTTATGTGATCTGACTGGGGAAAAGGGGGATGCCCCTGCTTCCTCAGTGTCCCTTTCTTCCCCAGGGGATCCAACTTCACACCGCAGCTGCTTTCTTAATAACTCTCTCCTTCGGAGAGCTTGTACAACCCACAAATCCACGCAGTGTGGTTCATTGTCCCACGCCGTGGCACTTAGACCACTTACACAGAGTGATAAGAATGAGTTTGCTCTACAGCCTAGGCTGAGTGCCAGCTGGCTTTTAGCTCAAGCTGTAGAGGCTCATGCACTAAGCTCCAGAGGTCCCAGGTTTGGTTAATTTCTACAAAGTTCGAAAGGAAACAAATCTTCCTGTCAGCATTCCTAGCTGGCACTCACCCTCCATGTGAGGTTCTTCGATGTCCCATTGCTGAGGCTTTCCTCACAACGAGCTTTCCATTTCCATTCTTCCCTAGTGGCTCCTGCTACCAGTCGACTTACTCTCTGCATGGCTGCTAAAGAGTCGCTTGGCTGAGGACTTCTCTCGGGCCCTGGCCTGGCTGTTCGTCCCCTACCCACCACACTTTCCTGGAGTGCTCCCTCCCAAGCCTGCTCCCCTCAGTGAACTTGGACTGCCCTTTGAAACACCCAGTACACCACGTTTTCTGTCCCATGACTCCTGGCCTCCACTAGGGGGCTCCACCTGACACAGGTGATGCTGAATTTCAATTGTCTTAAAGGACCGACTTGGTCTCACAGAAACATTCATTCTCCATTAAATTCTCTTTGGCAGGGAAAAAAGTGAACTCGTGCAAGAGACAGCTTTACTACGCTGATTTTTTTCTTAAAATACTAAGGAAAAGTCTGAGCCCTCCCTTGCATCCCAAACCGACGTGCTCTC
The DNA here is from genome assembly GCA_032595735.1 of Pelochelys cantorii. Taxonomy (NCBI): domain Eukaryota; kingdom Metazoa; phylum Chordata; order Testudines; family Trionychidae; genus Pelochelys; species Pelochelys cantorii. The sequence goes on from CM064332.1 coordinate 69,908,588, forward strand.
ACTCGAATTCACCACCCAGCAACAGGCGCAACCCAGCAGCTCCTCGGAAGCAGATTTCCCACATGGAAACAGCCTCCATCCGAACAGAAGCACAACACACCAACAACGGCTCCTCCACAGCCACCGGCACAGAGCGAACCCTGAAACACAAGCAGCCCAGGTCACAGATCAGCTGTTCTCCCCCTTCCATCTGCTGTTCTGCCTTTTTGCGCTATGCACTGGAAGGGAGAGCTTAGCCCACTGTCATAATACCAGACCCCATTTCTAGCTATACGGGACTCAGTGTTGACTGTAGTCTGTTTCCCTAAAAGAAGGGTAAATAAATGTTATAAAAAGGCTGTAGATTTTTTTTTAAAAAAATCAGGAAATACAGACTGTGCTGAACTTAGAGCAAACATTCACAAGCATATAAATACACAGTTTTGCTACCAAAATAATTGTCATCCTGCCCCTGAAGCCAATACCCCAGCTTCTCTTTCTTGCCTTCCATGCCTACTTATTTCTGGGTTAAAGACTTTTTCTTAAGAAATCTTCAAGCTACCTCTAAATAAACCACTTTATGGAAACAGTGACCCCAGAAACACTCTCAACATTTTGTGTGTGTGGGCATGATGGCTGTGGAAATCTTGAATTTGGAGAATGCAATTTTTATAGTCTCAAAACCATGTACTGCTGAATATTGGTTTTATAACGGTTTCAGATATACACAGTTCAGAAACCTAATGTGGTTCTTCATCCTCATATTAGCCTTGGGTCTTAGCATGCAAGCGCTGTAATTTCATAACCTGGGTCTAGCCGTATAGTATTTATTTGTGCTAGCTCTGCATCTAATAATACTAAAGTTACAGTAATGAAATGGGAAATGACTAGCTTCTGTGTATTATTTCCTAAGCAGAAGTGTGAGAAATCCATCTTGATCAGTGGACCAAGCCTAACCATTTAAAAAAAAAAAAAGGAGAAGTTGACACAATCGTTGTACAATTAAGATCAAGCCTTCTTGCTTCTGGGGTTTGCAGAGCGCCTGAAACTCAGAACTCAACCCTAAAAGACAGAATTTGAAGTGACAACATTGTTGTCTCTTCATACCTGATGATTTTATCAGAAAAGTCCAGCTACCATATTTATCCCCCAGTGCCAAGAGAATGAATGTGGATTAGTGACTAAAGTAGTATCTCAGAACGTTTACTATGCTGCCATTTGGACTTAAAGAGTGTAAATATCAGCGTACACCAAACTGTTGTACTATAACTCCTTTGTGTGGACAATGAAAGTGCAAACTTAAAGGCCCAGAGTTCAGAAGCAAACTGGGGGAAGTGTGATTATTATTCTATTGAACCAAGACCTCAGCTCTGAATTTAAGGCCCCTGATCTTGCAAGCACTTCTGTGAGTAACCCCATCAATACGAGTGGCACTACACATGTGCAAAACTGTTTGCCGGATTAGGTGCTTTGAATTGAGTTGATGCAACTGAAAGTCAACTCTGTCATGCAAGTGAGACCAGCCAGCCTCTGCAACTGAATCTGCACCCATCTTGCCCCAGAGTGCAGGGTCCTGGGTCAAATGCATTGGTAACTTATGTGAAAGACTGACAATAGCCTGGAATATTCTGGAAAACAATGATGGAATTGATATAATCTTTACTGAACCAACTTAAACCTTACTGAATTATATTCAATAGGTGGGGGGATGTTACTCTATTTGTTCTGTTATCAGCCCCTAGAAGCCAGCATCTTCCCACTTCCTCCAGAGAAGTGCCCATATATTAGTTCATACTGGCTTCTCCAAGGACCAAGAGACAAAAAAGATTTTTGGGTAAATAGTCTGATTTTAAGCAGGCTCATGGCCTTCCTCCTAATCCAGTAAACAGGAAGGACCCTGAATCCATTAAAAGCCAGTCTTCAGGGAAGGACCGGCCTACTAGGTCCTTTTAACACATTTTTTTCCTAGTGCTTTTACCTTCAGGAAAAAACAAAACAGGAAAAAAGCTGTGTGGTTACTTATAATAGTAGTAATTACACCTGTTAGCAGCCTGAGGAAAAAGGCAAAGCAGGTCTGCTTAGGTGGCCTGGCTTTACTGGTGAATTCATGCTGAAGGCCTGGAATACAGCAGCCTTGAAACACCCTGTTGAAGAAGGAAACACACAGGCAGGTCTCCACCCAGGAAGCTGGATGTCTGAGAGCGGGCCCCCTTGCTGGACCATGGAGGGGAAATACAAGTGCAGTGGCACTGAACTGTGACAAATTGGTCTAAAGCTGGTTCAAAGAAATTACAATGGTCTAAATGGAAAAACTCCCATTTCATTGTCCGACCAAAGTTTACCTTGGAATGGGTTATATTAGCTCTTTGGGCATGGAAGGTATTTCATATAACTACACTTGTCTTTCCCAGAGGATAAAATGGGAGACAACTTGAGAATAAAACCATTAATAACATGAAAGTCTTTTAACAGGTGGCTAGCTTGCTTCCCGACACGGTTGCAATACACCAGAAATGCCTTAAATTTGGGACCTACCACCAGGATTCATAGCTGCTTCGCCTCCACATTTAATTAGAAAAAATTATAAATGCATTCTTGTTGAGCTAGAGCTTTAGGGAAACGCAAAGGAACTCACAAGCAATAAAGCACCAGCTGCTTCTCTGTTGCTAAGTTTGTCAGAGTTTAACAACAAACATTTTTATATAATTTATCAGTCTCTATATTAAATCTCTTTAAATAGGTACTTGTGAGATCCTGTAAATACACACCATGTTTCCACTGCTGATATTCAATAGCAGAGTATGTTAAAGTGATGTGGGCTAGTGAATTTCCAAAGGAAAAAAAAAAAAAGAAAAAAAAAACCCCACCACCATTCTTTCCAAGATTGCTGCTGACACCCAAACAATTGATTGTTGGGAATAACTCTCGCATCTCAAGGCAGACCTGGTCACGGCTGCTATGCTGTGGCACAGGTGTGAGCTAGCTTTAACATGTTTTCCTTCATTCTGAAAGACTGCAGAACTGTGAAATAAAATAAAGATGCACTCAAACCTGGTCTTCTACTCTGTGAAAGATTGACGCTGCCAGGATCCATCTTCTGGAGTTCAATTTAACTCAGAGAGAGACCCTGCTGGGGTCTGGTACACCTTTTGTGAGGAGTAAGGGGATGCCTCCAAGCTCAGTCAAGGTATGCTGACTCCAGCTACATAGCTGGAGTTGCGTACCTCAAGCCAAGCTGCCGGGTCCAGTGGAGACCTGGCTTTAGTGAGCAGTCACAATTCAGGGCAATGGCACCTGTCTTCTCCTGCATTTGTCTTTTCCTCCCTGCCATCGTACACACCGATTGTGGTCAGAACTGTCCAAACAGAGAAAACGTATGACAAGAAATGGTACCTTTTGTCTAAAGCCCCAGTTCAGCAAAGGATTTAAGCTAGTGGTTCATTTCCATTCAAGTCAATAGACTTAAGCATGTGCTTAGCTTGAAACACATACCACAGTGCTTTCCTGAATAGGAACAGAATGCTGAAATAGGATCTGTGAGGATAAAAGTGGGGACTGCTAAGTAGTAGCCCATCTTTTTGGGAAGATATTGCTAAAAGTATCTACTAGCAGCTAAAAACACATTAAACTTGCACACGTCAGCAGTTGTAGGCATTGTCACTGTTTCTCCAGCCGTGCTATTGTTATATCTAACATTCGATGTCTCTCTGACAGTTAGTTCCAACTGCTGGTTTAAAATAATAGAATTAGAAACTATAACTAAGGTCCTTTACACCGGGCTCTTGTGCCCGAAGCAAAATAATAATAAAAAAAAAAATTGACCGAGCAATTGTCATAAGTGGTAGTCATTTGTACATTCCATCCTTTACAGTTCATTTAAAACATTGCAAGACATGGTATTCCTCATGAAAAAATGTTTATTCAGCTTATCTCAGACTTATTTTGTCCTGTCTCTGTACAGTTATGTGACAATGAGCATCAACTCTATCAGAGTTACAGAGGTTCCCACCACGCGCTAACGAGCCTTGGAAGTATGGACAACACACTATACATGGACAGACTACACACTCTTCAAAGAAACACACACACACTAAAGAATCCATCTTTGTATTGTTAGAGGACCAAACAAGCTAATTCATCCCAACGCTCTTAGTCCTGGAGAAGGTCAGCAAGATATAGTAGGAGAAAATAATTCACCCAAAACCCAACTACTCACACACTTGTAAAAGATTACAACAACTGCTGCTTGAAACCTGATAGTATATGAGCTTATTCCCAAAATAAGTTTTGGCCCACAGCTCACAGTGGTTCTTTGATGAAGGGAGCAAAGGGAAGGCCAGACGAGAGCAGGAAAATCATCAACTGTTTGAAGCCAACCACGCAGGCATACAATGCAGTTGTACAGAACATTAGTAAAACATTCGGCACAACTGCAGCAGTCAAATTTTAATCAGCAGAGAAGTACTGGCTTCTCAACCCTGAATGCTGACATACGCACAAGATAGACACAGTCAGGTCTACAAGGACGAGCTCTTATTCTACTTTGCAGGCCAACCAAATGGGGGGGGAAAGCCCCCCAAACAAGTAAGAAAATGGTCACGGGCCTCATTGAAGAGGAGATCCATCACCAGAAGAACACAGGACACTCTCAGAAAATTTCTGCTGGTCACCAGAATGTAAAGCCTGAAGAACTCTGGGTTTACCACCTGAGAAACTTGACCCTCATGCCCATGATGACTGGCAAAGTCTGTTGACTAGAATAACCAAAATCATCGATATGCTTTCAATGAAGAAGGCAATTTCTATAAGGCATAGTGAAAAATACACCTGTCAACCAAACCTCAGTTTTCAAGGCACCATGAAAGAATACAGAGAGCTGGGAGGAACTTCTCATTCCCCATGAATGAGTATAATCGTATCTACTCAAAGTAATAACATTATTCACAAGGGTACTCGTCCTAAGTAGAGAGACTTTTCAGCGCTTTTTATGTTTCACATGGCAGCAGTTCAGTGGAATCTGGAGATAGCTACCTTGTCTTACATTCTAAGAGAACATCTGATATGAATGTCAATTTGAGTTTAGCTGCCTAACCTAGTTCTGCTGAAAAAAACCCACGGAATAGTCCTTTGATAAAATAAAAAATGTGGTCTGGTTCCAAATATTTTTGATTTTTCAAATATTGGAGACAAGGACATAAATCTTAAGTTTCAGAATTTAAGCCAAATTAAGTGTTAGAGGGATGAGACCTATATGAGGGGCAGACTAAATGCTACTACAGGGTCCTTACACTTTCCTCTGAAACATGTGGTGCTGGTCACTGCAGGAGACAGAATATTGAACTAAATGGATTATGGACCCAATCCATCGTGGCCTATACTTTTGAGTTGGAATTGAAAAATCTACGTAGAGAATTGTTAGTCCTTTGGCTCCAAGGGATCCTTTCTGACCAATATTAAAGCCTTTGGGGGATTTTATGACTCGGTGCGAACTCAGACAACACTATTTTCCATCATGGAAATCATTTTTTTATTCTAATTAAGGTGCATCTTCACAATATTTCAGACATAAGCTTATGAATATTCTCAATTATGATACTTAATTGACTTCAGATTTTTGAAACTAGTAGAAATTTCAGGAACATATGTATGAAACATGTTGGTGACTGCAAATGAATTCTACAACAAACATGAGAAATAACAGCCCTTGAGTAGGTTCTCTTAGTGTGACGTTCCTCTTTGGAGAATTGTGTAAACTGCAGTGCATTGACAGAAAGGTTAACTTTCCATTTAACTGCTTGTTCATGTCCATTTTTCTGTTCTCCCACGCCAAACAAAATGTAACTAGCTACCTTTATAAGTCAGCCAACACATTACTGTAAATGGTGAATATATTTCTTGTCTGAAGAAATAATCACTAAGAAATGGCTAATGGGCCCCTTACGTGGGAACAAATTCACTTTGTGAAACAAATTGTATATTTTTTCATCACAAAACAGGAGTTCAATTCAACAAGTCGAATAGGCTTGCTCCTTATCTGCATCTGTGGGCTAACAAGGAAGAGACAGTGCCTTGTTCTGTGCCATCTTGGGTGGGCAGCTGGCTACGTGCTCCAAATTTCCTGCAGTCAATGGGGAAAGCTCTAGGTTTACAGCAGAATGAGTATCTTTCCTAGATATCAGCGTAATCCTGCTGCCGGCTTGTAGCTCCTCAGAACCATCACCACAGAGTCAATACACAGGAAAATCCATTAGCAACTGTGCATTTTCTGTTTACTTTTCCAAGTCAAATGACTAAATGTGGCGTTTGGTCCTGCAAATGCTCACACACAAGTTACACTGCACCTGTGAGGAGATGCCCTGAGCTACATATGCAGGGCTGGCCTGAGCCAGTCGTGCACCCCGGGAGCGCAGCCCCACCCCCTACAATGGGGCACCCCAGGCAGTATGCGTGGCCCCGGTGCATGCGTGGCACCCCCTACAATGGGACACCCCAGGCAGTAGCCCGGTCAGCCCATAGCTTGGGCCAGCTCTATACACAGGACATATGGGGGAGTAACGTGTTTGAACAAACAAGCCCTTAATGAATAAGATATTTTGCAAATTGCAAGTGTTGGCACTAACTATTCCTGTTACAGCATGAAGCAGGCCAGATGCTGCTTTAACCTGAACCCTTGTCAATTTAGAGTGGAGAGTGGCCCTTCTTTACTGTTTGCTCTTGCAAACCATTAACACTGCTCACGTAAGGCAACAAATACGAGATAAACAACGTTAATACAATCCAAAAGCTAAACTTTAACTCTGCCTTCACTATCAGATTAGATCCACTATCCATCTGAATAAGCCCTAATTTACAACAGCAGATTCAGACAATGCGAATGCCAAGGTAACCTTAGTGGAGTGTACTTTTACACAAACTGTAGGATCAGACACTGAAAAGTTTGTTTGAAACTGACCAGAGATGGTGGCTAATGAGACAGACATGAGAAACTCACCCTCTGTAAACCTCTCTTCCATAATTAAATCCCCTCTAATCACACAGTGTCACCAAAGTAAACCTTTGTGGTTAAATTAGGATGAACTGCAGCATGGACTTTACTAAGAAAACAGTATCAATAAAAGAAGCCTATAGTTTGGGAGACTCCTGGGGGAAACAGATTATTCTGGTGAGGTTTGGAAAAGTTGTCCTCAAAAACATGAGAAATTACCACAAAGTAATGCATGGTTAAAGGAATGAAAAGAATTCCTACACCACTTCCATTAATTTCAACAGGAGATATGCAACTACACAGCTTTGAGAAATTACCCCTACAAATCTTGATGTGCTTAATTCTGCCCTTAAAACAAATGTTGTGTTTGTGAAAAATTCCTCAGCCCTGAATATCCGGTTATTCCAGATGGACGTCTTCTGAAGCAAGACAGCTAACTGGGCTGTTCACTACGGTATTTGTTTGATGTGGGAAAACGTCCACTACAGACAGGGTTGATAGCGCCACCAATCATTTAACCGGTGAGTTATGCTTTAGGTTCTGGGAACGAAATAGTAGTATCCCAATGCTGGCACCAAAATAATGTGATAATTGCATCTTGGTTGGCACTCACATTTAAAAATAAAATGGTTATATCTCCTCCACCTCCCAACACATCTGTTGGCTTGAGTATGTGTCCCCTCCTGCTACCACCAGCATTGTGGACATTTCCCCAAGCTTCCGCAAACTCATGATAATGTTTCAGAAACAGGAAACACTGAAGTAATCTTTGGCTACTAGGGTCACTGCTGGAGTTTATCCAGGAGTATAGGGTACAGCATGTGAAGTGATGCTGAACAAGACTGTAGTACTTTTCACTCTAGGCAGAAGAGTAAGGAGATGAAAGGGAAGTTATATCACCTGTTCAAATCCTCCTTGTCCTTTATTCTGTGTCCATTACCTAACAGATTGACATCATATCCTAAGAATTGCACTATCCAACTAACCCAGTGTATTCTAGACTCCAGCTGCTTAACCCTATAGCCCCTCTATTCCTCCTGTGTACCTCAGTAAATCCTCAGAGCCTCCTACAAGGCTTCCCATCCTTCCAAAGTGTCACTCTCCTCAGGAACAAAAAAAAGAGAAGTTAAGAAGCCAATACAGCAAGACAGAAGAGCACGTACCAGCTGGAAAGTACAGAGCTGCAATGAGCAGGCAAGTGCAAAATGGCTACCTTAGGGCCACAGCTTCTTCTCTCTGCCACGTTTAAAGGGCCAGCCCCCAGAAAGGTATGCGGGGAAATTAACTCCCCTGCTTCTCTGGGGATAAGTACCTGCTTTTGGGAAAGCCGTTAAGCTGGCTCGTCACAGATTGCTCTCCATTTGTTGGAAAGGAGGAGGGATTTACAGGAGTCGACAATACTGACGTTCACAGAAGAGCGGCTATAAGCAAAATGAGGGAAGGGAAATAAAAAGGACCAATATCTCATGCTGGCTTGGGCAGTGCAATCGAAGCTCTAGCACTTTCAGAGTAAGGATTAGTAACTCCCAAGATGGAGTGTCTGAGTAACAACAGTGGGCTACCTCATTCTGGTGATACATTACAGCACGGCCTGTTGTAAGCATTCTAGATCTCCCCAGGCCTCTTCCTTTTATAACATACTCCTACAGCACAAATGTACCCTTTCTAACTTTGCCTCCATGTTATTCTCAATTCCAGAGGAGTGAAATTCAAGGCAAGCAGCATGAGCAATATCGTGAAAGGCACATTAAAAACTCATACCGCATTTCTTTCAAATGCTGAATGCCTACAAAACAGTTATCCAAATTCACAATTTAATCTGCTAGACATCTCAGATAGAGAGATATAGAGCTCAGAATAAACCACGACTACTGACTCAGTAGCCGTTTGATACCAAAGAAGGGAACAACGCTACACTCCCGGTTATTTCATTAGAAATTGTTTATGTTCCATTCTGGTCAATGAAAGAATGGCACAAGAGCTAGAGAAAGTTACTTGCATTCGAACAACAGGAACAACTTCTGTAGAAGTGGTGAATTTTTAAGAGGGTTTTGGAAATACAGAATACTATTGGTCAATCATATACCTTCGAGCTGCCCCAGAGGAGTATATGATTTTGATAAATTAATCTGAAAAAAGAGTGGTAACAAAGTCAAACCCATACACCGTACAACAGCAAGCAGGTCTGAACTCACTGCAAAATTCCTCCCACAACAGAAAGTCAAACTCTCTCTACTGCTTACTTTGCAAAATAATTTTGAGCCTCACCAAAGTGAAGAATTACATAAATCATTTGGGGTTTTATTCAATTGGCTGTGAGGACGGAGCCTAGAAACACAGCTAATGTGTAAGCAACTTCATCTTACAATGAGCATTATTTCGTAGCACTGGTGAAAAAAAAGCCAACAAACCTTTTTTGATGACAATTTTCACTAAAAATTTTACCTCTGGTCTCTGAAAAATTAAAAATATTTGACACGTTCTATTATTAATTATTACTTTTTAAGTACAGATTTGATTGACAACCTAAGACAATTTAAATCAACCATCATTTCAAAGAGTATGCAAATTAGAGGAAACAAGATGGTGTTAACATCAAACAGAGAAGGAGGAAAAAGACAGTGAAAGCAGGCAATATGAGCTTCGCTAGAGTGACACTGTCCACAGGGACATTCCCGCCATTGTTAAGTCCAATGGGTCCTAGTCATCTCTAGAAATCAGTTGGACAAGAACTCTAGGATGTAAACCTTGGCTGTTACTTTGTTACGTCCATAGAAAGAATAACATGTTTTGCAAGATAGAGGGGTCTTAGTTTTGGCCTGATTCTGCCATCCTCCCTTGGGCTGTATATTACTGCTATGGCAGGAGTCACCAGACAGTGCCATTACATACAAGCAAGTTTGTAGCCTCTGCAGAAACGCTGCATTGGTAGTCTTCTGTTATGGAATAATCCTTTGAAAAAAGCTGTGGTGCCTAGCAAGGAGTTTATGCTCTATGTTCGCCAGTGCAGAGCTGTTTCCGGGGAACCAGGCTTTGGTGTGTGGGCTTACCTTTATGGAAGAAGGGATGGACTGCATGATGTTCGTGACAATTTCTGTGCAAGCACTGGTGTAAATGTGCAAATTAAGCAAGTGATATTATACCCAGAGTATAAACCATTTCTCCTTTGACAGCTAGTTGACCTGCAAGGCCCCAGAATTCTGCTACTGCTCAGTAGAAGAGTGATGTCAGAAACCAGACCACAGGAGCTGGCAGCGTGACTAAGTAGAACCACTGGTTGCCATTAGAACTGCTCCCATTGGAAGGTGCAGAATTGGGCTCATTCATTTTAGCAAACAGAGGGAAGGTGCAGACTCCCAAAGGACTGTAACACCTTTATGCTTTATTCTCTTTCCAACAGATTCTGGTTTCATCAATCATAGAACCATGGAATACTAGAACTGGAAGGGACCTCGAGAGGTCATCAAGTCCCCTGCCCTTATGGCAGGACCAAGCACTGCCTGTCTAACCTGCTCTTAAATATCTCCAGTGATGGAGATTCCACAACCCCCCTCGGCAATTTATTCCATGTTTAACCACCCTGACAATTAGGAAGTTTTTCCTAATGTCCAACCTAAACATCCCTTGCTGCAATTTAAGCCCATTACTCCTTGTCCTATCCTCAGAGGCTAAGGAGAGCAATTTTTCTCCCTCTTCCTTGTAACACCCTTTTAGGTACTTGAAAATATATAATATAGTGTGAGGCATATTTCCTTGGACTGAAAAATGGCCTGAACGCATTGCACTTTGTGGGGTTTTTCTCTCACTTTTGCACAAAAATATTCACCGTGGCTCTGTTGCTATAATGAGCATTATGTTAGAAGATCTCTGTGCCTGTGGCAAGCCCTTTTAAAATCAGCATGGTTGTGAGTGGATAAAGGGGCTGCCACATAGGGTCCATTGCAAGATTTGGACCTTATTTTTGCCCCAGACCTATGAGAACTGGACTTTTCGCCAACTGAATAGTAAGCACATTAGAATATGCTCTAGTTAAGGATAATGAAATGGAAAGAAACCTCACTATGAATACTGCCTTTTTCATATATATCTTCAAGCCTCTTCAATGAATGCTGTCTCTTATTGGTTAGCATTTCATTGTACCACCATCTATTTTTCTAGGCTTTTAATTCAGTTAGAAAGAACTGGTATGTGGACATTATGGGCAACATAATTAGCATCTTCTTGCTTTAATATTACAACCCTGAACCCGTTCCTAAATCTAAAAGGGGTGAGGGCTATAAAAAGTACAACAAAGAGCTTATTTTCTTGCTATTCAATATGGGCTGTGCTTGAACGTTGTTAATGATGAAATAATGAAAGGGCCACTTTCATAGGAAGTCACCAGAATTAATTAACCAGAACTCAGTATGATTATCCTGCTTTCAAGTGGAGCCTTTACTTTGAACTCAAGGGCATTCTAATTCCTCCTGCCCTGACCAGTGTGTTTATTAAGAAGGAAACGTAGCTTGAGTTTGTATGTAAAGCAAGAAGTATGACGCTTAGAATGCACCTTACCTTACCTTGAACTTACCTGTTGAATTCATGTTTATTTATTAATAGCAACCCTTCTAGCAGCTCTTTCTCATTCCATGATCTGAAGCCACACCTTACGCTTAATATGTCTTATCTTTCCTACCTGCTTGGTGGGTTAAGAACAAACTTCTCTGGGAGACCAGAGCCAAGTAACCATGACTACATTCAAACACAGGTCTGCAGTCTTCAGACCTTTCCACAAATCTTGAAAAGCTGCTCCAGTATATAACTTTTAAATTACATTGCACTTTACCTCTCAAGTGTAATTAATTTGCAGGAATGCCCTTGATTTCATATAACCCTCCACCCCCTTTCTTAAGCTAATGGTGCCTGTCACTTAGTTTTAGAGCACAAGAAAATCACTGATCAGTCTCCTAAGAAAGTGGATAGCTTTAAATATAAGTCTCAGAGGGGTAGCTGTATTAATCTGTAACTTTAAAAACAACTTTAAACAAAAAACGAGTAGTCCTGTGGGTCCTTAGAGGGTAACAAAATATATATGTATAGTATCATGAGCTTTTGTGGGCAAAACCCACTACTTCAGATGAGACCTTCTTGAGATCTTTTTGTTAGTCTCTATAGATGCCACAGGACTACTTGTTTTCTGGTTTGGTTTTGTTTTGTTTTTAAGCTACATTTCTTGATTTTCTTGATCATGTTCCTACACTTCAGAAACATTGCCCTAGAGTTCTCTGTATGAGGGAAGATGAAAAGGATGGTCAAACTCTTTCAGTAAAGTAAAAAAAAAAAAAAAAAAATCCAACCCAAATCTTTCATTCCTCAAAGCAAACAGGGATAGAGTCTTTCTTACCCTAATCCAGGATCAGGGGCCTATGGCTGAACAAACAGGCAACAAATATGACACTGTGACACAGGGAGCTCATGTAACACAAGAATAAAAGTTTCTTTCAAAAAATCCATCTGAAAATATATTTAAAAAATAAAGCAGGAAACCTAAAGACATGTATAAAGCCAGGAAAATCAATGAGGAACACAGAAAACTGCAGCCAGTGTCACTGGAAACAACAGAATACTTCCATAACTACATGTATAAATGTCCCTGCCTCTCTCCTCACAGTATCCTCAGCTTCCAGTTCAGCAAATGAAGCAGATCAGAGAGGAACAGACATCGCTGCTATACCCTTCCACTCACCATGGAGTCCTCCATTGGACTTTATGGGCTTTCCGTCAGACCTGCCAATTCTCTGACCCCAAACCACGGAACTTTGGCCTCGCTACGATCCACATTCAGCGCCACACTGCACAGCACCAGCCAGCTCCATTTCCTCGTGGGACCTCTCTCAACTTCCATAGGAACACACCCTTGGAAAACCTCACTACACATTTGACAGGTCATACTAGAACTCAGCAATCCCATGGGCCTCTCCCTGCCAGACCCCAGCTTCCACTAAAGGCAGCATGTATGTGCTCGGAGATGCTTGGTGCTCCTTACGGCATATAGCGAGGGACTGTATGAAATCTGAATTCAGTAGGACAGGACCAGCAGTCTGCCAGAGTTCTACTATACTTTCCTTTGTTAGTGGGCCATCCCCTGCTTTATCCCAGAGAAGAACTGCGAGGACAGAAAGAACAACCCAGCCAGCCCCTCCTTTCATCAATGCAAGACTAGCAGTTGTCACCTATGACACGAGAGAGGAGAGAAGGATCCTGAACCCTCCCTGCCAAACATCTCGACTTTGCACAGTCTCTAGGCACATTGCGAACTCATAACTAGGACAGGTTGAAGATTTTCCAGCCAAACAGTTTCGCACTGGAAAATTGGAGGGGGTGGGGAGACTGCACACTTTTGTGTGTGTGAAAAGTGTCTCATTTCATTGAAAAATTAAACAGAAATATTTCAGCTGAAAAATTTAAGTTTGCAGTGAAAAAAAATTCAGTTTTTGACTGAAAACTCAAATAATTTCCATGGAAAATTCTGTTGAAAAGCAAAAGTAGAAAGAAGACAATAGTAAATTAAGTTCACATCTGTTCTGCCCATCACATTTGGGTCTGAGTTGATCTTTCCCAAAAGTCTCAACATGGGGAACACTAAGGGTACGTCTACACTACAGGACAAAGTCAAGTTAAGATATGCAACTTCAGCTACATTAATTGCGTCAGTGAAGTCGAAGTAGCGTAACTCTGTTTTTGGTGCTGACTACACTGCAAGAAGTCGAAGGGAGAACACTCTTCCTTCGACTTTCCTTACTCCTCGTGAAAGCAGGGTTACCAGCATCGACAGAAGTGCCCCTCATTTCGAATTAGCTGTCTCAACCATTAATTTGAATCCTGGAAGATCGACATCGGCAGCTTCGATCTTCCTCTGTAGCATAGACATACCCTAATTTTCCATCCCTGGTGCAGCAATGCAATCCGGGGTGTTTCCGGACTTAATAGGCAGCAGATTATCATACTATAAAAACCACTATATAGTAAAGTGTGGCCATGACTTCCATGCCAAAACCCACAAATTCATAATAAGTCCAGGGCTTAACATCCCTGGCTTGCTGTTTACTGATTGATAACCCTCAATCGTACATCCTCTTCTCAGTAATTATTATGATCTTTAAAAAAATTGGCATGGGACTAAACTCTGCCACAGAATAAAGCAAAACTGAGCATGAGAATAAGAATGACAGAATCTAGCTCTTGGTTGCGAAGGAAACCATGTTCCTCTTAGGCAGTAGAACACTGCTCTGAAACGCTCCTGTGCATTTCTCATTCTCAGCAGTTTGGGGCTTTCACATGCTCTAAAGACAGCATGATTTTTTGTATTTGTGTAGCAGATTTAGCAAGTCAATATTTGTTTGATCTTACAAACACACTTAAGTCTGTTCTTCAAACAGCAGTCAGTGAATATGGTACCTCAATTAAACCAGCATATATTAACATTTATTAATTTCCCTCTCCGTCTCCAGAATTAGCCTTTCTTGTGTCTTTTCATCCATTTAACCCCCTGAACAGCAGAAGTCACCTTACTCCCAATGAGCATGTCAGCATCACCCTCACCCCCTATAGTATTCTGACTCTCCGCATCGTGACCTCCTGACAGAAAAGGGAATGCCTTACAGTGATCAGGAAGTGGGCGTGAAAGAGTATAGCAGGGAAATAGTGAACCCAATTTTAATTATGACACAACACAGGTAAACAAAAATGGTTCTGAATAGGGGTACACGGACTTGTGTTGACAGCAACCGATTGCTCTGCTTTTTACACACATGGGCCAAAACTCGGGCCTACTTCACAGACTCTTAAGGAATGCACAAGCCTCCTAATGCCTGTACACCTCTGGGGAGAGCATTGTCTTTGAGCTATAAAGAGCTGGGTAGTCTGCACCTGCAGGAGGATGAAATCCTTGCTCTATGCAAGTCAATGCTGAAATTTCTATTGCCTTCAACCAGGATTTTGCCCTCTGAAGATCAGACCCTTTTCTCTCTGCTCCCACCGTGGCTGCAGGAACCCCACCCACCTCCTGTAGGGGGAAAAAAGATGAAGGAACTGGGACACAATTCTGACTGTGCAGGATGGCAAGCGGATGGCAGTACAGAAGCTGCCCTCTGCCTGCTTCCCACTGGTGCATGGCTCTAGGGGAGGCAGTCAGTCCCTGGGGCATTGTCTCCGGGAGAGCTGAGCCATCACAGAGCTGTTACCAAGGAAGGGCCGGTTGTTCAGAATGTAGACTTGCAAACCTCATGGGTATGTCTACACTGCAATTAGACACCCTGGGTCAGGGGACTCTGGCTCCGAGGGCTCAAGGTGAGGGGCTGTTTCATGCTGATGTCTATATTCCGGGAGCATCCCACCCTGAAGGGTCCAGCCCTCGCCAAACATCTACACTGCAACTGAACAGCCCCTTAGCCTTTTTCCTGGAAGCCCAAGTCAGCTGGCATGGACCAGCCAGAGGTTTTTAATTGCACTATTGACATATTCCATTTTTTATCTGCTCCATCCCAAGACACAACCATGACCAGGATCTGGACCAGTGTATTGGACGCTAGAGCAAGTGTAGTCTTCTCCATTTTTTTTCCTTCCTGGCAAGCATCAGTGGTAATTCTTGTGTAACCCACACAGCTGCCGGATGTGATGAACTGTCCCACCACGACTTCTAACTGAGAACGAGTGTGCTCTACAGCCTTAGCTGAGAGCCAGCTGGCTTTTAGCTTAAGCAGTAGAAGCTGATGCACTAAACTCCTTAAGTCCCAAGTTTGATCCCACCTGTCAGCATTACACTTGTGTCACTTCCAAGTGCACATGGAAGTTTAAGAACTCAAATTTGTTCTGCCTGAGTCTACAAAAATGTACTTCACCTAAAAAACACCTTCTTGCCTCCCCCCCCCCGCCAATCTGAATGGCTTTTGTGGTGTTAAAACAGATCCTTCTTGGGAAATTCTCTGCATAAATGGCACCATCTGATTCAGTGAATCTGCTCCC
The DNA here is from genome assembly GCA_032595735.1 of Pelochelys cantorii. NCBI lineage: Eukaryota > Metazoa > Chordata > Testudines > Trionychidae > Pelochelys > Pelochelys cantorii. Next base: position 69,924,555 of record CM064332.1, read on the forward strand.
TTACTGGAGCTGAACAAATATCTGATTTTTTTTGGTTCATGGGTTGAACCAAAACTTCTGTTTTTAAAATAATATCAAATTAAGATCAAACCAAAATGGAAAACGTTCAGTTTTTTTGTTTTGCTTCATTTAGGGCATAGGGAGGGTTATTTTTTTTAAATATACAGCTACATTTTTAAGTGAAATATAATTTTAAAACAATAAGGTAAAATGTGTCATTTTGAAGTAGTTGAAAAACTATTTCAAATTTTTTCAAATTTTTTTTGGAGGGGGGGAACTATTCACCCCATTCACCCCCAATTTAATAATATTTTTCCGTTCTCCCCAATCATTTATTTTTCATCAAATTTACCATCCCCTGAAATTCTCTCAAGTCTACTGCTCACGAAAGTCAGTAAGAAAAATGTACGTCTTTGATACTTTTCACTCTTTAGCTCTGTCGAGCAAACAACAAAGACTGTGTAAGCTGTGGATTCCATGACACTTTGTGCATTCTTCCTCGGTATGGTTACACGTGTGCAAACTGACAGAGCACAACAGATACAACAGTCTAATCTAGCCATGAAAGCCTTTATTACTCCTGATGCTGCACTAGAAGGAAAAACAGAAGCTTCACTCTGAGGCCAGAGAGTTATCTATCAGGTTCTATAGTTGGAAAGAACATGTATTCTTCTCTTGTGCATTAAACATACTTGATCTGGGAGTCAGTTAATTCAAAGACTACACAATTCCTACACTGAGTTGTTTTCTTTCCGAAGTCGCTTTTCAGTGCAGAACTGCACTTTAAATAAGTATTTGTCGGGTTTTTTTTTCTTATTCTAGTTTTTAAAAAAGAAACTTTAAACCATTGTGTATGGATTGTTAAATGTTTAATCCACCTGTTTTCAGTTCCTAGATAACAATCACATCTGGAAAGGAAGACGCGTTAAGAAAAATCTCACCCCCTTTGAGAGAGAGACACACAAAAACTGAGTTTTTGTACATCCTTTAAAGCGTTATTCTCTTAAAAGAGCACCGTGAAATTTTTAGATTACTGTTATTTCTTCTTAAATAGTTGTTGTTGCTCTAAACTGTGGAAACAGTGACTGTTTGCCTAGTGAAAATACATGGATTTGTCTGCAGGATACAATTACCACCAGTTGTAAGGGGAAAAAAAAGTACTCAAAGAGTCACATATGGTCATTTGATACAGAATTTGGCCCTAAATTTTAGGTCTCAATGCTCCCCTCATGCAAAAAACACATGGGAGGAGGAAAAGGATGCTAGAAATTTCCTGAAGTCAAGTCATGAAGGATCCAGTTCAGGATAACACTTAAACGTATGCTGAATATAAAGAATACTGCTAAGTGCTTGCCTGAATCGGGTGATCAAAATGTACGTCTCAAGCTTACTCATTTGACGCAAGGGTAGATTGTGGTTAATTTATACATCATTTTCTGGGAATATATCATTCCTTGTGGACCGATTCTAGGGCATGCACGGGGTACAACACACACCAGCTGTGCGTCTGAAGGAGTCCACCCTGATAGGGCTGGTCATTGAAAAATACTCCTACAGCCCTCAAGAGGTCAGGTCCTTCTCCTCATACCAGAGAGAGAGAGAGAAAAAAAGAAACAATCTTTCAGGCCTTGCAGATAGTCTTGGTTCCCACCTCCTGCAAAGGGCTGTAGGCAGACGCAAAGTCCTGGGGGCTCACCAAAAAACAGACTCTCTGTCGTCAGTGTTCTCAAGCCATATGATGTTTAGAAACAGAGTCTGGAGATCCTGGCTTTGCTGGGTGCTAAGCAACACCCCCAGCTGCACGTCTTCCCTTGTAATGTCCCACACTCCCAAGCCTGACCAGTCAGGCACGTGTGACGGGGCTGGCCGAACAGAACAAGCAGTGTTCTTAACTCCTCAAGGGGTGGAAGTATCATCTGTCCCACCACACCAGCCTTAGAGCGGGCAGGGGCATTTGCTAAAGGGCAAGGGGAGCAATTGCCCCCCAACCCTCACAACTTTTCATAGGTCTGCATCCTCCATTGTGTCTTCTACTTTTTGCTTCCCTGCCAAACTTTACAGAATCCAACCGTATATAACATGCTATGCGCTGACATGATTCCCCCCCACATGGTTCTGAAGTGACATGCCTGCCTGAGAGTTCCCTTCTCTGCTGCAAGAGCAGTGGTTTCCAGTCCTGGGCTGAAGAGAAGAATCCTAAAAGTGCCACGTGGAAACCAACCCCTAGTCCCAGAGAGCTCCAGCTTCTGCGCTGGAAAGTTAGTTCCTCAATATGCCGACCCAGCACCTCCAGAAGCCATGTGGCTACTGGGCGCTCATTCCTAGGCAGATGGCTGCTTGGTCCCCGCCCCCAGAAGGAGTGGGGTGCATGTCATGTACAATGGCTGTTCCCATCTCTCTCTCTTCTCACCCATATTTTTCCCACTTCAATGGAGAGAGAGCCCCAGCTCCACCCTCATCCTGCAGGGGACGCTGCAAGTTCATACAAGCACCCTGGAAAGTACTTAGAGCAACGTTTTTATACATCATTTTATGTGGGCGGTGGCACCAAGAACAATGCCGGGATGGAAATCATTTCACAGGCCTGCACATTACACTTGAACAATGAAGATGGCTTATTACGAGGCGGTGATGAATCTGCAGTTCAGCTAAGGAGATATTCCTTCACACAAGCTCACGAGCCTTGAATTACTCTTCACAAGCATCTTGAAATACCCACTTCATGGATGGCAGAAGTGGATTTGCTTTTCTTCCCAGCAGGAAAATGCCGCCTCCAGAGTTTCGCTGGCACACCGTTTTTAGAGTTGCTTTTCCCTTCCACACCCAAATAGAATTAATTTTTCAAGTGCTGTTGGGAGGCAGGAATCTCTTGCCCTGTGTTTTGTAATATCGGTGTTAACAAATACATAAGTAATTCAGACTGGAACGTGTTACTTAACACTACTGAAGTCTGAGGGTTCTTTGTACTACAGGTCGGCCCTCCCTGGTCTGGCACCCCTGACCAGTCCCAAATGAGGGGATTTGCTGGACCAGGGGGACATCCCCTGCCACTGGCCTCCCAGCCCCACCCTACTGCTGGCTGCTTATGGCCTGCGCCTGACCCTGCTGCCCTCAAGCTCAGGCTTTGGTCCTGGACCCGCTGCCGCTGGGCTCCAACACCAGTCCCCCTACTGACGGCCGGGCCAGGGCTCCCCAGAGCTGGAGCTCCCTGCTACGTGGCCAGGGCCAGAGCCCCAGACCATCACCCCCAGCCATGGGCCACCCTGCTGCACTCCTGGACTTGCCACCAGACCTCCCTATCCCTGCGCTCTGTGGTCCAGCCAGATGCATGGTCCTGCTGGGCCACGGATGGTGCACAACTGGAGAGTTCCAGTTTAAGGGAGGTACAACCTGTATTGCTCCCAGCAGATTTTGGCACAAGAGCGACAGCACATTAGCAAGCAAAAAGCTACGGCCACCAGACCGGGGCTCTATTTTTGGCTCCGCCGCTGCTGGTCTACATGGCTTTGGAAGAGTCATTCCCCTTTTCTGTACCTCAGTTTCCTCTTCCCACCTCTGTTTAGACTGTAGTGTTCTCCCTGGCATGGGAGCGCTCACTAGAAATTTGTACAGCCCCTAGCACCAAAGGGACCTGGCTCTTGGCCAAGGCTTCCAGCAAAACAAACCACAAACCACAACAATGGTTGGTTGTCAGCTTCACATGTGGGGAAGGAAAACCATGGGAAGGATGTGTGGCATGTACAGGACTAACCGGTACTTAGCACAATGCAGTCACTGGACACGTTCTTATATCACAGCATAGGGAACAGCCCTCTCACTCCCAAGTTTGCTGAGGGTGGGGGGAATCCAACACTGATGTTACAAATGCTACAGGAAGCCAGATCGTCCCAACCTTGCCTCTGCTCTTCTTACACGCTAGGCAGCAGAGCTGTGTGGGGAAAGCACACTGGGGTCTGGTAAAGTGCAAGGCATTAGCCACCGTGGGGCGTGTTCCTCCAGGGCACTTGCTTCCCAGGAGGCAGGCAGCTGGTGATCTGTTTGTGCTCTGTGCGACTGAGCAGAATGTGACAAATTTTACCTCTTGGGCTAAAGACACAATAGAGTCCCTCTTCCAGAGACAGGGGAGTCTGATACATCTCCAGCAGCAGTTACTACCAAATGCTGACGACTGACATCAACAGGCAGATATGCCCTTTCAAAGCCAGAGGGAGAATTTCTCTCATATACTGGCTTGTTAGTGGTGAAATGTGGACACAGGCCAGCAGGAAAAGTGGCAAGCGCTTTGTCAGCTGCACATGACAGAGATATAGAGAGAAGGGACAGATGATCTCTCAGTCTAAACCTTGGGGTAAATACCCCAGTGAACACTCAGTCATTGAGAGTGGACTCGTACCCTGAAGTGGTATCATGTGGTGGTAGCAGTGGTCAAAAATCACACCTGGGTCAGCTCTGCCAAGGCAGACCTAAGAGAAATGAACTGAGATTGCGGGAGAGCAATTCAGAAATACATAAATGCCACTGGATGAGCAGAAGCAGCAGGAATTCAGACCAGAGAGATACTTAGATGAAGCCAACAACTACCCAGTGTGTGCCCTGGTAGATGCCAAAAGGGAAATTTGTGCTGAACGGACGGTGCTCAGAGTCAGCTACAGATTCCATTCCCATCTGTGCCACAGGCTTCCAGTGTGACCTTTGGCAAGTCACTTAGTTTCTCTGTGCCACCATTTCTTCATCTGCACAATAAGGCTAAAGATGCTTACCTACCACACAGGGCTACTGTGATGCTCAATTGTCCCTAAAACACTCTGATCTCCAAGCATTACAGGCAGCTACAGAAAAGCAAGATACTGTTATAGAAGGCACCGGGGTAGAAATCAGACAGATTCTATTTGTAACTCTGCCACAGTCTTCCTGAGTGACCACGGGTAAGTCAGCCTCAGTTCCCCATCTGTAAAACGAGGATGACACCACCACCTGTCTCTTAAAAGGCACTTTTCAGCCATAGGGCCCCAAATACTTTGTAAGTCCTTAATGTATTTATCCCCTCAATGCCCTCTAAGGAACAGAAATGCTAATACTCTCATTTCACCACAGGGGGAGCAGAGGCACAGAAAGATCTGAGGCCAAGTCTACACTGGCACATTACAACCCTGTAACTTTCTGTTTCAGGGGTGTGAAACCCCCCCCTACACACACACACACACACACACACACACACACAAGTACAGCATGTTACAGTTCTGCAAAGCACCAGTGTGAACCAGGCTACAGGGCTGGGAGCTACTCCCCTTTCATTTTAAAGCTCTGCCTTTACTTCGTTTCCCTAATCAATGGACTATCATCCTCTACTTTCCTTGTATTAAAAAGTCTCAGAGGAGTAGCCGTGTGTGGCTGTAACTTTATACCATATCCATTTTTGTTAGTCTCTAAGGTGCCACAGGACTCCTCGTTTGTGTTTACTGGGTACTGTGAGGATAAACACTTTAAAGACCATGAGATGCTCATATACTGCACTCCTGTGGTCCATAAAAGTACCGAAGACAAAGGGCTAGAAATTCCTATTGGCTCATCACACCACGGCACTGAGAGCCATTTACATTGTATTGGAAAAATTCCCCCATAAAGCTAACAATGGGTGTCTGGCCTGGTGCTTCAAGCTTTGTCTATTGGTAACCAACTCATTCCTCCTTTTTTTCACATTTAAAAAGAAATCAACACTTTTGGTTATTTTCCACGTTTGTTGAGGGTAGTCGATGTTCAGAACAGAGCCGTTCCACTGTGTCATACCACAAACACAGCCTGCTTCCAAATAGCTGGCTACTAAAAATAACAAGGTGTTTCAAGGGGAAAGAGGAATCACAAGTTCACTTTGCAATGACACTGTGTAGGTTGCAGTGGGAAGCACCCTTTTTTCCCCTTAAGTCAAAAACAATGAAAATCCTCTCTCTATCAAAGTAAGTAGCATGGCCTTGCAGACAACATCAGACATCGCAGTCAGTAAAGAAAGTACACTTGAAGATGACTGGAATATATCTTGTCCTCTATGGAAGGAGAATGCCTGCGAGTTTTAAACGAACAAATAAAATTGAAAACCTGATGTACAGTGTCATGTAAAAAACTAAATGCTTCCAGCGATTAAAAGTAGTGGGATGCAAACCCAAACGCTCCATAGCTGGAAACAGAAGCATAATAATCTAAGAAAAGCAGCCGAAGACAATACAACCAAGCTAGCTTGCTGTAAGATTCATAACGGGAATCATTTACTATTCTGCCCTGGAGCTTCTATATTTCAATATATGAAAGGGAAGGGTAATTTTCATATGGCTTTCTCAGAAGAAAAAAAAAAAGTCTTAGGTAACTAACAAATTCTACCCTCTTGACAGGTTATTCCCTGCCTGCCTAATGCAATGTGTCTTGCATTCTCCTCTGAAGCAGAAGGCACCTCCTTCTGCTGGCGACGGATAAGGGGAAAATCACTGGTCTGTGGCATGAAGCAGATTGAACGTTCCAACCCCCAGATACACTTCTTATCCCACTCGCCTACAAACACTAGATATTTCAGAGCGTTTGTCTGTCTGTGAGTGTGTCTGTCCATCTATGTCTCTGTTCAAACTCTTCCTAAACGGTGAGAGCCAGGACCACCACATTCGGTCTATGCTTCCTCTTATAACTTAAAGCAGGGTCGGGGTTTGGTTATGCCAGGACATGCCTGGAATGGGATTGCGTCGCATCAAATCGTACAGAAAAGAGACTGAATCACCAGGCAGGTAAAAGGGGCTGGCTGCAGGCACCCCTCCTTATCCAGGATTGCCCCATTCTTGAGCCTCCCACCTCTGCTGTGCCCTTTACTGGCTGTTCCCCCAAGAGAAGTGCAGTTTGCTGCATTCCTCACTCTGCCTGAGGAGTGCAGGGGGGCAGATGAACCTGGACCTTCCCCACCTGGGGGACATGCACCCCTCCCCCAGCTGTGCCTACTGGAGATGCAGCAGCCATGGAGAGGCGCTTCTCACCTGGCCCCAAACTGTTGCTGAGAGAAAGAGCTGGGGTAGTCCTCTCTCTCTGGGGCAGCCTGTGTACTGAACCCCACATCCTCAGCCCCAACCTAGAGCACTGATTTAAATAATGAAAAACAAACAAAAAAAATCAGTTGAATCAAGGACCCAAGCAATGCTGGGTAAATTTTCTAGCATTCTATAAACGGGGGAAGATTTTGTCCAATTTGCCTATCAGAATTATTTAACTGTTGCTCTGAATATTGTTTTGGAAGCTTCCCAGTAAATAAGCCCAAAATAAACAATAAAAAGAAATAATAGTAATAAATGCAAAAGCAGTGAGAAGAAGGATAAGGCCTGCTTTTCTTCCCGATGAAGACAATGGAAGTTTTACCTCTAACACCTTCCCGGTGACAAGTGAAAGTATAATTTCTTGCAGAGAACTTATACACTAAAGTTCAATTTTGCAGCAGAACGCAGAATTAAGAAGTACCCCAATACGACCACATTCCAGTGGTGGTTATTCCCAACTAATACACAGAATGCTCCCGGAATGCTCATTCGGTAATATATAGATAGAATCACCCCCGTAGAATGGAGAGCCATTATGACTGTCTCCTCATATCCATTAATTATATTCTCTCTCAGTACTCAAACTGTTTGGACGTTGCTGCGGCAAAACAGGCTGCGTGCACCTACCCAGTCTCTGTAACCCGCCACGGAACCTTAATGATATCCTTTCCACTGGAACGAACAGCTGCGGCTACACTAATACAGGATATTTTTAAGGCATTGGGATGCCGCTTCCCCCCCCAAACACACACACTAGAACTAAGCGTGTTGCTCTGTTTTATGGGAGGCATATGCGTCATTCCGCTGTTTGGTTTCGTCAGGTCATCTCAAGGCAAGTTGACTGCAGCAGATTGCAATGGCAAATATGGAGCACACCATTCAATTTAACACTCTGTTGTGACATGGCTATAAATGTAGCCTTGCTTTGGGGGGCGTGTTCAATAGGTGGCTCATTTCATAGCTACGCTGCATTCCATTGAACATCTCCAGGAGTCCTTAAATGGTTCCCATGCCACCTTCCTCCAAATTTAGCCTCATGAAGGGGTCTGGAAAATCCTGAGGAGATAAGAGAAAGCATTGCCAACATCATCTGGACGCACAGCTTGCCTCACAGTTGCAAGCCCACTGTCGCCAGTATTGCACTGAGTAACTGGACCCTACTGTGCGAAGGGAGGGTGGAGAACCTACAGGAAGATGTGAAATCACCACCTGGAGTGTTTATTATAAATCAACCAAGCAAAAACGCAGAACCACACAAAATAGCTATAATGTCAGAAAAGTATATCTGGTGTCATCCGCCCCAAACTGTTTTTTATTTCAGTGGGCATTAGATACAGTTCTTGTGATGGCTGAAAGCAGTGAGGAATGAGCAATCTCAGTGGCCAAGGACGGGCCATCTTGACCTGTCTGCCCCGGCCTACCTGTTAACTGGCCAGGAAGTTCATCGGAAGTCACAGCACATTATGGAAACCTTCCTGTAGAAGGTGCTGAGGAATGGATTGATGGTTATTCTGCTTCTCTTTAGAGGAGCGAAAATTCATTCGACTCATGTTCTGGACCAAGTGGACAAGCCCACGAAGCTCACTACTGAAAACATCTTTGGACCGTGCAGAGGTCATCTCCTTGACACACCAGTTTAATTTCAAGTGTCTGTCCTCAGTCCAGAGAGGATGTCATGCCCATGCGGGTTAGCCAGCAGCCTGGGGACTAAGGGGTTAACTATGTCCCTTACCTAACCAGGTAGCAAGCAGACAATACAAATGTAGGTAGGAGTTTCAAACTGGGACAAAGGAATTTTTGGGTTTTCCCTCCTTTGTCCCTGGGCAGTTTCTCTCTAGCTACTGAGGGGGAGACAAAATATCTTGTTCCAAGAAAAGACTCTTCACTATCTGTAAGTAGGATAAAGTTTAGATAAATCCATTAGGTTTTATTGTTTTATGGTTTGGGAATGGGAATCTGATGTCTGTGCATTTAAAAGTGGGGTTTCCTTTCCTTTGTAACTAAGCTCTTGGCCCATGTGGGTCCCCCCCGTGAGTATATTAATTGGTGACTTTTCCAATATTAGTCACTATGCCTGTAACAGGAGTTTTGTGGTGATAATAAAAGTTCTTTTTCTTTTTTTTTTCTTTTTTATTAACCTGAAATTGGTTAATTTGTGTGTGTCCTGGTTTTACTTTAGGAGTGAGATTTCCCAAGTGATCTCTTCCCTGGTTTCCTTATCATTACTTGGGTGGTGGCAGTGGATTTTTATCCCCAGAATCTAGATTTTTAAGATTTGGGGGGGGGGGGGGAGTTTTATACCAAAGCCTGGAAAGATAAGGTTTTGGGGTACTTTTGCAGGCCCCCACTTCTGCACTTATTGTGCCAGAGTGGGGAAAAAGCCTTGACAGAAGACTGCAGCTAATCCTCAGTTCCAGGACCATGCACCGGTATTTTCTTTTCATCACCTGTTTTCAACAGCATAGATGTTTCCATGTAATTTTCCTTAGGAACTTGACCTGTTCTTCTGTAGAGAACCATGCAAGATGAAAACATAGTAACGGTTAAAAAATGCTCCCTTTTGTCTTGTCATTAATCTGAGACTCTTTTCTAAAAGGTGTGCCAAGAAAAACTAACTGTGGATGCTGCATTTCAAATCTCTTCTTGGGTGGCTAAGTGAACAGGTTGTAAATAGTAAACCTGTAGTGAATTCCTGTCCAACTGGGACTCAGGCAAGAACACCACATTAAATTAATTTATATTTAGATACACCCGTAAGTCAGACACAGATTCCTAAAGGCAAATAGGTTTTTTTCCCCTCCATGTAGCTACATAGCTATCAGAACTCCATGTAAACAAAGGCACTTAATTAGGCATGGAGTTGTTTAATTTTACGTATATGCAAACCAACTCCTTGTTTTAAGGCATGTTAGTGTTAAAAAGCATTAAGTATTGGCTAATGATGAATCAACATCTCATTGCCAATTCCAGAAAAGATTTCAATGCAGGGAACAAATCAGATAATTTATATTGTGTGTTCACTATAAAATAATGGAAATTTCAAACAGCTTCTGTCTTATTGCTGAGATGCTGTCAGGAATTGCCACTATTTTACAGTAGTTTTGCATGTGTGTGTCATCCAAGGAATAGAAAAGCTGTATAGTGACTACATTAGTAAGGTCAACACATGATTCCTTACCATACCAAAATACTATCCTGGAATTGTCCTGCCTATTATTTGCACTTCAGTAACGACCTTGCAAAATCACATAGCCATGGTATATACCCCAACCATGCATGTGTTGTGTAGGAAGAACACAGAGCTTGTTATGTTTTCCACCCCGATGATTTCAAGGATGGCAGGGGGGTTGGGGAATTCTTCTCCAAGGCCCTTTTGTTCCTTTTCACTGAACAAAGGGAGTTTCTCTCAATATTTGTTCTTGCATTCTGATGCATTGCTGTTGTGGCAAAGAAGAGAAAACGTGTTGACACACACGGAGGCTACACAATAGACTGGCAAATGTTATTTGATGGCAGGGTGAATTAGATGAAAAAAAAAAAGTTTGGATGAAATGCTTTATACAATAACGTACCAAAGCATTAAATGTAGGCATTGTATATTTTACAAAAAACAGAGTCCTGGTACCGATACTATCTCTTCACTAGCTCTCCTTCACAATAGGAAGTTGTTCATGCTCAAGTTTGGAAACAGTTGACTCCATTATCTTACTTTTGCAAAGAGATTTATAATGGAGGAGTAGCAAAACACCTTTGGTGAGGGATATAGCTAATAAAATAATGTGACCAATCTGCATTCATGCTTTTATGCATTTTAATTTGTTTTTCACTTTTGCAGTTAAAGAGAATGGAACAGTCATTCCCGTGATTCTGCTTCTCTTCCAGCCACCATGACGGAGTCTCCAAATGCTTTGTCTTTCAAAACACACATGCTATATGGTCCTTTGGTAGTTGGTACATGCAGACAGCAATTTTGCTGTTGTTGTGGGAACATTCGAGACATGCATATGCTATAAACCAATTGAGTATCACTATCTTTCATGCATACTAGGTAAAACTGTAGAGACAGATGCAATCAAATGTATACTAATTAGAATTTCAGGCTAGTATAACACAGGGTTTATAATCTCAGCTGGGATAGTCTCCAAGCAGCGATCTACCAGGAATGTTTTCTACCAAGATAATCAGCTGGGAGAATAGATTGGGGAGAATATCCATGACAGGAAAATAACCTTGGAGAATTTCCAAGACAGGACAACTCCTGGGAAAAAAATGTCCTTGTCAAGAGAATTCCCCAGAGAACAGTCCACAACTGAGTAAAGTCTAAGTGAATGGGAAGGAACACGTTAACACTATTTATAGCTTTAATTCTAGAAGCTGTATTTAATGACCAAAAGCAACTATAACTGAATACCTTTCACATGACTTTGAAATAGTTTCCACCCAACCTTCTGTTTGTTCCTTTTCTCACACTCTGGCGTCTGCTTTATCTATTTGCTTAAAGGAGACAGATGATAACCATTTAAAAGGGAATATGATTGAATGAGTAAAAGAAATGAAAATGGAATGGATATTACAGTACTGGTCAGAAAATAATTCAGGGCCATTCCAACAGCCAAAACACAAGACTTATTTCACCATAGCCTTAAGAATTGGAGCCAAGCACGCAACAGCCACCAGGGGTCCAGTTTTGTCTACATGATTAGTAGCTGGGTATGGCTCAAATTAGGGCTACTGCCTCTTCAAGCCTTTCTTGAAGGTCGTGCAAAACTTTTCTGGAACCCCAAAACAAAGGAAACATGTAAGCGTTCTATGAACAATAAGTCAAAAGTTCCTGGTAGTATAAGTGGGCACAACTGAGGATGCTGAAGACTTAGGCTGTGTCCCTTGCTGAGCTACAGATGCCCTACATGACTTGGGGAAAGTCGTATAATCTCTCTGTGTCTCGGTTCCCCATCCATAGCATTTCCCTGCTTCTTGGGCTCATTGTGAAGGTAACTACAGATTTAGAGGTGCACAGATACTACAGCGATGGGGTCCAAATGTGAACCTCAGCCAGCCCAACAGTTGTTATCGCAGTGGTGACTTGGGAGTAATTGGCACAGCTGTGTGGATACCCAGCCTTCTATTCTCAGTCTGACTTGAGTATTAATGTGGGCTCCTGGTTTGCTTTGTTGCTTTCCTCTATGTGCCTGAGTACTTTCCAAGGATGATCTCTCCTTTATCCCTGCTTCTCCAGGTCACGTTATCTGGAGGCCTCACTGAATGGTTTTCAGCATTTTTTTTATGATAGAGATCTCCCTTTTGGCAGATGGACATTCCCAATATTCCCTTGTTCCAAGCTCCAGCATTGAGATCACAGTCCCTCATTCTCTTCATTTTCTTTGCCCTCCATCCTTTTTCTTTCTCTTCTCTGTTACTCCCTCAATTCCCCTACTTATTCCCTCTGTCGCCAAAAGGCAACAGCTGGTCTGTTTGCAACTATATAGGATAGGGATGCTGAAATGCCATATTTATTTTCATGACACAATTTACCCCTATGTGTCTTTGCATGCTATACAGAATTCCTAGCAGGTATATTCCTTTGTTGACAAATGAAACAAAGCTGGATCTCAAGTTGTGCAGAAGCGTGTTTAGGTTAATATATGTTTATTAAACACCTCCTATTTTTTAAGAAGGTCTGAATCTATCTATTCAGACAGCCACATGCATTCTCATAACTGCATGCCAGAGAGAAAATGAAATGAGGACAGTGAAATGCTGCCCAAGGCTTACAGCACAATACACAAGTTGCTAGGGGAGTCAGCTCCATTAACAGCCACCACAAAGAACGAATGACATTCTTGTATGGAATCTAACACTGAGCACTGAACGTTGCAATTTAAAGTCAACTGATCATTGATCACATTTTTATTTTACCATTGACCCCCTGCAGGTATTATAACATATCTCTTAGCTCCTGACAAGCACTTACTGTCAAGGATACACTGTGCAACATTGCACCGAACGGGTCCCCAGCACGGACAATATGCAATGTGTTCAAACAAATGATCATTTGGTTACCCTTTCGCACTGCTAGCATGGAGTGGGTACAAACAGTGGGGGGCAAAGTGTATGTTCTGGTAAGTGCTAATTTGGATAATGGATACACAATTCAGAAATTCGCAGTGGCACCTTGCACTTGATTTACCTTGTTATTCATGTTAGAGTTCACCACAGATGGCTTTCTAGAAGCCTCGTTGCATTATTATTTTCAAAATAAATGGTCTCTTTGGTATGCATAGGTCAGATCCTGCAGCCATTAATCACTTTAAATTTACTCAGTACTTCCTAGGTTAAAAATGAGCATGAGCCTAAGGATTTGGCCTCTCATTTATATCAGAGAGGCAGGTCTATTATTTTGCCTACTAAAAAGCACAGAAAGTGAATTTACCTTGCAAAGAGCAGTGGTTAAGTCTCACTCTGTCACCCATTGCGTGTACCCTAACTAACCCAGCCATGTTTGCAGCTGTGGGTATAATATTGCTATTACACCAAGCGCTTTTCCAAGCTCACAGGCACTAGGATACAGATTAATTATTGCCATTAGCTTCCATAGAGTCTCAGCATTTAACCTAGTTGTGTGTCATTTTCATACTCCATGCACTTCTGAGAGTCAAGAACTCTGTGATCTACCCCTCTTCAAAAGCCCTTGGTTTCAACAGACATCCAGCTGTTATCCAAACAAGTCAAGGGTTCTCCAAGTGCAGTCTGACCATCTTGCACCCATTTTGTCATGGTGGGTGATTGGCGGGTGGTCTGCAGAAAGGTCTGCATTGAGTGAGGTGGGCTGCCGGCCAAAAGAACCACTGAAATAGGAAGGACTAAAGGTGCAACAGCGAATTTGGATCGCTAGCCATATAATCGTTCTTCCACTGAGGAATCTGACCAGTTATCTTTTTCAATTAGAATTTGGTCCCCGGTATTCAAGCCCTGATATAAGTCAGTGCTATTTCTCTAAAAAACAAAAGGTGTGATACAATTTTAAACAAGGACTATCACCTCTGTGTTAAAGGGATATATCGTGTCATACGTGTATGGAACAGGCCAGTGGTCAGTGTAAGATTTAGATGTCTAAGGAAGTCTAAATCATGTGCTGTAATTTAACTGCATATGACAAATGCAAACAATACATATGTTATATAAGAGTAGTCATTGCCAGAGCCAGATTAAGAGAAAGAAAAAATAGAGAACATAGTCACAGATTAATTAAATGGTATGAAATCAGTGCATGCCCTTGTATCCAGTTAGTTCATTCTATCATTTAATTGTGTTATCTGTTATCAGTGTTAATTCATATGTTGTTTTGTACATAACCAATATGTGTGACTTGTCGATATCGGTATAGAAATAGCTATTAGTAGGATAGGATTATAGGAATATATGATGGACAAATATTTATGAGTGATGAGCGAGTAGTAGTTCTGTAAGTAAGGCTATAATGCAGGCCTACAGGCTAAGGCCTGTAAGATTTCAGTTTAGCCACATTATGCCTCATGTGGATTGACATGAATAGGTGACCCAGGAAAAGCCCTGTACTGTAATAGATGATGTTTGGGAAAATATGCCACAATGTAGCTCTCTAAACCTACTCGTAGCATCATGGAAAGTTTTGCTCACACTGGAGGTTACTGTGGGCAAGGTGGATATAAGCGGTAGTGAAATGCTAGTGAGAACAAGGGGAACTAAGAGAACAACCCATGAAAAGCTGGGTCTCTCTGAATGTATAGGGTGTGGAAGTAAAGACAAGGATAAGGAGGTTGGAACCCTCATGGCTACGCATAAAGTGGTAGATGCAGCCATGACATAGGATGAAGACGGTTCCTGGATATCAATGGGAAGGAAGGAAGATCTCATCAGGATACACCCCTCTCTGAATGACCACCTGTTGAGAAATGCACCTGACTATGATAGCTTTGGGGATGTTTGTAGGAGTACAGCACTGACTACTGCAAAGGTTCTCTCAGGTATTGGAAACGCGTTTGTGATTGTGACCTTAAATTATCTGAGTGAAACTCGTAATACAGACCAAATGACTTACTTGTGATCACAGGGCCCCTGTATTCATTCACCGTGTACTCCTAGAGTCTCCCAAGCTATGGGAATCTCCCACAGTGAGTCTCACCCTGCTAATCTTAAACTGGAAACAATACAGGAGACGGACTCGCTCACGGTGGTTCAACCCACACTTATTGACCACTATAGCCATTCGTTTAAATACAGGCTACATCCATAATCAAGGTAACCAAGTGCAATCACACGTCACTGAATTCATGAGCAGACTTTCAAAGGCAACGTAAGGGAGCGTTAGTTGGCCAGTTCCCATTGAATGTCATTGGCTATCCAACGCCCTTTGCAAATTGCCTCCTACATGTCTGAGCAGTTTAGATAGTGTGTTTCCTAACCTGAGCAGGGATCAGACTAGTCTGAACTGGAACAGGAAAAGGAACATAACCCTGGATCTGCCATACCCCAATGTAAAGGTAATTATTTGTGGATTTGTAGCAGTTGGCTGCTTGAAAGCCAAAACTTCCCTCCCTGTCCTCGCAGCCATCCTTGATACATATGGTCTTGATCAGCTGCACGGGACTATGTGATCTGGCTGCCCCCAGAGGACTAATCTCCTATTCCCAGCCCATGGAACTTTACACCCTGGAAGCATCAATGAACGCAATCACTTCATGAGGTTGCCTGAAGCTGAGTAGGGAACAGGGTAAGCAAGCTACAATAAGAACAGCTATAACGTGAAAATCTAGAAGGAAGAAGAAACAAACAGATGAAAACAAAGGGGAGGAAAAAATGGACTGAATCAATGGACCATACACCCTCCCATCCCATGAGGTGCTTCAACAAAATATTTGGAGTCACTGGTCAATGATAAATTGCTTAGTGCTTGCACTCTAGGATACTTGTAAAGTCATCTACAACTGGCTTTTTGGAATCTGGTCTCCGGAGGCTTATTTACTAAACAGGTAATAATGTAGCTAATGTAACATCATGATTTACTACACAATTTCACAGTGGTTTTAGAA
Source organism: Pelochelys cantorii (assembly GCA_032595735.1). NCBI lineage: Eukaryota > Metazoa > Chordata > Testudines > Trionychidae > Pelochelys > Pelochelys cantorii. The sequence continues at coordinate 69,940,687 of CM064332.1, forward strand.
AAACTCATTCTCGTGTCGCAGTGATTACTGGCCATGATCTCTGCATCTGTCTTTTTAGGAAGACATTGTATAATCCATATTTCAATATTTCATCCAGAGTCAGAGCTGGAAAGCCAAGTGGATGAGGTATCTAATTCCAGGGTTTGGGGTTGAGTGTGGGTTGTTTTTTTTTTTTTTTAAACAGACTATCCTGCAGTCTTTCCCTGTCATTTCATAAATCAATGCACACAAGTTTTATTTTGATTAGGTTAGAGCACATGATTAACTCTTTTCTGCACAGGAAAAAAAAGTCCTCCAATTGTTGGGCAATTCTCCCCTCTACCTGGAAGGTTAGATAGGTTTATATCAGCTGCTGCCAACAGCAACAAAGAAGGAAGAAGCCAAAAAAAAAAAAAAAAAACACACCCTAAAATGAATCCCAGGTTGCTGAACACAGATTTCTAATGTCTTCTTTTGGCTAATGCGGCCCATTTCCCACTTTCCAGCAATGCAATGAAGAAGAGCAGAGGGCTGAAAAACACTGGCTTAATTATCCCCATCAGTCTCTGAGACAAGGCGCTTAAGAGTTTTAGCTGCTGTAAACACTCCCTTGATAGCAGATAAGGAATCTGCTGAAAGGCAGTTTTGTATGGGGAAACCTCAGGGACGCACCAGTTAATCATTAGTGCCGTACTGTATATGCATTGTTACCTCACTGGCAAGACTACCCCAGGCTTTGCATGCGGGGACTGTCTCTCGGTGGAGGTAAGGAATGCCATCAGTTGGAAGCAAATGAGTGGCATTCCAGGAGGGACAAATTTAGACAGCGTGTGCTTTCATTTATCTCATTTTTCAAGGGAAAAACTACTTGTTACTAATTTATTGTTTTCTTTGGGGTTAACTTGGTCTTCAGATGCATAGCGCCCATGAAATCAAAACATTTCAGAGGGGGAGCCGTGTTAGTCTGTAACTTCAAAAACAATGAGTGGTCCTGTGGCACTTCGGAGACCAACCAAAATATAGAGAGAATCATGAGTTTTTATGGGCAAAACCCACTTCCTCAGATGAACTGGAGTGGAAATAACAGAAACCAAGAGATAGATATAACAACAGAAGTAGTACCTGACAACTGTAAGGCCTGTGATAATGAGGCTAATTAAGTGGGCTGGCTCTAGCTTTTGATGTGGAAATGAAGATTTTAATGGCAGGAGAAAATGGCTTTGAAATGTGACAACCAGTTAAAGTTCTTGTTTAGGCCTAGTGTAAGGGCATCAAATCTGTAGATAAACTCCAGTTCTGAAACTCTAATTGGTTAGTGAAATTACTTTGTAGAAGAATGGCTACTTTTAACTTCTTGATTAAGTAATCAAATCAAAGAGAGCCATATACACAAAGGTCATCCAAAGATGAAATAATGGCTCAAATAAGGTTCAGTTTGGTTCCTCTTCATGTTACAGGAGCCCTGACTCTCAGCAAGTGTAAAACAAAATAGCCTCACTGAAATTTTACAAAAGCTCATGATACCCTCTATATGTTAGTCTTTAAGGTGCTGCTAGATTATTCGTTGTTTTGTAAGTTTTTCCAGTTACAGACTAACTCAGCTTCCCCTCTGAAGCTTTTGAAATTTTACCATAATGATCCCCTAGTCATGGCCTACAGTAGGACTTTATTTCGAAATAACTCATCTTAGGTCCAATTAATAAGAGGCGCGTCCACACTGCCAACCCCGTTATTTTGAAATAATGAGCTGCTTATTTCGAAATCTCTATTCCTGCTTTTCTCAGGGAATAACACTAATTTCACAATAGTTATTTCAAAATAGCGGTACTGTGGATGCTCCAGTGCTGCTATTTCGAAATTATTCCCCAGTGCTTCCTGGGGGCTCTAAGTCGAGGTAAAGCGTCCACATAAATAGAGCCTGCTTCGGATTAATTTTGAAGCATCTCCATAGTTTGGACATGCTATCTGGATTTTGTTATTTTGGGAGTTATTAAATTGATTTTAGTTCTTTTGAAATCACTTCCTAGTGTAGACATGCCCCTAGAGATGAAATGTTTTTGTAAGCATAACCCTAACGAAGTTCATGTTTTAGTTCCAAGGACAATATACCAACAGAAATTATTTCCAGACCAGCTACAGCCCATCAGTAAAACAAGAGTGGTGAAGATGACACACAACAGTTACTTATTTGATTTCACAATGTATATAATCTTCTTTGATTCTCAGAGGCATTTAGAAACTTTGGGAATGATCCATCTTCGGCACAAATTCATGTAGCTCCCTTTGAGATCCATGGTGAGCTGTGCTTTCTCATATCAAATGTTAATTTGGTACAGGCCCTTCAACGGAAAGAAGCCAATTTTTGGTGAACAAATGGCATGTTTAATAGTGCCACAAATTCTGGGGCCAAATTCCATTCAGAGTAGAAGTAGTGCGGTGCAGCATTGAAATCATAGGTCAAGTTGGATGCACTGTAGCAATCTGTAGTTTTTAGATGATGTTACGATCTCCAAAACATTAACACATTGATTGATAGTAACAATGCCGGGGTGAAATCCTGGCTCCACTCAAGTCACTGGCAAAACTCCCACTGACTTCAATGGAGCCAGGATCTCACCCTTCAACCCCAACAGTGACATAACAGGCTGGGAAAATGCAACTGGTTGTTTAGCAGTTATCACCTTTCCAGGCTCTGAACCGGTTTATGAGTTTCATGAAGAACCCCAGGAAAATCAATGGGATCCACCCACATGGGCATGTGTGTGTGTGATCAGGGACCTAGGTAAAAAAAGCAGACCTCTGAATTTTCAGGTGGCAGAACCAAGAAAGTCGTGACAATACTGAGCAAAAGTTCCTCATGGAATATCCTACAAAGTGCAATCTACGGGGATACTGCTGAGCAAAACACACTAGGCGAGGTAGTTAATAAGGGTAAATAGACAAATATTCTCAGTATCCATTAATTGCTCACACGTCTTTATATAACACACACACACACACACGCACACACAGAAAGATACAGTTGAACCTCTCTGGTCCAGGACTGCCTAGTCTGTTCAGGACTCCCTCTGACAGGCCCATGGATGTTGCTGGACAAAATAGCCCTAGTAGTGAGGAGCAGGGACCTGCCAGGAGTCTGCTATTAGTTGGGTCGGCAGTCGGGAGCCCAGCTGGACCAGGAGTGGAGCCCGGTGGCTGGGGATGTCAGCAGGGTCAGCAGCCAGAAGGTGAACCTGGGGTCTGGCGGCTAGGAGAGGAGGCTGGCAGCCCCCTGGGAGAGCCCAGAGGCTGCCTTCAGATGGGCTGGCATTGACCTTTCCTAGTTCAGCAAACTCCCCCATTCAGTATCAGTCAATTCCCAAGGGTACCAGACAAGGGAGGTCCAACTGTTTGCGCATGTGTACTAGTGACCCATCTGCCCTACCAAAAGCCACAGCTGATACTGTACCACTGATAACTTCACTCCATGGTGAGAAAGTATTTCTCTACTTGTCCCTTTTGTTGGTCATTGTTCCCTCCCATAAACATGGGCTTTGTATTCGATTAATTTCTGGTGCTAGAGGGGACCAGTTACCGTGCCTTTGCTCAGCCAAAGGCACTGGCAACAGTCTAAGGAATGACACCCTTTTACTGGGCAGCCAATCTGTAAAGGAGCATCACTTTGTCCAAATCAAGATGGAAGCTGGGACCCATCCTGGTTCCACAGATGTTTGTCATCACACTGTGTAGGGCCAGCTGGCACCCCAGGAGATGGGTAGCTATGGAATGCCAGGAGCATCCCACTCAAGGTAAAACACTAAGGATTATGGGGCACTTTCTGCCTTGAGTAACTGCAGAAGCAGGTGGGAGGAGGGCAGGGCTATTTCTTAGCTCCTGTGAGCCCCTACCCATTCTGGCTTCCCCTGCCAGAAAACGACTACCGAACTGGGAAAGGCTGTAACCATTTACTGAGAACTGCAAAGATAGTAGGGGACCAATACTGACCAAATCCCTCAGGACTTGGGAAGAGAGCCCCAAGACATATTTTAAGACAGATCTCACTGCTATCTGCCTTCCTTCATGCTGCAGATTCCTGCAACACAATCTACAAAAAATATATAAGTCTTTTGCTAAAGAGAATTTAAAAACATAAACTGTGACACCCCTGGTTCACACAAACCTCAGAAAACTTTCCTTTAAGCTTCACTCAATGTCACACACAGAGCTCTGCTTTCTATGCAGCCGGAATCTAACATCGTTTACTGAGCAATCTGGGCTTTTTAATTAAGTCTGATGTCCGACCAAGCAGATCATAACCAGTATTGTAACAGAGTTCAGAATGTTTACCTAGACTGACTTGAACTTTTCTGATTCCTGATATAATTAACCAGAGTCCATCTAGCATAGGAGAAGGTCAGAGTTGCAAACACCTCGTGAATGGATGTTGTTCGTAACTCTGAAATGCTTGTGGTGCTGAACAAAAACCGCATGGGTGTTCTTTCAAAAGTTTGCAACTGAACTTTGACTTAACACAGCTTGGACACTTTCCAGTGCAAAGGAAAAATGCCATCTTAATGTAAACGACGAACGCAGAAACCTTACCTTGTCAAATCTTTTTTGTTATTATTTAACACAGTATTGCAGCATATTTGCTTTTTTTTCCTCTCTGCGTCTGCCTGATTGCATACTTCCAGTCAGTTCATAACCCTGGGATGCAGATCTCTTAGGTTCTACTGTATGCAGCCAGTCACTGTTTTGGTTTTTCAAGAGTGAGGAGGGCATGGATGTTGTAAGTGTACTAAACTGACAACCCAGAGAATGTTTTGCCAAAGATTTTACACAAAGCATCCTAGGCCATTCCAAACTTTTCTGTGCCAATCAGAACTTTTATTTATTAAGAAAAATGAATTTCTCTCCACAGCCCTTTGACTCCTGCTCCGGCTAATACAGACTCCTCAGTCAGCAATCTCCAGTAGGTGAAAGCTGGGGATAATACAAGTGGGCAGCTTTTTTCCAGAGCAAACAAAACATCAGGGAAGGGAAATAAAAGGGCTGACAAACAGTATAAATTCTCCCTGAAGATTCATATTTTATTCCCCCCCCCCTTTAAAACTTATTTTCAAGTGAGCTGAATCAGCTCTCCTGTGGCAGCGTGTTGTTCTCATTTATTACAGCACATTATTCCACAGTCATTTACCAGAGGGTAAGAAAAGTTGCATGTGTGGCTTGAGCAAAAAGAAGTGGGGCCAGGACCACTAACCCCTTGTGATGGCAGACGAAGCTGTGAGCAGACTCTAAATAAAATCCATCCCCTCACACAATGTCCTCGCTTTTATGCCTGCCTTGCATTCTGGGCATGCCAGCGAGTTATCCATTCAGCAACCCTTGCTCAAACGGAAGACAGTGAGGGCAGTCTCCTACATTGTGAGGCTGCTGTGAATCAGCTTTTAATACAGTGCGACAAATAAGAGCTCGGCCATTGCTTTTGAAAGCCTTCTGACATCAAAGCTGAACCAAGCATGACTTTTATCATTATCATCCATGTTCAGCTAAAAGTACAACTTTGGGTGGGGGAGATCTATATATATAAAGATGTTATTGCTCAAAGAACAAAATATATACCTGTTCCTTTCTAGAAAGCTTGGCAAAACACCACGAGCTGCACAAATAATCATGTCATGCCTTAAATGTCGTGATCGGTGACGTGCTGATTTCTAAAAATGAAATTTGACATTTCTTTTGAGAGTTTAGTATTTTTTGTTGGGTTGGTTGGGTTTTTTTTTGGGGGGGGGGGAGGGTTTACTATCAATGTAATTGTGGCTTAGCTGACAGCTATTTAGCTGCCCACACACTATCTGACAAAATCATACTCTCCATACCAAAAACTGACAGAAAGGAAAGTAGGACCCAAAAAGTGTCTGGACATGTAGCAATTCACAAGACTATTCAGAACCTCAAATAGCAAGGATCAAAATAAAACAAACCAAGAAGTGCTCAGACTCATGTTCAGACAAAAACTTGTCTCTACTAATGCAGGTCAGGCATTAACTTTCCTTTTAGAAAGGTTATCACGATTCCCATTTTGTACTGTTTGAAGTTTCAACCTCCTGGAGTTTCAACCTCCTGGCAGACTGTCAAAAAGCAGGGCACAAACCCCAAACCAATGGTAAGTTCTATCATTAGATTTCTCCAATCCAGTAACAAGTATGAACTCCTAAAGAATTTGTAGCAGTCTGAACGTATTGTCATAGACAGTCCCTCTGGGCATCCCAGTCTATCTTGCTACCCAGGCAAGCTGGACTATGGATGATAGCTTTACACCAAAAATCACAATACTCAAGCTACTTCCAGTTGCAAAAGACAGTTACTTACCCCAGATCAATTGTACTTAGATCTCAAACCAAAGACAACACCTATAGCCAATCCTGTAATACACAAACTAAAGATGCATTACGTAAGAAAAGAAATGACAGTTATTTACAAGGTAAAAACAGGAAAGACACACGCACACAAATGCGTTAGTCTTAGAATTTATAAAAGTAATATAAGCTCTACAAAAAGCACCTTTGTATGTCTTTTAGGGATGGCTTATGTCAAGCAGCATGGGAACAGCTTGCTTATGTTTAGGATTCTTTGCCTCTGGGTCCAGACATCATAAATATCTCAGTTTCGCCTTGTCAAGAATTTTTAACACCTTCAAGATAGAATGCAAGTTCATGGGTAAAGCCTCCCCTTTCTGGCGGTAGGGACAAAGCCAAATTTCAGGGAAGGTGACTCTAGTGACCACCTGGAGTGCCACGTTTGGGGGTGGTACTGGGCTCACAGTGCTGTTTTTGTTGCTAGCAACCAAAGAGAAAATAAATATTTGAAGTAATATTCTGGCTTCATATGAGGATTCACTTTCCACTAACCTCTTAGAAGGTTCCAGACCTTTGTGGAATTGACTGGAACCTTCCAGATTCTGAGAACTACATTTACCTTGACCCTCCTTGAATGTTGTCAGCCATGCCCTCTCTGATATAAGTAGCAGGGTGTCGCCTGTTAGTCAGCAATATATAAGAATGAAATGAAGTGAAGTGAGAACCCAGTTGTAATATTGTGAGCCTTGTTTTACTGGGTGATTGTGAAAGTGTACTTGGGTTTAAAGACTTGCAAATAGACACTAATTAAGGGCATATTTAATGGGACACCTGAAATCTATTGAACCACTGTCTATGCAACAACATAGAAGAAATACCGTTACTTCTTTTGTCATGCTTAACACGTAATGTGTGATGAATTTCTAAGACTACAGAGTAGATGCTCACCAAGACTGACTGTTTTCCCACATAGAAAATAAAAGATGTCTCATGAGAAGCTTTCTGGAGGTCAGCATAAGAAGCAGAAAGCTCAGTTGCAATCTAGGGATGTGAAGGACAAGTCGAATAGTCAGCTGGTCACTCCCCCACCCCTTGCTGCTTCTAGATGCAGCAAGCGGAGTGGGGGAATAGGCTATACTTCCAAGTGGCAGTGGACTCCCTGTGGTGTTTCAAAACAGCAGCATTGCACAGAGCCCGGGGTCAGCAGGGGAGTTCCCAGCTCCATGCGGCGCTTTCACCTTTGAAGTGTAGCAACAGCCCTAGGTCTTTTGCTACACTTAAAAGGCTGAGGCACCCTATCGACTAATCGAATAGTCGATGCAAAATGCATCGACTATTCGATTTATCAATTAGTCGATACTTAACATCCTTATTGCAATCTCGTGTGCAGCAAAGGGCAAATTTGTTGGGAAACAAGTCGTTCATTGTCGAAAAATGTTGAAATTTAAACATTTTTGCCTCGTCTAACTAGGAGGCTATGAGGAATAGCAAGCAGATTCCAATAGTGTCACGTTCTGGTATTTTCTCCTTGGATTCCTCTTCCATGGGAGCTTTGGTTTGCTTTTTGCAAGAGAGGCAAATTAGGCCTATATCATTATATGACCAAAAAATTGTAAAAATTCTGTCTTCTTCACAAAACTGCAAAGCAAGACTTGGCTGGCCTTTAAACAAAAAAACAAAACCAAAAAACCCACACCCTATGAATTTTCAAAAACTTGGCATAGGCTAAATTCCATGTTTGCAGATACACTTCAATTTTGTGGTGCAATGCCCCCTTTTCCCTTCTCTCTCCCACTTTTCCACTAACCTCTATTTTCACAGGCAAAATCCTTTTGTACCATTTTAATGGCTTCTCAATAAAGAACTGACACAACTGGCATTTGTAGTTACATAATGTAAAGCTTAAGGTACTAAATTACTGTTACAAGAATCTGGTGTGATTCAAGTGTAGTGAAATATGCTACCATCTCAATCTGAATTAAATGTATAGCCCTAAAACAGCCACTAAGTGCAGCTGTGTATAATTATAGGAATTCCAGAAATTTGTTCTTAAAGCTGTCTCATTATGATTGCTTAACAGGGTCCCTTAATATGGGTAAGTTGCTTCATTAAGCAACCGTAATGAGGATGTTTTAAATCATAGGCTCATTTTAAAAGTATTAATTTTTTTGGCCTACAACTCAGCTGCGCACATATTTTGCCATGAAAGCTCTCAATACTACATATATTTTTTGTTAGTCTCTAAGGGCACGTCTAGACTACATTTTTCTTTCGAAAGATATGCAAATTTGGCACGAATTTGCCTATCTTCTTCCGATCATTTTTTCAAAAGAGGTTTTTTTGAAAAAGCAAGCAGTCTAGACGCGGTTCTTTAAAAAAAAAAAAACCCTTTGTCGAAAGAACCCTTCTTCCTCAAAAAATGAGGTTTACAGAGTTTTCAAAAAAGGGTTTTTTCCGAAAGAATCACGTCTAGACTGCTTGCTTTTTCGAAAAAACCTCTTTTGAAAAAGCGATCGGAAGATATGCAAATTTGTGCAGAATTTGCATATCTTCTTTCAAAAGAAAAACGTAGTCTAGACATGCTATAAGGTGCCACAGGACTGCTCATTGTTTTTAAAGTTACAGACTAACACAACTCCACGCAGGCTTTTTCAAATTTAATATATATTTAAAAAAAAACCAAGCATCCTTCTTTTCAAATGTAAAGGGACACATTTTGCAGGTGAACCTCTCTCTGACATTCCTGTAACACAACCATAATAATAATAATAATAATAATAATAAACTGTTGTATTTGCAGGTCCAAAAAATTCAAGAGTGAAACAATAATCCTATTTTGACAAGGATCTCTAATGAAACTAGTAGACAGGTCTCACATTTTTGTGCTCTTTTCAGCCACCATATCATACACATTTTTTTGCTTCAAATTGTATCAGAGGATGTTCTACTGCTCTGGAGGTCAGGAGTTCTTTGCATTTCATGCTCTAATGAATATTACAGTGCAGATAATTCATTCCATTTACTTATATATTGACTGGGCACAATTGTACAGCATACACAAGATTGCTGACATTTCTTTTAAAAGTGTTTTAATCTCTTTTGGAAAGGTTAGGACAAAATTAAGATTAAGATTTCAAGTTCTCAACTTTTTTTTAACTGATATTTTGAAGACATTATTACAGCAACAGAGAAAAGGACACCCATATGACAGTAATAGAAAACAAATTTATACTCCTACTATAACAAATGGGCCATGCCATGATGAACAGAATATCACTCTAATCATGAGGCATTCTAGAAAATATACACGGGGGGTTGAAATCCTGTCACTGCTGAAGTTAATGGGACTTTTGCCATTGACTTCGATGAGGCCAGGATTTCACCCAGAGATTTTATTCTTGCCTTCGTGGCTGGTTCTTAATCAGATAGGATACTTTACTGTCAGAACAGAAGTACCGTGTACATTAACATTATGGATAGAAACTCTCACACGTCAAGGACATAAGCCAACCATTAAATGACAAAGGTTATTGTGAAACTTTTCCTGGGAGCCTGTTATTTCATAATTGGCTTCCACCAGGTATTTTATCCTTTCCTCTGAAGTATCTGATAGTGGTCACTGCCAGAGAGGGTCTACTGGACGAGGTCATCAGCTGCTCTGGGCTCCTAACACATTTCCTAAGTTAACAAAGAAATAAGCCGGCTGGAGACAGCAGAGGCCAGTTGAGTTGTATCAGATCTGGATTCAGTTTGGGTACATCACTTCCCCACCCTGTGCCTGTTCCCCCTCCCACCCGTTGTCGGCCTTCTTCATTTGGAAGGGGAACTCTTCAAGGCAAAGTCTGCCCCTTAGTGCACATTTGCACAGTGCCTCGCACAAAGGCTTGTCTCAGCTGGATTCTCTAGATGTCATCTCTCTGCCTTGGGTCCCTAGATAGCCATAGTATTTTGCTGGAGGTGAAAGAGAAAAAGGGCCCCTGGGAGTTAATGGAGAGGGCATCTCCTCAGAGAGGTTTCCTGGGATCACTCCATTAGAGGGAAGGGTTTGCTCCCTGTGAACTGGCCAGAGACTTGTCTCCTAAGGGATCACAAATGTCTATTTAGAGTCACAGTGCCTCCTTGCTACCTCTTATCAGCCACATCATTCCCAGGACCTGCCACCGCCTACGCGGTTTTGCTCAACATAAAAGGATTTGGTAGAGCTGGTGCCCCTGGTTCTTTTCTTGGTGCCCAGGGCAAATTATTGGACAACTCTCTCCAGCACCTGGGGCTACCCTCAGTACTTCCGATTGTGCTCCCGAATCACTGCTGTCACATGAGGAGTCTCTTATCTAAGAGAGAACTATCCACAGAATCAGAACCAAAAGGAAGATGGCGCATCATGGACGGTTCACTCCACACCAGATGTTTATTCAAATAATTTTTAAAACATTTATATTACAGTAGCACCTAAAAGCCTCAGTTTGGGAACAACTATGCTAGGTGCTATATGGTCATATACTAAAAGACAGTCCCAACTCCCAGTGGTTATTAGACTGTAATGAAGGTAGCGCTACGGTGACGTACTGTGCAGTTTTTGCCATCAGTTTGAAGTTACTGTCTACGTCAAAATTATACACCCTCCAGAGGCGTCTTTTTTTCCAGCCTTAAGATAATTCAGAAATAACCTAATTATATATTCATCTAGTCAGTGGAAACAATAATAAATCAACTTTCCTCATTACTCTCCAGTGTTCAATTTTCTGACATGATTTTTTTCAAGCACTTAGCACAGTTTCCTAAGTAATAATATAACAAAGGCGAGCAAGTACAGAGACCAGTTTTACAGCACGTTAAATCATCTCTAAGAAACTAACAGAAAGACAACCTGATCATTTCAGAAATCTGATAGTTGTTAAAGGCCAGGCATTGGGAAAGGTTGGCAAAGTCATTGATTAAATCAAGTGATAGATCATATAAAATTATGGTTATTAACTATTATGCAATAAACATGAATGTTGCAAACGTATGTATTTGCACAAATTAGAAAAACAGATGTGCTTTTTCCAGTGGCCAATTTGTGAGGCTCCTGCTTGGAATAACTAACACATACAGAGTAGACATTGCTGTAAAACAAAACTGCAAGAAGTACAGATCGTCACTTGTTGCCAAATACTTGTGACAGCATAGTTATTGGCTTTTTTTTAGATCTTAGAAGAGCCTAGAATTCTGGAGTTTCTAGGAGAGTGGGTAATACAAGAGCAGGAGACAGCATTGTCTCCAGTGATTACTTCTTTAGACTAGCACCAGAAGAGATGGGGGGGGGTCTGTTCCTTCCTCTGCCACTTACTTGCTGATTGACCTTCGTCAAGTCACTTATGATACATGGCTTATGGGGATAACAATATTTGCCCTTCATGGTAAAGTTCTTTCAGAACTTCCTCCCCAGTATGCTTTGTTTCTCCTTTTGCCCCAGAGGTCTAACCATCCAGCACGCATATGAGTCACTTTGCCATGTGTTCTCTTCTGAGAGAAATCAGGGTGGTTTCTTGTTGACTTCCCTTCAGTTTGCGATAGCCCTTGATTAAATCATGATTTAAGTTGTCCGCTTTCAATGACATTTCTTCCACCTAGGGTCTGACTACCCTCCTCAGCTGCCCAATATGTCCAAAAATATTGCCATGTCCTGAGATTTGCCATATAGCAAGTGTTCAGCACTTGGGACTGTCCAGTCAGAGGTATCGCTGTCTCGTACCATTCAAGTAGCAAGCTACCAAGCCTCTCCTGTCCAGCAGAACATAAATTATTCCTCACACCAGCAAAATCATTATTTATGCAACACAGCTTGACTATTTTAAATGTATGCATACAAGAGCAATGAACAATTGCATTCTTGTATAATAATTCTAATAAATGGCTTTTCCAAGTGGATATCCTATGGTGATGCGGGCAAATGCTGAATACGTACAAAGTTTTAAATACGGCAACGTTTTGACTCCGATGCCTTCTCACATTTTTGGAATATTTTAAAGTGCCATTTTAATGTTTTATTATGAATACGGCCTACACTCAAAGGCCACCCACAATTTCTAGTCAGCATTTCAGACAAAGAGGCCAGATCGTGTGAACTTCCCTGCTGAAACTGTCCAACACCAGCTGTCGTTTGCCAGTGATCAAAGTCACTTTCTTGATTCACTTATATAAAGAACTGGTATCAATTCTAATGGCGATAAGGTCACTCCTAAGGGATAGTTAGCCTTCGTGCTTTGTGATGTTTCAGGGTGAGGATTAGAAAATATCAAAGCAATGACGTCTCCACCATTGCTTAAATAATCACATTCACTGTACAAGGTAGAGACAAAGCAAAACAGCCAGTACCTGGACACTTTATTCACCTCATATTTTATAGACCCTATTGATAAATCTTGGAAGTCAGTAACCCAATAGAGTAAATTAACTGTTGACTTATGAAAATGTATACTAAAGCTGTTCAGCTCAAGGGCAGAATCCTTAAGCCAGATGTTAAGTAACTGGTGAGCATCTGGTTATGACTATTATTCACTGTTCCTCTTGAGCCACAACCCAAGAACCCAAAACAGGAATCAGAGCCTCATTTTACAAAGTGTGCAGCTTAAGGATAGTCCCTGCCCAAGGGAGCCAACAGCTTTCACCGGCCCCCAGGGAAGGTGGGAGGGAGCTGGCTTTGCACCCATGGAAGGGACGGGGCTGGGGCAATTAGCCCTTAGCGCTGATGGGATTCCCCCTCCCCCCCGCAGCCTCAAAGCCACTTCCTTTCCCCCTCCCGTTGGCAGACCTGTCCCTGTCCTAGAAAGCTTAACATTTAGACATGACGGTGACACTCTGAACCTTGGGGGGAGTGCCCTGTAACCCCCATATTCCTCATCTTTATAGCACTATGATCTTCCGAGAGCACGGAGCTGCCCCCACATTGCTCAGGGGGCTCGGCGAGCCTGTCAGCTCCAGGTAGACATTGGACACAACGCTTCTGCTTGATTCCTTCCAACTCACAGATGCTCCACTGAGCAGAGGCCTGGAGGTTCTAGGAGTCCATCTACTTGTATGAAAACTCAACTGCTTAGCCCCTTGCAAGCCACAAACTTGGCATTTCTTTTGCATCTGGGGCCTGATCTGGATCACTCCACATGCAGCTCTGTGGCTTTAAAAATGCAAGAAGGGATTTTACGCCTTGAGCCTGCAGGCTCTTAATACACATACTTCATTTGATCGGGTAACCCCATTGACTTCAATGGGACAGCTCATGTGAGTGAAGTTACATATATATGTGCCAAAGGGTTGGCGAGATCAGGCCTTCACTGCTATCAGACAGTGTTCCAGAAAAGCACACACTGTGGAGATTTTTAGGGAATCCACAGAAATGTCTGAAAAACAAAGAGAAAAGATTCATTTACCCTGCTAGCGCCTTCTGCAGGGTGGACAGGACAGGAGCCCCCTTGTGGGGGAAAGAAGGACTGCCACAGTAGGCAGGGTAGGTACGAACCACGTGTCAGTGGGTTCTGGAAAAACGAAGACACAAGAATTGCTCACAACTGATTTTGCACAGGACATCAGTCTCGTGATTCCTCAGTGGAATGTGCTGCTTTTGGAAAGGAGAAGTAGTAAAACCAAGGGCAGGGGATGAGAAACAAAGACAGAAGGATGACAAGACAAGGAATTCCAAAAATGAAAGAAAGGGGGAAGAGGGAGGATTTACCGGAAAGCTATCCCCTTTTACAAATATGATGTCTGGAGTTTCTTGCAGCTACTCTTCTTTCTCTTCTCTATGGGCCAGAAGGGCTCTAGCATCAGTCGAAGACACTTCTCTACATGCCCATAATATCGGTGTCCCTTGTGCGAGATGCCAAGTGAATGCACTGCAAACGCGTAAGCACAGCAATGTCACAATCTCCGCCTCTCCAAGCGATGCTAGTTATAGAATTGAGACATCAGAGTCAAATTCCCGCTGTCACATGTACAGCCTCTCTATTGTTTCAGGGAGCGGGGTTTCTGATGCATGCTGACAGTGTGCTGGGCCCTTCTCAACAAAAAAGACGAGACAGAGCCTACCCCCAAATACTCATAATATAACAGACCAATAGACAGTCAAAGGTCCAAGCAATGTCACCAAGGTGGGAAATGGCTTGGCTGTATCTTGCTAATACCAGCTGGGAATCGGGCACCTAGCTCCATTAAGCCCCATAAAGAATCCCACCCACAGTATTATGGTAACAAAATTCTTGAGATTTTCGGTAGAATATATGGATCACCACCACATACCTCTAGCCCCGCCATAATTAGCCAGCTAGTTTGCTTTACATGTGACGACATGAGCGTACTGGAGGCATTTCCAGGGAGAGCGGGAGCAGGCTGGCAGTGCATTATTCATGCTTGTGAAAGTCTTCGAGAACTGCACACAGAAGAAACTGGAGAAGTGGCGAGTCTTATGGTGATAGGAGCTGAATCAGTCCCTCCGACGCCACAAGGCCTTTGTCAAGTCAAGTCACCTCGCCCCTCCTGCTGGATTAAGATGCCCCAGGGGACTTGGCGGCAGTGTGAGAGCTGCACTGCTGACAGTAACGCACCGCTGTTATCCATGCAGTAAGAAGAACGGAGGCAGAAGTGAGTCTGGGTAAGAACGGCAATGCTTGAGCAGGGCTGGGCCTTCCAGGAGCGTTACATAACGGAGCATGGGTATGCCAAGCGAGAGCCAACCAACCAGAGCGTGTCAGGAAGAGACCGGCATGTGCTGAAGGGACCGCATGTCTTCGAGTGAGGTGCCCCTCTCAACAGAGCTCATTCTGGCAGGAGTGTTAATGCCCAGCCCTTTGTTATTCGATGCCCCGGGGATGGACACTGTTGTTGAGCGTGACTCTAGTAACCTTTTTAAAAATCAACAGGGTTGATACAACCTTAGGCTTGTCTAGGGAAGGGGGAGAGAAAGGACAAGGGGATAAGCACCTTCTTTTCTCTGCCCAATTGCTTGAAACCATAATGGGCCCACCAGAGGGAGTACACTCCTACCTGTGCACGATGGAGTTGAACTCCGCCCTGACATGAGATTTTCCTGGCATGCTGTGCTGGGAAGTGATACCCAGATACCTGGGTAAAATGATGGGCATTCACAGGGAGGGCTGTGGGCCAACCGGCTGACAGACATTTCCCACAGACTCCATGTATCAAGGAGAGAGGACAAAACGGGTCACAACTATTACATCTCATGGCCTGTATTAGCAGCTGCTCTCTGGCTCTATGGGGTTTCTGCAACCCCACCTTCAAGCTGGGGAAGATCCATTCAATCCCCCAAGGCCCATTAACCAACTAAACACTCAGGCTTTTTTGCAAGGGGCTTTAAGTAAAAACATTATCTATTACTTGTTGCAAATCCTAACAAAGAGGCAGCTTGTTTGTCTTTGTTCTCATGCCCCTGCACCAGTTTTCCTGTGGTCTTTTTACATCTAGATAGGTAGGTAGCTAGACAGACGTATAAAACTAATCTGTCTGCAAAGGAGAGGGAGTATGTTGAAAACATCAACACTTTTCATTTTGAAAAATTAAACAGTCGGATTAAGATGAGTTGTATAAAAATTAATCTCACATTGATTTACCAATTTGTTTTTTTACCAAGAAAGGAAGAGGCCGGACTATGTGCTGCAGTCTGTTTCTATATCAGTTATTTAAATATTGTGCCTCTTTATGCTACACACACTGTACTGCCTATGAGCTTAGTCTCTTACTTCTGCACAAACAGAAATCTTAACTGCAGAATTTATTTTGTTGGAGGTACAACATATCTACCAGACAGCTTTCTCCCACCCGCCCCCCCAAGGTAAGGGTTGGCTTTTAAGCTGTGTTTCAGACACTAAATGTGGATAATTGCACAGGACAAAATGAATAAGCTAAATACACATTAGGACTGGCTTGCCTTTGGCATGCTGAAATCCACCAGTGTCTGAAAGCCCTAGGCAAAGTTTGTTTGAGTCCCAGATATGATTAGATTTGAATGTCATATTTTCAAGGATACAGAACCCTGTTTCCTGCCTAGGGGACAGGAAGAAAAAGTCCGAGGTTCAAAGCTTTGCTACAAGTTGCTATCCCAGTTTGGTGACTGCTGCTCCCTTCCTTCCATCCTGCACTCCTGTTATTTTGTACCTCTCCCGCCAGTCAATTCACAGTGGGAAATCCACAGGCTGCCAAATAAACTCTTTTAGAGAGACTAAGGAGGCTCCATGCCTCAATTCCTAAAGGAAACATCTAAAACTGTATCCAAGAGTCTGCAGAGTTTTATTTAACTGTTGTTTACTCGTGTGGTTTTCTTAGAGCAATGGCTCCTTTGTCTGGCTCTGGAGAACAACGCCCTCTGGAATGTTTTGTTCCTGGCTGGTCAGACTTCCACCAAGATTCTTGCATCCAGTCTTAGAATAAAGGTCTCTTTAAAAATCAAAAAATTTATGGCAGACAGCACTGGCCAGCCCAGCAGCCACAAGTTCTTAATGAACACGGGAGCAGCCTTTTCTTTCCCCCAAAGCGAAACATCATAAAAAGTAAGTGACAGCCATTCTGACCCGATCGGTGGCAGTTTATGAGCATGATTTGCAGGCAGATTGAGTTACAATGTTATTGTAACACCTCATCAAAATTCTTATCCAGTTTTGCAGCAGCGGCTTCAAGACAAGTGGACTGCCCCACAACAGGCTGGATCACTTCCAGGAGCATCCACCAAGCACAAAGTAACCCTTTTCAGTTAACCTCTGTTATTTCTCTTTCTCCTCTGTGTGGCTGCAGGCGTACATAGGGAAAGGATGAATCGGTGAGTTGCTTGTACAATGCCAACCATTAGGTTTGCCCTAGTCTCTCTTGCAAACAAATGGCTAATACTTCTAAAAGTTCAGACTTGTGACTTAACTGCAACACTTTATTTTGGGAGCTAAATATGGAAAGGTCAAAAAAATTATCCTCTCATTTTTCTGTTGATTCCACTGTGCGGTCGCTGAACTATTTTTTATTTTGCTTTTTTAGGCAGTCTTAACCTCTCCAAAATGGCGGTGTATATACAAGGATTTTTTTTTTTTGGTTTTGTTTTGCAAGGTAATTCAAGACCATTTATGCAGACGGAATGATGTAATTGCAAGATTCATTTTCACCTCGTGTCAATTTCCATTACGTAATGGAACCAATATGGTTTGTCTAAATAAATAAATAAATAACTAAAAAATCTGGCAGTCAAAAAACCAAGGAAAGGATTTCAGTGCTAAGAGAAATAGTTAGTGCAAAGAAAGAATTGGAGTTTGGAAAATTCCTGTTTGAAAGGCAAAAGCATATACTATCACAGGTAATCCACAATAGTGTCTGCAGAAAATCCTGAGCAGAAGGAACAAAAAAAACCACTACTACCCTCTACTCCCCAGCCCCCCAAATTAATCTAAGTCTCAGAGCCAGCATTCTACTACAAGGATCACCAGTTAACAAACAGCTTAAACAACTGGCTGCCAAGTCATCTGTGATAGATTTATGAATTGATAAATTAGCTAAGATACTGAAGGGAGTGGCAGTACAAACAATCGCCCTAAACGATTTGTTCCACTGAGCGCATTGTGTCAACATCTTGCATTTTGTTTTGTTTCCATAATTTCATTCTGACATTGATTTAGATTCTTTTTTCAGCTTACAAATATTCCATACCACAAGGTTATAACTCTGCACTAGGCTACTCAAAGAACCAACTGATGATGTGTCTGTAAATACGGCATTTGGGTGGCATCTGAGGGAAGGGAAGTTTGCATGTGGGCATAAAAATCGCCCCCCTTTTTTCAAGAATATGCAGGAAGACAGTATAACATACGATTCAAATGTTAGACGATGTTCAGCAGCAAAAAAGCACGTTATTCAACGGGAGGTAAAATCCTGTTCAGACCTATGGAAAAGGGAGGTCTTGAAAAAAAAAAAACCCAGCTTTGTTTTTCTTATGCAGCAGTTTCTGTATGGTCAAGAATGACCTCATATGAAATAATGATAGTGGGTGGTGAGGGTGTTAGCCTGGGATCCGGAGAACCCAGTTTAGAGTCCCAGCTCCACCACAAAAACTTACTCTGAATTTGGGGAGACACCTAATGGCTCTGTGCCTCAGTTTCCCTTCTGTAAAACTGGGATAACAGTCCCTACCTCAAAGGAGTGTTGTGAGATAAATACATCGAAGACTGTGAGGCACTCAGGTGCGACAGTGATGCAGGATATATCAGTACAACAGTAGATAAATGTGGTCTGATGCTGTTTCTGCATTTGTGTAGATGAATGAAAGAAGGGGAGGCGAGTGAAGGCCCATCTGGGGAAGACAAGCCCTTCCCCTTCCACCAGAGGCTGCCCATGAATGAAAGCATTGCTTTGAATTTATATATGCAACACTTAGGCTAATAATCAATACTACTCATGTTTACTGATGCTGAAGGCAGGGAATCAGTTAAAGCTATTGTATAGTACCAGATTTTTCAAGAATTAACTTTCAAAAAGACAGGAGAATGAAGGCATTGTAGCTGAGATGGCCCAAAGGGAGCGCAGAGAGAAACTCAATTATTGGTGGATCGTTTGGATTACTCTTTCTGCTCTGTCTATATTTGTTGAGGAAAAAAGTTCGTTGGAAACAGAGGTCCTGCAGGACTGTTGAAGAAAAGGCAGTTTGTGATTAATACATTGGAGAAATGATCAAAACCACTCGGTCCATTTGAAATTCTGAACCCTATCGTATTATAATACCAAGGTTTGTGAAAGAGCTGCAGTAAATCAATATTCTGTGTGCATCTGCGGTGCAATTCAAAGCTGCCTGACTGTTGATTTCACGGTTACACACACATCTTTCAAGATTTCTAAAAATCGTATAGAGAAGATTATATGTAACTTTCAGGTCTGCATCAGTTTCCCATATCCTTGTTTTTCTTGATCCTTTATGAACAGTCTCACTGCATATTCCTGGTGTGACTTCCAGCAAAGTTCTCAATAAAAGAGTACACACACAGTTTTAAAATGAATGAGAGCTATTAGACTCTACTGCTTTTTAGATTCAATTACTCATATGTCCAAGAGAGTCCCACTGAAGTCCTATGCAGAGTTCAACTGAAGTTAATAAGATTCTGTATGAGTTTAAAGGACCGAGCTGCAGATTCCTTTGTATCATCGGAGCATATAATCCCTAATTAATATCTATTATATATTTTGAAGCTTGTGTTTGTGGATTTGTTTGTGCAAAATAAAGTCATAGTACGTGATTATCTACAGATACCAAATTTTGCACAACCAATTCTGCCACTTAAATTAGCAGAATGTACTACTTTTTACACCAGAATATGCTAGGTGAAAGGTAGAAATAATTATTTTTGTTTTTCATGGGAAACAAAATCATGGCTATTATGATTAGAGTTCATAAAAATTATTTGCTAGCAACATTAAAATCGAGGTGCCTATTCAACTGTCATTTAAGTGCAAAGAAAAGTTTTACTGTTACAAATCACAAAATAATTCAAATTAGTTACAGAAAGAGTAATGGAAGCGTTACAAGTTTCTGATTCAAATGTACTATGTATGGTAATTATACAATAAAATGAATGATGTTTGAAGTTGAAATCCTTCAAATGTAAAATTGTTCTTTTACTTCCCTTTTGCACGTACACAAAATTAAAAAAAACCTATGATGTAGATTTAATTTCTTGAACTTTCCTATAAGTAATCTACGCAAAATGACTTTGCCCAGTCAGTGACAGGCCTCACCTGCTAGTTTGACATAAAGAGGGCACTCCACATGAGCCTCAATGCATAAAAGCCAAGATACAGTAGGGCTTTTTCTACAATG
Source organism: Pelochelys cantorii (assembly GCA_032595735.1). Taxonomy (NCBI): domain Eukaryota; kingdom Metazoa; phylum Chordata; order Testudines; family Trionychidae; genus Pelochelys; species Pelochelys cantorii. The sequence goes on from CM064332.1 coordinate 69,960,838, forward strand.
CAGGGTTTTTGTGCAAGAAGCTTTTTGTGGAAGAGATCTTCCTCAAAAACTTCTTGTGCAAAAGCACATCCACACCTCAAAAGCACGTCGCAAAAGCGATGTGCTTTTGTGCAAGAGTGTCCCCACACTGCATGGACACTCTTGTGCAAGAAAGCTCTGATGGCCATTCACAGAATGGCCATCAAAGCACCTGTGCTTTTTCTGATGGGTTTCTTGTGCAAGAAACCCCTGAGGAGCGCTCACACCTGCCTTTTTGCGCAAGAGCTGTGGCGCAAAAAGGAGTTATTCCTCGTGGGGAGAGGAATAACTCTACTGGCAAAAGCACTCTGTCCTGTCCACTGACTATATTTTTTTTTTTGCACAAAAACATGCTTGAGGTGTGGATGGTCCGCCGGTTTTTACACAAAAACATTCGGTTTTCTGCAAAAACCTTGTAGTATAGACATAGGCCTGGATAGTTAAAGGCAAGTATATCTGTGACCAGTACAAACAACAGTGCGTGGTTAACCTGTGGAATTCATCTCTGCTACAGGTCATCATGGCATATCCTGGGCTGATAATTCCATGGTTATTAACAATTTTAGCCATGCACTGGAGAACCAAACAAGCCTCATGCTTCTGGTCATGAGCCACCAAAGGGTCAGGCTGGTACTCAGTTCAGCAAAGAAACCACCTGCAGCATTGTATGGTGATCTAGATGAACTATGGGGTTGGGATAAACTTCCCTAGTATGGTCTGCTGGTTTAAAAAAAAAAAAAAAAAAAAAAAAAAAAAAAAAAGGATACTGGAGTAGTCAGATCTGTATTCCGATCTGGTACGATAACTCCTGTGTTCTCTGCATGAATAGCACCACTACCCTTCCCACCCACTCCAGTTAAAAATACACTGTGAAACTCCAAAATGAGTCCTTTTTATACAGTTACCAAGTTTTATTTTAAAATACATGGTCGACTAAGGAAAGAGTTCTGACCATGAAATTATTTCTGAACAGCAGAAAGGACTTAAAAAGGTTTTAAAGCTGGCCCGTCCTCCCCAAGGTGAAATTCCTCACCAACTGAGCCAAAGAATCAATGTAACATGATTATGCTGAACTCATGTAAGCAAATAAAGCAATTTTTGCTTCAGTCAGTTAGGAAGCAATAGTCACAGCTGCAAAAATACATTTTCAATTGTTCTCATAAATAGGTCACTTGTAGAAGAGAGCAACTATCATGTTAGATCACAGCTGGCAGAGTGGTCCATTACATTAGTTCATCCATGACTGCGGAGTTGTCATTACGCCTTCCACATGGAGACTGTGCCACTGTAACAGTGGCTTTCGCAACCTGGTACCAAGGGCAGAAAGAGGTCCATAAGAGGCTAACATAACTAATTTTCATCCAGATTCCTTCACACGGAGTTTGATCTTGCTGAAGTCAGGGACAAAACTCCCATTACCTTGTATAGGTGAAAGATCAGACCCATTATGAAGTTCTCTCAATCTGAATCATCATTCTGTGTTCAGTTATTGGTCTTAATGTTGTTTTTAGTTGGTATTGTTGCTCCTCCAAAATGCATTACCCCAATGCTGGGGCATGCTAATTTTACAGCCCATTTTATGTTACGTTAAAAGAAAACAGGAACTGATTGAGAGTGTTTTCTTCCCCCTCCACACCTGCCTCCCAAAGTTTGAGCCTGTAGAATGTCTTGTCACTCAAGCAAGTCATAATTACATTACAAAAACACCCATTCTTGTTTAATTCAGTATCTCACAGCAAAGCAAAATGCCACTATTCATCTCCTGCTGTGTACAAGAGACTTAGAAAGCTAAAGCATACAGTTAAAAACCGGTTCTCAAGCCTGAGAATTGGTACATAAACACATCATTTGGACCATGTGATCAGAGACCATTAGGAGAGGACAACTTAGGATGAGCAGGCTTTTAACAATAATAATAGAAATTGGGATTTAATAGTCCAGAAGATAAGTCCTTCTCCCCCCACGTGCTTGTGTTAGTAGATCTTGAGAGTGTTTTACCAGTTGATAATGCAATGGGTCAAGCAGCCACGATGTGTTTGTGAAAAGTTACTGGCACAAAAGTTATGGGAGTAAATTCTGCTCTCGGTCAAGTTCCTACAACCACACAGGTTCCAGCGGGCCTGCATGTCTGTTACATAGATCAGAACTTCATCCCAGTTAAGTGTGGGCCTTTTGGTGGAATAACGTAAGGGGGTGGGATAGAAGCCGCAGGAAACGCCACAGGGTGAATCTGAGCTTAGCACTGTGTTAGAATTTCTTCCTATTAGAATTCATTTCCTCGTGGGGGAGAGGATTACAAATCTGTAGAGGCGGTAGGAGGCCCATGTTTCCAAACATTGTAGGCTCCCCAAGTGGACGGGCAAAGGAGGTTCCTTCCCTATGATGCACCAGCCCCACCATAGTACTGCTTAACCTCTGTCCCCAGCTTGGTAGTATGGTGCCACCAGGACCAGTCCTCATATCTAGTCTTGCAATTACTTAAATACAACTCCTGCTGAAGTTTACCGTCATTTCGAATGCAGATCATTTTAAACTCTTGGCTTCTGTATCGGTAGAGGAGGGTTTGAATGCAGGTGAACGATACATTTAATGCAGGACACTGCCCCATCACCGACGCACAAAACCAGCGCTCCAGGATCGACCCTGGCCACTGGCTTCTGGGTGGAGGTTAAGGAATCATTCTGACCCACAAAGTTCTAAGGGTGCGTGTTCGGGCTAAGTCTGCACTGGCACGATACAGAACTGTAACTTTCTGGCTCAAAAGTGTGGACCCTCCCCCCCCGAGCGCAGCAAGTTACAGTGCTGTAAAGTCCAGTGTGAACCGCTGAGAGCACTCTCGCCCAGCCCTCCTGCCCGGGCCACTTAAAATTCTGCTGTGGCTACATTTTAAACTTCTACGTGTAGACAATGCCTGTGTGGTTAACCCCAGCCTTTTCCAGACGCGAGCGGCCGCATACCAAGCCATGGCATAACAAAAAGAGACCGTCCCTGCCCCAAAGACTGAGGGTAAGACAGGTGACACCACTGGATACACACAGATGTACCCACTGCATTCATCCAGGTGAGTTTCTAGGAGTTGGGGGAACATAGCTCCGTGCTGCTCTAAGCCAAGTCATCGTATGATTTTCCTTACTGATGTGTGGGTGAACTTCCTCTTGGGCACACAAGGGGAATGATGGGAAGGCACTGAAGGACTTACCCGAATACTGTGACCTCCCTGCAAAGGGGGTGTGTAACCAGGCCAAGCAAAAGCCTCTCTTGGGTTTTAGCCAATAGCCTCAGGTGAGCTTATCCTCCACCTGGGCCCCAAAGAGCCCACAGCCAATGATATTGAAAGAATGCTGCAAAGCTTATCTGCTCTCCCAGCTCTTAGGCTATGTCTAGACTGCAGATGTCTTTTGGAAGAAGCTTTTTTTGGAAGAGATCGTCCGAAAAAACTTCTTCGGAAAAAGCGCGCCCACACTGCCAAAGCACATCGAAAAAGCAATCTGCTTTTTCAAAAGAGAGCGTCCAAAGTGAATGGACGCACTCTTGCATGTAAGCTGTGATTGCTATGGATGGAATGGCCACCAGGGCACCTGTGCTTTTTCCTCTCTCTCAGAAAGGACTCCCTCTTCCCCATCCACACACGCCTTTTTCCGAAAGAGCTCTTTTGCAAAAAAGCTTCTTCCTTGTAGAATGAGGATTACCAATATTGGAAGAACCCCTCTGTTCTTTCAATTTTCTTGCAGAAGAATGCAATTGCAGTGTGGACGTTGCTCAAGTTTTTTCAGAAAAATGACCGTTTTCCCGACAAAACTCTGTAATGTAGACATATCCTTAGAGAATAACAGTGAGGGTGAGCGTATTGGAGAAGTGAGGAGTATTCCTGGAGGGAAATCTTATGTTAGTGAAAAGGAAGTGAAATTGCTGGATTTATACCTGATTAAAGATTGTGTTTTACCCATTTCTTATGGGCACATGGAGCCTGAGAAAGCCACTGTATAAAACATTCTGTACAAACTGAAATATAAAAGTAAGTAATTCCCATTTTGTTCAAATTCCAATACCACTTAAACGGAGTCAAAGAGCTACAGTGCTCTTGCTTTCTTTTTAAAGTTAGAAAGTGCACAGATGTCTTCTGATATAGTGCTCCAATAGATGGAAAATTCACCTTGGGAAAAGGATCAATACGGGTTTCCCATGTCAAGCAAAACGTGTTACTTTCACTGCCAACGACTGTCAACGCTTAAGGAAGCGGTGAATAACTTTGCATACTTCAGCTGTGCAGTTATTTCTTTCTGCTGCATCCACTCTGGATTCAGCTTTCAACACGAAATAGCTTGGGTCACATTTAGGCGGGATGAAGTGCAACTGGGAATTGCTCTCAGCTCATGCATTGCAAGTGATGACTCAGCAGTTCAATAACTAGTTTGCATCAGTGGAGAACTGAAACTTAAGGGACAACTAGCTACCATGGCTGTGCAGTTTGGGGGCAACATATTAAATCAAGCAGAGTGAAGGCCTCTAAACTACACAGTGTTCTTTTGGAAACGACTGACAAATAATTGGTGCCTTTCGTTATAAACACAAGCACTTAAATAATTTAAGTGAAACCTTCTGCAAAATCATATTCAGCCAAAAATGTGTGAGAATAGCTATGTATTATTTTGTAAACTAATGAAAAAGTGGGCCAGTCACAGATGTGTTCATTGGTTAATTCTCTTAAGCAAATTTTTTGGACCCGCTGAGTTTTATATCCATCTGTATATCTCTACCCGTATCGTAGCAGCTACCAATGGCTCATCTGCACTACTACAAGTCAACCACACCTGAAAAATTATTGCAGCTCCGTTGAAAGCCTTGATAGGTCACAGAATTTTACTAGGCAGGTTTAGGAGTGTACTTGTGCAGACCCAGATTAATGCCGGCTGGTTATGAACACACTAGATTAAGAATGTGAGACAAACATTAAATAAATAATAATACATCTTACGGGCATATGGCACCTTTTATCATGAAGGACTCCTAAATCTTCTACAAGCTTAAGCCCTAAACCTAAACTTGGTGAGATGTTTAACCATATGCCTAGTTAAGCACTCAAACTCACGGAAGTAGATGGGATTGTTGCATACAGCTCCCTGGTGCTTTTTGTATTCTTAATTTTGGTTAATGGCCAATGGGAGCTGCCCCTTTTAGAACAGTGTTTGAAAATGAAGAACACACGTGCTATATGAAGCTCCAGAAAGGTCAGAACTTGATTTAAGCCTGAGGAAGTACGAGAGAATACAACAGATAGCGGGATAACACACTAATTAGCATAGATAAAGCTGCCATCATAGACTCCCTCAGGACTTTCCTTTACTTCAGTATGGCCAGAATTCTACCCAATTTGTTTTCGTAAGATTCCTTTGTTATGCAGGATTGGACTATACAAGTCTGGCTAATTTAGGTAATTATGAATGTTGACAGATAAGCCCAGCCTTTTGCTATTCATGTACCACTGCTTTCTAAATATGCATCTCAGCATGTGCACTATATGATATCGGCCCTTTCTTATCCATTCGGAATAAAGTAGTGCTGTTCTGGTAAATGCAGTGTCTATCTCTATTAACTGAAAACTGCCTTTCTTGGAAGAAGTGTTCAGGTGTCTTAATGACCCCCAGAACAAAGAAGTCTGGCAACTTCTGGCAAAACTTGATGTTCTTTACTTGACTTTGCTATAATCCGGGATACACTGAACGTATTTCTTGAGTTGTAGTGTGCTTTTTGTCACAGATCTGCGCCATGAAACCAACAATGCATGTCTTACTTCTATAAAAAAATGTATCCAGATACTGCCCGTATTATACATTTTCTCCTCTCATTTAAATGTCAAAGGATGTGCTGGTGCAGGAAGTGGAGTGGGTGAATGAGGTGGTGTAGGAAAATAACTAAATTGTCTGGGTGTACATAAAAACAGAGAATTTGGCAAACAGAAGACAAAAACTGTGCACCACAAGTAGTATGCATGATCCTGCTAAATTACCAACCTATTATTTGAGCAGAACTGAGTACTCCTGTGCTACTGACTTAAAAAAAAAAATCAGTTCCACATATTGCAATATTTAGTTTCCATTATCCTAAAAATGTTTTGAATTCAGGATCTAGCAAACTGGTTTTCTTCTAAGGTCAAACTCTTGGCAAATGCACATAGTGATGTCTTGTCAGTTTTTGCTTTCCATATTACATTAAAAATAGATATGTAAAGAAGTCTAGATAGACAGATAATTTGATTTATTATTTTATTAATTACTGGCCTGAGTTTCACTAATACCAATTTAACTGGCAACATTCAATAATGTGGTTTAGTTTTCTGTTAGCTTCTGAAATTTCACTCCTCCCCTGCCCCTTTTGCACTTTTAAAAGACTAACATTTTTCTATTACAATAATACAGAAAGACACTTAGACTGTTTTAATAATAGTACCCCCGACAGTGTATCTGTCCTAAGAAGCTAAAGTGGTTAATGGATAACGTTCCAGCAACCCAAAGAGATTCACAACCCTCTTTGCAGACTGTAAACCTATTGTAAGTTTATACATTCTCTCTAAGGGTGCACCCTGAACTGTTTTTATTCCGTATACAACTTTTGGCCACATAAACATTGCTCTCGTTTTTATCTAAAATCTAAACAATGGACACTTGGATTTGTCTCCAATTGTTGTTTCTAAGAAGTGACAAATGATAACAAATGCATTGGAGAGAATCCAGAGGAGGGCAATAAAAGTTATTAGGGGGCTGGAGCAGATGACTTATGAGGAGAGCCAGAGGGATTTGGGCTTATTTAGTCTGCAGAAGAGAGGAGTGAGGGGGGATTTGATAGCAGCCTTCAGCTACCTGACAGGGTTTTCCGAAGAAGCTGGAGAGAGGCTGTTCTCAGTGGTGACTGATGACAGAACAAGGAGCAACAGTCTCAAGGGTTAGATACTAGGAAAAACTATTTCCCTAGGAGGGTGGTGAAGCACTGGAATGGGTTCCCTAGGGTGGGAGTGGAACCTCCATCCCTAGAGGTGTTTAAGTCCTAGTTTGACAAAGCCCTGGCAAGGATGATTTAGTTGGGATTGATCCTGCTTTGGGCAGGGGGTTGGACTTGATGACTCCTGAGGTCTCTTCCAACCCTGATCCTTTATTGCCTTGCCTAATGGGCACAGCAAAGGGGATGAGTGTTATAATCAGATTACCTTACAGATAGATAGGGAGAGAAGAGATACACCGGAGCATTTTGTTGCCTGAACCACTCCAGGTATACCATTTTCATCTGCTGGATAGGAAGTACTTCCACGGGTTTTATTTCTGTTCTCCCACTAACCCTTTTATTTTGCTATAGGTGGTTTTTACCCAAAGGGAGAAGGGCACAGAAGTTTGGTGTGCAGGCCCAGCCCTAAAAAGCATTCAGAGAAGGTGAACAAGGCACCTGCACTCCCACATCCCACAAGGGAAGAGAGACTCTCGGTGAAACCAACAGGGACCAAAATAACTGTTTACATGCCCACTCTTTAAAAACCCACAATTCGTGAGTGGAATTTATGGTACTAATACTTTTCCCATTGCCATAGTATCTGATCAACTCATATTTAATCTCTTCACTCCCACCACACAACTGTGAGGTAGGGAAGTGCTATGGTCTCCATTGTACAGCGAAGGAACTGAGGCACAGAGGCTAAGTGACTTGCCCAGGGTCACACAGGATATCAGTGGCACAGCAGGAAACTGACTCACTCAACTCCTAAGCTAGTGACTCTCCATCCTTCCAAGGGATGTCACCGAAGCCAAGAATTTCATAGGATTCCAGATACGACTGGTTATTTCTAAGGATAACAGCCACAATGACAAAAGGCAAGATTTTTTTTTTTAAATTTACCAGTGTCAAAGGAAGACATCTTGGCTACTGCAGCTGCTGCTAGGAGACACAGATGCCATACTCAGGAGCTGACTAAAGAAATCCTCATGAGACCTAGGGAGGGGACATCATGGTGAAAGTCAGGGGATACAGGGACAATTAGCACGGTGATTCCCTCGAGAGCTCAGTGAAAGCGATTTAACTCACATGGGATGCCACCGGAGGCAAAGACTTTTTTTTTTTTTGAGGGAGCCCCCTGTTAAAATATTCTGCCACGCATCAGAGAGATTAACTCTGTCAGCTTAATTCTTTTTACATTTGTGTTTTCAGGGGGGTGGTTTTCAAATGCAAGCTTCAATATTATATCAGACGTATGGGGGCTGGGAGCCGTCCAGCTACCCCAGAGCTAACTCCAGTCCTTGTAGCACATTGAGATGAACATGGGGTGATGCCAGAAGACCACTCATCGGCACCTTCTCGACCCAGAGTTAAACCTGGAAGCTTAGGACTAACAGAGAGGGCTGAATGATTTGCAAATCACATGCAGTATGCACCAATATCTATCTAACTGTGTTCAGAGCATTGATGGGGCTAATAGATAGCACCAAGAAGAAGAAAAATTATTTTTATTTGTTATTTTGTGGACTCAATTCTTTACATATGGGCTTTGTACCTAAGTAGGGGTGTGTGTGTGGGTGTGTGTGTGTACGACTTGTGGGTTTCAACACACACAAGCATCCAAGGGTAGAATTTGTCCCGGGGAGATTTTCCCCCCATAAGTTGAACCATCATGCTTAGCATTTAGGAATAAAATTCTCAGAAAAATGAGTCCTCTATGATACTATCTAATTTAAAATAAAGTTAGCCAGTAAGTAAATGACCTCTATGTGCAATGAACACCTCAGGTGGTTCCTTCTCCTTTTACCACAAGCTGTTTCTTTAGACTATCGATATAGATGTATCTTGGAGATTTGGGTGTCTGTCTGCATCCGTCTGTCTGCAAGTCTGTTTGTTCAAGAACACCTCCTAAATTATAATAGCTAAGGCCACCAAGTTTGGTAGGCAGCTTCCTCTTAGCCTAACTTAAACACGGACAGCATTTAGGTGGGCCAGGAAAATGGGATGTGCCCAGAATTCGACTGTTTTCCATCATATGGAAACAGTCAGAGAGGAGGGATGCTCAACTGCAGAATGACCATGGGGGGCACTCACACCAGGAAGTGAAAGACCAGCTGGGGACTGGGCTCCCCATTTTGCTGGTCACCGGCCCATGTAAGTGACCCCTGTGCCCCAAAGCCCTCCCCCCGGCCCTCAGCCCCAACACCGGGATCCCCCTTGTGGTATCGCTCAGGCCAGAAAGTGCAGCCCCACCACCACCCCTGCAGGAGCCAGCCCCCCGAGCCAGGTCCAAGGAACACTACTGGAGCCAGCAGGCCTGTGCTCCCTCTCTGCTTCCTGTGCCCGTCGCCTCCCCCAGCCCAGGGCTGCCCCTCCCACAGGCCAGACTTGGGACATGTTGAGTAAATCTTCTAGTTTCCAATATTATGAGAGCTGTATTGAACCAAAGTGTGTATCCTGATTGTGTTTATTCAGACTTGCTCTCTTGAACTGTTTTTTTTTTATTTTAAACAATTAAATTTACTTACTGTAGCTATAGTGTGACAAAACTCATGAGATTATTGGGATCCCACAACCGTGCGGCTTAGTCTGAATTACCCAACTATACCTCCCACTGCCTCAGAAAAATAATATCCCAAATTTTCACACTTGTTATCTGGTCACCCTATATAACTAGAATATACAGCTTAGAGTGAGAGAAATGGGCCAAAGTGGGGGGTGGTTTTGACTTAGAAAACTAGGAAGCCATTTGGTTCTCAGGCCATGTCTGCACTTTGCAGAAGATCGACGCTGCTGTGATTGATCTTCCGGAGTTCAATTTAGTGAGTCTGGGTAAGTCTCACTAAATTGAACTCAGAGTGTGCCCCCACTGGCATCTGGTGCTCCTGCTCTTGTGAAGAGTAAGGAAAGCCAACGGGACTGTTTGCTCCCATCGGCTTCCCATTGTGGGGATCCCATGAAGCTCAGCTTGAGATATTTATGTAGCTGGAGTTGCATACCTTGAGCCGAGCTGCTGGGTCTAGCGTAGCCATGGCCTCAAATTCATTTAATACAAACCTGCCAAGTTCAGAGACGAGGTTATAGACGATTTCTAACATGCTTACCCTACTACGAGTAGTCCAGCTGACTTAAACGGGACCGTCTCACAAGGGAAGCAAAGCACTTGCATACTTGCAGGATCGGGGCCACCATCAGGTTTTACAAATTCAAACTCAAGGTTGATTTGGACCGTGGTCCCATTTTATTTGAAACATCAAGATCTAGCTGCTCAAAGAGAAAATGTGTTACATGAAAGTGGCAGGTTGGGGCCTCATCTCTAAATTAGATACATTATCACTGACTCAGTCACACCTTAATCCTGTCATCTTGATGGTATAATCTTTTCTTTTCTTTTTTTTTTTTTAATACTGGGTAAAAAAGATGACACGTGTGGGAGATATACGCCGCCACTGAAATTTGCCTTCAAGCTAAGACCCCAATCCTGCAGTAAGATGCAAGCAGGCAAGCTGGCGGACCTGTTCTTTTCCATTGGATCTACGGGAGAGTGTAATTTACCAGCAGGTTTTAGAAGGCATGTGGTAATAGTCATGAGAAAATGCACAGCATACTGCTAGTTCACCATCCATTTTCTTTATTCTTATTAAGATATATGACAGTATCTTCGGTTTCAATTTTTTGTTTCCCTTTGTTGAATTTATGAGCCCATATTTGTATTCATAAAGGTTATACGAAAGTCAGCATTAGAAATGTAAGTCTTTAAGTATTTATGTTAAGGCCTATTCCAAAAGCACCTTCAAGGGAAAATGTCTCAGGACTGCCAAACCCACTGCTGCAGGTCAAAATCTAATTCACCCTTTTGCATGCACAACCCAGCCGCAGAACTGGGAACAGACTACATGCTAATATGCCTCATTTCAAGCAGAAAACATTAATTATCAAACTACCCAGCATGTGATGCTCTTATAACACATTCTTGTGCACTGTGGGCACATCTGAAACCACTAAACTCATTGGAATGTGCATTAAAAATATAAATTCTTCAGTGATTTCAGAGGTTAAACTCTCTGCTATGAGATAGCCTCCATTTTTCAAACGGTATTTACTTTGGAGGAAATAGAATTTTTTTCCTGGCAAATGATCACAAGAATTATTCTAAAAGCAATTTAATTATTTCAAGCCTCAAAAAAAACCCACAACAAATTCTGATTCTATACTTTGAAAGTGTTGTATTGGATGAAGTCAAATGACCAAAAGATTATTACAAATTAAGATTACTTTTGTATTTTTCCTCACATAATAATTAAAAAGCATATGGCTGAAGATATAGAAATCACTACAAATGATGTATATAGAAAGATCTTGCTCAACTTAATGTAGCATGAAATTATTCAATGGCTTGGTTTAAATACTTTGCTGTAAAAATACACAGCATAAAGCATGTTTCAGTGCACTTTGTTTAACATCTGAGATTTTTTAAAATATAGCTAATACATTGCAAAATGTAAGAATAGAGTATTTACATTTTGGGAAATTCCTTAGAAGGAATAGTATTTTGCTTCTAGAATAGCAGAAAAAACTTTTCATGGACTACCTTTTTTTTTGGCTGTGGAGGTAATTCTCAGACCATCCCTTTAAAAATAATGTTAAAAAAAAAGTATATGAATAATATATCCAGGCTGATTGACTCTTCTATTTTTCCAGATTTGATTTGTTTAAATAACTAGCTCATTATGACCTTGATTCTTCTGGGGGCTATGGTTATTCCACAGATCAAGAGCAAGTTTACAAATTAATCCTACAGCAGCAAAGATGACCACTGCATAATTTGGGTGGCCCTCACAAATATTTGCACAATTCTGAGCTTAATTCCCCTGAGCCGGATGCTACCGCTGTAATGAAAAAAGCACAGGTTGTGTCCTTTCCGCAGTGTCTAATACGTATTTTTCCAAATAAAGAGTTTAGTTTAAAAAAATAATTAAAAAACCCCACACTTGGGACAAGAGGGCTACCACATATTAACCTTCTCAGTGGCGACTCCAGTCACGAGGGGGGGTTCTTTCAAATGAGAATGAGAGAGAGAGGCAGCCCACGAGACTGAAATCTTCTATTAAATCAAGAGACTAGGCAACGTATAGACAACTAAGGTGAAATGCTGGCCCCGTGGAAGTTTAACAGAGGGGTTAGCAGTATTTCACCGTTAGTAACTAACCTACCCTACCGAATGCCTCACCACTGACGTGCTGAGACCATTGGAGGAGATTCTGTCTGGCCCTTGTGGGGGGAAGGATGATCTAAAGGGGGTGAATGCAGGTGCCTTCACCTCCTTTTCTGCCCCCTACTGCTTGAATTATACAGCCCACGTAAGGGGAAGGAAGAAGCAAGTTTATCCTTACCTCAGAGGGGCTCAAAGTGTAGGCAGCTCTGCTAAAGAAAGACAGGGGGACCAAAATCCCGCCTCCTCATTTTCTTTCAGCAAAAGCATGCTGGGAACAGGAGGAGCATAGAGCTCTATGCAATTCAGGTTTGTTTACCTCTAAGTCATGGCTGGAAAGAGCAATGCCAGCATTGGACATGTTGCCCCAATGACCTTGGAGGCAATAATTTGTTGGCCACATTCAGGAAAGGGCTTTTCCATGTGTGGGGAGCAGGCTGGGAGCCTATTCAGTCTTCTAAGGAGAAAACTGAGAAGCTATTAGCATGTTAGCCGCCAAGCACCTTAGGGTTGCATGTGTCAGTGTAATAAATAACCCACTGTTTGAAATGCTGTTCCAACTCCATTCTCCTTCAAACCACTATTTCTGTGGTGGGTAGGGCAGACTGCCCTCACTGCTGTAGCGGTATTGTATTAGTGCTGCCTCTTACTAAGGATTGTGTCTTAAAAGCGTGTTCTATGGCACCCCTTAATCCTTGCCATTTCTACTCAGAGTTCCAACTCGACTAGCAATCCCGAGGTGGACAGGAGTTGGCTGGGAATCGGACAGGGCCACCACATTATTTCACACGAGCGACCGAACAAGCGTCAGATGACACCAATGTGCGTCACTAAAGACCTGGGCTTACGTGGGGACTTGGAGAGTGGTAGCAACAGTTGTCAATAAGTATGGCATTTATGTAAATGAATGCTGTATCAGAATAAAGGAGATAGTTCTGAACCTTTTTTAAGAAAGGGTATTTCATTCATAAGCATAGCATACTACTCTTTGAAAGGGTAAGATGATGTTTTTGAAATGACAAAGATTTTTATGTTAATATCTGAGAGGAATTTAACGAAGGAATATAACCAAGCCCCTATCAAAGTTTCACAATGGAAATCATGTAATAGAACTAAATGAAGACCTAGGGCTGACTTCCCATTCTGTGTTTCTACAGCACTCAACGAAATAGGGTCCCAGCCCAGAGTTTTTCCATCACTATGACAATACAAGTTGAACCTCTTGTGTCCGGCACCCTCGGGACCTAAACTAGAGAATTTGCTGGACCACAGGAGGTCAGTATTGTCTTGCAGCGTTACCAGCACTTCCACTGCTTACTGGGCACTTAGAAGACGTTTAGGGGTAAATTAGAGCTAAACAACAGCCCAGAACTCTGAGCCAGGACTGGTGGCTGTAAACAAACTTTATGGGACTGCAGGAAACTTGGCCACACCCATGATAAGTGGACATCTGGCTAATTAAAATCATGCCAGACCACGGATGTTTCCAGGCCAGAGTGCGCCAGACTAGAGAAGTTCAACTTATACAAATAAATAATACATACTGGTAATGATATTTAAGACTGTACTCTTTACAAAATAATGACATAGCTATGCTTATTATTGAAATGGAACATTTATACTGAGCTCAAAAGCAAATGTTCACAACTCTCCCCACCGCAGGTTTATTTAGCCATGCAAGGCAAATATCTATTTACTCTCCTCACGCTGTTAGGTAAAATTGTTACAGGCATCGAATGATCTGCCATTTTGTTGATACTTTGTACTTGAAGGTTCATCAGTGGTTCTATGGAGAGAGAGAGATGCTCTCATAATTTGATTTGAATGTAAATCATTAAATTCAGTTGGGGATTTGGAATACCAATCAATGTGGAATAAAGTATATTTTGACAGCAATTATCATAATTTGTTTCCTATCATACCCCATGTCAGCTGGCTGACAGAATAGCATACTGATGCTTGCTCTTTGCAAGTTGAATGCATATTCTTCTTTTGATATGATCGACTACAAGAGCAATCAAGATACAGTGAGCAACATTTTTAGACTTCAGAGAGGAAAAAAAGTATAAAACACGAGCTGTAAAATAATTTATTAACCACCCAAATGAAGCTAGTAGAATGTTGTAGAACAACCGTGCAGTAATTTTAAATTATGCCAGTGCTATCAAAGTTGTGTGCCACTCAATTGTGTGTATTTGTTATTTTAGGTGTGTCCAGATGTGCTGTTCTACTGGCACTGATGCTTCTTTTGGTAAGAAAGAATCAACGAGGATATTTCTTTTGCGATGCTTCATGGGGCTTTGGTCCAATGCCCACTGAAGTCAATGGAGTGTCCCTCAATGATCTCAATGAGATAAAAGAAGTGGGTCAAATTTTGGTGCTACCAGCCAATGAGAGTCTCTTGAATAGCCAGACTTGCACCCACAGCGGAAATAAGAAAAAGAACAACAACAAGCTCAGCAGCAAAACTACTGAGGGAACACTGACTTGCTGAACACAAAAATAGGTTGACAATGACAATGCTATAATTTTTTAAAACTAACCTAAAAGTGTGATTAAGTTGTTAGTGTACATCTGAAGAGCATCCTCCCTCCTGATAATGAATAATTTCATTGCTGGAAGAACAATATTTTGAGTATGTCATTATTTCAACTTTTGAGATTTGTAAATAGCCATACAATTTGCTTACACATAACATTTAAGAGGAGATGTGGTAGAATTGTGCCAGAGATGCTCTTGTTTAGTTAAATATTGAGCGTAGTATGAATGTTTTTTCATGGTTTATCTTTTTAGGGGCAGTCTTGCCCTGAAATCATTACTTGATTCTACTTGGCCAATTATATTCGGCATATTTTGAACTCTGAAAGGATAGGATTCTATCCTGTCAATGATTTCTCAGTAGTTATTGATGGGACCTTTTTCAAACTATAAATAGAAGGTCAAAAATAAGGGCTTCACACCCAGATATTTGAAAGGAATGGTAATACTGCATGAAGTAAGATACTGTCTCTTGAATAATGTGGAGATGAATTCTGGCAGACCATTCCCAAAGGTCCTAAATGTACTGAGCGAAAACAGACATTGCTCAACAACAAAATTCTGCCCATATACTTCCAGAAATCAATCTCTCTCTCTCTCTCTTTCTCTCTCTCTCTCAAAAAAAAAGTCTCCCCCACAATCTGCATAGCACTATGATGAATCAGGGTCCAATTTTCTGCTATCGCAGTTAGTTAAACCCACTTCTCTGTCAGCACAGACCTAAAATGTTTTCCTGCCAGGTTGAACTTCTCTAGTCTGGCACTCACTGGTCCAGCAACATCAGCAATCCGGCATGATTTTAATTAGCTGGATGCCCGCTCATCATGGATGTGGCCAAGTTTCCCACGGTCCCATACGGTTTGTTTACAGCCATCAGTCCTGGCTCTCAGTGTTCTGTGCTGTTATTGAGCTCGAATTTACCCCTACATGTCTTCTAAGAGCCAGTAAGCAGTGGAAGTGTTAGCAATGCTGCTAAACATGAGCCTGGTTTTTATGCTTTATCTGCTTATTTCCTTGTGCCAATACAGTAAAATTGTGTAACAGCACTAACACTTTGTTATGAAGGGAGCGGATAAACCTTGGCTAGGCCTAAGCTTATACGGGGTGTATCGGTACAGTCATGCAATATTAAGCAGCACTGCAAACACCGCTTCCTTTATTTACCTCAACAAAATAAAAATAAGAAGAAACCCAGTTGCTACAACATTGATCTCCTGTGGTTTGGCAAAGTCTCTGCTTCGGCATCGGTCAAGTCCCAAGGGTGGTGGGCTAGAGGGGTTCAACCAGTGGTGGTAAATCACTAGTCATTTCTCCTGGGATGGATTCAAGAAAGTAGGCTGGAAAACTTGCTCTGAACCTTACAGGTAAGGCCCTACTCTAGAAATGAATACATCCTAGCTAAAAATAATGGTACCTATTTCTCCACCTCCTCTTGCTCAGTTTCATATGGCACAGTGGGGTATAAAATGCTGGGGCGGAGGGCATTACACACTCCTAGTGAAGAATATCTGAGGAACAGAATCAAGTTGAGGAAATTTGGCTGCTGCTTACGTGTAAATAGTCTGGCCTGTATTTGAACATCAAAACATGTCTGGGGTGTGACAGCTCAGGGTGCGTGTTTCACTGCTACCAAGATAACTCCTAAAGGTGACCTGTCTCGCTCTAAATTAAGGTGGATTAAAGCTGTGACCCCTTTATCTAAGAGATTCTAACCCCTCCTTCTAAACTCATGCCTCCCCCCTTTGCCATCCCCAACTCACATTCAGCATGGATGGAATTTCAAAGTTAACAGTGGCCGGTAATACCTCAGACCTAGCTTTATGGTGACTGTTTGGAAACGCTGGCTTTTTAATGTAAACCCCTGTATATTAAATGTTCCCTGCAGCACTCTCCAAGTGGATTTTGTTGGATTTAAAAACAAACAGATATTATAGCCAGCATTGGCATCACTAATGCTGTAGTTCTACCATTTCCCTTCACACAGAAATCACTTCATACTGAATTCCAGTCAGGAATAGTCAAATTTGGTTAGATAGGAGACAGAAATCTCTCCTTTTTTCCCCTAACGGTATAATGCTCCTTGTTGCAACCAAATCCATTCTGTGATTCAAACTCCAACCTACGGAGGTTGATTTTCTCATTTGCAGAGGGTTTTTTTTTTTAGTATATGGAAAGGTCTGCTTTTGCCCCCCTTCGAAAATATTCTTATATCACTCTCCCCTCGCTCTTTTTCCCCCAAAATCCCTCTTCCAAGTGACATTTGCCAACATTAGTCTGATTTAAGACCTTTTATCCAACCCTCTGCCTTTTGCTTAACTATATTGCTTCGAAACCTATTGGGAACTCTGGGAATTATTCATTAGCATTCAGACAAGCTGGCTTTAGGCAATGAGCTACAGCTTCTTCAGGGAATGCTTTGCACCATCAGCTGAAATGCTGTGAACAGGTTGCACTAGTAGATGACCTCTAAAAATTGACTCTTCCTAGCCAGTGAATGCCCCTTTTCTCAATACACCTGTGCTGTGGCAGAATGGACCAGCTGTACAGACATGAAACGTAATGGCACTGATTTATCACAACAAAAATGGACAACACAATACTACGTTCCGTGACATACCACCACAGAGATGCTTGCCTCATTCCTGAATATAAACTAATCCCCCCGTCCCATGTCAGGAGATGGAAAGATAAGCTGTAGTTAATGCACGAGAGCGGAAATTGGAAAAAATCTAGCATTTTATTTCCAACAGCATGGACTTTTTTATGTCCTTGGCCAAGTCACTTGATTTCCCAATACCTCATTTACCCCTAGATGTAAAATAGGGATGTTCTTGCGTATGACCCAGATTTGCGGTAAATTAATGCTTGCAAAGATATTTGATATCCATGGTAGAAAGGGCTCTCTCAATGTGAAGTATTCATATTATTTGTAGAATTTACAAAAATTCTGTGAACAGCTCAGCAAGGTCACTTAGTCTAGCAGCAGAAAGAGAGGGGAAGAGGGTTAGAAATTAGCATAGTCTAACAAGTGCCAAGCAGGCTACATAGTTTATTTTAAGTGTCAAGCTGCTATCAACACATAAGAAGCATAGATAGCGCTCATGACAAAAAGAGTATCACTAGACCAGTTCTACTCTGAAGGGCTAGCCCTTCTAACTCACATCTGAGCATTCACATGGCCCAGGGACTTAACGTGGACAAAATTCTATCATAAAAATATAATTTATATTTAACATGCATTGTGTGTTTAAAATATACAGTACCAGCAGACCTATCCAGCATTGTCTGGGCCCTTCAGAGCAGGGGGCTGGCTGTGTGGAGAGTGAAGGACTCACATCAGGGCATTAGAGATGTGATAGGCGGCATGCAGAAAGCTCGGGGGGGGGGGCCCAAGAGTGAGGGTTGGGGGGTGAGGAGGGACTCGGGGGGAGGAGGGACTCCCATCCAGCATGGACCTTTTCTCTCCCCCCACCTGTTTCTCCCCAAGCTGCCAGGGGCCATTTTCTCTCCCCCTGAGCCCAGCTGCCAGGAGTCTTTGTTTTTCTTCCCCTGGCCACCAGAGGCCTTTTTTCTCCCTCCTCTCCCAAAGAGTTGCGCCCAAGGGCCGGGAGGGAGGAAAAGGGCTTGGGGCTGGCAGGCAAAGTGGCGAAGCCCCAACCCTGATGGTCGCTTCCTTGGAGGTACCGCTGCCCCCAGTGGACACTCTGCAGGGTAATTCCCCCTCCCCCCATGGGCTCGCTGTCCCCAGGGCCACTCTCAGGGTGCGTCTACACTGCAGCATTGTTCCGGAAAAACAATACTTGCGTCCACGCTGCCATTGAGTTATTTCGACAAAGTCAAAAGAACGGAGAGGTTTTTCTGATGGCGGTAATCCTCATTCTATGAGGAAGAAGCCTTTTTCAGAAGAAGGTGTGTGTGGATGCAGAAGAGGGAGTTCTTTTTGAAAGAAAAGGCCTCCAGGAAATAACACAGATGCCCTGGTGGCCACTCCGTCCAGAGTAATCACAACTTAAATATGAGATAGCATCCCATCAACGTGGACTCTATCTTTTGAAAAAGCACATCACTTTTTCATTGTGCTTTTGCTGTGTGGACACAGTATTCCTCAGAGTTGCCAACATTATATTTCAAAGATACAGGAAAGGCCTCAGATGTCCCATGGCTGGACTTGAATCTCTTGGGGCGAATGTTTTCACCTCCTCCATGTCTGGGTGCAGCTGAGAATCAGGACCTCAGACACTGGGCCGAGTAGTCACTGCAGTTTCTGTTCAGGTTCTCCACGGGCACTGGGAGTCAGATGCTGCAATTATTCCATGTGCCAGGCTCAGGGGTTAACACTAAAGGCTGCCAGGCCAAATTTGAACAGTGTCGCAATCCTGTGCCCCAGTTCACATGGCAACCAGTGGTACTTTGCACAGCGAAGTAATAAGGAGGAGGGAGAAAACTTGTTCATCTTGGTCTCTGAGGATAGAACAAGCAGCAATGGGCTTAAACTGCAGCAAGGGAGGTGTAGGTTGGACATTAGGAAAAAGTTCCTAACTGTCAGGGTGGTCAAACACTGGAATAAATTGCCCAGGGAGGTTGTGGAATCCCCATCTCTGGAGATATTTAATACCAGGTTAGATCAATGTCTATCAGGGATGGTCTAGACAGTATTTGGTCCTGCCATGAGGGCAGGGGACTGGACTTGATGACCTCTCGAGGTCCCTTCCAGGCCTAGTATTCTATGATTCTGTGCTGGAAGATGTGGATTTCAACTTCGGATGCAACATTCTGGCCTGCTCCGATGGTATGCTGCAACGCGGGATAAAAAGGCATCCGACACAGATTTAGGGTGGGATAAGCAATTTGTTATTTAAAAAAAAAGAGACACCCTTTATAACGCAGGAGTGTTGACAACTCTAATGCTCCTCCTGTACACACGCACACACAGCAAATTTCGGTGGCCACACACATGTGCGCAAGAGATTTGGACACCACTTGCCCTGCTCGCTCCCTATAGGCACTTTTAGCTGCCGGACACAACCTGGTTCCATGAAGCAGCCTTGCTTCCATGTAGGGAAGTGATGGTTTTGTGCCTCATCTCCTATGCAGCATTTAGATGAGCAAAGTTATTTAATGCTCAGGATTGCACCCAAGATGAGAGGTACATGGAGGGGAAAAAAGAAAAATTCTGCATCTCTCAGATGTCATTCATTTAAGATGAGCCTCTCACAGTCGCTGGTAAGTATTTCGGTAGCTGAGTATTGGTACATTTGTGGTTCCAAGCAATATTAAAGACTTTGGGCCAGATTTTCAATGTTCAGCTCCCAACGGTTCTCACTGAGCACAACAGAAGCAGCTACGTGCTTGAGAAACTCTGGCCATTTCAGTGAGGTGTCAAAATGGGAGCTAACCTCCTTAAAAATCTGGCCACTCGTCTGCCCTGCATAGGATTAAAAAAAATGTGTTTCCAGCATTGTCAATATAATGTATTTTCAAGTGTGGGGAATCAGTTTATGAATTTTACATAGGCCACTGAGAACACAGGTAGAGCCAGTATTGAATCAGGAATGGAGATGTGGGAATAATAGAAGAGGAAAAACAATATAAGAATTAGAAGGTCTCCTGTACTCACTATGTAATAATTGAAAACAGCATCGTAGACCTCGGCATAACAAATCACAATCTACAATATCTTCTTTTCCGATCGAGGTATTTCTTACCATTTGTCAGTATGAGAATTTAATTCATCATTGAAATAAGGGCTTAAATGCAATAATGGAAATCTACATTTCTTTTCTCTGTATTCCTTTTTTAAAACTTATCCAGTAATACTGCTAAGCCATGGAATCTAGTGATTCAACAGCTATTAAAACAGTAGGTCTTAGTCCCCTCTGATTTAATTAACAGAATCAAAATTCCTTACTGACAAGAGAAAGTTCTAGTCCAAGCCCCATTGCATGGATCTATATTTTTAATTTTCTTGTAGAATGATAGTAGTGATGCACTTCAGATAGGATCTAGCCCATCTATTACGCTCATTTTCACCACTGCATAGTTTCCCCCACTTGTCACATAAGCAGTTGAAAATTAAAAATTAACAGAAGAATCCCAAGCATTGCTATGGTACGGGATCGACTGGCTAAGCAGCAGTTCTGCAGAAAAGGACCTGGGGATTACAGTGGGTGAGAAGCTCGATATGAGTCAACTGTGTGCCCTTGTAGCCAAGAAGGCTAACAGCGTATTAGGGTGCATTAGGAAGAGCATTGCCAGCAGATCTAGAGAAGTGATTATTCCCCTTTATTCAGCACTGGTGAAACCACATCTGGAATATTTGTCCAAATCTGGGCCCGTATTACAGAAAGGGTGTGGATGCACTGGAGGGAGTCTAGCAGAGAGCAACAAAAGTGGTTAAGGGGATGGAAAACATGACTTATGAGAAGAGGCTGAGGGATTTGGGTTTGTTTAGTCTACATAAGAGAAGAGTGAGGGGGGGATTTGATAGCAGCCTTCAATTACCTGACCAGGGGTGGGGGTTCCAAAGAGGATGAAGAGAGGCTGACAGAACGAGGAGCAATGGTCTCGAGTGACAGCGGGGGAGATCTAGGTTGGATATTAGGAAAAACTATTTCCCTAGGAGGGTGGTGAAGTACTGGAACGGGTTCCCTAGGGAGGTGGTGGAATCTCCATCCCTAGAGGTTTTTTAAGTCCCAGCTTGACAAAGCCCTGGCTGGGTTGATTTAGTTGGGGTTGGTCCTGCTTTGGGCAGGGGGTTGGACTCGGTGACCTCCTGAGGTCTCTTCCAGCCCTAGGACTCTAGGCAAACACCATTGTATAGCACGAAGTTCCTGAGGGGAGGGGTGGACTCTTCCTTTCTGGACTATCAGAATTCTAAGTCTCCACTACGGTGTGTTATAACTTAACTTCTGAATGACATAATTTAGGCAAGGCTAAGCCAGTGCCTAACTCCTTGTGAACTTGTGAAAAGTCTTGGCATTTTAATTCAGACTTGTTATCATTATGGTTTGTTTGTCTGAAAGTAATTAATAGAGTTTGAACTTAATATCCGTGTCCCTGTTAAGTTTTTATGTCTGCATGCGAGGTGATTACTTCTTACATTTCTGAACAGCTCTTTGCAAACCAGGCTTCTCCATGGAGATCAGCTGTACAGGCCAAGTAGGAAACATACACACATAAAATTAAAGTCGAGTGCCTAAATGATCTCTTTAGTGTTAATTAGATTTTACTGTGACTATGAGCTAAGTCACTAGCAAGACTGTAGGCTGAGATTTTGATTTAAAGCTGTAGCTAATGTGTTTTATTGCCAGATTTGCTTATAGTCAAAGCTAATTATCCCTCTTTATGCTTACATGATCTTTGAAACAAAGCGTTAAAAATACAGCATACAGAAGACTGTTTTTTATATATTTATCAACAATTTAAAATCTAGATCTTCCATGGTACAAGCAAGCAAGCAAGCAAGCAGTTGGCAAGCAAAACAAGAGTGCAACCATAAAGCAAACATCTCATTTTCAAGGCCCATCAGGAAACGTCACATGGTATAAAAGGCTCCTACACACATATCCACTGGCATTTCCCCCCCCCACACACACACACCCACCCACCCAAGATGTTTTATTGTTTTTTAATTTGAGATTTTTTTCAGGGGATTTTAAATGGAAGTATCAGAAAATGGAAATATCTAGATTTGTTACATTTTTATCCTCTGTTTTAAGTTTTTTAATCCTTCTTCCCCTCTTTTAACTTGACCCTCCCCCCCCCGCAAATCAGCAAGTGATGATAATAGATAATGGAGGGGCAAACTGAATGCTGAAATATTTCTATTTTCATGGGGGGCGGGGAGTGGAGAAAAATTCAAAAGACAAAATTTTTCCTTGCAAAAGAAGCACTTACAAATAAGGCATTTAAAAAAAATGAATAGCTTTTGGGAAAAAAAAAACCTTTCAACCAGCTATGTCGATCGGTTCTTTCCTTATCTCATTCTTCTACTCATTTTAGGCCCTGATCTTTCAGTGAGCTCAACTGATGTCAAACACAATCCAAGCAGGCAGAGGAATCTGCAAACTTACTCCTCATTGCATATGAAGCAATCGATGCTTAAATCATCTCATGCATCAGGTGCTTCCTGCTCCTGTTTCAAATCACTTCAAAACCCGCTGCTTAAAACAGACAAGAGTTCCTCCTCCTTGTCTTGGAACCATGCCCTCGCCACTCCTACTCCAACTTGATTGGCACAGTGACAGCTCCCCCCCCACATTGTAATCTACAAGTTGAACCTCTCCAGTCTGGCAGCATCCGTGGTCTGGCATGAATTAGCCAGATGTCCACTTTTCATGGGTGTAGCCAAGTTTCCCATGGTCCCATAAAGTTTGTTTACAGCCACCAATCCTGGCTCTCAGCGTTGTGTGCTGTTATTTAGCTCTCATTTACCTCTAAATGTCTTCAAAGAGCCCAGTAAGTAGTGGAAGGGTTGGTAACACAGCTAGACAATATTGACTTCCTGTGGTCCGGAAAATTCGCTAGTTCAGTACCAGTCAGGTCCCGAGAGTGCTGGACTAGAAAGGCTCAAACTATACTTCAACTACTCCCCATTGGGCTATAACACAAAAATCAGTGCTGCTTCCTTCCTTTCCTACATCTAAATCCTAAATCCCACAGCGAACTCTGGAGTCCTGGGATTTTAGGAAGAAAGGTATCACAGTGGTGGAAAATTACTAACCCCTTTCCATGAGCGAAAATCATTTGTAGGGCTGTTTTTTTTTTTTGTTTTGTTTTGTTTTTTTACCAGAAATGGGAGTTTTGCCTTAAAAGGGGGGGGGGGGGGAAATGAGGGATGTGCCAGCTTAGCATTGGATATTTTGATTTTTCACTAGATTAAAACAAAACCCCAAAACAAAAATTTGTTTTGGAAATGCCACCTCTGTACGATAGGGGAGAGGTTACTCCAGTGCCTCCCATTCTTCCATGGGCTGGGTTCCCCACATGGACTAGATCTTCCTCAAGCACCACAGGCCGAAACTCCCATGAGCAAGAGGGGAGACCCAGCTCATCACATCCTGGGACCTAGCCTATAGGAGAAAATAGGGATGTGCAGCACTGAACAATAACTGCCACGGGGCACTTTGAGTAGCATTTACCAATGGAAAGGTTCAGCTTTCAGCCAACATTTTTCACTTGTAGATTTTTTCCCCTCCTTGGGAAATTTTAGACAAAAGGGGAATTCTTTTTTTAATTATAGTTGTTCATTAACTCCTCCCTTCACATGCATGCACACACAATTTCTGCACTGGCTCTACTCATTTGTATTTAAATCCTTCAGAAGGCCTAAAACAATTAGTTTTGAGTGGAGGCGGAAATTATACATGATGCCTAGCGGTTATATCTACACAGTTTTGTCAGTCGAGTAAAATATCTGTTTCTCAGCTCTGTAACAGCTCTGAAACCAGATCCCTTTCGGGTAGCCTGCACATACTGCAATGCCATTTGGTAAGCATGTGGATTTTCAGAGTGACTTCGCATACAGGATATAGTCTATTTATATTTCCAAATGGATTAATTTTTCAAACACATGCATTCCTCCCACTCCACTAAAATAAAATATCCATTTGAGGTAATGTCATTTGCCTTATAAACCTTAGCCCATTCCAGACCATGTGACTGATCAGCACACTCATGGATGAAACATGCAATGAATAAGTTCCTCAAACTATGCTGAGGATTGCATATTCATGGACTTATCCTGTAACCTGACAGGGTCAATGTTGCCATTCTAATTTTGTGAAAGTAGCAATCAGCTCTCTTTAGAGACAAAAACCATCTTCTTAATGCTAATGTTTGACTGGCAAAGCCTATACTACATGTGTCTCAGCAGTAAACCATATACGCAATTTTTTTAATGAACCTCCAGCAAATCAGACAGATGTGATAATAGTGGACTATATAAAAGCTTATGGAGGGAAAAAAAGAAAAGAAAAACTCATTTTAATTCTTTAAGTGCTTCTAAATGCTGCAAATGTAGGCTTCTAATATAAAGTGGAAGCTTCCGGCAAAATGGGAATTTTTAAATATGTCATAAAAGACCTAAACGCATACATTAATTTTTAATAACATTATTAATGGGCATTGCATTTGCAAACACAACCTTTTAAAATACCTCTTGTGAAGCAACGTAAAAACCTTCTTCTGCAGTTTGTTAATTTCCTAGACTGATTTAAAAAAAAGGCAACACAATTATAAAGATGCTTTAAAACACACACACACACACACACACACACACACACACACACGTCTTGTTTTTCAGTCACAATGTTACTCTAATTGACATGAAATTCTATTTCCCATGGCTGTTTCACCCTCTGTAATTTCGTATGCATATGCGTTAGGATGTCGTCATCATTGTGAAACGGTGACGCTACTATGATCAAGATTCTCTGCTCTCATCTACTTGGAGGATCCTTTGGCTTATTTTGCATGTCGGCCTCCCATTCTCATCTCTGGGGCATCTGAGCCCAACATGAATACAGGAGATGTCTTGAGAGCTTCCTCACACAGTGTGGGCAGTGGAGGCGCCCATGCTGAAGCCCAAACAGGGTAAGAGAAACGGCACAGCTGGGGCTTCCAGTGGGAGTGCCAAGCCTTTGGAATGCACTTCTTTGCCAGGTAGGTAACAGTCCAACTTTGTCGGCCTTCAGTGTATGCTGCAAGGCTACTTCCCTCTCAGCAGGGAGGTGGTGGATTCATAGTAGAGTTTGGGGATAATGGTGTCAGACGGTGAGGAATTTGTATCTAATGGGGGGGGGGGTCCATCCATTGCCACTGTGGTTTTTGAATTGCTCTGGGGGACCGGTGAACGTGTTTATTTATGGATTATGTTTTGAAGCAATGGCCAAGAGTGCTGAGGATATTGGATGCGAGTTGTTTTACCATAGCTCATGAAAATCCAAATACATGCAGAGAGTTTTGCCAGTGTGTTTTTGGCTGATGAGGGCAGCGTGTCATTTAATAAACTGGCTCTTTCGAGTATGTGTTCCCTGATCTGAGTTATCATGCCTGATCTACTGGTCACTATTGCGAACTTTAAGTGAATTCTGTCATCGTTTAACTTCCACTCATTAAAGGGAAAGTCTGACACAGTTAACAATGGCCAGTGGCGGCCCGTCCATATAGGCGAACTAGACGGTCGCCTTGGGCACCAAAGTTAAACGGCGTAGTTTAACGGAGGGGTTTGGAGGCAGGGGTGCTGATCGCATGCTGACCGCGTGTTTCGCCTAGGGCGCCAGTTGCCAGCAGCTCATCTAGGGCCGCTCCTGACAATGGCAAGCACTATTGCTTACACCCCCAATAGGATTGGATTAATTAAACCTTAGCTGCCTTTCCTGGTTTTCTCCATCTCACTGTTCATTGGCAAATAATGTGGTTGAATGAAATCTGGCTAGCATGCTTCTACCTTCCTCATCCACCATGACAAATGCACAAATGATCAAGCCAATCATTTTTCATCTCCCATTTACTACTGATACTAAAAAACTGAGTCCACTGATGTTTTCTTTTTATTCAAATTACTTTTTATTCCAAGACAATTTATTATCCAGTATGCAAACCATAACTGGATGAGTGCACACGATCATATATCTATTACATAATTTAAATTAAACATCAATTCAATCCCCAGCCAAGTACGGTGGGATAGCATGAGCATGTAATGATTGCGGATTTTTACAAACCCGGTCTACTGCTACCTGTGGCTATGAATTTATAGTACAGAGCAAGCAGCAATTATGCCTGCCATTTTTCCATGCCATAATTTCAAAAAGGCAACAGGGTATGAGTCCCTCATAGGTAACTTAGTATGAGGGGAAATTGAAAGAACTGGGTTTGTTTCATTTGCAAAAAGAGAAGACTGAGAGGGGACATGATGAAACTTTCAAGTACCTAAAAGGTTGTTACAAGGAGGAGGAGGAAAATTGTTCTCCTTGGCCTCTGAGGACAGGACAAGAAGCAATGGGTTTAAATTGCAGCAAGGGAGGTTTAGGTTGGACATGAGGAAAAACTTCCTAACCCTCAGGGTTAGGCCAAGATCTGTCAGGGATAATCTAGACTGTGTTTGGTCCTGCTGTGATGGCAGGCAACTGGACTTGATGATCTCTCGAGGTCCCTACTAGTTCTAGTGTTCTGTGATTCTACTGGCATCTTGGAAGGATTTGGGTCACTGCACACTTCTGAATACATTTCAAAAGGAGTCTTTGAAAAAAACAAACCCTTTTTCCCCCCCCTCAAACAAGTTGATTTCTAATCTCTAACAAAAGAAATTCAAACTTGTGAAGTCTGCTGAAACTACCAAGGCCTCCCTGGGCTCTGCAAGGAAATATCATTAATATGAAGGGACCCGTCACCCTGGCATCTGGGCATCTATGTGCTGACACAGTGGCAGGTTCTGAACATCCATCAGCCCCAGTGGTGGCTGAAAGGTTAAAAGGGCTCTTCCCAGGACCATAGCTGGGTTGGTGTGTAAATGAGGGGGAAAAGAACTGCAGTGAAAATGCAGCACTATGGAATGTGAATGCCTTAGCACGCTTTAATAGGAGAGGAGCTCTCCAAGGAAAAAGACTCAGCCAAAGTTATCAGTCGCCCACTCACTTTTGCTACACAGGAGAGAAATCATATAGAACGGCTGAGGCTCCTGTGACCTTGACCTACATAAGGCTAACTATCTTTCCCCAAGCATGGAGAGTATACAGTAGGGAAGAAACTCAGGCACTCCACTGCTCACTGTGGGATCCAGAGCTTTGTTTTGCTTTGTGGCAAGTCAAACTCTTCCCTGAACAGGTTTTCTTCCTAGGAGTTGAATGGCTCTGAAGATGTGTATTTTCTTCCCGACTGTGTCTCCAATGTGTCACTGCTTTTATTGTGTTGTAGTAGACATTAAGCGAACCAGACCCTACAAAAACTTATGCATATGTTTAATAGTTAATCATGGAAATACTGCCATTGAAATCTACAGGATGATTTGTACATGTGAAATTCAACAATATTTGCAGGTCTGGGATCTAGAACTATATTTGTTGAAGCTGTTAGCAAAGGCAAATTATGTTGAATGATTTGGTGATCGCTTTATTATATTATGTTGCAGGAAAACGTCATCTCAAGTTGACTTAATCAGAATTGCTTTGCCCGTATTGCGTTGGCATGTTTACTATATTTTATTTATGCTTTATTTGATGTAAGTAGAAAAATACACTAGGTTATGCATGACTCCCATGTGTCAATAATCGCCAGGTTCCGACATTGAATTGTTTATTGAGTTCAGTAATGGGAATTGCTCACCACTAACATCAGCTATTGACTTTCTAAAACAACTATTTTGTAACTAGTTACAATTAATTGATCCCATGAAAGCCAAACCTTAGGAAAAAAAACTTCCACTGCAACATTAGCATATTAAAGGTCCCCACTAGCAGTTCACTAAGGAACAGGCAATTGGATTATTTTTCAGGCTTAGACATTAACATTTGGAAAACCTTTTTTGTTCAGAACTGATAGCAAAGGTGAGCAGAAACATGTTAACTGCTATCCTTTTTCAAAGGCTGTAATGCAGCACCCTTCCCCCTCCAACCTCTCCCCCTCCCTCCCCGCTGTCCCTTGGAAAAGCAAAACACATTCCAGCATTCAACTTGGAAGTCTTTATACTATACTTTACTCAGTTAAGAATTTGCAAGTTATTTTTGGAGGCAGGCTTGAGGGGCAAAGTTCAAATCTAGTATCAAAATAGTCTTGAATTTTAAGTCTGAGTACTTCATACCCCACCCACGGCAGACAAAGAACACACTCATTGGGGAAAGCACTTAAAGCAACACTGTTTACAAGCGGGAAAGCAGAAGTATAAAAGGCATTTTAAAAGCATTAGTTAAAAACCTGATTTAAGGCTGATTTCCTTCTCATTTCAAGGGTACAAAGACAATGAAACAGGCGTCGTGCACAACCCCTACTTAGCTAGCAGTCTCAATGAACGTACGATATGCCCCCTGACTTCCATGACTATTTCAGTCTGTCCTGGACACCCACGCTTGCAACGCAACTGAGACCTTGTCTACACTAAAGGGGAAGGTTAAATTTACATAGCTGGAGTTGACGTACCTTGATTCGAGTTTCCCCATAGCCCACATAGCGGGAGACCAATGGACACAAATGCTCCCATCATCATCCCTTCTTGCAGGAGCAGGAGCACCGACTATGATGGGGCGCCCTCTGAGTTTGATTTAGTGGGTCTTTGCTAGATTCGCTAAATCAACTCTGGAAGATTGATTGCGGCAGTAATCTTTTGCTTAGTGAAGACCTGGCCTAAGGCTGCGCAGCGCATAAAAGGACTGTTAAGTTATTGAAGCAGTGTTGCTCAGAATCACACCAGGCTCAAAAGCCACAGCCCTTGCATTTAAGTTAATCTAAAATGAATGCACCCAGTTCCTTTTTCCATGGCACAAGATGGAATATGATTTATCTTGAAGGAGGTTCTGACGAAATAAATATGTCAATAAACAAACGAACAAGGTTATTAAAGATGTAGCTTTATGTGGGCTACATTCCTTTCTGAGCTCCACTAGTGTAATTCAGCTGAAATCAAGGAGTTGCAGTGTGGGACTACATGAAGAATGTGGCCCACTGTGGGAGCTACTGGATGAAATGAAGCAAAGGGACCCTTTATGGGACGTCGTCCAAAAGATCTTTTTGACCGTACAATATTTAAAACCACAAAAATCCTTCAAAAGAAATAGTGGAAGCCCAATTCCTAATGATCATTAAACCATGACTAGTACAAATATTAGGTCACGTAAAGAAGGAAATATAGTGTTTCATGGGCACAGGAACAGATTAGATGTCTGAAAGAGATAACCAGACATAGGGTTGCATTCAATTTCCCCCTATGTATTTCCCATAAAATTGACTTAACACTTATTGTCCCCAAAGTCTTGCCTATTTTCAACATTGTCCTTTGAACTTTCGGGCCTTGCATTACATCGCCAACTCACATCCCAGGTTTTGACACAGAGGCTGTAGGGCACTTCACCTACTGTTTCCAGATGCAAAAAGGTGAATCACCAGCCAACTGAACTAACTAACAGGAAGCAAGGTATTTCTGAATGTAGGAATTAATCTGATTGGTGCCCAATCGTATTAGTGTTCATCTCCACTTTGGGGACAGTTCACAGAGATAGGGAACTTTGCTCCACTCTGGACAGTACAATCTTTCTCGTTAGGCCTAATAGTGTTCTTCCCAGTTCTTCCAAAAACTCTAATAGGCATGTTGACTATTGTGACCAAGACAGGCCTATTACCCATGGAAGGAGCAGTATTCAGAGACCTCACTTGAATCATTGTCACCCAGCAGCTGGATGTGGTGCTGTTCTTCAATACGGAATTGGGACGATCCCTTCAAAATAAATATCTTTGCATTCATCGATTGTGGACGTGGAGAATGTACAATTGGAGCTAGGTCTCTGCCAACAGTTGAGATAGAGTGAGAGGCAGAGGGGGATACCCAGAAATGCTGGTTAAGTAACATCTGAACTGCGGGTTGTTGAAGTATACCGGTGTATGCTATCACAAGTCCCAGTAGATACCAGGAACAACTGGATTTGTGTCTTTGTGACAGCACTTGTTTTCCAGTATTGACCAACTTCTATAAAAATTGAGATGAGTCCTTATATGGGCTAGTATTCGTCTTCAGCCCAGGCCTTCATACAGTAGATCTGAGATTGGCAGTCTAAGCCCTCACCCTCCCTTGTCATTAGGTGCTTACTAGTAGTCTACATCACACTCAACCACAGTGCAGAGTCTTGAGTCAAGCAGTTGACTGTCACCAACTACCCTGTGTGCTGTGTATCTAGGCATGTCTTACATACCCACCACCACTGTACCTTAATGAACCTACCACAGCAAAGAGGAGGGGATATCTTCATAGGGAAGAAAGGACCGACTGAAATATAGTGCAATACTGAGATGCAGAATTGAACTTGGGACCTCTGGAGCTTAGTGCGTGAGTTTGCTTGTGCTAAAAGCCAGCTGGCTTTCAGTCACAGCTGTAGAGCAAACTCACTCACTCTCTCTGCAAGTGGTCTAAGCGACAGCAAACCACACTCAGTAGGTGTGTGGGTTACAGTAGCACTGGATCTGGTACCACGGAGAGCCCAAGATCAAGTAGTTGGGACACTTTCCTAAAAATAAAAGTAGCAGCTAAATAAGAAACAGAAGATGTTGAGTCTAAGAGAGGAATAAGCAGAAGAATAAACCTTAAGCAATTCAGAATTTGTTTCCATGCAAATTCTTGGAAGAACAGAAGGGGGGGAATGACAACCTATCAGCAGAATTTAATTCTTTATGGAGTATTCTGGGAATATTCAGTGAGGCATCAGCAGCTATTTGAGTTCTATAATAATATCTATGAGCATGAAATGTCACCAAGCTGATTACCTTTCTTAAAGCATCTTTTGTAAAACTTCACAGATGACAGGCCTGTATTTCTATTAGCAAAAAGGAATAAAAACCTGTATTCTCATTTTATACCATTTTAGAAGGTATCTAAAAAACCCAGAATGATTTACCATTTGCAGTTTAAGTAGAGCTGGTCGTTGTTATACCAAGGTAGGGACTTCCTGCATACTGACATTGGCGTTCCAATTCGGAAGACTAAAGGCGTCCTAAAATTGTCAAGTGCTGCAATAACTTCAAATGACTTTACACTGATTCATCCCAGACCCCGGCTATTTCTAAAATAAAATGTTTAAAGGAAATTGGAAGGTTCCAGTATTATCATTATTATTTTTTAAATGTATAGCTTGGATCCTCATCACTCGCATAGTCTCATGTTCCACTGGAAATTTGCACTCTAATCATTCTAAATGAATTCCTGCAGTGTAAAGTTACCAGAAATTAGTGCAGCGTTTCTTACTTCATTTTTTCCCTACTTTACATAGTTAGGAAGCAAGAAGCATATTGAACTGATCTAAGATGAAGCCCAGAGAAGGAAGTTGACTGCAGACATAGTAGGACATACTTTTGTTTCAAGGCTGTGCTCTAATCATGCAGTCTTACTGTCACAATCAAGGACTATGCACATAGATTTTTGTCTGGTTGGACATTTAGAGGCAGGGAAACATCCAGAGAGGGGTTTCCAAACCTCAGTTAAAGCACACACTTGCTTTCAGCTTTTCCAACCTAATTCTGCTGCTTTCTGTTCGCTTTCAAAAAATGCCTCTCTGAATCTCTGAAACTAAATTTTTATGATCCTCTTGAGTAACTGATGTCTTATGAGATTACTACCTACTTACAGAGCATTTGAATCTCTCAAAACAGGAAGAGCTAATGGTCGCTTATCTGATCCAGAGAAGCTTTTCCAAGTTTGGAACGTCTGTTGTGGTTTATGGGTAATAGAATTAATGTGGTGCAAGAAGGAAAGTGTTGCCCAGGATGCATTTGAAAGAATGACACAGTGTGAATTGGAAATAGTTTTGACTGTTCTCAGAGGGTGAAATTCTCTTCATGCTGGGGAAAGCAGCGTAACTTCCATGAGAGTGAAGTACAGGCAGGCAAGATCAAAAATATCTCCAAGGTGCAACGCTACAACATGTACCTAACTATTTCCGACGTGGCCGCTATTCAAACCTCTGGACTGGAATATCAATTAATGCATCGATAATGCTAGGGAAGACAATGCCAGTCAAGTAATGTATTTTCCTGGACCATCTTCTGTGGGTAGGAGGGAGAAACTTTCAGGAAGAGCTCTATGCAAGCTCGAAAACTTGTCTCTTACCAACAGAAGTTGGCCCAATAAAAGTTACTACCTCACCCACCTGGTCTCCAACATTCGAGGACCAGCATGGTTACAGCAACTCTAACACTAGCAAAGGGGCTCTTGAATAATGTAATTTGCCATGCAATTTTTATATAGACCCTATAGAGATGAACAGTACTGGGCGATTTGACGAACAAAAATAACTTGCTTTTTGTGGTTTTGATGAAAATCCTCCCAAATCAGGTGAAATTTTTTTTAAAAAGTTAATTCCTCTCATAAGTGTTGTACAGAAAAATATATTTTGACCATTTCTAAATAGACTCTGTTACCTATTGCATCAACAAATATAAAGCCATACTGTTCTCTGAAAATACCTACATAAGATAAGCCACAAATTGCCAAAGAAACTCCCTTTGAACCTATTCCAGCCATGCTTTCAAACTCTGAGTAAACACAATCTCTCCCTCTCTCTCTCCAGAGGAGATGTTTAAGAAATACATTTGGGCATTAGCTCCTAGAAAGACCCATTCCCACGACTTACACATATACAGCAATTTGCATTGTCTTGCTTTCCGTCTACCTCCTGTGGCCCCAATGCAACTGTCAGCAATGCCATAGAGCGCTTAGCATAACAAATACAAACATCGTTGTAAAGATATCACATAAAACGAATGCTGGAACCTCTCTTCACTTCTCTTGCCCACCAGCTCCATCAATGGAACCCACTCACACCTATTTAGCTGTCACATTAAAAAGAATGAGCGGTTGGAGAGACGGAGGGGTGGGGGAAGTTGAAAGGGGTGTGGGAGCGAAGGCACACACACAGTCCTCCAGCTTCCTGCCTTGGACGGAAATTCACAATAGAGCTCTGCTTGGGGCACCCTTTCATTTCTTTGGTAGAAAGGACCGTCTCATGCCCACTGTGGCCTTGTAAAAAGCTGCCGGCGGGGGAGGGATCTAAAAAGCTGTATGCTTATTTTCAACATCTTTTCTCGCCTCAGTTCAAGGCGTCACAGAGTGCTGCTGCACCTGAACGAGAATCCCACCATTTCTGACTGCCTCCATGTAACTTGGAAGTAAACACCTCCCAAAAAGACTCCGAGCCTTTTCTAACCCAGCCAAGAACCAAACCACCACTGCATGCTGCAATCTATCAACTCTGCTGTGCACGAGGGGTCAGCATTTGCCACCGTACAGCAATGCCCCTTACCTGCAGGCCCACATTCAGGCTTATGGAGCGGGTTCCTGACTGCAACACCTGGCCGAAAAGAGACACTAGCGGCTCCAGCCAGCACCGCTGAGTGGGCCGTTAACAGGTCAGTGGGTGGCACAGCAGGGCAAGCAGGCTCCCTGCACGGCTCAACAGCGCAGCTCCCAGGAAATGGGCCTCTCTCCAGCTTGGGGCCAACCACGGGGGTGCCAGGCACTGCCCTGAGCTCATTGGCTGAGAGCTGCGGGCACTGGGAGCTGCAGGGGCAGTTCCTGCGGTTAGGGGCAACATGCAGAGCTACGGCGCCACCCTTCCCCCCAAGAGCCAGAAGGACGTGATGCTGCGACTTGGGAGCCATCTGAATCAAGCACTGCCTGGAGTCCATAACCCTCACCCCCGCCCACACTCCAAACTTATCCCATTTCAGAACCCGGCTCCTGCACCTAGACTCTCTCTCTGAGCCTGCCCCCACACCTGCTCCCATTCCCCAACCCCACTGCCCCACCCTGAATCTCCTCCCATACCCTGAACTCATTTCTGTCCCTACACCACTCTCCAACCCATGCCCCGACCTCCTGGCCCAGCCCGGAGCCTGCTTCTGCTCCCCTCTTCATCCTCAACCCCATGCCAGAGCCCTCACCCCCTTCTGCACCCTGATCCCTTGCCCCACTCCATGATCATGAACAAGGATGGGGGAGAATGCGTGACAGAGGGCGGGGATAGAGGGAACTGGAGGGGATGGGCCTTGGAGAAGAGGCGGGTAAGGGTGTTTGGTTTTCTGCAGTTAGAAAGTTGGCAACCAGACTTATGTTTCAACTTTTGTTGCTCAGTTTCAATGGAAATAAAACATGAATCTTGAATGACGACTGTAGAAAACTGTTTCCTAGCAGCATTTTCTGAGTTCCTATAACACACAAGATAAAAATCGGCATATTGGCATCCCTTGCGTCTCTGAACCTGAACTCTAATGATAAGCTGGATTTGTTTCAGATTTCTTTGGTCCAAATAGTGCTTGAAATAGTTCAGATAAGATTTTATCAACGATTATTTCCTTGAAGGGAAAGTAAGTCTATGGGAAGAAAAAACTAGCATTGTTTGTGCTAGCAGCAAAATTAAGAAATGTGTAATTCTCACAAGATAATGTCAAAGGGACTTATTCAGGGACACAAAGACCTACAGATGGAATTTGGCGCTCTGTATTTGTGGTTTAAAGGTTATCTGGTCTGAAAGCAACTCCACCCGCAGCTTCCTACCTTGTCTTCCTTCTTCCCTAGTGTTGGTCAGTGAGACAATCATTTCAAATGCTGTGGGTTTGGTTGCTGAAAGCCTTGATCCTGCAGTCAGCTCTGGGGAGGCCCACCCCTTTTGAAGTCAATGGGGCTCGATGCCGGTATGGCCGTCTGCAGTTCAATGCAAGGCTGGATCTTAAAACACAACTGCAACCCCCACTTCCCTGCCTTACGTCGGAGTTGTTTGCTGTGAATAACCAATATGTGGAAGTACGTGACCACTAAATAGGAGAGATTACAAGGCAGGAGATTTCTCTGTCTTCCTGCTGTGGTTACCGGCCACAGCTCAGGACTCTCACAGTCCCTCGAGTTACTTACCAGTGATTCTTTTCCTCACCTCCTATAGAGTTTGACTGACGTCAGTGAGATGGTGGGAATTAAAAAACACCATCCGTTGTAAAGAACAACATTCCCCATTACATTACATAGGTTTTGAGAGTAATTTCCATAGAATACTATTAAACTTATATTGAAACCCTGGGTTTAATGCTTATTAAATTCCATAGCACTGTTCCACAAGGGTCTTAATATTGTGTGTTTGGGATCTAATTATTGGCTGAATTGTATGCCCATTAGCTGCCTGGATAAGAAGAGGTTAATGTGAAATGGAACACTAGTTACTGCCAGGATCAGGTAAGAGGGCTTATGTATAAATCAATATGTCCAAATTTGGGGGTGGAGGCGGATTTTGGTAGAAACAAACTGTGGGGTATGCAGTGGATGCACTGCACAGCCAGACAGCGTGCGGCTGAATATTAGGGAATTTAGTTGCACACAAACCCTGTTAAGTAGGTGAACATTATCTTTCTTTAAGACTGAGGAAAACAAAGCACAGGGCGTTTAAGTGGCTCACCTAAGAAGTCTTCATAAAGCAGGGAATAGTGTTCCTTGTGTTCTGACCACCAAGAAGGTCCTACAGATATGTAGTTCTTCAATTTTCAATGGGGCCCACAAGGGCGCAGTGGTTCTACCACATAGAGTTCACTACACAATGGGGGTCTTACCATGTGTGGCTGACTTTCATACCATATCTGCTCAGTTTGGGAGTAAAAGGCATATTTCCCAACAGCAAGCTCTTCAAACTCAGCCTGGGATTGGACGGTCAGGCTGAGTTCTTCCTGTCTGGCACATCACACCCAATCACAGAGGTTCTGCAAGTCAAATGGGGATCTCTTTCACAGATACTAAAGCAGCACCATTGCCTTCAAGTTTGGTAGGTTGAAGCTCTCTAGTGCGGCACCCATGGGACCTGACTGGTTCCGAACCAGAGAGTTTGCTGTACCACGGGAGGTCAGTATTGTCTAGCAGTATTACCAACATTTCCACTGCGTAATGGGCTCTTAGGGTGTGTCTAGACTACAAGGTTTTGTCGACAAAAGTGGACTTTTGTCGACAAAACTATACCTGTGTCTACACTGCTGCTGAGTTCTGTCGACGTAACGTCGACAAAACTCAGCAGTTTTGTCAATGGCTGTAAACCTCATTCTATGAGGAATAACACCTTTTGTCGACAGAGTTCTGTCGACAGAAGGCATTACTGCATCTACACTGTCCTTTGTGTCTACACTGTCATGTCGACAAAGCGCCTTGCTTTGTTGACAGAACTGGATGTAGTCTAGATGCTCTTTGTCAACAGAAGCTTTGTCGACAGTATCTGTCGACAAAACTTTTGTCGACAAAAGTCTGTAGTCTACACATACCCTTAGAAGACATTTAGGGATAAATTAGAGCTAAAGAACAGCACAGAACACTAAGAGCCAGGACTGGTAGCTGTGAACGAACTTTATGGGACCGTGGGACACTTGGCCGCACCCACGATAAGTCAACAGCCACCTAACTAAAATCATGCCACAGAGGTTTCCAGATCACAGAGTGCCAGACTAGAGAGGTTCAACCTATACCATCACCATAAACTGGAGTTGTACTCTAGGACATAACGTTACCTGCTGAATAAAACTTTATCAGTGACAGTAAAGATGGAAAGAATCTAGTACAGTAGAAAGATACATCCCTCTATTTCTAAAATGAGCAGAGTCAATGGAAAAAATTGGTGAAATGAAAGGAATGTGGAATTACTCCCTGTCGTTTTCTTTAATGTCCTTGAAATACTTAAGAGTCAGCTAAAAAGGTATATGGCTAGGTTTCTCTTTTGGCTTTCACAACACTGCATAGCTATTTTTGTGCCCTCCTCTTTGAATTGTTAGCATAATATTACTCCACTTACAAGGACAAACATCTAATATGCTACATTGACACTAAAGTTGTACTCTAGTGATTCTTTTGATTCCCGAACATTCCTGTTTCATTCTCAATAAAGTTTAGTTCAACATATTTTTTCTTCTATTCAGGAAAAAATGTCTGCCAGAGAACGTTACAGTAAGTTAATAGAAGTTCTGATCTTGTAATAAAACACTTATTCTAAATTATAGCTCCTGCAGGAAACTTCTCTTCAAAATGTAATATGCTCATCAGGTTTTGAATATATTTTCATTCCTGCATAATCCACAGTAGTAAAACAAAATATTAGTCTCTAGCTAGAAAGGTGCCAAGATCTTTCTAAAACTAAATGTACCAGAAAGCACGCAACAAGGACAGTAAATGATTTCAATGTCCTATCTTTTTGTATCTCCAAGTGCATTTATCACCATCATTATCCTCACTTCACCACACACAAATCTTTCCATCAAGCAGCAACATATTTGGCCTTTTGTCTCTGCTTCATCAGTATATTTTTTGTTTCTTTACTCTTGTTGGTATCTTTCAAATTAAAATGGTAAGCTAGAATTTCACCACATCATTATGAGCTTCACTTAGTGAGTATCTATGCCCAGTCACCTGTCCAATATTTATTCTGGTCACAAAATGCATAGCATTGCATGAAAGTAACTATACTTCTATATTTTTTTCAAGTGTAGCCATGGGATGAACATGGTTTTCCTGTTCCATTGGTCACATGGTATTGCTATATTTATTACCCCTTTTAATTGGCCTATTACTATCAAATTACTACTTCAGTTCCCATTCTCATCCCTTAGTCATCTGATAATCTTCAGCACCGCATAGGACTGGAACTATAGCACGAACAATATCGATACCCTACTACTGACCATTCTGTAGGTTTTTTTTATTGGCAGAAGATATACAAATCACGCTGTCATTTGCATATCTTCTGCTGATCTTTTTTGTGCAAGAGGTTTTGCCGCTAAAAAGTCCCATGTAGACGGGACCATTTGTCAGAAAAAAAAAACCCTTTGTAACAAGATCCCTTATTCCTCAAAAAATGAGATTTACAGGATCTTGCAAAAAAAGGGAAGTTTCCAACAAATGGCCCTGTCTACCCGGGGCTTTTTAACAGCAAAACCTTTTGTGCATAAAGGATTGGCAGAAAATATGTAAATGAGAGCTCAATTTGCATATCTTCTGCCAATAAAAAAATAGCAGTGTAGACGTAGCCTCATTTATGGTTCAGATCTCTTCCCCTAACATTATGGTATGATGTGCAGTCATTTTTCAACCAATATATTAAAAGGCTTTTTCCCTATCCAAGATTTTGAACCTTTTGATGTGCATATTTATTATTCACCATGAATCCTATGAGAACTAGGATGTGCTATCAAAAGGAAAGGTGGTCTCATGGCTAATGGATTGCATTGTGTCAGAAACAATGTTGGTTCATTTTCCAGCTTCACACAGCCTTCCAGTATGACCTGGCACAAGTCACTTAACCACTCTGTGCCTCGATCCCCCATCTGGGCAGAGACTATATCTTTAAGTGTACAGTAGAATCTCAGAGTTATGGACACCAGAGTAACAAACTGACTCATAGAATCAGGAGAGACCTCAGGATGTCATCAAGTCCAGCCCCCTGCCCAAAGCAGGACCAACCCCAACTCAATCATCCCAGCCAGAGCTTGGTCAAGCCAGGACTTAAAAATCTCTAGGGATGGAGATTCCACCCCCCTCTCTAAGGAACCCATTCCAATGCTTCACCAGCCTTCTAGGGAAATAGATTTTCCTAATATTCAACCTAGACCTCCCGCACTGCAACCTCAAACCCTTACTTCTTGTTCTGTCCTCTGCCACCACTGGGAATAGCCTGGCTCCATCCTCTTTGGAACCCCTCTTCAGAAAGTTGAAGGCTGCTATCAAATCCCCCCCTCACTCTTCCACCAGCTAAATAAGCCCAAATCCCTCAGCCGTTCCTTGTAGGTCATGTGCTCCAGCCCCCTAATCATTCTGGTCACCCTCTACTAGACCCTCTCCAATGCGTCCACATCCTTTCTGTAGTGAGGGGCCGAGAACTGGACGCAATACCTGAGATGTGGCCTCCCCAGTGCCAAATAAAGGGGAATAACAACTTCTTTAGACTCAATTCATTGGGAACCGGAAGAATGCAAATCAGGCAGGAGAAAACAAAAAGGCAAATACAGTCCAGTTGTGTGCTAAATGTAAACTATTTAAAAAACAAAGGGAAAGCTTAAAAAAAGATTGGACAAACTTTCTGGCCTTGTTTCATTTAAATTAAGATGTTTAAAAGCAGCATTTTTCTTCTGCAAAGTAAAATTCAAAGGTCTATTGAATCAGTGTGCAGTTGAAGACTTTTCCAAGAACAACCATAATATTTGGTTCGGAGCTAGGAACATTCCATTCCAGATAGATGTTTGTAATCCTGAGGTTCTACTGCATGTGCAAATTCTTCTGGGCCCTTTAAGTGGTAACTAATACAAGTAATTAATAATAGTTGTCCAGATACTCAGCTGGTGAAAGTCAGAATAAATCCCAAAGAAGTCGGTGGACCAGATTCCCAGTTTCTATAAACTGGTGTATCTTCAGTGAAGTCAGTGGAACTATGCTCACATTCACCTGTTAAGGATCTCTACTGACATTTCCCTACTAAGCCTTCAAAATCATTTAATTTTTTCAGAGCCAGGATACTATCTATCCTCTTTCATAGAATTGGAAGGGACCTTGAGAGGTCATTGAGTCCAGTCCCCTGCCCTCAGGGCAGGGCCAAGTACCATCCCTGACAGATTTGCCCCACATCCCTCAATGGCCCTCTCAAGGACTGAACTCATAACCCTGGGTTTAGCAGGCCCATGCTCTAACCACTGACTTATCCCTCACCCCCCTTTATTCACCTGGAATATGCTGCTCCCAAGGTTGAGATCTTCTCATATTACCTAATGGATCCATTTATAGCATTGTCTCTTCCCTTTGCCAGCCTCCATTTTTTAAGGGTTAAAACATATCCCTGCCATTCAGCACTTGGGTAAGAACTTGTTCTACCAAAGAGTTTTCTACTCTAAGGCTCTGGTACAACCCAACCTTGAAAGTATAATTGATATGGAAATGAGTGTAATTAGCAGCATAAATGATGTGTTATTCATGGGACAAGTCAGAGTGGTACATCAAGAATGGTTTCCTATCATGATCACACGAATAGGAGGTGGCTACTGGGCCATGTTTTAAAAAAAGGCCACTTGCTTTATATTTGGAAAGGCAAGGCAGGGGTGTGCATTTAAGCTAAGAAATGGGATAGTTCTTCCATGGCTCTGGAATGACAACATGATGAAGAAAATCCAAAAGGACTGTCAGCTTGGAACGTTATGTGTGTTATCACAGGATTACCAGAATTCCATGCTAGAGATAACCCAGTCCACCTCCAGGATAGCTGAGTGGTTCCTTAGGATGTTTCAGATAATACATTATGGAACTACATGGAAAAACAACATAAAGACCACGTCCCCACTTTGGAACAACAGTTAGGCAAAATCCTACCTCTTGGCTTAAGATAGTCAGACTTAAGCACATGTTTAGAGGTAAGGGTGGGCTCTCTGAGTAAGGGGTTGAATAATGCCCCCCCCCCCATTTTCTTGTAGATTCTTCACTAATGTGATTTTTTTCCCCCAACAGAGTTGCACTAGGGATGAATTTGACCTTTTGTGTTGGTCACCTCAGGAAATCGGATCTTATCCGATTATGTCAAATTCCCCATCTTTACTATCTGCATACCTCACAATCTTTCAGGTATAGGTTGAACCTCTCTAATCCAGCACCTTCAGGACTGGGACCAAACCAAAGAATTTGCTGACCACAGGAAAGATCAACTTTGTCTAGCAGCACTACTATTACTTCCACTGCTTACTGGGCTCTTCAAAGATACCTAGGGGGTAAATTAGAGCTAAACAACAACACAGAGAGCCAGGACTGATGGCTGTAAACAAGCTTTTTAGGACCGCAAGAAACTTGGCCACATTCTTGGTCAGTGGACATCTGGTTAACTAAAATCATGCTGGACCATGGATGTTGCCGGACCAGAGCATGACAGATTAGAGAGATTCAACCTGTATTAAGTCTCCTGGCGTGTGAGGTATTAAAGTGTCAAAATACAGCTGGAGAACCAAAGGCACAGCAAAGCTAAATGACTTGTCCTAAAATTCCAAGCAACCCAGATGGGACTTTTATGCAGAGATATATTTAGGGCCATGATTGCTATCAATCAAAGCAGATATATTAATTCCATAACCAACACAACTGTGTTGGATTAACAGCTCTGCACCTCAGTAACAGCTACGATGTTAACCTCACCCAGATTTTACACTTCGTTCACGCTCCTGTGATGTGAAAAACCCTGGAAGGAATGACTTCCCATGGTCATCAGCTAGGTCTGTAACTGGGTGCAGTGAGTGTGCAATACTGGTGTTACACTGTCGTGCGCCTAAAATGTGTGTCTTCCCCTCCACCAGCCACTATTACTGCATGTAATGGAAGGTGGGACAGTCAAACTCCATGACTGATCTACAGCAAGGGTGATATAACAATACGTTCTGCCTCAACAGAGGTGCTGCTATTAGCTGTGTTTTGGTACATCCTTGGGAAGTCGGTTTCATTTTTAAGGAACAGTCCTTATCCTGTCCTCTCCCCAGTTGTACTGCTTTTCCTCTGGGGTAGCACATGTAGCTTAGGCACACTGGCAAAAATGAAAACTGCAAGTGCACAAGATCACTAAAAATAAAATACACATGCATTAGAACTCTCAGAAATTAAACTCATTTCACTAAATTATTAGCTAAACAGAAATAGTGAGACACTTAACCCTCACGCATGATTTACTAATAAGCTCCAATAAGCACTATTTATATTAATCTATTTTTCCACTCAAAAACTAAAATTAAAGAGAAGCTACAAAAATTAGAGCCATATTTCCAACCAACAATTGCATCACTGATGATGTTTATTATGACATCTGAACGTGATAAAGTTGTTACAAATACATATTGTCTATTGTGTTCTTTCAATTATTTATTTGTGCTTCTTGTTAGCTGCAATTAATACAAGTGGGAACATGTGCAGGGCTTGCTTTCTACCCGTTCTTGCAAAGAGAAGAAAACCACACCTCCACGACTGAGCAGGGTCGCCACTGGGAGATGTTCAACAGACTTGGCGTTATCCGCCTTCTCTCCAGGGTCCTGCGCAGGGGACAGCTTTGGAATCCAAATGTGCACCTGATGGCTACCTTCTTGCCTGGCACTGTGGATCATGCAGAGCCCTGCCAGAGCTAAAAGCATGAGCTGCGATAGCTAGAATGAAACGGCCTCAGTGAAGCTGCACACAAAAGCAGCAATACAAACACATGGAGCTAACTGCAGGTGTAAGCCCTTAAATTACTCTCCAGGC
Organism: Pelochelys cantorii; assembly: GCA_032595735.1. Lineage (NCBI taxonomy): Eukaryota > Metazoa > Chordata > Testudines > Trionychidae > Pelochelys > Pelochelys cantorii. The sequence continues at coordinate 70,003,548 of CM064332.1, forward strand.
CTTTTCAGAGCTGGCCCCCACCTCACCAACATCGAGAGTGTTCCTATTAACTTTATGAATGGTGGCCAAAGTCCCACAATGAAGGCCACCGGGACATGTGTGAATCTTCACAGCCAGTTTTCACAAGCCAAACTAGTATTGCTCATGTCCAGGTCCTCTCTGGGGAAGAAGTATTTCCCATATTGCATTGCTGCAGCTCCTCTGTAAGCATGACCTCCCACCGGTTTGGAGAAGGGGAGGGTTGCACCCGGTTTTACGCTGACACAATAGGGTTGCACTGATTTTCCGAGGGTACATGCTTAGCAATTTTTTTTTCCAACAGGCCTTAAGGTGTCTCCAGGGAAGATCACAAAAAATGTAGGCACCCAAAATCCCCAGTCACTTTTCAAAATCTCCTCGGCCTCAGTTCTCCATCTGTACAATAGAGATAATGGCACAGTCCTAACACACAGAGGTATCATGTTCATTAATGTGTTACAGATTTGCCAGTCACTCAGATGGTGTTAATAGCGGCTATGTAAGTACCCAAGCTACACTGATGGGTGATCCTTGAGAATGAAAGTAATTAGAGTTGGCTAAAATTTCACTGATTTTTTTTTCCCCTCTACATGAATATTTTCATTATTTTTCCACCAACTCTCAAAAATCCATATTTTCCTTCTTTTGAAGTAATGAAAATTAATAAGATCCAACAGCAGGATTCTGGCTTAGTTAGTAACTACTGATAAAAACCCTTGTTTCCATCACACACGTGCCAAAATAAGTTGCCAGTCTGCTAACGTTTACACGGTGCTTGCTATTCCTATGGTAAATTGTTATACAAGGATTTAAAAATAATTTGTTTGAATGGTATTAAGACCTGGGGTATTTATCAACGGCTTACTAATAGTTTCATGAAGAGAAATGGAACACAATGGCTGTGAAAAGGATATTGCTTTACAATACACGCTCTGACACATTTGTAATCTTAAAAAAACCATCTGCCCTGTCAGGCTCTTATGATTTGGCTGCTGTTATCTTTTTAAGCACTTTTAGCACTTGATTAATTAATAATTGTTGCTCAGGTCATGCTGCTCTGCAAACTTCGGTGCCCTGACTGCGAATCATAATCTGGTACTAAAAATTTAATAGGTGCACTGCAATGATATCTGAAATGCACACCCTGCTGAGTGTTGAAATAACTTATTTTTTGCAAATCTAGGCCTTTTTTAATCTAAAAGGATAGATTAGGCTTCAATAATTCCGAATACCACCACCAACAGTAATTAGCAGCTATGCTAGTTCATTGAGAGATTACCTGATAAGAATCCAATTAGGTTTTTTTAAGCCATCATTACACATTATTGAACTCTATTCTCTTGCAGTGCGGTGGAGTTCATTAGATACCTGGAGAAGCTGAAACGGTCAATACTTTTTTTTTTTTTTTTTTTTTTTTTTTTTTAAAAAGGATGACCTCTGAGAAACTCACTTTTAGATTGTCCCGTCCTCTTCCCCCCCAACTCATGGAGGAACTATTCATTTCATCCGCCAGCCTCTTCTTGCTTGTTCCTGAATGATTCACATGGACAATCGTGTCGGAGAAGAGCAGCAATGAACGACAGGCAGCATCTGTGAGCCTAATGGAAGAGTATTGTCTTCCCATGTTATACAGCTTTGATTACACCGTAAAGTAGGCGCTGGGTCTTTTATAACATACCATCCAATAAATTCTGCTGCCTTGCAGTTTACAATACATACTCTAACGCACCGAGAGGGGGAGGGACCCTCTTCACAAGGGAGGTTCCTTGAGACATTGACTAACTGTTAAATGAAACACGTGGTCTAAAACAACAGTTTGTGTGTGTGCGTATGTGTGCGCATGCGTAAGTGTAAAATTTTCTATAAGCTCCAACCAACTGCCAGTGTCTTATTATAAATGTAGGATTTCTGCATCAACTCTTCATGCCTTCCAACCTGCATTGTACATTAAACCAGAGGCATGGAACCTTTTTTGAGTTGGGGGCCGCACACAGATGAGAAGCAAAAGACCAAAACCTCCTCTTTGACATGGCCCCTGACTGAGAAGGAAAACACACTCCCCACAGTCCCTTAGCACATCAGAGTCCGCCCAGGCTAGTAGATTTTTGTATGTTCCAGCCCTGCGTGGGGATGGCAAGGCAGGTTCCCCAATGCTGGGTGAGAGCCTCGGAGGCAGAGGGGGCGAGTCCATGCAAGGTTCCCCACCCTTGCATTGAACCAAAGGCCCAGATTCTCACTTTACCAGAAGTCCTTTGTACACTGCTCTGGTTGAGTAAAGGGGTCTTAGAGTGTATGCCTGTCAGACCCACACTTAGAGCGAGGCAAGCAAGGCAGTTGCCATGGGCCCCGTGCTGCATCAAGCCCGAGTACAAGGGGCTGCGGCAGGACCTGGCGCTGAATAAGCTGGTCACCTGCGTTGCCATGGAGCTGCCGCTGTGGCTTCTCTCTCTGGCCTTCACGCAGATCTCCATACCCTCCTGGCCAGCCTTGCAGTCCGGCACCCTGCCACTGCACCAGCCGGAGTCCCTGTAGTCATCTGGGCCCCAGCCTGGCTGCGTAGGCAAGGCTGCGGGAGCTGGCTCAGCCCACGTATGTATTGACAGCTCTAGTGAGCCAGAATGCAGCCCTGAGCTGCTCGCCTTTCTCCCTGTCTGCCACAGATTGTGTTTCATCCATATGGTGGGGAGAGTCACACAACTCAGCAGAGAACCTGGCCAGTGTATTGTGCAATGCATCCAGTGAGTGATTGGTGACGGCTGGGCTGGACTCTGTGAACCCCTTAACTGGGTTTGACTTCAACTAGAGTATCCACCAGCCAAGCCCCACTGTCACTGGGCCACCTTAGGCCCTGCTAACTCTTTGGCCGGGCCTGCCCGATGCCTGTTACATTTAAATGCACACACAGACCTTTTGAGATTCCAAAGATAGGAATGCAAAGTTAAAATCAGGCCTTAACTGTTTCAAACCAGACTGCATCCTCTGTGAAACACGTGTGGAGAAATATCAATTAGCTTCGGGGTTTTCCTGGTAGCATACAGAATTATATGTGGCATGGCAGTAACAGTAAAGCAAGAGCACATGAGAACCAAGGGTTCAATGTCTGATGAAAGGAAAAAAAAATGTGCCAAAATATTTGATAAAGAAACCTATGAATTATCAGGAGATTTTATGCCAAAAGGGAGGGCTAAGGCATTACTTTTCTCTCTCATTTTTCATCATCATCAGCATCAACGTGAACCACCCAATACCCTGATCCTGGCACCTGTTCCACAGTTGTCAGAATGGTCCTAAGAGGGTGCAGGTGCTAACTTGGGCTCACAAGTTTGGAGTTTCAGTACCTAAGGGCTTGTCGACGCAGCAAGTTACTGCATGGCAAACCAGGGTGTGAATTTACATGTTCCAGCTTGACTTGCAGTTATCACATGTGGATATTGTGACAGAGCTCTGGCACTTTGATTGCTAAAACTACAGATTGGCCAAAACGTTGAGCTCAAAAAATAGGCCAGTGAAAACAAGAGAAACCCTTAACTGAATGTTCATAATAATGTTCATATCAACATTAATAAATGGAAAAAAAATGAGATGCCACCCTCAGTCCACATAAGAGGGAAAAACACAGATATCACCTTATATAGAAGTTAGCCTAAAAAGTTTGGTTGTGGAATAGTCAGAAATGCAGCTTCTTCATGTGGGATGTTTAATTATAATGGCGTGCAACTGAGTAAGTAAAAATCCGGAACCATTTCTAGCATCAAGCTTGATAAGTTCTCACGTAATCACCACCACCAACTGGACACTGGCTGCGGTGGCTCGTGGCTCCCAGAAAATGACCACGTAACCTGGGAAACCAACCAGAGAGTGTCTTGAGACAGCTTGGATAGATAATGTAACATTCTAGGAATTACAGCCTGCCAGATCCTCAGCTGGGGTAAATTGGGGCAATGCCACTGAAGTCAATTATTTTTTCCAGATGAGGATTTGGCCCCAGGAGCTTGGAAAGCGGAGTCATAGTTATGCGATGGTGAAGGTACTTCCTAAAGCACATGTTTTTCCCCCTCAGCTAGAGGGGTCTGGTGTCCTTAAAAATTAATTTTTTATTCTGAATTTCCACCCTTGTATTATCTTATGACCTTTGTTTCCACATAAAAAAGGCAACATGGAGACTTCAGTCGGGACTGACTATTGGTTGGGTGCTTCCCGGAAGACACCGGAACTAAGAGCGGGATAAACGGCCTGAACTGTCTGTTATTGATGGGGAATTACAGCAATAATTGTGTCATGTCCATCCCACTCCACCCCAAATTTAGTTCTGGTGTTAACAGAAACTATTGGGAGAACCAAACCAAATCTACGGAGTGTTACATTTAGTTACAATAAAAATAACTTAATTCGCTTTGTGTCCTAATGTGGATCTGTTTTTCATCTATAAACTAATTAAAAAAAAAGAAATTTAAGGGGAGATTGACTGTTACCATGTCCATGGCTCAGTAAGTTCAAACAGCACAAAGAACGGACAAGATTTAAATAATTTAGAGCACTCAAGTTGTTCATTTTTTTTGTTCTCAGGAGAGAACAACTTCAAAGAGGAAAAAATAATGGATATTACAGATTTCCATGTAACAAGTCTCTTGAGAACAAACCTGGCATAAGAGTAATAACAAATGAACTAAACTATTGGAATAACCTTAACCGTTTGACCATTCTTTCTGTTGGCAGGCATCAGTGTTACTTGTTACAGCTTTGCCAGCCAGATCAGATGATTTTAAAAGAGTGGGGCTGGTAGCAAAAAGAGTTTGCAACAGACAGATATTTCCAATGGGTCTGAAAAAAATATTTGCCTCAAAGCATTCAGCATCTCAGAGATTCACAATTCTTTGTCTTAACTTACTAGAGAAAGAGGAGGGCAAAGAGTAATAAAGAATCTGATAGAACTAATTTAAATCCAATCACTTGCTACTTGCTACCCATTTCTTCTTCTCAAGGAAAAAAAAAAGATTCTGGACTCTATTTTTTTCATTTTTAGCAGTACAGTAGAACCTTAGAGTTGCAAACACCTCAGGACTGGAAGTGATTTGGAGCACTGAAGTGTTTGTAACCGTCCCTTCATTTTTTAATAGTTGACATTTAACACAGTTTAGTACTGTATTGCATACTTCCAATTCCAAACGGAAGTGTGGGGTTGACCAGTCAGTTCATGACTCTGGGGTTTGTAGCTCTGGGATTCTACTGTATTGGCTTTCTCTTTCTCAAGCCAGCCTAAAAAGCAGTCTTGTAAGGTCATGTCGGCATTAGCACTTACCTCAGCACAACTGTTGTAGCTAAGGGGTATGAGAGAAACATCCAGAGTAACATCCATGACATTACTTTTGCCGGCACTCGTGGACTACATCAGTGGCAGACGTTCTCCCACGTACGTAGATAGCTACCACCACTTGAAGAGCTGGGTTTTTTACGTTGATGGCAGAGATCTCTCTCATTGCTCTCTACCTGAGCAATCGTAGCTTTACCAATCCAGCTGTGCCACATGAAGCTTTTAAGTACAGACATGGCATAATGTGTAAACGAGTTCATTATCAGCAGCAGCATTAGTTTGGGACAAACTATTCACATGAAAAATACATGCAACGTATTTCTCCCCCTCTCTTTTGTTTGTGAATTATCCACAAATTAAAGTGAGAACCTCCAAAGTTATAACGGCATCAACCAAAAACAATGGAAGGCTGCCAACCTCTAGTTAATAGGAAGTAGGAAGGAATTTTTCTAATTATTCCAAAACAGTATGGTTTCCAAAAATGCAGGAGTTTTCTGATACTACCCACGGTGAAAGACAGATAGTACATTAGATGGACCTGAGTCAGTGTAGCACACTTTTTTATACTTTTTTTTGTTAACTTGGAATTATCAATGAACATTTTGGGCGGGACTTGCAAAAGCACCAAGCTTTGTGCCCATCAAGCAATGCAAGCCACTGTATATTGCTGACAAAAACATTTCTTGTCTGCAGATGACAAAGTAGACAGAAATTCTAGATAACTACAGTTATTAAAAAGGGAGAAATCTAATCAAACAAAAACAGTATTTGAAAGACAAGAAAATTGGTAAAAAAAATGAATTCAGGCCAGTCTTGGAAGAGCTTTCTGACCCATAACTACACAAACATTCCTCAATGAATTATATATGAGATTTGTCACTTAATCCAAACAACTTTACATTTTCAATTTGATATTAACCTCTACAAAAATTGGAATTTGGAAGGCAACACTTTCATATCAGAGATATTCCAAGCGACTAGCTTATGCTCTGAACGTAAGGACACTAAGATAAAATAAATGGAGGAATGATATTAAATATCTACCTAGCCACAGAGGATAGAAAATAAGATCATCGGGAAAACAGGCCAATAATAAAAAATCTTAGGTCTCATACTTGGATAGGCAAACCTGTCTATGCCAGAAGTCTTTTAATGCCCCGTCAACAGAAAGGGAATTAATACTAAAATGATCTCTGGGGAAAGGCATAACCTCCTACCCACAGTCACATCACAGGAAAGAATAGGAGACACTTGTGCCGTGTTTTCAAAGGGATTTTCATAAGAACATAAGAATGGCCGTACTGGGTCAGACCAAAGGTCCATCTAGCCCAGTAGCCTGTCTGCCAACAGTGGCCAGCACCAGGTGCCCCGGAGGGGGTGGACCGAAGACAATGATCGAGAGATTTGTCTCCTGCCATCCTTCTCCAGCCTCTGACAAACAGAGGCCAGGGACACCATTTCTATCCCCGGGCTAATAGCCTTTTATGGACCTAACCTCCATGAAATTATCTAGTTCCTCTTTAAACTCTGTTATAGTCCTAGCCTTCACAGCCTCCTCTGGCAAGGAGTTCCACAGGTTGACTACACGCTGTGTGAAGAAGAACTTTCTTTTATTAGTTTTAAACCTGCTACCCATTCATTTCATTTGGTGTCCTCTAGTTCTTCTATTATGGGAACTAATAAATAACTTCTCTTTATTCGTCCTCTCCACACCACTCATGATTTTATATACCCCTATCATATCCCCCCTCAGTCTCCTCTTTTCTAAACTGAAAAGTCCCAGTCGCTTTAACCTCTCTTCATATGGGACCCGTTCCAAACCCCTAATCATTTTAGTTGCCCTCTTCTGAACCCTTTCCAAGGCCAAAATATTTTTTTTGAGGTGAGGAGACCACATCTGTACACAGTATTCAAGATGTGGGCGTACCATAGTTTTATACAGGGACAGTAAGATATTCTGGGTCTTATTTTCTATCCCGTTCTTAATAATTCCTAGCATCCTATTTGCCTTTTTGACCGCCGCTGCACACTGTGTGGAAGTTTTCAGAGAACTGACCACGATAACTCCAAGATCTCTTTCCTGATTTGTCGTAGCCAAATTAGCCCCCATCGTACTGTACGTATAGTTGGGGTTATTTTTTCCAACGTGCATTACTTTATACTTATCCACATTAAATTTCATTTGCCATTTTGTTGCCCAATCACTCAGTTTGGTGAGATCTTTTTGAAGTTCTTCACAGTCTGCTTCTGTCTTGACTATCTTATACAGTTTATCATCATTCGCAAACTTTACCACCTCACTGCTTACCCCTTTCTCCAGATCATTTATGAATACATTGAAAAGGATTGGTCCTAGGACTGACCCTTGGGGGACACCACTAGTTACCCCTCTCCATTCTGAAAATTTACCATTTATTCCTACCCTTTGTTTCCTGTCTTTTAACCAGTTCTCAATCCAAGAAAGGACCTTCCCTCTTATCCCATGGCAATGTAATTTACACAAGAGCCTTTGGTGAGGGACCTTGTCAAAGGCTTTCTGAAAATCTAAGTATACTGTATCTACTGGATCCCGCTTGTCCGCATGTTTGTTAACCCCTTCAAAGAACTCTAATAGATTAGTAAGACATGATTTCCCTTTACAGAAACCATGTTGACTTTTGTCCAACAAATTATGTTCTTCTACTTGCCTCACAATTTTATTCTTTACTATTGTTTTGACTAATTTGCCCGGTACCGAAGTTAGACTTACCAGTCTGTAACTGCCAGGATTGCCTCTGGAGCCCTTTTTAAATATTGGTGTCACGTTGGCTACCTTCCAGTCATTAGGTACGGAAGCCGATTTAAAGGATAGGTTACAAACCACAGGTAATAGTTCAGCAAGTTCCCATTTGAGTTTTTAGAACCCTTGGATGAATGCCATCCGGTCCCGGTGACTTGTTAACATTAAGTTTTTCTATTTGTTCCAAAACCTCCTCTAATGACACTTCAATCCGGGACAGCTCCTCAGATTCATCACCCAGAAAGGACGGTGCAGATTTGGGAATCTCCCTAACGTCCTCACTAGGATTGGACTTCCACTTCTTGAAAGATGCCTTTTTGTCCCTCACTGCTTCTTTTACATGGTGGTTAAGCCACGGTGACTCTTTTTTAGGTCTCTTGCTATGTTTTTTAATTTGGGGTATACATTTAAGTTGGGCCTCTATTATGGTGTCTTTAAAGAGTTTCCATGCAGCTTGCAGGGATTTGGCTCTAGTCATTGTGCCTTTTAATGTCTGTTTAACTAACCTCCTCATTTTTGTGTAATTCCCCTTTTTGAAATTAAATGCCAGAGTGCTGGACTGCTGAGGTGTTCTTCCCACCACAGGAATGTTAAATGTTATTATATTATGGTCACTATTCCCAAGCAGTCCTGTAACGGTTATCTCCTGGCCCTGATCCTGCACTCCACTCAGGACTAAATCGAGAATGGCCTCTCCACTTGTGGGTTCCTGTACCAGCTGCTCCAAGAAGCAGTCATTTAAGCCATTGAGAAATTTTGTCTCTGCTTCTCTTCCTGAGGTGACATGTACCCAGTCAATATGGGAAGAATTAAAATCCCCCATTATTATAGAGTTCTTTATTTTGGTAGCCTCTCTAATCTCCCTCAGCATTTCAATGTCAGTATCACTGTCCTGGTCAGTAATATATCCCTACTGCTATATTCTTATTATTGGAGCATGGAATTACTATCCATAGCGATTCTATTGAACATGTTGATTCATTTAATATTTTTATTTCATTTGATTCGACATTATCTTTCACATACAATGCCACTCCGCCACCCACACGGCCTGCTCTATCCTTCCGATATATTTTATATCCCGGTATGATTGTGTCCCACAGATTTTCCTCATTCCACCAGGTTTCAGTGATGCCTCTTATGTCAATCTCCTCCTTTAATACAAGGTACTCTAGTTCACCCATCTTATTAGTCAGACTCCTAGCATTTGTGTAGAAGCATTTTAAAAATTTGCCACTGTTTATTTGTCTGCCTTTCCCTGATGCATTGGATTCCTTTGTGGTTGGTTGTCTGCTCTGGCCCATGGTTTGTCCTCTCCCCTCCTCTCTTTCTGACCACAGCTTAGAGAATCTCTATCAATGGATTCTCCTCTAAGAGAAGTCTCCATCCGATTTATGTCCTTCTCCGCACCAATCGGCTTTCGCCCAACTTTGAATGTAATGGTGCTGGAAATGCAAGTAGGGAATTACAGCAGACATAAGAATGGCCATACTGGGTCAGACCAAAGTTCTGTCTAGTCCAGTATCCTCCACAATTCCGACAGTGGCCAATACCAGAATCTTCATAGGGAATGAACTCTACCTACATGCCACAAATGCAATCAGACCTATTTTCCATAGTCTAGGACTGATAATACTGCTGAAGATTGTATATTACACAGCGAGTTATGATTAGCAGATCACAGTTTGGATTTCAAAGGTTGCCTCTTCATGTTCCACTTCTGAGTATCACCGAATGGTATCTTCTCTACCCGGAAATATTGTTTCAGATATGCCACAACACACTGTTAACAGACAGCCCAACCCTGACCCTGACCCCGACCCCGACCCTACCCCGTGAGAGCCAAATCACATTGGTTTAAACTTCTTGTGCCAAGAATTCTCTCAGTAGCTATCCAGAGGAAGCAGCCATGCACTCGGATAAACAAAGAAAATTGTGCTAAGACTAAGAGTTAGAAAATCCATGAGTTATCCCAAAAGTTACTTCCCAAGGGATTTCTTTAAACTATACTGAAGCCATGTTGATATTTGCAGGGAAAGAAACATGGAGGAATAGAAATACCAATAAAGAGGAGGTTAGAGATGGCAAGAAACCATCCCTGGGTGTTCCACTGGACAGTTGGGGACATGCGCACACACCCTGCCACCAGGCAGCATAGAACCATTGAAATTATTGGGATTGCAAGGCATAAATAAGGAGAGAACTTCTCCAAGAGCATTTAAGACAGGAATAAAAATGAAGCAGATTGCATCAAGTAGTATGTGTCCTCCTCAGTCAGTCTGTCCTGGGAATAGTGCACCACGGAGGGAGTGTAAAGCAGTTGGCTCTTTTCTATAATCTATAAAAGAGGCAAACTTTTAAAAAAGAGCAGCAGCCCGTGTTTGTACATAAACAACAGGCATGGGCATTCTTTGCTGCATCCTAGGAGAAACCAGGGAGCCAAAATAATGAGTTTAGAAAACCTAGAAATCCAAGAATTTGCTATTCATGCTTTTTGAGGAAGATAGGAGCTGGCCTCTTATGTGGTGCTGGATCATTTTCATTGTTACATTTGCTGCATTATTTATCTGCACCAGAATTTTACGTTTTATTTTTCGATCTGGTAAGCCCAGCTAAGGGTTGTAGAACTTCATAGGCTGCTATTCTCCACCCCTCCTCCCTGTTTGGAGTTTTCTAGCAAATGGCTAAGACTAAGAGTTTTCTCTCTCTTTTCCAGCTTGCCTCTTTACCTAACTTTTTAAATATTTACACGGATCTATGGCACTCATCTGCTTAGGTCGCTGCTCTGCCCAAAGTTCTAATTTTATCTTCTTAGCACAGTGGTTTTCCAGCGACGGGTTGTGACCCAATTCTGGGCCATGGAATGTCGGGCACAGGGGGTCGGTGCTGCAAGGGGATCAGGTGACCAGCGGGGGTGCTAAGGCAGCTACCCGTTTGTCCTGGCTGCGTCCCAGAAGCAGCTAGAAACAGATCTGTCTTCTAGGTGTGGAGGAGCGCACAAAGCCCCAAGCACTGTGCCAGCCCCAAGCACTCGCTCTGCACTCCCATTGTCTGGGAACCTGCTGCTGGCTGCTTGTGGGTGCAGCAAGGTCTGCAGTGCCAGGAGAGGCAGAAAGCTGCCTTAGCCCCCTTACTGCACTGCTGTCCAGAAGCCGCTCAAGGTAAGCCCTTCCCAACAAAGCCCTGTCCCCCTCCAAAGCCAGAGCCCCCTCCTACAGCCCAAAGCTCTCAACCTCAGCCCCACCCCGGAGCCCACACGCTAGTCAAATTACGTTGGGTCGTGGGAACCACCACATTTCTTCAGCTAGGTCATTTGAAAACCACTGTGTTGAGGACTATGAGGAGGAGTACAGGGGTTGATTTTTTTTTCTCCATGACCACTGAAGGTAAAGACAAGTAGTAATGGGTTTCATCTGGTCCAGTGATACCTAAGAACACACAATGAAAGATTTAAAAAAAAAAAAAATACAAGAGCAGGTGTGCAAAAATTCAAGCACTGTGGCTTATAAAACTACAAGAAAAATCTAATGCTGTGCATAATTATATGCTGTTGGCCATGATATTATCCAAAGCTATAGCCCAATGTCACGGGGCAGCTGAATTGTAGCCCAGGGGTGCATGCACTAGAATATGGTACCAGTTTGCATTCCTTTCATTTCTGTCTCCCTGCCCCAGGGCCTCTCTGTGCACCATGCCTGCTAACTTTATAGATGATGCAGGGAACGGGCAGCTTACAAGAAAAGGAAAGAGTTAAATACAATCGGAACAAGAGTGACACTCTTTCCAGCACTGCGTTTGTGCATTGCATGGATTGTGAACGTTCAAGTCCCTTTTTTTAGTTTGTTTATTAGGGGCAGAAACCATCATTCATTCTGCTATAGAAAAAAAATTGTGGGGCGGTTCATGACTAGGCAGAAAGGTATGCAAGGAATGAGAAGGAGAAGTTACCAAGGTTTGTAAGGCATACAGGCTAAATGACTTTTTATGAACTATGCACAGTCAACTGTTTCTAACATGCAAAGTTCTTTTCTGTGCTCTGTGGAGGGGGAAGGGGAAAAGAGGCAAGAGGAAACCCAGATCACAAGTTATTCAAACAGGGACTGATCACCTGTCAGAATGGATTAAGTAGTTGGGAAAAAATAGTGTGAACATTTTAGAGAGAGAGAAAAGGACATGGGTCAACATGTTTGACTATGTCTACACTGGGACAGTTTTTCAGAATAACTTATTTCGAAATAATGACTCCTGAAATAAAATTTCAAAATAGGTTTATTCCCCAAGGAAAGCAGGACTTACTCTTTTGAAATAACTAGCCCCTTATTCCAAAATAATGCGCTTGGTTGTGTGCTGGCTCGCCCGTGTGCTGGTTCGCCATGTTATATAGGCAAATATAGTGCCTATCTATAAAAAGGAAAATAAAAACAACCCAGGAAACTACAGACCAGTCAGTTTAACTTCTTTGCCAGGAAAGATAATGGAGCAAGTAATTAAGGAAATCATCTGCAAACACTTGGAAGATAATAAGGTGATAGGGAACAGCCCGCATGGATTTGTAAAGAACAAATCATGTCAAACCAATCTGATAGCTTTCTTTGATAGGATAACAAGTCTTGTGGATAAGGGAGAACTGGTGGATGTGGAATACCTAGACTTTAGTAAGGCATTTGATACGGTCTCGCATGATATTCTTATCAATAAACTGGGCAAATACAACTTAGATGGGGCTACTGTAAGGTGGGTGCATAACTGGCTGGATATCCGTTCCCAGAGAGTACTTATTAATGGTTCACAATCCTGCTGGAAAGTAGAAAAAGTGGGGTTCCGCAAGGGTATGTTTTGGGACCGGTTCTGTTCAATATCTTCATCAACGCTTTAGATATCAGCATAGAGAGTACGCTTATTAAGGGTCATAATTCAAAATGATCTGGACAAATTGGAGAAATGGTCTGAGGTAAACAGGATGAAGTTTAATAAGGACAAATGCAAAGTGTTCCGCTTAGGAAGGAACAATCGGTCTCACACATACAGAATGGAAAGTGACTGTCTAGGAAGGAGTACGGCAGAAAGGAATCTAGAGGTTATAGTGGACCACAAGCTAAATATGAGTCAACGGTGTGACGCTGTTGCAAAAAAAAAAAAAAAGCAAACATGATTCTGGGATGCATTAACAGGTGTGTTGTGAGCAAGACACGAGAAGTCATTCTTCTGCTCTACTCTGTGCAGATTAGGCCTCAGTTGGAGTATTGTGTCCAGTTCTGGGTGCCACATTTCAACAAAGATTTGGAGAAATTGGAGAGAGTCCAGAGAAGAGCAACAAGAATGATTAAAGGTCTAGAGAACATGACCTATAAAGGAAGACTGGAAGAACTGGGCTTGTTTAGTATGGAAAAGAGAAGATTGAGAGGCAACATGATAGCTGTTTTCAGGTATCTAAAAGGGTGTCACAAGGAGGAGGGAGAAAACTTGTTTTTCCTGGCCTCTGAGGCTAGAGCAAGTAGTAATGGGCTTAAACTGCAGCAAAGGAAGTTTAGGTTGGACATTAGGAAGAAGTTGCTAACTGTCAGGGTGGTTAAACACTGGAATAAACTGCCTAGGGAGGTTGTGGAATCTCCATCTCTGGAGATATTTAAGAGTAGGTTAGATAAATGTCTATCAGGGATGGTCTAGACAGTGCTGGGTCCTGCCATGAGGGCAGGGGACTGGACTCGATGACCTCTCAAGGTCCCTTCCAGTCCTAGTATTCTATGATTTCGAAATGAGGGGAGTTATTATTTTGAAGTAACTCCCCAGTGTAGACAAGCCCTTAGTTACCAGTGATTTGAGATAACTCATGTGAGAAGTTTCCAAGGGACCTGCTTCTCAGAAAACATTGGAGCACCCGCATTCTGAGCATAAGTTTCTTTTCATGTTGTATGGCTAACCCGCCCCCACGCCCCAAAAAAACAACAACAAACCACTTTGGAAATCCCTAACCCCCCACCCTAGCACCAAGGTGAAGTTTGGAGGTCAGTGAAGGTAATTTTCTTAAGGTTCAATTTACTGGTTGGACCAGACTGCAATGTTTGTATCTGGATCTTGAAAAGCTCAGGATTCATCAGACCCAAAGTTTTTGACTGACTTTAATACACAAACTGACCACTACCCTTGCCAGGACTGGGTCCCTGAATAAGAAAAACCAGGGCAAAAGAGTCCAGCTGGACTGGATTTCAGCGTGACAGGGTTAGCAAGGCAATTCATCGTAACTGTCACACCATGGATTCTTTGTCTGAAGCAGATCAGGAACTGTAAATAAACTCCCAAGGCAACAGGTATCCTAGTGTGGTCTTTAATCTGTCAAATATGATAATTGTTAGAACAATGTCACTGCTCCTTGGCTTGCAAATTAATCACTCAGTCTTATCAGCAAGGTGCATCTTTTTATTACAAATGCTTGGCATATAAAATATGGCTAATAACAGACCTATGATTTCCTCTCAGACATCGCTGTTTTTATAGGGCCATGACGGCATATAAAGGAACTGATCCTGACAACACAACAGAGCACATTGATGACTGACATGAATGGTGCTACTGAAGTTGCAGAGGATCAAAGCTGATAATGCAGAAATTATTAAAGAGATTCATCTTATGCCAAAATGCCCAGATTTCTAAAGATCCCTGATCTGCATACTTAAAGCACCCATCAAGAATGTACAGTTTAAACTGAACAACAAATTGATTTGTTTTTTATTGGTAGCAGCAACACTTTGCATTGCACATTACTGGAGGTGTGTGGATTCTCTTTCTATGGGATCGTGATATAGTAACACGTGGGCTATTCCTAGTGGAAAAGCTTTCACAACCATTACATACATGTGATAAGTACCAAAAAGTTATAGGTATTTTGACATTTGGTCACACTTTTTAGTGTACTCAGAGTAAAGGGGTTCCCCAGCTAACAAGCCTGAATCTTTAGCTGGATTGTTGAATATTAATTGATCCTGAATAGGTAATAAGTCATGGGCATTCATGTTTGATTGGATCTTAACAAAATGTTTCCAAAACCCTCCAAGTCATTTATAAAGGGTGGTCAATACAATTATCCCCATCTCACAGATGGGTAAACTGAGGCACAAGAGGGGAAGAAGAGACTTGGGCCCAGAGTCATCCAGCAGGCCAGTGACAGAGCCATAAGTAAGTCACCTGAGTCCTAGTCCAATTCACCATTCCTAGACCACATCGGAAACACAGCAGAACCTCTGAAAGGCAATGTAGCACACCAGTCATGATTTCATAGACCTCTGTCATAGCCCCTCTTAGTCCTCTCTTTGGGACTATAGGTTCCACTGGGCAGTTTTATTAATCTCTCCTCAGGGGGCAGCTGTTCCACACCCCTTACTGTTTTTGTTAAGTGATAATCTTTTCTAATGTCAATGCTTTTTTTTTTTTTGAGATGGGAAACACACATCTGCACATAGTTAAAATGTACTTCGACAGTTCACAGTTACTTAGTGAAAACTATTTCAGCGGTTACACGCGGTGCAACAGTCAGCTCCCCGGGAGGCGGTGTGCGAAGGGAGCCGGCTTTGAAGAACTTTCCCCCAGGACTTCAAGAGCCCTTTCTGGAGTGGCGACACCTAATTAAGGCTCCTTTGTTTCATAACTATAGTTAGGATTATAAATCCACCAGGGTCAACAGCCACCACGAGCTCCCAGGCAAGGTGGGGGGGGGGGCGCTCCCCACCCCTGGAAGGGGCGGGCCCTCTGGCAGAACAGACAGGGCTAGGGTAGGCAGCCCTCAAAGCCACCCGAAGCTTGGCACATCCCACAGCCCTCAGAGCCGTGAGGCACACCCAGCATGATGCTACAGCACCGATTTGAAGAGGCCCAGGCTGCCGCAGTAGCAGTGGCTGGAAGCCCTGGTCCCTTTGCGCGCACACACACACACACACACACACACACACACACACACCCCCCTCCAGTCTTCCTGTAAGCAGGCCTGTACAAGTCTTAGGTCTAGATCTATATTTGTAACACCTTCAAGCTGCAGATGTTCAAAGCAAATGTTTTGCTTTCTCTTATGGCAAGGGCCATTTGTGAATTTCCATCTGGAATGAAATTTCAGACAAGCTCAAGATTCAGCAGTGTTTAAACATGAAGAGGTTTCAAAACCACCTATTTCTACTTCCAGTAACAAATCAGCTGCAATGCCTAGCTAAAGATCAGAGTCAACTGAAACAAGCTGGACTGCAACCCTGCCACAATCCAAGCCTCTTCGAAGAATTTGAGGATTAGCTTGAGACTCAGGAATGGGCAGGTTTCTCCTTGGGCATCATGTTCCCAAGCCTGATTTGCAGAAGGGACCCCAGTGTTCCCATACTTTTTCAAGATCACGGGCCAGTCACAAAGGAGCAGCTTTCTCTTTGTTCACCCTCGAAGTTTGGTGGGGGAAAATGTTTCTCTTTGAAAGACACAGCAACCTATTGACGGAAGAAGCCAAACAGATGAAGCAGATTTTCGGAAAGTGTTTTCTGTGCAAATTGCAGCAGTTGAATCTTGCTAACATTTTAAGAGTCCTCGTTTTCTGTTACAAGATCATTGTTTTGTTTTTTAAAAGATGGGGGGAAATCTGCTCAATTTGTGGCTAAATAATTTAAAATGCTTTGATGGCAGTGAACCAACCACAGATAGAACTGCCAATCTACAGAAAGATCTAGCTATTTTACCTCTTCAAAGCTTTATAAATCTGATTTGGTTCATTCCACCAATCAGATGAAGAGCCTTTGTTTAGCTCATCTTTTTCTTTCGATCAAGAAAATCACCTGCATTTGCATTTCTTTTATACTTGGCAACAACATTTTACATATGTGGGCTATCGGGGTAGGAGGAGGTAGACAAGTTAGTAGAATTTAAAATGAACTCTTTATTTAAACAAGTCCAGTTTATACATCTCCTCACTTTTGGCCTCTTTGTTTGACCTTCAACCCTGCAGCCAAGTCCCCAAATCACCAAAATGATCTTAAAGTAAACTTCTCCCGATCTCACCTATTGCCGAGTTCCTTCTCCCTAACACCCATTCTTTCTCCTGGCCACCCTCTTGCCTGAACATGATATTCCAGATTTCACAAACATAGAAACACTTCTTCCAGGCACTCTCCTCTTTCAGCTCACTTGTGAAATGATTCTCCAACTATCCTTGACTCTTCAGCCATCTCGCTAAATACTTTTGCAGTCACCACCCCATTGCCTTCTTCCCTCTTTGTTTCCAACCAGACCAAAAGAGCCATTTACAACGGTTGTCTGGATTCCATCCAGTCTGCATTCCTCCTCCTCCACATCAAGGAAGCCACGCCTTTCCCAGAAAGCCACGCCTTTGAAAGCTTCTAAACCTTTTCAACATCACATGTCAGGCCCTCTTCTCTAGGCTTCATTCTCCTTCACCTCCAGCTGCCACCGATATTGCAGGCCATTCCCAAATTTTACAGAATCATGTCCTCACTCAGCTGTCCGAACATGGTCCTCTGTTTGGTTGTTCCTCCCATGTCTCTTTGGGTGGGTAAGAACATAGGAATGGCCATACTGGGTCAGACCAAAGGTCCATCTAGCCTAGTATCCTGTCTTCCAACAGTGGCCAATGCCAGATGCCCCCAGAGGGAGTGAACATAACAGGGAATCATCGAGCAATCCCACCCCCTGTTCCACCCATTTTCAGCCTTGGACCAACAGAGGCTAGGGACACTATTCCTACCCATCCTGGCTAACAACCATTGATGGACCTAACTTCCACAAATTTATCTAGCTTTTTTTTAAACTCTGTTAAAGTCCTGGCCTTCACAACACCTTCCGGCAAGGAGTTCCAAAGATTAATCATGTGCTGCGTGAAGAAATACTCCCTTTTGTTTGTTTTAAACCTGCTACCTACTAGCTGTCCTTTCTGTAGATGTCCCACAGAACGCTATAATGTGCCCCTCCACTTTTTTCCTTTTGCATTCCCTCATCAAGTCATCGACCTCATACAAGAACACTGCTGATTTACTTTACTTCAAACTCTCCCTTCTCATTTCCCAGAATCAGTTTTTAAAATCTCCTGGCAGGGATAGTTTGTCTGTATACAAGGTGCCTACAATGCCAGGATGCTATGATATTATAATACTGAGAGTTGACTCCTCTTTCACATGCTAGCCCATAATACGTGATCCAACTGAAAGGCACTGATGAGCTTTTAGCTGGGAAACGCCAGCCCAAGCAGATACCTCTTCCAAAAGTGCGGGGCCCAAGGCAGCGGTGCTGTTGGAATCTATTTGGGATTTCACCGAGAAGGTAAAAAATGTCAGCTGTGTTGTCAAACAACAGGAAACCCATTCCGATAAACAGTTAATTCACAAAGAATAATTCATTAGCCAACATTTTTCACGTACATTTGAATTTTGTATTCCTTCTAGATGTGCCCCCGGCTCCTCCACGGAGACATGCCCTCTTCAATGCAACAGATGCCGAAATGGGGCTTGATTCTTCACGTCCTTGCACTTAATATTGTAATTTACACCAGAGCAAAGAGCTTGCGAACACTTCCAAAACTCAGTGCTCCAATTCCTTGTGCATCAGCAGCAGCATTTTCCATGGGCTCTGCTCTCAGTTTTCACAGGGGTAAGGCAGAGCATTGAAATCCCTTAAAGTATGCTGTTGCAGAGACAAGACAAATTAAATTAAGGAAAGGGGGGGGGGGGAGAGATAATTTCCTAGATATTGATGAGCATCCACAATGTCTTTCTCCCAGTACAGCTGGAGTACTTGGAGAACTGCACAGCATAAGGCTGAATTAGTTGTGCAATGATAAAGCAATGGCCAGTAATACCACAGATTCCCACGCACCACCGACTTCGGTTTTGCTAGCAACCCAACCAAACTTGCCCTGTGTCACTGGATTGCTGGTAAAACGGAGGCAGCTTTGAAATCCAGAGCTGTAACAGTACAATACTAAATATTATCAAAAGAAATGGGCCATCTGAATTAATGAAGAAGCTGTAGATTTAGGTAGAGGCAATAGTCCTATTAATGAACATAAAATTATGCCGAAATCTGATAGTTATTTTCAGATATATGATTTTTAGAAACTTGGAGTTTGTGCTTTGTAAATCCCATGGTGCTTCTTTCATTACTTCTGTGCTCGGGTAGCAGCAGAATATTGGAGAAAGGCAGGAGACAAGTGTGTCACTAGAAATTCTCAAGTGGCAGAACGCATTCATTTTAAAAGTAAGAGGATTTTCATTTAGTTTCAGAATGAGAAAGTCCTTATCCTAATTATATTGTATGTGCTCTATTGTAGCCATATTGTAAATGCCAGAGGGTGCCCCTTCTTTAAGAGTTTTATTTACATTCACAGCACTCTTTAACATCCAACTTTGTGACAAATGTATGGATCAGGTTCTCTTCCCCTTAATCCGGCCCACTTATATCACTCTGGGCTGTATATGGCTGACTAGGAATTGTCCTGTTATGGTGGAGTTCTCTCAGGCAGAATAAGGTCCAAAGAGCTGGTCCATTTGTCATGGTAAAAGAAGCTGGGAGAGGCTATTTTCAGAGGGTGGGAAGGAATCGGTGAGTGTGGTCTGGCAAATCTCAGTTGGTTGAATGTCCCTTTGTCCTTTCCAGACCTAAGGGCTGAACGGAAAGATCGGCAAAGGTTTATTACAGTTCCTTAATGCCTCACGCTGTTAGACAGCGGACATTGTGGAAAACCTAAAAATAAAATGAAGAGAAAGAAGTCTGGATCTATTACAGTGGGGCCGATACCTTCAAGCGGAGGTGAGTATTCATTCCAACGTAAACACGGATTCAGCTGGGCTAACGCTGCATCTCTTCTGCAAACAGTGCCACAGCCACGTTTAACTCTCAGAAATGCTCACAGAGTTTAAACCTTAACTCTTTAATAGTCACATTCAAGGTTATGCATACTTTGGGGGAGAGTGCATGGGACAGCTAGAGGAAAAAAAACAACACAAGTCCCCAAGTACCTTGCTAGAGCCCTAGAACAGCATACAAGCCAAACAATGCTAGTATGGTTATGCATGACTGTGAAAATCAGGAATCTGAAAATATAAACTATGCCCTGTGAATAAACGACCTTTTCCAATGACGGGTATATTGAGCACTCTACACTCAGTTTCCCTTTGTCTCTGTCTCGTATACAGATGTTAAACTGTGGATGATCAACTAATCCATCAACTACTATATTAGTTGATGGGCTGGTGGGAGCCAAAACTGCTTAGTCCCGGCTCGTGCCACCCTGGGAAGCTAACCCCACAGTGGTTCTGCTGTCCAACTCTTACTACAATTAAACTGCAGAGGTGCAACGGGGTAGAACTGCAACGGGGCTCCCCCCGACCTGATAGCCAACCGCTCTGCACCTTTGACTTTTAAATGAGCCACCAGGCTCTTACTATATTTACAAGGCAGAGCACCTCAGCGGGGGACCAGACGCGAACCGGGAATCAGCTGTCCTGGCTCGTGCCTGGTCCCAAAGTGCTATGGCTCTGCTTTTTAAATGTAGAGCCACAGCAGTCTGGGACCGTATGAGAACCAGGACAGCTGACTCCTGGCTCGTGCCCCACCCCCCTCTGCAACTCAGCCTCCCCTGTCCTCCCCCACCCCCCCACGTAGATGGTGCTGGAGGGAAACTGGATTTTAAGATGGTTTCCCCCAGCACCAGCTTCTGCTCCCCTCTTGCTGCCTCTGACACAGAGGCAGCAAGGGGTAGGGGAGGAAGCAACTAGTCGAGTAGTGACTCGACTACTCGATAAACCTAAGCTTATCGCTTACATCCCTAGTCTCATAGCTAAGTCTTTTGAAAGGTTCATCAATTTATCATTTCGATGGCAATTAGTCCTTTTCATCCTGCGTACCATAGACTGAGGATATTTGTTAGACTATATTAACACGTGCAGAGTAGATAACAGATACATATTCCCATGTAAATTGCATAGTCACTGAAAATTTCCAATTTAATATATACACTAAGTATTTTCATTGACAATATCATTCATATTCTGTACAGACCCGTGCCCCTCAATTACAAAGGAACTGGGTTCATGCAGATTGATACCCATGAGAAGACAGTGCTCACAACCAGCTAGGTTTTACTTTTGAGGCATTTCAATGAGGATATTAAACACACCCACCACAAGCATACATTGCTGCCCTAAACCGTAGCTATTTGCCTCTACATAATTAAAAGTAAAATCGACGCAATTTAAGCTACAAAGAGTTGATAAGACCAGAATACATTTCACAAGCCCCATGTGCTAGACTCATTCTACTTGGGGAAAGAGATGGTGCCTCCAACTCCCCGCAGCTCTTGGATGAGCTGCACCAGACGAAGGAAGACACAGCTTGTGCAGCCAGAAGTTGCAGTGATGGAAATTCACCCTTATCAGCCTCCAATTGTCTGGTTCACTGTGAGGCCAGGCTCTTACCTTAATCTATGCGCCCCAGATGATCTCACACAAGAAGGTAGCGGCAGCACAACACAATTCTAGGGTTGGAAAAGACCTCAGGAGGTCATCGAGTCCAACCCCCTCTCCTGCCCAATGCAGGGCCATCCCCAACTAAGTCATCCCAGCCAGGGCTCTGTCAAGTGGGGACTTAAACCTCTAGGGATGGAGATTCCAGCCCCTCCCTAGGAAAACCATCCCAGTGCTTCCCCACCCTCCTAGGGTGTGTCTAGACTACAGGGTGGTTTGTTTGTTTTTTGTTTTTTTTTTAAAGGAGGCTTTTTTCGAAAAAACTTCACCTGCGTCTAGACCACAGCCGCGTTCTTTCGAAAGTAAATTGAAAGAACACGGCATTTTTTTGACCGTGGTAAACCTCATTTTACAAGGAATAATGCCTTTTTTCTAAAGTACTCTTTTGAAAAAAGGCGCTATTGAATGCAAACTGCTTTTTCAAAACAGCATCTAGACTCTTTCGAAAAAGCAGCTTGCTTTTTCGAAAAGTCTGCTTGTAGTCTAGACTGTCTCTTTCAACAGATGCTTTTTCAAAAGATTCTTTTGAAAAAGCCTCTTTCGAAAGAGGCTTGTAGTCTAGGCATAGCCCTAGTGACATAGTTTTTCTTAACATCCAACCTAGACCTCCCCTGCCAATTTGAGACCATTGCTCTTCGTTCTCCCATCTGTCACTACTGAGAACAGCCTCTCTCCATCCTCTTTGGAACCCCCCCTTCAGGTCGCTGAAGGCTGCTATCAAATCCCCCCTCACTCTTCTCTTTTGCAGACTAAACAAGCCAAAATCCCTCAGCCTTTGCTCGTAAGTCATGTGCTCCAGCCCCTTCTTCATTGCTGGACTCCTCTCCAAGGCATCCATATCTTTTCTGTAACGAGGGGCCCCTTGCCTGACCATCAGCCTTGAAGATTCACAAGGACCCCACCAGTACAGTCAGGGCAGGTCTCAGTCTGGCCCTTGTGACACTCTGAAACCCAAAGGAAAAACATGGCACCCCAGACTTACCATGGTGATACCATGATGGTATATTTTGTGCAAAGTAAGCCTTGTGAGTTATTTTAAAAGTCTCAATCTGCTGAACATGAATTTCCTATTCAACTGTATGTGCTAGCATTGTACATGAAGTTTTGCTGTGTGTGTGTGAATGAAATATGTGGTGAAGCGAGAAACACCCACACTGCGGCAACCAAAAACTGATAACCCAATAAGGGCAATACCCACACTCACAAAAATTATCCCAGGAACCGTACGCAATGGAAACCTCTCAGAGGTAGTTGGCATACAAGAGAAGCTGCTTCATAAGAAAGGATTTTTCCAGCGAGCTGGAAGAAGCTTTATAAGAGGAAAGTGACAACGACATTTGATTTCACTCCCCCCACAATTCAACACCTGAAAGCACATCTGGAGAACAAAGACTAATCTGGGAGGTGGCCCAGGCTAGAAAGGTAAATATCTCCGGATCTGGGTGAAACACTGCTAGATCTAAATGGTACTTTTTAGAATTCAGATTGCATCTTTACTTTTATTTCTTAACTAGCTGGAGTTACCCGGTGTTGCTCAGGAAAGTTGATATAACTGAGGGGAGGCGCCTGAGGGGAGGGAGGGGGAAGGGTGCTGCGCGCCTGCCGCCAGTGCCTGAGCCCGCCCTCTGCTTCCTTGTCCCTCCGCCGGCCTTAGTGAGTGACTGTCCCTGCCACTTCCCCCGGGAAGCCGCTTCTCCCCGCACTGCCATGCTCCATGCAGCCCCGGGGAGAGGCGGCGGTCTCTCATCTCTTCCCGCCCACAGTACCTTAAAACTTTGGTTTTAAAAAACCTTAAAAGTTTGGTTGTGGTAGTTCTTATAGTGTCCAAGTTATTAGCGCACAAACATGCCAACAGTCTCCTTTATATATTATAGAAGATAGATTAACCAACTGTGGTCTGTGGCTTACTACTAATAAATGACTCAAAAATCAGTTTGTGTAGTTAATAAGCCTGTTTTTGTTTTGTTTGACCTAAAACTGGGTATTGCTTAAAGTGCAAGAGACATCTGCTCAGAACATGGACTGGAGCAGGTCCTTCGCACATTGAAAGAGGGACAGACTGGGTAATAAATATACACTGGTCAGGCTTCTAACCAGGGCAGGATGGCACAGTTCTGGGTTCTTAGGCTCACAATCTGGGGAGAAGCTGGCTGCATTCTCTCGGTAGCTGGTTCATGAATGGCTGGTGTAATCATTTCCGTTCCTCCATGGGTGTGTCTCCACCTATAGATGGCTGTGAGAGTGAAGGGCATGGAGGGGTTTGCAGCTTGTCACAGCATCATGTATGAGAGAGATCTCAGGCTGGTAAGATGAAGGACTCTGTTGTACTCCGAGTCAGGTTGCATCCTGGGGAACCTGCGTCAGTCCTGTTTTCTTTATTTGAGTGCAGAAATATGAAGCCACCTGGTATGGAAAACAATTTCCCATTCCTCCCCCGACACCCCGAATAAAACGTAGTGTGAAAAAAAATCAGGCTTCCTGCAGGAATGTGTTTTGAAACAGCTACAAGTGTCTTTTTGGAAATGTTGAAGACACATATATAGTTCCATTTCAACACAATATTTTGTGCAATTGTTTGAAAACCTCCAAAAGTATTTGTTATTGCATTTCCTAGCTAAAATTTTGAATAGAAGTTAGAACAAATTGCCTAAACTTGAATCAATACAGTTAATTAAATCTTCAAAGACAAGAAGATCACTCTTGCCACCTGTAATCTGATAAAAAGGATGCACTACACTACAGATTTTTATTTGATATTTGAAAATAATCCCACATACAAGCATTCTACACAGACACATTTCTGTGGAGGATGCTTTGTGCATTGGATATTGTGTAGAGATTAGGCCCACCAATGGGGCGAAGGAAAGAAAGTCCCATCATTCTTTCACCGGGTTTTCATTCTACTCTTTGACTGAAATCGCTGCACACTTAGGTTATGGCTAGACTGCGATGCTATTTTGGGATACCAGAATATCCCGAAATAGCTATCCTGTGTCTTCACAGAAAGCCTGTTATTTCAAAATGTAACAGGCTCACTATTCCAACATCCCTGTAAGCCTCATTCCACGAGGAGTAAGGGACGTTGCGGAATAGCAGGTTATTTCAAAATTTGGCGCTGTGTAGACAGCACCAAATTACAAAATAAGCTATTTCAAAGTAAGATACACAATTTGAGCTACGCAAATTGTGTATCTTATTTTGAGCTATGGTGCAGTGTAGACACACCCGTAAAGATCTAATGATTAGATCTGGGCACATTGATTTTTTGATTCGCTGGCAGTCTGGGGGAGAAAATATTGATTTTTCCTCCGTTTGACCCAAATCTGGAAGTTATGAAAATACCTGGTGAATTGAAAAAAAACAAAAAAAAACAAAAAATGCATTTGGTTTCTGGGCACTTAAATTATAAAAGCAAAGGAAATGAAGGGCTGTAGGCCTCAAGCTGCTGGAGGAGATGACTTTTTCTCCCACAGGTCCTACTGAGAGACACCCTTCACCCACCCACCCCATACTATCCCATATCCCAGTAGTTAGAATGCGCTTTTGCAGTGTGGGAAACCCAAATTCAAATCACTTCTACGTATCAGGTGGAGGAGGGAACTGAACTGGAGTTTCCCACACCCCCAGATAAGTGCCTGAACCACTAGGCTGAAGTTTAAAAAGGAGGCACTGTCTCCTTTTTGTTACTGGTGTCTAAGTCCTGGGGAAAATATCTTTTTGTGATCAAAACTATGAGACACATTTGCTAAGTAGTTTGAGGTGATAAAGGGTTAACCAGGCAAGCACTGGTATACTGGCACACTTACCAGGATTACTGGTTAACCGGTGGTACTCCACTGCACCACAAGAGGGACGCTCTAGCCCAGCTGGACTCGGCCCAGCCTGGCTAGAGCAGCCCACAGCGTGCCACGGGCCAGCCTGACGCACCATGATCATTAACCGGTTAAAAAATATAGTTTAACCAGTTGACATATTCAACAGGATTTTACATGCCTGCTAACAATCTCTGCGAAGACTAGGAAGCAAGCTAGTCTTTCATCACTCCTTCAGGTTTTGCATGAAACCCCTCCCACTGCCACACCCCAAATGCCCATAGGCACTGCCACAAATGGCATTCTGATGGAAGAGAAGACCGATAAAACCAACAGGATTCCCTAGAAATTATTCTAAAATTCACCCTCCCTTGAGGTCTCTGAACCTTCCTATCATATTGTAGTAATAGCATAGAATCTTTTGTTCCATTCCACAGGATGGTCCAAAAACCTATTGAAAAAATGTCATCTGTGTTCTCTGAATGGTTAAAAGGCTGCTCTACCACAACACTGCTGGATAGCTGGGCTCGTCAGGCTGCAAGGCACGTCCACCCAGAATTTCCCCTCTGATCCACTCCTCCTTTCTGATCAGCGGCACTGTGCCAGTTCTGTCTCATATGGAGTCCTGAAAACCAGATTTTGTCTCTTTGTGCAGCTTAGAATGCAGTTTTGCTCCCACTGTATTCACTTCTGATCCTGGTGCATGGTAGTAGCTAGTTCTTAAGAGGAAGCTGCAGTGCACACTCAGCTTTGACTTCCACTCAAAATGAATTCATTTCTATCGCATGCATGCTCTGCTCCCATAAACCAGGTTTAACAATGTTTCAGTGTAGACGTGGGCTGGGACAGCAAGACCATAACCCTAACACTCAGGTAATACATGGATACCACTCAAATGTGAGTATTCCCAACTGTCAAGGGCCTGGGAAGTGGCAACTTAATGTTAAAAGAGGAGCGCTATCCATTTACTGGAAGATTTACTCAGCATTACTCTGGTCCTTAACTTAAATAAGTTTGTATTTCTTCATTTAAATCATTGTTCCAGGGTGGGGGGGATGAAGGGTTCAGTATGCAGGCTGTCCCAGGGAAAGTGGACAACCCCAGCCCTCGCTCACTGCCACAGCTTAGGGCCAGCTGGGGGAGGGGTGCCTGTTTACCGGCTGTGGGGGGAGGAGGGGGACAGACAGGCAGGCAAAGAGAAAGACAAAAACAGACTCTGAAATATATAGTATGTAGCTGTCCCTTTCTCAGCCCTGCTCACCAAATGGGGTGGTAGTTGTCCCAGTCCCCATCTCTGACCCCATGCTGCCCCCCTGTGGTCATTCTACAGTACAACTCCCTCCTACCAGACTCCTCCCTTTCCATTTGGGCTATGTTTAGACTGCAAGCTCTTTCGAAAGAGGCTTTTTTGAAAGATACTTTCAAAAAAGCCTCTTTCAAAAAAGAGCATCTAGACTACAACCAGTACTTTCAAAAAAGCAAGCTGCTTTTTTGAAAGAAAGCGCCCAGGCAGTCTGGATGCTTTCTTTCGAAAAAGCGCAGTTTGCATTACATAGCACCTTTTTTCGAAAGAGCACTTTTGAAAAAAGGTTTTATTCCTTGTAAAATGAGATTTTCCACAGTCGAAAAAACTGCCACGTTCTTTCGATTTACTTTCAAAAGAATGTGGCAGCAGTCTAGATGCAGGGCAAGTTTTTTCGAAAAAAAAAAGGCCACTGTTTTCAAAAAAAAAAAAACCCCTGTAGTCTAGAGACACCCAATGAGAAACAGTCAAACTCTTGGCACATGGCATTGTCCTGGTGCAACCAAACCCTGACCTTGCTTTAAGTTATGATTAGAGGAAGCTGCCTACCAAGTTTTGTAGTCTTCGCACTTACTGTTTCGGAGGTGTTCTTGAACAAACGGATTCACAGAGATAGACTCGCTCTCTTCCTCTCCTTTTAGTTCAGTGGACATTTGGGGTATACCAAGTCTAAGGCAGCAATCTACAATGGGCAATTTACAAGTGCTTGTGAAAAGGTATATACATGGCCAAATCCTCAGTTAATGTAACCTGACATGGGTGCTGTCACCAATGGAACTATCAATTTATCCAACCCAAGGATCGGGATTATACTCTTCTGCAGAAAAAATGTCGAGATTCTTTCACCTAATCTCTGTGAAAGTCTCCCAAAGTTAGCAGTTCTACACAGAGAGCAACACATATCCTCCTCCCCCCCCCCCCCACACACCACTAATATACTTAATCTGGTTGGCTGCTCCCATTACAATTATGTATTAATCTCTGATCGGCTAAAACAAAAAATAAAGATGTGGTTTTGACAGAAAAGATTGTATCTGTTTGTAGCTAGATAGCCCAAATAAAGAAATAAAGAAATAAAGAAATAAAGATATTTTCACAAAATTGTTACACAGCTTGTAATTCATTATTTTTTCATTTCAATTTTTTCTTGTGATTATCTTCATAAAAGTCTCTGCTGCGCTTGACTGCGGATTAATTTAGCTGCTATTCTGCTTGGTAATTTCAGCCATAAAGCCACGTTAATTACTCTGAGACGAAAACAGTGGGAAAAAAAACCCATACTCCAACTGAGTTGTCATGGTTAAAAGTAAGATACAGTTTTCTAGCCTGGATCGGCCCATGGCAGCATAACAAAAATCTTAGTGGCCTGGCACGAGCAAACTGAAACCATCTGGGAAAAACGGGAGAACAAAAAGAAAAAAAAGTAGAAAGGAGAAGAGAGTGAAGCTCACACTACTGGTGCGAGTTCTTTGCTATGCAAAGCCTTCACGCGGGAAAGAAAAGTGCTATTGAGAGAAGGTGAAGGGGACAAAATGCAGACTGGCTAATGAGCAAAATATGCTACAACATACACAGCAGGGGGGCTTGTTTCCTCAATGGCACTGGGGTTGCTCATGCTTACTAACAGAATTTGTTTTGACTACACACAGTTTGGTGCTCACTCTCTCCCCTTTAAAACAGACGGAGCATCGGCCCAGAAACACATATGGACAGCCTACAAAAAAATAAAAATATCGACGACGGAGGTGTGCAATGAATGCCCCCCAAGTCTCAGCAATCAAGTTGATGTTGAGTTCCTTGCTATATGGTTATTACCTGTGTCGTGGGAGGAAGAACACAAAATTGGGGGGGAGGGGAAGAGCATTAATGATGCACAAAAATCTACAGTCCTGATTCTCCAAAGGATGCCAGCAAAGTCATGCTAATCAAGGCTGAGTGCTACGGAAGGCACCTCGTGCCAAGAGCCACAGCACATCCACTGTACAAACCGAAGTCAGTTGCATGAAAGGGGCGCTTCCCTCCCGCTGCACAAATGGGCTTCAAGCCATTTCCATGTGTGCGGGTGAAGGGCTATTTACAGTATGCTTAACGCCACTTCTGCAGCAGCTTGCACCTGCGTATGAGTCATAGGCGTGCGCACGGGGTGTGCCGGTTGTGCCCAGGCACACCCTAATGTCTGAGGCCAGCCAGCAGCTGCTGGAGGAAGAGGGGGATTTGTGACAGAGCGCCACAGCCCCTCACTTTAAATTCCCCGCAGCCATCTACTGGGCACTGTGGGGCATAGAGAGCGCATGTGCCGCGCAACAGGTGAGAGGGGAGACGCGGGGGGCTTTAAAACCTGGCCAAGCTCCAAAAGCAGCTGGGGCCCGACTACAGACGGTGGCCCGAGCCAGTTTTGCGGCCCAGCCCCCGTCCGGCCCAGCAGCAGCACGCGGCGCCCCAGGGGCACCCCCACCCAGCCTGACAGCTTGGGGTGGCTCTGACTCCAGCCCCACAAGCTGTAAGGCAGAAGCTGAAGGTAAGGAAGAGGGGGGGAATAAGAGGAAGGGGTGGGAGAGGGAAGAAAGGGGAAGGGGTGGAAGAGGAAGGGGCTTTTACGGAGGGGGAGAGGAGAGGGGGAAGAAAGGGGAAGGCACCAAAGGGACAGGGTAGAGGAAACAAATGCTAGGGGGCAAAGTGGAGACAATGAGGAAAAGGGCAGGAGGGGAGGTGTCAGTGGGAGGGGGGACAGGGTGATGCTGGAAGAGGAGAGGGGAAGGGCATTGGGGATTGGAGGGGGAGGTACTGGGAGAAGGCTTGACAGAAGGGGTGGGCATGAGAAAGGTGGGGATGGAGCAAGGCATGTGTGAGGGCACAGAGGGGCATGAGGGCAGAGGGTGGTGAGGGGGTGGGCATCAGGGAAAAAAGGGCAAAGGGGGCAGGGGCAGTGAGAGAAGGGGGAGGCACCAGGAGGGTGCAGGGCTAAGGGAAGGTGCAGATGCCAGAGGATTCTGGGGGTGAAGCAGAAGGGCAGACACCTGCAAGGGAGGGACCAGCACCAGAGGAGAGAGGCAGGGCAGGTGTGTAGAGGGAGGTGTTAGGAGAGGGGATGAGGAGAGGTATCTCACATGATCAGAGTGGGGCTACTGGAGGAGTGGGCACGGGGGGGAGAGAAGGGCTGGTGGAGGGGGCGCAAGTCTCAGGAGGGCTGAGGGCAGTGAGAAGGGCAGGATTCAGGACAGCAGAGGAAGGTGAGGGGTTGGGGGGCAGCAGGCACCAGGGGAGTTGATGGAGCAAGGGGACGAGACACGGCAGCAGAGGGGAAAAGTAGATATTGATTAATAACTTGGGTGCCACAGTGGCACATCCAAACAAGCCACATGAACTCAGTACTGGTGCACAACACAAAATTCATTCTGCTCATGGGAGGAAACTTTTAGAGGGAACACACCCCTCCCCCAGCCTCTCCACCCCCGCATTAATGTCGCACACATTGGGTTAATGCAATTGCAGGATAGTTGCATGGGGGGGGGGGAGGGTTGATGGGGGCCAAACTAATCCCTAGTGGTAGGAGGATGGCGGGAAAAGTCCTGGGGGGGGGAGGGGTGTCACATAATTTTACTTTTGGTCATGTGTCCATCTTGCCTAGAGAGTGTTACCTCCAGGGGCGGGGCTAACGGGGGTCAGGGGCGGGGCTAACGGGGGGTCAAAGTACATTTAAAAAAATTGTGTGTGTGCACACCCTAATGAAATGTGCTGCACACGCCTATGGTATGAGTGCGCTATTGTGTGTTTCAGGGCATGCTAGGGGACTGCCAAGGGTGTCCACACTGGACCCAGGGACCTAGCTTTCACATCCACCTCTAGAGCGAGTACAGGAATCATGGTCTCCTTTCAAACCACAGATTAGAGCAGGCTAATGTCAATATGCCTCACATGTAGATCAAGGGCAGGACATGGTCCATAGCCTTAGAGGCTCAAAAATTTATACAGGGCATTCTTCCTTCATCCGCAATCAAAATATTGGCTTCATGGGTATTCTTAAGCTGTGCAGAAAGCCAAAAATCCAATACAAATCTATTATTTATTCCATGGCTTATTAATTTAGCAGTGAACTGTATTTAGGCCAGAGCAAGGGGCAGGCCTTATTTTTATTAAACAGGAAAGACAGAGCCTGTGAAAACACTGCCCTTTGACATATTTGTACCATCAGCCTTCTCGTCTGCATAAAATAATTTATTCACCTTTAATTATCCACATGATGGATCGGTACGGCGAAGGTGGTGTTCTGCCAAAGCTAAAATAGAGGTCTTCCTCAACAGAAACAAGAGGGGGGGGGGAAATCTAAAATACGAAAGGGTACTGTTCAGTCTGATAGGTAAAAATTCCACATCAAGAAACAAGGCATTTGATGACTCTTGGCTTCTGATCATCTCCAGCTGAGAGCTCTGATGTCTTGTGATGAAAGGATTTATTTCTTCAGTGGCTCGTAAATAGAAAACTGTCTCTTACCATGTCACTGTGAAATTGCAAAATCTAAACATTGCAATTTACAGCAATCACCGATAATAACTACAGGTTACCTCTGATGCGTGGAATAAAATCACCAATAAGTTAAAAGTTCCTTTTGATCTGTCCTTGCTTGTCTCCGGGGGCCTGATCCAGAGCCCACTGGTGTCAATCAAAAAGACTTGCAACTGATTTTAGTAGGTTTTGGATCAGGTCCTAGAGCACTAACCCTGCAACTTTTAGTCATGCAAGTGGTGCTTAACCATATAATTATTCTCCTTGGTTTCAGTGTATTGTCTCTCAAATAAGGCTGAAGATTTGGTCCTACAGCCATAATCCAGTTCAACACGGAAGCACAAGCTTACCTTTACAGTCCCACTGAAGTCAATGGGAACACTATTTGCTTAGAGCTTGGGGGGGGGGGGGGTTCAGTGTTCTGCTAGCGCATGCCCCAATCCCATACGGTATGGGCCTGATCCAAAACCTGTTGAAATCAAAGTGAGTTTCTTCATTGACTCTTCTGAGGAAGAATCAGGTGCTAGATTATGTGCCATCCATCCACTCAGCAGGGATTACAAAACAGAACACAAATTGCCTGTTTCTCCCATAACTAAGGGAGATCTTAATTTTTTTTTCAGTTTTTACACTTATTGTTATTTCGTGGCTGCCTCTCCCTTCCTCCTACAACACACACGGTAGCATAGAGTCAAATGTTATTTATCTTACACAAGGGACAGCAGAAAAGGAGACATTCATATCTGTGAATCACAATCTGTGTTCCTTTATACGGTCTCAAAACATTTGACGAACGGTCAAGGCCAAAATCTGTCGTCTTTGTTTGATTCAAGCTCCCTTTTGTAGCCCACAAAGCTAGCTTTAGCATTTAATTTAGACATCCATAATACAAGGAACCTATGGATCTGTATTCTGTAAGATGCTGGCTGCAGCAGTTTTCACTGGCCTCAAGGCTTATGATCTTTGGAACACATAAATGGCCTAATGGTCACCTTTAAGTTTTGGCAAACTTGAAATGGAGACTAAGGAGTTTTGTCTCAACACCAGGAATGTCTGCCCAGATTTCAAAGAGAACATCTGACCACAAACAGGGTTGCCAATCGTCCAGGATTAATTCCTGGAGACTCAAACTAATCTTTAATTAAAAATTAAGTCTTGTGATGACACCTCCAGGAATTCATCCAACCAAAGCTGGCAACCAGGGTGTGTCTAGACTACAGGGTTTTTTCAAAAAAGATTCCCCTGTGTCTAGACTACCGCCGTGTTCTTTTGAAAGTAAATCAAAAGAAAGCAGCAGTTTTTTTGACGGTGGAAAACCTCATTTTACGAGGAAGAACGCCTTTTTTCGAAAGTGCTCTTTCACAAAAAGGCGCTATGTAATGCAAACTGCTCTCTTTTGAAAAACCAGCTTGCTTTTTTGAAAGTACTGGCTGTAGTCTAGATGCTTTCTTTCGAAGAAGGCTTTTTCGAAAGTATCTTTCGAAAAAGGCTTGTAGTCTAGACATAGCCCCAGTGTCCCCTGTAAGCTGTGAGCTTGTGTGGATGCTCAAGAGAGGTTCAAATGCCGCCCTGCTGATCAGCAAAGCATCCACAGATAGGGTTTTGTTTTTACTGATGTATCGGTGCACATAAAAAAAACCAAGTTATTCCATGCATGGATGGAGAGGATTAGAACCAACACTGGTGACAACCCTACCCCAAAATTGTCAGGGCTACAAAGTTACATACAATAAATTGAGACCGTTAATACTCTAATCCAGGGCTACTCAACTTTGGAAGCCGTGGGGGCCACAATGATACTCACAGCACATGCCGAGGGCTGCAGCTTAAGTGTAGTTGCATATTCATGCAAATATATATGCAAATAGCTTCTTTCACCCTGACGGGTATGAATACAAAGATTAAGGCAAGATTACACAACACACAGGCCCCATTTAAGTCAGTTCTTCCGATATTACTAAAATGCAATATTTATCCGATTTCCACCCATGTGACAGAACTTTTAATGAGCGATGACAGGCCAGGAATTTAACTACGAAAACACAGATCATCAGAAGACTATTATATTGACTCATCACTGTGGAGCATGTTCCCAGGGATCCCACCCATGGGCTGAGTGTTGAGAACCGCATAAACACAAACTGCACCGCAGGCTGCAAACAAACGTGTTGAGTAGCCCTGCTCTAACCTATTAAGAGCACCTTGACATTAGGAGGAGGAGGAACAAATAAGGAAGAAGGGAGAAATGCCTACGGAATAATCATTAGACATAGTGGCATCAGCGTAACACATACAAGGTGTAGCCCCACCTGTGGGCAGGAGAAGAGAGAGATGTTGTAGTCCTGAGAAGCTGACAAGATGCCAGTCACTGGTGATGAGGAGGAAGGTGCTGTTGATAAGGAAGACATTAATAGTTCACAGAGTCCTGTAAGGAGTGATGAGAGTATGCTTTATCTCTTTCTACCTTGCTGAGTTAGAATGATTGTGACGTTGCTTTAAAAAAAAAAAAAAAAACCTACCATAAATACAGAACGATTCCTATAGTGAGAGTGTTACAACTGAATACATCAGGGTTACCAACTGTACAGTAATTTTAATACTACTGAGCCTGATCTTGGGGCAAGAACCTGTCAAACCTCAGAGTGATTATGAGATCGATATAATTAATACATAATTTTTAGATCAGGCTACACCATGAACTCAATGAATGTTTTACCTGAGTAAGGACTACAACGCTTACACCTTAAATAATAATATTTCATAGTAAATAATTACACTAGGATTTTTTTATTGAAGTGCTTTATGAAGCGGTCACTATCTTTATCTCCATTGTACAGATGGGAAAACTGAGGTGCAGTAACTTGACCATGCTCACCTAATAGACCAGTGATAGAATGTGGATCATGTAAGTCTGAGTCCAGCACCAAGTCCTAGAGCTATCTTGCCCATGTAAACACATGGGCATCTTCAGTATTTCACATCACCTGGGAAACCAATTGCCAACACCTCTACAGCACACAAACCCTTTACTTTTTATGCACAAAATTTGCTCAGTCACTTCCACACAGTTGAATTCCTGGTAAGCAACAACTGTCCGTGTTTAATAAAAAGGAGCAGGGCTCTAAAATATAATTTCCATGTCAATTAATATTTCAATGTGTAATGAAACATCATAAAAAACCTACTACAATACCCAGATACTGACAACCTAAGAGATGCAAACTAATTATTTTGTGTCTTTTCCAGCAAGGTTCGTTCAATTAGTGGCGCTGCTCAGTTCAAAAGGTGATTAATTGAGGCCTATTTTGCATTACTGACTTACAGTCCCATCCATGATATATGCAGAGACATTGGGAAATTTTAAATTTAAGCTCAATTTCCTTGACTAAATATTAAAAAAAAAAACAAAAAAAAACAAAAAAACCGTGAGGAGGGGGAAGATGAAAAAGGCCAATTGGCATTCAAACCTCGTCTGAGGTAGAACAATTAATTTCCCACTCTATGACCCAGTGGTGTAGTGCTCACATAAATACTTGTCTATCAGCAGTCAACACCTAAGGCAGTGGAATGTTGAAACAGCTTCTCGATTTAACTAGCTGGAGCAAAGCACCAAGGATTAGTTATGCATGAGGTACTACCAGTAACCCCTGGAAGTCTCAAAATAACAACCATTCCACTCCTTTTCCTGAAAGCCAATCCTCTTAGCTGGGTTTTCAGATGTTTAATTATTATTTTCAGACTAATGGCTTTTTTTCCCCTCATGATTTTGTTACATTATTAAACAGTTTCTTAACCTCCTTCCTTTGTTTATCCACGCTGATTAGGAAACATATGTTTCAGGATGCTTTTGAATAAAGAAGTCACTTTATGAAAGTGTAGTTACCATTTATCTGAGGTGGCGAAGGAAGAAAGTGACGCCAACTACAAAATAAACTGAAGTTGTGATTTTGTTTAGAGATTTATCCAACCCTTACTCCTGATGATGAATGAAGTTTTGCAAAGTGCCTTTGTCACTTAGGCACCTTAGTCCCATTGGATTTCAGTGAGATGTAAGGCTGTCTCTACGGAACAGGTCCTACAGCAGCTACGTTCGTGCATCTGTGCCGGAAGGAATATGTTCCAATGTTGTCATTAATGAGCACTTCTGGAAGGTGATAGCGAGGTCAATGAAAAAAAATCTTCTGTCCAATGACCAGTGTCTACACCAGGGCTTAGTTCTGAGCCGTGGGAATGTTTCACATCTCTGAGCAATGTGGCTAGGTTAGGGTTGCCAATTCTGGTTGGATATACTCCTGGAGGTTCTCTCCCATGACATAAATCTTCAATTAAAAATTAAATCTTGAAATCTTCAGACTCCTAGACAATCCTGGAGGGTTAGTAACCTAAAGCTAGGTTGACCTACGTTTTAGGTGTAGACTAGCCCTCGGAATCCTGTGTCACTTTGGTCCAGATTTCCAAAGGTCATCAGGCATCTAAAAAGATGCAGACAGGGTGCTTCTCAAAATCCCCCAAGGCATCTAGACTCAGATTTGTGAAGGTATTAAGATGTTGGTACAGTCAGCATAAGAATGCCTAATTGATTTAGGATATATCTCATTTTCAAGACATTGACAGACAGTGGGATTTCGTCTCCAAATTTAAAAAAAAAATAAAATCCCAATTGAAAATGAGAGACTCCAACATGAAAAAAAACCAACAAATGGTCTGGTAGCACTTTATAGACTAACAAAACATGTAGATGGTATCATGAGCTTTCATGGCTACAGCCCACTTCTTCAGATGAATGGAGCATTAAAAGTCCAGATCCACGAATAAATAAGGGAGGGGGGAAAAGGTTAATTAGCATGTTCAAGTTGCAAGAAGCTGATAAGAGAAAGTGCAAATTGTTCTCAAGTACGCATTGTTTAGTTGGTTAAGTCATTAGGATGTGGAAGGTAGTGTGGGAGCCAACCAATGTCTTCATTCATACCTCTATGATAGGAATCAAACTTGTAAATGAAGTTAAGTTCCAACCCTTCCCTGTGTATTTGGTTTGAGGAATTGGCCTGAAACAACATGGTGATGTTGAGTTAGGCGTTGCAACATAGCACAGCAATATCTAACTAGCTTGATCATTCTGGGCCCCCGTTCACATTTCAACTGGGGTTGAGCAATTTTGAAGATC
This sequence comes from Pelochelys cantorii, assembly GCA_032595735.1. Taxonomy (NCBI): domain Eukaryota; kingdom Metazoa; phylum Chordata; order Testudines; family Trionychidae; genus Pelochelys; species Pelochelys cantorii. The sequence goes on from CM064332.1 coordinate 70,039,937, forward strand.
CTACTAGGCGCCACTCTGCATTTTAGCTTGTTGGCACTTTTGAAAATTTTACATGTCTCTAAAGTACTGTCTTTTTTCTCACGGACTAGTTTATCCATTAGCAATGAAAATAATCTTCCCAGGTTTCAAACCAGAAGTTAACACTAATGATGGAATTTCCTACAATAATTTCCTGAAGTTATTTAAAACACACGCTCAATTTAAAACAATTGCCGAATATCTGGCGTTGAGCATATCCTGAAATAGCGGAAGGATGTAATGGGACTGAAAAACTTCAAGCCTATATCACTGCTACATCACATCTACAAACTGCATAAGAATCTCATCTTGAACCATCCCTCCCTCCTCACTGAAAAACACCCAATCCCGGAGCAAGTTGGATTACATGCAGGCAAATCAAGAGCTAAACATTACTCACTATACTGAAGATGGCTTAAGAGGAGACTGGTAACTGGTGTCATGTTTGTCAGTCATCAACAACATATAACCTAGTAAATTACCGGGCTCCCTCACTAAAACACACACCACAAAAGGCTCTGAAGCAAGTAAGAAGTTATAGGAGAAGAGGGAAGGCCCTCTTATGGATGAGTAACTGGTTAAGAGACTGGAGACAAACAATAGGAATGAATGGCCAGTTCTCACAATGGAGAGAGGTAATTAGCAGCAAGCCTTATGGCACTGTACTGGGACCCGTGCTGTTCATCATATTCATAAGTGGTTAGAGAAAGGGGTAAGTAGTGTGGTTTGCAGAGGATACAAAATTGCTCAAGATACTTAAATCCAAAGACAACTATTAAGTGTTACAATACCGGACAGCTGGGTGATATTTTGTTGGAAAAAAAAAAATCGCAGATGAAACTCAAAGACGATAAATGCAAAGTAACACACATTGGGAAATATAATCCCACCTACACATATCAAATGATGGAATCTAAATTGGCCATTGCCACTCAGGAAAGATCTTGGAGTCATCATAGATAGTTATCTAAAAACTTGTGTTCAATACGCAACGGTAGTCAGAAAAGCTAACGATTGTTGGGAGCTGGTAGGAAAGGAATAGGTAATAAGCCAGTCAGATGTGCGAATAGGGAAGTGTTATTTAACCCTTGACCTACCACAGGCACCGGAGTGGGGAGCAGAGGGGGCAGGAGGTCAGTTTAAAGTAATTTCAACTAAAGGAATAGGAAGCAGGTTTAAAAACAAAAAAGGGAAGTGTTTCTTCACCCAACTCACTACCTGTGGAAACCATTTCCAGGCAATGTTATGAAGGCCAAAAGTATAACTTGGTTAAAAAAAGTTGCATATGTTCCTTGGAAATTAGATATATTCAAGTTATACCAAGATCTATGAGGGAAGACTGAAATAATTGGGCTTGTTTAGTTTGGAAAGGAGATGACAGAGAGGACATGGTTTTCAGGCTTCTAAAAGGGTGTCAATACGAAGGAGGAGGGAGAAAAATTGTTCTCCTTAGCCTCTGATGATAGGACAAGAAACAATGGGCTTAAATTGTAGCAAGGGAGGTTTAGGTTAGATATTAGGAAAAACTTCCTACCTGTTAGGGTGGTTAAACACTAGAATAAATTTCCTAAGTAGATTGTGGAATCTCCATCTCTGGAGATATTTAAGAGCAGGTTGGATAGACATCTGTCAGGGATGATCTAGATGGTGCTTGGTCTGCAGTGAGGGCAGGGGACTGGACTTGATGACCTCTTGAGATCCCTTCCAGTTCTAGTGTTCTATGATTCATGGCTATTAGCCAAGATGGCTAAGCCTCTGGCTGCCAGATGATTGGACTGGATGTCAGGGGATGGATCATTCAGTAGCTACCCTGTTGTGTTTGTTCCATCTCAAGTACCTGCCAGTGTCAGAAGACAGACACTGGGCTAGATGGACCACTGGTCTGACCCAGTACAGCCGTCCTTACGTTCTCACGTTATGATAGGCTGCTCGGGGCCCATCATAAAATACAGCAGCCTATGGTTTGCTTTGATTTACCACAAACGTGTCTAGTCCCTAAGACACAATATGTTAACTGAGAACTGCCAGTAGAGTGCCTTTCCTATCCTCACCTTATATTGGCACATCATCTGAGCCCACGTAATTCTTTACCGAGGGGGAGAATTTACGGAGTCCTTTCCTTTTCAAAAGGGAAAGCTTGTCGTGACTTGTTGACATTTTACAATATATCTGATTTTCAGCACGTGTTGTGGCGCCTGCATGGTCCTTGCTCCTGGAGACAAACAGCAAACTCCAAGTGCAAACCAACCCTCAACAAAACAATTTATCCAATGTGCAAGGGGATTTCTGCATTTTGTATCATGGCACATTTGTATCATGCTGCCACGTGCAGAAATCCTTATTTCTTTCACTCCGATGGTAACATTTTGGTGAAAGAACAGAACTCCATTCAGGTGCTAAGGCATGGAGTTCTCAGAGGGCATTATGAAAAATGTTACATAAGAACGGCCATACTGGATCAGACCAAAGGTCCATCAAGCCCAGTGTCCTGTCTGCCAACAGCGGCCAATACCAGATGCCCCAGAGGAAGGGAACACAACAGGTAATCCTCACGCGATCCCTCCCGTCACCCACTTCCAGAGAAACAGAGGCTAGGGACACCATTCCTATCCATCCTGGCTAATAGCCAGTGATGGACCTAACCTCCATGAATCTATCTAGCTCTTTTTTGAACCCTGTTAAAGTTCTAGCCTTCACTGCATGTTGGCCTAAATGACTTAGGAGCGTAAATGCCATTTTTAAAAGTGACTCAGAACTAGATGCCAATGTACTTAGGTGCTTTAAAATGCAGGTGGGCACCTAAACTATGAAAGTCATTGGGAGCTAGGCACCTAGTAGGTTTAGGCATATTAGAATATCCCGGTAGGGACTTACCCACATCTTTAGGCTTCTAAAGATTTTTGCGGCTCTGACTCTGAAGAACTTGGAAGCCAAAATGTCATTGAAGAACAATGCACAGATTCCAATATTTTTGGTTTTATCTGTCATGATTCTGATTTTCTCCCCCAAACAGGCATGTTTAGATGGATGGATATAGTACAGACATTGGTTTAAAAAATATTAAACTCTTATGTGTAGTATCTCCAAAAAGAATTAAAACCCAAAGCACAAAAAAAATGTAATAGTCAGATTTAGTCATGGGTTTGTTTGGGGTTTTTCCCCCCTTTTTTTATACATTTCTTTAAAACTATAAAAATCCACACTGGTACTGCCACAAGTCGCAAGCATTTCTATACATCAGTGTAAGTGGAAGACCAGTTAATACACTTCCTGTATTTATATTTAAAGAAATCTTAAATAACTGCTGTTTTATAAAGGAAGGCAGCTGTTTGCCTTGCAAACTATGTGGATTTTGCAACTGAATAGATGGTTGTTTCCATTTTCTATTCTTTGATCAGAGCCATTGGCAACTCAACGTCATATTTTGATAGTTCTCCACTCTGTGTGTATGGAGAGCTCAACATCATGTCATCACAAAAGCAAAGCAGTCTAGTAGACTTATTAGTCTAGATGAATGGTGTTTATACATAGATCTTTCCTGAGATGCCAGATTGCCCCTACTGAGAAACTTTGGACAATGTTTTTCTTTCACCTTGTGAAATATACTTTCACTCAAGTGTGTCTAATTTTTTAAAATAAAAATTACCTCTGATTTTTAAAAAAAAATATGTTGGTTACTTGGCCAATCTAATAGAGTTGTTAGGAGTCTTATCATGCCGCATCTATCATGTATAATTCACATTGCATCCAGAATAGGCCCTCTAATTATGCCAGCCCTCATCTTTCTTTGCAGTGTGGTTTACTTTGATTAATGAATTGGCACAGTGCATCATATCTGGCGCATACTTGAGAGCTTTCCTGATTGAACTGGTCCACTTAAGACCAAAAGCTCTCTTCCATGCTTGCATGTCATAGATTGAAAAAGAATATAAAAAGAAACTAGAACAGAACTGTAGAAGAGACTTAAACAGAAAAATAATGTATTGAAACGGCCATTTTATAACAAATGCAGATGCTGGAAAATATGAAAAAAAGAGAATGAGAGACTGACAGACAGACAGACACACACACACACACAAAGGTACAATAGATTATGAAGTATAGAATCACTTAAATGAATTTCACTTGCAGTCTATGAGTAATCCAAAACACTAGTATGTTTAAAGATAAATCACAGTGTTTTATAGGTCTGGGAAATATTTTCCTGCTTTCCCTGTTATCATACTAACTTATCCAATTGCTTTCCATTTTGGGAAAATACAGTGGGTTGTGTGTCCAATAAAGCATGTTTTGTTTACTCAAGAAAATAGCAGAAAAGAAAATTTAATTTTTGTCAAACCCAATCAAAGAGCAAGGGGGAAAATGCACAGACACACAAATACCAGCCTCTCACATTCCACATGTCACCGCTATAAAGACAAGTAACAAGATATCGGACGAGTATAAAAGTATAAAATCTATGAACATATATATGCATACACCCCCCCCCCCAAAAGCAACACAAGTACAAGTAAATGAATCTAAATACTAGTTATGCAAAAGGTCCTCAACATAACAGGCAATACTGAAACACAGAACAACAAAGCAGTGGGATAGTCTAAACAGCTATATAACATAAGGCAGCCACAATACATCTCAGAGGTAAAGTAGCAGTACTGTGCCTAAAATAGTCTACAGATTGTAGAGAAAAAGTTTGAGGAAAGATAAACGCACAGTACAGTCAATATAGATACAAGTAAGAAAAAAGTTTCTGTAATCACCATAAAGGGTGGGGAGATACTTGCTCTTACCAAGCAATTAAGATAAGATGCTGAAAGAAGAGGTACTGCATCTAATTGGTAAATTGAACAGCAACAATTCACTAACACTGTATTACTTTCTTCCTAGTGATCCGAGGACTGGCCAGACCTCAGGTGAGTTGTCTGAATACTGAATGGTGCAAAATGGAGAGAGTTTTCTAAGGCCCTGTCTATACTTACCTGGAAGTTTGAATTAAAATATGCAACTCCAGCTATGCAATTAAGGTGGCTGGAGTCAACATACCTTAATTCGATCTTTCACACCAGCTTCACAGTGGGAGATCAACAGGAGCATTTCCCCTTACTCTTCGTGAATTCAGAAATTATAGACTCAGTGTTGGAAGGGACCTCAGGTGGTCATCAAGTCCAACCCCCTGCCCAAAGCAGGACCAATCCCAACTCAATCATCCCAGCCAGGGCTTCGTCAAGATGTTACTTAAAATCTTCTAGAGATGGAGTTTCCATCACCCCCCAGGGTATCCCATTCTAGTGCTTCACCACCCTCCTAGTGAATAATTTTTTCCTATTATCCAAGCTAGATCTTCCACACTGTAACTTGAGACCATTGTTCCTCATTCTGTGATCTGTCTCCACTGAGAACAGCCTCTCTCCATCCTCTTTGGTAGCTGAAGGTTGCTATCAAATCCTCTCCCCCCCCCACCACCACACACTTCTCTTCTGTAAGACTAAATATGCCCAAATCTCTCAGCCTCTCCTCATAAGTCATGTGCTCCAGTCCCCTAATCATTTTTTTGTTCCCCTTCACTGGACTCTCTCCATTATGTCCATATCCGTTCTGTAATAGTGGGCCCAGAATTGGATGCAATACCCCAGATGTGGTCTCACCAGTGCGGAATAAAGAGGAATAATCACTTCCCTACATCTGCTGGCAGGACTCTTGTAGTTGGAGGAGTACCGGTATCAACAGGGGCACCCTCCACGTTCGATTTAACTGGTCTTTATCAGACCCATTAAATTGAATGCCAGAAGATCAACCGCTGCAGCATCACTCTCCTCACTAATATTGACGTGGGCTAAGTTACCTCTATTCATACAGCCACCAGCACATCGTGTAGCATCATAAGCTGTGTGTGTCAGTTTATTCAAAGACTCAATGAGAAAAATAGAAATTGTCAAACAATTTTTAAAAATCAATTGGGATTAATCATGAAATAAAAAAAAAAAAAAAATCACAATTGCAGTTTTAATTGCACTGTTAAACAATAGAATAACATTTATTTAATTTTTGGATGTTTTCTACATTTTTCAAATATATTGATTTAACCTACAATACAGAATACAAAGTATATGGACCTCTTTAGATTCTTATTTAGTTACATACATTTGCACTGTAAGAAATAATTTTTTTAATTCACCTCATAAAGGTACTGTAGAGCAATCTCCATTGAGAAAGTGCAACTTATAAATGTAAAATTATTTTTACATGACAAGACTCAAAAATTTTTAAAAATGTAAGCCTTTAAAGCCTACAGATCCATGTTTGTAAGATGCAGTTTCATAATAAAGAGATTGCACTGTGGTATTTATGAAATGAATTAAAAATGCTCTCATTTTTATTACAAATATTTGCACTGTAATAAAAATATCAAGTGAGCCCTGAACACTTTGTATTCTGTGTTGTAAGTGAAATTAATAGATTTGAAAATGTAGAAAAAACATCCAAAATATTTATAATAAAATTAAATTGGTATTTTATTGGCTTAATGTTGTGATTAAAACAGTGATTATTAGTTTTTTAAATTGAGTTAATTTGTTTTGAGTTAATCGCTTGAGTTGACTGCGATTAATTGGCAGCCTTAAAAAAAAAAATCATGCTACTACACACTGTAAGGAATGTGCTCCAACTCTAATATCCTTGTTTGAGGTCTCTCCTGGATTTATTTAGGTTTTTTTACATAAACTTTAAACACCCTGGGGAGGCTGGGACAAATTTTGCTGTTCCCAATTTAAAAGCTAGAAAATAGAGGGATTTTTCCTGAGTCAGAAAGCGGTCAAAAAACTGGGCAGGTTACGTGGCTCATTTTTACCTGAAGAAAGACTGCATGATAGATAGATATAAGAGTTTGTTATTAATTCAGTAGGTACCAAAACAGCTTTCAAAAGTCACCGTACTGTCAAATGTCAGTAACATGGATATTGACCTGATAGAAGGCTCTAAGGAGGTGTGTTGTGTTACTGGGTTCCAGGTGGTGCTGTTACTTGTAGTCTTAGAAGTTTTTACTTGTGTGCATAAGCAAGTGTTTAAGTGTTGGAAGAAATGCCGCGCTGTTTTTTTTTTTTCTGTTGTAGCTCTTCAAGGCAGCTCAGGCTAACCCAAGTCAATTCTTGTGGCAGAGTTGCTCCCTGGGAACAGAGCACTGGTGTTTGGCTGAGATTTATGAAAGAGGGAATTGCCTTCATGCTGTTCAAGGACCACCCCGGGGCACAGTATATGCATGTAAATAAAGCCTGCCAGAGAAACAATACACCCATTCCCGGACTCCACATTGATTTCTCTTCCAATAGCAAAGACCCCAAATCTGCTAAGGCAGAGCAGTGACAGTAGGATTAGGAATTTCTTACACATCCTGAATAATGTGACAGATTAACAGTCTGCATCGGTGGTTTCCATACATATGAAATAAGGGTGTGATGGAGTGCATATAGGCCTTTTGGGGAACGGACACTAGAGGGTTAAAAAAGGGAGGAATCCTGTCCCCAGCTGCAGCCTATCCACAGGATATCAGCAGCAGGGATAAAAAGCTGCAGCCTAGTCAAAAGAATGTGGCTTTCATGTTCCAGAGGGTCCCACAGGAGGAAACTCCCTGGAGAAACCTGTCCTGTGACGGAAGGGATCAGAGGAGACTTGCCCACAGGAGGTACATGCAAGGACTGTCTCCATCACCTAGTCTTCTTGGGCCTGGACCCTTCCCACTCTTGCACAAACATGGATAGCAAGGCTGAGAACACTGAGATCAGGGACTGCAGGAAGAAGGGACCATGAGACTTCACCTGTGTGTTCCTACTTGAACTTTATTTTTCCCCTGGGGAATAAAGAAGGGAAGCAGCCTGCACAAGGGCCAGCACCAGAAAAGGTGCTAGAAGCTCTGAGATGAAGGCCCACACAGGCTCTATGCAGCAAAGGTTCACTGACAGGACTGGCAGCGCTTTTGGCAAGGCTCGATTCCTTTCAGTGCCAAAAGGGGAGAGAGACACCAGTAACGCAGCTGGAGGACTGGAATTAACAGATGAAGACGTATGTCCATCCCTGAATCAATCCATCAAGGGAAACGGAGGTAGGGAGAACTGCAGTTTCCCACCACACCACCAGGATGCGCAACAGGGCTGAAGCTGTTTAGCGACAATCTCCCTCCTCCAAAGCTCGCTGAAGTCACCGGCCGTATTCCACGTGAGTGCAATGAGTTTTGGGGCATCCACCAAACTTTTGCTCTCCTGGCAAAGTCGGGTGATGGGCATCACACAAAAGTTACTTTGATCTCCCCCGCCTGTGGAAATTCCCAGAAAGAGTTGGAGACAAGGAAGGAGGTCTCTGACACGGTTGAATTCTCTACCCAGCACCAACTTCCTGCCTCTGAAAAACTGAGATACTTTTCAGGGTCAACATATGTAAAAAGGGTGGCAAAAATAACCAGTACAAATAATCAGTGCAGAACCACTTTGGAATCCTACTGCAGAGGCAGAAACTTAGGTGAGACATCTGAATCCAGAATTGATCCCGACAACAACTGGCAAAGTGCAGCAGCTGCCTGAAGAAGAAAATGAAAGTGAAGTAGGAAGACTGCTTCATAATAGCAATTCAGCATGGAAATGGTTTGTGGACTGCAAGGGGAACCAAATGTTTAATTTTTTGCCTTATAAGTCACTAACTTTTTTTTTCCCTTAAATTGGCAGAGAGATGTTCAAATAGCATTTGGCAAACCAACTTGCTGGATAGTTGAAACTTCCCAAGTCCAAGCCAATTTCCAGTCTAGAGTCTCTACATGCATATCCATGTGTACAAGTGCACAACCTTCACTCCCCCTTCCCCTTCCCCCCCCCCCCGCCCCACCACTCGCTCCCTTTTCAAAAGGAAAGTGCCACTTTTAAATATTTCCACTTTACTGTCTGAATTGCCAGAGATCAAATGAGTCAATTAAGTGTGGTATCTTGTTTGTTTCAGAGGCGAGATGAAGGTAATTTGCTGCACAATGCATCTGTTTCCTCATCAGCACAGTGAGCACCAGGTAATTAGAGGAGGAAAACAATATGGTCATATGGATAGGCCAGATTGCTTGTCACTCAGCTATTCAGTGTGCAGATTCTGCTTTGGAGACAAGAAACATATGAAGATTCTTAGTCTCCTTCCTTGTGTACCTGGGGGGGGGGGGAAGAGAACCTCCAAGCACTCAGCTGTTTATCTACTTGTTTTTAGCATTAATCCCAAAAGGTTTCTCACTTTCTCTCATTATAATTTATTGGGCCCTTAATGAACATTCTAGTTTTCTGCTGTCCAATCAGCATGAAGCAAACTAGGCTGGGTCAGAGATTTCTTTTTTTAGAAGTTCGTCCTAGGGCACCGTGAAGTGTTTCAAATCATTTAAGGTACAAGTTAGCCCAAAAAACAATCAAAACAGCTACTGTAATCAGTTCGGGCATGCGACATGGACTATAGGATTATCACTATTCTCTCGTACTCTAAAAATATAACGTACATGGTAAAGTAACAAATAATGTAAATTTGTAAGATGACTTTACTGTCTACTTCACAGTATGAAAATTAACAAGTGCTCTGAGGGCAACATAAATGTTCAGACATGTTGAGAGTATTTTAAACAAACATGCTAAAATAATTTAAAAAAAAATTAATGGGGGAGGAAGGGCGGATGGAAACTCAAGGCCAAAAAACCATTTTTAAGGCATAAGAAGACTATATAAGGACTATTTTAAAAATATTATTTCTATCACCTTTACATTACTCACAGTGACAATTCCTAATTATTTTTCTCTAAACTTACCTTTAATAAATTAAATTAGCTGCATGATTTCATTTCTTATGGCTTCTAATTTTGTGGCATTGCACAATTACATAGCTGGATTCAAAGCGCATGTAGGTAAATGCTCTTCAACTTTATGCTGCTAATGAGCAACAGATCTACAATTTGCTTTTAGGATTACTGGTAAACTACAACAGCATGTATTTAGGGAAAAGAAAACTTAATAAAACCAACTGGAGATAAAGCCAATTACTTAATCATCTCTAATACTACACACTACATTATTTTATCAGAAAATATGGGAGAGCAGAAATATGTATATTTTCTGGCCTATCAAGCCGTTCTACAGGACATTTACTGGCTGCATCTAGAGACTGGCATGATTTTGCGCAAATACTTTCAACGGAAAAGTTTTTCCGTTGAAAGTATTTGCGCAAGAGAGCGTCTATACTGGCATGTGCCTTGGCGCAAAAGATTTGCTTTTGCGCAAAAGCATCCATGCCCAGTACAGATACACTCTTGCTCAAGAAAGCTCCGATGGCCATTTTAGCCATCGGGCTTTCTTGCGCAAGAAATTAATGTTGCTGTCTACACTGGCCCTCTTGCGCAAGAGGGCTTATGCCTGAGCCGGAGCATCAAAGTATTTGCGCAAGAAGCACTGATTTTGTACATTACAAAGTCAGTGTTCTTGCACAAATTCTCGCGGCCAGTGTAGACAGGTGGCAAGTTTTTGTGCAAAAGCAGCCGCTTTTGCGCAAAATCTTACCAGTCTAGACGCACCCACTATGTATAACCTGTTTTCACAGCTTCAGAATGAAACAGTATAAGGTAAGGAGAACACTTAGCTCTCATTCTGCAACGGAACGAAATGCACCCTAATAAAGAGCTTTCACAGGCACCATGAGACCAGTGACTGAACTGAGAGGTGACACTGGAAATACAGCACAGCCCTTCGGTAGAAAATACTCCCTGGCAGTTCCTTGGTTATTGGAGAGCCAATTATTTGCAGCCATAATGTAAATAAATCAGAGCACATGTATATTATCATCATAGATGAAGCATATTGTAACTATAGATGTAGGCCTTTGGAATCGGCTTGCTGCCTTCTTGCTGCCTGAAGTTTTAGTAAAACAACAGATGGTATTTTCTGAGTCTGCTAGGTATCCAACATACCACAGGCCTTTTTGCACCTCCCATGAACCCCCAAACCTTGCATAGTGGTTTTAATCAAGCTGAATAAGTCAAGTTTTCTGAGAAAGCTGCTTTCCTGAGATTTGCCTAACACTCACTACTGGAGGGATAATTGCACTAGAAGGTTGGGGATTATTCCAGGTGTATCTAGACCTTCCAAGGAGTTGGCTTCCTTTTTCTACGGCACTGCAAGAAGAACTCCAAAGGGGGTCAGCCAAGGGAATCACTTTCTGGGCATGAAGCAAGAAGATGACACTATGTAAAACACACTTTTCCAGCTACTCCATTTTTAACCGTTGCAGATTTTGCGGGACCTTATCTTGAGAACATGCTTGACTTCCTGCTGTTCTGAAGCAAATCCCTTAGCAGGTTGTGCTTTAAGTTAAGGTACTCACATACCACAGCTTCAGCTATTCCCCTACCATTGCTGCTCACTCAGACAGTGCCAACCTATCAGTCTGGATAGGAGGTCTACAAAAAAAAAAAAGGTACAGGCTATTTCTTCTACCCACAGTTGTCAAACACCAAGAAAGTTCATTTCTCAAGCAAAGGCCTAATATTTCAACTTGTGTAATATAAAATCACAGTGCACACTTTCAGTTAGGAGTTGCCTACACACAAATTCACACCTGTTAATTTAATCCAATTCAAAAGCCTACTGAGAGTGAATACTCTTATTTCAGTTGGTTTAAGCTACCCGGGGGCCAGAGGGGGGGGGGGGGGAAAAGAGGAAGTTGTCCATACCAGTTCAATTAAATGCATGACTAACTACCCCTGCTTGGAGGATCGCCATTACATGCTGTTCAAAACTTTACCCCTAACACTTGTTCAAATTGCAACTACTTTGTTTATAATGTTACCACAGTGGCAGTGTGTTTCCTGCCCAACCATTACAAGTAGCAACACCACTCAAAAGTTACCAAACACTGCCTCCAAATGTAGAATTATCCTAACTTGTGTTTTTTTGAGATTTACGTTGTAATTGATAAAACTCAGTATTTGAAACCATCTACAACTAAGACCACCAGTACTGGCCAAAACAAAAAACAACATTTTAAAATAGCGGTATTAAACAGTATAACATTTTGTACAATAAAAGATAAATGTCCCAGATAAATGTGACAGAAGTTTATCACACCAATTTGCAATAAAGGGAGAGAACAAAAATTCAGCTTCTTAAAGCCATTTATATTAGTGCTTATATCAGTCTGTAAACTTTATATCCATCTATTAAACTTGTCCAAATAGCATAATCAAATTCACCAAACTAAGTAGTAAATGTGGCTGGCTGAAATGGGCAAGAGGAACCATTTGCCTCGTAAAACAAATTCCACTATAAAGTCTGTCCTTAGAAGAAGATAAGCACTTCATGGAATGACAGTGCATTATGTGTATATGGCATTCGGAAGATGTGATGGCTTGGTGTGATATAACAATATAAAATAATGCCAGCATTACACATGCGTTCCAAGAAAAGCTTTATACCATTCCACACCATGTAGTTACAAACACTACAGGTGTTGCAGAAAAGCTATTTTAGGAAAGGTTTAGAGAGCTTAAATATTATACTGGGATTATTTATTTCTGTCCCTCTGCCTACAAAACCTTAATTACAATAATGAGTTCCACTGCACAGATGAAGCCATAAAAAGCCTTTAAAATATCCTAAAAATACCAAGCTGGGAGTACAATGGGATTTTGTGCTAAAAGCAGAAGGAGGCCTTCCCCTTTTTTGACTGACTAGAAGAAAGCCCCCTCCTCCTACGGGAAACTGCAGAAATGGATGTGTGAGTGAAAAGCCTCATCAGTAAAACTGACCTAGGGGTCATAGTGGGCAAGGAAGTTCAATAGGAGTTTGCAGTGTGAGATCATGGAGCGAATTCACGTTTTGGATCTACACGGAGTGGGACAGTGATGTAATAGTGTAGTCGATTGACTGATAATGTTATAGAGTACATGCATTTCTCTCCACCCCCCCGCCCTGCTGGTAAATTTTTAGCAGGCTGACCAGCCTTTCAAAAGGCCATTCTTATGTTCTTAGTCCTGGCTTGTGATGGGTCCTGGACCTTCTCCTGCTGCAGCTCTGCATTTAAAGTATATTCAGAGCCAGGTGGGCAGACAGCCTGGCTCAGTTCCCGCTCGTACCGGGTCCAAGAGCTCAGACTCCACCCCCCCAGACAAGGGCTGCTGCAGAAGGCTCCTCAGGAGTGAGGCTGGAGTGCACTGGCTGCTGGCCCCACCCCTGGGGACTATAGAATAGTTGACTAACAAATAAGAATTCATGAGGTTACTCGACTATTCGATTAACCGATATTTAACACCCTCAGAGTGGGGGCTATTTTTTTAAGTTACTCCATGTTTAATCAACAGTCCCAAAGAAAACCCAAAGGCAGAGGAATGTGGATAATATATTTTTGATATGGATACAAGTATAATATTAACTTCCTTCCAGAGGCTTAACTTGCGGTTTCCACAACCAATCCATGTCACTTCAAGTCTCCCAACGGCAACTTTTTAAAGGACACTATGGAGCTGGCAGATATTTCAGAAAAAAAATGGCTGTTTGGGAATTTCAGCTAGGTTGAGTGCAGTGTGTTACTAACACTGGCGTTGTGTTCCAAGGCAATTAGGGAGGCCGAAAGCCAGATGGCTGGCAACTAGCAAAGTGATGCATTACAGTCTGTTTATCCGTTAGGATTATTGTTCAGGCAATAATTGCTGTTAGCAGATTATTTATGACTGTTAATGTTAAAATGTGAAAGCAAAATTTTAAATGTGATAAATACTCAATGTTTCAATATTATTTGCCTCTGTTCTAGTTTAATGATTTTTCAAGGGCACAAGTATTGAGAAAATTCATCAGATTTTATCAGAAAGATGTGCTGGACATAAAGGTTCCTTTAGAATCACATTAGCTGTAGATACCGTGGAGGTAATCCAATACGGAAATAGCTGTAGCATTAAGGACCCAACCCTGTGAGGTGCTGAGGGCCTCAGGCAGAGAGATGAGCGTCCAGACGACTTCTTTATTTCAGTGTGAGTTGAGCCCATTTAAGGTCTTTCAGGATTGAATCTACAAAGAACATACACATCTCAGGCCTGTGTCTTCTTTCTTCCTCTGACCGCCAAGTGTTGGCTGTCCATTCATTACCACCCCCAGGAAGATGGTTGGAACGTTAAGATGATCGGCATTCCAACACACAAGAGATTCATTCTCCCACTCTCAAAACAAAAAAAAGTCAGCCCCCTTTAAGCGCTCAATCTGTGCACCACATATCACTAGCCACCACTGAAAAATTAAGTCTCGTGCCTCGCTTTGGAAAGAAGAACTCCAGGCAACAGTAGCAAGAAGCGAACGAGCAGATTTTAAGCGCTGTGATGGAACATAAGGGAAAGGCACTCTCTCAAGGAGTCGTCTACGTAGAGAAAAAGGCAGGTGGAAAATTGAATACATGGTGCTACGCTCTCAAGAAGAAGAGAAATGGCACCAAGTTAAGAATAAGTACATTCAATAGCAGGTCTTGCTCCTTTAATATCAGTGGAATTAAAATTATACAAAAAATAATGGACAATCTACTATTCTTTAGATCAGTGATTTGAAGATTTTATCAACTAAGGTCAGGTAAAAATCATAATACCGTTCTAGTAACTTGGATCCAGGTCTCCTCGGTATTGTAGGTATCAACTATAAATCTCCACAGCAATTATCTAAAGGTCTAGCTATTTCCCATACTGTGTAGGAAGGAGTTGGTTTTAAGCTTCCCTTCTATATTCAAAAATGTGGTGTACAACATTTGAAAATAGTTCTACTTTGTATGCAGTTCCATCATCTTTAAAAAAAAAGGTTGCTCTAATGCAGCAGTTTTCAACCTGTGGTCCATGAACCCCTGGGGGTCCGCAGGCTATTTAATATTTCCAAAGAGCTCCACATCTCCGTTTGAAATTACTTAAAGGTCCACAGATGCAGAATGGATGAAACCACTGCTTTAACACATTGAGTTTGGGGTGCTTCGAGGTAAACATTTAATGTATGTTTGGCAACTGCTTTCCAGATATAGTTTCCTTCAGTCATTCTCAAGGGGCCCAGAGCCCTCTGAGGGGCCACAAGCAGGTTTCAGAGATGCTGTTAAGCAGCGCCAGCACTAGACTCTTGGGGACCCAGGGCAGAAAGCCGAAGACCACCGTACGGGGCTGAAAACCAAGGCTCTGAGCCCCGCTGGGTAGAAGCCAAAACCTAAGAACTATAGCTTTGTGGGGGAAGGAGAGGATGTGGTGTGAGGCAATGTGCAATTGCCCTGACAGATACCCCCTAATGCCGACCCTGGCTTTTATATGCAGAAAACCAGTTGTGGCACATGGAGGTTTTCTAGCATGGGGGACAGAGAGGGGAGGGGAGAGTGTCAGGTCAGAATGAAAAGGTTCAGAACCCTGGTCTAGCCAGTCACTGAAATAGCCCAATTATACTTCAAGGTTTCACACTGTGAATTTCAGTCTCCACCACGAAGGCTCTGATCACCCTTTAAAGATAACATGTTTCAACATGTGACTTTTTACTAACGTAAGCCCGATAGGGTATGCTGCCTGTATACGAGCAAAAGAAATTATTTGAAAGCAAGTACAGGTTGAACCTCTCTAGTCCAGAACTCTCTGATCCAGAAACATCCATCATCCAGAATGATTTTAGTTAGCCAGATATCCACTTTTCGTGAATGTGGCCAAGTTTTCTGCAGTCCCATAAAGTTTGTTTATAGCCTCCTGTCCTAACTCTCACTGTTCCTTATCTCTAATTTAAACCTCTAGCAGCCCAGTAAGCAGTGGAAGCATTGGTAATGCTGCTAGACAATATTGACCTCCCGTGGTCTGGAAAATCCTGTTAAGAACTGATCGCGTCCTGAGGGTACTGGACTAGAGAGGTTCAGCTTACACTAATAAATGGGCAATATTTTTCCAGCTATCAGGAATACTTTAGGGAAATTCCCAGCAAATCACTAATGCAGTCAGAGTACATCTTTTGTTGGTTATTCGCTGACACCCAGAGTCAAGAATGCATGCATACAAGTCCTACTGCAATCAGCAGGACTTCATCACCCACTTAAAGTTAAACACGTGCTGAAATATTTTCTTGCATCAAGACTTATTTGATTCCATTTTTCTTTGAAATATTTACTGTCTGAGTCACAAGTGGATTCAGGGTTCATACCATCTACCCATCGATGTACGCGCCAGTAAGGTTATAATCACCATGATACTTCGTGGAATAAGCATTCTATTTTATAGCACAGTGCTTTACCTGACTAAATGTAGTCTTTTCTCTATAAGAAGCCTGGCTTTTTAAGCTGCAATTGCTTGGTATTTTACTGAACTGGTTGTCTTTTTTTCTCCAATTTTGATTAACTTTTTCCTTAGGGTTTTTTAAGCCTCCTGCCAAATACCTGTTATTAATATGGTTCTATGAAGAGAATATTGTGATGGATAAAGTATCAGACAGTATTAAGAAACTACTGAATGGAAAAATGCATCTTTGTTGAACCAGCCAGGGCAGCCCATCCATATAGGCGAACTAAGTGGTCGCCTCGGGTGCCAAGTTAAATGGAACGCCAAATAGTGGCACAATATCATGGAGGGGTTTGGAGGTGGGGGTGCCGATTGCATGGTTCGCCAAGAGCACCAGTTGCTGGCAGCTAGTCTAGGGCCACCCCTGGAACCAGCCAATATTCCTTGTTGTAAACTGAATGGAACGCTAAGAGATAGATGCTTAACAACCACCACCACCTTCGCAGAAGACCTTTTCTTCATACAATAGCTGGCTGGTGTTAATGGCTCTTGGCTACACCTTGGGCCATCAGCTCTTTCCAGGCAGCCATTAATCCGAACCTATTACTTTATTCATTTGCTGCACCATCTGTGTAGACAGAACACAGTTCCGAGGAGTTTACTTAGGAGCAACAAAATGTTAAACTCAAATGATTTCAAATACCTTACTAAAATCCAATTAAAGAGGAAATTTCAATATGATAATAAATCAGCTGAAGCCATTCTGGGCCTGACCCAGCAACTTAAATCACTAGATTTAGGTGGGAGCTAGATGACACACCGAGTCTTTCAACATTATGCCATATGTTATCAGCCGGTATACACCTCTTTAAATAGATCCAGGCTATAGACAAGTTATTTTGGAAGTCTCCTTCCAGCCTCTCCAAAACATCTAACCTGTTATTTTTGCCCCTCTCCCAATCTGTGCAGTTCCCTGACATCCCAAACTAACGGCAATGAAAGATCTCATTTTGCTTTCCGGCTCCTGACAGCCAACAGAATCTTAGCCTTGCATTCCAGGCAAAATTCCAGAGTTCTTGGTGGAGTTTTGCGTAGATAAAGACAGAGTTAACCCAAGTAATGGTTTCAGGCTTTGACCCTCCACATACCTGGAGAATCACCATTTCCCGCCCTTCCCCCCCCCCCCCACCCCACACACACACACTCACGTTCTTTCCTG
This sequence comes from Pelochelys cantorii, assembly GCA_032595735.1. NCBI lineage: Eukaryota > Metazoa > Chordata > Testudines > Trionychidae > Pelochelys > Pelochelys cantorii. The sequence continues at coordinate 70,057,432 of CM064332.1, forward strand.
GAAGTGTCCAGGAAGAGAGAAAGTATTCCAGGGCGATGAGGACTTCCTCCAAATGTGGCATGCTGAGTTTCTTCAAGTTCTTGGGGTGAGATTTTTACGAAGCGTTTCAGCATAGATCTACACCCACTATAAAGTTGGCTGCAGAATGCCCATTAACTCCAGTGGTACCTAAGTTGGGCCAATGCTGTAAGCACTTTGAGAATTTACCCTGAAGATGGTAACCATTGTCTGCAGCTAGGTACATTGTTGTTAACTTCCCCCAGGGCTTACAGAGGAAGGTATGCATATCCGAGCCAACTGTGCACACACAGTGTTAAGGTGTCTGCAGCCACACACAGCCTGAACACTATGAAAAATAAAAGGTTAAAAATGGGTTTAAGTCTCCAGAGAAGTCATGAAGGAATCTCATTAGGAAATCTGAGGGCTGGATACCTCTTTTGGTCAGGATTTCGGGTGAAATACAGTGTCCAATTAAGTCAGCAATGAAGCTACCATTGAACTTCGGGGGGCGGGGGGCAATATTTCAGATGCAACATGTGAAAGATGAGATGCTAGTGGTGGTTAGACAATCGGTTGGTCAAGAAAGGGTGAATTGTAGAACAGCGATGGGGTAGATTATACATATTTATTAGGTGGGTTATTTTGTACTTCACTACAGTGCTGTGTATTAGGGTACCACTCAAGTATTTATAATTTTGCTTTGGTAAGGAGTACCTCAGAAATACTATGTAATATCTACCTGCAACAACTGTGAAGATTTCAATAGCAGCTACCATGTATGACTCATATCGCCAGTGCCGCAGTAGAGCATGTAGGAATAATGTAGCAGGCTTACCGACTCTCAATTTTATCATGAGTTTTTAGGATATTTGATGTTTTCAGCTCCTGAAGTCATGTGGATCTCATGAGAATCTCAAGTTAAACTGTTTAAATAAACACTAAATTTTTAATCCTGATGATTGCGGAGAAAAAAAATTTGGAAATGTGAACCCAGAAGCTTCAGAAACCCAGAAGGCAAATATAAACAACTGAACAATTTTTTTATTATTTTTCAATTCCTGATTTTTGGGTCTTGACTCATGAATTTTAAATGTTGGGGTTGGAAACAGTGCTTTACTGTGCTCAGTTTCGCGAGCATGAAGGCAACAGGCATAAAAGACTATCTGAAGGCTTGTCTACATGGTGCAAGAAAGCACTTCCTAGGCATGCAATTTATAAAGCACTTCAGCTGTCCCATACAGACCATGCTGGTGTGCTCTAAAAGCTCTCGTTTGGATCATGTGAAATAGGTACCTTTAGAAGAGGACCAGTAGAGTGGACAAGGGGCATTTAAAGGAATAACATATTAGTGTGCTTTGCTAATCAAACCCCTCTAGATATTTGATGCACCATGTAGACAAGCCTCGAGACTCATTAATTCTATTTTATCTTAACAGATTGTTGTTTCAATTTTGTTTTAATTGAAAGTTTGCTGGCTTTCCAATATTTGTGTAGAGGTTGATTTTTATGTATTTATTTTGCATTCTTTTGTTTTCACCCCTCAAGTCCTGGATATGGATTTATACCCTTAACTCGAGCATTAGGAAGTTATTTCCTGGGACTGTTTCATAGGTGCCCGGGGAAGACAGGGTGCATTTTGAACCACTGAACCCATAACTGCCATTGTAAATAGAAATGAACTGAGTGACAGAGTGATTTTAAACAAACCCTCTTATAGAATTGGACAGAGTTTATAATTCGCTGGCGAGCACTGATGTTAAGAATTCTCACTACATTCAACTGGAGCTGCAAGCAATCAACGTATCAGAAAAGTCTGGCCCATTGTTCCCAAACAAGTAGGCTATAGCTTCCCACCTTGGAAGAAGACCATTGTTTCATCACAAAACATCCAGGACAGCATTTGAAAACCCCTTGGAACAAACCAACCAAAGGTTATATTGAACAACAAAGCACTCTTCATAAAACGTCCTTTATTTTTTATTTGCGGTAAATTGCATCAGCTACCAGTTGTTCACTCCATCAACAGAGATTTTGAGGGGGATGAACTTGGAAGGGTTGCATAGGAAATAAAATTTAAAAATGGTGACTTAACATTCACCACATGCCATGGCCTCATGCACAGTCAGTGAGTCATGTAAAGTGCAGCTTCCAAAAGAGCGAGAGCGAGAGAGAGAGAGAGAGAGAGAGAGAGAAACTCTAGAGTCTTAATTTTGTTCTGGATCATCTAAACTTGCAATCCTTTTCTCGATATTATTATATTATTTCGTGATTAAAAAGGCACTTTCATAACGGCAATGTTTTCTGTTACATAAGAAACATAAGAATGGCCATACTGGGTCAGACCAAAGATCCATCTAGCCCAGTATCCTGTCTTCCAACAGTGGCCAATGCCAGGTGCCCCGGAGGGAGTGAACAGAACAGGGAATGAAGTGATACCTCTCCTGTCATCCATTTCCAGCCTCTGACAAACAGAGGCTAAGGACTCCATTCCTACCCATCCTGGTTAATAAGTATTGATGGACCTATCCTCCATGAATTTATCTAGTTCATCTAGTTCTTTTTTTTTTTTTTTTTAAACCCTGTTCAAGTCTTGGTCTTCACAACAAGGCGGCTATCAAATCCCCCCCTCACTCCTTTTCTGTAGCTTAAATACAGCCGGTCCCCGAACTGCGAATGGTCGACTTACGACAGTTCACATTTACGACTGAAGCTGTCGTAAATGGCGGACCCCAAATTATGAACGCAATCCGCGTTTACGAACAGCGCGGTAGCGTGTAACTCTATGGGGTCCAACTTACGAACAAACCGAGTTATGACCAATTGCTTGGTCCGAAACCTGCTCGTAAGCCACGAAGAGGCTGTATGCCCAAATCCCTCAGCCTCTCCTCATAAGTCATGCACGCCAGCCCCCTAATCATTTTTGTTGCCCTCTTCCGGACTCTCTCCAGCGTGTCCACATCCCTTCTGTAATGGAGGGGCCAAGAACTGGATGCAACACTCCAGATGTGACCTCACCAGTGCCAAATAAAGGGGAATAATCACTTCCTTCCCCATCGTGGTCTTTTGGCCACCTTAAAAGCACCTGTTCCTCCCCGATTACATAGCTTAAATTCAATTACGAGTAACTATATACTCTCATTATCAGTCACCCAAAGCGAAGATTTAACTTTTCCACTTCCTCATGATGCACTAATAGTTAGATCCCAAAGAAGGCCCAACCTCCTCATGTTAGAATTCATCAGGAAGTGTTTTTCTACCTCCTATGTGGCTACAAGATATTAATCTGTCCACCTGGGAACTAACTGGACCAAGGCATTATTTAGGGTGGGATTTTTTTGTTTTGTTACGTAACGTTTAAACACGTCCAGGTGTAAATAAATAAGTCAGAGGCACGCAAGCTGCTGAAATGGAGCGTCTTTCACACCTCATGGATACAGCAGCCTGTGCATCACAACTTCCCAATTTGGCATGATGAAACTATTTATTAATCACCACACTGGTACAATGACGGCTTGTGCCTCAGGTAAATTATCTAGCGGCTTCTTGCTGTTCTATTCCCTCTCCTGCTCATCATATGGCTTTTTGTTTTTGATTTGTTCTTATGAGTTGTTTGTAATAAAGGTTCACCCAAGCAGTTGAGTTCGCTCTCCTTCCTCCGGCTGGCTACCTACCTGCCCGAGTAACTGCATAATTAAAAGAAAAACTGCTCCAGATAATTGGCAGGCTCTGCTAGGTAGATAATCAATTGGCCTGGGGAAACGCCCCACTCGTAGGCCATAATATGGACTACCATCTGTCTGCCATGGTGAATTAACAACACTCAAATAACCAACAAAAAAGCTGCTTTTAAGGAGCTCCCTTGTATTAGCTCTTCCCTTGGTCCATCCTTTTTGCTGGCAGAAGACAACATCTGTTTCAGGGGATCGGCTAGAATGTCACCAGCTTTGAACATTTTCACAGGTATTTCTGCCAAGGTCAGCTCCCCAATGGTATTACACTGCTCTTCTGTTGGAGGTGCTAGCTGAAGTTTGACCACCATGGTAGTGAGACAGAGCTTGCTCTCCAGAGAGCAAAACATACCACCTGGCACAGTGACTAAACTCACCACATGCCATTTCTTTTTTGTTTACTGTGATTACCTCAACTTGTGACAAGGAAAGCACTGCCAGCTCTGGTAAGCAAAGCCCTCTACGTAGCCACAGAATGCTCATCTAATAGAAGCAGCACAGGCGACAGAAATATGAACCTTGTGAGCGTCAGGCAAAACAAGAACCCCCACGCTAGAGCCAGAGGGAGAGGTATTGCCAATGCCATAACCGCCGTGGTCGTAGTCTTTCCTAAAACAGGGCATTCACTCCAGCCTCAGATTCATTTCTGTGACCCCCACCTTTTGCAATGGAAAGGATGAGCTGCCACTATAGTAGGGTCAATTCATTTCAGCTGAACTAGAACTTATCAAAACCCGAGGTAAGGGCTTGACAGTTGTCCACCAATGGATCTAGACCCTCGCCCTGTAGAAAAAAGAGCAGCAGAATTTCTGGCTGCATAATCCTTCAAATAAATGTAGCCACAGGGCTCACATCATGGCTATGTACCAGGAGTGGGCAGTAATTTTTATGGGGGTGGGGGGAGGGGGAGGGAGAGCACTCCACAAATGTTGGTAAATCAGGGGCCAACTCCGGGCCCCCAGATGGGGCAGGACTTTGGGTGGAAGGGATGGGGACGGGGGCTAGAGATAGTGTGTGTATGGGAGAGACAGACAACTTTGTGACAGACTGTGTGGGGGGGGGGGGGGCCGACTTGGAGAGTGTGGGGGGCACCGACTAGGTGTGTGTGACAGATTAGGGGGGTGACAATATGCCATGCTCTAGGCAGTTGAGGGCATGAGGGAGAAGAGATGCACTGTGCTCTGAGCAATGCCGAAGGCTGGCTGCCCCCCACCTCACCCCGTCTGGTAGCGTGGAGTCAGAGATGCCCCACATCTCGACAGCAAGGCTGTCGGCTCCCCTGGATATGGGAAAAGGAGTCTCTCCTGTCAGTTCTGTGCACAGCTGGGAGGGGGTTCTCAAACTTCCGTACCAAAATTACCCCCTGGGAACTTTCCCTGAGTTCCCAAGCCATCCAGGGAGCCTCCTTCCATTTAGTAATACGGGGAGAGCAGGAGACCTCAACGCCCCCGAGGGTCAGGGGATTAAGTATTTCTATTATGGTAGCCCCGTAGGTCCCCCACAATCAACACCAGGGCACTATTGTCAGTACGCACTACTGAGATCCACAGAGACAGTCGCTGCCCGGCAGAGCTCACAGTGTAAATTAACAAGACAAATAATGGGTGGGAAACAGAGGGTCTGTGAGGTGAAGTGAATTGCCCAAGGTCACAAGTCAGGTGAGTGGCAGAGCTGGAAACAGAGCCTGAGAACCCAAACCCCAGGCAAGTGCCTGGTAAGATAGTCTCCTTCTCTAAGGAGAATCACAACTCTTCAGGGGGCAGAGGCGGTATTGTCGATGGGGCACTCTAGCCGAGAGAGAGCATGCATGAAGCATCCTTTAAGCCTTCTTTTCTCTTTCACTCCATATGCGTTAAAGGCAAGCCGTACAACACCACCTTAAAACAAGGCTGCTACTCCAACAAGGCAGCTAATTTGCCTAATTAAAACCATAATGGCAGTAGTAAGACAAAATACATTAAAATATGAAATATATTTGCCATTTACAGGTTCCCATAAGCAACGGAGAACTGGCTTTGGGGAAAGTATGTTATTTACATAGTGTGCTCTATAAATAATAGTCATAAAATCTACAGGTTGATTGATTTATTATTTCAATTGCATCTTTCCATTTGAATAATAATCGATATACGCTATTGTCTAAGGGCAAGTCTGCACTGCCGAAAGAGGTAGAGACCATGTTGGTGGAACAGTGTCTCCTGCTACCATGTTCATTCACATAGCCAATGCCATCCCATCCCAGGCAGCTATCGCCATAGCTCTGTGCAAAGATAGAAGGGGTTAGAACTTACATTGCATGGCAGAAGACACACGCGGAACACAAATAAGGAAGCACCTATGCACAGTCCACTTGTGGAACTCACTGCCAGTGGATGTTGCAAAGGCCAAAAGAATCAGGTTGTTAAAGGATTAGAGGGAGGATAGGTCCATCAATAGCTATTAGCCAAATTGGTCAGAGATGTAACCCCATGCTGCGGGTGCTCTAGACCTCGGACTGCTAGAAAGTGGGACTGGACAACAGGGGATGGATCACTTGGTACATTGCCCTTTCTGCTCATTTCCTCTGTAGCATCTAGCAGTAGCTACTGTCAGGAGACAGGATATGGGGCTAGAAGGGCCATTGGCCTGATCCAATATGGCCGTTCTTATGTAATGCAGCATAAGCCTTCCAAACGGACCTAGCTCCACAAAATGGAACCTGCACCATAGTTAACAAATTAACAAGCCACCTTTAACAACCCAGCACTGTATCCAAAACCTCGGTGAACACCTTAGGAATACACTAGGACAGCCGTGGCCAACGTGTGGCTCTTCAGAAGTTGATATGCGGCTCCTTACATAGGTATCAAATCTAGGGCTGGAGCTGTAGGGGCCAACTCTCCACTGGGCCGGAGGGTGCTCACTGTCCCCCCTCCTTTGCCCCTAGGATCCTGCCACTTCCTACCCTCTCCACTGAGCCTGTCACACCCATGCTTCCCCCTCCAGTCTCTCTCACAGAGAGAGCTGATACCAGTGGGCCAGAGGAAAAGGAAGAGGCGGCCCTGACCGGTGGGGCTGCCCATGGGCGGGATGTGCTGGGGGGGGGGGGGAAGATGATCCGGGCTGGTGACATAGAACAGTCACTCTTTGGCAATGTGCATTGGTCAATTCTTCTCAGGTTTCGGTTGGCTACCCATGCACTAGGAGGTCCACCACGGACTAGCGATTGTATGGATACACCGGGGTGATGCTCTCTTCCCTCACAGGAATGCAGGCCTGGCACACTGCTCACAGTGGGCCCGCAGGTAGGAGCACACATGGGCTATTTCACTGCAGCGTGTGTGCTTTCTAGTGTTAGGTTGGGCGCTTTCACCAGGGCCTGGCACTGCACAGTGCGTCTTTCTGCACGTCAAGCCTGGAGCAGCTTTCCTGCACACCCCTTCCATGCTGACAATTGGACTGCTCCTGCAAGCAAAACAGCATCAGAGCATCTCTTCTGCATGCACCTGTTGCCTCCTGGAAGGATCACAGCTAAGGGCAACACTCAAGGGCTGCACCACAGGCATGGCTCTGCAAATCTGTAAGAAATGCACAATTGCGTTTGCCGTGCAAATTGCAGTTCCTCGTAACTGAAAGGAGGCAACTAAGCTCCTTACATGGATCCATATTAACGGTTGCAGCACAACCATGCAACAAATTTGTTCTACAAAAGCTGTTAAAATGTAAGAGGCCAATACATGAAAAGTCAACGCATGACCATTGCAATTTACACAGAGGGGAGGGGTTACCTGAGACATGAGCTGGTTGGTCTGGTTTTGCAAACAACTTGACTCTTCAAGTAGGCACCTCTACCAACAAAGGCAATTATAGATACGGAAGCAGACAAACCTAGAAGAGGACACACATTGCAGCATCTACGGTCAAGCTACAGCATCAGAACATGGCATGTACAAATTTGGCAGGGCCTTTAGATACAAACAAAATGTTTATCTAATGCAACACTTCAATTCCCTGCACTTAGCACTTTATCCACTCTAAGAAAAGCCGGGGGGGGGGGGTGAGGGGGAGAGAAGATTCTCAGACTAACAAGTGCTCCCTCTTATAGGGATCACAAAAATAGAATAGCAGGTTTCCAATTAATAGTAAAAATTGGTCTAAGATATAGGATCACATTTAAATCATTTTCTTAGGACATACAAATGCCATTAGCACTTTACGCAAACATCTCTCTTCTTCAGATGTTCCTTATTTCTGCATCAATTGTTTTGCTCATATATTATATATAAAACCTCTATGATCCTTTGTTACGTTTCGACAGAGTAAAGAGAAGCCAATATAAAAATCTAATGTGATACTTAGAATTAAATCTGAAAAAGCTTTCTGTCCATTTTAATTATCTTACCAAGGTCACAATCGCCATCTCAAATACCCTCTTTCTGCAAGAGCTCTATTTTTATTTTAGCTGAGGCATCAGAACAAAGTAACCAGCAAAAGTTTGAGACAAAGTTGCCGAGGCTGGAACTCATCTGTGACTCACCAAGGTAATTAACAGCTATGGCGACCCGATCAAGAGTCAAAATGCACGTTTGTAATGAAGACAGGATGCTTTTTCCAGATCTTGCACCATGTCAGTTCAAACACACACATCCAGGTGGCAGTTTTGAAGAAATACAATTCCTCATAAGGGGGGTACTTTTATATTATTCCGTAAGTAAACATGCACAGATAAAAAATAATCATTTTTGGTGTGGTGTGTTGATGTGTCTCCCTTAAACATTTTCAGCCATTGTTCTGATGCCTCAGCCTCTAATAAATGAAGCATTTACTGGGTACAGATGACACAAACAAATCAGCGCAAGTCCCTACAGGAAAACAAGCAGCAGCACATTCTGCAGTATTTTATCATTTGGAGCTGGTAGAAGAAAACTGACAAGTACAGAAGATGAATACTTTGCTCTGTCACACTGCGTCATGTTGGGAAAAATAGAAAGTATTCTATGACCTTTGGAGACACAGCCAAGAGGAGCCGCCTTTGTTATTTGGATGTGGGTGTTTGAGAACTCAGGCAGCACTGCCTTTTAGCAACTGTAACTTGGGAGGGGAGGGGGTGGCCTCGTTCCCGAGGGGTCACTCTCCACTGGAACGCAAACGAGAATGCACGTGGAAGCACTGAGCAACTCTTCATTCTGCAAGGGAACAAGATGCAGCAAGTTTGCTGGGTGCGAACAGAGCCTGTGCAGATGCTGGCTACTGCATTGCTTGTAGCCATGTGGTACTTAAAAATACTGCAGCTGAGTTACTGGAGATGGGAAACTAACTAATTTGTAGGGGGAGATATTCCCTTTCTGCTGAAAACCTTGAGGGGGGTTGTCTGTGTCCGGTGTCCGTGTGGTATTCCCCTAAAAGCAGGACTTAGTCTGTGGCATAGCCAATGCATTGGGGATAGCATTTAAACAGCCCAGATTCTTACTGACCATGGGGGAACCCATAGTTCTGATGGAATCAGCTTAGAGCTCTCTCTCTTCTATATACTCTTCTGGTCCTCATTGTTCCTTGCCACGTGGCTAGTTTTGATCATTACAGACACTATACATGTGAGGGTATCTATGGGGAAGGGGATCCTAGAATCCATACTGGCTAGTATTCTGTATTCAACTTTCATCACACAATCACACATGCCTATTATGACAAAACTAGGTTTACCTTTAAAACCTACCCTTGCCATTTCAGAATTTCATTTATTCTAATAATTTTTTTTGCGGTCTGAGTGTGCTTAGTGTCTGGCACCTCAAAGACAAAGCCCGACACTAGACATACTCAAATTAGACAGCAAAAAAAAATATCAGGATGGAAAGGCATCTCAAGGCATTTCAGTCCTGTTTACTTTATGGAGTAATATCCCAAATACAAATCCACTTATGAAAACACTTTATTCAACCTGGAAGTGCCTTTGAGAAAATGAGGATTAAAGTCTAAAACCATAGCATGATGGGTGCTTGTACAAAAGAGGTTAGAATCAACACACAAACTTATTTTGCCTGAAAAAAAGTGTACCCATCATCATCTTGAGTACAACTGCGGTTATTGTACTGTATTGGAAACAGTACACCCATTTCCCTCTGTCTGAAAATGTTTACACTATGTGCATTCCAAAACCATTTGGACCTAAACCAAAACACACGGAAGTCGATCTGGAGATTCCCACAGACTTCCATGGATTATGCAGCAATTTCTTTGGGTACAGGCAACTTTATTGTTTTCCTTTGTATGGTCAGTCTGGGTAGACTTGACTTCTCTCCTCTGAAATGAAACAAGAAAACATGGCTGCAAGAAGGCTCACATTCCAGCAAGAAGATCCAGCAACTATTGGAGATTATTTTAAAACACATTTATGAAACTGATTGCGTAACAAGTGTATGCTGTGTTGGTGTAGCCATGTGGGTCCCAGGATGATAATAAGAGAAGGTGGGTGAGGTCATAGATTTTATTCAAACAACTTTTGAGCTATACAGATCTCTGCATGAGGTCTGGGATGTGAGTTCTTCATGTAAGTTCAAAAGCTCATCTCTCTCTCCCACAGAAATTGGTCCAATAAAAAGTATTACCTCACCCACCTTTTTTCCTCTACATATTGAGCTGGACAGCATCTATTTATGCACTCACTAAGTTCTCAAACAAATTTACATCCTCAGACACTATTGGCACATGCGAAGGCCATATAAGGTCAGACCATATAGGATGGCCATATAGAGTCAGACCAAAGGTCCTTCTAGCCCAGAATTCTGTCTTCCCACAGTGGCTAATGCAGGATGCCCTAGAGGGAGTGAATAGAACAGGGAATCATCAAGGGACCGCTCTTCTGTCATCCATTTCCAGCCCCTGACAAACAGAGACTAGGGACACCATTCCCGCCCATCCTACCTAATAAGTATTGATGGACCTAACCTCCATGAATTTATCTAGTTCTTTCCAGCCTTTACAACATCCTCTGGTAAGGAGTTCCACAGGTTGACTTTCTTCACGCAGCACTTTCTTTGGCTGGTTTTAAACCTGCTACCCATTAATTTCATTTGGTGACTGCTAGTTCTTACGTTATGGGAAAAAGTAAAAAAACCTTTTTCTTATTCACTTTCTCCATATCTGTCATGATTTTATAGACCTCTACCCTATCTCCCCTTAGTCTCCTCTTTCCTAACCTGAAAAATCCCAGTCTTTTAAATCTCTCTTCGTATGACACTCCTTGCAACCCTCAAATACATTTTCGTTACCCTTTTCTGAACCTTTTCCATTTCAACATGTGAGAATATTTTTAAACAGTTTTCCTCATCTGTCCCCCCCTTCTCATCTAAGGAAATACCTGCCCAATGATAGTAAATAAGACAGCAATCCTCACTAATTACGCTGTCACTTTTCTGTAACAACCTGCAGTTACAGAATCTCCATTACAAATCGTATAGATTTACATCAGCTACACAGCTTTCACACTTGTGCAGCTAATTACTGTGGAAGTGACAGATATGTCATTAAGTTGTTTGCAAATATAAAAGAATTGAATTATCACTGTAAAGGAGATACACATTTGAAAGTAAGTCCCTCTCATGGTGTTGCACAGGACATAATAAGTCTACAGGAAAAATCTCCAAACAGGCAGATACGTATCTCTAATCATTAATGATAGGCTTAACATTTGATTTTAAGTGTCCCATCCTTATCAATTTGTTTGGTATTCATTATTGCTGCTCTGATCATAATTAATTCATTTGCCAATTGTATGGCTTTCATGTAGACATCCATAGTTCCAATGCAATCCACTTCAATATCAGTTCAACATGAATTAATAAACATTTAACAAATTAAATGTTGTAATCATTACTAAGCTCATTAAAGGAAACATAGCTTCGACCAGCAATGTGAAACATATCAAACAAATGCGACACTTTGGACTTGAATAGTCTTGACCTATTGATTTTTGTATTTCCATTCCTTCCTGTAAGCCCATCCATCCCCTCCCTGGAGATGTTCCTTCAGTAAACAATGCTCCATCTCTTTCTGCTTTAAAGATGTTTAAAGGCTATTGCAATGAACGTGCTCTTGCAATAAACCGTCATCATCCATCTAGATATGGGTTCTTGACATTAGAGGGAAGGGCTCTATTAACAGAACCCATCAAATACGGAAGCTCTTCAGCACAGCAGAAGGACTACTTCTATGGACAGTACCCCCAATTAAGTAAAGAAGATCCAAGTGTGAAGCAAAAGCCATATGACTACACAAGTGGAAAAGGAGGCATACTGGTTCAACACAACACAGGCTTTCAAGATTTACCGGTAGGACGCACAGTCACAATCTCAGCTCTTGTTGAGCCCAAGCATGTTGGTTTAAATTGTTTTCAATATCCTACGTGCAGGTATTTCACAGTGCAGCACCAATGAATGACAGTGCCTAAGGAACACACTGGCATCCTTCCCAGATATTCCAGCTTCTGCAGGCCACATTTACACAAACAGAGGAGAGATTCCAATGAGCGAAGGGAGTTACGACATTTACTCCAGCTAAGGATCTGACCTACAATGTGGCAACAGCCCGTTCTCAGCACCCCCCAAAAAGAGAGTAGTTTGGATATTTGGGGGGATATCATCAGGCAAGCCTGCTCACTAGCCATTCATTCTCTATTAATTTATTTCAGCCACATTCCTCTTTAAGTGTGATATGAGCTACAAATGGCATGATACTTTATCTGCATTAAACAAGAAAAATAATTAGTTATAAGAAATAAGAGGAAACCCAAGTGATAACAGTTTATTTTAAGCGTCCATTAACTAATGCTAAATTGCAATGAAACACTTTTAGAAGTACATATGGCATCCCCATGAATACTAAATGACTTCATTATTTTCACTGCTGTTAGAGAGAATACCAAATGAATTCATAATAATGAAACTATTACCAGAAAATATTGCCCAGAAAAGAAATAAAAGGAGTATGAAAACTGCTATTACTTCCAATTTTTCCATCTCCTGATTTCACCAACTGTACAAAAAAAAATATATAAACAGAGGGGCAATACAAGAACAGGAGATCTTGAAGACAAGATCACTTGTTATAACAACTCTCTTCCACTTCTAACTCCCCAAATTCTACCAGGAAAGTCCTTTGTATCTGCCTTCTTACTTAGTCCCCAACCTAGTGCGACGGCTAAGTGTGCAACTCCTTAAACTTCCTGACTCCTCAATGCCTCTTCTAAAAGCTTCTCTCTACGGATGAATGGGAAGTGGCAATCTTGAAGGATATATGGGGGACCCCTACTGAGGTAACTAGAACATTTTAAGGACTTGGCATATCTAAATGAACAAGTTGTTTCATGAACAACCAGGCTGCAGCCAACGAAAGAAAAAAAAAAAAAAAAGACCTCTGTTAGCACGGACTGCTCATGGCAGTTTTGAAGTAAGAAACCAAGTGCCCCCATCTTTTTCTCTCTCTAGGCTTATGAACAATGATACTTTGCCCCTTGTCAACATAAGATTTCAGAATGTCTGCAGCATATATATATGATCTATAGCAGTATTTCTACTGTTATATTTCAAGTAGACCAGAGCCAGCTGGCTGAATATAAACGTGACTGAACATTTTATGGTGCGAAACTCAAGCAGGTGCTTTGCAAGATATATTTAAATTGCTCTCTCTCGAATGTGGAAGAGTGGAATTATTCACTGATTGCATTGGGTTCCCTCAAAGTTGTTGCAGCCAAAAAGCTGGCTGCAACGTATATGGGTGCTGCAAACACCGGGTTTTTACAAAGGAGCTATTGACCAAGTGCACTCTTTCCAAAGATAATCAAGTTGAATTTTAAGCAACGCTCTACTGGTACATTCCTCCACTCAGCAAGTCGAAGGGCAAATAACTATATTTACTACAGGACAACTCAAGCTGATGATTATGTTCAGCAAAAGAAGCACTACTGTATAGGCTCTTAAAAAATGTGGTGTGGGGATTTCTCTTAACATTCACTTGCTACCTTCTTGTAGTCTCTTCACCCTAGCCGTGGGAATTTATAGTTCCCAAGTGACCACCAATATTCTACACTTTTAATATAAACCCATGCACTTAGATACAAATAGAGCACACACTAAAAATAAACCCAGTGCTACATCTACACGTAACTTGACACTAAAGCAATAGCACAGCTGGTATTTGTCTCTCTCAGGCAAACCAATGAAAGCGTTTGGTCATGGTGACCTGACGGATACTGTAGCAAATGCTGGGCTATTACTGGAAGATTAACAGACCCTGGTCAATGCAATGAAAGGGAGAAGTGAGGTTTTCATGAGGTGAAATTGGGGAGTAAAGGATAGCGTGGCAGTATGTGACAAGGCCTTGAAATTCACTTATGGGCACTGAGGAGAGGCTGTAAGGGGGAGAGAGCTGAAATTCACAGGCTAGATTAAGCAAGTCTGATATTTTATGTAACACCGCTCTAACGCAGCCAAGGAATATAAAGGGTAGGCAACCAATCTCTTTGGGCTGGATGCTCTCTGCTGCTTCCAAGGGAAATAGGGTGTGAAGAACAGGCACAGGGTCTAGAGCCTCATCTTGCATAAACTGAGGGTTTGGTCCAAGGAATGCAGAAAGGGGGTGCAGGAGCCGCACAGGTCAGGCACTTCTTCACTCTCCTTCTCCAAATCTACAGAATCCCCCTCCACCTACACTGAAAGGCTGGAGGAGGGAGTAGCTAGAGGTAACAGATGACAGAACAAGGAGCAACGATCTCAAGTTACAGTGGGGGGAGGTCTAGGTTGGCTATTAGGAAAAACTATTGCACTAGGAGGGTGGTGAAGCACTGGGATGGGTTCCCTAGGGAGGGGGTGGAATCTCCATCCCTAGAGGTTTTCAAGTCCCAGCTTGACAAAGCCCTGGCTGGGACGATTTAGTTGGGGTTGGTCCTGCTTTGAGCAGGGGATTGGACTCAATGACTCCTGAGGTCTATTCCAGCCCTAGGATTCTATGATAGTCCTTAAATAGAGCCCTTGATACCAAAGAGCCTATGGAACAGGAGTTTGGTTCTTTAAGGGATATCACCCCTCCTTTCTCTCAGCTTGACAGCAGCTCTGTTTTCTCTCTCGGCATCCAGGCCTCATTGCCCCAGTTGGTAGAAAGTGACTAGGCCATCTTCAGCTGTGGCAATGCCTTTTGTGAGCCTCTCTCTACCAACCCTCATGGCCCCTAAACCAAGGTGTAGTGTGGTTTCCAGGCTTGTGAACGTGGGAAAGCTAGGGCGAGAATGACATCAGTATCTCTGCCTATCGATGCTGCCACAAGAAGAAAGTGAGATACTCTATCCCCAAAACAAGCACTGGATTTATGCACAAGCTCAGTAAGCTACCACTTAAGGCCTCAGACTACAAGGGGCCGCTAAAAAAAAAAAAATAATAATAATTTTTTAGTTGCAGCCTTGCCTATCTACTGCTGTCTAAGCAAATATCTTTATTGTTCTTCCTGTTAGGATGTACATAACATGATGACAGTCTCGTATGACCTTCTTATCAATAAACTCGGGAAACACAAGCTAGATGGGGCTACTCTTAGGTGGGTGATAACTGGCTGGACAACTGTTCCCAGAGAGTAGTTATTAACAGTTCACAATCATGCTGGATGGGCATAACAACTGGGGTTCCGTAGGGGTCTGGTTTGGGACCAGTTCTTTTCAGTATCATCATCAACAATTTAGATATTGGCATAGAGAATATGCTTATTAAGTTTGCAGATAGTACCAAGCTGGGAGGGGTTGCAAGTGCTTTGGAGGAGAGAGTCAAAATTCAAGAAGGAGGGAGAAAAATTGTTCTCCTTGGCCTCTGACAGGACATGAAGCAACAGGCTTAAATTGCAGCAAAGGAGGGTTAGATTGAACATTAGGAAAAACTTCCTACCTATCAGGGTGGTTAAACACCGAAATAAATTGCCTTGGGCAGTTGTGGAATCCCCATCACTAGAGATATTTAACAGCAAGTTGAATAGACACCTGTTAGGGCTGATCTAGATGGAGCTTGGTCCTGCCGTGAGGGCAGGGGACTGGACTCAATGACCTCTCAAGGTCCCTTCCAGTTCTAGTATTTTATGATTTTTGGTAATGCTGTGGGGCCTCTTAAACTTGACATAGTTTAGGGCCTCAGAATGTCTTAATCCAGCCCAGCTCAAAACATCAGCATGGGCTGGGGGGGGGGGAGGGGAAGAAGAGTAAAAAGGGAAACAGGTATACAAGAGCTACGAGGTATATCATGGCCCCCGAGGCTTGTGCTAAGTAGGAATTGCATGAGCAGTGTAGAAGATGATTGAGCAGTCTGATCAATTCAGTAGAGGGCAGTGTTATACACACTCCCATTCATTACAGAGTCAGAACTGTTCTGAATCCTATTATTTGCTCCAACTGAGCAGTAGGAACTGGACAAAACAGGCTTTAGAAGTATGCCCTAAAATAGCAGACGTGAAAATTGGTAGTATCAGATCATTAGAATGAAAGCATGCTGTTAACTGTGAACTAAAGACCCAGTCTTGCTCCCATTTATGTCAACGGGGGTTGTGCTATTGACTTCAATGACAGCTGGTCCAAGAAGGCATGTCATTGCAGTTCTGATCTCACTAATCCTAGGGATGTAAAATCCGATCAATCAGTTAACCAGTTAAACATTAGCTTAGCAGTTCCCAGCCCTGCATGGGGCTGGTTTCCAGGATCCACTCCCAGCGCCACCCTCCAACCATGCGGGGGCTGGCTGGCGGCCCCACACAGGGGCCCAGTGGAACTGTGGGGGGCTGCTCCTGGGAACCGATTAAGCCAGATGATGCTTATCAGGTCACGGTTAACTGGTTAGCCGTTCACATCCCCAGCCAATCCTGGTGTGAATTAGCTCTATCTGTGCTGAATTCAGTGGAGTAGATGTGGATGTTAAAATCACTGGCAGATGAGCATTAGGAGCACCAGCTTTCCAGGATTATAACATTTTAATTATTTCATTTATTATCTAAAATGTTTGTGTTGTCAAATTGACCGTGGACTTGGAAATGTTCAAAAACATGAGACCAAAGATGACACAATAATATGAAACTTAAGCAACTATAAAACCACCACATGTTAATAATACTTTAATTAAACCAGTAGCATCAGTTTAGAGACCACATGTTAATACTGAAATGTTTAGCATGTCGAAACATTTACCTGAAACCATTCAAAGGAAGACGAAAGATACAATTGAAGTGCCCATTTTATCTCCTCTTTTGCTAAATGTCTAACTGTTTTACACATTATTTTGTTACAAATTAAATTTGATTTTTATATTGACCTCAAACTACCTTAACTCTGTAATAATACCCTAGAATCTAAGGAAGGAAAAAAACAGACTTGGCAATACCAATCTGAATATATTATACCTGGCTATTATATAAACCTTTATTCTCTTTTCATTCAAATGCCCATGGGTTTGAAAAAAAAAAAAAAAAAAAATGAGTTTTTGCTAGTTGAGAAGCAAGCTACCTGCAGTTTCAAGCAACCTAGTGGAATGCGAGACACACACAGAAGGTACTTTTTATGCTCTACACCAAATGAATTCAAGTAACATGGGTAATGCAATACCGTAAAAAAAAAGAATAGCCTGTAAAAACTTGAGTCTTTGGGTGCTAAGCTGTTCCTCGTTAGCATGAGAGCAACTGCAAGCCAAGGTCATTTCTTTTTCTTTAATTCTCTCCTCTCTCAAGGCATGGGAAGAGAGCTTAGTTATTTCTGCATGGATGCAAGGTGAATGAGGCTGTCGCTTCTCATTGCAGTGCTATTTATTACAGATTGCTGGCATAATACCGTTATTTTTTTAAAAGAAAAAAAAAACCCACAAAAGGAGTTCTTGAACATTATCTCTCTCACTTTGTTGAAAGGAATATATGAAGGGTTTTTATTGATACATATTTATTTATATATGTAGCCATCTGACAACTGAGCTGCATCAGTCTGTTTTCGGCAAAACTCCCGATGGAAAAGCAATCTACCCTGTTATAAGAAATTTAAAATGCAGCGTCAAAGAAAATATTATATACATGGAAAAGTAACTGGCAGATTCAATCTCTAGCACGCTGAAGTAGCACCAGTGTTTGCAATAAAAGAACGGAAAATATGATAAACTAGATTGGGGTGGCCAACCCATTAAACGAAGAGAGCCGAAACAGCAGCGGAAAAAATGCAAAGAGCCACACCAGAAATTTTTTTTTTTTAGCAAATTTTTGTTGGGCCAAAAAAAAAAAAAAGGACACTGCCCCTTTAAAAGACAAGGCCGCCTCAAGCTCCCATTGGCTGACGCCATCTTGGTGACGCCATTTTGAATCGCAGCACCGGATGGCTCTCCTGCCCCGATGAACACAGGGAGCTGGGAGCCAGGGATTCTTTCTAGGGGTGCAGGGGCGGCTTCGTGAGCCACACTAAGGGAGGGGAGAAGAGCCACATATGGCTCGCAAGCCGCGGGTTGGCCACCCCGGACTAGATAGATAGAATCAATTCACATACATATATAGACATCATGGGGACCAGCCACCTGGTCAATCAACTGAACAAAATATTATAAGGAAGGGCCAGACCCGTAGCTGGTGGAAATTGATGGACTGGTTAAACTGCTCCACTCCAGAACTCTCTGGTCCACAAAGATTTCAGTTGGCCAGATGTCCACTTATCATGGGGGTGGCCATGTTTCCCATAAAGTTTGCTCACAGCCACAAGTCCTAGCTCTCAGCATTCTGTGCTGTTATTTGGCTCTAATTTACCCCTAAATGTCCTCTAATAGGCTAGTAAGCAGTAGAAATGTTGGCAATGCTGTTAGAAAATATTGACCTCCCATAGTCCAGAAAATTCTCTGGTTTGGAACCAGTTAGGTCCTGAGGGTCAGGAATAGAGGGGTTCAATCTGTATTTCCATAGACTATGTCATTTTCACTAGCTGAGGATTTGGCTGTAAGAATCTCTAGGGTCCTAATTTTAGTCCTAAGTAGCGCATCCTAATTGAAGTCATAGCTTCAAAAGAGGAGTTTTTTTTAATAGATCCCTCTTCTGAGAGGAGTTAGTCTAGAGGACCAAGCAGTACATTTACGATAAATCAATTTGCCTACGCTGTATCCTATAATCTGCGTTCTTCACAGGACACAGAGGGCTGTGTATAAACAAAACCAAAAAACGCAACGCACATTCCTCACATGGTTTTAACTTTGACTCCTCCCCCCAAAAAAATCAAGAATAGCCAGAGTCTATTTTTTATACTACTAATTATAACTGGCAGCCACTTTTTTTTTATAAAGTCCCATCCATTATATTTTATTTCATGGGCTGATAAAAAGATAATGAGATAGACACCAAAGGCTGCGCACTGAGCAAGTTGCCATTGTGATTTCTGAAAATGTGAGACCCAGCCACTCAAACATTAATATAAAAAGGATCATGCATTAATTCCTTATGGGATGTGCTTCTAATCCACTCACGAGGTCGAGCCTGACAACCCGCTCACCCTTACAGGGCTTGTTAGTCATTTAGCTAATCCTCATTCATGAGATCAATATTGTACTCTGCAGAGAATCATATGGTATCCTCTTGTACATCACCACTACTGCTGAACAACATATATTAACCTTGTCCTTCTGCATTTTCTCCCAGCAATGTCTGTGACATGAAAATCAGTTGCTATGGAGCACAGATAGCTACATGCTTGCCTGTTGATATTGTAATCATAATCCAAATTTGTACGTGGAACCTGTTGTCCCCAGAAAACTCCAAACACTGAACAGACATAGACCCCTCCTGATGGGGTTGTCCGCCATAGCACCCCAAATAAAGACTTGGGCTTTTTGTAGGGAGGCAGGGAAAGGAATTTACTAGAACCTCAGGACTGCCTTCACCCCCGGATGTTACAGCTGTAAGTAATGGAAGCTGGTCAGTAGGCCCTGGTCTACGCTAGGGCTTTATTGCAAAATAATCCCCCACCCCTTAGGTCGAATGAATAAGCGGAACATCCACATACCAAGCCTGTTATTTAAAAATAACAGGACACTTATTTCAAAATCTGTACTCGTGCTTTCCTCACGGAAGAACGTTAACTTCGAAATAGTTATTTCGAAATAGCGGTAGTGTGGACACTCCGGTGCCACTATTTCAAAATAACGACTCCTCAGAGTAATTCAAACTAATTACTCCCCAGTGCTTTCTGGGACTCTAAGTGAAGGTGGCATGTCCACATTAATGGAACCTGCCCTGTATAATTGAGGCCTCCCCATAGTGAGGGTATGCTAGTTCAATTTTTTATTTCGGGAAGTATTAAATTGATTTTAGTTATTTCAAAATAGTTTCCTAGCATAGACATGCCCTTGCGGTGCTAAGACTCCCCAGTTATGCCCCAACTAACACTGTAGCAGCTAGTGTAGGGTGCGGTATCTGCTTGTGGCCACCAGGCATTTCCTAGTGAGAACTAAGCTTCTTCAGCCACTGGAAACTGCAAATCTCTATGCGATATTGGCCGGGCTTCTGAGTTTCTGTTTTAACCTAGCAACACTGAGAAAGCACCCCTCAGAACAGAAGGAGAAATTGGTATTATAGCTAGAAACGCCGGGAAAACACTGGAAAAGGTTGCTCGCATCCAAGGACTTGTCTATACAGAGCAGTAATGCAGACTGCAGTGGTATCATGTCTCAAGCACGTTAACCCGCTGCTCATGAACTGGTCTGTGTAGACCCTGCTGGTGCTCAGTAAAGGCTCCCTAGTGCATTTTAATGTAGTGCTGTTTGAAACAACAACTACATTAGGGAACATTGAAATGATTACTCTGTCGATTTTCAGAGGGGTAGCAGTGTTTGCCTCTTAGCAAAAGCAACAAGGAATCCCGTGGCCCTTCAAAGATGAACACATTTATTTGGACACCTGCTTTTGTGGGCTGCAGCCCACTTCATCAGATGCCTGAAGTGGAAACTTCACTCTGGAGGGGATAAATACACAACGATGGGAATGTTACATGACTATGCAGAGGACTGGTCCTAACGAAAGGCCAACTCAATCAAGGTGGACGTGGCCCACTCCTTACAAGTGGATGAGAAGGTGCGAATACCAAAAGGGGAAAGTGACTTCTTGCAGCGAGCAAGCCACTCCCAATCTCTACTCAGACCCACTCTGAAAGTGTTACCTTTGCAGTGTGAAATTGCCAAGCTAGAATTCATGTGCAGTCTGGTTTTGAAGGGTTTTTTGCTTTAATACACAACTTGAAAGTCTGCTACTAAGTGACCACGGAGGTTGAAGTGCCCTCCTACTGGTTTTTCAAAGTTACCATTCTTGATGTCTGATTTATGTCCATTTTTTCTGTTGCAGACAGTGTCCGGTTTGGCCAACGTACATGACAGAAAGGCACTGCTAGCTCATATCACATTAGTAGATGTGTTGTAATGAGCCATTTATAGAATATACACATTACATATATTATATAATAAATATTATAGGACATACATAGGACAGCAAGTCCCCATGGGATCTTTCTCTTCATCCTTTTCACAGGCCTAGTTCCCAAAGTCACTAGAAATTTGTATGGAGAAAGTTTTCCAGGATGAAGTCCACAATGAACATGTAATTTGAAACATTTCAACTGTCCCTTTCTGCAAGCTTCTCCCCACCCTTGTCATACTTTTTCTTCTCTGACTCTTATGACAGATGAGCAAAAATGTATTCAATAAAATGTTAGCAAAAACCAATGCAATAGTGCATAAAAAAATTCCTCGATGCCAATCACACACAATGACTATGGTTCTGGTCACCTTGTTCAAATCGGGAAATAATTCATTATAGACAAGCATAAGGTAGATTCAATAAGCAGTGTCTGAACTGTCAAGGTTGTTACTCGCAAATAGCTCAGATTTAAAATTAAAAAAAAGACAATAGCGAGTGATTATTATTTTGTTGAGATGGTAGAGGACTTGCAACTCAGATGGCTAAGTAAACCTCTTATAGAAAATTCTTTCATATCTGATGGCATATTTAAAAATTCAGCTGGAGACATGGGGTAACATTTTCAAAAATGCCTCTGACTTAAAACCCCTTTTCTAAAGTAAAATCCATTTAGGGCACTTCTACACAACAGGGCTAAACCCGAAATAAGCTACTCAACTTGAGCTACGTCAATTGGGTAGCTGAAGTCGAAATAGCTTAACTCAGCTTTTGGTGAGATCTACAGAGCAGGAAATCCAAGAAAGAGCACTCTTCCTCCGACTTCCCTTAAGTAACACTCATTTTACAAGGAGTGAGTCAGAGTAAGAAGTGCTCCAGTTTGACATTATGTCGAAAGAAAATGCTTGTAGTGTAGACGCACACTATGTTATTTCAGAATAACGTCAGTTATTCTGAAATAACGCTGCTGGGTAGACATGGCCTTAGAGACTTAATGCCAGGTTATGGTTTCCGTTTAGTAGTTATAGCGATACAATTTTTGCCCTAGTATAACTACACCAGTGAGGGGTGTAACTGTCAGTACAAAGATACTGGTGCAGAGGTGCTGGAACTATTTCTTGGGTGGGAGAACTGACTTCTGCTCCCCACACACCTGTTCATACCCCTCACAGTCCCAAGCTGGTATCACACCTGAGATGTTAAGTCTCTCAGACCAGATGGCAGGTGGCAGGACTCTGTTGGGTGCCAAAGCCAGTGCATAAGACTGGAGGAGGGTCTGCAGCTGGACTGGTGATTGGGCATGGGAAAACAGGGTGCAAAACCTGGTCATGAGGTGGCACTCCCCCCTTCCCCTATCCCTACTTCCCGTGCCAATGCTCAAAGGAAAAAGCTATAGCGGTATAACAATGCTTAGATCTGTATAACTGCATCCCCACCAGGAACATGGTAGAATTGAAATGATACCACCACAGTTGAAATGCCACCCCTTGTGATTTCTGCCACCATAACGATGTTGATGGGAAGCAAGAGGCATGATCTCTGGCCAAAATAGCTGTGCTGGAAGCAGCTCCTAGTGTAGATGCATTTATGGTCTCGCTATCGGAGGGCAGTTTTACTATCACCGTACATAATGCAGTAGACCTGTGTCCGCAGGAGGGC
The DNA here is from genome assembly GCA_032595735.1 of Pelochelys cantorii. Taxonomy (NCBI): domain Eukaryota; kingdom Metazoa; phylum Chordata; order Testudines; family Trionychidae; genus Pelochelys; species Pelochelys cantorii. Next base: position 70,080,237 of record CM064332.1, read on the forward strand.
TTGGCCTGCACTTAATGATGTACACCAGCTGACGTGCATTGGTTAAGGGTGGGAGGTTTTTCTTTTTAAATAAAAAAAAAAAAAAAAAAGACTATGGCCAGTATAAGCCCTAGATGCAGCTATACCAGGAAAGAGTCCTTTTGCTCACATAGCCTGCTTTGTGAGGGGGGAAAAACTTTTGCCCCTATAAACTGTCTGCGGTAGGAGAGTTTGCTGCTGTAACTATACCAGAGTAGCTGTACTGGTCAACTCCTTCTAGCAGAGGAGTGCTTTGCTGGAAAAGCAGCCTGCTACTTCTCTTCCCCATGTATATATCCTATACTACAGTAGTTCCAAATCTTTGATACTGGGAACCAGTAAATGCATTCACAAGCTTTTGGAGGACCAGTAACATTTATTTTCATATTTGCATATTCATTAAGCAAATTATGAATATGCAAATACGTTGTGTCACTGGCCCTACCTGTCTGGCAGGTTGTTCCGCCCCCCCCCCCCCCAACCCCAATCCCAGCCGCTTTATCGGCCAGTGCCGGCTCCCCCGGCTGCATCCAGCACCGGCCGTTCTGCATTGGTGCTCACAGCGCCTGGCCTTCTCCCTGGGTCCTAGCGCCCGCCAGATCTAGCCCCGCCACCCGGGAGCATGCCCAGCAGAGATGTCGCGGCGTCGGGCTCTCTCTCAAGAGGGCCACGCCACCGTGCTCAGCATCACACCAATTAATAGGATCATGAGCAATAATTTTTCTAAGGACCAGTATTTTTTTTCTAAGGACCAGTACTGGGCCACAGACCACACTTGGGAAATGCTGCTATACTACATTCTTAGTGGAAAACTCTTCTAGTGGAGACATAGCCTCCATCTCACTGAAAGCCAAAAGACATTTAGGCTCTAAGGCCAGGTCTACACTAAAGAGGAATGTCAGATCAAGATACTCAACTCCAGCTATGCTAATTAGGTAGCTGGAGTTGACATACCTTGTTTCAAGTTTTCCCCCGCCATCCCCACAGTGAGAGGCCGATGGAAGCAAACGCTCCCATTGGCTTTCCTTACTCTTCACAGGAGCAGGAATTCCTACCACCGAGGGGATGCCCTCTGAGTTTGATTTAGTGAGCCTTAGACCCACTAAATCGAACTCTGGCAGATCAATTGCAGAAGCAGCAATCTTCTGTTGTGTGAAGACATGGCCTAAATCCCTAGTAAATTAGAAAGAGAACTTGTCATCTCCCACCCCCCATATAAAAGAAATAGCTATTTTTAAATCAACATGGTGACTGAGTTGTAGTGGTCAGAACCAGTATACTGGAGAGGAGACTTTGTTGGGCAGCAGGGATTGTGATTATTAGGAAAATACTTGAGTCGTGGCTCTGGTAAAAGCTGCCTGGAAAAATTCTAAATGTTTGTTGGTCAGAATTTGCTGAAACTGAAATATTTTGCAAAGACAGTTGGATTCCAGTGAAGTTCTGATAGAATCTTGCTTGGTTTCCTAACACCTTGCTGGGTTCCTCAGAGTCAAGGACCCCAGGACTTCCAGACTGTGTGGCTCAGGGCCAGCTCTCAGGCCTCTAGTTCTCTTTCACAAAAAACAACCCCAAGAATGTTTGGTTTTCATTCCAAATCAGTCCCAAGCTGGAATTACCTCTCTCTACCAAGCTCTAGTCATGGTCTCTAAAAGGAGTCCTGTCCAAAGCTCCCTGAGAGATGAGGAGGGCCATCACAAGACAGAGTGCTGGAGTTAGAAAATTTAGTATAGGCTTGCACTGGAAGGCAATCTACTCTAATGGCATGTAGGATGGAAACGGGGCTCTCTGTTGCTACACAAGCAGCATCTTTACACATTGGATAGTACATTTTCCTCAGTCCCCTATTCAGCAAGGTGTCAAACAAAGCACATTTCTAACTTTATACTCAGGAGTAAGTTCTCGCCTCCTAAAAACGGCATCACTTTTTGCTAACAGAACCTTGCTACTTGCTCCGAGGTTGTAACTGACACGTCAGCTTGCTCCTTTTTCCTCATGAACCACATGAATTCTCTTCTTTCCTAAAACATGAGCTCCAAATGACTATATGTATGTCATAGCTGATTTTCAAAAACTAATGTGCTTTGGATGAAAGGAGGAGGTATTAGATAATCAATTATGTTCCTCCTGAGGTATTAGCTATAGAAAGAAAATCTGAAGCAGACATTCATAGACCCCTAGGCCAGAAGAGACCTCTGTGTTCCTTGAGTCTGACCTGCGTATCACAGAGCTGCTCCAAAATAATTCCTAGAGCATTCATTTCAGGGGAAAAAAAAAATCCAATCTTGATTTAAAATGGTCAGTGATGGAGAAACCACCATGTCTCTTTCACTGGTTAGTTGCTCTCACCATGAAAAACGTATGCCTTATTTCCAGCAATGCAGTAGAGACAGCATAAGAGAGGCAATATTAACCCATGGATAGGTAACTAGACTGGGAGTCGGATGACCTGACTTATTTCCTGGTTCTGCCACTAACCTGCTGTGCAAACTTGGGTAAGTCATATCACCTCTCCCTTCCTACCCCAGTTTCTCTTCCCAACCCCTCTCTCTCTCTCTCTCTCTCCTCTCTCTCTCTCTCTCTCTCTTTAAAACACTAAGTTCTTTGGAGGAGGGACTATCATATTTGTACAGTGCATTGAACAATGAGTGCCCGCTTTTTGTTTTAATACCAATACACTAACAGTTACTGTACTGGAATATGAACTATGAAAAGTAAAGTACAGCGTTTATTTTACAGATAACTCTGGAGGGAGAACTTAATTTTGAAATACTTCCGTGCTGCTCCATCTGTGTTCAAAACATCTCATGCTTAGGACTGCAGATCATTTGAAGTTAATATTTATTCCAGGCAATGTTGCATTTGCTACGATGTAAGTTGTATTTCGGAAGTATTTCCCTTCAAATACTCAGTATTGTTTATTGTGTGTTAATTGAAAGATACCCCTGAGATCTCTGTCTCTCAAGGTACGTACACCATTCTTCATTAAACAGAGCTATCAGTAACCTTGCAACTGAGATGAAATCAACAAGGATTTGTGAAGGTGGGAGGATACAAATCATAAAATATGAAGCTGTGCTTTACACAATGAATATTTAAGGCCTGATTTGCAAAATTACCCAATTTTGCATGCTAATGGACAGTTACACATCTAACTGGCCATTTGTGTATGCAATTATATGCACAATTACCTGACTGCATAATTGTGTGGGCTTAATTTTGAAAACTAGGTCTTTCATTTTTGGTTCCAACACAAGCACAATATCTAACAAACAGACATGAACTTTTTTGGGGGCAAAATATCAGATTTGTTTACCCAGAAAGCAAAGACCGATGGAGTATGTTGTGGTTCATACCATTCCATTGGGAATAATGGGCCAGGAACGTGGCTAGTATAAATCTGGGTAGTTCCAGTGCAGTCGAGGAAGCAACATCAATTTACTGAATTGAGGATCTGACCTGTAAGATACAGATATTGTCAATAGAGGCATACGTGTTTTTACAACAATGTCAAATGCTTTCAGCTACATTGGCAAATTTCCCCAGTGTGGTCATGGCTTTCTTTAGCGTGTTGTTGTTTTAAAATGTCATTCTAAGAGAAAAATAAATTACAAGTCCATAAAAAAGCTATCATTCATAAGCCAATCAGTAAATGGGCGCGGGCATATAAGATATAATTAGCTGTACCTTGAGGTCAGAGGAAATTACTATTGGCTTTCAAGAATCAGGTATAAATGCACTCATTTGCTTATACCATTTTCCCATAATTTATTACTTGTGACTTCCAACAAGGGAGTGGGGGAAAACCTACCAACATGCAAAATTTCTAACTCACAAGTCTATTTTCAACCAATTACAAGTGAAGATATTTTTTTCTTTTTGGGTAATAATCCTTTAAAGAGCATCAATTTTCATGAGAACTTCATTCACGATTCACAGTTATTTTACACGTCCACCAAAAGCTCTTCAAGATTAGCTGTCAGAGCCCTCAAGTTTTGGCCAAACATCAATTTTCTGTGTGGATGATGCATTAAATTTAAGACGTTCGTTGCTGTTTCAGGCAAAGTAATATAGCAATTACGAAGCGATTTCCAACTTACAAACCCATAACTAATCATATTGTTGGAAACCAAAAACAGAGAGGGGAGGGAAAAAATCCAAGTCAGAAGAATAGTTAAAATAAAGACGAAGACAACTCATTCACTACCAAACCTATCAGTATGCACTGCAACCCCAATACCACCATAATGAATACTACTATCGCAAGTCATGCACACAGCTAGGGGGAAATCCTTCCTAAAGGTAACAGTCCCAATTTACCATTGCCCCGCATTTAATATAGCAAATGTTCACCAGTGCTACTTTTCTAATTGCATAGCAATTTACACTCATTTTATGTTATTACAATGCAATGTCCCTGAAATCCAGTGTCATTTTGCCCCACCTGGGCACTAGTAGCAAGACAGAGCACAAGCCAGGTCTCGTGGCTCACCAATACACATGGTGTTCCAGAAATTCCAGTCAGATCTCCAGGGGCCATGGCTGGCACTTATACCCACAAGTCAAGTCTAATAGAGCTGCTCAACTTTTGAGGCTTTTTCCTAGGCCCTTCGCACACGTCTGCCTGGCTTTAGTGCCTGCTTTAAAGTTTTTCCATCAGTGCTTCAGTGACTGTTTTCCTTGGTGCTTTAGTACTTGCCTTTGTTCTTGTTTTTCGTCATCACATCAGTACTGCTTTAAGGCTCTCAGGAATCAAATAGAATCTGGCACCCTTTTATCAAGGCTTCAACACCAGGTCCGTCTTTTTGCCATGCCTGACAATCCAACTTGGGGATCAGAAGTTACTAGTCAAAGCAAGCAAGCTAAACTCTCCACAAATTTCCACCGGTCTTGCAGTTCCTGGTGCTTACCAAATGGGAGCTTAGGACCCTTTCGCTTCAGATACCATTGAGAGAGGGGGCCTTGTGTGGAGTCACTCAGCTTCCTTCAGTCTAGTCAACAGGAGAGCTAGCTTTTGAAGGAGGGCCTGTCACTCTCACGCCGCCCCCCCCCCCCACCTTTCAAAAAAGGAGATTTAAAGGGACAAGACACAGACCTGAGAGAATCCCTTTACCTCATGAGCTACTTTACCTCAGATATTTCGGTGTGGGCCTCCAAGATTGTGAGAATATAAAGGAGAAGATGCTGCAGAAAGCCCAATCCCTCTTGACAATGCAAGTCTTAAACCCTATACCACCAGGTGAAAACTGGAAGGGGTTTTATTCCAGACACTCGCTCTATCCAAAAAGACAGGGGGTGCGCCAGCCCAGAACTGAACTGTAATTGGTTGAAGACAAGTGCAAGTTGGCTTCCCTGGGCGCCTTCATTCTGTAGCGGTGTGTGTGTGTGTGTGTGTGGGGGGGGGGGGGGGGTCTGTGCTCTGGACCTGGACATGCTTTGATACATACTACTAAGATCATTCTCATTCTGGGGGTTTCTCGCAGGGTAACACAACCAGTTTCATCTCCTGCCTTGTGGACTAGCATTGGTTGCATGCAGTTTTGTGAACTGCTCGGCAGAAGCCCCGAGCTATCTCCACCGGCTGGGAGTAGCACATTCTTCTTGCTTGAAAAGCTAGCTGCTCAAGGTCGCATCTCTAGAACAGTCATGTCACCACCAGGGCTCATGGGACACCAGACAAAGCCATAGCTTGTCTCCAGCAGATGACAAGCCTTACTGTACACCACTCAAATGTTCCTGCCTCAGGATAGTATCCAACACAACAGAGACAGAAAGAACGTGCAAGGGACATATAGAGTAGAATCACTTTACATATGCTGGATATTTGTATTCATAGTAACTATTTCATATCCCTACATGGACACAACCTACTGGACCAAGAGATCTTAGCAAAAGGAAGCATTACAGAGCCTCTCACATTACATCCAGTGACAGCTGCCCATTGGACCTCTCTGGTCTGGTGGAGATCCAGGGAAAATCTGCAGTTAGAAAGGGGCTCCCAGAAGATGTTTGGGTTTAGGCCAGAAGGGACCACTGGAGTCATCTAGTCTGACCTCCTGTATGACACAGGCCAGAGAACTTCTCCTGAAGTTCCCCAAAAGCCAACATATTCAAACTGTACGTTCTGTGTGTGAATCCAACCTCAGATGGAGAATCCTCACAAAAGGACTCCACACACAGGAAACTTGGTCTTTCCTGGAAGAGTAGCAGCTATCTGTGGTGTTTTTTCTAGCTTTCATTAGTCTTCAAAACAGCCCGAGATTAGGGAAAAAAAACAACAACAAAAGTTTGTGACATGCCTTTTTTGGGGGATTGAGGAACTTCTGAGAATCTCTTAAAAGCAGCTTTAGTGCAACTATGTAGGCCCCATTGAAGTCAGTTTGAAGGATTATACTCTTTATCCCTCTGCAATTTCCATTGTTTTTTCCTCTTTTACTCTACCAAGTTAAGTCTTCTATTTACCAACAATTACAGCCCTTGTTTTGCAATGAGGCAAATTGCAAAAAAGTTAACCCTAATGATATAGTTGGGGTTGGTCCTGCTTTGAGCAGGCGGTTGGACTAGATGACCTCCTGAGGTCTCTTCCAATCCTAATCTTCTATGATGGGTGGTTTTATACTTTAAACCATATTTGTTGCAAGGATTTTGACCCTAGCTTGGATTTTCAGAGGTTTTGCCAGAATAGTTTCAGGTGCAATGCCACACAATTGAACCGTGATGATGTGTGCATCACACGTAGCAAAAATGGTATGAGGAAGGATGGCCTTACATTTAAGTCACAGCAGTGGAGTTAGATATATGGATTCTACTCCTAGCTCACCCAGAAGCATCCTGTTACCTTATACAAAAGGCATGCAAACAGTACCTCCTAAGTATACAAAAATCATGAGCCAGCCCCCCCCAAAAGTCCTGAGGATGACTTTGACTTTAACATGTTCATTCTGGGATTATCATTTGCCTTCTGACTTTTTTAGTTTCTCTCTCAAACCGTGAAAAGTAGAAACTTACCATTTTTCTTTAAATAAAAGCTGAGTCTCTGAAGTAATCACTTGACTCCAGAAGTAGGAGATTTAAGACAAATTCCAGAGAATTGGGGGTTAATATGGGAATACCTGGCAAGACTGCATAAATCTCTGAGTGCCCTCAGTAAAATAAAAATACAACTATTGCATATGTAGATTATAAACTCTTTAGGACAGGGGACCATCTTTGTGTTACAAAACACATGCAATTTCTAGTAAGATGCAGCCCGAACCTCTGATTGTGCTCTTTGAGCATTAACAGAATACAAATAATGAATATAATAGAATTGGATTAATAAATAGATTATTAAATAAGGACTATTTAGAGATTATACCATTATTTACATTGTGGGCCACATACACAACTCTGTGGGTTATCGGGACCACATCCCACTATATATAGTTACCTGTAAGGCCTCAAGGATGTCACATGGGCTGCAGCTATGTGCTGTTTGGGTCCAGATTGATCAGATGTCCCAATTGTATATGTACAGAGCCAGTATTCAGGGCTTTGCCTTTTATGGGGAGGTCTATTATTAACAGGGAACAAATTCTACCATAAGTAACCCCAATATAAAACTTCAAAGTGACCCAACTCACTTCTATGAATAGTCTCCTCAAAAGACAGGATGTCTGTCTTGGACAAGACAAGGGGAGAGAGGAAAACTGAATACGCTTCTTGCTATTTATATAAAAATATTCAACTTCTGTTAAGGACTATTAACTCAGTTTTTTCTGTTAATTCCACAAACTTCAATGGAGTAACTCCAAAATTACATCATCAGGGTTGAGTTCAGAATTTGGCCCATATATTTTTCACCCATACATTTGAACAGGTGACTGAGCCAACTTGCAGAGGGCATGAAATGGCAGGGATCAGATCTCAATTTGCTGAACAAAATTAGCTGCATGCCTTTCTGTTTGTGTATCAGGTTCCCTGCACAGGGCACGCTAATTCAGGCAACAATCATTACAGTACATACGGAAAGAATAATACAAGCATCTTTTACAAGAAAAAACAAAACACATCAGTTATTTTGTCTTCTTTCTATTCAGCTTTTTGCATATTCAATATTCGTGTCCTGCACTTTGTTAATAGCACTAAAGAATTATATCTGCCTACCAAACACTCCACTTTCCTAGTTAATGGGGAGTACATGTTTAGAACACTTGATTTATCAGCAAGGACAATGGCTGCTAAATTTGAACTTAACAACTGGAAAAAAAATGTTACCTACTCCAGGAATATTTACACACACTAAACAAATCTCTCTTGAAATAAGAAAGCATTTCTTCATTTTTAGTAAAATCTTTAACATACGATTATATAACACCGAAGTCTAAACACTGCTGCAGATCCTTCAGAAACATCAGTTGTATTTCTTAACTGTTGAAAATAACAAATTAAAATATCCATCTTCTAACTTTGCTTTGGTGGGTCAAAAATGTTAAACCAATCATTGTGTTTTGGCAATGATCCAACGGATACACACACCCTGTCTGTCTACCAGGAGAGTCAAGCTCAGTGAGAAGGATCTAATGAAGAATGGCTAATGAACAAATGCCCATCGTTGTGTCAGGCTACTGGACTACCTTTAAACGATTGCTAAAAAGTTAAGTTATTGGACTACCTAAACTTTCATTTTGAACATTTTATACACCTCACCACTATTTAAACCAAGAGAAGTTAACCACAGTAATATAAATATTGTGTAAAGTAGTCCCATGATTGGAGCACCCAACGTGAACAGAGACCCAATGCTGCGGGTGCTGAGTGCTTCCTACAAGACTGCGGGCCACACTTTTCTCCCAGCTCAGGCTGAAGCCTGGCCTCCGATACCCTCCTCACTCACGGTCTGGACCTCAGTTCTAACCCCAAGCCCTGGTCTACACTAGGGCTTTATTTCAAAATAACCCCCCCTTAGATCCAGTTTATAAGCAACGCGTCCATACTACCAAGGCTGTTATTTTGAAGTAACTGGCCACTTATTTCAAAACTGGAACTCCTGCTTTCCTCGGGGAATAACGCTCATTTCAAAATAGTTATTTCGAAATAGCGGTAGCGTGAACGCTCCGGTGCCACTATTTTGGAATAACTACTCCCTAGAGTAATTCAAACTAATCACTCCCCAGTGCTTCTGCGGGCTCTAAGTCGAGGTAGCACATCCATGTTAACGGAGCCTGCCTCTGACTAATTTCAACGCTTCCCCATAGTGTGGGCGCGCGCTATTTCGATTTTGTTATTTGGGGAATTACATTGATTTTCGTTATTTGGAAATAGTTTCCTAGTGTAGGCATGCCCCAAATGCCTACACTGCAAATTTATTACCCTGTAGCTCGAGCGCCGAGAGTCTGAGTCAACTGATTCGGGCCCAGCTGCAACTGTTCCTCCGGTCTTTTAATTGCAGGATAGGCAAACCTCAGGCACTTGTAAAAACGGTGCCCAGTATCTTTCTATTGACTATTCAAAGGCAGCAGCATCTGTCACCATCTGTGATGCTGGAGTTAAACTTGTGTCAATATTTCCCAACATTCTACAGTTTCCCAATTCGTTTAAAAAAACCTAATAATTTGATATGAAACAAAAAAAAAACCTGGCATAAAGGGTCTTTTGACTGCAAGACTAATTTTCATTCTTTTTATAAACATCTGCCTGTGTTTGCCTTAATTGCAAAAAAAATATTACACATCTTCATTTATTCACGCTCAGTTATCAAGCCGTTTTAGTCTGGGGTCCGGTGTAATTCCTTGATTAATTCCAGAAAGTTCACAGGCAATTTTAAAAGGGACGTGGCACCGGATGAACTGCACAGCTTCTCAAGTGCAGGAGAGAGTGCAGCCTTGCAAGCAAAGCCTGACAAGCCATCTGATTGCAAGGAACACATGGCAAGAGGGCAAAAGGGACACTTCTCCTTGCCTTCCCCCACCCTCCATGATTTGCAAGCAAGGTTCACAACTACTACTACAGCGCAGCCTGAGAAAGAACAGCTGCCATGTGCCGCAGATGGAGGAGTCTTATGCATGTCCCCACAGACTAAAGCTTTTAGGAGCTGCAGTGGGATGTTGCTCACAGCCATTGCTGGGGTGACTCTGTGCCTCTGCCGGATACAAAGAAGAATTGAAGAAGTAAAACCACTAACAGCTGAAGGTAAAGAGCTTCACATGAGCCGTTGATTGGTCCTACAAAACCCAGGCACAAGGTTGCACATTCCCAAGCGCCATCTACTGACACTTTATTAACTATTTTCATATAGATGCCGGTCTTGGCTTTAGACAATACACAGGCCTCCACTTCCTTGCAGAGAAATATACAACAGCGTGTGGGGTCTCTGAACCCAGCAACAGCAAGGAGGCAACTCAGGTTCACGTGCAGCTTTATGAGACTATCAGAGCCTGCAGGATTTGCACTGCAGCATATAGTATATAACATCGCTGTGTAACAGGATGGGCAGCAAAGGTTTCAATGTTGGTTATTTGTCTGAACCACTAGGCCTAAATCTTCATTGATTACTGATGTAAGAAGAGTTTACCCAACAGACCATAATCACAAAAGGTGTGTTACAAATACTCTCTGATAAAGCAAAGAGTGTTTTCAGCCTTCAGATCTCATCCTGACAGGAGAGATACAGGCTACTGGCAACGAGAAAAACAATTACACAGTGGACCACATGGTACCTTTACGAAACAAAGTGACACATACATACATCTGGCTGCAGGACAGTGGCCTGGGGAGAGCAACATCACACAGCTTCAGTTTGTGCCTGCTGCACCACAAGCGGCATTAGTGGCAGGTGGGAGATCTGTGCCTGTGTAAGTTGTATATTCAGAGTACGTGCTGGCAAGGTGCGGGTATGAAAGTTCTAGTTTCATGACACTAGCATGGCTGCATCCCAAGCAACAGCCAACAACTTATAAAATATCATGTACTCTGTATGCACACCGTGCATTTTACAGAAACAAATGCAAAACTCTGCCCACAGTTCAATTATATTACTAGGGCCCGACCAAATTCATGGTCCATTTTGGTCAAGTTCGCTGCCATAGGCTTTTAAAAATTATAAACGTTACGATTTCAGCTATTTAAAATCTGAAATTTCACGGAGTTGTAACTGTTGGAGTCCTGACCCAAAAAGGAGTTGGGGGAGGTCACAAGGGCAATGCTGAGGGCAGGCGTTGCAGGACTGCTAACTGTTATTACTGTGCTGCTGCTGGCAGGGGCGCTGCCATCAGAGGTGGGCAGCTGCTGGCTGGGAGCTCAGCTCTGAAAGCAGAGTGGCCACCAGCAGCAGCGGGGAAGTAAAGGATGGCATGGTATAGCATTGCCACACTTCGGCGCTGCTGCCTTCTGAGACAAGGTCTTGGTCTGTAGCTGCTACTCATGGGCGGCAGGTATACTAGGCAAGGGAAGGCACTGCCTTCCCAAACTGCCTCGCCTGGTCCCACCCATCCCCAGCCTTGTGCCACGCCTACTGGACAGCTCTCTGGAGCTCCAGGGCCAGCTGGGGCCATGCCACCTGCTGGCTCCCCGGAGCTCTGGAGATGAGGGAGGCTGCTATCATGGGGCAAGGGCCAGCAGCCACATTGCTGGGGTGGGGAGAAGGTGGGACGAGGTTGGGTAGGGGTTATCAGGCCACAGTGGGGAGGGGAAGCTTGGGCTGTGGTGGGCAGGGATCTTGCCTCCCCCAGCCCTGGGGTCACCCACTGCCCATGCTGCCACTCTCATGGCCACTCCGCTCCAAAGGAAGCTGAAACAGAAGTAAGGGAACTAGAAAAAGAAGCAAAAATCACTGGGAAGGGAGTGGAGAAATCTGCCTGATTTTCTACTGGTGTGAAAGTCCCATTTCTAGTTCTAACGGCTCTCAAGATGTTCAAGCCTAATCTTACTCCCGATGCAGGAATGAATATTGCTCATTTTATACCTCATTTCCATGTAATTCAGGGAAAGGAGGAAGCATTTCTCTGGCAGGCTGAAAAAACCCACAACAACCTGGCAGCTGTCTGCCGCTGCTGAGAGGGTTGGAACATTAGGAGCGCTCCTGGCAGACATGAGCCAGTGGACACCATAGAAATGATGCTGTCACAGAGGCACTACACATTCCATTTATTACATGACTCCACAATTTCTAGAGTTGCCAACCCTCCCGGTTTGGCCTGGAGTCTCCTGGAGTGGAAGATGAATCTTTAATTAAAGACTATGGCACGTGATGAACGCTCTAGGAAAACACCCAACCCAAGCTGGCACCCCGAACAATTTATCGCATGAATTCCACCATCAGGTAGGAGCTACATTGATACCCCCACCCTCAATCAAAACCAACAGCTCATGCAACTATAGCACTTCACGGTGCTGGGGCAGAAGGGGAACATCTGCTAATTTTTCCCCATGGGTGCTCCAGGACAAAGTCAGTGCCCGTAATCACTGCCACTAAAGAAACCAAATGATCAGTTAATTATGTCAAGGATCATAGTCTCCTCCCCTACAAATGGACACATTCCATTCCTACCAATCTTCACATACAAAATTTCAATTTACGCCCCCAGCAACAGCCTCATCACCTTTTACCAGTCTGGCCCCTCCTCACAAGGTGGCACCCACACTCTCCCAGGCTCGAGTGCCCCCAAATCTGTCTGCCCCCCAACATCCAGTCCTTCCACCTATAGTACTCACAGAGCCTTAGTAAACTTTGCTCCTTTAAAGAGACAGGACACAGCTCCCACCTGTTAACTTAGCGGCGGACTCACTTCTGCAATTTACAGCATTGAGATGGTTTAGTAATAACTAAAAGTAATTGGATAGGATTAAATGATATCTAGCTTTAAGGTTCACTTCACAAGCATATTTTTTGCGCACATTTAGGTTTCATTATCTATCGCCCGCATATACATCGTACGTGTTTCCTGTTTACCCACGATGCCTCACATGACACTAGGGCCATATTCTGTATCTGGAAGGTGAGAGACACAGACCTGGTCATCTGTTACATCATGGCGTTTCCTCTGCCAGCTGGCACTGCCAGGCTCCCTGGGTCACATACCCAAATAATTTGGTATAACCAAAACAAATATATATTTACGCAATCTTAAACCCACATTCACACAATACGCACTGAACGCTCCAAAGGAACCAGAATGTGCATGTCAACCGTTGTGCATTAGGAGAATTCTTCTGAACTCCCATACAAATGAAAGGTCCAGTTATAGATTCACAGATTTTAAGAGACTGCTATGATCTAGCCTCCTGTGGAAACACAAACACGTGTTTCAGAGCAGACTGAAGTTGAGGTTTAGAAAAACAGCTAAGCTTGATTTAAAGAGACCGCGAGACATGGAGCAACCACTGTTTCCTTTGATACGTTGCTCCAACCAAGCCCACCAATGAGGGTGAGAGGTGAAGTGGGCGGCAGCCAGAGCCCCAAGCCCTCTAAATCACCACCCATTGATTTGTCTAGCTTTCAACTCTCAGCTACTGGATCTCGTGAGAACTTTGTTTGCTAGGTTAAAGAGTCCTCCCCCATCTGCAGGGCTATTGGCCATGGCCAAGTCATCTCTTGGATAGCTAAGCAGATGGATCTTCTTACATCTCTCTGAGTCAGGCAGGTTTTCTAGACTGCCAAACATTCTTGTAGCGGTTTTCTGAAGCTTTTCCAGTTTCTCCAACATCCTTTCAGAAGTGTGGACACCAGAACTAGATGCTGTATCCTTGCAATGGGCTCACCAAAGCTAAAAGGGAGAACATATCACTTTCTCTCTCCTACTCAGGGGTCTCCTGTTCATATGTCCAAGCATCATGGAAGCCTTCTTAGCCATGGCACTTCATTGGGAATTCACCTTTTGTTGATTACCCAATGTGACCCCTATGTCCTTTCCAGAGCCAATGTTTCTGAATTCTATTCCTGTCCTCCAAGTGCTTGCAACCCCTCAAAGCTTGGTGTCATCCACACATTTTGTAAGCATACTCCCCACTCTATTATCCAAATCGTTAATGAAAATATTGGCTAGCACTGGAACCAAGGAGGACTCCAGTGGGACCCCACGAGATACACAGTCTGACAATGAACTACTCAACTATTCTTTGAGCTGATCTTTTAATTAGTTTACAGTTAGTTACAGCATTTGAATCTAACCCACATTTCCCTAGTGTGCTTATGAAACCTGCAACAACACACCTGAATAAAAATCCAAGAGAGATCCCAATTACAGCTTCTCCCCATCCACTAGTCAGTAACCCTGCCCAAGAAGGAAATTAAGAGCACCCTCATTTAAAAAGAAGGGCAGAGGGTTGCTACCACATGCAAATGCCCAGAACAGCAAGGCACCAATGAAACTGCTTGGCTAGATGAGTTTGAAAAAGCAGCTCTCTCATGGATAGGATACAGCAGCATCAGTATTTGCACCCGGACATTAGCTGTAGATAGTAACATGCTTATTAATGGTAACCAATTTTCTAATAAAGTTTTTTGTACAACGTCGGTCTCATGTGTGTGCATGTGCTACATGTTAATTCACATGTACATCCTAAATAGACTCTGTGGTTTGATGTCATATATATTTTAATGGAGCGGTTGAATATTTTAAAATTTCTACCTTCCCCTATAAACTCATGGGCAGCAAGCCACCAAAAAAGCATTTAGATTAAATGAGGGCTCCAGTTAATTCCCACAGTAACATGAAAAAGAAAATTAAGGCCACTTTTAAGAACTCAGAACAAAATTCCTAGGTGGCTTTTGAGGCAAATTCCTCTCTGGTGCATGCCAGCGCAGTGTTATTGATTTCAGTGGAGCTGTTTACACTCACAGCAGACTTGTATTTGGCCTTACAACCGAAACTTGTGTCCTTCCTCCCCCGCTTTTCTTTATTGAAGAACGATAGGAGTCCAGGAATAGCTGCCTGAATGGTTAATATGGAGTCTAATTTTGAATATCTATATGCATTTACGCCAGACCTTCAATGTTATCTGTTGTAGCCTCATGTGACTTATTGTAAATGCAGCTCCCGGTGAGGCCTATAGTACACACGAGGACATGCTGCCATCTTCCAAAACCAGGCAGCCTCAATTCAGTTAGTTGGGTTTTACGGGTGTAATTAAGAGTAGAGTCTAGGCCGCTGTATAAACAACAGTGTATCGGTTACAGATATTTATGAGCTGCAGCCCTGATTCTGAGTGGACATGCAGCTCTCATCTGCCACAAGAATATCCGCAGCAGCCTTTCACGGCACAGGGTAAATTTGGGATCAGGCTGCATGAGGAAAGGGGCCTAAAGTGACCAGGGTCTGTTTATCTCAGAAATCCCACATTGGTCCATCCGTCTTTGCAATGGGAACACACGATGACTGTCTTAACCCTGTGCAAAAGACACAACTGCCCCCAGCAGTCCACGAGCAGAAGCTGCGTGGTCTGTCTGCTTTCTAAACCCTGCACCAGCCTCAGTCAGAGACTCTAGATGCCCAATCCCGGGGTCAAAACCGCAGCAGATGTCAATGGAGTTTTACCTGCGAAAGGACTGCAGAACTTTGGGTTAGCTGGCACTAGGGGAACAGAAAGGGAAACTAGTCCCCTGATGCTGAAGGAACGATACAATATTGCCCACTGACTGGATTTCACTTTCTCAGGGCCTGAGTCCATCCCCTCCCAGCACACGCTGATGTTTCTAGTTAATACTTTATACATCTTTTCAAAAGCATTCAGGGAGCGGGGGGGGGGGGGGGGGGCGGGAAGAGAGCCTCAACTACCAAATATCCATCGCATCGCAACAAAGAGGCCAAGCATCAAAGACAGTGGCTGGAGAGGAGGCACGATGCAGCTTTCAAAAGAGGCCCCGTCTGACGTGACCCAGAGAAGAGCTTTGACGTGAGCATAAAGACGATGCGGCCCATCAGGCTGAATAGGCTCATCGGGAAGAAAACGGAGAAAAAAGGATTTAAAGTACAATTCATTGCACAGAGCGCTTGGACACGTCACATAGCACAACTTAATTTGGCTGGACTTGTTTAGCCCTTCTGCAGTACTGTCTATTACAACAAAGAGTAAGTTCATTGGCAATTTGCTAATTCAGCAAGGACAGACTTGTTTCCAATAACAGCACAAGGTATTTTGATTGTGTGCCCCAATTTAAGATTGTATACTACTTGCCATGCACAAACAAAAAAAGGGAAGGGGCAGGGGGGAAGAGGACATACACACTGGTTTTGTTTTTACTTCCTGGCTAACAGAAGCAGGATAATGAAATTAAGAGCGCTTGCTACTTATCTCATTCACAAGAGTGAAAGTGCAGGCATCTTAATGACCAGCTCATCATGAAGAAAAAAAAAAAAATTGGGCCTGATCCAAAGCACATTGAAATCAGAGATTCCCCCCCCCCCCCCCATCATGCCATCAATACTTACAAGAATCAAGCACACTTGTACAACCTGACATACTAATTCATCAGGTGCCAAGCTGCATGTGTCATTAACAGCTCAATAAAATCTTAGAATTAAAACCGTTCCTTCCTTCCATTCCTATTTAAATACCGTATTTTTCTCCTTGTGTGGTGCGAGGAGTAAAACATATTACCCAAAAGAGATGCAAGACTTGCTTAAAAATCAAGATTTGGCCTTAGGAGTCAGTGCTTTGAGGATATGCAAGTGACCCTGGATCGATGCGCTTTTATTTGCTCTCAGGAATAAATATAGGCAAGGGAATGACTTTGTGACGGGCCAGTCAGCCAGCCATATCAGATTCATCAGAAAGGAGGAATGGACAGGGAGTCAGGGAACTCCAGCGGTGCCGGTGCGGAAGGTTGCTCGGGAAAAAACAACAAGGAGGCCAAAGTAGCGAGTAAGAAAAGTAGTAGAAAATAGACAACAGAAGCGTAACTATAAAGGAGGGGGTGGAACTGCAGAATATCAGAAAGAATTTAAAAATCAACTCTCCACTAAGAATAATAAATGATACAGGCTGGTGAAATAAAAAGAATAGTTAATTTACAGGCATTAACCAATCACAAACATGGCAGAGGAAAATATAAGAGGAAACAGATAAATAAAAAAAAAAATCTGAAGTAGCTTAATCAAACTGTTAGAGATGAACACATGCAAAAAAAAAAGCAACATTAAATTAAAGCCAAAATTACATATAGAACAGGTACATTATAAAAGCGTTTTCCTAAGTGTCAGATAATAGATCACTTCTCTCTCAACATAGCTCTGATCTCAGCTACATAAAAATAGGAACACAGACCATGTCAAGAATGTGTGAATGCACCAGTCATTGGTCAAACTTCTTCATCTCCCCATTATTTAAAACAAGAAGGAAATGTGAGCAATTTTATACACCCTCTTTTTAATGTCTAACTTAAAACAACTGTCCCCTAGAAAATATAGCCAACAAAATCTCATTGCGTTTCTATCATCAGGTCTATGCACAAATGCAAAATTTTACAGTAGATCTAAGCAGTATTATTCTGTTCAGTGAGACCAATCCAAACCCACGTTAAAATCTGAGCAAATCAACATCTTTCTGAACACAAGAAAGCCTCAAGCACTATGAAAGGGGTTGAAGGAAATTTTGTACTGTGTATTTTTCATAAACATGTAGTCACCGTGAAGGAAAATGTACATTTAAGGCTTTTGTTTTCATCTTTCAGCGTCATTACATTTTAAAATAAATTGGCTAAACAGGAATCCAGCTATGTAGGTTTACCTGGCAATAATTGGAAACACTGAAAAATATATGGGGAAACCCTTATTTATGCGCCTCAGGACAGACTCAAGTTAAACAGTGTAACACACTCTTTGTGGACTTGGAACCGCTGCTTGCTTCTGTCCAGGAGTGTGTTTGTTTATGTTTCCCTTTTGCAAAATAAATGAAAGATATACTAACACTTTCTTGTAAATCACACATGAACACCAATAGAAAGTTACTTCCCAGGAATTGTTCTGCTGGAGGATATGACACTGACAACGTAAACGTAAACGGTAGTGTAATGTATCGTCTCTAGGGATGCTACGGGACACCCCTTTCAAATATCTTGCAGGGGTGCAGCTATGAGTCAACCTGTAATTTTAAAGGGGAAAAAATTGAAACAAGTCTTCCTACAGGTTTCTTTGAAGAGACAGAACCACAAGCCTAATGATTTGTGCTGGGGGGGGGGGGGGGAAAGAAGGGGGAGAAATCAATATTTCTATTCTATTCACATAAACCAGTAAATAAGGTGCATTCCTTCTGCTTCTTAAGAAATTAGCATTTCAAAAATATGCCACTTTCCCCTGAACTCCAAGCGTGTCTAATAATGCGAGAAGCAGATTGTCTCCCCTCGTTTCCTTAATTTGTTTCATCTAAAAGCAATTCACACAACATCTTGTCGCCCTCTGGCAGCTTAGTTTACTTATCCGCACTTAATTTCTCATTTGGACCAAAACAAACTCCTCCAAACTGCTACTGACGGGGGAAAGCTCAGTACGGATGTACTTGGGGAGAGCACACAAAAAGTACAGACAAATCATTGGCTTTGGTAGTTAGACCGAAATTAAGGGGATTTCTCTCCCCCACCCCTCCTTGCCCGCAGAACTGTTGCAATTTCTCAGCCGCAAACGTCTTTCGAGTCAAAGAAATCCACAAACTAGCTTTCCTTGCCCCTCCTCGCGTACCCTGGCTCGCCTGGTGTTTGAAAAAGCCGAGCTTGGCTTTTGTGACACCAGCCTTGTCCAACACACCCTCATCACATCCCACTGACTCGGACGGATTCGCGTGCGATTGGGACCCTACGGGAGGAGGAGGCGGCGCCGCGGGACACTCCGTGCCGGGGAATCCCGAGAGGGGCTCGCAGGGGAGAGCTCCCCCCAAGAGCGCGGTTGAAAGCAGAGGAAAAACGCTGTAGGTTGCCCCACAGGTATTCCGCCCGGCCAAGCGCACGCTGCTTTGAAGGGGGGGAGGGGGGGGACATGCACCTCCAGCCACGGTGGAAGGGGGTCTGCAGGGGCTCGAAGGGCACCCCAGGCTCGCACGCCACGGGTCCGACCCCCCTCGCTAGCCGATGCGTGCCCGCAGCGCGGTGCGCGCACAAACGCAGGGGAACCGAGCAGCGTCTGGCAGGCTGCACGGGAGGAGAGCGACACAGACCCGTCCAGCCCACCGCGCCCTCCGTTCACTGGGGGGGCACCCTAGAGGATGGGCTTAAAGCCCGAGCGTTTTGCCTCGGGTCAAAGCCTGAGCGGGGCAAAATATATTCCCGGCAAAGAAGGGCCTGAGCTGGGCAACCAGGGTCACACGCGTCTTGGGCAGGGGGGCCGGGGGGGGGGGGGGGGGAGAAGAGGGGGCGGCGATGCCGCCAGCCCTTGCACCAGGATGCTGGGCTCGGTTGTTCCCGCCGCTGCCCCTGTGCGGAGTTCATCCCGGGACCGGGGCCAAGAGCAGCTGAACAACTCCACAAAGTCCTCCGGGAGCCAAGCAACGGGAGTGTTACCGGCGGGGGGGGGGGGGGGTCTGTGCCCAGCCTGCCTGGCTCCACAGCAGCCTGCAAGGGGGGGGGCTCTTAATGCAGAAGTGTGTGTGGGGGGGGGGGTTGATCTAGGAGCCCTGCATCTCGGGGAGGGCGGCCCACAGGCCAGACCCCCCCCCCCCGCTGCGCAGGGCGCCCGTGGCCGCACACAGGTGGGGCAGCGGAGCGCCCGTCAAGCCGCCAGCGACCCTCGGCTCCCCCCCCCCGGTGTGGCCGCAGCAAGGGCCCCCCGCCCCCGCGCACAGGGTCTCACATTTCAAGGGGGGGGGGATCAAAGCGGCTCGGCGTCGCGGCCACCCACCTGCCTGCGCCGCGCCGGGCTGCGGGGCGCCGGAGATCACCAGGCAGCTGAGCCAGCACAGGAGCCCGGCGGCCGGCGGCTTCATGGCTGGCGGCGGGTCGGGCGGCGCGCTCACATGGTCCCCACGGGCAGCTCCCCCCGCGGCCGGGCGCGGGGCACCGGGCGGCGGCGGCGGCTTCTGCCTGCAACAAGTAGCGCCCCCGGCGCCGCCGCCGCTGCTCCCCCGGCTCCACTTTCGTTTTTTCAAGGGGGGGTTGCTTGGCGGTGCCCCCCCCGGCTGCTCCTGCCGCTGCTCCTCTGGCGTGTCCCGGCGCTGCAGGGCTGCCGCCCGGGAGCGCCCCTCGCCTCCGCTCCCCGGCTGCTGCGCGCCGCCGCCCCCCCCAAATAATCCCACAGCAAGCGGCGGGGCAGGCTGCAGCGAGACGCACACACCGCCTAAGCCCCGCCCCCTCTGGGCACAAGCCCCGCCCCGCTCCCCGCCGGCGGGGCCCGGCTCACTCCCCCCACGCGCGGCCCGGGAACACCTGTCACGCGCGCTCGGCGGGCGGCGCGAGCCCTGCCCCGGCTGCCCCGTAAGGGGGGGGGGGAGGGATATGCAATGGGCGCCCGCAGGGCCCCGGCTGGCGGGAGACGCGGCTTGTCAGTGGCCTGGCAATGGGTTCGCTGCGGGGGGTGTCCCGCGGCTGGGGGGGGGGCTTTGCTGCCCTTGTTTCTTCCTGCTCCGTGCAAGCGCGGCGGGGGGGTTGCTTTCCCCTGCTTTGCAATCAGCGGTTGCACCTGGTTGAGCGCGGGAAGGGGTGGGGGACACAGGCACGCTGCCTTTTCCAAGCAGGCCGGGCCCCCCTTTTTGCACTGGGGGTGCGGGGTTGTCCACACACACACACACACGCGCGCACCCAGCTGCATCGCCGCAGACAGGCTGGACCGCTGGCAATCCCGCAGCTTGCGGAGGCTTTTCCCAAACGCAGCTGGGTCCGCTTTGCAGCGTTTTCCGGGCAGCCCCTGCTGTGGCAGGCGGCGAGGATCGTGGAGGGATCGCTCCTGCTCTCACTCACACACACTCACACACACACACACGGCGCGCTCTGCAAGGGAGCAGAATTTCCTCCCGCCGCTGCGTCCACACGCAGCTTCTCACTCCGGCTGCTGCTTGCCCGGGGCGGGGGCAGCTCAGAGAAGCTGCAGGTGGCTGGGTTCCCTTTCAGGTGCCATCATTTAAACAAGAGCCGTGTCTGCCGCGCCTATGACTCAGTTCGACATATGGGATTGCTCCCAAAATAATCTGAAGGGTGTTCTGGTTTGGTTTTGTTACTAAAGCAGCAAGGCAGGAGCTATTCTGGACTGAGGCTGCTGCCAGTGGAGGCTCATTAAAGTGATCTGGAGTATCTGTACCCCTGAGGTTTATTGCTGAGGGGCAGCCGTTCCAAAGAGCAGGAGGCTTGCTGGGCGTTGCCTGAGTTTCTGTAACTTATTCAAGCTTTGGAGCCTTCCCCTCTTTGACTTTCAACAGCCCTTCCCACCTAGAAATAAAACTTTTGATGGCCCATCAGCTGCCGCCCCTTCCCTGATATTCTGCAGAGGGTCCTCCCCAGCCACAGCTGGCCCATTAGCTCTGGTCTCCTCCGCACATTTATGAACCCTCCATAGGTCAGGCAATGTCCTTGCTAGGCCTTTTGGTATCTGCCCTAAAATCTTTACATTGCATGGAGGTGGGCCTGCCCAAGGCACCAGCCTGCTGCCCTCCCATGCCACATGTGGGACCAGCCTGAGGCGCCTTCGTCCCCCTGTATGGGGGCTTTCCACAAGATCCCCTGCTTAGCTGGCCTGGCCCAGCCAGAGCTGCTGTCTCTCTTGCTTCCTCCCATGGAAGGCTGGTGTTGCTGCCAGTCCTCCCCGACATGTTCCTCCACGCCATACCGGGGCCGAGTCCCACTTTTTTGGCAAAACTGGACGTGTGTCAGTTGGCAAGAGCTAACTGGGCAAATGCCCAGTTTTGCCAGAACAGGATGGCTGAGACAGGCTTTCAAAAGTTGACTGTCCCAGCCAAAACGGAACACACGGTCACCCTACTGTGGCCTTCCAATGTCATCTTCAGCAGCACCAGGGTAATTGCTAGGGGAAGAGGCAACGCGTTTTCTGGCCTGAGCCAGTGATGAAAGTGCTTGGGCAGTAAAACAGCATGGCCCCTGCCAGCCCTGGGGATCCTGTAGCGGGGCCACTCCCTGCCCTGAGCCCCCCACTCTGTCCCCTCAGTCCTGCACCCACAAACACACCTGCCCTGAGCCCCTCCCCCTGAAACTGTCTCCTCTGACTTCTGCACCCACCCCTGCCCTGAGCCCCTAACCCCTCCCAGCTCTCTTCCCTGACTCCTGCACACACACACGCTCCCGCCCTCAGCTTCCTCCAACCCCCTGCACTCCATCCCACACTTAACATTTCTTACAGGTACTGTCCTATCGCGGCACCTCCAAGGGTAAAGGGGGTTTCAGTAGGAGAGTACCTGTAAGACATTTAAATCACTTTCACCCCCAACCTGAGCTCAAGCAATGCCAAAAGCTTGCTGCAGTACCTGACTTGAAGGGAGGTATGGGTGTCCAGCACTCACGCTTATCAGGCCAGGAATGTTATGAGTTAGGAGGAAAGATTGGACTGAGAACTGTACTGGGCATTGGAGAACGGGAGGGAGTAGGGTATTGTATCCTATCTCAACCTGAAGAAAAGGTTGCAGTGATTGAATGGTCAGGCTGATAGTTACTTTACTTTAGCTAGCTGACCAGTGCTTGTCAGACTGTCTCTCAGCACATGTTTATGTCACATTGTGTTATTCTAGTAACGTGGTCGAAATGTACAAGAGTAGAAATAAGCAGCATGTGCATGGACATGTAAAGTGGCACTCTGCTATGGTTACCAACCAAGGTCAAGATACTGGGGTAGTTGGACCCCGGGTCTGATCCTACGTGACAACGCCTAGCTTCCTGTACCCCTGCAAGGGGAGAAGTACAAGAACCTAAAATAGAACAGAATGTGTATTTGGAGTGGATTACAGTTACCGACTAGCTGTAGCCCAGAAATGTAGCCAGCAGAGCAAAACAGCAAATGCTAACATACCTCTGTAAATTGTTTTGAGCAGCTCACTACATCTCTAATTAAAATCTGTCTGATTCCTCTTGTATCCATCCTAGGGAACAGAATCTGTTTTCTGGCGACTGTTGCTTGGTATTAAACTACCTAATATAGAACAAAGCAGCCAACATTTAACAGTCCCTAAATCCAGACTGTTTGCAAACAAATTGCTACAGCAAGTGCATGGGTGTATGAAGGACATTGCTGCCTGTTCAGACAAAGTCCAGTCCTGCTCCATGATATTTTTTTCATTGACTTCCACTTCAGTAGGAGCAAGTTCACTGTATTATATGTCCAGTATTTCATGGACTTTAGTATTAGCTTTTCTATACTGTTTATAATGTTTACCTGGTTAACTAAGCCCGCCACACCATGGACTGGGGGAACTGGGTGCATTGCCAGGCTGGGCCTGGCCGGAGCAGTCCCCTGCCGGATAACCAGTTCCTCGTGCATGCTTACTGGGTAACTGGTTAACTGGTTTGTCCTTTATATCCCTAATCAGTACACAGACTCCAACATTCCCAGGCAATTTTTTCAGGCTGTTACCTGCCCAATTTAGGGTACTCCGTCTTTTACCATACCAAGGGCTTAAGGTGCAAACTGTTTAATTCAGACACCCCCCACCCTTTTCCTCCTATGGGTTTGGGGCATACAGCACCCACCCTTACCCATCTGGGACTCAGCGTGAAACTGTTCAAAGTAAGCGCCAGCTCTTCTCACTTTCCTTTGGGATTTAGGGCTTTATGGGTTCGCTGGATCTTTTCCTAGTGAAAGAACCTGACACAGCTATGCTCTAAACCAGTGGCTCTCAATCTTTCCAGACCATTGTACCCCATTCAGGAGTCTTGCGCACCCCTCAAGTTTCACCTCACTTAAAACCCACTTGTGTACAAAATCAGACATAAAAATACAAAAGTGGCACCGCCCCCTTTCTCATGTTTACCATATAATTATAAAATTAATCAACAGAAATATAAATCCTGTACGTACATATCAGAGAAGAGCATATAAAGCAGTATAAACGAGTCCTTGTTGCTGTGAAATTTTAGTTTTTACTGACTTCACCAGTGCTTTTTATGTAGCCTGTTATAAAACTAGGCAAATATGTAGATGAGGTGATGTGCTATCTGGAAGACCTCTGCATGTCCCCAGGGGAACATGCACCTCTGGTTGAGAGTCACTGCTCTAAACATCTGTTTACTAGCAACTCACAGAATACATTTGCCAACCAACACTATTCTGCTTATCACTCCCAATATACAAATGAATTTTACTCAATGGCCAGTTGGGATTTATTTGTCTGGAGTTCTGCCACCCTTACATGTCACACTCATGCAGGAGGCATGTCATCTGGAGGTTTGTTTTCACAGTGCAGTTCAGAGTTCGTTTTTAAAGAGCCTTGTTTATATTTACATTATATACGTTAAACTATTTTTTTTATTTAATTAAACCTATTCCATTGTCCAATATCTTTAGGTAACAAGTTTTAACCAATTATGCTTTGGCACCTACGGGCTTTTTTCGTGCTCTACCTTTTATTGCTTATGCCCAAATATTAACTGAAGACCTTTGGTTTGTGTGGATGGTTAGCATAAATTTGCCAGTCAGAGCTTATTTACAACCATTTGAGTTTTGAGGGTTTAACTTTTTAGTATCTCTATGTACTTATTTCACAACCCTTGGGCTGTGTCAACACTGGAGCGATCTTGCGCAAAAGTGGCCGCTCTTGCGCAAAAACTTGCTGCCTGTCTACACTGGCCGCGTGTTCTTGCGCAAGTAAACTGACGTTCTAATGTATAAAATCAGGGCTTCTTGCACGAGAACTCTGATGCTCCCGCTCAGGAATAAGCCCTCTTGAGCAAGAGCTCTTCCAGAAGAGGCCAGTGTAGACAGGCAACATGAATTTCTTGCTCAAGGAAGCCCTATGGTTAAAATGGCCATCAGAGCTTTCTTGCGCAAGAGAGCGTCTACACTGGCATGGATGCTCTTGCGCAAAAGCACATCTCTTGCGCAAAAGCACATGCCAGTGTAGACGCTCTATTCTGGAAGAGTTTTTGCACAAGAACTCTTCTGCAAAAGAGTTCTTGCATGAGAATGTGCCAGTGTAGACGTAGCCTTGGTGAGTATGACTGTTGTTAGGGACATTTCTGAGATGGGAGAGTATCATTAGCACCATGGCATTCTTCTTAATTTTGGTGGTGAGCTCCCCCAGTTTCATTCAAGCTTGGCCAAGGCTGGTTTAATATGGGCATGGGTTATGCCACCAGCTTACAAGGCAGTTTGATGGTGAGAGGATAAAAGGAAATGTCTGTGTCTTACCAAATGTTTGAGATGTTGACTGGTGACCATTAATTATTCCCTTCGCGCTTGATTCAGACTGTGTTGAAGGCACTGGGAGGTGAGTTGGGTCTCGACACAGCTAGGGAGAACAGGGGAGGGTATTCCCTTCAGACATCTTTATTTGGCATTTCTAAATGATCATTTTAGAATACATTTAATTGCCACTGGATAGGGGCATCAGATTAGAACTCCTGAAACCTGGGTTCAGTCCTGTCTTTGCCACTAGCTTGCTGAATGACCCTGGCTAAGTCACCTCAGTTTCCCAACTGTAAAATGGGGATAACCATATTGACTTCCTTTGTAAAGTATCTTGAGCTCTTAAGATGAAAAGAGCTATGTAAGGGTGAGGTGATATGGTATCTGTAGCAGAGTGTCTTCTGCCCCACATAGGGTTGTCATTGGTTGGCTGTATTCCTGGAGGTTTCATCACATGACATAATCTTTAATTAAAGATTAATCTTTAAGCCTGGCGACTCCAGGATAACTCTGGTGGGTTGGCAATCCTAGTCCAATATCAATTTTTTAATGAAGGTCAGGGATAACCTATCGCTATCAGCCCAAAAGTATTCATCGTTGCCATTATTTTTTATTTAAGAGAGAGCAGCAACTCACATTTATGCTTCTATAAGCTCATCACTGCTGCAAAATGTTGTCACTTAAACAGACCATTTTTCACACAGGAATTCATTTAAAATAAACTCAAATCACCTCCTCCCACCCCAACTAATGCCAATTTTTATTGCCTCTTTTCCAAACAAGTTTCAGGCTCTCTTTTCTTTAACATCTCAAAGTCAAGGCCAGATTTCAAGTGGGATTACAGTTCTTTTTCGAAAGCACAAAGTTTTAGTTGAAAAGAATTAACAGAACTTTGCAGAAAACAGACTATAAAGAATGCAGTTTCATCGTACTTAGTGCTTCATTTCACCTCCCTGTGCATACGTCAGTGGTGGCAAAGTAGCAGTTATACCAACCAGCAGAGAGAAGGGAAATGGGAGGAGCTTCGTATTCAGAGACTGTGAAACAGTCTGGCAACTTAGCCAGGAAACCTTTTGTGCAGTGGATTTTCTTAAAAGGTAACAAACACGACATGCAACATCTTTATCTGCTTGCCTGCAATTTTCAAGAGAATGTAGCTCATTGAATCTTACTAGAGAAGAGGCCAAAAGTTAGCCCATTTCCTTAACAACTGAATTAACTGAAATGCTAATCGTCTCTCTTTGCAAGCTCTGTAAAATGCATAATTCCCAATTTCGGTTACATAAATGAAACCAAAAGGAGGCTGCAAGAATAAACTCTTTCAAATGTTTAAATAGATAATTTAGCTCTATCTGCCTTTGAGTAAACAATGACTAATTTTGCTGGTGGAAGGTGCAGCAGCGTCAAGACTGGAAGGTGCAGATTCGGGGACGATATGGAAGGTTCCTTCTTACATAACATTGGCTGTACATTAATCAGAAATGTTTGCTATGCAAATCTTGTCGTGGAAAGCAATTATTGCTGTTCCCACACTGCCCTCATGTTTATTTATTACACCACCTCTTTATTTGAACCTTGTCTGGTCTCTCACCATAGAATATTAGCGGTATTACTTCCAAAGGCACCCAGTTGGGAAATTTTAGATTTATCTGTGGCGTGTATAAAACAGGACTGTTCACTCCATACAGACTGCAATGCAGAGCTGAGAAACTCTAATGTTATTCCAGCGTCTGTTCATGCAAAATATTCTCACCCCAGGGTCTTTGTTAGGACAAAGGGGGCCTTCAGATAGCTTGCAGCTATAACACCTTGTTTGGTCTGAGTCTGCAATTTTAGTTGATGGTTAATGGAAACTGTCAGCTACAGTTACCAAGCAGGAAAAGTAGAGTTAGATTTTTATAGACTGCTTAGTAAAAGTAAAATTATAAACAATAATTTACCCTTGATTAAGTTTCTGCTCCTACAAGACTCAGCAGAGATTTAGCTCCTAACAAAATAAGTTTCAAATATTAATAATCTAAGTGGCCGAAATGCAAAATTTTGTCTCTGCTATCCTAAAATTCTTTTACCGTAAAGTTTTCTTGACGTGACTGCATAGTGACAAACAGTGGCATCCAGTGGCTGCCAGGGGTCTTTCTCACTGACCAGTATTCCTCACAGCTCTCTTTCTGTTTTGACATGTGTCTTCTCCCTATTAAGAAGTAGCAATTTCAGTTGAATCTGGTTTTGCTCTTTCTTTCCTTCATCCTCACTTCTTCAGGTACACACAAGACCAAAAGCTGGATTCATTTTTGCAGCCATATATTTTACATATGAACAGGCTAGTCACCTTCTTTAATATAATTTAGTACTGGGAAAGACCGATGACATCATCTGCCTCATTTCGCTTCTAACGCTGGGTTGTTCCCTCAGCATTTTAATCTGTGTGCAATTGTAAACAGCCTGGACAATAGGACTCCCACTGTTTACCACAGAAATCTGTTCCACGTGCCTGATCCAACCAAAGCCTTTGAGAAATGTTTTCTGATATTTACCCTTAATTTTTCCTTTGTGTAATTCCATCTAATTACTCCTACTTATCCCGCCTGAAGACCACGTCATGTAACATTTTCTGCAGTGTTTCAGATATTGTCGCTGATTTTTTGTGTATTCCAGTAGGGTTTGATCCAAAGTCCACTGACATCAGTGGAAAGACTCCTTTCAGTGGATTTTTGGACTAGGCCCTTTGTTGTTGTTTGGCCAACCATAGAATCATAGAATTATAGAATACTAGGACTGGAAGGGACCTTGAGAGGTCATCGAGTCCAGTCCCCTGCTCTCATGGCAGGACCAAATACTGTCTAGACCATCCCTGATGGACGTTTATCTAACCTACTCTTAAATATCTCCAGAGATGGAGATTCCACCACCTCCCTGGGCAATTTATTCCAGTGTTTGACTACCCTGACAGTTAGGAACTTTTTCCTAATGTCCAACCTAAACTTCCCTTGCTGCAATTTAAGCCCATTGCTTCTTGTCCTATCCTCAGAGGCCAAGATGAACAAGTTTTCTCCCTCCTCCTTATGACACCCTTTTAGATACCTGAAAACTGCTATCATGTCTCCCCTCAATCTTCTCTTTTCTAAACAAAACAAACCAAATTCTTTCAGCCTTCCTTTACAGGTCATGTTCTCTAGACCTTTAATCATTCTTGTTGCTCTTCTCTGGACCCTCTCCAGTTTCTCCACATTTTTCTTTAAATGCGGTGCCCAGAACTGGACACAATACTCCAACTGAGGCCTAACCAGCAGAGAGTAGAGCGGAAGAATGACTTCTCGTGTCTTGCTCACAACACACCTGTTAATGCATCCCAGAATCATGTTTGCTTTTTTTGCAACAGCATCACACTGTTAACTCATATTTAGCTTGTGGTCCACTATAACCCCCAAATCCCTTTCTGCCGTACTCCTTCCTAGACAGTCTCTTCCCATTCTGTATGTGTGAAACTGATTATTCCTTCCTAAGTGGAGCACTTTGCATTTGTCTTTATTAAATTTCATCCTGTTTACCTCAGACCATTTCTCTAATTTGTCCAGATCATTTTTGAATTACGACCCTATCCTCCAAAGCAGTTGCAACCCCTCCCAGCTTGATATCATCTGCAAACTTAATAAGCGTACTTTCTATGCCAATATCTAAATCATTGATAAAACTATAGCTCTTTGAGGCCTACTTGCTCAGTTTGCTGCAAGTCTCTCAGCTGATGTTCTGGATGAGGATATGCAGACGAACTGGGCTGAAAGTTCAGCCCCAGGCATGCAAGAAACTATCTTCAGCTCATCCACTTTAAGGCAGGGGATTTTAGCTCAGCAGAAAGCATAAATTCAAAGGCCAGAAACAGGGATGCCGAGAGCCTCCAGGGAAGCCTAGGCAAGGTGGGGGGCGGGGTGGCTCGGGGCTCCTGAAAGGGGCGGGGCCTTAGGTGGAAGGGGTGGGGCTAGGGGCAGCCATCCTGGAATGCCCTCCCCTCCCCCCCATGCTAGCCCTGGGAGCCACCTGGAGTGTAGCACCCTGGCCATGATTTGAAGGGCCCTTGGGTCTGACTGTCGTTGCTGCCTCAGTAGCAGCAGCAGTAGGCAGGAACCCCAGGCCCCTTTGAATCGCGGGGGCCCAGGGCAATTGTCCTTTTGTCCCCCTCCCTGTCAGTGCACCTGTCCAGAAGGGACCACCGTGTTCAGCTAACACAGGCCACAGAACCTCCTCCCAAATAATTCCTAGAGCGGATCTTAGAAAAGCATCCAGTCTCGAGTTCAAAATCACTAAAGGGTTAATGACTTTCACTGCTACGACTGCATGGCCTCTACTACCATGGAACTGGATCAGTGTATGGGGTGTGTCCCTGCTAGAGTTTGGGGGGTAAGGTCTGGTAGTGAGAAGCCTTTCTCCCCTCTCCTCCCAGTGTGGTAGAATGCTATCAGGGTGGGGATAGGCAAGGAAAGAAAAAAAAAATAAGGGTAAAGTCCAGAAAAGATTTCTTAGTGGTGTGGATTAGAACAAACATGAGGAACAGATTTTTGTGGTAAGTGGTAGAAGTCTTATTGCCAGAGCCATTTAAAATTGCACCAGATTGGGATAACACTGTTTTTGAAGCCCAAAGCTATTCTGGCTTTTCTTTGCCACCAATTTGCACTACTAGCCTGTTTGTAGTTTGCTATCTGTCATCACCTCTAGCTTTCTTTGGTCTTGCTATTTTCCAGATTCCTCCCTTTGAAAAAATTTCTGTACTTCATAGTCTTTCCCTATAGAATTATTAGCCTGCACTTTTCCCCTCTCCATATTTCACTTGGGCTTTCAGCACCTCCCAATTTCGTTGCATCCTCAGATTTAATTAACACGGTTTACCCTTGTTTCCAAACCATTAATAAAATGTTAATTAAAACCAGACTGAACAAAGCACCCTACAATACAACACTGCATACTGCTCGCCCCTCCTGCTTGAATCATTGCTGTTAGACATTACCCTTTATTTATGAGCCTTAAGATAACTTTCAGTCCATCAGACAATTCTCCTACTCCAGCTAATCTGAAAGAGTTTTTCAAGTATTTCTTTCATGCTGTACAGCTGGAGCTTTTGCTAATTGTCCAAGACATGACATCTAAGTAATATTTTTGTTGAAAGGTTGAATTAAGGAGGATCACAAATGACTTCCAAGACTAAAAGTAATTTTATAAAAAAAATTGACTTAGACTCCTAAATCCATATTTTAATTCCCTGAAGCAGCAGTTTGATTTGTAGAGAGGCTGCAGCTCCCATGACTGAACTAGCAGGCCGCGGTGCCAAACAAAAGGCTTGGCGGAAGCGGGATGGAGAATACGGACAATGTTCTGTCACTGCAGACATCCACAGTTCCTCTTGACCAGGAATATCATGTGCAGTTTTGTCACTATATTTCAAAAAGGATACAAGTGTCTGGAAACGTGTGATGAAAATGACCGCGGGCAGGGAGAGACGCCAAGAGAAACTGAGAACATTAGCGCTGTTGAGAGAGGAGACAAAAAGGCAACAAGATGATAAAGGTAAACAAAACCATGTTATACTTCAGTAACCCTTACCCTATGGAACTCATTCCCGCCAGATACCCGAGGCCAACATTTTGTCAGGACTCAGAAGCTGGATCAGACATTTATATGGTTAAACAGTCACATTTCACAGGCAAAAATTTAGAAAGGGAATAAACCTCTTCTGACTCTCACTACTGTTTTCCCAGTGATCACGTTAGCCCACAAATGTTTACTGCGGGGAGTTTTGCGTGTTCCTCTGAAGCAGCTGTTACTGGTCTCAGTCAGTCAGAGAGAACACTGAACTAGATGGACCGTTAATCTGATGCATTTGGGCCATTCCAGTGGGAACAGCAAAACAAAATCTAGCCACTTTCACTGAGAATCCTAAGCACAGCAATAATATTACTGCACCGAGGAGTTTGCCTGTAGGCTCTCACATCCGGTGATGAGTGCAGTGGAAGACATAGAAAAGACTGAAAATAGTAGCCTCTTGCTAACCAACTACAAAACATGTAACCCTGTTTCCAGGGCCATTTCTTTCAAACCCCTTTGTTTCTTTCAAAACTCTTAGTTTTTCAGACCAGGTTTGGGACCCATCACAAAGGTATGAATAAAGACATTACCTGGCTAGCACACTAAACATTTTCGAAAGAACGGACACGCTTTTTTGCCAACCCTGTAAACCTCATTCTACGAGGAATAAGGGATGGCTTGACAGAGCACTTTCTTTTGCAATTTGGTGCCATATAGACATGCCAAATTTCGAAAGAGCCTCTTTTGAAAGTAAATTGAAAAAAGATATGCAATTTGCATACCGCAAATTGTATATCTTTTTCCAATTTAACAGTGCAGTCTAGACGTAGCCACAAACTAGCTTAGCTACCCCTCTGAAGCTTTAGAACCCTTATAGTATTCTGCCATACGGGAGCACATTGAAAGCCAACTGGACCTCTGGGTAGGATGATGGACTGTATCCAGATAGGGTAGCCAAGCCCCTGTTCAGCTACTACCCTGGAGAAGGAATTGCATACAGCTTGTACTCCTCTGTCACTTCTCTTGGCAAATCTTTTGCCTACCAATACCCAGTTAGTACATCTGGCCCTGTATTTGCATCATATCACTTTTGCTTTCTCCCCTGCCTCCCAAGTACAGATCCTCCATGGGAAACTTACTTTTTCACAATTGGCTATTGCCATTGTTGATGTATCAGCCCCATGGTAGGTTACTCTTGTGCTACGAGAAGTGCTGTCTGTCGGTCAGCACTGAAAACAGTCCCAGTAAATTTGATCTCATTAAAGATCATGGTTTAAAGAATACATGAGCTAATCCTGATGTTCTGGCCAAATTCTTATTTGAGTAATTACCTTCAATATTAAATTGCTCCTGCAATTTCAATTTGTTAAAGCATTGTTCATGTTCTTTACAACTGTTCTGTCAGGGCACGTCTACACAGCAGGGTTAAACTCAAAATAAGCTATGCAACCTGAGCTACGCTAATTGAGTGGCTTAAGTGGAAATAGCTTATTTCAACTTTTGGCGAGGTCTACACAGAATTCTTCCCCCGATTTCCCTTACACCTCATACAATGAGGGTTACAGGAGTCGATGTAAGAAGCCCGTTACTTCAAATTTATTTTGAAATAACAGGCTTGCTGTGTAGACGCAGCCGGCATTATTTTGGAATGACTGACGTTATTCTGAAATAAGGCTGCTGTGTAGAGATAGCCCAACAGTTTTGATTACTTATGAACTCATGATACATTTCGCTACCAGCTGTTGCATTTCAGTGGACTAGGAGGGTTTGGGTGTGAGAAGTGAGACTTATATACACAAGACCAGATTTTCCAGAGAAGCCTCTAAATCGGTGTTTCTTAAACTGTGTTCTGCGGCACACCAGTATGCCGCAAGGCAGTTGGAGGTGTGCCACGGAGAACAACAGAGTTCAAAATGGCCACCCTTAAAGGGGTAGGTGACCTTTTTTTCCCCCTCAATAACTTTCCCCCCAACCCCTTCCCCCCTCCCGCCAACAAAATCCTCAAAAAAATATTGTTTGGTGTTCCTCAGTCTTAAAAAGTTTAAGAAACACTGCTCTAAATCAAGCCCATAATTTTGCATAACCAACTCTGTGTGTTCAAAAGCCTCACATCTGTATATCCAAAGACATGTTGGAGGGGTGTGTGTGTGTGTGTGTGTGTGTGTGTGTGTGTGTGTGTGTTTAATGGAAGCTAGTTAGTGGTGAGTGTATGATTTTTAAACCAGGTTGAATTTACATTGAATTCAGTTTATGAATTAGTGTGCACAAGTTTAGCTGTGTTACTACAGTGGCTAGGAATCCTAGTCTGAGCCGGGGAACCTTTTGTGCTGGCTGCTTTACAAACACAGAACAAAAAGACAGTTTCTGCCCCAGCAAGGCACTTTGTAATCTATCTAGTTCAGAGGCATTAGATACTGTCTGTGTAAATGGTCATTTTGTATATTCTAGTCTCTATGCCACTTCTGAGTACAGAAAGAAATGGCCACGCTGGTTAATGTACAACAAGCTACGATGCTCAGGGTTCTTGCTTGGTCACAGGCCTGGAGAAGGATGCATAAATCACAATGGTAAATTGTTGAGGGAGAAAACTTGTGCCTTGTACAGTGGAATCCTATGCCACTTGACAAAGAAAGCATGTCAGCTGCAAAAACAGACACTCCCCTTGTAATCCTCGCTGAGAGAGAAGTGCTAGTTATCAAGCAATATATTCCATGCAGCAAGAAGTTGAAGGGAAGCATCTTCATGCAAAAGCAGGTTAGAAAAGAACTGTAATACGGACTGACACAAAAATTGTATGTTAAAACTCAAGCTAGTTTGGTGAGCTTATACAGTTAGGCAGCATATCCTCCTTTGGTGCATGCTGCACATCTGAAACCTCCTACAAGATGTAAAAGGCTCTCCTAGCTAATACCTACCAACTGAGACAGATACATACATGGTCTAGTATTTAAAAAAAAATGATTAGTGATTTTTGGAGACCACACTTGAGTTTCCTTTAAAGAGCCTGATTTTTAGTGGATTGTCTCTGCACTTTCAGAAAAATAAGCCTCATTTCATGTGTCACAAGTAGGGGATCCAGAAAGCAGAGCGCTCCTGGTCTCTTTAGGAAATGCAGACATTTATCTTTCTCCCATTTTGACATGGATAACTAAGTGATGGATGACTGGGGAGGAAGATAGTGGAAACAAGATCATGCCCATCATCTAAATCTCTAGAAAAGAGCCCTTGGTTGGTCCCATGTTCTCTGTT
Source organism: Pelochelys cantorii (assembly GCA_032595735.1). NCBI lineage: Eukaryota > Metazoa > Chordata > Testudines > Trionychidae > Pelochelys > Pelochelys cantorii. The sequence goes on from CM064332.1 coordinate 70,114,316, forward strand.
TATCTACAATGGATGCAGTGTATCAGCCATTATTTACAGGACATAAAAGATGATATCATAACACAAGTGGTAGAGCAAAGTGGAGCTACAAGAGGGTTGTGAAGTCAGCTATTGATTTGAGCCAGTTGATCTGATAAACAATAGGCCCGTTGTATTTTGTTTATAAAACAGTCATCTGTTTATTGTTGAATTCTTGTTTGGATGGAACAAAAATGTCACCAGAGCATGAGGAAACATGTTATGGAATTCTTATCCTGAAAGAAACTGGTCCTTTTTGAGTGTGATAAAACATTATTTAAACATCATGAATTGGGCACTTCAAAAGTCTGTAGGTTGAAACTTCCAGTTCTAAACACACATATACACACACACACACACACCATCTCAAAAAACATGTATTAGAACTGGAAAAGCGGCATAAAAGGGCCAAAAAATGATTAGGAGAATGGAACAACTTCCAAATGAGGAGAGATTAAAAAGACTGGGATTGTTCAGCTAAGTCAAAAGATGACTAAAGGTGCAGGGATATGCTAGAGGTCTGCAGTTATGAACGGTAGGAAGAAAGTGTAAAAGGAAGGCTATTTGTATATTCATATAACATAATGAAGTCAAAATTCTTCACGCAACACAACATTTATCTGTGGAACTCATTGCCAGAGGATATTGTGAAGACCGAAAGTGTAACTGGGTTCCAAATAGAATTAGATAATTTCATGGAAGATAGGTCTATCAGTAGCTGTAAGACAAGATAGTCAGGGATGCAGTCCCTTATTCTAGGTATCCGTAAATCTCTGACGGAAGAAGCTGGGACCAGATGATGACATGGGATGGATCAATCAATAAACTTCCCTATTCTGTTCATTCTGTTGGAAAACAAGATTCTGAACTAGATAGATCAATGGTTAGACTCAGTAAAGCCACTTATATATTCCAGTTGATAGAACAGCAAAACTAAGAACCTGTATTTCCTACAAAATGGATCCCCAATTCAGGCAACCATTTAAGACATCAGTGGGACTTAAGCGACTTTGTAACAGTAAGCACATCCTTGCCTGTCTTTCGTGAGTAAGGATGTCTCTCTGAACTGGAGTTTAACACTGTTCCAACTTTGTTTGATTTTAATTTTGTATAACCCCAAATATTTAGCCTTGTACATTTCCTAGGTTTGCAAATCTACAATCTGTCATCTCTGAGACATCAACTGGATAATCCTAACCTTGAACATCCACTAATATAACCCATCTTCACTCTTAAACTTCCTTCCCTTTAGACTGAGTTTCTAGTTCAGCTCTCCAAATTCCAATTAGTCCAAACCAGTATGTCATTTCTTCACTTTATCTAGAAAGGGGAATATGTTATCCCCCTGCCTTGGAAGCCTATAGTAGTATCTCCTTTATAGCAGAATCAAGCACAGTACATCTCTTACTATATGATCTTCCACAGTTCTTCCTATTTTTTCAGGATGTTCCCTACACTCTTCTTTGTCACAGGGGTGGATCCTTCTGCCATGCTATTTCCACCACCTGCAACAATTGCCCCACACCTGTGCACGCCCCAAGTCTTTTCATACTCCTTTTAAAAACAGTTTCTTCTCTTTGATCTTGTGATGAATGGGAGAAGCACTGCCCTCTTCTGGACATCCCAGCCAGTCAGTTAACTAAATTGGCTTTAAGGGGTTAAACCCAGAGATAGCAAGTCCTTGAGAGTCCAGGAAGAGTTGGTAGTGAGTGAGCAGAGCCAATGAAAAGAGAATGAGAGTTTTTTAACTGAAGCAGGACCCTCTGCTGCAGTCTGTGTGTGATCAGAGCAAGAGCAGGGAGCGATGAGTTAAGCCAGGAACAAGGTATGGAATTTCCAGCATGCTAGAAAAGGACTAACCCTTGGAACAGCAGAGATGTATGTAGAACGGGGAATATTTAGTCAGATGCAATCAGCTTATCTTCTTTATTTTGGAGGTTGTTGAACTCTTTTGTGCTGAGTCCATGTACCTCTCCCTCCCCGCCCCCCACTGTAACTTTTAAACTGAATCCCAGGGTAGCAATTCTCTGTTTTAATCTTGCCTTTTTCCAGTTGCTTGTAACACCTCGCAACCAAGTAATATTTACCAATTGCACCTTCTTTGTTTTGTAAATAAAATCAACTTTTTAAGACTACAATCTGATTCCTATGTCCTAGAAGGCGGGAGGTGCTGGGTGCATGTGACTGAGACTGAAAGTTCAGCTAGTAAGAAATTACAGTTTGTTTTCAAGCTCTCTCCAGAGGGAGAGTTAAAGAGCATGAGGGTACCTGTGATGGGGCGGACAAAGCCCGACCTCCCCACTGGAGGCCTTTCAGCACCCTGGCCAGCAGCAGGAGCAGTGGAGAGGTCCTCCGAGCAGGGTAGGGGGCAGCCTTCACTGCTGCCAATCAGGGTACAGCAGGCTGCTATATGAGGAGCTGCTAGCTAAAGCCAGTGAGTTCCTTCCTGGAGCTCAACCCAGGTAGACTTCTGGGCTGTCTGGGGAACACCAGAACGGTGGACAGCTCCGAGTAGGAGCTGGGCTCTCAGAACAGAGTGGCGCTAGATCCTGCAGCTAAAGGCTAGCCAGCAGCAACTCTGTGGAACCCCTTACAAGAGGAATTTAGCAACAAGGCCCTAGAGAAGGGCTGGATGAAAAAGGCATCCCAGGGACGTGATCACAACTACTGACCTTGAAACTGGGCAGGTAACTGCTACGTATAGGGTCCCTGGGCCAGGACCCAGAGGACTGGTTGGGCCTGCCCCCCCCCCAACAAACCACACCCAAGCAAGGGGGTAAAAGAAGAGGTCTGAACCTTGGCCGAGGACTAGACTTTTGATTCACCCACAGACAGGAGAGTTAAATACTGCGAGACTCCTTCAGCCACCAAGGGGCACTCGCACACAGGACTGAACCTGTTACAGTACCCCACAGGAAGAAATTCCACAATGCATCTTCCTGGGGTTTTTGCATTTGCGTGGTGGCAGCCATACCACCCAAAGTCAGAGAATCTGTGACCTTGGCAGATGTTTAAGCTGAAGCCGTTAGTGGCAGGATATTTTAAAGTATCTTGAGGGCTCCCATCTTCACTCAAAGTGCCAGAGTGGGAACTCTAATGTTTTCCAACGTCTTTGGGCAGACCCCACAATTTCCTGAGTTGAATCACTCTTGGCTCAGAGCATGCCACAAAAAGGCCCCGGATCTAGCAATCAGCTCACAAAAATCACAAGCCTGCTCTTTCACTTCCTCCGTTATTATATCCAAAGCTGCTGCTTTATTCTCTTCAATCCCGGTGATGTGCTGAATTGTTTTTATAGCTGGCCAATGGGTGGCGTGTTGTCCCTATTATGTTTATTTATATGAGTGGAAAGCTTATTTCACAGTCCATTTAGACACCATTTTGTTCAGACACTTGTAAATGGTCACATCAACTCTGAATTCTGTAAATAGTTGCAAATCTAGTAAAGATGCTGTACACGGTGATTATCTAACAGTGTTACACTTTGGACCAAATTCTGCTTACACGTAGTAAAATCACAAACTTGTAAAGTTGGCATAAACATGCACGGCCGTGAATGAATTCAGGTGGTAATAGCAGAGCCATCCATGGGAAGTGACCCAAGATTTTTTGCTGCTGCTTTGTATCCAGGCCATGCCTATTATTGGCCAAAATATGCTGTTCCCTCCCTCCCCCCGCAACACCCACACTTAATTCTCATAAAAGTGTACTGACATAGCCCATCCAGTGCTAGGTAAGGAGAAGATTTTGGCTTGTTCCTGCTCACTGTGGGCTTGTCTACACTACGGAGAAGATTGACCTGCCAGAGATCGATCTTCTAGCGTTTGATTTAGCAGGTCTAGTGTATACCCCCAAATCAAATGCTGCGAGCAGCGCCCACCGGCATCTGGTACTCCTCATTCTCCGAGAAGAAAGGAAAGCTGACTCCTGTGCTCTTGTCGGCCTCCTGCAGTGCACAGGCTGCAGCGGCTTGGCTAAAGATAAGCCAATTTCAGCTACACATGTTGCATAGCTGGATGGTGTACCTTAAGGCGACCTGCCTGCTCTAGTATAGAACAGGCCTGTGAAGTCAATGGCAAAATTCCTATTGGCTGTTTGTATGGGAGTAAGAATGGGGCTAGTACGCTCCTGGATTTATGGGCATCTCTGTGTATCACCAGCCTACACCGGTTGCCTTACATTTTAAATTTTGAACCTATTGTTTTTAAAGTGATGGATTCAGCCCTCCTGCATGGCAGACGATGCATTTTTTGAGGAGAGGGTGGTGTTATTTCAGGGGAAAATGAATATTTATTATTTTACTTTTAACGAGCAACACATGATTTCCAAGTCACATTTTTCCTTATGGCATATTGGGCAGTTTTCTGGAACTATAGTGTTAGGTGGCAGAGTTAGACCAACAACAGGTCATACTCTTGAGTTTGTCACAAGGTCCCTGCATTCTAGCAGCGCCTGCATTGGAGAACATACTTAGAAATTCCAGGGACTGTCTTAAGCAGACGTACCACTGGGAAATAACATCTACCATACACATGAATTCTCCTTCTCTGCCCTAAGCATGAGGTGTAATCAATATTCCGTCCCTTTGGCCATTAATTCACTGTGTGCCTTTCTTCAGCACTCCCACTGATATCGATGGAAGTTCTGTGTGCAGAGGGACCACACCGTATGGCCTTTAGAAATGAATCGTTTTACCTGTGTAACCATAGCCAGAAGGAAAGGGGAGGGGATGACAGTTCTAACAGGCCCTTTATTGTTGTAATTCCTTATTTTCATTTAATAATTAGAGGCCACACTCTGCTCCACCCTACTCACCTTCACAGAGCCCCGTAGACTCGAACGGGGGTTACTTGTATAGAAGGGCTCCAAATTGCCTCTGATTCTCAAGCAAGCTACTGTATTGTATCTAATAGAATTTTTTTCAACAAAATGTGTGTCAGATATTGAAGAAGGAGCTATCATATGGTCTGGTATTAAACACAACTCCAGTCATATAATACAGGAATAACTCTGTCAGTTAGGCTAGGTGAAATAATAAATCAGGGGAAAGCAGTTTGTGTCACAAGTTACTGTAATCCTACTATCTAGAAAGCCCTGTATTATTGAGCTGCATATTTGATACATGAGAAATATGGAAAGAGACAATTTCACTCCAGATTGACTGCTGTCTAATTCAGTGTAGATCCATTGACTTCACTTCATTTACACCATCTAAAGCATCAACCAGCAGGACATCTTTTTGGGTATAAGGCATAACACCACAATTATGATCTCTTAAGTCTTAACAATGCAAATCCCTTCACATTCTTAATCATCCTTCCTCAAGATTTTCCTCATCCTTCTCTGAGACTTTCCCGGTATCATAAAGTGCTGCAGAAGGAAATTAAGAAATGGGTCCTCCCATCCCCCTAATTCCCATTACAGGAGGCCCCCGACTTGTGACTTCCAAGTCAGGGGCATTGTAACTCGAACCCATATTTATGGTAGGGGCCGTGAGCCATCGTAAATGAAGGCTGAGGATGTAAGTCAGGGGTGTCCAGCCTTTTCCGCACTTACAAAAATGGTTGTAAGTGTGGGGGTGTCGGAACTCGGGCAGTCGCAAGTTGGGGGCCTCCTGTACTAACAATGGTGAAATTGGGACTAAATTTGGATGAGAAATAATTGTGGCAGAATAAAGGCAGCAGAATAAAGAAAATCCATCACAAATGAAGTACAGGTAGGCAGTAGACTGCTAACAGAAAAACAAACAGAAATTAAGAAGGCTTAGGAGGGCATAATGGCCTGGCAAGTTATGACCAGAGCTAGTAATTTGTTCTACTAATGCTGAAATTTCAGCAAATAAATTGGTGACATTGTGAATTTAGACAAAAGAACTTGGAAAAATCATTAATTTTTCATTATTTTTCCTTCCCTTTTAACATCTCTTTGACTTTGAGACAGTTATTAAAAAACAGATATAGTTTTCAGTATCCAAACACAGACACACAGACACACACACACGTGAGATCCATTCTAATTCCTTCATTACCACGGACTTCACTGGACGTTTGCCTGAGTGAAAACTGAGCTCCCTGTTTTGACCTTACTTTGGATTAACATTGAGGGTCTCATTTGCTTCATTCCGATGTGGCCCTTTCCCCCACCTGTCAGCCCATAGAGCTACCAAAAGCCAGAGGCATCCCACAAAGTTTCTTGTCTCCATTCTGCTGCTCACAATCCCTTCCCTAGCTTGCAGCAGGCTATCGAGTGCACAGAACTGGCAAAAGCCATTCTCCCAGTGACTTCCCAGATTCCACAGGCTACCTCAGAACCTCACTTCGATTGAGTAATGGGACACAGCACTGTAAATTCAAACTATTGAGTTGCTGGAGATGTAATGGCTCCAATCTCCACCAGCCTTATTTTCTCCCAACCAACAGATGGACTTCCACAGGATAACAGATGTTCATCCTGCAGCCGAGCGAGTGTTCTTTCAGTCCCCACTCCAGAAGGGATCCACAGATAGACACACCTTTTTGCCCAGTTCTTGTTAACATGAAGGCTTTCTTACACTACTCTCGGGTCTAAAAGTGCCTCTGACTGTAGGCTTGCCAGATTCACAATCCATTTATAAAGCTATGCCCACGTGAAAAACGCATTTGGTTCAGATCCTCCAAAGTTCCCATCATATAGGGTGCATCTACACTGCTGGGCTTAACTCGAAATAAGCTACACAAATTGCGCTACATCAATTGCATAGCTTATTTCGAAATAGGGAGTATCTATACAGCACTGGTTTTGAAATAGAGCACTCTTCCTCCGACTTCCCTTACTCCTCGTACAGTGAGGGTTACAGGAGTTGGAACGAGAAGTCCTCCAGCTTGACAGTACTTTGACAAACAACAAATAGTCTGGTGGAACTTTAAAGACTAACAAAACATGTAGATGGTATCATGAGCACGATTTCAAATGCCAGCTGTGTAGACGCAGACTAGGTTATTTCGGAATACTGCTAGTTATTTCGAAATAGTGTTGCAGTGTAGGCATAGCCTATACTTAGACCCTGCTCACTTGGGTGGTTCCATTACACTGAACAACTTGTGTTTGCAACATCAGGCCCTTTCTCAGCATGTCGGCAACCATATCTTCAAAGGCAAAACCATGTGATGAATTCCATTCCTCTTCCCTGGCCCACTAATCGGTGTTGTGACTGCTACTGAATGCCCAAACTTTTGAGTTGCTTTCTAGTAGCCACAATATTATATATACAATTATATATAAAAATAAAACATGCCACAAAAGTATTCCCTTGTCCATAACTCTGGAATTACTATGCATCCACCCCTTTTCCCTTGCAGTTACATGGCATTTAAAATGTTCACTCCCTGCCAGTTATATTTTTAAGGTCAGCAAACATTGCAGCTACAAACATCCGTGCTATCTCACTGGAGAATCTTGAGAATTGTCCCATTAAAATGTATATTCCCCTCTGATAGGTGGTTAGACAGCTAACCTTAATTTCAAAATATCCCAATTCACAGAAAAGCTAGTTTGCTATTTTTTGTGCTTTAAAAATCCATTTGTTCTCATTTTTCTTGCTCTGCCATGCCAGGAACCTTGAATGTGTGGTAAGGCAATTTAACTTAACAAGCAGAGACAATGAAAAATTGTACCAACTTTATTTTCAAAGTTCTAAGAGGTTTAAACTCTTTGGCACAATCGCCCCTTTTAATAAAAACAAATGTCAGATAGTATGTGGTACTGCGGAGGCTTTACTGGCCATATAAATCACTCATAACTTTGCTATTCATGAGAAATGAAGCAGTCCTCAACTCATGAAATGCAAGTAATACTGCTGTGCACCAGCATATAAAATATGTGATCATACTGTCAGTATCATGGTAATACCGACGTGATAAACTGAACAGGCATCGAGCTCTTCATGACACAGGCGTGTGTGTTTGTTAATGTGTTTTCTGAGAGGAGCAACACACTTTTGTGATGGTTATATAATACTAATAATGTGAAAATCGCATTAATTTTAAAGTTTGACAATTTTACCTGCACTCTGCCCCCCCCCGTCAGTCTCCCAAGTTTAACAATCGGAACTTCAAATGTACATCTTTAAAATATGAACTGCCAAGTGTTTCCTTCCTCTCTCTTGCATGTGCTCCCATCCCACATAATTGTAGTGTTCAGAGACGCAAACAAAATTCTTTGCATCTGTGGGATTTATGAGATTGATGTCTCACAACCCTGTAAGGCTTGAAATAGGAAGTTTATGATATGGGAAGAAGTGATTTCCAACCTCCCAAAGGTAAGTTTTAGAAATCTTTTGTGTGTGCTGGTCACAATTCACCTCTCTCTGAGATGCTGGAAACCAAGTCATGGAACGAAGGCACCTGACACGAGACGTGGATGGGACAGCTTTTTTTTTTTTACTTGATATTAACAAAAACCCCTCTCCAATGCTTCCATCCTCAGGGTTTTTTTCCCTGTCAGATGCAGGCTACTGGAAGGAGGGGCATAGTGCAAGGGACTACTTGCTCAGGATAATTTGTCTAACTAGCTCATGGTTTTGTCAGTTGAAGGTTGTGGGTTAGCACCAGATAGTGGCACTGGGGCAATTTTTAGGATGGGGGGGAGGTACAGAGACATTCTCCCTCTCTTACACCTGTTTTGTGCACTTCCTATAGTTGCCAACTCTCCTAGACCGGACCCACTGGACACCACTCATGGCAATAGCGACCAGTCCATACAGTCCGGGAGAGTTGGCAACCCTGGCCCCTCACTGCCCCCAGGCTGGATCCACAGCTGGGGGGCAACTGCTGAGCCCCAGGCCAAGGCCAGTAGCCAAGCCCTAGGCTGGTGACAAGACCCCAGGTGGTCATGGAGCTGGTGGCCTGGACTCCTGGGCTAGTGGGCTGCCGAGTCCATGAGGGATGGGGCTGGCGGGTGATGGGACCCTGAGGGCTGGCAGAGCCCGCAAGGCCAGTGGATGGCAGCAAAGCCAGTGGGGCTGAGGGGACCCCAGAGGCACAGGAGGACCCTGCAGGGGGTGGCCTGGAGGCTGGGACCCAGGGCTGGCATAGTTGGTGGCCACAGGTGAGGGGAAGGTGTGCTACAGCACCCCCTTCATTTCTACTTCCCATGCCTATGCCTTTGGATCATTGCAAAACAGCCAGAGTGCAGCCGTGTATCTGACCAACGCGTTTCCAGCTATTTTTCATAATATTCCTACAGGCTGTATCCTTGGAAATGTCTGAAGTGATTTCCATCAACTCAACACAACAAAATACGCACTTAAATCTATGTCAGTCACACTTACCAGTTTGGGTCTCAATCCAGCAAGGGAGTTCAGCACATGCCTAACTCGCAAGTCAGTGAGTGAAGTCCTGGTCTCTGAAAGTCACTGCAAAACTCCCAATGGACGTGTCAGTGGAAACTGTTCAAATTCTTAGAGTTAAGCAGGCACTTAAGTCCTTAGCTAGATCCCGGCCCTTTCAAGCATGTATGTGCATGTGCTTACTAGATGAATACTAACGCCCACATATAATAACATCTATTTAGAAATCACCAGCTACGCTCATTGAAAACCAATGAAAGAACAAGAGTAGGTCCTTAGAGAAAACTATGGTACTCAGACATAGTGCCGTGTTTGTATTTGCACAATAGGATTTATGAAATATATGTAGTCAGTATTTTTAGAAGGGCAAAAATTTAAAACCTCTTTCATTTGAAGCTATTTATGTTAGGCTGGTATTTACTCTGTTAAAATTTTTCATTACATTTCCCTTCATTGGATGGATCAAGTTTTATTTTTATATAACTTTTTTGCTCCCTGTAGCAATGTCTTGTAAATAGGCTGGCTTATTTATGACTGTAAACGAGATGCAAAATCCAGTGAATATCTCTCAGTATTAAAAAGAAATAGCTGTAGTTACTGCCTTATGCAATACACTTGATAAATTTGAATAATCTAAATTTTTATTGCAGCCATCTTTAAAATAAAGGGCTACAGTTTCTTTTCATTTTTTAATAATGCACAAAAATTCCAACAAATAATTTAATCTGAACTAAAGGGAGAGAGAGAGGGAAGGCTGTTTAGATGTACAGACTCAGTGGATTGTTGAAAATGACTGTGCTAGAAATACCTTGGCTTGACATTATTATTTTTTTCTTCTTATCAGGATCATTGTGGAGCTTTTATGGAAAGTGAAATGTTCCCTGGTTTCCAACAGAAATATTTATGCGCTTTGAGAAAAATACAACTAAGACCTCAATCACTTTGATGGAAAAGTCCCCAAACCTAACATGCACACTTCTTAGATACAGGAATTGTGAAACTCCGTCCTTATCTTCATGCCAAGTTCTTTATCAGTTTGCTTGGCTTTCTTTCCCCAGCCTAACTGTTGATCAATTTTTTTAATGCTTTTTCATTAAAAACCTCACACAAAAAATGAAACATGAGGTTTGTAATTTCTCTGGGAATCTCTGCTGCCACTTTGTATAAAGCAGATGTAAATTTCAGTGTTGCATCATCTGTTCTGCTCTGTGACATTAACTAGATTATGCCTCCCACTACACAGAAAACCACTTCCATCAACATTATGCCAATTTGTTAATAGTCAGCTTGAATTCTTTTTTAAAATTCATATTTACAGCTAACCACAAGACATAGCTGAGTGGTGTTTCCCTCTAACTAAAAGCCCATAACAACGATGTGGATCGTATCATCTCTTGGACTATGAAAAACTAACCTTGCTAATTCATTTGCATGTAATCTGATTTTATACAACTTTACTGACAGAATAATGTGCGTTCTTCAAACATATGGACTGGTTGCTGGGTTCAAAATGAAAATACTAGTATTTGTTTTCAGTTGTCATGGGTTTTACTCTGTGAGCAAATGTGCATCTGACAAAAGGCAAGAATTTCAGAAATAACTTGTCTCAGTAAATTGCGTTAATCAATACATTCTGATTTGTTAACATTTCAACAGTTTCATGGAACCAGTACATCAGATTACTCCAGTCGTAGACCTAGACTTCAAGATTCGTTTCAGTAGCGTTTCTTTCATGAATTTATTGCTAATTAATTATTGACCGATGTGACATTAATTCTGCATTTCCAAATTTGAAGATTTATTAAGTGACGCAGCTGAGATAGACCTGTAACAGTCAAATCTCACCAATCACCCAGAGAACATTAAACATTTTATCCTGACACTCCATTTCTTCAGTAACACCGAGCAAATTGCCCTGAGTTAAAAGCAATTTTTCCTCTGGGGTCTGTTTTTCTGCAGTTGCACTGAAGAGAAAAGAATTGGATTGCTTTGTTGACAAAGGTCCATGTTGCTCAGTACAGAAGAACAAGGCAGACCACTTTGCTTATGAACGGGATTACTGAGCATAATACCAGTCTAAGGGTACGTCTACACACCAATGTTATTTCAAAATAACTTAGTCTGCATCTACCCAACAGGCAGTTATTTTGAAATAATGTCAAAATACTGTCAAGGACTTCTTACTCCAACTCCTGTAACCCTCATTGTACGAGGAGTTAGGGAAGTCAGAGGAAGAGTGCTCTGTTTCGAATAAGTGCTGTGCAGATGTTCCCAATTTCAGAATAAAATATTTCAAAATAAGCTACTCAGTTGATGTAGCTCAAGTTGCATAGCTTATTTTTGAGTTAAGCCCTGCTGTGTAGACGCACCCTAAGACTCACTTTTAGCTCCACAGCACATTGCATGGAAAATAAACCACCATCTGTGAGCAAATCATACTCCTGCGAAACTCAAACTGTTTCTAGAAGGGACTTCTTTCTAAGAAGCCTTCTGAGACTTCCGAAAGGGAGGAGCAAAGAAGCCCTCATTGCTCCTGACAACGGCTCAATCTTGAGATGTCTTACAGGAGCAAGAGGCTTGCTTTGGGCAAGCCCGGAATGTACATACACCTTTCAGAGTACATTAGTAACACCTGGCAGAAGACATTAATTAACAGCACCTGCTCTAGGGTACTGCTTATGATGCTACATCTTGCTAGACCACTGCTTTTTTGCTTCTGAATTGTCACAAAAGGATGATGGATTCAGAAGCACAGGAATGCAGAATAGGAGCTAGAAAGAGGGGAAGGGTACGTCTCTTGATGGGTTTAATCAACTAAAGAGTTGCATAGAAGCAGAATTTGGTCCAAATTCACAAAGGTTAACACAAAAGAATGTAAGAATTCAGGACAATTGTCATCATGCTTTGTTAATTCATTCTGTTGACCTTAAACTTTCTAGAGGGGTGGGCTTATAGCACCATAAGCTTCAGGTATAAAATATTTCCTGGACTCCCTTGACTCATAGGCTCAAATTGTGACAGGGTCCCCTATATCCTCCATCCTTTCACGGCACTGACGAAAAAGTTGAGGGCTAACCATCCCTTTGTACCTTGGAAGGTGCCACCCCATCTGCATAACATATGCTCACTAATTGCAACTATCTGAGAATTCTAGTAGTAGTCAAAAATCTTATCCTTCCTTCTCCTCCCTGGCCCTAAATGTCAGTGCCAAATACTGCACGGGAGGCATTGAAAACATAGCCTGTGGGGCTCCAAACAATGTTCTCGAGATTTCATTCCATTCACATTACAAATGCATGCACAGCCTATTTGCTCTTCTTCAGTACCTGATCCCAGTGTTGTCAGATTTTGACTGCATTTGCATCCTTCTTGATCTGGGGCAATTTTTTTTTAATAAGCAGAGTTGTTCTGGACTCATGAGGGTGAAAATCAGATCCGTCTGCCCCACAGCCTTCAGTAGAAATTGAGAGCAATTCAGCATCGTTCAGACAAGGTCTTTGCAATGGCTGAAAGTTTTGTGGGCAAGGAAACAAAAGGGAAACAAAGAAAAAGGGGAAGATTATAATTTTTGACCATCTAATATTAAAGCTAATGTAGCTTTATGACACAGACATGCTGCTTGCACTAAAACTAAATAATAGATTATAAAACAGCTCAGAGAGGTAGCTGTGTTGTCTGTAACTTTAAAAACAAGTAGTCCTGAGGCACCTTGGAGACTAACGTACATATATAGTATATAATATATAGTATCTATATAGTATCTATATAGTATCATGGGCAAAACCCAAGTGGTTTTACCCATGAAAGCTCATGACCCTATATATTTTTGTTAGTCTCTAAGGTGCCACAGGACTACTTCTTGGGACCATAAAACATTTATTTTAAGGTGCTGTAGCCAGTAAGTCTAGTTAAAGCAGCATTTTTATTGGCTCAAGGAGCACTTGTTTCAAGTTTAAAATATACTGAGCCAGACGTTGATGGTACTGTGCCAATCTACGAGGATGCCCAGCGATGAGAACTGTCTGTATTGCTAAATCACAGGCATCCAGGATGTAGCTTTGTATAGTCCATGTCTCTATGGGCACGTCTACACAGCAGGGCTAAAGGTGAACTAAGCTACGCAACGTGAGCTACGTCAGTTCTGTAGCTGATGTTGAAATAGCTTATTTCGGTTTTTGGTGCTGTCTACACAGCAGGAAGTTAAAGGAAAAACACTCTTAGAACATAAGAATGGCCATTCTGGGTCGGACCAAAGGTCCATTTACCCCGGAATTCTGTCTGCCTACAATGGCTCTTCCTAGGACTTCCCTTACTCCTCATAAAACGAGGGTTACAGGAGTTGGAGTAAGAAGTCCTCCAACTAGACATTATTTCAACATTATGTTGAAATAATGCCTGGCTGTGTAGACACGGACTATGTTATTTCGGAATAACTTCAGTTATTCTGAAATAACGCTGCCATGTAGACATAGCCTAATAGGGTATGTGCACATCATGACTGACAGTTTAAAGAACACATTAAATTGCTAAATGAATATATTCCACTCAGTTGCACTGTGAAAAACGCTGTGGAGCTAGTAGACACAAATTTCCTAAAACGGCTTTCACATGTAAGCTTCACTGCGGGTGCTGCTGAACAGCTTTTTCTGCTGAGATGATTCTTCTACCCACTACGCCCATAATAAAAATTAAAACAAAATTCTTATGAAAGTATTGTTGAATGTTGACCTTAGATATAATATTGGCATCTTTGCTCTAAACAGACTACAGCCACAAAATACTATGAGAGCAGTACCAGATACATCAGTTCCTGTGCTAATGCACTGTAGATGGAAACATCTCAGATTGTGAGCGAGAGATACAATGCAAAGTGCGACACTGTCCCCTAGTGGGCCCTCAGTGGAAACACAAAAACATCACAGCACCATCTTTCTGGAAACATACAGCAAGCTTGATGAAACCATGTAAAACAATCTGCTTGATTTCTGTTCAAGATTTTACAGTACTCATATGCCGCAAGTTGGATTATGATTCAGGGCTAAATTCAGAGGTGAGCCTACATGAACCTAAAGAAGTCTGAGTTGGTATAATTTACACGTTATTCCAACTTGCCCTACCTGTAAGTTACACTTGCACCCACTTACTATGGTGCAACGGGAACTCACCACGTGATATGTAAGTGACCCTACACACTATCTGCTCAATTTAGCACGAGAGCATAAACACGTGCGACTTAGGGTGCGTCTACACTGCGCCGTTATTCTGGAATAATGGCTGTTATTCCAGAAAAACAATACGAGCGTCCACACAACAACTGCATTATTTCAAAAGAAAATTGAAATAACGGAGGGTTTTTTCCGATGTTGGTAAACCTCATTCCATGAGGAATAATGCCTCTTTCAAAAAAGCTCTTTTGGAAGAGGGTGTGTGTGGATACTCCACTGCTGCTATGCTGAAATAGCTCCTCCCCAGGGCCATTCTAAGGTATTCTTCCCCTGGGGCTCTAAATTGAGATAGCGCATCTACATTAGGGGAACCTGCCTCGGACTAATTTTGAGACTTCCCTGTAGCATGGACACTCTATTTTGAAATAAGCTTGCAGTGTAGACATACCCTTACTGTGCCCTTTGGAATCCTTACCATGTACCAGACCGTGGGGGAAGATGATATCAAGTAAAGTTACCTACGTTAATAATATATATGAGGAGTGTAATGTTTAGGAAGAAGGTTCAAATTCCAGCAACTTATTCTTCCCCCTCCAATTGATTTGCTGTCATTCGCCATTCAGTGTTGTACTTTCATAATTATTGAAGTTTCAGTTTGTGTATTTTATCCTAGGAAAATAGATACAGTGGCAAAATCCTGTTTGCCTGTTAATGTGGGCCTCAATCCAACCACTCCTATTCACATGAGGCTTTCCCCGTGAAATCAACAGGATTCCTCAGATGAAGAAGGGCTGTAGGACAGGCCAATTGGCACTACGGTTGTATTTTTTTGCGACTCTGTAATAGCAACAGCTTGGACAAATTATAAAAAATAGAGATGGGTCAATTTTGGACCCATTGGTGCAAAGAATGGAGGATGGGTGAGTTTATCCTGGGAAGCATTGACTCTGAAAAAGCTATGGGGGGGCTAAACATGAGCTCCCAATGTTCTTCAGTGGCTGAAAGAGCTAATGTGTTCCCATGGTGGAGAAACAGGGGAACCTCAGTTAGGTTATTTTACATCTGTTTGGCACTGGTGCAAAGATGTGGAGCTGCTGGAAAACTGTGTCTAGTTTTGGGGTCCATATTTCAAGAAGGATGCTGACAAATTGGAGACAGTTCAGTGAAGAGCCACAAAAATGCTTACATTAGAAAATCTGCCTTGCAGTGACAGACTCAAAGAGCTAAATCTATTTAGCGGCACAAAGAAAAGGCTAAGAGAGGACTTGATTACAGTGTGTGAGATAGAAGTCTCTAATATTTAATCATGAGTTTTTCAATCTAGAAGAAACAGGAATAATGTGATCCAGAGGGTAGAAGCTGACACTAGACAAATTCCGATTGCACATGTAAATTTTTTTACAGGGGCGGTAATTGACCATTGGAACAATTTATTAAGTCTTGTGGTGAATTCTCCACCATGGGCCATTTTTAGATCAAGATCAGATGTTTTTTTCCAAAGCATCTGCTGTACAAATCATTTTGGGGAAGTACTCTGGCCTGTGTAATACAAGATGTCAGACTAGACTATCACAGTTGTCCCTTCTGGCCTTGGAATCGATGAAACAGTACTGTGGAAGAACTTAGAATCCCTCCAAGTTGGCAGTAGTGAAGGTGGATTCAGGAGATGCCTAGACGTAAAGCTAACATCCTGTTTCAGAAACACCACAGTCATTCCAGGTTTAAACCTCTCTACTTCCAAGTCTCCCCCCTCTAAAGTCTTCTTCCTCCACTTAACAACCACTGAGATTTTTAAAAAAACCCACCTGTTTCTACTGCATACCTGTGATCTTCAGACAGAAATACATTTCTTTGCTGGTATAGGTTGAATCTTTCTAGTCCAGCACTCTCTGGTCCAGCAACATCTGTGGACTGGCATGATTTTAGTTAGCCAGATGTCCACTTATCATGGGTGTGGCAAAGTTTTCCGCAATCCCATAAAGTTTGTTTACAGCCACCAGTCCTGGCTATCAGTGTTCTGTGCTGTTATTTAGCTCTAATTTACCCCCAAATGTCTTCTAAGAGCCCCGTAAGCAGTGTAAGTGTTTGTAATGCTGCTAGACAATATTGACCTCCTGTGGTTTGGCAAATTCTCTGATTTGGCACCGGTCAAGTTCCAAGGGTGCCGGACTAGAGAGGTTCAACCTGTATCACTTTCCCGATCACAGAATCAATCCAGAACTCTACTTCTTCAGTCAGTTTTCTAGGTTTTTCCATGCAATTACACCATTTAGGGCAGAATTGGGTTCCATGAATCCAAAAACATTACCTACCTGGATTTTACAGAAAATACACTAATCCATCCTGGTTTTGTCCTCTATCAAGGTGTTCATAATACAACATTACAGGCGACTGTGCAGAACAGAGTTCTATTCAATGTTACCTTTCCTCCTCTGCTATGCCACACATACTAAAAATAAATGAAAAGAAAATAGATATTAACTAAAGGGTAAGCAATAAATATCCTGTTATAAAACACATTTCTCAAATTATTCATTGACATGAGTTAATATTCTCTAGCCAAAGATTATTTTTAATAAATAATTTTAAACAGAACATGCACAAAGGAAATCAATTTAGCACTCAAGATAAGGAACACTTTTGATCAATTTCCCCACTGTGCAGTCAGTACATTTATAAAACTCTTCAAGGAAAATCATAGCATTTATCAATCAATTTCAAAACCATATTTGCGAGCAAGATCAGATTTATTACATAAATGTTTCCCCTCCTCCTTAAAAGTAAACTTTTCTAACAGGTCATTTCTGGAGCTCAAATGACTTACACATTATTCTTATGGCCTTGCTTGCCGCTAAGCTAGAAAGTTATAAAAGCAAAGTCAATTTCTGACTTGAAGTGCGGATAAAGGAACGTGATCCACCGCATTGAACAGGAGAACCCAAATCTAGCATGTGATCTTGAATGTATAACTTTAACTCTGTGCCTCTGTCTCCCCTTCTCGTCTATTTAGTTAGTGAGATCTCTTGTTCACAGACTCACAGGGCTGGAAGAGACCTCAGTAGCTCATCTAGTCCAACTTGATGCTCAAAGCAGGGTCAACCCCAACTTAATCATTCCAGCCAGGAATTTGTCAAGACTGGCTTAAAAATCTGCAAGGATGGAGATTCCATCCACCTCCCTAGGGAACCCATTCCAGTTCTCCCCTCCCCCCCCAAATAATTTTCCTAATATCCAACCTAGACGTCCCCCACTGCAACTTGAGACCATTGCTCCTTGTGCTGTCAGTTACCATCACTGAGAACAGCCTCTCTCCA
This sequence comes from Pelochelys cantorii, assembly GCA_032595735.1. Lineage (NCBI taxonomy): Eukaryota > Metazoa > Chordata > Testudines > Trionychidae > Pelochelys > Pelochelys cantorii. Next base: position 70,132,138 of record CM064332.1, read on the forward strand.
ACCTCTTTGGAACCCCTGTGAGGTAGTTGAAAGCTGCTCTCAAATCCCCCCTCACTCTTCTCTTCTGCAGATTAAATAAGCCCAGTTCTCTCAGCCTCTGCTCATAAGTCATGCACCCCAGCCTCCTAATCATTTTTGTTTTGCCTCGGCTGGGCTCTTTCCAATTTGCCCATAACTTTCTGTAGTCTGGGCCCAAAACTGGACACAATACTACTCACCAGTGCTGAATAGAAGGGAATAATCACTTCCCTCAATCTGCTGCCAGTGCTCCTGCTAATGATGGGTGGCCAGTACGCTAGGCAGGGGAAGGTGTTGCCTTCCCAAACCACCAGCCTGGCTCCGCCCACACTCCGCCCCCAGAAGGCCTACTGTAGGCATTCTGGGGGCAGAGTGTTGCTGCCCCTGAGCGCCCGCCCTCTTCGTGTTCCAGGGCCTCCCCCAGCCCTACCTCCACTGAACACCCATGCTACTAACTCACTGTTGATTCATATCCAGTTTCTCATTCACTGTAATCCCCAGGTCCTTTTCTGCAAGTCCTTGTTATATGCGTTTGTGGAGTGCCTAGCACAATGGGGCTGCCAGGAACTATTGGAATGCAAACCATAGTCCCCAAGCTTCAGTAAGGGCCTTTAGGCTTTGCTGAATTTCAAACAATGTCAGCAAGATCTTGACCTTGATAAACTTCTTTGACAACTGCTACAGAGAAAAGGGAAAGTTACTTCTTGGGTGTGTAAAAACCAGACGGGCTGAAATTCTTGTGTAGTTTGGCCATTGTCTTGTGTGAGAGGCGGGATCGCCAACAGTTTACAACTGACAGTCTCAGGAACGGAGAAAACAAACGCTCCCTTTGGGCAGCCACTGAATTCCAACAATCTGTAAGAAGAGGATAAAATTGTCGAGACGGGCTTTCTGAGGATCTCTCATGCGCTCTTGTTTCTTCCAATAAATGTATTTTTCAGATACAATTATTCAGTGGCTGAGTTCAAGCCAGTGCACAGCAGTATGAAGGTTAGGTAATTGACCATATTCATCTTTGTATGTCTTTTACAGCTCACTGGGATCATAAACATCGGGTAAAATATTACGCCGGAACACCAATGTTTGACAAAGCACTGGAGAGGTGGCTTATTTTTAAAACTAATTAGAATGGGTGATATGGCAGAGGAGGGTATTCGGGGCTTCCAGGATCCCCTTGTTAAAAAAGTCCCATCACAAAATTTAAAGGTTATTAGGATGATTTCTCTGCTTCCCCTAGATTTTGCCACTTCTCTGAATACTACTTAATCATCCTAGAGGGCTCTGACATATCCCTGGGGCTCATTAAAACATTTTAGAGAAGACAATTTACCTTGGGCTTAACCAGGATGGGCTGAGTGTCCAGTGATATGTAAAAAAAATTACTGTCTCAGCACAAAATATTTCGTTTTGAGATTTTTAAAATCTTTTTTAATCAACTTTTTAAAAAATAAAATTGAAGGAAATTCAGAAACAAAACATCTTTTCAAACTGAAAAATCTAATATTTATTGTCCTCTTGCTCCACAAATCTGAAAAAGTGGGTTGTGGCCACAACAGCTCATGATGCTATTTGTATTTTTGTTAGTTTGTAAGATACTACAGGGCAACTCTTAAGGGTTATTTTTAATCTGAAGTGTTTTGTTTCAGACACGCTGAAACAAACAATTTTTATATTTATAGAGTTTCTCCCCTGACTCTTCCCTCTCCCCAGCAACCAAACAATTTGCCAAAAATCAGCCCGAATGAGGAAAATGTTTTGTTGACCTGATTCTGCATTTTTCAGTGGGTGTGTGGGAAGCATTTCACATTTACTTTTGCCCATTATGCTACACAGCTGCCCCCCGGAGAAGAAGCATTCTAAGTCTGCAAGTATGTGGTCATAAGGCGGCAACAGAACGTCTCAAGGCATGTGTCACTCCTTGAGTTGCCTACACAGTCGATGGGTCCAAGCATCCACCTATAAACTGCTGAGGGTGACTGTCTGCATTAGAGATTGCCTCCATTCTTCCTGAACAAATACAGCCAGACCTGAAATTATTCGTAGCACTTCTCTGTAATCGCTTGACTCGGACTAATTACATTGTGGTCCTAGACACAAACTTGATGGGTGATTTGGGACAGGGGGCCGGCACCAAGGTCTGTGAAGAGAGGCGCAACGGAGGCTGTTACAGGCTCACAAGATAAGCGTGAGTATCAGTGGCATTCACATTGTCATAAAAAAAGTTTATACCTGCAAATATTGGTATTGATTGCACACCTACTACTTGTTATCCCGATCCCCTCAGCTCACACAGACCTTAAGAAATGTGATCCATTCTGTTTCAGCCCAAAGTAGTGATTCTCTGAAGCTATTACTTGTCTATAGCTGTCCATTATACAGTTCTCATCACCATAGTATTGGAGCAAATTCTCAAGATACAGGAAGTGATAGCTGTTGGTAAACCCATCTCTATTAGTTTCTTTCTTTAGAAAACCCTATTCTAGGTTTCTATGTCTAGATCACAGCTCTGTTGGCAATTTTAAGGAAATCTAATATAACAAATGTGACCAGCTGTCAAAATTTTTAGCGCTGTTCCTTCTAACCCAAAAGTAAAATGGAGCAATTCTACACTAGTGCCCCTGCCATTGTTATCAAGAAGCATCACTAGTGCTATTACCCTAGTAGAAGATTTCCTGAAAAATCTCACCTGTTTATTAGGCTTAGTAGCAGAAAAACAACCATAGCATCCAGTTCTGGTGTCTGTATAGACCTTTTAAGTCTGATTTTGCTGGATTTCAGACTCATAACAAATGGTGGATCTAAATTAAGTGTGGACCAAATTCTGCACTGATTTGCAACTCAGATATTTCCACTGTTTTAAATGGGGCTATGAGAGAAGTAGAAATATGACCAAATTCTCTACTGTCCTAATAGGAAGGCCAGGTCTACACTAAAGCCAAAGATTGGCTTAAAGTATACAGTTCCAGCTACGTAAAAAAAAAGTTGCTAGAGTCAATGTACCTTAAGCCAAGCTTCAGTGCTGTCCTCACAGCAGGAGGTCGATGAGAGAAACGCTCCTGTTGACTTTCCTTTCTCCTTGCAAAGAGTAGGAGTTCCAGCATTGCTGGAGGTGTCCTCAACATTCAATTTAGCGAGTCTTTATTAGACCCACTCAACTGAACGCTGGAAGACCCACCGTTGCAGCATGATCTTCTCCATAGTCTAGACATGGCCGAAGACTATGAAACTAGCTAACTGGAACAAAAGGCTTGCTGTGTTTCACATTATTGCAGCTGTTTCTCTTCTTCTAGCAAGAGTGAGAAATGCAGACAAATCCTCTTACTGCTTGAATCAATCAGCTAAGCAACATACATCACATATTAACAAAATCTTAGCTAAAGCTCCAAATGAAAGAAGTTTAGATTTAATGCTGAAACTCCATCACTGATTTATCACATTGTATACCTACTATAGTGGTGTCATTAAATTCATTAGATCAATAGAGACATCTAATCTTGTGTGGTCCTGTCTCTGGTGGTGAGCAGTTTGAGATTCCTCAGAGAAAGGGGGAAAAAAAACACTCTAGAAATGTACTAATCATGGCCAAATACATGTTGGCTTAGTGCAGTCAAAAAAAGCCATCCCGTTCTCTGCGAAGAACCAGTTCATATCTGGAAGGTGCTTATTTTGAAGGTGAATGGGTGCATTTTGATACCTTCTTTCTGTACCCCACAAAGCACTACAGCCCAAACAAAACAAAGTTAGGGGTCACTCAAGAAGGATGAACTTCTAGGTGAAATAAAACTGTAGGTTGGCTCAGGTTCAGGTTCTATTATCTCTGAGCCACTGAAGCAGAAGGGAGTTGAGATAAAAAGTTCCAGTTCTGGCACATCTAAAAAATAAATATTAGACTGGTTCTGGCTGGCTGAAGTAGTAGTACTTTCTCCTCCCCATTTGTTTAACATTGCCATGTCTGTTCCTCTTCCTCTGACAGGAGTCAGTAGACCAAAACCAAATTCAAATGCCAGCTAGCTATTTCTGCTAAATCCACATTCCTCAGTAAAGAGGCTACAGAAAGTGGAGCCAAAGTTCTCAGTGAGGTTGCATCTAGACTACAAGGTTTTTTTGGAAAAATGGACTTTTTCCAAAAAACTTCAACTATGTCCACACTGCAATCGCGTTCTTTCAAAAGAAAATCGAAAGAACTCAGGATTTTTTCCAACATTGGTAAACCTCATTTTATGAGGAAAAACGCCTTTTCCGAAAGAGCTCTTTTGGAAAAAAGTGTATGTGGATGCAGAAGAGGGAGTTTTTTCGAAAGAAGAGGCCTCCAGGAAAAAACACAGGTGCCCTGGTGGCCATTCTGCCCATAGGAATCACAGCTTACATGCAAGAGAGCATCCAATGACTGTGGACACTCTCTTTCAAAAAAGCAGATCACTTTTTCGATGCACTTTTGAAGCATGGGCACTCTCTTTCAGAAGAAGTTTTTCCAGAAGATCTCTTCCAAAAAAGCTTATTTTGAAAGAAGCTTGCAGTCTAGACGTACCTAGAGAGAGAGAGCCAGAGATGGACATTAACTGTTTACTTGGAAGTGATGGGCCGTGTTGCTGGCTTATGGACGTATAACTCACTGAAGGCCTGACCCAAAGCACATCAAAATTAGTGGGACCCTGTCCATCTTCAAAGGTTTTAAATTTCTCAGACAATGCACGTCCGATGAGCAGAGTCTAACATTTAAAAGTAAGAGTGCTGTAGGCACTGGTCCTGCAAGATGCTTGAAGAAAAGTGCTTATGAACATGCTTAACTCTCACAAAAATAATACCCAAAGGCAATGGACCTTATTCTCAAAAGGACAATGTTTTTTCTGCTGCAGAATGTACCATTTTAGGGACAAGAGATTTGGAGGTAACCTAGAGGGATAGGCTTTTATCTAGTTGGTTTCAAATTCCCTGCAAATCCTCCCAGATTTCTTTTTTGGGTGGGAGGGGAGAACCATTCAAATTAGGGGCTGCTGCCCTCCCTGTGCATTTCATGAGGCAAGGAGTAGAGACTGGGGGCATGAGGAACAGCTCCTGGATGGCTCTTGGGCTTGAACTTAGAAGGGCCTCAAGCTAAGTATAAGTCCTGCCTTCTTCTTTTTCACTGCATCGTATGATTCAGGGAAAATTCTCTCTGTACAACCCCAGCATGTCTCAAGTTTAACCCACATAGGGAACAAGATGTTTTACAGTACTCAACACAATAAAGCTACCCCTCAATTGTATTTTTTCCCACCACACTTCACCACAAGACTATAACGACCCAAGACATGCTAACTTTGAATCCACCTATGATGGGCCAAACTTTCAGCTAATGTCAAGGGTGAAAATCTTCACTTTCAAGTCAATGGGACTCTACCACTTACACCAGGTGAGAATTTGACACAATGACCCTCTGTTCCTGCATACACTGCAAATATTCTGCTCAATCACCACCTTGAAACATGAGATGACTATTGCCATGAGGCCCTTGTCGTAGGGTTTGGTTTAGTTTGTGAACGTCTAATCTAATATAAGCCATAACATAATGGTTCCTTCCTAGTACTAACAGATGACATTATGAGATATTACATTAGAGTTTATAATGTCACTAGAATCATTTTGCATTAAGTGTTACAACAGAAATCTTTGATAGGGAAAGACATTAGGAGAAGTAATTACTTCACATCCACGGGAGCTACTATTAAATGTTAATAACCCAGATGTGAGTTTTTATAATGGTCCGAAAGGAACAGCACAAGATCTACAGTTCTCCAAAATACAGTGGCTTTGTTTCCTTAGACCTAAAAAAAAAGATCAGTCAGTTGGAAGTTCATAACGTTTTGAAAAACGATTTGCTCCTTCGTGAAGGCATCAATTGCCACGGTCTGGCTGAGGGGGAAATTTGTGCATGACTTCTAATCCCATAAATATAGTTATTTACACAGAAAAATGTAAATGACCCATAACTGTAGCAACAGGAACAGAAATCTATAACATATATAATAGCATATGGAGTTCAATAATATGCTCCATGTAATGCCACCTGTCACGAACCTGCCCTTCCAGTCAGGTGTGCCTGAAGTCTTTGGTATCGGGTTGTACCCTACACTTCCTTCCTGGAGGCAAGGGATTTCACTCTGTTTTGGCTCCCGCTCTCCATCTGGGCCACTTGCTAGTTCAATCCCCTTCTGTGGGGTTCACCACTAACTACTTGTAGGCCCTTTTCCAGTGGCCTATGCAGCAAGGGAGAACCAGGTGCCCACACAGGTACCTTTAGAATGGCAGCCATGTGCTGCCTTGTCCCTTTAGCAAAAGGGACTTCAATTCCCTGTGGTATTTGCCCATGACCCCAGCCTTCATCAGCATCTTATCCTGAGCTCAGGGCCCTTCTAAGTTCATGCCCAACAGCCAACCAGGAACTCTTCCTCACTTCCTCGGTCCTTACTAGCAAGGGCGTTGTTTTGGGAGAGCGGGGGAGGGCAGAACTATGCGTACTGGGACACAGCTTGCTTTTCTTCACGTTCCCCTGACAATAAGGGCGCAAGAGGAAAGTACTTGGGTTCTGTGAATTACTCTGCCCCCTCCCTTCACCAGCCAGGAGTAAGAGGCATGCATGGAACGCAGGTACTTTCCTCTCGCTCCCTTATCGCCAGGGGAACGGGAAGAAAAGCAAGCCGTGTCCCTGTATGCATGGCTGCTGCCCCCCCTGCTCTCCCGAAACTGCGCCCTGGCCTACTAGTACTGAGCTCTCAGTTGTCCTGTAGTTCTCCTTGATCAGCCAGGACCACCATCTACAGTCCTCAAGCTCCAGCAAAAAACTGCCCATCTCGCCTGTGGCAACTCTTTTTTATAGAGCCCTCCTGGGCTCTGATTGGCTGCTCCCTGAAGTCTCTCTCATTGGCTGCTTCCCTGCAAGTACTCTAGGTCTCTTGGAAGACCTGTCTTCTGCTACTCTTTGAGGTGTGGCAGAACCCTGAGGTCTCTAGCAGGGGGCCTCTTGGCCTAGTCCACCTTATCACATTCTGTAAGTATCCCAGGCAACTGTGCTGCTTTTGTAGTTGGCTTCAAGTGTAGGCCCCTTTCTCAAAAGAAAAGAATACAACAGAGTGCTCGTATGTGAATTGGAGACCCAACCTACTCAATCAGTTCTAATTTCTACTTCTGATAAATGATCTATTTCCCATTTGGATCATTTAGTATCCACCAACCCTCTACACCCAACTGGGAAATGCAACAGTTAATGGCAGTGTAAGAGGTCAGTCATCCCTCCTCTGCATGATACAGGGTAAATTCGTTAAGGGAAATTCTGTTAGACTATGCCACAAACTGTTGGAACTTCTCTTTAGATGTTCTTCTATATAAAAGCCGTATGACAAAAGCTCTGTGTCTGTAGGGGATGGCTGGGAGCAGTTGGTCTATAAAGTATTCTGTGAAAATCCTGGAGAACTGCTTGTAGAAATACTTCCCCTCATCCTGACAGACATCTTCAAGGAATCATGCTGCCAGGCTAAAGAAAGCCTGGACTTCTCCAGGATACAATGTGAAATACTGGCCCTATCAAAACCAAGGGCAAAGCCCTTATTGAAATCAATGGGGGGGGGGGTCAGGATTTCACCTCCCCACTCTCTGTAATCAGGCCCTTTATAAGTTGTCCTTTCAAGTCAAGTCCCCCAAAATTGAGGCATCCAAAATCATTAGTGATTTATTAAAATCTGGGCCACGTGCACCATTTTTAGGCTTGTTTTTCATCAAGTACTCCTTGCAGCAATACGATAAATATGATAAAAAGATATTTTAAATGATGCAGCCGCATCATTTATTTATAGCTGAATTCAAAATGATCTCCTACACTACCTTATTTGAATCGGCCTTAAAGTGTACATTAAAGCCAGATATTTTTACTTAATATTTCATCAGAATTTACACGGACTTAAGCACTTCAGGATTTGCAGAAGCATAAATACATGAGTTTTCTAGTGGTTGGACTTCATAAAACAAACCTACACGGAATTGCTCGGCAAGACCTATTGTGCCTGGGCAAAGTCATGTGCTTTATGGTGTGTACTATTAATTTTACAGAATGACTCAGATGTCCATTAAGAAGAAAAGATAGAGCTGTACCTAATCATGCCGTTATGTTTGTCCTGCCATTTTCATGTTGACCTTTTTTAAAAAATACCCAACATTTTATTAGTCATTTTATGTACCAATTAAAAATTACTAGATGAGCTACCTTTCTGAAGAAATAAGCTGTCACTTGCAAAGGCACTTCCCATTTGTCCATCAACAATAATTAGGGAAAGATGATGAAATAAAGCTACATTAATAGTCACAACCGTGGATTTTCACCTTTAGTTGCTGAGTGTTTTAACCTCGGTTCATAGAAGCAGCATGGCAGTAAGGACTTTGCATAAATAAAGAAGACTCTAAATGCTTCAAAAGAACATGCCAGCTTATTATTACTATTAACCATTTTTTAATGATGCTGTCTTGCACATCAACCGGGATAGGTAGAAACAATTGCCCTTTATTTGGAAGATGCTCATAAATGAGTTTAACTGCAAGCATGTAAGTTTTCCCAAAGACTTCAAGACAGGCGTATGGTGCATAAATTTTGTCTGTTTCAAATTGAAACTTATATTTAAGAACTTTATTGAATCAGGGCCTACATTAGAGATTTATCAAACTAGAATTGAATTATAAGATGCAGAGGTGTGACCACAGGGAACACAATATAGCTTGTACCCTTTAGAAAAAGTTTAACACGAACCAATGTCTAGTCTCCGTAGCCATCCGAAGGAAGGAAGATCCGTTCCTAATATCATTGTGATAAGAACATCTTCCACTGTGGGGAATAATGGATGGTTTTTTGAGATAGCAGAAAAGCACTTTCCAAAATGCTAAACGAAAATTGTCCAGTAAAAAGCAAGAGTACAATAAATCAAAAGCCAGCAATTTATGTTAGCGGACTGCTTAGAAGAAAGAAAGAAACATTTTACATTATGGACAGATATTGTGCTGCCTGCTTATTTGTACTAGAAAATGTCAAATCAAAGAGTTGTTTCTGTATTTGAAATCCTGTGTTTGGCACATAGTGACAGTATAATTTTCCTTCAGTGTTCCTTTCCACAACTCCACCACCAAAAAACACCCAAACAATCCAACAAAATAACCAACAATCACACTCCTAAAACAAAAAGAGCAAAGAAAAACATATTAAGATCCTTTTGATTGAATTCTCCATTTGATGTCCTTTGGAGAGCAAGAAGTTATATGTAAGCACAAGTCATCATGAACTCCTGTTCAGGATTCATATCATCCCCTAATCTATATACTATATAGAATATATAATGTGTGCAATGCTAACTAACCAGGAAATAAACTTGAGCTTGGTAAATGAAAGATGAGTTCAGGAACAGCTGTTTCTACCATCCAAGGTCTCTTAAAATGAAAGAAATAGCTTCTTCCTTTTGTCCTTTGTGTCAACAAAGTATGGCTTTTCCATTGCAGTTGGGTCTGAACTATAAAGTCATGTGATCATTTTTACTAGCATTTTCCCTCAGTTCTTCATTTCATGTCACCTCCCTCCAAGATGACAACAACCCTGAGCTGGCAAAGCACTTGCCCCAAAAGGATAGTTTCAGTTTGATCAAAACTACAGTAATTCCTCTTTTAACGCTATAGATATGTTTCAGAAAATGACCGTGTTAAGTGAAAATGTGTTATGCGGGGTCAATTTTCCCATTGAAAATAATGGAAAAGGTGGGGGTTGCGTTTCAAGCGGTGGTGTCTGTTGGGACCGGGACATAAGGTTGGGGGAAAAAGGGGACTGGGTTACAGCAAGGAGGGGAGGCGTTTGGCTCTGGGGAAGGGAAGGGGAGGAGAGGGGAAGAGGATTAGGTTGGGAGTATGCCCCTGTGACGGGTCTGCCGGGGAATGGCGCAGCGAGCGGTGAACCCTCCTCCACTTTGCAGAGAGGCGGGGGAAGCACCGCGCAGCTGCCGGCAATGGGCCAGCTGGGGAAATTGTGTTATTCTGGGGATGGCTGTGTAATTCAAAAAACGTTCCCTAAAAAAAAAAAATCGTGCTATTGCGAACACGTGTTAAGTGGGCATGTGTTAAATGAGGAATTACTGTATTTGTAAATTTGGGTCAAATTTGATGAATAGTTTTAGTCAAATTATTGTGTGTGGAACTCCTTGCCAGAGGAGGTTGTGAAGACCAGGATTTTTAAAAGGGCTCAAAAAAGAGCTAGATAGATTCATGGAGGTTAGGTCCATCAATGGGTAGGATGGGTAGGAATAGTGTCCCTAGCCTCTGTTTGTCAGAAGTTGGGAATGGGTGACAGGAGAGGGATCACTTGATGATTCCCTGTTCTGTTCCCTGTTGCTGATTCCCTGTTCTGTTCACTCCCTCTGGGGCACCTAGCATTGGCCACTGTGGGCAGACAGGACACTGGGCTGGATGGACCTTTGGTCTGACCCAGTCTGGCCGTTCTTATGTCCTCTACCCTGCACCCAATCTCCGCCCCAGACTCTGCACCCCTTCCATAGAAAAGTGTGGCCCATGACCACTTACCAAACCCTTGGAGTGCCCCCCATCAAAAAATTATTACCCACCCCTGGCCTAGAGTAATACATTAATTTGAAGCACTGCTTATTTTATTCCACATAGGCTCATAGACCATGCATGAACAACCAGGGCACCTGAATCCTTAGGTAACTGTAAACAAGAGAAAGAGAGCCCAGGGCTTAGATTAGTGCTCTAGGGTGTGGGGCACCTGGGCTCTGACACATATGCTTTGGGTGACCTTGGGCTAGTCCCTTCGGGTATGTCTAGCCTACATGCCTCTGGCGACAGAGGCATGTAGATTAGGCTACCCTGCATTGGAAAATGAAGCGGCGATTTAAATAATCGCCGCTTCATTTAAATTTAAATGGCTGCCGCGCTGACCCGATCAGCTGTTTGTCGGCTCAGCGTGGTAGTCTGGATGCTCCGCAGTCGACATCAAAGGCATTTGTCGACCTCCCCGGTAAACTTCATCCCATGAGGCATACCGGGGAGGTCGACAAATGCCTTTGATGTCAACCGCGGAGTGTCCAGACTACAGCTCTGTGCCGACAAACAGCTGATCAGCTCAGCGCGGCAGCCATTTTAATTTAAACGAAGCGGTGATTATTTAAATCGCCGCTTCATTTTCCTATGCCGGGTAGCCTAATCTACATGCCTCTGTCGCCAGAGGCATGTAGACTAGACATACCCTTAGGTTGTGTCTAGACTGGCGCAATCTTGTGCCAGAGCTATGCAAATGAGTCTCAGTGTGGAATATCGCCGAGCCTCATTTGCATAACTAATGAGCCGCCATTTTTGCGGAAGAGGCTCTTGCGCAAGACGGAGCTGTCTACACTGCCCCTTCTTGCGCAAGAAAAACCCTCTTGCTCAAAGCCATTATGCCTGAAAATAATCAGCATAACGGCTTTGCGCAAGAGGGTTTTTCTTGTGCAAGAAGGGGCAGTGTAGACAGCTCCGTCTTGCGCAAGAGGCTCTTCCACAAAAATGGCAGCTCATTAGTTATGCAAATGAGGTTCAACGATATTCCACGCTGAGCCTTATTTGCATAGCTCTGGCGCAAGATCGCGCCAGTATAGACACAGCCTTAGTGTCTGTCTTTGTTTCCCACCTGCAGAATGGGGGTAATAGCACTTCCTTATGTCACAGGAATTTTCAGAGGGGAAAAAAAAATATTAAGAACGGTGAGGTAACAATGGTAACTGGCAGCATGTAAGTACCTAAAATACTTAAAACAAGCACAGCTGCAGAGTTTAAGGTGACACATGATCTGCAATCCGCAGTGTGGGAAAGCTGGCTAGACAGAGTTGGGCAAATTATTTGCAGTCATTAGCATGTGCATTTTATTGGGTTCTTTTTCCTATTCATGAATTACCCTAATGACATTTTAGTCAGTTAAAATTATGAGCAAAGCATATCTCAGGCTACCAACTGCTTGTGAACTTTTTGCTCTGGGTGGAGCTACCATATCTGAGCTTTAGAAACCGGAGCTGTTTGGACTGGCTGCTACTCTGCCCTGAACCAGACGGCAGGTGAATACAGCGAACATTCTTGCAGAGTAAATACAGAGGGGTCATGAACACACTGAGCGTAAATTCATCTAGAAATGGCCGACGTGTTCATTCCTTCTTTGCAAGATCTACCAAAATCTGAGCAGAACTCTGTGTTTACACAGCATTATCTGTGAGCTGAGTGCCCCTCCTTCCCATTTTGCTTCCCCACTGCCTTTAGGCTATTGCCACCTTCTTAGTTCTTTATAGCTGACTATCTGCATTGCGAGTCAAGAGTTATTTCTGTTGGGGGCGGGAGGGAAACAATCTTTAATTTTTCTCTACATGTTTTGGTCAAATGTTTAAGGTTTTCATCAAAAACCAGTTTTCCTTTTCATTTTGGAAACAAAAGCATGCTGAAGGTGGAAATTTCCATTTCAAATAAAAGCAGCAAAAATGTTTCCGCCTGTTTGTTTTTAGGTAATGTTCTGCTGTCTGTTCCTGCAGAACTAAGTGGACTGTTTCCCCTTCCTTCGCTCCCCCCAGGAGACATCAACATCAGTCTCTTCCTAGCTGAGCCACCTGGGGAGAGAGAGAGGAGGAGAGGGAATTTTAAAGGGCTTCTGACTCCACCCAAAAATAAGCCCCACCAATCTCACAGCCTTCACTCTCTGGTACCTGCTCTTCCAACTATTTCCTTTCCACCTGGGCAAGGCAGTCCAGCCTCTTCTGAGGTATTTCCCATCAGGGCCACCCAGTCCCTTCCACAAGCTGCACACCAAAAGAGATGCTCCAAAGCAAAGTGACTTCTCAAGATGGCAATCCACTCTGAGGGTGGCCCTGTGTCAGCAGTGAAGATACCTCTTCCCCCCATTCCCTCTTCCTGCAGCAAGCTTCCAGTTTGACCCCTGCAAGCCTTCGCTGAACCTCGGTGGGTCTGGAAAAATGAAACTGATACAGGAAGGTATCTTCTGTGATGGAGGTCAAGCCACGTAGATTGCACATACTCATTCTGGGGCACTCTCCTTCCTTTTGAGTTCACGCCAAAATCCTATTAAATTTTCCTGATGGGAGGACACACAAACATACCACATGAATGTGAGTATCTCCCTTCTTTCCCCTACCCACAGTAATACATTTATATGCCCAAGAGTACCCCTGCCTGCATTCTTCTGAGGTACAAAATGGGCTGCTCTTATTATGGGTTGAAGACCGATGACGGTTGGCAAAGCAGTTGCTACCAGTGGTATCACTGGAAGAACAATATCTGAATACCACAGAATATGTACTCAGACATGCCTGTTTTTACCAAGCCACACAGAGGTGCCTCTCTGGGAGAGAAAGCTGACCTCCCTGAAGTATTACCTGAGAACTGATGAGGGAAAAGGAGAGTACTTAATACACAAAGCTCCATACAGATACCAGTTAGCAACATACTGGGAGGTTAGCAAATGTGATGCCAATTTTTAAAAAGGATTCTAGAGGTTAACCTGGCAATTTCAGGCCGGTAAGTCTGACCTCAGTACTGAGCAAACTGGTTCCAACTATAATAAAGAACAGAATTGATACACAGATGATCGTAATCTGTTGGGGAAAGGTCAACATGGTTTCTGTAAAGGGAAATCACGCCTCACCAATCTACTAGAATTCTTTGAGGAGGTCAAAAAGCATGTGCCCAAGGGGGATCCAGGGGATATAGTGTACCTGGATTTCCAGAAAGCCTTTGACAAGGTCCCTCACCAAAGGCAAAGTAAGTTGTCGTGGGAAATAGAAAAGGTCTGTTCATAGACTGGTAACTGATTAAAAGTTAGGAGACAAAGGGTAGGAATAAATGGTCAGTTTTCAGAATGGAGAGGGGTAACTAGTGTTGTTCTCCCAAGGGTCTGTACCGGGATCAATCCTATTCTACATGTTCATAAATGATCTCAAGAAAGGGGTAAACACCAAGGTGGCAAAATTTGCAGATGACAGAAAGTTGCTCAAGATAGTGAAGTCCAAAGCAGACTGTGAAGAACTTCAAAAGCAGCTCACAAAACTAGGTGCCTGGGCAACAAAATGGCAGATGAAATTCAATGTTGATAAATGCAAAGTAATGCATATTGGAAAACATAATCCCAGTTATATGTATAATATGACAGAGACTATATTAGCTTTTACCACTCAAGAGAGATCTTGGAGTCTCTGAAAACATCTACTCAATGTGCAGTGGCAATCAAAAATAGAATGTTGGGAATCATTAAGAAAGGGATAGTGAATAAGACAGAATAACTTATTCCCGCTATATAAATCCATGGTACATACACATTGGGAATTCTGCATTCAGCTGTGGTTGCCTCATTTCAAAAAGACATATCTTGGCATTGGAAAAAGTTCAGAAAAGGACATCAAAAGTGATTTGGGGATATCGAATGGCTGGAGTTTTCAGCCTGGAAAAGAGACAAGCAAGGGGGAATATGATAGAGGTCTATAAAATCATGACTGGCATTGAGAAAGTGAATACCGAAGAGTTATTTACTCCTTCCCAGAACACAAGAACTAGGGGTCACCAAATGAAGTGTATAGGTAGCAAGTTTAAAATGAACAAAAGGAAGTTTTTCTTCACACAGCGCACAGTCAACCTGTGGAACTCCTTGCCAGAGTACAGTAGACTTCCGATAATCCGGAACCTTTGGGACCTTGGTGGTGCCAGATTATCAGATATGACAGACTATCAGGAGGTACTATAAGATGATTTTATATATATATATATATACATACAGTATATACTGTATATAAAGTGTTTTTAATCCTTTTTATTGTAGCACAAGCACTGTCAAGCGTGTCACGATGCCAGTGGCAAACTGACTCGGTCCCATCCAGTTTTGCTCGGTTCAGCTGCTGCTGCTGCTGCCTTGTGACTCATTTTTTGCCAAAGCCCACTCACTAGGCTCTTGCCATTTTGATGCTGAACTATCGGGAGCACTGTACAATTGGATGCCGGACTATTGGAGTTTTACTGTACATTGTAAAGGCAAATACTATAACAGGGTTCAAAAAAGGAACTAAATAGATTACTGAAGGATGGGTCCATCAAGGCAATAAGCCGGGCTAGGTAGGGATGGTGTCCCTAGCCTCTGTTTGTCAGAAACTGGGAATGGGTGACAGGGGTTGGATCACCTGTTGACAGAATACTGGGCTAGATGGATCTTTGGTCTGACCTTGCAGGGCTCTCATTATGTTTTTCCCTTAAGTCACGTCTTTCAATGAAACCAAGAAGAGACCAGCATTTATTTTAAATTGATTATTCTGTTATTATTGGAGATGGACTGAGGATGAAATGATCAAATCCAAATTAGTATTAGGATGAATGATGGCCTTACTGATAGCCTAACATTGCTGAGTTCCCAAAACCACCACAAAAAGGATCTAGCAACATTGTGTTTCCACTCCACTCCTGAAAATAAAATTACCTTTAATTCCAATATAAAAATATCCCCCACCTGAATTTTTACCCACTCCTTCACCCTGCATACTTTACCTCTCAATGCTACTCCCATTCTGCTTACAGATTCATTTTGATGAAAATTCAAGATAAGTTGAGAATGGAAGACGAAAGGAGATCCTCCCTTTTGCACCACCTAAAAAAGGTAGTTGGGGATTGTTTGTCAGAAGATGAAATTTCAATAATGATCTAAATTTTCCATAGAAAAGAATATTTTGCCAAAAAAATCAGTTTTCCCAAAGGGAAAATCTAAATGAAATATTTTGTTGTCAGTACGAGCCAACTGCAACATTTTGGCTTTTAACTGACCCAAAAGATTTTGTTTTGAACCAGTTCAACGAAACATTAAAATGCATTTCCCTATCAGCACATAACCTCAGGGGAGTTGTATTCCAGGCCCCCATTCTTTTCTATGGGCCAGGCTCTCGGCAAGACATTTTCCCATAATGCAATATAAATTTATCTCTGGCTGAGCTGCATAGTGTATCATGAGAGTCACATGACTCTGGATGGAGATCCAAGATGTACTCCGCAGAGGAAACCTAGCCTGGCTGGATGAATGAGGGTATCAGATTTCCATGGGAAAATGCCATTTTCTAGTTAACTGACTAGAAATTAAGATTTTGCTTCAGTTCAATAAAAAAGGAAGAAGCGTTTACATTTGAGCAATATCAAAATATTTTGTTTCAATTGAAAAATTCAGAACAAAATATAAGAACATATCTAAACAGATTTTTTTTCAGAATTTCTGTTGCACACACAAAAAAATTGGAATGTTCAACTTTTCCTCCTGATTCGGAACAAAAATAAAAATGATGAAATATTTAAATTTCTTTCTGGATGGAAATTTCAAATTTTGCTCATCTTAGCTATTCATTTAACTTCAACCAGGACTGCTCAAATCATTGTGAGGAATATGTACAACATCTGCCTATTCCCTTCATGGACTAACTCAAGCCTTGCCTGTAACCTATTGTCTCTGGCACTGTCGTGTGGGAAAAAGGACTATACCTTGCCTGAAAATCTGGTAAATCATGAAAACATTCAATATTCCATTCCTTTTGTTTTCCCTTACTTTTGTGGAACAAAACTACTGAGATGAAAATTCCATTCTGGAACCGACACATAAGCATGAAACCTGCTTTTTAAAAATATTGATTATGGGATGGTTGCAGGGGGTAGCAGCTGCAGGTGTGTTCATGAAAGATCATGTTGTTGCTATCTTTGCTAAGACTCTCTCAAAGGTGTAGTGGTGGATTTGTAATCAGGTTTTTTTTGGCTGACAAGCAGACCTTCTCACCATCACTGCTGAGAAGCATCCATATGTTCCAAGCTCACCCCAATGTCAATTCAAAAATCTAAGATTCTTAACTATCATAATACAGATTGAATAAGTCATCTCATTTTGAAGTCTCACTAGAAGGAGCCATCTGATCTTCTAAAATAGGACTTTTAAATGTGAGTCCAATAACTCATGCTTAACCCAAGTGTATCTTCCAGAAAGGTGTCCAGTCTTGATTTGAGGACATCTACCAGTTCTCTTTGTAGTTTATTCCACTCATCACCCTCACTCAGGGTATGTCTACACAGCAAAGTTATTTCAAAATAACAACCGTTATTTCGAAATATCTTCCCTAGCGGCTACACAACTGCTATTTTGAAATTAAATCGAAATAGCAGAGGGCTTATTTCAAAATTGGTAAACCTCATTCCAGAAGGAATAGTGCCAATTTTGAAATTGCTACTTCGAAATAAGCGCTGTGTAGACGCTTATTTCAAAATAGGGGGCCTCCAGCCCTTCCTAGCGTGCCCTACTGGCCGCCCTGGCCACAAGGTAACTTCTGACCTGATGCCCTGCCAGAACCAGTTCCGGCTGGCCTTAAATATAATTCAGCGTCCAATCAGTGGAGACGCGCGATTTCGAAATAGCAAAAAGCTATTTTGAAATGCATTTTGTGTGTAGACGCGTTATTTCGAAATAAGATATTTCAAAGTAACTATTTTGAAATTAGATATTTCGAAATAACGCTGTAGTGTAGACATACCCTGAGGGGAAAAAAGTGCCTTATTTCTAATTTAAATCTGGCTTTAACTTCCAGCCTTTGGTTCTTGTTCTGCCTTTTTCAGATAGATAAAAGAGTCTTTTAATACTCCTCATGAAGGTGTCATAATGATTAGGTCATAATAATTGACATCTAATGAAGGTGTCATAATTATTATTATTAATTATTAGGTCAGACGTCTGAGCATATCCACTCTAGGTCTCTGGCCTCTCGCCAAACATGGCTAAAATCATGCAATCCACCCCTCTCGGACCATAGTGCTTTGAGAAGTGACCATGACTACTTCAGGCAAGTGGGCAGGGGTAAGAGTAATTGTTATTTATTATTTTTTTGTTCCTTGATTAAGCAAAAGTACTTCTTTTAAATACTGGCAAATCCAGTAATTCAAAGGATTTGAGTCTACACAATTGTGTCATTTCAGGCACTAGATGTCACTGTTTCACTTAAGCTTATTGAAATTTCAAATCAGAGCGAAAAGTCACAGGACATTTTAGCATATTTCAACCCCAAAGAAACAAGCAGAGACATGAAAAAATAGGCACTTCAGCTTCTCTCTCAATAAGTTACAAGTTTCCAAAAGTTAATAAAGTTTATGATTTGCTTATGAAAGGGACTTTGGGGGAGGGAGGGAGTTCCTGGGTCAAGCAGATGTACGAAACCAAGAATATCTAAAATTTCAATTCGTACAATACCGACCAAAACATTTAAAAATTATTATACGTGTTTAAAAACTGCTTATTAACCTGCCTACCCAGCCTTCTAAGGAAAAGGGAAAAGCTCCTGGTTAGAAGACCACTTTCCTAATATTAAAGCCACATTTTATGTTTGTGTATCTTGCATAGTGAAGTCTTGCTCCATATAGCCATCATTTTTCCTACAAATCAGAAATTGTAATGAAAAATGAGATCTCTGTGTGTTTAGCCCTGGTAAACTGTGACCATAAACATCACAACATTATATGGATAAAATGATTTTGGTAATTTCTAAGTTGTATTCCTTTTTTAAAAAAAAATTCACTCAGAGAATGTTGGTTTAACTCATGGTACAAATGGAGTTTTGATTCAAAGGTTGAAGAAAGTGGAAGAGGAGAATATCAACAATCCAATTGTAAACATTTATAAAATATCAGTTCTATTACTGTGGTAATTTGGACTCAATCCAGAAACATGTTTCTAAGCAAACACATGCAAATGGCGCAGGGGTAAGAGTAATTGTTATTTATTGTTTTTTTGTTCCTTCATTAAGCAGAGCAGAGAGTTAAGCACATACACAAGTGTTTTGTTGAATAGAGATGAAGTTAAGTGCATATTTAATTAGCAAACAAAAATTCTGCAAAGTGGAAGGGCACTCTTCCTCCACTAAAAGATAAGACTGAAGAAAGAAATACAAGGGTTTTCCCCCCATCTTCATATTGGCAAGAACTCATTACAACATCCCACCAGGCTTTCTCTCCTGTCTCTGGGTATGCTTAGACTACATCCCTCTGTCACCAGAGGGATGTAAATTAGACATACCGACATTGTAAATCAAGTGGGGATTTAAATCTCCCATGCTACATTTGAATAAAAATGGCCACCGCGTTTTGCCTAGTCAGCAGTTTGTCGGCAAAAAGTGGCTGTCAAGATGGGGCTCGAGCAACAAAGAAAGCCTTTGTTGGCCGATCCTGTAAACCTCGTTTTATAAGGCATAAGGGATTGGCTGACAAAGGCTTTCTTTGTTGCCCGATCCACGTCTTGACAGCTGTTTTTTGCCGACAAACTGCTGACTCGGCAAAACGCGGCGGCCATTTTTATTCAAATGAAGTGCAGGAGATTTAAATCCCCGCTTCATTTGCAATGTCGGTATGTCTAATTTACATCCCTCTGGCGACAGAGGGATGTAGTCTAGACATACCCTCTGAGGCCATGATGGAGGACATGCTATTTTGGAAATATAACTGAAAGATACTTTTGAAATAACAAGACAGGCTCTGGTTCAGCAAGCTACTAAGCACATGTGTTGTGTAATTGACTTTACATTACATAATGGTTGTGCAAATGGTGCATAAGGATTACTTCTTTCATTTGCTGTACTGAGAATGCAAAAGAAAACATCCGTTGGACCCTGCAGAAGGGTTCCTGAAGTTTGGTCAGTAATCTGTTGGAGCATGCAGTAAAAAAGTTTGCTCTGCAACTAGCATAGTTTCCTAAGCAGATACTAGTAAACATTTTAACTTTGATTTTCTTGCAACCGTTCCTGACCTTTATGCTACCTCCCTCATATTCATTTAGAAATCTCTCTTTGTAGTTAATAAACTTGTTTTAGTGTTTTCTCTAATCCAGTGTGTTTAAGGTTAAGTGCACACCTTCAATCCTGGCAAATCAGCAGTGTTTGACAAAATAAATGTTAGTTGCAAAATTTTCAACCAGCTTTATCTAAAAATGTGAGGCCATCACCCCGGTGTGTGGGAGTAAGCTTCGGATACAGTATATACTCTGCTACTTCTATAAAAAATGGTGTTAAGTCAAATAGTTGCAAGAACCTGCTGGATAAAAGCCGTGGGAATGGGGATACTAAAGTTGATGAGAGTTTAAATTCAAGACAGAGTTGAACATAACTTGGCTGGGCTTCTCCATTCATGAGATAAAGCAGGATCTTGTGGTCAAAGCACTGGAAACCAGGACATGGAGAATCAGTTCTTGGCTCCCTACACAAACAACCCCTACCCCACCCCAAACCTCACAATCTGTAGAAAGGAGAAAACGATACTGGCTTTCCCCAATCCTTTGCACTGTCTATTTAGACTATCAATTCTTTGGGGCAGCAGGTAACACAATTGTTCACTGATTGTAATACATACAACACAGGGATCCTTAGACTTCATTTGTTTGAAACAAATATATGTGCTGGAAAGGAACTGAAAATGTTCAGACATTTTAGCAATATCTAGTCTTTATTTCTCTTTCCTTTGTTAATATCTGTATGTTGCATTTCACCCCAATGCAAGACTTGACCCAGAAAATTTGATCACTGTTCCCTGGTTACTGTGGCAAAAATAAATAAAACAATTCATAAGGCATAGAGTAAGCAAAATGTGTTTTTCTAATATATGTAGCACTAACTGTACTCAAAGGCTAGAGACGGGCCACAGAGAAAGGTACTATAGCATATTTGCTGTAGAAAGATCGATGTTAACAATGTTATGTCACTTCTCAGAAAACAAGTACTGCAAAGGTCACATAGATTCTCACCTACTGCAGAAAATTGTAAAACTTCCCTGAAAGGACAAGGGCCGTGCTCACATTTGAAATGAAATCTAAGACAAAAGTTGTCTGCTTGAAGAACATGTCAAGGGTCTTTTCATTTTAGCTGCCATGGGTAATGAGACAAGCAAATAATCTGCTTTATCTAAGTAATCACGATGGCTTATTTTTAGACAAAGGCTGACAAAGAATCCAATTGTCTTGTCTACTTCTTAAAAAAAAGGTCACATAGTGACCATCTAATGATCAATTTATTGCAAATGCTGGAAATTCATTACTGTGCTTATCAGCCATACGAATCTAGACCTCAAGCCAGTGCAGGTTGAATGAGTCAAGGAGATAAAATGTAAAGATTGCATTACAAAAGGTAAATGTTACATTCCATCCTACCACGTTTGAAAAAGCTCGTGTTGTCCATTGCCCACGTGTTTGTGGCAGCTTTCTTTCTGCCAGCGGGAAGCATATGTTTAGTGGTAAATTGAATGACCCAGGCACAGAATAAATGAGGAGAGTAAATGAAATAATAATAGTTTCACTTTTTCTGTGGCATATGGCTTTTGATTATGATTTTAAAAAACGTAACTAAAAGGTTAACACTCTTCTGGGAAATAAACGACAATATTGTCTAACAGTACTGTGAGTTCCAAAGTAGCCATCCATTTCTCACTCAGATAGCAGGTGCCTTTCCAACGAGCAGAGTTCTCCGAAAGAAAGGTTTCTAACAAAACAGAGGCAAAACCCCGTAATTAACACAGATCATCTGGAAAAAAATAATAGGTATGACAACGGCATAACGAAATTCGGTGTATGGATTTGCTGAGAGCTGTAAAATCAACATAATCACTGACCATAAATCAGCGTCAGACTGTGAGACGCAATATTACCAATGGATTTGATCAGACATATGCTTGTGTCACAAGTACACACCCACCCACACAAACAGCTCACTGAGAGAATCAGGCACTGCAGGAATTCAACAATATGTCACAGAACTGTCACTGTAAAGTGGCCACAGCTCTCTCCCTATTCATTAGGGTGGGAGAGGACATCCGCTCATTACAATGCTTCTGGAGGGGGGAAATTAGCTGATGGTTAATGACCCCGGCCTGCAATCAGGCAGAGCAGCAGTGCATCTGTGTACCTAGGGCCCTCAATCAGGGTGGGGCAGCAAGCAGGTTAACGAGTCTGGCTTGTAGTCAGGCAGAGTGAGACAGCAGTGTTGGGCGATCTGTTCTCTGGTGGGACAGTCAGCAAAACCATCTGGCATCCAAGTTCGGGTGCACGACAGACCAGTTTGGACTTCTTGGCCTGAGGATGGGAAGGCTGTAGAGTCGCAGGGGGACACAGGGCCACCTGCCCCACTACATCCCAGCTTAAGGCCTTAAAGGTGGCCCAGGAGTCCACCACTGGGTCAGCAGGGAAATTTGGCAACCACACACTGATCAGCTTGACGTCAGTAAGACAGCTGAGCCCTACTCGGCTTCCCTGGGCTCCTTGCTATGCCCAGTCAGGAGGTACCTGGGTTCCGGGGTTGTCGGTCCTCTCGCTGGGGTAAACAGATCATCGCATCCCCAGCAGCTCCTTGGTTTTCCCAGTGTCTGGCAGCTGAAGCAACTCCTCCGTGTCTTTGGCCATGTAGCAGCCTCTGTCGGGTCTGGGCTCCAGCAGCGGGGGAAGAGATATCCTGCTCCTCTGGCAGCTCTTCTCCAATTGAGCGGGCAGGCTTGCCTTTTACATTTCCGATTCCTGTCCCGCCTCTCTGCTTCTGGGAAGGTGGCCGTGGGTGTCCCTCCTCTGCCTGCTACAGGGCAGTCACAGGTCTCTCCTGTCCATCAGGTTGGGAGACCATGTCCCCTCGCTACAGGCCCTATCAGAAAAAAGTTGCTGGTTGTGGTTCATTAAGGTCAAAACTCTCATTGACTTTTCAAAAATGCAAGATTAGGGCCCCCACAAGCAGTGCTGGAGATGGGAAATGCATTTGCTTTTTCTTTATGGATGCTCATATATATGGAGAGAGTCCTTCTTAAAGCCCTCCTAGACACCTAGACTGTTTTGTCGATATTACTGTTGGATGGTGAGGTGCAGTTCGAAGCACAGTTTTATGAAAAATAATGAATAGTTTCAAAGTGGGTGTCATATTGCATAATTCTCACTCGCCATAGGACTTTATTTCTGAGAAAGACAAGATTTCACCTTGGTGAAAGTAAGCAAAATGGCTGTAATACCATGATCTCAGGAATTTACTAACAGAAAAAAAAATCATGAGTGGCCACTGGAGAGGATACTTTTGGAGAAAAAAATCCATGGATGCAAGAGAAGCCTTAGGAAACACTAGGTTAGCTCCTTTGAAGGACTGCCCAAAGTCCATTTAAAATTTAAACAGATAAAAATTATCCCAGTTCTTGTCTTGCTTCTATCTTGCAACAACAAATTTGGTATTGATTTCAATGAGAGAAATGTCTTTATAGAATGGAAAGCAGCCATCTAGGAAGGAGTCAACAGTGTGATGCGGTTGCAAAAAAAGCAAACGTGATTCTGGGATGCATTTACAGGAGTATTGTGAGCAAGACATGAGAAGTCATTCTTCCACTCTAGTCTGCACGGATTAGGCCTCAGTTGGAGTACTGTGTCCAGTTCTGGGCACCACGTTTCAAGAAAGATGTGGAGAAATTGGAGAAGGTCCAGAGAAGAGCAACAAAAATAAGGTCTAGCGAATGTGAGCTATGAGGGAAGAGTGAAAGAATTGGGCTTGTTTAGTTTAGAAAAGAGAAGACTGAGAGGGGACATGATAGCAGGTTTCAAGTATCTAAAAGGGTGTTACAAGAAGGAGGGAGAAAAATTGTTCTGAGGATAGGACAAGAAGCAAAGGGCTTAAACTTCAGCAAGGGAGGTTCAGGTTGGACATTAGGAAAAACTTCCTACGTATCAGGGTGGTTAAACACTGAAATAAGTTGCCTACGGAGGTTGTGGAATCTCCATCATTGGTGATAGTTAAGAGCAGTTTGGACAGACATCTATAAGGAATGATATAGATGGTGCTTGGTCCTGCTGTGAGGGCAGGGGGATGGACTTGATGACTTCTTGCGGTCCTTTTTAGTTCTAGTATTCTACGATTTTATAATAGGCTAAGCTATAGAGCTGAAAATTGTTTTATGCACAGCCATTAACAGCTGCATTTCCAGCCAACTGTAGTTGAACTGTGGATATTTTTTATTTCTGTATTTTAATTTAAGGGATTCCCCCCCCCTTTATATTCAATAGTATCTTCTTGATTGCAATATCCCATCAAAACCAAACCAAACAAAAATGCAGCCGGCTTAAAGGGCATTGTTTCTACTTCCCATTTGGATGAGCTATCCTCTATAAAGTGCTTCCATTAGAAATGAGTTCCATACGCCTACAAAATAAGCCATGTTTCAGGATTGCATACATTTGGTCTGCAAACCAAAATTCTGTTCTCCAGTTGCACGACCAAATCTTCAGTCTGACGGGTCATTATGAAAAAGGGGGCATGAGTGTGACTCAAATGAAAGTCTTCTAAGAAGCCACTAAAAGTGATTGTGGCTATTTTTTCCACTGATTTGCTCCAGCTCTTCCTATTCTACATAATGACTCTTTAGGGATTGTGTGGGTTGACTTCCCCTGACATCAACTGGAGTTGGAGTAGCTGCTTATTCCATTAGCTGTCTCACAAGTCAGCTCCTTAAACCACTGACTATCAGATAGACTATGAAGACACAAGATTCCCAAGTTCCTGCCAGAGGATATCAGTGATTTCAGAGGACAAGTTCCACATCTGGTGGATACTCTGAAGCCTTCCCCTACTCCATACCATAAAAAACCAACAGAACGTGTGCTTCCTTTCCCTTGAAGAAATCATAGTATCCTAGGACTGGAAGAGACCTCAGGAGGTCATCAAGTCCAACCCCCTGCCCAAAGCAGGACCAACCCCAACTCAACCATCCCACCCAGGGCTTTGTCAAGCCGGGACTTAAAAACCTCTAGGGATGGAGATTCCACCACCTCCCTAGGGAACCCATTCCAGTGTTTCACCACCCTTCTAGTCACATAGTTTTCCCTAATATCCAACCTAATGTTATGGACTTGAATAATACACTTTACTCCTGGCAGCCTACCACACATCCTGCCTGCTGAGGAAGTTGTGAAGGAATGACCATAATGACTTTGCCATGGAAACAGCAGCCTTTAGTCCCTTTCGGTATCCTGTGGCTCATAATATCCATTCAAAGTCTTCCTGGAGCTACATGTCAGAGATCACATAGTAAAGGCAGATACTATCCTGGGCAATCCCAGTTGAACTCTATCAACCATGACAGGCTATAACGTGAACTCTGGTTAATTTCCTCTACAACAGAATGGATCATTTCATGGCTCATTAAACTGATAATTTCATTCGGCATTGCTGGGCTGGTGTGGTGTTGTTTTTGCTCAACTCAGCTTTGTGCAATTAATTAGATATGAACACTATCCTCATCAAGCAGTTGACAAAGGAATGCCAAGTCCCGTGTTTTCAAGTGCCGGAAGGAGCCTACACATCCCAAAAACACTGCAATTGCAATACTGCCATCCTGCATGAGGTATTTTCCTCCGGAATGTTGATTGATGCGTAGCAAACTTCCGCCATCGAATAACGCCAGAAAAGCCAATATGGGCTCACACCTTCATGATGGCTCAGAACCAAACAGACCCTATCTTTCAGCCTTTGCTAATTATATGAAGCATAGTAACGCCCTTTAGCCCGATAAAGCAAAGTCCTTATGCTACCATAGCGTGGATATCAGCCTACAGTAGCACCTTGTCAGAAAGCAGCTGAAAAACCTGCATATGTTGTTCCTGCTGGATGGGATGGTTTCTCTCTAAGGGCACATCTACACTGCAGGGCAAAAATTGAATTAAGATACATAACTTCAGCTACATCAATTCTGTAGCTGAAGCAAAAATAGCTTAATTCAGCTTTTGGCCCTGTCTACACAGCAGGAAGTCGACGGAAAAACACACTTCCTTTGACTTCTCTTACTCCTCGTGAAAGCAGGGCTATAGAAGTCAGAATAAGAAGTCCTCCATCACAACATTATTTTGAAACTAGCCAATTAGCCCATCATAAGATGGGATTTTCAGGTCTCTCCTCCACATCGGTCTTCTCTCCTGAGCCTGCAGTCTCTCGCTCTGTCTCTCTCTCTCTCCTCCTCCTACTGCCTCCCCCGCCTCCTGCCTCTCTCTCTGTCTCTCTCTCTCTCTTCTCCTCCCCTTCCTGTCTCTCACTCAGGGGACCGCGGAGCCCAAATGGTCGCTTGCGCCACTTGCTCCCACGTGGCGGCCTGGCTGAGCGGCGCAGAAGTCAGCCGAGCACCACTGCGGGAGGTGAAGTGGGGCAGGGCGGTGACATTCACCGCCAGGGGGCGGGGCCTGGAGCCGCTGTCATGCTGCACGTGAGCGCCCCGCCCCCCTTCGCCTCCCACCGTGGTGCTCGGCTGACTTCTGCGCTGCTGAGCTGGGTCACCGGGAGGGAGCAAGCAGAACAAGTGGCCGTTTGGGCTCCCCCGCAGTGACCTGGCTGAGTGGCACAAAAGTCAGCCGAGCGCCATGGCGGGAGGCGAAGGGGGGCACGAAGGAGGGTGGGGAGGTGACGTACATGGCCAGGCCCTGCCCCCTGGCCGTGTACGTCACCGCCCCACACCCCTTCCCCTCCCACCGTGGCGCTCGGCTGACTTCTGTGCCACTCAGCCGGGCTGCCGTGGGGGAGCAAGCGGTGCAAGTGGCTGTTTGGGCCCCACGCTTCCCATGCAGCACCCCCATACAGCACTTTGCCTGTACTTTTCAAAAGACACTCAACTGGCCAATTCACTTCAACTGATGATTCCCATTAAAGTATTTCTAATGGATTTGGAGCAATCTCTCAGGGTGTGTCTACACTTGCACCCTAGTTCGAACTAGGGATGCAAATGTAGGCATTCGAAATTGCTAATGAAGAGGGGATTTAAATATCCCACACTTCATTAGTATGATCTCGCCAGCGCACTAGCTCGAATCACAGCTGTTTCGAACCAGGAAGTGTGCGCCGGGACGCGTTATTTTTTGAGGAATAACTTTAGTTTGAACCAAGGGGTTTGGTTCGAACTAACACGTCCTGGAGCGCACTTCCTGGTTCGAATCAGCTGTGATTCGAACTAGCGCACCGGCGAGATCATGCTAATGAAGCGCGGGATATTTAAATCCCCGCTTCATTAGCAATTTCGAATGCCTGCATTTGCATCCCTAGTTCGAACTAGGGTGCAAGTGTAGACATACCCTCAGAGACTCCTGATGATCCGTATTGAAAGGACACAAGGGCGTGGAATAGGACAGCCTGTAGAGAAGAAAGAGGCTCTCCAGGATGGTCTGTAGGGGGCCAGAGTATGATTGTGTTGTACTTTGTGTGTGTTATTCTCCATTGCCCACTGGAGTTAGGACAAGTCGTAACGGGATCCATCGGCAGCAATGGCGATTTAGGTCAGACATTAAGAAAAAATTAACTAACTTTCAGGATAGTTGAGTGCTGGAACAGGTTGCCAGGGGAGGTTATGGAAATCGTGCCAGTGGAAATGTGCAAAAACAGGTTAGACAAACACTCTCAGGGATCGTTTAAGAATACTGGCTCCTGTCTCAGCATAGGGTGGTAGATTAGATGTCCTCTCAAGGTCCCTTCCAGACTTACCTTTTTATGGCTTTGTCTGCACTACAAGCTAGTGGTGTGAGCCCCCTGCTTGTGTAGATGTCCTCACAGTAGCTTCATGAGAACTAGAACGAGTACAATAATGTAATGGTGGGAGCCGTGACAGCAGAGGCATGGCCAAGTACTAATCAGCTTGGAAACAGCTGGTAGATATGTCGCGGGGCTTAACCCTGCTTCTGCTGTCACTGCCCACGCTGCTGCAGAACTTTGCTATTTAAATGCCCGCTGGCGCTCACTGTGCTATCACAGGTCTGTGTACAGGCGCAGTGGAATCACACCCCTCGCTCACAGTGTAGACGTAACCTCACACAGCTATCCAGGAGGCAGGCAGGGTAGAATGGCTGCAGGACATTTGCAAAAGTCACAGAGGGCAGCAGGGAATCAAAGGGAGCTGGGCACGAAATTCCCATTGGTGCCTTTGAAAAAATTCTCCTCATCCATCTAACGTGGCTTATTTGCTAATAGGCCCTGACAGAAGCTGAGGACATTTCTCTCGCCAAGTGCACGGAGCACTCACTGCCGATAGCTGAAATATCCTGACCTTCTGCAGTCTACCATATAAATGACTTTTATAGTGGTGCCCCATACATCCTCCTGTAATAGAGCCTCTCCCAATCTCTTTGGTTCTACATCATTTAATACACCCTGACATACAATATAGTTCTTGGAAAGTATTTTTAGTAAACCAATCTGTGTCTAGAGCCAATCATTTCCCCTCTGTGATGTTTCTGAGTATGCACTCTCTCACAGAGCCTCCCAAGCTAATTCTCTGCTGTCCCTCAGGGGCGGAATAGAGCGCTGATGACCATTTTAGCACCCCTCAGTGGTAAGCAGTCGGCAAGAAGTTCATACTGAAATTTAGGGAAAAGTTAGCATTAATTTCTCAGTCTGGTCACTCTAGTCTGTGGGCTTCATGCTAGTTATGCATCTTGAAAAAGAGCAATTTTTTCCTCTGTGGAGGGGATCCTTGCCCATCTGCCGGTGAGGATGGCGAAGGGCTCTCTGCAGCCCCTTGGATTTCCTTTCAGGGTAGGGTGGTCTAATGGTCCCGGAGTCTATATACTTCAACCTGTGTTCAGGGCAGTATGGCCTGACGGACCCAGAATCTATATATTGTCCTCTGTGTTCAAGGCCGTGTTTAGGGTACCCGGCCTAGCAACCACAAAGTCTAAACACAGTATGACCCATTGGCCACAAAGTCAGTATACATGTTTCCTCAGTTCAGGGTAGCATAGCCGAGCAGCCACAGAAGTCCCCTGTGGTCAGGGTAGCATGGCCTAGTGGCCACAGAGTCAATCCATTTCTCCCTGGGGTAAGGGTAGTACAGCCCAACGGCCAGGAAGTGAACATACAATTCCCCTGAGTTAAGGGTAGTATGGCCTAACAGACAAAGAGTCTCTACAATAGGCAAAGCTGCCCGTGTGGGGTAGGGGGACCTGGGCTCGCCTTCTCCGTCAGGTCCCAGCCCAGGGCCCTGTCAGCAGTGGAGTGGTCCACTGCTAGCTTGGTGGGGAATCCCACTGCAACACGCCCAGCTCCCGGGGAACAATTCCCCTCTCTGTACTCCTTCCTACCAGAATTCTGTAGGTAGTCCTCTCCGTCCCTCCGCTCTGGTCTGGGGGGGCTTCAGTCTCTCTTGGCCTGGCCATTGCTGCTTGGTCCAGCTGCACGTCCTCCCCCAGCGCTCCTGTGGCACCTCCTTCCCTGGCGGCCCTGACTGAGGCCTTTATAGCCAGCCTCCAGCTGGAGCATGCCCAGTAGGGCTGTGGGGGTGGGGCCTCCTCCCCCAGGTGAGCTACACTAACCCCTTTGGGCCCAGGGCAGAGTTGAAACACCCCGTCAGAGCCTCCTACAAATTTCGATTGAAAGGTGCTTTAAATGTCGTGGCAGAGAATTCTGCATAGTCCTATACTTAGGATACTATTTCTTCTCTTAGTAAGAGGCTGCCTTGAAACACATCTGTACTCTCTTTCTGTTGCCCTGCCTGACAGTCTGTAACTGGATCATTCGCTGCTCATGGATCTAGATCTCGGCTAGTCATGACTGGGACGTCCACACTGTGATAAAAGACTCCTGGCCTGACATGGAAGGGTGAGGGGGGCAGGTTCAGCTGGCTGAGGCTTGCTGGACTCAGGCTGCAGGTCTATAAAATTGCAATGTAGATGTGGGAACTCAGGCTAGATCCTGAGCTCTGAGATCTTCCCCCTTCACAGAGTCCCAAAGATTAGGAGCCAGACCAGGCCCAGACATCTGCTTTGTAATTGCACGGCCCAACTCCTAAGAGTCAGCAAGCCCTGGCATCTAGCGGTACGGGGTTTCTTTTACCTGCAATATAGAGCTAGCCTATGTCCCGTTGTTAAGTCTCAGTCTGCTTTGTAGAGATGATCTTGCTCTGAATTATAGCGATGCCTAGTTTGCAATGAAGACTTGGCATCGCAGAAGCTCAGTGGAAAAAACATGAGCTGGCTTGATGGGTGCCAATATAACATTCTTTCCCTTTATTCCAAACTAGGCACACCTAGGAAACACAAGATCCTTCCTCTTGATGTAATGCAGTAGCACTAGTGTGGACCAAGACACAATTCCCCCACTCTTCCTAGAGCACCACCCTGCCTCCTCAGTGCATGACTGGGCTGGAAAGACTCCAGCTGAGAGCAGGGAGGAGTGCCTTAATGACCAGTCCCAAAGCTTGACCTAGTATTACCAGTGTGTCCCACTGCCTGGGAACCAAGGATATACCCCATATACCGTAACACGGTCAGGTCTGGCACACCATTGTGACTTTATTCCTGTCACTAGAGCTGCATCAGCTGATTCTACAAAGCAGTCAGGCCCAAAATGACCAGTTAGTCTGATCTCCTGTGTAAAATAGGCCCCACAGGGCCCCACCCAGTCATTATTGCCGTGTGAAGTCCATACATTCTGGCTGAGCAACCGCGTACTTAGACACCTCCGATTTTGATTTAAAGACGAATCTTCCAAATCTCTTGATAAGGTCTTCCAATGGTCATTTACTCTGGCTGTGAAAAAAAGTGACCAGTTCTTTCTAACTGGAATTTGCCTCATGTTATTTGGCAAACCAAAGCAGCTTTTGAACGTACTGTATCATGTGTATGATTTCAATACAGTTCTGGCAGTTATAAACATTGTATCCCACTAGCAATAAGACCTGTATTGTGCCCTCACAAGTAACAAAAGTCTCCATGACAGCTGCTTTTAAAACCACATTGCAATGCTCATTGTATTCATGTTATTGCTTGCCTGCAGTTGTGCAGCTTTCAATAGACATCTGTTTGAGCTGGGTAAGTAACTTGCAGGTTTCTTCTAGGATTCCTCCTCCTTTTCATCTGTGACCAACCATGAAATGTAGTCTTTTCACAATGAACTTGCTGTGAAATTTGTCAACTTTATCGGTGATTTCCGTGAAGCCCTATGCATGCGGCACCAGTCTGACTGTACATAATTTCTTACTCCCATAATCTTTGGTGTCGGATTGAACTATTGGAAAGGCATGCTTCACAATTTTAGGGTCTGTACAGCCTCAGAAGTGTTTGTGTACATGGTACGACATTGTGCACTTGGTTGTTAGCAGGTGCACATGCATACAGACACCCAGCAAGCTTTAAAGAAGCTTCTCATTTCTTCATCACACACCCTTAACAGTATCAATTTAAGAAAAAGACAGTGTCCATTTCTCTACTGAAGCATCTCTCTTGACTGTGTACGGGCATGCGTTTTTAGCATCTGGAAGCCAGAGTTATGGATCAGCCCTCCCTCCTCCTTCAGCTAGATTCTGAACAAACTTTGAAGAAAAGGCAGAAAAGACAGTCCCTTGTCAAAGTTCCTGCTAATATTTTCCATCCATGTGCAGAATAAATGTTATGTGCACCAAGGCATGGGTGGCTGTGCACCACCAGTAGAAACACATGCTGCCGGCTCTGGGCCCTGTGAGTGCTCTACCAACCAATCGGGTGGTGTTAGAATGTCTCCTGGGCAGTTGCCCAAGCGTTCAGCTTTTAGGGTCACTGTCCCAGAGGTTGAACGGATACAACAGATGGGACCTCAATATAGGCCAGCATGATAGGATCACAGCAGCCCTGCGACCTAGGCATGACCATACAGATAAGAATGTCTCTAACCAGAACATTCACACATGATGTTCTACATAGTGAAATATTTGGTGCTTATTCCTTTACTGAACAGAAAGACCGCAGTAGACGGGAGGGCTTTTTTTTTTCTGTTTTTGATTGCCCTGAATATAATTTATTCTTGTATCTTCAGGTTTTGTTCAAGTAGATAATAGCTGAATAGAATGCTTCACAATG
The DNA here is from genome assembly GCA_032595735.1 of Pelochelys cantorii. Lineage (NCBI taxonomy): Eukaryota > Metazoa > Chordata > Testudines > Trionychidae > Pelochelys > Pelochelys cantorii. The sequence goes on from CM064332.1 coordinate 70,164,062, forward strand.
ATCCGGGATGCACACTCCTTAATAACAGAGAGATCATTTATTGGAGAGGAGAGCATATTCATGCATAATCCTTTCTTTTGTATGAAGAAGTTTCAAGGACATGAAAGAAACAATTCTTTTCATCTTGGCTAATGCAATTAAGTAATTTTGAAGTGCTGGAAGGAAATCTGAAGCAATTAGACATTAAAAATCAGGGACCTATGAGTTGTGATTTACCTATGGGCTAAAATTAAACTAGAATACAGGAGTCTGACCCCCAAACCATTGAAGTTGGGGGAGGCACATGTATGTTTTGCTGTTGACTTCAACAGGCATGATCCAAAATGCTATTTCATCACATAAGAACACACGAAGGGCTCTACTGGGTCAGACCAAAGGTCCATCTAGCCCAGTATCCTGTCTGCCAACAGTGGCCAATACCAGATACCCCAGAGGGAAGGAACACAACAGGTAATCATCACATGATCCCTCTCCTGTCATTCATTTCCTGTCATTCATTTAGGGACACCATTCCTACTCATCCTGGCTAATAGCCATTGATGGACCTAACCTCCGTGAATCTATCTAGCTCCTTTTTGAACCCTGTTAAAGTGCCAGTCTTCACAACATCCTCTGGCAAGGAGTTCCACAGGCTGACTGTGCCCTGAGTGAAGAGAAAGTTCCTTTTGCTTGTTTTAAACCTGCTACCTATTACCTTGATCATGATCAAGACAGAGCCCAACTAATTTTTTTAAAGCAAATCCAGAAGAAAGGCAGAAAATTTGACTTAACACCATATCTATCACCTTGATTGCAAACAGTGTGAAAAAGATAGAAGGCAATGTCACCTTATGGAGTTCATAGTTCTGAATTTCTTTGCTGTAGTTGATTTTTTTTAGCATGTGATGAGAAAAAAAATCACTTAAAGGCTCAGTTCATGTAAGCATCCAAGTGCTTAGATGGTCATCTTAATTTAAGAATACGTTTGTCCTGGACAGCCTGTTTCCATGTGATTTATTTTTTCCCTGGGATTACTGAGGCTTCCTGGTTTCCTGGGGCTGTAAAGTTTCCATGAGAATAATATACCCAGACAGAAATAGGAAGTGCAGAGGGCTGTACAAATCTGGTGATGGCAGTGATAGTAGTAGAGTTAAGCATTTTTTACACTTATCAAAAATTACATACTGTATTAAGTTCCATTTTGTATGAAGTTACATAGTGAATTAAGTTAATTTTGGCAAAAGGTTTGTTGCAGTTCTTATTTTGTCTGGAGTGGATCATCGGTCTCTAATTTTAAATCACAGTTGACTTCTTGATTATAATCTAATTGCCATTTTAATTTGTTCAAAATAATTAGTTCTCTGAAAAATACGAACAAGCATGGAAACTGTTGAAAGCAACATGTGGCGTTAACTACTCTTAGAAGGTTTTCCTGGCATTGCTTGCGGTCCTTAGCTAAATTTTTGGTTTTTTGGAAAACAAAATGTAAATATCCAGACTTCATTGGAGTCATTGCTTTGGGGTGAGGCTGAGGATGCAGGGTTCAGTATGCAGGCTGCTATGGGGGGAGAAGCACCTGGACATGGCTACCAAATGCCGGACCCAGCAAGAGGGAGTAGGAGCTTTGTCACAGGGGATAATACTTTCTTCTGCCCTTTGTCTCTCTTATCTATTTAGACTGTGAGGGCACATCTACACTGCAGGGCTTTGTGCAGCTGAAGTCAAAATAGCTTAATTCAGCTTTTAGCACCATCTACAAAGCAGGAAGCTCCCACCTGCCTCCAGGACCAGGGGACACACATGGGGAAGGCAGGAAGGTCTCACATCTCCAAAGGGGGCCTCAGTCAGCAGCCAGCTCCCCCAGCAACAGTCTCCTCCGCGCTGAGGGAGAGGAGCAAGAGTAAACAGCCACAGGGGCACTCCCCCTGCCCACTCCCCCCAGCATCCCCGGCTCCCCTGCCCCCTGCTGAGCTGGGCAAAGTGGGGAAGGTGGCCAAGGATCTGGCACCCCCCCAGCACAGGGACCATGGGGAGGTGCGTTTGCACCCTTTGCAACCCGTCCCCCATGTACAGGCCTTTCAAGGCATGGGCGTGGCTTGGCGGTGTGCTGCAGCCCGGAAGCTAGCGGTTCGCGGGCTAGCACTGGTCCAGGGACCGGCAGTTGGGAACCACCACACAAGAGAGCCAAATCTGTGGCAGCATGAGGATTCTGTACCCTCTGCATTCTTCACACAGCGTGTAGTCAGCCTGTGGAACTCCTTGCCAGAGGAGGCTGTGAAGGCTAGGACTATAATAGAGTTTAAAGAGAAGCTAGATAATTTCATGGAGGTTAGGTCCATAAAAGGCTATTAGCCAGGGGATAAAATGGTGTCCTTGGCCTCTGTTTGTCAGAGGCTGGAGAGGGATGGCAGGAGACAAATTGCTTGATCATTGTCTTTGGTCCACCCTCTCTGGGGCACCTGGTGCTGGCCATTGTCGGCAGACAGGATACTGGGCTAGATGGACCTTTGGTCTGACCCAGTATGGCCGTTCTTATGTTCTAGATGTGCTACAGAGGAGTTTCCTTCCTCGGGTCCCTACAGTGTCTCAAGAAGGGGAGACCCGGCATGCCAGGACAATGGACAATAAATCCACATATAGCATGCACAGACATGCTCTCAACTTGCAATGGTGAGAGACCTTTGGGCCACGTTGCCTACTTCCCCCACCGAAGCTGGCTATGTCTGTTTTCACATGCTTCCTTATTTGCATTTTGGACTTTAGAAGGATTCCTTCTCTCTGGCTGACAGTCTCTTGAAAGCATAGCCATGATTTCTTTCATAGAATCATAGGGCTGGCAGAGACCTCAGGAGGTCATCGTGTCCAGCCCCTGCCTAAAGCAGGACCAATCTCAACTAAATCAACCCAGTCTTGTCAAGCCAAGATGTAAAAACCTCTAGGGATGGAGATTGCACCACCTCCCTAGGAAACCCATCCCAGTGCTTCACCACCCTCCTAGGGAAATAGTTTTTCCTAATATCCAACTTAGACCTCCCCCACTGTAACCTGAGACCATTGTTCCTTGTTCTGCCATCAGTCACCACTGAGAACAGCCTCTCTCCATCCTCTTTGGAACCCCCCTTCAGGAAGTTGAAGGCTGCTATCAAATCCCCCCTCGCTCTTCTCTTCTGCAGACTAAACAAACCCAAATCCCTCAGCCTCTCCTCATAGGTCATGTGCTCCATCCCCCTAATCATTTTGGTTGCCCCCCCCGCTGGACCCTCTCCAATGCGTCCACACCCTTTTTATAGTGGGGGGCCCAGAACTGGACACAATACTCCAGATGTGGCCTCACCAGAGCCAAATAAAGGGGAATAATCTCTTCTCCAGACTGAACCTTATTGTTATCATATTTTTTCCTATAGGAGAGGAAAATAGCTTTAGAAAAAGTCAACACACCCTCTCTCGAGTCTTACTTTTAGACTTATAAAATAAAAATCAGCTAAACAGATGTTTTCCCCTCCAGAGTCTACTCCCAGATTGAAATTGCCTGTTTGCAGCTAGTGTTCATGTCCAAGTTAAATCCAGGAAAACAGCAGTGTATAGGCCAGATCCACCAAGGTCAACTGATGGAGCGACGCTAATTGACTCTAGCTGAAGAACGGTGTTGGTATTATAACAATAACGCAAGCAGGCTCTGAACTACAAGAGACACCGAAGACAACGCTGCAAGACCATTCACACCAGCCCAGCTCTGTACAATGTTTGGCAGGACAAGTCCAAAGCGGTGCATGGGCTCTGTGAAGCGTTTGAACAACGGACTCCACAAGTAGTCCCTGCGCAGGTCACAACAGAACACCAGCTTGTAGCAGCAATTAAAACAATGGCCAGAGTAAAGGCCATTTTAAAGGAAAGTCATTTCGAAGAGTGAGGTGCCCTTGATCTGTGAATGGTGTTCTCAGCTTCGTGGCTTTGATTTGGGTGGCACTGGTGGAATGCACCCACTGCAGGATTGTATTAGTAATTCACTCCTACTGCAGTAGCACTTCGCTGTCCCAAGTAGGCATTGAGGCTACAATGCATTAGGCCCTATTAACACCTTGAGCAAAAAGACAGTACCTGTACCAAAGCGCTTACAATCTAAGTAGCAGATAGTTCTTTCTTCTTTCCTAGTCTTATGGGCAAAGCCATCAAATGTAGCTGTACCCACAGGAAAACAAACCAGCGAAAGCCTTTTTAGTATCTGCTCAGACCTTGTGTGGCTAGGTTTTCAACTGTATTCCTAACAGTAGAGATGATTCTGCACCACATCCTGCCCTCAGATATATCCCAGCAGCCCCCTGGATCTCACAACTGCTTTCTTTGCCCCGTCCAAAGTGGAATCAGTCTCTAGGAATCTCTTTTCCACTCCCACAGGCTTTAGACCAGGCCTTCACTGAGAGCAGAATTTGATGTTCCCCAGGGAAATGATGTACAGTAATTCCTCGTTTAACACGTGCCCGCTTAACACGTTTTCACGATAACAAGATTTTTTTTTTTTTAGGGAACTTTTTTTGAATTACATGACTGTCCCCGGAATAACATGATTTCCCCAGCTGGCCCATCGCCGGCGGCTGCGTGGGGCTTCCCTTGCCTCCCTGCAAAGTGGTGGAGGGTTCGCTGCTCACTGCGCTGTTCCCCAGCGACCCCCCGTTGCCGGACGCAGTGCAGGTCCCGGCAGACCCGTCACAGGGGCAAACTCCCAACACAATCCCCCTCCCCTCTCCGCCCCTTCCCTTCCCCAGAGACAAACAGCTCCCCTCCCTGCTGTAACCCAGTCCCCTTTCTCCCCCAACCTTATGTCCTGGTCCCAACAGACACCACCACTTGAAACGCAACCCCCACCTTTTCCATTATTTTCAATGGGAAAATTGACCCCGCATAACACGTTTTTACTTCACGCGATCATTTTCTGAAACATATCTATAGTGTTAAATGAGGAACTACTGTATTTCCATTGTTCAGATATTATCGGAATTGGGTTTACGTTTAAATCTGAAAATAGGACGACTGTTGCTTTGGAAAATACATAGGCTTGGTTCTCCTTGTTTGTATCATATCGGGAAGATTCTACACGTCATTTTGCATTCCACTGAGGACAATATTTCAGGGCAGAGTTTCTTGGGCTTCGCTTCCTACTGGATGATGTTATGTCTAGGAATCCAGCCATGCTGCTGAGCTTTGGCAGCATTTCTGCTCTAACGCCAATTCTGCAAACCCCAGGAAAGGCTCCAGTTGGCATCTACGGGCTTTCTGCTGGCACACAGACCTGTACGATCAAGCCCTAAGCTGGGCAGCAGCCAGTGGAAAACGTATCCCACTGGCTGTACCTTTGCTTATGTGCTTAGGTAAGAGCTGAAGTTTGCAAATGCCATGTATACCTTTGGAACTGGCTTTGATACCAACACTCTGGCTGACTGGCCCCTCACTCCATATGGATTCCCTCTGACTTCTCTTGGAGCATTTCTACAGCGAGGTGCTATGCAGCCTGAGTAAGGGCATCAGAATTGGGGGTAGAGGAGAAAGCCAGGAAATGTGGAAATTTCTCCTGGAAAAAGCTTTATAGTAATATTAAGATTCTGATGCAGGATCCAGTGGGTCCAGCTATATGAACTGGATAAATACAAATGAATTTGCGTCAGAGCATTTACATTGTTAGGAAAGCAGGGGAATAATTTCTTATCTCCTTGGTTTTGATGTGAGCCCATTCCACTGATGGATGATCCATCCCATGTACATCAGTTAGGGAGGCAACTTCCAGGAGCCAAGGCACACAGAACACAGTGGTGTTCCTCTGGATTTGCTAAGGTGGAACAGATCTGACTCTGACCCTAAGGTTTATTCCATGCAGGAATGCTCCTTCCCTTCCCCAGTTAGTCCCCGTTCTCTCCACGCTGGGTCGAGCTAACTCCTAGCTTAGCCATGATTTACAGACATGCAGCACACCCTGGCTTTAACCTGGGATAAGGTGGGACTCATACAAACTGTGCCATACCCACTGAGAAGTGTTCTACAACAGGGGTACAGAAAACTTAACTCTGATAAGCTTCCCCCCCAGACACAGACAAATCCTTTGGTATAACCTTGCTTCCATTGCAAATTTGTGAGAGAGCTGAGGAGGGGGTTCTATACAGGTGTAGCTGAATCACTGGAAAGGGTGATAGGGTGTAAGTATTTTTTCTGTTAGCCAGTTGCCGTCAGTGCACCCTGATAGGATGCAACTAACAGCCAGTTAAAAGCAAGTTGAACTTCTAAAACTGCAATAACGCACGGTCCTGATTCTGCAGATAGATCCAAATGGGCTGGCTCGTGTAGTCATCCCGCCCTGCTTGCTGTTAGTAAATAGGTGCAGTCACGTATTGGTTTGCAACATGTGATTTAATACGTCTGTTCTTAGGAAAAGATCTTCATTGCCAGACGGAGGAAAAGCAGGAAGCAATCTGCTGTTGCTGAGCCACCAAAAACAGTAATCACTGCCAGACTCATGGACTCCTTCCAACATTCACTGTGGGAGAAACCCAGAAATCATTGACTGACATTTTCAAAACCACCTAACAAGTCAGGACACTGAGGTGGGTGCACCTACACTGCAGGGCTGAAAACAAAATAAGCTACACAAATTGAGCTACATCAATTGCGTAGCTTATTTCGAAATTGGGAGTGTCTACACAGCGCTTATTTCGGGACAGAGCCCTCTTCCTCCAACTTCCCTTACTACTCGTACAATGAGGGTTACAGGAGTCACAGTAAGAAGTCCACCAGCTTGACAGTATTTTGACACTATTTCGAAATGACTGCCCGCTGTGTAAACGTGAACTAAGTTATTTCAAAATAATGCTAGTTACTTTGAAATAATGTTGCAGTGTAGACGTACCCTGAGTTCCTATTAATTTAATGCAATTCAGCTGACATCAACGGAATTGAAAATATACTGAAACCAACAGCGTTTCATGCGGTGTCACCATCTATCCCTTGCTATCGATGGCCTAAGATCGTGTGCTCTTCCAGCTAGGGTCCCTAGCTTTGTAAGTGTTTGCAGGGCACCTAACACAGCTGGAGCCCCAGGATGCTGATGGGGGATGGTTGAGAGCTCCCATCTAAATAACAATGACATACAAAGAGCTATATTAAAATAACACTATTTGGGATGCCAAGTCAAGTAGTCAATTGTTAGGGCTGCCCTTCCAACTCCAAGGGTACAGCTAGACTGCGGGGAGCTTTCGGGATACTTCTGGTATACTAAAAAAACCTCTACCACGTCAAGGGAAAGTGTTTACTTTTCCACTTTTTTTTGCATACCTTTTTCTGACAAAAACTTGTAGTCTAGCCGTACCCTTATTCTGCTCCCTTTGTGCATCCGTCCTGTGCACCGAATGATGGCAGGATCCTGGTGGGTCGGGGGACCCGGTATAAATGATCATATAAGGGAAGACTGGGCCATAAAGCATTCAGACCACAGAGCGTATTGGCTGAGTTTTCCAGAGGAACACTAGTGAGAGAAGGGAAATTGCAATTTTAACTGTCTATATCTCTGCAAAAGGGGACTTCATGGGAGAAGGAAAAGGTGCTCTTGTAGCCTGAGAGCTATTTGCCAGCCAGCCAGAAAAGGCCTGCTGCAAACCATGGAGGCACAGGGAAAAGTAGGGGTAAAACCTACAGTGGAATGTGCTAGGCAGCCTAACTATGGAATGAGTTAGGCAACCTAACCGTACAGATCTGTACCAGTGTAATGGGTCACATGAAACTTCACATAGTCCAGGCAGGGGCCAGTGGGCTACTGAGATCCCAGCTAGCTCTGGTTAAGGCACCCAGAGCAAGAAGCAAGCTCCAGGGTGTGTGTGTTGGGGGAGGGGGGTGCGTGTCTTACAAAGGAACTTGGCTCAGGTGGAAAGAGCAGGCAGGGGGAGCAGATGTGAAGCTCTCACTGTGATGCAGAAGGCTGAGCTGGAGCAGAGCCTGGAGAAGACTCCTCGGGGGGGTGGAAGGGTGTTTTGTTTTATATTAGTTTTGGACTTTGATTGCCCCGGGAGGGAAAGGACTGAAAGCTGGGGAAAATGAGGCTGTGTGACTGTGCCCAGCACCAGAAGAGGGCATGCTGGGAAGGGTGCACAGGAACAAACCCCTTCCCCTACTATAAGTCATCCATGAGTGGGAATATTTTTAAATGGGGCTGGGTTTTGTGGTGGAGAGACTGAAACACTTCAGTGTAAAGCGGTGCCTTGGTGGAGGCTACATCACGACAGTTGCAACAACAGGTGGAACCTCCCAAATCCAGGATTCTCTGGTTTGGCAACATCTGTGGTTCAGAAGGACCATGGATGTTGATGGACCAGAGAGCCCCGAAGGCGAGGAGCAGGAGCTGGCTGTGAGGCCAGTGGGGGCTGGTCCTGGGGTGGGTGGGGAGGCCAGTCCCACGGAGCCCCAGTGGAGCAGGGCCTGTGGTGGCCAGGGGGTATCCCCGACCCTAACCAGGAACCCCGGAGGCAGAGGGGCCGGAGGCGCCTGGAGTAGGGGGGGAATCTCTGTTCCCAGCCAGGAACCCCAGCAGCACCAGGATCAGCAGCAGGTGGAGAGCCCCATTCCAAGGAGGCTGACCCCAGGAGTCCTGGCAGCAGGGTGGGGAGCCCAGGACCCCCCACAGCCCAGAGAGAAGATTAACCTCCCTGGTCTGGCAAACTCCCTGGTTCGGGACTGCTCAAATCCCGAGGGTGCGGACCAGGGAGGTCCAACTTGTACACCCAAAAAGCAGCATGGTTTTGTGCTTTAAATAAACATTTCCATAGGCATCTAGAAACCAGTTTGCTTTTGGTAAGCTAAAATACCGAGCAATCCACAGGGAGCAGAAAGTTTGCGCCGCCTAGTTCATCATACAAATCAAAAGTGGCAGGGTTTGCAACTTGCAAAAAAAAATTCAAGACCACTTTCAATTAAGCTCATTTTCCACGGCTCTGTCTTCGGCATATGTTCTGGGCTATGTTATGCAGTTAATCAACCCCACACCTTTGTTAGCTCACAAAGCCACATGTTGGCTGCAGTGCATGGCATCTGTTTGCTGGCTTGCAGTCGTTTACTTACTCCTGCCACACCTGTGTTCTAAAAGAGCATGTCCTCGCCAATTTCCACTGGAACCTCTGAACCTTTCACAGAAGGCAGGGCTGTTGGAGAGATTGTGGTCGGCCCTTCACCTGTTGTGGGGGATGACACCCCAGTCGCTTTGATCGCGGTGTGGCCGGGGTGCGCACACGCTTATTGCCACCACCCACGGTCCTAGCAGCAACAGTGACTCAGAGCAACCCTCCTCTCCTTTCCCATTTCATTGAAAAGGTTTTACTGTTAAAGTGTGGGCACGGTGAGGCTATGGAGAATCAGATTCTTTTAACTAAAAAAGTGTTTCCATTATGAATCGTCGTTTCCTGATTCATCAGCAGTTGGGTTTCCTGTCTAGTGACATCAAAGAGAATATGACATAATTAACCCTTTGTTTACTGTACTTCCTTTACACAATATTATGCAGCCCAGTCTCAAGCCAATATTGAAATCAATGACATGAAAGTCAGATTACAACCATTGCTGTCCCTCTATGTTGGTGACTAGCGCAGTGGTTCAAAGATCATCTCTAGAGTTCACAGCAAGTTGTACTAGCAAGACTCAATGGCTCTGTTGGAAGCAAAAGCTTATAGCTAAAGGTAATGCAATGTTATTTTCATGGAACTTAACAACCCTTGGGGGAAAGTCCAATAGAAGTTTACATTCCTACCTGTCAGGGTGGTTAAACAGTGGAATAAGTTGCCTCGGTAGGTTGTGGAATCTCCATCTCTGGAGATATTTAAGAGCAGGTTGGACAGACACCTGTCAGGGGTGAGCTAGATCAGGGCTATTCAACATACGGCCCGCAGACCGTTTGTTTGTGGTCCACGGTGCGGTTTGGGTTTACACGGGGCTCAACACGTGGCCCGCGCCGTGGGTGGGATCCTTTGAACATGGCCTCCACTGGGAACACGCTCCACAATGGCGAGGCATCTCCCAGATGGGGTAAGCACTGAAAGATGCACACGGACGGACTGGCTGGAACAGATGAGTACAGGGTGTCGGCATTTCTAGCCACCAGGGAGGAGGTGCCGGGAGCGCCGGGGCATTGTGGGAAGTGCTGGCTGCTTAGCCTTGTGGGCAGAGCCTGAGAGGTGCTGACTGGCTCACACTGGCCATGTTTGGGTCTGGCGCCGCGGCTTAAGGCTTAATCTTTGTATTCATGCCCGTCAGCTATTTGCGTATATTTGCATGTATATACAACCACACTTAATTTGCAGCCTTCCACAGTGGAGTAGCCCTGATCTAGATGATGCTTGGTCCTGCCGTGCGGGCAGGGGACTGGACTTGATGACCTCTCAAGGTCCCTTCCAGTTCTAGCCTTCTATGATTCTCATTAAGAAATCAGTTCAAGGACAAAAACATTTTTCTATAGATTTCAATCCATCCTATATCATTTTAAAGCAGTGTTTTCCATTTAATTCTATAGGCTGGGTTTAAAATCCTTAAAGGGGTTATCATTTATTAAACTCTATAGACTTTTCATCATGGGAAGGGATTTGCAGTCATCAATTCATTCTGAGTGCTTGCAAAAAAACCATCCTCCATATCACGGAAGGGATCATGCAGTCTGTACTTCATGCACACATTATGAGTTGAGCTGGTAGGAAAAAAAATTCTCCCCTTCCGAAAATGTCAACTTTTGGCAGAAATTCAAATTTCAGAAGATTGAAGGTGAAAACAGAGACATCTCAGTTTGGAAAGGTTACTATGGTGCCTCACAGGAAGGTGAAAACCAGGCTCCTCATGTTCCCTGTTTGTGTGGGCTGAGCTCCATGGTAGGCTACATCTCCCATGATATACCACAGATCTTCCCTCTTGCAAAATGGAGGCTGTGTCTCAGGTTAGTGCCTGGCTATGGTGCATGGCAGGAGACAGTCTGGCTGGGGAGGCTGGACCATAGAAGAAAGTGAGAATGAAAGTACAACTCCCATGAGGTACTGTGGTAGCATTTGCAAATTTTATATATATGTGTTTTTTGGATGAAACATTTTGTGAAAAAAACAATTATTGAGTCAAAGCCCACCAGAAAGTTTTGCCCAGCCCTGCAATGTGGATCTTAAACTGTTGTACATATTGAACCTCTCTAGTCCAGAACTCTCTGGTCTGGAAACACCTGTCATCCAGAATGATTTTAGTTAGTCAAATGCCCCTTTTCATGGGTGTGGCCAAGTTTCTGGTGGTCCCATAAAGTTTGTTCACAGCCACCAGTCCTGGCTCTGAGAGTTCTGTGCTGCTATTTAGCTCTAATTTATCCCTAAATGTCCTCTAACAGCCCAGTAAGCAGTGCAAGTGTTGATAATGCTGCTAGAAAACACTGACTTCCCGTGGTCCAGAAAATTCTCTCGTTTGGAACCGGTCAGGTCCCAAGGGTGCTGGATTAGAGAGGTACAACCTGTATTTAAATCATATGTATGGAGTTGGCCCAAGAGCTCTCTATTCTTTTTCAGCACTAATGATCACCCAATTAGATCAGGATTATTTTCCAAACTTGGCTACAATACCTTTGTGCCACTACAGCAGATGGCCGAGAAATAATTTATCTGATTCAGAAATGGATTAAGCAAGGCCTGCCCTCCACTGTACAAACTCATGTATTTGCAACTTTAATTTGTGCAAGTCCTTAGAAGGTAAGAAATGGGCGATGATTCCCCCTTTCTGAATCTGTGATTTAGGTCACTGGGCTTCTTGAATCAAGTTAAGACCCTAGTGATACTCAAACGGCTATTGACTTCAGTCAGAACAGGACTGGACCCTGAATTCCCACTTGAAAAAGAGGAGTCAGTTTTACAAATCATGCAAAACCACAATACCTCTCATTACCTTTACAAGCTCACAAGGATGCCATGTGGTAGTTCTCATCTCAACTTCAGTTGCACATGATTTCCAGGAATGAACATTGATTTTCCATTATTAAAACTAGATCACATAAAATGTCTGCTTACTATAATGGGGCTCAGTACAAAACTAGGGATTTAGCTCCAGGGATCAGCTTGCCAGATCATCAGGGCCTCATGCAGTCAGCTATTCCAGGGGAGGACTGTCTTGGGAACATAGGAATTGCCACCCTGGAAGTTGGCCAGTGTCACATGCTTCAGAAGACACAGCAAGAAAAATGCCAGTAGACGTAAAATAATCTGTCCACTACATTAGGTCTCTTCTCATCCCCTTAGTTAGATGTTGCCTTAAACCTTGACACATGAGGAGTAATATTTCTTCCAAAATGTATAGTATCTCAATAACAGTAGAAGTACCTGCCAATTGTATGACCCGTGTTAATGAGGTTAATTAAGTGGTCTGGATGTGTCCCATTCATAGCTTTTGATGTGAAAAATGTGGATGTTAAAGGTAGGAGAAATTGGCTTTGTAATGCGCTGACCAGTTCATGTGTTCATTTAAGCCCAGGATAACAGTGTCAAATTTGTAAATGAATTCTAGCTCCTCAGACGCTCTCTATAATTGTAATTCATCTGATGAAGTGGGTTTTGCCCACAAAAGCTCATGATTCTATACATTTTTGTTAGTCTCTAAGGGTATGTCTACACTAACTCGTTAGTTCGAGCTAGGTAGGCAAATGAGGGCAACCAGAGTTGCAAATGAAGCCCGGGATTTAAATATCCCGGGCTTCATTTGCATGTTCCCAAGCGCCGCCATTTTTAAATTCCCCCTTAGTCCGAACTAACCGCCCGCGGCTAGATGCGGCAGTTAAATGTTAATTCGAACTAACTCCTTAGTTCGAATTAACTGTTACTCCTCATTCCACAAGGAGTAACAGTTAATTCGAACTAAGGAGTTAGTTTGAATTAACGTTTAACTGCCGTGTCTAGCCGCGGGCGGTTAGTTTGGACTAAGGGGGATTTAAAAATGGCGGTGCCCGGGAACATGCAAATGAAGCCCGGGATATTTAAACCCCGGGCTTCATTTGCAACTCCGGTTGCCCTAATTACTCTACCTAGCTCGAACTAATGAGCTAGTGTAGACGTACCCTGACATATTTAACAGAGTTTTTAAAGTTACAGACTAACACAGATACTCCACTGAGACTATTTTAATGGTCACTATTCTTCATAATCCTACAAACATCCACTCTTTTTTCTGAATCTTGCTAAGTTTACCAACACCACAGAGCCCATCAGTAGCAGAGCTGCAGAACTCAGAGCTCCTGGCACTATATGCGGAGATTTTATTTAAATTTGCCACATGACCTCTCTTTACATGTTTGTCTTACAATTCTGTTCAGTGCCCACTGCAATCTTGGGTTCTACCGCATAAATAACACACCTAAGAGATAGGCTTCCAACTGCTCACAATTTGCAGAGGGTTTAAGCTATTCAAAGCCACCAACAGCAATTAAGAGCACAAGTTCCATTGACTTTCTGCCTTTTCCTTTTGCAAAATCCTACGCCGAGAGATGAACGGATTTGCCCGCAATCGCACAGAAAGTCTGCAACATCAATGGGAGAAGAAAGCCTAAGACCATGAGAAAGGGTAGGGTCTGGTTTCACACGTTTTCATGCCAAGTTTTTCTTCAGTTTTCACAAGCCTCAGATCACGCCCCAACCCAGCAAGTTTTGTGCTGAACTGCAAGATTGAACTGACTTAAAATCTCAAAGCAAAACTCAATGTCGCCAAGTTTCCGAAACTTGGCATCATGGGTGAATCTTGCAAGCTGGCAATACAAAACCCACAATTCCACCCGAGCAGCTCAGGAGCTATGAGAACTTTAACAAGCATTGGGTTGTGCTTGCCCTCCCGCAGCATGGGCTGGTTTTGCCCTTCAGCCTACTCTCATCCACGGTGGACTCCCTTCCACCAGGGACCCTGCATTCTGAATTAGAGCAGTGAAAGAAAACAAAAACCCATAGAAAACCTAGTCCATGGTTTCACTTTGGGATCTTTAAGATGCAAGGTGTTTTATCAAGAAAGATTTTAGACTTATGATTAATTGGGCTGAAATGGAAATCTCCACTTTGAGATTTGGGCCTTAAAATTTCAGACGATCAAAGGGTCCTTAGATTCTGGAATTTACAACTTATAATTATCTGTTAGCTGTATTTAAATGTTACTTTTGTTAAACTAACTAGCACATTTACCTGGCACTTCTCGGATCATTGAGGTGGGGCTCAAGGTAGGGGGCTAGAGGTGTTGTGGGGGTGCAGGATTCAGGGTTGGGGGTGAGGAGGGGTTCAGGGCAGGGGATGAGGGGCAAGGAAGTTGGATGAACCCCGGGACTGGCCACTAGCATGGGAACCTTACCCATGTATGGTGGCCAGCAACCTCCAGATCCCTGCCCCTAACCAGCCATTCTCTTATCGGGGAGCCCACCTCCTTTGGGTCACTCTGCAATATAACGGTGGCTGCTAGTAGACCCCTCCCTTTTGCATTTTATGAGAAACAATTCCATTCCAGGCACATCCCATTGTCATGGCTCAACCAAATTCTGACCTGGCTTTAAGTTACAAGAGGAAGCTTGTAAGTTAACATCACCAAATGTTATGGTTCTAGTTCTTAGGAGGAGTTTTTGAAGAAACAGACTTACAGACAGATGGATGGGCAGACACTACAGACAGACACACAAACTATCTCAAATATGTAGTAGGTGAGAGGAGGAAGCAATTATTTGTGAACATGTTTTCAAATTCCACTGTGATCGGTAACTCAGTAGAAATGGAGACTGGAATCTCTTTTCCATGGAAAAAGTCTACTTTTTATTGAAAAACTCAACATTCTCAGTTTCTGGTTTTCAGATGAAAATGAAAACAATTCATTTAGTTGAAATGGTAATTTCCTGTTGAGAAAAGATGCAATGGAGAAAAAAATCCTACTTGATCTATCACACAGATTGTAAACTCTCTGGGAAAGTCATTGTTCTGTATTTTGTACAGCACTGAGCACAATGGGGCCTTGGTCCATGGCTAGGGGGTCTCAGAAGCTGTGAAAGTGCAAATACCTCAGGGCATGTCTACACTACCGCATTATTTCAAAATACCTCAGGTTATTTTGAAATAACAAGGTGAGCGTCCACACAGCAAGCCAGTTATTTTGAAATGATTTCAAAATAACAGGCTTCTTATTCTGGAATAATAAACCCTATTTTCACAAGGAATAATGCCTATTTCAAAACCGTTATTTCGGGATAGCAGTAACTTGGACGCTCCATTGCTGCTATTGCAAAACAGCTCTTCCCCAGGATCATTCAGACTAATTACTCCCTCGTGCTTCCTGGGGCTGTAAATTGAGCTAGCGCATCCACATTAGGGGAGCCTGCCTCGGACTAGGCTTCCCTGTACAGGTTGGACCTCCCTGGTCCAGCACAATCAGGACCTGACTGTTCCTGGATGAGGGATTTTGCCAGACCAGGAGTGGTCATTTCTGGGCCCTGGGCCCCCTCCTGCCCTGGCCTGACCATTGCCCTCTCAGCTGCCCCCACCCCCCACCTCTCGCTGGCCCCACTGCCCTCCCAGAGAGTCCTGGTTAAGAGAGTTTCAACTGGTCCAGAGAGTGTGGACATGCTGTTTTGAAATAGTTATTTTGGGAGTTATTCTTCCAAAATAACGTATTTCAAAATACCCTTGTAGTGTAGAAATGCCCTCAGTGACTTTCTTAACGTCCACTCACTATAGTTGTTTAATATAATATCTTGGCATAGATTATGAAACTGAAAATGAATGTGTCATCAATATAAATCAGCCCTATGAAGAAAGGGATTTGAGATTGGGTGTTCCAGTTTAGAAAATGTTTAGCAGATCTGGATTTCTGAGGCTTTTTCACAATTATTAGGAGGCATGTGCAGTTGCACAGCTTGCCACAAGATGGAGCAGATATGCCATTTTTACCGCCGGGTTTTCTTGTAAATGAACATTATGTAGAGAGGACAGACCCTGGTCTTTGGCTGGAGGGATTGCCCGTAAGACCTTAGAAGCTAAAGCCATGTGCCTCTACCGCATCAGCAAAAAGCCAACTGGCGCTCAGCTAAGTCAGTAGGGTAGACTTCACTCTTTCTTGCCAGTGGTCTCAGTGTTTCTGGGTTACAATTGCATGGCTTGTCTTTTATAAATTTTTACACTGCAGGCCATATTTTCAAGGATCCTCAGCTCCTAGCTGCTCTCAGGGTGACATTTTTGGCCAGGATTTTAAGTGATCTCAACAGCCAACATAATGAGGGATTTTTTGGTTTGTGTTTCATTTTGTGCCCGAGAAATGCTTCAAGTTCGGCAAATGCAGGCACGAACCAGTCCCTCAGAGACAAAAACAAACAGGGGCCTCAGCCAGGTGGCAATGAAATCAGATGAACTATCTCTTTGATCAGCAGCCACTCTTTGGCAGGAAGAAGGGGTGTGAGCGAGAAATATACATCTCCATGTAAACCCCAGCTGGAGAGGACTGTCAAATAGGAGGAAAAGATATCAAAATGAGCAGAAGCCCCCAATCACCTCTCCTCCCCACTCCTTGCGGCATCAACAATGTTTGAAAGACAAAAGGAGCATCATTGAAGTGGGGGCGGTGGAGGGGAGGGCTTCCTGGCTGACAGATCCAGCCACATTGCTGTAAGCATATGGCGAGAGAAATCTTTGCTTTGAATTCACTGAGCTTGATTAGTGAAAATGCGAACTAATACCTAAATTAATTCTTGGTAACCGATTCTTAATTTTATGCCTCATTACCTGTAATCACTTGAAATCCATCTTTCTGTAGTTAATAAACTTGTTTCGTTGTTTTATCTACACCCATGTGTGTTGGGGAGACTTCATGCGAGACAACAGGAGAAGTGACAACAAGCCGGTGTGTCCCAGTGCAGCACTCCAAAAAGAAGCTAGCCGGCTGGAGCACTCAGCTGCAGTGGGATGGGTGGGGTGCTCCCAGCCTAGCTCATGGAGCTTCCTGAAGGCTGCCAGGCTATGCAGAAGGCCGCCAAGCAGGTGAAAAGGGCTGGCTAGGGGTACCCTCCCCTTGGTCTGGAACTGCTTCAGGCCCGATCTCCCTCCCCCGGGTGCCATTTTGGGAGGGCAGAGGGGGTGGGTTGCAGCTGCACATATCTGGTCCCTGCTGCTTTTCTTCTCCTTCCGCCCAAAGTCAGGGAGTGAGGGAAAGTGCACAGCCTGCTGTATTCCTCCTCTGCCCTTTCCTTCGGCAGCCTGGAATGAGAGGATTTGAAATTTGACTACCTATTGAACCTATAGTCTAGAACTCTCTGGTCCAGAAACTTCCGTCAAGTGGAATGATTTCAGTTAGCCGGATGTCCACTTTTTATGGGTGTGGCCCAGTTTCCAGTGGTCCCATAAAGTTTGTTTACAGCTACCAGACTTAGCTCTCAGTGTTCTGTGCTGTTTTTTAGCTCTAATTTACTCCTAAATGTCTCCTAACAGCCCAGTAAGCAGTGGAAGTGTTGGTAATGCTGCTAGACAATAATGACCTCCTATGGTCCAGAAAATTCTCTGTTTCAGAACTGGTCAGGTCCCGAGGGCTCTGGATTAGAGAGGTTCAACCTGTAGTCTCTAAAGTCAAAAAGGAACAATAGTTTTTAGGATAAAGTTCAAGATAATTTCAACTGCAGACAACACTATGAGGCAAACTAGAGACTCACTTTTTGTTTTAGCTTTGAATTTGTTTGTGGAAACTCACTCTTGTTACATTACTTTAACCCCTTGCATGCTGTTCAATATTTTACCTACAGCCCACAGAGCATACCAGCCATGCTTGAACAGCCTAACCATCTCAGTGGCATACGGATTGAATAATAGCAGCACCACAGTTTCAATTTTTCTTGCCATTTCCTTAGCAATGTGCTTGAGAATGTTGCTTTTAAATGAGTTAAGATCATGAAGTTTCTGCATGTGAATGGCAGTTAACGCTGCTTGGAGAAGGGAGGATAAAGAGAGAGGTGCCACTTTCAGAAGTTTCAGTTCACTGGGTTTAGTGCCAAGCCTTTTTTTTTTCAGTTTCACTTTGAGTTTCACATGTGAGCGAAACTATACTGCCAGCGATCAGATAAAAACCTGAAATCTCCACATTTCACATGCTTTTCAGCCAGACCTGCAAGCCAACCCTGGTTTGCATGGTTGAAAACCACGCTTCCAACAAGCTCCCTTTGTCCATGCTTAGAGGACTATCTTCTGTGCAAATCTTAGACTTCCTGCTGCATGCATGTAATGACTCAGGAATGCCACTGATGGAATCTGTGACTAAAGTAAAATCAGTCCGCGATTTGATTGCAAGCATTTTAGGAAGATATTACAAACCCTTCCCCTCAACAAGTCACCGGTATGTTTTCATTGTGGACCTTTTGGCTAGGCCAAGTGATACAAAGTGACCAGAGTTTGAAAATCCAGAAGCAGGGCAATTTTTGTGGCAACATTTTAAGGTTACAAACCACACAGAAAACTGAATTACAAGATCTACCCTGGTGACGCTATAGCCAGTTTATAACTCAAGAGTAGGCATGGGCCTCCTCGCACCTCGCCAGTAACTGTGTGAATGCATTTCTCCAGGAATACTGAATGGGTGTCACCAATATTCACTCTGTATAGAAGAACGCTTTAGGAGGTCTAGGCTGGCTATTAAGAAAAACTATTTCCCTAGGGTGGGGAAGCCCTGGAATTGGTTCCCTAGGAAGGTGGTGGAATCTCCTTCCCTGGAGGTTTTTAAGTCCTGGCTTAACAAAGTCCTGGCTAGGATGATTTAGTTGAGGTTGGTCCTGCTTTTAGCAGGGAGCTGGACTCAGTGACCTCCTGAGGTCTCTTACAACCCTATGATTCTATGATGCTATCTCCATTCATTTCACTTTTTTACTCATAGCACGCTTGCTCTATTGGACGACTGGAAAATAGAGGGCAAATTCTGTTCTATAACAATAGGCTGTAAACAAACAGGCTGCAGGCATAACGTTACTACAGTTTGATGGATTAAATTAAAAACCAGGGTATTCCAGGCATCCTGAAAGAGATTTCTGGGACAGTGCATGAGAAACGAGAACATACCATTTCTTTATATGCTTTCCTCACAAAAAATT
The DNA here is from genome assembly GCA_032595735.1 of Pelochelys cantorii. Classification (NCBI taxonomy): domain Eukaryota; kingdom Metazoa; phylum Chordata; order Testudines; family Trionychidae; genus Pelochelys; species Pelochelys cantorii. Next base: position 70,183,155 of record CM064332.1, read on the forward strand.
ACTTCTATCATCATGGGTCAGACATACCTATCTCGCCATACCACAGCAATGGTACATTCAGTAATGTAGAGGACTCTGAAGGATTTTGCTAGATCTTGCTTCTGAACATTTAGGCTATGTCTACACTACGAGTTTTCTCAACAAAAAATATGCTAATGAGGGACTTATTTGCATGAGTCGTGATCTCATTTGCATATTTTCTGCCAATCTGTTTTTGCACTAGGGTTTTTGCACAAAAACGATCTGTGTGGACATTTTCGTTTTGCACAAAAACCCCTTTTCCCACAAGATCGGTATACCTCCTTTTTGGGGGGGGGGCATAAAGGGAAAATATGCAAATGAGATCACGACTCATACAAATGAGTCCCTCATTAGCATATTTTTTGCCGAGAAAACTTGTAGTGTAGACATAGTCTCAGGGTTAGCTTGTGCCACAAGGGCACAGACTATAATGGAAGAGATGGTGTCTAGCGGTGCTTCTCCAGGTATATTCCCACAAAGGGCCTGGTGCTAAAGAAGCCATAATCAATTTCCTCTCCACTGGGGCCCATCCTGCCTATCAGGACAGATTTAGTTCCAAGCTCTCTGGTGCATCAGACAAGCTGCTCTGTGACATCCCTGAATATTGGCTCTGCTCCACTGTTGAGCCATTGGTGGGGAACTGCCAAGCTGGGAGAGCAGCTGCAACAGCAAATCAAGCAGGAACCTCTGCCCTGAGGGAGAGGGGGGAGAAATGCAACTGTCCTCTCTCATCAGCTGCCCCAGAATGCAGCCCTGTGCAGGGACCTCCGCTGGGGGCAGTAGGACTTATGTGGCATCCTCACTCTCTCTAGCTGGGAGAGAAATTGCAGGAAGCATATGGACTGCTTCCTACAACTCCAGGTTCTCCTCCTTGCTCTGGGTGGAGCACCTGGAAACCTCCCTCCCTCTTCTGAGGGAGGGACTGCCGTTTCCATGCAGGGGTTCGGTCAGCCACCATTGTACTGAGGGGTGAGGCTTTGGGTGCAAAAGGCAGAGCGGGGCCAGCGAGACCTCTCAGTGCCTCCCCCACTCCCCTCCCGCCCTCAGAACCACATGGAGCGTGCAGCATTCCGGCGGAGATTTAAAGGGCCCAGGGCTCCGCCATGGCTGCTGCAGCAGGAGCGGCAGCTGGGAGCCGCAGGCCCCTTTGAATCATCAGGCCCCAGGGCAACTGCCTTCTAGCCCCCCACATCAGCAGGCCTGCCTACATGTCTTTGCAGGTCATGTGCCACACGCAGCAGCCCACCTGGGTACTCTGCTGGTGGGCTGCGAGACTGCTGAACCTCTACGGTCAAGGTCACCTGCAGCCCCCACAGGCTACGGGGTCACCGTTCCCAGCCAATGGGAGCTCTGGGGAGCAGTGGCTAATGCATCCCAGTAGCCTGTGTCACTTCCCACAGCTGCCATTGGCCAGGAATGGCAAACTGTGGCCAGCGCAGGGAACCATGCCTGTGGACAGTGGATGTAAGCAAAACGTCTTGTGGCCCACCAGTGCATTACCTTGATGTGCCACATGCACTAGACATTACTCTAGACACTCCTCCCCGTTCCCAGGAAGTGACGGCACTATCCCAGCAGCAGCCACTGTCTGTTGCCAGGTTCCTGGCTTAATAGGCCGACTGGTCCTGCCCAACTGAGCCTGTTTTCGATCATTTCCCTGTTGCTTGGCCCAACTGCAGCCTGTGAAGTTAATTGGAAGTACTTCTTCCAGTGCTGGGTGGGGGTGGACACCCCATCACAAACTCCCTGAAACCTATCTGTTTAATTTTATTGCCACTACAGTTACCAGACACAAACAAGCTTGGATAGAGCACCATACAACTGTATATTGAAAGAGTTGTCATGGGGGGAGGAAAAAAATCTCTCCGTTTTGTCAGGTCATAGATAACACCCGTCCAACTCTCAGTATAATGCAGTACCTGAAAGAGAAACATATTTTTTCCTAGCAGATAACAGATAAATCCATAAAAAGCCACCTACCGACTCATGCGAATGTTATCACCTGGGGGGAGGTTGATTTTCTGTTACTCTTAATCCAGAAATTCTACCTGCCTTTAGAATCGGATACCAGCTTCTTGTAGTTTACTGCCACCGTTATCAGCACATGACATTTTTCTCTCTCCTTCTCCCCTTCCCTGAGGCGCCTGTGTGATCTCCACCCACCGAAATGCAATACACGAATCTCTCCTCAGAGTCAGAGTCCTAATTCAGTGAGGTATGTATGCTCAGACCTAACTTTAAATATAAGAATGATCCCAGACTGATTATTCATGTGTTTTCAGAGGGCTTAAGGACCTTTGTAATTTTGGACCTTCACATGGACTATTAGGACCTAGTTCAGAAAGGAGCTGAGTGCCTCTTTCCAGTGCTTTCAATGTCTCTTTACTTCAATGGGAAATAAGGCCCTTTGTTTTGAATCCATCATGAGCCAAACTTTATATTGAATAATGATTAACTTGATTTAAGAACTTAAGAACAGTTATACTTGGTCAGATCAAAGGTCCATCTAGCCCAGTGTCCTGTCTGCCAACAGCGGCCAATACCAGATGCCCCAGAGAGAGGGAACACAACAGGTAATCCTCACGAGATCCCTCCTTGTCATCCATTTCCAGACAAACAGAGGCTAGGGACACCATTCCTATCCATCCTGACTAATAGCCATTGATGGTCCTAACCTCCATGAAACTATCTAGCTCTTTTTTGAACCCTGTTAAAGTCCTAGCCTTCACCACATCCTCTGGCAAGAAGTTCCACAGGCTGACTGCGCTGAGTGAAGAAAAACTTCCTTTTGTTTGTTTTAAACCTGCTGCCTATTAATTTCATTTGGTGACCCCTAGTTCTTATACTGTGGGAATAAGTAAATAACTTTTCCTTATTCACTTTTTCCACACCATTCACAATTTTATAGACCTCTATCCTATCCCCCCTCAGTCTCCTCTTTTCTAAGCTGAAAAATCCACATCTTTTTAATCTCTCTTCATATGGGACCCGTTCCAAACCCCTCATCATTTTTGTTGCCCATTTCTAAACGATGTCTCCTCACACACAATGAAACAGCAATAAATCAGAGCTCCTTCACCCTTTCTTCCCATCAAGAAACACCCTCTCCTTTAAGCCTGCCCACACCTCCCTGTAAGCCCAAAATGTGCTTCCACAGAGATGCTTGTTCAGGTGTCTGATCCTGCCGGAGGCGACTTTTATTCACTTGATTAGTGGGGTTACTCACATGAGCAGGGGGCTGCTTATAAAGGCTCTGATCCAAAGCCCACTGGCATTAATGAAGCTCTTCCTGACAACTTTGCTGGGCTTTAGATCGGTCTCATGATGGCTGCAGGATCATGTCCTAAACTCATAGCTCCTTAGGGCCAGGATTCAGTCTTGTATTTGCTTATGAAGCATCAGTGATGGCCTTAAATAAGTTAATAGATTATAAGGCCAGAAAGGGCAATTATCATTATCGGAGCTCCTGCAGAGCACAGGCCATAGAATTTCATCTCTTGATTCTTAAATCAATGGTTCTAGCCCTGGTTGTGCAGGCACGGATAGTTTCCACCCTGACCAAAGAAGAATTCATGGGAAACTCATGGCTCCGTCCTTTGTAGAACACCATTGATGAGGGCTGTCTCCATAGTCCAACATTCTAAGCCTTCACCTTTCAATATTTGCACGTCACAGCGACCCCCTCTGCCCCCTCTGTGCAAAGGAGTGACTAGTTCTGACAAGGATAATTGGAGCTGGGATAGGAGACAGACCTGACTTTCTGGACCAGAAGGAGGATGAATGCCAGTACAGATTGTTCAGGAGACAGCCCCTTGCGTTGGGATGCTCTGCTGGTTCCGATGGCTCAGAGACATGTTCCCTGTTGTTTTTGTGGTCAGGAAGGAGCTTCCATTGAGCTTTGTTTTGCTGCCGAAAGGTAAAACTTCAGGCTGCTTCAAAAGGATTTTTAATTTTGCGATTATTTATTTCATTCCACATATTCCCCAAACCACTCTGCCTTTACTCAATACACTTTCTCCGAGCCTTTTACGTAAACCCTCCTTTCATTTCCTGCATTTCATTTGGTGATCTCTGGTTTGCTCCCTTGTGCACTTGGAAACATTTGCAGAACATGTTCTTGATACTCTTCCTTCATGTCCCTTGTTGCAGTCCATTTCTTCAAGCCGTACCTCCTATTTTACTGTTCTAGCAAACCAGAGGAAAGGACAATTCAAGCTCCCTGCATCATTTACTCTCCCTGTCCCATGCATAAAAAAGAGACATGGATTTTAATGTTACCCCCACAGGATCCCCTTAAAAAGCAGAGGTTATGCTCCAAATCCCAGTTACGTCCTGACCTGCGGCACGAAGTGCTTCGTGAACATGAAATATTTATAAATGGTTTCATATCTAGGTATTTCAGCATTGGGCACGAATCATGCAAGAGCTGAAATAAGGGATATCCCCCTGAATTTCCCTGTTGAAAATCAATTTAACTTTTCACAACTTTTTCTCGATCAACTTTATAAGTGGTTGGAATCTTTCAAATTTTGACAGATAAAGAAAAATAGGGGAAAACATGTTGCTATTTTTTTTCTTGGCTGTTGCCCTACTGCGATTAAAAACATGTAGCGGGCCAGGTAAAGACCACACCACCTGCGCAACATACGGAAGTTTGCTCTGCTGCTGCCCATGTTGTACCTGTTCTGTAGCTTACCCGGAGCATTTCAGCCTCGCACACAATCAATCCCAGCACTCTTGGTCTTTTCCAAAGGGTGAATCTTGTTCACCTTCCATGGCCAGGAAGGTCTCCCCCACACAGGGTGAAATCCTCACCCCAACAGAGCCACTGAGAGATTTTGCCACCAACTTCAGGTTTCACTAAGAACCACCAGTGTGTTTCTGCTGTACAAGTCAGAAAAGAACTTATGGAGACTACAGGGGGCATTTGCTCACCCTGTGCATTCTCCAGAGGGATCTCTGAGAGCGGTCACATAGAGGACATGACAGGAGGTTGGGCAGAGTGGCTTCTGCACTCAGCTTTGGAACAAGGCACAAGAACCTGGTGTAGCATCAGGCTGAAGGTCATCTCCTCTCCATTATGAGACTTGGCCGTCTTTCTCTGGTCCTGCTACTCAGCTCAACTTCTCCATCCATGTGTCTATTCCCAAAGTTTGCAGCAACAGGAAGCCACCCAAAGGATGAGTGTAACACAAGAGACATGCATATCAAAATGCAGGTGCCTCTACTATTTGAACTAAAAGATCCACTTTTGTTGGGTCAAATCAACAGCAGAGCCATAACCCTCTAGGTAGGCCAGCTAGTAGAAAGGTATGGAATGTAAGCATGGATTGCAGAAGGAATAAAAACATTTCCTTCCTAACAACTGAACCTTTCAGGGACTTTAGAAGAACAGGGGTCTTGTAACTTGAAGAAAGAAAATTAATGGTTAGTCATTATTATTGTATTACAACAGCACATAGGACCTCTAGACCTGGGCCCCATTGTGCTGTATAAACACAGACCAACAAGCTGGCCTCTGCACCAAAGCTCATTGGGGTGGCATTAAGGAGAAAAGATAAATAAAACTAAGGTGGAATTTTCTTCTCAAAGTAAATGGCTGCTCTAGTCTCTTTGTTGCCTAGCTAGTGGTATGAACTCTCCCTTCCCCTTCTCCCCCCCCCCCCCAGATGCTGGACAAAGCAACTACAGTGCCAATGAAATTAACTGTGCAAAAAGTGGGTTTTGCTCTTCTGCTGTGTTACTGCACACTTGTCTGAAAACTTTTTTGGGCGGCAAATCTGGCTTCCTGGGGTTTGCAGAAGGGACTTCCCCACTCACCTCTAACCAGCACTTCAGGCTGCTTGGGCGTTCGTTCTACATTGAAAGAGGCAGTAGGAAGTGCTTTTGCTGAGCTCTCTCTTGTATGCTTATTGATGGAGGGGAGAAAGAAAGAGAGAATTTGTAGTTGCCCCACCTGCTTTATCATTAGAAACGCAAAGCAGGACCGTGTCCAAATTCACAGCACACAGATTCTATCAGCCAACGGTAGGGTTTGAATTTATATACAGAGCCAGAGACTCTCAGGATCTGATAGCTCTTCCTTGGGGGGGGGGGGAGGGGTTTATAGGTGATATTTTTTAGTGCAGCTATTACAATATAAAATGCCACACGTGGAAATACATCAAATAAACATGGGCAATAATCAATTCAAGCAAGCTTGGATAATTTCCTAAGATATGCACTCATTCAACCACAGGTTATTTGGCTTGATGCAGAATGTCACCCAGTAACTTCTAGGATCTGTGTTATGTAAGAGGTTAAATTAGATAACCATATGTTTCCTTCTGGCCTTAAAAATCAAGGAACAATGTTAAGATGTCGGTCTGCTATGAACTGAAAGCATCAGTATACATACGCTGTCAAGTGCATCATTTCCATAGATGCTGCCTTGCTTCCCACAATTATTTATTTAATTTAGGGGGGGGGGGGGAGGAATGCTGATTCATGCAGATTTCTCTTGAAAGTGAAAAGCTTCATAGCCAGCTTTTCGTCTGTGATTAATGATGGCATAGAGAAGCACCCAGTTCCACCCTACCCCCTTCCAAAGCATCAACTAGCGCTCCACAGTCTTACTTTGATCAGTCCCAGTGATTTTAGCACAACTGTTCATAGAGTAAAGTACAGCCCAACATCGGTCAGGCTATCAGAGCCTACCCATTTAAGAAATGGTATGGCCCACTTATCAAAGTCAGGTAAGCACTGCAAACCAGTGATGGGGATGAATATACATTTTCACGCCAAAAGCATTTTAGCTGGAATAGCTTCCTGCTCCTTTTTTTTTTGTTTGTTTACTGTTTTCAAACATTTGCCCAAATAAGTTCTTGTTCACAACAAGCTAAGGAATGGTGTTTTTCGGGTGTGAAATAGCTGTATATGTGAACAATGTTAGGATAGAAAAAAATACTGAAAAGACTATACTGCCATTATGTAAGTTACCTCTACATTCCTCCCCACTCCTCCTCCCTGGACTACTGTGATCAGTTTTAGTTACTCTGGGTACGTCTACACTGCATGCTTATTTCAAAATAAGCTATTCCAGAAGAAATACTCCAGAATAGTTTATTTCGAAATGGCATGCCTACACTACAGGAAAGCCTCAAAATGAGTCCGAGGCAGGCTCCCCTCATGTGGATGTGCTACCTTGATTCAGGAGGTCCTATTCCCCAGGAGGCACTATTTCAGGAAGGAGCTATTTCGAAATAGCAGCAGTGGAGCGTCCACACTACTGCTATTGCGAAACAGCTATTTCAGAACAGGCATTATTCCTCGTGGAATGGGGTTTACAGAAGTCGGAATAAGCCATCCATTATTTCCAGATTATTTCGAAATAACGGAATTGCTGTGTAGACGCTCGCATTATCATTCCAAAATAATGCTGCTCTGTGGATGCACCCTCTCTCTTGAAAGAGAGATAGAAGAAATAAAAGGGGTTCAGAGGCTATTGACAAAAGTTATTCGAGGCAGGAGGAGAAACTGGCACGTCCGGATCCAATTTAGTGTAGAGATGAGTTGTGTGACTGGGGACTTGGTTGATATGCACAATACAATGAATAGGACAGAAATACAAAAGCTGGACTTTTTATTTATCTTGTAGTTTAGGTGAGCGCCAGGCAAAGGTACAGTATGGACCCTGCCTAATTTACCCTTGTCGCCACATGTGAATGCTTTAACCACCCCCAACATTTCAAAGAAAACCATTTTAGCAATGGAGAAAAGGGCTAGGAAAGTGGTAAGAGGTGTGATTTTGCCACTCCAAAAAGCTAATTTAACAAAGGCATTGAAATGTGCGTACGTCTAGAAGGGTTTCTGGATCTCTTCTTAGCACATATTTAAACAAGCTGCTTTTGTCAGCCGCTGTCAAAGCCCCTTGATTCACTCATCTAAAACTGGAGGGTCATTGAAACAAATATTTAATTGAATGTTAATGCCACATAACTGTATTAATTTCTCTCTTTTGCAGCCATTTCCCTGATTCTGCCAGACAGGATTAAACACTAACACTGCAGCAGCCGGCATTCTGTATCACCCGCCGCCATGATTTTAAGCACATGTAGTGGTACTAATTGAATTCAGGTGATCCCACTGTAGTCTGAAGGATAATGTCTCACACCTTATCAGCACTAATGAAGCAGCTAACTGCATTCAAGAGACACCACTGCTGTTGCAAAGGTAATTTCTTGCACTTCATCAGAGCTTGATGCCACGCACTTAGCAACCTGGCTAGCCAAAAATATCCCACCCTCAGAATTAATGAGGTGTGTAAGTGTTTTAATGAATGGGATTTTTTAAAATAATCACTTAGGAGCATCTATGAATGTCAGAGTCATAGTGATGGGCTTTTCCAAGCTGCAGAGTGGGAAATGTACATGCCGGCAGGAGCCCCTACTGCCCTCTGGAGGGTGCCATGTCAGACCGTGTGTATGAATGCCACGGGGCCTACAGAGGAGATGTATAATCCCTAATTCCACCTACCCTAAAAGGAGAGCCTCCTTTTAATCATAGAATCATAGCATCATAGAACACTAGAACTGGAAGGAACCTCATGAGGTCATCAAGTCCAGTCCGCTGCCCTCACGGCAGGACTCAGTACTGTCTAGGCCATCTCTGTTAGATGTTTGTCTAACCTGCTCTTAAATATCTCCAGAGTTGGAGATTCCACAACCTCCCTAGGCAACTTATTCCAGTATTTAACCACCCTGACAGTTAGGAAGTTTTTCCTAATGTCCAACCTAAGGGTCGGTCCTAGGACCAATCCTGTTCAACTTATTCATAAATGATCTGGAGAAAGGGGTAAGCAGTGAGGTGGTAAAGCTTGCGGATGATACCAAACTGTTTAGGAAACTGTTTAGGATAGTCAAGACAGAAGCAGGCTGTGAGGGACTCCAAGAAGATCTCACCAAACTGAGTGATTGGGCAACAAAATGGCAAATGAAATTTAATGTGGATAAGTGTAAAGTAATGCACATCGGGAAAAATAACCCCAACTATACGTACAGTATGATAGGGGCTAATTTGGCTATGACAAATCAGGAAAGAGATCTTGGAGTTATTGTGGACAGTTCTCTGAAAACTTCCACACAGTGTGCAGTGGCGGTCAAAAAGGCAAATAGGATGCTAGGAATTATTAAGAAAGGCATAGAAAATAAGACCCAGAATATCTTACTGCCCCTGTATAAAACTATGGTACGCCCACATCTTGAATACTGTGTACAGATGTGGTCTCCTCACCTCAAAAAAGATATTTTGGCCTTGGAAAGGGTTCAGAAAAGGGCAACTAAAATGATTAGGGGTTTGGAACGGGTCCCATATGAGGAGAGGTTAAAGTGACTGGGACTTTTCAGTTTAGAAAAGAGGAGACTGAGGGGGGATATGATAGAGGTATATAAAATCATGAGTGGTGTGGAGAGGGCCGATAAAGAGAAGTTATTTATTAGTTCCCTAAATAGAAGAACTAGAGGACACCAAATGAAATTAATGGGTAGCAGGTTTAAAACTAATAAAAGAAAGTTCTTCTTCACACAGCGTGTAGTCAGCCTGTGGAACTCCTTGCCAGAGGAGGCTGTGAAGGCTAGGACTATAATAGAGTTTAAAGAGAAGCTAGATAATTTCATGGAGGTTAGGTCCATAAAAAGCTATTAGCCAGGGGATAAAATGGTGTCCTTGGCCTCTGTTTGTCAGAGGCTGGAGAGGGATGGCAGGAGACAAATCGCTTGATCATTGTCTTCGGTCCACCCTCTCTGGGGCACCTGGTGCTAGCCACTGTCGGCAGACAGGCTACTGGGCTAGATGGACCTTTGGTCTGACCCAGTACGGCCATTCTTATATTATATGTTCTTAAACTTCCTTTGCTGCAATTTGAGGCCATTGCTTCTTGTTCTATCCTCAGAGGCCAAGGAGAACAATTTTTCTCCCTCCTCCTTGTGACACCCTTTTAGATAATTGAAAACCACTATCATGTTCCCTCTCAGTCTTCTCCTTTCCAAACTAAACAAGCCCAGTTCTTTATGTCTTCCTTCATAGGTTATGTTCTCTAGACCTTTAATCATTCTTGTTGATCTTCTCTGGATCTTCTCCAATTTCTCCGCATCTTTCTTGAAATGTGGTGCAGAACTGGACACAATACTTCAATTGAGGCCTAATCTGCACAGAGTAGAGCAGAAGAATGACTTCTCGTGTCTTGCTCACAATATTCCTGTTTATGCATCCAGAATCATGTTTGCTTTTTTTGCAACAGTGTCACACTGTTAACTCATATTTAGCTTGTGGTCGACTATGACCCCTAGATCCCTTTCTGCAGTACTCCTTCCTAGACAGTCACTTCCCATTCTGTATGTGTGAGACTGATTGTTCCTTCCTAGGTGGAGTACTTTGCATTTGTCCTTTTAAAACTTCATCCTATTTATCTCAGCCCATTTCTCCAGTTTGTCCAGGTCATTTTGAATTATGACCCTATCCTCCAAACCTCTGGTGGTAGAAGCTTGTTCTCTTGGAGTCAAGGAATGTGATTTCTATCTCTGCCCGTGAATGTGAAGTAGCAACAGTCCTCCTTTGGTCAGGGAAGAATATCCTGAAAAAGTTGAAGTTGTGGGATCTGGAACTGCTCCTTGATTCCCTGGATCCCAGCACTAGATGCAATGTGTGTGCACTACATGGTTCCTATCGGGCCTTCAGAACTGGGAAAACCTTGAGTTCTCTGCTGTCTTGGATTGCAACAGGTCTGCCATCTACACTTGCAGCCTATCCCTGTGGCCATTCCATCTCCTTGCTGCAACCCAGGAACAAGATCATTGATGCCTGGACGCTTGTTGGATCAGCAAAGGCATCCTAGCTTTGCAGTGCGAGGAGAGTGGGAAATGGACATATCCTCCTGGCATCCCCGAACCATGTAACAGAACACTGCTTAGCCATTATCTGCTGCCACCCTCCACTATGCTGAACTCTTCCTATTTCTAACTCTAGGCTTTGGTACTGATGCTAAGAAAGTTGACCTCAGTAGCCAGCCGATGGCTCTGTGGCCACATTACAGCTGGAAATCTCATTGACCTATCTGGTACCAATATATTTGAGTGTGCTCAAAAGAGAATTAAATTAAGAATTCTCTCTCCTTCCATGCTGGGCTTTGAGGATTTCTGCAAATTGCATAGCTTATTTTGAGTGTATTTCGAAATAGGTTATTTCATAATTTGGCGCTGTCTACACAGTGCCAAATTTTGAAATAACTTGCTATTCTGAAATGCCCCTTATCCTGTTAACCCTCGTTCCATGAGGGTTATCAGAATAAGCCACCCGTTATTTTAAAATCTATTTTGAAATAATGGGTGGCTTCAATAGATGCGGAATAGCTATTTTGGGATACTTTGGTATCCTGAAATAGTTCCGCAGTGTAGACATACCCATTTCATAAGAACAATACATTCTTGCTCTTCTCTGGAATGGTTCACAATCAGTCAGTTAACTATGTGTAACCTCCTGGGAAGTTTACAAAGGGGTCATCAGAAAACAAATAGTTTAAATGATGGGGTTCTGTCAGTCAAAGTATTTCTTATGGAGAGGAAGCATTTGTTCTCACAGACACTCTTTGCATAGAGTTCTTTCGTCAGGCCGGTGTTACTAGGGTCTCGCTGGCTATGCTCAATCAAGATGGAAGAGCCAGCCCCAAGACTAAATTCAATTTCCATTTATTTAATGGAAATAAGCTTTCTGATTTGTGAATGCTTAAGTTATGCAGAAAAGAACGAAAGGACTAGTCACTGGAAGTAGAGTACCAGGCCATCCTCAGCATTCAATTTAGTGGGTCCTTACTAGACCTGCTAAATCAAACCCAGGAAGATCAATCTCCAGAGAGTTGATCTCTGGGTAATTATAGACAAGGCCTTAAAAGTGAAAAGCCTTCCAATTTGCCACATCTATTATAACATTAAAACTGTTATAAGAGCCATTAAATGGTAATTAAGTCATTTAACGAGAATGTGCTTATCTGGAGATACATACTATCAGTTTCTGAATTTACTGAAAAAAAAAGTTGTGCGTTACTGTAATATTCATTCAGAATAGACTCTGTAAAATCTACAGGACCTTACCTTAACATTTGCTTTAAGTATTTCAGTAGTTTGTTGCTGAAGATTATAAAATCTCATCCCTGAAAAATCCTTGTGTAGTTTTTAGAGGCACAGTCTGAGTATTCATTAGCTTAAATGCTTCAATCTTCAGACATATAGTTTTTTAAATACATTCTTCAAAAGGTCACCCTTATCTAAAATACACATTTTAATTTTAATTATGATAGCACAAAAAACTTTCTGTCCATCCGTGCTGTAATCTTTCTCCCTTCAAAAGAACACCCTCCCCTTTTTCTTCCAAATAGCTGAACAAATGAGTTTCTATTGTTATGGAGATCACACAAAATAAATTAGTGTTCCTTTTTGCTAAAAGCAATTAACATTGTTATGGACACACTAAACCACTCTGACTGATTAATTTAAAATAATGTCTTTGTTTCCATGCGTTAAATATGTACTAATCTGGAATGATTACTTTTTGAAGTCCTAAGCGTACATTTAAAAAACAAAATCAGCTTAGAGATACTGTTTAAGAAAATGTATAACAGACATGCACCATGTATTCTATAATATTTAATGTTGTATTCAACGGGACAGCTGACTTGATCTTATTACAAAGCTTTGCAAATAAATATATGTGATAAACCTCAGGGTATATCAAAAAACCTGTGACTGACATTTTTTTATTCCCAAATTTAGTGTGTTTAATTAGGTACCCTCAGCATGCCCAGTCTTTACAATCTGACATTCAGTCAAAACATGTTCCATTTTGTTTAGGAAAGGGTTTTTTTTTTCTCAAATGTCATTTACTACATTTGGGTTCAGGGATTTGGCTAGAAGGGGGTGAACAGGGAGGGGGAGGAAAGTGAGGAGGGAGATACTGGGGAGGGGGCGGAGCCAGGGATGAGCAGGCGTGGAGTGTGGGCAGGCCCACAGGAGGGGGAACTCACCAGCTGCTTCACCCACCGCCCATGCCTCTAAGGATAGAGATTACATCACCTCCCTACAGAACCCATTCCAGTGCTTCCCCACCCTCCTAGGGAAACAGCTGTCCCTCATATCCAACATAGACCTCCCCCACTGCAACCTCAAAACCTCTGTCCTCTGCCACCACTAGGAATAGCCTGGCTCCATCCTCTTTGAAACCCCCCTTCAGGTAGTTGAAGGCTGCTATCAAATCCCCCCTCACTCTTCTCTTCTGCAGACTAAATAAGCCCAGTTCTCTCAGCCTGTCCTTATAAGTTATGTGCCTCAGCCCACTAATTATTTTTGTTGCCTTCTCCTGGACTCCCTCCAATTTGTCCATGTCCTTTCTGCAGTGGGGAGGGCCCCAAACTGGTCACAATTCTCCAGACATGGCCTCATCCATGCAGCGTAGAGTGGAATAATCACTTCCCTCAGTCTGCTGGCAATGCTCCTACTAATGCAGCCCAGTATGTTGTTAGCCTTCTCGGCAACAAGGGCACAAAGCAAAATCAGTTTCTCATTTAATCCTCAGGTTTTTTCTGCAAAACTGACGCGTAGCCAGTCGTCCCCAGCCTGTAGCAGTGCTTGGGATTCTTCCGTCCATGGTGCAGGACTCGGCTTTTGTCCTTGGTGAACTTTGTCAGACTTCTTTCGACCCAATCCTTCAATTTGTGGAGGTCACTCTGGACCCTGTCCCTACCCTTCAATGTATCTACCTCTCCCCACTGCTTGGTGTCATCCATGAACTTTCTGAGGGTGCAATCCATCCCCTCATCCAAATCATGAATGAAGATAAACAAAACTGGCTGCAGGACAGGCCCGTGGAGCACTCTGCTTGATACTGGATTTCAGCTAGACATTCATCACCACCTGTTGAACTTGACAATCGAACCAGCTTTCTCTCCATTCATAGAAACCATACTGTTTTAACCTGCTGGCAAGAATACCGTGGGAGACCATATAAAAAACTTTGCTAACATCAAGGTATAGGACATCCACTGCTTTCCCCATATCCAAAGAGACCCTAACCCTAACCCACCCCCCCAAAAAAAATGGCACTTCAAAAGGGCAGCACATGAGGAGCTCCGGCACTTCAAAGGGGCTTTGCAACAGCGGAGCCAGGGATCAGATGGAGTCCCCAGCTGATCCTAGGCTCCTAATGCGCTGCCCCTTGGAGACACTGCCACGACGCTTCCAAGGGGCAGTGCTGCATGGAGCCCGGGGTCAGCTGGGGACTCCATCTGATCCTGGGCTCCATGCAGCACTGCCCCATTGAAACGCCGCCACGGCATTTCAAAGGGACACGCATGTGATTAATCACACAATTAATTGTGATTAAATTTTTTAATCGTGCGATTAATCACGATTAAATTTTTTAATCCCTTGACAGCTCTACTAGATACATGTAAAATCTCATCCTCATTGTGGTTCTAATTATCTTTTTCACAGGTCAGGCATCCTTCTAGCCTAGGCCAAGTTCAATCTTGGTTGCTTCCAGCAGTTACCTTAGGACCTAATATACTATATAACACATTAAAACAACGTGAGTGGGTAGATACGGATACAGCTACGCTCCCTCTCAGGGGTGTCCTCTTTTTTGAAAGTTCAAATATGGTAACCCTACGTTAGGTGGGGTAGCTGGGGAGAACCGATGACCTGGAGGGGAAAAGACAAAAAACTCCCACAGAAGTCACCAACACTTGGTGTTTGTCCCAGCAAAAGTTGCATTGTTGTGGGTATGCTCTCACTGTTTTGTCAACAGACGGCAGTTTTTTGCCACATAGCATGCCAGTGTGGACAAGGCCTTAGTGGTGTAAGGTCCCAGTCAGCAAACATCTCTCTTCTGTCTGTTGTAGCATTTGCTTTGTTGCTTGTGACTCCATGCCAAGGAATTATTGAACATGGAAGTCCTGAAAAGGACTGTCTTGCTGAAAAAGTGCTCTGACACGTGGAGTTTCTGGCATCTGCTAAAGATGTTGACCGATGCCAGCCAAAGCTGACGGGAAAGAACCATGAGGGACTGCAAGTTCCTTGGAAGCAGGGACTTTTTTATTGTGTGTTTGCACATTGCCTAGCATAATGGGGGCTCGATCCTTTGCTTGGGCTCCAAGGTGTTATAGTACTTCAAATAATAAAGGATACGATTTGCCAACCATGGAAGCTTTATGGGTAAAGAAGGGTAGGAATGCATTGTGAGATTCATCACCACTAAGGCATGAGCTGAGCTGCAGGATGTGCGGTGACAGGAGAGATTACAATCTCGTTACTGTCGAGAGCCCTTGCACACGGTGCCACATCACTTCTAAATTATCTGGTGGAGTGGCACCGCATTATGCAGAGTGATTATGTATATTTATTACAGAACGATTTGACTGGCAGTGGAGCTCTGGTGTGGGGGAGCAGGAAGCATGCAGGGATCTCCTCAACCAAAGGGGGATTTGATTTTTGAGCCGTGGGTTCAAACCTCTGAATGAGCATGGATCCAATTACCTGTTAATTGTTACGACTAGAACTTGTTCCAATTTTCAAAAATACAACCAGAAGTGCCACCCAAGACTGTGTTGTACCCCACAAATTAAAACTCACAATATAGACAAAAGGAGTGTCCATAAACATATGCATCACAGCCTGCACCTTCCCCAACAGCTGTAGCAAAGAGGAGCTTTGCAGCCTCCCTGGAATATTAACAAATTTGGGCTCTGGCAGAGCAACGTAAGAATGGTCATAGTAGATCAGACCAAAGGTCCATCTAGCCCAGTGTCCTGTCTGCCAACAGTGGCCCATGCCAAGTGCCCCAGAGGGAGTGAACAGAATGGGGAATCATCAAGTGACCCCTCTCCTGTCATCCATTTCCAGCCTCTAAAAAACAGAAGCTCAGGACACCATTCCTACTCATCCTGGCTAATAGCCATTGATGGACCTATCCTTCATGAATTTATCTAGCTCTTTTTTTAATCCTGTTAAAGTCCTGGACTTCACAACATCCTCTGGCAAGGAGTTCCACAGGTTAACTGTGCATTGTTTGAAGAAGTACTTCCTTTTGTTTGTTTTAAGCCTGCTACCTATTAATTTCATTTGGTGAACCCTCATTATTGTGTTATGGGAACAAGTAAATTACTTTTCCTTGTTCACTTTCTTCATACCAGTCATGATTTTATAGACCTCGATCATAGCATAGCAAGATGGGGGAGCAAGTTCAAAAATCAAAGCATCCACCTGCACCACTCCAAGAATATTGTGATCAACAGGTATGAAACAGCGGGCAAACAGCCAGGAGGAAGCTCTATGTAGTTGAAGTATGGAGAAGGGATAAAAACAATGGAATAAGAAAGCAAACTTTGCTGAAAATTTCCCTCTCTCAACTAACCTGTTAAAAGTAATTAAAGCCATAAAGCCAGCATATGGCACCCTCTGCAGATGAATCAGCATGAGAACATACACTATAAAGGTATTTTGTATTTCAGATGTACTGGAGCTGTTTCAGGTTGTATTTACTAAACAGCTATTTAATGATCAAACTTGTACAAGGGATCACTCCTCACCTTTTGCCAAAAAGAAATGTCCACCCACTATGTAAATAAATGCCATCTCTTTACTCCCTGTCTGTTCATCTTTGTTAGAGTTACAAATGAGGGGCAGAGGCATAACTCAGGACATTTTCTAGATTTGTCTTTTCTTTAAATAAACAAGCTGCTCCCAGAAAAGCCAGCTCCTTCAGTCTGCAGTAATAAGCCCTGTCACCTGGACTGCTGGGTACATGATGGGTTGATGGATAACCCAGCAAACTCTCAGGCCAGGTGGTTGGGTTTTCACTTCAGAGGGAGACATAAGATTTAAAGCTACAGAAAAGGGGTAAGATGGAACGTAGCAGGCAAGGACGTAAGCATAAAAAGTATAGCTGGGGGCGTAATAAAAATTAAATATACAGAAGTTCAAAATGTAGCAAAATATATGTATGTTCATGAATTGCACTTTTTATACACATGAAGAATGCTGGACAAGTTATGTCAAAGGACAGGAAGGGTGCAACGCCGAGATGGTCTAGTCAGCGTTTGCTGATCTTGTCCGCTTTTACATCTGCCTGGGGTATGCCATGGCAACCCTCTCCACATTCATCACCTTTAGAAGCTGAAGGGATATGCTTCCCAAATGCAGGCACACAATATGAGTGACAATCACAAATATTGCTCTCCAAAGCATCAGTTTGGCAAATCACTTCACTTTGTGGACTACACTTCTGCTTAAATATCACGGGAATTACTCCCGTGTATTAGGGCTCAAGGGCTCAGTCCTGCTTCTTCTGAAGTCATTGGAAGAACTGTCATTATCATCAATAAAAACTGAACACAAGAGCGGCCATACTGGGTCAGACCAAAAGGCCATCTAGCCCAGTACCCTGTCTGCCGACAGTGGCCAATGCCAAGTGCCCCAGAGGGAGGGAACACAACAAGTAATCATCAAGTGATCCCTCCCCTGTCATCCATTTCCAGACAAACAGATGTTAGGGACACCATTCCTACCAATCCTGTCTAATAGTCATTGATGGACTTAACCTCCATGAATTTATCTAGCTCTTTTTTGAACCCTGTTAAAGTCCTAGTTTTCACAACATCCTCTGGCAAGGAGTTCCACAGGTTGACTGTGCACTGCATGAAGAAAAACTTCCTGAGTTTCCAATCTGCTGTCTAGAGGCCACATTTAGGGTTTGATCCCATTAAAATGTTCTTTTCCCAGCATAATAAAGAAGGGTCACGACTCCAAGGGAGAGCTTTCTGGGGAGTTTGTTGGGGTTTTTTTTGGATCACGATGTATTCTTGCCACATATGTCATTGGTTCTTGTGCTTGGCTCTGCTGTCCTCTCCCACCTGCTCATTAAAAGGCCACTCCTTAGCTAATACACCTGAAAGTTCTTTGGGAGATTCGTAGGTGGAGTTGTTGCTGAAGTGGGTTTAATGGAATATAGCATTCAAATATTTGCCTGCTTCTCATTTTCAGCTGTCCTAAGACGTATCTATCATTTGAGTGCACATCAAAGCCTGTGAACAGGTTGCATTTCCCAAAAGGTAAACCGACTGGTTCAGCTTGCCAGCTAAATTTATCTCAGGTAGTCATTACCACAACTGTGAGAACAAAACAAGGAAAGTTGGCAAGTTTCTCGCTCTCTTGAAACAGGGAAAAGAAAACCCACCCCTCCACATTCAGTAGGCCCTGGAAAAGTATAAAAAAAGTTAACTGTGTTGGAACGGCTTTTAAATGGAAGATATTTGTCAGAGAGGCTGCTCTATACCATCCCCCACTACCAATGGCTTCTGTCCTCAGATTATTTTGTTAGCCTGCCCCTGGCAACTCTATGCTCTTCTGGACTTCTCAATATTCCTGGGTATCCAAATAGCAAAAAAAGCCCATCAACGTCCACCAACCAATAACATGAACATTGAGGCCCAGCCTTCAGACACAGACCTGGTCACTGGTCACCATCTATTTGTAGTCTCCAGCTTTCATTATGGCCATTTTCCCTAGGTATGAAGATACACACCTTGAAATAAAGCTCCAGCGGGTACAAACCAGATAATCCTATCTGCTCAGCAGCTCCCATCACCATATCACTATAATGGTCTGCTTTCTGCTGAATATGTAGAGCAGATCTAAGCACTTTGCTACCCGAGAGACTGCTTTTCCCTCCATGACAGTGATCTCCCATGACTGCTGTCCTCCTCTAGAACCAAGGAATTGCCCACCTGTAAAAGCCAGCTTGGAAACACACATCAGATGGAATTTGTATAGGGGCTGACAAAAGACCATAGAACATTGTGTCACATGACATAAGAAGGACTATTAGTCACAAAATTGCCAGATCTATGAGCAAAATTTGTCTTTTTGTCTTGACTTTCCTTCTCTACAGTCTGCTGCTTTCACACACACACACACACACACACACACACACACACACACACACACGAGGACTAAAACACTATAATATTGAAAGGTATGTCAACGAGGGGGGAACTTGGTCTAAGGACAATCAGAGACCTTGATGCAGCCAATGGGAGGGCCAAGAGCTCTCTTACTAGCTCAACAGTAGCAATCAAGGCACTTTATGTAGTAAAAATAGACAGGAACTATGGAGCCACTCCCCAAGGCTACGTCTACAAGGCAGTGCTATTTTGGGATACTAGAGGTATCCCAAAATAGCTATTTCACGTCATTTGAGCAAGCCCGTTATTTTGAAATATAATGGGCTTGCTATTCCGACATCCCTGTAAAACCTCATTTCACAAGGAGTAAGGGATGTTTCGGAATAGTGATTTATTTCGAAATAAGTGCTGTGTAGACAGTGTCGAATAAGCTATTTCAAAATTGACTCGAAATAAGCTACCCAATTTGTGTGGCTCAAATTTCGTAGTTTATTTCAAGCTCCAGGTGCAGTGTAGATGCCTGGCAGGTCAGAGCCAAGCTATGTGGGCCAAGGGATTTCCCTGCTTGCAAACGCAGATTACATCAGGATCTGTGTACAATGGAAACAGAAAGCCAGGAGGAGCAGTTGTGACCCTGAGAAGCAGCAGTGCCACAGAGCTTCTGGGACAAAGAGCTTGCTGGAACGGCAGACTTGGGGATTTCCGAGCAAGGAAACTTCCCACTGTTTGTTGTGTCTTACTACTGCATTCAGGGAAATAGGACTTTATGAACACTTCTGTAAGTACAAGATTACACCAAGAATACAGCCACTTTGCAACTGCTCAGCCTAATGAGAAAACCTTGCAAGCTCCCAAATGTGGTTAATTTCTTAGGCTTAAAGAGGAACAATACTAAGCAAGCTACTTGTTCTACAGGCAGGCAAGAAAGAAAGAGTTATAATGTTATCGTTATTTCTGTTTTTACCGGGAGAGGCTCAGACACATAGAATGATGGAGCCATGATAATAGATAACAAGATCAGATGATCGAATAAGCTTAAATTAGATAGCTACATAGGCTAGAATAAACAATATACATATTATCTGGATTTATCTTACATCATAGTAGCACTCATGATGTGCTAGGCATCGTAAAAACTCAGCACAAAAACGTTGTATTCGTTTACTTAGTGGCATAATTGTAGATGCATTTTGTTCAACTGGGGGTGGGCCTTGTGGAGAAACTGAAACAAGTGTAAAAGTGGATTATTTTGATGTAGCTTAAATTGATTCCTACTCAGCTCCAGTTTAATCCAAAGAAAGTTTAAATTGAAACAAGAGCAGTCGCCTGCTGGTTTCCACCAGTTTAATTATGTGGGTTCAAAAACTCACCTTAAATTAAGCCAGTGAAAGATTCTTGAGTGGACAGGGACTAAAATGAAAATAGGCCCTGGCCTAAAACAGATTCTGGATATAATGAGGGAGATGATATGGGAGCTGACAATTAATAATGAGAAGATAGGCAGCCATAACAGCAGAAGAAGGGATCGACAGGGCTAAAATGAGAATGGACGCACAGGTGGGCAATAAGCGGCCCATGGACCAGACACAATTCACCAGGGTTAGCCCCATCAGACTCCCAGATGTTTTATTTACCTGCACGTCTGCAGGTACAGCTGTTCACAGCTCCTGTTGGCTGCAGATCACCATACCCAGCCAATGGGAGCTGCGGGAAGTGGTGTCCTGGTCCATATTGCTTCCAGCCGCTTCCATTGGCTGGGAACAGCAAAACGCAGCCAACAGGAGCTGTGAGCATCCGTACCTGAGAATGCACAGCCCACCAGGGGCAAACCTTAGCAAACTGTATCTGGCCCATGGGCTGCTTATTGCCCACTCTAATGGTAAAGAGAGAGACATTTTATCCCCATTAAAATCAATGGGAGTTTTGCCCTTAATGCTGGAGCTAGTATTTTACTCTCTGAGGTCCTTACTTTGTATTGTGAAAATATCACAATTTTCATTATTAAACTTCAGGTAACAGAATCAGGAGACCTGTGCAACCTCTTAATTTTTTTTAGCTTGTTACAACAGTGATTGATTAGATTATGAACAGGCTAATCATGTAAATGAGAATAACATGGAAGCAGTCCCTTACCGCTCCGGTATCTCCCTTTCCTAGTCTTGAAGTGTGTCAAGATGTCATAACAACTACAGCTACACTGGATAATTGTTCATTAAACCTGAGGTTAATTCTCTGTCCTGCTGTAATTACCATCCTTTCCTGAAAATCTAGTGATGATGACGTACAAGACGTGCAAATTGAAATATTGCTTTGGAAGGTTATTTGTTTATTGCTACCTCCAGCTATAGACATTTCTAAACTGGAATTTCATATCAATATTTTACGTTCGGCTTCAAGGAGCCATGTCTTCTCATTTGCATGTCTCAGTCTTGGGTGTCTATCAGCAAGCCAAGCTCAGGAGAAAAAACGTGGTGCACTATTAGGCTTTTATGGTGCAGATCTTGTTATTTACTATCTATGCAACAAGTATGCAATAGCCCTTTACAGGAATATAAGAGGAAAAGGGACATGTCAGGTTATTCGGCTCCACAAATGTTTCAGGGTGTCACTCACAGACTTCACTGGTGTCAATTAGGAGACTTCCGGAAGCAAGGGAGCCAGACGAATCAGGACAGCTGGAGCCAATGAAGAACCAGCTGAGACTGGTTAAAAGGGGCTTCTCAGCTGTTGGCTCATGGTGCGCAAGGAGCTGAGGAGACAAGGTGCTCTGGGAGGAACAAGTGCAGTCAGGTACCAGGAGAAAGAGCCCATGGTAAGGAAGTTGCTGGGGAGGACCATGGGGAAGTGGCCCAGGGTATCGTAGC
The DNA here is from genome assembly GCA_032595735.1 of Pelochelys cantorii. Taxonomy (NCBI): domain Eukaryota; kingdom Metazoa; phylum Chordata; order Testudines; family Trionychidae; genus Pelochelys; species Pelochelys cantorii. The sequence goes on from CM064332.1 coordinate 70,205,022, forward strand.
TGCCACACAGCCTATACTGGACACATTATAGGCAGTTGATATTGCAGGATCCCTGGGCTGGAACCCAGAGTAGAGGGCGGGACTGCGTTCCCCCCACCACCCACTCCCCATTTCAGCACAGGAGAAAGACTAGTTCTGGTAAAAGGGTCTGTCCCACCCTGTACCACCTGGAGAGGCAGCAGAGACTATGAAGTTTGGTCTCCCCTCTTTCCCCCCATGCTGAGAGTGGATCAACAAAGAGCAAGCCGGAGCCATAGAGAAAGTATTTAACTGAGGGCTGCCCTGAGCCTCTGAGGCAAACAATCCACCTGAAAATGCAGGATCCACTACGGTCACAGTATATTTCTAGAGGAGAAAGAGCCCAAGTCGCATGAAGACACAGATATGTGAAGGTGAAGCAGAGCAAGAGACACAGGTAATCAAGAGGTGATTGATGAATTCCAGCAACTAAATAATAATATATTAGGCCTAATATTGGGACGGACATAGCTACAACTACATTGCATATAAAACATTGTATGTAATCTATCATTACAAGTAGCTACTATATTGGAGGACTGAAATAGGGCCAACATTGCAACAAGTTTTTCAAAGTGGGCTAATGATTCTCCAAGGATTTAGAGACCCTCACTTTAATACCAGGAAAAATAGCTAGAAAGGTCATTTGGTGGGAGGGGCGGGGAAAAGAGACCAAGAGAAATTTGATTACAATAATGTGAGAGGAAGAAACTAGCATACTTTTTTTGTAGAAGGAAATTATTCTATCCTAAATTGTTCAAATTTACTGAAAATGTTAAGTAACAGCTATAGGAGAACCAATGGGTATAATTTAGATTCTCAAAGGATTTTTTTCTTAATGGCTCGAAGGAGACTACAAATCCTCCAACCATGAAAGACAAATACTTGTTTTAAGTTATCTGCCGTGAGGGATTGGGGATTATATTTAAATCCAAATTCCTCATATTCAGAAATGGAAAAGACCCCACAGTTTGTTGTTATTTTGGTGTCTTTGCTAAGAGACAGTAAATCTGACTCTGCTTTTGCTTATACCTCTATATATTAGGAATAACTCCAATGCAATAGTCCTTTGAATTACACCAGAGTGATAACTATATGTAGGATTTGACTCAGCCAATACTAGGTCGATAAATGCCCCTGGCACTAAAATGAGACTAACCTCCTTCAGCCATTCCACTGTTTCTCCTCTTGTTTAATTTCAGTGTCTCTCTCAAGCAGTTCTTTATCACAGAGACTTTTGTAGCCCTGGAGCACACCAAGTTCCACTGCAGAAGGGTTATTGATCTTTGTTAGTTCATTCTCTAAAGTGGCTCCCTTTAAATGCCAATAAGTCAACCAGTTTGAGCTGTGTGGGCCGTCTACACGACTGAGGATGACATGCTTCAGTTTACCAAGGAAAATGCCTTTTGTTTGTTTTACTCGGGGGAACAAGGGGCCATTTGATACAGCTAACATACCATATTGGCACGTCCTTAATAATCATTCTGAGTTCATCTAAACCCTAAATAGGTTTTATAAGGAGTTTTTTTATCTAGTTAGGGAGTGCTGAAAATGCAGTAGTAAATAAAACAGACTTCAAGCATCAGCTACATCTCAGAATGTAAGATGCTTTTTCGGCCATGCAGTAACTCCAAATGTTAAGCCCAGGTTTATTTTTTTTTAATCAATTTGGTGACAAATTCATGTCTCCTCTTTTGCAGTAGTTGCTGCTAAATATCTCATCTGTTTCCTCAGATTCGGCTCCCTTCAATGTTTTATTCTGATTCAGTGGGACTTTTTTGCTGCTACAGGTTGGACCTCCCTGGTCTGGCACCCTCGGGAGCTGACCGATTCTGAATGAGGGGATTTGCCAGACTAAGGGAGGTCTCTCTCCTCCTAGCCCATGCTAAATCGCTCCCTGCCGCTGCCTAGTCACTCCCTTGGCTGGACATCTCTAGCTCCCACTGGCCTCGCTGCTGCTGGGGCCAGAGTTCCTTGTCTACCGCTGGGGCTGGACCTGCACATCAGGGGCTGGAGCTTCCTGGCTGCCAGTGGGGCCAGAGTTGTGCAGCTACTGCCCAGCTGTTGGGGACAGATTTACTCTTTCCACCGCCTCCCCCCGCCGCTGAGTCGCTCCTCCCCCTCACTGCACTCCTGCCTCGCAGCCAGACTTCCCTATAACTGGACTCTGTGGTCCAGGAACATCTGTGGTCCTGCTGGATGATGTATGTTGCCGGACCAGTGCAGGGAGGTACAACCTGTATTTTTATTTGCATCCACACATCTAAATACTAGAGTGTCATTAAATATAAGTCTTCCTAGCCCTGGTCAATACTAGCAATTTTTGCGGATACAGTATTGTCTCTTTGGGCAGCTCACTGTGGCCTATAACTGGTAAGATCTTCCTCCCAGAGCCTGTGCCCCTCATTCCACCTCCCTGCCCCAGGCTCCGCCCAGAGCCACCTCCCGCAATCTGAAGCCTCCAGCCCCAGCCTCGAGCCCAAACCCCCTCCCACACTCCAAGCCCCTGCCCAGCCTAGTGAGAGTGAGTGAGGGTGGGAGTGAGTGAGCAATGGAGATGGAGTGAGTTGGGCGGGACCTCAGAGAAGGGGTGGTTCGGGTTTGTGGAGTTAAGCAGTTGGCAACCCTAATTTTGGGCAAGATCACATCCATATAACACATCTAATCTCAGAGCTAGAGAAAGGGAGGGTCTGCTGATTCCATACTATGCAAGGCTGGTGGGGTGGGTATCAAAGTAAGGATCAGCAGTTGAACTGGGGAAAAACAATGTTCCTTTTATATCAAGCTTGAATGTCACTCGCAATACTGAACCCCGAGGCAAAAAACGCTACATACTACCCGCTTAAGCAACTTTACCAGACTCTTCCTCTTGGACTAGAAGTGCCCTGCAAAATCGTATCTGAATTTGCTAATACAAGAGAAGGGCTGACGAGCAACATTCTCGACATGGCAGAGCACCCTCTACTGTCAACACTAATACACACATCCACAAATTGTCATGAGCCTCCATATTTAGGAAACAAGACCAGAGAGTGTGTTGGGAAACAAGAGTTGTGGTGAGCAGCTACAAATGTTTAGTCTTACATCCCCAAATCTCCCGTACACCTGCGCAAGCTTCCCTAGTATTAAAAATTCCAAGGATTTATTAAGGAACTGAAATGCAGTTTGCAAACTCTGGAGCTAGCACCTAACTGTTGCAAAGCTTGGGGGCGGGGGAGGGTGGGATGTGGACCTGGGGATCACATTGGAATGCAAACTAGCCACGTGAAGGGTTAGCTGGTTAACTGGTAAGCATCAGCCTTACCAACAAGCTTATCTGGTAATCAGTCAATTGGTGACTCGGCCCCTCTGGAGCAGCCCCTCTTTGCTGTGGCCTGGGCGGGGAGCTGTTCCAGCCTGGCTGGGCCCGCTGGAACAGCTGTGCCAGGGTTAATCGGTTACACATAGCGTTTAACTGGTTAACTTTTAAACTGGGAATTTACATCCCTAATGCAAACCCTCCAGAGTTCAGAGTAATGAGGTACAAAAAGAGGGAAATACATGCCACAGGGTATGTCTAAACTACGTTCTAGTTTCGAAAGAGGATATGCAAATACCATGGGAATTTGCATATCTTCTTCCGATCTCACTTTCGAAAGCTCTGCTTTCGAAAGTGAAAGTAGTCTGGACGTGTTTTTTTTGAGGGAAAAACCACTTTTTCGGGGAAGAAAAAAAAAAGGCGTAAACCTCATTTTTTTAAGGAAGAGTGGGTTTTTTTTCGAAAAAGGGGTTTTTTCCTGAAAAAAGCCCACATCCAGACTACTTTCACTTTCAAAAGATCTGCTTTCGAAAGTGAGATCGGAAGAAGATATGCAAATTCCCGCAGAATTTGCATATCCTCTTTCGAAACTAGAATGTAGTCTAGACATAGCCACAGTGACTATCAGTTAGTAAACCCCCTCCCAAAAAAAAAACCCCAACAAGTAGTCCTGTAGCACCTTAGAGACTAACAAAATATACATGTAGCATCATGATCTTTCGTGGGCAAAACCCACTTCCTCAGATGAGTGTGGAGGGAAAAAAGAACACCTCCCAATTTAAGGGTAGTAAACTACTCACATTCACTCCATCACTATTAAGCTTTCTCTGACTTTTATTTGTCCCTGAAGAACATGTTAAACAATCATTTTTTCAAACATCCCATTTGCAGTTTCACAGAAAATGTATATCGTTTTCTAGCCCGACTTTCCCTGGGCTGCTCCCAATACAGCTACTGAAGACACCTTTGATGCTGTATATTCACAGCTCAGTGGCACATTTGTGTATGGTGGTGCAAAGTGAAGTCTGAAGGAACCTTATCCAAAGAGCCTGAGGGGCAAGGCCACAGGAAATGTGTGTTTGGGGAATGGGAGGCAAAATACACCTCTCTCAGAGGGCCCAGCCTGTGTCAGACAGTCATAAAAGATAAGTCAGACTTAGCTAACAAATTACTTACCTAATGGAAGGGCCCTACACCTGCCCCACCGCATTACAAACCAGATTAGCTAAAACTCTTCACTTGTGACCATGACAGGTAAATCCTGAAGTGGATTTTTCTATGCTACCAAGCCTCTACTCATAATCCCAGCCAGCGTAAAGCTTTCCATACTACTTAAATTATAAACATCTGTGTTTGTTGCCTTCTTGGCTCAATGGGGTCCATGACTGTAACTGTAGTTCAGAAACCCATTAGGGGCAAGGCAACTGTTCTCACCCTTTCAATGTCTGACTGCCCAGAAGAGGTGGGCTGACTTAAGGGGATTATTGTCCAGTAGCTTGAATGAAATTTCTTTTAGGCAAACTTTAATAGACCTGCCAAACATCACTGCACAATAGAAAGTTCTAGGAACACTAACAAACTTAAAGTGGTCATTAGCCCCTGGAGTACATTAGGGGATAAGTTCGAATTAAGATACGCAACTTCAGATACATTAATCATGTAGCTCAAGGCGGAATATCTTAACTCGAATTTTGGTGCCATCCACACAGTGGGACGTCAAAGGCAGAACACTCTCCCTTCGACTTCCTTTACTCCGCATAGGAGCGTCGACGGGGGCACCCTCTCCGTTTGAATTAGCATGTCTTCAGTAGACCCACTAATTTGAACCCCAGAAGATCGACTGCGGCTCCTTCGATCTCATCTGTAGTGTAGACAGGGCCAAAGGGAGGAGGGCTCTGTTGTCAATGAACCCTTATAATGCTAACCATTTCTTAAGCTCTAGCCAAGAAGGCAACTCATGGCCATTATTCCATAGGGTTTTTCCGTTTTCTGTTGCAGGAAGCAGCGAAAGAACTGGGGGGAAATGGCTTGGGCTTTTATGGGGGCTGGAGCAGGCACAGAAGAACTTTGGGGGCACCCAGAATTTTGTTGCAGTGCCTCTTCGGGGCCATCATAGCAGTGCACAATGACTGGGGTGTAGGTGTAGCCCAAGCACACCTCTTCTTATATTCCGTACTCCTGCTATGGCAAATGCCCTACCCTAGGACAGTCCTTGCATTCCCTGGTTTCTTCAGAGGCAGCTCTGCCCCAGCATAGAAGCCTCCTTGCATGCACCCTCTGTATCTTTTGCACCAGTGTAGCTGGCCCTAAAGAGCACTAAGTGTTGATGAATCAAGCCCACCATTGCGGACAAAATTTTCATTTAGAGTAATACTTTTAAAAGTTGCAACTACTAAGGTCAATTAACTGGATCTGTCCTAAAACCTGGAGGAAACCTCAACCAGATGAAACTGGCCTGGTTTGGAGCTGTTACAAACCCAGAACCCTGCCCAGGTTTGCCTAAAGGTTTTTCTGAGAGCACAAATAAGGAAAGGCTGCCCTAAGTCTGACCTAGAATCTAAATTCTCCCTGTATAGCAGGATAGTTAGGTTTTGTCTGCTGTTGAGACTCTGAGAAGAGGTTTGGGAAGAGGTCTGCTGAGTTTTGGATGAACTCCTCACTCCCCACACACGTCGGGAACAGAGTTACCACTTTGGTGGGAAACTAACCATAAGAACCATCAGTTTGGACCTGAGACCCAAACCAATCTCACTGAGGCTAACACATGAAGAATGAATAATCCCCACCAACGTTCACATACCAAAGGAAAAGTTGTTTCATCTAGGCTATGTCTATGCTGGGAAGGTTTGGCGAGGAAAGTGCTATCGACATGCAAAAGCTGCCAAAAGTGAAAACTGGCCAAACTGACTGTCAGCTTCTCATGGCCACATTTTTAGCACCAATTTGTTTAAACAGAGCTGATGCTGTATTTCACATTTGTGTATTATATTATAATGATGTTTATTTTAAGTATATTATGCAACCACTAGATGTCTCTGTGTGCCATAAAGAGTTCTGGACAGAATGTGGTTCATGGTAAACAGAGGAGACAAAGTTGAGTGTCAAGCTGAGTGGAATCCTGTTGGTGTCTTTAATTTGTTTCCTTTGATAAATGCCTCCTATCTAAAACAGTCTGTGATACCTTCTATCATGCTACACGAGGCTCAAATAAAAATGGTGTAGAAAGATAGAAGAAATTGATCTAAGCTCCAGTTGCACTTAACTTATAACATTATCACTGTACTGAAAAAAATAGCACATGCAATAGTCTTCTCCTCCAAAGAGGGGTTGAGAGAATGGAAAGGAGAACATAATGTTCTTTCAGGGGGTGTGGGCTGCCTTGCACCACCTTTAGGGGTGATTCTCATAGTTTCAAAGCTTGTTGGGTTTTTTTTACAATGTCTAATTCCTTCAGATATCCCTAATGCTATATCCACTAATAAAATGGCTTTAGTATGGATTGAATAGTTATTGATAAATCTGCCTATAAGTAAGTGATCCAGAGGGTTTAATCTTATGCATGCATATCCCCAGCATTATTGTAATAGCTGAACACATCATAAGCTGTCATGAATTTAGCTGCATATCACCCCCATTTTTGCAGATGGGGAACTGAAGCAGGGAGAGCTTAGATGGCATGCCCAAGATCACAGAGGAAGTCAGGGTTTACCTATATTGTTTAAATTTCACACACTGGGAAATTGAGGCACACAGATAAGCAGCATTTTGTGCCTATTTTTGCCTCCCTCTAGTCCATCCAAAAATATTGATGCCCAAATCATCTTTCACTTGAGCACACCTCTTCAAGCCACTTCCCTGGAACCATACGGTGTGGGCATCTTGTCCTTGCTTTCAAACCCCTAATCATATAATGCAGGCCTACTTCTCTGACTTGGCCTCCTTTGTGTAAAGCTGACAGACCTAGGTCATCAGCAGGAGGGATTGACCCTGGGAACTTAGGAGCTAAAGCCATGTGCTTCTATAGCATGAGCTAATGCCAACCAGCTCTCAGTTGAGGCTGTAAAGTAGACTTTACTCTCTCTTTCTCACTGGTCTCAGTGCCTCTGGGTTATATGTGTTTCCCTCACCTTCACTGCTTTACCAGGGACACCAGCCTCCATCTCTCTTCTTTTTTTAAAAAAAAATCTGCTCATATAAACAACCCTGTTCTTTTTTCCATGCAGATTGGATGCTTCTGGAAGCTGAATGCTTAATATGTAAACACGCTAACATTCAGGTAATCTGGCAGAAGCTGATCTTTTGTAGCAACTTCAATGAGGGGAAGACATAGGTTTGACCATGAAATATTTGAACTGCTGAGACCCATGCATGCTTACATGGAACAAATATGTGATCATGAATCTATCGCCGGCATTATTGTTTTGCCTTCTCCCCTCGTTGCGTATGTTGCAACCTCACTTGCTTGTTGGTGCCTAGAATGCAAGCATTCTAGGACAGGGATCTGTCTCCATTGGGTTATCAGTGACATACGTAGCACGTGTATGGGTGCTGGTAGAATAGGCTTCTGGGTAAGGATCTAGTTCAGGAAAGAAGTGAAGAATTATTTAAGGCTCAGTGACAGGGCAAAGAATGTCATTACATAAACTGGAACCCTCCCATATTCCTTAGTCATGTTTTGTACTGGCCAACCAGTAGTAACACAGTGCTGCTAGGCAGGAGACACATTAATAACCAACCTAGTGTCACACCATTTCATCTTCCAATGCAAAGTGGCCCAGTGGTGAGCACAGGATGGTCTCCTCCCATATGACTCATGTTGACATTGATTGAAAAAGTTCATGGAAGCAAAAGAAAAGGCAAGGCCCGCTATTGTATGGGGAAAGATGTCGTAACTGAGCAAGGAATGCTAGTCCTGGATATTCGCCATGGCCCAGCAAGGAACTTGCGCCTCATATCAAGAAGGAATAATTATCCCCATGGTGGTGACAGGACATCAACCTTTGTGACCATAGCTGTGTTCGTCAGGGAAGTCAGCCTCAGGTCAACCCACATGTAGGCCGGGCAGTAAAAACTGGAGTGAAGACTGTGTATATCCTTGTAATCATCTCCCTGGCATGTGATGCTGAGGCTTTGAATGGAACCAACCTTTGTTTGCTCACTCCCCGCCCCCCCCCCAAAAAAAACCAACCCACCCTAAAGCGCACTCCTGTAAATATTTGCTTAAGAGAGATCCTTTCTGATAACAGAACCGGGTCCCTTTTCAGGGTGACCGCAAAAGGCAGGATTAGGGTTGTTTGGGTGGACTGGGAGGGATTGGCAAAATATGAGGCAGTTACCATGGAAAGCTGGAATCTTGCTCTACTGGTGTGTTGGGTTGCCACTTTGGAATCTTTTAATTGCACAGAAGCCCCGTCTCTTTGAAAGCGTAAGGGAACTAATAATTTTAAACGAAGACTAGGGAAAGAAGAGGGAATCTCACAACACTGAGACGCACTGAGTAATGCTGAAAAGAAACACATCACTTGTAATTATAGCTCTTTTTGGAACAAGAAAAAACCCAGCCTGTGGACTAAAGGCTTGGAGTGCCCCTGCAGAAAACAGTCACAACCCAAACCAAGTGTCATACAACATGTCATATTCAGAATATACGCCCTCCCCACTACTCTGTCATTAGGATTGCTTGGTGTGTCCATGCCTTAAACAAGATTGTGAGCATAAGAACATAAGGCCGGCCATATTGGGTCAGACCAAAGTTCCATCCAGCCCAGTATCCTGTCTGCCGACAGTGGCCAATGCCAGGCGCCCCAGAGGCAGTGAACCGAACAGGTAATGATCAAGCGATCTCTCTCCTGCCATCCATCTCCACCCTCTGACAAACAGAGGCTAGGGACACCATTCCTTACCCATACTGGCTAATAGCCATGAATGGACTTAACCTACATGAATTTATCTAGTTCTCTTTTAAACCCTGTTATAGTCCCAGCCTTCACAACCTCCTCAGGCAACGAGTTCCACAGGTTGACTGTGCACTGCGTGAAGAAGAACTTACAAGGGGGACACATTTTCCTCTGTGTTTGTACAGTACCCAGCATAACTGGGCCCCCCTCGTCCAGATCTGTGAGTGGGGGCTCTCTCAAAATTAGGAAGAATTACAGTTGTTCTGAAGCTTCAGAGGGGTAGGTAAGTTAGTCTGAAGATATTCATTTATGGCACAGATCCCCTGTGTCAAGCCCCTCTGCTTAATGACCTTCCAAACATCGTACAAAATGGACTTCTTTGAAGACATCTTGCCGAATCCACTCCTTTTTGTGAGTGACTCTTAGGGTATGTCTAGACTACATGCCTCTGCCGACAGACGCATGTAAAATAGGCTACCCGACATAGTCAATGAAGCGGGGATTTAAATATCTCTGGCTTCATTAAAATAAAAATGGCCGCCGCGCTGTGCCGGCTCAGCTGATCATCGGCACAGCGCGCGAGTCAAGACGCGAATCGGTCGCCAGGGGAAGCCTTTGTCGACCGCTCCTGTAATTCTCATTTCATGAGGCATAAGGGAGCGGTCGACAAAGGCTTCCCCTGGCGACCGACCCGCGTCTTGACTTGCACGCTGTGCCGATGATCAGCTGATTGTCGGCACAGCGTGGCAGCCATTTTTATTTTAATGAAGCCAGGGATATTTAAATCCCTACTTCATTGACTATGTCGGGTAGCCTATTTTACATGCCTCTGTTGGCAGAGGCATGTAGTCTAGAAATACCCTTAAAGACAGACACTAAGGCTGTGTCTATACTGGCGCGATCTTGCGCCAGAGCTATGCAAATGAGGCTCAGCGTGGAATATCACCGAGCCTCATTTGCATAACTAACGAGCTGCCATTTTTGCGGAAGAGGCTCTTGCGCAAGATGGAGCTGTCTACACTGCCGTTTCTTGTGCAAGAAAAACCCTCTTGCGCAAAGCCGATTATATTATGCTGATTATATTCCACGCTGAGCCTCATTTGCATAGCTCTGGCGCAAGATCGTGCCAGTATAGACATAGCCTAACCATCCACATTTTCTCAGCTTCCCCTTGTCCTCCTGGCTTAGAATAATGCCACTGGCAAAAGGTAACCACATTCCCAGTTTATGAATGCAAAGGACAGTCGAGATGCCATGCTCCAGTTCTCATAGAACCCACCCTTAATTACTGTATAAACACAATGAATTGAGCTGTGGGGATGTTTCCATGGATTCAGGTGTCAGTTTGTTTAATCTGAATGCTTTGTTTTCTTATTTCTGAAAGAGCATTTTAACTGAAAAGCCTACACTTTTTAATCAGGGAGGACTGTTTTACACAGACTTTTGGATAGTATTACTATATTCTACTGAAATAGCCCAACCCATAGTGGGGAAGTGTTTGTACTGATACAATTGATTGCTATAACATGACAAGCATACATATACAGATATAACTGAGCCATATTAGAGGGTTATATTGTGTTAACTACACCACTATCACTGAAGTGGTGCAACTGTTGCATATAGACAAGCTTTTACTTTTAACTACTGTGTTGATAACACAGTTAAAAATAAACCTATTGGACCAGAACTCTCACCTGACATGTGTCTGTGCATCTTCCCTGAGGATGTTTCGACAGTTGAAACTAGCTCAGGATTTGTCCCAGTAGCTCAGTTTTAGTATTGCAAAATGAACGTCCAAAGGTCATGGAACTAGACCTACGCTGCAAAAGATTTTCCACTAAAAATCATCTAGAGTTATGTTAAAGCCCCTTCTGAGTTAACCATTCTAGAAACAAATGTATTGTCAGCAACATAGCTAGGTCAGAAAGTATTCCTCCCTCTCTCAGAGAAAGTTTCTACAAAGACATTTTCATTTTTCTCTAAATTTTCTGCAGAAGGTTTCTTTTAAGGAAACTTTTGACCAAAACCCCAAATATTTTCACTAAAAATAGCACTGTGGTGCATTATGGGAATTAAATTTTTCATTCCATATGCTCCCTTCCATTGTTCTCCACGAGTTGGATTACAACTTTCATAATACACCACAACCACCACCACCTCTCCTCATCCAGAAGAGACAACATGATGCAACCTGATAGATGTAGTTTGGACAGGAAGTCCAGACAATGGAAGAGAATGGATGCACAGAACGACCAGCTTCCATGAGGTGAGGCAATGCCATGCCATTTTGAATAGAAATATTTATGATTTTACTCTTTTGACAATATCAACATTTTCTGAGAAATACAAATTGTTTAACCCCAAACCCATTTTTCCATAAAAACTAGTTTTAACAGATTTTTTTTTACCAATCCTAATCAAGAAACAAGAATTTTGCCATTGTCTTACACGGGAGCCAGGATTTCATCCTACATTTTTAAACGCTGTGCAGAATATTCACTAAAAAGCAGATTTAATGTTAGCAAATATTAATGCCATCAATCTACCAACCAATAAAAACTTTGCTGTTTGGTATTTATAAAGCTGCTAGTACCATCGGGTCTCAGTGCATGATAATGGCTTCCAGGCACTATGATAAATCAATAGTATGAAATACATCCCATTAGAGCAACTCTAATTTTTAATAGTTTTCTCCCAACAGATATGTTGTGACCCAGCTACAGACTAAGAATTAATCAGAGAAAATGTATGGCAAATAATTTAATGGCTTAGTGAGAATATGTATATCATCTCAGGTATCACCTGAGACAAAATGGTCTGAAGACTATCCCTGATCATCTCAGTCACTGCACACTTGACAAGATCTGAGATGTATGCGCAATGGCTTTCTGAGAGCATTTAGCCAGATTTTGGAATTTATGTTTAAAAAAAATAAATACAGCCCAAGACATTTCCTGCCAAGACATGAAGAGGCTGTTACACAGCTGAGCATTTGAAAGGCAGGAAATGTGAAAGTTAAGGTTACACATACAGCACTGTGTGCCTGCATTACACTATTTCTAAAGCTTCAGAGCCGAGTTGGTCTGTACAGGATAAACTTAAACAACAAATAGTCTTGCAGCACTATAAAAACTAACAAAACATAAGCTCATGATACCATCTACATGTTTTGTTAGTCTTTAAAGTGCTACCAGATTATTTACTATTTCTAAAATAATGCAATGTAATTTCAACAACTTTACCTACAGTGATGACTGGTGTGCATCTACCACTCCTCCATAAGTAGGCAAGAGGAATACAGTCCTGGACCTTAATTGCAGCCAAAAAGTATGAAACCTTATTTTCTGAGCTAAAAACTTCAAAGAAATAATGGGCACTAATCCTCTAATGTGGAGGCAGAAATGATTGCATATCCAGCCCATATGTTAGCCTTGCTCTGCTGCAGGATATAAATCAGCTGAATGTTGAAGAACAGATTAAATATGCACATAGACCACAGAAACACTTGTTTTATTTCCCGTTCATCATATAAGATGCACTGTGGGAGAGGCTCAACTACCCTGATATTCCTAAAATAGCAGAGACACCATCTGACTGCCCTTCCATAGTTAATGGGACGCACCGATGTCCCATTAGAAAGTTGATGTTGACCTCCCCTTGTGATCTTGAATAAAGATCTTTATACTTTCCCAATATTACACTTAACTGTTACTGGAAACTAAAGTTTGTAATATCTTCTTAATTTAGTCAAACATTTTTATATGAAAGCGAACATTTTCTCTGCTTATATGCATATTTCACAGTTACCCATAAAGCAGGACTTCAGAAATTCTTAGCAATGACTAGAAAATCCATAGCAAAATGACTAAATAAAATGATCATAACACATCTCTAAAAGCCTTATCTCTGGCCTGTTTTTATTCCAGTGTATTTTCGCTATCTTTATTTCTAAGATATTTTCTTTTGTGGGATACTGTTGGTGAGCAATATCAATTAATAACTATCATCAGTAAATGTTGCTCGGTCAAACTCCCTACAGTTGCTATTTCTTGGTGAAATTGCAGAATTAGCACGCACGCACACCCATATATACTGCCATGGCTGAATGACAGCATGGAAGAATGAAAAGAAGATACATTGTGCTTTCAGCAAATCAGCCTCATTTGTAGCTGGGAGCACATGAAGAAGCTGAGGGTACATCTACACTGCACGGCTATTTCGGGATACCAAAGGTATCCCGAAAAAGCTACCCCATGTCTACATAAGCCGCCCATTATTTCAAAATAGTTTTCGAAATAACAGGCGCGCGATTACGCCATCCCGGTAACCCTCGTTGCACGAGGGGTAAAAGATGGCCTGAAATAGCACATTATTTCAAAATTTGGCGCTGTGTAGATGCACCAAATTTCAAAATAAGCTATTTTGAAACAGGTTCTAAATAAGATATGCAATTTGCCTAGTGCAAATTGCGTATCTTATTTCGAGTTTAGGGTGCTGTGTAGACGCACCCTGAGAGTGAAAGGGAAGGAGATATGTAATGAATAATCACCTAGAATGGGGTCTCCCAAGAAGTTGTCATGTTTGAAACCAATGCCGCATGCTAGCTGAAAACAACTATTGCGCCTATGAAACCAGACCACAGCTCTGCCATGGGTTGCTGAACTGCAGAAGAAAACAATGACTGGTTTTAGTACGGTTTCCTTTGTGCGTTAGTTGGGGTGCCCACTGGCATACTGGAGATTGAAATCATTTACGGTTCTACCATGTCTCTCTGTTGGTGAGAAATATCAATTAATAACTATTATCATTAAATTTTGCTCGGATCATGAGAACAGAAGAACGGACAGACTAAATCAGACCAGTATCCTGTCTGCCGACAGAGGCCAATGCCAGATGCCCCAGAGGGACTGATCTGGTCATTTTACAAGCCATAATTAAACTTCTGTCAGTCATTTCTCTAGTTTCCCTGTTGAATTGTTTACTATTACGGACAGGACAGAGAAGCCACCCGTCCCATATTCCCATGTGCTCAGAAATACAAGACGAGTGATTTTACGGAAACAGCTGAAACAGCAGTTTTCTGAGCTCTGAGCAAGGACGAGGTCAATGCCTGTGCTTTGAAAGTGGTTTAAAGCCAGCCAAGCACAGCTCCTTCCCTCTCCTCCCTGGCACGAATGTGTATGCACACATACTCCAGCGATTCGCAGGTTACCATAGTGAGTAGAATTACCATTCTAACCACAGGAATGGGAAATGAGAGCATTGCCATGCCGTGGGAGTTGCAGGGCATAAGTGGGAAGGAAAGGCCTTAACAAAAGACAAGAAAACCCCCTTGGCCTCGAGGTCCTCGTTTCTATTAGATATTGCGACACTGTTTGTACTCGGCTCCCTAGGAGGATTTTATAGTGTATCCAACAAGTGAACTTTCAGCTTTTCAACTGGCTTTTCCTCCTGAACAGAGGCACTGACAGGGCACGTAGGCAGGGTGGTGAAGGGGCCAGCCCTGCACTCCCAGAAGGGGCGGGGCCTCAGGTGGCAGGGGTGGGGCCAGCAGCCCTCAGCACCACCGGCATGCGTCACACTGCCCCCTACCCCTAGAGCCATCCGGTGCATGCAGCGTGATGCTCTGGAGGCAATTTCAAGGGCCCGGGGCACCCAACTGCTGCCACTGCTCCTGCAGTAGCAATGACCCAGGCCTCTTTGAATCACTGGGTGCCAGGGCAACTGTCCCCTTGCTCTCCTTCCCTCCCCCGCCCCGTCAGTGGGCCTGCTCCTGAATGTAGGCCAGTCCATGAAGGACTTAAGCAAGTGCTTAGCATTCAGCACACAGGTAGCTCCGTGCACTTCCATGGCACGTGCTTGGCTTGCTGGGCTGAAAACCTAAAAATCAGCAGCAGCCTGACGCGTTTTCCCAAGCCAGCCGAGAGAGGGAGGGGGATGGGCTCCGCTGGATTTGAGCGTCAATTTGCCGCAGCGTCGTGAAAAGGGCAGGGGATCTGGGAGTGGGGGGAGATGCGGGGGGAAGGCTCTGCTCATTGCTAGACCATGACACTGTGACTGCACTCCGTCACCCGGTCACTCGCTGTGCAAGTTCCCCTTCTGGGATGGTCTTTCGAGGGCTCTCTCCCCAGGCTGCCCTCACGCCACGTGCCCTGGCTAGATCACTCCAGCAGCGCCTCCTCCAGTCTTCATGCCCACTGCCCTCAACCACGGCTCTCTGAAGTGGTTGCTAGGGGAACCTGGGCCTACCCTCGACACTGGGTTCTGGGCCAGGGGGCTGGAGTGAACAATAATGGTTTGCATCCACCCCAACCTCGCTGCACTCACCCCGGATTCCTTCCAACCAGGCTTCCTCCAGGCAGCTCCTCTGCATTATTACCAGCCTCCTGGCCATGGCCGGCCCTACCATGAGGCGATATGAGGCGGCTGCCTCAGTGCCAGACTGTGGGGGGGGGCGCCACTAGGAACCAGAGTGTCAAAAATTGTGTCTGCTGCTGGTGCGCATGTATTCTCTCTGCTCTAGATGCACAGAGATGGTGGAGTGCTGTGCTGGAGGAAGGAGGGCACAAGAGACCTTTCAAAGTTCTGGCCCAAGCGAGGGGGTATGGGGGCGTCATTTGAGCTCCCCGCCTCAAGTGCCAAAATGTTGTGGGCCGGTTCTGCTCCTGGCTTCTTGGAAACCCCACCAGTTCCTTCACAGCTGAGCTTCCTTCTCATTAGCTCCCTCCACACAGCCTAAATCCTTCCCCCATCTGCCGCTTAATTGGCTGGCAGGACCCATCTGGCCTAATTCAGCTCCGGCAGGGCCCATGTGGGGCATTTGTGGGCCCCATCGCAGGGACATTTTCATTTTGTAGCGGCATTGTTTCTTCTCCAGCAATCAGGTGCAGGATAAACCACTTCTGTGAGCAAGAACAACCAAGGCCTAGCATGACTGAATGGCACTAGGGGATTAATGCTGAGATACAGTGGAGGTAATGCCACTGTATGACGACATAAATGGGTGTAGCAGTTCTGACGTCAAGGGAACTATCCCAATTTAGACCAGTAGGCCATTGATCCTCAGTCCTATGTTGGAGTGGAAGAAGAGAGAAAATGAGTGGTCTTTTAAGAGGGTAAAAACTGCTATTTGCTGTTTGAGGCAGCAACTTTTTAATAAGGGGAGGAAGATCACTCCCCATGGACACACGGGACAGATGATTGCACACGCCGAAAACTAAAAGGGAGAGTGCGGTGGAGGAGGAAAAGAAAAGACGTTAATTTACTCTGAGATTAGCAGAGACCCACCCATGAAGTATCGGGTTGGTGTAGTTCTGAAGGGATTAGTTTGTCCTCGCCCTTTGGGAATTCTCTGCGCTGTTTTTATAATTGTCACTCAAAGGTGTGGTAGTGAAGGGGTCACATAAAAGGTGAGCGAGCTATTAACCGCTCCACTTCCCCTAGGAGAACTGGCAAACCAGGCAAATAATGATCTGTGGGTTTCTCTGCAGATGTAGGATTCCATAAAAGCCCTTTCAGTCAGACTCCATTTTCCTACCCTGGGCTGCTTCTTGTGTCTTCCCTTCGCCCCTATTGTGGCAAGCACTATTTTGGATTTTCTCTTGAAGGGCCAGATGCTGATACCCATGGGATGTTGCTCCATTGAGTTCTCTGGGCTAATTGGTAGAGTAATTGGTGGCAAAGTCTAGTCCCAAGTGATTTGGTAATACTATTGAATTAAGTTAGAGGGGACAACATTTTCAATGATTTTTGGGTCTCCTTTTCCTTCTGAGGAGGATGCTTGGCCCTTAAGGAGCTCTGAAGGGGGCAAGGAACCCCCAAAGGGTCAGGCATTCTCCTCAGAAGGAAAAGGGGATCCCCACAAGACCAGACCATATTTTGGCGAGCATGTTCTGCTTGCAACTTGCCTGCTAAGTCTCAGCTGAGTTCACAGTCTGTGACCATCCTCTAGTCACAAAAAGGAAATTTTGATTTCATTTGGTTGGCCCAGCTTCCTTCCCTGGTGCTCAGCTGAAAAACAAACATGAACAGAAAAAACATTCTGGACAAAAATAAACGAATAGGGAAGGGGAAAGAAGTTGTCTCTCCTTTTCATGCACCTTCCTCACCCCCGGATGGGCCTGGTGTCAGCATTCTGGCTCAAATCTGTTCTTGGCCGTTTTCCCTGCTCTGCCTTTCCCACCCCCTGAGCCAGCAGAGACTGGGAATGTAGATGAGACAGCCTTCTAGGCACCTGCAGGGGAGAAGGGCACGGCTCATGCCATGCAGATGTTTGATCCCTCTGCTTTATTACAGAGCATTGCTGACTGGCTTTGTGGGCAGCTCTGACCCATTCTCTTTGGCAGGAAGCAAGGACCGTGGCATAGGTCCTGGAGGGACTAAATGCAGTGTCCAGTGCCTGATCCTCTGAGAGCAAAGGCTTCCTCTTTTATTTTCACAACCCAGGAAATATATGTTAATACAAAAATAAAATTATTCCATGTAAGCCCAAGTCCGGGAGGGGGGACTTTCCTCACCGAAGACTGTTTGAAAATCACTTTCACCCCCATCATTTTTTTTTCTTACTCAGATTTATAAGCCAGTGTTCTCCAGCTTTTCCCTGAGGGTGTGTCTAGACTACAGGGATTTTTCAAAAAAAGTGGCCTTTTTTCAAAAAATCTTTACCTGAGTCTAGACTGCTGCTGCGTTCTTTCGAAAGTAAATCGAAAGAACGCGGCAGTTTTTTCGACCGTGGAAAACCTCGTTTTATGAGGAAGAATGCCTTTTTTCAAAAAGTGCTCTTTCGAAAAAAGGCGCTATGTAATGCAAACTGTGCTTTTTCGAAAGAGAGCATTCAGACTGCCTGGGTGCGCTCTTTCGAAAAAGCGGCTCGCTTTTTCAAAAGTACTGATTGTAGTCTAGATGCTCTTTTTCGAAAGAAGCTTTTTCGAAAGTATCTTTCGAAAAAGCTTCTTTCGAAAGAGGCTTGCAGTCTAGACGTAGCCTGAGAGAGAAAGTCCCACTCCTAAGTCTATATTCTATTTCCCAGCTCTGCCACTGACCAACTATGTACCCTTGGGCAAATCACTTCCCCCTCTCTTTACCTCTGTTTCCCCTTCCACCCTTTGTCTGATGGGAAAGCCAGGGTAAATGCACACCTGTAATAGATATAATAATACAATCAAAATAATCAGGCCAATGAGTGGAACACATCTTGCTTGTGGGACCCATACTCCTCAGTGAGGCGTTCTCTTCCCCTCTTGTGGTGGCTCAGCCATAGAGTGGGGTTTAGGAGCCTGCTATAGCCTTTGTTAATGGAGCTGGGTCTTTTAACTCAGGCAGCAAAGGCTCTTGCTTTAGATCTAAACCCTACTGAATCCTGGATTTAAAAAAAAAGGAGAACCAAGACGCTGAGTTCTTCTGGAGGCACAACCTCCCCCAAATGCCATAGTTTGTCCATGGTTAAGGGCTTGTCTACCTGGAGAATTTGCTTTGACATAAGCGAAGGTGTGAATTTAAAGTGCAATCGCCATTTTGGACTCAATCCCCCCTCAATCCCACTCTTCCATATTGAGAGTGCCTAGGGTGGTTTAGGTTAATTCCCTTTCAAGTGGATCTAAGCTGTACTGCACACAGGTACTTTTAGTACGGAATAAAGACAGGCCCTTCTCTCTTGTCTACACGGGGGGTGGGGAAGGGTTAGCCACTCGCCCTTCCAGCTCAGTGGGAACGCCTCATCTACACTGCTGCACTCGTTTTAATGGACTTACTCTAGCAAATCTTGTCCGGCTTTGACGCCTACTGCATTTCACTCATTCTACACTTTCTCCTCAGCTCTTAGGCTTCCTCCTGAGCCAGTCCTACTTGGGGTAGATACTGTTTACTTCCAGTGAACAGGCATGGAAATCTCAGGCATGGAATCTACGCATTTTGAGGTAAACAGTAACTAACGGGAGGCCTCTCCAAGGCTGCCAATGCCATACCGGGCCATTAACGGTACCATCGATCCCAGTAGAGTGAAAATAATCAATTCAAACAGGAACTCGCCTCCAGGAACTCCTTCCTGTCCCTGCATCGCCTGGGAGGCAAACTCATAGCCTTGTCAAACAGGTGTCCTCCACAGTGTGCCTAGAAGATTGACAAATGTTAAATAGCTCAGGCTGGGGGACCAGAGGGAGCAAGTTCCAGAGGCCCAAATTTAAACTGCTTTAAAGGGCCTGGGGCTTCAGTCACTGCCCCCGCCACAGTAGCAGCAGCCCCAGGGCCCTTTGAATCATCGGGCCCTGGGATGACTGCTCCCTAAGTCCCGCCTCCATCCGTGGGCCTAGCAGTGTGGCATGGGGGGGAGAGAGGAGACCCTTCTACCGTGTGTCCAGCTAGCCACATCCAGGCTTCTCCTGTGTCTCCCGTTACATATTACTCCAGCGCTAAACAATCTTCATCCACCCGAAAAAATGAGGCAAACCACACATCAGGCTGTCTAGCAAGATGTCAGAAAATCTGGGATGGAGCAGCTGGAGAGTTTGCAAACACAACCTTGATGAGTAATCACTGCTTTTCCTTTTTAAAAATGCTATTAGCACGCTTGGGAAGATGCTAATTAACAGCGCCTGGTATTGCATTAACATAATACCAGGCATTCACGTGGGTTGCAGCAGGAACGTACTGCGAAATGGCATGTCTCAGAGTTAATCCACCTCCTCCCCCGCTAGGGTATCCCTCCCCAAGCTAATTTAATATCCTAATCCCATAGGTTTACATCCAGAGCTGACGATCCATGGAGTGACAGCATCTGGAGCTGTAGGAGGAGCAAAAATGGGCTTTTCGGAAAGGGCCCATGCATAGGCTGGTGGATGGCCACTTCACCTCCTGCCAGGCATGTGAAGGGAAAGAGCTCAGCGTATTAGCTTCAAGCTAGACTTGAACAACCACACTGCCACCTAGGAGAGCTCCAGAATCGCAAGTCAAGCCTCTGAAATCATGACATTGGCTTAAAAAACCACGAGAGGAAAGAAAATCAATCCTTGTTTTTCATCCATTCGGGCGGGCCCTCTTCCCTTTTCCTAAGTGTTCTTTGCTGCCACGAGAGCTATAGAACATACTTTTAAAACAGAAGCCGAGATCCCCCCCAGTCTGCAGAGTGCAGTGGCTGGGTCAACAAATATTGTGAGACTCACAATAAAATCATGAGCTGGATCTAACACGTGGTTTCTTCTGATGGTACGACACCTGCCTCCAGTTCTGCCTATGCAGTGTGAGAGTTCCTGTGCTGGGCTGGGAGCAGAGATGCAAGCTGGCTGCATATCTGCTGTACTTCTTCCTGCTCTGATGCATGACATGCCCCCCACGGCTTATTTAAATTCATATAATGCATTCAGGCTAGATTTGCATAATATTTAAAAAAAGTAATGGTGGCTATAATTTACTCAGGATTTTGCTTCCTAAATTACTTCGCTGGCTCCCCTTACCATAACATCTGAGCACCTCACTATCTTTTAATGTATTTCTTCCTCACAACCCCATAGACAAACATCATTGTGCCCATTTTACAGATGTGTCTAACTGAGGAACAGCGAGATTAAGTGACTTACCCAAGGTCACACAGGAATTCTGTTGCTAAGAAAGGATTTGAACTAAGGTCTCCCAAGCCAAGGTCCTAGTCACTGAATGATCATTGCTGTCTAGGGAGGATTCAAACTAAGCAGCTCCCTCAAACACTGAATCTCTGCACAGGTGAACCTCTTTCCTATGGGAGTTTCATCAGATTCCCAACACTGTGTCAACATGGAAAAGTATTTTTAAGTTTGTCAACTCGGAACAGAGTTTGGAGATTACCTAATGTGTACTGTTGCTGCAGCCTAACACTGATTTTTGGGGGGACACCTGTGAGGGGTAACAAACCAGAAATTACCCCAGAATAATTTGCTGTATTTCTTCTCCCTTCTGGCCTGCACATGCCCCGAGAAAGCAGTTCAGGAGCAGGATTTTGCAGGAATTCCATCTGCGCCTACTCTAGCAATTCTCTCCTAGAGAGACTTTAATTAGACAGGACTAATAAACTGTGTGTCAAATGGATGATTTCACTTTTAATTATATTTTGCAAAGGGTAATGAATAGTTCCATTAAAGTGAATACAAATCCAAGGTGCCATTACACAAAGCACCATTTAGTGTCATTTTTAGAGGCAGGCCATTTACATGGCCCCCCGTGTCGCAGGTTTAAACACCACGAAGCACAGATTGCTCAATTGCTATGTATTGGTTGCCGTTATATGCACCTGATGTTATTATTCATGACTTAATGCACATGGTATTTTCTGTCTCAGGTAGACTCTTCAATCTAGCAAAGAAAATTGTAACACAAGTCTAGCAGTGGGCATTAGACAAATTCACACTGGAAAGAAGGCATACATTTTTTAATGGTGAAAGCAATTCACCATTGGAAGAATTTAGTTAGGGTCAGCATTCCCTGTAAGTCGCGCACTTTTGCGGCCACTCAGGAGAGATTCGAATGTCACCCAGCTGTTAGCAGAGCACCCGCAGCTAGGTTTTTATTTCTGTTGGTGGTCCACACTCACACATGACTCAGCGCACATCACAAAATTTATTTCACACATGGGTGGAAAAAATCCACACATGGAGGAAAAAGATTAGAGGGAACATTGGTTTGGGTCATGGTGGATTCTCCATCACTTAACATCCATCAAGACTGGATGTTTCTTTCTAAACATTATGGTCTAGGAATCGTTTCGGGAAAACTCTGTGGTCTTGTTATGTAGCAGGCCCAATTAAACAATCATAGTGGACGCTTCTGGTTTTGGAATATGTGAATCAAGGATTGCATGTGGTTGTTTTTTCTCCTTGAGCATGTAAAATATTTATCTGGGGAAGAAAATTTAAAACAGACACAAAATACACATGCAGTTGCTAATGTTGGCAGGGTTGTTGTCGCAGTGTTCGTCTGAAGAGATGGAAGATATTACTAAGACACTTCAGGTGGGGTTATCAGAATCATTTGGGGAGTTAGGCACTCAAGTCCCATTGGCTTCCAATGAAACTTGTGCGTCTCATTCACTTAGATGATTTTGAAAAACCCACTCCTCAGGCTTAAAGAGGGTTTGCCATCCCAGATTAAACCAGCCGATTAGTCACTACTTTTCATCCTCCAGGGGACAGTTGTGAAATTTATACAGCTCATACCCCCAAATCAGGTGCCAGGCCCTCAAAAATAATGAGATTTTTTTTTTTAAATTATAAATTTGGAGGATCAAAAATGTACTTTCTTTTTTAAATTTCCAGGTGCCCTGGGGTCCTATTCTCCACAGCCCTGTAGAAGCATGCAAGGTTGGAACCTGGACTATGAGATTTAATGATGCTGTTGCCCCACCACTGGAGGCTTACATGGGGCTCTTTCGGGAGAACCCTGTGAGGCCGGGGTTGGCAGGAAGTACCGCCAAGAAGCCTGAGTGGCAGCCCCTTCCAGACCACTGACTGGCTAGTCACAGTACTTAAACCAGGAAGCCATGATGGGAAGCTATCTGAGCAACAGTGCAGAGCGCATGCCTGTATCTGCTCCAGACCCTCCTTGTGATAGTCATGCCACAAGAAACTTACTTTCAAAAGCAGAGGCTTTCATAAGGTCTCTTGATTCCCCCAACTCGGGCTTTAAGAAGTGAACCAAGTATTGCAAGACTCCCGATAAAATAGCAAGAGTTGGCAACGAGGATTCAGCATAAGGCCGCCTCTCCCGCTACACCCCATAACAACATCTAATCAACTTTCTAGCTCAGGTACTTTGATGGTACCCATTGCCTTAGCATTTGAGCACCTCCTAATGTATTCATTCACCCAAGGGATTTACTTGTCCCAACTTACAAATGGGTCATTGCAGCACAAAATACCTCTTGGCCAGAGTAGGCTAAATGATTGGCCCAAGGTCACATGAGAGGTCACATGGCAGAGCAGGATTCAAATCAGGTCTACCCAGGCTAGTACCTTAAAGACTGGATCATCCTGTTTCAGTCTGAAGATAACCAGCTTGGACTGTCACCTGCAAAATACTAGCACCTAGATAAAGTTACTCATGTAAGTAATGGGGCTAGTTACATAAGTCAAGTTACACAGAGGCTTCAGTGTTTACAGGTGTAGAGTCTCTGCAGGATTGGGGCCCTTCTGGCATGAAGCAGGAGTTTTAAGTCACAGTATTATAACAGCCATAAAATTACACTGTGACTTTCTCCTGCACTCTCAGTTAAAAGTGACCGAAATCCAGCAGAACGCCTCAGTGACAAATTTACATTCGTCACATTCGTATAAATTCAGAACCACAGAGTAGAATCACTGAGATGCTGGGGCAGACCCTGGGGTCTCTTTGTATCATGCTCATTGCTGGACAGGGGCCCAAAATATTCATGTTCCCATTAGAGAAACAGGAAAGTTCTTTAAGAGGACCTTAAGGGGGCCCACGCCGAACCCACTTCTGTGTAACCCTGTTGCCTTAAATAGAGTCACGTCCCTGTGTTATAAGCAAAGGCTGGATCTGGCCCTTCATTGGGAAACAAAGCTTCCTTTACTTTTTCTCCCCGCAAAATCCCCATTCATTTCCAGGGGACCGAACGCTCATGTTTCATGCACCTGCAGTGACAGACAGGGGAGTGGGGAGGAGAGAATGGATTGAAGAGGCCTTATCTCTTCTAGCATCTGAAAATCTCTCCTTGGGCATCTGAGGCGTTCGAAAGCAAGGTCACTGTAAACAATTTTGTATCCCAATGCTGTTTAATAAAAACATTCTTGTGTTTACCAGCCTGCTGCTTAACAACGATCCTATTGACACTACGCTAACCGGAGAGCAGGGAACTCCTGTGTTAACAACTCCAGAGCCAGCAGAATTTCTGGCCATGGATCTAGGTCAAATTGAATGTCTTATTTACCCTTAAACCATCTAAACTTTACCCTTTCGTGTTAAAAGTCTCCCCTTCAAACTGATACTCTATATTTCAAAATACAGGCTGGCATTTTTAAAATGTTAACTGTAAGGAGGTGACCACAAAACCACAGTGGAGTTCTTACTAATGGGCGCCACTCAATCTGTACCGCACACAGAGACCTAGTGCTGAAGGGGTCTCAGAATTAAAGGTTAAATCACACAAATGAGGCAAGTCGGTGTCATTTCTGTACTAGGAGTGGAATTGAGGCTGGGGAAACGTAGCTAACGGAGTTGGAATCTTGCCAGATGACATGGTTAGACACTGTTGATATTGCAAAAAAAAAAAAAAAAAAAGGCTCTGACCACAAGTTTGCAGAAGTCCTTGTCATGGATCTGAAACTCTCTTAGGTACAACCCCGGAGTTTTAGTATATGAGTGTGGTGTCTAGACACTGCATAATAAGGCCAGTATCATGTCAGCCTTCAAGACACAAAGTTCCCATTAACCTCAACGGATGTTCCATTCATTGAGATCTTGGAATGGCAACTCATAACACAGTGTAATGGCCTGGACTCTAAGGAGAAGGATTTTGTTTTGGTGGCGTGCAGTTCTGAAAAGGACAGCCAGAATTCTGCTCACTAATGTGCAAGCTTTACTTTAAAATCACCCATCATCCAAACAAATAAAGTTGTTTGGTTAGTTGGAGTTGCAGCTACCCATGGCATTGCTGTGCCTTTTGACTG
This sequence comes from Pelochelys cantorii, assembly GCA_032595735.1. NCBI lineage: Eukaryota > Metazoa > Chordata > Testudines > Trionychidae > Pelochelys > Pelochelys cantorii. The sequence continues at coordinate 70,229,885 of CM064332.1, forward strand.
TATTGCCTCCACAGGATTAAATCCCCTCAGATTCTCAAATTACCCGCTGCCGATTTAAAGGTACCACTCAAATGACAAGCTTGTTATTGTGTCTTCACGAGGCACGGACTCACAAACCTATTGCGACTTACTCATTGGAGAATGCAGGTCTTTCTGGAATGTATTCCCAAAAATTTATAGTGCAAAAGGCTGAAACAAACAAAAAAAAATCCCTCAAAAAACAAACAAACAAACAAACTAACAAACAAAAGGGCACTTTCTGGATTTTTCCTTTCACTTTATAGATCCTTCTCCTCTTAGGGCATGAGACAATTCATGTGGCTAGGCAGGTTTTCGTATGCTTTAAGATTTGTGAAAGAGAGGCCAAGCCTTGGAGAGAGAAAGAGAAGTGCCCAAATTTCTGAGAAGGAAACACATCTCAGATAATTATGTTCTGGTGTTGAGATTAAAATAAATCAATTCTCAGATTTATTTTGTTGCCCCATGGTAAATCCTGGATACTGAAAAATAACCCACCACTCTAGAGCATCCTTGGCTCAGAGTCTTCCTTTATCCCCCACCCCAGCTGAGGGAGACCTCCAACAGCCAGAATAGACCCTCTCTATCTCAAGAACCAAGGATAACCTATTCCCCAACGGACCACCCAGGTCAGCACCAAAGGACCTGCCTTCCAAACCTAGAGCCTGACATTCAACTTGCTTGCCTAAACAGAGGCCTCAGGACAACCCATCTGCTGCCGCTGCTGTGAGGAACATCAGCCGTCCTATGGCAGTAGACTGATCCTGGTGGCTTCTTCCTCTTTTCATCTCATGCTCTCTCTTTTTTCCATGCCTGGTAGCTCTACCTTGGCGGTCGGTGAGACACAACAGTGGAGGAGAAAGAGAGACAGCTTTCTCTCTAGCACACCCAGCCCCCTTAGTGACTGGGAGGAGGAACTGAGTCCGAACCACTGCTCCAACTGATGGAACGTAGGCTGCTACCCAGAGAAAAATTCTGTTCCCAGCGACCTGCAAAGAACCCCACTTATGGTGGTGCAAAAGGGAAGAGAATTTGACACAGTGAGCTGAAAAGCAGGACTGTCCTGCCCAAAACAGTATCCCTGGTAATGGTATTCTTCCTAGTTTTACTTGCTGCTAGTCATTTCTGTATCTGGAATAAAGTCAAATGCAGGCTTACCCTGCTGTGCAAAGCAAGGTGTGTCAGAGCATAGAACAAACAAGGATGTTAGCACGAAAATGCTATATCTGTTATAGCTAAGAGCTGATTAATCATAGAGTCATAGAACACTAGAACTGGAAGGGACCTCAAGAGGTCATCAAGTCCAGTCTCCTGCCCTCACAGCAGGACCAAGCACCATCTAGACCAGGGGTTCCCAGCGTGGGGTATGTGTACCCCCAGGGGGTACGAGAAGCTCGTCAAGGGGGTTTGGGGAATATTTGGTAAATAACTAGATTATCCTAATTGAAATATTCCAAAAGTAGTAGTGTTAGTGAAAAAAGTTGTGGATTCTAGAGTCTAGAATTTATTTCCTTTCATATTGAATAGGGGGTACGGGAAGGTTTACTAAAAGCCAAGGGAGTACGGGGACCGAAAAAGGTTGGGGATCCCTGATCTAGACCAACCCTGATGTTCATTTGGTCCATCCCGTATTAAAAATATAGTTAACTTCCAACTGCAACATTTATCGTGTTAAGCTAAACGGCTCTACATTCTCACAACTTAATTATAAACCCTCCTACCATTTAGACAGCCATTTCCCTCCCTCATCCCAATTTGGATTTGTGAGAATAATTAGTAGCATGCGTGGGAAACATTTTGACCCCTGCTTTGTTTGGGATATTGAAAACCAGGTTGGTCACACTTGATATATAACTAAACAGGGCCACATTCTCAGCTGGTAAATCAGCAGCAGTCTGTGGAGTCAAAACCGATTCCCAATCTTGACACAGACAAACTTGCTTTCAGTGTACCCGTGGTCTTCAGAAATACCATTCTACTTTCTGCCAGTGGTGAGTTTATTTGTTCAATTGTTTCACTAAGAAGCTTAAAACCTACTGATCTGCTACTATAACTCCAGAGAGCACTATAGTTGGAGGAAGAGCGTTTGGAGCTATTAAAAGACATTTATTTTTGTACATGCATACGAATGTGAATTGCTGGTGAGATTCGTGACCTTTACATGCACAAGTTTCTGCAAAATTTCATAAGACTTTAATGGAAGCCACTTCCTGCATTCATAGAAAGTTGATGTGCGTTGTCAATTTCCCCATTGAACGATCTATTTTGACATGTAGAATTTCAAAGCCATAGCTGCTAAAGATCACATTTTAACCATTTTCTTTCTGAGGAATAGAATCATTTGCTGGAAAAAAAGTGTCTCTTTTTTTTTTTTTTAAACAGCTGAGAACGCCTGCCACAAGGAGTATGTTTGCACGTTCCCATCATCATTTGTCAGAGAGGAAAGAAACAAGTGTTGAATGGACTGATTGTCTCAGGGGAAGGATGTATTTCAAGTACATGTTGTAAATTTAACCACTGAATATTTAACCCACCATGGCATTTTCCCTCCCACTCCGCTATACAAAAGTAATGAGAGAAAAACCTTTTCAAATCCATCAATACCACTGGTTGACCTGCCAAACTGAGTCACTTGAAGCACTCCCTCCTTCCAGGAGTGAAATGAAAAGGCCCCAGGGGGAAAGACTTGAGACTCACTGACACTCACAGGTTCTTGGCCAGGCTAACTGTTTGTTTCAGCGTTAGCATGATCTGGGGTGGGGTTGTGAGTGACGGACAGGCAGCACTGGGCAAAGCTCGTCATGTTGGATGTAGACATGCCTCAATTCCCACACAGCTCCGTGCCAAGACTTATCTGGCTTTACCTGAAATAGCCTCTACTGTTTTGTGCCTGGTCTACCCCTGAGCAGAGTCTACCAGTTTCCATGTGGATTGTAAAACACGGACTTCAATGGGCAATTATATTGAACCCAAAGCAAGGAACATACCTCACTCCACTGCCAGAGTGCCTTTGGAATGGGGAAAAAAGCAGTCTTTACTTAGTTGCCTCCTAAATCCATAGAAGAAGTTTGGAGAGTAGCTACTCAGCACCTTCTGAAGACCAGCGAATGCACCACCAGGCGTTAGGAAGAAATGGGAGTTGGTTCTGGACATAGGGCCTACTGAAAGATAAAACAGAATCCAAACATCCAAGGGAAGTTGCCATGGTATTACCCACTGACTTGCGTGGGTAGAGGGGTCTGACTTCCAGCTGACTTCGCTTTGTGTGGCTGTAGGCTAAGCTCTTAGTACACTTCCATAAGGAGCATTAATCGTGTCCAAAAGTAAAACAAAGACCCCAAGCATTTAGACCCGCAGAAATCGGCAGAGCAATAAACAGAGGAGAGAGAAATTTCTCTTTGAATAAGGCGGCTGACCATATTTTGGGCACTGGAGCAATGGGATGCGATTGTTGTTACACCACAAGACGTATCCTATGAGAAGTCACAGGTACGTTCCCCAGGGCAGAAAAGAACAACAATAATTACTTGGAATTTCTGAAGTTGGCCAACTATTTGTCAAGAACATTCCTGTTTGACTGGCTCCCTCCTCAAACCACTTTCAGGTGCTTGAACTATGAATGTCCTTCCATGAAAGAAATATAAGAAGCAAAAATGAAGTCCTGTTTTAGAGCTCCATTGCTAAAATTACATTTTTAGAAATTGCTGTATGCTGGTTTAAAAAAAATAATTCTGTGCAATCGAGGGGGTAGTTGGCTTTCACTGGTAGAATGGGAACAGGTCATTTTATCTGTATTCCAGTAGCACCTCAAATCCCATTGTGCTACTACTTGTATATACACAGACCAAGAGGCAGTTTCTGCCCCAAAGAGCTTACAAAACAGTCAGCATTTTTGTTTGTGATACTGAAATTGTAACCTTTTAGACCTTAATTGTCAGAGTTTTGTTGTCATTTATCATTTTCCCTCATGAACATCCTTTTGGCATTCTCCAGAGAGTGTCATAAACAAAAGGTAAAATAAAATGAAAAAGGGGCAAGAACAACAAAAAAAAAATCCTTATGTTGTTCACTTTATTGTGTGCTGTGGGGAAAAAGGAGGAAGCGGGAAAAAAAAAAAGAATGAAAACAAAAATGTAACTTAAATCACTAACATTCTGAAAAATTGTTTTGAACTCTGCACAACAGAATTGATTTTGAAGTTCCAACTCATTTTGAAAATTGCTTTCTCATTTTTCAACCACCTTGGGCAATTTACTTCTGCTTCACCTCCCTGCCCCTCAGTTTGACTATATTTTAAAATAGCAGATGTACCCAGCATTGTTTGGATCCATAACTCAATTAAGTGGGCTTTTTTTTAAATAAAAGGAAAATGTACATGCTTTATTTAAACGACTGTATTTTTCAAAAATGTAGTGTTATTTTTATAAAGTTATTATTTTCGGATTTATTAAGAAAAGGGCTTGTTAAATTTTTCCGTTGAAATATTTTTAGTCAATTTTTTAAAATGGAAATTCCATTGAGCGTTTTTTTTATCCCTATAAACTTCTGTCATTCACAATGTTTTAACAAGAAAGGGCTGTAGTCAATCTGGCTTCCAATAACATTTTCTTCTAGTTTTCTTTTTGTCAGACACATTTTAGAATGCTCACATATTTCTGACTCGTTCTCGATATTAAATATTGGCGTGACATCAATCAGCATCTACTGCATATAAACCTGTGTGTGCAACAGTGTCTGAATTACAGGTTTCCGGATCCAGTTGTTTAGGTGACTTCTCATCCCTCGGGTATTCTTTTCCCACACTCGTCTCATGTTTCATGCCGTATTGCAACGCTGCCACCTCTACTCACCCAAGAATGCAAATGTATGCATGGGTGAAATAGCAAACTTCCCCCCAAGGCCGCAGTGAGTGAACCAAAAGCTGTCAAAGTCTCATGTCTATTGGGTGAATTATGTGGAGTGATATTTTTCCTCAGCCCACTTCATCATGAACAGGGAAAAAGCCATCACCCACCACAGCTAATACAGTCATTCACAGTTTCAGCAGAGACAAACGTTCTAAGGCGCCGGACCCATAGGCCCATTGAAGTGATTGTTTTTTATTGACTTCTGTGTATTTTGGATGAGGACCTGTGAGAAAGTTGAACTATCTTCTCATCCCCAGGGCAGGTTCCTTCTGAACAAGGTTGAGGCAGGATGATATGGAGGACACTGTTGCCATTTCAGCTCATCTGTCATCCACTACCTGGTTAATTCCTCATGATTACAGCAGGGATAAATGCAGGTGAAGTTTGGTCCTTCTGGTCTTTTTCGCTGACATTTCTCTTGGCTGGTGGATAAAGCAGAAGCAAATGGTTTTATGTGAGAAAACAGCTGAGCCAGCGCATGGGCCTCCAACAGTCGAGATGTATGGATGGCAGATGGTGCCGTGACTCATTATCATGATGGATCATGGTAATGTTTTCCTTATTAATATTCCAAATGATTTAACTGACAATTTTCTTCTGGTGGCACATACAGCCGAATTAGATGTTACAATCATGTAAAACTAGCCAGGGTCACATTAATTACAGGTGCTTAAGGATCTATGAATCCCTTCACAAACTAGGCCCAACTGAATTTTTCCCTATACTCTACTGGTCAGTAGCTCTTGCTCATTGATCGATGTCTCTTTACCTGTCAGTGCCAGTGTGGGGCAGACATATCCACATGTCTCTCACCACTGATGGTACCCAGGCCCCATCCCAGAAAGGTCTAGTTTTCAACAGGCATAAAGACTTGACTGCTTCTTACTTCTAAAGGTGACTGTGTCAAGTCAGGTGTGACGCATATTTGAAGGACCATGTTGGAAAGCCTACTACATTCTCACTATGGCTAGAGTTCTAGAGCGTCTCCAGAGCATTTTCCGAAGCATTACATTGACTCGCCCCATTTTTAAAACATTAAAATTTCTACAATGATTTCATAGTTTAAATAAATTCCACTTCATGTCCCTCTCTAAACCCTAAGCAGGACACCAGATTAAGACAAGGAGCTTCGAATCTTATCGTCATGGGAATAGATTACTCTTGTTCCATTTCCTCTGCTTTTTTTAACCCTCATAGAAATACTTCACCCTGTGCTATTTCCTCTTCTCATCACAACCTCTCTCAACAGGGAGTTCTCAGAATTTTAATGCTTTATAATACATTTGACCTTTGCATTTGTCCACATTTTGATTGGCTGTCCTGTTGACCTCATCCTTTCTGGTGTCATGAGCTGTAACCAGGAGAGGCAGGTGGATGGCCAGAGATTCATAGGAGAGCACACTGAAAAGGTCAAAGCAAGACAGCTAGCAATTAGCTTTCAAAAGAGTTGGTACAATTCAAAAAAAGTCACGCTGCTGACACGGGCTATCAAAATAGAAATGGTGCCAGCGGACAGCATTCCCTTGGCTTCGGGGAGACTCAGAAGAACAAACAACATACCCCTTAAAATCTATTCATCACAAAATTAAAAAAATCATACTTCCGATTTCTGGTTTGCCATTGCTAGAGACTGTTCTTTAGCCACAGAACAGAGGTAGCACAAAGTGCAACAATGCACACATGGAACGATAGCAACATTTTACAGTGACACCAATTCCTATAGTACCACAATGGGACAGCCCACAATTCAACTGTTAATGATTTATCATTGTCTTTTTTTTTTTTTTTAAATCGGTCTGTTTTCATTCCGCATGACCGTGTCCTTGTCCAAGAGCCTCACAACTGTCTTCCACTTTCCCTTCATCTGCATTTCAGGCTAGATTTTTAACCGATGTAAATCAACATGCTTTCATTGACTTCATTAATACCACTACAGAGTCTAGTTTTGGGTTGGGGGCTGCTGAACCACAGAAAAATCAGTCGGGGAGGCCACACACAAGTAAGAAGCAAAAACAAAACAAAACACACACACACACAAACAACAACAACCCCTCACTGACATGGCCCCCGACTGAGAAGGAGAAAGACACTCCCCACATTCCCCTCCCACATCAGAGTCTAGAGGGGCCCCAGCTAGTAGATGTGTGTTCCAGCCCCGCACTGGGACAGGGAGGGCTGGAGCACTAGCATGGACTCACCAGTTCTGGGCCGGCGGGGCGGGGCGGGGGGGATTTGAGAATCAGGGGCTGGATCCAGACAAACCAGGGGCTGGACCTGAGGTTCCCCACCTCTGGTCTAGTTCTTTATTTTTTATCTGCTGCAATCAAGTAAATCTGGCCAATTTCATAATTCTTTAATAACTCATTCTACTTGTGGCTCGTGGTTCTGTTAACTTGCAGATGTTTAGTAATTCTGCCTCCCTTCCATCCCCATTTTTAATGTATTCCCTTACTGTAACAGGAACAGCAGTGAGACTTACTGGGTACTCCCCTCTTTTCTGTCCAGCTTTTCTTTGGAAGATCCTTTTGCAGAATCCATTTTGTCTCCTTTGGTCTTTTGTTACCTCTCAGTTTTCCAAAGCTTTGCATTCAAATATAGAACATCCGTACAATGGAGCAATTTACTGCCAGGCTGCAATTTATACCTACGTATATGGCAAATAGGAGGTCTTGGCATCACTCAGGTGCTGCTAAAGTCCTCAAAACAGTGGGATCCAAGTGATACAGAGCCGTCTCGAGGATCGTGACACCAGGGCACATTTCTTCTCTAAAAATAAAAACATATCCTTACTCTTTCTCCATTGAGACTGTTGATGATTTTGTATCGAGTTCAATATCTGTCTCCCCAATCCAGAAAGTCTATTGTCTTTTCATACGCCTTAAGAAAATGTACCCAATTTCACCCATTTTAGTTGTCTACATTAGGACAGACCCAGGGCAGTTGGCTACAATAGTTTGGTGGAGGGCAGACATACCAGGAGCTGGGTGAATGCTTTTCTGTTCCTGAATAAACTGCCATAGACTACGGCCATGTAATCAAGGCAAGCAGGCACCTGAGGTTAGTTAAGAGCATGCCTGAAGCAGCATGCTAATCAGGCACCTGCTGCCAATTAAGTCCTGCTGTGCTCCTTTAAAAGGTTTCCCCCAGGCATGGGAGGGGGAAGGAAAAGAATGAAAGACTGAGAGGAGGTGTTGCTGGAACCTGCAAAAAGGAGAGTATTTGGGCTGAAACAGGAAAGATTCACTCAGGGAGCAGGACAAAGGTGCTAGGGGGGGCATTTGGGGAACTGGTCCAGGGAAAAAGGCTGCTACTACCTAGGGAATCTGGGCTGGAATCTGGAATAGTGGGCAGGCCTGCATTTCCCTTCCAACCCTCCCCACACAACTAAAACATCTGCTCTTGGAAAGGGAGGCCAGGCTCCTGGAAGGGTTTCACTGCAATCCTTGGACTTTGCCAGTGATGAGGATGGCTCCGTGAGCTGTGACTGGCCTCTAGAGAAGGTAAGAGGCAGCACGGAGGGTCACTGCGAACCTCTGAGGCACACAATAACCACTGAGAAGCACAGAACCTGCGGGTCATGGTGGGAGCTTTGCCCCAATATGTCAATAGCAGTGTCTCATCTATTTCAGTGTTTTCCATTCCTTCAATGTGAGACAATATTTTAATACCTGCTTCCATGTGCTACCCTCACCTTTTCCTCAGATGAAGTATGTAGGCCGCAACCTATTTCAAGGGGTCAGTTTTTACTTTGCATTAGTTTTTTCTCAATTAAAATTAAATTAAACTCCCCCCCACCCTTTTTTAAAGTTGTGAGGGATTCCAGCTGTTGGTTTGCCTTCACACGACAGGATGAATTCTGTCTGGCCCCACGACCACCTATGGCTTTGATCCAGTGCCATTGGGAATCCTCATGTTGATTCCCCTGGTGCTGCATCATACCCCTGATGCTAAGGATTTTTCCCAGTACAGTAATTCCTCATTTAACACATGCCCGCTTAACACATTTTTGCGATAGCACGATTTTTTTTTTTGAACGTTTTTTAAATTACACGACCGTCCCCGGAATAACACGATTTTCCCAGCCGGCCCGTTGCCGGTGGCTAAGCGGCAGAGGGTTCGCGGCTCGCTGCGCCGTTCCCCCCTGACTCCCCCTCACCAGATGCCTTGCCCCCTCTCCTCCTCCCCCGCTTGCAGGCCGGCAGCTGGGTTTCCCCAGCCAGCCCGTCGCCGGCAGCTGCGCAGGACTTCCCCCACCTTCCTGCAAAGCGGCGGAGGGTTGGCCGCTCGCCGGACCGTTCCCCGGCGACCCGCCCCGTCGCCGGACACAATGCGGGTCCTGGCAGACCCGTCACAGGAGCATACTCCCAACCCAATCCCCCTCTCCTCTCCTCCCTTCCCTTCCCCAGAGCCAAACAGCTCCCCTCCCTGCTGTAACCCGGTCCCCTTTCTCCCCCAACCTTATGTCCCGGTCCCAACAGACACCACTGCTTGAAATGCAACCCCCACCTTTTCCATTATTTTCAATGGGAAAATTGACTCCGCATAACACGTTTTCACTTAACACAATCATTTTCTGAAACATATCTATAGTGTTAAATGAGGAATTACTGTATCCTGTTATGTTTCCACGAGCACTGTTTGATCACTGTTGGTGGTGTAGGTGTGTTCCGCACCTTGCTGTGCCTTTTGGTATTTCTGCACGAATATTTTATATACATACACTCCTTGCAAAGGGGAGGAGGGATGGTACAGCGGGCAGAAATGCAAAATGGTGCCAAAAAACTACTAAAATTAGTTTGGATTCTACCACATGCCACACTTGCACTGGGAATATGGTGCAGGCCTAGATCTACCCACTAGAGGTTTAGAGAGGCCTGAGGGACCTTAGTCACCTTTTGTTTTTGGTGGGGCAACCAATGTCTGTTCCAAACTGTTCCCAGCAGCGGTTTGAGGCGTGCTTACTTCGGTCCCATAGACAAGCACTCTCCCAGTTCCTGCTCCGACGGTGAACACACTGCACGGCTGTAGGCCATTGCTTGCCCCACTAATGGGCCTCAACTGAAAAAGGAACTCTCTCCTGATCTTATCCAGCCAACCCCCACTATGTTAAATTACTCTACATTCATATCCTATTTCCCAATATTGCGAACAGCCTCGCCGCGAGAGTCGATTCCTTTCTTTGACCAATGTCCTCTTCCGCTTATCTTTTTGTCACCTCAAACTGCATGTGTAGATTGAGGCCCGGAAAGGCCTTCACGCTTGAACTGCTGCTGTTTCTATTTCTGTGGCTTTGGCCTCGTCTCCAAATGGCCATTTCTCTATTGCGCTTTCATGGGCTTTAAGAGGAAGATTTTCAAAAAACCCCAAATGGGAAAGTTTTTCACAAACTGCACATTGGGCCTTTGATGATCTCCCCCTAATTTAGTTTTATGGGGCACACTCAATGGCTAAGTGCACAGATGTAATGAGAAGCTTCAAATGAGTTCAGGAGAGATGCTCCTTCAGCTGAAGGAGCATCTCTCCTGAACCCACTGATATATGGCTGACGGTAGCAAATAGATTCCCAGACATGCATCTAGGCACAATTATGCCAGGTGCCACACCAAAACAGAGCAAAAAGGTGGCCTCAAAGAACTCCCCATCTCTTCCTGCTTACCTCTACAAACAAAAGGACAGTACAATATTTTGATGATTTGCAATACTCTAACCAAAGAGTTTTCTGCTTTATTCAATTTCATCAGGGATGGTATCAATTCTGTTGATTTCTAGGCATAATCTTTTAAAAAATAAAACATCAGACTGTGCCAGGCTTGCAAAACATCCGAGGCTGTTGCAAAGAGCGAGTGATTAGTAATGAAATAGTGCAAATACAAGAGTGCCGGAACAGAGAGTGGTAACAATTTGAGAGGTGGGGAACCGGACATTTGAGACATGCAACTGCAATTCAACGCACTGGGATCATGATATAACCACTCTACAAGTGACTAAGTGCAATTTGAAAGAAGAGAACGTGGGAAAATCAAAACGGAGGTGATAAGAATATTCCTGGGATGCAGCAGGTGGAATGGTGACAACCTGAGAATATTAATTACACCAATGAGGGGTGTTGTGAAAGGCCATGTGCTATCCAATAACATTAATTGGTTGCAACTGACTAATTTGCTTGCTTACTTTTTCTAATTGCCCTCCCAACTGCTCCCTCTTTGGTATAAAACCCATGTTCTTTAAAAATCATATTAAAGCCAGAGCAGGGTAAAAACTAGCAGTGGGCCTGCACGTTTGCTTTTCTACTTTCTCCCCAACCCTCTTCCAGGTTCCTTTAAATGGTAACCGACAAGTGACTTCAGTGGCTATAAATCAGAACCTCAGTCTGTGCTAAGGTCCTTTAAACCATCGTTTCGGGGGGATCCAAGTTTCAGGTATGAAAAATTAAATGTTTTGCAACAATATTTCATCCAGCTCTATTATGATTTTGGAGAGAGTCAGCCAGCCAATTGTGACTTTTAATTCCACTATAATGTCTGCAATATAGTCAGAACAACACAATAATAATGTCCATATTTACAGGCCAGGTCCAGCCCGCACCATGCTTAAGTTCAGTTCCCAGCTTCAACACCAGACGCTGTGACACGTCTGTGAATTTTGTATCCAGATTGTCACAGACGGTGGTGATTTGGTAAGTGCACACCATCACCCCACATCTTGTAGCTTCCTGCACTAAGCTTTCCCAAGCCGTCGAGGCACAAATTACCTGGGAAGTTAGTTAGATAGTTCTAGAATCCCACTATGTATTACCACGTTGGTGGGATTACACCCCCATCCTGCACAACAAACATCTCAGAAGATGGAGCTGTGGGTTTGCCCTAATTAAAAATATATAACTATTAATCTAGGCTTATTCACTGCACCCATCACAGGACTTAACAAAACACTGAGCTCTCATCTTAGCCCATAAATCATTACACAGCATATTATTATTTTATAGCATTCCCCTGGGGGAAACCAGAACAAAACCAAAGCAGGATAACAGTATGAATTTATTACTTAAACCTGTTCTTTCTATAACAGGGAAACGGATCACTGGGAATAAAATCCATTATGAGGTAGGGTTTTTAAATTATTTTGGGGGGAAAAAAATCCATGCAGAGAAACAGATCATAGAAAGAAAAACATTCAGAGCCTGAACTGTTCTAAATAGAGATTCTCATAGAGCTATGCAAATTTACAACAGTAGAAGATCTAGTCTGATATTTACAATGGAAAGTCGTAAACCAGAACAGATTTATGCACATGCTTAAATGTATGTGTTAACTTCAGTGGAGCTAGTCTCCTGCATAAAACAAAACATCTGCCTGGCTTGTTGTCGGAGTGCAACATGTGTGCTAAATGTTATTATTAAATATAAATCTGACAGGAAGGCCACGGTTAAGACCACCTTTTTTGTTTTTAAAATGCAGAGGGTTTGTTTGTTTTGGTTTTTAAGAAACTATAACTAGTTAGAATCTTAGTTTTTGTGAAGGGAAGTCATGCCTTTTCTTTGTTTATATTTGATGTTCAATAGAAGGAAGACTGACAGTATCACCATTGCATTAATGAATTCATTTTGGGTACCACGGGCAGAATCAATTTATTGACCAAGCCCTGGCTGGGCTGATTTAGTTGGGGTTGGTCCTGCTTTGAGAAGGGGGTTGGACTACATGACCTCCTGAGGTTTCACCCGACCCTAATCTAGCATTCTGTTGAAACCCCAGGCAAAGTTAAAATATCAGCAGCTGAACAGGCTCCAATTCTATTGTTAAAAAGATTCCTGTTGTTTGGAAGTGGAGATGACAAAGGAGCTAAAGAAAACCAGATTGTATGAACCAAAGCACGAGAGAGAAGTTCTTAATGGCTTTTCCTTTTACATGATGTCTCTGCTGATCTTCGTCCTCCCTCCCTCCCCCCACTCCAACTCTGATGTGTATAAGCTGGAAATACGTGAAAAACGGCAGGGCCTACACCATGTTTGGAAGGCTAAAAAGATACTTACCTCTTTTTGAGAAGATGCAATGGTGGAGAGGATGCAAGGAGCTTTGTCTCATCTCATTGCATAGTTAAAAGCATTTTCACTAGGAAAAAAAAGATGTCTTAATTTGTGCTATGGCTTGTCTCTGTGGGGACATTTGGTAAAATTAGTCTCATTTCATTAAAGGTGTGAATTAAAAGTGGATTAGTTCGCATCTTGTTTGGAAATTTATTCAGAATTGAGGTGGCTTTAATTCAGTTGAGCTTAATTCACTTGGTCCGTCATTTTAATTCTGAATAAGATCATCCACTCAGAAGTTTAATGCAGAGCAACTAAGCAACTTTAAAAATTATTTCAGATTAAATTTCCTGAGGGAACTCTGTAGACAAACCCTTTGCCAACATGTAGTAACTAAGAGGTAAAATCCCAGTGAAGACAAGGTAGTTTGTAGTTCCAACATGAAGTTAACAACTTGAACACCAAGTGTTGCCTCTAGGCTGAAGAACTTTTAACATGGGGAAAGAACTTTTCAGAGAGCAAGTTTTTTTTCCCCCTCCTAAGTCCTCACAGTTCTGCTAAAAACAAGAAGTGAACTGGGTCAGGAAAGGAGTTATGGTTAATGCTGCAGGACAACAGATAAGCCAGCAGGCAGTTAGAAGGCTAAACATTTTATCTAGACTTGCAAGCCTGGCTTTGTTTCCATCTTGATAAACATTCGATGGGAGATTCTGCTGATGTGTCACTTGGGATAGGGGACTGGCCGTGGAATTGTGGCAAACCACTAAAGGGAAGATTGCATCAAGGCTTTGCACTTCCATGATCTTATTCATCCTCTGTCTCAACTGACTTAGCTTAGAATCAAACACAGATCAAACTAAAATAACAGCAAATGTCGCCACCTTCTCCTGACTAGCACGAGGCTCTAAACAGACTGGAAGCAGGAGACCTTTCGTTAAAATGAGTAGATGCTGTAAAGCGTGGTGGTGCATGGTAGCTATTTATTTGCCTCTATTTTGCAGTACAGGAGATTGAAAGAGCCATTGGGGAATGAGTGATTTTAAATTCAGTCATCTATAATGAACTGTGGTGCAAATTTCAGACCCTTCCTTAACAGCTTGGTTTTGTTTTTTTGACCAAAGATGTCTCAGATTGTATGCACACTAAACTCAGAATGCTTTCCGTTGTTATCCACTGTATCAGGGTGCCTCCTGAAACTTGTTGAAGTTGGCTGAAACTGGATGAGGCTGCATCATTCCCGATTAATGATGAAATTCATCTTCCAGATGTTTTCTGGCTGTTTTGACCATTATAACATGGAATTAAGCATTATTGCTATTCTGATGGTCACTCATGGGAGAGGACAAAAATCAACGCGTATATATTTAATGGATTAAAAACTGGCTACCTGATAGATCTCACAAAGTAATTGGCAATCACCATCCAGTGAAGGATGTTCCTAATAGGATCCTACATAAATCTGTGCTTACCTAATGCTGTTCAATATCTTTATCAATGATCTGAAGACAACATGCAAACTGGTAAAGTTTGCAGCTGACAACGATTGGGGGAGAAATAAATAACAGAACAGTTATAGAGACCAAACTAAATCTCCTGGTAACCTAGGCTCACTTCAAGAACATGTGTCAGTCCAGCTAAAAGCAATGTTATACTTAGGAACCATGAGCATAGATCTTGCTTATAGGCTATGGGATTGTATTCTGGAAGCAGGGACTCAGAAAAGGGATTTAGCAGATAGCCTCAGCATCATATGGTTAATTCATGTCTAGCTGGTTAACACAGCAAAAGCAGGGTAATAGTGAGTAGAAAGAGCAACCAGTTTTTATCATGGTATATGGTGTTATTGAGACCAGTTCTGGAATGCCACTGGTTTTGTGTGTCTTACTTGAGATACCTAGACCATCGTTTTCAGAGGCTTTGCGAACAGCAGGTGGCAAAACACCAGGCATTAAGCTCCTGAGTGTCGAGTTGACACCCAAAAACTGAGCTTTTAAACCCAGTTTTTACCTCTGTATCTATGACATAATATTGACTGGAATCTAGAATGTAAATTACATGAAAAGGTGATAGAAGCCACATACCTACTATGCACAGATATGAGGTCTTTCCAAAGCTCATCTGGTAAGATGTACACAGTGTTCACAATCTGCACATTGCTTATGATGCAATATTGAAAGAACACATCCTGTAAGACACGGGCACAAATCTTCAGATGGAAGAAATCAACAGAATTCAATAAATACCAACAAACAAAAATACCCCAAAACAAAACAAGTCAAGAGAGCGACACTGACTTACATGAGCTGAGAATCTGGCTTGTTGTATGAATTTCCCCTTCCCTTCGGGGTGTGCCGGACTTCACAACGGCATTACAATAACTGTAACACCATGTTATAAAATGAAGAAAAATGGTTGCAGGAAGTGAATCTAAAAGCAGTTTGGGATAAGTGTTGGGACCTGGAAAACACCTCCTTTCAAATAGCTTTAAAAAACTAATCTAAACAAACATGCCTAGCAACATAATTATTGTTAAGGAACTCAAAGTGAGCTGGCATTCAAGATCAGCATCAAAAGCAGACTAGAGAGTTTTTTCTCTTGCGTTATCCCCCCTTTCTTACCAATCATGACTAATATTCAGAGTCTGGGACAACTAGTGTCAAAATATACTGTAGTTGATGAGTTTCAGGTTGGAGGACTTTGCAACTACCTACCAAAAATACACCACAGAAACAAGTTAATTTTATTTCAGAGAGAGTAAAAGCTTCAAATAAGATGTTTAAGAGATGGACATTTTTAGGTATGCTTAGTACTTTTTATTTTATTTTAGGAATATAAGGCTTCTGCTTGATAGAGCTAAGTCTCCTCTGCTGTGAAGATAGTGATCAGCTAGTAAAAGCCACAAAATAAACAGTTAGAAGGGTTGAAAATAGGAGTTAGATGTGGTGGTTGTTCAGTTCTATGTAATACTCTTCACTCCTTGCAGCATCGTACAGTGTTACAGTGAATTAAAACATAGCCAGCCCTAACGCTGGAAGAGCCATTGATTTGTGCAACCAAAAGGTAATCAGATTTAGATAGGGGTGGAAAATGTTTCCTTTTCAGTGAAAAACTGAAAAGGGTTTGGCCAAAACCACAAAGCTTTGTGGGTTTGATGAGGTTAGGCTTTTCAATGAAAGGTTTAATGTTTTGTGAAAGAAAAGCAAGACAGTTTGGGAAAATATTCACTCAGCCTGTGATGTTAGACAGGGCAAAGTGTTAGCCAGTAAGAAAGCACACAATGGCTAAAGAATAGGGATAGTTCATAAAGGTCCAAGGGAATGGGTCAAGATCTTTCTTCCTTGCCTAGTTGGGAAAGTCTTCCATGCTGAGGGATGAGTTTTGATGGCAGATTGTGAAGGAATGGATGTTCTACACTTACATGGAAGTCTTGTATCTCCCATTCCTCTTTCAGTCGGACTGGGTTGTAAAGTGGAATTATAGATGTGTGAGAATTAATAAACAAACAGATGTATGTGAATTAATAAACAAACATCAATAATGAGATAATATTCAGCATTTCTATACTGTCATCAAGAGGGTGGAGACTTTTTCCTATACTAACACACAGGCAAAAGTTTTATTCAGCTACCTCAGCAGTATTACTTGTAATAGGCATTAGTAGGCATATTAATATAAGCATATTAATTTTAAAAAAGCTTTCATTCCACTCCTACGTTTCAAGCAAATTTACACATTAATTCCTTCAACTCTTTGTATCCAAAAGTTATTACAGCTCACAAGGTACTCAGCTGCGAAAAATCATTCACTGATACCACCATGTTGGAGATCGTGGCCTGGCATGTGTTCTATGATTCTGTTGCCATTAGGAAAAAATCCTGTCAGGGTGGTTAAACACTGGAATAAATTGCCTAGGGAGGTTGTGGAATCTCCATCCCTGGAGATATTTAAGAGCAGGTTAGATAGACATCTATCAAGGATGATCTAGATGATGCTTGGTCCTGCCATGAGGGCAGGGGACTGGACTTGATGGCCTCTCGAGGTCCCTTCCAGTTCTAGTGTTCTGGGAGTCTATGTTCTGAAGGGAAGAATGGTAAAAACGGAATTTATTTGGGACTAAATACATTAGGAGTGCCAAAGAAGAAGTCAGGTTCCAATTGCAATCCAAGCAAATTTTATGTTTGAAAGACATATGTTTGGTCGTTCACTTATTCCACATTCGGCAATAACGAATGTAGAGGGCATAGTGGTTCCTTATATCAAATAATGCCATCATTCTCCTTGCGGAGTCATATTTAAAATGATTCCGTATAGGCACTCAGGGAACTTATGCTCAACTAAAGAGATAAAAGAAAGGAAGAATCTCTTTGCCCACTCATGGCTTTTGAGAGACAAACACACATTCAAATGCAATTCTGACCATTTTCTTGGCCTACTACACACCAAAGATGTTAGACATATTGGCACCACAGTGAAGAAAGCTATAGACCTAGGCTAAGTCTACACTGGCAAGTTACTGGGCAGTAAATTAGGTCCCAATGCTATAGCTCCCCAGAAGTGTCCACACTGGCAAAGCACTTAGTGTGCACTAATTCCTCAATTGGTGCGCTCTAAATGAGAAGTAGAGAGCTAGCTGAGCTCTGGATACAGCACAGGGGGACCAGTGTGGACACTTGCATTGTTCGCTGCATTGTGACTGGACTCCAAGAATGGCCCATAATCCCTCAATCTCCTCTGCTCTTTGTTTGGAACTCATTTGTCTGCCCTGCAGATGTGCAAATCCCCTTTCAGAGCTCCATTTCAGACAGCCTGCAGGCTCTGCTGATTGGCTTGGGGACATGGAGCAAACCAGCCAGGTGGAATGTTCCTGCTGTTGAACATGGAGGTAGGCGTGTGTGTGTGTGCGTGAGAGAGAGAGATATTGCAGTGCAAAGAGCCAGTTGGGGTTTCCCCCTCCTTCTGCCTCAGGAGGGGTTGTTTCTTGCCACTGTGGCATTGCAAGAGCTTCTAATGTGGACATGCTCCCCCATCATAAGGAGCAGAGTGTGGACACACAACAGCAGTTTCCCTGCAGCATTCTGTGAGCAGTGCTGTAAAAATCTGCCGGTGTAGACATACCCATAGCTAATCCTTAGTGATTGGGACAACTATTTAGTTTTAGCACAGCTGTCTTTTGTGGGGTAGATTGTTACACTATATGGGCTCTTCTAAGTCAGGATTCTAGTCTCCTTACTTGTCTGAAGTGGCATGAATCCTATAGCTCTACATGGATAACTACTAAAAAAATCTTTCAGAAGGGCCTTGAATCATTGGTCACTATTGCTGTGGAAAAAAAAATCACTTTGAATCAAATATCTTGGACAGGCAGGGCAGACACACATTATATTCCAGGGGTGGGAAATAATTTTGGGTGGGGGGCCACTCCAAGATTTTGGAAAGGGGTCAAGGGCCGCACTTTTCTGTGGAGATGGTGCAGGGTTGAGGATGGTGCAGAAGGGTGCATGGAGTAAGGGACTGGGGTGCAGGAGATGGTGTGAGGTCTTAGAGTGAGTTTGGGCAAAGGAGGGGATATCACTTGGGTCAGGGGATTAGGGTGTAGGGTCAGGAAGGGAGTGTGGGTACAGAAAAGGATTCTGGCCTGTGAGGGGTGTAGAAGGGGGTACAGAGTCTGGAAGTTGTGACCTAGGGGTAGGGGGGTGCAGAGGGTTTGTACGGTGACCTGGAGAAGGGAGTTGAGAAGCAAGGGTGCCAGAGACAAGCTCCGGCTGGAAGGTACTTATATAAGCATCTCCCAGCCAGCAGCTCTGCAGCACCTGCAAGGCAGACTGGGCTTCCTTCTTGCTGCAGCCCCAGATTGTTTAAAACTGCAGGCTGCTCCCTCCATGTGCTCTCAGCTCCGGGAGCAGGGAGAGGCTTGCATAGGCCCTGTCCCCAAGGCCAATCTCTCAACTCCTATTGGCTGGTTGTTTCTGGCCAATAGGCGCTGAGAGATTGGGCTGGGAGATCACACAAAGCCTCCCCCTCCCTCTAGAGCAAAGAAGCACATGGAGGAGTCCTGCACTTAAAACAGCGGCTGCTGCATACCTGAGGCTCCCAGAAGGGTGTCTGCAGGCTGGATCCGGTGGCTTGGCAAGCCAAATCCAACCTGCAAGAGGTGCTCTGCCCGCCCCTGTTATATACTGTGACAAGGTCAGGTCAGAGGGATATAAAAGATGCTAAAAGGAAAGTATGTGAGCCCTTAATCAAGTAGGTCTCTGTTTCCTGGGTAAACTGGCAGGGGCTGGCCTAGAACCAGCAGGAACTTTCTAGAAGCAGTCTGGACAATCAGGCCAATTGGAAGACCTGGAGCTAATTAGGAGCCTTCAAGAGCCAAGAGAATCAGGCTCATCAGACCACCTGGGGCCAATCAACAGCCAGTTGAAACTGGTTCAAGAGGGCTCCTCTTCTGCTAGTGGGGAGGTGCCTGTTGAAGAAGGGAGGAGCCAAAGTTCTGGGAGCAAGAAGAGTCTGAGGGTACAGGCTTTTGTTGACAGAAGTTTTGTCTACAGATACCGTCCACAAAGAGCATCTAGACTACATCCAGTTCTGTTGACAAAGCAAGCCGCTTTGTCGAAATGACAGTGTAGACGCAAAGGACAGTGTAGATGCAATAACGCCTTCTGTCGACAGAACTCTGTCAACAAAAGGTGTTCGTCCTCGTAGAATGAGGTTTACAGCCGTCGACAAAACTGCTGAGTTCTGTCGACGTTATGTTGACAGAACTCAGCGGCAGTGTAGACGCAGATATAGTTTTGTCGACCAAAGTCCACTTTTGTCGACAAAACCCTGTAGTCTAGACACACCCTGAGTGACAGCTGGGAACTGCAAGCCAGGCAGAGTGCCATGGAGGAGCAGGACAGGCTGCTCAGGCACCAGAGGGAAGGTGCTGGAAGGGATCGTTTGGGGAAGTGGCCCAGAGAAGTAGCTGCCAGACTGAGAGTAGAACCAGCCCCATCTGTTGCCGCTGCCTTAGGATCCCTGGGCCAGAACCTGGAGGAGTAGGTGGACTGGAGTGCCCCACAACTCTCCTCACACCACTACAGGGTCTATCCCTGGATAGAGAGGCCAGGACTATAGAAGGGTTTCACCCCCCCCCCCATTATGAACTACTCTGTGATGAGTACAGCTCTGTAGGCTGAGACTCCTGCCTCTAGTAAAGAGGCCATGTGGTGGGACACACTGAGCCTCTGAGGCTGAACATGATCCACCAGAAACGCAGGACCCATGGGCACAGCCAGAGCGTTGTTATAATACATATTGTGGGAGTGAGGAATGATATAGGACGCATAGTGCACAAGACAGATAGTGTATCCATCAAGAGGAAGAGAGGAATTTGTTTGTGGCAGGACCAACCATGATTATATTGGGTTCAAACAAGAAAACACAGACTCCAGTTGGAAACTCTTTTGCATTGTAATAGCCTTTCTGGAGAAGCAGGGATGGGGCCACTTTTAAGACAACTGGAAAAAAAACCCAACCCTTGGTTACCTGGAAAAATAAACAACACAGAACAAGATTCAGCCACACAGACTTCATTCCTAATGCCTAACACAAGTCTCATCAGCAGGGTTGTCTGGCCACTTTGCTTTTTAGCTATTGTCAAGGAAGGCATCGGAAAAGGACATTATTACACCATTATTTGAACCTTAGCCAACAAATTTATGCTAAGAGTGTAATTGTATACTGTCCTTAAGGCCCTGATAGTAGACTCCCATAAGCCCCTGAAAACCTGCATGCAATCTCCTTCAGGCATAGAAAAATTAAATCTCATCAGGCTTAACAGTCATCCAGTAGTCTGGTTTTTTCTTTCTCCCCCTAAGCTTTTACAACCTGCTCCAAAGCCCATCAAAGTCAATGGGAGATCACTGACTCCAATGGCCTTTGGAATAGGGCCTCATTTTGCCCCTCTCTCCTTCGCCATCTTGTAACAGTGTGATGTGACTTGTCTTTCAGCTGGGAGGGCAACCGTTGAGTAAAAAGATGTACGGAAAGTATAACATTCCCTGTATCTTGGAATCTTTCGAAGTGAAAACCAGTAACTAACAGTAATGGATACACTACAGGGAAGAAAGATGGAAAAAACATACTAAAGTAAATGTAAGTGTGTGTCTGAGACAATCCCCGCCAGCAGCACTTAACGTGCCAATTCGTGCCAGTGCTGCTCAGAACTGTTACCCTTACGATGGCAATGATGAGCTACCTAAGGGGTGAGGAATGCGATTTTGGTAATGGAACCAATATTTTATAAGAGCCTTAAAGCAACTCACAACTTTTGGAGTTTCCTGGTGGGTTTTAATTGTGTTTTTAAAAACACGTATTTGAAAGGGAATTTAGTGCTCGTGAAAGCTACTGGATTGATAGCTCTGAAAACCAACATCCTTTATTATCATCAAGAGGGGGTAAGGAACAGGTAGAGGCAAGTCAAGCTTCCCCACAAAACCAACCTGGAAGGAGCATGTCTGGCTGTTGGAATAATTCCACCTCCAAATCCATCCAATCAAAGGCCTCCTCCTGAGTGAGGGTGCTAAATATGGTGACTAAATTGAATGTGGGTCCAATTGGAACTGGACTAAGAAACTCATGGACACAGCCAGCCAAATGACAATTGTCAGCTATCAGTCAGCCTTTGCTTTCATGTGAACTGTTGATCTCAGTGGGAACAGCCCTTTAAATAAGGAGCCAAACTTCATTGCACTGAAGTCAATGGAAAGATTAACCTTGGCTTTAATGGACACTGGAAAAGGCTTCTAGTTCCCAATATCAACCAATATCCAGTCTTCAGGTTTTCTGTATTGTATCAGAATTCTTTCCAATTAGTTAATATGATTTGCCATTATATGTAATGATGATTCCGACTACCTAGTTATTCAGCTATTGATGTTTTCAATGGCATGAGAAATGTACATGAACACCAATGTCACCAGAAAGTTTGTATGGAAAACCCTTTCATGTCAGAAGTTTATTTTTATTGGTAAAATATTAAATAATATACAGAATTAAAAACTGCACTTACACTTCAGAGAAGAAATAAGTCTTGGACAAATTATATGCTTGTTCCTGAGATTCCCTACATTTATTCCAGTAGCTGTGCACTCAGACAGTAAAAACTTTTATAATATAATCCTTTTCACAAAGTATTACAAAGTTTCTGCAGCTTCTTTTATTTATACACACATACAGACTCGCACTCTCACATGGCTGTACACCATTCGCACACATATGATGGAACCCGATTATGCACTAACGGGAAGGAAAAGAAAACACAAGTCCCATATTTCAGCCTGCAGTAGCAAAACTGTTGAGCCGGGGTGTATAGATTTGCATGAGAGTGGTTCACGGGGTACCACGGCTGAAGGGATGTTTCAGAACTTCGGCCGAAGGGGCATGTTCCCAAGTCCACTGAAGGCAGCAGGAAGATTCGCAGTGACTTTGAATCAGGCTGTGTCGCTGATGTTTAGAGGATTTTTCATTTGAGTTATACGCTGCTGCACAGAACTGGGACTCAACCTGGAGGAAAGCTGTGATTGGCCATATTACTTAATTGGTTTGCCTCTTCCTAAATGACAGATGTCACATTCAGCTCTACAGGAATCAACTCCACAGAAGTGATTGAAGGTGCATTCATGTGCACCAAGCTTCAGGGTCAGATTCTGATTCCCCCCCCCCTCCACTCAGCAGCTTCTTGCTCCGAGAGCGATCCCATTGGCCTTAACAAGACTCGTTGTGGCGTAAGGGGCTACTCAAAATGCCTCCGGTATCAGAATCTGGCTCTACAAACATGAACAGGAACCTGGGGCGCTCACCAGGAGGAAGATGTTTTGCTTTTTTTTTTTTTAAAACTCAAAAGTGTCTTGGCAACAATTCTGGCAATCACTTGGAGCACGATAAACTCCGATTGCCTTTGCTATTATTGTGAGGAAGTATCTTAAATAAAAACGGGAAGTGACCAAAATGGCTTACTGTGCATGCACTGTAATGGCCTGTCCAAGAACTCTTGAGGGTTTTTTTTTTTTATTATCAAGTACCTAAATACATATTTACAGAACAGTGGCCTCAGTCTACTGGGAAATAGACCTTTAACATACTTAGATACAAATATGTATGATATGTAAAACAAGCCCCCTCTACACCTATGTAAGACGACAACTTAAAAGAAGCTCTTCAGGTCTCTCAGGTAGATATGGTCACAAATCCTTGCACTTCTTAAACAGGCAACTCTTTAACCAGAATCCATGGGAGTCTGCCTTAGTCAAGAGGTGAGGAGCTGATCCAAAGTCCACCATGAAGGCCCAGAGGATCCTTTCCATTGATGAGGCTTTGGATCAGGCCCCAAGTGTTTTATAACTGTCCACGCTAAGTGCTTTTCTTAAGACAAACTGTATTTAAATAGGACCAAGAGAAATAGAAACAATAAAACACATGGCCATAGTTCAAACCATTTGTACATGTTTTGATGTCAAACCAAAGCAGGGATTAAAGAACAGGCTTTTAGCCTTAGCTTTTCCTCTCTCACCTTTTGGCAGTCTGTAATTATTTGAATCTTCTCCTTTATAGGATTTCAGATAGAGAACATTGGTGTTTTTTTAATTTGTGTTGATTGAGGAAAGAGAAAGAAACCGCTGAACAATTTAAAAGTGTCAGGGAAAATATTGCACTTGAACAGAAAAATAACCCAAAAATGTTTTCTCCTTGTCTTTTTTTTTTTTAAACTGAGTAATGTAAGCAATCTTCCATGTTTGCAAGAAGCACGTTCTAAAAGCAAGGTCCAAGAATGAAGCAACAAGAGTGATTTTGAGGTCAGGAACCTCAACCCTGGAATATAACAGTAGCAAAACTTCTTTTAAAGCATTTTCTTCCAAAAGGAAAAAAAAATTATAGGACTTGACTTTACAATTTTAAATCTTTCTAAACATTTGCATTAAAAGTCTCCAGTCTCTCATAAAAAGATATACATTTTAGGGAAAAAATTACAACCCCAAAACAAAACTGACTAAAAAGGAAGGCAAATATACAGTATTACAAGTACATAGTAGTGGAGTCATCTCTTTAGGTACCCTAGTTTTGAAAGTGTAACAAAGATTCTGTACCTTAATATTTTTTCTCTCAAATATTTTCCCCTCTGTTTTAATATAAAACTACACTTGAGTACAAAAATATGTAAACAGCCTGTACAGCCAATGAACAAACAGGAAAAAAACAAACTACCAAAGCTATGGGAGCTAAGAGCTGACCGAGTGTTCAAGCGAAGAGAAGGAGGAGAGAAAGAGAAAACAATAAAGAAAACTTTGCTACATGAAACAGGAAATGAAGATGTTCAAGCTCTGAGAATGCTTGATAATTAGTCAAATAATGGATCACAGTTTCAGAAGTCTGAACCACTACAAAAATAACCCAAAGTCCTTCCCTTGTTACAGTGTGTTCAGAAATGAACATCCATTTCCAGTAAGCAATGTCAAATCTCAGTAAGTGCATAGTAAGGGATTCAGTAACCTCTGCCCCTCCACAAAACCTTTCTTACTTTGACACTTGGAGGTAAAACTAAATGGCTCAATTCCCTGCAAAATGGCTCCTTAGTACCTACTATGGAGTCATGCGCTCGATTCTGCTTTTGCAGTGGGCCTACATATTTTACAGTTGATTCACAATGAAAAGCAGCCTACTAGTCATTCCTGGATGGGGTGAAGTCTAGGTCACAAATTTAAATGAATACATATTTACCATAGGACCTCACGAATTTGTATTACTGAGACCGGCTGAGAGTGATTGCAAATAAGGCTCTGATCCAATAAAAGAAATTAAGCACCTGCTGAACTTTAGTCCTTTAATCAAGTGGGCCAATAGACTTGAGTGGGACTGCTTGAGTGCTTAAAGTTAAGCACGCGATGAAATGTTTTGTTGGACTGAGGCATATAGGTTTCATCCAAAGCCCACTGGAGTCAAAAGGAGTCTTTTTAGTGGCTTCAATCAACTAAGTTTTGAACTGGATTTGAACTGAGCATCAGGCCTGCCCCCACCTTCCACCTACACAAAAATTGTGCTAATCTGCACTCAGACTCCTAGACCTAGAGCCCTGTGGTGGTAAAGGGGCCAACCCTGAATCAAATCAGGACCCAGGATTCGAGCCCCACTGCTTTGCAGTGTTGATGCAACTCCATCGGACTCACACGCTGGGAGTATGCCAAAATATTCCACAATCCAATGAGCTGATGTTCTTTGTCCTGTGGCCAGTCAAGTCTGGTAGACAGTCGAGTTTTCCCCACAGTGAACCATGAACACTGATAACAATGCAATGTAGATGCTGGAGCTCCAGACTGAGATCCAGGGATCAACAATTTCTAGCCTGGTTTTACAAATGGAGTGTAGACACACGAGCCCTCAAGTAACAAAATCAGAGTTTACTCACTCGAGTTCTATTAACCCTGGGCTTACATTGCAGTGTAGACCTAACCAATCAATTCTGGCTTAGGCCCTAAGTGAACAAATTAATCTAAAAAGAGCCAAAACTCCTCAGAACAGGCTTTGAGAATTGAACTTGACAGCTGTTATTTACTTGGGACTTCATAATGCCTCAGACTGTGCTAGTACATAGACCGTAATTTTTTATAAAAACATTGAAGGCTTACGTAACAACAGGCTTCACTGCACCAACCTATTACATTTTTGTTGACAGAGAAAGAATCCTTTGTCTGCAAATGTGCAGATGCGCTTGGCTCTAGGGCACGTTTGAAAGGGAAAGACCCCGTATGAGGATAGAGAATGGTGAACAGATGGAATGCCGGCATGAGATTACCCCTATTCGCCCCTGTAAGACTGTGAGTGAATGGACACAGGCAAGAACATTTCCACGGACACGAGTTGAAAGACGGTAGCAGTCTAGCCATCTATAAATTGTTTTGTGGTTATGCTGGCCTACAGTTAATCGCACAGCATGTAGGAAAGTTAGCATATTACCACCTCATGAGCCTATTGTGCTCATTTCATATCCTCCGTGACTAATATTGGAAAAGAAATACCCTTCCAGGAAGGGTGATGCGTGAAGTCAGAGGACACCAAATAATAATCTTTTTATACAGTACTGGGAGAAAATTCCTCATGGGATGTAAGGGCTCTACTTTACATTCCAGGAGAGGTAAAATATTTGCTATGGGCAAAGTCTTCTATTTATTTATCTCCCACCCAACTCCTGTGAGCATGGAGGGTCCAGACCATAGGGGAGCCTCTGTGTTGGTTCCAAAAGGGGCCTGTTATGCTTAGGCGCACGGAGGAATTTGGGAAAGAGCCAGGGTGGATCAGCAGGCTACATGTTTCCAATGGGAATTGCCAGCCCTTTGGAGGGGGGGAGGGAGGATATACATGGGGGCTGCAGATCCCGTAGCTGTGGAAAGCGCTATAGTCTGGCTTTCAATGGGTAGCAGGTTTAAAACTAATAAAAGAAAGTTCTTCTTCACACAGCGTGTAGTCAGCCTGTGGAACTCCTTGCCAGAGGAGGCTGTGAAGGCTAGGACTATAATAGAGTTTAAAGAGAAGCTAGATAATTTCATGGAGGTTAGGTCCATAAAAGGCTATTAGCCAGGGGATAAAATGGTGTCCTTGGCCTCTGTTTGTCAGAGGCTGGAGAGGGATGGCAGGAGACAAATCGCTTGATCGTTGTCTTTGGTCCACCCTCTCTGTGGCACCTGGTGCTGGCCACTGTCGGCAGACAGGATACTGGGCTAGATGGACCTTTGGTCTGACCCAGTACGGCCATTCTTATGTTCTTATGTTAAAAGGACTGCTGCCCTCCTGGCCTCACTCACTTCAGTTATTCAGGCTGTGTGCTGGGACCAGAATCCAACCCCCTGGCAATTCAGGGTAAACTGGTGGGTCAAACAAAGTCACCAGTCCTATAAGGCGAGTACCAAAAAATACTGCCATGTTCCGAAAAGTGTTCTGCTCAGACAACCCCAAACAGGACACACAGCTCCATCTGGCTGGAGTAACCAAGCACATTCCAGAATGCCTTTCACAGATTAGTTTTGTTTTTCTCTCTCATCTTATCTGAGAAATCGCCATAGCACTGATACCACAGTCACAAGCTCCCCCCCCCCATTTTTTGTATTTTTTTTTAAGCTAAGCCAACTTTTGCCATGATAGACTGCTTTAACATCTGATCTTGTTCTGCCACACTGTTAGGCTGGGCAACACAGCCCTGAAATTCACACAGGAATAGATTCTCGAGTCTGCTCACTTGGGGCATTCCACACTCACGAGAAGATCGACGTGCCGGAGGTCGATCTTCTAGCGTTCAATTTAGCAGGCCTAGGATAGGCCCCTAAAATCGAATGTTAAGGGCAGCACCCGCCAGCGGCCGGTACACCTCCTTCTATGAAGCGTAAGGGAAGCCAACGGGAGCCTGTGCTCCCGTCAGCCTCCTGCTGTGTGGATGTTGCCAAGGCTTGTCTTAACATAAGCTGACTCCTAGAGTAACGTACCTTAAGCCAACCTGCCTAGTCTAGTATAGACCAGGCGTTCATGCCGTGGGATGCAGAAAAGGCAGGAAGGTGGTATTAAATCATCTTTCTGCCCTAAATCCTTTAGGGGGCAGGTGGGAGCTTTTTCAGCCCCTGGCACTGTTTAGAGCAGCAACAGAACAGTTTCTAAATTACAGCGCTTACCATGGCCCCAAAGGTGTTGTCTGCCTGCCAGAGATTGATGGAGCATGTTGTGATCCATATAATTCCACATCCCTTCCCATGACCAGGTGGTATAGAACCAGCTATGCCGCTCCGGGGTTTTCCTATTCAAGGGGAAACCCCAGTTGACTAGGTAAGCCAGCTTCCTCTGTTCCACTAGGTAACATTAGTGTTTTTTAAAAATGCATTCAGAAGGGCCTTGGTGTGAAAGATCAGCCTTCAAAATGCATTTGAAAAAAGGCACATCTGCAATAAAATGTATTTGATACAACACAGTGCATATACGGTTTCAGAATCAGAAATCTCCAGCTGCTCTGTGCAGCATATCATCACTGATGTTAACTTGTTTAAAAATAAGACTATATAAAACTAAAGATAAAGGACAAGACACAGCCAGTTTCATCTCAATTTTGCAAGCATCTTATCTCGGCCACTCCGCTAACAATGTTACCCTTCTTCCTGGAGATCTTAATGAAATGACAAGAAATAGTTGCTTCAAAGAAGTGAGGTAAAAGGAAGTTAACTAAGGAACCTTAGAATTGCTACTCAGGCCCATAGTTGAAGTGATCAGCTTGGAAATTTCCCCCTCCCTGCCCCCGGGCATCCATAAGAAAAGTGCAGAAGGCCCACACAAAAGCCCAGTTTCAAACGACTGCATTTCATGCAGACGTGAGCCTGCAAAGCAATGAACATTCTAGCCTCTGCCCAGCAAAATGCGTGTTTAAAACAGCAAATGGGAGAGTTAAACAAATGTTGAACTTCTGTACTTGGTGGTGTATAAACTCTGTTCACAGAGCAAGTTTTGTGACTGGTGCCCTAACGTTAGAGATGCTAATACTTCAGGTAAGAGTCAGGCTGACTTATAGAAACTGGTTCTCTAAGAGGAGCCCAATTCAGGTTAATGCTTAGACATTTTCTTTCACATTACTTGATCGAGGGAAGCACTTTTTCAGGAGAATGAAATTGCTTTAATCTCCTTCAGTTCATGATAAAGAGCTGGTTTCATAGAAAAAAAATCCTATATATTTAGTTGGGGATTCTTAACTCAATGAAAAGGGCTTTGGCTGTAAAACTCATTAGCCAGAATGATAAGAAACCTATCTAAAGCTCTAGGCAAATCAAAACCAAAGCTAAGCAGCTGCATCTGTATTTAAAATTAAGAGTTGCACCTTTTGAGTATGTCTACACAGTGGAGATATTTCAGGATACCTAGAAATCCCGAAATAGTTACCCCATGTCTTAGAAATGTGCCCATTATTTCGAAATATTTTTCAAAATAATGGGCGCGCTATTTCACCATCACTGTAAACCTCATTGCACGAGGCTTAAGGGATGGCTCAAAATAGCCTATTTCAAAACAGACTCAAAGTAAGTTATGCAATTTGCATAGCGCAAATTTCAAGTTTAGGGTGCTGTGTAGACGCCCCCTTTTAGACCAAGTCTGAATCTAGCTTTTCCCTTTAAAAATCCAGGGAAAGCGTTTATTGGCAGGGACATTTTGAAGGAAACTATTTGTAAGCAAATATGGGAAATGCTCACAGAAAGCAAATTCTGAATTTGTAAACACAAGTATTGGAACTGAGTTTTGAGTCAAAGATTTGGGCACATCCTGTGTGTCTAGCCAGATTTTAGCACGTACTTTGAATCAACAACTAGTAAACAATAGCAAATATACTTGGAGCAAAGAATTCTGCTAGTGAATAATCCACTTACTGTGGAAACTTCTTAGTAAAGGATTTTGAATAACCAATGAATTTGATGAAGTCAATAGCTGCTTGTAGAAATCTGCCAACAGCAAGAGAGAAACATTTGTCATCTAAGGTCCCAATCCTGCAAGCTCCTCTTTGGGAGCAGACCCATAAGGTTACACAGAGCCCCACCGCCATCTCTATTGATTTAAACTGGGTACGCAAGTTTGCGCAATGAGGGTCTACATGATTGACTGTGAATGGCTCTCTCCACTGTAATCCCTCAGAGGCCTGCATTTGCTGATTATGCTACAATAAGAATTAGCCCAAACTTTTACCAAAACTTGACCTGAATTCAAACCATTCCACCCAACCCCACCCTTGAGAGATGAAAAAAGTACAAGAAGCAGACAATGACAATACCGATGAATGCTCCCTTGCCACTTCCTGGTTGGGGCCTCACTAGGAACGGCAACTGTCAGAAGGGGCTGACTCCAAATATGTGGTTCCTCCCGCCTAAGCCGTCCTGAGCCTCTCTGTGGCACTGGGGTAGTACTACGCCATGGGCCACTCCCGGAGAGATGTAGCTCCCTCCACGATGGCTTCCGCAGAGGCAGCACTGGGGCTGTATCTCTCAGAGCTGCACTGACCCGCCAAGCGATTCTTGGCTGGCATCACATGAACTTCCTTGACTGCAAAGAGGTGGGGAAAGGAAGGGAAGTGGACAAGGGAAACACTGGCTTGAACAGTCCCTAAAGGAGAGTGCATCAGGAGTTCAGATTCGCTCACATGCAGGGGCAGGCTGTGGTCAGCGGGATCGTCCCAATCCATTCCCTTCCAGCGCCAGGCATTTGCACTCCCTTAGAGGCTCAGCAATGGGTTTGCCCCCTCCCGCCACACGTGCTGGCTCACGCAGGCCTTCTCTCAATGCCTTGCTGTGCGTCACACCATCCATAGCCAGGGGCTAGGGACCTGGAGAAGCTTTTATTGCACAGACTGTTCTCCACGCAGCTGGGCCAAATTCCTGGTCACCTCTGAAGAGAGAGGAGACCAGGCCACCACCAGGGAAAATCCACATGGCGCCAGGGGACCCCACAGGGAGCATCCAAATTGTCCCATCAAGGTTAGGGTGTGACTTGCACAGAAGAAGCAGGGCACAGATCCTGTCGTGAGGGAAACCACACGGACCTTACATTGCACGCAAAGGTGGGGACCCCCACATGAAATCCCTTTGTCAGGATACTGCCTCCCTCCCCACAATGGGGACATGGTTGCTTCTGGAGCTATGCCACGAGGGTCGTGCCCAAGCCGTGCCCCTCCACCCTCACCCCAGATAGGGTGGTTTTCAGAGTATGAACAAGAGAAAGCTGTAGGGCTCACCGCTAACTTTATCAGGGCCACCTCTTGGAAAGTTGGGCTTTCCTGGGGAAGAAGTCACCCAATACAGCCCTTTCCCAAGCCTGTCCCCACTCTTAACAGCTACCGAGAAGGATGGGGAAGAGGAAGAGCTGTGCTTCTATTCCACGTGTGGCCAAGAACAGTTCCCTTCTCTTCCTTTTGATAGAAGGGAATGTCTGCCCTTTAATAACTACCCTTGAATCAAAGAATGTTCAGGGGTCATGAGCTGGAGATTAGCGACTTTCACTGAGCCGGGCACGGGAGAAATAGGAGCACAAGAAAAAGGGAGAAATAGAGGCAGCTAGTCTTGCCTGAGCTTCATCTGTCTCAAAATTAACAAGGGCAGAAGGAAGAAAAAAAAAAGTCAAGGTCTTTTGATCTGTCTCTCCAAAGTCCATACTCTCCCCCTCCCCCCCAATAGCTCTCACATTATCTAAGGAGGCATTTCTACCCCTACTGTATTGTAATTAATAGGCTACTGCTAAACTTCACCAGCTCCTACTTAATAGCATTTCAGTGCTGGGAACCAGTCAGCCAGTCATCTGGCCATGATCTACGGCACCCTTTCTAAACACAGGTTCCAGCTGCCAAGTGCGTCACCATAAAAAGTTTTCATTTAGTACCACTCAGCTCCTGCTGTCAAATGCTTCAGGTCTGGCAAGGTAAGGGAAAAAAAAAAAAAAAAAAAAAAAAAAGACTGAAATGAGCAAATGGGGATTCAATAAGGCCTCATCCTCCAACTGTGTATGCACTTTAGTCGTGCAAAATGTTTTCTTTAAATTCGAGGCTCCTCCTGTGCCAAAAAGTTGACACACTTGTGCAAACGTTTCCAGGTTCATGCTCTAGTTTGCTTTTGGTAGAGCACTCAAGCCCATCTAAAGGATATTTGACGGGGGCTCCAGTCCTGTATTGGCAGAAAAAAGAACAGGAAAAAAAGCCTTTGCCCTGTTCTTGTTTAGTCTGTACCTACATGGCTCGATTGCACCAGCCTCTTTTTTCCCCTGCCGTGAAATTAGTAAGTGTCAATACCACCAAATCAAACTAACCTTCGTGCCTCTAGTTCATGTGCCCGTTGTCCTAAAGTACAGAGTAAATCAAATCAAATTAGCAACTCGTTTTCCCCCATGGGTTTTTCATACTCTATGGGAGCGGAGGCTGTACATCTGTGGTGTCCATCCAGTTCTGATGCAGTAGCTATTATAGTGGCTCCTGCTACAGCAAACCAGCCCCATTATTCTGAAAATGTAAATAATTTTGTGAGCCAAGGAGCCACACTCAACTGGCCAAATAGCCACATGTAGCTAGCGGCCAGCATGTTGCACACCACGGCTGTACATCAAGATCTGCTAGGGCTTCTCTCTCTCTCTCTCTCTCTCTCTCAAAAAAAAATAAAATTAGAAGATACTAATAAGGATACTTCCTAGTCACTGATTCATTAACTCACAAAGCAAAAGATTCACTGGAGAGATGGCCATCCCTGGCCAGATTCTGAGCTGGTGTAGCTCAGAGTAGATGCACTGAAGTCAATGGAGTTATAAGGAATTGAACGTCAGCTGATGAACTGGTCACCAGTGTTTTCTCCCATGTGTACGCCACCTGCGGCTGAGAGGTTAGTCCCGTAGATGATAACACAAGAAAGCTTTTGCTATACATGTTTTTAGCTCCATGGATGGGGGGCGGAGCAGAGGTGACAGCTGCCTCAGGGCCCAGTGATGTAAAAGGGCCTGGGGTTCCTGGCCACAATGGCAACAGCTGGAGCCCTGGGCCCTTTGGATCACTGCTGAAGTCCCAGGTGGCATACACCGGGATGCACTGAAAGGCTGGTGGGGGGGAGGCTAGCCGCCAGCCCTGCCCCTTCTGCCCAGTGTCCTACCCCTTCCGGGGACCCAGACCAATCCCTTCCCCTCCACACCTTGCCCAGGGCTGGCCAAATTTGTCAGCCATCCTCTATGCTACCAGCACATCTGTGCTTTTATAATGTGCAATGTTAAAAGCCCGCTTCTTTTAAAACAGCGGCTGAACCTTGTCGGATTCACTCCTAGGCTACCTACTAACCTAGAAGCTAGGTTAAAAATGTTATTTGTAAATTATTTAAAAAAAAAAAAATAAGGTGTGACCAAGTAGAAGAAGTTGTATGGCTACTAGGGAGTCTCTACGAAGCCAGTGAGTCAACACAGTTACGAAAAAACAGCAAATTAACAATTCTAAAAAAAAAAAAAAATGTGCTTCATAATTTAAGTAAAACAACATCACAAAGTCTCAAACTTACCACAGGAGGCCCCAAGACTTATGAAACTAAAGCTCTTGTTATGTGGTACAGTGTTACACATACATGTTGTACACATTCCAGTAAACACTGAAGCCATGGGCATAGCTCACCCTAGGAAGTAATTTTGCAAGGAATAGTAACTTTGATTTGTGCTCCTCAATCCCTAAAACAAAAACAGCTCTGCTTTAAAAAAAATTGTTCATTCTGTAGAATACAGTTCCCCACACCCGCTATTGTCCCACCCGTAGCTATACATTCAAAGGGCTCGCCTCTGAAATGTTTCTATCTATTTACCTGAAATTCTTCATCTACCAGTGGGGGGCAACTCATTTTGACGTTCAAGCACCTACCGGAGTTGAGTGAGACCCAACGTATGACATGATGTACAGCTAACTGGGACTGAAATGGACTGCCTTTCATATTCCCACAAATAGGCAAAACAGACTTCCCCCCGCCCAAAAAATAAAGACAGCAACACCACAAAACTCTCTCATCCTTTCCCTTTCTTCCTTCCATTCTTACACCAGGCAGAGTGACTGAGGTTGGGTTCATACAATAAGGTTAATAATAATAATTAAACAACAGCAACAAACAACAACCACAAAAAAAAAAAAAAAAAAAAAAAAAAAAACACCCAAACAGGTGGGCCAGTGAAACGTGGGATTGTAAGTGCAGTAGTTCTTCATGTGCAGTTCTTCTACTTCATAAGAGTCCCCTTTGGATGAGAAGGCCTAGTGGAATGTATGTTCCCCTCGGACAATATGCGAGGAGAACTCATAGCGGTCCTGGCTTCTATACCCACAGATGTTGCATTCTAAAGGGTCCCGGTAGCCATGACAACCCATGTGGATGGTGTACATGACGTGGTCTAGGAAAAGAACGCGACAGTGCTCACACTTAAAGGCTCTGATTTGCTCCCCTTCTCCATTGAAGACCTTGTAGATATCCTTTAAAGAGCCCTTAGAAGTCTTTGTGGCATCCAAAACCTGGGTGTCCTCCTTCATGTAAGCTGGGCTTTGCTTCCTCTTGGGATTTAAGGCAGGGTTTCCTTGGTAAGACTGGCGGTCTTCATGGCTGCTCTCTGAGTCAGTAGAATCCAGGCAGCTATTGCTGGGGGAGGCCTCTCTTTCCTGGGGTCGACTCTTTGGTCTGATGAGGGAGATGGGGCCATCCATGTTGTTTTCATGACTGTCAGCTGTTTCCCTGCTAACGGGCCTTTCTATCCTGTTGGGATGATAGACCTGAGCGTAAGCTGAGCTGATGACCGGGGCCACCTCTGCCATTGTGCTTGGTGGGTGCTGTATCAGGGGGTGAAGTGCGTCAGCTCCAAGGTAGGTGATTGCATTGTTGATGGCTTGGTCCATCATGTGAGACTGCATCAGCTCAGCCTCCTTCTCGTAGGTTAAGTTCATATCAAAGTGGATATCTGGATAGCCGAATCTCATGAGCTTTTCACCTAAAGGCAAGAACAAAATGGGTGAGGAAAAAAAAAAAAAGTCACCTGCACACGTGACTGTAATAGAGAAGAAAAAACAAACCCTGTGTAAGGCATCATGTTTAAGGCAACCATCTTATCATCTACTCTGATCTCCTGTATATCACAGGCCACTGATATACCACCCAGCTATCCCCACACCAAGCCCAACCACCACAATCACACCGAGGTATTGCAGCCCTCCAGGAAATAAACGGGGGTGAACCACAGGCAAAATACAGGAGAGGCCAAGATGCACCAGCGCATAGGCCTTTGCAACGGTAGGGAAAGTGTTAAGTAAGATATACTCAGATCCCCCTAGCAGGTGATCCCTGCTCCACGCAGCAGAAGAAACAAAACTCCCCTGAGGTCCCTTTCCATCTGACCTGAGGGAAAATTCCTTCCCACACACAGCAAGCATTTAGGCCCTAAATGCATAAATAAGAGCCACCTGGAAACATAAAAAGAATGCTCCGTACTACCTCAGACCACCACCCAGCCCCTTCCGTGTCCATCTCTGAGGTTTCCAAGGAGCAAGCAACAATCAAACACAAAAATCAAAAAGCCAACCGAAAACCACAGAATGCACCGGAGAAAAAAAACCCATCACTGCCCCCTAGAGAGACCCACTGTGGGTTCCTGACTGAGGGTTCAATTCACGCCCAGGAAGAAAGGCAGCACCAAGTACCATTCAAGTGCCACTTAAGACCTATAAACCAAAAATAGAGATGATGGGTACGTCTACGCTGCACCGTTATTTCAAGATCACTAGCGTTACTTCGAAATAACAATGCGAGCATCTACACATTCCGTTATTTTGAAATAATTTCGAAATGACGGCTTATTCCGAAATTTGTAAATCTCATTCTGCAAAGAATAACGCCTCTTCGAAAATAGCAGTTTCGAAGTAAGGCGTGTGTAGACACTCCACTGCCGCTATTTCGAAATAGCCCCTCCCCAGGGCCATTCTAGGGTATTCCTCCTGGGGCTCTAAATCGAGATAGCACGTCTACATGAGGGGAGCCTGCCTCGGACTCATTTTGAGGCTTCCCTGAAGCATAGACGTGCTATTTCGAAATAAGCTATTTCAGAATAACCATTCCAGAATAGCTTATTTCGAAATAGCCGTGCAGAGTAGACGTACCCTATGTCAGCCCTCTGCCCAGGGTTGGAATTGGTCCCTGAGTGCGGACACTCTTGAGTCTTATCTCTAGATAAGCCTGTCACTGGTAAGAATTCCAGACTTGCTGGAAACCGACGGATGATGGTCTCTGTGCCCCAAAAGAGGAAATAGGGGACCAGCTCCTCGGCTAATGGAAAACAATGCAAGCCCATGATTTCAATGGAGCTACACACGTTTATACCACCTGACCAACAGGCCCCAAAAGGGGTTTTCTTTTTCAGTGTAAGATTAAATCTGCCATGGTGCAGAGGCACCAGCATGAGACACCCAACGTGGCTCGCATCTCACAGTGGGGCTGTGTCACCCATGGCCATATACGGCCCGAACAAACCAGCAGTCCCACAAGCATGAAGATGCAGTGGCTTGTAGAAGTGGTGACGGGGCGGGGGGGTTGCATTAGCCCATTTACTGCAGTAGCAGATGCAAGTGGAAGGCTGAGCTGAACGCACGGGTCTTAGGATGGGGGTGAATTTTGCATTTCACGGTTATTCAGGCTGAAAAAGGCATCTCTTTTAGAGAACACGGTCAGTATAAATATAACAGAAATCATGTGTCTTAGCTTAGTTTACCCGCAGCAGAAGCTAAACTAATATTACTTTCACGGACATACGTCTATAAGGTATGATTTACCAATCTGGTACTCCAAATGTAGTCGTGCATAGCCCTGCTAAAACAGTGAAGTGTAAAAAAGGAACAACATAGTGGAATCATGCAGGTCAAATTCAATTACAGGTCAAATTCAATTCTGACAAAGTTCATCTCGAATATGAACAGTGTTAGTTCTACTTATACACACTCTTGCCCCCATGTCTTTTCCAATTATATTATTTCATGATGTTATGTAAATGGGAAGGTCAATTTACAACTCTTAAAAAAAGGCTTGTTTAGTTGAAAAGTGAAACTTATGTTTTAAAGTCTCAGAGGCGTAGCTGTGCTAGTCTGCAACTTAAAAAACAACAAAACAAGTAACCCTGTAACACCTTAGGCTATGTCTACACTGCGGCTCTATTTCAGGATAGTATTCTGAAATAGCTATTCCGCGTCTTTTGATCAAGCCCATTATTTCGAAATATAACTGCTCGCTATTCCGATGTCCCTGTAAACTTCGTTCCACAAGGAGTATGGGACGTTTCGGAATAGCGCTCTATTTTGAAATTAACTTGAAAGAAGCTACGCAATTGGCATGGCTCAAATTGTGTAGCTTATTTTGAGCTATGGGTGCAGTGTAGAGGCACCCTTAGAGACTAACAAAAATATATAGGACTAATTTTGTTGATCTCTAAGGTGCCACAAGACTACTCATTTTGTTGTTATGTTTTAAAGTCACTGGATAGTGGTTTTTATCAACAACACTTCACTAGTTTTCATTCTCCTGCCATTCCATCACCCAACTGAGACGTACGTATCCTCAACACTGGAAAAAAAAAAATCAGGAAGTCACTATTTCACCTGTCCAGGAACTTAAAGCCCTCAAACTTCTTTTTAAAATTTTGGCAAATTTGCTTGGGGTAAAAAAAGCGACTATGCCAACAAAAGACACAAATATAGGCAGACTCTTAACTCTTCTGAAAGAAACTTCAGGATAGCCACACTTGATTTTCAGTCACCTGAAAGATTATTCCATGCCATAACCCCGGCTGGAGCACTGCATTACAGGCAGTGATGTTGTAGCCCTGCCAGAATAGCCCCTGCTCCAGCCTGTACTCGGTGCCCCAGCTAGACTGGAGTGACCACCCCGCCCACCTTCATTTAAGTGGTTAACGGGTTAAACACAATGCTTATCCGGTTAACTAAACAAACAGGATTTTACAGCCCCAGTGCCATTTTCTTCTCCTAAAATGATGCGTAAAAGCCTTTGTTCCTTTCGCGTGCCTCATTTAATAACTCCACTGGATGCAGACCAAGCACTCAAGTTGCTGTATTGCTCTGTTCCTTCAGTTATGAACCGGAATGTTTCACCATAACGGCAAAGATCTTGGGCTGAGTTTTTAAAATGGAACCTGACCTACAATAATGCTAAAATGCACAGGGACTGTACATTTTCAATTCACCATATGTGCCACACCAGACAAAAGAAATATTTGCCACTTCAACAGCTGTTCACGTGGCTTTCTTTTTTAAAATCAATTTCTTCTTGGTCAAAGAAGTGTTCAAAAGCAATCTGTCAGATTTATCAAGTTAGGATTATGGGGCAGCAGGTTTAAAACAAAAAAAGGAAGTGCTACTTGACACAATGCATAGTTAACCTGTGGAACTCATTGCCACAGGATGTTGTGAAGGCCAGGACTTTAACAGGATTCAAAAAAGAGCTAAATAGATTCATGGAAGATAGGTCCATCAATGGCTATTAGCCAGTATGGGTAAGAATGGTGTCCCCCGCCTCTGTCCGATGCTGGGAATGGGTGACAGGGGAGGGATTGCTTGATGATTCCCTATTCTGCTCATTCCCTCTGGGGGCACCTAGCATTGGCCACTGTCAGAAGACAGGACATTGGGCTAGATGGACTTTTGGTCTAACCCAATATGGCCGTTCTTATGGATCTTCCATTCCAGTTATTCTCACTCTATATTAACTGAAAGATGATGCAGTATCCCCCTCTGTTATCGTATTGTGCATTGCCAAACAAACCACACATTTATAGTCAGATCAAGAACACAGAAACTGCAAAACTGGATGAGTCCCATGCTCCACTATCCGGTCACAGTACCAGATGCTTCAGAGGCAGGTGCAAGAAACCCTGTATAGGCAATTATGAATAAGCTGACCACAACACAAGTTTCTTCCCAACCCCCATTAACTATAGGGGGATGCTTTGAAGCATGAGCATTTTTCTCTCTTCTGCAACTCTTGTGTATTCTGTCATCCTTATTATAACTATGCTGGATATTAGCGTAAAGCTTACATGTGCCCAGTCCTCTTTTGAACCCTGATTAGTTCGTAGCATTAATGACCTCATGTGGCAATGAATTTTACCATCCAATTGTGCATTATGTTGAAAGAGTGTTTCCTTTTGCTGGTCTTAAATCTGCTGTTTTTAATTTGATTGGCAACCCCCTTGTTCCTGTGTTGTTAAAGACAGTTCTAGCTACCCTCACCTCCACTGTTTCAACGATTTCTCAAGAACGTCTATACCTCAAAGCTAGGCACAACCCAACTCTCTCTCTCTCTTTCTCTATCTCTATCTCAGCAATTACTAGCACTATTTGCCGCATACCACTTCCCTTCCTTCTGAAATTTCAGCCAGTGCACACGCATTGTGGTCCATAACTTAGGCTTCTCAGAGACTGCTGACCACAAAGTGCAGAAAAGGTCTGATAGATGCAGCATGGGAAAAGTCAAGCAGAGGCTTACATGACCTTCTCCTAAATAGCACTCTGCTGTGATGAAGAAGTGCTCCATTTGCAGGAAACATTACTATGAGCACGAGAACCATGGTAAGGTCGTCCTGCATGTACTGAGAAGTATTTCATTTGGTAGAACAGGGACGAAAAGTGAGGCCATGGTAAATGTGCTGGAAAAAAGAGAAAACCTGCAAAAAAGATTAAACGTCGCTTCCTTGAAACTCATGTGTGGAAATTCCAGGAGAGAGAAACAATAAGGGTACAATTAAGATAATCCAGTATGGTTCTTTTCCTCCCACAGATGGATTTGGCTAAGAACCAGGTTTCAACACAGGCGCTCTCCACCATTTCTCAGAAAAATGGCAGCGCCAATAAACAGGTGACAGCTTTTATTGAAAGGAGCCCAACAAATCACACGTGCATATCAGGGAGGCAATTTCACTAGTGCCAATTCTCACTGCTTGACTCACAAGTCGTGAGTTACTTGAGCTTTGCTTTTTAGCTGGCAGCTCCTGGAGTCAGGGGATTACAGGAAAATCTCAGCTTTAATTACCAAGTAGACTTCTAGCCCTCATGAGGACACAGAAACGTTTGAAAATGTGACCCAAAATGCATCCTAAAGTCTCAAACACCCAAAAGTAAAGAAAAAGACCCAAACTGTGTATTTTTAAATCGCCAGATTTTGGGGGCCAGGTGCAGGACTCAAGACTTTTAGGATTGACAAAACTGCAATTTAGTCACGTTCAAATTACTTTTAGGTCGTTTTCTACTTGGATTGAATCATCTTTCAATCGTTTCCCCCTTCCCACCTCCCCGATCATGCTCAACTCCGAGAGTGCAGTTTTTCCCCTTTGATCTTCTGACTGTTCTTAACACGTAACCTATTCCTACTCACTAGGAATAATAAAAATGCTCTCTTCAAGCTTACCCACAAACTTCTGTGGGGTGGAGCTTTTACGCTTTCCCAGGTTGCTTGTCAGCTTCTCTATAACAGCAGGTCTCTCAAAAGGCACCAGAGAAATATTGTTGTCCATCCCAGGCTCTTGCTCCTTACAATCTTCCATAGGAGGTACTACATAAAACCAAAAAGGTCACATCAGACAGGTCTGGCTACACTTACGAGCTGGCACGAACCGTTTTGAGCCCTGTAGACTATCCTGAACAAATGCATATTAACATACCAGTGAAACAAGCCGCAGGTGTACAGTTGGCAAGGAAACAGCATTCACATTTCAGCCGCGAGAGCCCCATTTTCAAATGTGGGTCTCTGATTTTGAGTGCTTACATTTGTGGGAGCTCATAGCAATGGAGATGGAGCACTAAAAAATGGAGGCTCACAAACTCCAAGTCCTCTTTTGAAAATGTGGGTGTTAGTGTAGATGTCCTTGTTCCATGCAGGAGACGGCTATCTTTCAGACATAATGCATCTCATTTATAGGATCACCATCTCCTAGAGCCCCGTTTAGATGAATGGCACACACCAGAGGATCTCAAATATTTTTTATAGCCTCAGTCATGAATGAATGACAAGATTGCCTGGTGGACATCTACCCACCCTTTGTGACAAGCAGACAACTGCCCTGCTTCTGAATAACCTCCCTGTGGCAGTAACAGGAACTGTTTACAGGAAGGAGGAATATGTAAGTCTTTTCAACTGTCTTTGAAGCAAAAAGGAAAAATTAATTACATCATCTATAATTGCTTATTTCACCCTCTGTCCAATACCTGGTCTGATTCTGGAAACAAGAAGCAAGCCTCAGAATCACATCCACAGCAAGAATTCCACCGACCACCTGCTAAGTCAGTGAATCTCTGGTACCCATTTTTATGTGCTTAGCTAAAACAAGTCTGATGACTTGCCTAATACCCGAGTAATACTTTGTAGGCTGAAGAACTGATGCATGACGAAAGGCAGTTCTAGTGGTTTCCATTCTTCCATAGCACTGAATCTAATAAATAGACTAATTGTCTCTGATTCACCTGCAGAAGGTAGCTTGGGTTGAACAGTTCAACCATCAGTGTCTTTCTGCTAGTTGGAGGCGAGTCGCTCTATGATTATGATCTATACTTAACGATTCTTGGCTGGCAAACTAAAACGCGTTTCTGGAATAGCAGAGCAAACAACTGTTCTCATCTGTATGAGCTGAGGGGCCCACACTTGCTCTCCTTAGGAGAAACGCTCTCTGAGCTGAAAAGGAACTTTTGCCCGAATAAGGAGAGCAGGATTGGCCCCTACATCTTTTATTGTTCCCTTCTTTTTTTCCCCCCCCACACAACGGTAACTTCCCTAAGACTCTGTTTCAAGGACCATACCGCGTGCTCCCCATGGATGAGTAATCTGTGTGGAGACTGCAGGACTGGGTCTGATTCAGACCTGTATTATTCCGGTAACCCACTCATGTCAGTGCTAATGAATCTCCTGTTCTGCAACATGCATCAATTTGATAGCACAATACACATTAGAAATGAGATGATATAAGTATTGCTTTTGCCTCCTACAAAGGAAGAGCAGATACCAGGCATTTACAAAACAAAATATCTGTTCTGGTGAACTTCTCAACCCATATACATTAAGAGAGCACGAACAATTTATTGCTTTGGTGGCATTTGTTCTTGGGTTGCTAGGGAAAACGGAATTCCTCGAGTATTAGAATCCAGCATACGCTGTAAAATGATTTACTCTGCTGCCTTTTTATGTGTACAGGATGTACCCACAGAGAACCACCATGCTCTCTCATTTACAAGGGAATCCTTCTGGCACCCATGAAAACAAAGGGAAGGGAAACAGCACCAATACAGACTGAAACCAGCATTTACAGATATGGTGTGTGGCATGCAAGTGACCTAATGAATATCCAGTGCAGACTTCGAGGCTCGGGGTTCAGACTGGACAATGGACTGGATTTGGGAAGACTACGTAGGTAGCTTGGGCTGCTCCAATGAAAATCTCCTACTTTCAATACATACCCAAAGACACAAATGGCAGTAGGGAGACTAGATCCCATTGATTTTTAAAGGGGACTGGGTGTCTAGCTGCTCTTTGTGCTTTGACTGTCTGCCCCTGCTATCCATTGCACAAGACAGTCTCGTGGGGGAAGATGCTGAGATCTGTGTAAAGCTCCCATGTAAACGGGGGCACCCTGAATTATATAGGACTGCATCTCCATAGGCTTGAAGGACTTCGTGGACTTTAACAGTCATTGGACAGAGTCCCAGAGTCACCCTATTCCTTGATGATTCATGTAAAGATTAAATATTAGCTAAAAACACGACAACACCCCTGTCTTGGACAAAGGTATGTGAAATTCCCTAGGTGGAATTTGACCAACACGTAACTTGAACTACTTGCCTCCATGGAAAATGAGGAGTGTTTACAGAAATATCCTCCAACCAATAAATTAGGCAAGAATTTTTCTTGGACTCCTCTGTGGAATATCACGGTCAATAGAGTACCTTCCTTCATATTTCTGAACCTGCTAGTAAGAGAAGGTTGTTCCACATTTAACAGGGGGTGGCTATTATCTGGGTCAATATGAGAACAGAACATTGGACCTTCCAAGCTGAAACATTACTGTGTTGGACTCCAATATTTACATTACAGTGATAAATTGCCAAAAAGCATTGGTTAGGTAGGTTTCAGAAAAAGCAACAACAAAATCCAATTTCTTAATTTGTTGAGCCACAGGAAAAATCAAGATTAGACTGGTTAGGTATTGCTACTGTGGAAAGCTGACAAGCTATACTGAACATCATGTCACTGGAAATGTTCAATCGAGATCTATTGTAAGATTTATAAAGAATGTA
This sequence comes from Pelochelys cantorii, assembly GCA_032595735.1. Classification (NCBI taxonomy): domain Eukaryota; kingdom Metazoa; phylum Chordata; order Testudines; family Trionychidae; genus Pelochelys; species Pelochelys cantorii. The sequence continues at coordinate 70,272,699 of CM064332.1, forward strand.
TTATACACATTAAGAAATAACCGACAGGAGGGTAATCAGATGCCTATTTCCTGTAGGCTGTAACACAAGGCACCGTTTTGATTTCCTTTTAATTTTATGGGGAAAAAAATCAATACCTAAGGAAAAGCCAAAAACCAAAGTCCACGTAAGTCACTGATGAATGGCAGCATTATAAAATAGAAAAAAAAACCCTCCAAACAATCAAGATAGATAACACATGCTCACAACTAAGGCCCAAGTTCTGCAAAGCATCTCTGTTTGACAAAGGCAAAGTACTGCAAAGGATGCATCTAAGAAGTTTTCTAATACAGGCTGAATCTCTCTAGTCCGGCACCCTCTAGACCTGACCAGTTCCCAACCAGTGAATTTTCCAGACCATGGGTGGTCAATATTGCTAGCACTGGAACTACTTACTGGGCACTTAGAAGATATTTAGGGGTAAGTTAGAGCTAAATAACACAGAACACTGAGAGCTAGGTCTGGTGGCTGTATACAGACTTTATGGGACCACAGGGAACTTGCCCACGCTCATGGAAAGTGGACATCCAGCTAACTAGTCTCATTCCAGACCATGGATGTTTCTGGACGACAGAGTTCTGGACTATAGAGGTTCAACCGGCAGTCTAATGACTTAAGCAGGCACTTGAGTACTTTCTTATACTGGAGCCTAAGTTAAGATGTTGAGTTTCCTCCAACATTTGCAAGGGCGGATGTTAGATGTAATGGGAAAATTCATGTGAGCCCATCCTTTCAGTACACAGACACAGACAGTCTTCAGTGCGACAAAAGTACAGGAACACTGAGTCAGAGCCTCCGTTTCCCTGAAACCAATGGGACTGTAGTTGAAAGGCTGGACTCAGAACTACTTTTAGTTTGGGGTGGGAGTTTTTTTTTTTTTAGTTGTACTAAATCCCACACGTCATGAGAGTCTGTGTCTAACTCAAGCAACCAAGAAGGGTGCAAAACAAAAGTAAAAAGTGTCACCCAGGCCGTATTTAGTCCCAGCAGGTTTCTTGAAATAGTAAAGCTATGCTAATTTACACCAGCTGATGTTCTCAACCCTCAGACTCCTTTGCTCAGCTGACATTAAAATTAGGACAGGAAAGGATTCCTTGGGTCAGCATTGAATCCAAATTCTACCCAATTATGTCGGAATAAAAGGCCATAATCTGTTAATATGCCAAGCAGATTTTTTTGGGGGGGGTCACAGATCCCAGAACTAGACTCCCTCTCCTCGTTGTTTTTGGGAACCTAAATCAGCAAACTAAGAGCATCTTTAAAAAAAAAAAAAAAAAAACACCGCTCAAGCCTTTTTCTCTGGGAAGGTCAGCTAGAATCTCTGAGCTGGTGTGACTGAGTAGCTAGGCTTGAGAGTTTGCCTCTGACTTGTCTTGAAGATCATGGATTATTCATGATCACTACACATCCAGCCGTGGTCTCCATTATACTCACACAGGGCTGGGACCCAGCTGCAGGTCCCCAGACCTATTTTTCATCTGGGCAGGCCGGCATTGCCTGCCGCAATAAGATGATGGCAACTTTCTTCTGGCAAGCTGTCCACAAGTGAGCTATCTGCTTTGCTTGTTGCAGGTTGCAGGGTTTCTAGCCATAAGGTCGTAGCATGAGAGACTATGCGCTAGAGGACTAAGCAAGGCACTTGGAGCCAAAAACATCTGCATTTTTAATCCACACTCTGGTAATCATCAAACTGAAGCCACAAGGAGAGGTTTGGTCAATCTATCTGCACAACAGAGACAATGGTACTTACTCGTCTCACAGAGCTGTTGTGAGAATGAATGGAGTACATGAATGAATCAAGAAAAGACCACATTGAGCAGAATGGATCAACACCTCTCCAGGGGGTGCCCCCAGCTAATTAGAACTCCTCCCCCGGCACAAAACATGGTTAATTGTTGGCAGAGATGCACAAGTCCCAGCACAAAAAGCTGGGCTCCCTTCCTCCCACAGAAAGACACTGGTGGAGACCAGAAAACCCTCAGCCCCATCTTTTTATAAAACATTGCAACAGGGAAGGTTTTGGTTGGACATTAGGAAAAGCTTCCTGTCAGGGTGGTGAAACACTGGAATAAATTGCCTAGGGAGGTTGTGGAATCTCCATCACTGGAGATATTTAAGAGCAGGTTAGACAGACATCTATCAGGGATGGTCTAGATCGTGCTTGGTCCTGCCATGAGGGCAGAGGACTGGACTTGATGACCTCTCAAGGTCCCTTCCAGTTCTAGTGTTCCATGATTCTGTCTCAGTTCATTGCAGGCCCTCACTAGATGATCACTTGTAATTGTAGGCAAAAGTCAGTTACACTGCAGTGGTCTCATAGACCCAGGCAAATATATCATGGCTCATTCTGGTAATACAAAATAAGAAATGTACCGGGGGCTTCACAAATTTAGTCCCACACAGGGTGTGCCTCCAGAAGCATGGTAAATGAGAAAACAGTTACAAAGATATATAGGAAAATTCAAGTTTAAGGTAAGGCCCAAGTAATTCCAAGATATCTAACACTCCGAAGCCGTGAGCTTGTAACAATTCCGATCCTGAAGTATACAATGCGGCAAGGGACAGAAGAAAATACATGCCTATTTTTGTGTAACCCACACACCTACTAGGTGTGGGTCACTGTCCCATGTAGTGGCACTGAGACCATTTATACAGAGACAGAATGAGTTTGGCTCTACTGCCTTAGCTGAGAGCCAGCTACTTTTAGCTCAAGCTGTAGAGGCTCATGCACTCAAGTCCAGAGGACCCAGGTTTGAACATCAGAACGGCCAGACCAAAGGTCCATCTAGTCCAGGATCCTGTCTTCTGACAGCGGCCAATGCCAGCTGCCCCAGAGGGAGTGAACAGAACAGGGAATTGTCAAGTGACCCCTTCCCTGTCATCCATTTCCAGCCTCTCTAGTTCTGCCTGTCAGTGCTACATTTGCACAGTACATTCTTCGGGGCAGACTAATTTTCCAGCGCCCGGGGAGGCTGTGAAAAGGAATTGTGTCACAGTCAGTCACCAATCCTTTTTGAATTCCCGTGTGCTCTGGAGAGGGGGTGAATTGCTGCAGTCTTTTTTATAGAGCAGTGATTACATCCCCTCTTTCGCTGGCAGGCACATGGGTAGGCCAGACTTTGGTCATGGTTGGGTGCAGCTGTGGATTCAAAGAGCTCACTTTCCCTGCTCCTCCCCACCTCGCCTAAAGCAAAATGTGGTCAGCCACCCAGTGGGGTGGCCATTGCAGACCCTTACAAATCAGTCTGAATTGATTAAGAACAGGTTTAAACTAAACTAAACCAAACTAAGAGCTTGTTTTCACCACCGTGTTAAATCAGTGCCAAGACAGTGTGCCTGGTGACGACACATTACATTGACGGGAGAAGACTCTCTTGTTGACATCATTACTCCACCTCAGTGAGACACTGGTTTAAGTTGATGTAAGTTATGTCACTCGGGGGGGTGGTTGGTTCACAACCCTGAACAACATAACTTACATCAACTTGAGCGGTAGTATAGACAAGCCTAAGAGTATTCAGACGGGGGTTTGGATGGGTCAAATTTAAATTGGTTGTGAAACTGACTTAAGTTAATCAGTGAAACTTCTGTGTAGAAAAGGCTAAGAACTTGTCCTTTCTAGTCCATGTATTATCCTTTAAGTAGTTCAGATACTGTTCTTCCAAGCAAAGTTAAAACTGTCTCAACACTTGTGTTTTTGAGTAGAAGTGGAGTAGAAACTGAAGCGATCTCCCATAACACAATCCCTGAAAGACTTTAAGCTTTCATAACTACATTTCATGGAGAAAGCTCAGCAAGGACACACCTCTCAAAAGAACTACACACCTACCTAATGTTCACTCCTGAAAGAAGTCCCATTGAAGTCACAAGTGTTGTGTGCCTTTGTAGGGTTCAGAGTCTAAGGGTACAGCTACAGTGCATGCTTATTTTGAAATAAGCTATTCTGGAAGAAATACTCCGAGATAGCTTATTTTGAAATAGCACATCTACTTTGAAATAGCACATCTACACTACAGGGAAGCCTCAAAATTAGTCCGAGACAGGCTTCCCTAATGTGGACGTGCTACCTTGATTTACAGCCAGAGAGGGCACTGAGGAGTAATTAGTCTGAATGGCCCCGGGGAGGAGCTATTTTGAAATAGCAGCAGTGAAGCATCCACACTACAGCTATTTCAAAATTTCAGAAGAGGCATTATTCCTTGTGGAATGAGGTTTTCACCACCGTGAAATAGAATAGTCAGAATAAGCCGTCCATTATTTCGAATTTATTTCAAAATAACAGAATTGCTGTGTGGACACTCACACTGTTATTTTGAAATAACTGTGCTGTGTAGATGTACCCTAAGAGTTTTCTTGAGAATGGTGTACAGGTCAGTTCCTAGCTTCTAAGCACCATTAGTCCAAATGAAAGTCGGGACAAAAAATCCTTAATCCAAAGTCCACTGAAATCAGTCGGAGCTTTTCTATTGAATTTTAAGAGCATTATGTATCAGTCGTAAAATGTCTAGTCACAAATCATTAACCTTTCTGAAGGTACCAGATTTTAAATGCTTATTTTCTTCTCCAGGGCTTTTATAGTGGAGTATGACTGAAATTACTCAACACAGAAGCCAAAAGTTTTCCAATGCAAAAGCTTTTGTGCAAAAAGAATATTTCTTTAAAAAAAGCAACCATTTAAAAAAAATGCTCATGATTTTTTTTCTCCAAAATTTTCTATCAGGAATTAATCATTTGAACTGATTTTTTTTTTTTTTTTTGTTCTTGGCTTATTATACATTTTATAAAAACTAAAGAATATTTCAAAGTAAATAAAAATCCCACCATGTGACTCAAATGACCAAGGAAAAGTTATGTGGTAGAAAAACAACCAAAAAACCAAAACAGAAAGAAAAAAAAAGCAGTCTGCTATTAATTTCCTTCAGTTTCTTCATTTTGCAGCAATGCAATTTTTGACTGGTTACCTTTGTCACCTTGTAGAATTTATCTCAACAAAAAATTTAAAAAAAAATCATCATTTTGAAAAAATTATGCCAAAGTAATAATTACAAAAAAATCAATAAAATATTTTAAAGAGAGTAAGCCATTTCATGAAAATTTTTAAAATAAAATATTCCATTTAAAAAACTAAAACCAAAAAACCAAATTTTGAGTTTGAAAACATTGTTTTTTTAAAAATTTTCACTCCACCTATTTATAACTGAAGATAAAAATATATTTTCATAGCCTGCTTTTAATAGCTTCTTTTGCAAGCTCTTTATACAACACAGAAAACCTCAACAATCTTTTTCAATATACTATTTACATAGACAGCATGCTTATTATGTAAACATATTTACATATACACATTATATAGAGATTATATTTACCAATCTTGCCAAATTCTACACTCTTAGTTGCAATGGGGAAGTGTTACTTTTTCAAAGACAATATTTTTAATTTGTGACATAATCAGTTATGCTAAAAGGTAGGCAAATAACACCTTGTATGCTTGGTCGAATCAATTTTTCCATGATGATTTTGCAGGGCTGATTTTATAGATACACATCTCTCTCTCACACACACACACACACACGAGGTGAAATCCTGGCTCCTCCGAAGTCAAGGGGAGTTGTGTTGTTGACTTCAGTGGGTCTAGGATTTCATGCTTTCTGTCTTCCTTAAAAGTATTGGACTGCAACAGTTTGAAGGATGAAGTTATTTAAAGAAACAAGAGGAAACTCCCCGACTCTCCCCCCAAACACTGAAATAAGCACAGCAGTCACTCCGAGGTACCAGAGGCTCCTTAACATCCTTTCCACCCACCATGGTGACTCATGACCTGCCCGGCAGCCTCCATACTGACATTCTGAAGATAGTTGTGGCAGCGTTCCTTGTGTTCCTCCAGAGAGCTGCGCTGCTTGTAGCTCCGGCCGCAGTAGTTACACTTGTGAGGCTTGCCCACTGTGGAAAGAACAGAGCTTTTGGTTAAATACTCCTCTGCGCCACACGCGGCATCTCTGCTCAAAGCAACGAAGGGGATGGAAGGACATTTACAAAGGTCATGTCAGCCCCAAATGGTTTCCCCTTGCCCCATTATCCCCACCTCCCCCCATGCACCTCCGCTCATCTCCCATGCACATCGTCCTCTTGGGTATTCACATTGAAAAGGAGCAGCATCAGACGCACACAGTAAATAGACTGCACCCATCCAGCTGGACCACAACCAGCCTATGACTGCAGGTCACCACCCCAGGTGGGAAAAGTGCGGAGAAGTTGTGTCCAGAGCGGCAGCATTTGCCCTTGCGTGAGCTTACTGGCCTACTTCAACATCCAAGCAGTGGGAATTGAGTCACATCGCACAAGGGAGGTCTCCTTCGGCTTGGCCTACTGTGCCCAAATGAGTCAACTGAGAATGAGAACAAGACCACAGCCAGTCGGTATAAGTCAGCACGGAGCAGTCGCCATGGTAAAGGGACTGGGTAGCTAAAAAATACCACCATACACAACAGTGGAGGCTGCATAGTAAAGCAGACTGAATGAAGGCCTGAGGCCTATATCATTTTTAGTTTCACTCAAGAGCAATATGGATCTTGCAAAGGGTTTAATACGCACAAAACCTGGCACCAGGTCCTAGAACATGCAAGCCCTCTCATAGCATATCCCGAAGAAACCACAGGAAGCGCTGAATGTGAGGGCCTGACAGCTAGCTCAATGGTGAGTTTTGCCAAAACTATGTTAATAATTTGTAAAATACATATTACATATGAACATGAACCTATCGTCTAATAACCAGAGGGCTCTTTGTTCAGTGCCGTAGATCCAGCAATCACATTGAGCTGATAGTTTCAAAGCTGCCTGCGGGATTAGAATGCTCAATGCTCAAATACCTTATGCAGCTTATTAAGTCATAACATTTAGGACCTCAACAAAGAGCACAGAATAGGCTCTTTGGGATAACGTCTGTGTATTCAATAGTTTTGTCCCAGTATAAGGAAGCAGATGTCTCCATAACTTGGACAGAAGTGACAGTTTCCCCTTCAAAGTGACACTTTTCTCCAATCACTGGCATCACTTTGCTGCTCATCTGTGCCTCTTGCCTGCTCCCTGAGGCTGCTGGTGAGCAGTGGTTGGTATGTTCCTAAGTCAGGTGTTTGTAACTCAGGCTACGTCTAGACTGCATCCCTCTGCCAAGAGAGGGATGTGAATCAAACACTTCGGAAGTGCAAATGAGCCCGGGATTTAAATATCCTGGGCTTCATTTGCATACTCATGTTCCGACGCTGTGCCGATCAGGCTCAGTGTCGAAAGTGAAAATAAAGTGTAGCCGTGGCTCAGCCGACAGCGGGAAGCTTTTTCGGCAGCTCCCCGCTGTTGGCAGAAAGGCAGCAGAGCTGTGGCTACACTTTACTTTCACTTTCAACACAGCCTGATCGGCACATCGTCGGAACGTGAGTATGCAAATGAAGCCCGGGATATTTAAATCCTGGGCTCATTTGCACTTCCGAAGTGCTTGATTTGCATCCCTCTCTCAGCAGAGGGATGCAGTCTAGACACAGCCTCAGGGAGCGGCCTATACTCTGCGTATGTTCCGAAACTCCCATTTGGAACTAAAACCAGCTCTAAGGAGAAAGGTCTTGGCTTGAATGGTTGTTGGGGCATTATTCTACCTACACTGCCGCAGGTCAGTTTGCCCATAGTTTACACCACTACAACTGGCACTTTTGCTGGTCCTCTCAGCTGAGACCGAGGATCTGGGACCTGATCCAAAGCCTGGTGACGTCAATAGGTTTGGACCAGGCCCCAAATATTTATGGATACTAAGCTAGCTTCTCCCTTGTAGAACACCAAGAACACTCTTCAGAATAGGAAAACATTTGCCACAAGTTGTACTGTGCTTGTTATGCAGGGAAGAGATTTCAGTTTCCAACTCTCTGGCATCTTTTCTGAGCAAAAAAAATGCACTCGGGGCCTCCGGGAAAGCATACTGAAATGAAAGGGATGGATTACATTGATTTAGGTTATCACTGAGTTTGACCCTCAAGTCTTCTAGAAGTCCAGCTATCTAAGCAATTACACATTGGAAAACAATTTGGCTATTCCAGATAATCAACCTCATGAGAAGCACTGTAAGGCACAAAGAAAAAGGTCAGGTACCGTCAACTAGGAAACATCATTGTTTAGTGTTAGTTAAATGCATCATTGCTTAGAGCAGGGGCGGGCAAATACCGGTCCATAGGCCGGATCCAATCTGCCACGGTTAGCCCCTGCTGTGCCCCCATATGTACTTGCGCCTCCGCAGATAGAGGATCGCAGCTCCCATTGGCCGTGGATTGCTGTTCCCAGCCAATAGGAGCTGCAATCACCCATACCTGTGAAGATGCATGTAAACATAGTGGTAGCAGCCCACCGTGGGTTAACCCTGGTGAATCACCAACGTTTTATTGCTCACCCCTTGGCTTTGAGTATACAATTCTGAGACACTAGATAACATGTCTTGACTCTGGTAATTATAAAATGTGCAGGCAAAACGGGAGAAGTTATCCTTTGGATTCCCACTTTCATAAGGACCATCTGAGAAATTGCATATAATCAAGGAGGCTAAGATTTTCAAAGGTGTCTATGTGCCCAAATCCCATTGAATTTCAAGGCTTATTAAAGATACTGAAAACAGTAGTATAGGATGGGTTTCCCATTTTATGGCATATTGAAATCCAATGGCATGCCTTTGTTTTTAACCACTTCATAAACCGTGGAAAACGCAACAGGGATTTGTGCACATAAACAACCCGGGCAATTTTGAAAATTCCAGCCTTGGGTGCTTTCTCCCATCCAAATACAAGCACATCAGAGTTTTGTACCCATGTACATCTCTCACTTCATGTCCTGTCTATGCTGCCAAATTAAACCATTTTGTGATGGGGTCAGGAGGCAGTGGTCTCCCCGGATGCGGGTAGAGGGGCAACGTTCGTGAAAGAGATTGTGAGACCATTAACATCCTTTACCAAGCATTCTTATTGCCACAAGCCATTTGTTGAGAAGTGCAGGTAAGACGGGTAGCAGCGATGCTCCTGGGAACGCACACGTCTCAGGAACTGATTTTTTAAGGGAAGATAAGTAATTGCAAATGGCCTCTGGTCCTTATAACAGCAAGGATGTAGATATGGTGCAAATAGTTCTACATCTATAGCCTGACAAATCAAGGACTTAAAGGGAGAGAGATAACAACACGCCAGACGTTGGAGTAAACATCAAACAGGAAGAAGAAATATTTAGGATAGTACAGTTGGTGTTAGGGAATGAATAGGAGTAAATGGACTGAATTAGAAAAGAAAACATTTAGGCTGAATATCAGAAACGTTTGTAGACACATTGTTCTATTAGGTTGGGAAGGGTCATATGGTTTCGCTGGTACAAAGGATTAGTTTGAAAGACATTGGCAAGATAAGACCACAAAGCCTGCACAATAACTAATGCACAATATCTCTGGCCTGTAATTAAAACAACATGCTTTATTTTCCTGAGCTGTGTGTCCCCAAAGCTTCAGGCTGATAAATGTTTACATGAATAACAGACCTTGAATAAATCATCAGAAAATTTAAATCAAACCTGAATACGCTCGGGCTCCGTGTAGCATTCAGCCTGGCCGTGGGGGGAAAAAAGTCTCCTGCTTCTCTTTCAGAACCAACTGCTGCTCCTTCATGACTGGAAATATGTTCACTGAAATTCATGGGGACTCTGATTTGGGCTGGGAATATTACACCCCCATGCCACTCTGTAAGATCCAAGACTGTGGCACCCAGCAGCCAGTGAGTTTGCAGAGCAAATAAACATGAACATCCAGAAATATGCTCAATTTTGCAACACCCACCTAAAGGCATCCTTAACAGGGTCTGGGTCTCAAAAAAGAAATGCTGAGCACTCCCCCTCTGAAGGTCAGGCCTTTGAGAAAGCATCTCATGTTGAGCCCCCAAAATCACTAGCCTGTACTGAAAATCTTGGCGGCGATTTTTACAAGGACTGCAGTTTTGCACTCCTCAGTCCAAAAGGAGGTAGCAACATGTGGGATGAATTCTAATGTCTGATCCACATGGCAGATCACTTTAAGGTTGTTCTGTTCCATAAAGTGGACCAAAGAGGAAAAAAACTTTAGCTCTGAACACATACTAGTCCCATCACTACACAAGAGTGTGAGTTGGGAATGAAAGATCTGCTTATTAATGAATCGTAACACCAAAAAAGCAACATCAGACTATTGCTTGGGGGATTAAAAAGAAGATGCTTGGGGAAAAAAAGATAAATTTAACAGGTTCTAAAACATGGACCAATGCTTTAGTTATTCACATGAGGAAGACTTTTCAGGATCAAGGTGTTTATATTTGGTTGGGGTTTTTTTTGTTTGTTTTCTTGTAATTTATGAGAGTAGACAGGAGGTATTTCACCTTTGAAAGTTTCAGTATTGTTCTAAGTTGGGCGAGAATGTAGAGTTTCTCTGAACTTCGGAAGCTTAATTCTAAGAGCACAAGTTCAATGTTCCTACTGTAGAATTACAGGCTATGTCTAGACTATGGGGTTTTTCCACAATACCCGAGGTATCGCAGAAAAACTCCGCTGTGTTCAGGGAATGTGTCTGCTCTTCCGCTCTTTCACAAAAAAAAAAGCGGATGTGCTCTTTCGGAAGCCCTGTATTCCTCATTCCACCAGGAAGACGGGCTCTTCCAAAAGAGGGTTTTTTTTCTGAAATTTGGCCCAGTGTAGCCAAGCCAAATTTTGGAAAAGCCTCTTCCAAAAAAACTATTGGAAAAAAGTACGCAAATTGCAGAGTGCAATTTGCAGACCTTTTTCCGATAAAGGCCCGTAGTGTAGACATAGCCCCAAAGACGGTAGCCCTAAACACAGTTTATGCAGTTGCAACAACTTCCTTGTCTTTGAACTTGAAAAAAAAAAAAAAAAAAGAACTCCTTTCTCTTCATTACCTCCTTGCCTCATTGATTTACTAGTGCTTTGTGAACGGCAGGGCTGTTCTGCATTTCATGCCCTTGTTGGTAATTGAAAGACAGCCCATCCCAACTTTCAGTACCAGAGTCAACAATAAGTCATCATTCCTCTATTTAACTACTACATGCTGCCATAGCAGTCCTATCATGGAATAGAGCAGTCTCTCCTGTAAACACCTTCCATAGCCTGCATTAAAACAATGGCGGAACGTTTACTCTTACTTTCAATCTGATTTCTAGACACACCCACCTTGTCCATAAATACCTACAGCGCACAAAACAGCCAGAGACACCTGCACTTACCTGGCAGTTGTTTATGGTTTTGTAAACCAGGCAGGCTAGCAGTGAAATACTGTACAGCCAACATTTAGTCCTGCCTGAGCTTCTGCAAGGAGAGGTGCTAAACATCAGATTATACATTAACTCCGAAAACTTTATCCCTGCCATAGTTTGAATGAACTGATAAAACAAAAATCGGAGCGTATATTGTTCCAAACACATTGTTTCAAATAGCTGTTGTTTCTTTATATAAAATACCTGGGCCACGTTCTCCAAGGCTGTAAATCAGTGTGGATGAATGCCAACTGAGGAGGATCTGCCGAAACTTTTACTTCTTTTTAAAGCTATTTCCATATAGATCAGAGAGCTAGCCATGTTAGCCTGTATCCACAAAACCGAGAACTCCTGTGGCACCTTAGGGTATGTCTAGACTGCAAGCTTCTTTCAAAAGAGATCATCCACACCTCAACACAGGATCGAAAAAGTGATCTGCTTTTTTGAAAGAAAGTGTCCAGATTGCATGGACGCTCTCTCAAAGGAAAGCCCTGACAGCTATTCACAGAATGGCCACCAGGGCACCTGTGCTTTTTTCAATTGCCTCTTAACATAACATAAGAACATAAGAATGGCCGTACTGGGTCAGACCAAAGGTCCATCTAGCCCAGTAGCCTGTCTGCCGACAGTGGCCAGCACCAGGTGCCCCAGAGAGGGTGGACCGAAGACAATGATCAAGCGATTTGTCTCCTGCCATCCCTCTCCAGCCTCTGACAAACAGAGGCCAAGGACACCATTTTATCCCCTGACTAATAGCCTTTTATGGACCTAACCTCCATGAAATTATCTAGCTTCTCTTTAAACTCTATTATAGTCCTTCTGGACCATGGATGTTGCTGAACCAGGGAGTTCCAGTTTAGAGAGGTGCAACCTGTATATAAAAGGTTGTTACAAGGACGAGAAAAAAAATTCTTCTTAGCTTCTGAGGCAACGACAAGAAACAATGGACTTAAATTGCAGCAAGGGAAGTTTAGGTTGGACATTAGGAAAATCCTTCCCATCGGGTTGATTAAGCACTGGAATAAATTACCTATGGAGGCTGTGGAATCTCCATCACACAGATTTTTCAAAGATGGCTGGACAAACACCTGTCATGTGTGGCCTAGGTAATACTTAGTCCTGCAGTGAGTGCAGGAAACTGGACTAGATGCCCTCTCGAGCTCTTCCACCTTAGGAGTCTATCCCAAAAGAATGTGTGTTTAGATAATAGAGAATCCATGGTACCATCCTATCAGGTGAATGCTCCAACTCTGGGGATGCCAGGTAACCTGCACTTCCTGAAAGGTTCTGCAGTTCCCCTGCCTTTGCCAGGTGGTGTAGGAGATGACACGGCCATGACTGGAGGACTAGTGAATAAGGTTCAGGGGAAAGGGGAAGAGTCCTCCTCATACGAATATTCCCTATTCAGTTAGGAAGAAGGCTGGACAGACTGGCCAGATGTCATGGGAACACCTGGATCCTTTTCTTTTATTTTTTTTAGGGGGAGAAGGGATTCTGTGAAAGAACATGGTGGTGGTTAAGTCTCTGTTGATCCCTCCCAATGGAGAGGGACAAGGGTCCTCCCTCCCAGCTGGATATCTGCAGAGCATGATGGGAAAGCGGGGGAAGGGCCCTACCAAATTCACTTTCCATTTTGGTCCATTTCACAGCCACAGGATTGTAAAAATGGTCCATTTCATTATTTCAGATATTCAAAACTCAAATGTGATGGTGGTGTAATTGTAGGGGTCCTGACCCAAAAAGGAGCTGTACTGGGGTCACAAGGTTATTATATGGGGGCTGTGGGATGGCTACGCTTACTGCTGCGCAGCTGTGAGCAGCAGCACTGCCAGCTGAGCAGCTGGAGAGCGGTGGCTGCTGGCTGGGAGCCCAGCTCTGAAGGCAGAGCTACTACCACCAGCAGCACAGAAATAAGGACGGCATGGTATGGTATTGCCAGCTTGACTTCTGCACGGCTGCCTGCACAGCTGGGCCCTTAGCAGCCTTCACTCCCCGGGGCACCCAGCTCTGAAAGCAGCAGTACAGAAGTGAAGACAACATGGTGCTGCCACCCTTACTTCTGTGCTGCTGCTGGCAGGGTGCTGCCTTCAGAGCTGGGCACTTGGCAAACATTACAACCACCACTCTCCAGGTGCCCAGATCTGAAGGCAGCACCGAAGTAAGGGTGGCAATACCCTGACTTTTCTAAAATGACCTTGTGATCCTCCTGCAACTCTTTTTTGGTCAGGATCCTCAATTTGAGAAAAACTGATCCACCCCTGTATAGGTATAGGGTAAAAAAGCACATAAAAGGCTAGATTTCATTTGAGGACCACAGATTTGATGGTCCGTGATGTGTGTTTGCATGGCTGTGAATTTGGGAGGGCCCTAGGAAGGACTAAAGAGCTGTGTCACCATTTACCTTCCCTGTTTTAAGTGATTGTGGGGGACACCATATTTTACTATATTAACTGCCGTGGACTTCAAGTAAGATTTGCCATCGAAGATAGTTAGTCTGATCCTACGTGCCATTTAACCAGTAGACACTTCTCGGTATATTTTCTTTTGCCTGTAATTTCCCTCCTCCCCTCCCGCCCTGTTGGATATTAAGAGAGAAATTTGCAAAAGCTGCCTAAAGGATCTCAATGCTCCTATCTCCTTCAAAATTAATGAGAATCAGGCCCCCCAAATCCCGTGGGTAGTTTAGATAAATCTCAACCCAAAGATTTAGCTAATGTGACTAACGCACTACCTTGTTCTTCGTCAGATCAGACCCATTGTGTCAGTCTCTCAGCTATACTTCACTTCTGTGAAGCTCCTATGATTTTTATAGCAGAAACTAGAAAGGTTAAATGTTATTAAACCTTCTGTTTAAATAGCCCTAAGGGCGTGAAAGAAACTAGTGAAAACCGGGAAGTTCCTAGGTAACTGGGTGGTTGTCATCTTGCAATCTGAACGTTATTGAAATGCTATGGGATTTAATCTGCCTGGCTGTAACTTGCTTTGCAACTTGCAGGCGATATATAGGATCATTTAAAATTTGGGCTTCTCCACAGCAAGCGACCTATGCATCAACAATACCAAAGATGAGTGGGAAGGAGTACATTAAGGATAGACACTAAGCCATAACTGAATTGCGTGGCTCTGGACTTTCTACAGCAGTTCAGACCTGTAGCATTATAGTATGTGAATATGGCATGCTGCATGCAAATCGATGTATATAAGCCTTCCGAAACAGACCAATGAGCTGCATTTGTTTTTAACCCAGTTTCAGCAAAAACCAGTTAACAAGAAAGAGTGCCTTGGTGAATTTATTTGTCTTGTTGGCTGTAATTAGTGCATCTGCCTTTAAGGAATTTAAGGAGCTGGCTGGAGTTTTTAACATCATTAGAAACTGAAGGTCTGCGCTGACCAATCCCAACTGGAGAGGAACTGCTCATGCACGCAAGTCAGGGTGTGGAATCCTCAATTCATATCAGGAATGTGGTTGGACAAACACTCCTTAACAGGTGGTTCTCCATCTTAGTAAAACAAATGTAGACTGTGGGACAGATCCGCAGAGAATATACACTGGGACAGCTCCATGGGAGTTAACTTACACCAGCTAAGGAGCTAATATGCTTATCTTTCATGTGCCATCTCTTCTACATACTACTGAGTCTCTCTAGCATTTTATCAAAACATCTGCAGCAAGTGGGTTTGCTGCCCAAGCAATTCTGGGCAGCAAATTGGCCAAAGTCCAGAAGGAATGCGAAAAGCCAGATTCTGCCAGCATTACCCAAGCTCGGTGGCATTTTACTCTGCAAGAAGTCCATTGGACTTCAGCGTCAGGCAAGGTACCACTCAAGGTGAGCGAGAATAGTAGATTCTGGTCTGAAGTGTTGTCAGAATACAGAAGGCCACTATAACGAGGCTATTGAATTGGTGAGACCACAGATGAAAACGCCGACCACTGACTGACAGCACCCAGCACTAGCTGTCTCAGAGAATAGAGCAGTTGGCAAATGTGGTATCATCGAGTCTCGGTGATGGTCTTGTCCCTTCCAAAATATTTGTTTTTAAAAGCACCATAATTCTGGATAACCTTGTTACCCATATAAACGCCCAATCCTGCCTTAGATCTTGCTAACTCTTTGGGATCAATCGTGTCACGTGGTGATGAAGTAAGCATTTTGTAAGAAAAATATTTCATTGCAGCAGTTTTGAATTTGCCGTCTTTCTATTTCACTGAATGGACCCCTTGTTTGTGGGTTAGGAGACAGGGAGAATGGACAATCCAGAACTCTCTTAATGTTCTGGTCTTCATTTAAGTAGCTTCATTTCCCCTTCTCCCCAATGTTAAAAGAGCTGTTTTGAAACCAGATTTTTAACAAGTTGTCATGGAGAGAACAGTGACAAAGGGAGGGAAAATACTGCAAGATCTTCATTTCTGCTAGGGAGAAGGTTTTTACTTACTGTGATCAAGGGCAGTATCCTATAAAACAAGCATGCTTCCAAAACCAGGACACACCGTGAAAGTAATGGGGTTGCTTGAAACTAGAATTATAATTTCTCTCCCTCCACCTCCCCATTTGCACACCCCACAAAGTTATCTGAATGAAGATCAGCAGCTCAAGCATTCATTTTGGACTTCTTTCCATGGGTCACATAAGTCCAATTGAGTCCCTTTGCCCATGACCCCCATTCGGGTTACCCTCTACAAACAGACCTCACAAAAATACATCGATTGGCAAAACAATAGGGAACCAAAACAAAACGTGGAATTTTCAAGAGCATTGGACCTCACTCTGATGAATGCTTCTGAAAATCCCACTCTGAAAATGTCCTTCAGCAATAATCTCTTATGTGCCACTGGAAGCACAATGATGATACAGCCAGCAGCATGGATGGCAGTGGTTAACCGATTAGCATCACATTAGCGAGTGATGCTTACTGGATACTGATTAATCGGCAACCCGTCTGGGCTGGAGCAGTCCCCGCCCACAGGATCCTGTCTAAGTGATTAACCATTAAATGTAACATTTAATTGGTTAACTGATTGAATGGGATTTTATATCCCCAGCCAGTAGTTTACTGTTCCAGTGGCGAGCAGGGAGAAAATTAGCCACTAACTTCATCTCCAAGTGCTTGTGCATGTACTTCTAGTATCAGAAGGCCCAGCACACACCCGCCCAAGTCAGATGATTGCCATGGGTATCATTATTGGTGGGTTCCTTGCTACGCAAGGGCCAGGGGAAATGGAGCATAAGATGCGGACAGCAAGGGAGGGAAATCTCTGCTGCTCAGAGGGCATTGAGTACAGAGCCCTAGACAGGAACACTGCTGGAATCAGGTTCTGCATCATGAGAGAGAAAAATCAGGATCAGCTTTTGTGGGCCTAATTCTGTGGAGCCTCCAGCACAGAAACAATAAGGACAGATTTTACAAAAGGGGACGGACTATCTGAAAAATTAATCTTGAGTATCGAACGGCCTCTGTTCTACTGAAAACCTTGATATCAAGTGCGTACCTCTGATTGGAAAGCTACATCCATCTCTGTCAGGTATTAAAATGCAGTCATTCCTTTGTGACGTAGTGTGGGTACCTTGCTGGTTGCTAGGCTTGGGCTGTGGGTGACCCTGACTGGCTGCTGTCCGTACCACGGCCCAGCTGAGTAGCTGATGGGACAGGGAGGTAACCTGTTTGACCAGTTACCTCCCAGGGAGAGGAACAAAGGAAGGTGGAATGCCGCCCCTGGCTGGGGGGCTGAGGCATCCTAGGCCTGCCCTGTAACCAGATTACTTCTGTGCTGTATCCTAGAGAAGCAATAAACTCCCTCTATTCTACTGGCTGGTGGAGTCTGTTCGTGCCACTACGGGGGTGCAGGAGACGGGGAAACCTCAACGCGCCGTCACACCCTTTCCACTTCTGGAGAATTCTCAGTTCCTTGAAATCGTCAAAGTTTGCTTGCTTACTGATGCAATGGGTTTTGCAATACAAGCACAAAATGAATTCAAACTACAAAGCTTGGAAAAGAGAAGTGGACAAAGCAAAAAGAAATAAAATGGGTAAAAAGGTGTAAAATTACACCAAAAGACTAACCCGCCCCCCAAAAAACCCACGTTTGCCATTGAAAGTTAAGGCAAGGCAGTTACAGAAAACAAAGCAGACAGGATACTGGGCTAGATGGACCCTTGGTCTGACCCAGTAGGGCTGTTCTTATGTAAACAGAGAATGCTAAACCCACTGGTGCACTGTGTGGAAGCAGAGAAGTTTAAGACAGGAAACTTAGGACACTATAACGCATTAACAGAATTTCATGATCATGGGGCAGTTAAAAGATAAGCACAGGAGAAATTTCCATGAGAAAGTTCAGAGCTGGTTGCTTCTTTCCATAGTTTTAAATTCAGTTTGAGGAAAAGAATAAACCTTATCATTGTTAGTATGCTGAGGGGGGGAAAAAAATCTGATTTCAAAATGTTTTTTTTTTTTAAATCCTTCTTTTTCCTTCTTCAATATTACTTGAAAGGAAGTTTGAGGAAAAGTCATCTTGAAGCTAAGGTATCGACTGGAGATTTAGGAAATCTGTGCTCAGTTGACAGCTGTGTAACAGACTGCCTTCACTTCATACATCTGTACCTCAGTGATCCATCTGTAAAATGGGGATAATCAGCCTTCCCTCCTCTTATCCTTTTTCCTGTTGTTTGTACTGAGATAGTTCACTCTTTCGGCAGGGACTATTTCTCACCAGGTGTGCATGCAAAGAAGCCCTGCTTTTGGTCCATGGACTGTAGAAATAATCATCACAATTGTAATTTAATCATTTAGTTGGTGAACACATTCAAAACAAAGTCTTGATTCTGTGAGATACTGGACACCCTCAATTCCTACCGATGTCAACAGTAATTTGATAGAAGCTTAGCCTGTAACAGCTCTACCACCCTGAGGAATAGCTACAGTGTGATTCTCTTGTGATCATCTGACTTCAGAAGCTAAGAGTTAACAGCTCTTTTGAGGTTCACTCATCTCTACCCATCTGGGATAAATTAATCCCTTATATAAGGCCACTGACATCAATGGCGTTGCATTCTCTTAGGCCACGTCTCCACTCCACGGAAGATCGCTGTTGTTGCAATCAATCTTCTGGAGTTTGATTTAGCGAGTCTAGTTAAGACTTGCTAAATCGAACTCTGAGAGTGTCCTCTCCAACGTTCGGTATTCCTTCTTTTGCGAGGAGCAAGGGAAGCCAGTGGGGGCGTTTGCTTCCATTGACCTCCTGCTGTAGAGACACCGCCAAGCTTGGCTTAAGGTAAGCCAACTCCAGCTATGCATTATGCTGAAAACGTATCCCTGTATTTCTTTCCCCCCCTTCAGGGTTGGGGGAGCTAACTATGTTGAGCCAGATCTGGTTTATCCACCATTGCCAACTCTTGCCGTTTCACTGTGAGTCTCACAATAATTGCTGGTTTTCACACAGTTCCAGCTTCTGCAGTTCAGTGATTACAGAAGCATCTCAGCTTTCATGTTTTTAAAAGGAAGTTTCTAGCTCATATGATTGTGGAGAAAAGTTTAGCCACGTTAATCCTACAGGCTCAAACTCCAGAAGACCTGTAAAAAGAACACCACATTTATTATTTTGCAACCTGATCCTTTTGAAGTCCATGACTGATTTTAGCAGTCTTGAGTCTTGATTTCTGAACACTTGGGATTTGTAGTACTGCAAAACCAGAAGAATTCCACTGAAACCAAGGGATATTTTTTCCAGATTTGTGCAGCCATGAGAGAGATCAGAGTGTTACTCAGCCTGTTTAAAAGATTTTGGTAAATACCTCATTCCTTCCTTCCTGATGTAGCATAGTTAGGGTTAAGTTTCAAATCTCCACGAACTTTTGCCTTAAATTATTCCCCCGTTCCACACTGGCACTTTTTTCCCTCTAAAGAGCAGGATACATATAAAATTCTGAATAAAATACCTATTCCAAAAAAGACAGCTCTTTATTGGACTTCTATTTTAAAGCATGTATTTACCACACACTCACTTTCCTTTTGCAGTTTGGCCATACAGAGAAGCACAGTGGACATCAATTTGTTTTCATAATCTACTCCTGACCCCTGACAAGAATGACGAGCGGTGATCCAAGATTTAACAAGAAAAGACAGGTTGTAGATGAGCCGGTTTCTCTGATTCTCCTGTACGGATCAAGTAGGATAAAGAAAGGGGAGAGGGTGGAAATTACAAAGCAAAAAGAGGCAACGTGTTCCTTTGGAGACAGAGTGCGTAATGCAGCTGGCCCGCAGCCACGCCACTGCCAGAGAAAGCCAAGCACGCCAATACCGCAGAGTCAGCTATTTGGAGAGAAGAAAGGCCGTGTGGAAGTTTGACAAACAGTTCTGCTATCGGAGGGATGGGGTTAGCCATGACACAAACTCAAAACCCCGCATGCCTCATGCAAAGACGCGTGAGATGTATTAGCGTGGGATATAAGAGGGCAAGACATTCAACAGGGAACGTTGCCCAGAACTACTTTTTGCTCTCATCAGACCAGAGAAGAATTTCACTGGTTTCCCTCCCACAAACTAGACACGCCAGGCCTTCTGCAGCCAAGGTTAGCTGTTCGGATGCCAGTCACGGTTGCCAAGGAGATGAGCAAAGTGCATACCGAGGAGCAGCACACAAATGAGGAAGATTTTATGGACCTAAGGCCTTTCTATATAAAAACGCCATCATCAATTTCTCAGCAACGTATTCTTTACGGGAAATGGGTCTGTCTTTCAGTAAGAGCTTAAAGCCCAAAAATAACCTGGGATCTGCCTGTTCGAGGGAGCCTCCATTTTCGCATGTCATACTAGCTCAGTTCTAGTGCATAGTCAGTCTTACAGTCTGACTAGGCAAGAGATGGCAGAAAAGCAAATGCTGTTCTCCCCATTTTGCAGATGGGGACGGCCGCACAGAGAAAGCAAGTGACTTGCCCAAGGACTATCCATGTCAGGTTCCTATTAAGGATGTTAAAGACTAGTCGACTACCCGATAAGCAAAATTTTATCGGATAATCAGTCTACTAGTTCCCCCCCACCGCCTCTATCAGATAGAGGCAGCAAAAGGGGGAGAAGAGGGTACTTCAAAGGGGCAGCATGCACAGCTAAGCCGCCGGGGATCAGCTGTGTGGCGCTGCCCTTTGAACTCTGCCTCGGCGTTTCAAAGGGGCAGCGATTCAAAGTGGTGCTGTGGAGCCCGGGCTGACCCTGGGTCCTGGGGAAATGCCGCTCGGAATCCGGGGTCAGCTGGGGAGTGCCTACCTGATCCTGGATTCTGCTGAAATGCTGCAGGGAGCCCGGGACCAGCTGGGGAGTCCTCCGCACGGCATTTCAAATCGGCAGTGCAGCATGGAACCCGGGGTCAGTGGGGGACTTTTGTACATTTCCAAGCTGGCATGCCTGCGTGCAGCCTGGAGTCAGCAGGACTTCCCGCTGGCCCCAGGCTGCATGCGGAGTTCCGCATTCCTCCTTTGAAATGTACAAGAGCTCCAGCGGAGGAATGCAGAAGTACCTATCGACGAATCAAGTAATCAATGGAAATTCCATCGACTACTCAACTAGTCAATTAACTGATATTTAACATCCTTAGTTCTTATCTGGTTCCCTTCCTCGTAGCATCTCCACCCCGCACAACTTTTAATATCTCTCCTCCCCGCCAATGAGACATGGCAGAGCTATTATCCCCATTATACAGATGGGGAACTGAGGCAGAGAGAGGCTAAATGACTTGTTCAAGATCGCACAGGAAGTCTGTGCTAGAATCAGAAACTGAATCCAGGTCTCAAGTGCCACTCCAATGCCTTCACCACAAGACTCTCTCTCTCTCAGAGACCAGTAATACTACTCATGCTTGGCCTACCTCAACATGAGAGAGAAATGGCAGCTTCTATTCTCCACTGGTTATCAAACTCATTCTCCCCCTCCCTCATGAACCAAACCAGTTAGAATCTGCCAACTGTACATAATCTTCTCTCTTCTGAGAGGGCTGAAAGTGGGGTGTTGTAGCTCATTGGCTGGTATCTAAGCCTCCCTCTTTGCGTTGTGCTCCTGGGAGACATCTTTGTTGATTTCTAATGTGCCACAGGACTACTCATTGGTTTTAAAGTTACAAACTAGCATGGCTACCTTTCTGAGGCATCTTTGCTGATAACTGCCAGGGTGCATGGAGCCCATGGAAAGGTATTTTTTGTGTCTTATTTTAAAAAACATCTAAAGAATGAACATCTTTTAATGATCACTGTACTAACCCTCCCTTCTGCATTTTGCAGCATATTGTCTGCTTGGTAGGATCATAAACCAGGTCCTCCTTGTGAAATTTCAAAGGGCATGGTGTAAGCCATGTTCCTCTTGGTTCAGGAATACAGATACACATCTCTCCCCTCTGTTGCAAGGCATGGAGGACAACTTGGTGCACTCTAGCTGAAATCACTCCTGCACAGTTATGTAAAACATGTGCAACTGACACCTCTTATGTAATCAATCCTCACTAATCAACTCCTATCAACCACCTCCAGGAAAGGAGGAGGGGCAGAAAGGCGGGGAAAATTCATGCTGAGATCAAACAGAAAATGGGAAGAGAGCCAGAGAGGCACAGTCAGGTGAAAAATATAGTTCCCCAGGTAGGAAACCTTCTGGATAAATTTCACACTCTTTTATATTCAATTCCAAAGTAGATAGGTAGAGAGTCACACAGGGTTCAAAACAGATTCACTAGAAAAATCAAGTTTCTAATTTTCCTTCTCCAGTGATATCCATCAATATCTTAGCCCTGAGGTAATTCAGAACAGCAGACTGCAGAGTGCATGGGAGAACCAATCAGTAGAAGCCTTGTTCAACTCAATTGTGCTATAATGTTAACTAGGTTAATTTTTTCCTCTAGTCTCTCTCTCAGCTTCCTTCAGAATGGCAAAAATACTGTGCTCCCCTTACAGTCTTGCTTATTACCAGAGTCACTGGCCAGTTTCTGGTCTCCATGCGACATGGCCCCATAGAAGCAGCTAGAGGGAGAGCAGTGAAAACTGGGCCTATAACACAGCCAAAGTTTCCTAAAGTGAGTGATTTTTCACATCTTTGCAAGAACCAAAGGTCCTTTTATCAAAGCCCAGCTAACACATCAGATTTGCTCCCAACGTATAGGCCATGCTGAGAAAGGCGTTTTCCCTGGAAAAAGCCTGTTTTCTCTGCTTTCAGAGCAGCTGTAGCTTCGAGCTGCTCGGACAAGGGAGAGTCAAGAAAGAGTCTCGTTCTTCCTTTGCTACTCCACATAAGCCAAACCCTCTGTCCCGCTCCTGAACCCATAACCTCTCCCAGACCCTGCACCCCAATCCCCTGCCCAAGGTTACAACCCAAATCCCTGCACCCCGTCACGCACCACTGTCCCCTGCCCAGGTCACAACCCCCTCCTGCCCTAGGTCACATCCCAACCCCCCTGTACCCCTCCTGTACCCCGGTGTGCTGTCCCAGGTCACAGCCCCTCATGCCCTAGGTCAACTCACAACTCAAACCCCAAATCCCCTGCCCCAAGTCACAATCCAAAGCCCTGCACTCTCTCCTGCACCCCAGGTCAACTCACAACCCAAAGCCTTGCACCCCAGTCCAGTGTCCCAGGTCAGAAGTGCCTCCTTCACCCAAACTCCCTCCCAGACCCTACACCCCCTCCTGCACCCCAATCCCTTACCTCAAGCTCCCTTCTGCACCCAACCTCCACCCCCAGACACTGCACCGCTCAATTAGTATCACGGAAGACTGCGGCCTTCGACCACTTTCCAAAATCTTGGAGTGGCCCCCATCAAAAATTATTGCCACCCCTGACGTAGGAGCTTAAATTCCTGCTTACATGTTCCATGACATTTTGAGCATTCAAATACAAGATGTGTATAGTGACCGTCACTGGGATTCCCCCAAGCACTTTCCCACAGGACCTCCAGATCTCTACAGCTTGAGTGAAAAGACTAACGCCCCTTTAAACTCTGCCCCTAAGTCTTCTAGCTGAGACACTCTCCTTCGTGTATGAGGCACATGGAGAGACATGTAACGTACAAATCCTTCTTAGGTGCCCATGTTTGCAAAGAGGGCCCATTACGTCTCAAGGCTGGTGTTTTAAACTGGGATGACTGAAAACTGGCACTGAAATCCAAATTAAGGCAGCCTAGTTTTCGGAGGGGTTGAATGCCTCCACCACCTAATGATTTCAAAATTGGATCCTCGGATTTTTAGTTTCTATTTGCCCTACCTGCAAAAATGGGGTAATAATATGCATCTTCTTCCCCCGGGTCTGGTGAGGATTAAAGAGTTAATGGTTGCAAAGTGACTGAAGATGAAAAATGCAGAACTTCATTAGTTATAATAGCGACCTTTACCATTTTGCCTGAGATAATCAGCCAGTTATTAGAGTATAATACTCAGGTAAAAGCTATGCAGTTCCTTCCATTTAGTAAGAACATAAGAACGGCCACACTGGGTCAGACCAAAGGTCCATCTAGACCAGTATCCTGTCTGCTGACAGTGGCTAATTCCTCCCTCTGGGGCATCTGGTAACACAACAGGTAAACCTCACATGATCCCTCTCCTGTCACCCATTTCCAGACAAACAGAGGCCAGGAACACCATTCCTACCCATCCTGCCTAATAGATTCATGGAGGTTAGGTCCATCAATGGCTATCTAGCTCTTTTTTGAATCCTGTTGAAGTCCTAGTCTTCACCACATTCTCTGGCAAGGAGTTCCACAGGTTGACTATGCGCTGCATGAAGAAAAACTTT
The DNA here is from genome assembly GCA_032595735.1 of Pelochelys cantorii. Classification (NCBI taxonomy): domain Eukaryota; kingdom Metazoa; phylum Chordata; order Testudines; family Trionychidae; genus Pelochelys; species Pelochelys cantorii. The sequence goes on from CM064332.1 coordinate 70,296,777, forward strand.
CTTTTGTTTGTTTTAAACCTACTGCCTATTAATTTCATTTGGTGAACCCTAGTTCTTATATTTTCTGAATAAGTAAATAACTTTTCCTTATTCACTTTTTCCACACCAGTAGATTTATGCATATAACTACTGCACCGCAGATGTCAAACTAAGGAGATAATATATAGCTCTTTGTAGCCTTGATGTAACAGACATTGGAATATTGAAGCACTTATATGACTCTCCTTATCACAGGATCCAACCACCACACAACTATGAATGCATCTTACCATTACAACACCGCTATGATGCAGGGAAGGGGGTATTATCCTTATTTTATAGGGCGAACTGAGGCAGAGAGTAAACTAAATTAACTTGCCCAAAGTCACTGTTCTAGTTCAGCATTTACCCATAAGACAATCCTCCGGGGCTGACCAGCTCCAATTTTGGTCCCCCGACAGATTAGGATAGAAATACAAAAAAGTGAAGAAAATTTAAAACAGGGCAACCAAAAAAAAAAAAAATCAGAGGATGGTGAGATAAAATGCTTCCAATAGATTAGAGAACAGAGATGACTCAAGGGGCGTGTGACTACCTGGTCTGAAAAAGCCATCGAAGTCATGTTGTAAGGAAGGGAATTATTCACATCCCTGATGACGGTATCACAGGGAATAACAATATGAGGAAGGGATTCAGAGCCACCCAAGCAGACGGACTGGGGGAGAGTTTCCCAAGGGAGCTGACAGAAGCACAATCACGTCAAACGTTAAAGTTGTCATCAGACATGCCAGTGAGGACGACAGCACTATCAGTAACAGTCTCATCACAATCCTGTGTCAGTCTGACCCCAACGAAGTCACATGGACTAGCTTGGGGTGGAACAATACCTCCGAAGAGGAAGATTTAAGGGGGTTCACAGAACTCAAAGCCTCTCCCCTCCCCAAGAAGTAGAATTAAAAACAAAAACAAAAACCATGTTGGGCCCAGTGTAGAGCATCCTGCTGGGGGTAAAGCGGATATAACCCAGTAGTGAGGCAGGCTCCATATTCTCGAACAGTAGCATGACACATTAAGCAAGGGATCAAGGCCCAAGCTGTCCACTCTGCTCCCGGCCCCTTTGTGCTGCTTGTGAGCAACACACAGTGCTCAGAATCTGGTGGCTGCTGCCAGGTTCTACGAATTCCGCAGGGGTGTGTGTGTGTGTGGGGGGGGATCTCTTAGCTAGGACTAGCTAGCACTAAGCTAGCCAAAACTATCCCCTCACCAGCTGCCTTGCCCCACACTGAGGTGTGACTGTTCTCTGCCAAGTTACAAATGGCTCTTAAAGACCATAGTCAGCTGCTGTGAATTAGAACAGCCCCCTATGTAAGTGGGACCTGGGGCAAGCTGTGAGACATACCCAGCTCCTGGGATCTACTCTCTCAAGGCTGAGCAGAGCAGGTTGCAGGAGAGAATCTGGTTCAGCGTTACCAGCACACTGGGCCGCTCCGTAACTCCTGTTTCATGCCGTGGGGGCTGCTCCCTTCCATTCTCTGACCCAACAGCCTTCCAGAGGAGTTGCAGCCCGTTGTGTGGCAAGATTGCCTGGCTGTGTGGTCCAGGCCCGCTAACACATTTGTGAGCAGGACCATGATCCTTAGAGGGGTGGGACACTGGAAGAGTATCAAGCATCTCTGCCCCCACTCCCAAAAGCCCACGCATGCACGATGCTTTATTTCTTAACATCAACCCTCATCTCTTTCGGAAAGTGAGAGTTTGGTAAGCCCCATCCACAGCTCTCGCTGCCAAAGCACTTCTCCTATTTGTCTGTCTTATCTGTCAGCAGCAGATCTTCTGGGTTTAACAACTGGCGATTGTTTCATAACTTCTTCAAGATTCCCTGAAAGCTGCAGAAGGCTTTTTTTTTTTTTAAAGCAAAAAGAAAGAAAGAAAAACACGATAAGCCAAATAAAACAGACTGATCGTTTGGGGACAAACTGTATTTCCTTCAGAACAAGTTATACAATAAAACCGGGATGGGCTTTTTGGGGGGCTGGGTGGGTGAAGGCTCCTCTGTCTTGTACCACTTTGGGTGGGGACAGCATCTTGGCCCATACGGTCACTCAAGAGAAAAGGCTCAAAGGCCCCGATTCTCAGATTTATTTAGGCTCCTAATTTCCACTGAAAATCAATGGGAGTTAGGAGCCTAGTTGGCCCATTGGGAATCTGGAAATGACCAAAATTTGGGACCTATACCTCAGTGCATAATAGCTGCTTGCTCTACATGGTAAGCTGCTGCACTGCCAACGCTATCTAGAAAAGTCCTGTGGGGGTGAAATCACTCCTTACAGAGAGGTTTATGCATCATTTAAGCCTTCAAAATTGGGTCTCATGGGACATAAGTGAAGGACGAGCTTGGTTTTGGAGCTGTGCACAGAGGTGAGTTCACCTTGGGATGCCTGCTGTATGGAGGGCCTTTGATCGAATTAACACCACCTCTTTTTTTTCCAATCCTTGCACCTTTTCAATTCACATTTAAAACGAGGAACCAGGCAGACCAGAAACCTGAAGTTTTACTAACTCCACAACACAGCGAAGGACTGACTGAAGAATATTACTGCGGCTACATCCCAATGAAGGTTCCTACATCCCAATGCTGTGTATGAACGAATAACATTCAAGAATCCAAAGACCGACAAGCAAATAAAGCAATTTCATTAAGAATAAGAGATTAACTCCACTGACTTTAACTGAAACTACACAAGCAAAAAAGGCAGAGAGAGAGAGAGAGAGACTGCCTCATTCTGCAGAAGCAGCACTCAGTAAATACAGCTACGCACAATAGCGCAACAAAACCTCTCCATAGGTTATCAAGTCAGTGTTGGTAGCTGGTTGTGGAAGCAGCTCAGCAGTACATAGGCAGCTAACGTCCACTGAAAGAAATGAGAGGTAGATGTGTTTTTAACTTGGAGGAGCTGGGCTTTACAAACCAGCCCTTGCATGTGTATCGGATATTCCGTTTCTTTTCCATAGGATTAGCTCTCAGCTCCTCTGTAACTTCTCTTCTGTCCATCATGTACTCAATGCCTGCAAGTCCAGCTTAAAGCAAAGCTCCCACCGTGACAACAGCACCACAGACTTGGACTTTAAGGTCGGAAGGGACCTTCATGTTCATCTAAATCGGACCTTCTGCACACTGCAGGCCACAAGACTTCATCCGCCCACTCTTGTTAGATGCCTAACTTCTGGCTGATCTGGTTTTCAGTGCCATGCTTCTTCTTCCACTATTCCAGCTGCACTGACTGAGACAGGAGCAAGTGAGGTGATGTGTCCAGGCTCACACTGAGTCATTCCCTCAGACAGGGTTAGGATTCTTCCTAGCTCCCAGGCCACACATGCCCCTAATCAAAGTTTGACTGTCTCCACTCCACTGAAAATGCGTGCCAATTCCTGCAGACTGAGGAGTCACGAAGGTCTGGAACAGGCAAGCCCTTGCTCCTCCCTGAAGAATTTGGTTTCAGAAAAATTACCAGCATGGAGAATATTCATCAACTGAGTAAGGGGTTTGCAACGAAGCCCCTAAAAAAAATGAGACTTGCAAGCCAAGATGCGTAAACCAAAGTAAGAAACCTGCCCTTCTGTAAATGGATATTTTCATGGCTACTGAGCCACCCAATTTCTTAGACGCTCTATGTATTTTGCACAGATCATGCAATTTTTTCCTGTGCTCCTCTTTTTCTAATAAATGCTTCACTGGCTTCCTTTCACCAATAAAAAGGATCCCATTAGTTCAGTGCTTTTGAACAGCTCTATAAACAACAAGCCAGCATTCAAGCACAACAGGGAAGGGGAAAAAAACACACATTTTTTACAAATGCCCACAATAAATTTTTTTTTTTAAAACCTGGAAAAAATACCTTAGAAGCATACTTGAAATTTACAGCAGTAATTTTTGTGCTATCTATATATTACAAAGAATATATATAAAATGTTCTTTTTAACATAGGCTTTTTTGCTACAGATGAAACACAAAAAAAGCCTACATTAAAAAGATTATTGAGGCTCCAAAGTCAGGGCACTCAGACGTTAGGAAAATGGCAGTGAAAAGGCTGTATAACCTTAATTCAGTCCACTTATGCATATTCCTTATGATAAAGTTGCTAATCATATGATCACATACTGTTTCTTCCAGAGGACTCCTGCCTTATTTAGTGCACAAAGAGGATAATTAAAGAGCAGCTATTCAATATTATGTTTTGTCCTCATTGTTCTATATGTGACCAGTGTTCCCTCTAATCTTTTCCATCCATGTGTGGAATAAATTTGTATGTTCACCAAGGCACGTGCAAATGTGCACCACCACTAGAAACAAAAAACATAGTCAAGGGCACTCTGCTAATCAGCTGGATGGCATTTGCATCTCCCTTGAGTGACTGAACAAGCACCCAGCTTACAGGGATCACTTGTACGTGACCCTAGGCTTTATTTACTACTTACAATTCAAAGCCTCGTGTGATGAGAGAATACTTAATTACCTTTTAAATTCTCCTATGGCACTCATCACTAGAATATCTGAGTGCTTCACAATCATTAATTCATTTTTTGCACAACACCTCTGTGAGGGGAGGGGTGGTATTATCCCCATTTTACAGATGGGGAACTCAGACTCAAAGAGAATTAAGGTCAAAAGTTTTTGCAAATTTGGGATGCCCGATTTGAGATGCCAAGGACTTGATTTTTCAGAATACTTAGCACTGTATCTCACTTTGTGTGATCAAGAAAGAGCCCACTTACTTCAGTTGAAGCTATGCGAGCTCAGCACCTCTGCAAATCAGACTCCCAGAAAATGAGGAACACAGGCGTAGGCCGGGTCTACACTAGACCCAGGAGCTCTGCTTAAGATATGCAACTCCAGTGATGTAGAATACATCGCTGGAGTTGGCTTACCTCTGGCGGCACCCCCACAGCCAGAGGCCGAAGGGAGCAAATGCTCCCATCGGCTTCCCTTACTCCTGGCAAGAGCAGTAGAACTGAACGCTTGCGGGGGCATCCTCTGAGTACGATTTAGCAAGTCTTAACTAGACTCGCTAAATCAAACACCAAAAGATCAGTCACGGCAGCGGCGATCTTCCACAGAGCGAAGACGTGGCCTTAGTGACCACCTGTGAAATGTGCCATTTCAGTGACTTGTCTAGCACCGGGAATTCTGTGGCATGGGCAAGGAGAGAATCCAGTTCTCCGAGGCAGCATTCCACTGCCTGCAAGCCTGTACCTCCTTCATGACTCACCTGCCAACTTCCACAACATGTGACGCAGGGACCTCAACAGCCTCCTGCATTGCATAGCCCTGATTCATCTACCCAGCAAGTCCAGCCACATACTGCATGAAGTAGAATTCCTAACAGCATGTCATCATGTAACTACAGACAGTATTACAATACATGTGCCCAAGGAGACCACAATCACAGAAATCAGGCTATAAAGCTTCTTGTCCAGAGTCTCAGGAGAAGCATGAGGAAGAGCCTGGAACAAAATCCAAGATGTCTGACTAGCATGCCCATGGCACCATCCTTGTTCCCTGTGAAGTCTTCCTTGGGGATGGGAACTGCACCAAAAAAGTACATGTGTAGATTCAGACCTGACTCAGAATTCCCGGGCTTTATACCCAATTCTGTTGGACATCTTGGAACAACCAACCTCTCTGTGCCCCAGTTTACTCAGCTACAAAATGAGCACAGAACAGCATATATCAGCATCATAGGGCTGTTGTGGGACCATGGATCTGATAGTCCAAAGTTTTAAACCTACTGTGTTCCCGTCAGTCTCCCCGGTCCCACTGAAGTCCCATGCACAATATATGAATATCCTGTACGGATATATCAGAACCTTCCCAAAATCAAAGGCACTACAGATGGGAGAAAAATCAATACACAGTGGCTCAGTAGAACTGCAAATATCAGTAAAAAACAAACAAACACAGGAGTAAATACTCATAGGATCAAACCCTTAATTACCTAAGGCTAGTTTATGAGAGCACTACACATGTTTAGTGGTACCAATGCATTGAGTGGTACCTTCATTTTAGGGCTAATTGCACTGTATGGCGCTAGTGAATAAGAGCGGTACAATATAGATTTTGAGATCCATGGATGAAGAAACTCAGTAAGTACAAAGAAAATAGAAATACCAAAAAAAGGGGGGGGGGAGGGGATTGTCAACTCAATATCTGTGTGCAGTGTAGGTATAGTTGTATCAGTCCCAGGACATTACTTTACTTATTTTATTTTTCTAATCTCTTTTATTGGACCAAAGTCTCTTGGCAAGAGAGAGACAAGCATCACAGCTAAATGCATTTAGGTCTGATGCTCGCAGTAGCTTTCCAGGACCCAAAGAAGAGCTGTATACAACTTGTAAATACATCTTTTTCACCAACAGATGTGGATCCAATAAAAGACATGAATTCAAAAGTTATTCAGTGTTTTAAAAAAATCAAAAGAAGTTCTAGGTACATTAGCTGCCTTTGACATGCTAATTTCTATCAGTTTACAATCACATTTTCCTAGTTTTTAAAATGTGTTCCTTTCCTCTCTTGTTGTGTGAAAGACCTACACACGGAAGAGGGGAAAACTGACTAAGACTACACAGGGGAAACAGTGAAACTGACTAAGTGGTGTCATAAAACACTAAGCTCCGCCAAAAAACACACACTCAACTGAAAAACTGGGTGTTTAAAAAAAATTAGCCTCTTTCTCCTACAGCACGTGTTGGTGCTTCTTTTAGCAAGCCACACGTAAATAATATTTCAGAGAAAAACGTGATGTTTAATTTGATAATGCCCTTTTAATTGTTAAAATTCATTTTAAGGGAAAAAGAGAACTTCACACATGTTGAAATAATGGACCAGATCTTCAGTGGTGCAAATCAACATAGCTCTCTCAATTTAAGCGGAGCAATGTGGATTCAAACCAGCCCCACCTAATCTGGATCAGTGTGTAGGGCTTTCACTGTCAGCCATATTAACCATTGTCTTCATTCTCTTATTTTTAGGTTTCATCTCTGATGTATCCAGTTTTATGACTAGGGAAGAGAGAAGAGGCAAAGATTCTAGTCTACCAGACTTCTGTTAGATCTTCTAGAGTCTTTAACTAGACTCTTGTGATCAGTCTATTAAAATATCATTTGTCAGAAGCTGGGAATGGGGACCGAGGAGGGATGACGTGGTGATTCCCTGTTCTGTTTCATTCCCTCTGGAACACCTGGCCATTGGCCACTGTTGGAAGACAGAATACGGGGCTAGACAACGTTTGGTCTGGCCCAGTGTGGCCATTCTTGGCGCCCATCTGGTGCAGTGAGGGGAGTCAGTAAACAAACACAAAACTTCTCTTTCGTAGATGACACTCCCTCAAAAGAAGCGGAGGTTCAAAACTAAAAAGGCAGAACTGGCAAGCAAATCATTGAGGAGTGCAACATCCAGAGGCTTCCAGTGGGACTCGTACGTCTAAGTGATAAGGGAGCTTTTGAAAAATCTCTCCACGGAGCAAGCAATATTTCAGCCTTGTGAGAAAAGGGTACTATGCACCCGATATTTTCACACAGGAAACGTGAACCAGCTCATCTCTAGGTAACAATATCTAAAGGCCTATTATGAAAATCACCTGAAACCACACTGCGTGTGTTTTTGTAAGGTAGGTTATTTCTGTCAAGATTCATTTCTTAAAAAATCATATTTTTTGTCTTCTTGCCATATTTCAAGCGGTTATGGTCAAAAGAATGTGAGAAATTCACCGCATGAGACTTCATAAATATTTTCTGCTGTGTACCAAGAATCAAACACCTTAAACAAGTGCAACACTAGAAAGAGAAGAACAATTGTCATATCGTCCAATTATCTGTGTTCATTCAGCAATTAAAAGTTTCCCCATAAAGTGCCCCCCCCCACGTAAGATGAACATTCTAAGGGGACAGATAACAATGGGTGTTTTTTACTTTGTCGGGGTAGATTGTGTCTGGCTGCCCCACGAGTGAGCAAGTTGGGTACAAGTAGTCCGGCCCCTTGAGATGCCCACATGGAGAGGCCAGACAGAACATGCATGGCCCCTCAGCACAAAGACTGCTGGAGTCCAGTGTCACTGACAGCACCGGACTCCATAGGGGGAGCCCATAGGGACTTGAAAGGATGCAACCATAGCTCCAGTGGAAGTGGTTTTGTGTAAGGGGAAGCACACGATGAATTCTCTTCAATGGGAGTGCACTTGCCACATCTTTCCTATGCTCTAGAAGGCATTATGGCTTAAAGGCATGCCTGAACCCTACAAGTAGTATCTATAAACCTTACCAACCAACGGAAATTACTAGAAGCCGACGGAATGCGACACAAATAGTAAAATACATTTTCAGATGAACTACTTTGTTCTGACCAACCTTTGGGATTTTACAGATGCTCAGAGCTCAAGATGTCGACACAGTCTAAGGCCAAAGACAGGATGCACCCGTCGAGATGTACAAAGGGAAATTTAGCATCCATCTCATTTGCACAAGGGGTAGGTCTGAATCGCCCGATTCTGATTTGGATTTGGGTTCCCAGAGTTTAGGACTCGGATGCGTCTAGAGGCCCAGAACTAATTCACCAGGAAACATGGCTGCAATTTCATAATCTGCTTGGGGTTAACAGTGCTGAGGGAGGAAACAACAGGGAAGAGGAGACATTGGAGGCTCACCAGAGTGTGTCCTGAGGTGTCCTGTGAGGGCGTCCCTTCTCCGGCAGGCATAGCTGCAGAAGGGACATTTGAACGGTTTTTCCCCAGAGTGCAACTTGATGTGCCTCAGCAGGTTCCCCTTCTGCGTAAAAGAAGCGCCGCACTGGTTACAATGGAAGGGGCGCTCACCTACAGTGGAGAGAATCACCAAGAAACCATCAAACACAGAACACATATACCCAAAATCCTATCGCTTGTAACACAGTCTAGTGCAGCCGTATCTATGTCCACGGCATCGCTCTATGTAAACCCCCTGCAAACCCTGTGTCGAATGTCTTTGTAATATGGGACTCACTGATGCTAAGAACTTGCTCTCTTCATAATGACCATGGGCAACATTTTCAATATTTTTGGTGCCTCACTTTTGGACACCCAACCTGAGATGCTTTATGAGGTCGGATTTCCACACAGGGCTGAACATCCACCCTCTGAAAAAGGTGTTCTAAGCTGGGCAACCAAAACCACTCATCACGACGGAAAATTTAAGCTCTCTTTATGGCTTACAAATATTTTAATAGGCCTCATCCTCAGAGGGGGTTTAGAACAGTCAAATATTTACTTTGGATAAATATCATGGCCTCAACTTAAAAAAAAAACCACTTAAAAATAATTAATCCTCCCCTTTAAGGCTCTTTGCACTGCTGAAGTGATGCAAAGTATCTTTAGTGTAAATGAGAATCAGGCTCCAATTTAGTAAGTAGCAAACACGGTGAAAAAAAGCTGCACCCTAGAAAAATGAGAAGTAAACTGTTTTGGCTTGAAATACCATTTATTTAAAAGTTATCACCAATACAAGAGTTTTGTTTTAAATAAGAAATTAATAACCCTTCAGTAAAACCATTTGTGTTGATATTAAAGATTTGATTTAATCTGGGATGGTTTTGATTCTCTTCCCAACCTAAGACACAGGTTTCATTAAATAATAAATAAAATTAACGTAGGAAACCTGAAAAAAAGACAATTTTTTTGTGAAATGAAATACAAAAATATACACTATGCAATCCACTTTGTGACACACTGAGTCTCTCGCAATTCAACATGGCTCTTAAGCATGTGCTTAACTTTAATCATATGCTGAAGCCCTCTTCGTTATAAAGGAAGTCAATGGGATTGAAGCATGTATTTCATGTCAACCATATGCTTTTACTGACTCAGAATCTTCAACACTTGAATACTTGATTCAAAAAGAAAATTAAGGCTATTCCTAACTTTCAGCATCCAAGTAAAATTGTTTATTTTTTAAGCACATCTCCTATTGTAAGGTTTTGGACACATCAATCCCAATGTGATAAAGGCATATATGATTTGATAATAAGCTGGCTGAAGAAGAATATCATCTTTCTTTTTAATTGACTGCATTCTGTAATCAATCGTCCAGTATTCTAGTATCTTACTTGCACAGTTTTGCCCCCTTTTGATGCAATGATCTGTAAGGCAACCTCATTGCCAAAGAGATCTAGGGCAGAAATCTGGCCTTTCATTTCTGAATGCTAAAAGAGAGGAAAGGAATTCATCTATGTTCAGTCAGGGTTGTGTCTAGACTACAGGTTTTGTTTTGTTTTTTAAAGTGGCCTTTTTTCAAAAAAAACCTTCCCCTGCATCTAGACTGCCGCCGCGTTCTTTCGAAATTAAATTGAAGGAACGCAGCTTTTTTTCAACCGTGGTAAACTTCATTTTACGAGGAATAACACCTTTTTTTTTTTTTTTTTTTTTCCGAAAAAAGGTGTTATTGAATGCAAACAGGACTTTTTCGAAAGAGAGCATCCAGACTGCCTGGGTGCTCTCTTTTGAAAACGCGGGAGAGAAGTGGTTGCAGTCTAGATGCTCTCTTTCGAAAGAGGCTTTTTTGAAAGAATCTTTCGAAAAAGCCTCTTTCAAAAGAGGCTTGCAGTCTAGACATAGCCCATGCCACACATCAGCTTCTTCTGTCCACTCCTGGTCTCAGTTTTCAGTTCTAGCCATTCCGTCATGTTGGCTAAGTAACGGAAAGATTCCATACCGTCAGGCAACCACTTTTCCAATTTTGCCGTGTGTGGTTCCATTTCATTGTTGTTAATTAGATTAAGCCACATTTACATTACAGTCCTGTTGCAGATGCCATCAAACTATCATCTGTCTCATCCCTCCAAAGCCTTCATCAATTGTTTTTGTAAAATTAAATACTCCCCTGTTGCATAAAATGCATGCTATGTGGTCATCACGCTACTTCTTGTGTCTACTGTAAATTCTATCATGTGTGCTGGATACAAAATTAAGAAATATAATTTACCTGAGAGCATGACAATGTTATTAAAAAGTTGGGCCAAAAATTTTCTTTTTTTCCAATCAACTAACCGTGATGCTGATGGTAATAATCGGAAGCTATTTTTTTAAAACTTTTACAAAGTGTTTTATGGACTCGATCTGGTGTTACTTTTCTCCCAACAAGTTTGAAATTGTGTGTTGAACACCCACAATTGAGAAGTCTAAGGTTCTATTTATAAATGGTTTATGAAGGGTTAATAAAGGAGTAATAAACATGTTACAAACAAGAGTAGTGTATATTATTGCTGGTTACAAGCAGGTCACTAGGAGGCAATACAGATTGTTATAAACAATCTATTCACCTTTTGGACTCTAACCGCTTAATGAAACCTCACTTCATCATATAGTAACCCTTTATAAATGATTTATAAATAGAACATTAATATGAAGTGTAACAAAATTAGATTTCTAGTACCAAAAAACCCTGTTGAATACACATTATAGTTTGTAAATGTGTCATGGCAGAAGTTCAAAACATTTTAAAGACTTTCCCCCGCCCTCCTCCGAAACAAAAAAAAATAGAACCCCCTCCCAAATCACTAGATGATTTTTTTCTTTTAAAAAATCCAGATTTTTCACACTTTGGACAGAGACCTTCCCCCCAAGAACACAAACTAGCAATCCCAGTTTCTGAAGTGTGTGGTTCCCTAGAAGAGTAAACTGCAATGTCTATATGCTCTTGGATTAACTGTACTGTATGTTAATTTCAACACCTTGGCACAAAGAAAATAGACCAGGTAATGGTTACAGATCATTTTTTCTTCTGAAGTCCCTCTCCTCTGCTTGAGGTTTAGTCCAACGAAACCTCAACAAGTCTTTGGCTTTTACAAAGGCAAAACTCAAGCCAACAGTCACGTGACTACACATTTAACGCCTTGTAGGAGCCAAGTGTCCACTGAAGCTTGCGGCCCTAGTCGGTTGACCTGGAACATACACAGTCACTAACACGAGAAAAAGGGAATATAAAATGTTACCTTTCTTGATCGGCTACAGTTCCACGCCCACGTTGACTGCACAAGATACAAGGTGAATTGGGCTCTGGGAATTTGGGCCAAGTGGATTTGATGGGGCTTGGCTCTTCATAAGGAATTGTAACTGGATTATCTAGAGAAGGGAGGCCCGGATCGCACCTTGTGAACTACATACGGCTCTTGTATGGTTAAAATGCAGCTCACGGAGCCTGTCCCTACCCCATTCTTTGCCTGACAGATTATGTGGGGGAGCTTGGGGGCTTGTGCCCTGCAGCAGAGTCGTGGGGTTAAGAGCTTCTGCCAGTGATCACGGGTGCCTTCTGAAACTCAGGGGGGGGCACCATTTAAAAGGGTCGCCGCCCCCACAGCTCTAGTGCCCCCCCCAAGACATGCTCCTTCTCTGATCCTCAGCGCCACCCTTCCTCCCCCCGCAATTCTCAGCTGGACAGGCAGGGATAAACAGCTGGGTGGGATGTGACTCCACCCAGCTCGCTTCACTCCTCGCCTCTGGCTCCACCCAGCAGAGAGGGAGGGCTCATCTCCTGGGGCACAGGACTTCCCCAGGAGCAGGGCCCCAAGCTCTGGCAGGTGCACCCTGGTTCTCAAATGCCTGAAGATCATCATATGCAGCTTGGAGGGTCAGGAAGTTTGGCCACCCCGATATACAGCCCCTTGGCTACAGATTTTACAATAGCACAAATTAATACTGCTGATCATCTGAAGTAACATTCTGAAACCAGGGTGATGTGCTGATCAATTTCCTATGAATGTTTTCTGCATTTTACACCATAAAAAATAGTCGAAATGTTCTCAAGAAGCAACGCCAGCTCCTTTTCTGCTTAACAGGACTGCTTCCACGTACACAGTCAGTCATTCTCCCTAATCATTTCAGCACGGAAGTGGTGCACAGAAGTTTCAGTATGAGTTAGCCTCTGTTGCGTTTCATCCCACTGTGAAGTACAACTGTGATACTCTCAGTAACTGAGGACCCAGGGTGTATCCAAACCTTATCAACTGCTTTTAGGGAGACTCCAGGCCTACTGGCTTTCAAAGTATTGAAGATAATATGAAGTAGCCCTCAGTAAGAAGGTAGGACACTAGCAGGTAAAATAAGTTTCCTCCAAATTCAATAAAAACTGCATGCTGCACAGAACAGCCACTTGCTTTTTAAAGAAGCTTCTTACATTCTGAACAGTAATAGATATGTAGCCGTGTTAGTCTTTAAAGTGCTACATAGTCCTGTTTTTTCTTACATTCTGGAGATTTTAAAATGGATGAAGCGGAGGCATTGCAGTACCAGATGCCTGTTATATAGCTTTCCAAACATATTACACCAGTTGAACTTCTCTAATCCGGCACCCTTGGGACCTGACTAGTTCCAAACCAGATAACTTTCCGGACTGTGGGAGATCAATATTGTCTAGCAGCATTACCAACACTTCCACTGCTTATTAGGCTGAGAGAGAACATTTACGGGTAAATTAGAGCTGAATAACAGCACAGACACAGAGTCAGGATGGATGGCTGTAAACAAACTTTATGGGACTGCAAGAAACTTGGCCACATGCATGAAAAGTGGACATCTGGGAAACTAAAATCATGCCGGACCACGGAGGTTGCTGGACTGGAGAGTGCCACATTAGAGAAATTCAACCTGTACCTGTATACATGAAGCTCAATTTAGGGCTAGATCCTAACTCCTCTGTCAACAATGAGCAGCACTTCTCTTTGTAAGTTGTCTCACTGTAATCAACAGAACTGCTTGCAAATGACAGAAATGGGCTCCGTTCTCATTTGCACAAAGGCCATTTTTACAATGCTACAGTGGTGAATGATAATTAATTATATTAATTAAAATTAATTGAAGTGAACGTTCATGGCATTATTTCACACCTGCCTTTAAGACTCCTTTTCCCTAGTAGGATGGTAGAAAGCAGCCCTGGTGTAAATAAGATTCAGGATCAAACTGACTCAAGGCATCAAAGTCTCACCCGTAGAAATAAAGGGATTCCGATTTTGACAACTGTCTGTTTTGCAGACAGCTCTGCTGCTCAATGAATGTGTTAGGCACTGAAAGAGGGAGACATACAGAACAGCCCTCTTCGTCTCCTCAGACTCTGCCCAGGAAGTTTGAAAAAACTGTTAGTTTAGCATTAACAATAATATTCATTTTCATCCTCCACAAAGTTACTTCGGGATGTTTTAATTAAAGTACAGGAAAAACCATTGCCTAGGGTGCTCTAGTTGCCTCAACTGCTCTGGGAGCACAGACGAAATGGTAGCGTTATTGCTACCCTATCAATAGCAAAAACGGAACCATCAGTTGTTATTTGGATCCAGGGCTGGCCTTACCATGAGGTGAACTGAGGCTGCCGCCTCAGGTGCCAGACTCTGTGTGTGTGTGGAGGGGGGGGGGTGCCACTAAGACCCAGAGTGTAGAAAATTGTGTCTGCTGCTGGTGCAGATGTATTCTCTCTGCTCTAGATGCACAGAGATGGTGGAGTACCTTGAGAGGAGTAGAACAGGAAGAAGGCAGAATTGAGACCTTTCAGAGTTTTGGCCCAAGCGAGGGGGCATCATCTGAGCTCCCCACCTCAGGTGCCAAAATGTTGTTGGCTGGCCCTGTTTGGATCGATAGGGGGAGAACGGATTCCATTTCCAAACATGTTGTTTTAAGTCCCTCTCGCTTTCTTGGAATACAATGCAGGAAATAAACATCTAGACCATTAGCTAGTTCAGTAGGGAGGCTAATCAGCATTTTACAACAGTGGTTAACTACAAAACAAATGCAGGAAAAAAGAAATTATGGGATTTACTTGATTTTATCTTGGATAATTCCAACTTTGGAGGCGGGATTTTATTTGTTATTTCTGAGTCATTCCCGGACTCAAATAGGTTAAGGTTAGCATTAATGATAATATTACTTTTCATCCTCCACATAAAGTTGTTTTGGGTTGTTTGAATTAAAGTATAGGAAAAAAAAAACATTTTCAAAAGTACCTTTAAGACTCCACATTTTTGGCCAGATTTTTAAAAGAACTCAGCACCTGATTAATTCTTAAAATGAAAAAGCAAATTAAAAGCAAAACAAAACTCACCAATTCTCACTGTTATCAATAAGAGCTGCAGGGGACAGAATAATTTTAGAAAACCAGTCTCTTTCATTTATGCACTAAATGGGAACCGAGCAATTCTGAAAATCTGGCCATTTTTTAAGGTGCCTAAATAGAAGATGCCAAATTCTTTTGAAAAATCTAGCGCTAGAACTTTTGCTCCATGTAGCCAATGCCAAAGAATACCATGGTGCAAGAGGCAATAGACGCAAGTAGTCTAGGCATTAAATCAAATTAAGCCTTTCTATGAAAATATTTCACAGTCTGGTGATGTTAACGCTAACCAGATAATAAGGCCATCTATTTAAATTTGTGGGGTAACCAAATTAAACATGAATGTCTCGAATACTGAACAGCACAACTGGTTTCCCTGGCCCCAAATCCATTGTGCTAAAACAGCCTTGTCCCTGTGTAGAAGAAAATGTTAAACAGCCTTTTTAGTTGGTCACAGTTCTGTGTGTGCATCTGCAAAGCTGTGAATGTGACAGTAGGGTTTGGAAAATTTCTTCCCCGGTACAGCAAATATACATTGGAGTACTAACACACAGATGGGGTGAGACCAAATGCTTGAGAGTTTCCTGAAGAGATCAGCAGAAAATGCGGTATTTCGCCAATGTAAAAAGTGGATTAACAAAGGTGGGCTAGATTGGGATACTACTATTCAGCATGGATGAGGGTATCTTGCAATATGTGAAACTGCACTGAAAGGAGGCAGTATGGCCTAGTGGATAGAACACTGGACTGGGACTCAGGAAACTGGGTTCTATTTCTGGCTCTGCCACTGGCCAGTTGGGTCATTTGGCAAGTCACTTCACCACTCCACACCTTGGTTTACCCAACTGTATATGTGGATAATGATACTGATCTCCTGTGAAAAGCACTTGGAGATCTTTTGATGAAACGTGCTAGATAAGTGTGAAAGCCAGACCTACACTAGACCTGGAAGCTTGGCTTAAGGTATGCAACTCCAATTACATAAGCAGGAGTAAGGATGCCAGCAGGGCGCCCTCAGAGTTTGATTTAGCAAGTCTTAACTAGACTTGCTAAATCGAACTCTGTAAGATCAATCGCGGCAGCAGCCATCTTCCATTTAGTGCAGACTAAGCCAAAGTGTCACGGTGATGGATTTAAGTTACTATTCAGTGTGTGTAAGGGACTCACAAACCTCACTGAGACCGTAGCATGGCTACGGAAGAGCATCAATGTACACCATATGGTATCAGCTCTACTGAAAGAGGGAAGATAGGAGGGTTTTTTGGTTGTTGTTCATCCCCATAAATGGACAAGCCTAGAGGCATTACAATTTCATATTTAAAACATTAGAATTCCTTGTTATTTCTGAAGACAAATTGAGTCTTGTCCCTACTCCCCTCACCTCTCGATCCCACCAAACACGAATGCCTGGAGTATCCAATGACAATATGACCTGATTATCTAACTACTGTAGTAACACAAAACCCTCAAAGAATCTGCTACAAGCCTGCCCTGTGTGCAATAGGGATGTTAAGTATCGGTTAATTGAATAGTTGAGTAACCTCAAGCATTCTTATCTGTTAGTCGACTAGTCTATAGTCCCTGGGGCCGGGGCCGGCAGCGAGTGCGCTCCAGCCTCACTCCTGAGGAGCTCCCTGCCATTCCGCGCTGCTGCCTCTGTATCAGAGGCAGCAGCGCAGGGTGCCAGGTGGGACCTGGTCTGAAAGGGGAGCCAGTTTAAAAAGCAGTTCCCCTCGCAGACCAGCTGCCTGTCACTCTGTGCTGCTACCTCTGATAAAGAGGCAGTATCGTGGGGTGGCAGCAGTCCCTGTCAAGTTGGGGTCTGAGCTCCCGGACTCAGTACGAGCCAGAACTGAGCCGGGCTGCCTGCCCACTTGGCTCCTAATACACTTTAAATGCAGAGCCACAGAGGGGGTAGATCCCGGACCTGTTTCAAGCCAGGACTGAGACGGACTGCTGGCCAACCTGCTAAAATATTTACTGGTAAGTATGTGGGGGGCGAGGGGGCCGGAGGGGGGAAATGCATGTAGTCTATAGTATTAACCTATAAGTAGGGTTGCCAGATGGTTTCAACAAAAATACCAGACACCTGACATTACATCACAATCTACATTACATCTTATTTAGAAAATACCGGACATTTATATTTTCTCAATTTGTTTCCTGAACAGAAAGCTCAAATACTGGACTGTCCAGTTCAAAACTGGACACCTGGCATCCCTACCTATAAGCTTTTGCTACACTATTATATCCCTAATAGCATGGAGCATGAAAGTTTTGCTTAAAAAAAAAAAAAAAAAAGATGGAAGGAGGAGGAAAATAAATTAGCTTGGGGGTGTTAGGAGTTGAGCTGGGAGGCTGCAGCACAGGTGAAATTGCTCCATGCGTCACATCCCATCCCTTATGCCCTTTCCCTGGACAATCCAGGCCTTAAAAAGTGCAGAATTCCATAGGGCTGGTACCTCCCTCAGCCGCATTAGGGGCTCCCGCATTAGGTTGCGGAGTTACCACACGCCCCTGAATCGGAGGCATTGTGAAACTATGGTCACAGGAACAAACCAGGCACCGAACTGAGCTTTCCTGGTTCCCCAGGGTGGGGAGCAAAAATCTACACCCCTTCTATGCCTGTCTCAGATTATTTCTCTCCTCCATCTCTGTCCATCTGCAATGGCTGGTGTCTGGTGGGGGGCAGAATGGACCCATCCAGTAAGAAAGGAGGAGGCTGCTCTCCTGTTTCTAGAGCAGCCCATGTAAAGGAGTAAGGGGCTATCTTGCAACCCCCTTTTCTCCCGGGTGAGTCATAGCTTTGCCTTAGCAGTAGGCCGAGAAGGAGGACGACTGTAAGCTGTTTGGCATCAGGGTCTAGCCGAGCTGGCTGGAGGCAGCAGGATGGGGGACTAAGCTGCACAATGGAAGGGGGCTGGATACCGACTGCTCTGCCCTCACCAGTGGAAAAGAGGAGGTGCCTTTGGAGCACTGTTCCTTCCCAGCATGCCCTCGAGAGCCGTGCAGCCCCACGCAGGCAAGGAGAGTGCTCGGTCTAGCCCATTCGTGACTGCCAATGAAACAGCAGCACGTTGGTTGGACCGCTAGCCAGGCTGTAGTATTTTTAACCATTTGCTTCTTGCCGGTAAGACCAGGATGTGGACACCCAAGCAAATCGTCCCTTCTACGGAAAGGCCATTGTGGACAGTGAAGCAGCGGCATCTCAAAATAAACCAACAGGCCAGCTAGCATGCCAGCGACACAGCAAGAGGAACAGTCGTTTCTAGAGGCTTAAAATCAGCTGCACAGAGCAGCGCCTCTCAGCCTCTCTGCTCAGGGGCAAAGAGCTGGAATGCAGCCTGGAAGCGCTCAGGGCTTTACAAAAACAGCTGTGTTACGCAACCCTTAGCTCCACAGCCCCCCAACAGTGACACTGCTCTGCACAGTAGAAGGCAAAGGTGGGGGTTTAAATGCGGGTGACCAAAGGTGCCTAAATAAAAAGTGGTTCTCTTTTGAGAGGTCAATATTGCCTAGGAGCATTATCAAGACTTCCACAGCTTCCTGGGCTGTTAGTGGGCATTTGGGGCTAAATTAGAGCTAAATAACAGCACAGAACACTGACAGCTAGGACTGGCAGCTGTCAACACAGGAAACTTGGCCACACCCATGAAATGTGGACATCTGGCTAACTGAAATCCTTCTGGACAATAGATGTTTCCGGACCAGAGAGTTCTGGACTAGAGAGGTTCCACTGTAGTGCTTTTCCTCTGCCAATATTTCAGTGCTTGGCATGATACAGAGATGCTAATTTTTAATCAATACAACTTCCATAACTTAGAATTAAGGTTAAGATTCTATCACGGGTATTTTTAGGAAAAGTCACAGCAACCTGTCCCTGACCACTGCTGCTCCAGCTGCAGAGGGACAGCTGATAGCTGTGCCAGTCCTACCCCAAAAGCAAAGAGAGAAGCCCCAGAAAGTCACAGACCCCTGGCTCTGGGACAGAATCACGCCCTTACTTACAATATGCCTATTATTGCTCTGTGCAAAAGTTCTATTAACCTCTTTGTCATCAATTAATTGATTGTATATGCTTAAGTCCCAAGATAGTTGAGCACATGCTTTAAGTGCTTTCTTGAACTGGGGTCCCAATCAACTTTCCTCAGATACATACACATGTTCCATCGTGACGCCTTAAACTTAGTAAGTTTAGCCACTTAGCTTTGGGGGAGGAAAAAACCCCCATCTGAGATCTCACACACACAATTAAAGGCTGGGAAAAGATTGGTAAGCTGTGCGCTTAGGAGGCCACCCATCAGAAATTCAGGTGCCACCCAGCTGATTAGCAGAGCGCCCACAGCTGCTCACAGCGGACAGCATGCGTTTCTATGGGTGGTGCCCATTTGCACATTCCTCGGTGCACATAACAAAATTTAACACGCCCCAGGGGTGGAAAAATGTAGAGGGAACCTTGCCTGTCAATCCTGCTTGTGCTGAGTTTTCACCATATTACTGTCAGGCAAGAACAAGTCTTATTTACAGGCTTCTTTCCTGTGGTAATCCTCAGCACGGAAGGCCGGCACGCAATGCCCTGGAAGCTTTTGACATGGCCACAATAGAGCGCCACCAGAAATTTTGAAAAAGCAAAATCCATCCCATTCCCCTCCACTCCCCACCATCCCTAGTGTCACCCGTGAGTAGAAAGGCAAGAGAATAGTTGTCAGGTAATATCAACATCAGATGCCACAGGCAGTCACCCGTTTTTCTTTCAGCTGCTTACCAGTGTGGCTCCTTTTATGTACCATAAGCACATTGGGCCCAATGCAAACCATGCCACAGACGTCACATTTCAGTTTACCATTCGGAAGCCGGATTCCTCCCTCGCCTGACAGCTCCTGGATCTTTCTGCTGTCCGCCATCTCGTGGTTCTCAGTGAGGGGTTCTTCCAAGCTGCTTCCTTCATCATGACCCCTGATCTCATCTTCGCAGCTCAGGGGTTTCCTGTCAGACTCCTCATCGCTTTGCATTTCTAGCTTTACTGAATTTGCTGAAAATATTCAAAAACAAAACCAAAATCAGTCTTTTCCTCATTCCAATTAACTAACACTGTGACCATTGAGCATTGTTATGATTTGATGGCAGCAGTGTCTAGCAGCCCCTAAGACGTGATCAGCGCCCGACAGTATATTCTCAGGGGGCAGGGTATTGTTCTTCTGTGCATGTTCAGCACCTCACATAATCTATTCTAGAAAGAGATGAAAAAAGAGAGGAGAAAGGAAGCATGTTTATTCCCATTTTGCAGATGGGAAACGAGGGTACAGAGAAATTAAGTGACTTGCCCAAGGTGACCCAGAGATTCTGTGAAAGAACAAGGAACTGACTCCACATTTTCCAGCTTCTTCCTTTCACGGAACCACTGAATGCAAGGGGCATGCCACTGCAAATGAGCAGTTAACATTATTCATCCTCCCTTACAGCTTGTTCTAATGTAACCACTATTGGGTGGATTTGAATCAGGGACCTCTAGAGCTTAGTACAAGAGCTGCTACAACTTGAGCTATAAAGCCAGCACATTCTCAGCTTATGCTGTAGAGCTCCCTTGTTCTTATCGCTCACTGTAAGTACTCTAAATGCCACTAAATGGGACAGTGAACCACACGAGATGCGTGGGTTATACTAGCACTTGCAAAACAAACTATATACAGCAGTCTTCCAGATAGAGGAAAAAGCTACATCGTCAGTTTAGTAAAACGAGCTCTCCTTACAGGTAAACATGTTCCAAATAAATTAGTTTAATGGTGCAACGATAATCCCCACATCATAGTTCTTGCACAGACCTGTTTCAGGACAGTGGGAAGACCTACAATAAGCCATTGCTTTTCCGCTTGCAAGGCAAGTGGGTCTTGAATAAAAACTACTCTTCCACTTGTATACATGAACTGCAAACCAAAACACAAGTGGGATAGGGGCATCCCGTGGTCTGTGATGTTTGTCTCCATATGCTGCAGCAACCCGACACACAGCCTGGGAGTCTTTCACCCACGTCAGCCAGGCTGTGTTTCAGACCGTTAAGGTGGAATCCAAATTCCACTGAAGCCAATGAGAACTGGGGTGGGGGCGAGGAAATCAAGCCCTGTTTTGAGGTATCTCATTGTGAATTTGGGTCCTTCACCTTAGGCACCACGTTTGAAAATATTGCCCCATGAGCGAAAGCTGTGGTAATGAATGCCCCAGAGTTTCTCTGTCTATTCACAGAACAGACCTGAACGCTCAAAGAACTCTGGGTAGCTCAAAAGCTCATCTCTCACCAACAGAATTTGGCCAATAAAATGTATTACCTCCCACATCTGGTCTCTCTCAGATAGTGGCTGTCCCATAGCCTATCTAGGATACGTTTCAGCCACTACAGACTGAGGTTAGAGTAAAACCGAAGAGTAAAAGCTTCCTCCATTTTCTCTTACCAGCACCCTGAGCTATCAAAAAATGTAAGAACGGCCATACTGGGTCAGACCGAAGGCCCATCTAGCCCGGTGTCCTGTCTGCCGACAGTGGCCAAGACTAGATGCCCCAGAGGGAACGAACAGAAACAGGGAATCAAGTGATCCCTCTTCTATCACCCATTCTCCTTCTCAGTCATGGTGTGTGTGTGGCTCCCAACTGATTGTTCTGTGGGTCAGCGGTCCCCAACCCAAAAAAGGTTCCCCACTCCTGTTAAGGCAAGGCAGTGCAATATCCCCATTTTAGAGATGAAGAAACCCAGGTGCAGAGACATTAGCTGACTTGCTCCACATCACACAGGAAGGCTTCAGTTCACTGCATGGTCCTTGCTTTGGGAATTAAAGGGCTAAGGCTCCAGTCCCGTATTATGACAGGAAGTCTGTGGCATAGTGAGGAGTGGGACGTGTTCTTCTGACCCCAAATGCTCCGTCTCTGCCAGAAAGTTACCCTTTATCCCTGTCCAGTAGGAACAACATGCAACGTCGTCAAAATGCACTTTGCACCAAATGAAGGGGTGTGTGCAGATGTGAGCAACAGAGCGTGTGCACATGCAAGGGGAGTATCCATTCGTATCCAGGGTGTATTTTTATGTAAGTGCCTCTCTGTCCTATTTATTGCCTCTGGAACAATAAAAGTTCGTTGGTGCTGACCCTTCAGGATTCCCATTTAAGTCCACTAGCGCGCTTGTTGCTCCGCACCTTTGAAAATAAGATCGTAAGGGCTTGGAAGATTGTTGTCAGCGTCTCATTTTATCTTACTCTAGTGCTTCCTTCTGCTGAATGCTGGCTCACATCCAGCAGGATAAACAGCAAAACAAAACAGAGCAAGTGGCTTGCTTCAAAACAACCTTCCAGACACACAACCCTCAGAATGCAGCTTGTTCGAGCCCTCCAACGTCTGTCCAGGGGCTAATGTCGTCTCGCCACTGAAAACCACTCTGGCCGTACTGCAAACATGTGCAGACTGTTGAAAAAAAAATTGTTTTCATCCCCATTGAGTGTCCCGGCTGGTCTGAGAAATCTGACATGCCGGTTGCTTTGTGAAGGTTCCCTCTTCATCTGGGGCTAGGGAGAGTTGCAGGTCTCCAAGGAAGGGAATGCGGCTACTATGGGGAATCTCTTGGGCTCTTCACAAGGACTTTGCTAATCAGGTCAGCCCCGCTGCCTTATTCACGTGGCTGCATATATCAAACCGGCACAATATCATACCCCGACCCCACTCCAAGGAAAGGGGATGCATTCTCTTTTGTTCAGCCCAAAGAAAAAAAAGCTATTTATACAATCTTCTCTTGGATTTCACCTGATTGCCACAAATTTAACACAAGAGAATTATGTTAGGGAAAAGGACATATAAAGTGGTATCCTGTACTGTACCGCACCTGCAGGTAAACTGTACCACAAGCCTCGCTTTCCTTCTTTGCACCGTTCCTGAAGGCGGTGGTCATTCTTGCATTTGACTAGGCAATAAATAAATACATATACAAAGTTGAAACTTTTCAACACCTCTTCGGAAAAAAACAAATCACAAACAAAAGAGCAAGCAAGTCCAAAATGTCAAATGTAACCCAGACAGACAATCTGGGGAGAGTAACATTTTTTTGCTGCACCAATGTCTGTTGGTAAAAGAGAAACTTTTAAGGCTAGACAGAGCTCTTCTCCACATCTGAAGAAGAGCTCTCTGTAAGTTTGTCTCCTATTGGTGAAAAAGATATTACTCACCCAACTTATTGCTTTAATGTACTGGAGCCAATACAACTAAAACCACCCTCCAACAACAAAATCCAGATTTTTTCCCCCAGCAACAGCAAACAGGAAGCCAATAGATTTTCCCAGTTTTATGCAAGTTTCATTTTAATCACCACTCCCTTTATTGTATGATTCAACATGTCCTGATACAAACAATCACCCACCATAAAGTGGATACCCGGAAACCTGGAGCTAACCACATTCAATCGCTTTTCTTTCTTTTCCTTCTGAGTATCACTAATTCGACTGACTCTAGCTTACACTTTAAGAGTAATTATTTTCTACATGGCCTCTCTAGATAATGCAATCTTGTCTCATGTGCTAATTAATCAACAATGCCATATTAAGCCAGGTTTTGTTAAGTCCTTAGTGCCAGAATATTGTCTTTACCCATATAAGTGTAACCATCGCCAGCAAAATATTAGATGTTACGCTCCTATGTTAATGAGTTTTCTAGCTTGTATATTACAAGATGATTTTGCTGTGTATTCTACGATCTATTATGGATGTTATCTCCCCCCAAAAAATGAGATTTAGAAAATCTCTAGAGTCTAATTAAAAGTTTTGGTCCCCAGCTAGAGCTACAAGGTACAGAACTGAAAAGTAAAGGTCATTATTTAAAAAAAAAAAAAAAAAAAAACACAACAAAAAACAAGGAGGGACTAATGCATAGTGGTACCCCACTGCAAGGGAAGCAAAAAAACCTCCTACTGCTGAAGTTTCATGGGACAGGCACAGCATACCATACAAAACTCAAAAAAAAAAAATTCCATGAATGCTGACAAAAAACATTCTTAACTCAGCATGGAGAGTAGAGCAGATGGCAAATTAGCTCACCCAGTGCTTGTTCTAAAAATCCTTGTCCAGAATATAATGTGATGCCATATTCAATGCCCAGTGGACTACGTTACCCAAAAATGGCCCACCTTATCTCAAAATTTCAACAACATGAGGAAATTAAATAGACATTCGTAAAAGTAGCTACTTAGGGAAGGAAGACTTCAAGCACTAACTAGAGTTGGATATATGATAGGTAGGCACAGTGTAAGCTGTTCCATTAAGTCCTGTTGATCTATAACTGGTCTGCTCCAGTCCTGATCTTCCGCTAGGTACAATTCATGTGTAATGGTTTGGTACTGATCATCATGCAATGATCAAACTCCTTCCACATCTGAACCTGGGCTTATGGACTGAATGACATTAAAACAAAGCCTCATGTCCATCCAGTTGAGAGGCGCTATACACAGGGGAGGGTGGGGAGGTATATTTAATTGTAGAAACTTGGGAGGCAGAATGGCAAACAGTTTATGACACTGAAAGACAAAACCAGTTTTGTGAATTGCATTAAATTTAGGAGAATGCGGGTGGGGGGGGCGGAACAAGTTTCAGCCTGAACCGATGTATAGCTGGGATTAATTTTTCTCCAATGTGCATTACTCTACACTTATCAATGTGAAACGGTCTGCCATTTTGGTGCCCAGGCAGCTTTGGCCTGAACTATCTTGAATACATTTGTATTATCTTCAAATTTTGCCACCTCACTGTTCAACTGTTTTTGCAAGTCATTTATGAATTCATTGCACACTGGAGATTCCAGCACAGATCTTTCAGGGAACCCCATTACTCACCCCTCTCCGCTGCGGAAACAGGTCCATTTATTCCTCCCTTTATTTCAACTCTTAACCAGCTACTGACGCATGGGAGAACCTTCCCTCTTCTCCCATGACTGCTACTCTGGCAGGGGAAAAAGGCTTTCACGCTAGTGTAAACGTAATTTGGAGCAATGCAAAAGGGTCTTAGTAAAGCAACATCTTATCCTGAGCCTCTTCTTCAGGGCAGAATTTGGCCCTTAATTAAAGAAGCTTTGTAATCATCTTTGGTTCTAACAATAAAGTGTTTGTAAAGGTTCAAACAAGGAGTGCCCACAAAAATTATCTTCCTTAGCAAATCATGTGTACCAGGGGTGTGTAACCTTATGCTGTGTCAGGATAAGGGACTCGGGAACCCATTAAATTTGCTTTTGCATAACCAAGCAGGGAGGCAACTCCACTCTGCAAACAGACTTACATTAAAGTGCCCTAACTGGAAACTTTATACTTGGTTCCTGAGAAACGCATGTGGCCTGGTTTGCCTCTTGCTTACATCTTTGGAATTACTCACCATTTATGCAGACAGTATAGAGTGACACTGGTGAATGCTGACAAGCAAGGAGAGAGAACCAGGCACACTGAGTGTTGGATAATATGCCACAGTGTTCAACTTATCCAATGGGGAAGTGAGCAGAAATGAAAAGAATTCAGTCGTGTCTAGGGGTGGTATCTTCCTGCAGGAAATTCTATGGAAAATATTTTGACACTTGTGCGAATTGGTATTTTCCAAAGAGACGTGGTGGTTGCTCTTGGATAGTAGTTTTTGTAAGAAGTCCCAAGGATAAGTCATCTTTGGCTGGATGGATTGAGTAGTACCCAGGGAAAGGGTGAACTCCATGAACAAAGGAAGAAGAATTACTCATCTCTCCTTTCCGTTTTAACTGGAGGCTCTTGTACTTACGCTTCCACTATATTACCAGTTGTCAAATTTGCTCACCAGCTTTGACACTGCATGAGCTAGCAAGAGGATACTTTTTTGGGTTTTTTTGCATGTGACTGCTCGGATCCACAGACTCTGGAAATCCATGCCACATCACTCATTTCAGTAATGCCCCATCAAGTTAAGCCACAACTCAAGCATTTCTAGCAACCTTACTTAACACAGGCAGGGGAACAGGTAAATTACTGAGTGTTTAATCCACACTCTAGCTGTGATTTACCTCAGAGTATAAGGGAACTCGGTGCCATGAAAGTGGGATAAGAACATAAGAACGGCCGTACTGGGTCAGACCAAAGGTCCATCTAGCCCAGTAGCCTGTCTGCCAAGAGTGGCCAGCACCAGGTGCCCCAGAGAGGGTGGACCGAAGACAATGATCAAGCGATTTGTCTCCTGCCATCCTTCTCCAGCCTCTGACAAACAGAGGCCAGGGACACCATTTCTATCCCCGGGCTAATAGCCTTTTATGGACCCAACCTCCATGAAATTATCTAGCTTCTCTTTAAACTCTGTTATAGTCCTAGCCTTCACAGCCTCCTCTGGCAAGGAGTTCCATAGGTTGACTATGCGCTGTGTGAAGAAGAACTTTCTTTTATTAATTTTAAACCTGCTACCCATTAATTTCATTTGGTGTCCTCTAGTTCTTCTATTTAGGGAACGAATAAATAACTTTTCTTTATTCGCCCCCTCCACACCACTCATGATTTTATATACCTCTATCATATCCCCCCTCAGTCTCCTCTTTTCTAAACTGAAAAGTCCCAGTCGCTTTAACCTCTCTTCATATGGGACCCGTTCCAAACCCCTAATCATTTTAGTTGCCCTCTTCTGAACCCTTTCCAAGGCCAAAATACCTTTTTTGAGGTGAGACGACCACATCTGTACACAGTATTCAAGATGTGGGCGTACCATAGTTTTATACAGGGGCAGTAAGATATTCTGGGTCTTATTTTCTATCCCTTTCTTAATAATTCCTAGCATCCTATTTGCCTTTTTGACTGCCGCTGCACAGTGTGTGGAAGTTTTCGGGGAACTGTCCATGATAACTCCAAGATCTCTTTCCTGATTTGTCATAGCCAAATTAGCCCCCATCATACTGTACGTATAGTTGGGGTTATTTTCCCCAATGTGCATTACTTTACACTTATCCACATTAAATTTCATTTGCCATTTTATTGCCCAATCATTCAGTTTGGTGAGATCTTTTTGGAGTCCCTCACAGTCTGCTTCTGTGTTGACTATCCTAAACAGTTTGGTATCATCTGCAAACTTTATAACCTCACTGCTTACCCCTTTCTCAGATCATTTATGAATAAGTTGAACAGGATTGGTCCCAGGACTGACCCTTGGGGGACACCACTAGTTAACCCTCTCCATTCCGAAAATTTACCATTTATTCTTACCCTTTGTTTCCTGTCTTTTAACCAGTTCTCAATCCAAGAAAGGATCTTCCCTCTTATCCCATGGCCATGTAATTTACACAAGAGCCTTTGGTGAGGGACCTTGTCAAAGGCTTTCTGAAAATCTAAGTATACTATATGTACTGGATCCCCCTTGTCTGCATGTTTGTTAACCCCTTCAGAGAACTCTAATAGATTAGTAAGACATGATTTCCCTTTACAGAAACCATGTTGACTTTTGTCCAACAAATTATGTTCTTCTACGTGCCTGACAATTTTATTCTTTACTACTGTTTTGACTAATTTGCCCGGTACTGAAGTTAGACTTACCCGTCTGTAATTGCCAGGATCGCCTCTGGAGCCCTTTTTAAATATTGGTGTCACATTGGGTACCTTCCAGTCATTAGGTACGGAAGCCTATTTAAAGGATAGGTTACAAACCACAGATAATACTTCAGCAATTTCCCATTTGAGTTCTTTTAGAACCCTTGGATGAATGCCATCCGGTCCCGGAGATTTGTTAACATTAAGTTTTTCTATTTGTTCCAAAACCTCCTCTAATGACACTTCAATCCGGGACAGTTCCTCAGATTCATCACCCACAAAGGACGGTGCAGATTTGGGAATCTCCCCAACGTCCTCAGCCGTGAAGACTGAAGCAAAGAAATCATGTAGTTTCTCCTCAATGGCTTTATCGTCCTTGATTGCGCCTTTTATAGTTCGATTGTCTAGGGGACCCACAGGTTTTTTAGCAGGCTTCCTGCTTCTAATGTACTTAAAAAACATTTTGTTATTTCTTTTTGAGTTTTTGGCTAGCTGTTCCTCAAAATCTTTTTTTGCTTTTCTTATTACATATTTACACTTGATTTGACAGTGTTTATGTTCCTTTCTATTTATCTCACTAGGATTGGACTTCCACTTCTTAAAAGATGCCTTTTGTCCCTCACTGCTTCTTTTACATGGTGGTTAAGCCACGGTGACACTTTTTTAGGTCTCTTGCTATGTTTTTTAATTTGGGGTATACATTTAAGTTGGGCCTCTATTATGGTGTCTTTAAAGAGTTTCCATGCAGCTTGCAGGGATTTGGCTCTAGTCATTGTGCCTTTTAATTTCTGTTTAACTAACCTCCTCATTTTTGTGTAATTCCCCTTTTTGAAATTAAATGCCAGAGTGCTGGACTGCTGAGGTGTTCTTCCCACCACAGGAATGTTAAATGTTATTATATTATGGTCACTATTCCCAAGCGGTCCTGTAACGGTTATCGCCTGGACCTGATCCTGCGCTCCACTCAGGACTAAATCGAGAATGGCCTCTCCCCTTGTGGGTTCCTGTACCAGCTGCTCCAAGAAGCAGTCATTTAAGTCATTGAGAAATTTTCTCTCTGCTTCTCTTCCTGAGGTGACATGTATCCAGTCAATATGGGGAGAATTAAAATCCCCCATTATTATAGAGTTCTTTATTTTGGTAGCCTCTCTAATCTCCCTCAGCATTTCAATGTCAGTATCGCTGTCCTGGTCAGGTGGTTGGTAATATATCCCTACTGCTAATTTCTTATTATTGGAGCATGGAATTACTATCCATAGAGATTCTATTGAACATGTCGATTCATTTAATATTTTTATTTCATTTGATTCGACATTATCTTTCACATACAGTGCCACTCCGCCACCCACCCGGCCTGCTCTGTCCTTCCGATATATTTTATATCCCTACCAGGACTTTATAAGTCTGTGAGTCAGTGACCAGGGAGCTTGCGAACAGGAGCAGCTAACAGGGAGTTTGGAGAGGGAGTTCTCCAGGTAAAAGAGGAGTAAATACGGGACCCTTGTGGTAAGTGGCTGTCTGTAGTGTGTGTTTGTGTGTGGGGGGGTTATTTGCTGTGTGGTGAGCTTGTGTTTGTCTGTTTGGTTTGTTTGTTTGTTTGAAGGAGCTGCTAAAAGGCTTGAAATCTAGAAGCCTCTGTTAATTGGCTGAGCCTCAGTCAGGGGGAGGGCACTGTATGTGAAAGATAATGTAGACTTTACCAGGATGCCTCATTTAGGCGCCTTTCAAAATCCCAGCCTACTAACATATTTTATCAGGACATTGAAGAGTCACAGGCTTAATCCTGCGCATTATAAAAATCAATGGTCACAGTTGTGTTGAATTCAAATAGAAGTATGATGGGGCCACATACTTCAGGTCTGCGAGAGGGGCTAGTTTCATTTACAGTTCTATTCAAACCAGTTGATTTAAACTGGCTTCCCTGCAGTGCTGACATCTTAGGGTTTGGACTGCACTGTTTTTAACACAACCTCTTTTTCTCCTACTTTGGCTGTCTAGTGCACCGCACAAAGGGCAGGGAGAGTGGTAGTGACGCCAATGGTATAAAACAACGGTCAACATAAGCTTATACAAATATTCCATCTGAAAAAAAAAAAAGTTATAATAGTGAGATTTTGTGGGGTTTAGTCAGAATGCTCCCCTCCAAGTTCAACACTGAGATGAAATGCCATTCCTGAATTGGGGCCAAATTCTGACACTGAGTAGCACTGTGAGTAGCACAAATTACTCACTGTGAGTAGCACTTTACTCAGTGAGTCGTCCTACAGCCTGGTCTACACTGAAGAGGAAGGTCCACCTAAGATACACAATTCCAGCTACATTCATTGCGTAGCTGGAATCAATGTACCTTAAATCCCCGTCCACACTGTGACAGTCCTATGGAACACATGCTCCTGCCGGCTTCCCTTATTCCGCGCAGAAGGAGGAATACCGGACGCCAGAAGGGGCTGCCCTCAGCGTTTGATTTAGGGGTCTACATTGGACTTGCTAAATCAAATACTAGAAGATCGACCTCTGGAGGGTCAATCTTTTCTGTAGTGTAGACATGCCCACAGAGAGAAAGGGATTATTCAGGAAGAAAGTACTCAATACATATAAGGATGACATACTTTGTCCCTACATTTGGACCTGACCCATGGCTGAACCTTCCATAAAAGACCCTGAAGAACAATTTGGCACTTAAACGTGCACATGAAACTACTGAGAAATGTACTCCATATTCAAGGCAAGCCTTTGGACCTTCTACAATATGTGTAGTGAACTCAACAGGCATGACGTCCCCTTCAGCTCCGTTTAACTTTTCCTACTTTAATAGAAAAAAAAAACCACAACAACAAATGGTCTGGTAGCACTTTATAGACTAACGAAACATGTAGATGGTATCATGAGCTTTCGTGGGCACAGCCCACTTCTTCAGATGACCATCATGATACCATCTACATGTTTCGTTAGTCTATAAAGTGCTATAAAGTGCTACCAGACCATTTGTTGTTTTTTTCTGTAACAGACTAACTCGGCTACCCCCTGAAGCTGCTTACTTTGATAGAGTTAGTCCTGATTGACATCAGAGAACCGGGCAGAATATTTATAGTGATTTTTCTCCAATCTCACAGTATTGGTCTAATATTAACAACTCCAACGTTTTACAAAAAAAAGATTTAATAAGGAGCATAAATAGCACTTACTCATTGACCTCTGACATGTCTGCCACCATTTGTTCCCAAGCAACTTTTTTAAAATCTCACTGTGAATTTTACATATTCCAAAACTTAGAAATGTGTAATGGAAATGCTTACCGACTATGGCTCTATTGGGATCATCAATAAATACATAACAGTTACCAAAACCTCAGTTTCACTTATCACCTCTACTTCTCAAAGATTGTGCGACTTCCTAAATGCTTTCTGAAACACGCAAAGCATAAGATTGACATGAATAATAAGGTTTCATTTACAAAGAGCTCTTTCCACCAGGGAAGTGCACTAAATCTTAAAAACATCAACACAAAAAGTGATCCAAAGACAAGTAAAGTGTCTAAAAAGTCGCCCATAGTCTTTAATATGCTCTATATCAGGTGCTTAAGCAGTAGCAGTACATTTTCTGTGCCTACAATTGTGTACATTTACAACTAACAATTTTAATACGTGTAAGTTACACCCTTTGGGCTATTCATGTCGTCTCAGCCCATGGAAACAAGCTTGCTTTGTTTTTAATTATGAAACTCTAAGCGCTCTTAATACAACTTGACCTCTCTGCGTCCTCTTCTAGGAAATAACTATAAATGACACAGCAAAGGCATTTCTCCCCAACAGGACACACCTCCAATGAGTCATCCACCCACGGAAAATTGTAGGAGAAGCACCTGACACAACCAAAAAAAAAATATATATATAAAAATATATATATACACACACACACACACACACACACACACACACACACACACACACACACACACACACGCTTCCTTCATCTATAAACTGTGAAAAGGAACTTTAAAATCAGACGAATGAAAATGTAATCAATACTTTTCCTGAATCTTGTCAACTTCTCATTTCATGCACCAAGCTGGACTGAAAACCAGGGGCTAGGTCCTGAGCTGGTGTAAATCAGGAGTGCTCGAGTGACGTCAATGGAGCTACCGCATGAAAAATTTCCACCAGCTGCGGATCTGGACAGCTATATGCCAAAATACGAGCATACTAATCATTCACACTGTGATCTCTTGACACCAATTTGAGTGGGCCGTTGAAAATACTTGAATGATTGTACCATTAAAAGCCACCAATAAGATCATTCTGAATTGTCCTCCTTCATTTGGTGCCAATATCATGATGTGGCTGGGTAGTCTACTCAGTTCTTGTAGAAAAAAATTTTCCATGCTCACTTAAATCAGGGTATTTTTTTAAAATATGCAGCATTCTGACTAGAAGTTGTGCTTTAAGAGACCGGTTTCATTTGACACAATTTAAAAATGTGGTTTTTTCCTCTCTTTTATCACTTTGTTGGTTACTGACAGTCAATGAAGGTCAGCGTGCTGGACTCTTGGGAGCGAGAGAGATCCACTTATTTTCTGAGATCCTGGTAACACACAGGCAGAACAATGTAATGTGTCAAGGAGGGAGTGTAACTACCGAAGAACTAATTCTTCTACCAAAGACCAAACCTCACTCACTTATCAAGAGGGACTAGTCACAGAAGGTATCACAGCTGAACCTGAGTAAAAGCAACACAAGCTGGACCTAAATTTTCTTGCTTTGGCAAACTCAAAGGACAAAGCAAGAATATTATAGTTTACATGCTTTTACCCTTGATCACAGTTTTAAAAGTAACTTCAGATATTTCTATCCATTTACATCAGAAATGAGGTCCTCTTACTCATCGAGCCCAACTCTTTTCTACTGCAGGATAGATCTCCTAGCAATGGCAATCTGGAGTAACTACAGGCTGAACCTCCCTGGTCCAACATTCTCGGGACCTGACTGGTCCCGAATGAGGGATTTTGCAAGACCAGGGGAGGTAATTTCTGGACCTCTGCCACTGGCCCACACGGCCTGGCCCGCTGGCCTCCTGGCTGGATCCCTAACTCCTGCCATTCCCACTGCCCTGCAGACCCTGCCAGGCAGCCACGCACTAGGGCTTTGCGACGTGCCGGGTAGCCACTGCCGTATGCCACACCAGACCACTGGCCTCCCAGCCAGCTTCTCACTTCCTGCCAGCCCGGCCGGTCACAGAGCCCCAGCATGTGGCTCTCAGCCCCACCTGGGAGCCACATGCTGAGTCTCCCAAACCTGTGGGGCAGCTCCACAGGACAGCCCACTGCCCTACCAGCCCCACAGGGAGGACTCTCTTGTCCTGCAACATCCATGCCGGACCATGGATGTTGCGGGACCAGAGAATTCCAGTTAAGAGAGTTCCAACCGGTAGTCCATTGAAGTCAATTTATGAGCCCCAGGTTGTGATCTCATTTATAACTATTGCATGACAAAGTATTCGCTGCTGTAAGTCAGTGTGACTCCAGAGGATCATTTACACCAGCTGAGGAGCTAACCCATTATTCTGCACAGATGTAAAACTGGCTCAGTGAGAGGAGAATCAAACCCACTGAGTCTCATTCTGAAAATTCTTATACACACACAGGCACTGTTCCCTGTAAGTTGTGTGCTCGGGCAGCCACCGGTAGCATGCATTTCTACTGGTGGTGCACATCCACCCATACCTTGGTGCATAGTACAACATTTATTCTGCACATGGATGAAAAAAGTTAGAGGGACCAATGAACACAGGGAATTCTTGCCCATGATGGAAGTCCCATGGTGCAAGGATTACTTATGACTGCAGGATTGGGCCCATATTCCAACAACATAAGACAAACCAGATATTAAACTGGAGAAATATTTAAATGAATATCCATTAGAAAGAAATCTAGAAATGTTATGCTTTCACCTGTATTATTACGTAGGCAGTGACAGATGGCAATAGAAAAAGATATAAAATAACTCTCAGAGTATTAACTTATTTCAGCAGCGTATGTGTCAGATTCTTTAGCATAAAAAACTGGCATTACACAGTCTCATTAAATCTATACATCTGTGTAGCAACTTGCAATTTCTGGATATTTTTTGACACAGTGTTCAGACCAAAAAGCTTCTGCCTCATGTTTCTTTTCACGCCATGCCAGCCATAAGCCACAAAAAAGGCAGACAAAAGCAAAACCCTACCATAAATATTCCCAAATAGAGAAGATTTGCTATTAATCCATACATTTCCCTCCACCCCTTTTAAGGACAGATGGTGGGGTTATGATTCTTCACATGGAAATCATAATCTATCAGCAAAAGAAGCACTTGCTGATTTTAAAGTGAAAACAATCATTTTCTCACTTTCTATTGCTTTCTGGTCCAAACTGTACATATTTTTTTAAATATTGTACCCATGAAGTGGCATGCAAATAGTCCCATTAACTTTTAACAGACTACTCAGAGAAGTAAAAACTATAGGTTTGAACGATTGGTCCAAAAATCTGAGACTTTCAGACTACTGTAGAGACGCAATAATTACAAACAGATGAAGAAACTGAGAGAACTGGAAATCCATTTACATTCCACCCCCCATGTTCTCCCAGAAGGCTCAGCATTGCTCAGGAAGGCAGAGCGCTAGCAGATTTGTTCAAATAAAAGTTCCTGCATATTAATTACCATCGTCTCTCTGCTGCATCTGTTGTTTTCTATTGCTACCATCCCATGCACGGATCTGCTGCCACCATCAGGGCCAACAAGCACTCCAGAGTGGCAGAGTCTGTGCACACTAGCCCAATGAGGCCCTGATGTGGACTGAATCCTTGGGGCACTACAACCATGTAAACACTATACAAACAGCGGCATGCAATGCAATCACCGAATATTCACTAGAAATCGACAAGGAAAATAGTGGAGATGAAAGACCGGAATTTCACCTGGAAGGAACACTGCCACTTTGCTTCTATTTACATATCCAACTCCAACCTCACAAAAGGTAATTTCTTTTTCAGCTCCTCTTATGCAATCTTAGACAGGCCTGTTCTCTAAAAGATCTGGAAATACCTTCTGGGAAACTCAAACCAATGTACTGAGAAAGATTTCTGCCAAAATGCCAAGTCATGCTCTAGGGCCAAATCCAGTTCTCACATACACAAAACATCCCCCATTGAGCCAAACTCAGGCCTGGCGTAAGTAATTTCTGTGTAATATTCTCTTTCCTTCGGCTATGGACTGGTCTAAAGTTATTTACAAGCCAGCACTTATCACTGGTTGCATCAACTTCTCATGATAAGGTCCCTGTTTTTAGTTCCTTATAAACTTTGCCAAACTTTGAGCTGAAGTTGTCCATGCCATGCATCTGCCTCAGGCTGAATTTTGGGGAGGAAAGATCAGCCAAAACGGTTCATTTCCAAGGCGGCTAGGGAAAAAATATGTTCTTTTGCAATGTTAAAATAATTCTGGCAACCTTTTCTTTGAAATGCTCCAGTGCCCCATGATTTGGAGCAGGGACATGGAATTTGGCAGGGGAAGAGGGTGCTGCGTATCAGGGAGGTGTCTTTTCCTGTAAAAATTCTGCCCAAATTTGGCTAAGTTAAAAGTCTTGCAGTGGGAGGGTGGGGGGGAGGAAGAAAGGAATCAGAGTTTGCACATGCTCAGTAGAGACTTTTGATGTGAAGAGCAAAAATTGCTTTAGCTTGCATCTTCGCTGAGGGTGCTTGAGCCTTTCGCAACTTCTAGTAGTAACCATGAACGTGAACCGTACCTACAGAATGACTGAGAAGGCTTCCTCCAACCCAGGGATACAGAGTTAAGCCAGACTCTCCCTGAAATGGCTGCTCCCGGGCAGAATGGGCCTGGGAACTAGAACCAAGACCATGGAGCCCTTCTCTCCTCCATGCTCCGTGACCTCGCTGCTTATGCCCGGCCAGCGTGGAAGAGGAAGGCGTCTGACAAAGGCAGAAGGGATAAGAGCCTATTGGGAAAGTGGTGAGAGGATGGGCGAGAGCAGGAGGTTAGGATGAAGACTGGGAGGTGACTGGGACTAGAAGACGGCCAAAGAGACACACTGGGACAGTCAGGGCATGGAAATTAGGTCTGGGAGCCAGGGATGGAATGTGAGGTGACTAGGAGCCAGTAGATGAGGGGAGACTGAGATCAGAGGAGGAGCTGGAGGGAGACAGAGTGGCTAGGAAAAGAAACTAGGAAGGAGGCAATAGGTGCATGTCTGGGGCTCCCCATTTTGCATCGCCACAAGGGTGACCTTGGCTGAACCCTCCTCCCCTTTCCCGGAGCAAATCTGGCAGTGGAAGAGGTGGAGGAGGTACCGTGAGGAGATGGCTGTCTAGGGTGCTGAGAAGAGGAGAGCTGGGTGCAGACAGTCCCACAGGCTGAAGTACCAGGAGGAGTCTCCACTCCAGCGCCAAGCAGTGATGGTCACTAGCAGCTTCAATTGTCACTTCTCAGCCAGACCTGGTCCTCAGAAATGGAGAAGAAGAGACTGGAGAGGACCTATCCCTCCTTCTATTTCCTTCCTCCTGGAGAGACTGGGACCACAAATTTGTAGTAGTGTCTATGGCCAAGGGAGGGCCCTGGACCTCTGCCTTTGTTCAGTGTGTGGGGTCTCAGGCCTTATTTAATGCACACCAGGGATTCAACAAAGAGAAAACAAAATATCAAATTAAGGGAGCTCCATCAATCCTGGACAATGAATGAGGTCCAGAAGAAAAAGCAGTGTATAATCGTGTAACTGAAGCATATGCACAAGCAAGCCAGGTGAAGGTTACACAAGCTACCCTTAATACTAATGTCTCCTATCTTTCTGAGAGGCTGACTTTAAAAGGACATTATTATGTTTTCAATGCAATTTGGGGGCAATGTAATTAACTCATTCATTGTGCAATGGTTTGTATCTAACACATCAAGCCCTACTCAGCCCAGCACTTAAGCACAGGCTTGAATTTAAGCATCTGAATA
Source organism: Pelochelys cantorii (assembly GCA_032595735.1). Taxonomy (NCBI): domain Eukaryota; kingdom Metazoa; phylum Chordata; order Testudines; family Trionychidae; genus Pelochelys; species Pelochelys cantorii. The sequence continues at coordinate 70,333,404 of CM064332.1, forward strand.
GCCTCTTTCCTAACAGCAAAATGCTTAATCGGGTGCTTATCTTGGGTGGGAAGTGAGCACATGCTTATATGCATTGGGGCAACACCTGCTCACCCGTACGCCAGTGTTGTTAGAGCAGGTGTGGACCCTGTTTTGGTGGTTTTAATTCTATAAAGTTTCAACTCTCCCGTACAGAGTGTGCTTTTCGCTGGTGCAATGTAGGATACAGAGAGTAACGCACAGTTTGAAAATGTTCATCTCACTTGTGTTTCTTCTGCCTTGTACCAACATTGAATTACCTACCTTCCTTTGTGTTTCTCAGCCAGTGGATGGGTTGTGCGCCTTTTAAAATGGTTATCTACTACACTGAAAGAGTTTGACATCTTCTCTAAGGCTCAGTTAAGTACACCATTCCATCACCACACTGTACACAGCACACAGTCTCCATGAGGTAATGCGAATACGGACACAGTCAATAATACGTTGTGCTTACATTAAAAAAATCAATTTTAATTGTTTTGGACCTCTTTCTGCTCATAAGAGAGAGAGTGAGCTGATTCGGCTTGGATAGATTTCTGGGTACAGAAAACGAGTGAGTGAAATATGGGAAAGTATTTACCGTTTTACCAGAAATATTTATAAATAGCAACTTTTTTCCTGGCTGGTAGGATATTAAATCACTAAGGAAGAAGCACGTACGGCTTTTAAAGGGTGAGAGGGAAAATCCTATCTTTCTCCATCAACCACCTCTCCCAAACTGAAGTAGCAACACAGGTGCAGAAGGGTTTCTATAAAGCCTCAGTCAGAATTTCCCACTGAGGGTGAAGTTAGCCCCCATCAGGCGACCCACATGAAGTCTTACTTCCTATATGTTTGGAAAAATCTTTGAGTAAGAAGGGATCTCATATTACCCGTTGGAAGAGAAGAGAAGAGAGAGCGTGTTAACATTGTGGTGTCACATTACCCACTGTTTTAAGAGAAGCCCCAACTTTAATTCAAATGAGACCCCCCCCCACCTCCCCAGGGAGCCTGTTGACTATAACAATGCTGTCTTTAGCTGGATTAGGATAGGTTATTTGTACATAGAGACCTACACTCCTAGGCCTTGAAAGTAAGTTTCCTCTACAAGTTCTTGGCTTTGATACAGGATGCATTAGAGAGCTTCATGCTCATCACATGCAGCAAGAAAAACCACCACATTTTTAAGAGAGGCACATGGATTGGTGTGCATGCACCTGTGTGTGAACTCAACGCAGGCCACATCAACACAAGCTGGCTTTGTCCACGCACACCCGGAGCTATGCAAGGATGTCAACTCCCAGTTTGTATGCACACTCAGGAATAACCTATTTTGCAAAGTTGTTGCTAAATCTACCTTATATTTTACGAGTTTGCTTTTGAGGCCTGGGGATGTCTTTTCGTTCTGGGCTTGTGCTGCTGTAGCTACCACTGGGAGGATTTGAACCTGGGGCCTCTGGAGCTTAGCGTAGGAGCCTCTACAGTTTGAGCTATAAAACCAGCTGGCTCACAGCTTAGGCTGTAGAGCTCTCTTGTTCTTATCTCTCACTGTAAGTGGTCTAAGTGCCACTACATGGGACAGTGAACCACACTAGGTGGGTGGGTTACGCACCCCTTAAGACTGGGTCCACGATCAAGGCTTGTCGACACCACAAGAACAGAAGTAACAAATGAACAAGTGTGACAGAGCGCTGAGTGACCTGTGGCAATGCCCATGATGTGCTAGACAGCCGTTTTGTGCTAAGCTGTAGGAACACTCAAGAGGATGACTTCACTATGTCTCCTACTTTAGATATGGGAATGCCAATTTACCAAGGTAGTTTGTGCTAAAATTAGTACATACCTGGAGTCCTGATTCAGGTAAACGTGCCAGTTCACGACAGCTGCTCAACTGTAAATAAGTATTTGCTTATGTCCTTAAGTACATGCTTAAGTACCACTCCGAATCTGTCCTTGCTGTGCTCCCAACTCACAGAAGTGGTGGAAGGATATGGTATGGGAAAAACGCAAGGCTACGTTAAAAGCCTCCAGGAAAGGAATAGTGAAGTCAAACGTTAAATATCTCCTCCCTGATGATGCACCAGAAGAGCGGTGAGATTAGGGTATACAGTAATTCAAAGAAGAGTCTAGTGTGATTTCAGAGAATCCAAGGACAGTGTTAAAGTTGGTCATGCTGGTCTGCTCACACTACTGTCTAAAAACAGAGTTTTAGAGAACTAATGAGCAATAATTATAATTATATAATCTTCCATAACAGAGTTTGACAGAACAACTAATGAGCCTTTATTTACAACAAGAGACGCTTGTCGCAATTTCCCGCTATGTGAAAAGTGTTTTCTTTCTGCATAAAGTACATGCATTTCCTATTCCAGGAGCTCTTACACTGGTTCTTCCAACTTTTTCCAAACCCACTTGGGCATCATAAATAATGACAGATGTCTGTCTCCCTGTCATCAAGCTGAGAGTCTAGTTTTTTAAGTAAGTGTACCACCTAATATCCATAGGAAAAACACGCCATTGAATTCAAGTAAGTATATAAACAGATCAGAGAGGTAACCTTTGTATACACCAAGTATACAAGGAAAATAGCATTGTGGGGACAAAAATTTCAGTAATTATCCCAGCCGTGACCAGTTTTGGCCTATAGTAAAAATAATCTCTATTAACAGAATGCATGGGTTTCTCAGGGTACGTCTAGACTGCAAGGCTATTTAGGGATACCAGAGGTATCCCGAAATAGCTACCCTGCATCCAAGGAATGTGTCCGCTATTTCAAAATAATTTTTGAAATAATGGACACACTATTTTGGCATCACTGTAAACCTCATTTTACAAGGAATAAGGGATGTCTTGAAATAGTGCTTTATTTTGAAATTTGGCACCGTGTACACATGCCAAATTTTGAAACAGCCTATTTCGAAATAAAATCAAAATAGCATATGCAATTTGCATAGTGCAAATTGTGTATCTCATTTCGATTTTAGAGTGCAGTCTAGATGTAGCCTCAGTTTGTCTTAGCTTACACTAGGTATACATGTCCCTCAGAGAAGTAGGTTCCGGAGCTATTGAGGATTTATAGTAGACCTCTGAAAAAACAATGAGTAGTCCTGTGGCACTTCAGAGACTAACAAATATATATAAGTATCACGAGCTTTTGCAGGCAAAACCCACTTCTTCAGATGAGATGATCTGAGTCACTAAGTACACTAGTTTACAGAAAGCAGAAAATATTTCAGCGGGCACTGAACTAATTGCCTACTGAACTGATGAAGAGATAAAGACATGAAATCAATTTATTAGCTACCTAGCAAACTTTACGTTGTGTTTTCTCTTGCCACTTTCACACTGAACCCATGTAGCTGCCGGATTCCAGCTGCAACCAGAGCCGTGCCTGACTCAACGGCTGTGGCACCAAAGTCGGAGCCAGCTCACGGTTCAGGGAGCTGTTGTGCAGTACCCCATGCACACCACACTTATTTACCCATACACCACTTTATTCAACTGCTACGTGCCTGGATTAGATCCACTTGTTTCCATTTGGCATCCTTCACGGTTTGCTGCCATCATTACTCACATAGATAAGTGCAACACCATCGGCAGAGAGTGAGTTCACCTATCATGCCCAGCGGCCGGCCTGGACCTTTGGGAACACTGTCTTCCTCAGAGATACTTTCAACAGGTATCCTCTATCCCAGGATCCCTCACCTCCACTAGGAGACAGCGCTTAGAGCAGAGGCATTTTAGAGGGCCACACACTCTCACATGCACAGGAGGAATATTCGAGACCTCTACTGTCAGTTCTGATTGCTGAACAGCTCCCAGAACCAGCTACAGCTTATCAGCTCCCAGAAGGCAGTCTTCATCCAAACTAATCAGGGCCTAATGGACTACATCAGCAGGCAGGGATGACTTGAGCATAGACAGTGTCCTCAAAACCCTGCAGCAGTCCAGATTTTGTTTCCTGTAATTTCACAATGTTTAAAAAAAAAAACACAACCCACCAGATACTTGAAACACATACAAAGCCACCATCTGCAAGCATGGAAGTGCCTTTCGAAATTCTACACCCCCAAATATCCTTAACCCTGTCCTTGGATTCCATATTAGCATGTGTACCCATCACATAAGAGAGAGGACAAGGAGGTTGGCCTTGTGGTTATAGCACTAGACTGGGACTCAGGACACCAGTGTTCATTTTCTGGCTCCGCCACTGACTTCCCATATAATCTTGGAGAAGTCTATTAAGGCCAGATTCACCAAGATATTTAGGCACCCAAAGACAAAAATAAGCACCCAGTGGAATTTACAGACGCACACATGCAGGCTGGACACCAAATTCCTATTGAAAGCTAGTTAAGGTAAATCCCACTACCTGTCACGTTAAGCACTTAAACAGCTTTGTGAAGCTAGTCCTAAATCCCTTCATGCCTCGCTGCAAAATGGGAGTGATACTTCACTGCTCCACAGGGATGGAATGACCTTAAATCATTACAGTTTGTGAGTCTTTTATGCAGTAATATTAGTGGAAGCAAAACCAGGTCCTGAATCAGTGTAACTGGTACTCATGGCTTAGAGGAAACTCAACAGTAGGACTGTAGGTTCCTCAGCCGTCTGGACTCGGATGCATCAAGAGCTCTCTCTGAGATTTACTAGACTGTTCTTTTGCCCACAATCAGTAACAACTTCTGATTTTCATGAGTCTATTAAATAATTGCGCATCTTTCACTTTTCTAATATTGGAGTCTGAAAAATTTTACATATAAAGTTTAAAAGCAGGGGGAAAGGAAAGAGGTGGCACCTTACACATGCTCCCTCAAAAATGATCTAGCGAGTCATGCAAAAAGTCCAGTCTTCAAGTTTTGTAACATGACCATATTGGCACATGTGGGGCATGCACATCTTGCAAAGGACATGCCCCATGCTTTGTATTCATGACACATTACTTCCACTGGTAAACTGGCTTGAGGAAAGTTGTGCCCGATACTATGATGAGTAGGAAAATTAATTTGTGTCATTACAGCAAGTCCCTGTGACATCGCAACGAAGAACTCAGAGTGATTTCTCTCAGCATCTCGATTTAAGATACCGATCTTAATTTATGTGTAATTTGGCGGGGAAAGAAAGGACAACTATACATCCTGTAGAATAGTTCCTGTGTTGTTTTTGTTTCCATTACAAGATGATCTGCTATATATATGTTTTATTATATCCTTTAAAGATAAGCACAGTCCAGTTGACTGGTAGGTCAACAGGATCAAAAGGCAATATCCTATCTGTTAAACTCGTTTCTAGGAAATGGTTTTTGAGGGTGGTTTCTATGGGGGGGAGGCTGGATTTCTCTCTACCTTGTTGGTTTGGGCTGGGATTGTTTTTAAACATGATGGAATTTTAACTTCCTGTGAAGCCCACGTGTGTCCAGCAACACACTCCTTAGTTGGGTAAGATCTTTTTTGCCTTCTTTGGTATTTACATTGGTAACACTCTCGCTGACATCAGTGGATATGTTGCCAAAGAAAGTTCCATAGGTCTCAGCCTTGATGGAACAAGATCAGCCAGCTGTCGCCTTTTAGGGCAGAAGTGACATTATAACATCTTTCCTTTTACGTCTCCATCGCTAGTAGGAGGACTGATGCATACTGCCTGAACCAGCACTAAAGAACCCTGAAGAAAATAAAATTCCTCCAGGCACCGACACTATTGGCTGTTTGGTGCCAGATCCAGCTACCTACCATTCACATGGGAGCTAGACTAGTCCATAGGTTATACTGTTATCAGGTATTTGACATTTTAACCCCTACCATTGGCTCAACAGTTCATATGGCATTTTCTAGATTAACTGGTCTGTGTTTTGCAATCCAGGAAATGGGATCGGTACTTTCCCTCTGGCTTTGTTTGGAAGGGGATGCGGGTTAGGTTTGAGGGGTTTTAGGTTTTTCTGTGTTTAAAAGGGACAGTTATCTTGCTGTGTTTCCAGCCTTGAATGCTCAGAGAAAACTGTGGTTTCCTGCCAAGCTGCAGCAGCTGGGGTCTTTGCCAGTCATAAATTCGCATCAGTTAGCCCACAGTCCTATGCATTGGCTGTCAGTGTAGGTCGAAGAGACCCTGTGCACCAGCATTTTCAAGATGGAGTTGTGAAACACAGCCCTTTTCAGTGCCTTATGTAACAGATCATCAGAGGAGTCATATCAATAAGTGCAAAGAAAATTGGGGGCATGCAAAAGTTAGTAGATCTTAGATACCATTTCAGACCAGAAGGTAGAAGACCCCTCTGGAAGTTACAAGGGGCAAACGGATGAGACATCAGTACTTATTTTTAATAAGGGCAATGCGTAAGAGAAAGGGCTATTCTTCTCTGCCTCCCATTAACTATTATGAATCGAAATTCAGTGAAGTGTAGGGGGGAAATCTTTTCAAAGCTGTTGGGTGATTTTGGCTGCCCAACTTGAGGCGCCTTTAAGGGGCCTTATTTTCAGACAGCACTGAACATCTTTCCCCTCTGAAAATCAGCTCCCTTTATCTCGAGCTGGGCATCCAAAAAAAAAAAACCACTCCACAATCTGGGAATCGCAGCCAATGGGAGAGGTGGGGAGGCAGTGCCTGCAAGCGCCGGATCACATGGAGCTACTTGTGCCCCCCACCTAAGAGCTCAGTTGGTAGGCACTCCCGTTCCTTGTCCTCCCCTGCCCAGACCTACCCCCCCATCCCCAGGCTGCTCCTACACCCTATGCCCCCACCAGACCTCGCACCTCCCAGCCCACTCCTGTGCCCTACGTCACACCCAGACTCTACACTCCCACCCCAGCCTGGTCCCTGGCAACCCCACCCACACACTAAACCCCTTAGTTTGGGCCTAGGCAACCCCACAAAACCTACTGGCCCCCAAAAGAGATAATGTGGCCCTGGGTGGGGGGTAAGCCCTGAGCCTCAGCATCGCCCCTCCCTCCCCAAGGGGCTGGAGCTCAAGGAGAGTGAGGTGAGTGTGGGGTTTTTTTCCCTGCTTCAGAGTTGGGGGGGCACATGTCTGAGGGTTTTTTCCTCCTTCCCACTTGTGTGGGGTCCACGACTGATTTTTCTGTGGATCAGTGGCCCTTAACCCAAAAAAGGTTCTTCATCCTTGGTCCAAATAGGCAAGACAGACATAACTTCCTGTCAGGGCAGTTAGTCACTGGAATAAACTATCTAGGGAGTTAGCAGAATCTCTATGGTTGGAGTTTTTTAACAGCAGGTTACAACAAACCTGGCAGGGATGGTCTAAGATAACGTTTAGTTCTGCCACAAGAACAGAGGACTGGAGGGCCACGAGAGTTCCTTCCCATCCTATGACTTTATAAATGGACAGAGGGGGAAACAGAGGAGGAGAAAAAAAAAATCAGCGGCAGAGCTGGGACTGGAGCACAGGTCTACTGACTTTGAGTTTAATGCCCCCTCCAGGAGGCCATGCTGCCACACAGTGCAGTGTAAAATCCATGTAACTGTTTCCAAGCTCCGCCAGCAAAAGGTGCATCTTATACAATTCTACCATCAGTCACGCTGCAGCGGAAAGGATCTGTATCTACGAGGCTCTAACGTGGCAGAATTCAGCCCAAGATATGAAAGGGTTATTCTGAGGAATGCTTTTTTTTTTCCCTCCAGTTAATACCAGGAAAAAAAAAGGTAACTAAGAAACAGAATACCCAACTGCCTGAGGTGATGGGCAAGTTCCTTAGAATTCTGACTTTTTTCCTGGTTGAAACCAGTTTGCCTGGGGATGAGCCAGCTAAGCCGCTACTTCCCTGTTTTCCCAGCCTTCCAGCTGAAGATGTGACCTTTGTGAACACCAGCCTACAACTGGATCCGGCCAACAAAATCCAACACATGTTGGCACTTGCCCCTCCATTCTTTACAGTCTTCAAGGGCAGAGAAACAAGGACTCGGTTGTTCCAAAACTGGCCTTATGGTCTACCAATCCTTTTAAATGACAAAAGTTTGCTAATCGCTGATCAAGAGCTGCAGTGGCTTCTTGGAAATCTCACACTGCCTTGTGCTAGCTCTACTCATTTTGGAAGAACTAGCTTTGTCACTCTCCTGAGGGGCTGTGGAGACAACTTGGGAGCTTCAGGCACGGTAGTTTATAACACAGGCAGTATTCCCAGTAAGCTAGTTGTTTATTTGTCGTGGCTGGGCATCAGGGCATTTGGAGGTGTCCCAATTTAAAAACAAAAACATAAATCCTCAGAGCTGCAGCAATTTGGACAAACAAAATTTAAGGGATTGGAGGAAGAAGACACTTAGGTCATCTACTCTGTCTCCCATATACACGTTGCAGGAGACACAAAAGATGGTATTAAAAGAGGAGGCCTCCCCGCTCTCTAAATGTGTATTGTATCTTTTTTCCACATGTGAAGCAAAAAAACGCCACACACACAAAACGTGCACAGGCAGTGGGCTGCGGGACACAACAATGCACTTGAATCTCACTTTCTCTTTCGGAGTTCAGTCACTAACAGGACCGTTTTTAGCTTCAGGCTTTGTCTACACTACACAGCTTTTAGCAACACGGCCATGTCGCTAAAAGTCAGGCAGCGTCAGCACTTTTTGTTGTCAGTTCGGAGGGGGGCAAAACAAAAACACCTTCCAACCCCCAGGAGCCATGTTTGCTTTGTCAGCAGGAGAGCACTCTACACTAGGGATGTCCAAAAGCGTTTAATATGATAACCATGTAGCCACTGACCAACAACCACCAGGGAGCAACAAATTTCACACATGACTGTTCGTTTGCAAGCTTCAGCGATTTACCTACCATGAGGGTGGAGATGATAAAGCCGATGAAGCTGAGGGAAGTTTAAGAACTTGTGAACGGCAAAAGCTTTGGTCACTCAATGGCCAGTGCAGTCAACACCTCAGTGGTAGCAGGACTTCCTTTGAGTGAGTCAGCCAACTTCAACTGAGTGGTAACCGATTTGCATTGGGCTGAGAGATGGGGTATTCAGACCTAGCATCTCCAAGGTTGGAACCTGCATCAAACCTACAGAAGCCACACTTGCATTGTAGAATAGACACCGATTGCTTTATTTTAATGAGGTATAACAAGGAGGACACTGTTGTTGCTACTTATTATTGGTCAGATTCTGGCACCCTTACCCACACCAAGTAGAATCTTACTGCGCTAATGACGTAATCGGGTGCAAGGTACAAAAGAGCTTGAGTAGCACTTAGAGAACCCACTGAGGATCAGGGTTTTACCCACAGAAGTATGGACTGAGGTTGTAACTTGTGGCTGGGTTCTTTGCCTAACCAACTGAAGTTCTTTATGTGTAGTTCCATGGAGGTACCATTTCTGGAGGTATATACCAACACAACAAAAAACACTCTGCTCTGAAGAACACGTAGACCCTGACAACACATGTAACCCTAGCTTTATGTTAGGGTTGCAGAACATAAGCATTTGCTGTGAAAATGTGGGCTCAAAGCAGCAGGAAAACCAGCTTTGGGTTACCCTACGGCCCGGTTGTGGTGAACTATGGTGTAGCCAGGTATCAGTAGCTCAAAACTATGCATGTCTTTAAGAGACTAAACCCATATCATAGAATCCTAGAACTGGAAGGGACCTCAAGAGGTCATCAAGTCCAGTCCCCTACCCTCACAGCAGGACCAAGCACCATCGAGATCATCCCTGATAGATGTCTAACCAACTTGCTCTTAAATATTTCCAGCAATGGATATTCCACAACCTCCTTAGGCAATTTATTCCAGTGCTTAACCACCTTGACAGTTAGGAAATTTTTCCTAATGTTCAATCTAAACCTCCTTTGCTACAATTTAAGCCCATTTGCTTCTTGTTCTCCCTCTTTCTAAAGGGTAACACCCTTTTAGAGAGGAACACGGAGAGCAACTGGCTTTGAGTTATTGCAGGAAGAAATGAGCTAACTCCTACAAGGTATCAGGACATGCCACACACACTAACGTGATTAGTATACAATATGGATCTAGACAAAGAAAATCACTGAGTGATAACTCCGCTTCATGAGACCGTGTAGGTCATGTCACATATGGAGTCTGAGCTTTCGATTAGATTAGTAAGACCTAATGAGGAGATCAGATAAAAAGGTGCTTTGTAGCTGACAACTACCCCAAACTTCTCCAATATGGGTCTAATCATTATCTCTCGTTATTTGTATTTTAGGAGCACACAAGAGGGTTAATTCAAGATAGGGCCCCATTGTGTGAGGCACTATAAAAAGACAGAATGAGACACACACACTCTTCCTCAAAGAATTTACAGTCTAAACAGAGAAGGCAGATAAAGGGAAAGAGCATGGCATACAACATACAAATAAAATTACTGTTGGGATAATCGGCATTATGGATTTTATTTCCATTATCCCCTCATGAAGATTGAGGGAGAAGGAAACAATGCAAATATATTCAATTTTTATACAACATTCATTCCATGTAAATAAACATGTCAATACCTGACCCTAGATAAAAGCCTCCAGGCATTACAATGACATTAATAAATATCAGTAACAACAGTTTCTCAGCCTAATCATTGTAGCTTTATTACCTCCAAACCCATGGTAGCAAGACTGCTGAAGCTTGTGAATGAACAGTTACGTGTGAAATTATGTCGCCCCAGCTACAACAACCTTCTCACACAGAAAGCAGTTCTTCATGAGTAGTTGTGATGTATTCTCTAATCCCAGCTGATGAGATGGTGTATGTATGCCACCATGTTTCGTTATACAATACTTGGTTGAAACTAATGCCACAGTATTGCTCTTGCAAGCAATCAGTATTAGAGTTGTCACCATATCCCAGTTCCATGTATACATCCATATGAAATGAGAAAATGTTTCCATTCATCCACCTCTCTTTCATGGTCATTTCATAACCACATCAGTTTGCTACACATGGAAAGAGTTCGACCTATTGCAAAAGGCCATTGGTTATCCTATAGTAATATTGGATGTATTACTGTAGGTTTTAAATAACACCAGTGACTATACTGAATATAGCCCCGTAGTCTTGGCCACAGTTTGGGATAAAGCACATGAACATGTGTTTGCCTTTAAACACTTTGGATGGGAGGTTTAAACTAGGAGGTGATCCTTCCCCTACTCTGCTTTTACATCAGTGTTTTCCTGTGACCTTGCAGTCCTGTGATTCCAATAATGTGGAAAGCCCTGTCTGGATCTCACACCCTTTGGGGGATTCTATATTCAATTACTGGAATTCTTTACACAGGATTCCCTTTCACAGATGGTGAGCCATCAGAAAATATGCCCCTGCTACTGCCACGCAAATTCCTACAATTCTTAGATTAATTAATGTACATTTAAACTGGGAGGGGAGAAAACGAAGAGGGTTGCAAACCGCACTGTTCTTCTACATGGAGCTGCACCCTTCCAATGCTGGCAATAACCATGCCACAGGGCCTATTTCTGCTGCACTCCACTGTGGTAAAAACAAAGCCTTTTCGATTTTCATCCATTTCCATGGGGAGAAAGGACTGCATGGAACCAGGGGAGATGCACACGCACACGCACACGCACACGCACACGCACACGCACACTGTTCATGGGAAGCCCTGATAATACGTCATCTCTGCCACCAAATTAGACTTGTTTGCAATACTTGGCAAGATAAAGTAACTGCTGCAAATAGACACTGCATAAACAAGGAAAGAAAACTATACATCAGGAGGAAAATTATGTGGGTGGAGAAACTCCCAGGAGAGGTGACTTCTAAGGCTAGAAGGGCCCAATATGGTCTCATCAAATCCCACCTCCTGCTTAACTGATGCCAGAGGATTTCATTCCGTGACTCCTGTATTAAGCCCAATAACTTGCAGCTCTTAGAATCAGAGGGTTGGAAGAGACCTCAGGAGTCACTGAATCCAATCCCCTGCCCAAAGCAGGACCAATCCCAACTCAATCATCCCAGCCAGGGCTTTGTCAAGCCGGGACTTAACAACCGCTAGGGATGGAGATTCCACCTCCTCTCTAGGTAACCCATTCCAGCACTTCACCACCCTTCTAGGGAAATAATTTTTCCTAATATTCAATCTAGACCTCCCCCACTGCCACTTGAGACCACTGCTCCTCCTCCTGTCACCTGCCACTACTGAGAACAGCCCCTTACGTTGCCCGTCTCACTGAAGTCATTATGTGCCACTCCCAGATGACTAGCTCACCGTTTCTATCAGTCCATTTCATTCCATGGTGAAATGACAAACATTAAGTGCACAGCTTTCCCCAAGGACAGAGCTGGATATTGTATGGCACTCACTGCTGCAATCAATCCAGGCTTCACACAAGAGCAGTGTGACTGATACCATCTTGGGCCAGAAGCAGAGCACACACTGATGCACATGGCTCTCCACTGTGTGGCACTCAAGCTTCCAACCTGCATATCGAACTCAAGGAACCAAAGGTTGGCCCCTGGTTTTGAGAAAATAAGGGGCCCCTAAAGGGTGTTACATTGACAGCCTGACAAATGGGAGTCCTCTATTTATCCAAAGTACAGCAAAGGCAAAGGGTCTCCACATGACACACACCACAGTGCCTCCACCAGAATGAGAGGAAGTAGTCCTACAGCAAAGGCCTATAAACCAGGATACAAAAGATAATCCACAGAAATGAGAGAAGTTGTTGAAAAATCTTTAGTTAGGGAATTGTATCCCTGCTACGGTATTCGATATGATACTTCAAAAACCATGTAAAAGTGAAAGTAGTCTTTATTACATTATACAGGGCCTTAAGAGTCATTTGTATAGAACCTAAGTTCCAATGACTCTAACTACTGTAATCCCTATTAAATACTGTAGGGCTTTTCCATAGGGAAGCCCTAGGCAGTCTCTGCATTCCATTTACTCCTCATCAACAAAGGTGCCAGTCCTGGTAATGGTTGTGTGTAGTACTTATCTACTGGCAACCGTACTCAGATCATCTACCCATTATACAGGTGACCCAACAGACACAGTGTGGTAATGAGTTTTGGTTACTACCAGACTTCAATCCGATCTAGCTGGAGGTGTCAAGATGAAAGGCTCCATATGCCAGTACTAATTCCATAACGACCCTCTCATCCATGCAAGAAGTTAATGGGTTACAGACTAGAGATGTTAGATAGCGATTAACTCAATAGTCGTGCAAAAGCATGAAATATTATTGGTTATACGACTATTCCATACACCCTGGAGGTGGGGCAGAAAGCCAGGACACTCTCGGCCCCACTCCCGGGGAGTCCCCTTCAACCCGCACACAGAGGCAGCAGCTCAGGGTGGCATCCAGGGGAGGTCCCTGCAAAGACCGGCTGCTGTCTGCTACCCTGTACTGCTGCCTCAGGTAAAGAGGCAGCAGCACTGGGTGACAGCAGCCCTTATCCGTGGGGGGTCTGAGCTCCCCATGGACAGAGGCTGCACCGGCATCCCAGCCTGGGCCCGCCACGGACAGAGGCTCTTCCTCTGCCACCTCCCCTCGTTGCTGCCTCTATCAGAGGCAGCGTAAGGGAGGCAGGCAGCTCGCATGAGTCGATATGTGCGGGGTGCTGGCTTGAAAGCCGGCTTTCTGCTTGTACTGGCTCCTGCCTCCCTCCTCCTTGCTGCCTCTGATACAGAGGCAGCAAGGGGGCGGAAATGTGTGTAGTCAATAAGATTAACCGATAAACCCAGGCTTATCGGTTAATTGGGTACTCGACTACACTATGACATCCCTATTATGGGGAAGCAGTTAAAAAACAAGCAATCCTGTGGTACTTTAGAGACTAACCACAATATATAGAACCTTGAGCATTCGTGGGTAAAACTCCCTTCAGACGAATTCGCAAGGTGGTTCGTTTAACCTTTATAGGAACAACAGTCAAATTGACCTGCAAAAAGCATAACATGGTAGCAACAGGAGAAAGGGAGTGAAAAGGAAGCAATTTCTGTCTTTTGGTTTTTTTTAAATACCTCTACTCAACTGCTTCTTCCTGCAGTGAAACTGTAGAGAGAGTTCTGATGCTTTAAAAAAAAACAACATCTAGACTGTTTAGTTGAGAACGATTGTTCCCAGGTCTACTGAGAATTCCAATGGGCATGATCAGCAGCAAATCTGAGATTTTTCATTGTTGCCTGGATGAATGGAGTCAGAAGTGAGAGTTGTACTCCCTACAATAAGTAATTAATTACTATTATTATTCTCAGTTAGACCAAGGTGTGGTCCTTATGGCCAAGTATTAAGGTATCTTGTTTCTACAGATTTTTCCCCAACAGCAGTCAAGATGATAATGACATAAACTACAAATGAAGTAAGGAGCAATGTGAGATAGCCAGGATTCCCCCAAGGGAATGTGCCATATTCAGTGATTGTCTGTGTCTACAACGCAACTAGAAAGAAATGAGACACACGGAAAACTGGAGACTAGATTCATCTGTCCAAGAGAAGCTTGGGCAGGACCAATCGGCCTTTATTAAGGACATCTCTTACTCCAGACCTGGATGTGAGAAAAACATCAGAGAGATGGAAAGTATAGAATCAACACCCGCTGTACAGAACAGTTCCGATACAACTAACGATACACAGCCAATAAGGATAGTTTGCATTTTCATCCTGTAGCCCTTCACATGTTCAAAGCATTGGTGGGGCAAAGCCTAATTAAATATCCTGACTGCAACGTTGGGAGGCAGGTGGGTAAATATTGCCACCCTAATTTTAACAGGTGACGAAAATGAAACAAAAGTTCAGACAACTTGCCAAAGTCTACCCAGTGAGTCATGGCAAACCCAGACTTAGAATTCAGGACCTCCAAATTCCCTATCCACTGCTCATTATTCCAGACTACACTGCCCCTGAGCTCAGCTCTTTTCTAGTAGAAAAGGCAGATAGAATTGATACTGCACAGATGACACAGTCCTAGTGAAAATGACTCAAGGATTCAACGTCTTGGCTTGAATAACCCACATGGGAACAGCGGAGGCTGACTAGACCTGAAAGTGAGTAGGCAAAGGTGTAAGATTGTGTTCAGACTGGAGCTACTATGCAGCAATATGTCCCTGATTCAAAACAGTGGCTTTGCCCCACCCCAAACACCTGAAGAAGCCTTCAGTGTAAGAAACTGGAATCCATTCCCAGGTAAAACCATGCCAGCAACTGTAACCACTTGCATCACCAAGAAAAATCTTTATCCAGGTTACTCTTAGCCAGGTTCTTCACAGAGTATAGCCCAGGGCTTGGATGCAAGACAAATGCATCATGGCAATAAAATCCTCAACACTCAACATTTTAAAAGTTTTCCTTTGCCGGTGAAAGCCAGTAAAGGCCAGGTTGATCACCACAAGTTGATAGAACAAAATCAGCAAACGTTGTAGCTTCATTGATTTTAATGGAGCTATGCAGATTCACACTGACCTAGAATGCAAGTGGGAGTAAATAAATAAATTTATTTTAAAGTAGGCTTTGCAATGAGCCCAAGGTATAATATTTAGCTTGAGGCCTAGTAACAGTTAGCATAAAACCACATTAACCTTGGTGTGACGAGGTGCAGTCACAGAAGTCCTGTAATCTCTAAACCGATTCCTCCTCTTAGGAAATATCAGATTTAATTAAAAATAGCCACAGGCACATAGTGAATTTATTATGGAAAAGAGAGTAGGAAGAGTATAGAAATACACACAATAGATACAGGGGGTTTTCCTACACTACTGTTCACAAAAAAAAGACCACATACAATCTATATAGTGAAATTCCAAAGTGGTTTTGTAATTATAGTAATGGCCCATTCTTTCTACCAAATTAGCAAGAGTCACTATTAAATTAAAATTTTATACAAGTCTGCATTAACTGACATTTTTCTCAACTACAGTTTGAAAATGGGGGGGTGAAAAGACTCTTGGGAGAAAATCCTAGTTTCAGTTTGAGTTGGATGAAATCAGAAGTTATTATAGGACAAACACAATGAGAAACCAGTCCAGCCAGTTGTGTACAAAACTGCAAAATTCAATACACGACAGATACAAGAACAGTTGACAATGCAAGTCTTTTAAAAAAAAAAAAAAGAGTAATGAAAGAGAGAGGGGGCTAGGTATGGAATATCTAAGCAATAGGACAGGTTAAGTTAATATAGATTGGGACTCCTGGTTACAATCAGTAAATAGATTGTTCTAAACACAACAAAACTCAGCTTTTAAATTTTTAAACAATTGTGAAATGTTGGATTTTAACAATAAATCTTAGACTTGAATTCGAGATAACACTTATATATGTGCTTTAAGCACATATCGGTTGCCTTTCTGAACTCACCAAAATAGCCAGTGTACTTATTCCAGATTCAGGGCATCCCTATTCAGCAAACCATTCAAGAACTTGCTTAAAATTACACACACATTTAATGCTCGCTGAATCAGGACCTTACAGTTAAGCCTGATCCTGCAAGATTTACATGGTCTTAATTTGTTCCTAACCAAAGAATGCAAATGGTTTTGCCCAGACGTCATTTTGAAAAGGGATCCATTTAACCCTGAGTCCTATCCACAGCCTAAGGTTTGCAGTCTGATGGATACGTGTGCACACAAGATCGGAGCATGCCCATCTAAGAACATATCATAGTCCATATGCTCAACAAGCTGAATTCACTTAGGCCTTGTTTAGTCTAGACAGAAGATTGCCTCTGCCACAACTGGTCTTCTGGAGTTTGATTTAGCGAGTCTTAACTAGACTCGCTAAATCAAACTCAGAGGGCACCCCCAACGGTGTCCAGTACTCCTCCTTTTGCGAGGAGTAGGGGAGGACAACGGGAGTGTTTGCTCCCATCAGCCTCCTGCTGTGGGGATGCCACCAAGCTCGGCTTAAGGTAGAATATGTAGCTGGAGTTGTGTACCGTAAGCCGAGCTTCTGGGTCTTGTGAAGACCTGACCTAAGAGCCAGAAGTCCAAAAGCATCTCAGCCGGCAGCTGCCACACCCTTTGCTTTCAATGGCAGTTTTCTGGTGCTGACAACACTGGGAAACATGGTCCCTTTGTCCAGTGACTAACAAGTAGCTGCGTGGTACTGAGGTCTTTTGAAAATGTGCCACCCAATGGTCTGTTTTCAAAGACAAACACTGCCAGCCCATCAGTTCAGAGAGCGCGGAGAAAACTGTGGACTTTCAAGGTCAGATTCCAGCTGAAAGGGAAAAAGAGGCTTTCATAGCTGCAAATTTGCGGCTATCCCCAGCTCATTTTTGCGGATACAAATTTTGTATCCACACAAGGCTCTATCCATAAGTGAACCACGCCGGCACGAGTTTTTTTGACAAACCTGGACTTTCTATACCACCGGCTCTCTCCATGTTCCTATCAGGGAACATAATCCTAGCCATGTGTTTGGCAGACTGATGCACCTGAGGGGACACGCTAACATTTCAGATGAAAACTGGTCGCTTCTCAGATTTGTTGACTGGAATTTTAACTTCCAGTTTTTAAAAACATATATATTTGTCATGCTTTTTTTCTCAAGGGGGAGGAAGTCCCTGCCTCACAACTTCAGCAGAGCTGAATATTGGACACTGGCTATCTCTATGGCACAGAGAAAGCTCCTTCAGAGGACATTCAGGCTTCTCAGGAAAAGCGCTCTGGTTAATTTATTTTCTAAAAATTCCCAATTAAGGCATCCTGCAAACTTGTGCCTTTAAATTTCCTCCTCGAGAGCCTCCACCTCATTTCTCTTCCTCGTGAGTGGTGGAGAGCTAAGAGTTAACACTGGGCATGCAGAACAAAAAACCACAGAGCTGAGGCAAAGCTGTATGCATCCAATCCATTCCTTAACAAAACTTGTTGCTAGTCCTGTCTGCACCATCCCAGGTCTCCCAGGTTTCATTGGCCTCTAGCCAAAAGTGTCATTTTACTCTCACAAAGAAGAGGGGCAGAGAGTTTATTTTTTCTCCCAACCCCTCCCCGTATTATATCCATCCCGGCAGTGCAACCTTCTTGTTTTTCCACATTTTCTAGCAGTCTAAAACCCTCCCAAGGGCATATCCGCAAGGATCTCTTGAGATGGAGTTCTCAGCTTTCAGCTTGTACCTACAATGCTGTACTTAGCTCATTAAATTCCCAAGAAGGTTACACACAAAAACGTCTTCAAAGCCTTTACCCTCCCTCTTTGCTTTCTGAGTCAAATTACACATTATTTAAAAATCTTTAGAAATTGTGTCTGGGAGTAGTGAATAACTTATTCTGAGTTTTTAAAGTGATATACACAGTAGAAATTATTCCCTTCCCCCTGTCCACTGTATACTAAACTAGGAAATTCAGTCCCACCGTAACATTTCTGCTTCAAGAGTGACATCTGTAAACTCAATGTATTATAGGCAATGTAGCTTAAAAAAAAAAGGAAGGTTTATTTATTATTTGTTAAGAATAGACAATGCATTTGACTGTGTACAGGAGAAAGCATATTCTGGTCCCCGTGCTGTAATATACAATTAGACAGGCAAAGTCCAGACACCAAAACGCACTGATGTGGGGATAAAGGGGATAGGCAAATGTTTTTGTTATAAACTAAAATGCAACCTCAATGGTTGGTGCTAATTTAGGGCAGGATTCTTACTGCTTGCCTACGTTGAGGAGTAACTTATTCCATGTACACTCCCACTGCTACAGGGAGTTTTTTGAGTACTAAGATACTTCTCAGTGTGAGCAAGGAACATAGAATCTTCCCCTGAAGAGCCTCTACCAATCTGAGGTAGTATTGGTGGGCATTGCAGAATGGTGTTTGTTATACCCTAAAAGGGGATTACAAATAGCACTGGGTGACCCTATATTGCAGGGGTGAGGAACCTCAGGCCCGGGGGGCCGGATACGGCTCCCCGTCTTGCCTGGAGCCGGCCCTCCAAGGCTCAGGGTCTCCCTAGAATTGGGGAGCCTGCACTGGCAGTCAAGTGCCCCCCACTGCCAGGCAGGAGAGCACAAAATCTACTAGGCTGGGCCCCCCCTAAGCTTTGGTGTGCGAGGGGAATGTGCAGAGTATCTTTCTCCTTCTCAGTCAGGGGCCACATCAGTGAGGGGGGAGGGGGTTGTGTGTTGTTTTTTACTTTTCACTTGTGTGCCCTCCCCCCAACTTATTTTTCTGTGGGTCAATGGCTCCTGACCCCAAAAAAGGTTCCCCACTCCAGCTCTATTGGTTGTTCCTAAGGGAATGAAATGCTAAGCACATGCATCATCATCCTTCACCTCTGGGCCAGGAAGTCTAGACTATGACTGGAGAGTCAAACTGGGATGGTCTCTGGCTCACAGGCCGCCCCCAGTAATAAAGATTCTGCCGCTCGAAGTTACAATAATATTCCCAACGATGCACAGATGAGAAAACAACACACACACTTGTAATGCGTCAGTTCACTCAAGCGTCTATACCTGCACTGGTGCGGGTAATACTCTACCTAAAGGAAAAAGCTCTCATTTTATGGGCTCCGAGAGCACAAGGAGCAGCCTGTTAAGTATGAAGAGGTTATTTCTACAGTCACTTTTTTCTGACATAACAGCGCTTTAAGCAGCATGTATCCGTCGTTTCCTATTACCCTGGTCTTGGGACAGGAACCTCAGCTAGAACAAGCCTGCCCTGGGTTTACTTTGGTTTTAGATGGCAGCTTTGATAAGGTCACACCTTAAAACAGCCACCTACAGTGGAACAGACGGGAATCGAGTGCTCAGCTCTGTTCCCATACTTGGAGAGGAGCATTTTTAAAGAAGGAAATAAGCATTCATTTGCATACATAAATAGGTTTATATTTTCAAGTCATTTGTGCTTATACACCATGCCCACCCACACTAGGAAGATGTCTGTGGAGGCGGCAACTGCGGAAAGTGCAGAGGTAAATAACCTGTTAACACAGAAAAAAAACCCTCTTGCAGCTCCCCCTCCCTGACCAAAAGAGACCTGCCCCCTCCCAGGCGCTGACCCCTCTAAGGCAATTACAACCGACCCACATGGTCAACTGTAGAAGCCTCGCAGATGCCTACACACAACCAGCTCCCACAAGCATCAAAACCAGTTTACGTTATGGCTTTCCCTTCCTCCAAAAGAACGGACTGCCCACTCGTATAGCCTCCTGACTGTTTTCACTCCCAGTAGCTCCTCCAAAAATCCGGTCTTCTCCCTTCCCACATACCTCCAACAGCTCCCTATTCAAAGTCTCCTCTATTCCTTTCATTCCCCACATCTTCCCATATAACCCAGCCAGGGAGTCATTAGTAAGAAAGCAAAACAGCGTACAGAGAGACTACTGGATAAAAAAATAAGGGTGAGGTAATGGTGACCTAATTTCCTAAACTGGCTTTCTGCTAACCACAACGTCAAGGTTTCAGAAACTCTGGCTCACTATCAAGCTTGCTCTGAAAGGCTCCTCTACAAACCAGAAAACAGGCTCTAGTACGCCGTTTTGGATGGCATCATCCACAAAACCCCCAAGGAATGTTATGATCTTACATCCCTCCCGAGGAGCCAACCAAAAAAAAAAAAAAAAAAAAAAAACACCATTTCATCCATGTCAAACTGTGCACCTGAAAAAATAGAGGCGCTTCCCATGAACAGCGTCTTCTCAGCTACAACTATTGCATCTCAAATGTGACGCTACGCTTCAATCGCTGCATGCTGGCTTTCAGATTTAGTAAATTACATTCGGTGAATCCTCCTTTTACAGGCTTACCCTCCTCCCCTAACAAGTTCGACAGATAAAACTATAAAAAGCGAGTAACAAACATGTTTCAAATCCGTGGTGGGGAGCAAGTTTTGGAAACAGCAATAGCTGAAGAGCGACATGCTTGGAGAACTATGGAAAGTCAGTTTGATCAAGGCAGAAGAGGTCATGCTTAACTAACCTCGTGGAATTCTTGGAGGATGTTACTGCCCGGAGAGATAAGGGAAGTCCCAGGAATGCTGTGTACTTAGATTGGTTTAAAAAAAAACAAAAACAAAAAACAAGCATTGCTCAAGAGACTGCACCAGAGATTTACAATTAAGGTGATGAGTTTTGGAATAGGCTCAAACGTAGAAGCCGGCACAGTAAACAGGGCAAACAGCAGGCGCTGAAAGAGATGCCAGAAGTGAACGTTTTTCACGTTGGAAAGACATGAGAAGTTGTACACGTCACTGGTCAATTTCATGTTGGAATGTAGGTTTAGCTCCATTTATTTGGACAGGCCCTTGTTATTGGGCCCTGTGTTTGACATAGATCAAAGGGGTATTCGTTTCTCCCCCGACTACTCATGCTAGAAAGTAACAAGATCTCCAAGTTCATGTCTGACACAATTGTTAGCAGGAAAAACTATGAAACCAAACTAAAAAGGGGTTTGACCATTTGGGAACAGGGACATCCTACTACAAATGACATTTATGGCTGTGTGTGTGTGTGTCTGTGCATCACCCCCGCCCCAGCATCCTTATGGACAATCAAACCATACCCCAGTACACTTTCAGGAAAAGGCAGAAAGTTAATTAAAGCCACCAGCCCACTACAAAGAGGCAAGCGAGGTGTTTGGTGATATGAGTAGAGATTGTTAATTGTATAAAGCTCCATTCAGCAAAGCACTTAAACACCAGCGTAATTTTAAGCACATGCTTAAATCCCAGTAAGCCCAAGGGAGCATAAACATGTTCTTACTTGCTTTTGCTAAATAGAGATGGAATTACTTAAAATTAAGCATTGTGCTAAGTGTTGAGCTGAACTGCAACTCAAGGCACATTCCAGATCCCCATCTGATTGCATTGTGCAATCATAACTGCTTCACACAAAGCAGGTGTGTATCTTGGAGAGGATGCTACGTAAAACAACTAGGAGGCCACCAGACCAAGAATCAAAATTATGGGAAAGATTAAACGGAGAGGGGATTATTGTCAGTGGAAGAGAAGAGATTCCAAGGTGATCTAACAGAACTTTTCAATAGTACAAAAAAGGACAGATGCATTTAATACAGCCGACTGTCTCCTAGATTATGGATCCACACAAAAAATTAGGCATCTAGAAATTAATAGCAGCTCAGGCAAATCTCTTTAGACCAGGAGAAAGGACCGGAGGAAGGAAAATGGAGGTAAAGCTTCTCAGTGAGTTCACAGAAACTCGCTCTACTGTAAACATGTTTCTAGCAAAAGAGTATCTGGAGTAAAAATAAGAAGCTGACAGCAAGAAAGTCCAGATGTCTTTTTCCCCCCCGTCTCTAAAACACATTGAGCCTGATACATTGTTGCCATGCACAGTTCTTTACACCCAAGTGGGTGTAAAATGCCACCACTCTCAGTTGTGTGGGCACAGAGGCCTATCCAAGCAGAGAGCAAGGCCCATTATGTTCTTCTAATACCATACATCTCACAACCTAGCAACCCTTTGACCGCCCCAAGTAACCTTATCTAGAAGTACAGTTATGAGCTTCTGTATTGTGCCATGTGACTTAATTTAGCAGAGCCCTCATGAGGGCAAAAGGAAGATACTTCCACATGCTCGGCCCTTCTTGGGCTACTCGCTTCGGCCACACGGCATTTCTCCAGCACTCTTTGAGACCTCCCGCATCCTGCACCATCTAGTCACACTCATCCTTCTAATGCAACATCCATAGCTAATTACTAAACCAAGGGCTCTTTTGCCTTCAGCCCCCAGTGTTTAGTCTCTGCTTGCTTCCAGCAAAGAAAGACTCAGGGACAGGATGGAGAGAGGCTAAGTATGCTCTTCTGGTTAAAGAGAAAGCATAGTTTCAGGGCTAACTTGCAGCTCAGATCTGCAAACTGTTACTCACGCGAGCAGACTTACTCAGATTACTAGATCCAGTGTAGGCAGTAGAACAAGACGTGACCAGGACAGCGACGCTCAAGGTATGTCTACACTACCAAGTTTTGTCGACAAAACTTATGTCGATACCGAAAAGTCGACAAAACAAAAATCACCGGAGGATGTTCACATTGCTCTCTCTGTCAACAGACCATGTCCACACCGGGGGCACCATCATCCACAGTGTGAGCAGTGCACGGTGGGTATGTATCTCACAGTGCAGTGGGAAGGTAGAGTTGATCCCTGCACTTCTTGTGATTCCCGCCCCTCCTCTCCGAGTTCTACCGCAGCCTCTTCAGCTACCGATAGTGGTATTAGGAGTAGCTCTGGGAGCTCTCCATGCTGAGGAATATCCAAACAGCACAGCAGTCTCTCCAGCCCTCCCCTGCCTGCTGCTTTATTCCTAGTGGAGGGCAGAACAGGAGCATTCCACTGATTTGCTCTTTGTTTGTTCCCCAAAGAGAGCAGCTCACTCAGCTGTCAGACACTTCCTGGATCTCTGAAAGGGGTGGGGTGCATGCCTGCGGGGCAGCAAAGATCACGAAACACTGAGCACAGCCATCAGAGCAGGCTTTTGGAAAGCCCGTTCTGTAGACAAAACCAGCAGAGTCTAAGCTAGCTCTTTGTTGACAATAAAGGGACGGGAAAAGAAACAAGTGTCTCAAGGGGTAGAAGGTATTTTTGTCAGCAAACTGGGTGCTTTTCCTGACAACAGACGCATCGCAGTATGTACGCTCTCTCGGCAGGTTTTGGCGACAAAACTTGAAAATGGAGACAAGCCCTCAGTGTGGCTCATGATCCACGAATGGCTCTTTAATATGTCTCTTGTGGCTCATGCTAAAAACAGTGTGCGACCTAATTATTAGCTAATCAGGATGCTTTGCCTAGGTTATTAATCAGGTATAGTTGATAAAATAATACTCAGTCAATTATTTTGCTGTGAAAATATATAAATATTTCCCATGTTACTGTTTTAATGTGACTATCTAGTATGATAGTAAATGAAACAACAAATTCACACTTTGGGGCTCTTTTAGGTAATACATCACTAATTTGGCTCCTGAACCACTGACGTCTGAGTATTGCTACTACCCTGGGTATGGGTATAAAAAAATCAATTCCCTCTTCTGTATACCGCACAGGATCTATTGAGCTAGAATAGTCTGAGAACAGACTCCAGTGCAAGCAGCTAACCATTTGTAGTAACCCTACTCTGGGGACACCTTACAAAAACCATCGTGCTGAACAATTGTGATCTAGAGGTGTACATGTACACCAACTGTTGCTCCATTTGAATAAAACTTACCCAGTCTCAAGTTTATGATGCTTTAAACTAGGCAACAAGCTCGTTCTTGTCAAATCAGACATCCTGGAAGTGAGTTTGAATTTAAAATTTTAAATCAAGGGGCAATTTTGAGTTTGCCTGTTAGTATTTTAAAAAAAATAAATAAATAAAAATTGGAAGTGGCTTCCAGAGCTGACTATACGTGTCACCGCAATTTAGAGCGTCAGGAAGTTGCCTTTCAGAGAATTAACATGTTTCCAGAAAACTTCTGACACTTACGGGTATGTTTTCAAAGCCGTGCATGGGAGGTACATGCACAAATCCCATTATTTGTTAACAGGATTAGTCAATGCTGCTTTGAAAACATATCCCTTCGAGTTTTAGAGTTGACACACACATTTTGCCATCTCCAAAATCCTAGGATTAATTCATGCCAACCCAACACCAAGCAACAGATTATAGTTCAAAAACTCCATTTAGCCATCTCCAATTAATCCCTTCCCTCATTGAATATCCATACCGCATATGTCACATAATACAGATTAGACAGGACATCATTCTATTTCGTATTGCGGGAGTATAGAAGAGATTGCTGAACACAAGTCTAGAAAAAAAACCTCATGTATTTTCATTGTTTTAATCGCTTCCTTATTGCAAACATTCTGAGCATCACATGAAGAAAAAAAAATCCTCCTCCTTTATTATTGAACAAAGGAAAACAATGGTTATTTTTGGTACTTGAGTTCACACAGATTCATAGGATTTCAAGGCCGAATGAGACCATTGTGATCACTTAGTCTGACCACCTATAACAGTGGACCAGACAACTGCCCCAAAATAATTTCTAGGGCACATCTTTTAGCAAAACATCCAAAGAGTTAAATAAGTGGCAAGAGAGGTAGTAGTGTTAGGCTGATCGTGGTAAAACAAAAAAAAAGGAAGTGGGTCTGCCCCACGAAAGCTCATCACCTAATAAACCATCTTGTTAGTCTTTAACGTTCTACATGATTGGCTTTTGTTTTAAGTAAGTGGCTAAAAGTTAAATGGGCCAAATGCTCAGCTGATGTAAATCTGCATAGCTACCAACATTTTAATGGAGCTACCCCACTCAGCACTAGTTGTGCTGTGGCTCAAATGTTTTCAATTCATTTGGACTCTCCACACAGAGGTGAAAGTAAGCGGGTGCGCCCTGGTGCACAGCTCCAGAAGAGCTGGCTGAGCTGTGGCAAAAGCCAGCAGGGAGCTAGTTAAAGAGCTGGCAGGGACCTGGTTTGCAATAGGACAGCACCTGTAAGAAACTTTCAATTACTTTCACCGCTGCTCTCAACCTACAAAAAATGTATACAAGTGAATAGTCCCTGGAATTATTCACGTGCATAAAAATTATCCTAAATTAATCTGTGTATGTGGGGGAGCAGAATTGCATACATATATTTAATATCCAAAAATAAACACATTGTCCCATAAATTATCTAATATACCAAGCGTGGTTTTTTAATTATATAATCCTCTTCACTTCCCTGCACTCCCAGGTCCACTACCAGCATAGGAACCTTCTGTGCATATTGGAGTAATACTTTGAAAAGGGAGTGTATAAGACCTACTCATACA
This sequence comes from Pelochelys cantorii, assembly GCA_032595735.1. Taxonomy (NCBI): domain Eukaryota; kingdom Metazoa; phylum Chordata; order Testudines; family Trionychidae; genus Pelochelys; species Pelochelys cantorii. Next base: position 70,359,046 of record CM064332.1, read on the forward strand.
AATACAATTCCAACGGAGTAGAAATTATATTCCAAATCTATACTTCAGGATCTTACAGTAAATTGTGAGAGATTTTGGCAAGATCTGAATAGTCCATGGAATTTTATTCACTGCATGTAGAGACAGACCTATGATTTCGGGAGTCCCAAGTACAATCTTGAATCCAGGTCTATAAAGCTACTGGTCTTCCTAAAGTTAAGTATGGGCGTGTGTGCAGTTTTAAGGCAGGCCATCATCTTGGCTCTCTCATCGATGGCAAAACTTCCCACCCTCATCAGTGGAATCCAGATTGAGCCCTGAGCTAATCAGACTGTGCATCTCTGGCTACGTGACAAAAGAAGGCAGATCATCAGAGCCATCTCTTCGAACTAACCTTTTTTTAGGTAACTAGGGCACCCATTGCTATCATGCCTGAGTATGTGGGTGTATATTATATACGAGACATCATGAAAGTCTGACTTACAAACCTGTAAGAGCACGGGGGTATAAAAACAAAATTTTCATTTGGTGACTTTACATGGAAACGATCTGGCTTAAAGATATATGCAAGACGACAAAAACCCCACAAATGTGTTTAGTCTGAACACTGATGGGTTTTTTAATGGACTTAAACTCACTCATGTTTTCTGAGTGCATTTAGTTGGTGGAGTGGACTTTCCTGGATTTGGACCATGAAATAAAGCACTGCAGGAATAAGGATGGGTCTCATGCAGTTCAGTAAGGCTAATAAAGGACTGAGACTGACAGACAACAAAACAGGGGAGTCCACCCAGTCCCCATGGCAGGCACTTTGAGAGACCCCTTTACCTCTATGCATTGTACCTGAGGCAAGTCAGGGGAGATAGAATTATAGGGCACGTCTACACAGCAGGGCTGAACTTGAAATAAGATACGCAACTTGAGTGATGCTAATTGCGTAGCTTAAGCCGAAATAGTTTATTTCGACTTTTGGCACTATCTACACAGCAGTTATTTCGAAAGAGAGCATTCTTCCTCCCACTTCCCTTACTCCTCATACTGTGAGGTTTACAGAAGACACCCGCTATTTCAAATGTGTTTCAAAATAACAGGCTTGCTGTGTAGATGCACACTATGTTATTTTGGAATAACTTACGTTTTGTTAAGAGGAAGTACATACCGTTTAGTTCATAAGAACGGGCACCATTTGGAATCAGCAAGTCAGACCCAGAAAGGCATAAAACTTCCTGGTAAAAATGGCTGCCATCACTACCAGACAGTCACTAGAAAAGCCAGTTTCTGTGGCTCTCTCCTATGCCCTCTCTGCTCTCAAGCAGAGGGAACTGGGCTCTTATTTTAGGCAAAATTAGTACTTTGACAGTGCACCAGGAGGTACCGCAAGCTGGGCTTCCCCTTTCCAGCGGCTGGTGGGGTGGATGTTAGAGTCCCTTTGAAACTATTTGACAAATCACAGAGGATAATCCTGGAGTCCTGCCCAGCATTCCTTCAACTTCGTAATCAGACATAAATTAACTGGCACTAATGAAACGTTCAAGACTGCATGCAGACGACTGCCGCACATTTCATGCCCAGCTGCAGATATGTAATTAATTGTGCGTTGAAGCATTTTGAGGTAGGGGAAATAAAATGCAACATAAATGCTGATACAGAAGTCTGTCATGTTACTGGACTGGAACACAAAGGTCTTCATGATCAACTAAGCCTCCCGGGATTTTTATGTTGAGAAGTAATTAGTATATTATGCGTTACTGTTCTTAGGAGCTGCCTCTCCATTTGGTTAGAGGTAAACGCTAATCAGCTGCTAAAATCTAAACTGATTATGTCTGAAGTGTCAACAGATGCAGAAGCTCCCTGAGTGAAGTAGAAACATGTGTCAGCTTATTGCAACAAGCCAAGGGAATACTTCTTGCTTCGAAAACCAACCCAACCACCACGTTACTTAACATTGTGTAACAAGCATGTTCAACTGGAAAATACCATCTGGGGCACAATGTGACAGAAGGTACCAATTTAACAGTGAATAAAAAAGGGCATCGGTATGTTCTCTCCTCCCTTAGGACAGAAAAAGGGGAGGAATGTGCCAAATTCTGCCCTCAGTTACATCTTACTTTAATAGAAAAGTACGGGTATAATTTGAGGGTCGATTTGGTTCTAGTGAAAAGAACAAACAGGGAAATCTCTAATGAGAGCCAGCCAAACTGCCAGATAAATTGGTTGGTAAAATGTTCTCATTAATGCTGTAATTTAAACAAATGTTACAAAGAAGTTTGTTTCTTTGACTCATAGAATATGGAGTTCAAATCCGTTGTCTGCTGCCAGGCCTAGCTTGTGTAGCTGGCTCCTCCAGCAAGAGTCAAGGGCTTGCGAGCCACTGGCAAGATTTTTCATCATTAATTATCCTGTGGCAGCGTCCAGCTCTTGCAACCAGGGAGCAGAGGCACTGTGCAAACGTATGGCAAACTCAGGACGGCACACTTCATCGGACAAGCTGATGGCATTCACCAGAAGCTCTCGGCTTCCCTGCATTTAACCCCACCCTCCTCGTGATCCACTCAGCAGAAGGGTCAGAGGTGAATTGGTTTTACCTAGTTCTCATCCAGAGAACACAGAGTTCAATTTAAATCAGATGACCCACTTTGTGGGTTGTTTTTTTTTTAAACCACCACCCCAGTGCACCTCACCCTCTTCTATTTCAGGGATATTGTCAGTCCTCACCTCTCCATGCCTTCTATTCACCCATTCCTGCCTCCCCCATGCCGGGGACTGTGTATGACCCCTTGCCCCCTATCAATCTCCTGTCAGAAGTTCCATGTGCACCATGTCCTCCTTCATTCAAATCAGATTCCTCTCTTGGCCCCCACCCCGCTCCCAAACACAAGGCTGTGTGCCCACCCTCTTTCCTCCCCACAATCAGTCTTCTGCCTGTCTGGGAGATGAGTGTTTAATACATTAACATATTAAATCCTATGGGGAAGATGGGCAGAGAGGAACAGAATTACCCCCCTGTGTTATTTTGGAAGTGGGTGCCCTCAACTGTTGGATCTAAAGACCGTTGAGTAATTGCTTGATCCTGCGTCTGTTAACGAGCTGAACAGGGGCTTTCAGAATCCCACATTTTCCTTCTCTTGGTTTCCTGATTTACCTCAGAAATCAACAAAGCCCTGGGCACCGACGCTCAGAAGAGCCTCGGAAATGTTGGCACTGTTTGGGCGCAGAATTCTGCAGCACAAGAACTTCTGAAGGAGAAACAGGCTTTTGGGCTTAGATCTGCACCAGCTCCACCAACGACACTCTTTTCCCGAAAGAGGATCTCCTCAAAAGGCTGGACTCCGGCAATGCTTCTGCACTAGAGTGTGGGGGAAATTCACACTCCTGCTCCCAGGTACAAAAGTGGGATGGTGCAGAGAAGCCCTAAATGGCTTGTTTTCAGCAGGAGAAGGATTCTCTCCAGCCAGGAACTATGGTTCACAGCCATAGACAGGGCAGCTTTCCAAGGACCCCCAACAAAGACCACAGTACTGCAGAGATTTGTGGACAGCACCACAACACAGAGGGCGGCAGGAGGAGGCTGCTGTATTCTAGACAGCACATTTGGTCTGTTTGGATTGTGCCAGTGGCTTCGTCACTCTCCAAAACTGTGCAGGATTGGAAAAGGGAAAAGGTGGCTTTGAGTCACCTTAGTTCTGCACCATCTCAGGTTGTGAATTCTTCACCCCTATGCTTGCTGGATCATGGTCTGTGTGTCCAGTGCACCAATGAGCCCCCCATTGTATAAAATTAAGTAAACGTATTCGTGTTTGCAGGATCAGGGCCTAAAAAACTTAAGATGCCAGCAGAATGACAAAACAAGCAAGCAAAGGGAGGACAAGGCATTGGACAGCTATCAAAGTAACAGCTTGTTTTAGCACTGATTTGTTGTGTGCACAATGTGTGAGTGTAATAAGCCAAACCGGTAGCAGCAGTCACTGCATGAATTGCCCCATCTTGACTGCACTTTGCTAGGTCTGGCAGACAGCTGTAACATTCATCTAGCAGCCCGCTCCCTCATTTCTAAACCTGCACTAACAGCAGCATTATTTATATTATGGTAGGATCCACGCTGTCCAAGGGACAGAATGCTGGAAGGGGAAGACATTGTCCAAAGAGCTTTAATCCTTCCAAAAACTGAAACATAAGTGAACCGGGGGTCTTTAACTGTCATTGTTGAACTTCACAGCTGAGAAGAGCCAGGGCGGTATTTCTTTCAGCATTTAGAGCCATCTGATGAAACATCAAAACCGTTTGAAACATCTGAGTAACTCTCAGGGTTTTGTTTTTTGTTGGCTTTTTTTTTTTAGCTTAAAAGCGCATAATAGTATCATTGTGCACAGCTCTGACTGAATGGGAGGAGTATCTGTTCAAGAATTTATTCTTCATTTTATTCTTATCCAATAAAATATGAATTGTGTGAACAAGCCAGGGTGAGATTTATTACAATTGGTTTGGTCAAGTGGAATGAGCTTCTGGCTGGAAATCAGTAAATCCAGCTTCTATTCTTAGTTCTGTCATTGACTCACTATGTGTCCTTGGAGAGTCCCTGAAGTCCAATTTTCACAAGTGGCCTGCGATTGTGTGTACACAATTTGGCACCCACACAATGTCTGAATTTCATGCAAGCTGGGAATCCATTTCTAGAGCTGAGTGAATACTTGATTTTTCAGTTCTGTGGCTGCACTAAAAAAAAGAAAAAAACAAACAACAACAAAAACTCCATTCAGGTCAACCCAAACTGGATATTTCAGTGTTTCGTCATCAAATTAGAAAAAAAATGTGCTGGGTTGAATGAAACTTTTCATTCAACCTGAAAAACAATTTTCCCACATTATTTTATTGGGATTTTTTTTTTAATTTCATTAGCAAAATTTCAAAACAAAGTGAAAAGTCAAAATGCCTCATTGAGAAAGTGTTGAGAGTCAACATTTTGACTTTTTAAAAAAGTTATATCTGGGCTATCCTATTCCCAAAGTTTGACTCAAAACTGCAGTTTTTGGCAAATAAAATATTTGCCCAAAAAATGTTGCTCAGTTCTATCTACATCACTGCTAAAAACGTAGGTCCATGATAATCACAATTCAAGCAGCCAAAAGGCAGAGTTCTGCTTTGATTCCTCCCATGTAAAATGAGGAAAATAATGCCTGATCACGTTTAAAAATGAGCTTTGAGCTCTTTGGGATGAAAGGTCTGATCCAGATCCTCCTGCAGTTAATGGGAAATTTTTCCACTGACTTCAGTGGGTTTTCAGTCATGACCTATGAGCACATGACCTATGAGTAGTACAGCTAGTTTGACACAAAACCCATTTTACTAGTATCCTCAAAGGACCCTAGAAAGTCATTTCTAAATCTACTATACACAAACTTCAGTGATAAGTAATTAAAAAGAACCTTGTACAAAAAATCAATTCATTCTTTAATTTAACGTTGATGGAAGAGACATCCATTCATCATTCTATTTGTTAATCATTTCTAGGGAGAAATTCATATCAGTCTTTCCTATTGTTTGTGCCTAGAACAATAGGCGTGGTGCTTTCTCTGCAAGAAACAGTGGGAAATTGATCACTGGAGATAGACGCACAGAGAGTCTGCTGAAAGTTATTTATATAACTACAAGCTTTCAATACTTCAACTTTAACAACAACAACGACAACAACAACCACGTTTGTCTTTGAAAACCACACTGGAAAATAACCCTTCACAGGTAATACAGAACAGAGAAGTCTAAAGGCAAAGGCAAACAACGGAGCGCTAATAAAGCCCTATCTGTTAAACACAGCATCCTGTGAGCTGATCTTGGGTCGCTAGCACTTGCCATTCTACAAAACCGCTGGAAAAAAATGGTCATGGGTAAAACCCAATAATGTGACCAAAATCTTCCCATTTCGCTGAAAAGCCACATGCCGTTTGCATCTGTTTGGGCGAATCATTGCAGAACCCCCCACCCATCGGTATAGCTGCTTCCGTGTCACAAACCTTCCCGAAGAGAAAGGGGAAAGTTCAGGAATGACTCCCCTGCTGGTGCAGGGGACAAACTGGCAGGGGGTAATTGATACGGTGTAACACTACAGTCAATTAACTGATAAAGAAAAGCTTACAGGTTAATACTATAGACTACACACATTCTTCCCCCCCCCCCCCCCCCCCCCACACACACACACACACACTTGCCAATAAATTTTTTAGCAGGCTGGCCAGCAGCTCAGCTCAGTCCTGGCTTAAAACGGGTCCGGGACCTAACCCTGCTGTGGCTCTGCATTTCAAGCGTATTGGAGCCGGGTGGGCAGGCAGCCCAGCTCAGTTCCAGCTCACGCTGGGTCCGGAAGCTCAGACCCTCCCTAGACAGGGACTGCTGCCACCCCACCCTGCTGCCCCTTTTTCAGAGGCAGCAGCACAGGATGACAGGCAGCCGGTCCACGAAGGGAGCTGGTTTTTAAACTGGCTCCCCTCACGGACCAACTCCCACCTAGCACCCTGTACTGCTGCCTCTGATACAGGGGCAGCAACATGGAGTGGCAGGGCGCTCCTTAGAAGTGAAGCCGGATTGCACTGGCTGCCAGTCCTGCCCCTGGGGACTATAGAACTGTCGACTAACCAATAAGAATTCTTGAGGTTACTCAACTATTCAATTAACCAATATTTAACATTCCTATTAATTGATAATTCTTGCAATGCCTTGAATTCAAGAGCCCCCTTGCAGCAGAACTAGGACATAGGGAGATACCTCACTGCTACTCTCCTGCTGCCCACACTGGGGAAGTTTTAGGTTAACATAAGAATGGCCATACTGGGTCAGTCCAAAGGTCTATCCAGACCAGTATCCTGTCTGCCGACAGTGGCCAATGCCAGGTGCCCCAGAGGGAATGAACAGAACAGGGAATCATCAAGTGATCCCTCTCCTGTCCTCCGTTTCCAGCCTCTGACAAACAGAGGCTAGCGATACCATTCCTATCCATCCTGGCCAATAGCCATTCATGAACCTATCCTCCATGAAATTACCTAGCTCTTTTTTGAACCCTGTTAAAGTCCTGGTCTTCACAACATCCTCTGGCAAGGAGTTCCAAAAGTTGACTGGGCGTTGAGTGAAGAAATGCATCCTTTTGTTTGTTTTAAACCTATTAAAATGAGGTTAATGAGGAAATTCTCTTGACTGAGGGAGAAAGGGGCAGAGACTTAAATTCTATGGGGGGTGGTAGTCTAAAAAGATCAAGAAAGATTCAATAGACAACGAAGGTCAGAACTGTGAACCCTAAATGGATACCTAGAAAAGACAGTTGGTAGAACCAATTATTCTTCCTTGACTGGCTTTATCCCACAAGCACCAAAACTCGAGGGGTTTTTGTTTGTTTGGTTGGTTGGTTCTTTGTTTTGTGTTTTTTTGTGTTTTTTGCCAAAACCTGTGAACGGTGAAAGTTCAAGCAGTTCAGCAATCAGATCATGCTCCAAAGCTCTCCCAAAAGGGGGACTACAACCGTGATAGTGGACTAAAGCAATTTTAGAATAAGTGAGCACTTGAAAAATTATGTTCAGTTTCAATATATCCAGCCTTGTGTGATGGCTCAACTATGGCTTGACATCACTAAAATCCCAGAATCAACGTTCTGTGAAAAACAAATCCAAAAGAGCAATGAAAGGCCTCATGTTCCCTTGCAAAACTGAAAAGGTTTGTAGGACCAGGCTAGTGATGGTCTACGCATTGGTCTCCATGATGGATACCCTGGAGGAATAGGAGGACGTCAACACTTCTAGTCATCCCCAAGTCAGCAAGGTCACCAAGACAAGGTCTTTTATGGATACAGGTGGGAAAATCTGGGGTGAGGCAGTTGAGCCAGTAGTGATATAAAAAGGCTCAACGTGTTTGTGGAGATCTCCAATTTTTTGCCACACTGGCAAAAAAGAAATTGAAATTAAAACAAAAGGTTCTCACCATTTCCATTAGAAAAAAAAAACTGGTTTGATTTCCAGTCAGCTCTATTGAAAATGTAGGACTATTCCCATAGGGCACCCTGGAAATGAAAAACGGAGACGGAAACTAACAGTTAGACCACCATGTCGTACTTTTGCACCTAAGTCAAACTCATAGAAGTCAAGCGGAGTCCTTCCACTTTGCATAGGCCCATCGAAGCAATACTTGCCCCATCCCAGCCTCTCCTCTGCAAAAGTACAGGCAGCCCCCGACTTGCCACACAATCGGTTCCTGGGGAAGCATCGCAAGTCGGGGGCGTTGTAACTCGAACCCTCATTTATGATAGGTGCTGTGCACCATCGTAAATGTGGGATGAGAACATAAGTCAGGGGGTTTCAGCCCCTTCCACAATTACAAAAATGGTTGTAAGTGCAGGGGGTTGCAACTCGGGCAGTCACATCTCGGGGGAAATACCAAAACCAGACTAGCATACTGCCTTAGTAGTTAAAATCTAAGCTGCCATGTGAGAAACATGCTACAATCTGTCTCATGTACACTCACACAAATGTACTGACCATAAATTCCTTTACTTTAGGATAATTTTCAGATCTCTAGTCCAGGGTGACTCTCAGTGGCAGTTCTGAAGGGTAATTGCAAACCAAGGGAAATGAAGTGAGAAAAGGGGAGTTTTAGGGGCTGCATTAGCCTTTCATATTTAGATCTTTGTGAGGTTATAAGGGAAACTGATTCTGAACTAAGGAGAAGACAAAATCTGGAAATAAGACTGAGCATTTATATAACACTTCATCTCCAAAGGTCTTCACAAACAATATATTAAAATTGTCACCAGTCTCATTTTATCAAGGAGGAAGGAGATGGGAGCGAATTGTCCAAAGACCAGAAGAGGGCCTATAAGAACAATTATTAGAATTCAGAGGTTTCTGGCTCTCAATCCTGTGCTCAGAACAGCAGGCCATTCCCATCACTCAAACAGGAAAACCAAAACCTCCCATTTATTATTTCCCCAACAGAGCCAAGGACATTGAAATAGGACTTCAGGAAAAAAAAGGCATACGTAGTATCAAGGCTTAGGTGTGCATTTATAATGCTGTACAGAAACTGCATTTCAGGATGAAATGATTATTGATTTCTTAATGGTTACTGCTGCACAAATTTACACTCCTCCCAAAAACATCAATCTTAGGATAATAATTATAAACGTATCACAGTGCATAGAGCATTCTGATGGAGTACAAACTTATTGTTCTCTGCTGGGAAATGGCCAGGTTTCTCTATCTCCTGCTCCGACCACATTACAAGGAGCTACTTAAAATAAACACAAGTATAAAGCATCGTTTGTAACAGCCCCGATACATACCTTCCATTAGGCCGACCCTTTTTGGAAGGCTCATTAAGTAAATAAATCTGCTGTCTTTATGATAATGACCCACCCATTAATTCCAAGTTTATTAGGCTAAGAGTAACTTATTGTGTATTTATTATGTGTATTGCAGTACTTAGAAAAAATGGGCGTCTGGTCCACGACGAGGGGCAGTACAAATGTACCCTTTGCCAAGTTATCAAGAAAGGTCTCATAATAAAAAGGGTATGTTTTGGTCCACAGAACAACTTTGTAATAAGCAGAATTGCATGTGGTGTGGGGCATGTTGCAACGCGCTTAGGACTGGATTCAACACCCCACAGCAGTAAGGGGAAAGACTCCCACTGACTTCTACGGGCTTTGAATCCAGCCTCCCAACCATCTGGACCTTATGTAAAGGAAAAATTGACCCGAAAAAAAAAAAATGGCAGATTGAGCTTTGGGAAGAGTCAGATCTGGATCTACATTTTGAATCTGTCCTGAGCACCGTGATCTGGGATGCCCAGCACGAGCAAGAGATGTAGCCCATGGGAAATAGTCTATACCTGTGTTGCCCGTATGGGGCATCAGTTCTTGGTATTTCAGGGGGCAGTTCTCTTATCCTAGCAGTGCTTATCTGTTCTGCTGGAACTGCAAGCGTAGACCAGGACAAAACACGATCAGCACCCTTCCAGAAGGCACAGGTTCAAACCTACTCAGTAAGTTTCCTGAAACACAGTTCCACACCCCGGGGCCCGAGTACACACTTGCATTATAGTCTGTCCAACATCACTTCAGTTGCACCGACTGCTGATCCCAACTGCAATACGTAATATTTCCAGTGTAAATCAAGTTTTAGACAGAATCTGAGCCAACTCTTCAGAAAAGTTCAACTGTGACGTTTTCCTGCTCCCTCAGTCCTGGATACAAAGTTTCGCTGTAGCCAACAAGTAGGCTACATCCAATGTGATGGTCAGATATTTTCTCCACGTGACATTACCACTGCATATGATTTTCCTGCATATAACGGGCCTGAACCAAATACTCTCATTAATTTTAATATGTTTGGATCGGTCTTGAAATTACTGCTTAAGATACTATCAGCATCCCATAACTATTCTTTTCTAAGAAATACACCTGTATAAAGAAGTGTCAACAATGTAATTAGTAAGGTGCCTTTCTTCCAACGAGGCAATTAGGCACAAGTACAATAAAAAACTCATCGTGTAAACGACTCAGTATAGTGCGTATATACAAACACACACACACACACACACACACACACACACACACACACACACACACACACACACTATAACAACAACCAAAGAAAGCATCCTTATAAAAAGTATAACTAACGGAGTATAGAAAATAGTATAGAAAATATTACAACACACACCTGATCTATAATGCTTTCGATTGCTTCAGTGAGTGAGGGTTGCAAAGTGAGATTTGGGAAAATACGGTTACTAATTGAAGAAAGTTTGGGGATCTTCAAACATGCAATAGGATAAGAGAGGATGCCCAACATAGTTCCTGCTAAGGTGCGCACCTGCGCGGCCATGCACAACAAATTCTTCCCCCACCCACTTCCTCTGGAGAGCCACATGGCAAGCAGCTGCTCTGGCGGGGGCCAACTGAGATGGCGTGGTGAGGGAGCAGCTGGCAGGTGGGGCCAGGAAAGGGGCCTGCTGCATGCTATGTGGGGGGGATGGGGGGGGGGAGAGATTATCTGCTTGGCATCTGGGAACGGGACATGTCACATAGCCAGAAGGGGGCAGGGTCTGCTCCGGAGGACAGGAACAGGACCTGCCACATGGCGGGGGGGGGGGGGGGGGGGGGAAGAGAAGGGTGTCTGCTCCGGCAGCCGGGAAGTGTAAGTGTATGTGTGCGCGCGTGTGCGAGTGTGAATAAAACTGGGTGCCACGGTGGCACACATCTAAACCAGCGCACAAGACCTCAACCTTGGAGCACAAGCCAAAACTCACTCCGCTCACAATTGGAAAATCTTAGAGTGAACACTGATGCCCAATAGTCAAAACCAAAACCTCCAAATACACATGCACGTTAATATTAATACATTAATATTCCAAAGACCTCTCCACTCAAAGTCAGCCAACATGCATCTGAGTCAGTAGCTCTTAACACAATCTTGTTTACAACTGGCAATGTATTACATCTCCGCTCCACCTTCTCCTACTCATATCATTCAGAGCAAGCTGTCAGACACAAATGACAAAATGGTGATTGTCAGGGATCCCCTTCAGCATAAGAATTCATTTAACCTATTTGGTTACTAAATTATTACTCCCTCACAAATTTGCGACCGTCGAGATCTATCAGGGCTGACGTTCGCATTCTAGTTAGCTGCTCTGAGATGCAGATTTTCTTTTCTTCCATCTCAAAAATATGCATTGAACAGATTTGACATAAACAGCCTGCTGTCACGCTAGTTACATTCTTTAATCGAATTCAGAGAGAGAAGCAGCTCAAGAAACGAACCATGTTCTGAGTCAAAGCAAAATTAGCCTTAATTTAGTGGGGACCCACAAATCTTTTTTTACTAGAACTCCCACTGTTGCGACAGTCTGTGCTAATTGCCACCAGACAACAAGCTCAGTGGATACAGAATACTGGCCCAATTAAGCACATGTTGAGGCTTCAAAAGTCAATGAGAGTTAAGTATGTTTAAGTGCTTTGCTAAATCAGGACTGGAATGGGCTACATTTTCAAAAATTGGGGCCCCAAACTGAAGACGTTCTAGCAAATATTTTGGCTTGGCAGCATTTGAATTTGTTATGGCTATGTAATTTATATGGGTAATATCCATGTGCATTTTAAGCAATTTTAATCAATTTTCATGGATTTGGGAAATTATGAGGGCAGAGGGAGGTCGGACAAATATTTAATGGCAGCAGACACAGATTCAAAAATTTAAATTAGTGTTGTAATGGTTGCACAGCTTTATGTCACGTGTCAAAATATATCATGTAAATATCCTTTTAAAACAAACCAAACTATACCATCTCAAGTAAAAAAATTTCTGACTCTACCTGTCTGTAAATCGTTATCAGTGGAAATATTTGTTCAGTTTGTGTTTACAGTGAAATCAATGTTTATCCACATTTACCAACCAAAAAGCATCCCTTCACAGCTTACATACATAATATATATGTAGGTAATTATGGATGGAATACAGCTGATTAGCATACACAAGTATTTGCTTTGTTCAGAAGCTTGTGGAAATAAGATCTACCACTTAGTGAGAGACTCCACACCACACTATGGGGTTAATTAATATTTGTAAAAACCCTACAACAAATTCAGATAAAACCCTGCAACAGTGTCAATTTCACATTATGAGACTGAGGCCATGTCTTCAAGAAACAGAAGATGAACACTGCCATGATCGAGCTTCCAGAGTTTGATTGATGAGTCTAGTTAAGACTCGCTAAATCAAACTCAAAGGGCGCCCCTGCTAGCAGCTGATACTCATGTTCCCATCGGCCTCCCACTGTAGGGACAGTGGGGAAAGCTCAGAACAAGGTACGAGGTTGACTCCAGCTACGTAATTCACATAGCTGGAGTTGTGCATCTTTAGCCGACGTTCCCTTTTAGCATAGGCCTGGCCTGACTGCTCAAACTTCAAACATTAAAATGATGGGTTTACGACTGCATATTTTCCAAAAACTAATCTCACATTTTACTATTTGCACTCCACCTTGTGTTGGTTAGCCATACAAGTCATCCAGCCAACAAAAGAAGGGCCACAATGGGTCAGACCAAAGGTCCATCTAGCCCAGCATCCTGTGTTCAACAGTGGCCAATTCCAGTTGCCCCCAAGGGAATGAACAGAATAGTAATCATCAAGCAGGCCTGTCACCGGGGGTGGGCAAAGGAAGCAGCTTCCCTGGGGCCTAGTGATTAAAAAATGCCCAGGGCTCCTGGCTACCACCTCAGCAGCCATGGCAGCAGCTGGGGTCCCAGCCCTTTACATCACCACTGGAGCCCCAGGTGATGCTAGGTCCCATCCTCACCCCTTTTCAGGGGCCTAGAGCCGCACCTCCTCACCTTGTCCAGGGCCCAGTGAAATCCTCTGGCAGCCCTGTCATCAAGTGATCCATCCCTGTCACTCACTTCCAGCTTCTGGCAAACAGAGGTCCAGGGACACTATCCCTGCCCATTCTGGCTAATTGCCACTGACGGATCTTTCCTCTAGAAATGTATGTAGTTATTTCTTGACCTCTAATGTAGTCTTGGCCTTTACAACATTCTCTAGTGAAGGCTTGCACAAGTTGACTGCATTGTGTGAAGAAACACTTCCTTCCTCATGCCTATGAATTGCATTTGGAGGCTCCCAGTTAGTGCATTATGGGGGGGGGGGGGGAAATAAACAACACTCCCTTATTTTTCTCCACATCAGTCATGATTTGAGAGATCATATCCCCACTTAGTTGTCCTTTCCCCAAGCTGAAAAGACCCAATCTCATCCATCTCCCCTCATACGGAGTTGTTCCATACTTTTCCCAATCCCCATATAGCTTTTCTTGAGATGGGGTGACCACATCTGCACTCAGGAATCAAGGTGCGGATGTGCCATGGATTTATATAGAGGCCATGTGATATTTTCTAACGTATCATCTGTTCCTTTCTTAATGATTCCCACCATTGTGGTCACTTTTTCTTTACTGCCCCTGCATGCTGAGTGGATGGTTTCAGAGAACTATCCCCAATGACGCCAAGATCTCTCTCTTAAGGGGTAACAGCCAACTCTAGATCCCATCATTTCATACACATAGATTGGATTATGTTTTCTAGTGTGCATTACTTTGCATTTATCAACTTGACATTTCATCTGCCATTATGTTGCCCAGTCAACTAGTTTTGTGAGATCCCTTTGACGCTCTTGAAAAATCTGCTTTGGACTCAACCATCTTGAGTAGTTTCATGTCACTGGCAAATTTTGCTTTTTTGGGGGGCAAATTTTGTTTACCCTTTTTCCTGATCATTTCTGAATATGCTGAATAGCACTGGTCCCAGAATAGACGGTTTTCTGTTTACCTCTCCCCATTCTAAAAATTAACCATTTGTACCTACCCTTTGTTCCTTATCTTTTAACCAGTTGCCCATACACGAGAGACCTTGTTCTGTAATGTAATGTAATGTTATCTTATCCGATGACAGCTTACTTAGTTTAAGAGCCTTTGGCGGGGGAAACTTGTCAAAGGCTCTCTGGAAACCTAAGTATACTATAGTCACTGGATCCCCCTTGTCCACATGCATGTTGACCCCCTCAAAGAACTGTAGTAGATTGCTTTTGCTCTGACACTCCCCAGTTTCTTGCTGGAGCTCTAAGAGCACAGATGGCATGTGGCTGGCTGTCAGAGCTGCAGAGACCTGGGCAGGGCAGCACTGCCAGCAGCCGGGGAGAGTGAGAAGGAGCCCTGAGCTGGTTGCTGGGACTCCATAGTCCTGAGGTAAGGGTGAAGACGGCACAGAGCTATGGGGAAATGGCCCAGGAAATTAGAGCAGCAGTGGAACTTAAATGTATGGGTACAACAGACAGCTGCTATCTACAGAGTCCCTGGGCTGGAACCCAGAGTAGTAAGCAAGCCTGGGTCCACTTCCTCTCACTCAGGCTCCATTAGCCACGGGGGGGGGGAGGGGGGCAGGGGGGAAGAGTAGCGTGGACTTGACGGCTGAACAAAAAGGCCATAAGAGGGTGAAGACATAGCCTCCAGCGAAGGTGACAGTACCAAGAGGAATTCATAAGGAAATCAACAAAGAGGTCAGGTAAAACATATTTCTCTGCCCACAACCCGATTATTTGCAACATTCACTACAAGAAGTGCAGTTCAACTCCATGTTTGACATTTGGCAATTGTGACAGGGTGCCTGCCCTGCACTGGCCCCTTAAGGCCAAGACTCAGGTCTGGAGCCGGGGCTGAGAACAGAGGGGCCAGCTGAAGCCGTCAGGGCTAGCGAGAGCCCAGCTGGCAGCTATCTAGTGAAGCCATTAGAGGGGGAGGGCCCAGCCGGGAGCTAGATAGAGAAGCACAGTTGCTCAGTGGGGGGGACCAGTGAAGGGCGGACTGCAGAGGAAGCAGGGGCTCCCAGGAGGGAGAACAGCTGGGGATAGCCAGTTAGGGCTGGGAGAGGGCCAGCCAAGGCTCCCTCTGGCTAGGGGCCAGAGGCAAGGCCAGGGTTTGGAGACGGAGTACAACGCAGCCTAGGTAAGCGGGCAGTAGAGATAGCCCCAATGCCAATGATGAGCAACCTGTACAGACTGTAACTTGCCCTGAGAGGGGCTAGATGAGGACAGTCAGGAGGCACTGAGGCACGGGGGGGGTGGGGAGGGCGTGCACCCTGACAGCAATGCACCTTTAAAGGATGTAAGGAAACCTCCTTAATAAAAAGGCAAGCAGGTAACACGAGGGACTGCTTGTGAACGATTGACTTCACTGTAAAAACGGGACCATAAAAGCTACCGCACACCTTATGTTTGCTGCTTTTTTTTATGGCTCAAATCAGTTCCTGAAAAAGAAACACAATGTAAACTAGTCAGGGCCTCTAGAAGGATAGGTCAATTTAAGAGCTAAAAAATCACGACGGTGCTACTTACAATTTGACCAAGGTGAGCTAAAAGGAAAGATCATATGTGCAAGCCAACGAGAACAAACGCAGATTGGATTACTGTAGGAGTTAATATATATTGCACATTGACAGTTTGATATAAAAAACACTTTTTAAAAAAAAGTCCCTGGCTCCTGCCATGTCTTAACTTTATCTACGTCCTTTGTCATTAAAAATTCTGAACAGTTCACAAGGAATAGTGAGTGTGAAATGTTCAGCAGTGAATAATCCTTATGGCACTTGAAACGTGATGAAACCTCATGGCATATTTCTGATTCTACCTTTTTTCATTATTGTTGTTAATAAAGTCACCATTCAGTTTTGATGGCTCCAAAGGCCAGAAGAAAGGGAACAACTGAGGAAATCCATAAGCAAGCCCAATAGTCCCATATCTCAGACCTTAACAATGTTCTGATATATTGCCACCAGAGTAGCGTCCCTCAGCATGGCCACAAGCAGCGGCTTTCTTGGTAGAGCTTCCAAATGCTCTCAGCTTTGACCTAGCTCTCGTCAATGGGAGCAGACTTGGGACAACGCTGAGCATTTTTTTTTGAAAAAAGCCTAGCCTAAGGTAATTAATGAGTCAATGAACACACTACGCTTTGCCCGTCATTGCGGAACACTTCGCACCAACACTTCCCAACAGTAGCTCTTAAAGTCCCATTTTTAAATTAAACATCTAGTTGTTACGTAATTACTGCTGCAATTATTTTCCTCGCCCACAGATCAGCTTTATTTGCGATTCGTTTTAGTTAATTAGTTAGCTGCGGTTTTCTTTGAGAGGTAAGAGAAGAGAATTAATAACTGCCTGATCCACACACCGTTGCTTTTCACAGCATGCACACGTGGTGACAAAAACAAAAAAATTTTGGAACTGCAGCCAATAACAAGACAGACGATTTTCACTACCTGAAAGCATCATGTGTTACAAAATTGTTGATAGTGGATTCCACTGTTTATAATTATACGTTGTAATTATAATTTCACCTCCTGCTTGCTAGGAAATTTCATCCCTTCCTTATGCAGGAGGACTTGGCTGTGGATTTATCACTTCCAGGCTGGTTTACCTGCAATGCGTGGGGTCTCAAGATTAAAATGAAGATGCTGCACAAGCTGCTGTTACCACAGAACACAGCTGCCTATCTTCTCCGTCACTCACAGGACAAGGAGCCCATCAGGCTTATGCTCAAATTCTCATGTTTATAACAATGAATGATCATACCACTATTATAGCCAAGCCCAAATTTTGATCATTGAACCACCACGACAGCCGTGGGACAACACAGATCAAAGCGGGGGGGGGGGGGGGGGAAGAGGAGGAGAGGAGAAGTGGATCATGTAAACTGGGAATAAAGTATTCTCTGACAAGAGGACCCAGCTATGTTCCAGATATCAGATTAATCCCAAGTCTGAACACCTTTAGGAAACACTGCAAAGACTTCCTCTTTCAAGAAAACCTTTCCACCCTAAGTGACACAATTCCAGCCTTGTATTCCCAAACTTCTCCCCATTCTTCAAACAAACAAAAACTCCCAAACCTATCCCAAGTAAAGTCCTGACCCCATAAAGGAAGAAAAACCAGAGATTCCATGAAATCCACAAGGGACTTTGCTATTGATTTTACCTGGAAGGCACTGAGAACTATTGCAATTCGTGGCAGCACAAAACCGTAAGATGGAGTTACTATCCATATTGTTTTGGCACTAGTATTTCTATAGGCAAGACAGCTGCATCCATACCAACAGGTCCTGTGCTCCTGTTGTTTCTTAGGGTACGTCTACACTACAGAGTTTTTTCAGAAAAACAGTCGCTTTTCTGAAAAAACTTGAGTTACAGCCACTCTGCAATTGTGTTCTTTCGAAAGAAAATTGAAAGAACAGAGGGGGTTTTCTGACATTGGTAATCCTCATTCTACGAAAAAGCAGCCTTTTTCCGAAAGAGTGCTTTTGGAAAAAGGCGTGTGTGGACAGGGAAGAGGGAGTTCTTTCAAAAGAAGAGGAAAGAGGGAAAAGCACAGGTGCCCTGGTGGCCACGCCATCCATAGTAATCACAGCTTAAATGAGAGATAGCATCCACACTGAATGGACGCTATCTTTCAAAAAAGCAGATGGCTTTTTCTATGTGCTTTTGCAGTGTGGATGCTCTCTTTCAGAAGAAATCTTCTGTAAAAGCTTCTTCTGAAAGAAGCCTGCAGTCTAGACATACCCTTACAGAGGAAGCAGGGCAGGTTGGACTCAGCCCAATCTTAGTTAGGAGATTTATAAGAAAGGCTGAAATTTTATAAGAAGCATTGCTGAGGATTCAGAAGCTGATATGCCACCATACGAGTTAGCATTGCCAACTGATCCAGCAAGGTGCTACAAAAACACGTGGAAGCTAGAGATGCCGTCTTTCGGCTGGGATGTACAAATCAAGGCTCTCCCTGTTCATGATTACCCAAGGCTCACTAATGATTATACTCTGTCTATTCTTTGTACTTTTAATTAGAGACAATTATGATCAATTTCATGCCTCAGATGTTGTCCAACATTGCTCTGTGCTATTAAACAGCTATTGTGTTTTACTCCAGAAGTGGTTGCATTTGAGTGGCAGGGAAGGCAATCTCGATGTAAGTTTTACTAGGCATGGTATAAAATACATGGAAGCATGTTTATGGATTACTTTCTGCAATGCAACACCATTATTTTGGTTTTCTATTAGCATATAAATATAGCAAAAAACCACCATCGACTATTCATTTTATATGCAATAGCTTTTAGTCAAGAGTTATATTTAAATAACCATAATACCAGACTCGTGAAAATGACAACTTTAAAGTGTGAGGAATAAACTCAAACAAGTTTTACAGCATTTTTTAATAATTATACTATGTAATGTTATAT
Organism: Pelochelys cantorii; assembly: GCA_032595735.1. Taxonomy (NCBI): domain Eukaryota; kingdom Metazoa; phylum Chordata; order Testudines; family Trionychidae; genus Pelochelys; species Pelochelys cantorii. The sequence goes on from CM064332.1 coordinate 70,377,838, forward strand.
AGGATATAATTATGTCTTGTCACACTACATTCATAATGAGAGAAAGTGCTAAATGATATCTGACGTTATAACCCCATCATAAAAGCTTTTTTTCATAACTATCTTTTAACCCGACTACAAAGTGTTTAAAAATACAATCACTAAAACTTGGTCTTTAATATTATATACATAAAAGAAGTGGGCAGTGATGGTAGTACCTTTTACAGTGGGGACTGCCTGACACCTCTCCTTGTAAGATGCTGTTTTCAGTGGCGTATGCCTTTTCCAAACTTTAACCCTTTGCGTTTCACATGCAAATTCAATTCTGTCATTTCCTACCTTTGAATCCTTTGACTTTGCAACCACGATGTTCCTTCAATGTAGTTTTGTGCGCGCAATATTTAAACATATAGCTGCAGTGTTTTGTAGAGATAAATAAAGAATCCTTGCTGTTACTGGCCTATTATAAATTCACAATTTTTTTTTTAAATCACTTCGCATACACTTCTCAGAGATCTGTTAATGTCCACAAAACACTTGACCCACCACTGGCGTGGCTGTAGCAAAGTTCTCATATCTTCATCATGTCTGTATATCTAGTCTCAAAGCTTCAGATGTGTGTGTGCGCACATGCGCACTAACATTTTTTATTTAATTAGATACATGAGTGAAGGATAATGTCCACTAGGAACCTAGCTATGAAGATTTCATTTACCTGGGTGGCATGTAGATACTGTGATGTAAACACTGGACACGTTCCGCTTTCTCTTCAAAGCAACCTCATCACCAGAGCATTAGGTGTAACTCAGAAGAGCCGCTCCATTCCCAGTTCTGCTCCACTTATTGGCTGGGTTCTAGCCCATACCTTTCTGGGGGAACCTTGGGCAAGTCATTTCATCCCCTCCTGTGCCTCAGTCTCCCCATGTGGCCTGTGCAGAGATGCACTGGACTCCCAGGATGTTCTGTGGGCAGGCAGGGTCTGCCCACAAAAAACATCTGTCAAGGTTTGGTCCTAAACTTTGAGAATTTAATCATATGACTATTACATAAATACACACACAGGGCTTGCTTACACTTGACAGTTCCCACCCTACCTTCATCTGAGTCAAAGTCTAATAGCCAGGCCTGACTAATTCCATGTTTGGATACTCTTATTCCAGATAAGAGTGTCCTGCTCCTGTTTAGCTTTCAAAGGTAATCCCAGAATTTCCTTCTCTCTGCCCCCATCCTCCAACAGAGTTCCCGGAGGACATTGCTTGTTATCCAAATACTGCATATATGAATTACAGGACAGAGCCAAGTACAAGTAGCACTAAGCAGCATGAAAAATGAAAATGCAGAATTGATCATTAGCATTCTTTACTGATTTGTTTTGCTTCTGGTGGCATTACAAGAACAGGACTAACTGCACAGATTGATATAGGACTGAAATAACATGATTCACATACAATCATGAGACAAATTTTGGGGAAGGAAAAAAAAAAAAAAAAAAAAACACACCATCAAACCATCCTGGACTTCCCTCTCCAACTTCTTCCTCCTACTTATCAAACAACTTCTACAACCATTATTTGAATCTTATGTAACTTTCCCTGGAACCTACTGAACCATCCGACAGAGTAGACCACGTGGATTTACTGTAATAGACTCATACAAAGGAGTGGTAAATTCTTTCAGTTACGAAGACGGAAATTCAAAGGCTATCATGGCATTACTAATCTGACACTCTTCGCACAGATGCTGGTGGATAACTTTAGGCTTCCAGAATATCAAAAAAGACCTGAGAAAAGATTATGGCACCTAGGCTATGTTGTTTCTCTCTACCCTGCGCACCACAGACAGTTCTGCATAGTGATAGAGATGCAGCCAGTCGTGCCAATTTTCTTCCACAAATTGATCTGAGGAAGTGGGTCTGCCCGCGAAAACTCATCACCTAATAAACCATCTTGTTAGTCTTTGAAGTGATGCATAGTCCAGTCCCGCATAGGATCGGGGATCTAAACTCATCCAATCAAACAAGAACCATGAAAACAATAAACATGGTCTTCTGCAGAGAGGGTGGTTTTCTGGGGTATCAATGCACTGCCCATGGTGTTACATTTCCTGGAAACTGGTTGGAGGCCAAGGGTCACAAAATCCATATGGATGGCCAGAACAGATGGATTCTGAGGAAGAAACTTATTTTGTCCAGGTGAAAAGGGGAAACAATGTACAATCCATCCCACCAAATGTTTGAAGGTTTGTTTAAGACACCTCTTCCATTACAATCGTCCTAAATAATCCATTAGCTGGAGGTGAGCTATGCACCAGGACAATCTCTTCTGAGGAAAACACCCATGGAAGAGCAAAGAGACTCTTAAAATTGTACACTCCTGAATGTAAAGTTAGTGGGCCAGTTGTTCACAGGTACAAGTCTTGCCTGCCGAGTTCTCATGATATCATGTCATTAGGGTGCATATTTACCATCTTTGTAGAGCAGGGGTGGGGAAACCTTTTTTGAGTCAGGGGCCACCCACAGAAAAATCAGTCAGGGGCCGCACACAAGTGAGAAGCAAAGAGACACAAAACAAAACCCTCACTGACGTGGCCCCTGACTGAGAAGGAGAAAGACACTCCCCACATTCCCCTCACACACCAGAGCCTAGGGGGCCCAGCCTAGTAGGTTGTATGTGCTTCATCCCCGTGGTGAAGTAGCTGGGGGCTTGAGCATCATTGTGAGCTCCCCAATGCTGCCCCCCCATAAGCCTCAGGGGCCTCATCCCGCCAAGCCAGGGGCCACATACAGCCCCCAGGCCTGAGGTTTCCCACCCCTGCTGTAGAGTAACCAGCATGATCCACTAACTCAGCCATGGCCAACCCGCGCCTCCCGAGCCGCATGTGGTTCTTCCCCCACCTCCCCGGGTGTGGCGCCCTGCGCCCATGAAAATGGCCACTGGCTCCCTGTGCCTTTTTTTTTTTTTTTTTGGCTCGACCAAACGCGGTTGGGGGCTCCTTTTGAAAGGGCAAGCCTTTTTTTTGCTCAACAACTCCCCCCCCCCCCCCCCGCTCTTTGCTCTATATTCACAACTATTTGGGGGTTGGCCACCCCTCCACTAACTCACTGGCTATCTGGAGAGGCCAGCAGAGCTCAAGCCATGTGCTCAGAAAGGCTACCCAACTGGAAGGTCTGCCCTCTGAGCGTCAGCATGGCATAGCAATGCTTATAAACTCTATTTCCACCATCCCTCAAGTCACAAACCTCCCCCACAATGATGGGAGAAAGGTGCAGAGCCAAGTTTCCATGACATTAACATCAGCCTTTGTAGGAAGTTCTGCAGAAATGCTATTGCACAGAGCCTCCAGGCACCATGTTCTACTTCCTATTGTGCATCACCATGCCTCTCATGTGGAAAAGAGTGCCACAAATAAACACAGTACATGCCCAGACACTTGGGACATGTTACTTATGCACTACTATCCCTTTTATTTACTGCTCCCTGGTAGCTGCACACATTTCATCCCCTCCAACCTATAAGCTGAAGGAGCAATTTGGCCCAATAAAGCTATGCAGATTCACCCAATTCCTAAGAGCAACATAAGAGACCTTGTTCCGCAAATATAGCTTCACGGGCCTCCGACACACAAATGGACAGGTAACTTGGGTTCCTACAGAGCTTATGAACAATACAGAATGCTACTTAGCAGATATAGGTGTAACACAGACAAAGTTCACTTCCATTGGGGTTTATTTGTGTGGCATACAAATGGAGCCAAGCACACAATAGAATTTAACAAACGAGAAGGGCTGGGGACAGCGGAAGCTGGAAGAACGTGAGTGTTAATTTCCAGAAGATTTTTTAAATGGCTTTTTTAAAATGCCCTCAACTGCATACATCAAGACAGAAAATAAGCCAAATTTTAGAGACAGAAATTAGTTTTAATATTTTACCATATACTCCACCACTGTAGTGTATTAATATTACAGTGGTTCAAGGAACTGTCAATCCAGATTAGGACACCATCGTGCTGGGCACTGCAAATAAAGGTGTGTATATTGAAAAAAGTTGTACCAATTTAACTGTACTGGAAGAGTTGAAGTCGTACAACATTTCTAGAGTGGAAACAGTTTTCAGTATAAAGGTACTCGATAACCAATACATCTGTGGTAGCCCTGTGTGGAATGGGAAATGAGTTACCCTGGTATAAAGGTGCCTTATACCACTATAACTTCATTCACACTATCAGTCGTACCGCTAAAAATCAGAAATAATTATACTAGCATAGTAACTGTGCCTATACCGAGACTAAGGCCACGTCCATACTTATGCACCGGAGATCGATCTTCTGGCTTTTGATTTAGCGGGTCTAGTTAAGACTTGCTAAATGGAAAGCTGAGGGCACCTCCAGTTGGTGCCCATACTCCTTGCAGTCGCAAGGAGTAAGGGAAGCCGACAGGCATGTTTGCTCCCGGCAACCTCCCACTGTGAAGACGGCACCAAGCACGGCTTAAGGTAAGCCGACCCCATAGCTGGAGATCTGTACCTTAAGCCGACCTTCCAGGTCTCGTATTGACCTGGCCTAAGACACTCCACAGGAGGCAGAGTCCATCTTTACAATTCAATCCAAGGAAAAGCAGTGGCATAGAAGACACAGAGCGACTTACCTACACACAAAGATCAGTGAGAACACAGTCAGGTCTCCACACCCCCCAGACCACTGACTCATCCACCAACCCACAGCTTCTCAGTGAGCGGTGGCAGCATTTGGGGGTTCCACTTCCATTCAAACACTTGCAGGCAGGGCTGTGGAACATCAGTCTCCCTGACTGACAGTGTTTGAGAGAAGCCTTGCCTGCCCCGGGGACAGACACACCACAGGGAGCATGCTCAGCATGAGAGGCCAGAAGCAGCCTGGCACCTGGCCAGAACAGAAGGGAGTGTGGAAAGTGGTTTGGCATGTTTTCCTCAGATACCAGCTTTGGGCTTACAGCCAAGTTGGACCAGACCCGGTAATTTCGTGCTGGGAAAGACCCTCTGATTCCATTGGGGTCTCCTAGACAGTGTTTGTTTCAATGGTAAAAGCAGTGGGAACTATGGAATAACCTACCCAAGCCAAGCACTCCCTTCTCCTCCCCACTCTCAAAGCATGTAAGGCTATAGGAAGGTAAAAGTGTTGGGGAGCCCCCTTGCTCTTGCTGGCTTATATAAGCACCCTGCCCTCACAATTCCCCTTCTGCCTTCATTGCAAGAGGGACAGCAACTCCCTCTTGTGTTTCAATCTGTTTTCACCACTGCACCTAAAGCGTCGGCCCACACAGAGAATGCCTCTCCTGCATCGCTAAGGCCCAATCCTGCAACATGCCCAGTGCCTTGACTTCCCCATTGATTTATGGAAGTAGAGCAAGCTCAGCATCTCTCTCTCAGGATTTGGAAGCAGGCACTTGCTCCAGTTGAAGTCAATAGGAACCTTTCAATGGACTTCAATGGACGCTGGGTCTTGCCCCAACTTTGTCTTCAGGGGAAAAAAAATTGAAATGCTGCCTACTGAATTTCTAAGGATCCCATTTGGAGAAGCACTCAACAGCTACTCTGGTCCTAACAAATTGAGGCCATTTTCCCTCCTAAGTGGCTGAAAAGAAACAAAAGTGAAGATTCAAAAGCTTAAGTATTAAAACTTGCTGACTCTGCCAAACTGAGGTGATCAAAACCCGAGAGTGCTGTTAACAGGGTGTGTCCTCGAGAGCTAACTGAAGATGACAGTCAAAGGATATTACCAAAGGTCTAGAAGGAGGGCGTGTCCTATAACAAAGCCAGGGTAGGTGACGATTCTAAAGAGTCCATTGACGTGAATTAAATAGTATTTAAACAAGATTAGCTGATCATTCCACTCCACCCTCATTATAACACTCACCAAAAGGGAGGAATGCTTTTTCTGCCAAGCATGCGATATGGTAGGGAGTGATCCTAGGGAAGAGTATACAGACTACATGGGTGAAGCTAGCTTCACCTGCCTGCTAGTTAGATAGCACTCTCTCTCTCAGGATAGTTCAGGTTGTGACTGAGGTCTGGTCTCTGTACCAGTCTGACTCTTTTGATTAAAAGCTTCAGAGGGGTAGCCAAGTTAGTCTGTAACAGGAAAAACTTAAAACACAACAAATAGTCTGGTAGCACCTTAAACACTAACAAAACGCGTAGATGGTATCATGAGCTTTCGTGGGCACAGCCCACTTCTTCAGATGACAGGAGTGTTGGAAGTCCAGATCCAAGAATTAGTAAGGGAATGGGGGAGGGTGAGAGAAGGAAAAAATGGAGGGGAGAAATTAAAAAAAAAAAAGAGACACTGAGCAGATAAGCTTCAGAGGGATAGCCGAGTTAGTCCGTAACAGGAAAAACTTAAAAAAACAACAAATCGTCTAGTAGCACCTTAAAGACTAAATAGTTACAAGAGGCTAATAAGAACCATTAGTTTGCACTTGGAAAGGAAGATGACTAACACCAGATTCTACACAGACTAAGAGTGCAATTAAAAAAAAAAAGTTTTACCAGTACAACCTCTTCTAAGGATTTAGTTACTCTGGTGTTTAAAAAAAAAAAAAAAAAAAAAGTGCCTTATACCAGTATAACTTATGTGCTCTCTTATAGAAGCACTTTCGTATCAGTATAACTGTGTCCGTATACAGGGGGAACAAGGTTTCCTACCGCTTTTACTATCAGCATAGTTCAAGCCATACAACTTGTGGGTGTCGACAAAGCCTGGATTTATGTTGAAAGTATGAGCTTTCCACACACCCCCCACCACCACCCAGCCTGTATTTATTTGTTAGTTTCTAAAGTGCCACAGGACTACTTGTGTTTTTTTGTGGTGTTTTTTTACTACCCAACCAGTTTGCCTAAAATTTCACATATGTTTTTCCTACCAAGGAATACATTTCTTGAGAAGTTCGAGGTTAACTGGATGAGGGATTTCGGTAAGATGTTTTCAGTAGTGAGGATGGTTAATTTTTCCCACATTTCCTTAAAAAAGGAACAACAAAGCCATAATCTCTCTAAAGATAAGCTTCACCTAGAAACATCACAGGCAGACATCCTGTGAATCCAGAGCTACTGCTTTACCTTATTCTTCATTGGCCATCCTGTGAAAACTTAATGACCAGAACCATTCCCTACAGGAGACTAAATAAATAAAATTCCATGGTCATATCACACAACACAATCTTCAAAGCTGATTTAGTTTCAGGCAGTTTCATTTCAAAAGGTAGAGTCGGTGGATGTGTTGATTTATTCAAACAAATGGAAGGTGGGATGTGAAGTTGATACGCCTACAGTAAATGCAACATTTTGCTCAGGGAAAAGTGAGGTAACACAAGGAATTGTAGTAGTGTTCCTAATTTAAAAAAAAAAAAAAAAAGTAGCATGCAAGATTTTGAGCTTTGAGGTTACAAAAAAAGAACACAATGGACAATGCAGAATAGTCTGCTTTGATTGGTTGTATATGGGTTATTTGGTAATAACGTCTTGTCTGACTTCCCTGTAACAGATTCTAACTTAACACTCTTTTTCAATTCCTTTCACTTGGCACAACCATCCCATCAGCTTTCTAGTCAGCTACTGTGATTATTTTCTAACTGTAGTAGAACTATTATGGCAGTTAACTCGGACAACCATAATTATTTTCTTATTTTCAAATTACTCATTTAATAACTTTTCTGCATTGTTAAACATGTTTCAAAGTGCACTGATCTTTTAATCACTTTCAAGTATCAAAATTGGTGGGTTTCAGTACTTATTATTGTTCTTACTCCATCAATTTTAAGGCTACATCTAGACCTGAAAAGAAGAAAGTCATTTGTAACACCTATTGCAGCACCATTTAATTCTCAAATTTAAGTGGAACTTTCCTCTGGCACGGTCAGATGCCAAGAGCTGCCATTATTAATTTTCCACACAATATGAGACAATGGATTTAGAGAAATATCCTTCATGTTACAAAGAGTGGTCGTCAAGTCAACTAAACAAACAACCGAGCCTTTGTATTACAGTGGACATTTTCTGAGTCCATTGTAACCTGGAAAAAGTATTTCCTCTCAGACAATTCTATAGCAAGAATGTAGCATGGAAAAACATGGAATTGTTTTGTTTCTTTTCAAAATTGCTTTATTTGTCTGCTCCATCTGCTTTTAGGAAAGTACACTGGTTCATCTCCTCAGAATCTTGCTCAATTTTTACAAGTCTCTGCCCAATTTATTTCCAATTCAAAGTTCATCAAAGTCAACAAAATGACTTGCACAGACTTTAAGGGGCATGGATCCCTTCTTCTGCAATGAACTTTAGACGGGTTGTATTGAGGTCAGACAATACAGCTCTGTCAAATCACCAGCACCTATCTACACAAAGCTCACTGCACAATCAGAGGACTTGTAAGAGTTTGCCCAAGAATGGAGTAACTGGTGTGATCTAGGACTTCCAGATTTGGGCCATGTAAACACATGTAAACAATATTGAGTAGTCCTGTGGTACCTTAGGGTATGTCTACACTGCCACCCTAGTTCGAACTAGGGTGGCTAATGTAGGCATTCGAAGTTGCAAATGAAGCCCGGGATTTAAATATCCTGGGCTTCAATTGCATCTTGCCGGGCGGGCGCCATTTTTAAATCCCCTTAGGTTGAACTCCGTGCCCGCGGCTACACACGGCACGGAGTAGGTAGTTTGAATTAGGATCTCTAATTCGAACTACCATTACTCCTCATGGAGCCCTCCCGGGCTTCATTTGCAACTTCGAATGCCTACATTAGCCACCCTAGTTCGAACTAGGGTGGTAGTGTAGACATACCCTTAGAGACTAACAAAAATATATAGTATCATGAGCTTTGGTGGGTAAAACCTACTTCATCAGATGAGCTGGAGTGGAATTAATGGAAAAATGAAGTTGGCTTTACCCACCAAAGCTCATGATACTATGTATTTTTGTTAGTCTCTAAGGTCACCAGCTACTCATTATTTTTAAAAGTTACAGACTAACATGGCTACCCCTCTGAGATTTTTTAACGTAGTTCAACGTAAGAATGGTACTAGATACAGTATTTCTTCAACTGGAGTTGGAGGAAAACATTTTGGCTATTCAACTGGCTACTTACAATTTAGTTACAATGAGTTATTTAGAATTATGTGAAGACCTGTCAATACATATGCAGTACTTTGCTAAAAGGGAGATGCATTTGGTAAGGTATATGTAATATCATTAGCTAGCTATGACAGGCAATCTATTCTCTTTATCTTTTAGGATCACCTCATTTGGAAGAAAAGCGGGTCTCTGCTCCTTCTGTACCCTATGCATGTAACTTAGATACCACAAAGCGATGCCACGTGAAACAAGCAGTAGTCATCTCTTCAACACGAGCCAAAATTATTTAACCTGCAACTTTTTGGAACAGGAGCTGAAAACATCAGTGGCCTGGCCAAAAGTCATACTAACATGGAATTGCCACAGGCTAACAAATATGAAGAACTCTTCCCCGAGTGTCAGTTTCCTGCTGCAGAGCGAGAAAGGCTTGATTGTTGCAGAAGCAGGTTTTGCATTCTCCCATCTGTTCTATGCACTCCTTGACTGTGCATGAGGGACAAGATGGTTATGGTTTCAATCAAATCCCGTTTCAACTGGGCATGACTGAAGTTAAAGAAGTGGTTCAGAATGATCCAATCAAGCACAGGACAGAAGAGCTAACCCTGATCTTCACCCCTGGCAACCCAGAAGAACCCATGTAGATTTCACTTTTTTGGTGGATCCAAAGAATCCATTTCCCATGGAATCCATTTCCCACAGAAAACAACAGCTTCGATACATCATTGCTCTGCACCTTGTGTCTCCACTTACACCCGTGCAAATGAGGGCAAAATCAGAACCTACTTTTATAGCAATGTAAACAGGCAGGCCAACAGTGGACCAGGCCTTTCCAGTGACTTCTCATCAGACCCCAAGAGCTGTGTATACAGAGTACCTGTCTTCCCTGCTAACAGTGGAGCTACCTTCGTGGGATCTGCTTGCATCAGATCAGCAGGAATTTTGAGAGGCAAGAAAATCCGCCACTTAGTTTCTTGTAGCCATTCCCACCCCACATCTTGGGCTTTTGTAACATGGAATAAAGCTCCTTGCTCTAAAACATTGTGAGGTTGGACCATAAAAAAAAATCTGCTTTGTAACAAAATGAAGACAAATTCTATCTTAAAAAGAAGGGGGGTCCACTAAACTCGATCTTCTAAGATTCTAAAAAACACAGGCAAAAGTCCCGTATCCCCAGTCACATTTTGCCTGCCTCCAGAAGAGTGGCCTACATTCGACGACAGCCATATAGCCTTAACACAGGCCAACAACAGTGAAAGTTATTGACACACACGCAAGATTAACTGTTCAGCCCATACAGAAGCAGAAGCCATGTGCATAGGCTGAACTTGGAACATGCATGTTGCAAGCACGAAAGAGATCAAACAAGAATAATCATTGCAAATGTTAAATTAGGTGCTAAACTTTAAATTAGGTTTTCACAGGAACGCAACAGATAGGTTTACTCAGTAACTGCACCCTGATTTTAGTCTGTATGATAAAGGGAGGGGGAACCTGTTTTAAGAGTTCTCTGTGATGAAGCCTTCCCATTAATACAAAAGTAAACAAAGACAAAAGAAGAGAGTAGTAAAACTTGTGTAACCTCAGGTGGGGGGGGGGGGGAGGGAGATCAGAATCCCAATGCTGCAGGATTGGCAATCTCTGCCGCTGCTGATTTATGGCAGGCTGTCATACAAAGTTCAGCCTACAATACTAGCAACCACATTCTCTAGCATCATGTATATAATTGGAAATTTTCTTAATAACTCTCAGTTTTAAAGGCTCATAAAAATCTCTAGTTTACTCGTAATTTGCAGGAGGTAAAGAGAAATTGTTGAGGGAAAGTAGCACTTTCCTCAGTAAAAGTAACTTTGAAGACAATATGCATATTGCCACCAACTAATGAGTAAAGCCTTAGTTTTCTTCCAGAATTTTTGGAGAAATGTACAAGTTTTAACCTGTATATATTCACACACACATAGGAGAGGGAAAGAGAGAGAGAAAATGAGTATCACAAAAAAAAAAAAAATTGAAAGTATATTGGAGACACCACATTTTAAATTACTTCTGAATAAAAATAATAGAGCACATTATAAGTATCTTGATAAAACTTTGTATTCCTCAGTGAAACCATCTATGTTTCTAAGATAAAAGTATATATTTGCTCCAAGAGGTAACTGAAAGGTGTTTCATCTAAGAGCAAAATAATCCACCATAAAAACGTTAAGTACACCTGATCTCTCTGCACTTTCTAAAACAAAATCCTTTCAATTTGTTAAAGGCTCAACTGGTAAGAGAGTCTGATAAATGACCATTTTATACTAGCCATTTTCTGATTTTTTTTTCAAAGCAAAGCTAAGATAATGAACAGGATGCTGAAGTTTCCATTCAAAACAGTAAAAAATATATCCTGCCATCAAGCCTGCATAGAATAACTTTAGATTTTGCTTGAGTTAAGCCTTTTTGAGATAAAAACTTGTTGGCTTTTTAGCTAAAGCTATTTCAGACTGCTTTTTGGAGCCCTGCTTAAAAGCTCTTTGGCTCACAAAACCTACCAAAGCAAAACAAGGACGAGTAAATCTAGTGTTTCCTACCTGGTACAGGTAAGGACCAGCTCTCAAATGCCACCTTGGGATACTTCAGAGTGGTCATCAGGCTCATGTTTAGAGAAGACACTAACATGAATAAAACCCAATCTGTCCTGTCCTTTTCTTCTTTGCGTTACCAAAATCTACGGCAGTCACGATAGTCTAGTGAGCAAGATGAAGACCCCCCCACACAGACTAAACTCGCCCAAAAATGCTGCTACAGAGAAATACACACACAAAAAAAGGCTTACTGCTTGTCATGTGACTTGGTGAGGTATGCTGCCCATTGGGTGTGCTTGAAGTGAGGTCAATAGCCATGTTGGAGTGCTCCCTTTCGGGCGAAAGCTCATTGTCACCTGCTTGCACAAAATAAAACACTTAGGTTTCTGTCCCACGGCTCCATAAAATTATTCAATTATACAGCAATCAGACTTGCTAGCTTCTTTTCAACCCACCCGCCTTGCAATTTTAAATACATTTCTCACAGCCAACTAAAATTGACTGCCTAGTGACCAGAAACATGATTTTGGGGGAGGTGGAGAATCAAACAGTTCCCTCCAGTCCTCACTGATTGTAAAAAGTACATGTGAAAATTTTGCTCAGAGTTACATGATCAGAGTTTAGAATGACTTGTCCACTTCTACACACCGTGGTGCGAACAGATAAGAGTCCAAACTAGAGGGGAATGGAATACCACTCTAACATTAGGACCTTCCACTCCAATTTTGACTCATGGTTTTCAGGTAGCTGGCCATTAAGCTATAATACTGTAGTTCCACAAAGTATTGTCCTTTAATGGACAAGTTGGAAACAATGCATAGACCTAAAAAGCCTCACAGTAAAAAAAAGAAATTTAGGTTTTATCCTGTTTCTCATTTTTTTTTTTTTTTAATATAAACATCACTCCCTTAGGAAAAGTTCATTCATCCTTAGCAAATATTTAAATATATAATGTAGTGTGGTTTAAAAAAAAAAAAAAAAACACTAAAATTTAGTGTTAAATGATATTTCTCCAGTATTCTCCTACAATACAGAGTTTAATAACAGCACAAATGAAAGTTAAAGAGTTTCAGGTGGCTTAGTTCGTGCAGCAATATTGTGAACAGGAAAACAAAGGAGGCTTCGCAATTAACCCACAAAATTAAATAAAATTAGTACTTACATGTTAAATAGCCATCCGTACCTTCTGCTTCCATAGTCAAAGTGCAGTGCTACAAGGCAAAAGAATACACCCTCAAAGATGCCTGCCTGCATCAGCCATTAAATGCTTAAACTGACTGAAAGCCATTGGTATAATTTGCTGCTGCTGCAACCCGCACCTAAGAAACATGCAAATGAGCACACGCAGTGCATTGGTAGTCACTGAACTCTTTTGGCAAATGATCTAAAGCTGCTGTAGATGGGGCAGAAAAGGTAAGTTTGCAGCTTGACGAGCCATGTGGAGACTTTCATTTGATTAAATTGGAGTTCCACTTTGTGGGGGGGGGGTCCCAACTGGGTAGTGCTTTATCAATTACCAGTTCTCACAGCCACAGCAAGCTTGGAGGACGTTGATACTCCAAAGATTGCCCTTTTCACACTTATTCTCTGCTGGCACATTCTCACACAAAACAAAACCCTTCAGTGTCCAGGGAATCTTTCACTCTTATTACCTTTTGTCTTCAGTGGTCCATTGGCCACCCTCTCTCACCCCTCCCCCGACACCTGCCCATGCACCTGTTCATTGTAACCATGCTATCTATCACAGGAGAGGCTGCATGTCCAATACCATATTTCTAGAGCATTCATTTTGTGGGATGTGACAATCTCAGAGTTTCTGAAAGCACTTTGCTGAGATAGAATAAGCTATTACTTTCCAGAAACTCAAGTAACTGTATAGGATGACACCCCCTAGCTTTCATGTGATTAAAAGAGGGGGGGGGGATGCAATCAATCACAACTATATTCTTTTAAGTGGAAAAGTTAAGAAACTGACATGATCAGAGGAGAATTTTATTTCCTCTCCCCTGCTCTGCGCCCCCCCTTTATTTTTTTGCCTTTAGTTTCAAAACTCTCACTGCACCAAGCAGCTAAATTATTCACAATGAGCCATTTCTGTATTGATCGCCAAGTATATTTAGCCCTGGCTCCTGGAATTTCTCCATTACTTACTGGAAAACAGGCAGCTTCACTTCTTGTCTCCAAAACCACTTCCCTCTCCTCCCTCTCCCTCACCACCCCCCCTCCCCAAAAAAAACCCAACAACTTTTCTCTGTGTTCCTCTCTGGTGTAAGGCAGATCAAATAACACATTTCAAACTGGAGAGCTGCTATCAAACTCTTTCCATTACTAATTTTTACACAATTATAACCACTTTTAGAGATCAGTTTTTGTTTTTTTAAACCAAGCAGCTTCCTCAAGTCCTTTTAATATTACTTTATCTTTCCCTTAATGCAGGTAGACAGACACACATGGGGAGGGGGGGAAGGTAGAGAGGCGGAGAACACGTCAGAAGCAACAAGGAAAGAAGGTCATCCTAGCCAATGAAATGGAAGGAAAGAAAGGAGAGGACAGGAAGGGTGGAGGGGGAAAGGAATGAAATATACATGAAAGAAAATGTTCTCTGATTCTTTGAAAGAAAAGAAAGAAAGAAACAGTTTGATCACCCTGTCCAGGTTGTGATGGCCAAACCCAGCTGGTAATCCCCTACTATCCACCCTGAAAGGACAGACGGTTCTGATTGTAGTGAAGATATAGGGAGATGGGAAAAGTTTAAAAAAATATAATAATAATAACATCCTCCCCCCTCCCAGCCCGTCCCTGAAACTTACAAGTAAAGTATTCAGAGCCAACTGATTGGTGGGGGGGGGGGGAAACAAACAGAAAAAATAAAAAGCAAGGAGAAGTCTTTCCCTCTCTTGGGATGGTCTTGTTGAGAAACTCACTCAGGAATGGCACATACTTTCAGGAAAGATGAGGAACAAAAAGAGAAAGAGGGAGGGAGGGAGAGAGGTCAGCCAGTACCTACAGCAATGTGATTAACCAGAAAAGAGAAAAACTTGATCCACCGGTTCCTTAAGAATTGAGAAGAAAACTGTAGGAGCAGAAGACGGGGGGAAGTGGGGGAAAGGAACAGAGGTTAAAAAAAAAAAAACCACCCACCCAGGCAGAGCAATAAACCTAGCCCAACTTCACAGGATTGTCTTTGGCCCTTGGCAAAACCAAGAGATCTTCATTTCATCCCCGGCTCTCACCGCCCAGAGCAGAGCCTGTCAAAATAATGTCAGTCCTGCCTTGATCAAGCTCATGTAAGTCCTGCCAGCTAGAACCCTAAAAATACCCCCCCCCGCAAAAAAAGGGGGATGGCGACCACCTTCTCCCAGGTAAGCTGCAGCTCGGAGAGGAGCCGGTTGGCACACGGCAAAGCAAACCCTGCTTGTCCGTTTCCAGAGGGCTGATTCATCCGCGCACCTCCCAGAAACCAGAATGTTTGGGGGGGGGGTTTGGGGGGGGGTTAAAGGTACCCCCCAAAGCAGTGCTCATCCTAACCCGTACAGCGCGCCCGCTATGCTCAGCCTCCAACAAACAACCTTAATCCCCTCCTCCTCCACACACACACACACACACACACACACACACTAATTAATTAATTCATGATGAGGATGAAGGGCTGCTTGACAGCAACAAGTCACTGGACCACAGCCCGGCCCCAGGGATGCGCCCTCCTCTCCGGCAGCCCCTTTGCGCAACACACACACACACACACACACACACACACACGGGGGGGGGGGTCCCCGAGCCCCCGTCACACAAACTCCCCCCCCAGCGGCGAGCCCGGGCGGCGCTACCTCAGCAGTGCGTGCGGGGCCGCCCGTCCATCGCCCTCTGGGCGGCGCGGGGGGGGCGCGGCGGCGCCTCTGCCTAGGGCGCGGGGGCCGGGGCGCTGCGGCGGGCGGCGGGCAGGGCGGGCGCGCCGGCGGATCCCGCTCGGACTTCCTCCATCTTCGGGGAGCGCCGGGCCAGCCCGGGACAGCTGGTCAAACCCCGAGAAACCGATCCGGCCGCGCCAGGCGCGCCCGGCTCCGCGCCGCCCCCCGCCCCCCGCCTCCCGCCTCTCACCCGAGCCGGGGGGAGAGGCCGGCGCCGGGAGCTCGGCGGCGCTGCTCGGCGCGCTCGGCAATCGATTGCAGGACAAGTGCGGGCTGCTCCCGCCGCGCTCCCAGGCGCGCGCCCGCTTCCCCCCCCCCCCTTCGGCTTCGCCCTCGCCCAGCGGGCCGGCCGCCTGCGAGAGCCCGGGCGCCCCCCCGACCGCCCCCCGGGCCGCGGCAAGGAGCGCGGGCGCGCCCCGGGGAGCCGGCCTGGCTGCTGGCCCCGCCGCGATTCACCAGCAGCTCTGCGGCTGCACTAACTTTCTATCGGTCCGTCCTCCCGTCCTTTCCCTTCCCTTCCCTTCGCTTCCCTTCCCTCTTTGCTTCCTTCTCCCCTTCCCTTCCCTTCCCTCTTTCCTTCCTTCTCCCCTTTCCTTCCCTTCCCTCTTTGCTTCCTTCTCCCCTTCCCTTCCCTTCCCTCTTTCCTTCCTTCTCCCCTTCCCTTCCCTTCCCTCTTTGCTTCCTTCCTTCTCCCCTTTCCTTTCCTTCCCTCTTTGCTTCCTTCTCCCCTTCCCTTCCCTTCCCTCTTTCCTTCCTTCTCCCCTTTCCTTCCCTTCCCTCTTTGCTTCCTTCCTTCTCCCCTTTCCTTTCCTTCCCTCTTTGCTTCCTTCCTTCCTTCCTGCTCTCCTTCCCTTCCCTTCCCTCTTTGCTTCCTTCCTCCCTGCTCTCCTTTCCTTCCCTTCCCTTCCCTTCCCTCTTTGCTTCCTTCCTTCCTGCTCTCCTTTCCTTCCCTTTCCTTCCCTTCCCTCTTTGCTTCCTTCCTTCCTGCTCTCCTTTCCTTTCCTTCCCTCTTTGCTTCCTTCCCCTCCCTGCATCTTCGCTTTCGGCTTCCCTTCCCTTCCCTTCCCTTCCCTCTTTGCTTCCTTCCTTCCTCTCTCCCTTTCGCTTCCCTTCCCTTCCGGCTCTTTGCTTCCTTCCTTCCTGCCTCCCTTCCTTCCCTTCCCTTCGGCCTCTTTGCTTGCCTTCCTCCCTGCTGGCTCGCCTTCCTCTGCCCTTCCTCCCTTCCCTCTTTGCTTCCTTCCTCCTCCTTCCTCCTTTCCTTCGCCTTCCCTCTTTGCTTCCTTCCTTCTCTCCCTTTCCTTTCCTTCCCTCTTTGCTTCCTTCCTTCCTTCCCTTCCTTCCCTTCCCTTCCCTCTTTGCTTCCTTCCTCCCTGCTCTCCTTTCCTTCCCTTCTCCTTCCCTCTTTGCTTCCTTCCTTCCTGCTCTCCTTTCCTTCCCCTTCCCTTCCCTTCCCTCCCTTTGCTTCCTTCCTTCCTGCTCTCCTTTCCTTCCCTTTCCTTCCCCCTTCCCTCCTTCCCTGCTTCCTTCCTTCCTGCTCTCCTTTCCTTTCCTTCCCTCTTTGCTTCCTTCCTCCCTGCTCTCCTTTCCTTCCCTTCCCTTCCCTCCCTTCCCTCGCTTCCTTCCTTCCTGCCTCCTTCTCCTTCCCTTCCCTTCCCTCTTTGCTTCCTTCCTTCCTGCTCTCCTCCTTCCCTTCCCTTCCCTTCCCTCTTTGCCTTCCTTCTCTCCTTCCTGCTTCCTTCCCTCCTTCCCTTCCCTCTTTGCTTCCTTCCTCCTCCCTTCCTTCCTCTTCTTCTTCCTTCCCTTCCTTCCCTTCCCTCTTTGCTTCCTTCCTCTCCCCTTTCCCTTCCCTTCCCTCTTTGCTTCCTTCCTTCCTCCTCCTTTCCTTCCCTTCCCTTCCCTCTTTGCTTCCTTCCCCTTCCTGCTCTCCTTTCCTTCCCTTCCCTTCCCTTCCCTTCCCTTTTGCTTCCTTCCTTCCTGCTCTCCTTTCCTTCCCTTTCTCTTCCCCTTCCCTCCTTCCTGCTTCCTTCCTTCCTGCTCTCCTTTCCTTTCCTTCCCTCTTTGCTTCCTTCCTCCCTGCTCTCCTTTCCTTCCCTTCCCTTCCCTCTTTGCTTCCTTCCTTCCTGCTCTCCTTTCCTTCCCTTCCCTTCCCTCTTTGCTTCCTTCCTTCCTGCTCTCCCTTCCTTCCCTTCCCTTCCCTCTTTCCTTCCTTCTCTCCTCTCCTTCCCTTCCCTCTTTGCTTCCTCTCCCTTCCCTTCCTCCCTCTCCTTCCTTCCTTCCCCCTTCCCTTCCCTCTTTGCTTCCTTCTTTCCTCTCCCTTTCCTTCCCTTCCCTTCCCTCTTTGCTTCCTTCCTCCCTGCTCTCCTTTCCTTCCCTTCCCTTCCCTCTTTGCTTCCTTCCTTCCTGCTCTCCTTTCCTTCCCTTCCCTTCCCTTCCCTCCTTTGCTTCCTTCCTTCCTGCTCTCCTTTCCTTCCCTTTCCTTCCCTTCCCTCTTTGCTTCCTTCCTTCCTGCTCTCCTTTCCTTTCCTTCCCTCTTTGCTTCCTTCCTCCCTGCTCTCCTTTCCTTCCCTTCCCTTCCCTTCCCTTCCCTCTTTGCTTCCTTCCTTCCTGCTCTCCTTTCCTTCCCTTCCCTTCCCTCTTTGCTTCCTTCCTTCCTGCTCTCCTTTCCTTCCCTTTCCTTCCCTCTTTGCTTCCTTCCTTCCTTCCTGCTCTCCTTCCCTTCCCTTCCCTCTTTGCTTCCTTCCTTCCTTCCTGCTCTCCTTTCCTTCCCTTCCCTTCCCTCTTTGCTTCCTTCCTTCCTTCCTGCTCTCCTTTCCTTCCCTTCCCTTCCCTCTTTGCTTCCTTCCTTCCTTCCTGCTCTCCTTCCCTTCCCTTCCCTCTTTGCTTCCTTCCTTCCTGCTCTCCTTTCCTTCCCTTTCCTTCCCTCTTTGCTTCCTTCCTTCCTTCCTGCTCTCCTTCCCTTCCCTTCCCTCTTTGCTTCCTTCCTTCCTGCTCTCCTTTCCTTCCCTTCCCTTCCCTCTTTGCTTCCTTCCTTCCTGCTCTCCTTTCCTTCCCTTTCCTTCCCTCTTTGCTTCCTTCCTTCCTTCCTGCTCTCCTTCCCTTCCCTTCCCTTCCCTCTTTGCTTCCTTCCTTCCTGCTCTCCTTTCCTTCCCTTCCCTTCCCTCTTTGCTTCCTTCCTTCCTGCTCTCCTTCCCTTCCCTTCCCTCTTTGCTTCCTTCCTTCCTCCCTGCTCTCCTTTCCTTCCCTTCCCTTCCCTTCCCTCTTTGCTTCCTTCCTTCCTGCTCTCCTTTCCTTCCCTTTCCTTCCCTATTTGCTTCCTTCCTTCCTTCCTTCTCTCCTCTCCTTTCCTTTCCTTCCCTCTTTGCTTCCTTCCTTCCTGCTCTCCTTCCCTTCCCTTCCCTCTTTGCTTCCTTCCTTCTTGCTCTCCTTTCCTTCCCTTTCCTTTCCTTCCCTCTTTGCTTCCTTCCTTCCTTCCTTCCTTCTCCCCTTCCCTTCCCTTCGCTCTTTGCTTCCTTCCTTCCTGCTCTCCTTTCCTTCCCTTCCCTTCCCTTCCCTCTTTGCTTCCTTCCTTCCTTCCTGCTCTCCTTCCCTTCCCTTTCCTTTCCTTTCCTTCCCTCTTTGCTTCCTTCCTTCCTGCTCTCCTTTCCTTCCTTCTCCCCTTCCCTTCCCTTCCCTTCCCTCTTTGCTTCCTTCCTTCCTGCTCTCCTTTCCTTCCCTTTCCTTTCCTTTCCTTCCCTCTTTGTTTCTTTCCTTCCTGCTCTCCTTTCCTTCCCTTTCCTTTCCTTTCCTTCTGTCTTTCCTTCCTTCCTTCTCCCCTTTCCTTCCCTTCTGTCTTTCTTTCCTTCCTTCCTTCCTTCTCTCCTCTCCTTCCCTTCTGCCTTTCCTTCCTTCCTTCTCTCCTCTCCTTCCCTTCTGCCTTTCCTTCCTTCCTTCCTTCTCTCCTCTCCTCTTCTTCCCTTCTGCCTTTCCTTCCTTCCTTCCTTCTCTCCTCTCCTCTCCTTCCCTTCTGCCTTTCTTTCCTTCCTTCCTTCCTTCTCTCCTCTCCTCTCCTTCCCTTCTGTCTTTGCTTCCTTCCTTCTCTCCTTTCCTTTCCTTTCCTTTCCTTTCCTTCTGTCTTTCCTTCCTTCCTTCCTTCTCTCCTTTCCTTTCCTTTCCTTCCCTTCTGTCTTTGCTTCCTTCCTTTTCTCCTTTCCTTTCCTTCCCTTCTGTCTTTGCTTCCTTCCTTCTCTCCTTTCCTTTCCTTTCCTTTCCTTTCCTTTCCTTTCCTTTCCTTTCCTTCTGTCTTTCCTTCCTTCCTTCCTTCCTTCTCTCCTTTCCCTTCCTTTTCTTCTGTCTTTGCTTCCTTCCTTCTCTCCTTTCCCTTCCTTCCCTTCTGTCTTTGCTTCCTTCCTTCTCGTCTTTCCTTCCTTCCTTCTCCCCTTTCCTTCCCTTCTGTCTTTCTTTCCTTCCTTCCTTCTCTCCTCTCCTTCCCTTCTGCCTTTCCTTCCTTCCTTCTCTCCTCTCCTCTCCTTCCCTTCTGCCTTTCCTTCCTTCCTTCCTTCTCTCCTCTCCTCTCCTTCCCTTCTGCCTTTCCTTCCTTCCTTCCTTCTCTCCTCTCCTCTCCTTCCCTTCTGCCTTTCCTTCCTTCCTTCCTTCTCTCCTCTCCTCTCCTCTCCTTCCCTTCTGTCTTTGCTTCCTCCCTTCCTTCTCTCCTTTCCTTTCCTTTCCTTCCCTTCTGTCTTTCCTTCCTTCCTTCCTTCTCTCCTTTCCTTTCCTTTCCTTCCCTTCTGTCTTTGCTTCCTTCCTTTTCTCCTTTCCTTTCCTTCCCTTCTGTCTTTGCTTCCTTCCTTCTCTCCTTTCCTTTCCTTTCCTTCCCTTTCCTTCCCTTCTGTCTTTCCTTCCTTCCTTCCTTCTCTCCTTTCCTTTCCTTTCCTTTCCTTCTGTCTTTGCTTCCTTCCTTCTTTCTCTCCTCTCCTTTCCTTCCCTTGTGTCTTTGCTTCCTTCCTTCTCTCCTTTCCTTTCCTTTCCTTTCCTTTCCTTTCCTTTCCTTTCCTTTCCTTCTGTCTTTGCTTCCTTCTTTCCTTCCTTCTCTCCTTTCCTTTCCTTTCCTTTCCTTTCCTTCTGTCTTTGCTTCCTTTCCTTTCCTTTCCTTTCCTTTCCTTCTGTCTTTGCTTCCTTCTCTCCTTTCCTTTCCTTTCCTTCTGTCTTTGCTTCCTTCTCTCCTTTCCTTTCCTTTCCTTCTGTCTTTGCTTCCTTCTCTCCTTTCCTTTCCTTTCCTTCTGTCTTTGCTTCCTTCTCTCCTTTCCTTTCCTTTCCTTTCCTTCTGTCTTTGCTTCCTTCTCTCCTTTCCTTTCCTTTCCTTTCCTTCTGTCTTTGCTTCCTTCTCTTCTTTCCTTTCCTTTCCTTTCCTTTCCTTTCCTTCTGTCTTTGCTTCCTTCTCTCCTTTCCTTTCCTTTCCTTTCCTTTCCTTCTGTCTTTGCTTCCTTCTCTCCTTTCCTTTCCTTTCCTTTCCTTTCCTTTCCTTCGGTCTTTGCTTCCTTCTCTCCTTTCCTTTCCTTTCCTTCGGTCTTTGCTTCCTTCCTTCCTTCCTTCTCTCCTTTCCTTTCCTTTCCTTCTCTCCTTTCCTTCTGTCTTTGCTTCCTTCCTTCCTTCCTTCTCTTCTTTCCTTTCCTTTCCTTTCCTTTCCTTTCCTTTCCTTTCCTTCTGTCTTTGCTTCCTTCCTTCTTTCCTTTCCTTTCCTTTCCTTTCCTTCTGTCTTTGCTTCCTTCCTTCTCTCCTTTCCTTTCCTTTCCTTTCCTTTCCTTCTGTCTTTGCTTCCTTCCTTCTTTCCTTTCCTTTCCTTTCCTTTCCTTCTGTCTTTGCTTCCTTCCTTCTCTCCTTTCCTTTCCTTTCCTTTCCTTCTGTCTTTGCTTCCTTCCTTCTCTCCTTTCCTTTCCTTTCCTTCGGTCTTTGCTTCCTTCTCTCCTTTCCTTTCCTTTCCTTTCCTTTCCTTCGGTCTTTGCTTCCTTCTCTCCTTTCCTTTCCTTTCCTTTCCTTTCCTTTCCTTTCCTTTCCTTCGGTCTTTGCTTCCTTCCTTCCTTCTCTCCTTTCCTTTCCTTTCCTTTCCTTTCCTTCGGTCTTTGCTTCCTTCTCTCCTTTCCTTTCCTTTCCTTTCCTTCGGTCTTTGCTTCCTTCTCTCCTTTCCTTTCTTTTCCTTTCCTTCGGTCTTTGCTTCCTTTCCTTTCCTTTCCTTCGGTCTTTGCTTCCTTTCCTTTCCTTTCCTTCGGTCTTTGCTTCCTTCTCTCCTTTCCTTTCCTTTCCTTTCCTTTCCTTTCCTTTCCTTCGGTCTTTGCTTCCTTCTCTCCTTTCCTTTCCTTTCCTTCGGTCTTTGCTTCCTTCCTTCTCTCCTTTCCTTTCCTTTCCTTCGGTCTTTGCTTCCTTCCTTCTCTCCTTTCCTTTCCTTTCCTTCGGTCTTTGCTTTCTTCCTTCTCTCCTTTCCTTTCCTTTCCTTTCCTTTCCTTCGGTCTTTGCTTCCTTCTCTCCTTTCCTTTCCTTTCCTTTCCTTCGGTCTTTGCTTCCTTCTCTCCTTTCCTTTCCTTTCCTTTCCTTTCCTTTCCTTTCCTTCGGTCTTTGCTTCCTTCCTTCCTTCTCTCCTTTCCTTTCCTTTCCTTCGGTCTTTGCTTCCTTCCTTCCTTCTCTCCTTTTCTTTCCTTTCCTTTCCTTTCCTTTCCTTTCCTTCGGTCTTTGCTTCCTTTCCTTTCCTTTCCTTTCCTTCGGTCTTTGCTTCCTTTCCTTTCCTTTCCTTTCCTTCGGTCTTTGCTTCCTTTCCTTTCCTTTCCTTTCCTTCGGTCTTTGCTTCCTTTCCTTTCCTTTCCTTCCTTCTCTCCTTTCCTTTCCTTTCCTTTCCTTTCCTTTCCTTTCCTTCGGTCTTTGCTTCCTTTCCTTTCCTTTCCTTCGGTCTTTGCTTCCTTCCTTCCTTCTCTCCTTTCCTTTCCTTTCCTTTCCTTTCCTTTCCTTTCCTTCTGTCTTTGCTTGCTTGCTTGCTTCCTTCCTTCCTTCCTTCTCTCCTTTCATTTCCTTTCCTTCTGCCTTTGCTTCCTTCCTTCCTTCCTTCTCTCCTTTCCTTTCCTTTCCTTTCCTTCTGTCTTTTTTCCTTTTTTCCCTCCTTCTTTTCCTCCTTCTTTCCTTTTCCTTCTTTCTTTCCTTTTTTCCTTCTTTCCTTCCTTCCTTCTGTCTTTCTTTCTTTCCTTCCTCTTTCTTTCTGCCTTTCTGTCTGTCTTTCTGCCTTTCTTTCCTTCTGTCTTTCTCTTTCCACATTTTCTCCTTTTTTTTTCTTTCTTTCTTTCTTTCCACATTTTCATCCAGGGAACACGTTTGCTCTTCCGATTATTTTTTTCAGAAGAGCAGACATGCTCTTTTGGAAGCCCTGTATTCCTCATATTATGAGGAGTAAGGGCTCTTCCAAAAGAGGAGGTGTTTCCCACATTTGGCCCCGTGTAGTCGGGCCAAATGTTGGAAAAACCTCTTCTGAAAAAAGAATCAGAAAAAAGTACATACATTGCAGTTTGCGTGCCTTTTGTCCGAAAAAAAAAAAAAGCAACAGCGTAGACATAGCCTCACAGGCAGAGCAGCAGGGATAAGGCTGTTTGTTTTGCATGGGGGTCGGGTGGTACAGCGGAAAGGAACAATGACCAGCCTTTTTTAGATTATAGACTAGTAACCTAGGGGATTCAGGGACATAACTTACATTGAAATGCATGTGAAGCGTGTGCCTCAATGGTTTTCAAACTTTTTTTCTCATAACCCAGTTGAAGAATATTGTAATGCCCATGACTCAAGGTAATTTGACTAGAGTGTGGGCTCCGGTATGGGGCTGAGGAGGAAAGCTGTGGGTATTGGAGGGAGCTCTGGCTTGGGGGGAATCAGGGCTGTGGCAGGAGGGGCTTGCCTTGAGCTGCTCCTGGTCAGCAGTGCAGCGGGGGGCTAAGGCAACTTCCTGCCTCTCCCGGCACTGCAGACCACGCTGTGCCCCAGAAGCACCCAGCCGCACGTTCCCAGCCAATGGGAGTGCGGGGCTAATGCTTGAGGCAGGGGCAGTGTGCAGAGCCCTGTGCACTCTCTTTCTCCCCCCAGGAGCCAAGTCTGCTGCACAGTCTGTGGTGCCCAGATAGGCAGGGAGCTGCCTTAGCCCCCCCCCCCACTGCTCACCTGATCCCCCTGCAGCAAAGAAACCCAGTGCCCGACATTCCACGCCCCAGTCATGGGTTGCGACCCATTGTTTGAAAACCGCTGGCCTAAACTGCCGTGAAAGCCTCAGCCAGTGTGGGTTACTGTCATGTCAGTGCATCATAATCGACTCGGAGCACTGTGAAAATAGGTGTGTGAGGAAAATGAAGGCAAATCCAAACTGAACAATCTCTAGTGTGCATAATCACATACTATTTCAACAGGCTGTGCTGTATTGGATTTTTTATTTTGTAACTGCTTGGTCTATTAGCTTTGCCCCAATTAGAGTCTAAATGAGAATGCACGGGGGGGAAAAAAATAAAAGGAAGCAATAAAGAGGGCAAAGATTTTCCAAATCCATTATTATTATTATATTGGACTATCACTGTACGTGTAAGAAATTATTTTTAATGTCCTATGCTGGGAGTGAATATGACTAAAATAAGAGCTTTTCTCTTCTTCCCCCACCCCTTTTCTCAGGTCATATATGTGCCAGTCCATTTAGCTGGGGAATTGGTACTATTCTTCTCAGGATCATGCATGACTCAGGGTGCGTCTACACTGCACTCTAAACTCGAAATAAGATATGCAATTTGTGCTCCAAAAATTGCGTATCTTATTTCAATTTTATTTTGAAATAGGCTATTTTGAAATTTGGCATGTCTACATGGCGCCAAATTTGGAAATAAAGCACTATTTCGAGCCATCCCTTATCCCTCATGCAACAAGGTTTACAGGGATGGTGAAATAGCCTATCCGTTATTTTGAAAAATATTTTGAAATAGCAGGCGCATTCCTTGGATGTGGGGTAGCTATTGCAGAATACCTCTGGTATTCCGAAATAGCCTTGCAGTGTAGACGTACCCTCAGATGTGAAGCTAAAATGTGAGAATTCGATGCTACAGGGTGTCCCCGCTATAAGTCACCCCAGCATACATCTGTTCCGCACTAAACTCGTTGAGGCTTGTAGGAACTGATGTGTTTCATGTCCTCCCATTCCCCACTCTTAAGTCGCACCCCCCCAAAAAAAAATTCAATTTGTGCAAATGGAAGTCAGCTGCAAGAAAAAATCCCCCACTTTAAGTTGTTTCGCTATAAGTCCAAGTTTTTTGGAACATATCTTGGACTTATCGCGAGGACAGCCTGGACTTTACCATGGATTCTGCAGGTTTTGATATAGGACCTGACTTAGAACCCACTTAAGACAATGGGATTCTTTCCACTGATTTTACTAGATTTGGGGTCCGGCCCAGCATGACCATTCCTTTTGTTCTTCCATGCTTTGCTCAATACTGAATTAGTTAATTTGATGATGGACTTTGAAAAAGCATCACTAGATGTCAGGGTTAAGGTTCCAGGGAGATGAAAAGAGGCAGTTCACACTTTCTGAGTGATTTTTTATATGCTGTCTGCACTGTATTATATATAATGTCTTAGCCACACGACTACGTTACAAGAACGTTAAGTTTGCGAAGTTAAACAATCAACATCTTGGGAATGCCAGAATTCAGGCAGCCCGGGCCCCTTCAGCCACATGAGCGAGCAGAGTAAATGAATAGCGCTAGCTTGTCAGACCTCACGTGCACCACTCACTAGAGGAGGAGGAGACACACAGTTTGCCAGAGGGTTTCACTGATCGCAGAGCAATGGGAGACTCTATTCTAGTCTGTGTAGGTTCTCATGCCACACTCAGCACCGTAGTATCTGAGCGCTTCCCAGCTGCTCATTCACCAATGTGACTAGCTTCTGTCACGTGGTCGCTCATGCTCACCCCACGAGGAGCAGTGCATGCCGGGGAGTGTTTCATTTTGGAGGTATTTTGTTGATGTATGAGCAGGAGTGTTCCTCCATGTGTGTGGTGATATAAGGTGCAGACACGCACAGTCTCTGCGGTACGGTGCTGGAATGCATGTGTACGGAGGAAGCTTGGGTCCATTCCAGGTTCTGGAGGGGGTTGTTAGCCAGAGGTCACAGATCCTCGGGCTCATATACCTCAAGTGTGACCCTTTCCCCTCCAGCGTCCCCTCACACAGGCCTCTGTTTTTCCACCCTTCCCCTCCTGCCCGCCCCCTGTCCCAGGCATGGATGGCAGGTATTGTAGGCACAGAAAGGCTCTGCCTTCCCAAACTGCCTGACGAGTCCCTGCCCATCCTCTACCTCCAGGCCCCCTCCTACGTGCTAGTCCCTGCCAGAGGCTGGGGGCCAGGCCCTCGCATGCTGCCTGTTCTCCCAGTTCTGCAGCTGGCGGGAGCCTTCAGTGGTGGAGGGGCTATGCTGGCCAGGGGTCGGGCTGGGTTGCATGGCCCAGGGAGGTTGTGGCCATGTTGCCTGGCTGTCCAGGGCCTGGGGAGATTGGTCTGCAATGCCTAGCACTCCGGGGCTGGGTGAGACAACGGCCATGCAGCCCAGCACTCTGGGATTGAGGGGGGAGGGCCAGCAGTCACAGTCAGGGCTGGGCCCTGATGGATACAGAAGGGGCAAGTCTTTGGGCCTGGTGTGGGGGTGGGGGGCTGGCCTCTAGGAGTTCACCCCGCCCCTGGTTCCAGTGTTCCTTCATTGGGGATGCTCATCCAATGTTCTACCCCACTTCCTAATTCCCGTCTCCTTGTCCAACCAGTCCCCGTCCAATTCCCCCCTCAATCTCCTCACCCAGCTCCTCATCCTCATTTCCTCCCTCTGCTGCACAGTGGTGAGTTTTGGTACCTGGCCCCTCAGTAGCCAGGACTAGCAGTTGCCGGGAAGTCTTGCTCAGCCACTGTGGTTCTTGGCTGAAGCATGCTCTGTGCTGAGGCCATCTTCAGTGCGTTTAGATGGCAGACTCAAACAATTGCATACCTATTGTGGCTCAGTGGCTCCTGAGCATGGGGGAGACTTTTTCAGAGGCTCATACGTTGGATAAATTTGGCCATCTTTTCAGAAGGGCAGCAAAAGGCATCTTCTTGGGGGCTCCCGGGAGTCTTCGCTTGCCAAATTTCAAGTCTCCACTCCAAAGTATGGAGACACGAGAGCTTCTCATCAAAACTGTTGGGAGCTTCTCATCAAAATTGTTTCCAAGCCATGCAACATATTATCCCCTCCCCCCCGCCCCCCCGCTTTTTTTTTTAAACTTAAAAAACCCCACTAGTTTGAAGCAGATGCTTGGCATGGAAAAATTCAGCCCTAATAGGACTGAAAGGAAAGTATAAGCAACTAAAAACAATACTACCATGGGAAGAGATGAGCAATTGTAGATACCATCAGTATCTGTAATATAAAGAGAGAGATTAAATTATCAACAATGAAATACAAATACAAATTAAATAACGTTTTATTCATGTTAAGGATTGAATCCTGCTTGGCTGATACGTGTCCTCTGACTGGGCCAGATTCTGATCCCATTGACACTGCTGTAAATCAGGGTGTTCTCATGGTATTAATACTACTATCATATCAGAATATGGCCCATTGATCAGGTTAGGGATGTTGACAGAATTTGATACTAAAGGTGAAATCTTGGCCTTCTTGAAGTCTAACCTCCCATTGATTTTAGCAGGGCTAGGATTTTACCCTGAGTGTGAAAATAAATGATGCGTGTTATGAAAAGCTAAATCATAGACTATAAAGGCATTTGATGCTTGATGAAATAATACTATACACTATTCTAAGGCACTCCTGAAAACGTTCAGCTATTATCTTCTGTGTTGTGAGAGGGAGAAGCAGCTTATTTAAATATAAAACCTCACATAATGAAGACCTCATTAAATTTCTTTCAGATTACGTGTATGCACATCTTCTAATGTAACATAATCAGAAATAATTCTTTCCTAAGATATTTTGGATTTTCTTTTATTTATAATTGAATTAAATTTTGATTGTTACATATGGATTTGCACTCTGCCTGTATTAACCGAGGGCTGCTGTTATCTTATTAAGACAGCAAATGCTGTTTCATGTTGCATTTTGGGATTCTATGGCACCTAAAATTCTGTAGTTAATGTTTAGTGGATACTTCCAGTCTCAATCAAACTCCACTTTTTAAAATTATAGTACAGATTGAACCTCTCTAGTCCGACACTCTCTGGTCTGGCAACATCCGTGGTCCGGCATGATTTGAATGAGCCAGATATCCACTTATCATGGGTGTGGCCAAGTTTCCTGCAGTCCCACAAAGTTCATTCACAGCCACCAGTTCTGGCTCTCAGTGTTCTGTACTGTTATTTAACTCTACTTTACCACTAAATGTCTTCTAAGAGCCTAGTAAGCAGTGGAAATGTTGGTAATGCAGCTAGATAATATTGACATCCCACAGTCTGGCAAAAGTCAGGTCCCAAGGGTCCCAGACTAGAGAGGATTAACCTGTATTACAAAAATCAGTACTACCTCGTAAACCACTTTGCTGCCTATCCCTCTGAATCAAGATAAGTGATTGACAATTACTTCAGTGCAATGATGACAGAAATCAAGTCTAACATCTATTTATAGCTCTTTACAACTCCAAAGCATTTTACAAATATTAGCTAATTAATCACTACAAAACACCTGTGAAGTTTTACTGTTCTCATTCTATGTAGGAAAAGTAAAGCAATTAAGTGACTAGCTCAAGGCCATGTAGAGTGTCAAGAGACGAGACTACAAAGCAGATCTTTTGACTCCCACACCTACGGATTTGGCTTGTCTGCCCAGGGAAATTGTCTACATGGGTATAATTATCCCACTATAGCTATGCTGAAATCTCCACACACACACCCTCACCCTGCCACACACACGCACACTCCATGTGAACACTATTTCAGAATAAAAGCAATTTATAAAGAGCTGATCTTATATATGACTTACAAAACCACTCTTATTCTGGTACAGAGTGTTACACTGAATGCTTGGCCTGCATAGTTACAGCAGTAGAATTCTATCACTATCCGTCTGCTGGTCAGTTTCGCTTTGTGGACCAGCCCTCCTCGGCTTCTCCAGATGGAGAAGATTTATACATAGAGTGGGTCAAAAGCCAGGTGACGTCAGATGGCAATTAATTTTTTACTCGGTTTCTAAATTTGAAATGTTACTAGCATTTCAGAAACTTTGATCAGCTCTGTGGGAGGCTGTGTGTGTGAAATAAGCATTAGTAGAAACAATTCTTCTTTGTTTTTTAGTTGTTGAAATTGTTGATGAAAATTTTCAACATTTTGAAATTTGAAAAAATTCCACACAGCTCTACTTTTAAGTAGTAATTTTCATTAACCAATAAGAACTGCTCCTCCAAAGCAGCGAGAACAGCTACAGGTGAGGTACAAAAGGCACAAGTTACGGCCATCTACACTTTTATTTACATTTAATTCTTTCTTATTTTTATGCTGATGCCTTGTCATTTCTCAATAAGTTAAGGGTCTTCTGCCCAGGTGGCAAACGCAAAACCACAGAAAGAACAAACGTGTCTCTAAAATTAGTTTAATGTGATCTGGGACCACAAACACTAAAATCTTTCAGTCATCCCTGGTTTAAATGTAAGCCTCAACTCAGCCTTAATTTAAGAGCTAAGACTGGTGTTCCCTTCATATCCTACACCAAGCACTTATAAATATTAGTGAAGCAATCGGAGTGAACTTTTGGTTAAGGCATGCCGGTGGGACTCAGGAGGTCTGGATTAATTTTCCATCTCTGCTAGAGCTACTATATCTGTGCCTGAGTTCTTCCTCATCTCTCGATGGGGTTAATAGTATTTGCCCATTACCCAGTGTTGTGACAAGTTAATTAAGGCACTTCCAGAATGCATTTAATATTCCATCGATAGGGCCAACCTAAGAACCTGAATATGAGAGACATTTTCACATCTATATGTATAGCAACCCTCGCAAAATTGTTCAAAATATCTGTCAAAATAAGGACAAGTTATTTACTTATTCCCACAATATAAGATCTAGGGGTCACCAAATGAAATTAATAGGCAGCAGGTTTAAAACAAACAAAAGGAAGTTTTTCTTCACTCAGCACACTGTCAACCTGTGGAACTCCTTGCCAGAGGATGTGGTGAAGGCTAGGACTTTAACAGGGTTCAAAAAAGAGATAGCTAGATTAATGGAGGTTAGGTCCATCAATGGCTATTAGCCAGGCTGGGTAGGAATGGTGTCCCTAGCATCTGTTTCTCTAGAGATGGGTGGCAGGGAGGGATCATGTGAGGATTACCTGTTGTGTTCCCTCCCTCTGTGGCATCTGGTATTGGCCACTGTCGGCAGACAGGACTCTGGCGTGGATGGACCACTGATTTGACCCAGTATGGCCGTTCTTATGTAAAATATTATCAGATAAATCCCAAATGTTCCTTGGTTATGTGGCTATGTAAGCCCAAGCAGTTCTTGGAGTCAGTCTTTGAAACAATAGGTAAAATATTCTGGTTAGAATTAATACCAGCCCCCAAATCAGATGTAACAGGTGTTAGCCCCCACGCAACCACTTAGAATAACAAAAGTTCCTGGTGGATTTTGCTTTCCTCACCTGAAAAACTTACTGTTGAACCGGGCAACAATGAACAATGCAGCAATAGACCAACAGATCGGCTTTATAATCATACCTGGCTCAAATCAAAATGCTTGGAGCTCCACCAATGACAAGCACTTACAAAAAAGACACGGAGACATGGAGGGAAAGGGATGTGTTCAGGATAGTAGAGCGGGGCATAGAACATACTGTCTTATCTACTACTGCACTGAATCGTCAAACATCGAGTCAGACAAGGGCTACTTTGAAGACAAATTGCTTCAAGCCCTAATATATTTTGAAGAGGACATTCCTAGATTATTATTTACCTAATTCTGCACAGGACTACCTAAAACTACATAAACACTAATGCATGTATTATGCACTCCTCTCTTCCTTACTACACTAAGGCACTCTTTTATATTTATATGCATCAGCATCCATAAAGAGGCCTATAAAGAAAATAATGATCACCCTGGCATAGCTGCAAGCTATACCCTGTTAATTCTGAGAGAGGCACAACATACGGTACTCATTCTATTCACCAAAATAAAACCCAATAGATTGATTCCTATTAAAAAACAATTGCTATTTTTCAGACCTACGGAGTTAATTTATGGCGAAGCACAAAGCTCATAATGCCTCAAAGAGCTCAGAGGCTGCCGATCTGTGTTTGTTACTGTTGTCGCAGAGGTATATGCTGTATGTAGAACCGAGGTGAAGGTAAATTATGGAATCTAAATCCTTAATTTGTGAGTAGATTCTCAGTTCCCCACGCTAGAGCAAGTTAGGCTTTCAAAAGCAATGGGTGCTTTTTTGGGGAGCCTTTTAAAATACTCTGCTAGCATATTCTGTGCTGTCTGTATTGTTCTTTTTGCAGTTAAGGATTTATTCATGGAGACTCAATATTTGATTCTTAAAAGTGCACTGGCTTCTGCTGCATTTTCCTCACCTGACTTCAACCTCCGCTGTGTGACACACAGAAAATGCATTATTATTTTCCCCTCTCCGCTGTCAAGTGGACAATATAAAGTACATAAATATACATACACACACTGAGATGCCTTTTTTCCTTGTATATCTGTGCCCAATCTAATTGCTTTGTCAGAGGTTGTCCATATGGTGCTGTATTTTATGTTTCACTATCAATAAAAACTACATATTTTATAGATTTGTAGAATACTAGAACTGGAAGGGGTCTTGAGAGGTCATCAAGTCCAGTCCCCCGCCCACATGGCAGGACCAAGCACCATCTAAATCATCCCTGACAGATGTCTATCTAACCTGCTCTTAAATATCTCCAGTGAGGGAAATTCCACAACCTCCCTAAGCAATTTATTCCAGTGCTTAACAATTAGGAAGTCTTTCCTAATGTCCAACCTAAACTCCCTTTGCTGCAGTTTAAGCCCATTGCTTCTTGTCCTGTCCTCAAAGGCCAAGGAGAACAATTTTTCTCTCTCTTCCTTTTAACACCCTTTTAGATACTTGAAAGGTGCTATCATGTCCCCTTTCAGGCTACGTCTATATGACAAGCCTCTTGCGGAAGAGCAAATGCAAATGGAGCACTCATCTGCATAGGTCACACTTTCATTTGCATTTCCTCTTTCTTTCCATTTTATGCAAGAGGTTTTTGCGCAAAAGAGCTCTGTGTAGACGGTGCCTTTTTGCGCAAAACCCCCCTTTTGCGCAAGAGCCATTCTTCCTCAGGAGGTTAAGGACACTTCCTCAGGAAGAATGGGTCTTGCACAAAAGGGGGGTTTTGCGCAAAAAGGCGCCGTCTACCCAGCGCTTTTTTGCACAGAAACCTCTTGCACAAAAGGGAAAGGAAGAAGAAATGCAAATGAGAGAGCAAACCCAGTTCTTTCAGTCTTCCCTCATATCTCTTGTTTGCTAGGCCTTTAATCTTTTTTTTGTTGCTCTTCTCTGGACCTTCTGCTAACCTGCAGCATACAGTATCTTTCATGTAAAATCATCCCAAGGTGTTTTACAAATGTAAACTGCGGTACTAGTTATAGATACACTTTGGGGCAGGGAACATCTTTTTGTTTGTATAGCACCAGGCACAACATGCTTCTGGTTCAAGACTGGAACCTCCAGGCACTACTTTCATACAAATAAATAATAATAATAATCACAATACCCTTGAAATGCTGCTATTACTGGGTGAAATATAGCTGGTATTTTACTGTGCCAGAAAGGTAGCCCAACAGATCCTACAGTATCTGATATGAAAGTGTACTAGCTCCATATAGAATTCCAAGAGGCATTTTTTTGGCAGTCAGACAATTATTATCCAAGTTGGAATTTGACCAGATCATAGATGTCAATATGTTTACTCTTGCAGAAAGCGCAATGGAAACGTTTAATGGAAATTGAACAGAATCATAACTTTACCTCATCTGAAAATTGTGTTTGAAGTGAACTCCTCTTCTCCTGACAGACTGACTTCTGGGTGAACCTGAAAAGGTCAGGAGTTCAGATCTGGATTGCAGATCTGGTTCAGATAAGCACCCAATGTCAGAAAGTCTTTCTGAACTTCTCTGCTGTGTCTAGACTGGCGCGATCTTGCGCCAGAGCTATGCAAATGAGGCTCAGCGTGGAATATCGCCGAGCCTCATTTGCATAAGTAATGAGCCGCCATTTTTGCGGAAGAGGCTCTTGCGCAAGATGGAGCTGTCTACACTGCCCCGTCTTGTGCAAGAAAAACCCTCTTGCGCAAAGCCGTTATGCTGATTATTTTCAAATTGCAATTTGACTTATTCTCTAAAGACGGGCAAAGCTTTAGGAGGCAACGTTAAAGTTCTCATTGACTCCAACCCAAAAGGCCCATTACAACCTTGAAAAACTAAGTTCAAGTGAGCCATTTTACTTGGATAGTCCCACAATATCCTGGTGTTCCCAGACCATCTTCCAGGATACCTGAAATGTCATGATTTTTTTATTTCATTCCTTGCTATGTCTGCAAAACATTTGGTCAAGACATTTTGTTCTAGAGAATAAAATTTATTCTGTTCACCTGAAGCAAACGGTCCAATGGATCGAGTGTTCAGTGTGATGAATAGGGTTTGCAATGAAAAGTTGAATGGGTGTCCAATGGTTTGGCTATCCAAACCATTCTGTTGCTCAAAGAGAAGGTTAATGACACTTGCTTGGTGCTTCAGGTCAAACTCATTCAGAGCATAAAATTAGATGAAAACACCTCCCTATTCTGAGAAACTGGTGTATGCCACCGTTGAGTCAAAAACTGGCGATCATGACATCACGTCATGTTAGAGATGAAGGGTGGGACTTGTGAGAAAATTCTCTGCTCTGCCGCAGACTTCCTCTGTGAACCAGGAAAAATCATTTGTGTCTCAGTTCCTTAGTTATAAAAAGGGGGTGACACCATTTTCCTACCTCAGTGGAAACTAGTTGCGGATAACTTAACACGTGGAAGAAAGTGAGATGCTCCGATACTACCGTAAATGGAACTCATATGTACCAGCGTAGACGTTCTAAAAAGTATTCTTTTGTATGACTATTTCATGCCAGTAAAAAAGGGTCACCGCAAAAGTGTTGTGGCATTTGACTGTAATAATATTGTCTCCTTAAATTAAATGCACTGATAATCCATTTTTAAGTGAAGCCATGTGAATGCTAATTAACCATAGGTAACAATTCACATAATAAAAATTAAACATTTATTAGAGTCTTTTGACACTACTGCAGATAATACATGAAATTGTGTTTGACCACAGCCTTTTAGAGCTGCGTGTTAATTTTTATTGTGAACCATTCGGCTCGCTTTCTGTAACTATGCAGTTGATGGAACGGTTCATAGCTTTTTGTTGCAACTCTGAATCACACAATGAAAAGGATTATTTTTTTTTCCAGGGTATCTTTTTTACAAGTATTGTGATTTCCGAAAAGCAATAAAATTTGCCAGCATCTAGATCTTATCCACCAACAATTTTCTGGGAAAAGACCACTTCAAATCCCATTGTAGTAATCATTTTTTTTAAAGTAGCAGACATTCCCTTCTTTTAGCTTTCTTGAGGATAAATCAGAAAAAAAAAACGTAAGTCCATCTCTATTAGTAGTGGTGATTTTCCTAACCAAGATCTTGTACATCTTTCCTAGACTTTTAGGGTCACTGGTTAAGTTTAATTGAAAACACATCAGAAATTATTTTTTCTAAAAGACCCTGATCCTGCAACACTGAGATCAACAGGGATGTTCCCAGTGACTTCAACAGCAGCAGGATTGATCCTTATGGGCATGTCTACACTAGGAAATTAATTCAAAATAACTTATTTTGAAATAACTCCCGAAGCAACTGTTAGAAATAGCGTGTCCACACTACGGGGAGGCCTCGAAATTAGTCCGAGGCAAGCTCCCTTAATGTGCTTTGGGGGTAGCCTAATTAGTCTGTACAGGAATAAAACAACAAATGGTCTGGAAGCATTCCCACCAGAAAACTGGATTCTAAAGAGGAAACAAGCCCTTACCTGCTGGTTGCTGCCTTGCCCACCCACCTCCTTGGATTCAATCTCTTGGCTACTGCCCCCTGTGAGAAAGCTGACCTTTGTCCTCAACTGCCTCTTATGCCAATTGACTTCCTGGCTACTCAGGCACCACTTGACTACAGCCCTAGATTGCTCTGAGCCTGCTTCAGCCCCAGGGCCCTCCCTTCTTCACTGAAGAGTTTTCACCTTACGCAAGAATTTCCCATATAGATAAGCCGAAGAGAGTTTATTAAGGCTGACAGCCTGTAGAAAAACAGTCTTACACGTTACACAGAAATGAAATCTTGTGGGTATTTTTCACTCTTCTGTCACATTCTCTAGCAGGGATACGTTGTATATTGAATTCTCTAGGATGATTTAAAAAAAAATTAAAATATATTTGTCTCGGAAATGCTAATGAGGATTTGCTCTGGTAGTTTTTTGTTTGGTTGGTTTTTTTTTAATGGAGATATACCTATCTCATAGAACTGGAAGGGACCTTGAGAGGTCATCGAGTCCAGTCTCCTGCCCTCACAGCAGGACCAAGTACCATCCCTGACAGATTTGCTCCAGATCCCTAAATGTTTTTGCAGACAAAGGTGCTACCGGTGTTTTGAGCTCATCTAGTTTCAAACCAATTGCCACCTTATTCTGAATTAACTGGAGAGGGCAAGCCCTGTGAAGTTGTCATATATGTTGTCCTATGAAGTTCCTCACAAAGTATTTTCACTTCAAGAGCCTCTGGGCTCTTCCTTATTTCAAAAACTTCAGTCAGCTGAAGAAGTGGACTGTGCCCACAAAAGCTCATGATACTGTCTACATGTTTTGTTAGTCTTTAAAGTGATACCAGACCATTTGTTGTTTTTTAAGTTTATGTTCTTATGTTCATTCTGACTTCTATAGAGCGAGCCACCCAAGACTGAGACTTCCAGAAGCATGCATCATTGGCTTAACTTTGTTTCCAGGGAAGTCATGAGATTTACCAGGACTTCCCTTGGAGCAGTTTGGCCATGGGGGAAGGGGATTTTTTAAAACTATCAACCTGAGTCGAGGGCTCATTTATCATTTTATATTAACACGGTCACAGCCATCTTCTCTGGGTTGGGACGTGGCATCTAGTTGACCATTCCAGCTGGCAGAAAGCTCCCCCACATAAAGTAACCTGTCTATCCCGTTTGTTACTACTCACCACAGGCCGTGGGACACTCGTAGGCTCCACAGTGAAATAAATGAAAAGCAAGGCTAAAATAATAACAACGCGTCTCTTAGCTGTGATTGCAAGCCTTTCTTAATGAGCAGGGCTCAGCACAAAACCATCTTCAGAACCTGGCCCCAGAGTTTCTCATGGGAAACTCTTCACTGTCTTCAGTGGGAGCAGAATCATGTCTGATGTCCTTTAAGAGTAAGTTTCTTAACTCTAGATAAGTGGTGCTCCAACACCTTTGTGGTAGAGCAAAGGTGCCACCCAGTGGCCATCTACGGTGCTGTAAGCACTGTTAACTAACAACTCAGACATACGTACGCGACTGCTATTGACTTTTGGATTACAATTGTGCAAGGCACAGTCACGCAGATGACCGGTCCTTGGGTTCATTCCTTAACTCTGTGTTCTTGAAACCCTTTCCCACCCACCACCATTTTACATGACAAATGATGGAGCTTTCCAATGGTTCCAGTCTAACTGACCTCACAATTTCTCCGAGACACAACACAAAAACATTTATTTTGCTCAGTTTAATCCCATTCTCCTAGGCAGGGCTGATTACATTTAAACCCATCAAACCCATCAAAAACTTCTCTGCCTTCAAGAGCAACTAGCCAAGTTGAGAGTATTTCCCTCTATCACTCTTCCCTCAGGAAGAGTCTACATGACAAGACTTTATTTCAGAATAACGTCAAGCTGGAGGACTTCGTAATCCGACTCCCATAACCCTCATTTCACGAGGAGTAATGGAAGTTGGAGGAAGAATGTTCTTCCTTCGACTTCCTGCTGTGTAGACAGCACCAAAAGCCGAGTTAAGCTATTTCGACTTCAGCTACACAATTGCAAGTACAGATCCGATTTTATGTACATCAAGGTGTCTTTTTTCAGCTTTGTTGCTTTCTGAGTAGCTCCCTCCCACTGAATATCTGTGCTTCAGAGTCTATTGATTCCCTTATGTACAACTTCCATTTTCCCCCCAGACTGAATCAAATTTTATTTCCTGCACGTCACGTATCATTCAACTCTGGGCCCTTTTGGTTATTTCTTGGTTCTGGCACATTTCAAAGACCTCATAGACTTTCAAACCCCGTAATTCAAAGTTTTTGAAACATTTTCCAACACTGTTATATGTTACCGATTTCACATCGTGCTTTATAGGCTATCTGGAACACGTCACTTTTCAGCAAAGTAACATATTATATTTTATGTAACCAGTACACCCTTTTATGTGTGTGTGATTGGTTTGCACTTTAGGTATTTTAAAACAGCATGATAGTACATTATTCAAAATTTAAAGCAGGGCATCTTTAAAATGCTGTCCTGTGTCTTATCACAATTGCCAGGCAGCATAGAGCCTCTTAAATTGTTATACTAGGCTGCAAAAAAATGTTACCAATAAGCATTAACATTTTGTCCTCTATGATTCCTGCCTCCAGCACTACCTAATTTGACTCAGTGACTGACAAAAAATGAAGATCAAGTAATCATGCTCTGTCAGCCTCATGTTCAGATCTGCCTGTAAAGTTCTTGCAAGGAGTGGTGGGCTTTACTTTCTCTCTTTTATTATTTTTATCTAAACATTTACTCAGATCTATTTATTTCCTATTTAAACTGATAAGGTTGCTTTTTTTAATATTCACAAATGGCTTTCCATTTTCATGTGCACATCTAATCAAAATGCAGTCACACTTTATATTAAAGGAACTTTTATAATTAGTTTATAAAGGGCTAATAAATTATTAGTAGGCATTTTAATAACTGGCTAATGAATTATTGTAGAATCCAGCAGGGTCAATAGGTTGTTTATAACCACATCTTATAATTTGCTACTAATGTGCTTCATAATCTATAACATGTAATGTACATGACTTTAATATACTTACAATAGCTGTAAGCCATTTATTAACCCTTATAAGCAATTTATACATGCACTCATCCCATAAGCATTATAAAATGTGACCCCAAACACAAAAGGCATGGAGGAAGATCTGGTGCTGTGTCTCTAAAAGGTGCAGCACAAAACCTGTAGCCCAGGTATTCGGGGATTATGATTGCTTTTTAAAACCACTTTTTTGTCCTGCCAGTCTTGGACTGCTCTGGATACTGGAGTAGGCCTTGGGGCATTGCTATATTGAATGCCCAGCCTTGCTCTGACACAGGATTGAGCCAAAGCCCGCCTTCCAGAGATACACAAATCAGTCTGAGTTGGGTCAGCAAGCACTCAGGACCCAGGTCTGAGGGCCCTGCTGAGAGGTGGGGTCACAGCCCAAGTCCTGCTGTGGTTTAGATCCAAATCCTCTCAGTGTGGATGCAGGCCTGACTCAGAAGGTCTGCGTAGCGCAGTATGGACATGGCAGCACGGTGGGGAGGCCTCGTGCCAGCCATTGTAAATCTGGGGTTACCATGGAGCGCAGACTCTCCGACGCGGGCACTGGGACACTGAGTCCACCAGGTCGTACACACCTGGTCTTCGTGAGCAGTATGATCAGCCCCTGCGTCAGCTTTAGGGGCCTTTCTAAGTTATAGACTATCCTACTGGCTACCGCCAGGGGAGCCGGCAGCCACGGTGGGCAAGGTTGGGGAGTGGCTCTGTGCTTCTGAAAGGGGCAAGGGGAGGAAGGAGTGGGGCTGGGCATAGCCTCCCTCCATGCTGCCCAGAGCACACCACACCACCCCTCCCTCCTCACAGGCTGTGGAGCTGCCCGGAGCAAAGCGGCTATTTAAAGGGCCCAGGCCTCTGGGACACTGCTGTTGCCATAGTAGCAGTGATGGCAGGCGGGAGCCCCGAGCCCTTTAGAATTGCCAGGTCCTAGGGCAGTTGTCCCCTTTCAATCCCCATCAGAGGACCTGGCCACAACACTGCCTAGCGTCTCCTCAGTCCTGTGTGCTGTCACTGGGTCCCCAACTTGGCCCTCCTGACTCAGGTCCCACCTCCCTGATCCCAGGCCTTGGGAGGGCGACCTGGGACGGCAGCCTTACCGTCTTCTGCATTTCCCGGACGAGAGGAATCCTCCCAAGGCCCAGTACGAGGCTTTTCGGACTCATGTAGCCGCCTCAGGCCCTTTTAACAAGTGTGAAGTAGGCAGGGTTTGTGTGAGGATTTCACCCAGATTCTCAGAGAGGTCAATCAGTAGAGTTCCACTGACTTAGATGGAGCTCGGCTAGCTATTCTCTTTTAATTTGGTTTCTGCCATGCATTAGGCATTTCTTGGCCTGGGTTGAGCTGAAAGTTGGTATCATGCCGACAGCAGAAAAAATGAGCCCCGGTGCTCAATATGGATGGGGATATATCAATGTTATTGGCCTTCACCAGAGGAGTCAAATCGGCAGAGGGCACTGATGGGGAAAGAAGAGAATTGGGTTTGTCAATACCCCAGAGGCCAGGGCAATCGGGAAGCCATTGTCTTCAATGGAGCTATGACAGCTTACATCTCCTGAGGATCTGTAGCAGCATTCTTCACCACGACAAACTTGATTTTTACAGGGTTGCTTGACTCTGAGTTTACACAGAGATAAAATGTGTAACCATGGACACTGTATTGGTTAAACAGCTGCAGAATTTTGAGACATTAGTTCGAGTTCTATGCCATTTCCGAATGGCAAAGGTCACCACCATGTTTGATTTGTACAAAAAAGCCCTCTTCCTCTTCACCGTGTTATTATTAAATTAATATTAGACAACCTTCTACACCCTTCTAATGGCTACACGTCCTTTATTGATTTTCAGTGCTTAAAGCAAGTCATGATTTCAGGCATACAACAAATGTGTCACCTCACATTGGAGGCTTTCTGCTCTAAATTGCTTTTATGTTATAAAAAATTATAACACATTCTGTAGTGACCTGGGATTTTCCATATGTGTCTTAAGAAATCATGGGTTATGACTAGAAGATGAGTAAGTCCCCAGCTTAGTACATGCCCACACACATGCTGTGAATTTTCTTCTACTGGATTGCTTTTAGTATGAGGAATTTCTTGGTTTGCTTTTGGAGATCTATCCCTTTATAAAGTGGTTCTTAGTTCTTTTGTTTTCATATAGCTGAATATCTTCTTTAGCTGAGGATGGTCCTGCTCTGAGGAGGGAGTTGGACTAGATCAGTGTTTCTCAACCTTAGGGGTACTTGAGAGAAGTCTGGGAGATACGTCAACACAACTGAAATTTGGAGAAAACTGATTTTTTGTTTTAAGTTTTACGGCGCTTTATTATTTTTGTACTTTTTACACCCAAAAATTTCATCGCCCGCCCAGGTACGATTAAGTTGTTTAAACAAATGTGTTGCAATGGTAGAAAAAAAAATTTGTGTGTCTGAAAACTATAGGTACTGGGGGTACTTATGATTTTTTTTGAAGGGGTACTTTATAAAAAAAGATTGAGACACACTGGACTAGATGACCTCATGAGGTCTCTTCCAACCCTAATCTTCTATGTTTCTTCCATGATGCAGTCTAACTTGGAGAATTTCATTTTCAAAAGTGACTTCTGAAAAATCAGGCCACAAAATTGCGCAAACGTGCGTTTGCAGATGTAAACATCCACAATTGTGCCTGAAAATGAGCAGATAAGTGCTTGGGTCCTCAGTGTCTGTGCACAAACATCGATTAGGTCTGTGTTGGGGTGGTTAAACAATGGGATAAATTTCCTAGGGAGGTTATGGAATCTCTGTCACTGGAGATATTTAAGAGCAGATTGGACAGACATCTATCAGGGATGATCTAGATGGTGCTTGGTCCTGCCGTGAGGGCAGGGGACTTGATGATCTCTCCAGATCCCTTCCAGTTCTAGGATTCTAGGATTCTTGACAATCAAAATGTTCTTCAGTGAAAATATGATGCAGATGGAAACAATATGGTAAAAATTTCTTTACGGAATAACAATGAATTATGTACCCTTTCTAAATACATGTGGAAAGTAAAAGTTTGATACTTATCTCAGGTGTTAAGAGAGGGGGATTTGAAGAGATGAAAACATTTTAAAAGGCCAAGATGCAGTCACTTTGATGTGTTTCTAATTTTTCACACAGTCAATGGAATGCTATGAAATGCGCACAAAAATTCAGTCTGGGCAGAGTGGTCTCAATTTGGGGAGGAAATATTTTATTTTACTGAATCAGAGGAATAAGTGTCAGTTTTAACTGCACATTCAATGCAAGTTTAGTTATGGAATCACTCATGATCAGCCAGCCATAATTGCATCAACACTTACTTTGCTACTGTGAAACTACATTGTTCACCTGTGGCCTCTATCAGACTGACCATCAAATTCTCTCTTTTTTGCAATATAGCATTCCTCCCTTTGACATTTTTCTATAATTTTTCAGTTTAATGACCTGATCCAGCAGAGCACTTAAGACCTTATTTAAGTGCCTTGCTACATTGGGCGTAACCCTGTAGTTAGCAGCCAGTGGGAGAACAGGATAGCTAATCCATGATGCTATTCAGGGAATGAGAGTAGAAACCTCACAGAAATTGCTTTCCTGCTGATGCCCAGGGTTATTATTTATATTGTGGTACCACCTAGGAGCTCCAGTCTTGGACCATATCCCCCTGTGCTCTGGTCTGTGCAATCACTGAAAAAACAGTCTCTGCCCCAAAGACCTCACAATTTAAATATAATACAATAAATGATAGGTGGATACAGAAAAACGAGGACATGCAAGAAAACAATGAGATGATGTTGCTCATCATACAATCCAGTGGTCTCAGCCCGCCAGATGACTAACTCTTGTGTAGGTCTTCGTAGGCATTGTGGCAATGGAGAGCTTTCAGAAGAGATTTGAAGGGTATAATATGGGCAGCCAAGGTCAGACTAATGTCCCTTCAGAATATTCATAACTCACAGACTATTTCCTCTCGTTCATCAAATCAACTCTTTTTCAGAATTTTATAAAGAAAGGAGACTCGCAGAAAAAAAGTTCCCCATCACTTCATTGGATCCCAAGCAATGTTCCCGCTACCCTTTTCCATCCACGTGTGGATTTTTTTCCATCCATGTGTGGAATTATTTTATGTGAAACGAGGTATGTGGGCACTCTGCTAATCAGTTGGGTAGCCTCACCAGCACACAGTTTACAGAGAACACTGGTCTAGGGCCTGGGCTCCAGCTTGAGCCCAAATGTCTATACTCCAAAGTTAGAGGTCCAGAGCTGCAGCCAGCTGACATATATTTTTTTGCAGTGCAGACATATCCCATCAGTGTGATGGTACTATTCATTGGATTTCCTGGAAGCATATAACAGGAGTAATTTCTCTTCAGTATATTTTCTAAAGTATGCATGATTGAAACACTAGCAGACGCATATTTTGAAATTTGGCCTTGATAATTCCTTCACTCACACCTCCAAATAACATGATATTTTTAAATTATCCTCTTCTACAGCAACACTTGATGTCCACCTGTTTCCCAACGTTCACGAAACAGGAAAAAAAAGAAAACCTACGAGACAGATCAGATAGATATGAAGATTACATTACTCTGCTCTCAGTAACACAACCTTCCTCTCAGTCTATAGTGCATCAAGTGTGTAATTTACGAAAATGAAGGCAGGGATCTAGGGAGAGGTTTTAAATATGTGTCATTACCCGTAGCTTGGAAAAAGAGAAATGAAAAAACAAATAGCTATGCCAGTTTATACTAGTAGAGGAACTGGTTCATAGAAGTTATGGCGATATATAGAAAGATGTTCATTTAAAAAAGACCTAGTTTCACCTTACATACACCAGGTATTTTAAAGCTATTTAGCCTAAAGCTACTTTGAATTACTTTGAACTACTTTGTTGCCATTGTAATAAGCTGGTTTCAATACAGGAGTAACTGGATAAAATTCTACCACCTGCATGGGCAGTGGGTGAAGGCGGGGCTGGGGGAGGCAAGCTGACCTTCCCCCGAGGTGTGGACCAGGCCTTATAGACACGCCCTGTTAGGCT
Source organism: Pelochelys cantorii (assembly GCA_032595735.1). NCBI lineage: Eukaryota > Metazoa > Chordata > Testudines > Trionychidae > Pelochelys > Pelochelys cantorii. The sequence goes on from CM064332.1 coordinate 70,420,628, forward strand.
CTTTGGCAATGTACGCATTTTTCAAGCAAGGATCGCAAATAGTTCAATATGTTTTTTTCAGATTTTCCCTCTGTTAGACCAGTCTCGAGAAATTGGTTGAGAATATAGAAAAGTCTCCTGTCATTTTTTGTAGGAGATGCGCAGGAGCCGTGTCTTTACAGTTTGGCTTTAGAAAAGTCCAAGGGCTGTAAACTTGTTGAAAGAAAAAGAAAAAAAGGTCAGAGGTTAGATATGGGTGAATATCACCTACTAAAGATAGGTGGTCTAAATACCTATGAAGATCTGGGCTATAATATCTATGGGTGAAATCTTGGCCCTTATGGAAATCAATGGGATTTTTGCCTTTGTCTTCACTGCAGCCAAAATTTTACCTTATATTGATTCGGCAACACGTGACTGCACCTTTTGTCTTTTCATGGGCTTTTCTCAATTAAAGATCAGTCATTCCAGGCTATTATATCTCCCTCTCCACCCTCGCCCCCCCCCACACACACCATAGTATCTGAGCATATTCATGAATGTATCCCTATAAAAGTCTCCGATAAGAAAGTCCATTCACAATAATGATGCTTATCTGTTCTGTGAGCAAAGCAGAATTATACCTTGGGTGGGCCGGTGGCTGAATTTGCCAGTCAAAATTACCTTTCTCCATTGGAAGGGTTAGAGTAGGGGGAAGGCATGTAATTATATTTAAGAAAAACAAAGCACTTTCCATTGCACTTTATCTTTTCTTTTCTGTGGTGAGAGGCAGATAATTTAGGTGTCTGTTCTCAGTTTTTCCTATAGGAACTGCAGGGGCTCAGCGTAACTGACGAGCAATAATAACATACATCTGCTCTTTGAAATGCACCGGGGAACGGCAGTTAGACAGCAATCCCTGCCTTTTATGGTAGCAAAGTAATTAACACCTCATGCAAACTTTCTTTTCTAAAACATGTGATGAAATAACACTGTAAAGAAATCTGAGGACTAGACCCTTTTCATCAACAAAGGTTATAAATGCTAGAGCATTGCAACAATGAGAAAAACAGGGGCCTGAATTCAGTAAAGCGCTGAAAAGAAATATATGCTGAACTCTGATGAGCAAACTTAAGTCCCTTTGAAGTCAGTGGGAATTTAGACACATGTGTAGATGCTTTTCAGAACAGGAAGGGTTTGCTGACTCACGCAGGTAATAACGATTTTATACTGGCCCCGGAATTTTACACACTGCTGGGCAAAACTGAAGAGACTATGGAGGTTAAATGTATGGATTCGGTTAAGCCAAAATAAGAATAGGTCCAAATGAAATGCAGTGATTAGAACAGTTCAGTGACAGGGATCCTATCCCACTGCCAGAGATATTGGCAACTCTCCCCTATGAACTACTTGTGTCTCTAGCTTCCATACCTCAGACAAACCCTCATCTACCTACATGGGTGCAGATCTATATACATCAATGATCTTACAGCCCTTTTCAGAGCATTTACACCTTGTGCTCTGGATTCCTGTACATACTAGATCCCATAACAATTCGATATGGCACTGAGATGCTGATTCCGTGGGGCCTCACAACCCAAATCCTCACTCCCGGACATTAGTTTCAAGTCGCTCCAGAGAGGTCGTGGCCTGAGACGCTGATTCAGGCAAACATGATAGTACTTTAAACTCGTGAATAAAGTCTCAGCGAAGCCAATGGAAAGGAGGCATGTGCCAAGGCGCTTTGCTGATTTGGGATCTGAACAGGAATAGAGACCAAATCAATCTTTTGCTCACGGAGGTGGTTCCCCCAGATCATCACTGAACACAATGGGAGGACAGACGAGCAAAGCCTGAACTAGCTTACTGCCTAAGTAGCCATTGTTCAACGGTTATGCAAAAGACATCCACTTCCTTTCCTGCAGTTCAGCACTTGAATTCAGCATCTGAAGAGAAAAAAGGAGCAAGGGGAGAAAAAGTCTCTTGGGTGCATTACCTCTTTATTTTTCATTAATCCAGGCACCTCTCCCCCACCCCCCACCCCCCCGTCCCATCCTGCAAAGACTTACAAGTATGCTGTATTGGCAGAGGATGTGATGAAGACCAGGACTTTAACAGGGTTGAAAAAAGAATTAGATACATTCATGGAGGTTAGGTCCATCAATGGCTGTTAGTCAAGATGGGTAGGAATGTTGTCCCTACCCTTTGTTTGTCAGAGGCTGAAAATGGGTGACAGGGGAGAGATCACTTGATGATTCTCTGTTCTGTTCGATCCCTCTGGAGCATCTGGCATTGGCCACTCAGGATGCTGGCCTAGATGGACCTTTCGCCTAACCCAGTATGGTCCTTCTTATGTTCTTATGTATTTTACGCACTGGATGCATCAGCAGGGGGCCACTTGCATTGCTAAGCAAGGGCTGAAGTCTTTGCAGGATCGGGGCCTTAGTTTGTGCATTATAGCAAAACAGCAAAATGATGGAGACTGGCTTTAACACCCATCAGAAAACTCAAGGATTCATCTTTTACATGCCAAGGTACTAGAGTAACTGATGCTGTCTGTGGAATCAACTCACGATCGACCACCTCTGCAATAGGTCAGGAAAGCAATGATTTTTAGGGCTCCAGTTTTGCTCTCTAGGGAGGTAAACCACTTGTTGACCCCAATGGGATTGATACACATATGTGAAAAGTAGAATACACTCCACTGGCGTTCTACTTCTGACTCCTCGCACTTCCTTTGTCTTTTAAAGACAGATCCTTAATACAGGTTCTGACTTGTGAATCACTGAGTAATGAAAAGAGGGACTTGATGCAATCAGTCATGATGCCCTGTCCTAAATTAGCATAGGATACCATATTCTGAGGTTCTGTATGCAGACATATGAATTCCTTTTATATCTGTTTTCTGGCATCTACTTCTCCACTCTAAAAAATCTTTTCTTTCCTTTTTTTTAAATTCAGTACAGCATTAGTTTCATTAAATGTTTATGATCCTATTCCAGGATACATTTTTAGATGACCATAATAAAAGGGAGTTGATAAAACTTCATTATCTGTAGTGCCAGAGGATGAATAAAATCTTATATCTACAAAGTTTGTCCATAATATTTGCTGCAATAACTCTTTCAAAAAGCCACCACAGTAACTAGAATTAATATCACACACACACACACAAAAGACACACTGTGATCCTGAGACATTGACAGCACAACGGATGTGAAGGAAACTATCCACAGATCGACATTTATTGTCACTGCATTAATTACATGGAGACAGCCCTTTTTTAGTGTATTATCATAGGCGAACTATATTGGTATAGTTTACCACAGGGTGACAGTCACAAGAGTAGATATACAGTGGGTAAAAGGCTGCAGAATTAATGAGATCCTTGTATTAAATACAAATCTGCCATCATTTATCATAGAGAAGCTGGAGTTGTTTCAAAGAATAAAAAATAATTAAGTCTCATCTTGAAGTTCCAACTGGACGGAGAAGTAAAAAGACTTCGAAGATATGAGGCAAGCTGTTTTAATGCCTTTAAATTCTCCAAGGAAAGATGACTTCATTTTTTTTTTAATTCTAGCAGATAGGAAAAGAGTGGGGTTTTCCTGAAATCCCATTCCCAGCTTTGCTTTCTATAAAAATTATAACTTCGCAAAAAGTTGTACTAACGGCAGCTATAAAATTCAACTCACCCCACAAATGGCATTTTAAGAGTCCAATTGTGCTCAGAAAATGAATTGGACTGGGACAGACCACAGAGGTATTTCATAAAATCGTAGAATCATGGAACACTAGAACTTGAAGGGACCTCAAGAGGTCATCAAGTCCCATCCGCCCTTACAGCATGACCAAGCACCATCTACCAGTGTAATTACCAACAGGCAACAGCTTAACTTGCTGCAACTGAATCCCTACACTTCTGCAGACAAGGGACAGTGCAAATGGAGAATTTAAAAAGGAAGGAGCATGGGAAGGAGAGTTCAGAGCTGTGCAGTGGGGAACACAGATGGAGTTTTAATTCCCTCCCCCCCACACACACACCTTTAACAGACATGCTCCCTCCACTTCCTAGTTTCTGCTCCCCTTCAAAAATGCCCTTCCTGGCTCCAAGCAAAAGTGAGATAAACCAAAAGAGGAGAGTCGATAGCAACGAACCAAAATAGGAGGTGCGTAAGGGGAAAGAACATAGGTCGGGAGACAACAGACAGGTAAAACAATGAGAAACTAGATATTAAAAGAGCAGCATTCGGAAAGTCATTGCCTGTGTATGACAACAGCTGTATTGAACCCACATGGTTATGAGCAATACAACAGATGTTATTGTTTCCATATACCACTAGATGCTGATGTTTAGATATAGTGATCACACACAGAGGTTTTGCTTTTCAGACCCAGCCCTTGTAACACTCAAGGAAGATGGGTTTGCATCCCCCTTTTAGCCATTGGTTCTCAAAAGAGGTTTGTGTTTGCTACCACTTCCAGCTATCGGAGATAGGAGCACACATCTCCACTTCAGACTTTTCCTGGCATAGGTTTTCTAGTCAAGGTATGAAGAGGTCTGATACTTGACTGACACAGCATGTGGTTGCAGTTATACCAGCAAAACGGGAACAGTTTGGAAGTGAAATGAGCTATCCCACCAAAAGTGTAGTTTCCCCAATGTAAGCTGCATCCACACACCCCAGCAGTGTAGGCTCATGCTTCTCACACATTAGGTCTGGGGTTCATTCGCTTACTGCCCAGGCAAATCTCATTCTCAGAGACAAAGAGGTCTATACGAGTTGAGTGACAGAGACTTTGCCTTTGTTCGTTCTTGCTTTAATGAACAATGAGAAGGCATTTAGTCTAAAAGTAGATGTTCTACTTTTTCTAACAGCTATTTTGCCAGCGATGTTCTAAACGAGTTCCATACAATTTAATAAAGTGGTTTTCTTTTGTTTTAGTTAGCAGCACTGAGCATTGTTAATATAGACATTCAGAAATCATGAGACCCAAAAGCCATGAGATAAAAAATCCAAACAAACCAAATGAAACCAAACCAAGCAAACAAACAAACAACGTGGTTTTTAAGACAAAATAGTTGGCCTTCTGGTTTTAGAAACTTTAATGTAACTTCAGGTCACGTTTGCTTTTTTTTCCCCCCTGCAAACTGCTTATGAATAATGAAACTTTCATGTATTCACATGACTTCAGGAGCTGAGGTTTTAATAAAAAACAGCAAATATTGTGAGACCTGTAATAAAAATAATGAAATTTAGTAAAACTAGGAGCTCCCTGGCTGCTCCATTTTATACTAGGGTGTGTCTACATTGCAGCGTTTTTCCAGAAAAACTGCCATTTTTTCAGAAAAACAATACTTGCGTCCACATTGCCATTGAGTTCTTTCGACACAAAGTCAAAAGAATGAAGGGGGTTTTCTGACAGTGTTAATCCTCATTCTATGAGGAAGAAGCCTTTTTCAAAAAAAACCTTTTTCGGAAAGAAGCGTGTGTGGATGCAGAAGAGGGAGTTCTTTCGAAAAAAAAGGCATCCAGGAAATGATACAGGTGCCCTGGTGACTACTCCATCCACACTAATCACAACTTAAATGCAAAATAGCGTCCAATCAATGTGGATGCTATCTTTCGAAAAAGCACCTCTCTTTTTCATTGTGCTTTTGCTGTGCGGACACTCTCTTTCAAAATAAGCTTTTCCGGAAGAGATCTTCTGGAAAAACTTCTTCCGAAATAAGCTTGCTATGTAGACGTAGCCCTAGAGAGATATTAAGCTAAAATGTACATGATTCCTGATGCATGAAGTAGCAGCTGATCACATAATAAGAGGATCTTATGTTATGATGAAAAATGTATCTTTTTACATGTATGGCCCTAAATAAGTGATGTCTAGAGATGGACCCCAAACAGAAACTGTGGGTCAGTCTTGAATTTTGAAATTTTAATCCAGATTGAAATTCTGTAGCTTCATTTCAATCTAAGGACTAAAGGAACAATTTTAAATGAAGTACTTAGTGTCATAGATACTGGTGGTCAGGAAATGATTCTTTCTCCTGCAAAAAACTGTTGATGGAAATGAATTTTTCCCATTGTTGTTGTTGTTTTGTTTTTTACTTTTGTGCAGATTTTTTAGATGAAAAAATGAAAACTTTTCAATGAAAACAGTTTTTTTATTTGTTTCCTTGAAACAAAAACATTTGCAGATGAGATAATGTTTGATGGAAACTTTTGACCAGCTGGGTCATTAGCATTTTGAAAAACGATATTAGGAGAACTGTGTTCCCTACCCCAAGTGCTTGAAAGGTGAATTTTAAAACAACCTTAGTGCAATTTTTATAAGAACTACAAGATTGGGCTGTGCCTCTAAGGTTCAACTAACTGTTTAGCTTTTGTTCAAATTAGCCTTGTTCAAGCTGTGTGGGGTGGGGGCAGGGAGAGAGGTTGCAGTGAATGTCTGCTAAGGCCTTTTGTGAGAGCACAAAGGGTAAAAATTAAGTTAGTGTCTAGTATTTCTGAAACCACCACAAAGCTGCTGTGTTAAAGAGGATGTTGATCTCCCACATATGTTGTTTCACACCTGTTCGCTTGCAATGCGAACTGTATCCAATTAGTTTCTTTCCCGTTGCATTTGTGGTTAGCAAGAAAAACATCAAACCTCTTTAAGCAGTGGCTTCATGCTTAGACTTTAGACTCTAGCACATGTTGCTTTGAGAACTCCATCAGGAGAGACAATACCCTGAATACTTTAGCCTCTACTGCAGAATTGCACACGGAGCAAGACCTTAAACTGCTTTCTGGACCATTGTGCTTCAGAAAGGCCTGGTCTACACGAGGACCTTAGTCTGAAATAACTCCCCCTCCACCCCAAGTTCAAATTTGTAAGCAATGTGTCCCCACTACCAAGCCCATTATTTCAGAATAAGGGGTCGTGGAGTTCAAACTCTGTACTCCTGCTTTTCGTGAGGAGTAACGCTAATTCCAAACTTGTAAATCTGAAATAACGTTAGTGTGGACACTCTGGTGCCACTAATTTGAACTAATTGGCATCCGGTAGGCCTCCCACAGCTCCGCAGAGTGCTTCCGGCAGCTCTGAGTCCGAGACAGCGTGTCCACATTAACGGAGCCTGCCTCAGACTAATTTTGATTCTTCCCCGTCGTGAGGACGCGCAAGTTCGAATTTGTTAAATCGGGCGGTCATAAGTCGAATTTAGGAATTTCGAAATAATTTCCGAGTGTAGACATGGCCGAAGAGAAAAGAGTGGGGATTATCAATAAAGATGGCAGAACAGCGAGCGAGAGAGAAACAAGATGGAAATGAGAATGGAGAAACAGAAAGAAACAAGAGAACGCATCGTTTACAAGGCATAAACTCGCTGGTGGGACACGTAGGTTGGCATTTTCAGGGGAGCCTAGAGAAGTTTAGTAGCTAATTGCCTTTACTCCTTTTAAAATCAGCTTCGCTGTATGTTCAGTTAAACACAGTTCGGTGAAGGAGACTTGTCCACACCATAGTAATGTGGCATTGACAGCCCCTGACATGTCTGTGGCACATCTTGCATCCATACACAAACCTCCTTGCAATAGGAAACATGTCAAGGCTCACTCCTATTGCAACTGGAGGAGCGGGGGAGGGGAAGGAAAGTGAATCACTCAGGACACGTCTACACAGCAGGGCTAAAGTCGAATTAAGCTACGCAACTTCAGCTACGTCTATTGCATAGCTGAAGTCAAAATTGCTGAATTGGGCATTTGGCGTTGTCCATACAGCAGGAAGTTGACAGAAGAACACTCTTCCTCCGACTTCCCTTACTCCTCGTGAAACGAGGGTGACAGGAGTTGGAGTAAGAAGTCCTCCAGCTCAACATTATTTCGAAATAACGGCTTGCAGTTGTTGGGACTAAAATAGTTCAGTTAAAACTATTCAAAATGGAGGCCGTGAACTTTTGACCCAAGGACTCTATTTTGATCAGAATGCCTGTCAGCAGCTGGAGACTGGGAACCGTACTGGCTCTTGCCAGCCAGGACTGGTTTTCAGAACGTTCCATCCCCTCAGGCTGGTGCGCCACAGAAGCGTTTTAAGGCCCTGCGCAGCTGCTGACGGAGGGGGGCGGGGCTTCTTCCATCTGTGCTCCTGTCTGTATCAGACCACCACAGCTGTGATGAGGAAGGGAGAAGAGTCACCATCAATGATCCACCACCATCACGGAAGTTCTTTGCAGGGACCTCCCTGGAGCTCCTCCCTGAGAGCTTGCAATTAGCTCGAGGGTAATACGTCCCAGGCCTCGGCAGCACAGCACCATCCAGCCTAATACTACCGGCACCTCTGAATGTAACAGAGGTTTACTTTCCTGGAGTTCTCTCCTGTCTTCTCTTCTTTTCCTCCTGACCGATGGGAACATTTGGGCCCAGGCTTCATGCCTCCCTGATGAAATCCCTACACTGGTACATACTGTTAGTTAGTCACAGGTGGGTAGGGATGCTTACCATCACTTGTGATTTTTTTGGTTTAGTTTTGATGTGAAATCCCTGTTTTTCCCAGTTATTGTTATTTAATTCCCCAATACATTTGTTATCTTATTTTAGAGCGTCCTTCTTTATTTATACATCACGCTGGGAGGGCGCACTGAGGGGTTACTCCAACCGATGATAGATGCGGGAAAGGGGGCATCTGAGACAGGGGCCCCCCTGATATAAGAGGTCACTTTTTAATTTCTGTTTTCTTAGTTGCCGTTGCCCGTAGGTAACACAGTGTAGACACGCTCTTGGTTATTTCGGAATAAGGCCAGTTAGTCCAAAATAACACTGCTGTGGAGACGTACCCTCAGTGTCTTTACAGTGCCAAAGGGGGCAGGAAGCACAAACATGGCAGCTGCAGTGGCGTTCTCATTTTGGTCCCGCCGCTGTATTGGTGGCAGCCAAGAGCACCCGGGGCTCTCACTTATCAGGCTATTCTCTGCCAAAGGCTGGCGACTCCAACTGCATCTGACACACTCGGCTGCTCTTGACTCTGCCCACTTCCAATTACCTAGGCCAGGCAAGTTTGAGTTCAAAGGAGCAACTAATCAGCTCGTCTTGTTTCTTCAAGTCCCCATTCTCCCCGCTTCATATAAACCACCGAGCAGCAGAGACAGACACAGAGAAACCCCTTTAAATTCCGTATTGTTAGTAATGTTTGTAGGAGGAAACACTATGTTTTTTGGAGAAAAACAACCTGGTTCGAGCTTCTTCAAGCATGAGCACCCTGGAATAATCTGTCTGTCTGTCTGCCAACATCTGGGGGAAGGTTGGTGGCTGAACCTTTTGCAAAACCCATTGGAACACACCACACGGCATGAGCAGATCCAGGTCCACCTGGTGGGCCATACACATGGTGCGCCTGCTCTAGAGAGAAGTGCTGGGGTTTGTGGAACACACGCAAGAATCTACAGGCCCAAAGAGAGAGCTCTGGGCAGATGTGGTACATGAGAGGCATCTGAAATAGGATGGGCTGTTTGGAAGCACTCCACCGTTGTCACCAGTTCCGTTTCACTGGTCCAATGGGTAGTTCTGCTGTTCTGAATGTAGGCAACACTCAAGAGGACCATGCAAACTTTACTAGCAGTGAAAGGAAGTAGAGCCCGGGCAGATAAGCAAAGAGCAACAGCTGATCAACGGCACAGCATCATCTGGGGGATTCAAATCCAGATGCACTTCTCCAGCCAAAGCGGTTGCTAGTTTGAGATTATTGGGATTGTCAAACGGTCGCAAATAGTTAGAAAATACATGCCTAGGTTTCTTTCTTGTTAAGAGAGCTATAAATGGGGAGAGAGCCATCAGGGAACAGGTTAAGGTTCCCTGATTCTGGTCCTGAGTCTCAAATCCCCCCGGAATGTATGTAAATTAGAGCAGCCTCGGGGTTGCTCTAAGTTATGACAACTCGCTACTCTCCCTCAGAACCTGATGGCAGTTATGAATGGTTGGAATTGGCTGAGCTTTGCTCTACCTCCAGCTCACCCCTCTTGTTAAGGGAGCAGTGATTGGCCTAGAAGCCGATTCTACCATGTGTGTGTCAGTGGATTCCTTCTTGCTGAGGGATTTCCCAACCACGCAGCTGTGATCAGCTCCTAGTTATTTCATGTGGACCGAGCCAGTGTAGAAAATCGGACCTTCCCTTCCGAATCATAACAAAAAAGTCTTTCAATTTGGCAAGATTTTGTAGCTTTTTAAAGAACATTTTGAGCATGTCCCACAATAATGCAGATTTGGGTGTTTTGTGATGTTCTTCTATAGTAGGTCTCTCTTGCATTCCCTTCCCTTCTCATCACAGGCATTAAGGCATGGTCTACAGTCCGCCATTAGATCAACATAAATTGCCTTATGTTGACTTAATAACGAATGTGTCTACATTACCAGATCCCTTCTGCTGATGTAACGTGGCTGCTACTTCAACTTAATTACTTCATCTCCATGAGAGACATTGTGCTTAATTCGATGTTGTTGGGTTGATCCTAGTGCTTAATTCAATGTTGTTAGGCTGATGTCGAATCAGTGTAGACATGATGTTTCTTTCGTCAATGTAATTGGCCTCCGTGTGTCGTCTCACAGCTCTGGTAAATCTTTTCATCCCTGCTACACGGCAGTCCAGTACCCAGGAAAGAAGCCTGTTAAAGGGCCATTTTCTTTTTCTTTTTCTTTTTTTCCAGCATGGAGAGTTCGTTTGCCCCGTTGATCATGGTGGCTTGTAAGCTGGTCAGCTCTGGGAGGGGCGCCTCCCCTTCGGGGTCAGTGGGTGGCCACTCAAACCCACTACATGGCTCCACACCCCAAACACACTCCAGCCTGAAGAACACGAGATTGTGGATCTATGTGGTGTGTGGGGAAAAAAGGCTGTGCAGGCACAGCTCCGATCCAGCCCCAGAAATGTGGATATTGATGAGCACATTGAGCAGGGCATGGGGAAGAAGAGCTACACCAGAGCCATGCTGCAGTGCCAGAGGGAATTGTGGCAGGCATATCAGAAGTCAAGGGAGGTGACTCTACAAACCTGCTGCTTCTACAAGTTGCTCCATGTGATTCTCAGAGGCAACCAATCCCTGACCCCCAAGAGCAGCACGGATACCTCTGAAGAGTCAGAGACCTGGGCCACACTGTGATGGGAGCCTTGGATGAGGAGGGGAGAGGAAAGGGAGACAGGCCAGCAGGCCAGGCAGTCACAGAACAGCTTCATGGCCGAGTGCAATGCCAGGGAAGGATCCTGAGTCTGCAATTCCGGGTAATATTCTGGGGTCATGTGCACTTATATTCTATGTTGCATTAAAATGAACAAGGTGAGATAGACCATGACTATCTGTCTCCCAGTGGCTGCACCTGCCACGCAGAGGTGCCTCACGAATGAGAGTGTTTATGTCCACAAGGTTTGCCACGGAATCCTCCAGAGAGATCTCCAGGAACTTTTGTGGAGGTACTCGGCAATCCATTGCAGGAGGTTTCTCGGGAGGGCTGCCTTATTTCTTCCACCCCAGTAGGAGATTTTCCCATGCCACTCTAGTATTAATTCAGTGGGCGTCATTGTATCATGGTAGTGTAAGGACCCGGTCTATACCTGGGCACTTGTGGAACCTGTCCCCTTTCTCCCAGTGTTACCCTCAGGAGAGAGGTATCAGCTAGAGCCACCTAGGAGAGATGATGACCGTTTTCATTTCAACAGCTCGAATCACAAACAATCGAGCCTGTGCTCCCGCTTCCTCCACCCCATCACCGTGTTCTGCTCCTTCGCCCACATTTTCCAAAACATGCCTGTAGTTCGGACAGGAGGGGTCAGTGTGGTCCTTAGTAGCTGCAAGTCTCAGGTGATGGCAAGTAACAGCAGCATCTGGGTGGGGAGAAGGGTGTGGGGAGGGAAGCAAAATGTTGTGATGCCCACTTGCCACCACAATCACCTCCCAGTGCATCCTCTGCCAAGGCTTCCAGTTTGGGAGGTTCAACACTGGTCCCCGATTTCCAGACAATGTCCATGTTACAAAGGGGAGGTTGCATGGACTGCCACCCATCTGGTCCCACTGTGTGTTGATCACCAAATACTGCTCACAGTCCGGCCCCCAGGACCATACCATGCTCACAGCAGCTGGCACAGGAAATCAGTTAAATGAAAATGTTCTCCTTAAGCTTCCATGAGATAAGGTGGGAGGGCACTCCACTGACACAAGGAGTGTGGTGTGGACACGCACTACTAACTCGACTCCTGCAGTGGCTGGATGTGGACTTAACTGAAGTTGACTTAAGTTCGCAGTGTAGACATGGCCTCAGACAGTGATTCCCAACCGCCGGTCTGAGGACCGGTGCGGGGCCGCGAACTTCTGGCTACTGGGCCATGGCACACTGCCATGTCTTGACAGGCAGGGGCTTCTGGGAGGAGCGAGCAGGAGTCCGGATCACAGCTCCTGCGGCCAAGGGTTTACTCTGGCTCCTCTCCCCTGGCACAGAGTAGAGCAGCCAGAATGGGATGTAGGAACTGTTGCTGGGAGAGCTTTGGAGGGACCAGCAGGGGACCCTGGCTGCTGACAGAGGCCCCCTGTGGAGATGTGAGACCTTCCCGCCTGCCCCAAGTGTGTCCCCTGGTCCTGGAGGCAGGCGGGAGCGTCCTGGTTTCTCATGCTGAAGCTGCACCTGCCTTCCCCAGGGGCACCAGGTAGGCTGGAGCCGCTTTGCCCGGCTCATGCAGGCTGGGGGTTTAGCTGTGTGCATCTCCCTCTCCCCAGGGGTGGGGACTAATGCAGTGAGGTGGGGACAGAGGGGAGGTTGGGGTGTCTAACTTGTTTCCCTCTGGGCTGCAGACAGAACAAAAGGCCTAGCTCATGACATTTGCACGATTACATTTCAGACAAAGTTTACATAGGTGTTAATGGCTCAAGATAAGAAAGGAAAGGATTCTTTTAACACAACTTTTTTAATGTAGATATCTGCGCACTCTGATTTGTGCATACAGCTGTGACATAAAATAACACATGACCTCTTAAAAATAATTACCATAATGAATATGCAAAGATGTAAATAAAATGTTACCTGTCCACCCAAAATTTGTGAATGGGTTTGCCGAACTGCAGTATAAAAAAGGTTGGGAACCACTGCCCTAAGAGAACCCATGTATGTTCTTTGGAAACTCACTGACGTCACTGTTAATCTGGTTTCATTTCATTCTGCAACTTTTTTTCTCTCCTCACTGCCTGGAATTGCACCTGGTGTTTAATTTCCAGGCTGGTGAAACTTCAGCTGTGATTTGTGCCAGCTGATTACCCAGGAAGGGAAGAAAGTCGTGGTGGCTAATTAAGCTACATCACTTAAAAAATTGTGGTGCAGGGTGGGGGAGAAGAGAGAGAATTTTCCACATCCACTCCCACCTGCTACACCCATGGTAGCAATTTTAATTACCACCTTGGAATATTTACCAACTTGTGCTAAATTGTGTCAGCACTCTGTGTGGCCATGCCTATTCTGCTAGGAGCACCAACTGTATGTCAGTAATCATGCCACTGTACCTTGTTGTCTAGCTGGACTAGTGTCTGATGCACTGTGGTACGTCTTATGGGCTTCCCTTCATTCTGAGGTGAGCTGTAAAGCCCAAACCATAGGATATTGGCTTATGGCTCTTGATGCAAAAATATGAAGGGCTCAGTTTTCATTTTGTGGAAATAATGTGGCCGCGCTGGCAGGAGCCAATTAGCAATAAATGGAAATGAATACACTCGTGATGATCACTCCAGATTAAGGCAGCAAGTGTCTTTCATTGACTTTTTGTTTGACACATCCTGGGCCTTTTCTGTGTGGTAAGTGACTGCACACGCATGATACGCCCGATTCAAAGTTCAGCCCTGGAGTAATATTGCCCAAGTTATCTTATTGGTTATACCGCATTCCTGTCTTTCAGTTGTCGTGGGAGTGTCGAAGGAAGCTGCTCGTCATATTAGCTGCAGTTTAAATTCAGTTGGCACTGTGCTGAGGAGAGCCCTGGCAAAGATTTTTAACCCCCGAAGGCGGGAGCCCTGACACCTCCCACTGGAGGCTCCTAGAAGCACTCTGAGAATGTAAGCCCTGCTATTACCCATTGTCTGATCAAAAGGAACCTGCTGCCATTTAAAGGGCATTTTATTAAGGAGGCTACAGGGCTCCTAATTTGCTAGCAGTCAGCTGGCTACACTGAAAAATTCAGATAGCCACGTTTTCCACACCTGGTTGCTCTACAATTGCACTCCCATGTCTTATCTACAAGCCTCAGCTACTGCCCAAGGCAAAAATTAACAGTCATTAAACAATAAAAGCAGATGTCACTGTGAATGCTTCTTTGCCTCTTTCAAAATCGTTTGAATATTTGCCTCTCATAAGACTAAAAGGGCCCAATCCAATTAAAGCCAGTGGGAATCTTTCCATTGACTCCATCGGACTTTGGATCAGGCCCAGTTAGGACAATTCTTTTCTTTGCTTAACTGTAAGATTGACAACAAAACACATTGTTAGCAGCTGTGGGATCTAGTTCACGCAGCGACACAGTGAAACTCCTAAGGTTATGTCTAGACTACAAAGAAAAGTCGGGAAAAGATAGGCAAATTGTGAACTGCCATTCACGTATCTTTTCTCACTTTTCTTTCAAAAGAGGCTTTTCCAAAATTTGGTGGATCTACGCAGTGCCAAATTTCGGAAAAACCTGCTCTTTAGAGCCATCCCTTCTTCCTTGGACAACGAGATTTACAGGGATGGTGAAAGAACATGTCAGCTTTTCCAAATTCTTTTTTGGAAAAGCGGATGTGTTCTTTGGACGCGGCATCAGTCTTCTAAAAGAAGCAAAAAGTAGCATGTGCATTGCATGGTACGCGACAAGGACATTTCAAAAAAATACACCATGAAATTTGGCGACTCTGAAGTTAATTTTTTAAAAAAAATGCATATTAATGACTTTTGCTAAGTTGGATAGAGTGTCAGCAGTGCCTAGCATGACCCTCTTTCATGCCAAAATTTACCTCACCTCACAAACATGGACTGGCTTTATATCGAAAGAAGCACTATGTGGGGGTTTGTATTGTGGAGAGATGTAATTCTCCAAGTCTCTCAGCCTAATCTGGAGAGATGCTCTGCCTCTCTCTGGTCTCCAGAGCATATAGAGCTAGCATGTGGATGAAGATTGTCCAGTCTGTCCTTGAACGATGTAAACATCTTCCCAAGTTTCTGGCAATCACCTCCCCGCGCCTCCTCCCAGCCATTAAACATTTTCCCCCGCCAAACAGCAGATATAAAAATGTGCTGCTCTGTGGAAATGCTCTTTTCACCGGTGCCGGGTCTCTCTCCCCATTACTGAACCCAGCCAGTGACAGTACAAACTTGTCAGCAAATCAGACTTTATGTGAAACAGTGAGCCTTGTTTACCACCATTGCTACCCCCTCCGGCACATTCAACACTGCAGCTACCACCTGAAGCAAAACCCTGTTATTAGAAATTCTTGTGTAGCAATTTTTTCCATCAAAGGAAACGCAACAAGGTGGAAGTAATGCAGTTAGTGTGTGGGGGGAGGAGGGAGTCGGGGGTGGCCTGGTTTGCATGTCTCCCCCCCCCTCCAACCTGGTCTCTCCCTCTTGCTGTACAAGCTTGGAGATGTATTTTCAAAGCGGCTTGCTGCACTTCTCTGCACGCCTTGATTGTGCCATGGAAAAAGCACTGTTTGTTGCGAGGGAGAACGGAAAGAGGTATCTGAGCTAAGGTTATTGAAATACATCTTTCAGGCCTGAGTTATTCTCCTGAGACTTTGAACCAGAAATGGAAAATAGGCCTTTTTGATGTACATCGAGACCCCACACCCCACTATGGCCTGGGCGCCCGACAATCCTGTCAACTCCCCTCTGATCATCCAACCCATTGTCCAGTGTCAACAAGTTACATTCAAAAACTTTCAGAGGGGTCGCTGTGTTAGTCTCTAACTTTAAAAACAACGAGGAGGGCTGTCACACCTTGCAGACTAACAAAAATATATCTAGTATCATGAGCTCTCATGGGTAAAATCCACTTCTTCAGATGAGCTGGACTGGAAATAACAGGAACCCAGAATTTATAACAGAAAAAGAAAAGGGAGGGGAAAAATGGTACCTGTCAATTGTAGGACCGGTGCTAATGAGGCTATTTGAGTGGGCTGGTAGCGTCCCATACTTAGGTTTTTATGTAAATGAGATGTTAAATGCAGGGGTGAACACATATATTGTGAGATTTTTTTTATAAAAATCACATGGTTTGGCAACACCAAATTTGTCTTGTATTGGCTTGGCAGTCTAGTCTGTGGGGGTAAAGGGTATGCTGCAAAACCTACTAGTTTAGTTTTTTCTGTCCCTTCACGGTTATCATGGCTATTTACACAAGCATCCTGCACAAGCACTGGGAGAGGATCGTAAGACATTTTTCTTACAAGTGTATGTGCAAGTGCTCCTTGCTCTTGTTCAAAAATTCCCCAGTGGCAAAAGTCAAGGGCTCTTTTTTGGCCCTGACACATTATTATCATGAATTAGTTGTAGCACCATAGCACGTAGGAGTCTTAAGTCCTGAACTAGGACTACATTGTGCTAGGTGCTGTACAAATACAGAAAAAAAGTCCCTGCCCGGGGTGGGGGGGAGGGAGTGTTTACTCTCAAAGGCCATCACTTCACTAAGTGGAAGATCGACATTGCCATGTTTGATCTTTCGGAGTTCAATTTAGTGAGTCTAGTTAAGGCTCGCTAAATCGAACTCAGAGGGTGACCCTGTCGGTGGTCAGTGCTCCTTCTGCGAGGAGTAAGGGAAGGCAACGGTCAGTATGATAAGCTAATATTGGGCAGTATGATAGGCTTAGTTCGGTAACCTAACAGTTGGAAGAATTTTTCAGGCACTGATAGCAGAAAAGAGTTCGAGGAGGGATTTGAAGGTGGACAATAAAGTAGCTTTGCAGATGGGTTCAGCCCTTGAGCTCTTGCCTATGGTTAAGCATTGAGTAGTCCTATTGAGGGTGATGTGGTTAATCGCCTGCTTGATAGTTACGCTTATGCTAAAGTATTGTGCGGAATGAGAACTTTTAGAAGCATAAAAAATCATCAAGTCCCTGTCTCTGATTAAAGCTGTTGAAATATGAAGACCCTCTCATCGTGGCTGAACATCTGCCGGAACTGATGTTCAGAGTTGGGTGGTGAAATCTGCTCCAGGAAACGGACAGTGGAGGCAACAGTAAAATGCATCCGTTCAAGCAAAACTTGGGAATGGGCAATGGCAGGGGGGAACGTAATGTGATGTGTGGATGGCATCCTGTGGAATTTCTCTGACTCCCAGGCCCCTCCCTGCAGACCTTGCCTCTGTCTGGTCTAGGGGATTTTCCCCATTTTGTTGTGGGTGTAAGAAGGAACAACTACAGCCCACATCCTCAAAGGTACTTAGGCGATTCATTGCCATCGACTTCAATCCCTTTGAGGGTCTGGGCCTCTGTGAGTATATTACAGGTGCTCTGTACAATGCTGCTCATTGGTGTTGATAGGTTTTAATTATTTTTCTTCCCTTCTGTTCAGAAGATGTTGAACTTTCATGATCAAGCACTTGATTTTCCCTGCTGCAGGGACATGATGGAATATTCCAATGGTCAAGCTCAGAGGACCTCCTGGATCGAAACTCCTTTGGCCTTGTCTTCATCAGCTATGCAATGACCATTTTGGTTTGTTACTCTGTTCTGTGTGCAAGGAACAACACAGTACGCAGTAAAGAAAAAAATCAATTGCAGAGCCCTGCTGATATACAATATGCATGCAAGTCTGACTGAGACCAGGTCTACCTGGCAAACTTATAGCGGTGTGAAAAATCCATACCCCTGAGAGTTGTAGGCAGGCCCAGCCTTAGGGCAAGGTGAGCAAGGTGGTTGCTTTGGGCCTTGTGCCTTCAGGGCTCTGCCCTGCCCGGCGCCCGCCCAGCTGCTCGCTCACTGCCCTGGTTGGGGGCCGCCTGGCCACATGGTGCAGCCAATCACAACATGCCACCTTGGGCCCCGCAAACACTTTGGAGGGCCTGGTTGTAATTATATTGACCTGTCCCCCCATGGATAGTGGTGGTGGTGGGGAGAGAGTCCGATGTTGACAGGAGACAGACAGACACAGCTGCCCCTTCTCAGGGTAGTATCTTCACTAAAGCACGAGCGCGGTGCGGCTGCAGTACCTTACATGAAGACAAGCACTCAATCCATCTTGGGTAAGTGTCTTCCATTCAGACAAATGAAACACAGTCAGTAACGTTCTACCTGTTCAGACCAGCTCAGAACTTAGTCCACTGTCTCAGGTATTATGAATGAGGGTTAAATCAAGCCCTACTTTCTTAAAACAAGACAGCGTCGTGTTCCGGAGAATGAAACTTCTGCTACATACAAGGAGCACCAACAGTCATTTTAATGACTATATTTTTCTGTAATGTTATCAGATATTTTAAAGAGCGTATCATTTTAACAGAAGCCTCTGCCATCTGTGCTTTCCCAATTAGGAATGCAAACAAATATGTATTTTACAGTAACATCAATAAAATGTAACACAAAAGGGATGCTTTTTTTTTTTTTTAAAGAAAAAGACACAAATTAAGGAACCAGCTATTTTTGAAACTGTGGCATTCCCTGCACAAAGACTTTTTTTTTTTCATAGCAAGAACAACCACCTATGCAATGATCCCATGGCATTTCTTCTAGTTCTCAAAATCAAACAGACTTAGGCACATTTTGTAACACAGGGTCTGAAATGTACCTTTCCCCTGATTATCATTTTAGTGAGATTATGGCCGCAATTTTCAAAAATAATTAATGATGATGGATTTCTTCACTATCGCATTCCCGAGGTGAGACTCCTTTGATGAGCCTAGTTTTCAGAGGGTGAGTGCTCATCACTTTTGGAAATCAAGCCTTTTTAAGAGGCCTCAGCTTGTCTACCCACAAACTGAACCATCTAAAATAATTGGTCATTTAAAAAATGTTGGCCTAACTGCTTATTAGTCCATTGGTTAGTTGAGAGAGAGTGTTTCAGAGAGGTTTGCAGCTCAAAGTATTTCCAGAATGTTTTTGTAACAGGAAATTTAGGCCTACACAGCCATGTCCCCAGGTCCTGCAGAGCTCTGGGCAGCCTCAAGACCTTTGTGAAAAAGTAGATGAAAAAAAGATTCCACTCTAAGGCCTTGTTTCCACTTACTGGGAGATTGACACTGTGGCAATCGATCTCCCAGGGTTCAATTTAGAGGGTCTAGTAAGGACTCACTAAATCAACAGCTGAATGCATGCCCACTGACTGTGATACTCCACCGGGATACAAGAAGTAAGGGAAGTTGACAGGAGAACTCCTACAGTGGGGTGATGAGGAAATTCGAACTAAGGTACATTGACTCCGACTGCACTATTCACGTAGCAGGAATTGTGTATCTTAGTTCGACTTTCTCCCCTAGTGGAGACCAGCCCTAGGAAACTAGAGTAAAAAGAAGTCCTAGCCTGAATGCTTCTTGGTCTAAAACCATTAGAAAACTTCCCTTTGTCATTTATACTGGAACCTAACTGAGGGTTTGATCATGGCAAAGTCACAGGGCAATTAGAATGCAGATGCCAAGAGCTGAGGACATGCCGTGAATTTGTCAGGGCACATTCGTCATTTAATTTCTAACTGTGCCAGATGCAGGAAAGTAATAAGGGCATTGCAATCAGCAGGATGACTCACACAGCATTGTACTACATGCAGCAAACGAGGCAGGCAGGTTTGGGGGTCCAAGACACCAAGGGGGTGAAATTGTGGCCTTTTGGAAGTCAATGAAGTCAGGATTTTACTCCAAGTATGTTGCCATGGAGAGTGTTACAAAATGCTACCCATGCGCAGTCCTGAAAAAAGTCACTGAAATAAATGCCATTTGGTGGATTACAATGTGCGATTGTTTCCTTTGCTAGAGTTATATAAAGCAGTTTTCTGAGTGCATACGGTGCAACAGTTTTCTTCATACACGTCGCAAACGTGTGACCTCTTAGGGCTGGATTTTCAAAGGTATTTAGATGTCTGAATATGCAGATAGGTGCCTTGTGGGTTTTTCAACAGAGTCTGAGCATCTTTAAGTGTCTACTGTGGAGAGACTGAAGGCGGCGGGCTGCAGGAGTTTGGTGGAGGGCAGATACGCGGGTAGTTGAGTGAGTGGGTTCATGTTCCCTGAATAGGCTGCTAGAGACTGCTGCTAAGCAACCAAGACAGGCGGGCACCTGGGAGTCATTAAGAGCCGGCCTGCAGCAGGCTAATGGAACACCTGCAGCCAGTTAAAGCCTGCAGGGCCACTATAAAAGACTTCCCCTCAGGCAAGGCAGGGGAAAGAAAAAGAGGGATGGGACTGGAGAGGAGGAAGCGCAGAATGGAGGCAAAACTACAGGTTGCAAGCAGGAGGGGTCTTCTCCAAGGCCCTAGGGAGACGGGGCTATGGGAGCAGTTGGGGAAGAGGCCCAGGGAAAGGTTGCTATTCTGTGGGGATAAGGACAAGAGCCCCACTGGAGGCTGCTACCGAGGGCCCTGGGCTGGAACCTGGAGTGAGGGAGTGAGGGAGTGGGTGGGTGGGTGGGTGGGACCGGGTTCCCCACAACCCTTCCCATGCCTGGTGAGTTGCCACAACGGAAAAGGGGGACTTTGGACCATGGAAGGGTTTTTTCCTCCAAGCTTGTGACTGGCTTATGATGAAATGGCTCATTAATGGCGGGGAATCCTTGCCTCTGAGGCTACGTCCAGTCTGCAAACTTCTTTTGGAAGACGATTTTCCAGAAGAGATCTTCTGGAAAAACTTCTTTCAAAAGAGAGCATCCACGCAGCAAAAGCACAATGAAAGAGAGCGTCTACACTGATTGCACACTATCTCACATTTCAGTTGTGATTACTGTGGACGGAGTACTGTGTGATTACTGTGGACACCAGGGCCCCTGTGTTTTTTCCTGGAGGCCTCTTCTTTCGAAAAAACACTCTCTTCCGCATCCACACACGCCTTTTTCCGAGAAAGCTTTTTCGGAAGAAGGTTTATGCCTCGTAGAATGAGGATTACCAATGTGGGAAAAACCGTTCCGTTCTTTCAACTTTCTGTTGAAAGAATGCAATAGCAGTGTGGACGTAAGTATTGTTTTTCCGGAAAAATGGCCGTTTTCCCAGAAAAACTTTGCAGTGTAGATGCACCCTGAGAGAAACAAGAGGCAGTGGGAGTGTCACCATGAGCCTCTGAGGGGTACTGAAAATCCACCAGGAAGCACGGGAGCCAGGGGCAAAGCCAGAGGTCTCCCACACTACATACCTTGGGCTATCTGGCCCCCAAAGTGCTTCAGACACTTATGAAAGTGGGACTTAGGCAAATATGTGACTTCAGCGTTTTAGGAAATTTTTGCCTTAAGTCCCGTTTTAAAATATGTCTCAAGCATTTGAGGGGCTATATTTTCAAAGATATGCAGGCAAGCAAAAGTGTACCCACCTACTCGGATGTTTTTGAAAAAAAATACTAAGTGTCTCTTTGTATTTTTAGATACCTTAATACCTTTGAAAACCTGGGCCTCAAAGTGCTTAAGAGACTATTGAAAATGACTCAGGCTTCCTGACTCTTTTAAAAATTTTACCCTACGTCCCTGCCAAGTTGGAGGTTCTGCAGAAAGAGTTTTTAATCAGAGTGCAAAAAGGCATCTGAAAAATATTCAGTAGACACTGTCTTCCCCATGACCTGTGGGGATATAAAGACAAGGCAAAGTACCTCACTTAGGGCATGTCTGCACTAGGAGATTATTTCCAAATAACTAAAATTGATTTATTAACTCCCAAAATAACAAAATCAAAACAGCGGGTCCACACTATGGGGAAGCATAAAAATTAGTCCGAAGTAGGCTCCATTGATGTGGACGCACTACCTCAACTTTGAGCCCCAGGAAGCACTGGGGAGCAATTAGTTGGAATTACTCTGGGCAGTAGTTATTTCAAAATTACAACACTGGAGCATCCACACTACTGCTATTTCGAAATAACTATTCCCTGAGGAAAGCAGGAATACAGATTTCAAAATAAGCGGCCTGTTATTTCAAAATATCAGGCTTGGTAGTGTGGATGTGCCACTTATTAATTCGACCCAAGAGGGGTTATTTCGAAATAAAGCCTTAGTGTAGACCAGGGCTTAGGAAGGAAAAAAACCCAATTGTGAAACTATAAAATGAGGAATAAATGGGTAGGTGGCCGTACTGCTGGAAAGGGTCACAAACTGAAAATGAGTTAATGTGATGCAGTTACTAAAACGGCTAATATAATTCTGCCATGTATTAAATAGGCGCCTCATATGTAAGTCATGGGAGGTAACAGTCCAACTCTCTTCAGTACTGGTGATACTTCTGCTGCAGAATTGTGTCCCATTTTGGGCACTATGCTTTGGGAAAGATGTGGATCAGTTGGAGAGATTGTAGAGGAGAGCTACTAAAATGATAGTAGATTTAGAAAATCTACCATGTGAGGAAAGATTTAAAAAATCTAGGCATATTCAGTGTTGAGAAAAAAAATGATTGAGCAGGAATCTGATAATAGTCTTCGTATATATTAGGGTGGTTACAAAAAGGATTGTGACCAGCTGTTCTCTATGGCCGCTTGAAGTAGGACAAGAAATAATGGGCTTAATTTGAAGCTAGGGAGATTTAGATTAGATATAAGGCAAAATTGTCTATCAGGATAGCTGAATGCTAGAATAGGCTCTCAAGTGAAAGTGTTGAATCCCTATGATTGGAGTATCCTTCCATTGATACTCTAGGTCTCCACGGAGGCCCAAGGGTCCGCAGAATAAGTCTAAAGGGTCTTTGAAAGACTTCGACAGAAAACTGACAGAACAGACTCCAACTACACGTACAGACAATAGATTTCTGAAGGGGTCTGCAAATAAAAAAGGATTGAGCACAACTGGTCTAGGTTTACTTGGTCCTTGTTGCTCAGGGGACTGTACTAAATGAACCCTTGTGGTCCCTTGCAACCCTGGATTTCTATGGTCCTCTGTGGTCCTTTCTTCCTCTTCCATTCTAACATCAGAATCGGGCTGCATAGCTTCAGCACCATCCACACTTTGAAAATCTCTATTTTTTTCTTTTTGATGGTGGACGAGGCACAATTCTTCCCCACAGGCAGTGAAGGATGGATGGAACCACAAGGTACTGCCTCTGACCAGTGGCATTGCAATGCTGGACAGGAGGGATACGTACAGAAAAATCAGATGCCCATGAAATCCCACCACAATCCTCCACATGTAGATGAATGTGACAGAACAAGAAGGCTTCCTTCGAGAGGGCAGGTGTTGTGATGCCCAGGTGTCTTCTGATGACCAGGAGGCTCCGGCTGTGAACAGACAGCCTGTGCCCCACAGAGAAAACAGGCAAAGGATGGGAGAGGAAACCGAGGTGAAGTGACTCATCCAAGGTCAATGGCAGGGCAGCCTCTTTGAGAATATTTATTAGGTGGAAGCCAGAGAGATGCGGGAAACAACAGCAAGTTGCAACACAGCCTCTGTCGGTGGAGCCAAGCAGCTGTGGCCTTAATTTAAAGGGTCCGCCCCATAAGGCATGTTGTGTAGGGGGGATGTTCCTGTAAAGGGGCACCTGGGAAGATGAATCACTTCTGCTGCTCTGAGGCAAGGAGGACTTTTGGAGAGAGAGCAGCCTGCACCAGACCCTCTCATTCTAGATGATTATCAGACTGATAAGTTTACACTGTGGCTGCTCTTTGCAGACTGGGGAGATGTTTGAAGTTGGAGGGGAGCCGTTACAAACCTCCATTCTGCTGCCACACAGCTTCAGTCTGCGGTCAGTCGCTTCTTTAATTTTTTTTTTCCATGCAACTGTATCTCAAACTGTTTTCTATCCCCCTCCCCCCCCCCAATACACGAAAAAACACAAATTAAAAACACAAAAGCACCGTCTGTGACTGCTCGTGAGCCAGCCCCTGCGTCTCTCGTGCTTAATGCTATGATGACTCTTTCCCTAGGAGCTCTTTGTGGTTTAGGACTTACTGAATAATCATGTAATGCAGAGTACACAGAAAGCCACAGTCCTCTTGTAGAAATGCACAGCTGAGCAGAAGCTGGGCTGCAATTAGAAACGTTGTCGCTTTTCTTGTCGACTTTAGGTGGTGTTTCATTTATGCACTGAAGGCTGGAAGACCGATTAAACATTTTGTGTACCAAAGGAAAGGGTATAGTGCGGTTTTAACTAGAGATGAGGTTTGTTTATGGTACTTAGTACTTCAGTTGGCATTTTACATTGAAGCCCTTTACAGCGATTAACCAATAGTCTAGTAGAGTATTTCTCAACCTTTTTTTTGTAAAGTACCTCCTTTAAAAAAAATTTTAAAAAGTAAGTACCCCCAGTACTTACAGTTTTCAGACACACACAATTTTTTCTACCATTGCAACACATTTGTTTAAACAACTTAATCATAGCCAGGTGGGTGATGAAATTTTTGGGTGTAAAAAGTACAAAAATAATAAAGCACTATAAAACTTAAAACAAAAATTCAGTTTTCTCCAAGTTTCAGTTGTGTTGATGTAGCCCCCAGACTTCTCTCAAGTACCCCTAAGGGTACTCGTACCACTGGTTGAGAAACACTGCTCTAGTATAGAGCTGTTTACTAATATTCATGTGCAATATTTAAGGGTTATCTCTGATAAATGAGAGTAGCAGCAGACACACAGGATAACACAGGTCAAACAGGTTTCGGAGGTAGCCGTGTTAGTCTTTTTCAGCAAAAACAACAAGGAGTCCAGCGGCACCTTGAAGACTAACCATTTTATTAGGGCATAAGCGTGCGTGAGTGGCAACTCACTTCATCAGATGCGTGAAGTGGAAAAATAAAAAAGAAACAGATAATAAGGATACAGAGATGGGGATGTTGCACCATTGCTAGTTCAGTCAGGGTGGATGTGGCTAAGAAGCTAAGAATACTTCAAGTGGAAAATTACTTATTGCAATGAGAGCCATTCCCAGACCCATTCTGATGGTGTCCAATGTGCATATGAATTCCAGCTCAGCTGTTTCGCGTTGCAGCCTGGTTTTGAAGTTTTGTGTTTTGGAGGGTTTTTTTGTTTGTTATTTGTGTGTTTTTGTGGGGTTTGTTTTTGTTTTTGTTTTTTTGCTTGAGGGTGGCAACTTTCAAGTCTGTAACTGTGTGTGCAGGGAGGTTAAAATGGTCTCCCACTGGGTATGTTACTTTGATGTCTGACTTGTGTCCATTTATTCTGTTACACAGAGACTGTCCAGTTTATCCAAGGTGCATGGCAGAGGAGCATTGCAGGCACATGATGGCATATATCACATTTGTGCATCTGCAAGTGAATGAGGCTTTGATGGTATGACTGATGTGGTTAGGCCCCATGAGGGTGTCACTTGGGTTAATGTGTGGACAAGAGCTGACAATGGGATTTGTTGCTGGGATTGGTTCCTGGGTTAGCGTTTCTGTTATGGAGTGTGTTGTTGGTGTGAGTACATGTTCCAGGTTGGGGGGCTGTCTGTAAGCAAGGACTGGACTGTTTACCTTGTGGAATGTATGCCAGAGAGTGCATAGTACAGTCTGGTTAACACATTAATGTATAAAGATCTCTTAGGCTAGGTCTACACTAGAGTCTTTTTTGGGAAAAAGCTACGCAAATTGTGCTCCGCTTTTTCCTATTGCTTTTCCGGAAAAGCCTCCTCTTTCAAAGGAGCCCTTATTCCTCATAGAATGAGGTATACAGGGCTCCCCAAAAGAGCACGTTTGCTCTTCTGCAAAAAAAAGCGGAAGAGCAAACTCCTTCCCTGGACGCGGCGGAGTTTTTCTCTAGTACCCCAGAAAAACCCGCCAGTCTAGACGTACCCTTATTTAGTGAAGAAAGACATACTCATGACGGATTTTTCTCTTTGTATCACCTTGGAAAGAAACCAAACAAATCATTAAAGAAAATAAGATCACTAAATCTTTACTCTCTGAATACTTTCTCATATATTAATAGTTATTTCCTTCCTTCTTGAATACTAATACAGTATGACACTTAAACCTATAATAGGAGGCACTCACATACACAATGCAAATTAATTCCATGGCTGTAACGATGTCCCCGAATCTTTCTAATAAAGAAATAATTCAATTTGATGGCCATCTTCATTTCTGTCTTGGCCACAGCATGAAAGATTAGTCATACATGTGTTTCACTTCAGTTAACTATTGTGGGCACAAACAGAAATGCATGTGCTCCACTTAAATTCATTACTTTGAGCTCCATGGACTTTTTGCCACTATCAAAAGCCCCAGGAGTTCCACTCCAGTATAGGGGGACAGAGCCAGAGAAACACTTTCTGCTCTAGCTGGCATGGGGAGATGGGCAAAGCTTCCTTGTTAACTTGTGACCCTTGGTCACCATTAAAACTCCTTATCAATGTCTAGTTTTTCTTTACTCAGCACACAGTCAACCTGTGGAACTCCTTGCCAGAGGATGTGGTAAAGACTAAGACTTTAACAGGGTTCAAAAAAGAGCTAGATAGATACATGGAGGCTAGTTCCATCAATGGCTATTAGCCAGGATGGGTAGGAATGGTGTCCCTGGCATCTGTTTGTCTGGAAATGGGTGACAGGGGAGAGCTCATGTGAGGATTACCTGTTGTGTTCCCTCTCTGTGGGGCATCTGGTATTGGCCACTGTCGGCAGACAGGGTACTGGGCTTGATGGACCGTAGGTCTGACCCAGTATGGCCGTTCTTATGTTCTTAGTGGGTAATATAGGCAAGGGAAGGCATTGCCTTCCCAAAATTGCCTACACTATTCAGCTACCCAGGAGAGGCCACACCACGCGGCACAGCTCCCCAGTGGCCTAGGAGGGCTGGGACTGTGCCTCACAGCAGCTCAGCTCGCTGGCAGCTGGGGAAGCCGGGGTTGGGTGGGGCTTGTCTGGAGGGGGAAGGTTGTGAAGGGGCATGGTCTGGAGGGAAGGGGTGTGGCTTTGGCTGGAAATGGCAGGGCTTCAGCTGGGTCTTCACCCACTTCCCATGTCCTTATACCTCTGTCAGGCGGCTTAAGTTTAGCATCCTAAATCTTTGTTTTCGTAAGAGGAGCTGTTCTGGAGAGCCAGACCAGCATAGGGCGGCTCCAAGAATTGAGGGATTGCCACTGCTACCTCTCCTCACTGTTACCCCAATTATAATTGTCTTTTAGTTCTGTCTTTGTACAGTGTGTAGCACAATGAGATCCTGGTCCATGACTGGGGTTCCAAAGTGTTACTGCAATATCAACAATAAATAATTCCTCACCCTCACAGGCAATTATTTTACGCTCCAAACCATCATACTTAATGTTAGCTTAGAATGCAAAGCTAGAAAGCTTGTTAGTTGGCCATATGCCTGGGCATTTCATTTTCAAATGTGGGGTATGTATTGTGACAGACCCGGGGCAGCTGGCTACAGTAGTTTGATGGACAACAGATATGCTGGGAGCTGGGTGAATGGCTTTTGGTTTCTGGAGTGAACTAACAGAGAATGCTGCCACATAATCAAGGCAGGCACCTGAGGCTAATTAAGAACTTGCCTGAAAAAGCAGGATAATCAGACTCTTGCCGCCAGTTAAGACCTATGGGGTGTTTATAAAAGCCTTCCCCCAGGTAAGGGAAGGGGAAAAGAGACAGACTGAGAGGAGGAAGTGTGTTGCTGAAAGCTGGGAAAGAGTCACTCAGGTACTAGGGGAGTGTTTAGGGGAATGGCCCAGGGAAAAGGCTTCTGTATTGGGGCTAGAGGAAAAAACCTGTCAGTTGCTGCTACCTAGGGTCCATGGGCCTGAACCCAGAGTAGCAGGTGGGCTCAGGTTCCCCCCAGCCCTCCCCACACCACTAAAATGTCTGACCCTGGAAAAAGGAGGTCCAGGTTTATGGTGGGGGCTCCCCCCCCCGAATTCTTGGACTTTGCCAGGGATGAAAATGACTCAGTGAGCTATGACCTGGGCTTCTAGAAAAAGATGAAGCAACATAGAGGGTCACAGTGAGCTTCGGAGGCATATAATAACCATCTAGAAGTGCAGAACCCACAGGGCACAGCCGGAGCTTTGCCACAATAAATGTATAATCAAGGATATTCTAAAGCTATCTAAAGCACTGTGCATTAGCAGTTACATCATATTTATGTAGTGGCAGGTCTCCAATATGCACCTGTAACTTTGTTTTCCCAAGTATATATTTATTAGACATTATGTGGGCATGTTAAGCATGGAACAAATATATTCATATTCTCACCTACACATTATCCACAGACCTAGCTCTGCAGGGCTTTGTCAAAAATTCAATAGAACAACAAGAGCAAAATCCCAACGTTAGCTTTTTCTTCTTCGCCAGGTGGCACCTGGGATTACACAAGGGCAGGGACTAAAACTTATATTTGTTATCGTCCGTCCTGGAGTCATAGTAGTTTTAAGGACTGATCTGCATTGAACTATCAGGGTAAGATAAGCTCTAAGAGTGGCTATCTGGGATTTCCTGTTTGTAATATTACAAACCATAGATTTCTAGTGCAGGTGGCTTCTTATATTTTCCAGGTGGTGAACTGGGACTGAACCTTCAAAACTGATTAAATTAAACATGACTAAAGACTCTATGGAAGTTTGAGTTAAATTCCTAACTATGGGAACAACAAACTTTCAATCAGCTTGTCAAGCTTCCTTAAACTTAACCTTTTGTGGCTCCTTTTAAGGCTGGGAAAGTAATTCGGTTTTCTTGCTCATTAAATCCCCTAAACTGCAAACGACACATATGCTTAAGTACCTTCAAGCTCATGATAGCGAGTTCCTTTGACTCCAGTGAGACCACTCATGTACTTTGCATGTGCTAAAGTACTCTATTGAATTGGGGATCATTCACTTCTCTGCTGAGACTGCCAACAATAGCAGTTAGCATCAGTTTTCATGTGACCCTTGCATTAACATTTAAAAGGCAATCCACTGTCTTTCAGAACCACTGTAAAATATCCCCATGTATTTTGACTTCTTGTTTTATCTGTGTTTTATATAACTAACACTAAACCCTAACTTACCACACACACACACACACACACACACACACACACACACACACACACACGGTTGCCATTGCTACTGATTCTACATTTCCAAACCCAACATTTGCAAGTAATTAAACTCACTTTATAATGCATTTCTGAACATTGCTAACTATTGTCATCTAGAGAGTAACAATTTTTTCTCTTTTTAAACCCCTTTTTCAATTAAAAAAAATCACTAACCAAAATAAAACTTTGAAGATTTTTTTTCAAAACCTAAAAAATTTCTACCCGTTTTGTCAAAAACCACGAAAACAGAGATACATTTATCAAAATATTTCATAGGGAAGGAAAGATAACATACACATATGACAGAATATACCCTTTATTTACACCCTACACACTATTATAATCTTTGTACAACATACGCTTTGTAAAGTATCATTTGGAAACTCATTATTTGCTAGACAGTCTTTGTCCTGAAAACACGTGTGTGGCAACTCTGTGCATGAGGTTAAGATTTCCCTGTATGATGCTGTTAACACATGTTCCTAACCCTACAACCCTGCCCAAGCTGAGGATATCAAGCAGGTCTATCCTAAAAAAGGAATGTGTGCTCTCCATAATTTTCATTGAAGCAGTAACTAGAGTCATCAAGCAGGAAGGAGAATGAAGCAAGTTCAAACAGGTGAGAGAAAGCTGCAGGGAACATCCTTTCGCATAGACTTTTTGCCACCTGAATCTCAGCTAGAAATGTTTTTCAAGAGGGGGACTGAAACTATAGAAAGAAGGAACAAACACCCCAAACCCCTCCTCCCCCACCTATCATATTCCTGGCACGTGAAGAGACACAGAAAACAGTCATTGGACTTTGGGAGAAGAGATCCTGTCCAACAGCGTTTGGTCAATAAAAGCATATGTTAAGAAAACTTGCTCAAATCTGATATAGTTTATGTTAGGTGTTAGCAAATGTCTTATATTTATCTTTCTTGTAACCACTTCTGACTTTTATACCTCATTACTGGTATTCATTTAAAGCAGTAAAACAGTAAAACAAGCTTATTAACTGCAAAGAAAATGACTATTGAATCCAGTGTGTTTAAATTGAGGTGTCTGGGAAATTCTATCTGGGGTAAAAAGCTATGTGCAAATTAGTCTTTTCAAGAAATAACAGACTTTGTTGGGGTCACCCTGCAGTATAACCAGGGCCAGTGAGAACCAGAGTGTAACCCAAGCATACCTGGTAGGCTGCCGTCACATTCAGGATGTGGCTTGCATGCTGGAAGGCCCACGGGAGAGCTACACCAACAAGACACTGAGGGTAAGTCTAGACTGTGGGGGGTTTCCGGGACACCGCTGTGTCCAGGGAACGTGTTTGCTCTTCCACTTTTTTTTGCAGAAGAGCAAACACGTTCTTTCGGAAGCCCTGTCTTCCTCATTCTACGAGGAAGAAGGGATCTTCTGAAAGAGGGGGATTTTCCGAAATTTGTCCCAGTGTAGAAGGGCCAAATTTTGGAAAAGCCTCTTCTGAAAAAAAAAAAAGGTACGCAAAATGCAGAGCACATTTTCCAGAAAAAAAGCTGTAGTGTAGACCTAGCCTGAGAGAGCACCCAAGACTGTAGGGAGGCTTCAACAGCTGCTCATTAGGCCGGAATGCACCCCCATAGGTCGCAGTGCTGAAATTCCAATCTTTAACAAAAGCAGCAATGAAAAAAATTAAAGTTCAAAAAGTTTTGGCTCACTCCATTACACATCCTAGGCAAAACAGGGCCAGTACTGCTTTTTTGGGCCAGTAAGAATGAATCACTCGGGAGTTACCTTGCAGTAGTGAGCAGGGAAAACAACCAACCAGACTTTACATTTATTTCGAATGGAGCCATTTCAATTTTCCTACTTTAACAGTTTTGTTTTGAGTGCAGTTCTCTTTCTTTGTGGGGCTTTTCTGTGAGGTCAGTAGTAAAACTTCCATTTACTTCCATGCTGCAGATCAGGCACTTAGTAAAAAGAGAAGAAGGTCCAGAGTTTGACTGGCCTCACAGTATATTCTCTGCCTCTCTTAGCAGAAGGGCTCAAAAGTGGAAGATCAACACCAAGTCTACTGGTTGCATAAGATATGCGAACACACAAGGGGTCGTGTGTACTTCCATAGCTTCAGAGAGTTCAAAATCAGAAGGAACTGTTAGAACATCTAGTCTGCCTTCTCATATAACACAGTACCTTCATTTCACCCAGTTAGCCTCATACTGACCGTATCTCTTCAGTTACACCAAAGCATTTATTTCCTTGGCGGACTAAATGGTCATATGGCACAGACAGAGAAGGGGAGAGATGGTTGTATCACCCATGCCCGAGGGTAGGAAATTGATTAGATAACTTTGTCCAGAGGAATCTAGCAGGCCCATGGGATGACATTTTCCCCTCAGGTTTATAGTGCAGTGGAACGACTTTTCTAATACAAAATGAGTCTGAGGAACCATAGTGTGGGCGACAGCAGCCTACCCACCCGCCAAGACTGGCATTGCAGTTAGATGGCCATGTAGGAGACCCCAGGGTTGTGACATGGTCCTGACAGGGAAAGTCCACCCCACGCAGAGTAGGGCTCCACTCCCAAACTCCCCCAGCAGCACAGCCGTTACCCTGGAAAAGCCAGTTTCTGCTATGGCCACAGGCAACATTAAACTTCCATGACCATCTCAGAACGCTACCAGGGAAGTACACAGGCCCTTCTAGTAGCTGCAAGGCAGGCGAGCCAGCTACGGTGGCAGCTGCAGGTGAAGGCCCCAACATCTGTGCGGTTTGGGATCCGCTTCTTCCAACTCATCCTCTGCATCCGCATGTTTGACAAGCTTCCAGTTCTGTC
This sequence comes from Pelochelys cantorii, assembly GCA_032595735.1. Taxonomy (NCBI): domain Eukaryota; kingdom Metazoa; phylum Chordata; order Testudines; family Trionychidae; genus Pelochelys; species Pelochelys cantorii. Next base: position 70,452,459 of record CM064332.1, read on the forward strand.
CCAACTCCCGCCCTGCCTCACAGAAGGAAGATGTAACACCACTTCAAGGCAACAGGAGTCCTGCATGTTTTGAGGCAGTCCTCCCTTTCTGTGTGATTTTACTCCAGGCAGGAGCGGCAATGTCCCACGGTATTTAGCATCTAATTCCGTTGTTACGAGCATAGTGTGTTACATGTTTTGTAAGCCCTGCCCTGGAGGCATCTGAGATAAGTCACAGTCTCTGAGTTGAACCATGCCATTGCTGTGCCAGGAAAAGAAAAAGAACACGCTCGCTCTTCCTTAGCACATCAGAATTTGATATCCTCTGAGGCTTGTCTCCGACTAAATTTAAATTTTCACAATAGCTCAGCTAGAGTGGGGGAGGGGTGTTGCGGGAAAGGAACAGATACCAATGACTTTGATTTTTTTGCCTATAATGACCTTCTTCCACAGAAATCTCACCCCGGTACGAATGGATCTCTGAATGTGTTTGCGTGTCCGTAATATCCATTTAATAACAAATCAGGCTGTCCAGAAAAGGTATGTAAGGAGGTGGCCTTACGCTTTTGGCCCAGAGTGAAAGACAGGGGGTAGTCTATTATAATGCTTTCCTCTGATGGTTGAAGAGTCCTAGCTAGGAGTCCCCCCCCCACCTTAAAAACTTGCAAGCGAAGTCGTGATCTGATGGTTTGTGCCCAGGCCTGCTAATCTAGTGGTACCATCACTTACCAGTCAACAAGACAATTTCCCCAGGTTATAGATGCTTATTAAGAGTGTGTGAAAACAGCCAACTTCCTATTGTGCCCTTGGCAAGGGAAATCCCTCTTCTGCAACAGCAACGTGCCGCTATTGCCAAATGACAGCCTTCCCTTGCTGGAGTCATTCAGTCTAGACTTCAGCAAGAGTGTGATGCAGCTGCAAAAAAGGATCATCTCTGTAGGGCTGTGTTAACAGAAGGGTTGTAAGAAGGAAACAAGAGGTGATTTCTCTTTGGCACAGGTGAGGCCTACCCCAGAGTTCTATGTCCAACGTTGGTCGCCATACTTTAGGAAAGATGTCAGCCTGTTGGAGAGCACCCAGAGGAGAGCAACAAAAATGATCAAATGTTTAGATAACCTGATTCATGAGGAAAAGTTAAAAAAACTTGAGAGCAGACGACGAGGGGGGACTTGATCATCTTCCCATACACTGGGGGCTTTTATAAAGAGGACCATGATCTTTGTTCAAGACCACTGCAGGTAGGACAAGAAGTAATGGGCTTACTCTGCAGGTATGCAGACTTATGTTAAGCTGAGGGAAAACTTTCTAACTCTATGGGTAGTTAAGATCTGGAATTGGCTTCCAAAGGAAGTTGCGGAATATCTCTCCCTAGGGTTTTTTAAGAGCAGGATGGAAAACATGGTGACAGTGATGCTTTTAGTTTTACTTGGTCCTGCCTTGGTGCTGGACTGGATTTGATCACCTCTTGAGATGAGCTCTCTTCCAGTCCTACACTTCTACGAGTAAGAATCAAGAGGAGATAAAATAGGTTGGGTAGAATCTGAAGTTATCTCCATCACAATTTTCACTAATCTAATGTTTGACTAGGGGCTTGAGTGAAACAAAGTGTTGAGAGGCAGTGTGATTCAGTGACTAGGGCACTGGCCCAAAAAATCAGGAGATCTGTTTTTTTTTTCCCTGCTCCTGAGGCATTGCATGATGCTGAGCAATGACCTTAATCTTGTTTCTCCTCCCACATTTTATCCCTCTGGTCCATTTGCAGAAACTCTCTCTCAGTATGTGTATGGTACCACATCTAGCTAGTGTACCACAGCGCTAGTAGGTTGATAGCCACTGACTATTTACCATCCTGATCTATGAATGTCTGGCCAGCATGTTATATTTATGTGTTGTCATCCTGATACATCTTATGTTTATCCCAGACCCTGTCCCTCAAAGGGCACATCAAATATTCCAAGTGCTCTGAGTGAATTTTCCACAAAGATGATCAACCAAGTGTCAAATTTCAGAAAATGTATGACTTTGATTAGATTCTATGTGGCTTTCTACATGGACTCCAAGGCTACAGCTACACCATGGAGCTATTTTGGGAGACTGGAAGTATCCCCAAATAGCTATTCCATGTCTTTTGAACAAGCCTGTTATTTTGAAATATAATAGGCTTGCTATTCCGACGTCCCTGTAAACCTCGTTCCATGAGGAGTAACGGTACATCTACAATGCATTATTTCAAAATAACTAGCGCTATTCCAAAATAACTGAGTTTGCGTTTACACAGCCGGCAGTTCTTTTGAAATAGTGTCAAAATACTGTCAAGCTGGAGGACTTCTTACTCCAACTCCCGTAACCCTCATTGTACGAGGAATAAGGGAAATCGGAGGAAGAGAGCTTATTTTGAAATAGGGAGTGTCTATACAGCACTTATTTCGAAACAGAGCAATTTCAAAATAAGCTACACAATTGATGTAGCTCAATTTACCTAGCTTATTTCGAGTTAAGCCCTGCAGTGTAGATACACTTTAAGGGAAATTTTGGAATAGCGCCCTATTTCGAAATTTGGCGCTGTGTAGACAGTGCCAAATTTTGAAATAAATTATTTCAAAATTAACTTGAAATAAGCTATGTAATTTGTGTAGCTCAAATTACGTAGCTTATTCCGAGCTCCGGGTGCAGTGTAGAATCACCCTAATTGGACTGCCTCAGAGGGGGGTAGCCGTGTTAGTCTGTAACTTTAAAAACGAGTAATGCTATGGCACTTTAGAGACTAACAATATGTATATACAGTATCATGAGCTTTTGTGGGCACAACCTAATCAAGATCATCAAGCCTGCAACTTGTTCTTGTTCTGAATTGGCTTTAATGAGGCTATACAGGGGTCTACTCTGAACTGTTCTTGGTACAGGATAGAAACTTTATAAAGCTCTGGGCGTAGTCTTGCCAGCAGAGGTGAGTTTGAAACGACTGCATTGAGGGCTTAAGTCGAATTAAGATAGGCAACTTCAGCTACGTTAATTGAGTAGCTGAAGTCGAAATAGCTTAACTTGGCTTTAGGTGCTTTCTCGACAGCAGGAAGTTGAAGGAAGAACACTCTTCCTTCAACTTCCTTTACTCCTCACGAAATGAGGGTTACAGAAGTCGGAATAAGAAGCCCACTATTTTGAAATTATTTTGAAATAACGGGCTTGCTGTGTAGACGCACACTGTGTTGTTTCGAAATAAGCATGCAGTGTAGACGAATCCCACGAGACTTACATCAATCCTACTAGCGGAGGAGCTTGGAAGTGCTTCCCTCAAGGAAGGAAACACAGTTTGACTTGGAGTCTTCACTACTGAACTCCCACAGGCATGGGCTGGCCCTGCTCTCATTGAAGTCTATAGTCTCCTGTTGATTTCAGTGGGTCCCAAGATTCATTCTAGGCTTCCATGGAGTGGATCTGGCTGCAGGCCAACCATTTGTATGGTCAGACTTATACAGACACAGACATAGCTACCCACAACCAGTGAACATAGACTAGTCGTTTATTGCGTACTTTTTTGGATTTTGGCTTTGTATTTATTCTTGCGTGTCTTGCAGTGTTGCCAGCTCTCGTGATTTTAGTGCTAGTGTTCTGATATTTCGGGCTTTTCTTTAAACCCTGCCCCTGGAGTTATGAATCTTAGCTTTTACTTGGGTGTGCAGGAGGGGAAGTAAGTTTCTGGGCCTCAGAGTGCATGGTCTTGAGGACTTGAACACCAGAAGAAAAATAACCCCAAAACTTATTTGTAAAAATGACCTGAGAATACTTGCATTGGGCAGTTCTAGGTTAAAATAAGGGGGAAAGAATATACATGAAAGAAACAAGCACTGATGCTCAGATGCTATGGTGATCAGCGCGATATAATAACCTATGTAAAATAGAATAGCCTCATACATGAAGTTCACACTGAACGAGATCTAGGCTATTTATTGAAAAATGACCCAGGGATTTCTGAGAGTATTTTCTTTACTATAGGGTAAAAGTGGGCCAGAGTCTCCCGTCAGTATTGATGTGTGGAATTGATCCAGTAACAAGGTATTGTTCAATACCACACTTGTGTCTCCTATTTTTTCAAATTAAAAAGCAATAGATGCGGCAGCTGGCACTGGAGTTCCAAAGGGCAGATAATTTTAGCTGGCACTCTGATTCCATGGAAGCAAAACTTCCATTGATTCTGAAAGGGAGTCTTGTCTGAGGAAGAAAGGCAGATGGGGGCGGGGGGGCCCTTGTGTGTTTACTCTGAGGCTATGTCTACACTATCAGTTTTTGCCAAAAGAGGCAATGCAAATGAAGTGCTGCTTAGCATTTTGTCACACTTCATTTGCATAATCTATTCGAGCCGTTTTTGCGCAAGGGGTTTTTGTGCAAAAACAAGCAGTGTGGACGTTTCCTTTTTGTGCAAAAACCCCTTGTGCAAAAATGGCTCAAATAGATTATGCAAATGAAGCGCGACAAAATGCTAATCAGCGCTTCATTTGCATACTCTCTGCCGACCAAAAACCAGCAGTGTAGACAAAGCCTGAAAGTTTATCAACCTGACCTACAGGGGGACAGGGAGCTCTGTGTGGGGTCCTCAGGAGAGTAAGAATCCACACAGGAGCCAACTGTAGGATTGGTTTCTTTCTGGGGTAGCTGGAGATGGTTTGTTTTGTATGTGGGAGAAAAGTTTAAAGACTTGAACCTTACAATTCTGTTGTTTCCGGTGTTGACGAATCCATGTGTTCACACTGCATTAGAGTAACATAAAAATCGCAAAGATTTAATATATACACACATACAATTAGAATTTGGGTTCTCTTTCTTCAGATTAGGTTTTTTGAGCTTTTCCCCAAAACATTTTTTTTAAATGAAAGCTGAGATTCGCCCTAAAACCTCAGCTCCTGGAGTAACGTAATCGCAGAAACCACCAAATAGCAGAAGTTGTGAGAGTTGGAGATGCTGCATTTGTGAAGTGCTCTGAGGTTTCTGGGTATATGCACCTGAAAACCATAACATTTATTTTAAATGATTCAGTCCTTCCGGAGCTTCCACATCCTTGATCAAAGATAAAAGGAAAAGATGGAGAGACAGCAGGCCGGACTGGCTATGTCCTGCAGTAGCCATTTCTTATCTCCCCCTGGAAAAGCAGTGAGTAAACCAATACTGTCACGGTCAACATTCTTCTACCTGCTCCCCTCTGAGGAGGGACTGAGGGAAAAGGACACTGGGGGAGTTGGAGGGAACACCACTTCCATGGGCAGTTGGTGAATCACTGCCCCTCCAGAGAGGCAGGGCAGTGTGCCATGCGTGCACCACCCCCAAAACCATGGGGGGGAAGGGGAGCAGGTGGGAGTGTGCTCACCCCAGCCTCCTCGGCCCTGGGACACTGGGGAGGGAGGAAGGTTCACTGCGCTGCCCAGCCCCAGAGCATGGGAGGCGGGCGCAGCGCACAGCCCAGCCTCTCCAGCCCTGGAGCAGTGGGGGAGAGAGGAGGGCGCATGGTGTGGCCCAGACTCTCCAGCCCCAGGGCATCAGGGGAGGGAGGATGGCACGCCACGTAGCCCCACCCCCGGAGCACCAGGAAGGCGGGTGTTGGGAGCAGCAACACTCCTCCTGCAGAATGCCTACAGCAGGCATTTTGGGGGCGGAGTGTGGCGGGGCCATGCCTGGAAGTTTGGGAAGCCAAAGCCTTCCCGCACCTCAGATACCGCCCGCCCATGACAGCGCCTGTCATTCATGTGCCAGTGCGGGCTGGACTGCAGGATCTCTGCCCAAATGGCCTCCTTGTCCGCTACATTTGTCTCTGCTCACCTCAGCAGAAGAGGTTTAACAAAACTCTAAGTAAATGCCTGCAAAACCGTGTCCCATTTATGGGGAGAAGCTCCCCGTGCTCTGAGGGGAACACTCTTCAGCTGTAGGGGGGGAAAAGCCCCCAAAGTTCGCACTTGTGGCATTTCCTCTCAGTCGCTGTTGTGGAGGATGTAACCCCCCTGACCGTCATGGATGTTGCCATGGAGCTGGGTTACCTAGGCTGGAGCAGTGCTCTTCAACACTCCTGCATAGCTAACTCAATAGCAGCTATTTCCTCTGGAAATTTCCACTACATGCATCTGACGAAGTGGGTCTTTGCCCACCAAAGCTTATTCTCCAACACTTCGGTTAGTCTATAAGGTGCCACAGGACCCCTCGCCGCTTTTGCAGATTCAGACTAACACGGCTACCCCTCTGATATGTGGGCAGAAAATCCCATATCAACCATGGCCTCCAAGCTCCTTCAGGGAGGAGGACGTTACGTGGGGTAATGCTGACAGTTATTGTTAACTTGCTCCAGGATTTGCCACGGGGTATTGAAGGGGCACTGAGCCCTAGAGACCTGCTGGACCCCCTTCCTGTCTTGTCAGGAAGCACAGCGGGACTGTGGCCATGTTGGAATGGGGGCAGAAAGGAGGATTTTGTTTTTGAGGCAGAAATATTCTCTTGTCCCCGACGCAGCTTGATCCGCTTGACCTCTGCTCAGGAAAGTGGAGGGTTTCCTCACCGTCACCTTGCCCAACTGAGCACTTTCTTAGCAAGTCCACTCTGGTGTGCATCCAACTCACTGTACTAACGAGAGTACCCGTCTGACAGAAATCTGACAGACCAATATTTTTAAATCCGAACAGGCAGCAGGGAGAGGATGAGCAGCTCCTGAGTTAACATGCATAGTAAAGTTTAACCTCCCCGCCCTTCCCCGCCCTCTTTTCACCCAACCTGTTCCACTTGTTGGGATACTTACTCTCCCCTCATTCCATGCCCAACCAGCCTTTCTATTCATACTTCAAAGGCTCTTCCTTCTAGGCCCACTCCCAACATTAAACACATCCTTTCTTTGAAGCACATGGGCCTCTGTCATTACTAAGGCTATGGCTAGACTTTCGAAAGAGGAGATGCAGATTCCGTGGGAATTTGCATATCTTCTTTCGAGCTCACTTTTGAAAGTGGCACTTTCGAAAGTGAATGTAATCTAGACGTGGTTTTGTCAGCGAACCCTCCCCCCACCCCCCGTTGTCCATCCACACACGCCTTTTTACACAAGAGCTCTTGTGCAAAAAGGCTTATTCCTCATAGAAAGAAGAATAACTCTTGTGCAAAAAGCCCTCTCTTCTGACGATCTACTGTACTTTTTCTTGCGCAAAAACGCGCTTGTAATGTGGACGCTCCAAGTTTTTGTGCAAAAACAGCTGGTTTTGTGCGAAAACCCCTGCAGTGTAGACGTAGCCTTAATTTTGCATCCAGTGTGGGTAAAAATGTGTTTATTTGGAGAATGTCATCAGGGCGATAGCTGTGTGTGCCCTGATTTCCTCATGTCTCCTGCCAAAATGCACTGAAGGAAATCACTTTTATCTTCTTCGGTGTTGCGCAACTACTTGTATCTGTGCAGAATCAATGTAGCTGTGGTGTAGTGTGTCAGGCCTGCTTCTGCACTTGTAAATTACTAAAGGTGAAGGAGAACTGAGAATCAGGCTGTTTCTTTTTCATATGTACGAGCCTTTATATTAATAGTTTCTTCTGTATTATTAAAATGGCAACATTTGCTGTGTTGCTACGAAGGTGTCATTTTTGTTATTCCACAGATGCCTCCTTTTTTAAGGGCCCGATTAAAAAATCTGTGGATGTCACTACACTGACTCCAACTTGCCAGTCTAAGAATGCATCAAGCCTTGTCAAGGGCTGACATTTCTGTAGGGATCGTGGCTGCAAACTTCATTTCACAACATCATCTCCTTTGCTTAGGAAAGTAATGTGATTCTCATTGTGCTGCGCCACACACCGGCTACACAATAGCCGACTAATTAGGCCAGACTTCCCTAACTTGGCACTAAAGCGATTCAGATTTCAAATAGCCTCTTGAAATAAGCACTTTTATGCTGAAAAACAGCACATATGTTTCTGTATGGATAATGAGCTTTGCCGGCACGACCGATTGCATCTCCAACAAGCATCTGTGGTCACCCTGTGTTCATGTTTTAGAGGAAGGCTTGCTTTAAATCACCACACTGTTCTAGCCACAAGCTTCCCCGCTTTGCAATCTCACTTTTGCCATGGGCATACAAACAGCTCAGGTCCTCTGAAGATATGTAGTCACCTCACTGCCACTTGTACCTAACTCCCAGGCTACGTCTACACTGCACCTCTCTTGTGCAAAAGCCTATGTAAATGAAGTGCAGATTAGCATATTGCTGTGCTTCATTTGCATAATTAATTAGCAGCCACTTTTGCGCAAGAGGCTTTTGCGCAAAAAGGAGCTGTGTAGACAGCTCCTTTTTTGCTCAAAACCCCCCTCTTGCTCAAGAGCCGGTCTTCCTCATTTTTTCAGCTCTGTGTCTCATAGTTCTGTTCTTCACTATAGTTTCAAACAGTTGGCCTGGTCCTGAAGTCAGACTTACTGGCCTGTGTTTTTTCTGGGATCACTTCTGGAGCCTTTTGTAAAAATTAGTGTCATCTGGTACAGTCATCTGGTACAGAAGCTGATTTAGATGACAGGTTACATTCCATAGTTAGTAGTTCTTCAGTTTCGTATTTGAATTCCTTCAGAACTCTTGGGTAAAGACCAGCTAGATCTGATGACTTATTACTCTGTAATGTATTAATATGTTCCACAACCTCCTCTACTGACACCTCAGTCTGGGGCAGTTCCTCAGCTTTGTCACCTAAAAAGAATGGCTCAGGTTTCGGATACTCCCTCAAACCCTCAGCCATGAAGACGGACACAAAGAATTCATTTAGTTTCTCCACAATGGCCTTGTTGTCCTTGAGTGCTCTGCTAGCACCTCAATTCTCCAATGGCCCCACTGACTTTAGCAGGCTTCCTGCTTCTGTTATTCTGTTATGCTTTGTGTTTTTACTCTTACTTTTTGAGTTTGGACTAGCTCTTCTTCGTATTCTTGTTTGGCCTTTGTAGTAATACTTTAACACTTGCCGGAGTTTATGATCCTTTCTATTTTCCATAGCGGGCTTTTAACTTCCACTTTTTCATCCCTAATTGCTACTGCTACTTTGTTGTTTAGCCACCAGGACCCTTTTTTGTTGTTCCTCTATGTATTTTATTTGGGGTGTACTTTTATATTGAATTTCTATGATGGTGTCTTTAAAAAGTTTCTATGTAGCTTGCATGGATTTCACTTTTGGCACTGTGTATCTTTTTAAAGTTCTGTTTAACGTCCTCATTTTTGTGTAGTTCCCCCCTTCTAAAATGACATGTTACTATGGTGTGCTGTTTTGGTGTTCTTCTCCCACTTCTGGGCACATTAAATTTAATTACATTATGGTCACTATTGCCAAACGATTCAGCTAGATTTGCCTCTTGGACCTGATTCTGTACTCTACTTAGGACTAAATCGAGAACCGCCTCTTCTCTTGTGGGTTCCAGGTACCAACTGCAAGAAACTTTATCTCTGCATCCCCTCAATATGCGTATCATTTAAATCCCCCATTATTATTGAATTGTCTATTTGATTAGCCGCACTAATTCACGATCACCATCCTGGTCACATGCAAATATCTAGCCTCACATTACTGAAGTAGAAACTTAGCCATAGAAGGATTAGAATCAGTGCCTTCAAGTGTGTGTGTGGGCACAGGTGGCAGGTTGAGTACTCCAGCTGGTGCTTAGCAGATTTTTAGAACAGCTTGTTAGTTGTGCCAACCTCCCCAAGTGCTCCAGGTGGTGAGGAATTCCATAAGCCGGTTTAGGCCATGTTTAAGGAGCTAACAGCTCAGCCAACTGTTTCAGTAATGCTCACAGATATGGGATCACCTAGGTGCTTCTGGTTTAGCCATGTCAAGAGCAGGATTACATCAGCAGGCACAAATTTAAGCCCTGTAGGGCTGGATCTCTATTCTTGCTCTGCAATAACATGCATGGGAATCCCTCTCTGGGTACGTCTACACTGCACGCTTATTTCGGAATAAGCTATTCCGGAAGATATATTCCGAAACAGCTTATTTCGAAATAGAATGTCTACACCACAGAGAAGCCTCAAAACTAGTCCGAGACAGGTTCCCCTAATGTGGACGCGCTACCTTGATTTAAAGCCCCAGGAAGCACTGGGGAGAAATTACTTAGAATGGCCCTGGGGAGGAGCTATTTAGAAATAGCAGCAGTGGAGTGTCCACACACTCCCTATTTCGAAATAGCTACTTCAGAAGAGGAGTTATTCCTCATGGAATGAGGGTTACAGAAGCCAGAATAAGCCGCCTGTTATTTTGGTGTTATTTTGAAATAATGGAAGTGTCGTGTAGATGCACACTCTATCTAAAAAAGCTCCCAGTAGACATAGTGTGAAAAGACAGCCCAATTCCATTGCTCAGTGAGAGGACAGAGAACAAGTGTTGCAAGGGAAGGGGCAGGATATGGTTGAGTTGCAGTGTATGGAACCAGCCAGCCAAAACCAGGCAAGGAGAAGACAGAGGGGTCTGAGTTCTGTGTTCTGGATGGGGCTGTATCACTGTTCAACCTGCGGTCATGCACACATTTCTGGCACATCTGTGGGGCCAGGAGAGTCATAGTTTCAAAGGCCAGAAAGGAGTATTTTGATCATCTAGTCCGACCCCCTCCATACACAGAGCATGGGACTTCCACAAAATAAGTCCATTCCAACTAGAGCAGATCTTTAAAAAAAGATGCAGTCTTAAAAGTTGCCAGTGGTGGAGAATCCACCATGAGTCTTGGCAAATCTTTTCAATGATTAACTTTCTAATTTCCCCCGCTGTTAAAAATGTACTTCCTATTAATAGTCGGACTTCGTTTAGCTTCCATTTTCAGTCACTGGATCTTGGGATAACATCTTTTAGTCCATCAGACTGAGTCCTCCTTACCCAACCCCTGGCTTCCTTCAGACCCTTCTTTGTTTCCACTGTGAAATGGGCACAAATCTTCTTCATGACCTGAGGGCAAAGTTGCCTGGTGATTTATTGGATGTGGTGTGGAGTGATTTGGAGTGAGTATGAGTAGCACTGTCTGCAGGCAACGCCCTCGTTGTTCTCTGGATGTGTCATAATGAGAGAAGAGTGTCCTTTATATCCTACCTCTCCCTTTAATGTTCCACATGCAAAACTGTCAAGAATCTACCATGCCTGTGACCCCAGTGATGTATACAGGTCATTGGTGTTTCCTGAAATGCACCCCCATTTTTACGGGATGCGTATCCTCTAGCAGACAAAGAATGCCGCGGTGACCTCTCTCTCGTGTACATTTCCTCTTGGCATCACTCTGCCTGCAGCTAGCCAGAGATGAGCGACATGAATGAGATGAAAGATTGCCTTGACCTGGCCTGATAACCCGGGCATTTCTAATGTTGTTGGGGTTTTTTTTTCTGAGAGGATGTGGGTTCTTCTCGTTCCCCTGAGATCACTCTCTGGATCCTGCCTGCTCAGTTTTTGGAGCCCAGAGCAGGAACCCTTGACTTTTCCATTTAGGGCTAGCACAAGTTTAGGCCCTGCTGCCCGTCACACCAAGAGGCCGTACCAACAGCTACAGTTTGCTGGGATGTAGCAACCCTCTCCGTACTCCTAGAGCAAGGCCAACAGGGAAAGGCAGAGGTGACATAGGAGCAACTCCAGAAGCTGAAGGGATCCTTAGTTGACGTTCCATTGGTATACGGCCTATTTGACCCAAAAGATTGACATAAAGGTTCCAGAGTGTAGTGGAGATCTGACCCAATGTCTACACCCAGGGCTTTGTTCTGAGTGTGAAAGTTGTCCTAGATTGATGCTCAGTACTCCCAGCCAATCACATTCTTTTCTTCTCCTCTGACCCTCTTTTGCAGCTCTGTGGTCTGCTTTGATGCGAACCATAGCTAGAATGAGCCCACTAGTTCTGGCCCATAGAATAGAGCCTACACAGTTATTTGCAGCTGATCATCCCTCTTTCTCTGCTTTTCCCTCCTCTTTCTTTTGCTACATGTTTGCTATTGTTCCTCTAGATGTGCGTTGAATTCTAGAAAGGAGAGCAACAGCAAACCATCCTGATTTAAAACAATGCAGAATGTTGCAACATTCTGCAATGAGAATGCAATAATGCAATTTTTTTTATTATACAAATCTTTTTGTGCGTGTGTCTAAACTGGAAAAGAAGTCAAAGCAATTCTAAGCAAAGGTGAAAGCAGAATGCACTGTTAAAATCATCAGAAATAATAGAAGGGTCTAGGTCAAGTTGGCTACTGGAGATAAAGCTGCTATCATCTGCTATTAGTTACTGGAATCGAGAGCAAAGTGTTTTCAGAACACATTGGGTAGGACATACTTTATAAATCACAGTCACTTCTGACATGCAATAACATCCAGTCTTATTAATATAAACTGCAGGGATTTTTTTTTAAGTCTGTTGGCTGTAAAACCACCTTTTTCATAAAACTCTTGGCATTCACACATGCCCTGCAGGTTTGCACAGCATCTTTAAGCACTAAAAATGTTCATTACCTCATACACTAAAAACTATAGCGGGGTTATATCCTTGCCTTGAAATATCTGCTTCTTCAAATGTCAGTGAAATTGGAATGTGCCTATGTAAATTGTAGTAGCACCACTGAATTCAGAGGAACTATAGGTTGAACCTCTCTAGTCCGGCATCATGGGGACCTGACTGGTTCTGAAAAGAGAATCTTCTGGACCACAGGAGGTCAATATTGTCTAGCAGCATTACCAACACTTCCACTGCTTACTGGGCTGTTAGGCTATATCTACACTGCACTCAAACTTGAAATAAGATAAGCAATTTGTGCTACACAAATTGCATAACTTATTCTGAGTTTATTTCAAAATAAAGCGCTATTTTGAGACATCCCTTAACCCTAGTAGAATGAGGTTTACTGGGATATCGAAATAGCGCGCGCGTTATTTCAAAAAATATTTTGAAATAACGGGTGGCTTGTGAAGACGTGGGGTAGCTTTTTCGGGATACTTCTGTTATCCTTAAATAACTTTGATGTATAGACATACCCCTACTCTCAGGGGTAAGTTGAAGAACAGCACAGAACACAGAGCCTGGACTGGTGGCTGTAAACCAACTTTATGGGACCACAGGAAATTTGGCCACACCCATGAAAAGCGGACATCTGGCTAACTAACGTCATGCCAGACCATGGATATTTCTGGGCCAGAGAGTTCTGGACTAGAGAGGTTCAGTCTGTGCCATGAGAAGCTCAGAATCTGTACCAACATTTTCCTCGTGTACCAATCTTTGCCTCCTATTCTCCCATAGCAAGTCATCAGCTTTTTTAAGATGCTGGGGTGCATGATCAGAGTTTGAGTGGTATTTGTTAAGATAGGGAGAAGGGGGAAGAGAAATGTACCTGTCTCTATCCTTCTTCCTGTCCTTCTTCAACTGTTGCTTTTATTTTAATATAATGACTCAAAGAGCGTTGGGCGTTCTTATGATGTTTGCTTTAAACTTGTTGCCCATTAATTTCATCAGGTGATGCCTAGTTTTTATATTGTGGCCAAGGGTAAACAACATTTCTCTATTGACTTCATCCAACACAATTCATGATTTTATAGACCTCTACCATATCCTCTGTTTGCTAAGCTGAACTGTCCTAATCTTTTTAGTCTCTCCTCCTATGGAAGCCAGTTAGGGGGTCTGTGGTTGGGGCCCTGGATCATTTTTATTTCCCTTTTCTGTACTTTCTGTATCCTTTGTGAGATGCAGTGACCAGAACAGGACACTGTATTCATGGGTGGAAGCCCCATCAAGTTCCACACTGGCTTTGTGATATTTTTCTCTTTCCTAGCATACTGTTAGCTTTTTTTGATCACTGGTGTGCATTGAGTGGAAGTTACTCCGAGAACTATCCCAGATGACTCCAAGATCTTTCTTGAGTGGTAACTGCTAATTTAGACCCCATCATTACATCTGGACAGCTGGGATTTTTTTCCCCCCAGTGTTGAATTTCATCTGCCATTTTGATGCTCAGTCCTCTAGTTGTGTGAGATTGTCCGTCAGCTCTTTACAGTGAGTTTTGGAGTTATCCATCTTGAGAGATTTTGTATCATCTGAAAACTTTGCCATCTCACTCTTTTTTTCCATATCGTTAATGAATGTTTTGAATAGCACAGATTCCCAGACAGATTCTTGGAGGACCCTGCTGTTTGTCTCTCTCAATTGTGAAACCTGACCCTTTGTCCCAATATTTGTTTCCTCTCTTTTTTAACCAGTTACTGATCCATGAGGAAACCTTCCCTGTTATCCCAGGACTACTCAGTTTCCTTAAGAGCTTTTGAATCTTCACTGCATCACCTGTAGTTGACACACACAGGGTACATCTACACAGCAGCATTAATTTAGAATAAACTGACATTATTCTGAAATAACACAGGGCACATCTATACTACAAGCCTTTATTTTGAAATAATGTCAAGCTGGAGGATTTCTTACTCTGACTCCTGGTAACCCTCATTTCACAAGTAAGGGAAGTCAAAGGAAGAGGCTATTCCTTTGACTTTCTGCTGTATAGACAGCGCCAAAAGCTGAATTAAGTGATTTCAGCTTAAGATAAGTAATTGACGTAGCTGAAGTTGCATAGCTTAATTCGACTTTAGCCCTGCTGTGTAGACATGCCCTCAGAGAATTCTAATAGCATGTTGACTTCCCCTTTACAAAAGCCAGGTTGGCTCTTGCCTCACAAATGGTGTTTGTCTGTATGTCGGAGGATCACTGGTCAGTCACTGCCAGTATTGCCTCTAGAGCTTCATCTTGGTTTGTTCCCATCTTCCTTCAGCATGGGCCACGAGTTAAATGCACAATATAGTCCCCACGTTGTTGTTCCTTTACAATGATATTAAAATAAATGATAAATACATGATCATTAAATGATCAGAAGTGTCACTTTACGTCATGCGCAAATGTATGCACAGGCAATTTACAGCGATTCCTAGCTGTTTGCCTCAGTTTCATACCAGTGTAACACCACTGGGTACAATAAAGTGATTCCCAATGTACATAGCTGTGCGTGAGAGGAAAACCAGGCCCACAACTTCCCTTAGAGCTGTTGTAGGATCAGTTAGAAAGGAAGAATTGTAAGCTCCTCAGAGAAGATCACTCATGGGGGGAGGTGGCTATCTCCGCATGGCAACTGTCTTTCTTTCATGTATAATTTGGCAGTTATTCCTGAGAAATACTAGTGAAAACAATAATACATTGCTATGGCTTTAATATGGCATCTCAAAAACCCAATTAACTATCAATAAACCTATTTGCACAGTTTTTACCACCTCTATCCTTCAGCAATAAAAAAAACAAAACACCCCCAACCCAGAAAGCAAAGGATGAAAGGGGAATGAGTGACAGAGTTAGATTCACCACACACAAACTCTGCCTATTTTTTGGACCATCAGATAGAACATGATAAGGTTTATGGATGCAGTTATATGGAAGAAAATGTTGAGGAATTAAAAGGAAGAAATAACTAAAATGATAGGCTCAATATTATGGGTGGCATTTAAATGGTGCATGTTCTTTAATCTCTACGAGACATACATACCCGTTTGCCATACTAATAGGTGTGTTATTTGCACTTCCCCTTTGGGTTTTCTTTGATCCACTGCTTTAGTTTATCCTCCCTGTAAGATGGTTAAGAAAATGGACACAATAAAGGATTCACAATTTCCACTTAAATGTCATTAATGAGAGTGATACCACAGCCGCCATCACAACAACATTTCTAATCTTCATTTGCAGTCTTTCTTTTGGGGGCGGGAGGGTGGGGGAGTTGTACCAGGGAAGAAATAAACTGATTCAGGAAAGAAAACATATTTCCTATCTGTACATTGAGTCTCTCAGCATGAGAAGCAAGATTTCAGTACTAATTGCGGGGATAAAACCTAGATGAAGGAAATTACCATTTAAGGGTGAGTCTACATTGTGGTGCTATTTTGGGATACTTTCAGTATCTTGAAATAGCTATTCCATGTCTTTTGAACAAGCCTGTTATTTCAAAATATGACAGGCACACTATTCTGACATCCCTGCAAGCCTAGTCCCATGAGGATTTAGGGATGTTTCATAATAGTGGTTCATTTCAAAATTTGGCGCTGTGTAGGTGGTGCCAAATTACAAAATAAGCTATTTTGAAACTAACTCAAAATAAGTTACACATAGCTCAAATGGCGTTGCTTATTTCAAGCTTAGAGTGCAGTGTAAATGCACCCCAAATGTCCTTACAGGTTTCCCAAGAGAGAGAAAATGTTTACTTGTACTGAATGTGTACAATTTTTGAATGTACCTTTATTATAGTAACACATTAGATTAGATTAGTATAACCATCCATAATGTGTTTGCACCTAAAATTCACCAGGACTAAAATATCACAGCATTAGTTAAATCCTTTAGTTTATTAATATTGCCACATGTGATTGTGGATTGTTATCGTGCAAACAAGGGTTAATAACTAAACACGTACAACGGATAAATTCTTTGAGGTTAGCACCTGCTTAAGTGGTTCCTTTTCTTTGAACAGTAGATGTCACCATTGTTACAAAAATGAAAGGAGGAGGAAAACTGTTAAAACCTCATGCAAAGTTTGCTGTATGTGGAATTTTAGTTCAAGAAACAAATCTTGGAACCTACTGAGAGATGGGGGACACAGAAAAAGTAGATTAAATAATCTGCTATTTTACTTTATCTATAGCACGTGAATATATACAAAAAAGCCATTAGAAATGTTACCTAGAACAGTGTTTCTCAAGCTTATTTTTATAAAGTACCTCCTTTAAAAAAAATAATTATAAGTACCCCCCAATACCTGCAGTTTTCAGACACACACATTTTTTTTCTACCATTGCAACACATTTGTTTAAACAACTTAATTGTAGCCAGGCGGGCGATGAAATTTTTGGGTGTAAAAAGTACAAAATTAATAAAGCACTGTAAAACTTAAAACAAAAATTCTGTTTTCTCCAAATTTCAGTTGTGTTGACATATCCCCCCAGACTTCTCTCGAGTACCCATAAAGTTGAGAAACGCTGGTTGAGAAACACCGACCTAGAGCATTTACAGTGTGTAGAGATGACCCTCAGAAATCCTTTACAGTTAATTAATATGCTGTTGAAATATCCTTAAGGCTTTTCTTTCATTACTTTGCAATGCCATATGCTTTTGAAAAAAATAATAAGATATCACTGTTTCTTCTCCTGATCCATTTTCCAGTGTTATAACTGATGTTCTCATTTCTGATTCTTCAATGAACACCGCATACAATTAGTTCTCTGTCCAAAAGCTTTACTAACGCAAAGTTAATGCTTACATGGAATGAAGAGTTTATGTACACACAAGTTCCACCAGTAGAGCTGGCAGGAGTCACGGGGGAAATATTTAGGTATGTTTCAGGCAGGACTGCCCTATGATAAGGCAGCCATGAAGAAATGTTATGTAAATGAACTGTTTTATGTGGTGCGATATGTGCCATAGAATTATGTACTGTCATTTGTCTCCACACACTCCAAATGCCCTTTACCATGGTAGGGTCAGCTGGATGGGCTGAGGTCGAGATTAATTGTAGGAGGTTGCCCCCGCTCATGGTGCAATATGAGGACCAGTGTATCTGCACCCAAAGGACTCATGAACCCTTCAGTTGTGTGTGGCGGTATGTCTGTTGTGTAAGCAGAATAGCGCAATAGGCTATTGTAGCTGTGAGGGGGTATCGCTGCCTGGTAGCACACATGACTGTGCAGTTCAGGGCTTGGGACAGTGCAGACAACGTTCCAGAGGGAGTACCAGGGCATTTCAGGGCCTTGTCTGCACCTAAAATGTAGGTTGGCCTAGCAACGGTGCTCAGGGTTGTGAAGAACTGCATGCCCTAAGTGCCGTAGTTTGGTCAACCTGACCTTTCCAGATCTAAACCAGGGGTTGATAGAGGAATTTGGGGGGGAAGGAGATTCACTCCATCCCTGGAAAAACCTGCGCTGTGGATGTAGGAAGCATCAACCCCATGACACTACAGCAGCATGGATGTGAAGCTGAAGAGGTGCCGCTGTAGCACAGACATGCCTTAAAGTAGCATGTACAGAGCCAACGAAGTGGTTGAGGATAAGCCAGGCATAGCCAGATGGTTTTCTTTACGTCCATCACTTTTGTCTTAGCGGGAAACGCTCCTTCCTATTCCTATGTGCTCAGCTCTCTATCACCTGTTGGGGGTAGAGTGCTAGGAAGTCTGTTAGAGGCATCAGTCAAAGAGGGCAAAGAGAAGTTGTCAGGGTAGATGTGGTGTGACCCTTGCCTCTGAGTTTCTTGGTTTGTGGTAACACTTCCCCATGGAGTAGAACACAGTCATACATAAACTATTCCTAAACTTAATACAGTGGTCCTCAAGACACCCTGTGGAGTTGCAATGTCAGCCACAGGTGCCTTCTGCTCTCCCAGCTTGTACACATATGCAGGAGATTGCCAGAAACTGGCCCTGAATACTTCCAAATATGACTCTTGCTATAGTGGATTATTCCCTCCATCTCTGGACACCGAGGAGAGAAAGAGCATGCATGTGATGCACCACGGCAGAAGATATGCACTTGAATAGGCAGAGGGAGTATAAGGGATGTTATAAAATATTTAGCAACATAGTAGAAAATGGGACATAGTGTATATTTTATTTTTACTAACACATTTATGATGTGGAAGATACACGATTAATTGAGATAGCGTGGTGAAATAAATGGTGGCAAACAAAGCAGTAGCATAATATCTTGCAAGTGTAGCGAAGCAATCACATTTTCAAGGACATGTAGTCATGGTTAATAACTTAAAGGTGGGCCTGTGCTAGAAATTTGTAAAGTTACAAAAGCAATACATTCTGGATTTACAGAGCTACACACAAAGGTTCAGCGCAGGGGAGGGAGGAGGGCTAGTTTATAGACTACAAGCACAAAATTTGCATCCAGCTGTAGTTTCAAGATTACATTCCAAAGTTTGCAGGTTTTGGAACTAGTTTGGTTCTGGACCATCTGTTCTATCATCCCCCACTCTCCAGCCATAAGGCCAGCTATGCAACTTGAGCTATGTTAATTGCGTAGCTTAAATTGAAATTGCTTATTTTGACATTTGGCACTGTCTACACAGCAGTTATTTCAAAGTAGAGCACTTTTCCCCGACTCCCCTTATTATTCATACAATGAGGGTTACAGGAGTCGGCGTAAGAAGCCCGTTATTTTGAATTTATTTTGAAATAACTGCTTGCTGTATAGATGCATGCTATGTTATTTTGGAATAACTGATTAACTGCTGTGTAGACATAGCCAAAGTGTCCATTAATTCTGGTTCTCTCTATTTTGGGGTATAAAAAATGTAGATTATATTAGGCTGGGCTTCCAAAAAATAGAAAACGTATGGATAGACATTTTTAAAAATGTGGGTCTAGGGCTTGTCTACACTCCAGAGAAGATTGAAGCTCCACCATCAATCTTCCGGGGTTCACATTAGCGGGTCTAGCGAAGACCCGCTAATTCAAACTGAGAGGGTGCTTCTATCGGCGAAGAATAAGGGAAATCGAGGGGAGTGTGTGCTCCCATCAATCTCTCGCTGTGTGGCTGGTGCCAAAACATGATTTAAGATTCTTCGAATCCAGCTCTGTAATTAACATAGCTGGAGTTGCATATCTTAAGTCGACTCTCCACGCCAGTGTAGACCAGGACTAAGTGACTTGCCCAACCTACCACTTTGCTCTAATGTAGACATCACTTCTCCGAAAGCCAAATTATTCAAGTTACCCCATACTGAAATAATCCTTTGGTATATCATATTTGGGGCTTGTAGGGTTACTAGATGTCCCAACGTTTAACCCTTTGTGCTGCATCCCGACTGATGTAGGAACAGGACACCATCGGCGGGAACGGCACTGGTCTAACATCAAAACTCCCATTTGTCCTGATATGCAGGTGAGGAGGTGACAGTGTGTGTGAGATTCTTGCTCCATGCCCCTGCTGTCCAGGGTCCCAGACACTGGTTCTGAACCCTTGTTTCCTAAAGTCCTGCCCACCGGAGCTCGGGGCTCTACCGCTGGCTCCAGGGTCCTGCCCAACCTTTGGCCCTGTGCCCAGGGGCTCTGTTGCTAGTCCCAGGATCCCAGCCACTGACCTGGGATCCTGGCTGCCAGCCCCACACACAAGTCCTGGCTGACGGCTCCAGCTGTAGGGGGTGGTGAGGCATGCAGACAAGGGCAAGATGGGGTGCAGCTGCGCACCCCCCACTCCGAAAACCATTCCAGCACCACTGCCAGGGTGAGGAGGTGAGCGGCAGTGAGCAGGGATCCTGGTGGCCTGCAGGAGCCTGTCTGGCAGGTGAGTGAAGTGGTGAGCAGTGGGGGGAGGAGACAACTGAGAGGATGCGGTGTGTGGGAAGGAAAAAGGGGGCATAAGGCCTGCGGTAGAGTGGGGGTGGGGCTGACGGCGGCCCAGTATGTTACTGATGTGATCTGGTTAGCCTGAGGGCATTTGGGGAGCGCAAGAAATAAAGGATTGGGCTTTAAGAATCATCAGACATTAAGATTTCTGGACAGCTTCAACATTCTAAATCAATTTTTAATACAAATTGTGTTGTTCGGTGTCACCTAATTGCTGAAATTGGAGCTAGAACTATTCATTCAATCCAAATAGCTGTTCTCTTAGGACATCGTACGGATGTAAAGGCAGGGCTAATAAAATACAATTTCACGCATATGTAATGAGAAAAAACAGACCTATTCGTGCAGTCACTAGGCATTATTGACATGGGTAAAAATGACATCATTAGCAACCGGTTAGCAAGCCTGCTTGTGCCCAGATTTCTCAAGAAGTTTGTAATTTATCTACTTATAAATATATTCATTTCATACAACGCCCTGTGGCGGCTGAAGAAAAAATGCTGATACTGGCTGAACTCTGGGAAAATAATGTGCGCTCAGTGACTGAGAATGAACAGGAAAGGAATCCTAACATGCAGGCAGGAGCAGCACTGGAGCTAAAGCCAAAACTCCCATTATTTTCCAGGGAAACGTTTGGATCCAAAGTCTGTTCTCCTCCTTTTATTAGGAACAGAAGAGGGTCTGGCAGAGCGATGTATGGAACAGAATATGCTTTTAAATTGTTAATTCTGTGGTCAGCATGTCTCCCAAACCATTGCTTCACCCCATCCCCTGGTATACTGATTCCCAACCTTTTCGAGCTTACGGAACCCTTTTCAATGTATTAAAATTTCATGGACCTCATGGGAGAAGAAAAAGAAAAAGAAAAAGAAAGGATTGGGCCCATATCGATGGGCCCAATCCAAACGTTTAAAACTTTCCACGGATCTCCTGCAGTACCGTCATGGACCACCAGGTGTCCACGGACCACAGTTTAGGAACCACTGCCCTTGTATGATTAAGGTATTTGGCACCACCCCACAAAGGTAGTATGTGCTAATCCTTTATATTTGTTTGAAGGGTAATTCTTTCATTGTATTTTCTCCATTGGCACCAGATACCAATTTTAGAAGTTGCATTTCTACACTGAGCAGGTTTCAGGTTGTTTCCATTCACCTGCTATGGATAATTTCCTCCCATCACAGCTGGATCTACAAAAGTTAAACTGAGCGTTTGGGGATTGATCCTGCTCCCCACTGAAGCCAATGACATTAACGTCAGTAGCACTTAATGGGGCCTGAAAAAGAATGTACATACATAATACGGTAAATGCCTTGGTGAAACTCTTGGCTACATACTGATCTGAGGAAGTGGGTCTGGCCCACGAAAACTCATCACCTAATAAACCATCTTGTTAGTCTTTAAAGTGCTACTTAGTTCTGTCTTTTGTTTTGGCTACAGAGAGTTTGTTTTGACATTAATTACAACCCAACCAATGTCTGTGCTCTTCTCACACTTCAAAGTAGGGTGTAAGAGTATTTTTAAATGTATGCTTTCCCCCACAAGGTGCTCCATTTATTTTTCTAGCAATGATTGTTTTCCCCTTAACCAAGCATTTAATTAGAATCTGAAATTATTCCACAGTAGGCAGTGCATGATGTTTAAATCTTTCAGATTCCGGCAGTCACAGTATAATACATACGACTGGTTTTGTTCAATATCTTTATTAATGACCTGGATGAGGGGATGGATTTCACCCTCAGCAAGTTTGCAGATGACACTAAGCTAGGGGGAGAGGTAGATACACTCGAGGGCAGAGATAGGGTCCAGAGTGACTTAGACTAATTGGAGGATTGGGCCACAAGAAATCTGATGAGGTTCAACAAGGACAAGTGCAGTGTCCTGCACTTGGGATGAAAGAATCCCAAGCATTGTTACAGGCTGGGGACTGAATGGCTAAGTAGTAGTTCTGCAGAAAAGGACCTGGGGGTTACAGTGGATGAGAAGCTGGATATGAGTCAACAGTGTGCCCTTGTAGCCAAGAAGGCTAATGGCATATTAGGTTGCATTAGGAGCAGCATTGCCAGCAGATCCAGGGATGTCATTATTCCCCTTTATTTGGCTCTTGTGAGGCCACATCTGGAGTATTGTGTCCAGTTCTGGGTCCCCCACTACAAAAAGGATTTGGGCGCTTTGGAGAGGGTCCAGAGGAGAGCAACCAAAATGATTAGGGGGCTGGAGCATATGACCTACGAGGAGAGGCTGAGGGAGTTGGGTCTGTTTAGTTTGCAGAAGTGAAGAGTGAGGTGCGATTTGATAGCAGCCTTCAACTTCCTGAAGGGAGGTTCCAAAGAGGCTGGAGAAAGGCTGTTCTCAATAGTGACGGATGGCAGAACAAGGAACAATGGTCTCATGTTGCGGTGGGAGAGGTCCGGGTTGGATATTAGGAAAAACTATTTCAGTAGGAGAGTGGTGAAGCACTGGAAGGGGTTACCTAGAGAAGTAGTAGAGTCTCCATCCCTAGAGATTTTTAAGTCTCGGCTTGACAAAGCCCTGGCTAGGTTGATTTTTTGGGATTGGTCCTGCCTAGAGCAGGGGGCTGGACTTGATGACCTTCTGAGATCTCTTCCAGCTCTACGGATCTATGATTCTATGATTCTATGAACCTGACATAATATGTTTGGCATATTGGAGCCATATCTAACTTTTTTTTTCCTGGTTGTTATTTAAAGATGAGGGAAGACTGGTGATTTGGAGCCTAAGCAGCCTAACTTGAAAGAATATGAATGCTAATTGGGATGCAGGTAAAGATACCAGCAAGTGCACTGAATATACTCAGAGCCTCCCCAGACAAACAGGTTGCCACCCTCTGACACTACTTAGATACCACCCATCGCCCTGTACCTCGTGGTTTGATTAGATCACCTCTATCCATCATGCTGTCATTTTAGACCCATTTCTGAACCTGGGTCGGTATCTGTGAGGAATGGGTACCAAGATCATTTGTAATGAGCTGGTGGTACCGTGTGATTTCAACTTATCCCCAGTACCAATGATTGTTCTGCACCTGGGCCTATTACCAATTAGTGTTTTGCACTCTCAGCCCTGTTTGTGCCAAGTTCTGTGAGCTGGGCCTGCCTCTTGCTCACAGCTTAGCTTTGCTTTATGTTAGCCATGTTTTATCCATTGTTAGCTAGGCCTCAGACCAGGCCTGTGCTACATGGGCTTATGTTTTAGGCCTTCAAACACATCTCGGTCTGAGGGATGCTTACCTACCTTTCCACCAGCCCAACCTCTTCTTTGCTGAATAGAATCCAATCTTAATAAGCAAAGGCATTGTTGTCTGCAAGCAATTCTGCCCAAAGAGTTTTAAAGACAATAAATGTGACCTTCTGTGCGGGAGGGATGATGGCCATTTCTCAGATGTTAAATAATATTTTCTCTGAATGCCAGCTGATAAAGGTCCAAATGCTCTCTTTCAATGGGAAGCGAGGAGAAGGTGGGGAGGAAAAGAAGCAGATCTGGCTTGGGGACATGTGAAAGGGCTGTGTACTGTCTGCAGAGTCTTCCTCCCTTTTTCGTCCAACTTAGTATACCATAACCAGTGGAACTTCTAGGGTATGTCTACCCAGCAACATTATTTCAAAATTACTAGTGCAATTTCGAAATAACTTAGTCTGCGTCTACACAGCAGGCAGGCATTTTGAAATAATGTCAAAATACTGTCACGCTGGAGGACTTCTTACTCCAACTCCTGTAACCCTCGTTGTACGAGGAGCAAGGGAAGTCAGAGGAAGAGGGCTCTATTTCAAAAAAAGTGCTGTGTAGACGTTCCCAGTTTCGAAATAAGCTACGCAATTGTCGTAGCTCAATTTGCATAGCTTATTTTGAGTTAAGCCCTGCTGTGTAGATGCATTCCAAGGCTATGTCTACACTCGCGGCTTCTTGCGTGAGAAATATGCAAATGAGGCTAAGCGTGGAATATCGCCACGCCTCATTTGCATACCTAATGAGCTGCCATTTTTGCAGAAGAGGCTCTTGTGCCAGAAGGAGCTGTCTACACTGCCCTTCTTGTTCAAGAAAACCTCTCTTGCGCAATGCTGCTATGCCGATTATTTTCATGCCGGAATAACAGCATTGCGCAAGAGATTTTTCTTGCGCAAGAAGGGGCAGTGTAGACAGTTCCTTCTGGTGCAAGATCCTCTTCTGCAAAAATGGGGGCTCATTAGGTATGCAAATGAGCTCGGCGATATTCCACACTTAGCCTCATTTGCATATTTCTCACGCAAGAAGCCATGAGTGTAGACATAGCCTAGTGTTTAGATTCCCTGGAGCTGGAGAATGAACGTAAGGATCTAAATCTAGAGCCATTGTGAAGCATGTGACTCTGCCCTTTGGAAACAGAGGTTTATGCCGCCGTTTATGGTCAAAACTGGCATAAGTGAGCACTTCTGAATGGAAGAATCCCCTCCCAAAAGAATGAGCCTTCATAATTACATAGCTCAGTAGACTCCAAGATCCTCTGTAGACTAGAGAGTGGACAGACCGCAGCAATTTCTGATCAGTGGCAATACAGGACTTATGTCAATATACAAACCAAAATCTTGTTCAAAATAAGTCAAATTCTTCTTTAATATAATTCAGGAGACTAATTCTTTCTACAGAGCAGTGAAATGGCAGACTCTTCTAAAATGTGAGGGGAAAACAGCATATGTTGTCAAACAAAACAAAAATGAACCTGTGCAAAGAATGCTATCTAAACATTTGGGACTCGATTGCACACCCTTTTAACACGTTTAACACCCACTGGAGTAAATTGCAGCTAAAGAGCAAGTTAAGTCTTAGCTAGTGGTTGAGAAAAGTTGAATCTCTACCATTTACTGTGCCAAGTGCGCCGCTGAATACAATAGATTCTTCATCCCAAATTATGGCCACTTTCTAAATTGCAAAGGATAGGAAACCAAAGCTCAGGAGCTTAAACTTTAACATGTTCAGATTTCCACTGCCTGTGTCACTTTGGTATTTAAACAGAAAATATAATGAAGCCACAAAGCAGAGGTTTGACATTTACAGTAGAAATATATTGCAAAGAAACTGCCATTGGAGATACATGAAAATGAAAACCACAGTATTTCATCCACCCACTCAAACTATAATCAATAGAATGCATCAAAGGGTTACATGAAAAGGACTTTTAAAAGTTATCCTGTATAATATAAAACGGGGCCTTTTTTTTCCTAAGAATCACTACTCTAAAAGCTAGAATTTATTAACAAGAAGTCTGACTTCCTTTATACCCAACTGGCCAGCTGCTCAGCTGGGGTAAATTGTGGTAGCTGTTAGTATCATCAGTTGAGTTAATCTGATGTATATACATTTGAGTATCCAGTCCCATATCTCTTATATTGTTAGCATAACTTATCTGACAAAGAGTGCTGAGAATAGACAAAAAAAATTCCACCCTGAACCTCAGTGAGTGAGTGCAATACCCTGCATCTCTCTATGAAGATTTGGCTAAGTA
The DNA here is from genome assembly GCA_032595735.1 of Pelochelys cantorii. Taxonomy (NCBI): domain Eukaryota; kingdom Metazoa; phylum Chordata; order Testudines; family Trionychidae; genus Pelochelys; species Pelochelys cantorii. The sequence goes on from CM064332.1 coordinate 70,478,301, forward strand.
CTCAAACACTTGTACTACAGTACTTAATCAAAATCACTTTGCTGCCAACTCTCTTGACTTAATCAATAAGCCATAAATCCTCACTATTGGTTCTCTGTAAGCTCAGCAATATGTTTTGGACTGGTTCACTCTTTCATCTGTTTTGCTGGGATCAGAAATAAACCATACATTTTAGGGTACTTCTAGGTGTGCCTTGGAACAGATAAAAGAAATGTCCATTTTATCTGGTATTACCAGATCGATTAAGACCCTGTGAAGAAAACAGCCCGAGAATACATGTGCCAGAATCAAGAGGGATTGATTTAAATCAAAGCACTATAAATTACTGATAAAATCATGATTTAAATCAGCAAGTAGCAAAATTTTATTATAATCATGCTCTGCATTTGTATCACTTAGTTATTTTCCTAAAGAAAGCTGGATTCTCAGATGGTAACCATTAAAACATTGATTTCCAACTGAATAATAGTCTTTACACTAAATGTGATGCTTGCTTGTATTTACATCTATACAAATGTATTTAAGCAAATACAAAGCTTAAAATGAAAATTAAGAATTTGAATAAATATACATTTTATTTTAAAAAATGCTGAATGACAAATTTCTTGTTTGCCAGATATTTTATTTGTGTTAAGCTCCTTTTGAATGGAAATTCAAATTCAATTATATGTGCAAAATTATTATTTTTGTGTTTAAAATAAAAACTACTTCATGTGCTCAACTACAAGAAAAAAGTTTGTTATATGCTCAAAACATGTTTTGCATTTTAAACCAACTGATTAAACTATTATCTGTAGTTAGTGAACTGAGCTGATTATGTCACTATGTCCTTCAAGAATTTAGAAGTAGTAGATCTCATTCTCTCATATCTAGTTTTATAAGGGGAAAATAAGCTATCCTGTTTTTTTTCAATCCTCAATACATTTTTAAATTTTGCATGAGCTAATAATTGAAATGATTGAATAAACTGAAATGAAGAAAATATGCTCTGCACCTGTACAGGAGGCTACTGCTCTCAAAAGCTGTTTTAGCACATCAGATGACTCTGGTCTTAGGTACGTAGCCAGTGACTTCCATCAGTTCAGTGGTGTGACTTTCTTTGGATATTGGCAACAACTACATTCTACTTGCATTTAAATTCAAATGAGGTTAGGAGATAATAAGTGTAGTAGGCCTTAACATTAACAACCTGTTTTAAATTTTAAAAATAAACCTGTATATAAGTAAAATGAAAAGTCAGATTTTTTTACATTGATTTTTTAAAAATCCATATTAGCTAAATTGGAAAGTATAGGGGTATAAGAGTTTATTCCTGTCAAAGAGATCTGCAAGTAAAACAGAATGTGGGTTGAGAGAGAGAAAAAATTGAATTACTTAAACGGAAGAGAGGAGCTAGTGCAAATTTTGATTAGAGAGGGAGAAGGATTGGGTGGAGAGAGAAGATACATGTGCAAATTTAAAAAACTGGTTGCTTTGCTAAGCCATTTGAAATTATGTGCCTCTTAAAATTGCCAAAGAGGGGGGACATGTACATAAATATCTAAATGGTGACAGAACAGGTAGAAAAAGAAGAACAGGGAACCAGTCCAAATTATTCTAGAATTTGATGATCAGTGTGTCAGTGGAGTTTCAAAGTGAAGGTACTTCATCTGGGCGGTATATGCATAGAGGCATTAATGGGAGGTTAAAAAAAAAAGAACTAATCCACATTTCTGTTGACGGTTAACAGAAAAGATTTTTCCCTTTGTGCCACCTGAAAGAAACTCAAATATTGCTGCCTAAGTATCACACAAACAAGGAATTTATATGAAAATCCAACATTGTCCCTTCTTTGTGTTTTAGTATTATGAATATGTGTAGTTTGTTTGGGGTTTTTGTTTTTTGTTTTTTGCAACATACAAACACATAAACATTTTCTTTCGCTTCTAATCAGAATGTTGGTTTAACTATTTTTTTTCTTTAATAGGTTACTTGTGACACTATGGTCTGTCTTTATAGCCTGTTGGGCTATGTCTACACTAGGTTTTTTTTTGCGGAAGAGGCAATGTAAATGAAGCGCTCATTAGCATTTTCTCGTGCTTCATTTGCATAATCTCTTCCGATCCATTTTGCGCAAGAGGTTTTTGCGCCAAAACAAGCAGTGTGGATGTGTCCATTTTGTGCAAAAAAACCTTTTTGTGCAAGATTCTTATGCCTCTATTTTACAGGCATAAGGATCTTGCACAAAAAAGTTTTTTTGCGCAAAACGGACACGTCCACACTGCTAGTTTTTGCATAAAAACCTCTTGCACAAAACGGATCAGAAGAGATTATGCAAATGAAGCATGAGAAAATGCTAATGAGCACTTCATTTTCACTGCCTCTTCCGCAAAAAGTTCATAGTGTAAACATAGCCTTGGGGTATATCTAGAGTACAGAGTTTTGTCAGAAAAATGGTCATTTTTCTGACAAAACGTGAGTTATGTCCACAGTGCAAGTGTGTTCTTTCACAAGTAAATTGAAAGAATGGAGGGCTTTTTTCTGCAATTGATAATCCTCATTCTATGAGGAAGAAGACTTTTTGCGAAAGAGCTCTTTCGCAAAAAGGCATGTGTGGATGGGGAAGAGGGAGTTCTTTCGGAAGAAGAGGAAAGAGGAAAAAACACAGGTGCCCTGGTGGGCCTTCTGTCCATAGCAATCACAGTTTACATGCAAGATAGCGTCCATTCAGTCTGGATGTTCTTTTTCGAAAAAGCAGATCGCTTTTTCGATGCACTTTTGTGGTGTGGACGCTCTCTTTCAGAAGAAGTTTTTTCAGAAGATCTCTTCCAAAAAAAGCTTCTTCCGAAAGAAGCCTGTAGTCTAGACGTAGTCTTAAAGAAATGTAATGGCGTAAGGAAAAAAACCCATGTAGATGTGGGAGACTAGCCTCCAAAACAATCAATCTTTATTGGTTACTAGCTGTGTAAAGCATTATGATGTTCAGAAAACTAGTACGTCTAGAGGGCATAGGTCTGTGATACTTACATAAGTAAAAAGTGACTGCATAAGTCAACACTTTTCTCTGCCAGCATCATTAATTCCTGCCAACCACGGAGAGCAATCCACAGTTTGGCATGAGGCGATACGGACAACATCATCTGTTCAATTCTCCTTAATTTGCAACTGTAGAAGATGGAGGCTGCAGCTTTTGGAGCATCAGAAATAGCAGCCTTGGCATTGATAAAGGAGACATGACCATCTCCGAGTCTATCATGTATCAGAATAGCATTTGTGTGCCACCTACAACTGGTAAACAATTCGTTCTAGTAGAACGTCATAAAGTTCAACAGTGTAAAGTCACACCATACCGAATCCATTCCATTGTTAAGGAGTGTTTTGAATTCTCTTGCCCAGATTTAAAATGTGTAGAAATATGGGGCCAAATCTTTCTCATGGTCCAATGTATAGACACAAAGTGTGGATGTCCTTGAACAGAATATTGGTTGCACCTGTCCTGTCAAAAGAGAGATTTACATTCATATACACACATTCAGTGAATCCCAGTCAAAAGAGCCAAGATAAACTCTTCATGGTTCTGGCACTAACTGACTGAATTATGGCTGCTGTTCAAGGCTGCTGTTAATGCATTCAGTAAAATGCTGTCTACAGCAATAAAAATTGGCAGGTACCTCACATGGATTTTTTTTTGGGGGGGGGGTGTGGGAGCATTAGATTCAGTCTGCAATTTCAAGATGAGATTTTCCACATACATATCACAGGCTTAGGGGCAACAGCTATAAAATGTATGAAAATGAAACACACAAAAATATTATGTGCTCTAATGAAAAGACAATGTGGGTTCTATTTAATCATCTGTGCTAGACTCTTCATGTGGTAAATCATGGAGGGTGTATCTACACTGCATCCATAGCTTGAAATAAGGTACACAATTTGAGCTACGTAAATTGTGTAGCTTATTTCGAGTCAAAACATTTTGAAATAACACACTCTTTCAAAACATCCCTTACTCCGTGCGGAAAGAGGTTTGCAGAGACGTTGGAATAGCGAGCCCATTGTATTTCGAAATAATGGGGTTGCTGTTAAGACATGAGATAGCTATTTTGGGATATCTACGGTATCCTGAAATAGCACTGCAGTGAAGACCTGCGAAATTGAACTCAGAGGGCACTGACATCGGCACTGACACTCCTGCTCCTCACAAGGAGTAAGGGAAGCTGATGGGAGCATTTGCTCCCATTGATCTTCTGCTGTGTGGACGGTGCAGAAATGTGACTCAAGATAAGTCAACTCCAGCTCCGTAAATGACATTGCTGGAGTTGCGTATGTTAAGTCGACCTTACACTATAGTGTACACCAGCCCAATGAAAGTAGTATGGGTGGATGCTTTGTAATTGTTTCTGTGCCCATGGAAATAAATGTCAAGATTCCCATTGACTTCAGTGGATATGGGTTTGGATCCTTTACTAAGAGTTGAAACAAAGTCACCATTTCCTCTAATGGGCGTGCCAAAGAGCAGACCTGTTTTAGTCTCCCCTCCTGGGGGTAAATACTACATCAGGCTGTTTGACTGCTGAATCTATGAATAGGATAACAGGATAAAGTAAACCCATTTTTTCTTTTACCCAGGGACAAAGTAATCATTGATAACTCAGTTGTAACTCTTATAAGCCAGGGTGAATCTGTCTAGTTTATTCTCACTTCCATTCATTAGTGTCTGGAATTCAGTACTGCAATAATCAAATGTAATATTTGCGTGGGGATTTCTCCAGTTGGTACAGGAAACACATAACGGTTTGTGATTGTGTTGCTGGAAGCTTATTGTGATATCAAATCACTTACGCATAACGGTTTGTGATTGTGCTGCTGGACACTTACTGTGACACCAAGTCACTTGTGTCAAAGAAGCTTGATGTCCTACTCAGCTCACATCACAAAGTGCCAAGCGAAGCTGGCCATTTAGCTGTTTCCAAACAAAGATTAACACCAGTTGAAGAATGGCACACAGACTGAACAATTTAGAAAAAATAATAATATTTTGAAAATTTACCCTTTTAGATACTAGCTAGTCTCCATAAAGAGGGTCTAATTACCCTCTCAATTGTCTATTTGTTGCAAATAGACTGTAAGTCTGAAGGGTCTGTTGTGCTTTAGTCTGAGTTCCCGCATAACAGATCACAAGACTTCCCTGAACTAATTCCTGTTTGAACAAGAATATATGTTAGAGCGTTTTTTGACAGGTATTGCAACCCTACGCAGTATTTTGGGGGGCCGTTCCAATAAACTTTGAATCGTTTATGTCCTATCCCTTAAGGGAGAGTCTTCACAGCTTCTGCAGGAACTAAAAACAGTACGGGTGATCACCCTTGAGACTGAAGATGTCTTGAGAAGTTCCTACCCCCTGGGAGTGAGCTGCATACATGGAATCAGGGTAGGTTTTCCAGAGACTAGGAAGCACAGAAAGGGCTGTTGGAATAAAAGAATGAACTGGAACCGAGCCTTCTTTCTGATCCAGCAGACACGACCTTCTGTCCAAAAGGAGCCCTACCCTTTGGGGAAAGATTCAAAAGACCATCAGCGCCCCATAAGACTGATGAGTGATGCTTGGTAAGTTTAGTGTCTTTAAACCAGTTTTTAAAAATGTTTTCCTCTGCAATAATTTTACCTTAAGAATAATGTGGTTTCTTAGAAAAAGCTGTATGGTAACTTGTAACTACTGGTAATAGGCCTTAGAGAGAAACCAACACATAAGAGTCAGCTGTTAAGCAGCTTGATTTACATTATCCAGCTGAGGAGCCTCAAAACCCTGTTCAGGAGGGAGGAGGACAAGAGTTCTTATCCAGAGACAGTACGAAAAGGTGACCTGATATCACCTTAGAGGCTCCTTGAATGGACCACAGAGAACAGGGGATGCAGATGCAGTTACCCTGAAACTGTGACACATCTAATCTTGATTTAAAAGTTTCAAATGTTGGAGAATCCAGCAAATCTCTTGGTAAGTAGTCTGGACACTGATAAATACAAATAAGGTGCAGCTTTTAATTCTGGTCTCAGTTCAGCTTCCAGCCATTGGATTGTGTTTGAATTTTGTTTGCTAGATTGAAGTGCCTTTCTCAAATTTCTTGTTCCCAGTTTGACCAAGTTGCCCCTTAACCTTTTCTTTGTTAAAGTAACCAAAGTGGGCTAGTGTTTAAAACAAACAAAATGAAGTTTTTCTTCATGCAGCGCACAGTCAACCTGTGGAACTCCTTGCCAGAGGATGTTGCAAAGACCAGCACTTTAACAGGGTTGAAAAAAGGACTAGATAAATTAGTGGAGGTTAGGTCCATCAATGGCTATTAGGCAGGATGGGTAGGAATGGTGTCTCTAGCCTCTGTTTGTCAGAGGCTGGAAATGTATGATAGGGATCACTTGAGGATTACCAGTTCTGTTCACCCCTTCTGGGGCACCTGGCATTGGCCATTCTTATGTTCTTAACCTTTCAAAAGAAAAATTAAGATTTTCTTCCAGTTGTTTTTGTTGTTGTTGTTGTGCACAAATGCAAATAACTTTTCTTGCTCAATTAATTCTGAGTTCCTTATTGTGCGCAATTTCTATTAAAAGGATCTATGGGAATTTAGGACCAGGCCCTTTGGGTTATAATTAATAATATAGTATGTCCTCAAGAATATAGTATATGTTATACTATGACCTCAGAAGTTTTGCCCACATTTTTAATTAAACTACAGAGAAATAGCATACCATAGAAACAGAATTTGAACAATTAATTCCCTCAAGATTATGCTAAGGTGCAACATCAGCTCCAGGACATCTGTTTCTTCTATAAAAAGATTTTGCTTTCTCTAAAGGGATCATTAACTGCAGTCTAAAAGGCTTACACATTGATAGTTTACTGTTCTTTCTACTCATTTTATTCTTTCATGCACATTACCATATTACCTGGATAGAAAGATCACCAAAAATATCAAAGTAGTACAAGACATTTAGAAATCAGAGTAACTCTTAGACTCTGTTTTTGGGTCTGCCAGGTGACTCACTGCGAGACCTTATACAAACGATGTAACTTGCCCAAAGTTTTTTTTTTTTATAAACTTATAAAATGGGAATAGCATCTTTCCTGTCACAATGTAATTATTGCACATCTATAACTACTTGAGATGAAAAGTGCTATGAAAAATTGAAATATTATGTATTCCCTGTAATTACACCATGAACTGTTTCAGTTCGGACAACCCCATGCATTCCAAAACCACGATTCCACTCTAAAAAGGAGGTTCACTTAAGTCAGGGTATTTTTAAAAACAGTACATTTAGGGTTGGGTGGGTTTTTTTGTTTTCATTTTTTGCCTTCTGGCTCTTGACCCATTAGGGTACACATTAAACTTTGCGCTGAAACCATCTCGGCTAAAAGTGAGGGTGTTTTTGGGCTGAGAGTCTCATACAGTTGCATCACTGCGAGGAGCTGGGATATTAAGAGAAAAATCCAAATTGTAGGTGAGCTGGCAACATTGGATTTCCTCTCTGCTAGGAATCCCCGGAGCGGGGAAGAAACTTTTAGTAGGGGACCAAGTTTTGCTTTTGCTTTCGAATGGTCCCGCAGAAGCCCAAGGTGCAAACAACAGTTCTCTGTTGGAGCAGGGTGCTGGAAGCGCGAGTGGCCAGACATGGTGCCACTGGAGGGTACTCTGCAGAGGGCACCAGGGCTCCTGGGGTTTCGAGGGCAGCCCCCCTGGCCCGCTGCAGTGCCAGGGGCTGGGCTCTGGGCCCCTCTCCCCAGCAGCCCTGGGTGGGTCCGCTGCCTTCCCCCACTGCCCCAGGGCTCTGAGGCTGCAGCTGCGCCCCAGGCATGCCTCCCCGGAGGGGGACGGACTGTGCCATCCCTTCTGTGCCACCAGCCTTGGGCCAGGAGGCGGGGCTTTCCCCCTGCCTGACACCGATTGGCTGAGGAGTCTCTCGGCCCCGCCCTTCTGAAGTGCCATTGGACCGTCCCCCCTCTTCCCCCCCCCGTAACCCAGCCGCGACGATTGCCATGGCGACCGGATCGCGTCCGGCTGTTCCCGCTTCTCGCCTTAACTCCTCCCTCCCTCTCCTCCTCTCCGCAGGGAAACCTGGATAGAACCAGGCGAGCTGCTTCCTGCTCTCGCGAGAGGTTCGGGGGGGGGGGGCCTAGCAACGGCGAGAGCGGAGTGTAAACAAGCGGGCCGGAGCGGCGCCATGGCGGGGGAGGCGGCGGTGGCCGGAGCCGAGGGGCCCTTCTGCCTGCAGCGTATCCTCTGGGATGGGGGGGGATTTACTGAGGGGCAGAGGGTGAGCCGGGGATCTTCCGGGGGGGACTTCTCACAGGGCGGGGGGAGATTGGGGGCCGCTCCTCTGTGGGGCAGGTCTGGAGTTGAGGGGGGAGTGTGACTAGTCAGTGTGACCCCCCCCCCCAGGGCAAGTTGAAGCCGTGGGGTGGGGAGGGCTGGAGTCCCCCCTCCCGGCTCTCTGAGTGGCACCTGCAATACCCCCCCCCCCATAGAGCGTGGGGATGGGTGGGTGCTAATACAGCAGCTCAGTTGCACTTGCCAGGTGCAGCCCTGCCCAGGAGGGGCCAGGCCAGGAACCCCCCAGATCACATCATTATGGTGGGAAACAGCTGAGATGACCAGTGTATTGTTACCAGCCCCCCCACAGCTGCCTCCCCCAAGGTCAGGGTGAGCTCAGTCCCCAGACTTCAGGATTAGAACAATGTTAACCGGGGCCACCATGCCATCTTCCCGTGTCCCCAGCTAAATCCACTCGGCCTCTGATATGGCAAACTGAAATGCCCCGCTTGTCCTTAGTTTCACCTAAGGGTTCAGAGTATTAACAGTGGGGCTGTCCACAGTCTTGTTAATTTCAGTGTGTTGCCAGAATCCACTGTTGTTGTTTAGAATCCCTGGGGGAAACAAGAGATAACAATTTCACTTTGCTGCTGCTGCTGCTTGGGAAAGTGATGAGCAATAACTGAAGTACCGGAGGAATCCAATGCACCAGGGAAGGGCAGACAAATAAGCAGTGGCAAATTTTTAAAGTGCTTCTACACAAATGCTAGGAGTCTGACTAATAAGATGGGTGAACTAGAGTACCTAGTATTAAATGAGATTGACATAATAGGCATCACTGAAACCTGGTGGAATGAGGAAAATCTGTGGGACACAATCATACGGGGATATAAAATATATCGAAAGGATAGAGCAGGCCGGGTGGGTGGCGGAGTGGCACTGTATGTGAAAGATAATGTAGAATCAAATGAAATAAAAATAAGTGAATCAACATGTTCAATAGAATCGCTATGGATAGTAATTCCATGCTCCAATAATAAGAAATTAGCAGTAGGGATATATTACCGACCACCTGACCAGGACAGTGATACTGACATTGAAATGCTGAGGGAGATTAGGGAGGCTACCAAAATAAAGAACTCTATAATAATGGAGGATTTTAATTATCCCCATATTGACTGGGTACATGTCACCTCAGGAAGAGAAGGAGAGATAAAATTTCTCAATGGCCTAAATGACTGCTTCTTGGAGCAGCTAGTGCAGGAACCCACAAGGGGAGAGGCAATTCTCGATTTAGTCCTGAGTGGAGCGCAGGATCAGGTCTAGGAAATAACCGTTACAGGACCACTTGGGAATAGTGACCATAATATAATAACATTCAACATTCCTGTGGTGGGTAGAACACCTCAGCAGTCCAGCACCCTGGCATTTAATTTCAAAAAGGGGAATTACACAAAAATGAGGAGGCTAGTTAAACAGAAATTAAAAGGCACAGTGACTAAAGCCAAATCCCTGCAAGCTGCATGGAAACTTTTTAAAGACACCATAATAGAGGCCCAACTTAAATGTATACCCCAAATTAAAAAACATAGCAAGAGACCTAAAAAAGTGTCACCGTGTAAAAGAAGCAGTGAGGGACAAAAAGGCATCTTTTAAGAAGTGGAAGTCCAATCCTAGTGAGATAAATAGAAAGGAACATAAACACTGTCAAATCAAGTGTAAAAATGTAATAAGAAAAGCAAAAAAAGATTTTGAGGAACAGCTAGCCAAAAACTCAAAAAGAAATAACAAAATGTTTTTTAAGTACATTAGAAGCAGGAAGCCTGCTAAAAAACCTGTGGGTCTCCTAGACGATGAAACTATAAAAGGCGCAATCAAGGACAATAAAGCCATTGCGGAGAAACTAAATGATTTCTTTGCTTCAGTCTTCACGGCTGAGGACGTTGGGGAGATTCCCAAACCTGCACCGTCCTTTGTGGGTGATGAATCTGAGGAACTGTCCCGGATTGAAGTGTCATTAGAAGAGGTTTTGGAACAAATAGAAAAACTTAATGTTAACAAATCTCCGGGACCAGATGGCATTCATCCAAGCGTTCTAAAAGAACTCAAATGGGAAATTTCTGAAGTATTATCTGTGGTTTGTAACCTATCCCTTAAATCGGCTTCCGTACCTAATGACTGTAAGGTAGCCAACGTGACACCAATATTTAAAAAGGGCTCCAGAGGCGATCCTGGCAATTACAGACCGGTAAGTCTAACTTCAGTACCGGGCAAATTAGTCGAAACAATAGTAAAGAATAAAATTGTGAAGCATGTAGAAGAACATAATTTGTTGGACAAAAGTCAACATGGTTTCTGTAAAGGGAAATCCTGTCTTACTAATCTATTAGAGTTCTTTGAAGGGGTTAACAAACATGCGGACAAGGAGGATCCAGTAGATATAGTATACTTAGATTTTCAGAAAGCCTTTGACAAGGTCCCTCACCAAAGGCTCTTGTGTAAATTACATGGCCATGGGATAAGAGGGAAGGTCCTTTCTTGGATTGAGAACTGGTTAAAAGACAGGAAACAAAGGGTAAGAATAAATGGTAAATTGTCAGAATGGAGAGGGGTAACTAGTGGTGTCCCCCAAGGGTCAGTCCTAGGACCAATCCTGTTCAACTTATTCATAAATGATCTGGAGAAAGGGGTAAGCAGTGAGGTGGTAAAGTTTGCAGATGATACCAAACTGTTTAGGATAGTCAAGACAGAAGCAGACTGTGAGGGACTCCAAGAAGATCTCACCGATCTGAGTGATTGGGCAACAAAATGGCAAATGAAATTTAATGTGGATAAGTGTAAAGTAATGCACATCGGGAAAAATAATCCCAACTATACGTACAGTATGATGGGGGCTAATTTGGCTACGACAAATCAGGAAAGAGATCTTGGAGTTATCGTGGACAGTTCTCTGAAAAGTTCCACACAGTGTGCAGCGGCAGTCAAAAAGGCAAATAGGATGCTAGGAATTATTAAGAAAGGGATAGAAAATAAGACCCAGAATATCTTACTGCCCCTGTACAAAACTATGGTACGCCCACATCTTGAATACTGTGTACAGATGTGGTCTCCTCACCTCAAAAAAGATATTTTGGCCTTGGAAAGGGTTCAGAAAAGGGCAACTAAAATGATTAGGGGTTTGGAACGGGTCCCATATGAGGAGAGGCTAAAGAGACTGGGACTTTTCAGTTTAGAAAAGAGGAGACTGAGGGGGGATATGATAGAGGTCTATAAAATCATGAGTGGTGTGGAGAGGGCCGATAAAGAGAAGTTATTTATTAGTTCCCTAAATAGAAGAACTAGAGGACACCAAATGAAATTAATGGGTAGCAGGTTTAAAACTAATAAAAGAAAGTTTCTTCACACAGCGTGTAGTCAGCCTGTGGAACTCCTTGCCAGAGGAGGCTGTGAAGGCTAGGACTATAATAGAGTTTAAAGAGAAGCTAGATAATTTCATGGAGGTTAGGTCCATAAAAGGCTATTAGCCAGGGGATAAAATGGTGTCCTTGGCCTCTGTTTGTCAGAGGCTGGAGAGGGATGGCAGGAGACAAATCGCTTGATCACTGTCTTCGGTCCACCCTCTCTGGGGCACCTGGTGCTAGCCACTGTCGGCAGACAGGCTACTGGGCTAGATGGACCTTTGGTCTGACCCAGTACGGCCATTCTTATGTTTTTATGTTGCCTCTTACCACTTTTCCTACTCTCTCTCTAGCAGGTGTCTTGCACATTTTTCCAAGCTGTTTCCAAATAATGCACCAAATTCCCACATTTGCTCATTCTTCCACTTAGCAATATTTAACCACAGGCCTAGAGTGAAAGACTCTTAATTTCATTATCAAGTGCCTCAATTATCCAATCAGTCTCTACAAACCTATGTTTAATTCAGTATTTTAGACAATATAGGAATTACTAACTTGCCTTACAGCAATTTAGAAGGTTTATTTCCAAGTTACGTCATTTAGAAACACAGTTTGCTCTTTTTATAACTGAAAAAGAGTCAAAGATATAAGTTACTCATTTTTTGTGTTCTTTTTCAGTAGTGTATATTTAAAGGCTGGCACTCAAAAGATTTGACTTCTCTTCTCAACCTTGGTACTGACAGACTCATTTTGTGACCCTATGTAAGCCACTTCTCTACAATTCAGTTTGTTTCCTTAAAAACAGAGAAAATTCTTCAGTGCTCGGGCTGATAAAAAGCACTACACAAAACATTTAAATAAAATGTGATGTTTGCTGAAAAATATAGTGGAATGAGGAATTTTGTCAAAGATTGTGCATCTGAAATATAATTTTTGAACAATAATTTCAAGATTTTTAATATGCGGTTCTATTCCGAATGCATGGCACCTGCAATAACACAGTAATTTAGACCAGTGTTTCCCAATTTTATTTGGCCACGGAACCCTTTTAAACTCAAAAGAATTTTGCGGCACTCTTAATAACAGTCTTATATATGGAGCTGAAAAAGTAGACCACAAATAGGTAAGGATAATAATAAACAAATGCTAAACAAGGTCATGAGATCAACATTTAGTTTAATTGCACATATTTAAAAACAAAAATCACATTGAGAACAAGTGAGTACGGGGATTTACGGTGGTATATAACAGGCGATTGCACCATTGACTGACTGTGCATGCAGCGCAGAGTAGTGACATCATCGTCCCCACTCTCTAGCGAAGCTGGCATTACACAGGAACACTTATCGTGGCAAACACAAATGAAAAATGTTTTCAATAAAATTCATAAATGCTTAAATATTAATTGTTATTTTTTTTAAAATCATAAAATGTTATTGTAATGGAATTTTCTCGTGGAACCCTTATTTTCACTTCGCAGAACCCCGGGGTTCCGCGGAACACCATTTGGGAAACACTGGCGTAGACCATAACGACACATAAGGACTATCAAGTCAGTAAAACACTTTTAAAAAGGCAACAGCAAACTACTCTTCTCAGAAGCACCTAAATCACCAAGAGCATATTGCATTAGTTTGGAATGTCTAGTGCATATGGCATTGACATTTCTATTCAGATTATAAAAGATTCTATAGCTGTAGAATAGAGAAAGGAATGGTGTTGTACCTATGTAGAACAATTGGACAAAATCTGTTTCCCTCATTATACAATTCCAATGAGATGTTTTAGCCAATTTACTAGATGCACAATATTGCATTTAAGTTGTACCAAACAAAACATTCAAATCTCTTATTTAACTCTACAACATGACAGTACCAGAAGGGCTGCTTAATTTCAATGACATTGGGCCTTTTAAAAAATATAGTAATAAAATGATACTTGGTACATTTTTCAGTTTCTGAGTGCTTTGCAAACTGTAAATAAAGTACCATTCAGTTATGATGCCAATAAATTAATAGTAAATCATAATTATTATATATCCAGCAAAGTAGGTAACTTATCTCCATTCTACAGATATGGGACTCTAAAGCCCATATGTTTAATCTGATTTGCCACACAACAACGTAGTAGCAGAGCAAGAATAGAACTCAGGCATTTGTGACTCTTAGTCCCAGATGACTAGGTTATACCTGTGTTAAACGTTACTTTTATTATACCTTTTGCTATAATTAAGGCAGTTAGTTACATTGTGATGTGTACTATAAATGTCTGTTTATGCACAAATAGCTTTCTTAAAGGTCCTTTATGGCTGAAACTTACTATTGCTAGTCTCAGCTTTTTTTTTTTTTTTTTTTTTCTAAATAAAGCTGGAGCAAAATCCCTTCATGATCTTGGGTTATTGGAGAGTGAAGGAAAAAATGTTCTGAGAATATTAAGACTTTTTTGACTTATCAAAAGCTCAAATTCATTGGTGGGGCAAGCCCTCTAAGCTCACATGCAAAATTACTACTGACTGACTTCATCATCTGATGAAGTAGGTTTCACCTACAAAAGTTTGTGGTACTATATATATATTTTGTTAGTCTCTAAGGCTACATCTAGACAGCAGGGTTATTTCGGGATACCAGAAGTATCCTGAAATAGCAATTCCGCATCTTTAAACACACCCTTTATTTTGAAATATATTTCGAAATAACAGGCACACTATTCTGGCATCCCTGTAACCCTTGTTTTACGAGGGTTAAGGGATTTGTTGAAATAGTGCTTTATTTTGAAATAACCTCAAAATAAGCTACGCAATTTGCATCACGCATAGCTTATTTTGAGGCGAGGGTGCTGTTTAGACGCACCCTAAGATGCAACAGGACTACTCGTTTTTTAAGTTACAGACTAACACAGCAACCCCTCTGAGACTTAATGACTGAAAAGGCATCCTTTTACAGTGTGTAAGTTAAAAATCACTACTATAAAACATTTAAAATATCCCCTTTTAAATGAGCATTTTAAATAAAAAGATTTTTGTAGCTTCTGCAATAACACGATTAACTTTTCCCTTTGTTTGCTTCTTCTCTCTCTCTCTCTCTCTCTCTAGACACACATATGGATAAAATACAATGTAGCCAAGTACAATTCTCCAAATAAACCAGGGATATTAAGAGAAACCAGCAGATTTACAAATATCTGATTCAGGAACATAATCACAGAGCAAATACAAATACATGAGTACATGAATTAGCCCCTCCTTTATAAAAAGGGGGCCCTAGTATCCAGACTGTGCAAAGAGGACCTCACTTTTTAAAGTCTCATTCATAAGCTATCTGCCACAGACGTAAAGTATCATCATGGTGGTTGTATGTACAGTGAAAGGATATAGAATACATTGATCACAGGGGCATTTAGTTTTTAAGAAATGATTCTTAGGCCAGGTCTACAGTGTAGGGGGGAGAAGTCGGATTAAGGTACACAACTCCAACTACGTAAATAATGTCGCTGGAGTCAGTGTACCATAAGATGAGCTTGGTGCCATTTTCTCAGTGGGAGATCAATGAGAGAAACGCTCCATTGACTCCCCTTACTCCTGGTGACAGTGGCTCCCTCAGCATTCTATTAACAGGTCTTTACTAGACCTGCTAAATCAAACCCCAGACGATCAATCGATCTTCCAGTAAATAGAGACAGACTACTTACCAAACCAAATCAACCAAAACACCTAACCGCCCAAATCAATTCTTCTGACACCAGACTTCCTCTGCTTTTGGCACTCCCTATCAATCTTCAGTACAAGTTAAAAAACTGGTAGTTTCCCCAATTATTGCTTTTGTACCCTCTATTCTTTTAGGAGCAGTAGGTCCAAAGCAATCCTTCTCCCTCCTGCCCTGCCTCATCTTGTTTACATTAGAGCAGCTGCAGCCACTTAGGTCTTTCTGCCCCTCTAGCAAACTGTTAGTGGTTCCAGGATCACTTTGCTGCCCACTTTTCCTCCCCATGCAGTTTAAAGGAGCAGCACTACTACTAGTTTCTTAAGAGCATGAAAGGAACAAAGATAGTTGTTAATATAAGGTCCCCAGAATTTGCCTTGGGAGAGGGGAGCTGAGACTCAGAAATGAGACAGCTGCTAAAATCTAGGAGGATTGGCCAAGGCTCCGGTTCTTCAGGACAGCTCTTCAAAGTCCTGTCCACAAGTGCAACTGCTCTCCGCTATGCTCTCTCTGCCCCCATGCAGCATATGCAGGGACTTCTGCCGAGACACTTTGCCAGAAGGAGATTGTAAAGCATTCACGAAACACACACTCGTCAATTCTCCCATTTAAATCAGTTAATCCAATTTTTCCTAGTGTAACTAAAGGAGATGTAAGGCTGTTATACTGACATAACAGCAGCATCAGTGCTCAGTTTACTGTTATTTCCCCCAAAGTGTGGATCTACACAGCTGTGCATTTGTAATATCAGATCGCTAAACCTGATGAAAATGGCTAGTTTTCTAAAAGAATGAAATTCACCCAGAGGCGTAAGAACATTGAAAGTCCCCTAGTGCAGTATAGCAACTGTGACTATGTTCCTCAGAGTAAAGTTTGGCATATGGCTTATGTTAAGCACAGCAACTGGATTCGCAGATAGCAAAGCAAATAGGTGGTATTTTAATGCTTTTCCAATCCTGCAATGAAAAGTTTGAGTGCTTATTTCTGTTCTTGAATGCCAGAGACATGTCTTTCATTGGAGCTGTGTAGGGGCATCCAAGGGCTAAAGTAGCCCTAAATGTATGAACACTGGCCTTACATAGAACAGGCGAGAGGCTGCTAGTCACTGCTTTATGAACAACTGCTTTATTTTTAATGCTAATTTAAAAAATCGTTTTAATTCTCATTGGAAAGCACCGCATAAATCAGCTGTGTTAGACTTGACAAAACATACAGAAGTTTCCATTACAGAAGATTCTGAAGATGATTATCAGTATGAAGAGGTAACTTATTTAATAATAACATTGCCAATGATAACAGTAATAGCTTTTTCTTATATAGAGCCTTTCATCAATAGAGCGCAAAACATAGGAGATAGTTTTAAGTGATATCTGTATTGCAGCACCCATCTCTTCTTGTATTTAAATGCACCCTGGGCCGCTGAAAAGATTGGGGGGAAAGGCACAGCTGCCCTGGAGCCCAACAATTTAAGAAAATATGCATGGTTTTAAGTATATGTTTTCATTTAATAAAGAGAACTAGTAACATTTGATTTATTATGTCATTTTGCCATCTAAATAATTTTTAAAAGGCAGCAGTAACTCAGTTTAGCTGATTTCAGCTTAGTCATAGTGAGGAATTTGCATATTTATGTTTATATTTTATAATATAGCTTTGCTTTCTTGGATTTTGTTTTCAGTATATTGATATCCTAGTCTTTGATATAAATAAATAACATCCTCAAAAGCCTGTGCTTGATCTCTCTCTGAATAGCAGTTGTGTGAAGGAGTGTAAACCTAACAGAGAGGTGAGCAAAGTGTTAGTAAGAGTTTGGGTACGTCTACACTTGCTCCCTAGTTCAAACTAGGTATGCGAATGTAGCCGACCGACATTGCTAATGAGGAGTAACGTTAGTTCGAACCAAGGGGTTTGATACAAACTAACGCGTCCCGGAGCGCACTTCCTGGTTCCAATCAGCTGGCGAGCGGAATAGCACGCGGGCGAGATTATGCTAATGAAGCGCGGGATATTTAAATCCCCGCTTCATTAGCAATGTTGGTCGGCTACATTCGCATCCCTAGTTTGAACTAGGGAGCAAGTGTAGATGTACCCTTTGAGAACTCAGCCCATCTTCCTGTACCTGGAGGGTGTGTCGGCCTGGATTTGTTATCAGACCCTGCTGAGGAGGACCTGGGTCTTCTCATAAAGCAGAGAAATGAAAATTACAAGATGGTGTGTTTATGTAAGAAGTAAAGTTCTTTAGCCTTTGAAAATGAATTAAAGGATTAGCTGTAGAAGAAGAATTAATATAGAGTTTAGCACAGGAGAGGGAGGGCTTCTAGAAAGTTACTATGTGAAAGTGGGACTTCATTGTATTTGAAAAGAAAGTTTAATACATTAATGTGTATTGATGTGACTTCGTTGATATTTGGGTTTAGGTTCCAGCAGATGATGATGTTAGTCTTCTGGAAGGTGATGAAGATCTGGAAAAGGCTTTACAGGCAATACAGGAGCAGGCTGAAGATGCACAAATTATAGTAAGAGTTTTCCAAATACTGTTGCTAAGAATCCCTCAGTAATAAAACTGATTTCTATTGACTTAACGCTTACACACTGAATACTTAATTATTGAGCACAAACTATGGATAGAGCCTTTTACACTACTTATGGCATAAATCTCTAAAATCATCAGCTGTGATGATCAGCTTTGAGAACAAAGTGTAAATACATTTTTCATCCACCCTGATAATCCTCTATTCGCTGCTTGCCGGTCTTGTTATAATATAATTCATGCATTGCTCAATATTTTAAGGGGAAAAAGTAGACTTAAGTCACAAAAATGGGTTTTTAGGATCCTTTTCTCTAAATGGAATGAGTTAAATAAAATAGGCCCTGATTCAACAAAGGCCTTTCCCCATGTGTTTAAGTTCTGTTGAAGCATGTGTGTCAATCGCTATTTAACATGCCCTTAAATGCTAGAATTACTGAAATGCTTTTAAAAAAAACACAAGTATATATCTAGCTGCCTTGGATGAATGACAGATGCACTCAAAATGATCATCTAGATAACATCTAGTATTAATTTTAGTTTCTTTTTTTACACTGTAGTTAACAAAAACCAGGAATAGAATAGCTTCTGTGGGAAGGCTGTAACGTGACACTACTTAATTTGTCAGAATTCAGAATAACACCAAGAACCTCAAACTGGTGAGAGGAAAAGAAGGCTGCTTCCTAAAACAGAGCGGCCCAACTCACTCCTCCCTACTGTAGGTTGGCTCTTAGCAAAATGTATTCTGCTGCCAGGACCACACGATATGCTTGCCTGTAGAGCCAGCCAGCCATTCCTCTGCAGGCAGGTCTAGGAAAATCCCTGATAATTTGAATTGATCACAACTTGAAAACAGGTTTCAGTATACCACAGTGAGTTCAAATGCTACTTCACTTGCAGAAAAATTACTTGGGTTGGCTTACTAGACTAACATAATAAGATATCTTACTTTTCCCTTATACCACCATTAGTTTCTTATATTTTTTTCATTTATGTAGTGAGCAATTGTCATCTTTCATATATCAGAGGGGTAGCCGTGTTAGTCTGAATCTGCAAAAGTGGCGAGGAGTCCTGTGGCACCTTATAGACTAACCGAAGTGTTGGAGCATAAGCTTTCGTGGGCAAAGACCAACTTTGTCAGATGCATGTAGTGGAAATTTCCAGAGGCAAGTATAAATATGCAGGCCAGAATCAGGCTAGAGATGATGAGGTGGATCCAATCAGGGAGGATGAGGCCCACTTCTAGTAGCTGATCTGGAGATGTGAATACCAAGAGAGGAGTAGCTGCTTTTGTAGTTAGCGAGCCATTCACAGTCTTTGTTTAATCCTGAGTTGATTGTGTCAAACTTGAAGATGAACTGTAGCTCAGCAGTTTCTCTTTGAAGTCTGGTCCTGAAGTTTTTTTGCTGCAGGATGGCTAGCTTTAGATCTGCAATTGTGTGTCCAGGGAGATTGAAGTGTTCCCCTACAGGTTTTTGTATATTGCCATTCCTAATATCTGATTTGTGTCCATTTATTCTTTTACGTAGGGACTGTCCAGTTTGGCCGATGTATATAGCAGAGGGGCATTGTTGGCACATGATGGCATATATTACGTTAGTAGATGTGCAGGAGAATGAACCAGTGATGGTATGGCTGATCTGGTTAGGTCCTGTGATGGTGTTGCTGGTGTATATATGTGGGCAGAGTTGGCACCGAGGTTTGTTGCCTGGATTGGTTCCTGAGTTAGAGTTATTATGGTGCAGTGTATAGTTGCTGGTGAGTATATGCTTCAGGTTGGTGGGTTGTCTGTGGGCGAGGACTGGCCTGCCTCCCAAGGCCTGTGAAAGTGAGGGATCATTGTCCAGGATGGGTTGTAGATCACTAACGATGTGTTGGAGAGGTTTTAGATGAGGACTGTAGGTGACGGCCAGTGGTGTTCTGTTGGTTTCTTTCTTGGGCTTGTCCCATAGCAGGAGGCTTCTGGGTACACGTCTGGCTCTGTTAATCTGTCTCCTCACTTCCTTGTGTGGGTATCGTAGTTTACAGAATGCTTGTTGAAGATCTTGTTGGTGTAGGTCTCTGTCTGGGGGGTTGGAGCATATACGGTTATACCTCAGTGCTGGCAGACAACTCTCCAATACCAAATTCTACAGGCCACTTTCCTCAGATCCCACTAAGGAATACACTAAGAAACTGCACCATCTGCTCAGGACACTCCCCACACAAGCACAGGAACAAATCAACACATCCTTAGAGCCCCGACCAGGGTTGTTCTATCTATTACCCAAGATCCACAAACCTGGAAATCCCAGACGCCCCATCATCTCGGACATTGGCACTCTCGCTGAAGGACTGTCTGGATATGTGGACTCTCTACTCAGACCCTATGCCACCAGCACTCCCAGTTACCTCCGTGACACTACTGATTTCCTGAGAAAACTACAATGCATTGGTGATCTTCCAGAAAACACCATCCTAGCCACCATGGATGTAGAGGCTCTCTACACAAACATCCCACATGTAGATGGAATACAGGCTGTCAGGAACAGTATCCATGATGATGCCACAGCACAACTGGTGGCTGAGCTCTGCGACTTTATCCTCACACACAACTATTTCAGATTTGGTGACAATATATACCTCCACACCAGTGGCACTGCTATGGGCACCCGCATGGCCCCAGAATACGCCAACATTTTTATGGCTGACTTGGAACAGCGCTTCCTCAGCTCTCGTCCACTTATGCCCCTTCTCTACCTACACTACATTGATGACATCTTCATTATCTGGACCCATGGGAAGGAGACTCTGGAAGAATTTCACCATGATTTCAACAGCTTCCACCCCACCATCAACCTCAGCATGCACCAGTCTACACGGGAGGTCCATTTCCTGGACACCACGGTGCAAATAAGTGACGGTCACATAAACACCACCCTATACCGAAAGCCTACTGACCACTATGCTTACCTGCATGCATCCAGCTTCCATCCCGGACACACCACACGATCCATTGTTTACAGCCAAGCACTGAGGTACAACTGCATATGCTCCAACCCCTCAGACAGAGACCTACACCTACAAGATCTTCAACAAGCATTCTGTAAACTACGATACCCACATGAGGAAGTGAGGAGACAGATTAACAGAGCCAGACAGTCCCTGCATAAAAGAATAAATGGACACAAATCAGATATTAGGAATGGCAATATACAAAAACCTGTGGGGGAACACTTCAATCTCCCTGGACACACAATTGCAGATCTAAAGCTAGCCATCCTACAGCAAAAAAACTTCAGGACCAGACTTCAGAGAGAAACTGCTGAGCTACAGTTCATCTTCAAGTTTGACACAATCAACTCAGGATTAAACAAAGACTGTGAATGGCTCGCTAACTACAAAAGCAGCTTCTCCTCTCTTGGTATTCACATCTCCAGATCAGCTACTAGAAGTGGGCCTCATCCTCCCTGATTGGATCCACCTCATCATCTCTAGCCTGATTCTGGCCTGCATATTTATACCTGCCTTTGGAAATTTCCACTACATGCATCTGACAAAGTGGGTCTTTGCCGACGAAAGCTTATGCTCCAACACTTCGGTTAGTCTATAAATTGTCATCTTTGTTCTGCAAAGGCAAATGAATGTAACTCTTTTTTAAATGAAAGTGATCAGTTCTCAGTGACAACGGAGTAAAGATCTATTTTGTGTGGATTAGTAAAATGATCAGTTCTGTGGTCAGTATTAAACTGAAAATATCAAACTAAGAGGCATGTTGTGTGAAAATGGGTTCCGTTTTTAAAACTTAAGATTTTGAAGCATTGGAAATATTTGAAATTATTCAAAGGTCAACTATAGTTACATCAGACTGTGCAACTTGATACTTGGGGAAAAGACTGGAGAATATTACTAGTCTAATTTTTCAACTGTTTCAGAAGTTTCTCTATTGAACTGTAAGACTGCTACACAGGAACACTTGATGTATGATCCATTTGGTGTGGATGTGTTTAATATGTAAAATCTTGTTTGAATACCTAAAGCTTATTGAAGCTTTGATAGCAAAAAGCAAGCACCATATGCATAGCTAGCCTCAAGTTCAATATGTGTGTGTGTGTGTGTTTTGTTTGTTTTAGCTAAAAGGTTTCTCTTTGCTTCTGGATTTGGTACTGAGATATCTAATGCAATTCTCATGGTTAATCATAGTCTTTTAGAAACATAGCATATGTAAATCACTTTCTGCCATTAATGGTAGGGTCTGTAGTGCAAAACAAAGGTACTTGTTAATTGCCTGAATGCTTCCATAATTAAATGTTTATTGCATATTTTATGAGGCGTATATGCTAGGTTGTTTATTGCTCATTTACTAGAAAACCTAGACATTGAAACAAGAGGTTTTGGTGACTCAGCAAATAGTAATACTGTAATATCTCTGATTTTTTTTCCCTACTGAACCTGAATCCCAACAGTGTGCTTAGAAACCCTTCTTTATGTGAGGCACAATTGAGACAATGAAAGATTGTAGCCGTGAGATTCCCTGGTACACTTGCAAGTGGTAGTCCCTGTGTCCGGTTTCTGTTGGAATTTAAATGTCCTGGAACACCTACCTTCTCTATGGCTTCAGTTCAGCTTTGCACCCAGTTCCAGAATAAAAACATTTCACCCCTATTTAAATGCAGATGTTAAGGAAATAAAGCATTTATGCAGTGGTGGTGCATAGATCAAGCAAATGTCCAAAAGTATAGTAAGCTTACTAACTTCCCCAAATTTAGAAATCATGGTTATTTATATCTATGTCCATGGCTTTCATTTTCTTTAAGAAGATCAAACATCGCTAGTAAAACTCAAGAAGAGATTTTTCTGAATTCTAATTACTAGCACTTTCAGTAAACCAAGACTACTGTGCCAAACAGCTAGTATGTGTTAGCATCCATTATCTTGTGGGGAAGGAAAACACCAGTGATGTGATTAAAGGTATGCTGCGGCAAGAAATAACAGGACAAATTCTTCTTCTGAGATCTCTGGGGTCAGTTTGGCTCCTGGATCCTAACCTGCACAGCCCTAGTGAAAGCTAGAGGTACAAGGGAGCAGCTCTAACATATACTGTTGGTGTAAACATTCAGGACCTGTTGTCAACAGAAGATAGATCAGAGCTCACTGTGCCTGATCAGGCTGCTTCACTTGTATGTGGGGATGGCATGGTGGCTTGCATGAAGAGCTTCTCTGCCCAAAGCGGATTCCTTAGCTGCCACCCCTTTCAGTCTTTTGGCTACATCTGAACTACAAAGATTTTTCGAAAGAGGATATGCAAATTCTCTGGGAATTTGCATATCTTCTTCCGATCGCATTTTTGAAAGAGGATCTTTCGAAAATGAAAGTAGTCTGGATACGTTTTTTCTGGAAAAAAAACCTTTTTCGAAAAAAACACTCCTTTTTTTAGGAAGTTTACGTGGTTTTTCAAAAAAGCGTTTTTTTTCCCGAAAAAAACGCATCCAGACTACTTTCATTTTCGAAAGATCCTCTTTCGAAAATGCAATCAGAAGAAGATATGCAAATTCCTGGGGAATTTGTATATCCTTTTTCGAAAAATCTTTGTAGTGTAGATGTAGCCAAGTGTCCTGATTCAGTCCTACCTCCTTACTTTTGCTGTTGTTCTTGCTTAGAACAGTATCTTGTAAGCTGGTGGCTGATCCCCGAATGTAATTCCTCTCAAAAATAACTTGTTTTCCATGTGAAAAAATGAATCTTGAGCTCTTTATACATTTTTCCTTTAGAATAAGATGTCCCATCTTCTCCTCTGTTTTGATCTCTCTAAATTTTGTAGTACACAAAGTAAGTAGAATTATGATGGAGATGATTCCTCAGGATGTATTTTTAATCTCTCTTTATGAAAATGACAGAGCCTTTTAAATCGGAACATCATCTCTTCTCATACAATACATAGAACTTATGAATCTAGATATTTTTTCCATAAAAGAAAATGGATCTGTGTTACCTTAGGCTGTAGGAACACTTCATATCTGCAGCCTTTTGTGTCACATGTGAAAAGTCAAATTCTCTTCTAAGATTAGTTTATATTCTGCCTTAATACATTTGATTTTAATTTAAGCCTGCATTCCAAAATTCTGCACTTCTGTGGGTTTTTTCCCTTTACTTCCAGCTAAGTAAATTTTCAAGGAATGTTCTGCCACCTCCCATTTTGTTTGGAGTTAATCTTTTTCAGTGTTCTTTGGACAGAAAATTCCTCTGAGTACCAGCAAATGGTGCTGTGACAGACCCTAGGTTGTGAAGAAGTCCTAATGGCTTTTTTTGGAAAAGTTTGCTATCGCCACACTCAGCATCCTCTCAAAATCCTCAGGTGGTTGGCTTTATTGTTTTTTTCAGAAAAAGAAATTGAACAAAACTCTTACACTGAATAAATAAGCTGAAAACCTTGCATAGTGCTTCCCTCTCATTTCTTTTGTGGTCTGTATCTCTGCCATATGTGGGCACCTCTGTCATTAATGGGTTTTGTATGTTCAACAGTCTCATG
Organism: Pelochelys cantorii; assembly: GCA_032595735.1. NCBI lineage: Eukaryota > Metazoa > Chordata > Testudines > Trionychidae > Pelochelys > Pelochelys cantorii. Next base: position 70,502,714 of record CM064332.1, read on the forward strand.
AAACAGGTGTTCTCCCCATTTTTCAGATGAAGTGACTATCCTGGCATCACACAAGAAGGCTTTGATGGGCCATCAATATATAGCTTTCTAGCCCTGATGTAAACACCTCTGGGTGGATATCCGTACTTAGGAATACAACACAGCCCGTATTCGTAACTTCAAATACAAAGATGATATATGGAATTATCCAGGATAATTATACTTGATTATAACATTTCCACTGATGCCTTACATGATTTATTTTATATGAGATTCATGGAAATTGTATAACAGTGATATAAATGGTCACCTTTCTTATACACAGCAACATATCTTTATATAAAAGATGTATATGTCTTGCATTCTTTTATTCAAATGACTATTGGATGGAGAGTGGCCCTGGCCTTCAACGTAATGTGTTCTTGTATCTTTTCTCAGGAATTGCACACATTTAAAATAACAATGATTAACCTTCTTAATTTCAGGCTCAGCGATCGGCTCTAACTTCTAAGCAGTCAGTGTCTGAAATCCCTGAAGTTGTGGATGACTTTCTTTGCAATTTCCTGGTCAGAATGAGGATGACCAGAACCCTTGACTGCTTCCAGACCGAATGGTAAAACTTGTAAAATGTCTCTCTAACTATGGGGACTTTGGAATAAATGTAGAAAATCCAGCCTCTTTGTGTTCGGAAAAAAAAAAAAGCATATTTTCTTGACGAGGAGATTTCTGAAAGTAAATCTGTGCTTATGTGGAGAATGGAAACAGTCATTTTAGGATGTTTCAAAATCTCCCATTTATATGCCTAAATGAAATGACTGGAAGCTCTCAGAATCCACAAGTTTCCATTGTTCTTCCTTTTCAAAATCTGGGCACTTTTAATGAGGTGCTGAGAACTTTTGAAAGCCTGGCACATAGCAGTTTTCTTGTCCCTGGGTAGGTCTATACTGTGCGGCTAATTCAGGATACTTGGAGTTATCCCGAAATAGCTACCCCACATCTTAACAAGCCACCTGTTATTTTGAAATATTTTTCAAAATAATGGGCGCGCTCTTTCGGCATCCCTGTAACCCTCGTCCCGCAAGGGTTATGGAATGTCTCAAAATAGCACATTATTTCTAAATTTGGTGCTGTATAGACGTGCCAAATTTTGAAATATCATATTTTGAAATAGAATAGAAATAAGATGCACAATTTGCATAGTGCGAATTGCGTATCTTATTTCGAGTTTAGGGTCATGTGTAGATGCACCTCTAGTGTTTTGAAGTATGTTCTATTGGATAGTTACTTCATATCTTGAGGCAGAATTATCATAATTTTTATCATTTACATTGGTTAGAAAATTGTGATGGCTACACTTGTATCTTTTGTCTTTTTTAATTTAAGTACAATAATGCTCAGAAGAGTGTTCTTGTGACTACCTAACACCAGGTCTCTTCTCTGTATTTTTAAGTGGCTCATAGAGATTTTTCGACTCACAGGAAAGTTGTATAGGAGTTCCCTGAATTGCTCTGAAAATATAATTTCCAAGTCAGGTACTTCATTCACTGACTAACTGTCAGAATGACAAAGGTCCTGGGGGAGAGAGAGCTATATTATGGATCTGTAAGAATGGCTCTGGTAGCAAGATTCTAATGATACAGCTTCTGTTAGCCTGTTTCAAACCCTCCAAATAATTGTTGGTGGGAGAGACATTCTATCACCCTGAAATGCCTTAGGGCTGTGGTCACCAACCAGTAGATCGCGGCTTCTCTTCGCTCCAGCCCGGCTGCCCTGCGCTCAGCCCAGGGAGGCTGAGCCTAGCTCCAGCTGTGCTGGAGCAAGCTTCCCAGGCTGAGCGCAGGGCAGCCGGGCTGGAGCGAAGAGAAGTGGCTTCTCTTCACTTCCGCCTGGCTGCCCTGCTCTCAGCCTGGAGGGAGCGCAGGACGGAGGCTTCCCTCCGTGGCTCGTGTAGGGGACTCCCTGCCCCCGAACCTTGTTCCCTCTCCCCTGCCCCAAACCTGTCCCCCACCCTCCTGCCCCCCTGTTCCCTCTCCATTGCCCCCCCACCCCTCTGCAGAAACCTGTCCCCCTGCCTTCCCCACTACAGAAACCTGTCCCCCGCTGCAGAAACCTGTCCTTCTGGCACCCTGCCCCCTCTCCCCTGCACCCACTGGCACCCTGTTCCCTGCCCCAGAACCCACTAGCACCCCTCCCCAGTACTGTGTCCCCTGCTCCCAAATGACTTTTCTATGGGTCAGTGACCCCTGATTCAAGGCAGGTTCCCTGCCATTCTCATAAATAAAGACAGTGCAGAAACTTTTTGTGTTTAACATAGTATTTTATTTAAAAATGAAGCCTGGCCAACAAACCCCCAATTGGGGCCAAGCCCCCATCTGGCCACAACCACTCCTTCATTCCCTCTTACCCAGACCCTAGATCTGAGCCTATCATACACTGGAACCCCTTGCCCTGAGCCCCTCACATACCCCAACCCAAATTCCTGCACTCTCACATCCACAAGCCTGTGGCTTGCTTAGTACCCCAACACTGCCCGGCCTGGAGCCCCCTCCCCGAGCCAGTGTCCCCTTCTCCACCTCCTCCTGCATCCAGATTTCCTCCCAGAGCTTGCACCTCTCACCCCTTCCCACACCCAAATCCCTCGTTCCCACCCCAGAGACTACACATCCTGTCTCAACCCAGCGAGGGTCCGGCTAGACTGCAGGAGTTTTTCAGGATTCTGGAGATATCCCAGAAAAACTCTTCTGCATCCACGGTTGCATTTGTTCTTCCGCTTTTTTTAGTAGACGAGCAAACATGCTCTTTCGGTCACCCCTATATTCCTCTTTCCACAAGGAATAAGGGGGCTTCCAAAAGAAGGGTTTTTTTTCTGACATTTGGTCTAGACAGGCCAAATGTTGGAAAAACCTCTTCGTACAGAAGAATTTTTTTTTTAAAAAGCAGCAGTATAAAGATTGGGGATAGCAAGTGTTGGAGAGAAGGAGAATAGAGAGGGCGGGGCTTCAAGGAAGGGGCGGGGCAGTAGATCTTGGCTTGGTTTGTCATTTAAAAAGTGATCTTGGGTGTAAAAGGGTTGGAGACCACTGCCTTAGGGTGAGTCTACACTGCAGGGCTTGACTCGAAATAAGTTATGCAAATGGAGCTACGTCAATTGCATAGCTTATTTCGAAATAGGGAGCGTCTACACCGCACTTATTTCGAAATAGAGCACTCTTCCTCTGACTTCCCTTACTCCTCATACAATGAGAGTTACAGGAGTCGGAGTAAGAAGTCTTCTAGCCTGACAGTATTTTGACACCATTTCAAAATAACTGCCTGCTGTGTAGACACGGACTAAGTTATTTCGGAATAGCGCTAGTTATTTCAAAATAGGGTTGCAGTGTAGATGTACCCTTAGTCTTGCTTTTAAAGCTGGTGAGAATTGTTTGGTGTTTTTTAGACTGTTTTACAAGCTATCTTCAAATAATGCAATATGAAAAAATGTATTTTCACCTAATGAAAAATCTAACATTTTACAGACATATGTTTTAGGGTTAAAACGTCTTTCTTGTTTACTGCTCATTGAGTTACTGTGTCTAGTTCATTGGACCAATTCCCGGCCACTTGTAAGACACTGGTGTTACCGATGCAGAGTTTCCAAAGGCAGGCATTGCCTATGTAGCTTATATTGCATTTTTGTATACAGTGACATTATTTTAAATACAGTACATTCATGCATAAAGAGCACCATTCAGGAACCTCTGTAACTCTTAGCTTGTAAGCAGTTGATGGATATCAGATATGTAACTCTGATGGCAACAGACAGCTACGACTAGACAGATATAAATGACAGATTTTGTATGGAAATGAAACTTTGTAAGGGTCATATCTTGCTTGGATTCAAGACTTTTGGCAAAACAGGCTCTAAATAAAAGTGGTTCAAATCCTAATTTATGGGCTTCATCTTGCGAACATTTACTCACATGAATATTTCTTCCTTGCATGGGCAATCCCTTTAATTTCAGAGATACTACTTGTATAGGTAAGGATTTTCAGAATTGAATTGTATGGTATTAAGCCACTTCCTTTGAAATACATTTGTATGATATTAGCAAGTGGTATCAAAACTGGTTTTAAATTGCTGATTTACACCGTTTAATGAGGTGAGCACAGATTAGTGCTATCAAGTTCTTCTTTGAACTGATACCTTCCTCTTGCTCCTGTACAGCCGATCCATGCTGTGATCAAGTCCTAATGGGAATTAAAATGAGAAAATAATTAGTTAAGAATTTTTTTCATTTACATAAAAAGAGCTTGACTAATTTGTCAAATGATCCACTTAAATATAATAGTCTGCCTAAGATCTAATGCTGTATTAAATTAGACAAAATTATTAGTGTCTATAGAGAAAATAGAGTACTTTTAAACTATCTTTGGATATATAAAAATGTTTCATGTTCATATTGATGTCTTATCTTAAATGATAAGTACGTTTTTTCTTTATTGTAATGAATGGTGCTGTATCGTATTTTATTTGTGCAAATCTCCGTGCACGTCGAAGCATGTCTATTCTAACGATGCTCCTGGGAATTTAAAACCTTGTTTGCAAATGCTTATGGAATATTGTAAAGTGTTACACGCTTCTTATATATTCTGTATTCTTCTGACTCCCCAACCTTTTTGTAATGCCTGTTTTGCTTGCTGATGGTATTGGATTGACAGCTCTGGAAAATGAAACATAAAGAGAGATTCACTGCAGACCTTTGCATCTATTGGTATAGTTCCAAAGTGCTCGTTGCCAGCTGCTGATCGGTTCTCCTCCAGCTTTAGCTACCTTTGGTCAGAAAACTTGTAACTGGCAATCGCTTTTTTTTAAACATTCCTCGGTCTACAAAGAGCTGCTTGTCTTTCAGGCTTTGGGTGAAAGGTGAGCTGTCTCCTAGCACTTTGGGGGATGGATACATAATTTGCTAATCTACCTTCACTAAGTAGGGACAAATTCATAGACTGTCTTGAGTGGCCATACCAGGCTGTCAGGGAGTGCAGAGCATACCTTCTCTCTTGTACAGGTTACATGGATTATGGGATAGCAGTGGGAATGGAAAGCAGGCTCTGTAGAGCTGCAGCGTCCTGTCTTGTGCAGTTGAACCAGCACTCTGAGGGAAGATTGCAGCACTGAGCATCGATCCAGGGCAGCATAATTCCTTCCTGGAGGAGCAGAGAAATCTGGAGACAGACTGTGATTGAGTCACAATCCACCCCTTCCTTCCCTTCCCCCCCACCCCCACATACACACAAACACTATTCAAGGGGCAGTGCACCAATGTGTTACCCTTTGTGCTGGCCAGACTATACAGTGAAAATCTACCCCCACTGAAGGAAAATAAAGGACAAAAAATTGCTCTTTCATTGGCATGCATTTAGAGGCACCCATTCTGCTCTTTAAAGCCATATACTTTATCTAGATAGCTGTGTATTTGTAGCCCTGTGCATTTATAGATCACCTATAACTTTAATGTCAGAGTGCACTTTACATAATTTATATAATGAGTAAACAAAATATTTCCTAATAGTGAGTACATACTAGACACTACGTGTTATGTTTTCACTAAATTGTAAATATAATATCATGCTGTTGAGCATATAATGGGAAATATGTCAGGCTTCTAAAGTACGCTGCAGTTAATGGATATCTAAGTCTTATCCATTTGTCCTGAACCTGTGCGTAAGAGAGAGGTACAGACAGCATGATACTGCAAGTCCCCACTAATCTGCCTCAGCGGTAGGTTGAAGTGTCGATTTTAAGAGTAAAAAGGTAGTTGAACTTCTATGCTCTTTTCTTTCTTGGCCTTGCTGCAGAGATTTCCAATAAGAACTGGAGTGTGACAGCATGTCATCTTAAATATTAAAAATGCCGAGCATTTTATCTGATATCCAAAGATGAACTGTCATACTAATCAGTCAAGTACCCATTCATTAGCTAACAACTGCAGGATCATCACACCACCCAGTTCCTTCAGAACATTTCTGGAGACATGAATTTATTTATAGCTTGTATTGCATGTCAGAATTTTAGGTTAGATCCAAATGGGCTTTAAATCATAACCTCTCAATTGATGGTCTCTCTTCTTGAGAATCTCATGTAGTAGGTACTTGGGTTATTTCAAGTTAAGCTGTGGTACAGAGCTTGAAGAATGCCCATCTGTACTATGTATGCCTGGCTATAATCACACTTCAATCTGTTTCACGATTCCTTTCCAAATTTTGAGAGAGAGAGAGCAAGAGACCTATCTAAGCATAAGTCTCAGAGGGGTATTCACATTACTCTGTATCTGCAAAAACAAGAAGTCCTGTAACGCCTTAGAGACTAACAGATTTATTAGGGCATAAACTTTTGGGGGTAAAATCCACTTCATCAGATGAATTGGAATGGGAACGATAGAGGCAGGGATGGATGTATATATAAAATATAATAGTGTGTGTGGGTATAACAAAAGTATAACAAAAGAGGGAAGTTAGTTCCAAGTGTAGAACTGATGTTAATGAGGCCAATTCAGTCAGGGAGAATGCGGCTCCCTCACAGCAGTTGATGAGGAGATGTGAATACCAAGAGAAGGGAAAATTGCCTTTGTAGGGAGAGAACCAATCTAAATACTTATTCTGTCCTAATTTGATTGTATTAAATTTGCAAATTAATTGCAGTTTTGCTGTTTGTTGTTGCATATGGTTTTGAAGTTTTGTTTTTTGTGTTTGTTTTCTGTAGAAGGATGGCTACTTTTAAATCTGTGGGTGATTCCCAAATTACCCAGATAGATTATTCAGTGTTTTATTAGTACTGTGACAATGCCATACATGGACTGACAAAAAAGCCCTCTATCTTAATAATTTAATGAGACCGCTACTTAAAAATTAAAGATATGATGGGTGTGGGTATACAACAAAGTTATTTCAGAATAACGGCCATTATTCCGAAATATCTATGTGAGCGTCTACACTGCAATTCCGTTATTTTGAAATAACGGACAGCTTATTCTGACTTCTGTAAATCTCATTCTATGAAGAATAACGCCTATTCTGAAATAGCTATTTTGAAAGAAGTGTGTAGATGCTCCACTTCTGCTATTTCAAAATTGCCCCCCACCAGGGCCATTCTAAATTATTCCTCCTGGAGCTCTAAATCGAGATCGCACGTCTACATTGGGAAGCCTGCCTCAGACTAATTTTGAAGCTTCCCTGCAGTGTAGACGTGCTATTTCAAAATAAGCTATCTCGGAATAACTATTCTGGAATAGCTTATTCTGAAATAACTGCAGTGTAGATGTAGCCGATATCGCCATCATTTTCTTGTAGTATAACGTGGGTAGTGTGGTTAGCCTACCTGATTGCTGATGTGCTTTCCTCTAGCAATTCCAGCCCCAACACCTCTCTCTCTGCCAATCAGGGTTGGTGGAGCCAAGGATTCTGGGATAGGTCCTGAACTGGTGTAAATTGGTACAGCTCCCTTGAGCTGATGCTGAGCTGTGGTACATTGGCACAGCTCCTTGGAGTATAGTCTCATTGCTCTTGAAAGAATTTTGACCATTTCCACCAGCTGATGATCTGCTCCTTTGTCACAAAGAATGGAGCCAGATTACCTGGTCAGAGCTAAGAAAGCAGCGTACACTGTATTTCTGTGCACTAGGAAGACATCTCTATGGCTGTGGAATCTAGGAAACTTCTTTATAATCTCTGCTGGTACAAAGGCACCTTGGGTTTACTAGAGCCCCTACACTCTTAAATTTGTGTATGGATTTCTTTTTTTGTCCTGGCAAATCTTGAAGTTCACACTCACTTCCAGCTCAAGCAGAACTATGACCGAAGCTGTCAGACAATATTGTTCTTGTGGATAGCATCATCTGTCTTTTTGTATTGTCAACAAGCCTAAGTGGCACTTACTCTTCTGCTGAATGGTGTTCTGCATCTCTAATAACATCATTCCTATGAGCTGGATTGCTCTAAAGAGTTTGAGTCTTAGATTGAGTAAAGTTAAAGACAGTGTTGCAAGAATGACTGAGATATTGCATGAGTAATCTGCAAATATACATGACACCTAAAAGTCACTATTCACGGCCAAGGTATGGTTTGGTCTGCAACTGTATGGAGCACAAAACAGGCTACATCACAGAAGCTTGTAGGCTCAAGATTTAGCCTGGTAGTAACAAAAATGTATAAATATATTGAGCAATAGGAAATGTGCTTGTGATTAGCTCTTCCAAAACAATCAAGGAGAAAATATAATATAATGCTGATATGAAAGAGTGCCATTAGTAAAATGAAAGAGAAGGTGATAGTTTTATTAGGATATTTCTCCTGGTGCACTATGAGTTTCATACTTGAGACCATTGATAGGGTGATCTCTATGACTCAAACAAAACTGTAGATGCCTTCATTAAAAAAAAATGCATGTATTTGAGACTGACCCAAAAGGACTTTATGTATCTATGGAGGCTACTATTTTTAAGTGGCTACAAATTGAGGTTAATATTTATTCTTTAGGTTTTCTTTCAGTAACGTAAATTAGAAGGAAGGAAAAGAACTAATGTTCAGGCTAAGGCAGTAAACTATAAATAAGATGTATTTTGGCTGTTAGGAAAAAATGCTAAAAATAAGGGGATTAAAATACAGAGTGAGTGGTACTATCATTGAGTATAAAATAATTTTTCAATGAGGCTGGTATGTGTGTTAGCTGTTCTATTTAATGTAAAATTGAACACGGGAGGGAAAACACTCGGGTGGGGGGGACAGAGGAACTTAAAGTAAAACATCTACCTGTTTGTTACATTAGGTATGAACTAATGCAGAAAGGTATAATTGATCGTAAAGATATTGGATTTGTCCCAGATATGTACACTTACAATCAGCATTTGGAGATGGAGAACAGAAGATTAAAAAAGGAATTGGAAAACTATAAACAAGCTGCCAGGTATGTTAGTTTCAATGAAATACCTTCTTTTTTAAAACCACGAAAGCGCCAGATAAAATAAAATCAAACTCTTAATGGAATTAATACATTTCTATTTTCTCTGTGCCTCTGCACTTTTTCCCACTTGTGGATGAGACCCTTAATGAAAGCTGAATGAAATTGCCAAGTATGTCTCAGCTCTGTCTAGAGAGCTGAGTCTGAATTTCGTTTGTGTCAGTTTATTGGACTTTAGTTGATAATACTTAAAATCCAGTAGTCACAACAAAATACTCCATAGGATTATGAAAATGTCGATAGGGATAGATGAGAAATTACCATCTAGTGCTCTGTATTGATATGTTGCAATATGACAATTTGTAGCAAGTTGGCATATATAGGAGAAGAATAATTCCTCATTATACACCTGATCCTGTAGTCCTTTCAAAGGTTTTTAGGTTTTGGAGTTTAGGTCTTGGAATTATTGACTGCATTTGTAGCAGGTTTTGCAAGATGCACAGTAATTCACACTCAGCAATTTACATTCAGACTGTATAATGAACTACACTGCAGTCTCTATTAAAAAAAAATCTGCTTTCTGCATTTGTGTTCAGTGCACTAACATCTAGAAGTGGGTCTTAATGGGAGACAGACAGTTATAGGGCTTGTCTAGACTGCATTCCTCTCTCAAAAGAGAAATGCAAATGAAACAGATCGAAAATTCAAATGAAGTGCGGATTTACAAATCTCGCGCTTCATTTGCATAATCATGTCCGAGCGCTTTTTCAAAAAAGGGTTTTTCGAAACCCCCTGCCCAGCAGTCTAGACGGGATTCTTTAAGGGAAAAAAAACCCTTTTTTGAAAGAACCCGAACACCTTATTTTTTCAGGAGTACGGGTTCTTTCAAAAAGGGTTTTTTTTTCCCGAAAGAACCCCTTTTAGACTGTGGGTTTTTTTTCGAAAAACCCTTTTTTGCAAAAGCACTTGGACACAATTATGCAAATGAAGCACGAGATGTATAAATCTGAACTTCATTTAAATTTTTGATCTGCTTCTAGAGGAATGCAGTCTGGACATAGTCTAAGTAAAACCATTCCCTAGTCTTCTGCGCAGCCTCCCTGAACCTTGTGTTTGGTTGTATAGGGGAAGCCATGCAACCGCCTACTCCCATTTAACTAGGGAGGTGAGGAGTGGCAAACTGAAGTCCAAGAAGGAAAATTATAATCTTACCTCTGATATTTTTGACTGTTTGGTGGTATCGTCTACCGATATTTCTGGTATAAATTGTCAGGTCCATTGGTTTCAATGGATTTATGACAGTTTACTCCAGCTGAGGATCTACTCTGTATAACCCAAATCCCAGAGCTGGATGAAATATACTATACTATATATTTCACTTCAAAGACTTGTATAATCAACGTTTTCCCCCATTCGTTATACTAAGCTTTATTTTTCAATGCTTCCAACTGAACATAATGGAGGAGTGCTGATTAGACTGATTAGACGATGATACTCATTATACTCAGTGTTTCACACAGAAAGTTTGCACGGTAAGATGCATAGCTGTGAAATGTATTTGAAAATAGCTTCTAATTAAACTGGTTCCTTCTGAGCTTGCTGTTCTTGACGATCATCTTGCTGAAAAGGGACATTATTTGTGACACCACCAGTATGGGGGCGCGGTTTAAAAGACTAAACCAATTTCTTTCTGTTTTAATGTTTAATGGTCATAGGAAGAGCTTTTGTGTCTAAAAGTGGAATGTAATTTTGTTTAAGACAGTATTCAAATGATTCTGTAGCAACGGTAGGCATACTTACTAGATTCCTGTTACTCAAACAAATTTTACCATGGATTTTTAGCATTTAAAGAGAAATTCTTGATCACTTTCAAATCCTGTGCACAATAAATAATACGTTTTAATACACTGTCCAATGTGTGCAAACTTTTATACACCTGTTGAAATAACCAGAGAAAACTCAAGGCCATGTCTGTATGGGGAGACTTATTTTGAATATATTAAGTTTGACTTTTGGGCACCTGATTTTACAAATTCAAAGTTCCGTGTCCTCACTAGGGGGAAGAATCGAATATAGTCTGAGGTAGTATGTCCACATGAATGAAGCCTGCCTTGGACTCAGAGCCCAAGAAGCACTGTAGGGAGCTAGCTGCGGGAGCCAATTAGTTTGAATGAGCAGCACCAGAGCATCTACTCTAATGTTATTTCAGATCTACAGGTTTGGGAATAGCTCTACTCGTGAAAAACAGGGCCATAGAGTTCAAATTCTGCAGCCCCTTATTCCAGAATAAAGGGCATTGAAGTGTGGACGCATCACTTACAAAATCGACTTTGGGGGGCTAATTTCAGACTAAGATCCTAGTGTAGACCAGTTCTAAAAGAAACCAGCGTATGTCAGGAAGTGCCCTTCCACTCCAACAATATCTCTGCAAACATTAATTATCATGCAAAAAAATTGTTTAATTGAAATTTAGGCATATCATTAAACTTAGGTTTTTTTTAAATGAAGTGTTGTAGTTCTAAAAATGAAATATTTGAAAATCATGAAAATCAAAGGTGAAATTGCATTTGTTTTTAATGTAGAGAGAAAACCCCCAAACAACTGTTATTCTCCTATTCTGTCCCTTGAACCCTCCAGATCAGATCCTAGGCTTGTATAAATTAGCATAGCTTCACTGAAGTCAACTTCAGATTGGTTGGCAAAGCAACTGCTTTGTCTTCTTCTGGAACACTTCTTTTGCTGTAGCAAGGATATTTTATATCTAGCAGTATAGTGTATGAACAAGAAAATGTTGAAAACATGAACTCTGAAGCAGTGTATTTGAGTACATTAATTGCAATTTAAGTAGATTTAAATAAACGAATTAACATGTAACTGGAGGGTTTGATTTCAACTGGGGTAAAACAGCATATATGCATGGTTTTCAATATTGTTTTACTCTAGCTGAAGATATTACCTTCTTTGTATAATAATTACTATTCAGTCAAGTCATATATAGTAACTCCTCACTTATCATTGACCCAGTTTTAATGTTGTTTCATTGTTACATTGCTTATCTGTTAGAGCATATGCTTATTTAAAGTTGTGTCATGCTCCATTATAATGTTGCTTGGCTGCCTGCTTTGTCCACTACTTCTAGGATTTTCTGGAAAAGCAGTCTGGGGGCTTGGAACCAGAGTGGGCTGGCAGCCTCCCATCATCCCTCCTAAACTCGCTGTAAGGTGTATGCAGCTGGGCAGCTGCAGTTCAGCTGCCCCTCCCCCAGTGCCATGCTGCTCCTGTCCTCTGCCTTGGAGCTGCTCCCAGAAGCCTCCTTCTTGCTGTGCGTGGGGAGAGAGTTTCTGAAGTCAGGATATGCCCCCTCCTCTATCAAGTCCCTCACTCTGTACCCCCCTTCTCCACAAAGCAGGGTATCACAGCTACAGAGTCTAGGGTTGCCAGATGGTTTAACAAAAAATACCGACCCCCCCCGAAAAAATTCTGTTTCGAAAAAAAAAAGGGTGCTGCCCTTTTAAATAGCCCTGCGCTCCTCATTCCCCTGCCAGACGCGGCAGGGGAAAATTGTCCCCACCGGGCTGCCGTCCGAGGGAAACAGGAAATACCGGACATTTCACATGTCCAATATTTCCTTTTTTTTTTTTACTGGATGGGGGGACCCAAATAACAGACAGTCCGGGCAAAAACCAGACACATGGCAACCCTAATTCAGAGTCCTGTGTCTGGACTTCCTGGTCTACTTACAAGGGCAGCGTACTTGAAGTGGGGTCAGTGGATTTAAAGGGGCAATGCATGTCTCTGTTTCCTCTCTCTTTCACACACACAAACACAGTGTGTATCTCTGTTTGTTTCCTCATACACAGGGTATGTGTCTCTGTCACACGTGCACACACCCCCTTGACACTATGCTACTGTGTGTGCACAATCCACAGGAGAGAGTGGTACACTCTAGCAGCATCATGTGGGTCATCATCCTGTTCGGTTTCTGCAGGAAAGTGTTTGCAGCTACTGCCTTACCTCTATGTTTCCTCCCTCCTCCGTCAGTCCATGCTTCCTCTGAGGTTGAAGCTACATTAACATGTTAACCACTGCAAGATCAGTCGAGTGCTAATTCATCATTTAGTAGCAAGATATTCCCTGGGAAATATTCCACCTTCTGACTCCCCCACTTTAACCAAGCTTTACAATCATTATTGCCGTGTACAGTATTACACTGTTTAAAACTTGTATTATATATGTATATACTGCCTTCTGTTTGCTGGGAAAATTTCTCCTGAAACCTGACTTCTCCATTTACATTAACTTTCATGGGGAAACTGGATTTGCTTAACATAATTTTGCTTAAAGTAGCATTTTTCAGAAACATAACTATATAATGCTAAGCAAGGAGTTACTGTATCACAATCTGAGCCAGCTCAAGTATAAAATCTTGATGATTTGAGATACCTTGAATCTCTTAGGCTTTAGACTTTGATTTCAGATGTCCTTTCCAATCCTATGATTCTATATTTCCTTGCAGCTGTAGGTATTTTATACCATTTCCCCTGTTGTTTAAACAGAGGCTTTGGGGTGTATGTGCATATCTCTAATGATAATCACATTTAACATGCCCTTAACCACAGAGGCCCCCAACCCCTGTGTGTAGCAACGTTACAGAATTTCTAGCGCTTGATGTGGCGGGGATGTATTTGGCAGATGTGTGGTGATTGTGTAAATTTTTGGCTTGTATATGCAGTGAAGTAATAATAAAAGAAGTACTTATCAGATTTAAGGCTTTGTTGTGCACTGGTTTTTATATAGTTTACAAACATTAGTTCAGTTAGCCTTACAATACCCTGGTAAGGAAATCTAGCTATTGTTCTGATTTTACAGATAGGAATCTAATCTATTTTGTGTCCCAATAGATTAGGGTCTTCATTTTCAAAACTGTGCACACAATTAGATACCCCATTTGCTGCTGAAATCAGACAGTCAAAGTGTAAAACCTTCCTCAGAATTGATAGTAATTTAAGAGCTAGAACCCTTGCTTGCCTTCCTTCCCACTGTACCGAAAGTCCATACAAATTTGCTTGCCTTTATCACAGATAAAATACATGGGTTTTTTTGCTCTTGTGTTGTGTGTAGCACTTCATACAGTATGTAGGATTATATGCAGTGTGTAGCTAGAAGCAAAATGTTGGTGTGAGATGGCATCATTTCTAAAAGGGTCTTTATATTACCGATGACTCAGAGTTTAGGGCTGGAATTTTCAGAGTTACAGGAGTTTCATGCCAAATTTCACTGCAATTCAATGGGATCTGGGTGACTAACTCCTTTGGATCCCTGCTCCTGTGACAGTCCTAGCCTACTTCTGTAAATGGCTGATTATCCCCCCTCTAATTCTGTTTAGCTAACTGCTTGTGAAGAGAGCAAGACTGACGTCTGTTTCAGAGATTTTAGTGTCTTACGTAGCCACCAAAAGGGGGAATGCTGCAGAGGCAGTGGGATCTTCCATGCTTTAAACCTCCAGTGTACTTTACCTGGGAGGATGGCCTTCAGGAAAAAGGTCTTCATAACAGTTCAGTCTTCAGTTTCTCATTTGAGTCAAGTAGCATTGTGGTGATGATCTTTTCTGAATAGACAATTCAGTAGGAAGTTGACTGAGACTACCAAATTCTTTGTTCTCAGTTTAGTCACTACCAATATGGGATGGATTTGAATTAGTGATTTAGGGGTTGTCTACACTGCCCCATGATTTGGACTACGGGGATGTGGGAACCAGAGTGCTACAGTGTAGCCACACCTGCAGGATCACCAAGGGGAAGCAAAAAAGTTTCTAGATAACATATTCCTCTTCAGACAGGACTAAACTAATGTGAACTAGGAACCTGATAGTTTGCATTTGCAGCACCCACATGGAAAAGTTATAATGCAGCACTTTGGCATACACTGCTATTCACATATCTGTACTTTCAACTATGGGATAATATAGACATGGAGTTAAATGATTCAGATTCCCATTACCCATCTCTTAAATCATACAGTTTCCCAAGGCCCTGTCCTCAAGTGATTGAATTACAAGTTTCAGATTTTTGTGTTTTCATGCAGCAAAGCTAAGGAGGCTATGCAAAAAATACAGAAAGAACGTGATTTCCATCGAATGCACCATAAGCGAGTGGTCCAAGAAAAAAACAGGCTCATTAGTGATATTAAAAGGTAAGTAAACTGATCTTCTTTTTTACTGTCATTTAACAAAATCTAAGTAAGTTTGGGTTGCTTCTTGGCAATATTATATCGTGGATTAATTTTAAATCGGTACACTAAAGCTAGTTGAATTTATCTAGCATCTCATTAAATCACAGTTCTGGCCAGCCTTGAAAGCAGAGAAATTATAACTGAGGCCTCTAAAATTCAAATGTCTCCAGTGTTTCAGAAATCGGAGGAAAGTTCCTAGGAGGCAGAGAAAAAAGACCTACGCACATACATACTATTTGGTACATAAAGTATGTAACATTCCTTGACTGTCAATTCCCTTTTTTTCATGGTGGTTGGAGAAATTCACTTATTTGTTTCAACTTGAGTTAGATGCAATAAATCAATCTTTTAAAAAATGTCATTCGTTTTTGTCCTTGACACTTGTTGACTATGTTTTGATCTAATCTGTAGAATGGAGTGATGTACTTTTTTTTGTCTCTTTAGTATAGCAAAAATGCTCAAATCTATACAAAAACCTGCATTACTATAACAATTTATAATCTCTGCTTTCCATATTGTCTGTCTTAACCCGAAAGAAGTCAAAATGAAGGGTTTTTTAAAAGCTTTTTTTATAGCTGCATTTACATTTTAGAGAAGGAACAGTAGGCACTATTGATAGGTAAAACGAAGGAGAAAGATTGGAAATATACAAAAGCAAATATTACTTTGCACTTATACCACATCTTTCAGGGAACATCTCAAAATGTTGCCCAAAGGCCACGTAACATATGACATTCTAGAGTATAGTCTAGAACCCAGGGAGGAGCAGTGTTGCCCCTGAAATGTTGAGTGCCCCACAATGCTTTGCTGTAGTAACTTAGAACTTGATTCACACACAGTGAGCCTGCCAGCATGCAGGTCATACCCCGAGTGTTTGTATATAGCTATAGCTTGGCTCCAGTAGTTCTGACCCGAGCAGCACACCAGTCTCATACTCGCTTCTAGCAGCTTTGGTTACTACATCTAGGGTAACCCTAAGACGTTCCTTGTTCTGAATTTCTTCCCAGAACATGTGTTCTGGACTGTCCACCTCTCTTGGCCACTGTCCACCTCTCTGCCAAGGTTAATCCCTGGTGTGCTGCCGCCGCTATGCATACCTGCACCTCCACAGATATAGGGTGATCTCTGCTCTTGTTGGCTGCAGATCACCAGTCACAGCCAATGCAAGTGGCAGGAAGCAACATGGACCGGGAAACTGCTTCCCAACACTCATATTGGCCGTGAACGGCATTTTGCAGCCAACGAGAGTTACAATCATCCAATATCTGCAGTGGCGCAAGTAAACATAGTAATGGGGGGCTTCTAGGGATTAACCTTGTGGACCAGATTCAGCCAGCAGTCCAGAACTTGTCCACCCCTGGTCTACCATGTGAATACAGGTGTGCATTTTGGTCACAGTATTATCCCCATTTTACATAGGGGGAAGTTAAGGCACAGACTGCTTAAGCAAGTAATTCAAGGCCAAACAATGGGTCAGTGGCAGATTTCGAAATTGCGCCATTGTCTTAGAGCACAGGGCTATGAACCACACCCTCAGTCTAAACAACATTGCATCTCGTAAAGCAGGAAGATGCTTCTAAAAGTAGCTTTGAAATATTAGATGGAATCAAGTACGTTAGTGGAGCTTCAACATTGTCAAAGTATTTGTGTTGAAGAGATGTGTGAGCGTCATATTGCGTTATTTTCCACAGACGCTGTACTCCATCTGACAAAATAACTAAGATTGTCCCCTCAAGTTCTCTGTGAAGAGCCTTGGAGTGATTTATGTTACCTTATCACTATGTGGATAAAAGTTCCTGGGGTGAATTCCTGAAGCACTTAACCCCAAACCCCTTTTAAGTTTATCATTATTAACATACATGAACTTTCCGTAGAAGCATTTAATCTTATTGATTACCTGTATTTATTACCTTTAAAAAACTCCATTAGTGTTTGGTCAATCTCTCTGTAATTTCTATTCAAATCTAAAAGAATGTAGCTACAGATATAAGATCTACTTGTTGCTGATATGAGGCTATCTGTCACTTGATCATTCAAAGGATTTCTAGTACAGTACTTTACTTCTCCATGCCGCTAATGCTGTGAGCCATTCTTTTCCAAAAATGAGTGTTCATGCATCTGGCTGCTAGTGGTAACTGCATTATTAATATGTCCTTTTCAAATGCTGCAACCTTCTTGGGTCTGTAACCTAGTAGAAAAGGTTCTCTGGGTAGCCTAAATGTTAGTTATCTTGAAAAATCTATTTAATATTTTCCTCATGAACATGGTTGTTTTAAGTATTTCTGCACGTGTGGTGTCCTGTGGCTTATAGACATTGTACACCCACTTAGCATGGCTATAACTAGCAATGTAAATGGTGAGACGCTGCTTAGGTTGAGTAGAGTGCCCTACCCACCTGCATCCTAGGGGACATACCCTAGAGCCATCAGTAACAAGTTGTTGTTCCTGTAGAAATCAAGCCCTTTGTGGTAATCCTTGCAATATTAGTGTTTCTATCCTTGTTAAGTCTCCTGGAACTTGAACTGTCTGCCTGGGATTTGAATTGCTTTAGGTGCAAATAAGCCCACACAATTATATGAATATTCCCTATGAGTTCTTTAATATTAATTTCCATAACTTCATCATTACAGACTAGCTGCTGCTCCTAGAAATGTTGTGCTCCTCTGCTTCAGCTACTATTACTTGCCATTCCTGTGCGGTCCACAGTTAGGCTGCTGACCCAGAGTACATCCCCACTGCAAAAAAAGTCCAAACAAACAAAAACTCGTGGCCGACAGTCTCAGAGCCTGCGTCCATTGACTAGGACTTACATTATGGGGCTAAAAATAGCAGTGTAAATGTTCACCTTGGGCTGGAGCCCACGCTCTGAGACCCACCTGCCCCTCAACAGGTTTCAGAGTCCAGGGGCCAGCGTGAGTGGAAATGTCTACACTGCTATTTTTAGGCCTGTAACATGAGTCCTAGGAGCACAGGACAATTGACTAGAACTCGGAGATTTGCTGCTATGGGGCTTGGGGTTTGAATTGATCAATTTTAAAGTTTTAGGGGGTAGCCGAGTTAGTCTGTACAGGTAAACTGAAAAAACAACAAATAGTTTGGTAGCACTTTTTAGACTAACAAAACATGTAGATGGTATCATGAGCTCTCGTGGGCACAGCCCACTTCTTCAGATGACCCGAGTGTTGGATGTCTAGGACCAAAATAAATATGGGAGACGGGAGCGGGGGCATGGAAGAAGGGAAAATTGGGGTGCGGGGAATGAGAAAAGGCAGTGGGTAAAAAATATATCAAAGGAAAATGGAGCTGGAAAGCAACAGGGAAAACAAATAGTCTATAAGCACCTGAGGACTAGATAGTCAAAGGGGGCAAATAAGAACCATTAATTAGCAAACAACAAAGAGTCAGGAAACACTTAAAGACCCATGAAACGTCTAGATGGTATCATGAGATTCTTCAAAGACAAAGAACCATTGTCTCCTTCATTGTTTGATAGGTAGGTAATGACCTAACCAGCCAGTATCTTTGTTTAATCCAGAGGTGTGAGAATTGAACTTGCGAATGAGCTGAAGTTCCAGTCCTTCGCTGTGTATTTGGCTCCTGTAATTGGTTTGTAACAAAACAGCCACTTGAAGATCTGTTAATGCATGCCCAAGGAAATTAAAGTGTGCCCCCCACAGGTTTTTGTATGTTCCCTTTACGGATATCTGATTTGTGTCCATTAATTCTTTCCCATAGGGACTATCCAGTTTGTCCAATATATATTGCAGTGGGGCATTGCTGGCATTTGATGTTGTGGGACATATCTTGGAAGTTTCATGACTTTGGCTGACACTCGTTATGTGCATTTTAACTTTACAGTCTATCTTCCTGCAAGAACAATCCAAGTTGTGTCTCTTTTTGTGCGCATTCTGGCAAAATACAATATTCTTGAAGTTGTTAATTATTGTGTATTGAGCTGAGCAATTTCTCCTGAAAAATAGAGCATTTCCATACTTTGATGCCTGAGTTAATATGGGAGATTTATCTCCATGTTAATTTGATGAAGGCATCCCAATATAGTTTCTACTGGTAATTAATGTTCAAAATTTCATAATTGATTTCTCTAAATAAGTAGCCTACTTGGTTGTCAAATCCTGTCTGCATTTTTCTTTCTCCCAATGAAATAAAATCCATCTACACGAAGGAAGCAAAGATTAATAAAGGTTAATGTATGTAATGCATTTAATGTACTTTGAAGATTAGGGGATTTCTGAAAACAGAAAACAAAACTGGATAAATGACTTCAAAAGGTTTTGGTGTCAGGATATATAGATCCTATTACTGAACAACTGATATATAAATATTTTTTCTTGGCACTCCAGTGGGGCAGTTGCATGCTAAATAAGATTAGCTGTCTCCTGTGTTTTGACCTTTCTACTTTTTATTCTTCTCTACAGTACATGGGGGGAAAAGTTATTTAGATGGAAATTGCTGATTTAACTCAGTCATCCTTTAAAATACATTTGGCCTTTTATTGTTCATAGGCTGAAGGCACATTATGCATCATATGAGCCAATGCTGAAGCAGCTGACTGAAAAATACCAGAGTATGTTGAGACAGAAAATGCTAACCAGCTTGGAGAGAGACAGAGCAGTTGGTCAGGTAAAAATATGGTCTACTACACGGGCAGAAACATACTGGGAACAGATTCATATTTTTTTGTTTAAATCAAAGAAAGCTTGAGATAGAAGAAGAGTATTTTTGAGTTTCATATGATTTACAAATATTTTGTTCTTTGGAAGCAGATACAGGAATCTTGATGTTTCAGTTTAAAGCATCCAGACAAAATACAGAGCATCCCCACTATGAATCCCCCCAGGATACATCCGTTCTGCACGAAAGTTGTTGACGCTTCTAGGAACTGATGTGTTATAAGTCCTCCCATTTCCCGCTCTTAAGTCACGCGGAAAAAAAACCCCATTTTGCGCAAATGGAAGTCAGCTGCGGGGAAAAAAATTCCCCGCATTAAGTAGTTTCACCGTAAGTCCAAGGTTTTTGGAATGTATCTTGGACTTACAGTGAGGATGGCCTGCATTAAAGTCCTGTCTGTGTTCAGTTGCCCTACATTTCATGTAGTGGAAGAGATAAAGTTTTATTAATGGTTTAAACTGTAAGAACTTGCAATCACCTCAGTAAAAACTTAAAAAACAATGAATAGTCTTACAGCACCTTAGAGACTAACAAAAATGTAGATGGTATCATGAGATTTATCTGAAGAAGTGGGTTGTGCCCACAAAAGCTCATGATACCATCTACATTTTTTTGTTAGTCTCTAAGATGCTGCAAGACTATTTGTTGTTTAAGTTTTTGCAGTTACAAACTAACACACCTACCCCTCTGAAACTTTTTATCACCTCAGTATCAATGACACACAAGAATGTCCATGTTGGGTCAGACCAAAGGTCCATTTAGCCCAGTATCCTGTCTGCCAACAGTGATCCATGCCAAATTCCCCAGAACAGAACAGGTAATCATCTGTAATCTGACAAACAGTCTAGGGACACTATTCCTACCTATCCTGATTAATAAGCATTGGTGGACCAAACTTCCATGAATTTATCTAGTTCTTTTTTTAACCCTGTTAAAGTCCCGGTCTTCATAACATACTCCGACAAAATCACTAGTACAGACTTCTAGAATTTGTCTCTTTCTACTAGGCCAACTGTGAGTTGAACAGGGCTTTTACTTGGGTGGAAAAACTGCATTAAATTTTATTCACAGGAATGGGAATACTGGAATTTTCTTCTGAATCATTCTTTCAGCTTTCATATTTGTGAATGAAACATGAGTGAGACTATGACCTAGTCGGAGTACCTACACTGATCCAATATCCAAGTACTGTCATTTTAATAATAGATTACTCCTGCAAATCTGTGGATATCTGTGGACAAGATTCTGGATTGGATGAAGATACTCTTGTAGCCCCATAGGGATATTATGGATATTTCTGAGGAAACCATCCTTAAAGTTTAGTGGCTGCCAAAATAGTTTTAGTCAAATGTTGTCAGTCAAAAGGTTGAAAGGAAAGTGTCAATTTATTTTCATAGTGTCAGGTACTTCTAAACATACCTATGGAGATGCAGTATCAGTAAACTGGATCTTAGTTTTCTAAGATCACTGCTAACCTCCAGATAATTTACTCAGGCTTAAAGAATTATATAGTATTTCTACCTGGGAATGATCTTAAAACTCCTGCTTCCTGAAGTAGTAGGTACCAGATGCTTTGGTCCTCCAAGTGCAGAGATAAAGGATTTGTTTCATCTTGTCATGTATACCAGTCTATAGAGATCTTGCCCATTTCGTACAGGGATGGGTTGAGAACAAAGGAACATGTCTTAGAGGAAAAGGGGTTACGGCCTTACATCGACACCCGGAGTAAAAGTTTAATAATTGAAATGCATAATAAAAGATTTATCTTGTGAAATCAGCCTCTGGTGCAATGAAAATGAAAGATTTTATACATGGCAGGTCAGTTTACTGGCTGCTAGAATGGCAGGCATTCCTAAATGCACAGTAGCATATTGTGATAGCTATTTTATTGTGACAATACCATGGGCTGTATTATGTTAGCAAACTAACTTTTAATTCAATAAGAAATTATTATGAGAAGTTCATGTGTCAGGCCAAGTCTACACTATAGCTGACGGTCGGCTTCAGGTATGCAATTCCAGCTTTGTAAAAAACAGCTGGAGTCGACATACATTAAGCTGAGCTTCAGCACCATCCTCACAGCAGGAGGTTGATGGGAGTAATGCTCCTCTCGACTTCCTTCTCTACTCATAAGGCATCGGAGTTTCAGCATCAATGAGGGCGCCCTCAGCATTCGATTTAGTAGGTCTTTTTTAGATCCGCTAAATCAACACTGTGGCATTTGATCTGTCCTTCAATTTCTCCATAGTCTAGATAATGCCCTTCAGATGGCCCAGAACATTTGCATTGTTTAAATAAATATGTAATATTCCCACCAGAAATTGGGGATGGATTATTATATATCATTGTTGGACTTAATATTTTCAAAATGAGTTATGCTGGAGATGTTTCTGGAAAAGTGAATGAAATGAGTAATTTTAGTGAATTTAGTTAAATCAGTAATTGCACATGGTATTTACTGCTTGATTATTTATGCATGCATATTCTGGTTTCTTACTTGTGGTGGCAGTGTACAAAATCAAAGTCCACATAACTTTTCTTTATTTTTATTCTTTAGGTTACAGGTTTGCAAGCTACATTACAAAATTTAGAATCTGGGCGTGGTATTGAAATTCCTGTGACCCGAGGTAAAACATTTTGTTAAACGTGCACATATATTTTGAGGAAGGCACCTAGTCATAATTCAGAGTTTGAATTACTGTAGAAACTTGATTTTACAAACACCGGTCTTATGAACAACAAATTGTACAAACCATTTTTCCTGGTTGGGAAAAACGGTAATTGCATAATGAAAGGAATGTCATTGAAGAATAAGTCAACATCCTTTCACATTCCAATGCCTTCAAGGAATTGAAAATAGCCTCGCAGTGGTTTGAAGGACAAGCAATGCAGTACATCATACTGCCACTCACACAGAATACCAACTGTAATTTTAAGAAGTTCAGTTTGGTTTTATGAATCAAATTAGTTCATAAAATGGGGTTTTATGAACCCCAATTAGTTCATAAAATGGTGGTTCTGCTGCACTTGCATTTCAAGTATTTTACTAGTTTTAGTGACAGCTCCAAATTAAGGATTCAGTTTTGTGGTTGTATCATTTGGTTGTATTCTCACAGTTGGTTCTATTGAGTACAGTAGTGCTTTGGTTGCCCACTCAGGAAGAGGAGGGGTTAAAGCACAGAACTCTCCAATCAGAGATGAGCTCATTAAGCGAGTCAATCAGGAGAAGGCTTGCTGGAGCACCTCCTATATAAAGGGGTGCTCAGCAGAGCAGAGGGCAGTCTCTGCCTATCTATCTCATAGGACTGGAAGGGACCTTGTGGGGTCATCGAGTCCAGTCCCCTGCCCTCACAGCAGGACCAAGTACTATCCCTGACAGATTTGTCCCAGATCCCTAAATGGCCCCCTCAAGGATTGAACTCACAACCCTGGGTTTAGCCAGCCAATGCTCAAACCACCTGCTCCCTAAAGGGCAAGGGAGAAGGACAGACTGCTGAGACCTACCTACACAGAACACAGCTATGCAGAGTCAGGTGAGTAATAGCAAGCTCCAGCCTGAGGTCTGCCAGACTGAGGCCCTGATACAAAGGGCTGAAAAGTTGCCAGGTCTATGGGGGAAGTGGCCCAGGGACAAGAGTCAGCAGAGGAGTTGGAAAAGGGGCAGTGAGTGGCTGCCAACTATAGGATCTTTGGGTAAGAATCCAGAGTAGCAGGTGGGCCGGGGTTTCCCTGTCTTACCCCCACTTGCCACTGAGGGAAGTGGTTAGCGAAAGGCTGCAGTTTGTTACCGTAGCTGGTGGCTGGACAATAGACTGTTGGTTCCCCTAAAAGTGGGGGAGGGACAGCAGAGTAGGGCATAGCCACAGGACAGTGCCCAGAGGAGGACGCCCAGGTCTGGGGAGCAACATGGGTCACAGATGGTGGAGAAACAGAGTGGTAGTAATGGCAAGTGAGACACCACCACTGGAGGGTGCCTTGCTGACTGACGTGAGCTAATTCCCAAAACGACCAGCAGGAAGCCCCATGGTGGTGAACCCACCCCATGACAAGGACGGTGAAATTACACATCTGTAAGCAGTACTTCCCTGAGTAAGTGTGGAGGGCTAATGACCTAGAAACCTAAGTTGGATTTGATTCTGTCATCTGATCCACTATATAGAACAAAGCCGGGAGATTCTCATCTAATTGAGTGTAAGAATGGGCAGAATCGGATGTTTTGAGGACAATAGTGAATCAGGTGCCCACTCAGAAAGAGGAGAGCTTAGCATCTCATTTTATCACATTAAACATTTGAGGAGGCCTTTAATAAGAAAGGGTATAGGATACCTTTTGGAATAACAATATATCTGTATCTAAAGGAAGTGCTTACCCTGGCACTTTGAAAACAGGAATAAATTGGTGTAAATACTGAATTTTATAGCATCCTAAGTGAAATGTGTCCTTTTATGTTTTTTTATGTGCCTTTGGGTACACTGCATGCTTATTTCAAAATAAGCTATTCCGGAATAGTTATTCTGAAATATCTTATTTCAAAATAGCATGTCAACACTGCAGGGAAGCCTCAAAATTAGTCCGAGGCAGGCTTCCCTAATGTAGATGTGCTCTCTCGATTTAGAGCCCAGGAGGCACTGGGGAGGAATAACTTAGAATGGCCCTGGGGAGGGACTATTTCAAAATAGCAGCAGTGGAGTGTCTACACACTCCTTATTTCGAAATAGCTATTTTGGAATAGGTGCTATTCCTCACAGATTGAGGCTTACAGTGTTCAGAATAAGCCATCTGTTCATTCGAAATTATTTCAAAATAACAGAATGGTTGTGTGGACGCTTGCATTTTTATTTCAAAATAATGCTAGTTATCTCGAAATAACAGTGCAGTGTAGACACACCCTTTCTGTGCTTTTTAAAATTGCTTCGGGGGGAAACAAGGTTCAGAAAGAACTAATAGCTAAATCTTCAGTTTTTGGTTTTTCTAATTCCTGTGTTTGAGTGAAGGGGGACAGCAAGTATTTTCCTAAACTGTTGTGATAACTTATTTAATTCTTAATGCAGAGATTACAGCTGTCATCCAAATCTTTTTCACCATCATAAATTCCCTCTCTTTGAGTCGTGGTTTGATTTGTGACTCGCAATTTCAAGGCTGCACATTTTCACATTTCAGTTTGTTGCTGTGAAACTAGGCATCCCTAAATCCATACCCTACACGCCACAATGATCGTTGTAAAAATATTCTTTTGGAGGTATCATTTGAAAATAACACATTCCTGGTCAATAATATTGTGGTGAAATGTACTTAGTAATATTTAGTGTAAAGTTATAAATTTCCCTGTGTAATATTAGTGCACATTCTAAACCACTCAGCTATGCAAAAGATTGGTAAAAGATGTTAAACAGGTTTAATAAACAAAGGCATGTGGATTTACCTCAATTTACATATAACTAGTAAATAGTGTACTAAAGACATTGGGAGAAGTGATGGCGGGAAACAACAATTGGGATTTCAGCAAACACAAATGGTGGAGAAAGAGCCTAGAGCTTCCTTCACCATCAGACTCCATATCACCTTTACTGTTTGAATGAGCTTAATTTTGAAGGGTGAAGAATCCACTTCAGAGGTTTGCTGGATTTTAAAAGAATGGGGCAAAGAACCCCAAGTTGTCCTTCTGTCGCCTAACAAGAACACCAGCATCTTTAGGCCTCTGGAAGAGATTCTGATCAAGGAAAGGGTCAGTCAGCATCTTGCTGGAAGACTATGGATGAGAAAAGCCATCTTCAACAAAGCCTTCAACCAGAACTTGAGCCTTCAACCACAACTTGTGACATTGGTTTCGACTTTTAGATGCATGTTTTCACTTTTATTTGATTGTAGCCATTTTAACTTATAATTGAATACATTTAAAATCATATCTTCTTTTATAAATACACTTGTTTCATCTTTAATCTAAATCAAGCCAGGGCTTTGTTTAAATGGAACTGTTTGGTAACTGCAATTAAAGTTGAAAACTGGTCAATATTGACTCCTGACAGGTGCAGTGCACAGTACTGAGCACACGTTTTGGGAAAAATTGGGACTGGGTATGTGTTGCGGTCACCCTGTGAGTCATAACAAAGGCTGGTAGGACAGATTGGTGCTGTCTCAATCAAGGGGGATAGATTGGGGCTGAAGAGCCATATTTATGTCTGCCTGGTGATTGGCAGCACCTGTCTTCCATTTTTGCTTACAGGCCATACAAATGGCCATTTGTTCTACAAACTGTCATCTTCAGGGCATGCGACAAAGCCCAGGTTTTTACACTAGTTCCTGCATTTGCATAGCCATTATAAAGACGTGTACATGTGCAAAATAAAATGTAGCCACCCAACTGCTTAAAAGGGTTGTGTTGAATTGATTTAATCTTTTGTCAGTTAGTTTCTGACTTTGGAGTGAGGAATATAGGCTGCTCGGTCTCTTTTATGAGATTGTTTTTAGATAAGGCCAAAGGTACTTTATAACCATATTTGTACATTTTAAATCTAAATAATTAGATCTGGGTTTGTCTTACATTATTTTGTACAATTGTCTTTGTTCGGCTGCATGACTTAGCAGCTCAACCTTGTACATTTTCTTGTTGTAACTGAGCAACATAAAATAAATACAGTGAAGAGAACGTGCATGTAAAATTGTGTGTGACTAACCTTCGCGACTGTGTGCTTGAACTGAGCTTTCCAAATGTGAGGGAAGAGGTGTTTGCTCTTTGCCTGTTTCAGACCTGATGTGTAAATGTCATTCTCTCCATTTATGGACAGGCCACAGGTGAGAGCGTACAGCATGTAGAAACTTTTTGCACATTTTGAGAGAGTGATGCTTGTTTTCTACCATCTCCCTCCAAATGCCCCAAATACAAAATCGTCATTCTCTCACCTGTCAAGTCAGTTGTATATAAATTCTGGGGTTCAGGGATTTAAAATGGGTGTCATAAACTAAAGAATAAATTATGCCAATATGATGTTGCCCCATATTGTTGGCAGGGCTGAATTTTGACATCCCTGGGGAGCTCTGGGGTGCAGCCTTCCCCTAACCCCTCGTGAGCGTAGCCAGTTCTAAGTGAAAGTGGGATGGAGAGTGCAAGTCTTCTTCCCGTAGGGGCACACACACTTCCTGAGCAACAGGGCTGCAGCTGCGTCTGGCAGACGTGTAATAGGGTGAACTTGTCTTTCACTCTCATTCTCTTAAAATTCCCTGGAGGACCAGATGCAGTCTGGTCCAAGTTGTTTAGAAGTGAGTCTGTTACATATGAGGAATGAAAACCATGTAATACCATTGTTAGGATTTGTTTTGGTCCTTAGGGACTGAAACAAATCCTTATTGACTTTAACCCTGCTGGCCCATACATTTCTCGTTGTGTCCCTTTGCTCCGGTTACCCCTTACTGAACAGGGATGCATTTTAGATATAGTGAGCTGGGAGTTAAACTGTTAGAAAAAGCTGTGTACCTATATTCTCCCCGATAACATGGAAAATAATACTCTGACAATTAGGATAGAGTCGATAATTTTTTCCTTGCCACTGTTAAAGTTATTTAACACTGCCAGTGTGTCCATCATGTTTTGTTCTTTTTTTAACTATTAGGTATAACTATGATTCCATCCTCCAGTTCCCAAAATAAATTAAGAACTAGTTAGTAATTGGAAAGCCTCTTAAAATGCCAGTTGAGCAATACACTTTACCGCCCAACTAACTTCAAGAGTGTACATGCCAAATCGAGTCCCTCCTGACATGCCTCCTTTTTAAGACTCCTCACATTTGTCACATGCTAAAGAGTTTGGCTCCACTTGGGCCAAAAGGATAAGTTTAAAAAAAACTTCAGAATTTTTTCATTGATGAGAGAGAGCTATTTTGTGAAAAAGTTAATCGAAAATTTCTCCATGTTCAATATGATGTTTTTTAACCTACCCACTCAAAAATTTGAAATAGGAGCTTTGACAGAGCAAGACTAATATTTGTTCACAATATTATTAATTTAAGCATTGTTGTTATGGACCAGGATCCCATTGTGATAGATATGGGAAATAAAGACAGTCAGGTCTGCCGAAGGGGAGGGGGCCAGGTGGGAATTGCCCCAGGACCCAGAGTTTCAAAGGGACTCAGAACTCCCAGCTGCTGATATGGCTGATCCCCAGGCCCTTTTGAATTGCTGCAGGAGTGATGCTTTGTGCAGCTCTGAGGCCTGGAGCGGGGTGCTGCAGTCTGGGCAGCGCTAAGGGCTGACTGCCCTCGGCCCTGCCCCTTCTGCCCTCAGCCCCGCCCCTTCCGGGGGTGCAGAGCCAACAACCCTGCTCACCTTGACCCGGGGCCTGTGGCAGCTGTGGGCCCATTGAGGACTGTTCTTGTCCCCAAAGATTGAAGTAATCATTTTGCTGGCTTACATATATATATTTGAACCTAGCACTGCTATTAGAATTGGTTCTGAAAACCATGCAAAGAAATGGTTAGCAGCTCAGTATGTTTCTCTTATTTCCTGCAAGGTGCAACTGTTTATTACCCAGTTATGAAGTCTAAACTCAAAGACTTTCTTCATGGTTGAATTAATTCACTGCTAAACCTCATACCATGTTTCCTTCTTCCTGGATCTGATGTAACCGCTCTCAGGATGTCATGCAAAAGGAAAGTTCAAAGGCACTAGTTATAGTACTTGGACCTGAGTGACCCTTTTCCAAACAAAAGGCAGTTGGAATGGGAAACATGAGCCGTTTTATGCAGAGTAATCACAGTCCTTTCGATTTTGGTCATTCTTTCATGCAGCTACTGACTTTTTAAGCTCTTTAACTTTCGTGGTCCTGTGGTGGTTTATAATACGTATATTTCACAAACCCAAACAAACCCAATGTCCCGTGAGCATCATAATTGCCAGTGGGTGACAGTTATTGAGTGAGGGGGAAATCTTCCACATGAATAAAATAATTCTGCATTCTATAGTAATTCAGGAAATGTTATTCATAGCATTTATTGCAGTAGTCTTCACTTTTCACTTCACAGCTCTTTTCACCTTTTTGTAGCTTTTATTGGAGTTCATCATACAGGCACTTTTGATCCTTGTTTAATCCAGGTTATGCCTGCAGTTTTTCAAGAGTTTGAATTTCCTGATGGAACTCAACTTTACTTACAAAGAGCAGATTTTATTAGATATGTATGTTTAATTTTGTTCATTTCACCCTAGTCATTTACCGTATGTATTTAGTGCTGTGAAAGTAATAGGCGTTTTGGTTCACTATCAATTCTGGCAAAAAAAATAGGGCTAAATAAAATATTTCGTGTTGATTCTGAGAGCTGTTTTTAATGTTTTACTCCCCCCCCCCAATAGGAAATTCTGAAACAGCATTTCTGAATGTTTTGTTTTGGTATTTTTGTAATTTTTATTTATTTTTTGTTTTTCAGATAAACAATTTGGGAAAACATTGTAGTGTTGCCACATCGACAATTTATTTCTCTCTCCCCTATCCAGTTTCCAAAATCCTGCAAATTTTCTTTCACTACATCTTAAATGTTATTTTCAATACAGTAATTACTCGTTTAACATGTGCCCGCTTAACACATTTTCGCGATAGCACGATTTTTTTTTTAGGGAACATTTTTTGAATAACACGACTGTCCCCGAAATAACACGGAAGTGCTCCTGTCAGCCGCTCTCTCGGCTGGGCTGCTGTGAGCCGCATGTGCGCTCATGGCTCCAGCCTGCACTTGCTAGGAGCCAGCCGCTGAGCCCAGGCAGCTGCCTTGGGACTGAGACATAATGTTGGGGGAGAAAGGGGACTGGGTTACAGCAGGGAGGGGAGCTGTTTGGCTCTGGGGAAGGGAAGGGGAGGAGAGGGGAGGGGGATTGGGTTGGGAGTATGCCCCTGTGATGGGTCTGCCGGGACCTGCACTGCGTCTGGCGAGGGGGGGTCGGCGGGGAATGGCACGGCGAACGGCTAACCCTCCACCGCTTTGCAGGGAGGCAGGGGAAGCCCCGCGCAGCCGTCCGGGTGCCTTGCCCTCTCTCCTCCGCCCCCGCTTGCAGGCCAGCGGCTGGGTTTCCCCAGCTGGCCTGTCACCGGTGGCTGCACGGGGCTTCCCCTACCTCCCTGCAAAGCGGTGGAAGGTTCGCTGCTCACCGCGCCGTTTCCTGGCGACCCTCCCTCACCGGACGCAGTGCGGGTCCCGGCAGACCTGTCACAGGGGCATACTCCCAACCCAATCCCCCTCCCCTCTCCTCCCCTTCCCTTCCCCAGAGCCAAACAGCTCCCCTCCCTGCTGTAACCCAGTCGCCTTTCTCCCCCAACCTTATGTCTTGATCCCAAGGCAGCTGCCTGTGCTCAGCAGCCGACTGCTAGCAAGTGCAGGCTGGAGACGACTCAGCACCAAGGGTATGTCTACACTGCCATCCTAGTTCGAACTAGGGTGGCTAATGTAGGCATTCGAACTTGCAAATGAAGCCCGGGATTTAAATATCCCGGGCTTTATTTGCCTGTTCCTGGGCGCCGCCATTTTTAAATGCCACGTAGTTCGAATTGCCTGCCCGCGGCTACATGCGGCACGGACTAGGTAGTTCGAATTAAAGCTCCTAATTCGAGCTACCGTTACTCCTCATTGCAGGAGGAGTAATGGTAGTTTGAATTAGGAGCTTTAATTCAAACTACCTAGTCTGTGCCGCGTGTAGCCACGGTCAGGGAGTTTGAACTTCGGGGCATTTAAAAATGGTGGCGCCCGGGAACATGCAAATAAAGCCCGGGATATTTAAATCCCGGGCTTCATTTGCAAGTTCGAATGCCTACATTAGCCACCCTAGTTCGAACTAGGGTGGCAGTGTAGACATACCCCAACAGAAAACTGACTTCGACACCACCGCTTGAAACGCAACCCCCACCTTTTCCATTATTTTCAATGGGAAAATTGACCCCACATAACACGTTTTCACTTAACATGATCATTTTCTGAAATGTATCTACCATGTTAAATGAGGAATTACTGTACCAGAATGTGTAGCACATGGAAAATCTGGGGCATTGTAATATAAGTAAAGTGGACACACACAAATACCTTGTATTCAAGGGGCTGAACTGTGTGTCAGAGTAGTAATACATAATTCTGGAGTTACTGATATATGCAACCTGACTACTTGGAAGTCACTTTCTTTCAAAGACATATTTTGCATTAGTTTCAGCGACCAGTTCTGTTTAGTTTTTCACATTAAGGTTATTGCTAGGTAAATGAGAACTTTTTTTTTTTTCAGAAGAACATGAGAAATACATTTTAAGAGGATGAAATCATTTTTATTCTATAGCAGGTCATAGATGCAAAAGGGAAGATGAAAGACAAGGTCCTATACAGAAAGCTGTTCAAGAGACAAGAGAGCAAAAATATCTTTATGCTGGTGTTGCTCCATATGATCCAGCCAAAGATCCAACAAAACAGAAGGGCAAGAGGTATTCCAAGGTATGAAACCCTCATTTTGACTGGTATTGAATCTACACAAATTTTCTGTGTTTTATTAAGTTAGCATAAAGTCAGTATAACTGAAAGCAGAGTCTGATCATATATTCTCCTATGTAAGTCATAGAAAGAGTAAGAAAATGTAAGTAGGGTAAACATCTAACAGTTAAAATTCTCTGAAGTTAGTATCTCTTTAGCTTGATTATCTCAACAGAATAGTTCAGATGATTAAATGGAGTTGTGAGAATATACAGGTAAATTACTAGTAAATATACGAGTAAATTAATAATTTTGCGACCAAATATTAGTCCTGCTCTGTCAAGGCTCCTCTAATGGAAATCTTATTTCTAGCTATCACACTTTTTTGGCAGAAGTCCTGTCCCATCTTATTGGGCTTATAGACTTTTCAAGAGTTCCAGCTCTATTCATTTTGTGCCTTCAGAGGTCAGAAGCTCCAGACTTATTGTTTCAGCAGTTGGCCTACAGAGAGGGGGACAGGACCAGACTGGGTGGACAGTAGTGGATTCATCTAATAGCTTGTTCCTGCTCAGATATAGCTTCCAGCAAGATATGCAGTTGCCCCAGCTTGCAGATTGAGGTGTTATTCTCCCAGATAACTTAAAACAAGATTGTGTTGTTCGACAAGGACAGCAAAACAAAGAGGGTTTTTTTATTTTGGGGTTTTTTTTTAAAGATTTTCCTTGTTCTGCTTGGATTATTGTGCTGAGGTTTCTAATTTTTAGTCTCTTGATATGTTTTAATTTCACTTGATTTTGTGTGGAGAGTTTTTTGTCCTCAGTGTAAACTAAAATGCTCTGGCCATCACCAGTCTGAGACTGAGTCCTAGCTGGAGGACTGTACCAGGGTTTCTTTTTTCCCAGATCCAAGTAAAAACTATGTGCAAGCAAGGGAAGGGTCCTGCTATTGTGGGGAACTTTCCTAGCTCCTACTCTACCTCGGTGAAATGGGCCAGTGGAAGGATCGGAGTCCCTGCTCCCACTTCCTTTACCCACAGGCCTCCCTCACCTCAAGGGCTCCCCTTCCACTCCCCTGTGAGGCAGAGCTCTCATAACCCCAACAAGGCCTGGCTCAGGACTCCTGGGGCTCAACCCCTAACCTTGTTGTGGTCACCTAGGGCAGGGGCTGGGTGTCCCCACTCCGGGGTGCTCTTTCCACACTGAACATTTCCCGGACCCACAGATGATTACATACAGTTCAAACAAAAAGTTACTGGAAAACACATCACTCCACTCTGTGGATCATGCCCCTCTTAGCCCTCCTCCAGGCTCCTTTGGTGAACCATTCCAGTCATGAGGAAATTTAACCCTTTGACTTATCCAGAAAGCACTTGTATTTACTTGTGGCTACTGAGCAACTGTATTTTCCCCTGCCTGGCAGGTCAGAGATACCTCAGCTCCATGGAGCATTGGGGTAAAGAAATCCTGCCCCTACTTAAGAGAGAGGGAATTTTACTACTAACTTCAGAAGGGCCAGCGTTTTACACTTGGAAATTATAAACTCTCTGCTCCTATTTAATTTATAAATGCTAATTGACTGGATCTTGCAGACTTCTCTGCTGCTGTGAATTTTATACGCCCCAAGTGAGTCCAGTCCAGGTTCTGAAGTCTTTCTTTTTTTTAAAATTTTGGATCATGGAATTAGTTTAGAAAACTAAAAGTTAAGTCCAAAAATTGCCCGCCAGGTATGCTAGGAATAGCCAAGTGCAATTCTTCTTGCTGAAGTGCCAACATAAACCCAAACTGGCATTTTAGGAAAAGAAGTTGGATTTTTTTTTCCGAGAGTGAAAATCTCTGATTTTTCAAAATATCTCCTCTTATGGAATGTATTGTTCCAAAACATTTTCTTTAGCAGAAAAGCAGGCATGGGAAACTATAGGTGTATTGGTTTATTTTTGTCCAAGTTGGAGATGGTGGAGGAAAGCCAAAATCAGGTTTAAAACAGAAAACTGGTGATATCAGATAACTATATTTATATCAGAAACTACCGTCTCTCCATAATAACCTCAGTACGTATGGGGGAGCAGAATTACAGGACAGAAGTACAATTCTACTTTGAGAAGTGATTTTAAAAATGATACTTTTACACAGCTCTCCAGGTACCTTCTCCTGTGGGAAACATTAGGCTATGATTGACTGTTTTATCCCTTTTACGTCTCCACTATAATGATGGTACAGATCAGGGCAATAGAGGTTGTATTGTTTGCAGCAGAAAAGCCTCGTAAAACATGCCACATCTTGTTACCCGGGGTTCTTTCAACCCAAATGTGTCTGCGAGATGGCATCAGGAAATAATTCAGGGGAGACACGGTCGTCCGACCGATAGACGGATGGTACAAACAACAACACAAGAGTGCTTTCACTTAAAGCTAAACTTTACTTAGTCTCAAGCACTTACACACATCTGCAACAGGTTATTAAAACATCCCCACCCTCGATAGTTACCGAAGTTGAGTGTGGCTCTCGAGTAACAATGGGCAGGCTTCCGATGGCCAGTCTTCCGTCTGCTGGTGGGGACGGAGATGTGTGCAGATGTGAAGAGTCCTCAAGAAGTTCTTGAGGCATCCCTCCAAGTGTTCCCCAAAATTGTCCCACTAACTCAAACTTTCCTTCCCTATTTATCCATTAGTATTACAATAGCATGTCTCTCAAAAACTTGTTAGGCAAGCACTTTTTAAAGGTTAGGCAAGAGATTTTCTTCTGATCATCACTTTCACCAGATGAATTTTTTCTTTTTCAGAGTCTCCATGCCTGGGGGCTCTGATAGATATATGTCTTAGGGCATTTAGACAAGCTTCCTGGTTTCCTAAATGTATAGCTCAGCGATTTCACTAGAGATTTGGGCCTCAGGAAGGACGCAGGGTCAAGCTGCTCTCTCTGTGGCACTCAAACCCCCTTTCTTCCCCTTCCCTGACTGTGGTCATGCGGAAGCTGCAGTCTAGGTCTAATTTGGGCTTGTTAGCTTGGTTGCTAAAGTTTAAGCCGTAAGCAATAGCAGTTCAGGCACATTACTGGATTTGCCGAAATCTCCCCGTACAGTCTTATGCAAATTGATTCATCATGATCTGTTTGTGACATGACTATTTATGCTGAAGATAGGATCACAGATAACATGATGGGCCTGATTCTTATATGCACAAACACCCTTTGAATAGTCTGGTGTTGTAAAGGGAATTTAAGAGGAGGTAAATTAAAAGTTACAGTCACTCTAAACCCCATTTTCACTACTTGGGATGTGTAAAGGGGCCTTAGTGTACACATGAATCAGGCCTCATGAGTCCCAGAGAGGCATAAGCAGCAGGGACCAATAAAATGTAATAATCCTGTTCTTTATAATGAAACAGGAAAGGAGACAAAAGAAACAACGTGAGATATCAATGGAATTTACTGTAAAAATGTTTTCTATAGCTTTCCAGGATGGCTCCGTGTGTTTTAAAGCTTAGCTAAAATCAGAGTGAACTGATGCTTTCAAGTACAGCCATCTGGATTTCATTGTTACCAGTAAAAATAAAACAAAATGCTCAGGAAGTATTTTTGACAAGTGGCAAAAAATTAGAAAATATTGGCATTCAGTGTACTATTTAAACATGGATGAGCTCTAACACTTTGTTTGTAAATCTTTTGAGAACATTGTGGTCCGGCCATCTGCTAAATACTGATCTGTTGGCTTGATTTGCTTGGTGTCAACTAGCTACAAATATGGCCAGTAGCTGACTTATCAAGTTTTCTCCAAGGACAGTCAAACTCTTTAGTATCCCAATGTTTTATAAGAGCTGACATTTAATTTAAAATCCTATGTATCTTTGATTAAAAAGAAGTACAACAACAGGGAGAAAACAGCAATGGATTTCTGTAAAGGGAGTGAAATTTCCTGGTTCCAAACACTTTGTTTCAAGAGTGGGGTCATAAAATAACAGGTAAGGAAACAATAATATCAAAATCTCTACTCTGAAATTGTCCTATATCAAATCGCATCAATACTTCATAGGTTAATCATTTGAATCTAATACTTCATAAGACATTTCCTTGAATGAAAAAAACTCCCATATTTTGATACTATTTTTCTTTCTGTATATTTGGAGTAGATTTTTCTTTTTCTTTTTATAATTAAGTTGTCAGATTTCAGATAGAGTGCACTTCATAGTTGATTTTGTGTTGTGGGTTTTTTTTTTTTGTTTGTGTGTTGTTGGGTTTTTTTTGTAAATAGCTGGGCAGTTTTAGCTCATCAGTGTCATATGTATCTTTTCAGTAATTAATTGTAAGACGTAATTTTATTCTCTAATGTTTTATTAGGTGCAAAACTTTATTGAAAGACACATTGTAAAGCTCTGGGACTGAGATACATTCTACCACTAGGAAACAGAGGTTGAAAATGATGCTGGCAAATGAACATTTTTTAAAAAATTGGCTTACAGAAATGAAATACTGATGGGAATAACAGCTTTCATAATTATTAGGTCTTGATAAGACCACATGTGCATGCATGCAAGAAGTCAGAGTTGCTCCTTAGAATGGAAAAGCTCTTTGGAAAAGGTAGCAAAGATAGAGTGGAAACCCTAAAGACTCTGAACCTGCAAACATGTAGGTACGTAAATAACCTTCTAGCCTAAATCTTTAGCTGATGTAAATTAGTACAGTTCCATTGGTATAGCTCCAATGAAGTCAGCTGAGGATCTGTCCCCTTAAGTTCAGTTCACGTGCCTGTTATTTCCCAATATCCATGTGTACTTGCAGAATGGGACATTAGACTTTCCAACCTGTTTCAGTGACTCTTGCAGGTTTTGCTACGTAGTAACCTTATAAATTACTCTTATCTTCACTGAAATATTCAAGGCATAATAAACCAGTGAAGCCACAGAAAACCTTTTTTAAATTTTAATATAATGTTTTTTTCAAAGGAAAAATGTTTTTTCACCCAAAGGAATTTACACAGCACCTGTGGTGCTTATCTTTTATATAAGAATTGTATGTCAACAGTGTTATCATAGTCCCCTCCCAACGTGGACATAGGGTAGAAGAGAAGAAAACTGCAGCTATCACTGAGGCTATGTCAACACTGCAGCACTATTTTGGGATACCGGAAGTATCCCTAAAATAGCTATTTTGCATCTTTAAAGCAGCCCGTTATTTCAAAATGGAATTCGAATTAACGGGTGCGCTGTTCTAGCATCCCTATAACCCTCGTTCCATGAGGGTTAAGGGACTTTTCAGAATAGCCCTTTATTTTGAAATTTGGCACAAATTGTGTAGCTTATTTTGAGGTAAGAGTGCGATGTAGACGCACCCTTAGAGAGCATAAGAAGAATTCCTGTCTCCCTTCTTACTCCTGCTTCCCGTTAGGGGATGTTCATACCACTCAGCATGTCTCTCCTCAATAACTTCAAGCTATTATTGCATTTCTGTACATTGAGGCACCAAGAGCCTGATCTACTCCCACAGAGGTCAATAGATGTCTTGCCATGGATGTTAATGGACTTTGAAGCAGGACTCAAGAGAGTCCCTGTCACCATCCTGAAGGTCAGAGATCTTTTGTGAAGTAAACCCTCTCTTTCTGCAAGCCCAGTTGAAAAAATTTTGGGGGGTGGGGGAAACTAATACTGTAGGGGGGTTCATTTTATGTTCCTTGGAATGAATGCATACTGTATTCTGTTTGTAGTAGGTGACATTGGCCTCGTTCTTGGGACACACGTGAAAAGAGGGCTTTAATTCCAGTGGGCTTTTCCATGTGAGAGAAATGAAAAATAAAAAGAGATAGGTAAAAGACATAGTTGAGGAGGTGTATGTGTGCTCCTGTGCCTTTAACTGGAGACTTTTTTGGTAGCACTTTCCACTGAATCTACTTAGGTGTTCTCCCTTCCTCATTGTCTGCCTTGAGGCTATCCAGCAATGTCCTGGCAAACCTTCCCCCTCCTCTCCAGTTCCCTCTCAAGCCCCTTTGGCATCCAATAGAGCAAGCAGTTAACCCTTTCTTGTCTGTGTCATTAGTATAAGTAGTAGTTGTTTGTGTTGCTTTTGTTCTCCTTAATAGTTAGTGTTTCCTTTTTACTGAGATGAAAAAAACAAACCCATTGGTTTGCATTTCCTGCCCTGTCTGGGAAGATTCCCCCTTCCCTGCATTTAGAAGAGTCGAAAGATTTTTCAGTTAAAAAAAAAGTAAAAGAAGAAGAGGAGGAAAGAAGGTCTTTTGTCTGCCTTCCTCACTTCCACAGGAATTTCAACAACTTCCACCACACCATTAACTTTAGCTTGGTCCAGTCTGCACAAGAGATCCACTTCCTTGACATTACAGTACAATTATACGATGGCCACATTTCTACCACCCTATATCAGAAACCTACTGACCCATTATTCTTACCTATGTGCCTCTACCTTCTCTCCAGGACCCATCACATGATCTATTGTTTACAGCCAGGCCCTAAAATACAACTAGATTTTTTCTAATCCCACAGTCAGAAACAAATGCCTAGAACATCTTGATCGGGCATTCCTAAAACTTAAATACCCACTTGGGGAAGTGAAGAAGTCCCACCATCCTGAGGTGTATACCGCTCAGGGGTCACCTACAGTAGGGCACCCATAGGGACACTACTCAAAAAAGAGGAAGTCACTCACCTTGTACAGTAATGATGGTTCTTTGAGGATGCTCCACAACCCGTTCACCTTTCTGGTACTTCAGAGTTCTCCATAGAGCTCCGCAGTAGAGAAAGAACTCAGGCCAGGGTTTCCCATGCTGTGCTCAACAGAGGGAGAACGTATGTTGCGTCAATGGATGCTGCTACCAGATTCTCCAAGTAGAAGCTCAGGGGCATGCCTGCACCTCTGAGAGGTGTCCCCCATGGTTGCCACACTGAAGTACCATTGTTCGTGCATAAGGTGAATAATGCATCATGTTCGTGCATAATGTTCTTTCCTCGTTTTGTAAAGAAATGAAGCTGTCTGACTGACTGACGAAAATGTCATACACATTTAAATGAAATATACAAAAGACACAGTTATGACATTTTCCAGCTGTATCACCAACTGATTACCATAAGCTACTTCAAGCAGTGTATTTCTGGGAAAGGATTGTACTTGATTGGATATGAAGCCATTGCTCTTTGATCATTTATAAGCCCGACGTGGATCTATCAAAGCAACGCATTGTTTGTCATTAATCATTGCGTGCCCAGTATGATAGAACAACATGCATCGCTTGGGAAACATGCTTCAGAAGGAATGTGAAACATACAAGAACTTTCGGCCTAATTCAATCTCAGGTACTTGACACATGTGGTCAGGTATTTTAGGAAATCTGCTAATGCGAGCATAGTACTTGAGACAAGATTTATATTTATAGCAATAGTATTTAAAATCCATCCTGAGCCCTTATAAGAACTGTGAAAGTAAAGTCAAAATATAGCACTGAATTTCTTTGACTGGGAAAAGCATCCAGAATGAGTATATTATAAAAAGATTTGGAGAGTAAGGAATGTGAAGGATAACAACAAGGTTCTATGGGTATGTTACCAATAAGGAGGTCAGGGAAAGTCTGGGACCCTTGGTGAATGGGCAAGGCAACCTAGATGCTGTGGAAAAAGCTGAAATTCTTCATGCTTTTTTCCCCTCAGTCTTCATAGACAAGGTCAGCTCCCAGACTGCTGCACTGGGCAGCACAGTCTGGGGAGGAGGTGAGCAGCCCTCAGCAGGGAAAGAACAGGTTAAGGACTGTTTAGAAAAGCTGGACATGAACAAGTCCATGGGGCCAGATGCAATGCAATCATTGCTGAGAGAGTTGGCTGTTGTCATTGCAGAACTATTGGCCGTTATCTTTGAAAACTCGTGGTAATTGGGGGATGTCCTGGACGATAGGAAAAAGGCAAATGTAGTGCCCATCTTTAATAAAGGAAAGAAGGAGAATCCAGGTAGCTACAGACCAGTCAGCCTCACCTCGGCCCCTGGAAAAATCGGGGAGCGGATCCTCAAGGAATCTGTCTTGAAACCCTTGGTGGCAGGGGCATGCAGTAGCCTAGGCGGGAGAAGGCACAGCCTTCCCAAACTGCTAGGCAGGGCCCCACCCACACTCCACCCCCAGAATGCCCAGTGCTGTTGACTTCCCCAGAACCTACTCTCCCTGTGCTCTGGGGCCGCTCGGGCCATATGTGCTCACTCCCTCCCCTTGCCTCCCAGTGGAGGGGTGGGGGGGTGCATGCTTGCTGCACTGCCCTGCCTCCTCCCCTCCTCTGAGTGTGGGGCCTCAGCAGAGGGGTAGGGGTTGTAGGTGGGGCTGGGAGCCTGCCTCCCCCCGCCCTAGCTGCACCAACTGCCCATGCTTGGAAGAGAGGAAGGTGATCGGGGACAGTTATCATAGTTTCACCAAGGGCAAGTCATGCCTGACCAATCTAATTGCTGTATATGATGAGATAACTGGCTATGGGGAAAGTGGTGGGAATGATATCTCTTGAGTTAAGCAAAGCTTTCGCTATGGTCTCCTACAATACTCTTGCCATCAATTTAAAGGTGTATGGCTTGCATGAGTGGAGTAAAGGGGGATAGAAAGCTGGCTAGATCATCAGGCTCAGCAGATATTGATCAATAGCTTCATAAATAGTTGGCAGCCAAATAGCAAGTGGAGTACCGCAGGAGTCGATCTGGGGCCTGTGTTGTTTAACATCTTCATTAATGATCTGGCTGAGGGGGGATGGATTGCACCCGCAGTGAGTTCCCAGATGACACTAAGCTGGGGGGAGAGGTAGCTATGCTGGAGAGTAGGGATAGGATTCAGTGTGATCTAAGGATTGGGCCAAAGAAAATCTGAAGTTCATCAAGGACGAGGGAAGAATCTTACCTTTAGGATGGAAGAATCCCATGCACTGCCATAGTTTGGGGACCAGCTGGCTAAGTGGTAGAAAAGGATCTGGAGATTACAGTAGAAGCTGGATATGAATCAACAGTGTGCTCTTGTTACCAAGGTTAATAGCACATTGGGCTGCATTTAGAAGGAGCTTTGCCAGCAGATTGAGGGAAATCATTTCCCTCTATGCGGTACCGGTGCGGCCACATCTGGATCATTTGTGTCCAGCCTTTAATCCCCCTCCCCGCTAGAGAAAGGATGTGGATAAATTGGAGAGAGTTTATTGAGGGTTTGGTTGGGAAGTTGGGTGCAGGAGCGGGCTGGGGGCAGGCTTGGGTGGAAGGGAGAGTACAAAAGTGGACTGGGGATCTGGGTGGGGGGTTAGAGTGCTGGAGTGGGGTGGGGAGTGTAGCTGGGAGGGAGGATGCAAGAGCGGGATGAGGGTGCAGGGTCTTGGTGGGAGGGTGTGTGTGTGAGTGCAATGGGGGTGCAGAGTCTGGGCATGAGAGAGATGGGGGCACTTAACTGGCTCTGTGCCTCCTGCCTCTCCCAGTCACCGCCATCTGCTGCTCCTATTGGCCGTGACTGTGGCCAATAGGAGCAGCAGGGAAAGCCTCCAGGTGAACAGTTTCCTGCACTGTCATTTCCCCAGTCAGGGGAGGACAGGGGAGTGTCAGCATGCACATTGCTTCATTTCCCCCCACAAGTCGGATCCAGCCCACGAGACTCCTCCCTGGCCTGGAGCGTGAAGCTGGCTCACGTGTTCCGACCTCACGAGTGGGGGAAAGGGGAGGAGACAGGGCAGGACTGGAGTGCCAGCCAGGCTCTCCACTGCAAGGGGTGCAAGCCCCGAGTCCACAGCCCACCTGCAAGATGGACACGGATCACACTTTGAGAACCACTGGTATAAGAAATAATATATGATACGGAAATGAAAGGCTTTATTGGAATGCACATCTGAGGGTGGCAGAGCTGGAATTGCATAACTATAATTGATTTCAGCATTGCCTGACTTTTGAGCACTTAAATGTTCTATCTTAATGATTTGTTATATTAATTAAAGTGGGTAATATCTTTTAAAAATCCCTAGGAAATCATTTGTAACAGTCATATTCTTACTGGGCTCTGTGATGGAGTGTGCTTCCCAGGCAGGCCCTGAAAGGGTTAATGAGAGCCTGGGAGACCAGTTACATTATCTGGTGGACATGGAGAAGCGTGCCAAGCTTAATTAGAGCGAGCGCCCAGTGGGAGAGGCTCTGAGTAGTGATTATAACTAAAAGTTGAGCATGGAAAAGTCAGCAGCAGGTAGATGATCGTAATGAGCTCTGCAGGCAGTGTCTGGGACAAGGGACTAGGTTGTGAGGAGAGAACCCAAGGAGAAATTTCTCCTGAGATCCTTTCCCAAGGTTGGGGGGGGAGGAGAGAAGGAGAGGAGAGAGACAGAGACGGATAGACCGACCGACCACTAGGTATGGAGCAGGCTCTAGTGGCAATCCCTGATAAAGGGGTTGGATTTGGAGTTGCTGGCTGATAGTTCTAGGAAGTGCTCAGTGGACAAAGAAAACAGCAGAGAAGGGTAGGGGAGCAGAAACTGGTTTAAATTTGCATATCCTTTGTTTACATTTTTTGTTAGAGAATTCAGAGGAGAGCTTGAAGGATATGTCTACACTGCAGTTAGGAGCAGGTCTCCTAGGGTCTGTCTACCCTACAGAGGTTTTTTTGGAAAAAATGGTGCTTTTTCCGAAAAAAACTTCACTTACATCCACACTGCAATCGAATTCTTTCGGGGGGGGGGGGAAGAAAGAACAGAATAGTTTTTCTGACATTGGTAAACCTCTTTCTATGAGGAAGAAGCCTTTTTGCAAAAGAGCTGTTTTGGAAAAAGGCATGTGTGGATGGGAAAGAGGGAGTTCTTTTGAAAGAAGAGAAAAGAGGAAAAAGCACAGATGCCCTGATGGCCATTCTGTCCATAGCAATCACAGCTTTCATGCACGATAGCGTCCATTCAATGTGGACACTATCTGTCAAAAAAGCAGATCACTTTTTCGATGCGCTTTCGCAATGTGGACACTCTCTTTTGGAAGTTTTTTCAGAAGATCTCTTCCGAAAAAGACTCAAACTAACCCCCTGAGCCTGGACCCATGGGGTTAGGTGGGCTTGAGAGTCTAATGTTCAAATAGAATTAACACAAATCCTGGGAAGGGGATGAAGCCACAGAGAAGATGTGTGCACCATGGGCCCCAGAGGTGGGGCCAAAGACCATTTTCTAAGGACGTTACCATTTGATGTTGGACGTCGTTACCGCAGATACATTGTGTGGTGGCCTGTAGGCTGACTCATGTGAAGAGGAAGACCACTGGATCTTGTGAAGAGCAGTCCTGGCTTGGGACACCAGATAGGAAGAGTGTTGCTACATAACGTCTAGCCACAAGTAGGTGCTCTAGTGGGGAGTCCATCCCCCTTTGTGGGGTTCAGCTGTAAATGGGCTCTCTTCTTCTGTCATTCATAAGTAGGCTTGGCAGGATTTAATTTTTTTAACATGCTAACAGATAATATTCCTATTGAAGCTTTTATTTTTTATTTTTCTCAAACTGAATTTTTACAGTTTTGGAAAATTATGGGGAAGAGTACAGACAATGATTGAATGAGACTAGACATTAAGCTTTCGGAAGTTAGTGTTCTGACCATCAAAACACAAACTGTCAACATCACATGTCAAAATACACAACGTAAATATGCTGAAATGAAATTTGAATATGTTCTTCGAGTGCTGTCCCTGTAGATGCCCCATTTCAGGTATCAGTGCATCCAGGTAGTGACAGGAGGCAGCAATACCTAAAATGGAGCACATAAGAGTCAGACCAAAGGTCCATCTAGTCCAGTATCCTGTCTGCCAACGGTGGCCAATAATACCAGATGCCGCAAAAGGAGTGAACAGAACAGGGAATCATCAAGTAATTCTTCTCCTGTCACCCATTTCCAGCCTCTGACAGAGGCTAGGGACACCATTCCTACCCATCTTGGCTAATAGCCACTGATGAACCTAACCTTCAGGAATTTACCTAGTTCTTTCTTGAACCCTGTTAAAGTCCTGGCCTTTACAACGTCCTCTGGCAAGGAGTTCCACAGGTTGACTTTGCGCTCCATGAAGAAATACTCCCTTTTGATTGTTTTAAACTTGCTACCTATTAATTTCATTTGGTGATCCCTAGTTCTTAATGTTATTGGAACAAGTAAATAACTTTTCCTTACTCACTTTTTCCACACCAGTCATGATTTTATAGACCTCTATTCTATCCCCCTTAGTCTCCTCTTTTCTAAACTGAAAAGTCCCAGTCTTTTTAATCCCTCTTCATATGGGATCCATTCCAAACCCCGAATCATTTTTGTTGCCCTTTTCTGAACCTACCATGATACACATCTTAAAGAATCTCAGTTACTTGACAAGGTGAGTAACCTTCTCTTTTCAAGCAGCATTTTACTTACTTTGCCTATCTGTGTATTTCTATTATCTATGGAGATATTTTTGTCACCTTGTGTATGTTCAGTGCAGTTGACATTTACCACTCTGAACTTTCTACCTAGAATAAAAAAGCCGCTAAAGAGATAGTGCCAACACAATTTGTTGTTGCAATTTGAATGTTAATTTTTATTAATTTTGTCAAA
This sequence comes from Pelochelys cantorii, assembly GCA_032595735.1. Lineage (NCBI taxonomy): Eukaryota > Metazoa > Chordata > Testudines > Trionychidae > Pelochelys > Pelochelys cantorii. The sequence continues at coordinate 70,546,505 of CM064332.1, forward strand.
TAGAACAAATAGACCAAAATGCCAAAGCTGCACCTTGGAACCATGATGCATTATAACCAGGTAACCTACATGTATCAGGAACATATCCAAGAATGAAGCTTAAGGGGGAGACTCCAACCTCACCAGGTTGTTTTCTTGAAAGAAAAGTGAAAAGATTAGAAATTGCAGGAATGCATTAATTAGTGCACCACACAAGGCTTAGAGGAGAGCGCCTCTCTCTTGCATCCCTGGGGAGCTGCAAAAAAACTGTCACAAAGGTTTGCCTCATTCACTTTGGATCGCAAAATAGGCAGTGCTATTTATCTGCATATTCCTTGACATTTGACTGTATATTTGAAGGCAGTGTAAGTCGCATAGGGTGATATCCAATGATGAAAATTTATGACAGAGGAGAGCTTGCTGAATCTCTAAACTGTTCATTTCCAGACATGCTCATGTTTGTATTATTTTGAAAGGTATTGAATTTTGTTGAAAAAAATGTTTTGGAGGTGTTTCGTGAATGCCAATGTAACATAATTTCAACCTTAAATTCTTTTCACTTAAGTTTTTTGCCAAGTAAATTTTAGTCTATTGTAATGAATGTCATAATAATTCAAGTGTGTCATATAAACAGTTGGGTCGTGTGTCCCATAATGGGTCCTGGTCTTGCCTAGTGGATCTAAATGCTGTTGTAACACAGATAATGCTTGACTTTGTGATCCACAGGCATTTATCTCAAATCAGCCCTATGGCTCAGGGGCTGGCACAGTGCTCTCTTTACTCAGGGGTTCAGTCCGACTACAGTTTATTTCTAGTCAGGCTTCCAACTCACCCCTGGAGAACCTGACTGCTCTTCTCCCCTTCCTCCTTCCAACTACTGTGCTTCTCCTCCTTTTACAAATCCTGGCCCCCAGCCTTAACAGTCCTTACACATGCATCTGGAGAGGGGTAAATTGAGCCACCTTCAATCCAGAAAGGGGCTTATATGTAGTCACAATATCCAATAATTCAAGTACATATTTATACAGACTGTTATTACTGTTTTTAAAAGGTATAGCCAAGATCTCACTGGAACACAATTGCAATGGTTAAGGGAATAATCTCATTATCAATTCATAAGCTATTTGGAGGGTAACCTTTCATTTAACTTCTTCAGTATGATCTATCAAAAACAATTACGACTTTATTTTTTTTATTCCCCAAAGTCAAGTATATAATGTAAACAGCACTGACTATGATGAATAGTATAGCTAATGCCATGTTTAGATCCACGATGCTCGTGCTGTATTAGACAGATTCAACATTTACATTTAGCTTCATGCAATATGAATGTCCTTTTTCTTAAGGGGATGTTTACCTATGCAAAAGCTTTGTTTAAATATTGGGTGTGTGGGGGGGAGGATTTAAGAATGAAAATCCATAATTCAACATAGAATTGTTAATTTCAAATATAAATACCACAGTAAATGAGCACCTGAGCCTTTTCCTCCAGACTTTAGGCTTTTGAGTGCTTATTTTACATTTCAATCACATTTCTGTAATTTGAAAGGGATCCAGTCTTATGCATGAATAATTAAAACTGAACTACATTAAAATGGAAAAATAGAAAAACAATTAGTATTGCTAACTATGGGTCTCATTCAATTTACATTAATTTTTCATTTTGGTAAGTATACAGAGCTGTAGCATGCATATGCTTTTTCTTTTTAATATATCCCTGAACACTAATATAAATTAGCTACAGAATTTTGTATTCAGAATGTTCATTTTGGAAGAATAGTTCTTTAAAAATACATCCTGGATGATTATTCTTGCTATTAAAATATAATTTTCTCTTCCAATATTTTGAGATAAATGCGTGTGGACCACAAAGTGAAGTATTATCTGTGTTACAGTAGCATTTAGATACACCAGGAAAGACCAGGACCCATTGTGTGGGACACTACCCGACTGTTTATAAAATACACTTGAATTATTATGAAATTCATTACAATAGATTCAAATTTATGCTGCAAAAATCTTAAATAAAGAAAGAATGTAAGGTTGAAATTATGTTACTTGGGAATTCAGGAAATACTTCCTTTTTTTTCTTACAAAATTCAGTACCTTTCAAAGTAGTGCAAACTTTAACACACAAGGCTGCTTGCAGATCCATTTTGAGACCTATCAGGTAGCTAGTTTTTAATCCATTCAATGTATGCCACCTTGATTCTGTATTGTTGTAGTTCCTTAATCAAAATGTTGTGTGGTACGAAGTCAGTGTCTCCCAGAAGTCTACATGCATTAGGTTGACATGACTACCTTTTATTAATCAAACATGTAATCTCACTCCCTGGTATTAATTGTTGTTCTCCTTTAATGCAATATGAATTGAGCCCATATCAGGTCTTGGATTATTTGAATGACCAGTCTTTATTTACTTTTAAAAATATTGGTACATTAGCCTTCTTCCCATTCTCTGTTCCTCCCCCCATTCCAAAACTTACTGAAAATCAATGTGAACAATTCAGACAGCTCCTTGGTTCTGCAAGCTTTTTGAAAACACTTGGATGCAAGCTGTCTTGATTTGTGTTGCTTTTAAAATGTCTGTTTTTAGTAGCTGCTATTTTAACATCCTCATTAGTCACTGTTGGAGTAGAAAGTATATAATTGTTATATGGTACCAACACAGTATCTGGCCTTTTCCCAAATACAGAACCAAAACAATCATTGATAGGGTCTGTGAAGGGGTTGCGCCCCACAGGCACTGCCTAGCGGTTGGGATAAGGGCATGACAGCTGCTCTTCTGTCTTGGAGTCCCTTGGCCCTACAGTGCCTTTTCATAACCGTTGTTCACGTCCATTCCAAAACCCACCAACCTTCCCTCTGTCGGAGTAGCCGGCAAGAAGGAGCTGAGGGTGGGGAGGTCAGATCAGCAAGGTTACATATTGAAAACTAAAAAGACTGAGCACATGGCCAACACACACCTGACTGGAATGGATATGAACAAAACATCTCTAAGAACAGTTACGAGAAGATGAGTAAACATCCCCCCCCCCCCGCTCTTCCATAACACAAGGCCTTCCTACTACTGCATTGAATTAAAAAACAAATGACCCCCTGATCTTTAACAGTCTCATGATGTAGCATTTTGTTATTAAAAATAGCTAAAAATATAATACTGCTTCAGTTAGGGATGATATTATTTCATGCATGACAGATTCAATTTAAAATGTTTTTGTATAGTGTGTCATTCCTCTGTTTTTGAAGTTTTCCTTGTTATCATTTAGTACCAATGTCTGTGCAGTGCAGATAATGTAATGCATATTGTAAGTCATCTAAAGGAGATCAGCCAATCAAAACAGTGATTTATAGTGTATACAAGGATCTTACATTTTTTTCAGGAATGCCTCACTCAAACAATAGAAAACAAACAAGCATTACAAACCCCACAAAATGTTTCTGCAGTTTCAGACTAATCTTACTCTTGAAGCAATACAGCAAAAATTGAGATTTAAATCAGATGCAAGGAATTTTCACAGATTAACAAGCAAAAGGACAAACGAAAAAAGGGGAGAAATCCGAGAACTATTGTGTTAAATCCTGTCAGTACCATTTTTTATTGGTTCACAAATGAATAATTCATGTGTGTGGTACCTTTTATAGTAGGACTACATCTGTCCACATTGGGAGACTTAAATCACATGTATTGATATTTTAAAATGTTTAACAGAACTAATTCATGTAAACTAGCAATTAGCAATAATGCCAATTGCTGCCACACCTCCTTATGTCTCAGCTATTTAAAGGTGTCTCCTTGCATGCCCTTAGCATAAGAGAAGGGCTTAGTTTTTCTTTGCAGTTCTCAGGCTGTAAGAATGCATAGAAGAATGATCTTACATAAGAAATTTCGAAGCTTGATCTTTGACATTTCATATTTTTAAAAAAGTCACAGTGTATTATCTGGATGCATCAGCTTGGAGACAGCACATAAAACATTCATAAAGGACTCAACGGAGTCTTAAATGATATATCTGTGTTTGTGTTTAAACAATGATTATGTAACAGTAACAATTATGATTATGTAACAGTAATCAAATTATATTTTCTTTTCCAAGTGCAATTGCAGTTCACTAGGGCTGGGCAGGCAGGATTGGATAGCATGGAGCTGTGAGTAAGGCAGGGCATGGGCAAGGGTGTCATTTCGGGAGCGGGAGAGGAAGGGAAGCAGCTGTGTGTACCGGGACATGGCTTGCTTTTTTCCCCATTGAACTGACTATCAAGCAGTGAGGGGAAAGTACTTGTATTCTGTGAATTACTCCTGTGCCTCCTCCTTTCCTCAGAAGCTGTGTATTTTCCCCTTGCTCCCTGATAGTCAGGGGAACGGGATGAAACGCAAGCTACGTCCTAGTACGCTAGCTGCTACCCCCCGCCCCCAGCTCTCCAGAAGCAGAACCCTGGGTTGTTGAGGTATATAGGATGAGGGAATGTATGGATGGGGGGCAGAAACTCCACTTTGTTTCCTTAGTCTCTGTCCTCTAAATTAACTCCTGGAGGATTTCTGTGTCAAAAATTAAAAAGTCTGTATGCTCTTTTAAAAATTCTGTAACTTTTATTTGTCAAAATAACACAGTATCATCCCTCCACTTTCAGTTGCTTTGTAAATTCATTTTAAAATACCCTTCCACAAATATGTCTGAAACCATACAGCCCAAAAGAAGAGACCCAGGAAATTTTTGACAAATTGGTTCCCTACTCGACGTTTTAAGACAGAACCTGGAGTAATGCATTTCAGCTACAATAAGGAAACTTATTTCTTGCACCCCTTTCAAGCAGTGCAAAGAGTCGGGAGTAACAGAAACGCTGAGGGAGAGGGAAGAAGCCTAGGACTGAACCTGGAGGGTTGTCAGATGTGGGTGGGAGAAGTATGAAATGAGCTTTTTTTGGGGGGCGGGGCAGGAGTAATTCACAGGGATTGTTAGGAAGTTGAGTAGCCTCCCCGGACTATGTCTATACTGCACCCCTTTTGCGCAAGAAATATGCAAATGAAGGTAAGCATGGAATATCGCCAAGCCTCATTTGCATAATTAATGAGCGCCCGCTTTTTGCATAAATAGCTTTTGCTCAGGAGCCGTTCTTCCTGAAAAAACGCAGAAGAATGGCTCTTGTTCAAGAGGGGGGTTTTGTGCAAAAAGGAGCCATGTAGATGGCTCTTTTTTGTGCAAAAGCCATTTGCACAAAAAGCAGGTGCTACTTAATTATGCAAATGAGGCTCTGCGATATTCCATGCTTAGCCTCATTTGCATATTTATTGCGCAAAACGGATGCAGTATAGACATAGCCCTGGTGACTCCCAGCTCTTTCTGTCCCTGCACCATTGTCCCCAAGTGGCCCTGAAGCCCCTCTCCCATTCAGCCACTGGCTCATTGCTGTCACCCCACTAGTTCGTGAGGCTATGCCCCATCTGCCCCCCAACTCGTCCTTCTGAACCGCAGTCTGTAACCCTTAAGCAGCCCTGTGGGCCCTACTCTGTCTGGCTAGTGCCACCTCACCTGGCCCCACTGAAAAAAACAGCTTCTCTGGCTGGCTGCCCTCTCTTCTTGGCTCACAGCAGCCTCTGGTGGATGAAAGATGTAACTGCAGCACCTTTCCAACACAATCTGCTGCAGAGAGAAAAAAATCTGCCAAGGGATATGAATTCTGCTCATTCAGAGTGGCGCAGAATTCCCCCCAGAGTAAAAATGTGATTCTCTATGTATCACTGCCTTTTGCTTAGGTGGACTATCCTTGCTCAAAGCAGTGTAAAGTGTATCCAAATGTTACAAAGAAGGATATGATATAAACCTGTGTAATGATACTTTTGCTTCTCACACTCAAAGTCTTCTGTCCATTCAGTTCATGTGGCTCTCTTTAGCCCTCTTTCTAGGTCTCACTGTTTTACCTTTGTTCAGACCCTTCCCTTGATATCCCTTCCAGGTCTGAAACAGTCAATGATGTCCCTAAAATACTTTCTAGAAGCGTTAATTTTTATTATCAAAACTGAGTTTCACTCACTTTTAACCATTTTGGGGGCTCAGATTTTCCCTCCTAAAATGTACCCAGATGTTTCTATCCTGAGGTGGTGTTTTTGTCCTTCATAAATGCTACTGAATAGTTTGTAAACCCTAATAGTATATTTATGCTGCAGTTCCCACCCCAGCAAAACAGACTTGTGCTAATTCACAATGTGGACATTGCAGTACTGGCAGTGGAATGGGCTACCATCTGGGTCAGAGCCTGTCTGACCCCCTCTGTCCAACGTCAAGGGGTTCTAGCCTAGCTGATGTCCATGCCCCAACATCCACACTGCTATTTGTAGCATGCCAGCTCAAGCACGTCTGTCCACCTGTGCTGGGAAGCTCAGTCCCAGCCATGGGCGGTGGGTGAAAGGCCAGCTGGGGAAGGCAAGCCTCAGCCATGCCCCGCCCCTTCCACCTGAGGCCTGCCCCTGGAGGCCACGTGGAGGGTCGGAGCTGCCGTGCTATGTCTCTGGCCTGGCCTTCTCTAGTGGCCAGGGAAGCCAGACTGCCATGCCGTGGCCCCAGCCTTCCCCAGCGGCCGGGAAAGCTGGGCTTCCATGCCACGGCTCCAGCCTTTTGTGGTTGGGTATGTAGGCAGTTTTGGGAAGGCTGTCCATTCCCTTGCCTACATTACTGTCCCGCCATGCTCCCAGCTCCTGTGTGGATATACTTTTTGTTAAAAAAATGAAATCCTTTGAAATATCTAAATCTCTTGTGAGTTTCTATAAGAACGGAGAATTATCCTTGTCTTTCTCACTTTCATTCTCCTTGGATTCTAATTCCCAGGAGAGAGAGTGGAAGACCTCTTCACACAAAAAACTTCAAAGTAGTGGTAAGATCATAGGCACATAGCACCAGGGTGAATTCATTTTACCTTGCAAGCATGTTAGATTTTTTATCAAATCCAAAATCCTAACGTTAGAAACTTTGGACCTACAAAGATAAGATTATAAATTTCAAATGAGGGATCCAAACTTACTTTAACTGTGCACTGGCAGAGATGCCAGAACACCATCTTCTCTTTGCATGAAAATAATGAAACTGTGTGCCACATAAAAATGTTATGTTGACCACTACTTTTCCAAGAAATGCCATTACCATTTCCATTGCTAAGTTTTATGCCGAAGCTTGCAGTATGGTATTGGTTATACCCATCTTTCTTGCTTGCTACACTGATTACTAGTAAAAAAATCAATATCCTAGTAATGGTTAACATAGATGTATATTTATTTTGAATAAGAAAAAAGTGTTATTTGCATGGCTGCAGTGTGAAAATTGTGTGACAAATGCTCCCTTTTTAATGGAATCTCTCTCTGTTTGAGATTTGTACAGATTAATGGAACAACTGAAAATGGGAAATTGCAGGAGCGGACTGGCAATCAAAATAGGCCTGGGAACGGCTCTCCCCATGACATCACCCCTGCGTGCCCCTCAAGCCCCACCCCCTTTCCTTGCATCACGTCTAGCACTCAGCACAAGCGGCGGATCAGGCTGCATGCGCCGCATACAGCACAGAGGCAGAGCCGCTCGGAGTGCGGGGCAACGGTGGTCTGTCACGGGTGGATATGACGGCCCACCGGGAAATTCCCAGTATCCCGCCAGGCCAGTCCGCCCCTGGGAAATTGTGACCAATTTGCAAACTGTTCTGTTTCACATGAGTGCATTTACCAGTCAGGACACTCCAGCCCTTATTCTTTCTCTCCTTAGCCTTAGCCTTATTTCCTTATTTATATGTACAAGTGATCTCCAGCCAAGATACACACTGTCTTTGGAGCGAATCTCCTGGGTGTGCTATGATTCTGGCATGCCTCCTACACAGAATAGAATATACAACCTCAAAAAGCTCATCGAGGATCCAAAATAATACATACTGCATGGGTACTATTGTATTATAATGTAGCTTAATCAGCTGGAATAATGGTTCCATAGCTATAGAAAAAGAAATAAGAGAAATCTAAATCCAAGCTAAAGATTGTTTCTTGATTGAAACGCATCAGCGGTGTAGAACTCCTGTCAGGCTTTTTTGGCAGCAGGAAAAGGACGAACATGCATTTGGTTGTGAATATTGAGGGGGGGGGGGGGAGAGGGAAGGATGCAGTTCTGGATATATTCCTCTCACCAGTGCAGGGAAGATTGATTCTAAACAAAATATGATGGGTACTTCAACATAGCAAAACGTAAAGCACCTTTGATAGCAGTCATGAGATGAAGGATAGCCAAGCATATTCTTGGCACCCATGCTATTAATTAGAACGGGAAATACTGGCACCAAAGAAGACAGAGATTCATAAACACAACAGATATGAAATATGATAATGTTATACAAATGCTCTTAGTACAAAAATGCAGTACGGCTTTACTTTGCATAATGTATTAGTTATATAGTAACTAGCAGATTTACTTGGTGTTGCTCGGGTCCTTAACTCAAATAAGTTTTATTTTTCTTCATTTAAATCATTGTTCTGGGGTGGGGCTGGGGATGAGGGGTTTAGGGTGCAGGCTGCCCTGGGAGAGAGGACAACCCCAGACCTCTCTCACCACAGCAGCTTGGGGCCGGGTGAGAAGTTCTTGTCCATGGTCACTGCAATGGGCACAGCTGGGGGAGGGGGGTAAATGTCATAATAGGAGAAAAAGGTACCTTCCCAAGTACTGCTGGAAGAGTGTTAGAAATAGGCTATGTCTAGACTGCAGGCTTCTTTTGGAAGCAAGAGATCTTCCAAAAAAACTTCTTCTGAAAGAGAGCGTCTACATAGCAAAAGTGCATCAAGAAAGCCTCTGCTTTTTTGAAAGAGAACGTCTACACTGAATGGATGTTATCTCGCATTTAAGCTGTGATTACTATGCACAGAGTGGCCACCAGGGCACCTGTGCTTTTTCCTCTTTCCTCTCTTTCGGAAGAATTCCCTCTTCTCTGTCCACACATGCCTTTTTCCGAAAGAGCTCTTTCAGAAAAAGGCTCTTCTTTCTTGTAGTAAGAGGTTTACTGATGTCGGAAGAATCCCTCTGTTCTTCTGATTTTTTTCCCTGAAAGAACGCAGTTGCAGTGTGGGCGTAACTGGAGGGTTTTTTTGAAAAACAGACGTCATTCTGAAAAAACTCTGCAGTGTAGACATACCCATAGAGTTATAGTTAAAGGAGGATTCTGGAGCAGAGGATGGACCATGACAGATTTTAAAGTGTCAGGGAAGCTATCAGAGGGCATGTCTACACTGTTATTTCGAAATAACAAGGCGAGCGTCCAAACTACTAAGCCTTTTATTTCAAAACTAGCCAATTAGCCCGTCATAAGACGGGATTTTCAGGTCTCTCCTCCACGTCGGTCTTCTCTCCTGAGCCTCCGGTCTCTTGCTCTGTCTCTCTCTCTCTCCTCCTCCTACTGCCTCCCCCTCTCTCTCAGCTCTCCTCTGCCTCCTGCCTCTCTCTCTGTCTCTTCTCCTCCCCCTCCTGCCTCTCACTCAGAGGACCGCGGAGCCCAAACGGCTGTTTGGGCTCCGCACTCCCCGTGCTGCATGGGGAGCACGGAGCCCAAACGGTCGCTTGAGCCACTTGCTCCCACGCGGCAGCCTGGTTGAGCGGCGCAGAAGTCAGCCGAGCGCCACAGCGGGAGGCGAAGGGGGGTGGGGTGGTGATGTTCACAGCTAGGGGGCGGGGCCTGGAGCCGCTGTCATGCCACACGTCACCTCACCGCCCCGCCCCCCTTCCCCTCCCGCCGTGTCGCTTGGCTGACTTCTGCGCCACTCAGCCGGGTCACCGCGGGGGAGCAAGCGGTGCAAGCGGCCATTTGGGCCCCGCACTCCACATGCAGCACGGCCGCCCAGAGGGAACAGCCAGCATTTCAGGCAACAGCGCTGCCCAGAGGGAACAGCCAGCATTTCAGCGTTACAGACTCTCAGACATTGGGCTACTATATATATGATAATGGGGTTGTTATTTTGAAATAACTCCTGTTTGTGAAGCTAATTTAAAAATAGTTATTTTGGGAGTTATTTTGAACTAATAACTTATTTTGAAATAATTTGGTAGTGTAGACATAGCCAGAGAAAGTTTTTTCCACTTATGGACAGAGAGGAAGTAAGGGCAAGAGTATAGCCCAAATGACAGCAAAAATAAAGAAATCAAGACAGGAGATTATTTTCCTAAGGGTCTGGCAGGATATTAGGGGGTTGCAAATAAATGGGAGAAAAAACTGAGTGGGGAGGAGAGGAAGTATATAAAATATCAATAGCAATTATTCAGGTGAAGTGTTGCAGAGTGAGAGATATGCTTTTGCATTAAGACTCTTCGATGGTAGATAGCAACAGGAAAAAAAAATGCTTTTCAGCTGGCTAGAGAAAGGCTGAGCAGGAAGGTGGAGAAGAATGTCAATGGATGGAAGTAAAGGAGCAAAGTTTATTTTCAGGCCCTTTGTGGATATAGAAATATATTCTTGTTCAGAATCGGATGAGATTTCCAGGTCTGGCAGTAGACACACACAAGGGTCACAGAGCATTATTTTTTTCAGGCACCGGCTTATGCACTTGAAGGTTTGTGGCTGGTTTGGAATTTGAATACTAAGGAAAATCTGAGAGACAGGACAAAGTGTAGGCTGGCTAAAAATACACTTGATGTGATCAGTTCGGTCTGGCCTGCCATAACAGCGAGCTATAATTGGTTGAAATGCCCTGGAATTTCTGTGATCTCACAGTTGGGGGACTTGGATATTCTAGAGCTGGCCAAGTCTAGCATTTATTTTATTTCCCACTAGATAGACTTTATGCTATGTGCAGTACAAAACTTTTAAACCCAGGAAACAGCAAATATGTAACCCGCCTTCTGCCAAATCCTGACTAGAGAAAATGTATACTTGGTTGTTTCTAAACTATGTTAATAATTTTCTCGTGTGTTTGTCACTTATACCCTCTCTATTAGTTTCTTTCTTCTTTCATAATATCATCTGTCAAGTACAGTGTTGTGTTGCCGAACTCAAAGGAACAAAAAGATACTTTCCCAGGAGAGCTTTCACTTTTGCATCTGATTGGCTAAGCTCTCTCACTAGCCACTCAGTAAACTCTCTAGCCTGCAACAGACATCCAGGTTTTAATGGGTGATAGTTGGAGGGTCTACTTATCACCAGAGAAGACCAGGTGGAAGCACCTTCATCCATTTGTGGCTTGCAGCAGTAAGCACAGGAGTTTCCCACATTCACCTCAGAAACCTGTAAGTACTTCATTGGAACTAGACCATTGTCAGTTTAAATATGCTCTCCATTGAATTCACAAGGCTATTTCCACTAGTGTAACAGTGTCCGTGTTCACCTATTACTTTAAATATCAGAACTGAAAGAAAAAAAAATCAATATTTCTTGCAGCAAAAAAAAAAAAAGGATTAATATTGGTCAGATTATTTGCTTTTGCAGAGTTCTCATTACTTGCAGGTGAATTTCTGTTTGGTTATGGTAATCGACCTGGGATGATTTTTCCACTATTAAATAACAAAAGTTTTCCGACTCCTTCTGTAAAATGTTTCAGGTTTTACAGAACGAGTTAGGAAAGTTACATTAATTGTTTCTACCAGTGCATGCATGCTTCATTTCTCAGTGTGTATGTGCAAAGAATTTTGAGTGCAGAATTAAAGTAGGTATCTGCCAAGAGCAGTGACTTGACAGTCTCAGTGGGTGAAGAATGAACGAGGTGACTGTACTTGCATTATTTGTGTGTGCAGTTTTATTCCATCGATGGAACTGGGCCATTTGGCAGTGCTCTCAGAATTGAAATCAAATAAGCACACCCTTTGGATTTTTTTTTCTAATATCTGATTTGCCCAGTGCATTCATTCTACAAATAGGACAGCTAAGTGCATCTTTGAATTTTCTCAATAGAATTTCCTTGGTATTCCTTCTGAACATGATATAATGAAGTCCTAACTGTTAAGTACAAAATATATGGTATTTTCATATGCGTGCTCCGTGCATCTCTGAGGGTTGGGGGAGGGTGCATAGCCACTTATGATGTTCATAGAACCAATGGTCATCTGTGAGATGATGTTTCTAGGTGCTATACCCACTTGTTTCTCACAGGAAAACCGACACTGTGCAGATGATTTTCTTCGCTGCTTTTACCTTGCCAAACAAAGGTGTAATTGACCTCTTGGACAGCATAATCATCTGCAAGTTTGTTGACCATGCTGCAGTATCTATGTGTACAGTTCACAGTCCATCAAAGATGACTTCTGTATACTGCTTGGGGGTTGTCTGTCAGTCCCAGATACATAATCCTGACATTCCAATTTCCAATTCAGAAAGTTCATGCTTTCTTATTTTTGCCAGGTGCAAGGTGTGACCCCCACCCATGCTTTATGAAAATTGGCTTATGAATATGAACATGCATAATTTGAATTTCAATTTTTAATGTTGCCATCTGCTGGATCTGTATATCCTACTAGAAGATTTTCCCGGTGTTGCTCGGGTCCTTAACTCAAATAAGTTTTGTTTTCCTTCATTTAAATCTTTGTTCTGCGGTGGGCTAGGAATGAGCTGAGTCAATATGAGGGCTGCCCCCTAGAAAGGACAACCCCAACCCTCTCTCACTGCAGCAGCTTGGGGCCAGGTGAGAAGCACCTGTCCATGGCTGCTGTAGTTGCAGTGGGCACAGCTGGAGGAAGAGTGCATGTCCCCCATCTGGGGGACAGACAGATAAACAAACTCTCTGAAATATATAGTAGATAGCTGTCCATCCATGCCCTCTACTGGCCAATGGTGTGATAGCTGTCGGGATCCCCATCTCTGGCACTTGGCTACCCTTCTCTGGTCATCATACATTATAACTGTCCCTCCTGCAAGACCCCTCTTTTTCCATTCTGTGAGAAACAATCAAATTCCAGGCACATTCCATTGTCCCGGCACAACCAAACCCTTCCCTTGCTTTAAGTTATGATAAGAGGAAGCTGCATACTAAATTTGGTGATCGTAGCTCTTACTGTTTAAGAGGCATTCTTGAATACATGGACTTACAGACGGGCTGATAGAAATGTGTGTCTGTCAGTCTAAAATATATCGTAAGATTTTGGTGCATGTATCACTCTTGTATATAAAGTTAGAAGTATGTAGTGTGAGTCTGTTTATAATTTTAAATGTTCTAATGAGCTTAATGGCTGGGTGATGAAATTAACAATTTGCAAAAAGCCTTGTTTGTCATTTAAGTCAGGAAGGTGGTCAGTCTGGAGAGATATGTGAACATAGCACCTGGTAGTGGGATCCATCATGTACCTGGTAAATTCCCACCAAGGAGGGTGGGTGGGGGGTAAAACAAGAGATTCTCACCCTGGGGGAGAGTCTATTTAAGCAACGGGAAGCTGTCATCCCTTTGTCTTTGACTGGCTTTTGAAACTTCCTGGAACACTGTCAGGGAAAAAAAGAATTTCAGAGGGCTGGAGAACCAATTCAGAGTAAAAGATGAACTTTGACTTGAATATTACGCCTGAAACAAGACCACTGTTTAGGATAAGAATCTGTACGCAATACATATCTCAGTGAATTAGAACTAGCGATGCACTTTCTTTTCATTTTAATTTTGTAGCCTACTTTGATCTGTCTGTTTTCACTTGCAATCACTTAAATCCTACTGCTTGTACTTAATAAAAAACCACTGTTGTTTACTCTCAGGCCCAGTGTAAATAATTGTTACCTGGGGGTGAACAACCACTGTTGATATCCATCTTTCATTGATGAAGAGAGCTTATCTGATAAATCTTCCCTGTGGGTATGTCTACACTTGCAGCCTAATTCGAACTAAGGCTGCAAATGTAGGCATTCGGAATTGCAAATCAAGCCCGGGATTTAAATATCCCGCGCTTGATTTGCATGTTCCCGGCCGGTCGCCATTTTTGAAACTTACAAGCCCAAACTAACTGCCCGCGTCTACACGTGGCAGGGAAACGGGCATTCGAAATAAAGCCTTATTCCGAACTACCTGTTAAACCTCATTGCAGGAGGAATAACAGGTAGTTTGGAATAAGGCTTTATTTCGAACTCCCGTTTCCCTGCTGCATGTAGACGTGGGCAGTTAGTTCGGGCTTGTAAGTTTTAAAAATGGTGACCAGCTGGGAACATGCAAATCAAGCGTGGGATATTTAAATCCCGGGCTTGATTTGCAATTCCATGCCTACATTTGCAGCCTTAGTTCGAATTAGGCTGCAAGTGTAGACATACCCAGTGTAAAACTTTTACACTGAGAGACATGAATTTTTGGGTGGGGGTGAGGATTGATCCCATTTAGGGGTTGGTTTCTTGGGTGCTGAGCATTAGAACTGTGTCCATCTAGAATTGAAGTAGTTCAGTGCTTGCATTGCTCTGCAGAGGGGTGGTACCTCACACCGTGCCTTGTCTACAAGAAACCAGAGGACCTGGCCCAGCAGTACAGAATGGTGGGGAGCCCCAGAGAGTAAGAAGGCAGGCATTAGTGGCATGGTCAGCACACTTGGGGACAGTCACAAAGGAACTTGTTTTACTGCACCCCATCACACAAAGTTTCCGTCTGACTTTCAACTACTGCACTAGCCCCAGAAGTGCTAGTGGTGGGTCAGCACATAACTGGTCAGGGGCTGCCCTGCTTTGTGGTGGGCAGTGCTGACCAATGACATGCAGTGATTCCTCCCACCATCAGAGGCACTCTCCTCTGTGCTAATACCGTGAAAGACTATAACCCGTAACAGCCACCTTCTGTGTTGTGTCCATATTGCCATCAAGAATGAAGTGCCCTCTTCTTGTGATAAGGCTGCAATAGTAGCTGATATGGAGATGCTGCTTTTCCCATGTGTCAGCATCTCCCTCTTGACTTCACTGGTTTGGACGAAAGGAAGGAGTTGCCAGTGCAGAGGAGACCTTCCATCACTCTTTTCTGATAGGAATCAAACTTGTAAATGAAATTAAGTTTCAACCCTTCCCTGTGTATTTGGCTTGTGGAATTGACCTGAAACAACACAGGGACTTTGAGATCTATTAATGAATGCCCAGGCAGCTTAAAGTGTTCTCCAACAGGTCTCTGTGTGTTGCCTTTTTGGATATCTGATTTGTGTCTATTAATTCTTTCCCGTAGAGACTGTCCAGTTTGGCCAATATACATGGCAGTGGGGCATTGCTGGCATTTGATGACATAGATCACATTACTGGATGTGCAGTTAAATAAGCCCCCGATGTAGTGGCTGATGTGTTAATGTAATATATTTAGAGCCCTGTAAGGCATTTGAATTTGTGCTGCACAATACTTTGATTAAGAAACTAAACTAATACTAAGTGAACACATCACCCAAGGGGGAGTGAAAAGCTGGCTAACTTGATAGGGCTCAAACTGGAATTGTAAATGTGGACCCATCATTGAATGTATGTATTTCTGTTTCATCATGGAGTGGTGTTAGTTATTAGCTCTGCTCTATTGAAAGTTTTTATCAATTACAGGAAAGAAAACCTAAAATTATTACTGACTAAATTTGCAGGTGACACACAGATTCTGACGTGGCAAATGATGAAGCAGGCAGGTCACTGATACAGAGCTATCTGGATCACAAGCTAAACGGGGGGCAAGCAAACAAAATACAGTTTAATACAGTCACATGTAAAGTGAGACATAGACTCAAAGAATCGTAGAAATGTGGAACTGGAAGGTACCTTCATAGGTCATCTAGTCCATTTCCCTGCACTGACGTGGGACTAACACACTGACAGCTGTTTGTCTACTCTGTTCTTAAAACCCTCCAATGACAGAGATTTCACAACCTCCCAAGGTAATGTGTTCAAAGGTTTAACTGACATTACAGTGAGGAAGTTTTTCTTAATCTCTAACTTAAAGTCCCTTGCTGCAATTTAAGCCAGTTATTTCTTGTCATGTCATGAGTGGATAAGCAGAACAATTTATCACCCTTCTCTTTATAATAACCTTACAGGTACTTGAAGCCTGTTATCATGTCCCCCCTCAATCTTCTCTTCTCCGGACTGAACAAACCCAGCTTTTTCAATTTCCTCATAGGTCATGTTTTCTAGACCTTTAATCTTTTCTCCCCTCTCTTCTCTCTCTGGACTTTCTCCAGTTTGTCAAGTGGACACAAGTGAAGCCCTATCCGTGCTCAGTAGAATGGAAGTATTGCTTTTTTGTGTCTTGCATACCATGTCCCTGATAATATATCCCAGAATGGTGTTTGCTTATTTTTTTAACAGTGTTATACTAGAGTTCTGAGCCATTTGGGATGATTTGAGAATATCGATGATAGGACTGTTTTTACTCAACATCTTATGATGAGGTTCTGATTGTTTTTTACCTGTCAGGGATACTGTACCACCTTGGGATTTGAATTTAATGTAGTCTTCTTTTATGTGCCCTCCTTTTGAACTGCTAGAGTTGTGCTCACTTCTACACCTTTCAGTGAAGGTAGTTTTCTTAGGCCTGGTCTAATACTAGACCAGGCTTAAGGTACACAACTTCAGCTACACAAAATATGTAGTTAGAGTTGGCTTACCTTAAGCTGAACCTTGGCAGCATGGATGCCATGCTATGGGAGGCCGATGGGAGCAAACGCTCCCATCACCTTCCCTAACTCTTCACAAAAGGAGGAGTACTAGACGCCGGCAGGAGCTTCCCTCAGTGTTCCATTTAGTGGGTCTATATTAGACCCACTAAATCGAATGCCAGAAGATCAATCTCTGGAGCATCGATCTTCCAGTAAGTTTAGATGTGCCCTTAGTAGCCATTACCTCTGCTAGCAAGGTGGGAGACTCTGATTGGATGTATACAGCTTTCCACAAAGACAAGGTTCATCTTAGACTACATTCTACATTTTTTTTCCTCCAAGGTAGTATCTTATTTCCACCTGCGTCAGTCTATATCTCTGCCAGAGTATGTGCCAAAGGACAAATGAAGGGTAAACACTTGGGATATTCACTGAGTCTTTTACCTGGGCAGGACAGAGTTCTTTTAGGTTTCTTCCCAGGTCTTTGTTTCCTATGAAAAACATATGAGGGATGAACAAATTACAACTCAAGCACTTTCAAAATGCACCATGATCCGGCCTTGCAATGTGTTATATTGTTGAAGGGGATTGCCTCCTCAAAACCATTCCGCCTCAGCAACTGTTGTGGCACACATCCTCGTTATGGACATCTGCAGCATGGTGATGTCATCTTCCAATCATGCAGTCCCCAGACATTATGCACTGTCTGCTTCAAGACAGGAGACAAATGTAGGAACAAGTCCTCATCTCCCTTTTCTGATGGGTCTGTGAGCCCCAATTGTAGTACAATGGACTTCTACAAGCATTCAAAGAAGAGAAACCAGTCACATGACCCATTCTCCTTCCCTGACCCATCAAAGTCTACCTTTGTCTTCCTGCCAGAACGATCAGAAGGAGGTGTTCCACCCAAGGTGCAATTTTTTAGGTACTTTTTCTTTCCCCTTTCCCAGCTAGAGGGAGGCAGGTTGCTAGATCAGCCTTTTTCCAGGCTTGCCATTTGCATGACTTGCTTCCTATCTACTTCATACACAGTCTATAAACTTTTTTGGGGTGGCCTGTTCTCTGCCTGCAAACTCTGCTCTCAGATACCTCCCTAACAGGATTCCCTTCATCAGTCTTTTCTACATAGCCATATAATCTCTGCCTCTTCTCTTCCAGCTTCCCTTTAATCCTGCAGAAACATCATTCTGCATGCGATCCAGCCATGTCACACACTCTCCTTGCCCCTAAACATCTGGGTGGGAGGTAGGGTGCGGGAGTAGGCTGGGGGTGAGAATGCCAGATTTCAAGTCTTCTCAAAGTACCGCTCTTTCGTTGCCCATACAGGAGGCCCCCAACTTGCGACGTGATTGATTCCAGAGGAAACATCGCAAGTCGGGGGCGTTGTAACTCGAACCTGCATTTATGATAGGTACTGTGCGCCATCGTAAATGCAGGCCGAGGACATAAGTCAGGGGTTTCCAGCCCCTTCTGCACTTGCAAAAATAGTTGTAAGTGTGGGGGGTCAGAACGCGGGTGGTTGTAAGTTGGGGGCTTCCTGTGTCTCTGATCTGCACAGAAAATCTAGTCGTGCTATGGATTTGTGTCGTTGTCCTTTACGTAGTCAGAGTTCTTTCAATTTATAATAAGTCACCAGACTTGTGCAGACTTCCCTTGCACTGAGCAGCCTTGCTTGTAATTCTGTCAGGGTTTTTTTCCATTTGCTGCTAACCAGCCCCCAAGGAATGTGAAATCTGTAGCACTGAAGTTCGGGATGTGGTGAATTCTACATCACTGGACATTTCGAAATCAAGATGAAAGATCTGTCCAAAAGATGCGCCCTCATTCAAACAGGAATAATTTAGAGATGTCTTATGTCCTGAATTATGCAGGAGGCCAGAATCAAAGTGGTCCCTTCTTCAGAATCTCTGAATTCAGATGGGACTTGTGCTCTTAACTGCCGTAGGCATTTTTGAAAAATGTCCCTCACTTTCTAGCGTAGTTGTGACAATCTGGTTTCAGTACAGTTAAAATGTTATTGTGTCTCACTCACTTCTGCTGTGACAGCCTTCTTTCTGTTACATTGCTGAAAACAGTTTGCTCCTTTTACATTAGTAGTTAATTTATTTTCAGTTTATGCTCAACACCTGTTTATGTAGTTGGAGATGGAGAAATAGATGTGCCAAACCCAAATGGCCATGTGACTTGGCCAACGTATTCCTGTGACCGTGGGTGGCAGGTGAAGGCCCAGCTGGGGAAGGCAAATCCCGGTCCCGCCCATTCCCCCTGAGGCCCTGCCCCTGAAGCCATGCCACGCCCATCTCCAACCCAGTCCTTCCTGGCTACCTGGAGGGCTGCAGCTGCTGTGCTGCATCCTCGACTCTGGCCCTAGCTCTCCACGGTGGCCAGGGAGCCGGGCTGCCATGCCGTGGCCCCAGCCTTCCTGGTGGCCAGGCGAGTAGGCAATTTTGGGAAGGCTGTGCCTTCCCTTGTCTTCATTGCCAGCCACCCCTGCCCATGACCATCACACCAAAATTACAGCCTTATCTTTTGCTAATAACTACTGTCACCAATGGGTCATTTTTTTAGCATACTGAGGGCCTTAATCTCTGATGCTAGGAAACTGGTCTGAAGACTCAGTAGCTTCACTACAAACTACAGGTCAACGTGTTCTCACATATTAGTTTGTTTGTGTTATTAATCATCCGGTGGGGCATGG
The DNA here is from genome assembly GCA_032595735.1 of Pelochelys cantorii. Classification (NCBI taxonomy): domain Eukaryota; kingdom Metazoa; phylum Chordata; order Testudines; family Trionychidae; genus Pelochelys; species Pelochelys cantorii. The sequence goes on from CM064332.1 coordinate 70,565,696, forward strand.
GATAACAGCAATTAGTTTACAAGATGTCTTGAAGCTGAATCAATGTAATGAAATGCAAAAGGGAGTAATATGGGAGGCTGCTCTAAAGGATAATTGCAACTTAATCAATAACAAATTGCTTATACATGTGTTTACCAATTCATTATAGCGATTTATGGACCCTTGCAAACTATATTTGCTTAAAATGTTACTGAGATTATTATAATAATTGCATGAGTACATATGAGATGAGGATTTTGAGTTGCTTGTTATTTTTTCAAACAATACATTCTGGGTCCTTTTTACATACCTTAAGGGTGCACTAGACCTATTCATAACTCTTTCGGGTCTAATTCTTGTCTCGTTTACATTACACAAGTAATTCTATTCAAATCAGTGGGATTATTTACACAAGCAAGGCCAGTAGGGCTTGGTTTTTAACTTGATTCTGGCAGCTGGAGCTTTAAGAAATCAACCAAATATTGTGAAACACTCAAGAAAATGTCAAGTCGTGACAATATTTCCTTCCTTCCTTCCCACGTGTTAACCATAGTTGTCACCTAGAATGTTAAATTACAATTTGCACATTTTCCACAGTGTTGATCTTCCTAAAAAATAACAATAAATCCCGTTGTAATAGGTTCTGCTTACTGCACATGCATTACACAGCATGGAAGCATGTGAAATGCTGCATGTTCATAATTATAATTAAAATACAAACTTATTTTTTTAAAAGCTTCAGAGGGGTAGCTGAGTTACTTGGTAACTAGAAAAACTTAAAAAACAACAAATAGTCTAGTAAAAGCGGCGAGGAGTCCTGTGGCACCTTATAGACTAACTGAAGTGTTGGAGCATAAGCTTTCGTGGGCAAAGACCCACTTTGTCAGATGCATGTCAAGTAGTCTAGTAGCACCTTAAAGACTAACAAAACATGTAGATAATATCATGCACTTTCGTGGGCACAACCCACTTCTTTAGATGATTGGAGTAAAAAATTAAACTATTTTCCTGTATTTTATGGAAAAATAATGGATTAAGTAGTGGGTTTGAACATTTTAACCCAAGTGTTGGAGAACCTAAGAAAACTGTCAAAATAGATTTGTGTAAAAGCTATGATATACTTTCACCATACAGTGTTATTTATTAATTCTATTACTGTTGCACGTTGGAACCCTAGTCATGGACCGGGACTCCCTTGAGTTGTCTGAGTCCAAATATAAGTCAAGAGGCAACAGATGGACATAAACAGGCTGCCATAATGTTTGCTTTATGAAAAAAACCTCAATTACTGCTACCAGTTGTTTACAGTAGAAGCTCAGAGTCACGGTCACCTCGGGAATGGAAATTGTTTGTAACTTTGAACGAGAGTTTTCCCACTTTGTGGGAAAATAGCAACTCCTCTCCCAGTATACTAGAAAGGCAGACAAAAGTGAACGTGTCAAACATTTAAATACAATATATTTTAAGTTATTGCAGTCTTGAAAGTGCCTGAGTAATGCAAATAAGTTACAGTAATTCCTTACATTGTGTGGGTCACATTTCAAAAGGTGATCTCTTTTATTCACAAGCACATTTGTTCACACAATCAAAAACATGTAAGGCTGGAAAGACACTTGAGGAGTCATCTAGCCCAACGGTGGACTAGGCGCTGGGCTGACTGTGCCTGTGCTCAGGGGCCCCAGCCAAAGGCGAGGAGTGGTATAAACAAATGCCACTGGGCAGCAGAAGACCCCACCACCAAACCTCACTCTGCAGTAGAAGTCATAGGATGAGAGCAGCCTTCGTTCCCTCCTGCCTCCTACCTCCATGCCCATGCTGGCAGAAGCTCTGGCCCTAAAGCCGTAGAAAACCTTAATCCACCTCTGATCTAGCCGAGCTCACCCATGCTGAGGCAGGCCCAGCTCTAGCTAGGCAGGGGTTTGTCTAATCTGTTCTTAAAGTTCCAGTGATGAGGATTCAATGACCTCCCTTGGAAGCCTATTCCAGTGTTTATCTGTTCTTAGAACGCTTTTCCTAACACCAAACCTAAATTTCCCTTGCTGAAGATTAAAGCCCATTCAATAGATACGAAGAGAATTGAACACCAGCCTTTTTATAACAGCCCTTAAATTTGAAGATTCTCAAGTGCTGTCTCAGTCTTTTCTCAAGGGGGGAAAAAAAACCAAGTTCAGTTGTTTTAACCTTTCCTCATAGGGCCAGTTTTCTAACCCTTTTATCATGTTTGTTGTTCTCTTCTGAATGCTCCAGTGTATCCACATCTTTTCTGGTGTGCGGCACCTAGAACTGGGCACAGTTCTGCAGTATCGAGTAGAGTGAGACAACTACCTCTCATGCCTTACGTACAGCTCTCCTGTTAATGTATCCCAACATGATACTAGCCTTTCCTACAACTGCATTACATTGTTGACTTGCACTCAGTTTGTGATCCACTCTGACCCCTAGATCCTTTTCAGCAGTCCTACCATCTAGCCACTTACTCCCCACTTTCCTATTTGTTCATTTGAATGTTTCTTTCTAAGTGTAGTACTTGTGCTTGCCCTTGTTTAGTTTCATCCTTTTGATTGCAGATCAATTCAGTTGTTTCCCAAGCTTATAAATGTGATGACATGGTAGTTGTCTTTATATCTTATGAGGGGGCATTTCAGCTGAGAGAATCACCAAAAGTGATAATTAGTGCCAGTTGTGGTGTCAGCACGAATGGATCAGGCAGGATGTGTAGACTTGGACCCCTCTTCTTCAGGGGAAAAAATTAAAGCTTGTAGCTTCAGGAACAGACAGGAACTTCTAGTGCTGTTCCACACCCACAAATCGATTGATTGATAGGCATCCTGCTTTCTAAGGTTTGACATAACTAGCGATGAATGGAAATGAAGTTCTTATGTCCACCTGAGGGATCTTAGGACCCTCATGTTAGGTACCCAGATTTGAAAATTTGCCCCTAAATTGCCTAGTTGGTTGTGGCTATCTCAAGGAAATGAAGAAGTAAATAGGACTAATAGCAATAGGTTGTTCATACCACACCTTGCAGGGATGCAAAATCAAAGCATTAGACCCTGGCAACCCAACAAGAACCTGATGGGAGTTGGGGTCAGGTAGGATTTGGTTTGAAAACAATCCAAACTGCTTCCTGTATGGTTGGCACAGTGGCTGCATGACTCCAGCCAGCTGCCACTTCCTCGCTGCACTGTGTATGCTGCAGAGTGAGAGTTTCTGAGACTTGTCAGCATATTCAACCTGCAGCACATACAGGACAGCAAGGTGGTAGTGGCTGCAGGATTGGGGCTATGTCTACACTGCAGGCTTCTTGCGCAAGAAGCTTATTGTGGAAGAGATCGTCTGCAAAAACTTCTTGCGGAAGAGCGCGTCCACACTGCAAAAGCGCATCAGAAAAGTGGTGCGCTTTTGCGTGAGAGAGCGTCCAGACTGTATAGGACACTCTCTTGCAAGAAGGCTCTGATTGACTTTAACAGAATGGCCACCAGGGCATCTGTGTTTGTTTTTGCGCAAAAAACCTCTGCTGCCCATCCACACACACCTTTTTGTGCAATAACTCTTGCACAAAAAAGAGTTATTCCTTGTAGAAAGAGGAATACATATACTGCAAAAACCGTTCTGTCAATTAGCTGTAAATTTTCTTGCGCAAAAACGTGCTTGAGGTGTGGATGTTCCTCGTGTTTTTGTGCAAAAACGGCCGTTTTTGTGCAAAAACTCTGCAGTGTAGACGTAGCCTGGGGCACCAGCCCATGGGCCAGAAGTAGCTAGGGATGGATTGTGGACATAGGGAGCAGAAAGCCCCAAGAATGAAGTGATGGTGGCGCTGACAGTTTTGGGCTGGTTCTGAAAATATCTTGATAGCCATGGGATTGGGTCAGGTTTGGATTGTTATGGAGTAGCCAGATTCAGGTCTGGCTTTAAAATTGGGCTCGAGCAGATCTCAGCATGGTAAAGAAAGCCCCTAATAATCTCTCTGAGTTAATCTGCGTTAAAAATGATGAAATGTCTGGCTTATAACAGCAACATTTATAAAGTGCTCTACAAAGCTGAACTAACGTGAAGTCTATCGTATCATCAGAATTGCCTACTTTAACATGCCTAATTGAATTGTATGGGCTATGCACCATGTGTTGCAGTCATTTAAAATATCACTGTCGCCTGCTAGACCCCCTAAGCAAAAATTAAATCTACAAAATTAAATTACGCTCCAGTGAAGTTTGCATATTTGTACACCAGTGTTTATTTTGTACTTAATCATAAATATAGTTGCTTTCTCAAATGCAGGCCTTTTTTTTTTGATGAGACAGATAATGTCCTCAGAAGTAACATACCTTTTATAGCGATGTGCCCAAATTATCTTGGAAATGTATGAGGGAAATTATAGGTGCCGACTCCACTGGGGCTCCAGGGCTGGACCGTCCATGAGGAAAAGCTAGTGAATGTGGAGCACCCACTGGAGCCAACCTTCTCCTTCTACCACCCTCCTCTTGCCCGCTGGTCTACTCCTCCCCTGCCCTCCCAGTGCTTCTGGAGTGGGGACGGGGTGCACTGGGAGGAGGAGGCCGGGTGGAGGTGGGGGTTTGAGGAAGAGGATGCAATGGGGCAGGGCCTGACATGGATGGGGGGGGCAGCACTCCACCCGGCTAGAGAACAAATCAGTGCCTCTGAGTCAAAGCATCACATTTACTTGCATGTCTTTTGCCACAATGACAGATGACAGGGTTTTTATTAACATTATTTACTTTCCTTTGGAAGTGGAGTTTTGCAAGTGTGATTTAATTTACAGCCATGTTCTCTGAAAGTCTTTTCTGTGAAATCACTGATGTTTCCACAACTGTACAGCTGTAATGCATATTTACATAGTGGTGGGGGAGAGAAGGATAAAGTTTTGAATCTCAAAAGGGAGTGATTTGCTACATTCAGGGTAATTATATATTTGACGACTACGCTGCAGCATATTCTGCCATAATAACTAAGCGATGTCATGGCAACAAGAATCCGTATCAACACACAGAAGATTGCTAGTTATAAAATATTAGAGAGTTTGTTTCCTCGTCTCTGGTGGGGATTAATATACTTTTACAAATAGTACAGCTGTCCTGCTCGGCTGAACAAAGACACTACAGAGAATGTGAAGTCTGAAGGCCAACATTTTTCTGACTCCAGTGCATGAACGGAAGAGGGTGCAAGGAGCTTTTTTCTCCACAGGGAGAAGGACAAGTAGCAGTCCCTATGTTTGGCATAGTGTGAAGGCTGTTCCTTTCATATGAAACAATACCAATTGTGTAAAGGCTATGAGTAGTCACAATTTTTGTGTGAATTCTGAGCTGTTGTGGAAATTAAATACATTTCTCAAGCAAAGGTCTGGGCTCATGGCTTCTGTGCTGGTCCCAGCCCTCAGCCCTTCAAGCCACCATAACAGCCAATGAGCAGTCCTTCCATACATATGAACAGCCAATGAACAGTCCTTCCATGCTTGTGGAGGGAGGGGTTTTGAGTTACTTTATTTGCATGGATGTGAGACTGTGGCCCGTTCCTGGTCAGTCCCATTGTGACATTCTGCAAATGTCTTTTTGGCTCCAGTTTCCGCAGCACATACCCAGGCGCCTGGTGGGGCTATTCTACAAGTGGAACCTCCCTCAGGTTTTTGACAGGGATTAAAGGATGGCTAGCTGGATGAATATGTTTATTTGCCGGCAATAAGGGCATGTCTAGAGTATGTTCCGAAAGAGGGAATTTGCATATCTTCTTACAATTGCTTTTTCAAAAGTGGGTCTTTCGAACGTGAAAGTAGTCTGGACATGGTTTTTTTGGAAAAAATACCCCCTTTTTTGAAAAAAATGCTCTTCCAGAAAAAAGAAGGTTTACGTGGTTTTTCGAAAAAGGGTTTTTCCTGAAAAAAACGCGGCCAAACTATCACTTTCGAAAGACCCGCTTTCGAAAAAGCGATCAGAAGAAGATATGCACATTCCCATGGAATGTGCATATCCTCTTTCGAAAATAGAATGTAGTCTAGACATGCCCTAAGTGAATTCATGTATATGTGCCAAGTGGCACAAATGATAGATGACACAGCCTATACATTCCCGGGAGATTGGGGAGGCGTAATCTGTCTCAGAGCTCCATGTGGTTGGGTGCTGCTCTCCATTGCCCTCAGTGCTGAGCTCCTAGGCAACTGAGAGAATCTGTCCTTGAGTCATTGTAAACACAGTACTTTGTGGGTAGGTGATTTTGTGTTGGCTCTTTTACATCTCTAGTTCATTTGTGTTGAACATGGATGGTTAATTAATTGAGATATGTGATTGACACAGATATTTGCCACCATGTTTGCAAAGTTTGACAGGAGCATGAACTGTGTAAGACTTGTCTGTGCTTCCACAAGACTGTACAATATGAATCACATCGATATTTACTTTTACTAAGAATACCAAAGGCAACTCAAATAATGGTAATGATATGAAAAAAAGATTACTAAATACCATGATGCACTAGGAATGTTAAATATCAGTTAACTGAATAGTCGATTACCCTCATGAATTCTTATTGGTTACTCGACTATTCGATAGTCCCCAGGGGTGAGGCCGGCAGCCAGTGCGCTCCTGTCCCATTCCCAAGGAACCCCCTGCCACTCCATGCAGCTGCCTGTGATGCAGAGGCAGCAGTGCAGGATGGCAGCAGCCCCTGTCCAGTGGGGGCGCTAAGCTCCTGGACCTGGCACGAGCTGAAACTGCACCGGGCTGCCTGCCTCCCTGGCTCCTAATACACTTTAAATGCAGAGCTGCAGTGGGGGTAGGTCCTGGACCCAGTGAATCCAGGACTGAGCAGAGCTGCTGGCCAGCCCGCTAAAAATTTACTGGCAAGGGGTGGGGGGAAAATGCGTGTAATCTATAGCATTAACCTATAAGCTTTTGTTTATCAGTTAATCAGTTAATTGACTACACTATTACATCCCTACTATGCGCACTGTTGAATTGTACACTTATTTGGAATCAGAAATTTTATCTTGTTGACATATATGACGGTATCCAATTTTGTTCCTATGCCCTGTACACTAAACAATGCTAAACATAATTTTAACTAGTGTAATAAAAGAAATAAATGACTCATTAAAATCAGCAGCATTTCTCCTCAGACCATAGGCTCCTTTTTTATAGGGAACAGTAAGTTCTGTTCTGAACATCAACCAGTGCTAATATGAGCTCCAGCCAAGATAGTCTCACTAAGCACCAGAGAAGCACTTGTAAACACAGCACCACTGCTTCTTTTTCTTCTTCCCTACCCGGGAAGCTGCTGTAAGAAGTCGCTATGGCAGAGCCTTAAAACTAACCCTGTAAGGAGCAATCTGAGAATTAAATTTACATAGGCACCAGTGCTAAGGCTGTGTCTGAACAGTTCAATGAGCACAGTAGTCCTGTAGATGAAGTAAGAGCAGTTTTACAATGGCTTTTTTAATTAATCTATCTTTTACTATCTGTTGCATATTATCTTTATGTTTATTAAAAAAATTCAGGGTTATAAAGCTGAATAAGGGAGATTTATGTAGCCACAACCTTTGTGGGTGATTTTTATGCGTTTTATTAACAAGCTAAGCAAGATGAAGTATGCAATAAAATGGAACTCTAACTCTCCTGCTATTGCTTTCAATTTTTTCTGATATTTCAGATGTTTATAAAACAAGCGTACTTCTGATTTAAAATTAAAAAATTGGAATGTGTTCTACTATGATATACTGATGAACCCAGTACTATTTTTAAGAGAAAGTTTCTTGAATATTAAGGATCATACAAGATGACTACAGATTGGTAATTTACTTATGATATTCCATTTATTGGATATATTTTTTCTGAATTACTCAGATTGTAGTTTCTGGCACACATGGCTAACAGTGAAGAGTGGAAAGTTGGTGTGAATAGAAAGGATGAATAACAAAATGGAACAGTAGTGGGTTGTCATATTTGTCACTCATAATTTTCTGCTCACAATATCATTCTTCGAAGCACAATTCAACGGTTTCCTGTTTAATAATTGGTGTATTTCAAATCAAACTATCTCCTCAGTGCCAAAGCTAAGTCACCTGACGTTGTGTAGGTCAAGAGAGTGGCCGGAATTTGCAGGCTGTGGGGGATATTTGAACCGACCCGAAACTTTTTTCAAATCTCAAGCAAACATACCTATCTTTAAAAACAACGAATGGTCTAGCAGCACCTTAAAGACTAACAAAACATGTAGATGGTATCGTGAGCTTTTGTGGGCACAACCCAGTCAAGCCATCCTTATTCACATGCGTTAGAACCTGCATCTTCTGATCTTTGTATAGACCAGAAGTGGAGGTTCAGGAGTATAACGGAGTCACACTCACCTCTTGCGATGCTCCCTGACCGAGAGCAGGTGCCTGGATTTTCTCTCTCTCTCCTTCTTTCTCTGTAGTGTCGATGGTGACTCAGACCTCCAGCCAAGTCATACGCAGACTGTGATGAAAGCTAAAGCAACACCCTTCTGGGGTACAAGTCCAACAGGCGCCTCTCTCAGTGCCCTCTATTATCTTTCAGTTTGTCTCTGCTCTGCTCTGAGTGGTGTCCCAGGGCTCCTTCTCTTTGGGCAACGTCTTCGCCCTCTTGGGGCATGTCTACACTGGGGTGTTATTTCAGAATAACTCCCCTTATTTTGAAATAATGAGGTGAGCATCTACACTGCAACCCGCATTTCACGAGGAGTAAGGGAAGTCGGAGGAAGAGTGTTCTTCCTTTGACTTCCTGCTGTGTAGACAGCGCCAAAAGCCAAATCAAGCTATTTCAACTTCAGCTGTGCAATTGACGTAGCTGAGATTGTGTATCTTAATTTGACTTTTGCCCTGCCGTGTAGACGTACCCTTAAGATCTTTCTGGCCACAACTCTCCAGTGGGGTTCCCCTTCTGTGGTTCCTTAAATTTAAGGTCACTTCCCCCCACCAGTGGCTAATAGAGGTTCGGAGAGATCACCCCATTTTCTACTCTGGGCCCCAGCTCAGTGATTCTGTAGATAGCAGCTGTCTGTTGTAGCCATTGATTTAAGTTCCACTGGTGCTCTAATTTCATGGGCCACTTCTCCACAGCTCTGCGCCATCTTCGCCTTTATTTACCTCAGGACCATGGAGTCCCAGCAACCAGCTCAGGGCTCCCTCTCACTCTCCCTAGCTGCTGGAAGTGCTGCCCCGCTCTGAAGCTCTGTCAGCCAGCCACACGCCATCCATGCTCTTACAGCTCCAGCAAGAAATTCAACTGGCTCTAGCCCAGCAGCATGCTTTATATTATCTTGCTGGGCCCTGATTGGCTGCTCTTCCCATAGCCCTTCTGGGGAGCTTGGAGGACTTCTCTACTATTATTTTCTATAGAGGGTGGGGCAGGGCCACAAGGCCTCCAGCAGGGAGTCTAAAGGCCTAATCCATCCCATTAGAATGAGTAATAAGAAAAAGAAAAAATCTCTTGAGCGAGCTTGTTGCCTTTTTTTTTTGCTCAGTTATGAAGTATCAGTAACTTTAGATTATAAAACACATTCAAATTTTGAGACACTGAAGTGACTAGAGATCACCCTTATACATAGAGATGCAATTCAGATGAATTTCACCCTTCCTTTAATTTTGCAGGAGATTCTTATGTGTATCCCCAAGGTTGGACTGGGTGGGGTCTTCACGAATGTAGCATCATCTTGAAACCAGTTGGGGACTGGGATGCAATACTAACTTCTACAGCCTGGTTCTGCTGAGGAACTGTGGTCGTAATCTGTCAAACCCTTTCTGCTTTGGACAATGCTCAGGCTTAAAAATAAGCATGTGCTTAAATGCTTTGATGAACTGATCCTTTTATCTTGTCCACATTATTTTTTCTCTTTTAAATGTGTGTGTTTATATAGCATGTATTTATTTCTCAGTTACCTTGTCTTTTATCTGGCTTCATCTCATTGATTTTTTTTCTTCCTTTATTTTGGGGCAAATTTGCAAAAATGTAGGATATTTTGCATGCCTTCCAGGCATGTTTTTCCATACATGAAATGAGGCTGTGATCAGATGCTTTGCATCCTTCTATATTCTCTCTTCCATAGGTATATTCACAGATCATATTCCATATTCTTCTGTATGTTCAGGCTCTAGCGAGCTGCATACTGATGCATCTTATATGTCCACACAGAGTCCCCTTCAAATGAATGGAATGCTGCATAGATACAGGGAGCTGTTTGCAGAACTGAGGCTGAAAAATGAATTTTAACTCAATTTTTTCATTTATTTGTTCATGTGTAACTCCATTACACTGTTCAGAGATCACCTATTCGATAGACGTATCCAATCAATTTACTGTTTTACAAATATGATATATATATGGACTGCAGTAGAGAATTATTTATCTTAAAACAAAAATCAGTGCCTCCCCACAAGGGATATTTTTCTTTTTTAAAACCATTATGCCTCAACTTAAAGAAAATCTGTTTCTGCTGGACCACTGGAAGGCATATATATGCAATGTAAGGGCCTACTCCCGAAGAAATTGTAAAGTTTTTTCTTCTGGTTGACATGCAACAGCTGGTTTTCTTTTAAATAACTATTATTTATAATGTGAAATGTGGGGTTTCTTTTTCACTCTTCCCATTCTCAGAAACAATAGCAAGTTATTTTTGAGATTGGGACCATTTTGAAGCATTTTAATGAAAGAAAGTTTTCAAGAAGAGATCAAGTTTGTTAAATTTCTGCCTCGAAGGTGTTATGAACACCTGAAAATAAACAGCTGTTTTGAATAAATATGCATAAGTAACTGCTTCATAATAATAACTGGTAATAATACTGAACATTTGTAATAAGAGCTTACTGAAATATTTTATAGAGAGCACTTTTCCATTGGCAAATGCAACTTTGTCAAATCTAAGCATTTTGTAGAAAACTTTTTGAAGGGAAAGTGTCAAAATGAATCATCTTTCTAATTTCATTTTGTTAATGTTGAAACATTTTGTTATGATAAGGCAAAAATATTTTTATATCATCATCCCATTTATTCTATTCTATTCTATTCTATTCTATTCTATTCACATTAATGAAAAAATGTTTTGATGTTTCCAAATCAATTTTCTTTTCAGAATGTCCATTCTTTGGAAATTATTGAAATGTCAACATTTTGTTTTAATTAAAAACAAAATTCAAAATGCCAGAATTTTCCTTGAGATGGAAATTCTGTTTTCTGACCAGCTGTTTATAGGGTACATCTATACTACGGGATAAGCTTGAATGAAGATACGCTACTTCAGCTACGTTAATTGCATACCTGAAGTCGAAGTACCTTAACTCAACTTTTGGCGCTGTCCACAGAAAAGCTGTCCACTCTCCCTTCAACTTCCCTTACTTCTCGTGGAAGCAGGACTGCAAACATCAGCCGTAGTACACTTCTCAGTTCAAATTAGCGTGTCTTCACTAAACCCGCTAATTTGAACCCTGTAAGATTGACAGTGGCAGTTTCGATCTTCTCTGGAGTGTAGACGTACCCATAAAGTGTTTGTTGTCGTCAAAGGAGTATAAATATTAACCGGTCTGAATATTGTCAGATATTGGTCTTCCCGTGTTGTTTCTGAAGCTCTTCAATTCTTCTTTTACCTTTTCCAAACAAAATATCTGTCAGGCGTGTTTTAGTTTTGCTTTGTGTTGTTCCACTGAAAAATTTCAAGAAAGTGACTGGTGAGTTTGTGTATTTCAATTCTAGGTGTCCAATTTGAGATGACTAAAGGACCCTGATTTTCATGGGCAAGTGCTCACTGCTTTCTGAAGCTCTTTTTAAGGTTTCACAATATGGCTATCCAGAAATGGAACAACACTGACCTATCAGCCCTTTTGGAAAATATATGTAATCATTGTTGAGGTTGTAGTGTTATAATAGCCACATTGGTTGCTGGGATATGAGAGAGGCAAGTAATAAGAGAGTCACAGCTAAAGTTATGATTATGTTTCCATTATGTTTGGTGAAAAGTTAAATTTTTATTTCACTAAATTCACACTAGAGAGGGGCTGTGTTGGTTTGGAAAAAAATACAGGACTCTCCAAACAGTCCAGGGAGCAGGGCTGCCGAAAGAATTGCCAGGTTCCTGGGCAAAGGGAAGGGGGAGCCAGCTCTGGGCTGCTGGAAGGGGTGGGAACTTGGGTGCAAGGGGCAGGGCTGTGGGAGGCTAGCTTGTCCTCACCAACCTTTCAGCGCTGCCCAGCCCACAGACTGCAGGCAATAAACATGCCATTGCCAGAGTAGGGGGGTCTGATAGCCCAAGCCATAAAGTCACAAAGGTCATGAAAAATCATGGAATCCCTGACCTCCAAGACAGACTTAGTCACAGCTAAACACAAGATGGAACAGATTGTTAAACACGAAGGGTTAATTAACGTGTTCACTTAAATAAGTGGGAAATTAACAAATTAGCAACTCTGCTGTCTTAGGACAAAGGAGGTTCCTAGGTTACTAATTGTGAAAAGTGGGTAGACAAATAACCTCTCAGTCCTCCTCAAAATAAACATATACAACACCTTCAAAAGACAGGCCTGGGCACTTACTTAGCTAGACACCAAAAGTCAGGCACTCGGAGAGGCTGGTTTTATGGCTCATCCCAACACTTTGTAACCTACCAACCCTCCTTTTTCCTATGACTGCAGGGTTGTTAAAATGGAGTGGGCAGTTAAAGGGTCTCCTGTGACGCTGTTAAGCCTAAGAGGTTAACACATCAATCCCAGCTTGCATTTAGCTGTGACACTGAATACTTTGTCCAGACATGAAGAACAGCCCTGTGAAGCTTGAATTTCTCTTTCACCAATAGCAGTTGGTCCAGTACAATATATTACCTCATCTAGCTTGTCTCTTACCATTTTCATATGGCATTCTAGCACAACACAAAAGAAAAGAGAATAAAATATGCCAATTCCCTGAATAGAAAATGCTCTTTTAACATGTTGCATCAAATGTTGCACCTCTAAAGATTGTGTTTTTATTTCATTAGACAGGGGCTGCGTTGGTTTGAAAAGAGACAGGAATCACCAAACAGTCCTGTGAGCAGGGCTGGTGACAGAATTGCCAGGCTCCTGGGGCAAAGTCGCGGAGGCTGACTCTGGGCTCCTGGGACTATCTTCGCCTAACCAGCTCTTCAGCACTGCCCGGCTCATACCGCCCAGGGTGCCGTCAGTGATTTTAAAAACCCAGGGTTGCTTCTATAGTAGCAACGGCTGGGAGCCCCAGACCCTTTTAAAGCTCCGGTCCCCAGGGAAACTTCTCCTTCCTCTTCCTCTCCCCGTGCCCTCTTGACAGCTCTGCTTGTGAGTGGATCACATACAGTAACGTAACCTACTTTGCAACCTGCTAGAAGCTCCTAATTTAAATGAGGTTTCTTTGCAGTTTTTTTTCTGGAGATGATGTTACAACGTTACTGTAGTCAGTACCGATTCTTTCTACTAGGCTTGCTTGTGTATGGATAGCTTTTTTTAAACGCAATTGTGTCCTCCAAAATGCAAATGCTTTTATAAATCACATAAACACCTTCCTAAAATAATGACACGAACAACCTTTTTTACAAAAGAAAATGCATTTCTCTCTTTCTCTTTCTTTTCCTACAAAAAGTAAAAACTGATTTTAATGGAATGAAAGTCAGGTTAAAATAGCTGATGTAAATGGTGCTTTTCCAATTACAAAAACACATAGTCATTCTTCATTTTGGGTGACAGCCAATAGAAGAATATTTTGAATAGTGAAAATAGGCAGCCAGTCAAGTAAGCTCTTTGTGAAGCTATTTGGACATATAAGGGTGATAAATAATGAGAACTAAGCTTCATAATTTTCCCTCCCCTTCATTCATTTTTAACAAAATGTCTCGTTATTTCCTTTTAAAATGAATAGATTGATACAGAAAAGGAATCATCTGTCTTTCACACAATATGCTCTTTGATTTTTTTTGCTACAATCTTGATTAAAAAGCTTAATGGTTCCCAGATATTCAGCACAATTAATATTAAGAACAAGGAGGAAGGCACACAAGCCAAAATAGGGAAAGAACACATTGAACAATATTTAGATAAGTTAGATGCATTCAAGTCAGCAGGGCTTGATGAAATTCATCTTCGGGCACTTAGAGAATTAGCTGAAGCCATCTCAGAACCATTACCAATTATCTTTAACAACTCATGGAGGACAGGTGAGGGCCGAGAGGGCTGCAGAAGGACAAATGTAGTACCTATCTTTAAGAAAGGAAACAGAGGACATGGGCAATTGTAGCCTAACTTTGATACCTAGAAAACTACTTGAACAAATTATTAAACAGTTTGTAACCAGACAATTGGATTAGAAAGGAACATAAACTGATCAAAACCAATCATGTCAAACCAACCTAATTTCCTTCTTTTGATGGGGTTACTGGCTAGTGAATAGGGAGGAAGCAGTAGATGCAGCATTTCTGAATTTTAGTAAGGTTTTTGGCACAGTCCCACATAATATTCTCAGACTAACCAGGGGTCAGTCCTGAGTTCTGTATTAGTCAATGTTTTGATTAACAGCTTGAATGGAGGAGTGGAGAACATGATTATAAAATTGGCCAATGCCATTACATGGGGAAAGGTTGCAAGTGTTTTGGAGGACATCATTCAGTTTCAAAATTATCTTGAAAAATTAGAGAATTGGTTTGAAATCCACAAGCTGCAATTCAGTGAAGAGAAGTGCAAAGTTCTACACTTGGTAAGGAGAACTACTAAGCACAAATGCAGAGCTACAAAAATAGGATCTGGGGGTTAGAGTAGATCGCAAATTGAATCTGAGTCATTGATGTACTTCAGTTGTGAAAAAGACCAATGTCATTCATATATTAACAAGGAGAGTTGTGCATTAGACATAAGTGGTAGTTGTCCCTCTCTGCTCAGCGCTGGTGATGTCCCAATGGGAATATTTTGTCCATTTCTGGGTGCTGCACTTTAAGAAAGACGTAGATAAATTAGAGTGCATTGAAGAGCAACAAACATGACAAAAGGATCAGAAAATCTAAAGGATGAATAAGGTTAAAAAGCTGAACAGGGACCTGATAAGCCTTTACTTAGGTTAAGAACTGATATAAAGGGGATAATGATCAATTGTTCTCCATGTCCTTTGAAGGCAGGACAAGAAGTAATTGGCTTGATCTGCAGCAAGGGAGATTTAGGTTAGATATTAGGAAAACCTTTCTAACTAAGGATAGTTTAAGTCCTGGAATAAGGTTTCCAGGGGGCTTGTGGAATCCCCTTCACTGGAGATTTGTAAGAGCAGATTGGACAAGCCCTTCTCATAGATGGTCTATTCTTACATGGTCCTGCCTCAGTGCAGGGAGCTGAACTCGATGAGCTCTTAAGGTCGATGATTCAATGGTTGATCCATGTATACAAGTTTGGAAGTTGCAGAGTGAAAAACTGAGGTTGCAGAGCTTTCAAATGGTTTTTTGAAATGGAAATAGATTCCTGCTCCTCACCACAGGGACTTTTGAGTCACTGAGTTACTTCCTGGTGATTTTTTCCTTCTTAATATAGCTCCCATGTTTTGCAAGCAAGAAAACCATTTTGACTTTGATGATATATACCTAGTGAAGTCGACTTCCTAGACTTCAATCTAAATCAGCTGGGAAAGCAGAATCCTAACATTTTAGCCTCATAGATACATTCAAGGCCGAGATTGGACATGAAAGCACTGATCTGGATGCACCATACTTCCTAATACTTCACATATCTCTTACTTCATTTCAACCCTTCCTTAATTTGGGGTACCGGTTTAGATGAATTTGACTCAGACACCATTTGTCTTCTGTAAGTTTTGGCAGGGGTATTTGCCTGCTTATCTGCTGACCCCTCTTTCTGGTGTTTCCTGCATAGTATATCCACAGTGTACACAGTATATTTTTAAATCTCCTGGGCTTATGTGCTTGGGACTTCTGAGTCATATTGTGCATGCTGGGTTGTTACTGATCTTAAATGGAAGCCTTAGAACAAGTATTAATTCAAACATGGTAGCAGCAGGACACAAGCAGAACAATTAGTGGACTCTGCATTCAGATAGCATTTGGGTAGCTGTAGCTAATCTTACTTGGAAAGTACTTGATCTTCCTGTCTAAAATTACTGTGGTGTTTTGCCCCTAACAAATTTTTAGTGAAAGGGAGGGGGCCTGGAGGGATTTTTTTTTTCCTCAGAAAAATCCTGAGGGCCATGGAGTTTTCCTAAAGAGTGCTGCTCTCAGAGATGGAACTATGCCCACAATAAAGATAAAGGACAGAGAAGGAAAAACTCCTTTAGATACCTCCGGAAATTTGAAAATTGCTTTAATAAGTAGGTAACAATCTTAGTATCTTGGTAGGAGGATTATTTCTATGGTTAAGGCATTTTACTGAGACTCAGTCCTATTCTTGCCTCTGTGATAGCTTTCCTGGGCAATCTTGGGTACATTACCTAGCTGCTCCATGCCTCAGTTTCCCCTCTGTAAAATCAAAGGGAAACTGAAAATGTTTTTCTTCCACTCTATTAGACTGTAAGACCTTTGGGGCAAGACAGTCTCTTCTAGTGTCTAGTACACTAGAGTACAACCACTTTTTGTTACCAAAGTACTAGCAATGAAATCAATTAAATATAATATTTCAGGTAGTGGTTAAAATGTTATAACATCTCTGGTAGCACAGAGTGGACTTCTGTTGTTTAGGAGGTTCCTGCAAAGTATGCGGTGATAGGGTCTTTAGCTGAACACATAGCATTTGTCAGGTGAGAGGAATGCGTCCTCTGCTTTGTTCATATTCAGTGCATGAAGCAACTCGGCCACTGTATTTCCCCCTCCCCCCCCTCCTAGTATCTGCTTCCCTTTGTAAGAACTGTTTTGTAAATAATAATAACTAGTTCTGATAAAGAGCTTTTCAGCAGTAGATCTTAAAGTACTTTACAAAGGAGGTCATTTTATGGGTGGGGAAACAGAGGCAAACAGCAGTGAAATGATTTGCCCAAGATCACCCAGCAGGCTAGCAGCAAGCTGGCAACTGAATCTAGGTGTCCTACTACTTAACTTTTTAGGGCTGTAATTAATTTAAGAAGTGTAACAAGGTGACTTGCCCTTGGCCTGAAGAGTCTGGGACTAAGCCAACCCTTATTATAGAATGAGCCTCACACGTGAGGAATATAAATAGCCAAAAGTGTAAGTGCTGATGGGGGCCAGGTGGGGAAAAGAGTTGGAGGGAATAGTTGTCTGAGCCAGCAGAAGGCAGCCAGAGCAGAAAAAGGACGGTCAGAGCTGGAGACCTGGGAGAGGCGCTGACTAAAACAGGGAAAAAAGTCAAAATCTCTTAAGGCAGAGAGGTGCTGGCTAACCAAGGAAGAGAGTGGGAGACTCAGAGAGGGAGTAAAGAGATAGGAGGTGGCCTAGGAAAAACTGCATTGTGGGAAAAGGATCCAGCCTAATTCAGAGCCCTGGGTGGCAACCAAGAGGCAAGGCTGGGGCTGTGTTCCTATACGAGCCCATGGAGAAGGTGGACAAGCCCTTCACAAGTGTACCTGAATCCAGCAAGGGGGCAACTGATTGAATAGGGGGCAGGCTAAAGAAAAGCCCCAGAGAGCATGGAAGGCTGTTGATGACTATTTGGGCTGTTAGCATGGAAAATGGGGACCCTGAAAGGGGTGGACTAAAGACTGTGATGTGGCTGGTGGGTTGAGTCAGTGGGTAAGTTACCATGTACATAGACTGCTATGACACCTGAGAGACTGTCAGCGGTGGGGCTAGTACAGTAAGAAGCAGCTATGTCATTCCTGACCATGAGTAGATGCCCATTGGTGAGTATACCCTGTATCAAGAAACATGGGGTTTTTTTAAATGTGAATTAAAATGATAGCCTTCCAATATTCTGCAGTTTTAGAATATAATTGCCCTATGCTTATTCCTTCAATTTAATCTCAGCTGAGTTCAAGAACTAGTGCAAACACTAAAAAGAACATCCGTGTATCCCTGCTCTATCCATATCTTCAGCTAATACTCCTCAGTCTGGATCCTATTCCTTTTTTTTAATCTTAATCTGAGTGGGTGGTGGGAATTTTGAGGAACACTATAAATTAATTTTTTTGTTTGAAACATATTTTCATTGTATTTTCAAGTGTGTTCTGGGGATATTGCAAAACACGTACAGTTAACTGAATCTTTATAGTTCTTTTAAGAATTCAAGGAGGTTTTTTAAAAGTCCTTCAAAGTATATTGTATAAGATTAGTACTCTCCTGACCTTCCTAAATGACAATCTGTTTTTAATAAACCCCAGTTAGCCAGGCTAATTAGAGCTGGTAATAAATCTTTTGGCTGGTTGATTAATCTTTAGAAAACATTTAGGAGTCTATATTGATCAGAGAACTGAGGCTGTAAAACCATATGGAGAGAGAGAGACTGTTTATTCTGGATAAAGAAAAATGAGCTTTTCTGAAGAATAGATATTACTACTTTTTATTCTTCGGTGGTAGTTGAAAAATAGATTTATTACTAAAAATAGATTTATTACTAAAGCTGGGCTTAGGCAAAATCCCTGGCCCAACACACATCCTAACCCTTGGAATATTTGAAATCTGTGTCAGGTAAAATGTTTGCTACGAGCATATGCTTGTCAGACTAAATCCTTAATCTAAACACCATGGCTGTGTCTAGACTGGCAAGTTTTTCCGGAAAATTAGCCGCTTTTGCGGAAAAACTTGCCAGCTGTCTACACTGGCCGCTTGAATTTCTGCAAGAACACTGACGATCTAATGTATGATCGTCAGTGTTCTTGCGCAAATACTATGACGCTCCCGTTCAGGCAAAAGTCCTTTTTGTGCAAAGCTTTTGTGCAAAAGGGCCAGTGTAGACAGCTCAGATTTGTTTTGCGCAAAAAAGCCCCGATCGCGAAAATGGCGATCAGGGCTTTTTTGCGCAGAAGCGCATCTAGATTAGCACGGATGCTTTTCCGCAAAAAGTGCTTTTGCGGAAAAGTGTCCGTGCCAATCTAGACGCTCTTTTCCGCAAATGCTTTTAACGGAAAACTTTTCCGTTAAAAGCATTTGCGGAAAATCATGCCAGTCTAGACATAGCCCATGGGACATTTGGTTGTGTGGTTTGAGCCCATCTCTATACTATAATTCCATACTGGTTGTCTAATGCAATTCAGACTAATCTAAGTACTTATCATGTCTGTGGTATATTTGCTTTATAATGAGTTGCATGTACAATCTAAATGTCTGCCAAAAAGTTCAGACTTGGATGCTAAAAGGTAGGTATCTGTAACACGATACTTAGGGCTTTGATTGAAAGATCGTTAAAGTTGATGGATTCTTTCCATTGATTTTTTTTTCAATGGACTATCAATCAGGGCCCTAGAGACTGTTATTTAGGTGCCTAAAAAAGCAGATAGGTGCTTAGTGGGATTTACAGAGGAGCCAGATGAGGTATCTAAATTCCATTGATTTAGTGGATTTAGGCACCTAACCCACTTAGACGCCTAGTGGGCTTTTTAAAAGCTGCTATCTTCATGTTTAGGCACTGATATACCTTAACAAATCTAACCCTTGGTGCCTAAATCACAAATGACCCAGTTTTCCCCATAATAAATTAATAAAAATAAAAAAGTAAACCACTTAAGTAGGACTGCTTTAGCCAGAGTGCAAATGATAGTGCATATGTAGCACTAAATTACACTGGAGACAATATTAGGGAAGTGTAAAGGTGTCTCAAAGCCACATTTGTTTAACCACAAGATTGCTGTAGTGCAGAACTGAATCCAGGGGTTTCAAATTATCAGCTGTGGTGCTGGCTAAACACTCTAAAAATATTTCTACTGGTTAAAGAATAACATGGGGCTTATCACATTGTGCTCTGCAATACACGCTGTGATTTATGAAACTAGAATTCTGAATGTGCATAGAGAAATTTGGTAAAATTCTAAGTTGCGTTGCTATGCTGCTGACTTAGCAAATGCAACTTTTCAGCAATGTATGCCGCCACCAGGTTCGTAAATGGCAATTTTAATTAAAGCGCAAGAGTAGTTTCTTCATTCATTTACATCCATAAACGGTAACCCCCCATGAATTTCAGTGCAGTTGCCTGGATATAGATGACAGCAGAACTAGGTCATCATTTTCCATTGTATTTCATCGTATTTACAGTGTACGTTTGCATTATCCTTTGAAAACTTCCTGCTGTGTTGAGTGGTGTACATGCAGTCTTCAGATTTAGAGAAGGAAAGGGTTTGGGCTATTTTTACCAACTAATAGTGCTTCAGAAATATACTCCATGGAACACACATTTAAAAGAGCAAATAATGAGGTCTTTGAGTGTATTCAGTGTTATTTTATAAACACCAATTCTGCAAGCATGCCTGTACTTAGCTTTAAGTTTGCAGGATTAGTGTTTGCAGGCTTGGAGGCAGACTGCATTTTACTAGGAAGAATATTGAAGAACCAATAGTGAGCAATGGAAAAATAGACAAAACTATACTATTGCAAAAATAAACTGATAAATATTTTGTCATACAAACTTGTGCAGTGATCTTGAGAATTAAATCTTTTTTCCCCCCAGGATTCAGAATTTCCTATAGATACTCAAGTGAATCCTTACCTTGCTCGAGCAAAGGAATGTATCCGACCATTGAAATCTGCAGTATACCGGTTGAGCAACACTTTGAAAGTCCATAATCTCGCAGTCAGCTGGTAGGAACTTTAATGTATTTAGTTTATCATTGTATAAATATTGAGTCTCTTCTATCTAATGGTTAGACAGAGAAATTTGTTGAAAGTTGTGAAAGAACTATTCTTGTTAAATGCCCTAAACAATTGTCAAAGGCACTATACAGGCCAAGTGGACTGTGAGTCCTTGATTTACAGTCCTAATCCTATATAGAGGCCTATAAAATGTACAGAACACTTGCTCTGAGATTCCCATGCAGTTAATTTACTCTGGTGTAAATCTAAAATCAAGTAATTGACTCCAGTGAGTTCCTCCAGATAGAAGTTTTTACTAGTTGATATAACTGAGAACAGATTCTGGCCATTAGAATATAGTATATTTGTGAGTCTGTGTCCTTTGTCCTAGTGGATTTTCAAACCAGGTGAGAAGCATATGTGATGGGCCAACATTCTCAATATAGTCATTAAAATAGCACGAAGTTTGGCATGGAAAAATCTGTGGATGGTAGAGGTACATATTATCAGACTCAAATAATA
Source organism: Pelochelys cantorii (assembly GCA_032595735.1). Lineage (NCBI taxonomy): Eukaryota > Metazoa > Chordata > Testudines > Trionychidae > Pelochelys > Pelochelys cantorii. The sequence continues at coordinate 70,586,873 of CM064332.1, forward strand.
TTGGAAGTTGGTCTTTATGATGAATAAATAAGGAAAAATAGATACGATGGTAATGCTCATCTGAGCTTGAGGTTCTAGTAGGCTGATTAAAAAAATGTGGTGTGTGCAGCTCATTTCCTTGGGTCAAAAAATCAAGTTTTAAATTTAGATTTGATAAATGTCATAGTTTACAAGCTATTCCACACTTAAAGTGTTAGCCATTTGGCTGAGGAAGAGTAAACATGAGTCATCTTTGCTGCTAGCTGTAACCCATTTTCAAAGTTCAGATTTCTGACATTATTTAGGTGTGTTTCTTTGTAAATGCATGTGAAACCCACCCAGATGTGGGTTTGCTATTTATAGATCTTTTGAAATAGCTTTGTATTATCCCCACTGTGGCCAGATGGCAGGTTCAACGCTACTAAACTTATCAGCCTAAAGAAAAATTGCCCTTACTCATTCAACAAGAACTTCGTGAAATTAAATTGAAGATGTTTTCTCCAAAGCTAACTAATTTCTTAGATCTTTTATTTCTTAGATCTTACATTTTGGGTAACGTGGTTTCTCAATTGTCAGTTGAAGCCCTTTCCAATAATCGGTGTTTGGAAAAACTGGGGAAACTCCTAATATAGTTTCTGTCATATAAATGTGTGTGTGTTTAAGCAATATACAGGAAGCAGAGCTGGATGAAATGTTGGTAACAAAAGGAGTTTTGTGGTGATCAAAATGTTCTTGTTTCTGAAACTGGGAACAACTTTTCAAAAATCTGAAAATGTTTGATGAAAATCTTATTTGCTATTAGGATGACTGCTAAACCATTCTGACACATTTCAGCATAGTACTTGAAATTTCTGCCTCATTTTTTGTGGGCTTGGTTTAGGCACAGGAATGATTGACTGCATCTACCCCATATTGTAGGTTATCAATGATGTGATAATTAACTGTTCGGTTCATTATCTGGAATTGGCCAGTGGTGGAAAAGGGGATACTGGGCTACATGGTCTAACCCAGTATGGTCGTTTTTAAGGTCTTCTGTCTGTTAACATTTTGACTCCTTTTCTGTGGTGCAGCTGCATATTGATTGGGGTCTCTGATCCAGTGAGGGAAGACAGCTGGGCAGGACCGTGGTTCACTTTTATGCAGCCTGACAGGGGAATTACCAATATTCTTGGCCCACAAGTGTATAGTTAGCATTTTAGGGGGACACTGTTCTTACCTCAGACCCCGCTGAGCACATGGGAAGGGAAAGTGGTCCATTTGCAGAAGTATAAGATGTATGCTTTACATAATATTGGGCAATACATTCGTTTGTCTTTCACTTAAGTGGGGGAGGGCACCAAGGCCAGCCAGCTCCATTAGGAAGCAGATCCCTCAGATGCCAACTTCCCTTTGTGCCAGGGGGTGCTCAACTCCTGGCTGTGCCCCAAAGCCTGCCCCTTTCACCAGGGCCACATTCACATCCTACCTCCTCCTGCCCAGTTTCACCCCCTCCCTGAAGCGTGCTGCATCCTGCCCCTCACACCTCTCCAGCCTCCCAAATGCCAAACAACAGCTGATTACTGCAGGAGGGCAGGGGAAGTGCTGATGTGGGGTCCTGCTTGAGCACCCACCAGTTTTTCCCTGTGGGTGCTTCGGGCCAAGAGTCGGTGTGTGGCATTATCAGATCCCTCTAGAAGGGGACGAGCTGACTGCTTAATGAGCATGCGATTCCTAGACAGGCTGGAAGGGAGGGTGGTGAGATTTAGTGGAAAACGCTTGATTCTTGTAGTAGGCCGTGAGGCAGAGAAGATCCGGGAAGGGAGCCTCTAGGTCAGGAAGAAAGAAGCTATGGGGCTTACGTTGAACTGTTTTCATTTTGGGGGTCACTAAAGGTTGTCAGGGCAAATGGGAGCCTGAGGAAAGGACTTGAACAGACTGAGCTTGGCCTTGGGTTGGGGAGACCACCAACTCCCCTGGGTTGGGGAGACCACCTAAACCCCTAACTGTAACTACATATATTCTTTAAAAAGACAGCATATGTTCCCATTTATATATAAATGGGAGCTCCTAAACCATTTTAGCCCTGCATGGTACTCTGTACTATGAAGAGTTGTTCTTTAAATAGCTATGCCTGGGCACTGTTGCCCTATGACTTTACGGATAATTAAGAAAAGCAAATATAAAGGATTTAGTGAGATTATCTAGGTTTCCTGGGGGGATCAAAGATTTTTTTTCTCCAAGGATTAACTCATCTTTATATCTCATTATACTAGGTTTCCCTATTTATTATGAGTGGCTTCCGCAGAAGACTTTTTTTTTTTTTTTTAAATCTCCTAAAAGATTCAGGTGCATTGACATGCTGCAGAAAGTGTGAACTTCCCCTCATTCCGAAATGACACATTAAGGCCCCAATCTTGCATTGAGATCCGCAAAGGCTCAGTGGTCTGCTGCACTTGTTTTCAGCTCTAGTTTTGAAGAAAGAAAAGGTCAATGCTATAGTCTGATTCATCATCCCTAGTTTATTGATAAGGTCATGTGAGACCATATCACTAAAGTCTAAGTATACCACATCCACCGCTTCTCCCTTATCCACAAGACTTGTTATCCTATCAAAGCTATCCAATTAGTTTGACATGAGTTGTTCTTTACAAATCCATGGGGGCTGTTACTTATCACCTTACCTTCCAGATGTTTGCAGATGAATTCCTTAATTACTTGTTCCAGTATCTTCCCTGGCACAGAAGTTAAGCTGACTAGTCTGTAGTTTCCTGAGTTTTTATTTCCCTTTTTATAGATGGGTACCATATTTGCCCTTTTCTAGTCTCTGCTATCTCTCCCTGTTACCTGCCCTTGGAATCAGCCAAGGAATAAGCCCAGTCAAAGGGTGAACTGGAGCAACACTCCAACTTGTTTATTGGTACAGATTCTTAATGGTAAGGCAATAGTCACACGCACATCACATTCCTGCCGACAGTTGGAGGCAAGCTGCACGTGCGATGAGAGTTAGTTTAGATTTCGCAGGCAGCTGAGGTTGGCCAGGCGACAGCTTCATGAACATCAGCTGTGAGGTGACACGAGTCCCCAGAGTCCCCATGGAGCTGCGAGAGGGCTCTACTGCTTCTGGTCTGGTCCTAAGCTTGGTGTGCTGTTACCAAGGAAAAGAGAACCCCTCCTGGTCGCCCGTCACACAAATTTATGCACTTTCTAGTTTTCCTTTACCATAAAAGGTAATACATGCCGTGCTGCTTTATGATTGGCGGGTTCTCACTCATACTTCCTCATGCACTTCATGCATCAACAGGTTACATATTCATAAGCATGAATACAATTGATTCTATTAACGCACTGTGGCTTTTAGCAAGCATCTAACATCATGGGGATTTTTCAGCATAACAGGAACTATCTAGACTGCAGCAACTGAGCATCAAACTGCAGATGAAAGAACAAATGGGGGGGGATAAGGGGCCACATCTGGCTACACGCCTGACTTCAGTGACTTTTTTCTAAGATGATAACTCCTCTATCAGCTCCTTGAGTATTCTAGGATGCATTTTATCAGGCCCTGGTGCCGGGCTGGCCCACAACATTTTGGCACCTGAGGCGGGGAGCTCAAATGACGCCCCCATGCCCCCTTTTCTCCTGCCTGCCTGTTATGTCTCTTGTGCCCTCCTTCCTCCAGCACAGCACTCCACCATCTCTGTGCATCTAGAGCAGAGACAATACATGCGCACCAGCAGCAGACACAATTTTCTACACTCTTGGTCCTAGTGGTGCCCCCCCCCCCACAGTCTGGCACCTGAGGCAGCCACCTCAGTTCGCCTCATGGTAAGGCCAGCCCTGCCCTGGTGCCATGTATAAGTTCAAACTTAGCAAGAGTGTTTTGATACTTTGACTGTCTATTTAGCATTTTCTATTTAATCTTCATGCGCCAGACCCAGATCGGTTGGCTGTGCTAGTTTTGTAGAAGGTAAATACTGGCCATTGGATGAATAGTTTCCTGTGCCCTGGCTGAGAAGGGTAGGAGCTGCTCCAGCACATTCAGGGATGGACTAGAACAAAGTAAGTCAGGCAGGCACCATAAGACACCTGGAGCCAGTTAAGGATTTGTTAGCCTGCCTCTCTTCATTGCTTCTAATGGGGACACCTGCAGTCCATTAAGAACCTGCTGGGATTAGTTTAAAAGGCTCCCCTTTAGACAGAGTGGTGTGTGAGGGGCTGTAAGTAAGGTGATGCACTGCAAGAGAGCTGGGAGGCTGAGCATGGGTAGATACCAGGAGAGAGGTGCTGGGAGGGGCCGTTTGGGGGAGTGGCCTACGGAAGGGCTATAGCTCTGTAAGTGAAGAAAAAACGACCTGTTGACAAGCCATTAGGATCTCTGGGCTAGTACCTGGAGTAGAGGGTGTGCCTGCCCGCCCCCTTTCCCCCCACACCACCCCAAGAGGGGAGACAGACTAAGGAGGGGTATCACGCCAAGCCCATTGAGTGGCCTATTATGAAGCTTGTAGGCTGTGACCCTTGACTCCAGAAAGGAGAGAGGCTACATTGAGGGTCACAGTGAGCCTCTGAGGCAAGCCCTAATTGCCTAGAAGCACAGCAGCCCCTCTTATAAAGCCGGAGTTCTGCTACACTGCATTACCACCTTTAGACTCTTACATGCCTTTGTGATGACATTAGAGTGAAGAAAGCCCATTTCAAAATGTATGGCACTTCCTGGTATTTTGACATGGCTGCAACTCTCCTTGGGAGGATGGGAGTGGAAGGAAGTCTGTCTGCTATGGCTCCCTTACAGTTTTAATCCTTTCAGGCATCAGAAGACCCTTCGTTGCAAAAAGTTCTCCAGGAAAAAGTAAAGTCAAATTACTGTGGAGTCGTCACTGATCTCCTAAACGGTTATAATATGGCATTTCTCACTCCTGGGGGCTAAGCACTTCTCCCCTAGTATTCTCCAGGAATGGAGGTGGGGGGGCGGGTGGAGGCAGAGCTGCACCGCCTGGCACCGGTAGTGCTTCTGAGGGAATTGCAGTGTAGGAGGGGGAGGAGCACTGGCTGGCTGTGGCCCCTCCCATTCAGTGCTGTGGCTGGGTGTCAGGGTTCAGGCTCCCCCTCAGGCTTACAGCCCGATCATCATCGGGGTCGCCTGCCCCCAAAGTCACCACCCTCCACCCGTGTTCTCTAGTCCATAAGCTCGGGCCGTTCTGCCCTCCGAGTGTTCCCACAGTTACCCGATGGCTGGGGCGGCCATCCTGCTGGCCCCGCAGAGGTGCAGTACATGATTCGGGGTCTACCTCTCTCCAGGTTCCGGCTTGAGGTCCTCCCTGACCACCGGGACATACTCCTCCAAGGCGGGGTTAAGCCTGCAGCTCGCCAGTCCACGGGGTTCGGCGGTGGCTCCTCGCCGGATTCCTGTCCTCGGCCCCCCTCCTGCTTCTCCGGTCTCCCCTTTTGAATTCCCCTCCAACCCTAGCCCGGCCCCCTTTCCTCCGGGGTGCGGGCTGATGACGTCAGCCGGCGTCTCTGCCCAGCTGGCTCCCCCGGCACAGCCAGCACACGTGCGTTGCAGTCCTGCTCGGGGACAGCCGGGGGAATCCTCCTCCGTGTGGATGAGTATCCCCATCGTGGCTCCAGCTCCCCCCCGCCCTGCCACTGCGGGGGAACGGAGAGTGCGGGGGGGCCAAGGCCTCGGTTGCGTCGGAGCCCGGTGCCCCGTCACACTGGGAATGAGGGTTTTGGGGCACAGGGGCCATGTCTCCATATTCCTGGTCATGGATAGCTCTGTCCACAGCTGGCCACTGTCTTCCTGGCATGGTCATCCCCCTGCCCTCCTGTCACTCTGCAGCATAACTGTCCTTTTCCTCCCCCGCCGCTTGGTGCCCCCAGTGGTCATTGTAAAGCATAACTGTCCCTCCTATCAGACCTCTCCCTTTCTGTGTTATAGAAAACAATCCCATTCCAGGCACTTCCTATTTTCCTGGCACAATGAAAACCCTACCTTGCTTTATGATGACAGGAAGCTGCCTACCAAATTTGGTGTTCTTAGCTCTTATCATTTAGGAGAGTTCTTGGAAAAAATAGACAAATGGACAGACAAACTCTCACCTATATAGTAGATGAGGGGCTGTTGTTCTGCTATGCTGGCTTTCAGAAGCACTTTCTTGTGTTCTGCCTTGTTCTGTGGAAAGGCATAACCAATGTAATCAAATCAGTGTCTGAATATCACTCAGCCAAGAGCACTGGAATACTTTCACTATATCTGTTTAACACTATCCATTTCATTACAGACACAGGCATAAAGTGGAATTTATATCCAAGGGGCTTTGCTTTGATTTCAGCTGCCATCATTTACGTTTTCTTCTACCTGACAGCAAATTTCTGCATGTAGAGAGTCATAAGAAAAGATGATCTTTCTTTGGAAAGAGTGAAGAGAACAAAAGATGATTAAATCAAGGGTGCATGTATATCTGAGTCAGCATGCATACAGCTTACTAATAATGTAGGAAAGTTGTGTTTTGGGGAAGTCTAGAGCGCTGTTGAATGAAATTTATCAGAACTAAAGAGTTTTCTATATATGATATAGTAAATATAGCATAAAGGGGAAAATACCATAGCAAAAATAAAAATACATCATACTTACATAAGTGACTTACTTCGCATTACAGAATGGAATTATTTCAAGAGTATCTGAGTACCTTTCATATAAAGATGCCACTCAAAAATAATGCATAAGATAGTCTATATTATTTTAATGATGGATTAGTTTTGCCAGTGATTGCTTTGTAATTATTCGTGTAAAGCACTTTCTTTCATGCTATACTATATAAATTGCAAATTAATTTGGTAATGCCTTCAGGCTTTCCTTTTTTTTAATCAGTTTACTTGACTATGTTGTGCATATATTAAAACTGGCACAAAATGTTAAACAAGCACGCGGATCCCAAACATTTCATTGAAGTCCAGTCAAAAACACATATAAGGCTTTAACTTGGACTTTTATAATACTGCACAATAGTAATGGCATTTCAGTTATACATAACTTATCCCTAAATATGTTTTGGGTGGATGCGTCTCATGGGTTTTAGCCATGAAATTAAAGTGTTTGCGAGAACTCTGTTCAGGCTTTTCGTTGTCTAAACATTTTAAACAAAGGCTAAGTCTACATTGCCGCTTTACTGTGCTGCAACTTTCTGGCTCAGGGTTGTGGGGGGGGGGAGAGAGGAGGAATCAACCCTAAGTGCAGCTAGTACAGCACTTGTAAAGCACTAGTGTAAACAGGCTCCCAGTGCGGGTAGCTACTCCCCATCCTCCCATGGCTACATTTTTACTTTGAAGCCCTGCCATGGCAGCCTAAGGTTTTCTGCCATTGATGTTAGAATAATACTTCAACTGCAGTAGCTGCCATAGGGTACGTCTACACTGTGGCACTATTTCGGGATACTTTTCAGTATCCCAAATCAGCTATTCTGCATCTTGACAGCGTGCCAGGTATTTTGAAATATCATTGAAATAATGGGTACGCTATTCCGATGTCTCTGTAAACTTCATTCCACGACAATTAAGGGATGTTTCAGAATAGCGATTTATTTCAAAATTTGGCACTGTGTAGACGACTCAAAGCTACAAAATAAGCTATTTCGAAATACACTTGAAATAAGCTACACAATTTGTGTAGCTCAAATGGTGTTTATTTTGAGCTAAGGGTGCAGTGTAGACTCACCCATAGGTCTTTAGAGAAAGGAAATATACAAATATGTATACCCTGACCTGGATTTCTACAAGTTTACATCCCTGGCAGGAAGGGGTATAATATAATTGGACAGATAGAAAGGTTGTATTGTGAGGAAGTTGGCAGCATTGTTGAATGACACTTATCAGTATCAGAGAGTAGTAAAGACAACTCCTAGGCTTCCTCTTCAAAGAGGGCAGAGTGTTGTGGCTGCACATCTCAGCCTCTGCTCCATAGCATTGAATGGGCTGGATGTTCCACTGTGGAAGGAACAAGTTGCCTCTTTGAGGACGTGCAACTCTGCATTCTCCCCTGTCCTACTTCTAGAATGGGAATATCTGGCAACTGTCTTAGTTAGGGGTGGGGAGCCTCAGGCCTGAGGGCCAGATGCAGCCCCTGGCTTGTCTGGATCTGGCCCCCAGGGCTCTCCTCAGCATTGGGGAGCCTGCACTGGCACTCCAGCTCGTCCGCCATCCCCCTGCAGGGCTGGAGCCCACAAAATCTACTAGTCTGGGCCCCTCTAACCTCTGGTGTATGAGGAGAATGCGGGGAGTGTCTTTCTACTTCTGAATCTGTGAGGCTTTTTTTTCTCAATTGTGTGTGGCCCCCAAACTGACTTTTCTGTGGGTCTGCAGCCCTGGCCCCAGAAAGACTGGGGGTGGGGAACTCTAATTGCTGAAGGTTGACTTTTGAATAGTGATCATCTGACGGTTCAATGAACTAACTGCTGGATTCGTTTAATGTATTGATTTTTACCAAGTATGGGTCTGATTTCCCCACTGCACTGTTCCACACTGCTCTTACTCCGTTGAAGTTAAGAGAACTACACTTCAACATAAGACTGACTGTGACCCCGTCTAATTAATGATAGTGGGTTTGTGTATTGCTGAATCGAATATTATTTTTTGCCAACAATCAGGAGGCTGTAAATAGAGCTCGGTCTTCCTCATATTCTATTTAGGGTCTTACATGTTGCCTATGACCATGGTATATGGCTACATAACCATGTTACATTTATTTTATTGCATACTCAGTGTATGTCTCTGAACATAACTTGTGTATTCATAGATTACAAGGCCAGAATGGGCCTTTGTCATCATTTGCTCTGATCTCCTGTGGAACACAGGCCATAATTTTTCCCAAATAATGCCTAGAGCAGATCTTTTGGGGAAGAACACAACCCATCTTGATTTAAAAATGATCACTGATGGAGAATCCGTTTGGATCCTTGGTAAACTGTTCCCATGATTAAGTATCCCATCTGTCAAAAATGTACATCTTGGTTCCAGTCAGAGTTCATCTAGCCTCACTTTCCAGCTATAGGCTAGCGATACACCATTTGCCATGTAGATACTTATAGACTGTAAACAAGTCACCCCTTTAGTTTAACAAAGCCAAGAGAAGCTTAATAGATTGAGCTCCTTGAGCGTACACTAGCAAAGCATATTTTTCTAAGCCTCCTTGCTGTTGGCGGAACCCTTTCCAATTTATCAACATCCTTCTTCATTTGTTGACATCAGAACTGGACACAGTATTCCAGCAGGGGTCACGTGCCAAAAAGAGGTAAAATGATCTCTCTACTCCTATTTATTTATGCATCCCAGGATCACATTAGCGCTTTCAGGCACAGGATCACGCTGATTGCTTCACATGCTAGTTGGCCAACTTGTGGCCAAGTTTCCCATGATCCCATAAAGTTTCACAGCTACCAGTCCTGGGTCTCAGTGTTCTGTGCTGTTATTTAGCTCTAATTTACCCCTAAATGTCCTCTAGCAGCCCAGTAAGCAGCGGAAGTGTTGGTAATGCTGCTGGACAATATTGACCTCCCATGGTCCAGCAAATTCTCTGGTTCGGCACCGGTGGGGTCCCAAGGGTGCCAGACCAGTGAGGTTCAACCTGTACTTTACACTGGGCTTGCTGTTGAGGTCAAGCTTACTCATTATAAACAACAGTATTAAACATACTATGCAACAAGTATGTAACCCTTTCTGTTGAGTGGGAATTTTGTATATTGGTGTTAGACAGCAAACCTTAAAGTGGGCAAAAATCTCTCTGAATGTCCAGTAATCATGTCATTCTAAAACGTATTGTCATAATTTTTTAGGTCCCAGATTACTGAAGTTTGATAAAACTTTGTCAAGGTGCTTATCTTCTCATAGGCATTTCAGTGTCCTCATTATTGACGTATCCAACTTCAAAATGATTTGAATGTATTATATTCACTTCTGTTGTGCTTGAATATCTTCATGGGGACCTAGGTAAATCCAAGAGACAGGACTATGCAGCACTTTATAGACTAACAAGATGGTTTATTAGGTGATGAGCTTTCGTGGGCCAGACCCCACTTCCTCAGATCAAATTGTGGAAGAAAATTGGCATGACCGTATATACCAAAGGGATACAATCAAAAAAGTGAACACAAGTCATTGAAATGGCAAGAAACTGTTTTTTCTTTGTGAAACTGTCTGATACCTGTTTTGTTTGACAAGTGGTGTTCTAAAACCAACAATAGAACACCACTTGTCATCACCTATAGCCCCCAACTTAAACCCATCCAACACATCAATAAACTACAACCTATACTGGAACAGGATACTACACTCCGAGAGGCTCTGGGAGACAGACTCATAGTCTCCTATAGACAACCACCTAACCTCAGGATGATTCTTACCAACAACCACAGGACATACTACACTAATACCAACCCTGGAACTTTCCCTTGCAACAAACCCCATTGCCAGCTTTGTCCACATATTTACTCTGCTGACACCATCATTGGACCTAACCCTTTGAGTTATAAGATCAAGAACACATATTCCTGCTCATCCAGAAATATAATTTATGCCATCATGTGCTGACAGTGTCCGTCTGCTATGTACATTGGACAAACGTCTCAGACACTTCGCCAAAGAATCAATGCACACAACAGATATCAGACTGTTTCACAAAGAAAAAACAGTTTCTTGACATTTCAACCAGAAAGAGCATTGTCTCAATGACTTGACTACCTGCATCCTGCTTCAAAGCCATTTTAACACAAGACTTCAAAGAGAAACCTCTGAACTGTCATTCATGCTTAAATTTGACACTTTACGACTGGGCCTTAACAAAGATGCTAATTATCTTACCCATTACAAAGATAGCTTCCCCAATTATCACCTCTAATATCATTAGCTCACAGACATTAACTCCCCCCCAATCTCCCCTCTGTTCTGAAATTTGATTTGTCCTTTTTATATGTGTTCACTTTTTTTGATTGTATCTCTTTGGTATATATGGTCATGCCAATTTTCTTCCACAATTTGATCATAAACCATCTTGTTAGTCTTTAAAGTGCTGCATAGTCCTGTGTTTTGTTTCAGCTAGATCAGACTAACATGGCTACATCTCTATTACTATTCTGGGTAAATCCAGTCACTTTTTATCAGACTGTTTTAACATATAATTATGAAAGGGACACAGTCAACTTTTTGAGCACCTTCCTTTCTGAAAATTGTATAGCTGTTAGAAGTATACTCTCAGATCAATAGGATTGTAAGACTATTGGGAAAGTTTTCTGTGCAGTCAGGGATTGTGTAATTTTTGTGGGCAAGTAAATGATTAAAAATCCACAGAAATAGAATAATTTCGATGCTTGGCAGCATGTGGAAGGGAAGTCACCTCTCTCCCTACCCCATCCAGCCCAATTTTCTTGTTGATAATACAGTATGGCCAGAAATGGCTCAAGTTGGGCATCATTCCAAAGCTCCCACAAACAGAGCGGTACTAAACATAACAGCCCCAGAACAGTTATATAGCAAAAATCAACGTATTTATTACACTTTAACACAGTCTGGTCAAATATGTAGCCCTCACAAAGTCAACTTTTTTAGCTCTCTATTGACAGTACTGTTAAGGGTCAGGACATGAGACCTGGTTTTTAATGTTAGATCACGTAAATGGAAGGAGTGCTTCAAGCTGACTTTTCCATCATCGGCAAAAAAAAAAGCTGTTAAGTGACATGGATTATAGATGTGTTTATTATTCTAAAACTTGTATTGAGGCATTGGTTAAGATATCAGCAAGAAATTCCTGGAATCCACCAGCAAACAATATGTACTTAATACAACTGAAAAACAACAAATAGTCTGGTAGCACTTTAAAGACTAACAAAACATGTAGATGGTATCATGAGCTTTCATGGGCACAGCCCACTTCTTCAGATGCTGTACTTAGTTACCTAATATACAATATATAATGATTTAAATTGTAAATTAATACAAAGTCTTTTGTTTCACATTCATTTTGATCTTTTTTATGCATCAATGGGGAGATGGTATCAGCTAGTAGCTGAAACGTTGGAGAACGCCACTGTGGAGAATTTGATTAAACACAATGCATGCTGGCACCTTGCATGCTTTAAGTAGTACACACCTAAACTGACTTTGGCCAAGTTGGAGAGGAAGTACACGAAGCACCAGAAAAAAGTTGACAATACCACCAGCAGTAGGCAAAATTAGCCTTATACTAGGTCCCACAGTATGCATCGTGAGACTATATGTGTCAGAAAGGGATTCTTGAAGCACCATTTTAACACATGAGACAGGTGACAATCTGTATGAAGCAGTTACTCTTCCTAAGAATATTGCGTGGAAATAAGGTGAGTGCATTGACCCACGGGTGCCTGGCATATGACATTTGGTATCACATTGAGTTCTATGCTAAAAACGTATGTAATGTGTTGTGTCCAAATGTAAAAGCAGCAATCAAATACTAATTTTAGTATGGTGACTTGTGCGGCTCAGCTGGAGTTTATAGATTGCTTCAGAGAGGCACTAATGGAAGGGAGAGTGGAGGCAATGGCCAATGCAGAGGCTAAGTGTGTGCTTTGAACAGGATTGAAGAGGAACAAGCGTTCAGCAGAAAGGCTCTTAAAGCACTTACCGAAGATGAACTGTGGGATATGGATGTCATTTTTAGTAATCCTGTTTGCAGGAATGAATCGGAGCACATATCCTTAATAGCAGCAAAAGACGTGGCTCTGTCAAAAGCGGAAGAAAGCACTGATGTCAACAGTAATATCAAGACTTTGCAGCAGTTATTCTTTGTATGAAAAACAATTTTGTCTTGCAGTAGATAGACACTTCAGGGGTCTACAGCTAATGCCGAACCAGGGGGAAAATGTACATGAGTTGTACTACTTAAAATGGTCCATTGGTGGAGGCAGTGACTTGAGTACCAGCAAGTAGTCCGTCTTTTAGGAATTACCAGCCCCCTTCCAATCTTTTTTTCTTCCTAATTAGTCTTTCTGGGGTATCTTGCCTTCTGAGTTGATTTAAATCTGCCTTGTCGAATACTAAGAGATCATGATCACTTCCTCCGAAGTTCCTGACCACCCTCACAACTAATTCATCCGTGATGGTTAACAGATCAAAAATGGCTGTTGATCTTTTGGTGGTTTTCTCAGTGTTTTGAATCAGAAAGCTATTGCCTACACATGCTGTGCCCTACAAGTTGCTATTTTTCTGAAATAGTCTCCCAACAAATATCAGGGAAGTTAAAATCTCACATTAATACTATTAATGTTACCTGATTGTAGAATGCCTCACTCACTTACTCTTGATTTGATGGTTTATAATAGACCCATACTGTAACTTCATTATAATTCTTTTCCCCTGTCAGAGACTCTTAGTAGGTCTACTGCTCGTTTCCTTTTGGATCCCGGAGTAAGCATCTACGTTCTTGACACACAGTGAAATGCCTCCTCTTTTCTCCCCTATATGTATCCGTCCAGAGGAAGTTATCTTCTTCAGTGGTAATACTCTAATTATCGGGGTTGCCATCTTAGCACAAAGCCTCAGGTATGAATGCTTAAATGGGAAAAAAGTGCAAAATCTGGTACTTTTACCCTTGTGTAAGTTTTGTGCCCGAAGGCAATGATTGAGGATCTCTTAGGGGTCCAATGAGAGAATTCTATTTTGAAAATCTAAATTCATCTTCCATTGGTTGCCTCTTGTAGCTATTTCCAGTTCACTGAAACAAAAACAGTGTCCTTTACTAGTTGGCAAATAATACATTGCCCATAAAATACTGTTGAATGATGTTCTGATTGAAGAATGCCTCTGTTTTTATCTATGGAATACATGATGAGAGAAATAACTACTACTACATGAATATTGAATACAAACCATAAATTATACATATTTACCAGTATGTAGCTTATTGGTGTGTTCCCTTTATGCGTTCCTTTGTTAATGATGGGGGAGGTGGCGAAGCATTTGACAGCATAGAGTTCAATGCAGTGCTGAAAGATGGGTCAGAGCAGGGCACCAAGACAAACGACATCAAACTACCAAAAGAAGAAAACTGACTGCACTACAGCTATACCTCCGTTACTCACCTTCTCATCCCCATCATAAAAAGTGTGAAGCAAGGAGACACTGTTTTACCGAAACTCTTCACAGAAATGGTAATGAGGCAGATGGATTGGAAGGGTGCAACAACCATCAATGGAGAGCAGTGAAATCCTTTCTGATTCACGGATAATATTGTGTTGATTGCTGAAAATCTTCTCCCAATACTTTCTGTAGTTTAACTCAACACAAAACGGCCAAGTCAGACTGAAAAGGAACTGTTCGAAAACAAAATTTGTAATCTGAGTCTTTGCTAAAAGCCTAAACAATAGTGAGGGAAGAACAAATAGAAGTTGAATGATACATTTATTTAAGCCAAGAAAGTATGTTCCACCATCAGGAATCTGAAGTCTTACAAAGAAAGCTGGTTAGGGCTCATGCAGTTCTATTAGGGATGCACTCCAGTGGGAAAAAATAAAGGCAATAGGCCCGAACCCCTTCAGCTCACCAGTATTGCTGGCAATGTTTTATAGCAGTGAAATGCAGGCACTGACTAAAATAGAGGAGCAACAATTGTCAGTCACAGAAGGCAATTGAAAGATGAATTTCAAACTGAGTCCTCAGTGAAGCGATCAAGCAGCAGACTGGAATAAGGTACAGTAAAATGTGATGGGCTGGGCACGTAGCTATGCTCACTGACAGTCGATGGACTACAGCTGTCACCAAATAGTACCCTTGGGAATTGAAACAACCACTTGGCTAACCTCCAAATAGATAGGAAGATTTTATTGTGAGAAGGCATAGCTGCACATTGAGAAGGAAAGCCAGGGTTAGAGAAGAGTAAAAGGAAGATTGCACCAAAATCACAGCACATCTGGGGGCTAAAGGTTTGATCAGTCAAGGTGATGTAACTTGCTACAGGTATTCAAAGCAATACTCAATTCACTTTACACTGTAACCAAAAGTGAGGTTTAGGTTTTTAGGGATAATAGTAATTTCTATCTTTGAAAGAGGAGAATTGTAGATTATAGAACTGGAAGAGACTTCAAGAGGTTATTGAGTTCAGTCCCCTGCATGCCAGGACCAAGCAGTAAGACATTATGGAAATGTACATGTGTTAGTACTTTGAATTTGCGAAAGGAAAAGTCACTGACTGGAATCTGTGCAAAGTTATGATCGTGAGTGGGATTGCTGGTTATGAGGATTCATATTCATGAAAGTTAATAGACTGCAGTACTGAAAATCAACGTTTTCTATGTTTGTCACATTCCTGGATGCAATCCAGACGACTGAGTTGTCACCACCTGCTCTGCAACCTGGGGTTTCTCTCAGTGTTTTGCTGCTGTAGCTCCCCGTGTGAGCCCCTTTACAAATAGCATGCACATCACAGCCTGAGTGTCTACATCCTGCTAGCAACACTAACTCAACCAGCTTTGGTTCCTTAGTGCAGGGAGATCCTAACAGGCCCAGTCCTGAATCTACCCCTAAAATGTGTGCTCTGCACTATCCAGCCCTTCCCTCCACAGTTCAGGTATTGAGTGTTACCTGGTAAAGGGTCAATATGTAACAGTTTGATGCTTGGAATTGAAGTTACCCAACATAGCAGCTTAAGCATAATACGGCATTAACGTGATTGAGTTTTATAATACAAGTTTAACTACAAAGATTTTTTTTAAGCAAGTACGTGTAAAAGGCACTGAAGTCAGGTAGTTAATGGAGACATAAATGTGAATATTTTCTTTATACTAAAACTTAACAGATTTGATTTAGTTCAAGGTGAAAGCCTTGCCACATACTCCCAACAATTGGGCTGATCAAATTTCAGTTGGAGAGAAAATTTTTAAGTCAAAATGGCTGGTTCCTTTGTATTAAGTGAAAGAGATAGGGAGATTGTAATGGGATGGGACTCAACACTATGATGCCTCCAATTGGTCATTCTGGGAATTGGCTCTTCAACAATGGTGTCTTGCTGCCATCCCTACTTCTCTGGGACATGCCACTCCCCAAACCATGGCATCCTCTTCAGGGCATGGCTGTCCAGCTGCTCCCTGCTCTGTCCTTGGTCCCCTTCCAGGGGACCTTCAGTCCTGCCACTAGCCTCATTGGCCAACTGTAGTCTAAAGTCTAGCTCCTTTTTAGAGGGGCAAAATTACAGTCTGGATATCAGCCACTCTCCTCATTGGCAAATGAGTGTGAAGCTGGTGAGGAGACACAGGCTTGCCCGTTATTCCAGGTCCCAACCCAGAGATCCTCAAGGCAGCAGCCATGCTTATAGCTTTCAACCCCCGCTCTCTGTTTCCCTGAGCCACTTTTCCTTACTTCCCAGCCCTTTGTGTCAGGGGCCTCAGTTTGACCGTCCTCAGGATGGAGCTCCCTATTGCTCTCCTGCCCAGCACTGAGCTCTGTCCATGCTGCCTTCAAAGCAGCTGGTCCGTCTCCCTTTCTCTCCAGTATCCTCACAACAAAGGCCAAGAGCTATTTTACACCAGACAGATGTCCGAGGGACAGTTACTCCTCAATTGACACACACTGATTTTTCTAAGCAAAGAAAAATGTTTTCTTTTCTCATTACCACAGTGTAATACTCTTTCCAAAAAGAGCTTGAATGAAATGAATAGGAAGCTCGTTTTCTGTAGCTTCACATCTCTGAGTGAATCATAGGATCCTAGAACTGGAAGGGATGTCAAGAGGTCATCGAGTCCAGGCCCCTGCCCTCATGCTGGACCAAGCACCTTCTAAGATCATCCCTGATTAGATGTCTATCTAACCTGCTCTTAAATATCTCCAGTGATGGGGATTCCACAACCTCCATAGGCAATTTATTCCAGTGTTTAACTATCCTGACAATTAGAAAGCTTTTCTTAAAATCCAGCTTAAACTTCCCTGGCTACAATTTAAGACCATTGCTTCTTGTCCGATCCTCCAAGGAACAATTTTTTCCCCCTCCTCCTTGTAACACACTTTTAGATACGTAAAAACTGCAATCATGTCTCCTCTCATTCTTCTCTTTTCTAAACTAAACAAGCCCAGTTCTTTCAGTCTTCCCTCACAGCTCATGTTTTCTAGACTTTTAATCATTCTTGTTGCTCTTCTCTGGACCTTCTCCAATTTCTCCACATCTTTCTTGAAATGTGGTACCCAGAACTGGACACAATACTCCAACTGAGGCCTAATCAGCACAGAGTAGAGTAAAAGAATGACTTCTTGGGTCTTGCTCACAATATTCCTGTCACTGCATCCCAGAATCGGGTGTGGTGTGGTGTGGGGGGTGTGGTTTTTTTTTTTGGTTTTTTTTTTTTTGCAACAGTGTCACACTGCTGTCTCGTCTTTAGCTTGTGATCCTCAGCGACCCCTAGATTGCTTTCTTCTGTCCTCTTTCCTAGACAGTTACTTTCCATTCTGTATGTGTGAATACAGAAGTTCAAAATGCACAAGACTACAGCTAGGGTTAGGCAGAAAACCAAAAATCCATTTATGGAAAAATGTTGAGATTTTGAAATTTTGTGTGTGTGTGGGGGGGGGGGGTGGTATGGGGAGCAAGATAAAGAGCTTTCAAAAAAGAATTACAGGAAAAATGAGAGAAATGTAATTTTTGTCATGGGGGGGGAATGGTTAAATTAAAAAGTCAGCATTTTTCTACATTAACTACACAGTAGTGTCTGAGGTTACCATCTGTTTTGCCTATTCTTTCTTTTCCTCTCAGAACAAGAGACATCTGTTTCAGCTTTGTGGAAACATAAGATGTTCACAGTAAGAGCAATGGGAAATTAAGATAACCATCCATGTTCCATGCGTGGAAGAAATGGCAAAGGGATATAATGTTATCCAAATATTTAAAGGGATTAAATTATTTTCATTGGGCAAAGATGACGTAAAGCAAGAGGATTAAAACTTTCAGTAGGGAACAATATTAAGACCGCTAAATGATAATTAGAAGGCCATTAAAGGGCTGATACAAGCAATGACTGGAGGGTCATTGTCATCTGAGAGATTCAGGGCTGGAGTCAAAACCAGTCTATATTAGACATAATTAAATCAGTCCTGTCAGTCTTGTGCAGGAGGGACAAGATGTTAGTTTGGAGGTGCTGCCTAATCTAAATGTGTCCAGACTTCCCTAATGAGAAGTAATCAAAAGAGAGACATTCTAGAGCCAGAGAAAAGTATCCAATAACAGGTCAACTATGTGACTGAATAACGTTGCATGGTAGGATGTAAGGGACCAGTGCTCAAGAATAGATAGGGTACAGCACAATACTGAACGAGGGTACGTTAAATGGTTTAGCGGATCTCTTCCAGCCTTATCTTGTTATGGTTTCATGTGGCACTGAGTGAAAGCAACAATAAAAAGTATTTATTTTCAAAAGGGAAATATTACAAAGTACAGAGGAATATCAGCTTTAAGGGTAGTATATACAACAAAAATTCTAAAGACACATTAAGAGTGTAGTGTAGTGAGTTATGAAGAAAACTAATTAATACTGTTTCAGGGGAACACAGATAAGAGTTATTTAGTTGGGTGCTTTTCAGCTCATTTAAATTAGTTAATGTTTCAGTATAGTATTCCCCATAGGAGCTCATTGCATCGACTCATTTGCGTTGAATTGTAAATCTCATTTATATGGTTTTCTTTTTTTCACTCTGCATTTCTTTTTAATTAAAGATTTTGCTGCCTGCAATTAATGGCTATGCTCACTGTTACTTTTTTGAAATATTTTTGATAATATCACATTCACAAATTATGGTGAAGAAAGAAGCAGAAAAACAAACATCATAATACCAGCTGTCAAAAGAACTGTAAATTAACTAATCAGTACAACTTTAAGGTTGTCAGTGAAAATTTTACAAGAATTAATGAGTGCTAATGATTTAAGGTGTTTCCTAAATGCTGTCATTTGCATGTCTTTTTCCTTCTGAAGACATTTGATTTTATAATGTATAATATATCATGGTTTTTGCAATACATACAGAAGCATGTCGACAGTAAAACTGCCTAGAACATAGACCTTCATTGTCCTTCTTTGATAGGCTTACTGGTCTAGTGAATAGGAGGGAAGCAGTAGACACAATATAGCTTGATTTTTAGAGATGCTTTTGATACATTCACATACAACAATCTCTTAAGCAAAGCAGGGAAATGTGATCTCAATGGAAGTATGGTAAGGTGGGTGTACAACTGGGTGATAGAACTCAGAATAGTCATCCATAGTTCATTGTCAAATTGGGAGGGTATATCACATCTCAGGTACCAATCAAGATTTTCATTGATATGGATAATGGAGTGGAACACACTTAGAATTTGCAGATGACACTACACTGAGAGAGGTTGCAAGCACTTTGGAGGACAGGATTAGAATTCAAAACAACCTTGATGAAGTGGTCTAAAATGAACTAGAAGAAATTCAATAAAGACTAGTGCCAAGTACTACATTTAAGAAGGAAGACTCAAAAGCATACCTACAAACTGTGAAATAACTAGCTAGGTAGTAACATGGCTGAAAAGGCATTAGAGTAGATCACAAATAGAATGTGGGTCAACAATGGGATACAATTGTGAAAAAAAGTCTAACATCATTCTGGGATGTATTGGCAGGAGTGTCATATGTAAGACCTGGGGAGGTAATTGTTCTGCTCTGTTCCACACTTGTGAGGCTTGAGCGGGGATACAGTGTCCAGTTCTGATGCCATGCTTTATGAAGGATATCGGCAAAAGGGAGAGCATCCACAGAAGAACACCACACATGAAACAAAAATATAGGACATCTGACCTATGAGGAAAGGGTTAAAAAAAAGAAGTATGTTTAGTCATGAGGGGTGACCTGAGGAGTCTCCAGATATGTTAAGGGCCATTATAAAGAGTATGAAGATCAATTGATGTCCATGTCCACTGAACTTTAAGACACAAGGTAATTGGTTTAATCTGCTGCAAGGGAGATTTAGGTTACATATTACAAAACTGTTAGGGCAACTAAACTGAAACAGGCTTCCAAGGGAGGTTTTGGAATCCTCATCACATGAGTGTCAAGTATCAGAGGGGTAGCCGTGTTAGTCTGGATCTGCAAAAGAGATCCATTTCCTGGACACCACGGTGCAAATAAGTGACAGTCACATACACACCACCCTATACTGAAAACCTACCGACCGCTATGCCTACCTTCATGTCTCTAGCTTCCACCCCGGGCACACCACACGATCTATTTTCTACAGCCAAGCACTAAGGTAGAATTGCATTTTCTCCAACCCCTCAGACAGAGACCAACACCTACAAGATTTTCACCAAGCATTCTTGAAACTACGATACCCGCACGAGGAAGTGAGGAAACAGATTAACAGAGCCAGACATGTACCCAGAAGCCTCCTACTACAAGACAAGCCCAAGAAAGAAACCAACAGAACACCACTGGCCATCACCTACAGTCTTCAGCTAAAACCTCTCCAATACATCATCGGTGATCTACAACCCATCCTGGACAATGATCCCTCACTTTCACAGACTTTGGGAGGCAGGCCCAAACCTGAAGCAAATTCTCACCAGCAACTATATACCGCACCACAGTAACTCTAACTCAGGAACAAATCCATGCAACAAACCTCAGTGCCAACTCTGCCCACATATCTACACCAGCGACACCATCACAGGACCTAACAAGATCAGCCGCACCATCACTGGTTCATTCACGTGCACATCTACCAATGTAACATACGCCATCATGCGCCAGCAATGCCCTTCTGCTATATACATTGGCCAAACTGGACAGTCTCTACGTAAAAGAATAAACGGACACAAATCAGATATAAGGAATGGCAATATACAAAAACCTGTAGGAGAACACTTCAATCTCCCTGGATACACAGTAGCAGATTTAAAGCTAGCCATCCTGCAGCAAAAAAACTTCAAGACCAGATTTCAAAGAGAAACTGCTGAGCTACAGTTGATCTGCAAATTTGACACCATCAGTTTAGGATTAAACAAAGACTGTGAATGGCTAGCCAACTACAAAAGCAGTTTCTCCTCTCTTGGTGTTCACACCTCCAGATCAGCTGCTAGAAGTGGGCCTCACCCTTCCTGACTGAATTAACCTTGTTATCTCTAGCCTTATTCTGGCCTGCATATTTATACCTGCCTCTGGAAATTTCCACTACGTGCATCTGACGAAGTGGGTCTTTGCCCACAAAAGCTTATGCTTATGCTCCAATACATCTGTTAGTCTATAGGGTGCCACAGGACTCCTTGTCACTTTCATCACATGAGGTTTTTCAAAACAGACTAGACAAACACCTAGTGGGTATGGCTTGCATTTAGCTGGTCTTGATTCCATTGAGGAGGCTAGACTGGTTGATGTCTCAAGGTTCCTTCCAGCCCTTCATTTCTATGATTCTATGTATTTTGTAATTTTGATGATCTTTAACTTTTTTCAACAAATGATCTCTGTGTTTAAAAGCAAATATAGCACAGATTTGCAGAACTTCTGAAGTATTGCAGGTTAAACCTCTCTAGTCCAGAACTCTCTGGTCTGGAAACATCTATCATCTTGAATGATTTTAGTTAGCCAGATGTCCACTTTTCATGGGTGTGGCCAAGTTTCTGGCAGTAGCGTAAAGTTTCTTTACAGCCACCAGTCCTGGCTCTCAGCGTTCTGTTCTGTTGTTTAGCTCTAATTTACCCCTAAATGTCCTCTCTCAGCCCAGTAAGCAGTGGAAGTGTTGGTACTGCTGCTAGACAATATTGACTTTCCATGGCCGGTTCCGAATCAGAGAATTTTCCAGACTGTCCCGAGGTTGCCAGTATTAAGAGTGATGGATTACTGTCTGAAATGGTGCAAATTTCAATGTATTTCAAAATCACCATATTACTGAATACAAATGTGAATTTATAGCTTTGTCAAAATGCTAAATAGTTCACATCTGGTGAAATTTACAACAAATGCTTAATTACTTGCTTAATTACTAAATGTTGTTAATGTTTCTGTCTCTTACTATCTGCAACATGCTTTAACATTTTAAGAAATCCACTCTATCATTTTTAGCGAATGATAGTTATAACAAATTATCAAAGTCTTCAGACTAAATGCTGTGCTTCCTTGCATTGGTACTTTTTCACCATCTGTGGTGATGTGCAAGGCCACTGCCAAATATGGAGCCTCTGGAGCAAATGCCCTGTCTTTGGCATGCAGGTGGAATTGGTTGTCCTTCAGACAGAGCAGGGTTGTGCTGCGCTGTGTTTGTGAAGAACAGTGCAGTCTCTCGTGATCCATCCCTTGCAGCAGCTGAGGCAGCCCATGCAAGTCACTGGGGGACCAGAGCTGGTGGACCTGCAGCATAACTTTGTCATCATCAGTCGTCCATCCTTGTCTAGAAAGATGCTGTTCAGAGGGAGTAAAGGGATCAAAATCGTGTCGCTAGTTACTTTAACAAAAGAAAGGCTTTGATGCTACCTTCCTCCAAGAGAGACAGCAGTGAATTCATTAGGTCCCTTCTCCTATTAAACAGAGGAAAAAAATATAACCTTAATCCAGACAAGTTAAATAATTGGCACTCCCCCAAACAATGAATGAACATTCTATTATAACTTTATATTGTAACAGAAAGGCTGTTGAATATTCTATTAGCTCTCTGGGAACCATGCATTTTAAATATTACATATGTCTGTATATTGTATAATGATATTGCAAGATTTTTTGCATAACTTTCCTCCATGTATATATCTCTCTATAAAATACAATACATAACATATATAAATGTAATATTGTGTTCCATTGGAGAAGTAATTTTTACAGGTATTCTTTATAGCCGTGGATCATAGACTGTAAGTACAAAAGTAATAGAGATGTAGCCGTGTTAGTCTGATCTTGCTGAAACAAAAAAGAGGACTATGCAGCACTTTAAAAACTAACAAGATGGTTTATTAGGAGATGAGCTTTTGTGGGCCAGACCCACTTCCTCAGATCAAATTCTTCATGCCAATTCTCTTCCAGCATTTGATCTGAGGAAGTGGGTCTGGCCCACGAAAGCTCATCACCTGATAAACCATCTTGTTAGTCTTTAAAGTGCTGCATAGTCCTCTCTTCTGTTTCTGTAAGTACAAAGTGTTGGATGGAACTGAACAGCATGCAGAGAGGATGCATTAGTGGTGATTGAGAAATGGCTTTCACAATACCGTGTTGCAATGCACTGTGTATTTGCTAATGCGGCATTGGAATTTTGATATTGTGAGTGTTCTAGGTTTGCATACAAGAGCTCAGTGCTCTTTATTGTAAAGGAACATCCTTATTAGTTTTGCTTTCTTCCAACTTCCCAATCTGACAATAAATGATTGATGGACATGAGGATGGAAAAGCTGCCTTCTGGGTTAAGCTTCTTAGCATTGCTAATATCAGAGCAACTGATTTGGTGCTAGCAGTGGCAGGGATATTTTTGTAAAAATGACCTAATGGAGACAATGCTTATGATAGTTGTAGAACAAGGCTGCTGATGTGAGGGGGCAAAGGGAGCCGGATGATTCAAAAGGGCTGGGAGCTCACAGTCACTGCTGCTGTGGCAATTGCAGCTGCTGGGCCCTTTAAATTGTCATTCGAGTGCCGCCTGTGGCCCTGCCCCTTTTGGGAGTGCAGAGTCAGGGCCCGTCATTTTACCAAGGTGCCCTACGAGGCTGTCGGCACTCCTGTGGCAGACTCCCAGAATGCGGCTTCCTGTCCAATAGACCTCGGTGGGAAACATTTTTTCCATCCACTGAGAATTTTTGAGATTGGAAAAAAAATGCCCATTCCGATTCAGAAAGCAAACGGGGTGCTAGCAAAATGCATACAGCCATGCTATGATGTGCAAGACCACTTCCAAATATGGGACTTCGGGGGTGGATGCCTGGCTTCTGAGCTGGAGATAGGATTGTTTCTCCACAGAGGAACTGGGCTGCTGTGTATCGGTAATGAATACAGTACATTCCCAACAGCAGCACTGGAAGATGTTTCTGGAACTGCCCAAGATTGAAAGGTGCTCTAAAAGAGGTGCTCTAGCTATTGGACTTCACGAGGCATAAGGGAGCGGTCGACAAAGGCGTTCCCTGTCGACCGATCCATGTCTTGACTGCCGCGTTGTGCCGACGATCAGCTGAGCTGGCACAGCGCGGTGGCCATTTTTATTTTAATGAAGCCGGGGATATTTAAATCCCGGCTTCACTGACTATGTCGGGTAGTCTAATTTACATGCCTCTGGCGACAGAGGCATGTAGTCTAGACATACCCTAGGAAAAACTTCTTAACTGTCAGGGTGGTTAAGCACTGGAATAAATTGCCTTGGCATGTACTATGAATATCATTGTGGCCCGCCGGGCTCCTAAAGTTGAGTAGTCCTGGGTTAGACAAACACCTATCAGGGATGGTCAAGATGGTGCTTGGTCCTGCTATGAGTGCAGGGGACTGGACTTCATGACCTCTTAAGGTTCCATCCAGGCCTATGATTCTAAGTCTTAAGGTCTGGCAGGTAAGATTAGACCATGACAATGATTCCTTGGCATTAAAAATTTGAGTCTCGCTGCCCATGGATTTCATGACCTGCCTTCTTTCTCCACTACTACAGAGTCCTATGCCATCTGGATTCTGTATTAACAAAGGAAATTAGGGATGTTCTTTATCAGAGGCAGGAGAGTGCATGAGGATGTCTTGAAGGTAGACTTGGCTCCAGTGTACACTGCTGGCCAAAAGAATCTGAGCGCATGCTCACTAGAAGTAGTTCATCAAGAGATCCTTTCCGTGTGGATTCCACATTTAATGTAGAGTAAATAGCCATTGTTTATTATACATTTTTCAGTTTATTTTTGAAGTACAAGCCCTGAAGGCTCAGAAGATACTGTTCTGATGATAAATTACCATACAGTTTTGTGTTGTAACAAAGCTTATACAAATATTGCTAAGGTACTAAGTCCTACAGGAATTCTTGAAGTTGATTTGTTTTTTTTTTTTAATAAGATGCATGTACTTACAAAATGGTGTAAGCAGTATTTTGGTGTTTGTAAATTACTTGGATCTATTAATTAATGTATTCCTTTGAGAGCTCCTTGTGTGAACATTACTTGTGTTCCTCCAAGGTAAACAACCAAATATTCTGCCCTTTTGAGACTAGTGTGCTTCTGATTTATCCCAAATTTTACTAAACTAAGCATTATTGTTTGATAGAGGAAAGACAAAAACTCACAGGAGATATAGTATAGATAATACACATTCACCCATTCAAGCTAAAATGTACTTTGAATTAAAGAATATTTTGTTAACATGAAAATGTAGGAATAACAACATGGGAGAGGAGAGAGGCCAAGCTTTTGGTTTTTTAATCTGTAGTCCACGTGGCTGGAAACTACAAATCTAGGCTTGTCTGGTGGGCATTGTTGAGTCCTCAGACGAGGCTGAACAATTCCCTTGGTGTGGCCTCATGCAGGCGAGTTACTGCAATTTAGCTCCCTTGGTAGACAACGGCTGGTGATATCTGTTCAACAGCACTCACTCCGGTGTTGGGTACCTCCCATGTCATTGTCTCTGTAGGAGGTCTGGGCACCTCCTAAACCCACAGCATATTTTAGTGAAAACCATAAAACACAATTCTTGTAATTTCATATGCATTGATGATACACTTATGTGGATGGGAAATGACTTTTTGCAGATCATAACCTTTCCCAGATATCTCACATGAGGAATATGGGGGCTACAGGTCACTCCCCATGGTATAGAGTATCAAAGCTAGTTTACATTAGATTTGGTTAATTTTCTGTGGGTCCAGGATACACTTTTGGGGGGAGAAGCCTGGGAATGGGAGAACTTGATTCAGGTCCCTGTTTTGCTTGATCTAAAGAAAGGACTTGATCCTGACTTTCCCGCTTGTGTGCCTTATCCATTGGGCTATTGGCTCACCCTTGTGGTCTTGCTGCCCCCAGTGGCCACTCTCATACCCTGAACAGCCCCGTCCCTCTCTTTCCATGTTATGGAAAAAAGTCCCTTTCCTGGCACTTCTGATTGTCCTGGCTCAATCAAACCCTGACCTTGCTTTAAATTAGAAGAGGAAGCTGCCTACCAAATTTGTGGTCCTACCTCTTGCTGTTTAGGTGGAGTTCTTCAACAAATGGACTCACCAAGGACACACACATCTCTAAAATATATGTTTATGACAACACGGTTAGATGTATTGAGTATGTCATGTCTGATGAGTTGCTGACAGAGCAGTGAGCCAATAATGAGCTTTTTGTCACAATGATATTTACTTTGAAATTGTAATCACTGTGGCAAATCTAGGTCTAGGAATATGATGTAAAGGAAAAAGACCAATTAAAGGATTTTATATGGAGCACGCTTATCAGATGGTGTTCTGTTTGGAAAAGAAGTAACTTGATTCTCTACCTATAAAGTATTTGGCATTTTTCTGTTTCCCAACATTAAAGACTGCCATTGTGCCTTTAGAAGGATGACAATTATACTTCAGCTGGTGGAAGACAGATTTGTAGTAGAGGGATTGTTGGTATGGTTCATACTTGCACGGTTGGCCATAATTACACAGTTGATCTATTACATAGTTTGCTTCTTCAGCTCTCTGCAATTTATAATTGTCACAATCATGGCTTTTCAAATGCTTAAGAGGAATATCATATCAACTCAGAAATGTAAGGGCTAATTATCTTCATGGCTTCACTGTGTTCCTGTGAATGTTTATATGGGGCTTTGAGGGAGAGTTTAGAAATTGGTAAAATAAAGTGCTAAACTGGGGAAAACTGGATTCAACTTGAAATTCAAAAATGTCTTTTGTGGCATAATGATTTACACTGCATCAGTCGGGTGACTGAAGGGTAGAAGTCACTTTTTTATTTTTGAAACAAAATAAACAAAAGCACTGATCAAATTCATTGGTTTGGGGAAAGTTTGCTTCAAATCAGTGGAGGCGTTAGACAAGAAAAAAGAATTAATCAACCCCCTTATTTAATTTCAGATAGCATGAAGGGTTAGAACTGCACTCAGGAAAGCAAAAGCAATGTCACCTCTCCCCGGGACATATGATCACCACAATCCTGCAAGCCATTCCACATGAGCAGACTCCTGTACACACTTGGAGTCTTTTTGTAACAGGGCTCCGAACAGATGCAGGGATTTACCTGTGCAAAGCAGTTGGGTCAGGGCCTGTGGCTTGCAAATTAGTGACATTCTTGATTCCTAGCTGGCTCATGATCACCTCTAACAGTGGGGAGAGCCATTCTAGCTGGCATGCTATAAGGTGATATTGGGGTGACCACTCCTCTTCCTTATTCTCCACAGAGCCCTGAAGGGGCTGTCACCAATCCCCCCACTAGGCTTTATGGGGAAAGGAGGACTTTGAAGAAGCAAAGGAGAGCACAATCTCTTTTGCACCGAATCACAGATGAGTCAGACAGATTTCACACATTCTTCCCTGGTCTAAAAATAACCACTAAACAAACATATTCCTTAGATTTCCTTGGTGATGTTTTACTATCAGTAAAACATCTTAATCTAGTTGAGTTAACACTAAAGTTTTGTGTTTGAGTCTGATTGTGTTGAATGGTGATGTGTGTACTGTGTATAGTGAGAATGGCTCATGAATTTGTTGTGCAGCTGAGAATCATGTTTGAGGAGTCTCTGAGTTGGAGCTGATGTGTGTGTTAGATGATGTATTCTTTGGGCTAGGGACACTCTTCTTCTATATCTGTACAGAGCTTTGCACAATGGCGCAACCTTAATTCTAATGTTAGAATTAAATTTTAGATTTCATTTTCACCCTTTCTTCTCAAACTGCTTGAAGCATCTGTAACTTTCCAGTGTTTTCTGCTTCCTGATCTGTGTATGCTTTTACTGAGTAGCCTGACACTCTCTCAGCCTACAAGACAGACACGTTTATCTACAAGCAATCAATGAGTACTTCTCCTGGGTCAAGAGGTATCAGCTATAATGCTGTTCTTATTCCACTCTATTGTGAACCCCATCAAGTATTTTACTCATTTTTATTGCATTTGCGAGTAATAGAGTAGTGTTATTGGTGGCTGACTGGATGATGAATGAAAGCTCTTTCATTATTTAGAATTGTGTATTCATGGTACTAAGGCTCTTTTTTGAATTAAAGGGCACAAAGATACTGAGTGGAGAAACCATCAGCTTCCAATCCCAAAAAGGCAGAGAGAACTGTTGTGATAAATTTGAGTTAGATTAAAAACATATTTTGTTTTATTTTTACTGTTTATTATTTTTATGTAAATACTCTCTAAGGCAGTGGTCTCCAACCTTTGTAAGCACAAGATCTTTTTTTGAATAAGTCAATCCAGAATCGACCTCAAACCCAAATACTCTTGTCCCACCTACTTCCTACCCCTTTCTTGAGGCTCTGCCCCACCCGCTCCTTCTCCAAAGTCCTGCCCTGCTCGCTCTGTGGAGAAGGGGTCCAGAGTTCAGGGAA
Source organism: Pelochelys cantorii (assembly GCA_032595735.1). NCBI lineage: Eukaryota > Metazoa > Chordata > Testudines > Trionychidae > Pelochelys > Pelochelys cantorii. The sequence goes on from CM064332.1 coordinate 70,615,319, forward strand.
GGGAGACATCCTGATATCAAAAGTTTCAGAGGGGTAGCCGAGTTAGTATGTAACAGGAAAAACTTAAACAGCAAATAGTCTTGTAGCACTTCAAAGACTAACAAAATAGGTAGATGGTACCATGAGCTTTCGTGGGCACAGCCCACTTCTTCAGATGACCGGAGTATTGGACGTCCAGAACCATCATTGGTTCTGGACATCCAACACTCTGGTCATCTGAAGAAGTGGGCTGTGCCCACGATAGCTCATGATACCATCTACCTATCTTGTTACCCTGATATCGGTGACCTGTCCCTTCTACTGCAGAGCAAGCAGGAGGCTCTGGGGGGCAGCTCCAAGGCAGAGGGCAGGAACAGCAGAGCAGTGGGGAAGAGAGGGGAGAAACAGCTGTCTGCACTTGATGGCCTCCTAGCCAAACCAGTCACGATTACCTGTCAGAGGCGCCCAGATCTACCAGTAAATCCAATCTGCTGGTTTATGACTACTGTTCCAAGGGAAAAACTTGATAATAGAGTCCTATTAGGGGTGCTTCTCTCCTGATTGTTATAGGAGCTGAAATACCCGTATCAGAAATCTCTACAATAGTACTTGATTTGATCAGAAATGGAGATCAGTTAGGTCCTCTCTCTACGGATTTGCCCACATTGCAATCAGTGCATGTGAATACAATATGTGTACACAAGACTGAGCCATCCTTAATCTAGCTTGCACATGTACCAAAACCCGTAGCAGCATAGGTTTCATCATGGGCCATTCAAACTCACTTGGGGATCCTGGGTACTTGAGTGGTCTTTCACTGTGGCTTCACTACAAAAAGTGGGTAGATAAAGCTCCCTCACCTATGTCTACACATGTTGCTATCACACCTGACTGCAGTGTAGGCATACTCTCAGTCTCTAGGCTGTTGCTCATTATGTCTAGAAGCCTAGAAGAACAGGATGCGTTTTAGACCTGGTCTATACTAGGACGTTAGCCCGAAATACACTCCCCCCCGGGTCGAAGTTGTGAGTGATGCATCCACAACTACCAAGCCCTTTATTCTGGAATAAGGGGCTGCAGAATTCAAACTCTGTAGTCCTGCTTTGCATAAGGAATAATGCTATTCCCAAACTTGGAAGGCAGAAATAACGTTAGTGTGGATGCTCTAGTACCACTAATTCAAACTAATTGGCATGTTCCTTTATTTAAAAAAAATACTTAAACTTCTTCACTAGTGAACACCTGTGGTTACAATTAGAGCTGTGTAAATAACTGAATGTTTTGTTTTTATTTTGTTGGCTGAAACAAATAAGCACCAAAAAACCCCAAACAAACAAAACAACCCAAAAGGTTTACCCAAATTGCCTTTCATTGCTGAAATGAGAAACAAATTTTCTTCTGCTTCTGTTCCAGGGCGTGTTTTCAGCTGTTTTAAAAATAAATTTATCTAAATTTTTGGAACAAAACATTTTGAAGTGAAATGTTGAAAGGTTTTATTTTAAAAAAGTATTCATTCACGATGTTTTGACTTTTTAATTTTCTTATGTGTGGCCAAAACCATTTGCCATTTTCAACCTCCATTCACAAATGGTTTGTCAACCTAAAATTCCATGTTTCAGCAAATCAACTATTTTTCTGAATGATTTTTGTCCAGCTGTCTTGAAAACTGTTAACATGCCAGTACTGCCAGCTTTTGGGGTTTTACTGAGATTAATAAAAACATCAAATATCATGATATTTTTCACAAAGCCCCCAGCTCTTTGTGTCATATGAATAAAACCCCTAAGTTGGTAGCCTTGGAGCTGAAGAGAGAAGCTCTAAGACAGAAGGCCAATAAAAAGAGCTCAATAAATTGTTTTATTTTGTTTAACTCTCATGATTTTTGAACACTTGAAGCTGCCCATACTGTGAACCATCTGTTCCTTTCTCCTGATTGATGGCTCTCCTCTGGATTCAGTATTCAACTTGACTAAACTTAGTAATTTTTCTCATTTCAGTGACATTTCTCAGTTTTATTTTCTGTAGTATTGATATTCCTTTATGAGTTTTGCCTTCTATCTTTCCCCAGGAATACATCTGCCCTTTGGTGCTTCTTAGAAACTTATGCGTTTTGTGAAACTATCGATTTTTGGGGGGAGTTTCTTTGTTAGCCATTTTAGTTGCATTTTGTTTTGGAGATTGCAGAATCTGTGTATTGCAGAGGCATAGCAAGGGTGTTATGCGCCTGGGGGCAAGGGAAAATTTGCGCCCCCCTCACCTCTGCAGCGGGGCCCTGACCCTGGCACATGACTGAGCCCGACCCTGGGAGGAGTGGGGGGAGCTTGAACCATGTCTTCCCCCACCTCCTCCAGTTTGGGGCTGCACCCCCGCATGCACTCACCCACCGGCGGAGATGGAGGAGGGTCGGGCTGGGGGCAAAGAGGTGGGGAGGAGGCTCCAGATGGCAGCAGCTGGCAGAGGAGGGGCAGGTGAGCTGAAGGATGACAGGGAGAGCAGAAGGGGAATAAATTGGCACCTGCCCCCAGTGTGGCACCTGGGGGCAACTGCCCCCTTCCGTCCCCCCTCATTACGCCATTGGTATATTGATGTGTTCCTTAAAGGCTGCTTTATTGAAACATGAGGGCTCTACCATGGCTAGCGAAGAGCTGTAATTTGGAGCAGACCACTGGAACTGTACTTTTCTGTGTGCCTGGGTTTATTCCCAAAAGACAGTCCAGTAATTACAAGACACAAATGCCAGCCTGGATTTTCCTTGGCTTGAATGGGAGTTTTTTACCTGAGTATCGGGGGGCTGCCCCCTCCTCAGGGCGGGCGGCCCACGTCCAGGGCATAGTTTAGTCCGCTCGGGCCTAGTCTCAAAGTACGTTGCCCCTATAATAGGGGAACTACGGCCCACTGGCCTAGTCTCAAAGTACGATGCCCCTGTATCAGGGGAAATATGGCCTCCTGGCCTAGTCCTTCGTACGCAGGCTCAGAGGCCTAGTCCTTCAGCCGAGCCCCCACTCGCCGGGGGTCAGGGAAGGAGGGGTAGGGGGCCCAGGCCCTCCCTCTCCACTGGGCCCCAGCCCAGGGCCCTATCAGTGGTGGGTGGCTCCCACCACTGGCTTGGCGGGGGTTCCTTCCACAACGCGCCGAGCCCTCCGGGGCCTTTCCAGTTCCCTGCCCTGGGTTGCTTCCTGCCCCCTTCCCCTGGTCTTCAGCAGTCCCACCTGTTGGCGTCGGGTGGCTGTAGCAGCACCTCCCAAGCCAGCGTCTGGGGTAGCGGTGGCAGGTCCGGCGCCTGGGTCCCGGGTGGCTGGCTGGCTGGTGGCTCCGGCGTTGGGGCCGAGCCCGGTTTGGGCCTGGCGACTCCCTCTCTGGCTGTCAGGTCTGTGACTCTGGAGGTTGGGCCCTAGCTTCTGCTCCGACGGCTGTCTCCCCCAACTGAGCAGGCCTGCAGCCCTTTATACCTTGGGTCTCCTGGGAGCATGCCCAGTAGGGCTGCGTGGGTGCGGCCCTCTCAGCCCCCGGAGCCAGGGGGCTGCCCTGGGCTTGAGTGAGGGGCGGGGCCGCCCTGTCACACTGAGCAAGGACTGAATATCGCGTTGTGTCGCCAAATAGATTAATTGGATATCTGCAAGCTTTTGATTTTTAACTTTTATGTTTCCCATTTATTTTCTTACAGAAATCTTGCCAAAATAATTGACTGGTAAATAGTAAAATGATATAACTTATTTTTAGCTGCCTATGAAAAGCCATTTAATTTTTCATCTATCCCATAAATGCTTCACTAACTTCACATGTCCAATTAAAAAAATACTTATAATTAGCATAACAGGGCACATAAGAATATAGAAAGTTGGCCTGATGCATATCATAGTTAAGTAAGTTAAAAGGGAACTGGAATACTGTAGAAATCATCAAAACTTTGTTGAAAATAAATGAGGATAAATTTTCAAAAGTGTCATACTTCTAACTAATCATGTAGGATACGTCCACACTGCAATGCTATTTTGAAATAACTAGCACTATTCCGAAATAACTTAGTCCTGTCTACACAGGAGGCATTTATTTTGAAATAGTGTCAAAATATGGTCAAGCTGGAGGACTTCTTACTCCAACTCCTGTAACCCTCACTGTACGAGGAGTAAGGGAAGTTGGAGGAAGAGTGCTCTATTTTGAAATAGGGTGCTGTCTACAAAGCACTTATTTCACAATAAGATATGCAATTGATGTAGCTCAATTTGCGTAGTTTATTTCGACTTAAGCCCTGCAGTGTAGACACGCCCTTAATACCCTTCTACTCACCCAAAAGGCAGACATTCTAAGAAGAATTATGGAATTGCCAGTTTCATCTTTTTTTTTCTCCCATTATCTACCTTTTATTCTAACACCCTGAAATGTCCTGCATGTCATGCATACCTTTAGTCAGTGGCAAATACACACAGTAAATAATTACAGCTTTCCCATTAGCACAGTATAGTTCAATACACGATGAACTGTATGAAATAAGACTCGTTAATGGAATTGCAAGCACAAGTCCCAGAGCAGTTGTGACTCAGGAATATTGGTTTTAAGGAAATGCAGTAAAATAATGTTGGAGTTCACTCATTTGGCCATGTCCTTGTTGTGAGGCACAAGGCTACCCATACTATATTTCTGTTGTTCCTAGGCAATGGGGATTTATACTGAACCGGAATAAGGTCTCTGAGCACTTGGCAATGTAACATTTATTTGAATAGTTGTATTTTTGTAATACAATAGCACCTAGCCCACAGTAATACAAAAAAATTTACAGCGAGGGTAAAATCTTGCTGTTTCGCTCTGAGGAATAGGATGGAAGTGATAGTGGCCACACATTGAGCTTCTAAACCATCTTACCAAAGCAGTGCGGTTCCTTTCAGGAGCAGCCATAAGCTGCCCCTCACAGGATGCTACGCTAGTGGATTCTGCCTGCTACAGGACACATGCTCAGAATGGGAACTGACTATGTCCTCAAAATGACAGACTGCGTCTTGGCGGGGCTGTGAAGAACATGCGGCCAGGTTAGCTGGGACTCTTCCCTCCCACCTTGAGTGCTTAAGAGTCCAGGATACTTTGTGTACACTTGATCACCTCATCCTTCTCTCTGTCCTGAATCATACACATACAGGGTGAGGCCTTGAGCCCTATGTTATTTTATTTATAATGTTCAACTGAGAAAATCAAAGAGCTTCGTAGTTCAGAATCCAGGCTGGATTCTTTTCCTTAACTTAAAACAGTGTTTGAATGAAAGGGTATCATATATATAGTAGCCCAATGTCTGTGAGTCTGTAACGCTGAAATGCTGGCTGTTCCCTCTGGGCGGCGCTGTTGCTGAAATGCTGGCTGTTCCCGTTGGGCGGTGCTGTTGCTGAAATGCTGGCTGTTTCCTCTGGGCAGTGCTGTTGCTGAAATGCTGGCTGTTTCCTCTGGGCGGCGCTGTTGCCTGAGTCACGTCCTTAACCTCCCGCCGTGGCGCTCGGCTGACTTCTGCGCCGCTCAGCCGGGCCGCCATGGGGGAGCAAGAGGAACAAGTGGTCGTTTGGGCTCCCCCGCGGCGGCCCAGCTGAGCGGCGCAGAAGTCAGCCGAGCGCCACGGCGAGAGGGGAAGGGGAGCGGGGCGGTGACGTACACGGCCAAGGGGTGGGGCCCGGCCATGTACATCACCACCCCGCCCCCCTTTGCCTCCCGCCGTGATGCTTGGCTGACTTCTGCACCGCTCAGCCGGGCCACCGCACGGGAGCCCAAACGACCACTTGTTCCTCTTGCTCCCCCACGGCGGCCCGGCTGAGCGGCGCAGAAGTCAGCCGAGCGCCACGGCGGGAGGTGAAGGGGGGCAGGGCAGTGAGGTGCAGTGTGACAGCAGCTTCAGGCCCTGCCCCCTGGCCGTGAACGTCACCGCCCTCCCCCCCTTTGCCTCCCACAGTGGGGCTCGGCTGACTTCTGCGATGCTCAGCCAGGCCGCTGCATGGGAGCAAGTGGCGCAAGAGACCATTTGGGCTCCATGCTCCCCCTGCAGCACGGGGAGCGTGGTGCCCAAATGGCCGCTTGGGCTCCATGCTCCCCCGAGTGAGAGGCAGAAGGCGGAGGAGAAGGGGAGGAGAAAGAGACAGACAGAGAGAGAGAGGCAGGAGGCGGAGGAGAGCTGAGAGAGAGAGAGGGGGAGGCAGTAGGAGGAGGAGAGACACGGAGTGAGAGACCGGATGCTCAGGAGAGAAGACCGACGTGGAGGAGAGACCTGAAAACCCTGTCTTATGACGGGCTAATTGGCTAGTGTATTAAGAACTGCATGTTCCTCTGGATGGAATTTGTACTTATCCATACTCTGAATTCCTAGAGTTCATTTTACTACGAACTGCAGGAATTCAGATTTACATGATACTATTTAGTGTATCACACGTGTAACCCACACAACTTCCAGGTGTGGTGTGCTGTCAAGTGACGCTTAGATCACTTATGGTACGTCTAGACAGCGGGCGCTATTTTGGGATACATCCGGTATCCCAAAATAGAGTTTTCCGTGTCTTAACAACAAGCCCATCATTTCAAAATATATTCAAAGTAACGGACTTGCTATTCCAACATCCCGGTAAACCTCGTTCCAAGAGGATTAAGGGATTTGTCGGAATAGACCGCTATTTTGAAATTTGGCGCTGTGTGAAAATTTTGAAATAGAGTATTGTGAAATAATCTACACAATTTGTGTAGCTCAAATTGCGTAGCTTATTTCAAGCTAGTGCTGCTGTGTAGATGCACCCTTATGGAGAGAGAGCATGAGTTTGTTCTATGGCCTTAGCTGGCTTTTAGCTCGGGCAGTAGAGGCTCATGCATTAAGCTCTAGAGGTCCTAGGTTCAGTTTCACCTCTCACCATTACACGTGTATTCCAGAATTAATATCCCTTGTTTTTCAGCATCAATTTTAATGCAAAGCCGAGATTTTTTTTTGTCAGATTCAGAAAATATAGGACACTTGTGCTAAGCAATCATTATAATGCCTTACCCGGGCCTGCTTTGACACCATAGTTTTTCTTACCAGAAAAGTGTGTTGCTATGGCTGTTGTGCCATTAGATTTGTGATAAGACCTGCAAGAAGACAGGTAGGCTTGTATTCAGAAATTTCTTGAACATTTGCTGCACCGTGTTTCACTTTCTGTCTTGTATATCTACTAAATCTCTGGTCTGCCGTCAAAAAATCATTATTGGCAATAACTTGACAAATTTTGGAAGCTATTTACCCATTTAAGGGTTCACTCCACTACCTCATAGGTTGAAACTCTCATTACCAAAAAGTACTGAGCCTTTTTCTATAATTGTTCTATAATAAAATGACCTACTGCATATTTGAAATGTATTTACTGAGCCCTGGCATGACTGAAACAATAGCCTGGATACATTGCACCCAAGTCGGGAAGGGCTAAAACTTATATGTTCTATAATGAAATTTGCATATTCAAAGGGGTATAATGTTAAGTGGCTACAGGAATCGTAACTTTGATTTTAAAATCTCAACAATTACTTGCATTAGGATAGATTTGTGTGTGAGATCATCTGACTTCCTTACTACATATGTGATCCCAATAATCCCAAAAACCAGCAGGAGCAATCCAGAGCCAATAGATACAATGAAATAGGCATTGTTTTGTCTACATTATGTAAATCTGGTAAGCAACATATGAAAATACAGTAAGTATGACAACATTTCACTTAGGAATGCTGCATGTAATTCTTTCAGAATATTTTCTGATCTAGTATTTGCTCAGTACGATATTCTTGTATTACCTGAGTAGGTAGTTCAAATTCTTTCTTGACTATAGTGTTCGTTTTTTTTAAGTGCACTATAGCTAACTCATTCTTCAAGCTGCCAGCCTTTGACAGTCGTCTGGTAGCAATGAGCCAGGGAAGAAAGATTTGTTCACTTTAAATGAGCCAAAGTGAAGAGCTGTGCTCAGTGAACACATGTACTAAAGTTTGCCTGTCATATTATGCAGCCTTCCTCCTAATGATTTTAGCAATGGCCTGATGAATGTTAAACGAAAGAGAAAAGGTGTGCTGTGTGATCAGTAGGCTCATTTCTTCCATGAAACATCTGCTATATGTTCAGTGATAGTGATAGGAATACATAAATGCCATAAAAATTGGCCCTTTGTGGGTCAAAAATAGCTGACCAAAACATTGGCTAATGCAAAAAGTGAATGATGAAAGTGACCCAGTCTGAGCTATACATTCAAAAGCTTAAGGGAGTAATAACCAAGCCACATCTGCTAAGGTCACACAGAGGATGAAATCTGTTTTTTGACCATTTTACAATATAAAAAGTGCACCGACTGTCATTATGTACAGTAAAGATAAAGCCATATACACTAATTTGAGAATCCCGGGGAGTAAATGTTCTCACTTAAAAGGTTGTAATTAAGGAATAAAGAAGAGAACACGCATCTAGAATGAAACATGCTTCTGAAATAGGCATATTAATCAGTAATAACTCTGTAAAGGTCGTTACTGTGAGAGAAGGAACTATGTTGCTAATAAAGTGTCTCAAGACCGCCAAGCAAGAGCAAGGTCAACCGCACAACGTAATTGCTACTAGGAATAATATTGTTGTTATGAACCGAACATTAAGAAAATACTGTCTGGTTTTTGTTATGATTTAAGATTGGTTCTGTTGATGTGACCTGAGATTAGAGTTTGGTATTGGGGGAATAAAAAGTCTAAATTTTTTTTCTCCAGCTGATTTTTTATGACACAGTGTTATCTATCTATATATTTTAGAAATGTCTGTCTGTTTGTTCAAGAACTCCTCCTAAAGGGTAAGAGCTTGGACCATCAAATTCAATATGCATTTTCCTCCTCTCCTAACTGAAAGCAAGGTCAGGGTTTGGATGTGCCTGGAATTCGATTGTTGCACATGAAATGGTAAGGGAGGGGTCTGGTAAAAGGGAAAGACCACTGTGAAATGACTTCAAGGGGGCAGCAAGCACCCCAGTGGGAAGCCAGTGGCCAGCAGCAGCTGACACCCTAGCCTGCCACAGGAATCAGCTGCCAGCCCTGCTGAGCACTGGATGATGCCCCTCCCCCAGGTTGGGTGCAGAGAGCATGGCAGGAGGCATACGTGGCCCCCCTGCACCAGGCTTAGGGAATAGTGGTGGGCAGTCTGCATGCCCCACTCAGCCCCTGGGATGCCTCTGTGACCTGGGCTTTCCCCCGGGTAAGCCAATAGCCAGAGTGCATGTCCCCCACTTGGCTAGCATCAGGAGAAAGCTGGTGGCCAGTGTATGCACCCGTTTCTCCTTCCAGGTCTTGGTTGAAATAGGAGGACTTGGGTCCCCCTGTCCTTCCTCCAGCTTCCTGGAGGATCCTGGAGGGCTTGGGAGTGGGGTAGGTCAGAACTAATTGTGGCTTGGCTGCCCGACCTCTGGACTGCTCAGAAAAGTCACTTCAAGTCTCCAGTTGACTGTCTGGCCCTGGCCTGACCACTGGGCCTGCTTCAAATGCTGTTACAGTTGTATATACACAGGGCTCCTTAGCAAGGAACCTAAATTAAGTCTGAATTTTGGATACAGAATGGTATCTAATTATCTTTTGGGGGAAGGGGTTCTATAGCCATTGTATTATTCTGGCCATAGCATCTAGGAGCTTCGGTGGCTAATGCAATCTGCATAACAAAGTCTCCAGTGGAATTCTCTGGGTCACATGACAGAATTCACACTTGCAAATGGTATTTGTGAATGTAATACAGTGACAGGAGAGATGGAAAATTAGAGGTTGTACTATTGGTATTAGATGCCAAGGCTCTTGAATTGTAGTACACACTCTCCTGGTTAAGTGTGGGCATCTCCTTTGCACTTTCAAAGCTCTCCATGCTATCACACCTATTTATTTTTTTCCTCTCCTCCCACAGGCTGTCTACATCCTGTGTTTAGTGCAAACCTTTCTCATGAGCACCCCCTTTGATTCCAAACTCTGTCAATGTTTTGCTTTCTTTAGGATACTTAACATTTTGAGTTCTGTCTCTCTCTCTCTCTCCACTAAGCTGCTGCTTCCTCTCTGCCTTGAATATCTCATAACATTTCATCATCTTTATATAATCAGAGACACGTAGGTCTCAAAGGAATCTCAAGTGGTTATCTAGTCCTTTCTCTCTGCCTGCCCCCATGCAGGATTAAGTACGCCTAGATTATCCCCAACAAGCATTTGTCCAATCGGTTCTTAAAAATCTCCCAGGACAGACGTCCCTTGATAAATTTTTCCAGTGCTTAACTAGCCTTATAAAGTTTTTCCCAATACCCTACTTCAATCTTCCTTGCTCCAAATTAAGCCAATAACTTCTTGTCCTACCATCAGTGGTCTTGGAGGACCTTTTTCATGTTCAAAGACTGTTATCCTGTCCCCTCAAGCCTTCTGTTCTCTACACCGAACATACCCTATTCTTCCAGCCTTTCATCAAAGGTCATGTTTTTCCAAACCCCTTATTTTTGTTTCTCTCTGCTGGATTACCTCAGGCACTGGGGACAGCACAACCATGACTACAAGAATATGAAACCAAATGACCAGGTCCTCAGCAGCTTTACACTCCCAGAACAAAGCCTCATGGTACTAAGGGAGAGGAGACACTGAGTGCTCTAGATGTTGAATGCTAGAATTTTATCTGGACCATTCAATTCTTCATCTTAGTTGTTCGTTGCATTTGTAGACCGAATGAAGGGCACTTCGGTTTCCATGCAAAGGATTTGCACATGAACATCTGAGTGTGTTGGCCTTTGCTACCATAGGCTAATGTGAAACGCTGAATAAAGTATTGGGTTATTTGACTAGAACTCAAGCAGCCTTTGCATTATTTCTGGCTCACGTGCCCCATCAGACATTTGCAAAGTGGAAACCTGATCATGATGTCACATACTGGCCTCCTGCTCAGCAATTTCTCAGTCTAGGGACAATGATATATTTGGATGAGTAAGCTCCTCCTCTCTCTGTGCGTATAGTAGACTTTGAATCTGCCTATAGATTGGCTGGCTTACAAGTCACCTACAGTGAAAGGGACATGTGCAGTCACTAGAAGAAGAAAAAATGCTTACCAGTCTTTCCATAATGGTTGTTCAAGATGAGTTCCATGTTTCCATTCTACAACTGACACTCCTTTCCTTTCCTGATTCATTGGGTTAGGAAGGAACTGAGGTAGGTCTAGTTTAGCTTGGCCCTTAATGTCAGCGTAGTGAAGACAGGAAAGAGAAGTTAGGTTACCCCAATGGCAGTGCTAAAGGATAAAAATTCTCCGACTGCTGTGCACTGGAGTGCACACAGGCCTACAGTGGAATGGACAGTAATTTCACGGCTATTAGTACTAAATGCCAAGGAAGTTTTGAATGGGGAGAAGGTTGGTTCTGAGGTTAAATGGGAAGCTGGGTATGGAAAATACTAGCAGCAATTCAGGGTACAGTTACCCAAGGAGTGACACATACCAATTTTAGATGGTTGGTTTGCCCCCAGAGGACACCTTTACAAATTAAGACTAAAATTATGCTTTCTGCAGGCCTGGATTAAAGGGACAGGTGTTTATCCATTGAGGTTTAATCATAGAATCATAGAATACTAGGACTGGAAGGGACCTCGAGAGGTCATCAAGTCCAATCCCCTGCCCTCATGGCAGGACCAAGTACTGTCTAGACCATCCCTGATAGACATTTATCTAACCCACTCTTAAATATCTCCTGAGATGGGGATTCCACAACCTCCCTGGGCAATTTATTCAAGTGTTTGACCACCCTGACAGTTAGGAACTTTTTCCTAATGTCCAACCTCAACCTCCCTTGCTGCAGTTTAAGCCCATTGCTTCTTGTCCTATCCTCAGAGGCCAAGAAGAACAAGTTTTCTCCCTCCTCCTCATGACACCCTTTTAGATGCCTGAAAACGGCTATCATGTCCCCCCCTTAATCGTCTCTTTTCTAAACTAAACAATCCCAATTCTTTCAGCCTTCCTTCACAGGTCATGTTCTCTAGACCTTTAATCATTCTTGTTGCTCTTCTCTGGACCCTCTCCAATCTCTCCACATCTTTCTTGAAATGCGGTGCCCAGAACTGGACAGAACACTCCAACTGAGGCCTAACCAGCGGAGAGTAGAGTGGAAGAATGACTTCTCGTGTCTTGCTCACAACACACCTGTTAATGCATCCCAGAATCATGTTTGCTTTTTTTGCAACAGCATCACACTGTTGACTCATATTTAGCTTGTGGTCCACTATAACCCCTAGATCCCTTTCTGCCATACTCCTTCCTAGACAGTCGCTTCCCATTCTGTATGTATGAAACTGATTGTTCCTTCCTAAGTGGAGCACTTTGCATTTGTCTTTATTAAACTTCATCCTGTTTACCTCAGATCATTTCTCCAATTTGTCCAGATCATTTTGAATTATGACCCTATCCTCCAAAGCAGTCAAAGCCCCTCCCAGCTTGGTATCATCTGCAAACTTAATAAGCGTACTTTCTATGCCAATATCTAAATTGTTGATGAAGATATTGAACAGAGCCGGTTCCAAAACAGACCCCTGAGGAACTCTACTTGTTATACCTTTCCAGCAGGATTGAGAACCATTAATAACTACTCTTTGAGTACGGTTATCAAGCCAGTTATGCACTCACCTTATAGTAGCCCCATCTAAGTTGTATTTGCATAGTTTATTGATAAGAATATCATGCGAGACTGTATCAAATGGCTTGCTAAAGTCTAGGTATACCACATCTACCGCTTCTCCTTTATCCATAAGACTCGTTATCCTATCAAAGAAAGCTATCAGATTGGTTTGACATGATTTGTTCTTTACAAATCCATGCTGGCTGTTCCCTATCACCTTACTACCTTCCAAGTGTTTGCAGATGATTTCCTTAATTACTTGCTCCATTATCTTCCCTGGCACAGAAGTTAGACTAACTGGTCTGCAGTTTCCTGGATTGCTCTTGTTTCTCTTTTTATAGATGGGCACTATATTTGCCCTTTTCCAGTCTTCTGGAATCTTTCCTGTCTCCCAGGATTTTCCAAAGATGATACCTCCTCTATCAGCTCCTTGAGTATTCTAGGATACATTTCATCAGGCCCTGGTGACTTGCAGGCATCTAACTTTTCTAGGAGATTTTTAACTTGTTCTTTTTTTATTTTATCTTCTAAACCTACCCCCTTCCCACTAGCATTTACTATGTTAGGCATTCCTTCAGACTTCTCGGTGAAGACCAAAACAAAGAAGTCATTAAGCATCTCTGCCATTTCCAAGTTTCCTGTTACTGTTTCACCCTCCTCACTGAGCAGTGGGCCTACTCTGTCCTTGGTCTTCCTCTTGCTTCTAATGTATTTATAAAAAATCTTCTTGTTTCCCTTTATTCCTGTAGCTAGTTTGAGCTCATTTTCTGTCTTTGCCTTTCTAATCTTGCCCCTGCATTTCTGTATTGTTTGCCTATATTCATCTTTTGTAATTTGACCTAGCTTCCATTTTTTATATGACTCCTTTTTTATTTTTAGATCATGCAAGATCTCGTGGTTAAGCCAAGCCGGTCTTTTGCCATATTTTCTATCTTTCCTACGCAGCGGAATAGTTTGCTCTTGGGCCCTTAATAATGTCGCTTTGAAAAACTGCCAACTCTCCTCAGTTGTTTTTCCCCTCAGTCTTGATTCCTATGAGATCTTACCTATCGGCTCTCTGAGCTTACCAAAATCCGCCCTCCTGAAATCCATTGTCTCTATTTTGCTGTTCTCCCTTCTACCCTTCCTTAGAATTGTGAACTCTATGATTTCATGATCACTTTCACCCAAGCTGCCTTCCACTTTCAAATTCTCAACCAGTTCCTCCCTATTTGTTAAAATCAAATCTAGAACAGCTTCCCCCCGGTAGCTTTTTCAACCTTCTGAAATAAAAAGTTGTCTCCAATGCAGTCCAAGAACTTATTGGATAGTCTGTGCCCCGCTGTGTTATTTTCCCAGCATATATCTGGATAGTTGAAGTCCCCTATCACCACCAAATCTTGGGCTTTGGATGATTTTATTAGTTGTTTAAAAAAAGCCTCATCCATCTCTTCCGCCTGGGTAGGTGGCCTGTAGTAGACCCCTAGCATGACATCACCCTTGTTTTTTACCCCTTTTATCCTAACCCAGAGACTCTGAACACTTCCATCTCCTATGTCCATCTCCACCTCCGTCCAAGTGTGTACATTTTTAATATATAAGGCAACACCTCCTCCCTTTTTTCCCCACCTGTCCTTCCTGAGTAAGCTGTATCCTTCTATACCAATATTCCAATTGTGTGTATTATCCCACCAAGTCTCTGTGATGACAGCGTCATAGTTGTATTTATTTATTAGCACTTCCAGTTCTTCCTGCTTATTACCCATACTTCTCACATTTGTATATAGGCATCTAAGATACTGATTTGATCTTGCCTCCCAGTTTTGCCCTGACCCTCCTTTCTCTCTGCCATTATAGCCCACACTCCCTCCCATTTCTGACCCATCTCCCAGGTCTCCAAGTTCTCCACTTACCTGTGGGCTTTGCTCACCTGTCCCCGTCAAACCTAGTTTAAAGCCTCCTCACTAGGTTAGCCAGTCTGTGTCCAAATAGGGTCTTCCCCCTCCTCAAAAGGTGAACGCCATCTCTGCCTCGCAGTCCTTCCTGGAATAGCATCCCGTGGCCGAGGAAGCCAAAGCCCTCCTGGCGACACCATCTTTGCAGCCAGGCATTCACCTCCAGGATGCACCTGTCTCTGCCTGGGCCCCTACCTTTGACAGGAAGGATTGAAGAGAATACCACCTGTGCTCCAGACTCCTTCACCCATACTCCCAGAGCCCTGTAGTCACTCTTGATCTGCTCAGTGTCACACCTTGCAGTATCATTTGTGCCCACATGGATGAGTAGCATGGGATAGTAGTCAGAGGGCCGGATAAGCCTCGACAATGCCTCTGTAACATCTCAGATATGGGCCCCCAGCAGACAGCATACCTCCCGAGATGAAATGTCAGGGCGACAGATGGGAGCCTCCGTCCCCCTCAGAAGAGAGTCTCCAACCACCACTACCCTGTTTCCTATTTGCAGTGGTGGCAGTAGATCTCCCAGCCTTGGGGGTATGAGGCTTCTCCTCCTTCGTTGTAGGGCGTGATTCCTTATTTTCTGTATCAAGAAGAGCATAACGGTTTCCTAGTACCACGGCAGGAGGGTTCGGAGCAGGGGTGGAGCACTGCCTACTGCCAGAAGTAACCAGCTGCCAGTGTACACCCTGAGCCATCTCCTCCACCAGTGGTGTGTCCGCACTCCTGTGTACTGGGACAGCTACCTCAGCTGTCTCCTCATGAACACTGTCCAGGAATTGCTCGTGGATTCAGATGCTCCTCAACCTAGCTACCTCCTCCTGTAGCTCTCCCACCTGCTGCCTGAGGGATTCCATGAGCAGGCACCTTTCACATTGGATGGTCTCCTCAGCCTGGATATCAGTAAGTGGGAATTGCAAGCCACAGTCCCTGGAAACCATACCAGGATCTGGGTAGAGGCATCCATGCTCAGGCGCTCTGTCTGGCTACAGGCACAGGTAGAGGAGACAGAAGCAGTGCTGGCACAGGTGTTGCAGGTCTTCCTGACCATCGTAGGCCTCCCTCTGTCAAACTCTCACCTGGTAGCCTGTTCAGTGGCGGGATCTCTTGCTCTCCCTCTTAAACTCCCCTGTCTGCAGCTCCTGTCCACTTCGCTCCCCTGGTCGCTCTGTCTCTGGCTTTTAAAGCCTTCTTGCCTAGGTCAGGCCTGCCCCCTCATGAGTCACACAGGGGAAGGCTGATCAGAGGCAATCAAGGGAGCAATCAAGGGAACAAAGGTCAGGCACTCAGTCCCAACTGTCACAGCAGCTGAAGCTGAAACTGCAGTCACCTGATATTAGAATCAAAATTCAAACAGTCGAGCAAACTCACTCACACCAAAAGCGAGTACTCTCACTCTCACCTGGTAGCCTGTTCAGTGGCGGGATCTCTTGCTCTCCCTCTTAAACTCCCCTGTCTGCAGCTCCTGTCTGCTTCGCTCCCCTGGTTGTTTGGGTGGCTATATCTTAGTAATGAAACATGCTTAACTTTTTTTCTTTTTGTGATTGAAATTTTAAAGCAGTATAGTGGTATATTGTGAAATGTCATTGAAAACGGAAATTGTTATTTAAGACACACACCAGTTTTTTTCAGTGTGTTTTAACTCAATATGTTTGAAAATATTTTTTTCGTGATTTCCAAACAAATTCATATCTGAAATCAGCCAGATGGCACAATGTTTGAAACATAAGGAAAACGTTTTGGAAAGCAGTAAAAGCATAAACATTTGGATTATAATTTAATACTGAATGTGAATTTAAGGTTACCATAGCTTACAGTTCTACAATAAATAAAGAAGTTGAAAACGTTCTGAACTATCCCTATGAGCATTAGCTGTTTCAGATAGGAACATTTTTTCTTCAATATATTTATTGAACAATCTAAGGAATAATAAATTGTTTACTTCGCAGAGCCAGAAGCTCTTCCAAGCCTCCCTCAAATATATTAAGCCTTTGGGTAAAATGCAGGCACTATTTTTTCATACTTGAAAGATTTCTGTAGTGCAGTAATACCTTGTATTGGTATTTAATTTGCCTATTTTTTGTTATATTTGTGGTGTTATACGTTTACTATCAATACGTGCGTTTCTTTTCCTGTGACGTTCATAGTCTTACCTTTTTCCTTTTGCTGTCAGTGTTATGGTGATTATTTTTCATGTTAATTCATTCATCTAAAACATACTCTAAATATAATGGCTTTTAAC
The DNA here is from genome assembly GCA_032595735.1 of Pelochelys cantorii. Taxonomy (NCBI): domain Eukaryota; kingdom Metazoa; phylum Chordata; order Testudines; family Trionychidae; genus Pelochelys; species Pelochelys cantorii. The sequence goes on from CM064332.1 coordinate 70,632,100, forward strand.
CTGAAATATATAATGAAATCTCTAAACACAACAAACACATACCTCTTGGTATTTCCCTCCTGGTCATATTGTTTTACCTTATTCAAATTAGAATTATTGGCAGTTTCATGGTTTCACCAAGAGGTGGCACTAGCATTTTCTCCATTTTTTTTTTAAGGTAGGAGACTGAGCTTTTGGACTGTAAACAAGAATGGAGTTATTCTGATGATACCTTATGGTTATCAAGTGTGTATTTCCTTATCCTGTATTCTTGTGTTGTATCTTAAGCCTATGGTAACTTACACAGGAAAACTAACAACATTTTGAAGAAAAATGTATTGTGAGGTCAAAATGGGATTTTGTAAAATGTATGAATCAAAATCTAAATATTGCCTCACAAAAAGCTAAAATCACTTCAGGCTACTTGGTTTTCACAAAATATGTGGTGCTCTTCAGTCACAGAAATGAATTTTTTGTAAAATGTAAATTCTGAAAAGGTGTGACATCTTCTGGTCCTAAGGCAACTTTGCTCTTTAATCATACAAGCTATTAACTCCATACTAGTAGAAGAGAAATATTAGATTACCATTTTCCCTTGCCCCCAACCAATGGTGCCCATCTTTTATGCTGAGTCTTACTAACGCAATATAACAGCTTTGAGGCTGCAGGGATCACTTCAGAATTATAATCTACACGCTTTCAAAATGAAATTCTCCAGGCAGAGATTCGTCTTCTCTCCACTTGTAAGATCAACAAGTGAATGAACTCCTAATACTGAAATGGTAACATAATTTAATTCAGATTCTCTGTAACAGAAACACAATAATTCCAGCGTGCTTACTGGAAATGTGGTCTATTGTTGTTTCCATGGTGGAGAATATGGTAAGAGAAACACGAAGAAACCAAAAGGCAAGAGGTCAACAGAATTTATTGCAACCCACTAGAAAAATACATTACCCAGTTAAGGTAATCTCTATCTAATGTACTCTATTTTATGTCCTATGAGGCACATAACAGTGGTATCTAAAGATGAATTGAGAGGGTGTGGTGACTGATGTACAAATTATATTGCATATAAAAAATGTACATAATTACCAGACTGGTTTTAGAATATCATCTTCTTTACAAATGCTACATAAGAAAATACTTAGAAAATAATGTAAATCAAGTATTGCACTAACCTCAGGTCTGTATTTATAATTTTTGTAGTTAACTTTTGGGTTCTTGAATTTTGTGTTGAGCAAGGAGGCCCATGTGGTTATGGTACAGGAGAGTGCCATAGAAGATTTAATTCAATTTTTTTACTAACTAGAAGATTTAACTCAATTCATTTTTTGTCTTGATTTAAATCCTTACTCTGGGGGTGGGGCTGGAGAGGAAGGGCTCAACGGGATGCCCCTGGGGGAGAGGACTATCCCAGTCCACTCTCTCCACAGCAGCTTGGGGCCATGTGAAAAGCACCTCTCCATGGCTGCTGCAGCTCCAACGGGCAGAGCTGGGGGAGGGGTGCATGTCCTCCAGCTGAGGCAAGTCCAGGTTTGTCTGCCCCCTGCGCTCCCCAGCCAGAGTGAGGAATGCAGCAAACTATGCACTTTCCCCTGGAGGAACAGCCAGCAATGTTCCCATTTGAATCGCGGAGGAGGGGGGCGGGCTTCAGCCTCTCTGGTGTCCCTAAAGGTCACCTGTGGAATGGGAGGCTTGAGGTTGGAGAAGTCCTGGAGGGGGGCACCCCCAGTGATTGTCTCTTTTCTGTATAGTTTAATGAGAAGCAATCCCATTCCAGGCACATCCCATTTTCCTGGCACTGCTGTACCCTTACCTTGCTGTAAGTTATGTGAAAAGGAAGCTGCATACTGAACTTGGTGGTCCTAGCCCTTACAGTTTTGGAGAAGTTCTTGAACAGACAGACACACACACACTCTCACAGACACATACTCTCTCAAATATAGAGTAAATAATCCAGCAGTGGCCCAATAGTCACTACTGCTACTTATGAAGAGTTACAGGGACCCTCCCAGCACAAATCTTATCTCCATACATACATTTAAAATAAAATCAGGAAAACTATACGAATACAATACACAATGAATTCTATTCCTAAGTGACACTGAACCATTTTGAAAGCCTTAGTTGGTTTAATTTTTCTGTGTGTGATTGCTATGCAAGACAGGAAACACTTCATGGAAAATAAAAAGATTTTTTTAAAGAGAGCTTTTTCCCCCCCTGGCATAGTCTCAATTATTGTTAGTAGTAGTATTAATTATTTTGCAAGTAACAGAAAATGTTTATTGTATTGGTGATCATGTGATTATTTTTGCTTTGGCTCAGTGGTAATGATTTTTTTTTTTTTTTTTGCATTTGGGCCTAATTCCTTGGTCACTGTACACCAGATGTCCTTCAACTTGCTTTTAGATCATACTCGTTAAGGAACTTGGATATCAATAAAATAGTATCCCACAGCTGTTCTATGCAGACATATAAAAATTGCAAATACATCTAAACTTTAAAAGTAGACTTGCAATTTGGTTTGAAAATCAGAATCTCTTTTATGGCCCAATCGCACAGTCCATATTCAAGCAAAACTATTGAAGTTAATAGGAGTTTTGCCAAAGACTGTGTTGTAATGCCCTCGTTTACTTGCCAGTATTGTTCAAGGTAGCAGTTACAATACAGGATTGGGAGAAAGGACTTTACTGGTGATTAAATGTTTGACTTTTGCCATGTCAAGTAAACTCTCTGTGCCTCAGTTTATCAGTACATAATACGGGTATAAGGAGTGACGTATAAAATACACAATAACTTTCATCTGATGATAGTAGTGTAAGTGCAAAATTTTGGGACAGATTACACAGAAGTCTTTGGAATTTTGGTTCCAAAGGGTTATTGTCATTCTCACTGAGTAGTGTGAATGAAGAGTAATTTCATTGGTTGACTATTTATCATCTATAATTCAATGGCATTAGAGAGCAATGGTGTTTGTTGATTTTCAAAACTTGTGGAAATGCTGAATGCTCAGTCGCCCACTGCAGTCCATTTGCACCCTAGGTATCCTGCCTTTTGCTGCCTGTAGTGTACATGACCCAGGAGGGAAGACTGAAAGAACTGGGTTTGTTTAGTTCAGGAAAGAGAAGACTGGGGGGGGGGGCATGATCTAAGTTTCCTGGTATCTAAAAGGGTGTCATAGGGAAGAGGGGGTAACATTGTTCTCCTTGGCCTTTGATGATAGGACAGGAAGCAATGGACTTAAATTGCAGCAAGGGAGATTTAGGTTGGACATTAGGGAAGAACTTCTTAACTACCAGAGTGGTTAAACACTTGAATAAATTGCCGAGGGAGGTTGTGGAATCTCCTTTGCCGGAGATATTTAAAAGTAGGTTAGACAGACACCTGTCGGGGATGATAGACGGAAGACAGTGCTTGGTCCTGTCGTGAGGGCAGGGGACTGGACTTGAAGATCTCTCGAGGTCCCTTCCAGTCCTAGGAGTCTTTGATTCTATGATTGGTAATAATGTGAGAGGCACAGGCAATAGCACAGCAGTGTAGCTTCACTTGGGATGCATGTTGCCATCTCTTCACTGTAACAGTGCAGCACTGAAGTTGCTGGTGATGAATTGTGAACAGCTCGGAGCAACTAGCTTCTCTTGCATCGTATTGGCTGTGGCTGCACAACACCAGGGTCGCTCTATTTGGACAAGTTCCGTGTTTTACCAAGTTGTTTCTGTGAATGGTTAGAGAGGAGAGACATATGCTTCACTACTTGCATGTCTGGAATGACCGTGCCCGATGGTTGTAGGGAAGTACTGGGCCACTTGGTTAGTTAATATGTGTGGGGTTTTTATGCTTGTGACTTCTACACTCTCTGGTGTGCGTATTTCATCTCACAAAGCCGCACTTCACTGCATGATGATAAGTGCTGTGGTAAGGGCCCCTCTTACCAAGCCACCACTAGGCAGGCCTCTCACTCCTAACCCCAGAGTTTGGGTTTCCCTCTGTGGTAGGGAGCCCGGCTGTGCCTCCTCAGGCTCCCTCCCTAGCTGCCTCCACCTAACGCTGTTACAGATTGTTCTCTCACACCTCTCTCTCTCTCTCTCTCCACCACCTCCCTTCTGTCCTCTCACACACTGCCCAGCTTCCAACTGCCGAGGCTTTTAAAGGCCCTCAGTCAGCCAGCAGAGAAGTCAGCTGGCCCCAGTCTGCCTGAGCCAGCGCCCTCCCAGCTGCATCTAATTGGCCTGCAGTTCTCTGCTTCTACTTAACTGGTTTTTTTACTCTTTTGGGCTGACTTTTTCCCTCTCTGCAGCTAGTGTTGCCAGGTGTCCGGTATTCACCCGGACCGTCCGGTATTCACCCGGACCGTCCGGTATTTTCGGCTCCTGTCTGGTAAAAATATTCAGAGAATACCGGACACCTAAAATGTCGGGTATTTTCTGAATTTTTCCCAGGCCAGGAGGCAAAAATGCTGGGTACCTGGCAACCCGACAAACACTCAGCACCCGGCCTCCTCCCCTTCCCCATCCCCCCCCCCCCCCGGCTCCCAACACCCCCAGCTCCCTCCCCCCCCCCCCGATCCCAGCCCCCATGCTTTACCTGGTTCCATAAGGCTGCTGGCCAAAAGACCCCTGGGTCTTAGTGCTCAACCGCTCCCCCGTTCCTAACCCTGTACTAACTCTTAAAGGGGACATGCTGTTTTAATGCTGTTATGTTTTAAATTTTTTTGGGGTTACTTGGAGATTTTTTTTTGCTCAACAACTACAACTTTGGTCTCCTCTCCCTTTTTTTCCCCTTTAACAGAATTTTTTCCCATTTTTTTGGGGGGGTCGGTATTTTTGTTTCAACCATCTGGCAACCCTATCTGCAGCTCCCTGGCCTGATCCTGCCACAGTGTTCTGTGTCTAATAGCATCCGTTGTGCACATCCCCATGCATGGGTGCCACTTCCTGGGCAGACCTGAATGTTTCTAACAATCCCAAGGCAGAGAGACACTAATTTTTAGAAAAGGGGCCGTGCTAAGGCTGAATTTCAAAACTGTCTTCCAAAGATTAGTATTGTATTCATGGTGGCCTGAAGAGAGCATTTTCTCTCTGCCACTCAGTGCCAATCTCACCACCTTTAAAATTCTCTTCCAAGGAATGGCTGATTTCCTTGGGCTTCGGATCCGATCCATCCCCAAGTATCTTTCTCAAAAATTAGTCTGCTAGAGTCCATATTTCCTGACTCCCAGTTAAGTGTTAGTCTGTTAGCTTACAGCTGCTCCTTACTAAGAAAGTGGTGTACTGCCTGCTTTCACAAAATTCAGGAATTCACAATGGTTTGCCCAATAATTGTATAGCGCTGGGAAGGCCCCTTGGAATGTTGTTTCAAACAAAACAAGCCCAGCAGCTTCTAGTCAGAAGTCTTCCTCCACAAGAACCTCTGTGTATTCTAGTCTGTGGGTTTTTTTCTTAGTTTCACTATATTTTACCTCTATTTGCTAGTATTGCACTCTACCAGTAACCGTTTTAAGCACTGTAAATAACTCCTTCGCTGTTCTTTTCAATGTACCAAAATACCACTCTATAGGTCAAATTCTGAGCTCAGCTTTAAATGTGTAATCAGGACTTTTAGAATCTGATTTTACGTTTGCGTGAGCAGGTATCCTAATCAGTATTGCCAAAACCGGGCAGGGACACCAACATTATTTCTTTTTAGTTTTATAAAGTAGATAGCTGAAGATCTTGAGTGAAATGAATTGCTCTTATTTCTACTTTTATTAAGTTGATTTCAGTTCATGCTACCAATTTGAAGCTGGAGCAGGCATGTCTGACTAGAGGAGAGGGCTTATGACGAGAAAAGAAATTGTACAAAAATGTATTCAACCATGTGCTGAGCAGGCCATGGCACTAAATTAAATTTCATAGCTTTTTTATTATAACTATGAGAAAATTACCATTCTTAGTAATTTTTGACAAAAGGATAACGACCTCAGCTCAGTACAGAACATCTGGTCTAGCCTCTGTTGACTGAAAATCAATTAGAATCTTTAATTATTTTTGTGCAACATCTGAAAAATGATTGGTGGAACAAAATTAAATGGTCTTTCATCCGGGAGAGTACAACGATCCCTTCGTGGCAATGACAAACATGCTGTTCTAGTTGGATGGATTTGTGTGTGCATGTTGGAAAAGCTTGCCATGTGTGTGCAATGCAACTGTAAAATTACTACAATCATATGCCAAAAGAACTCCTAACTAGGGGTATTCTTGGATGGCATGGAGTGACTGGAGCAGCATTTATCTATACCTTTCTTACTGGCTTCCAGTGTAGGGAATGTAATTCCAGAGATGCCTCTTTTTCAGCTGCAACGTCTTTCTAGAGAGACCATTCTGGCTATGCGCTCTCTCTCTTCCTGACACCTCTGGAAGATTCCCAGATTCCTCATCTCCTCTCCCAGAGGATTTTAAATTTTACCAGGACCAGTTTTGAAGGACCGCTTCATCTCAGGAAAATACACACAAGTACTGGACAATTATACCCTTAGTTATGTACCCTCAGAGTAAGGGTCCTGTCTAGACTACATCCCTTTTTCGGTAAAGGGATGTAAATTAGGCATGTCGATATTGAAAATGAAGCCGGGATATAAATATCCCATGCTTCATTTACATAATTGCGGCTGCTGCTTTTTTAAAAACGGGGCTTTTTCAGAAAAAAAACCCCCAGCAGTTTAGATGGGAATCTTTGGAAAATAAAACCCTTTTTCGAAAGATCCTGTAAACCTCATTTTTTGAGGAGTACAGGATCTTTCTAAAAAGGGTTTTATTTTCAAAAGATTCCCATCTAACCTTCTGGGAGTTTTTTTTTTTTTTCCCCGAAAAAGCCCCGTTTCGAAAAAAAGTGGCAGCCGCAATTATGCAAATGAAGTGTGGGATATTTAAATCCTGGCTTCATTTGCAATATCGACGTGCCTAATTTACATCCCTTTACCGAAAAAGAGATGTAGTCTAGACACAGCCTGAGAAGGGTTGCCCTACAGATACCTTTCTATTATAAGCTGCAATGCTTTATGTTTAGCCCCTCTCTCACTTACCTGATAGCTACCTGCACAGATAAACATTCTGTACCTGTTGAGGGTCTGAATACTTGTCTTCACAGCCACTGCCTATCTTTTCAATCATCACAGCTGCCAATAAGAGATCCCAGCAGGGGAGGTCTAAAGCAACTCTGGAAGAAAGGGCTGAAAAGGCGGGAGTTGTTAGAGAAGAAACCACCACCACTTATCCTGGGGACTTATAAAGGAGGTGCCCACACAGTTTTGGGGTTGAGATTTTATTCCTTCTTTATGATCTCCACAACCCAAAGGGGAACTGAGGCCCATACTCAACCTCTAGGGTCTCAAGAGGTTTATTTAACAGGTGAGATTCCGTATAGTTACTGAGCAGGCTGATCTACAAAATGTTTGGCCATTCTGTGAGCGCTGAAGTTTTGCCATGTCGATTGTGTTCAGAGATCGTCAAACTTTTCCGTTCGAGTCCTATTTAATTTCTAAAAGCAGCATATGGAGGAGGATATAGTCTACAAGGGAAACTGACCTCAACTTTTTACTACATGTTCTTCATACTTCAGAACACTGGTGAAAAAACCACTTATTTCTGATATTTACTACTGTAATAACTATGTAACACTATTTGTGTCTATTGGCCTTGTTAATGACAAGTTTTACTTAACCAATTATTATGGTAAAAAGCGCCCTCTAAATAACTGTATAGTTGCAGTGAACAGTTAATTACGAGGGTTCTCACTACGTTTTAATGTTTTCAGCTATAAACAGCTTTTGGTCACTTTTGTAAATTTTATAGTTATTTCTGTATTCCTAAATTATTCCTCCATTATGGCTTCCTGTTTGATCACCATTAATCATAATAAAAATAGAAGTCATTCAGTCTGATTCAGATAAAGTATCATCTACATATGCCATTCGTAAAACAAGGCTCCACCGTGCTTATTTTTCCTGAAAAACAGTTTAGGTATTCATTTAAGTGGCAGTTGCTTTTCAGAAAATTATTAGATGTATAAAATACTTAGACAACATTTCCCATTAACTTATGTTATGCAATTCCTAAGTCTACTCAATCCCACCCAAATCCATTGTTTTACAGGATACCTCACTCTCTGCCATTCCTATTTTACTTTTAACAGCTAAATTTCAATAAAAACTATGAGAAAATATGCAGACAGGGTGAAAGATTTGATCTTTTATTGCATCCTGCTCACATGAGGCTGAATTAGGACATGTTAATTAAATCATTTAATTATTTGTTAGATTTTTGAGGATGACGGCTTTATGATCTCTACTTACAATGAAGAAATTGCTCGAGGTGATGGTTGAACAATATCCTAGACCTACATTGGGGCCACCAATAACGGGGGGAGAAAAGGTAGCCGCCTTAGGGCCGGGCAATTCAAAAGGGCCCAGGTCCCAGGCTTTACTGCTATTGTGGCAACAACCACATTCGGAGCCCTGGGCCCTTTAAATTGCCTCTGGAGCCTCATGTAGCATGGTCTGGGAAGTGCTGTGGGCTGAGTGAGGGAGGCTGGCTCCCAGCCCTGCCTCCACCACCCGAGGCTGAACTCCCACTGTCATGCCCGGAGGCCAGTGAAGTGTGTTGACTGACATACATTCTGCAGCTAAGACCAAATTTCCCTCTGAGCCACATGGCAGCACAGCCCCGCTGCTTAATCAGCCCTGCCCAGGCAGGGACTCAGGGCTCCTTGCATGAAGCTGCCTGGCTGGGCGGGGCTCATTAAGCAGCTGCAGGGCCGTGCTGCTGCGCAGCGTAGAGGAAACCTTGGTTAAGGCCTCTAATTATGAAAATAAATAATACAGCCACCACAATAGCCTCTGTTCTTTATTTTCCTCTTAAATTCAATTGTCCTCTATTTACCATTTGGATTTCTATGTATTCATTATCCTGACCACATACAGCTGTGTTTTTTAGAACCTAGTTCCACTGGCATGACATGGACGAGTAGCTCCTTCTCGAATGCAGCTCAGAGGGTATGTCTAGCCTACATGGCTCCATCGATGGAGCCTTGTAAACTAGTTTACCCAGCATAGTAAATGAAGCGGGGATTTAAATAATCCCCGGTTCATTAAAATAAACTTGGCCGCTGAGCTGTGCCGATGATCAGCTGATCCGGCACAGCGCGGCAGTCTAGATGCGGATCTGTCGGCTGGGGAAGCCTTTGCCGACCGATCCTGTAAACCTTGTTTCAGGAGGCATACGAGATCGGTCGGCAAAGGCTTCCCCAGCCGACAGATCCACGTCTAGACTGCCGCGCTGTGCCGGATCAGCTGATCGTCGGCACAGCATGGTGGCCATGTTTATTTTAATGAAGCGGGGATTACTTAAATCCCCGCTTCATTGACTATGCCGGGTAAACTAGTTTACATGGCTCCGTCGACGGAGCCATGTAGTCTAGACATACCCAGATTGGATAGCTATGAAGGAGAAGCTTTCCTTTAGGATGACTTCACCTCACCTGCCTGGGCTCCCTCTCTGTGCTCTTTCACGGGGAAGAGACAGCATAGTGCCTCTTGTCTCCTTTTTGGACTGTGCAGCTTGCTTTTTCCCTGCAAGAATCGTCATCTGGAAGGTTTTTCCCTGTCTCTTACTTTACTTCTCCTGGCTCTGAATCACCTCTGTTTCTGTTAGGTAGTTTCTGAAATGAGACCACCAGCAATGAACAGACAACTCGTTACATTGGCATACCACTGAACAATAAAATGACATTACATTTTCATTATTACTTCCCATCCTATTTCTTATGGAGCCTAATAGGTTGCTTGCATTTTTGCTCAGTGCCATTGCATATTGACAAGAAAACACTAAAAAGGGAAACTTTGATACTGAAGCACAGTTCTCCAGTGTAGGTTATATTCCATAGTGAATGCTACGTCTAGGAATTAAACAATACACCAGGCCCTGCATACAGTGTAGCTGGCTGAATCAATTACAGAATTGTTTGCTTTTCAGTTGAAGGTATCAAAAGTGTGGCAGATTTAAGTGAAAGACTTGCATGCTAAGGAGTTCTCTCTCTCTCCGTCTGTCTATAGTCCACTGGAATTTTATATTGTATTGAGTCACTGGATTTCTTTCTTACTCTCTTTAGCACTAGCAAGACACATACCTACAAACTCTAGTGTACCAACAACACCTCTTCAAAGTAAATCCAAAGCTCTGATGTGGGAGGTTTTGGCACTAGGGGAAATCAATTGATCCAAAGAAGACAGACCCAGTTTTTGCGTATATCTGAGGATCTTTGAAAGTTGCGCTTATTTCCAGAACTGGATTTTATTGTCACACTGTCCCCATTCTCCAGCATTACTCTGTTCTGCATCTAGTCTCCCAGGTAGAAACAAGGTAGAAGGTTAAAATGAGGTTCAGTTACTTGGTAACATGTTTGAATATTTATTCTTTTTCCTTTCCCAGAACACCACGGAACAGCAGTTGTTGTTTGCTCTTGTACAAGTTTCATAGGCAGAGAATAAAAAAGTTCCAGTGGAGTCAGAGAAGGATCAGACACACAGAGATTGCTGAATGACAAGGGTTTAGAATCAGTGTGGCTTGCAGGTTTATTTCACACTATATAGAGTAGAGTGAAAAATATCTTCTGAGCCCATATTGAGAAATAGTGTAATAACCGTGTCTGTCATTTTTTTTGTTTTTTAAACCATTGAATGTCTGTCATGACTTTATTTATCAACTAATGAATCTCTGATGTGTTTGGTTAATTACATGGTTCACTGCATGTCAATATATGGTCATATACGCTTGAGAGAATTTCAAAAGTACAATGAATACTTGCTTCCTGTAGGATTTATGTACAGGGCTTGTCATGTTATTTTCACCTAGCATGGTCTTCCCAATGAAATGCAGCACATTGTTCTTTCCTTTCAACTAAACTAACATCTTCAGAGGTTTACGTTTTAAAAAAGTCCCTTGGAACAACATTTTAATATTGGTAGTTTTGTAGTGTGAGGCAGTTGGTCTCATGTTTCTATTTTGAGTTAAAGATGATTAGTACTTTTTAAATAAAAAATTAAGCCAATCATGGTAAACCAAGCCAGACCTGTACACCTGAAGATGTGACTGTATTGTGGCTGGGGGCAATGCCGGTTAACAAAGTTTTCTGGTTAACAGAGTGCCAGATAACAAACTTTTTGTGTGTGTGTGTGTGTGTGTGTGTGTGTGTGTGTGTGTGTGTGTGTGTGTGTGTGTGTGTGTGTGTGTGTGTGTGTGTGTGTGTGTGTGTGTGTGTGAAATCATGAATTTTTTGCGGTTCCAAAAAATCTGAAACAGAGCCCTTTAAAAGAGCTGAACAAATGTGGGAATAACACACAGAAAATGCTAACTTAATGCCTATACTACGGAACTGTGTCATCCTTCAAAAACGCTAGAAAAATGTGCAACAATCAGTGAACTACGGGAATAGAATAAAAATTCTCCACTTACGCCAAGGATGTTTCTTTTGAATATCCTCCCTTGTAGACATTTCTTTTCTACTTACAAATAGAAACCTCTGCCTTCTTATTTTGTTCTTCTTGTCACATAACAAAGGAAATCAGAAAAAGCCCCGACTGTACATGAATGAAATTCAGTAGTTTTATAGTGTGCCACCTAGGAAGAACTGGTTTATATTGTAGACTGAAAAACACTACCACATCTTTAAAAATGCAATGAGAAAGTAGACTGTTCCTTTCATTATACCATTTATGGTCCACGATCAGGATCCACTACTATGAATACCTGCACCTGTGTAGAGTTTCTCTGGAATAATGTCCATAGTATCAGGATTTATCAGGACTCTATTAATGAGGGGCCATATGCAGTTTTATTATTACAAATACACAGCTTTGTTGGACTACTACAGTTTGCAATATATTAATTCAACCTGGAAAAGGAAAGCCACAGTTCTAAGAGTTAAAAATATGTTATCCGGCCATTCAATAAATGAATTTGTGAGTATATTTATTTGCATAAGTTTGGCTTCCACAAATCATCTTCTGAAGTGCCCACCCTGTCAGAGCAGAGCTGAATTATTACTATCGTCCATGACAATGAAACCGCATCTAGCAAGATTAAAGGGGGCTGCTTTTGGCAAATTTATGCCTGCATGTTTGTGCAAGTGTAAGCAGTTTAGCTAATCTCCTCCACGGCACATTATGGTATTTTATGAGTGATTAATTTACTCAAATCTACAGCTCAGTCATGTTATATCATTTTAGGGATCACTTGGGGAATAGGCACATTTAATTCACGTATCCCACTGCTGAAAGTCCAGAGGCTCACTTAGCCAAATTACTTCAGAGATTTTTTTAAAAAAGGGTAATTAATATTTATCTTGAAACCCGCCCTCAGAGCTACATTGAAAGTGATTCGACAGCTAAGCTAGTTTTCCACTGACATACTTGGATTTCCAAAGCTGTTCATCTTTTCTTGAGTCTTCTAATGCAAATCTGCACAGGAATAGAATAGATTACACAGAGATCACCCTCAAAAACCTTCTCACTTTTGTTTTGGCAGCTGGTAATGTGGTGTGGTATTTCCTGTGTACCTTAGCATTTGTATAAAGAGCACAGCATTTATTTAGTGAGTTACAAAGGCAACTGAAAGATTTGTGTGGGTGACCTCTGTAGCAGACAACTTGCGTGAAAAAATTTCAAAGTCGTACAGCTTATTTTTAGGTACCTAGGGCATGTCTATATAGCAGCGCTGTGTACATCAATCACATAGCTTCAGTAAAAATAGCTTATTTCAACATTGGGCATGTCTACACAGCACTTATTTCAAAATAGAGCACTCTTCCCCCGACTTCCCTTACTTCCTACATCTCCTGCTGTGTAGGCAAGCCCCTACAGACCTTCAGCTGGAGAATTCTGATAGTGGGGACAAGTAAATGAAAGGGTCGGAAATAAAAAAGGGAAATGAGAACTGCAAACTACTACTATTATTAATTAATTGCAGTATAGCTTAACAGTCCCAGTTATGGGCCAGAACGCTATTATAGAAGGATTATATTAACATAGTAGAAAACGTCTGCTCCTGCCCCAAGGAGCAGTATGGGGCCAGTCATGAAACTACCCCCAAATGGGTAGCCTACTGTGCCCATAAGACACCTCAGCATTCTTTGAAGGCACCAGAAACCAAACACATGCTATTCAGGCATGAAGGCCTAAAGTCAAATCACTGTAATTAACTTCCACTGAGACTTTTTTTCAATTGTGAAAGAAGAAAAGGTCAGAGTTTAAGTAGCAACTAGATTTCTGTGAATTCCATGGGTAGTATAAAAGAGGGAACTTCTGGTGAGTTGGGATAAATGTTCTGTTTTAAGCTCTGTCACTAACTTACAATACAGCCTTCACTTGTAATTTTGCCTCACTGTGCTTCAGTCACACATCTGTGAAAAGGGAATAGTAATAGTTACCTACCATAATGGATGTTGTGAGTCTTCACCACTTGTCTGAAAGTGCTTTGGGATGAGGGAGGGTACTTCAAAAGTCCAAAGTCCTGGTTGTATTATTTTATTTTAATATTTTATTATATTTTTATTTTGTATTATATTTTTATTATTTTTATATTTTATATTTTATTTTTATTTTTATATTTTTGTAACTAACTTCAGTGAGTCTTATTCATCTTATTTTTTAACCCATTCACTCTCCTACTCCTTGTGCTTAAACTGTGGAACATGTATGTAGTATTTGTGAGTATGAATATTAGAGATTTTTCTAGCAAAGTCATTTATTTAGCCTAAAGGATTCATAAAGGTGACCTGTTTAAATAACATTTCCTTTTATGATCCTCCACTTTTGCTGCTTTTCATCGTGGGGTGAGAGAAAAAGAAACAAAAGTTTCCTAGGAAATTTGTTTTAAATAAAGAATGGTGTGTACTTTTTGAAATGAAGTATTTTCAAAGTACCGCATTGAATACATGAAAAAGGCACACAGATGATTTAAAAGACCTTCAGTTATTTCATTTCCCTTTTTAGCCTTTAATAGAGCATTTATGTATCTTCCATTACTTATTATCAAAAAGATGACCTCCTCAGAGAAACATAATGCTTGTTTAACAGGAAATTGAATATAGTCCATCAAAATGTAGACCTATGCTAATGTTTATTAACTGTGCTATTTGGACAGTTGAAAAGCTTTTAATGTTATTTTTTCAGAGCTGTGATGTCCTCATCCAACATTCATGAAAATCCCGTACAATAAAATTCACAATTGCAAAAAGATGACACAGTGTTAATGCTTCCCATCCATTTCCCCTGTATTTCATTGGAATTGCTAAGAATACAGCTTCACTGGTCACAAAATCTCTGTCAAAATTATTTTTTATGATGCGAGAGCAAGTGGGTATAAAATATCAGTTCTATGACGGCATAGTAGATGCATAAGTGAACTCCACTCATTCAGACTTGACTGAGAAAATGTAATAAATTCAAATGACTGACTTTGGGGAATGGACGAGGCTGTGAATGAGCACAATAATAAAGCAAAAAGCACGTTGTTCATTTAGAGCCAGATTGTGACCCAGCACTAAGGACCCCTTTACGTCCTTGGGCTGGCTACTTGCATAATGGATTAAAAACACGGGCCTTCCCGAAGGAGAGCAGCCTCTGAAGCACTGCTGAGTCCTCCTGCCCACCATGCAAGTGGGCAGAAGGGTGGGTATGAGTAGGATGGAGAGGAGACAGACTTAGCTCCGCATCCTCAGTGCACAGGGCAACCAAGTCATGGCACAAATTAGTCCCTCTCTGGAGCAGGGGGAAACCAGTGTCACAAAGGTGAATGCGACCTTCTCCTCAAATGTTGTAAGAACAGCACAAGTGTTACTTTTACCTTACTTTTACTCTGGCCTTGTTTTAGAGAGACTTTTTTTTACCTTTTATTCATAATGTATTCTTTTAAAAACCTAATTAGGTTTCAGAATTGTAATATGACCTCCTACTAGACCAGCCTGTTTGTTAAACCTTTGTTAAGAAGATAAATAGAGGCTTCAGGGGATAGCTGAGTTAGTCTGTTTCAGAAAAAAACAACAAATGGTCTGGTAGCACTTTATAGACTAACAAAACATGTAGATGGTAAAGGTCATGATACCATCTACATGTTTTGTTAGTCTATAAAGTGCTACAAGATAAACAGGGTGTCTCATATTTGTTCGTGTTTTGTTTGACTAATTGTCACACTGGACAATTCACACTGTAAAGTGTAAATTAGTAAAGAGAGAATGTAAAGCCCAGCCCATGAGCTCATCTGATGAAGTGGGTTTTGCCTTTGAAAGCTCATGTCTCTAAGGTGCCACAGGACTAGTGTTCCATGTAAGATGAGTGCTTGGGCAACCCCCCAGGAGAAATTCATGTGCCACCCAGCTGATTAGCAGAGTGCCCAGAGTTAGGTTTTTTGTTTCTAATTGGGGTGCACATCCACATGTGCTTTGGTACACATAAAGTTATTCCACATGTGAATGGAAAAAAATTCACACATGAATGGAAAAGATTAGAAGGAACAGTGCACAGGGCTACTCATTTTTACCAATGAAAAGTGTGATCCTGAGACTGAGGAAATGATTGTTGTACTTGAGGGCTGAGCTGTACAAAGAACCCCCAGATCCTGTTGTGGTTGGTGCCTTTAAATGTGTAATAATATATGCGCTTATAGTAAAATCTCACCATAGTTTTTAACTGTGCTATCGCCACCCCCCCTACAAAGACTATTCTGCATTAATCCTATGTTTCCACAAGGGGTTCGGAATCTTCTTTGTGAACACTGAATCTCACATTTGTTTTACTCCTTGATGCAAAAGATTACATAATAATAGTTGTTAAAAGTGTATGTTAGTTGATATGATTTAGGTTTTCCCATATTTTAGATTGATCAAACTTCATGCAAAACTATAATTTGTTAGTAGAAGTTCTGGATGTTCATGGAGTACAAGATCAGGCCCCTTGTGAACAAGTGGGAACTTCATAGCACAATTATAACACAATAATCTGACAAATATTGTCTGAGCAATGTCTCCAAGAGGTTGTGATGCTTTTTATTGAGTGTCTATCCCCATGCTAGGAGTAGAAAATGAACCCAATATGAGGAAAAATTAGATCCTCATGTTAAATCCTCTGCATCGTAGTTCATTAATTTATCCCAGCTGACCAGCATAGTGTTTGTACAGTAATTCCTCACTTAACACTATAGATATGTTTCAGAAAATGATCGTGTTAAGTGAAAACGTGTTATGCGGGGTCAATTTTCCCATTGAAAATAATGGAAAAGGTGGGAGTTGCGTTTCAAGCGGTGGTGTCTGTTGGGACCGGGACATAAGGTTGGGGGAAAAAGGGGACTGGGTTACAGCAGGGAGGGGAGGTGTTTGGCTCTGGGGAAGGGAAGGGGACGAGAGGGGAGGGGGAATTGGGTTGGGAGCATGCCCCGTGACGGGTCTGCCGGGACCCACACTGCGTCCAACAAGAGTGGGGGTTGCCGGGGAACAGCGCGGCGAGCGGCAAACTGTCCGCTGCTTTGCAGGGAGGCGGGGGAAGCCCCGCACAGCCGCCGGCGACAGGCCGGCTGGGGAAACCCAGCAGCCGGCCTGCAAGCGGGGGCGGAGGAGGGGGGGCAAGGCGTCCAGAAAGGAGGAGTCAGTGGGGAACGGTGCGGCGAGCGGCGAACCCTCCGCTGCTTTGCAGGGAGGCGGGGGGAGCCCCGTGCAGCCGCTGGCAATGGGCTGGCTGGGGAAATTGTGTTATTCAGGGGACAGTCATGTAATTCAAAAAACGTTCCCTAAAAAAAAAATCGTGCTATCATGAAAATGTGTTAAGTGGGCACATGTTAAATGAGGAATTACTGTATTTCTGCTTTTATGCTGGTTCAAAGGGCAAGCGGGACACCAGTGTTCTAGAGAAATTCCCACGCCTATAAGAAGGGAAAAGGTAAGCAGTAAATGAGGCAAATAGGTATCATTTTGTCAAAATCATAGACTCTAATGCAGGGCTGGGCAAGATAGGGCCTGGGGGCTGGATCCGGCCCACGTAACACTGTGATCGGGCCCACAGACTGCATCTGGCTGCTTTCTATTTAGATCCTGCTGCCTTGCCACTGAATTTCCAGGTGATGGCTCAGGTAGCAAGATCCTATTTAAATGGCTCATGGCAGGGGCCAGAGCCGTAAGCCTATTAAATAGCCACAGCAACCCGGGGCAGCTGCCAGGCAACGCAGTGGTGGCGGGGCCAGGAGCCATGAGCCCTTTTCTGTGTTTTTACTTCAAAGCCTCCAGCCCTAGACAACTCTGGGAGGAGGCAAGTCCCTAGCCCCACCCCTTCCAGGGGCGTAGCCAGCCCATGACCATGTACCAAATATAATTTAGTGGGCCCTCTGCGAATATTATTGCCCACCTCTGCTGTAATATACAGCGATTGCCTCAAAATCAATCCTGCTAGCTTGTTAGTCTTCATTCCATCTAGATATTTTTGTAGTTCCTATCACTGTGGCATCTCACAAACACAACTGAGTTGATTCTCATCACACCCGGGGGAGGCAGGAAAATATACTGTTTTGATTGTATAGGCGGAAGCTGAGAGAGATTTAAATGACTTGCTTGAATTGACATGGGAATTCCGTGTGATACTGTGAAATAGAATTGAGATCTCCTGAGTCCCAGTCCAGTGCAATCCTTCCTCTCATCATTACATAGCGCCGTACTATGCTGAGTTTTTTGCAAGCTTGTACAAGCTTGCGCCTTAGTCTTGTGTATCATGACAATCATGTCTACAGTCGCAGGGTAGGGGCCGGCCTGTGTTCTCTGTAAGGGACGTACTTGTACTTGGTACCCACCATGAATTATAACTGTTTTTCTTCTGTTCGTGTATTGTTCTATCACAATGTATACTTTATGTAGCAATGAGTAGTTCCTGGAACACTTACTTGATGATTAATGCACAAGACACGAGATCATTTTTTTTTCTAAGAATTTCTGAAATAAAATCAAGTATGAAAAATGCTGGTTGTCAAGTGTCCAGAGCAGTTGTATGGGAAAGTTACATATTCAAAGGAAGACGTGTGATTCCTTGGCGATTCGTGGATCTCCAGATGAAAGGGCACTTCATGAATCGAGAGCAATACCAGGGTACGATGGCCATTTCGACAGCTGATTTTTTTAGAAACTGAAAGATGTTCACCTATGAAGATGCTACATATTTTCCTTTTGTTTTTCTGGCACCTTGTCAATTGATACGCTCAATTATCAGCTTCAAAGTCCTTGCACCCAGAAGTTGGTCCTTTTTGCAGATGAGAGAGAAAAGTATTTTTCAGAAGAAAATCCATTCTTTATAGCCTAATGTTTCTCTCCTGGCAGAAATGGAATCCATCCCAATGGTCAGAAAAGCACAGATTCCTCTTGTTAGCAAAGAAGTTCTTATTGGCAAATCTGGTTCCCATACTATAGAGTTACAAAGGGTGAGATATTCTCAGGATTGGGAGACCTGCTAACAACAGACTGGGACTAGGAAAACATGGGCAAAAACCAGTTTCCAAGGGGTTTCACTCATCTGTGCGCGGCAGAATCTGGAAACAGGCAACACAATTCTATCATTGGCTCCTCTGTAGGTATTTTAGTGCATTGTACGACTCTGAATGCTTGGGGTGGGGGAGAGAAAATAGTTTAATATTAATTCACTTTAATATTCATTCAGTCAGTCCTTGATATTTGTAGTATTCCCTGTTCCATTTGGGAAATGGAATCTATATGATAGGGAGGTATTTTCCATGAAAGGAGAGAAGGACTGAATCCTTGTTAGAGACTGAGGCCTTACAAAAAATAGGAGAAGAGGCAAAACAAACAAACCCACAAAAACAAAAAACAACAAGCAAACAAACAAACCCCCCCTCACCCTAAGACATAGTGGACAGAGAAGGGCAAAGACAGCTGTGAAAAAACCCTCCTCGCAGAAATCTCATCTCCTGTCAGGTGGAAACATAAGGTGCTGCATCTAGAGGAACATCAGGAAATGGAGTGGAATGAGTGAGTTGTGATGAACAGCTACTTTGTGCCAGCTCTTGTTTGGTTTGGGTTGGTGGTGAACTTCTCACGTGGTTCTTTTCCTGTGTAGAGGTTGGCCAAAATGGCCGCTTCTGTTTGAGGGGACTTGCAAGTTCTACTCCCAAGACACTGAGTAGTAGAAGAGGGACGGGACAAAGGAGGGTTAGAATATTTACTGATGTCTGTAGATCTAGGAACCATAATCTGTCTATGGGTCACATGGTCAGACTTTCATCTCTTAAATGCATAGTAGCTCCTGCAAGCACACTAGACTAGTTCCCTGAACACACACTGCCCTATTCTGATTCCAGCTCACGGTACTAATCTCCAAGGGCTTCGGTGGTTTGGTACCGGACCATGACTGCCTCTCCATCCACAATCTACTAGAACAACTTTGTTTCATTGGGGATAGAGAAACTTTTACCTGCAAAGGTTAAAATGTATGCCCCGGGAGGCAGGCTTGTGATTGTGGAAAAAGTAACAGTCAAATCTCATCCAATAATTTTCACAACCCAGTGCAAATCCCAGTTTGTCAGAGTTCTGCTGTTATGGTTCAGATTCAGCTTTTCCTTTCACCTCTTTCATTTGCCCACGTTTTCATTTCTCTCATAGTGTATTCCCACTAACCAAAACTATTACCCTTACTGGTCCAGGCGGCATTGGGCCTTGTAAATTTTTTCCTGCATGCCAGGATCAGTTTCAAAATGTGAGATCAGCTTGCTAAAACAAAGCATTATTTGTTTATCCATAAGAATATGATAAGTTAAAACAAGAAAAGCATTTTATCTCACCCCAGGGTTTACCTCATGCAAGTAGGTAGGCTTCAATTAACCTTTGTACCTTGTTTTTTTTCTCATATGGACCAAATGATAGTGTCCTTTTCTACAGATCTTCTGTCTCTCCTGCATCTTCAGATGCTCAGCTTTTTAGCTGCTTTCAAGATCTTTGTTTCAGCCTTCCTGCCAAAAAGCCCATGCAGTTTCAAGCTTGACTCCTTCCTCCCCTCTTCCTGTGGGACCAGCCAGATCCAAACTCCACATCAGTTTCAAAGGCATGATTATGTTCTTTGTTTAAGAACCAGCCACTCCAGTGGTTTCTGGCCATTGATTTTTTGATTACTGCAATGTTAACTTAGACTGATTTAACTTTTAGTTACTCCATAGCTAGCAATACAATCACCACCAAGTGTACAGAGCTATCTATATCTTTAATAAAATTAATATCGGTAACTCCCACATGTTTCACACCTACTCAATATAAGAGGTTTTGGGAAGAAGGAAGATGAAGAAGAGGGAAGAATGGGAGGCATGATGGGAAATCCAAGTTAAATAAACAGGTGAGCCATAGGAGAACAAGAACAGAGTCAACTTTGAGAAGTCTGTTTCAGGCTCCTTGAAATGAAAAGGACACAGTTAAAGGTGTAATAAAAAGGCAACACAAATAAATATTCTGTAGAAGAACCTGAAGAGACTGCATATGTGCAACTTGAAAGAGCCATAAAACGACATACAGAGGGACACACAGCACTAGGTTCAGACTATAACCCCTTTGGGGATTCTTCGATATTTGTTCAGGATTGAAACATTGAAAGTACTCAATAAATAGCAATGATGCATGCCAAAATATTGAAGTAATGACAAAAAGGATAAACATTTGGTGTGGTCTAAGGCAATAAGCTAAGCAGTGAGATCCAGAAGCCAGAAAAAGGAAAATTGAAGTCAGGCTTTAGGAACTAGAAAACCTACAAGTGAAGACAGGGCCGGCCCACGACATTTTGGCACCTGAGGTGGGGAGCTCAAATGATGCCCCCTTCCCGCTCGCTTGGGCCAAAACTTTGAAAGGTCTCAATTCTGTCATCTTCCTGTTCTACTCCTCAAATGGTACTGCTCTTCTACCTACATATGCACCAGCTGCAGACACAATTTTCTACACTCTGGGTCCTAGTGGCACCCCCCTCCCCACAGTCTGGCACCTGAGGTGGCCGCCTCAGTTCGCCTCATGGTAAGTCCAGTCCTGAGTGAAGATGACCGGGCAGTAAAATAACACGCTAAGAAAAATCCATGAAGTATCATTGTTTTGTACTAATTAAGGGAAATTTGGTTGTAATGCTAGTAGGAATGGGACGGAGTAACTCGTGCTTGTTCAGAAGGCCAGAATATGACCATTTCCAGTCCCCCTCTAAATCTGCCCAGTGGCTGTATAAGATTCTGCTCTTGTGCTTGGCACGCCTGCAATAATACATGAATGCATCATTATTTGTTAACCCCATTCAGATTGCTTTTGTTTAAAATTAGGTTTGTTAATCAAACACCATATTACCTGAGCCAGGTTGGGGTCATTCATTGCAACAAGATATGTCTAAATGAGCCCCATATGTAAATGTGCGCTAGTGTCTGTATTATTCAGAAGACTGGAAAATATATGGATAATTTACAGATCACTTTTCAGAATCATAATTTAGTTAAAATTTCAAGACAGGAAAATGATGGATTAGATATCCTACTAAAAGTGCAAGGTAAAAAAATCCATCAGTGCTGTCTCATATAACCCTTCCGCCCATCTGCAGCCGTCTTAGGCGCAACAGCTCCGCAATTAATTGAAGCTCACTGGGAGACTGTAATGAAAGTCTAACATCATGTAGCTGCTTTCATTAATAATATCATTGTCTTTTGTCAATTTTAATAGCAATTGGGTTTATCCAGCTGGAAAAAGTTAGACAAAGACAGATAGACAGGCAAGTCTGTTTACTGTCAATTAACTTAAGAAGAAATGCAGCCTTGCTTTTTAGATACATCAAACTTGACACATTCTGCACTTTTTAGGTTTACTTAAGAAACTTAGGAGCCACTGTCAGCAGTTTGATTAATAGTAGAAAAAAGTAGTTGTAGAGGACAATAGTTGGAGGAGCTAATGGGAGACACTGCTTTTTTTTCTCTTGTTATAAAGATAAATATCTTTATAGCAGCCCCCTAAAGTTATAAATAGCTGAAAACCAGAAATCTGTATTAATCTTCAGTGAGAGAGTAGTTAGACAGAAATAGAAAGTTTGTTTCTTATTCTTCTTGTTGGTTTATCATCAAGTCTGTGCAAAATACAGGCATAACAAAGCCTGGAAATGAATATGCCAACTGTAGATTTTTAATTTCACACCTTTTTAATATTACATCATCTAGGAATTCACACTCCATGTCCTAATCTTGTATCTTTTGCTGATGCAGAATTCTCAGCGAGGTTTCTGAGAGAGTTATGGGTGGACAAGGGATGCAGGATTAATTCCTTAATTGCTAAACAGAAACATTCATTATTATGCAGCAAGCAGGCATTTTGTTATTGAAAGGTCCTGGTTCTCCTTATTTCCCTATGCTGAAATTGCATTTCAAACTATTCTAACATTAATTATTCAGTAATATGGTACTGAAATGTGCTCTGTAATCACCCTTGTGTATTTCATCAATGTGCTTTCGTGCTTCATTAAATAGTAATTGGTTGGAAGTAAATGATCATCAGGTGTCAATCTCCACAAGATACATTGGTTTGCCATTCACCGCCAGATTACAAAATGATTGTAAATAATTTCCATCATTTCTTTCTTCTGATTATAGCAAACTGATTAAGTCTCACATAATATTGGGGTATGAAACATGGGCATAGTAATCTAATAAGTAGCGATCACTTTATTGATAGCTCCAGTGTGCAGGCTAATATAGTTGTGTTCATGGAAAGCAGAAGGAGGAATCATTGCTCTTCTAATTCTGCCTAAAGTTTCGGATCCATCCTGCTTACGTTAATTTTATTTCTTTTCATATTTATATAATGTTTCTCTGTACAACTTGTAGCACTCTAAAGATGAATCCATACACTACTTAGCCTCTTTCAAAGGCAAAGGAAGAACGGCTATTCTCCAGATAAACCATTCCTATTCACACACCATATCATTTTTCCACTTTGAACAGGGAGCAGCCACCCACTTTGAGCGGCCACTGCTCCATGTTGCAGGGGCAGGCTGGAGACCAGCTCAAAAGGCTCGGTGGGCCGGATCCAGACCGCAGGCTGGA
This sequence comes from Pelochelys cantorii, assembly GCA_032595735.1. Lineage (NCBI taxonomy): Eukaryota > Metazoa > Chordata > Testudines > Trionychidae > Pelochelys > Pelochelys cantorii. The sequence goes on from CM064332.1 coordinate 70,655,202, forward strand.
TCTTGCTTGCCTCTGCTATAGGCCCATGCCTAGGGCCCAATATGGCCCTTATGTGATGTTTGAAGGCCTTCAAAGTCAACTGATTAACAAGAGGAGGGAGTGCCTTCAAGGTTGGGGTGGGGAGCAAAGGGCTAGGCATGGTCTCTTATAGAAGTCCAAACAATGCTACTGCATTACTCATAGGAAAATATGTTGTGGGGTAGCAGGAGGGCAGGAGGTGCGGTGGGGCAGGAGCGACACCCTTACACAGGAAAGGAGCTGAAGAAGATGATGTAATTGCTGAACACAGAATTCTGCATATTAGTAACAGTGGGCCAAATCCTGCTCTGGGTTCAAGTGATGTAAACCTCGAGTGACTTCACTAAAGTCAGGAGAAATACTTCGGATTTACATTGCGCTGAGAGCTGAATTTAGCACCATTTGTCCAGAAACTGGCCCAAACTGTTCATTTACTTTCAAGTCCTGGCCTCAATTTTGTCCGTTCGGCATTGATTTGGTGTCACAAAAGAGTAGTAACACTGCTCTAACCAGCTGGCAAGAGATTTCAATTCCTTCAACCAATCCCAGTAGGAAAATGTTGGGTGCGTGTTAGGGAGAGATGAGCCATAGGCTGCACTCTGGAAAACCTCAGGGAATTGCACAAAGTGGGACAAATAAGACTGGTCCTGAGGCCTACTCTAATTTCCATAGGAAATTGGCTACCCTTTGTATTGGAGTATATGCAAAATAACTTGCAAAGATACCTTTGTCTTCCCTCTTTTCATGTCTATGGGACAGACCTCTTGTGCCCTTGGCGAACAGGGATTCTCTCCCCATGTTTGATATATCCAGAATGTCCAGATAGAATTAATATCTTACAGTAGGCAGGAAGCATGCATGAAATCAGTGTAACTAATCCACATTCAAAATTGTATGCAGCAAGTCAATGCCAGTTGCACTCATTCCAGATTTGATTTTTATTTTTTTTAGCATTTCTCTTGCCCAGTAATTCTGCCGCTTTCAGAAGCGGTGTGTGCACTAAGCAAAAAGTAGAGTAACTAAAAAACACAGATCCTTGTCTTGGCACAACTGTCACTATATTATTTCCAAACAGAAGGATGTTCTCAGCTCAAAATCATTCCAATTATCTTAATTAAATATCATTTTGCAAAAGGGCACAGTAGCAAATACACTGACAATATTTTCTTTTAACACACTGAATAGTTTTCAAACATGTTGCAGTAACAGAATTAATCTTCATTAATAAACATGTCAAGTTGGATGGGACTGGGTAGGATGCAAAAGAGACTGCCAGATGCCAGCTTCACTAGCGTTTAAAATGCTGACTCCCCTAGATTGATTTTTACTGGGAAGAATGCCAAACAAATGAGACTTTGCACCCAGTACAGGTGTGCAACCAAGATCGAGGTTAGAAGAACTGATCAGTGTTAGGAACTGCCCTTCTCCCAGAAAAATTCAGTCAAGTTCCGGAGAGCCAGGTGGTTTTAACAATTTATGAAAGCTACATTAGGACCTAAATATATGACACCAGAGGCTACAATTACAGCAAGTAAAGTCTCCCTCCTTGCTGAGTGATCTGGAAAGGCCTACCGGCTGTGGCAGGATGATCTCTCTCTGTCTGGAGTCTGTAACTACTACCCCACCATCACAAAGCACCACAGAAGTCATGATCTTGATACCATTTTCCAATTCTATTTTTAGACACATGACATCATTCTACTGGTTTGCCATCTTCTGCTGTCAGTTCTATTTTTAGACTTGCAAGGGCTATTTACTTCACAGTGATATTATCAGCTGAATCATTGCTGTTTACCACCTTGTCCTTCCAGTTCTGTATATAGGACTGTGACCTGCAGCTTCCATCTAATGATAGTGACTCCAGCTTATTCAAAATGGAGGCCAGGGATATAAGGCCTGAAACACCAGTCACACTTAACAAAGATGTTTCTTATACATTTCTTTTGCTCATGTCTGTCTTACGTGATTAGCAATAGCAGATTTTCCCAGTTCCAGAAGAACAATATAGAAAGCTTTTGCTGTTGTTTTGGGCATATATTTGTTTCTTAATACATAGCATGCTGCACACAGTAAATACAGGCTGAAGGAAAAGTTAGTGGCAACATACAAAGGCCTTAGTTTTTTAATTATGTAGCATGAAAGGATCCATGAGGCAGCCTTTGGACAATTACAGTGTACACTTTTTGCCTGACTTAACAGCTGTTTCAGTGGCCATACTTTCACTCATAGAATCATAGGGTTGGAAGAAACCTCAGGAGGTCATCAAGTCCCACCCTCTCGTTGTCACATGCTCACTCACACAGATTGCATGAGATGTGGGAGCTGTAGATCATCCACTACAGATGGGGAAAAAAAGGAATGTTAACATCTGAAATGAAATGGTTTGAGGTATGTAAGATGTCACCTTGCTAGAGGAGTGCTTGTGGATAAATACACCTTTGACTGCCTCCAGAACTTTTTTGGGTGAGAGTGTGGGATTGTGGTGGGTGATTGTCCACAATTTCCCTCCTTCCACAACTTCTGAACAGCTTTCATGCCATTAGAGGGCATTCATATCTCTATAAATTGAGTAGAGGAGCATTTGGTCCTTTGTTTTCTTGAAACTCTTCATCTTCCAAGTGTATTTTCAAAGTACAGAAGATCTGTAACAGCCCCATTGATGTGTTAGAAATTTCTCACCATTACTGCAATGAGCTTGATTCCTGTGTTAGGGGATGTTTCCGTTCGCTAGTCATTTTTGACAAAGCAAAATAGCTGGTACTTTGTTTCACAGTTCATTTCTTTGATGGGTTGTCTTCTGATCTGCTTTCCGCTGCCATCATCCTCTTCTATTTACGCCACACACTTGCACCTGCGTTGTCTGCACCATGGAAGTCAAATGGCCGCCTTGCAGAGGGGTGAAGTTATGGCGTGGTATTTTTGCAGTTCCTGCACATGGGCAAGCTGTGCTTTCTGCCAGCACCAGGAGGAGAGCTGAAACATTGAGGGTATCCACTGAATGAGAATCCCCACAGTTGACGGATGTAGGTTGAAGGCTGACTGTCCCTGGGATGTGGGTTGTCCCTCTACAACCATGCAGCCTGCTCTTCACCAGATCGAGTAGTGGATTTCCTTTTCTCTCTAAGGAAACTCTAATAAATCCCAATTACTCAGCTTTTCTGTGGGTTTCCTGAATGCCACCTTAAAAGAGCAGTTTGGTTTTTGAGTGGATACAGTTACCGGCTCTGCCCCTCCTGCTGCCTCCTCCCTGCTCCTCTATTCCCAAGCAGAGCTAATCAACACAGCCGGAGAATAGGCTGTCAGTGACTGGCATGAGATGCTTCTGCCTTGAGTATGTATGTTCCCTGCTGTGGAGCTGTCAAATGAATAACAACTGTGGCAGTAAGCGGAAAAGGCAGCAGGTCTTTCCATGCTGTAAGCAATTATAGTACAAAACAATAGACCAGTGCTTAAATCGGCAAGGTTGGGTATTATGGCTTTCGGAGAGACAAGGCGGATCAGGCGTTTGCTTTCTTGTTCTTAAGCTCACAACATTACAGATGAGGCTAAATGCAACAAACACAAGCAAAGTTGAGATCTGGAAATGTTGCACAGCACATTAAATTCTGACCCCACCAATGCGCCATGTCTTGAACGAGTGATTTGGGTGTTGGGAATTAGTGATTTGGGTGTTGTGCGTGGGTCTTATTGACCCATTGCTATTCCCTTCTACATTTACACCACTTCTCTTTTCCTGTAAGTATAACGTAAATACAGTGTGTGATTTTAAATTTTACTGATAAGTGGGGCTGATAGCTCCATATATTAGTAAGGTTGCCAGACACTTCCCATGATAAGACCCAGTTTTCAGTTGCTTGTATCTTTGCCTAGCTTTGATCATTTCGGTTGAAACTTTCCAGGCCAGATGTTCATCACAGGCTGATATTTTCTTAGGGAAAACTTCAGCCATAATGCGTTAGTGCATTGCTTTGCCTATGCTAAAAAAAATATTGAGACAATCACTTTAAAAAGCAATGGCTCTGCATGCTTTGGAGGTGGAACTTGAAATTTGGCAGAGCCAGAGTAGAGGTAAGGAGTAAGGGTAAGGACTATGGGTGAGGCAGTTGAATGTTGTCTTGTAGAACTGGAGTCCATCCCTGTCTCTGCCACAGAGTTGCTATGTGATGCTGGGCAAGTCACTTAAACCAATTTTTCCACAGGTGGTTACAAATTGTGGGTTCCTTATTTTCTGGGTTCCTGAACTGAGACTCTGGAGTCTGGGTTGCAGAAGCCCAGAGCTCTCAGAGCTGCAGCTGATGCCAGTCAGACTTGTGAGTGAATATATAAAGTGCTCTGTGATGTAGGTACTCTGAGAACTCAGGGCCTAGCATCTCAGATTAGGCACCCAAAATAAATGAATCCGTCTACCCTTAAACTCACTGTGCTTCTGCCCCTCTCTTCCCATGGGAGGTCTAAAGGTGGATGAGTTTGTTTGTGAAGCAGTCAGATGTCATAATGATGAATTTCCATAGAAAAGTCCATGAGGATGTTCATAAGCCTCTCTTTGGAGCAGTATAGTGTGCAATGAATAAGGCCTGGAGCAGCACTGAATGATGAGGATAAAACAAGATGTTGAATAGCTTTTACTGTGTGATCACAGTCCATCTGGGGCACTGAATAAGGCAGGGCTCCTCTAGAATAAATAGCAACCATGTGATTACACAAAAGGGCCAAACGGAGATTTCATAGGTTCCATTCATTCTGGCATTGATCAATTTTGATTCCTGGACTTTGGAGCCTTGGTATTGTTCTTTGAAGGTGTGTGGGGTTTTTTTCCCGTGTGTAATACATAATAAAGTTCCCTTTTATTCTAGAAAGATGCTTTAGCTTTGTAGGTTATTAGTCTCATTGTGATTTCAAATTTCACAGCACAGTGACTGCAATATTTGATCAAAGCAAAAACGAGCATTGAGCTAGTTTATTTTTTGACAAATGTTATCTTAATGTCTTCATATTGGAAATGTAAATATATGTAGGAAACATGATTCTCTACTATGGATTTTTCTTTTAATTTTTATTTGCCCTAATGTACTTTTTTCTGTTTCTTGACAATGCATTTTAACAAAGTCTACATGGATCTGCTATTGGCAAGCTGGTACAGCTATTCGGGATGCTCAGATTCCTAAACTGTTGACATTTCTATTTTCTGCAGTGTGTATATCATTATCATATATTAGTGTCTTCGCTGCTTGCTGTAGCTAAGGAGTTTCTATTACCTTATTTCTGAAATGTATAGCTTGCACAGTTAAATTCATTGTGCTAACATTTGGCATGAAAGAGCCGAGTCTAGCAACAAATAGTTTTGTAACATTTGAATACACATTTGGCCATTTTTTCAGTTTGCATGAAAAAGGAAATGACTTGAGTGCACTCTTTTGCTTGAATAACCTAAAACACATTGAACAGACACTTTGTGGTCGAGAATCAGGAGGAAAATATAACAATTATATTAAAAAGAGAGATTCTCTGACCAGGTTCTCTGATAATATACACGTGGGGGGCTAAGCATATTTTGTCACTTTTTAAATAACTGTCTAGTAAGGAAATGAGACCATAATGATGGGTTTTGGTGGTGGGGGAAGCACCCGGAATATTCCACAAGAAAAGAAGGCTGTAGAAGAAAGAGGAAATTGACAGGTTCAGAGATATTCTGCGAGTCATCCGAATCCTTCAGTTGAAGGATAATAATGCATTCACTACACATCTTGGGAATAGAGGAATCTCAACAAAAGTGGGCACATGCCTGTCTGTGCATTACAAGTACAGGGTTATGTATAAGAAGCAGGCTTAGACTGAAATAGCTATTTTTACTATTTACCTGTAGATGGATCATTTTCTTTAGAGTCTGTGGAAAAAGTGTGTTCCCCAAATTAGGACATTTGACAAGGGCTTTGGGAGAATGCTGATATGTGTTTTCTCTGCCACATTTGAATAACTGGAAATTTCTTATTTGTTTTCTCTTATTAAAAAAGGACTTATATTGCATATGGCCCTTTTTCTGATTGCCCCTCTCATAAGGATGGGGGACAGTTGGTATTATTGTTCTGCCTACCAAAACGCAAGGAAACAAAGGAGCATAAAATTACCTCACAGGCTTCAGTCTTGTTTTGCAGGCCATAATAACTCTATAGTGCCTGTAAATACCTTGCTGATTTGTTAAAAAAACAACAAACAAAACCAACAGAGAGCCATCATGATAAATAGACTCTTCTTAAAATATGGTCGTCTACAATACTGAGTATTACCAGAAGGAAACTATGTATGTATCAGTGGAGGAAATCCTGTTTGATCTCAGTTCTTAAGGATGATAGATAATGCCTATGCACAAAGAAAGAAAGAAAAGTTGAATGGGGAACCTTATTTCTGTCATTTCCCAATTTAGACCTAGCAACCTTAATCATCTTCTTTTAACATCCAGGGTGTGAATTTCTTGTTTAAAGGAAAAAAGGGGGAAAACACAAATTCTAAAGTTTTAATATGCACAATTATAATAATCATCATCCCCCATGGGATATCAGCAGGATTTGAACCATGGACCTTCAGAATAGACTTCTATCACTTGAGCTATTCTTTGAGCACCAGGCAGTCTCTCTGCTCTGTTTGTACAAAATTTGCACAGTTGGGTCCTAGTTTGACAAGGGCTCCTAGGTGCCACTGTAATGCAAATAAGAACATAAGAACGGCCATGCTAGATCAGACCAAAGGTCCGTCTAGACCAGAATCCTGTCTGCTGACAGTGGCCAATGCCAGATGCCCCAGAGGGAGTGAACGGAATGGGTAATCATCAAATGATCCCTCTCCTTATCCATTTCCAGCCTCTGACAAACAAAGGCTAAGGACTCCATTCCTACCCATCCTGGCTAATAGGCATTAAGGGATCTAACCTCCAAGAATTTATCTAGTTCTTTTTTGAATCCTGTTAAAGTCCTCATCTTCACCACATCCTCTGGCAAGGAGTTCCAGAGGTTGACTGTGGTCTGCGTGAAGAAAAACTTCCTTTTGTTTGTTTTAAACCTGCTGCTTATTAATTTCATTTGGTGACCCCTAGTTCTTATGTTATGGGAACAAGTAAATAATTTTTCCTTATTCACGTTTTCTACATCCATCATGATTTTATAGACCTCTATCATATCCCCCTTAATCTCCTCTTTTCTAAGCAGAAAAGTCCCAGTCCTTTTAATCTTTCTTTATTTAGGACCTGTTCCAAAACCCTAATCATTTTTGTTGTCCTTTTCTGAACCTTATCCAATGCCAATATATCTTTTTTGCGATGAGGCGACCTTATCTGTATGCAGGCATACCCACCGTGGGCGTATGATGGATTTGTATAGAAGCAATAAGATATTCTGTTGTCTTCTCTATCTCTTTTTTAATGATTCCTAACATGCTGTTTGCATTTTTGACTGCCGCTGCACACTGAGTGGATGTTTTCAGAGAACGCTCCACAATGACTCCAAGATCTCTCTCTTGAATAGTTGTAGCTAAATTAGTCCCCATCCTATTGTGTATATATAGTTGCGATTATTTTTTCCAATATGCATTACTGTGCCTTTATCAATATTAAATTCATTTGCCATGTTGTTGCCCAATCACTTAGTTTGGTGAGATCTTTTTGAAGCTCTTCACCGTCTGCTTTGGTCTTAACTATCTTGAGCAGTTTGGTATCATTTGCAAATTTTGCAAATTGACAAATAAGAATGATAATGCGTTAGCCAATGCAGGAATAGGCAGATGTCCTCTATGGAACAGCTGCTGGAGGATGACATGTATATATGTATAAGACCATGACATGGGTTATATCATCAGGAGTTATCCCTCTTTACATACAGATTTAGCTTTTCTTGGCTTTCTCTCCTCCCTTGTCCTTCTTATGTGCAAAAGGGGATTTGTTGCAGGAGAATATTGTACCCTATCTAGCTACCTTCCTTAATTGCAGGCTCTTGCAAGCCAGCTGTAACAGGACGAAAGATTAGATGGAGGATTACTTTTAAACTGCTGACAAGGTGCAGAGGGGAGCATTAGAAGTGCCTGCAAGGGGTGGTAGAGCTGTTGGCCTACACTTTCGCTGAACCACTAAAGAATTCCAAGATGCTCAGCCACAGTTCTTTCTCCGTTGTTGGCTGTAACGTGACTCCCGCTTCACTCTCCGTCTCATGCTCAGTTGTAATCATAGGTTCAATCTAGCTCTGTGTGTTACAAATGAATTTCATTTACTGTACTGCAGCAGAGTACTGCATTAGTTCTTCAGACTAATTAACAGGAGCGCAACTTCAAAACAAAAACTACACAGATTAAGATTGCAATGTTTAGAAAGGCTTTCATTGCCACAACACAGGGCAAGAGTAGCTGTTTGGGATCCAAAGCTTGGCCCTTAGGTAAACGTAAGCAGAAGTAAACATTTGCCACAGTGGAAACTGTTATTCCTGTGAGACCAGTCTGTTTGTATTGGTTTTGTAACAAACTTTCTATATGCTGTATTAATTCAATAGCATATTTCCTTATTGTACTCAGAGATCTTACCCTGCCTGCAGGGAAATTTATGGATCATTGCAACTGCAGCTTCAGCTACAGAGAAACAGCACATTTTGACTCCTGTTGCATACCCTAAAGACTGCAGTCTTGAGGTGGGGGAATTGCTAAGCAGTAATTTCTCCAAGACCATGTATCTCAGGGTGGCCAAGGATGACAAATTTAGCATTATACCAGCACAGCTTCATCCTTATCCAAACTGTCGTGGCAAATCCATACTTAAAGCATTTGGGTATATGCATAAACATCCTTGATACAGCTGAAGGGAAATCCTCTCACTCTGTACTATAGAATTGTGTGCAGTATATTTTATATTTGTTCCACTCACAGAACTTCTGTTCATGTCAGTCTGGTTTAGCGTACTTTGGATGTCTGATTCTTGTGGTATTTGGGGTTCCAGTGGGAGAATCATCAAGGGGAATATTTCATTTGTGCTTTTCCTTGTGTACCAAGAAGACCATATTTGCCAAGTGAAATATCTAGAGAGCACTGTTGCTGCAGGAAAAGTGGGATGCATGCATATGTGCATGTGTGTTTACAGTGATATTTGTGAGAACAAGCTTTAAAGGAAAGTTGGTTTGTGTGACCAAACTGTATTAGTTCACGGTGCCAACATAACTAGCTTTTGAAGTTGTTTAAATGCTAGGGTTAGTGGTTCAGTGTGTGCTGAACTATTCAGAATAACTGCTGTAATTATAGCTGGTGACCCTTGGTAATACCTGATGCAGCAATATTATTGATGATATATACCTGGCTTCTCTTCACCTCTATAAATCTGGGTGATACGTCGACCACCTGAAATCCATTCTGCATACTACAGGGTGCAATCTTCTGTGACTTAGACTGAAACCCTCAGTGAAATCATTTTATGACAAAGCAAAAAGGAGACATGTTGGTTTTGTTTCCCTGAAGACAGAGCACTTTCTTGGGTTTTTTTTTCCCATTCCTGCATTTTCTAACTGTATCTTACTGTACAGCAAGCAGCTATTAAATACAAATATTTTACTACTGGATTATATGTTAACAACATTCCAAATGTTTTAATTAAAACAATTACTGCACGGTTATCAGTACCATATACTCCAGCTCATTAGGGTTTGTGTATACAGGTTTATGGGAATATTAGCTATCCTAGTCTTCAGGCATGGGAATTCTGGTGAAAGCAATCAGTAGTTAATTGTTATATAGAACATTCACATTTAAAGGTATCTGAATAATAATTTATATTCCCCACTCTCATAACCCAAGAGGTGGATTATGGCAGTAGAAGTCTTTCCAGTTTTCCCCCCATTCTTTCTTCAGTTTCCGTGTCTCAGTCTCTGATCTAGAAAGATGAAGACTCCTAAATATTTTTTTCCTGAAAATTGCCCTCTGAATAGACAAATCCTGTGGTTGTGTGAGAGCTGTCTGTAGGTTTGAAATATAGAGAACTGTCAAAAATAAGACAATGCAGAAAACATGGTGGCGGGCAATATCCTGAGATATTAAAGCATGTGTAATTTTCAGTGAAAATCATATAATAATCTTTAATTCTACACTTTCCAAATTCTTAAGTAAAAAATCCCCACACTCTTTTCAGACCCTATTTGGAACAAAAAAATGACTTATTCAAAATTCAAGTGAGTGGGTGGTAGAAAATTATGACTTAAAATGCAAGTCTAAACTCATCTGTACTAATGGAGCTGCAGTGGATACTTCCATGGTAAGCAGCCATTCTGGGGATTCATCTTCTATGTCTTATTGGTTTGGGTCCAGACATAGAAATCTGGTTTGGTTTTCATTGGAAGACAAAATATGTTAGTGCTTTTGTGGCTTAAAAAATCTTTTGCATGATTTAATTTTTAGTACCAATTTCAAGTAGCTAAAAATATTTTCAGCGTTGATATTATAAAGAGTTTGACTTAGCCCATTTAAACAATCTGGCCTACATAATATTTCCCTTTTTCTTATTAAACTAATTATTGTTTGTTGTTTGATTATTCCTAATAAACAATCCCCTTTAATCGTTCGTTATCTGAATCCTCCACTTCTTCAACAACACTACTTTGGCCGGTGACATTCCTTATTTTAAGCCTTTTATTCTTTCTTTTTTCTACCCTTCTCCTCTTGAGTTCCACCATTATTTCACCAGCTGTTCATCAGTTCCTGTTTCTGAAGAATCTCCTTGTATGTTCTTGTATCTTTATACCAGTGTTCAAAATCTGCTAATTTATCATGCAGTGTCCTACCACATGCTCAAAAGCGCCCAGGTAAAAACTGTGTGTCCAAATCCCACTTCTATATAAACCACCCGCTTTTCTTTGGTCTAATGAGGGGCAAGAAGATTTTGACTAGGTCATTTATTCCAAAGGGTAGGAAAGTTGCATGCATGCACATTGCCGTGCTGGTATTTTGGTTCCTTCCTTGTCATTCCTGGCAAGTTTAAAAAAGTTTTAGGTTTTGTGAGTTATTATATCTGCCTGACCTTCTTAGGCAGGCGAAAAAAGTATTTTTCACTCTAGAAAGACACAGTTTTCATCCTTGCTAAAGATGCTTTCTGTTATGGACTTCAGCACCTGCCCTTTTAGAAGGAAATAAAATATCAAAAGGAAAAAAAAAAACATGGCTAGACTGTCTTTTGAGGAAAAGAACACAAATAACTTAGAGACAATGTTGTCGCTACAGTAAAGCACAGGGGAAGCCCTATTTTGTGCTAGGACTGAGCAGATGTGAATTAGGATAACCACCCACAGTCCTCCTTTCCCTATTTCTACCTTCCACCTGTGTTCAGCAATGAGACTGGAGGAACCATCACAAACACTTCACACTCAAAAGTCAAATCTATTTTGTTTAAAATACTTGAGAAAAAGCCCTCGCTCTTTTTTGAGGACTTTATAGCCACATCTACACTAGGATACTATTTCAAAAATTGTAAATTCGACTTGACTCCTGATTTAACAGATTCAAAAGAGCATGTCCACACTATGGGGAAGCCTTGAAATTAGTCCTCCGTTAACTTGGACGCGCTACCTCAGACTTAGAGCCGCAGGAAGCACTGCAGAGTAATTAGTCTGAAAGACTCTGGGGTGTAGTTACTTTGAAATAGTGGTACCAGACTGTCCACACTACCATTATTTCAACATAACTATTTTGGAATTAGCGTTATTCCTGGTGAAAAGCAGGAGTACAGATTTTGAATTCCACAGTCCATTATTTTGAAATAACGGGTTTGGTAGTGTGGATGCTCTACTTATAATTTAAACCTCGGTGGGGATTATTTCAAAATAAAGTCCTAGTGTAGGCCAGGGCTATGTGTGTATGCTGAAATTCAAAGTTTAGCTGGTTTTTATACCTTATAGACTAACAAAATTTATTGGAGCATAAGCTTTCGTGGGCAAAGACCCACTTTGTCAGGTGCACATCTCCGACATTCATCTGACAAAGTGGGTCTTAACCCACGATAGCTTATGTTCCAATAAATACATTAGTCTAAGGTGCCACAGGACTTCTCGTTGTTTATGCAGATCCAGGCTAACACGGCTACCTCTCTGATTCCTGTTTTTTGTAGTTTCACTTATTTAAAAGAGGGGATATGCTTATTGTGGGGAAACTTCTTTTTATTTTTCCACTCACCAGTAAACCAAATAGCTCAGAGCAGGGATCAAGGATGCAGATGTTCAACCCAAAAGTAAATTTTTGTGACTATTGTGATTAGCTGTAAAAAAAGAGGAATAATTGTAATGGTTTCTGCACATTTAATCTATACTGCTCACTACTTTACACAGCTAATTCCCAGGGATTTTCATATGAAGTCAAGCACAAAAAGTATTTAATGTATTCCTCGTCCCCCCCTTTTTGCTATTTATTGAAATTAATGCTCCCTTATCAAACTCTTGTGCTCTCCAAATTCAGATTTTCCTTTTGATCCAGCATTCAGTTCATAATCTTATATATACTTATCCCTCTTTGTAAAACACTTCGGCTATGTCTACACTGCAGGCTTTTTGTGCAAGAATGGCTGTTTGTGCAGATCCAGCCATTCTTGTGCAAAAAGCCTACACGCATGTTCTTGCGCAAATAAATTTACAGTACAGCGTCGGAACAGAGGGCTTCTTGTGGAAGAGTTATTCCTCTCCCCACGAGGAATAAGCCTTTTTTGCACAAGAGCTCTTGCGCAAGAAGGCAGTGTGGACAGGCGACGTAGATTTCTTGTGCAAGAAACCCCTATGGCTAAAATGGCCATCAGAGCTTTCTTGAGCAAGAGAGCATCCACACTGCCATGGACGCTCTTGCGCAAAAGCACATGGCAGTGTGGACGCACCTTTGCACAAGAACTCTTGCACAAAAAGTTCTTGCGCAAGAAGCCTGCAGTGTAGACGTAGCCTTAGGGTGCATCTACCCTTAGCTTGAAATAAAATACACAAATTGAGCTTCATAAATTGCATTGCTTATTTTGAGTTAATTTGGAAATACCTTATTTTGAAATTTGGCACGGTCTACATAGCTCCCAATTTCAAAATAAACCACTGTTCTGAAACATCCCTTAATCCTTGTGGAATGAGGTTTACAGGGATGTTGGAATAGCGAGCCCATTATATTTTGAAATAATGGGCTTGTTTAAAAGACGTGGAATAGCTATTTTCGGGATACTTCCAGTATCCCAAAATAGTGCTGCTGTCTAGACATAGCCTTTGAGATCTACTGATATAAAGCACTATAGGAGGACTAGTGAGGTGGCATAGAATTTTTTATGCCACTAATTTTGCATTTATAATCTAATGATTCAAACTTGTGGTGAGAACTAAATTAACAAAATTACATAGTAAAGTAGTTAAATTAGCTCTGGCTAATTTAGATTATGGTGAGACATCAAACTAACTCTGTAAGCATCTACACTAAATGTAGCTCCCACCATTGCAACTCACTCACTACACCGATTTAATAACTCCATCTCTACAAGAGGTGTAGCATTTAGGTCAACGTAGTTAGGTTGATGCAGTGTCAGTGTAGACACTATCTGCTGACAGTTTCTGCTTTTCAAAAGCCTTCCCACAAAGCCCCACACTGACAGTTAAATAGGTTCATGCACTCCTGATGAGGATGCACACACTGACACAAGGACCATAGTGTGGTTAGACGAAAGGGATTTAATTACTGCAGGGGCTGTACATTGACTAAATTATGTCGACTTAATTTTGTAACATAGACAAACACTTACTTGAAAGATTCTGTGAGCAAGCTGCCCTGACAATGGAAGTTCTCTTCCCACAGACAAGGGGTATGTCTACACTGCACAGCTATTTTGGGATACCAGAGGTATCCCAAAATAGCTACCCCGCGTCTTAATAAACCGCCAGTTATTTCAAAATATTTTTGAAGTAACGGGCACGCTATTTCGGCATCCTGGTAACCCTCGTTCCACGAGGGTTAAGGGATGTCTCAAAATAGCATATTGTTTCAAAATTTAGTGTTACCTAGACACCAAATTTTGAAATAGCCCATTTCAAAACACAATCAAAATAAGATATGCAATTTGCATATCTTATTTTGAGTTTAGGGTGCTCTGTAGGCACACCCAAGGAGAGGACAAGTATTGGCAGTGAAAGCTTCCCCATACCGTCCCTCCCATGGGCTTCAATACTGTTTGAAAAGACCACCTTTTAAGGTACAAATAGTTCATCTTTATATCCTTTCATTTTTAGTCTGGTTAAGACTATCTCAGCCTAGCTGTTGGCAATTCATTTATATTATAGTAAACTATAAAAGAGACCACCACTGGTAATGCTGTTCAGTCTCTTTCAGTCTTAGTTGAATTTGAAACCTTGATCTAGAGGTGAAAGGCTCCATATCCCATTACCAGTCCTATGTATTGTACTGTTAACTTTTTTGACACTGTTTGTGAAATATCAAGTATTGCAAAAGGCAGTGACTAACCAAATGCAAAAGGCAGTGACTAACGCAGTGTGACAACTATTATATTTGTACTGTGCTAATATCATAGAATCATAGAATCCTAGAACTGGAAGGGACCTCGAGAGGTCATCAAGTCCAGTCCCCTGACCTCACGGCAGGACCAAGCGCTGTCTAGATATTTAAATTACGAACTGAATTCTGTTCCTATTATTATGAAGTATATTTTGTCTCGTTCAAAATATCTCTGACCAAACTGAACTTTCCCTATCCTACTGTGCTACTTAAGATATTTTGCAATTAAATACCATTACTTGCAGCATTTATGATAAGATACTAACATTTATGAGTTTCCAAATTTATTTATTAATCGAATCATAGTTTTGCAGAATACAATTTACTGAACAGATGGTCTTCATATAAGAGTTACTCCTTTAGTAACTAAGAACTGTTTTGGAAAATTAAAAAAAAGTAAATAGCCTAAAAAACTTGTAATGTTATCATTGGAACGTTCTCTAATAAGGAATTCTCAGCGTTCCCTCTTTCAGCATGGCAAAGTTTAGCTGCACTACGTACGTTAGGTTCAAGTTTTTGGAAATTTGTTCTTATAAACTCATTGACAAATGGATTCCATTTGAATAACTTTGAACACTGCACCGCATTTTATATTACAGAAAATATTTTGAAAATATGTTGTATCATGCAAGCAAGGTAGTAACAGATTTCAACAGGCCTTTATTTACCAAAGGTGAAACCTCTTTACAAAGCTGCTGCTGCTCCCCTCTGTAGCTCTCACTCAGCCTTGGCTCATCTCCTCCCCCCTTCTTCCTGTTTCCTGTGCGTCCAGATTCCCAACAGCCAGTGCTCCCAGTTCTAATAATTACAAGCAGTATCTAAAACACCACAAAATGTTTGTCACTATGCTTGACAGAATGACAAGGTGTAGAGAACATGACCTAAGAAGGAAGACTGAAAGCACTGAGCTTTAGTTTGGAAAGGAGAAGACTGAGAGGAGACAGAATAGCAGTTTTCAGCTATCTAAAAGGGTGTCGTCACAAGGAGCAGGGGAAAAAATTGTTCTCCTTGGCCTATGAGGATAGGACAAGAAGCAATGGGCTTAAACTGCAGCAAGGGAGGTTTAGGCTGGACATTAGGAAAAACTTCCTAACTGTCAGGGTGGTTAAGCACTGGAATAAGTTGCCTAGGGAGGTTGTAGAATCTCCATCTCTGGAGATACTTAAGAGCAGGTTATATAGACATCTATCAGGGATGGTCTAGACGGTGCTTGGTCCTGCCGTGAGGGCAGGGGACTGGACCCAGTGATCTCTAGAGGTCCCTTCCAGTTCTAGTGTTCTATGATTCTATGACATGAACGGTTAATAAATCAGTCATTAGCATTCATTATAAATGTTGCCTAATGGAGGAATTATTTTATTTAAAGTTGCATGTGCCAGAAAATATCACAAGAGGAGCTACAGGTTTCAAACAAAGCAATAGCAGTACAGCTCAGATGTGCACACACATACATGCATATACGTGCACACAATCTGTCTACACTGTGCAGATTTACGTTATTTTGTTCTTTGGTGCAGTATGTGAATGTCAAATCTGACCATAGTATAGCCAAACACATGGGCTGTTGCATTATAGTTACACATTTCTACTTGTCTCCAAGAGGAACTTTCTATGAATTGAAGAACCACACAGCACTTTCTGAAGTCTTTTTGCAACCAAAACATTACTTTTCTTTAAGCACAGAAAGAAAGTTCCAAGTTATTTACAGCAGGGCTGCAGCCCCCTGAAAAGCTATTGGAGCAGACCAGGAGTAAGAGCGGATTTCCCCTGTTTATGTGTACATCAGAACATCAACAGGCTCATTGTCATTCCCCTCATCCACATTTTTCTCCCCGATTTTAAGGCCAGAGGGAACTGTTACCATTAGCTAGTCTGACCTCCTACATGATACAGACCATAATCAGTGGATGATCTCAAGCATTTTTTATAGAAAGACATCTGCTCTTGATTTAAAGACTTCAGATAGCAAAGGAGTTGCTTTTTTTATTATATCTCCCCCACTCTGATGTTGTGCTTAAGACTTAGAGATTTAACAATAGCCTCCTATGACAGCGTATGCCCACCCCATCACAGGAATGGGGCTATTGCGGGGAGCCGTCTCCGCCTGATTGGTCGCCAGACCAGTGGCCGTCTCACTAGTCCATAAGTCTCTTGATCCCTGCACAACTCTAAGTCTGTAAGTCTGCTTTACCTCCCCTCTCTCCCCCCCAGGGAAAAATGGCCTACGGGCCAAAGCCCATAAGCCTTCCCAGCTTCTGGGAAGACCTAATAGCTTCTGTAAGGCCTAATAGCCTGAGTCAGTGAATATCCTCACTTCAGGGCAGTAGGGATTAACAGCCCAAGTCAAGAAGCCTTCCTGGCTTCAGGATAGTATAGCCTAATGGCCAATGCCAGTGAGACTGGGGTTAGCCCCCGGCAGGGGGACCCAGGCCCACCCTGATCCACCAGGTCCCAACCAGGGCCCTGTGAGCGGTGGGGCTGCCTACTGTTCCCTCTCAGTGGGGAATCTGGCTGAAACATGTCAAAAATACCTGGGTGGGAGAGGTGGCTCCTGCACCCTCCCTGGGTTGCTTCCAACCAGTCCTGCTGGGGCATCGTTCCACATGGTGGCTGGGTCTCCTGGTTCCCCAGCAGTGGTTTCTCCCTGGGTCTCCATTGGGACTGAGTAGTGACAGACTCCTGGTACTTCAGCTCCCTCTGTCTGGGCCGCGGGCTGTAGCAGCACTGGAACTCTGTCTAGAGATCCTTCCTCTTTGCCGGACAGCCCAGCCTGAGCTGCTCTCAGGCCTTTTATACTGCCCCAGCACTTGGAGCATGCCCAGTCTGGTTGAAGGGGCGGGACTTCTCTGCCCACAGGGTTTTCACACACATACTCTGTTCTAGTGGGGGGAATGCTCACCCCATTACACCTCCATAAACTGCTTTAACATCTCCCCAATCGTCCTTTGACAGCTTTGTATCCAGATAAGTGCTCGCTAGAACATAATGCCACTTTCCATAGGTTCCTCTCACTTGTAGCCAATAAAAAAGCAGCAGTAGTGCCCAGTTCTCATCAATCCACATAGAACAGACCTAAGGATAATTAACTATTTGATTGCTGCATTAAAATAAGTGTAAACCTGGACACCTGTATTAATTTGCTGCCCATGTAAATAAGTTACACTGAGAAAAGAAAGAAACAGACTCATTTATTTTTGTTTTTACAGTTAAGCCTCATAGGCATTGTGCTGTTTATTTCAGTAACTTTCTACTGGGAATTGTCACTAACAGAGTCTATATTCTCTCCAGAACTTGAAGACAATGTAATACGAGGATTAGGTTGCAAAGCCTCTAGGCTAGGTGAAATGATTTCTTTATGACATGTCAACAACAATGTTTTCAAGAACTCAGTTATTGTCACACGCTTAAAATGTTTCTACGAGTCAGAATGTTTTTAGAGGTTTGAGAAGGATTTCCTCCATATTTAATATACTAGAGAATACTAGTTATAACCCGTAAACCCTTTCTAACCAATAGAAACTTTGTGTTCTGTATTGATTTATGTTTCTTCATCAGTTATGCGGATAAGAGTTTTATTTTTATTACATCTTTTACATCTCTCTCTTTTTCGCCTCCCTTAATATTTCCAGCATTTATTGGCTGGGACTGAATGTGTAATATGAAAGAAAAAGAATAAATTTAGATAATTTTTCTATTTGCATTTTATTGTCTTTTTCCTTTGTCACTTATATTCTATGGAAAGAAAATGTGGTTGTAAGACGGTGTTTAAAATTAAGGAGCAGAAATTTTCTGTAGTGTTCCTTGAGGAATGGCACCTTAATAAAAAAGATGTTTGCTGTAAAATGGTTTACTGATATACATACATGGTTTTCTTTTTTAAAATTTGGGAAAAAAATTCTCTTCTGACCTGTTTGTTACGAGGTAGTGAATAACAGTGCAGGTATGTTTTGTACTATTTAAGAATGTCTGTAATTCATCAATTCTTAGCCATCTCTATACATCTTGCATAGGCATTAGCAGTTAGGGAAGAGGTTAGGACAGTGTTTCTTAAACTGTATTCCGTGGCACAGTCGGAGGTGTGCTGTGGAGAACAACAGAATTAAAAATGGCCACCCTTAAAGGGGCAGGTGACCTTTTGTTTTTGCTCAATAACTTTCCCCCAATCTTTTTTTCCCCTCAATAACTGTCCCCCTGACTCTCCCCCCCCCCTTTTTTTTGGTCAACAAAAAATCCTTGGCATTCCTCAGAAAAAAAAAATTGTTTGGTGTTCCTTGGTCTTAAAAAGTTTAAGAAACACTGGGTTAGTAGGTCTCTTTTTGCAAGTCAAAATGAATCCGTCTTTACTCTCATTTACTTGGATGTGACGATGCTGCAACAGGAACATTAATGTGAGCCTTTGATCCATATTATACCATGCATTCAACTGCAGCTTTAACCTCTCTTGTCCAGCAACATCTGTGGTCTAGCATGATTTTAGTTAGCTAGATGTCCACTTATCCTGGGCATGGCCAAAATTCCTATGGTCCCATAAAGTTTGTTTACAGCCACCCATCCTGGCTCTGTTATCTGTGCTGTTATTTAGCTCTAATTTACCTCCAAATGTCCAAGAGCCCAATAAATAAAGGAAGCACCTGTAATGCTGCTAGATAAAATTGATCTCCCTTGGTCTGGCAGATTCTCTAGTTTGGCACCGGTTAGGTCTTTAGGGTGCCGGACTAGAGAGGTTCAACCTGTACATTGTGTCATGAGCCAAAGTTGGCTTCCAAAAATACATTTGGCTAGGAGATCATCTATTTCCGGGATGGTTTGAGTGCATTGTGGCAACCTCATATAGAAATCTCACCATAGACGATTATTCAGCTATCACCTTGTCTTTCCAGGTTGCATATGAGTGGGGGAGGAAGTGAAGGAAGGAGGAAAGGGAGGAGTTTAATAGCCATCAGCCTGAATCAACAAAGTATAATACAGAAGGCCCTGAAGCAAGCAGGTATAATTAGGTGGCTCAAAACAGTAAGATAAGGCACATGAAATAAGCTTCATTTCCAAAATTTATGGAACACTAAATGTCCTGGGTTTTATGTAGGGAAAAAAATTAAGATTTGTGCCATTTTCAGAAATTGGAAGGCATTTCCAAATGAGGGCAATACAACTGGTTTCCTGTGGATATATGACTGTCGTAGTGCTCTAGTGAAACAGCAGTTTGTCCAGAATATACTCCTATTACTAGGTTGTTCTATGAAATACAATTTTAAGACAACCAAAAGATTGCCAACTCCATCAACATTGCTTCCACAGTCATTAATCTTGATCTCAGTCTTAGATCATATGAAATAGATACAACCAGGAGTCTGATCTGTTTTCTGTACACTCCCTGCCTTGAGTTTCACTTCACTTTAAAAACTACTTGCTTACAAAATCAGACATAAAAATACAAGCATCACAGCACATGACTGCTGAAAAAGGCATACTTTCTCATGTTTATCATGTAATTATAACAAATCAATTGGCGTATTAATATTGTATTTATATGCCATTGTATAATTTATAGATTAATATCAACAAATCGTATGAAATTTTAGTTTGTACTGCTGATTTCACTAGTGCTTTTTATGTAGCCTGTTGTAAAACTAATCAAATATCTAGATGAGTTGATGCGTTGTTTGGAAGGCCTGTGCATACTCTGAGAACCGCTGCCTAAGTTGGTTCTTTGACTTCTAAGAACCGTCTCTAACCCATTTAGTTAAAGAAGGGGCAGGCAAATTCTCAACAGCCACTTTATTTGATGGCGCTCCAGACAGAGTATCTGTGAATAGAAAAAAAAATCCATTAATAGAGGCAGAGGGAAAGGATAAAAAGCTTTAAATCCTGAGAAATGTAGTTTCTGGTGCTTCCTTAAGAGAGTAAGTGCTAATTAGTTGAAGAGAAAGCAAGGCTGCTGGGAACTTGTGAGTATTTTACAAGTTGGTGGTTGTTAATTGTATGTTTTATATCCAAACAAATGACAGCTATTGCTGAGGTTTTTTGTAGATCTTGTACTGCTCCATCACCAGCAATTGAGTAGGAGCTTTTGTGGAGTTATTTCTATGGCTGTATTTCCAAACAGTGTATGTTGTGAACAAGCAGAGACGCATGGAATGGACTGAACCATGCATGCTTTTTGTCTATGTACCTGTGAAAGTTGCAACTGAGTATTACAGTTTGGCCAACTGATCACGCATTCCGCCTACTTGCTTGTTAATGTAAATGACTGTACAGGTTGACCTTCCCTATTCCGAATTTCCCTGGGATGGCAATATCCCTAGTCCAGCAGTTCTGGTCACTCAGTGGGTGGGTGCTTTGGGGCTGAGGCACTCACTGGGACAAACCAGCAGGCTGGGGCCAGAAGTGTTGAGGGACCAGGGAAAAGTGGAGCCCAGCATGGACCATTGATTCGGGATCAGTCCGGTCCCAAAGGTACCAGACCAGGCCAGTCCACCTTGTACTCCGACTCTTGATTTGTCCCTGTAGAGGTGAAGTAGTCAAACCGCATCTTGTTCCATCTTAAAGCCTGAGGGGCGATCCTGAGTGTGGGCCAGTTCGAGGGCATGGCAAGATTCAAATGACTAGCACAAAAGGAACACACACCTAGGTGTAGCGGAGAGGCATTTTTAGACCCCAGTGTATGGGTGCCGTATCCTTAGCTGATGTACACTGCAAAGAGGAGCTCAAATGTCGCTATTTCAGAGATCATCTACTTAAATAACTTGGCATCTTTTCCAGCCCAGGCCACTGGTGCTATCCCAGAGACAAGAAGATTTTGAAAGTCAGAATAGTCCCTCGTTAGCATGGAAGATATTCACAGGGTCTGTAAGGTTTCTCTGTGTGTTAGAAGAATGTGTCTACATTACCTCTGTGAGGACATCATTGCTCTTTCAATAGTTAACTCCCTAGGGGGGTAAAATCCCATTTAATTACTTACCTGGTTAAATGGGGGGGGCACTCCAGCCCCCCGCCCACCACAGCCGGGTTGGAGTGCCCCACTCCCCGCCACCATGCTCTGGGGCTGCACCAGCCAGGTTAGAGTGTCCCTGCCCACAGTGAGCCCTGTGGGGCTGGAACAGCTTCTTGCCTACGGTGGGGAGGGGAGCTGCTCCAGCCCCTACTGATTAACTGTAACCGGTGAGCCTCACTTATTAAGGGTGAGATTACCGGTTAACCTTTAACACCCCTAAATCCCACTCCTTATAGCCATCAGTGTGTTGAACAATCAGCCGTCAGGATGGTATCCAAAGTAATTGAGCCATTTTTTGAGTGAACCCTTGTACAGTCAAACTATGTGTGGGCACCAACTATTTCATGTACGGTAGGACCTGAGAGAGAGAAGCGGAGAGGAAAGTCAGCTCTATCAGATGATATGGAAGCAGCCACATTCTATTTCAGTGAGCGAAAGGGCCTGGGTTTTTCTCACCATTAGTATGAAGCAGGAGTTAAACAATCCATCTGTTCTGCTAGACCAGCTTTTTGGAAGGCTATTACCTGTCATTGCTGCTGAGAGCGCCTTTCTGAATGTGCCTAATGTGTCAGGAAACAAGATGTTGGGGGTTCTGAAGAACAGTTTGTGCCTCGGTGTAATTTTCCTGCCAAGATGTAAAATTGGTGAAGTGTCAAAATCTGTTCCTTTGAAAGCTAAGTGCTGGGTCGCTGGGTGCAGTGAGGGAGTTGTGACGAGAGGAAGACTTGCGAATGCTCGGCTTACTTTTGACTTTGAAGATTTGTTTGTTGATTCCTGCTGATTGAATAGAGAGGAATTGCAAGCTGAATGAGATTTTGGAAAAGCTTGTCCTGGATGACTTATCTCATGGACACATTGCAGCTGCTGAGCCTTGTATATAGATTCTGATGAAATACCTTAGACCACTGTTATGATAGATCATCTGCAATAACGGCTAGAGGTTGCAATTTAAGAGAATTGATTTCCCCTTGGCATCTTCTACAATGGAAGATACGAATAGTGAAGCACGTCAATTGTGTGATTTTAGTCAGAGATCTGACCTCTGGGTGCTATCAGAGTGAAATGGAGAAAGATGACAAGAAAAATGGCTTTCTTCTATTTGGAATTGTAGCAAGATACGACACTCACCACTGCTATCACCAATCTTCCAGCACGTAATGGAAAAGTACCAGGAAATATGAACTTGAATGAAGTATTTATACTCCTAGAGCACAGTAGAACCTCAGAGTTACAAACATCTCAGGAATGGAGTTGGTTTGTAACTCTGAATAAAATGTCCTGGCTGTTCTTTCAGACACTTAAAATTGAATGCTGACTGAGTACAGCTTTGAAACTTTCCTATGCAGAAGAAAAATGTTCTTTCCCTGCCTTTACTAGTAGTTACGTTTAACACAGGACTGTACTTGAGTTTTTGGTTTGGTCTCTGCTGCTGCCAGATTGCGTACTTCAAGTTCCAAATGAGGAGTGTGGTTGGTCAGTTCAGAATTCTGAGATGCTACTGTGGTTAATTGTGCATTACAGAAACGCAGAGGAAGACAATAGACTATTGGATGTTTTGAATCAATGTAGAAAACATTGCTTGAAGCATGCTGTTAAGAAATGCCTTTTTTTACAAATCTTCCATGTGATACTATTGTGAGGGCAAATGGGATCCAGGATAATCCAGATAAGAGCCTAAAAATACAGATTGCTTCCTGCGCTTCAGAAGTTATTGTCTCCATTTTGTGAAGGGTTATTCAAAGGGCATTTTCATAGGTGCTGTGGCAAATGCTAATCCAAAATTCCTTGATATCCTCCTTGTGGACTCAGAAGAGGTGGCTTGGGAATATTATCTATCAAGATCAAGATGGGCAACTAAACGTAAGTTGCAAGCAAAGGATTTTCAAAAGACAAAAGAAATTATCCTGCCCATAAAATTGAATTCTCAGCTCTTAAATGGACTCTTTGGTAAGAGGTGATAGCCAATTTACTGTTTTCCATTATGTGATTTAATATATGTGATTATCTCTGCAAAATTAGAGAAAGCTAGCTGTCTCATCAAATCAACATTTTCAGATCAAAAATAGAGCAGGAATTACTAACCAGGATGCTGCTGGTTTTTTAGAACAATTCCAGGAGCCACTGTTTTGAGCTCGTACATCATCAGTCAGACAGAGTTAGGATACATTAACTTTCTACTCAGTGCAAAAGACAAATGTCATTTCTTTTGTCAGATCCATTAGAATGCAAATGCTTACTACTACTTCTAAGCTGATGGGGATGGAAGAAATAAAAAAATGAACTCAAAGATATCTAAACTATGTTAGCGTGATAATTTTTTCCTGTTGAGTGAGTAGTAAATTATGCCTTAACTAAACAAGGGAGTTAAACATTAATCAGAGAAACTAAACCCACCAGTAATTTCAGAACATTATATGTGCTATTTATTACTAGTTTATATTAATTCCAGTGAATGCTTAAGTAAAAGGAATTTACTTAAGAAAGCATTTAGAGAGAAGAATTTGTCTGACTTGGATAAAAAAAATTAAAGATAAAGAATGAATATACCATTTTTGAAGAAAACTTTAATTCATATCAATGGAAATGAAGCTTAGAAACTTCTGTGCTGCGAATTTATTCCTGTGACACAAGTGGCTACTGAAGTCAGCAATGAAGGAAAAAAGAAGCTGAGTTGCAATGGCATAACTAATTATAATTACCACATCATTATTTTATATGTAACTAGAAGTAAGATTTAGTAAAACCTTAAATATGAATTGCTACCACGAACTGCAAGATGCAGGTTGCAGTCTTAGCACCAAAAAAGGCAAAGGAGAAGAGAAAATCTTTCACACAAGACTACATGTCCTATTGCTTATATCACTGTCTCCAGCAGGGCTACTCAACTTTGGATGCCCTGGAGGTCACAGTGATACACACAACACGTACGGAGGGCCACAATAGAAGGGTGTGTCTAGACTACACCTCTCTGTTGACAGAGAGATGTAGATTAGACACGTCAAAATTGCAAATGAAGCAGGGATTTAAATATCCCGCGTTTCATTAGCATAAACATGGCCACCGCTTTTTTTTGACATGGAGCTTTTTTAAAAAAAAAAAGGCAGTCTAGATGCAGATCTGTTGAAAATAAACCCTTTTTCGACAGATCCTTTTTACCTCATTTTTTGAGGAATACAGGATCTGTCGAAAAAGGGTTTATTTTCGACAGATCCGTAGCTAGACTGCTGGGTTTTTTTGAAAAAGCACCGTGTCGAAAAAAAGTGGTGGCCATGTTTATGCTAATGAAGCATGGGATATTTAAATCCCTGCTTCATTAGCAATTTTGATGTGCTTGATTTGCATCCCTCTATTCACAGAGGGATGCAGTCTAGATGTAGCCTAAGTGTGGTTGCATAAAAAAGCAAATATATATGTAAATAGCTTCTTTCACACTGATGGGCATTAATACAAAGATTAGGGCAAGACTATACAACACACTGGCCCCATTTAAGTTAGTTCTGTTGATATTAATAAAATACAATATTTACCTGATTTCCACCCAGGTGACAGAACTTTTAATGAGCAATGACAATCCAGGAATTTAACTACTAAAACGCATATCAACAGCAGTAACGTAACCACCTCTCCTTTTGAGCCTGGCTGTTATAGAGCCCGTCAGCCTGGGATAGGAGAAGCAATGAGCATGGAGGAGAAAGTGTCTTAGGTGTGTCTACACTCCACAGGTATTTTGGGATACCAGAGGTATCCCGAAATAGCTACCCCACGTCTACACAAGCCACCCGTGACTTCGAAATATTTTTCAAAATAACAGGTGCACTATTTCACCATCCTGGTAACCCTTGTTGCATGTGGGATAAGGAATGGCTCAAAATCGTGCATTATTTTGAAATTTGGCAGGGTTTAGACGTGCCAAATTTGAAACTAAGCTATTTTGAAATAGATTCTAAATAAGATATGCTATTTGTGCTACGCAAATTGCGTATCTTATTTCAAGTTTAGGGTGCTGTGAAGACACATCCTTAGAAATGACTTCAGAAACTTGACTGACTCACTGGCATGTCTCTTATAAGTCTGTAGATAGCTCTAGTAAGTATCAGATTTTTGCCATATATGGGAGGCCCTCTAGTCTCTTCTAGCCAATGTTCATCTGGTGGTATTGATATTACCTCAGTTAGAAGTAGCTATTGGAATTAAGAAAGAAGAGCTGGAATCAAAACTGGCCTGAATTTGGATAGGACAGCAGTGAAAGAAGGTCTTTCAAAGTAACGGACAGGCCAATTTTAGAAGAATGAGTCGTGAGTGTGCTGTTCTGGATCTCAAATACATATGTTTGGTGGCCAGTTGTATTTAATCCCTATCTGGAGAAGTTTCCATTTACAAGTGCAAAGTTCATTCAAATTCTAGATTGCCAGCTTGGTGGTGGTCTTCATTTTTGAACTGAAGTGAATATTCCTGGAAATGGTAAACTTTTAAACAGGCCTAAAATGAGAATGAAAAGGAAAATGCCAGATGCCAGTGGTTGTTCCGAAACCTATGATTAATTACCATCAAGCTTTCAACCATGATGCTTTCTCCTCTTTCAGAATATATTGCCTTTGGTGGGAATTAGTCTCTTGCACTGTACTAGCAGAACATTAGTTTTTCATAATGAACTTCATTCAATCAAGCCCTCCCCCCACACACACATGCCACAGAACACAATCTTACAGATTACAACTGAATGGCCAAAGTGTAAATGTTTTCCACCTTTGTCAGCCGCTTGTCTTCTAGCTTAACAGAGATCAAGAACAAATATGGTCACGGAAGCAGTTGAAGAGGGCATTCAACCACAGAGGCAGGCAGAGGCGGTGGAGGACTAGACTAGAACTATAACCTTGTTTTTTTTATATGATCAGATGTAGATTGCAGACCAACCACACATTATCCTTATGTTAAGGATATATCTACACTGGAATTTTTAAGCCTGTTTAAACATGGTTTAATTCACATTATTATAAATTCCAGTACAGAAAAAGTACAAATATGTGTCCCAGCTGGAGGCTATGTTAAACATGAGTGTCAACTAACATTTGTGTCTTAATTATTAACTAATATTTAAATATTAACCAATATTTAAAAATCTGTTTATCATCATGAAATCAGAAATGACTAAATCCATAATAACAAGGATACAGGTAAACATAAAAGAACAAATTAGCATCAGACGCTCTCTCAAAACAAGAAGAAAAGAGAGAAACTGTACATTTGTTCTAAATGGAACAATCCGAATACAGAGAAACACTTTCACAGAAGCCAGAAGCTTCAGAGGGGTAGCCAAATGAGTCTGAGTTCTTCATTTTAATTTACTGCAAAGAGTGTGATCACAGTAGAAAACTGGCATAACCACGTTTTCGTGTCAGCTGGCCACATGTGAAATCCTCGGTACTTGTGGACACATGATCAGGATCACATACTGTACCATCATTAAATGGAAAACTGAAATGCCGTGCTCCCAGCTGAACTCTGAATCCCGTGTTTCTCTCTTCCTGCCAGCCCAAAGACAGAGAAGAAAAACTGCATAAACAGAGTCGAAAACCCAATCCTGTGGCTGTACATCTGGGATAGGGTTGAAGCAATCCGCAGTCTGACTAGCATTCAGACCTCATGTTCTATGGGAAGAATACTGTGTTACACTTACCTAGCTCCAGCCATTCAAGGATTCCAGGATAGTTGGCATGCACATGAAAATTGCAGTGCACCTGTGAGGTATATTAGCTATTGTTGGACCTACATGCAGAAAATAAAACTGAGGCACACGGCTCACAGAATGAAATAGGGGCCCGTGCTCTTTACATTTAGGGGAGGTAACAGCTTCAGATCGTCATGTCTCCTGCTGCTGATATCCCATCCACTGTAATCTGAGGAGCTGAACGAGGTCAAGGGCCTACACACTACTCTCAACTCAGACTGGAGCTTGAGTTTAGGAGAACATAAGAACAGCCATACTGGATCAGACCAAAGGTCCATCTAGCCCAGTATTCTGTTTTCCAACAGTGGCCGATGCCAGGTGTCCCAGAGGGAGTGAACAGAACAGGTAATCATCACATGATACCTCTCCTATCATCCATTTCCAGACTCTAACAAACAGAAGCTAGGGACACCATTTCTACCCATCCCAGCTATTAGCCATTGATGGACCTAACCTAGTTCTTCTTTGAACCTTGTTAAATTCTTGGTCTTCACAACATCCTCTGGCAAGGAGTTCCACAGGTTGACTGTGCAAATGGCTTCTGATCCTATCTCCCCAGGACATACTTGCCAGGGCAAGGGGAGTCCTACTAACCTGTGAAGCAGGTCAGCCCTTCAAACCAGCATTTCCCACACCGAAGGAGGGTAATTGGGTTGTCACCCACATTTTCCCACCTGCTGCAGCAGCAGGTAAAGCTTGGGTTGGGAAGAATGGAAAGAATGCTGAGGGCAGGTCTACACTACAGTAGAAGGTTGAATTAAGATCTGCAGCTCCAACTCCCATCAGCTTCCTTTACTCTTCATGAAGAGCAGGAGTACCAGTGCCTCTGGGGGCACCCTCTGAGTTGGATTTAGTGGGCCTTCACTAGACCTGCTAAATCGAACCCCAGAAGATTGACCATGGTAGTGTTGATCTTCTGCGTAGTGAAAACATGTTATGAGAGTCAGGAAACGAAGAACAAACCAGAAGAGAGGAGGTGACACAAACAATAGCAAGATCAGGAGTAAATAATTTCTGGGAGGTGGAAAGAGAGCAAGTGAGCAAACAGCAAATCCTTTAAGGGGGACAGTGGCTGTAGCTGATGCAGATTAGACAGGTGACTGAAAGAAACTCAGATGTTAGACACTTAGACACTGTTCTCTAGTCTAGAGGGTTCTGTTAGAGCTACATGCAGTCACGACTCAGAGACTGCCTGGATAAATAACTGTGTGCGCAGCCTAGGTATGATCTCATGGGTGCAACAGTATCAGAAACTTTTAGAAGATATTCCACAAGGTCTATAGTAGTCTCTGTGGTATTTCTGAGAAATGGCTTTTGCAGAGAAAGTCAAGGTGGCTACTTTGATTTCCGTTTCTAACTGTACATGGCCTTGTGCCATCGTCTTAGGGTATGTCTACACAGCAACATTATTTTGAAATAACTAGTCTTATTTCAAAATAACTTAGTCCATGTCTACACAGCAGGCAGTTACTTTGAAACAGTGTCGAAATACTGTCAAGCTGGAGGACTTCTTACTCGGACTCCTGTAACCCTGACTCCTGCAACCCTCATTGTACGGGGAGTAAGGGAAGTCGGAGGAAGAGTGCTCTATTTCCAAATAAGTGCTGTGTAGATGCTACCAATTTCAAAATAAGTTATTTTGAAATAAGCTATGCAATTGATGCACCTCCACCAGGTAGGTCTGGTACCTATTTCAGAACAGCAATTTGATGGGGAAATTTCTTTTCAGACTGAACTTTTTGTAGAGTGGTTATTGAGTCCCCACTGAACGAGAATCTAATCTGTGCTGCCAAATAGTAAAGGGAGAGAGAAAAACGACGTGGCTTATAACGGATTGTTTAACTAGATGGTTAGTGTGTAGAGCCACTCCCCGGCTTCTATTCCCACCTAGTCAGAATGTTTAGGCCTGATGCCCC
This sequence comes from Pelochelys cantorii, assembly GCA_032595735.1. Classification (NCBI taxonomy): domain Eukaryota; kingdom Metazoa; phylum Chordata; order Testudines; family Trionychidae; genus Pelochelys; species Pelochelys cantorii. The sequence continues at coordinate 70,684,387 of CM064332.1, forward strand.
GCTCACATTTGTCTGAAGTGCTGAGTCAGCAAAGCACTTACTCAGGTGAAAAATCCCATCCTTATTCAGGGACGCACTTAGCAATTGCTTAACATTAAGAAGGCCTGCTGACATCACATCTTTGTGAACATGCTTAAGTGCTTTGCTGAATCGGAGCTTTGGTCAGAATTAACTCGTTAGCAACATTTTTTAGTCGAGTTAAAGCAAATGAACCAGATTCAGGACCAGGATTTTAAATTTTGTGTTAATGGAGCAGACATTGCGTAGGGTTCTTGCTGTGACTCATTCTATCTCTTGATGAATATTGGCTCCACAAGGGAGCATAAACATGTCCACAAGAGCCATTGATTTCCTGTGGGTTTGGAGCTTGGCACTCAGAAATCCATGCATGCTTACAAGCAAGGATCTATATGAAAAATCTACCGGAATAAATATAGTTACAAGATACTAACTTTTCTGTATCGTGCTAAGATAATATCCTGCTACCCGTCGGTTTCAAGACTGTATAAAACCAGGGTATAAATCACAATAGGTTGAGAGTTCTATACCTAAGCTTCACAAGACCATTATCAAGTGTAAACTCCTCAGGAGCTTAACAGCCTTAATGTGGAGTTACAGACTGTCTCCTTGTGTGTGCCAATCTGTCTCACCACCCTGGTGAGAATCACAGCAATACCCGGGAGATGGTGGGGAAGCATAGCAGACTGCTGTGTTGCTCCGCTTCCTATGGCTCCTGCCGCCATGGTGAGAGGAGGACCAGAGCCGTGCTACTGCACCATACCAGGCCCCTCGGTAATGCCCCAGGTTGCGTAGCTCTGGGGAGGTGGCTTCATGGAAGGGAAAGGAGAAGAGGTGGGATGGGGTAGAGCACAGTCTGAGGTGGGGGGGGATACTCCTTGGAACAGCCCTAACAGAGTATCAATGTTCAAACATTACCTTACAGTATGGGTATGTCTAGACTGCATCCCTCTGTTGGCAGAGGGATGCAGATTAGGCAGGTCGACATTGCAAATGAAGTGGGGATTTAAATATCCCGTGCTTAATTTGCATAAAAATGGCCACCGTATTTGCCGACTCAGCACTTTGTCGGCAAAAAGTGGCAGTCTGGAGGGGGATCTGTTGAGAAAGAAAGCCTTTTTTGACAGATCCCTTATGTCTCCTGTAACGCAGTACACAGGCAATCCAGGAAGTTTTTGGAGAATGTTGGGAATAACTTCTTGGTACAAGTGCTGAAGGATCTGACCAGGGGCCGTGCGCAGCTTGACCTTCTGCTCACAAACAGGGAGAAACTAACAGGGGAAGTAGAGGTGGGTGACAACCTGGGAAGCAGTGATCATGAGATGGTAGATTTCAGGATCCTGACCAAAGGAAGAAAAGAGAGTAGTAAAATACACACCTTGGACTTCAGAAAAGCAGATTTTGACTCCCTCAGAGACCTGATGGGTAGAATCCCCTGGGCTGCTAACATGAAGGGGAAAGGAGTCCAGGACAGGTGGCAGTATTTTAAAGAAGCCTTATTGAAGGCACAGAAAGAAACCATCCCGATGCATAGCAAGAGAGGCAAACATGGTAGGAGACTGGATTGGCTTACAGGGGAAATCCTTGGTGAACTTAAGCACAAAAAGGAAGCTTACAAAAAGTGGAAACTTGGACAAATGACCAGGGAGGAGTTTAAATGTATAGCTCGAAAATGCCGGGGGGTTATCAGGAAGGCGAAAGCGCAATTGGAATTACGACTGGCAAAGGATGTGAAGGATAACAAGAAAGGTTTCTACAGGCATGTTAACAAGAAGAAGGTGGTCAGAGAGGGTGTGCGGCCCCTACTGGATGAAGGAGGTAACCTAGTGACAGTTGATGTGGGGAAAGCTGAAGTACTCAATGCTTTCTTTGCTTCTGTATTCACGGACAAGGTGGGATCCTGGACTAATGCGCTAAGTGATGCAAGATGGGATGAAGATCGACAGCCCTTGGTGGGTAAAGAACAGGTTAGGAACTATTTAGAAAAGCTAAACGTACACAAATCCATGCGTCCGGACTTAATGCATCCGAGGGTACTGAGGGAGTTGGCAAATGTCATTGAGGAGCCTTTGGCCATTATCTTTGAAAAGTTGTGGAGATCGGGAGAGATCCCGGATGATTGGAAAAAGGTAAATGTAGTGCCCATCTTCAAAAAAGGCAAGAAGGACGATCCAGGGAACTATAGGCCGGTCAGTCTTACCTCGGTTCCTGGAAAAATCATGGAAGGGATCCTTAAGGAATCCATTTTGAGGCACTTGGAAGAGGGGAAAGTGATCAGGAATAGTCAGCATGGATTCACAAAGGGCAAGTCGTGCCTGACCAATCTGATTAGCTTCTATGATGAGGTAACTGGCTCTGTGGATATGGGAAAGTCAGTGGATGTGATGATATACCTTGACTTTAGCAAGGCTTTTGATACGGTCTCCCACAATATGCTTGCCAGCAAGTTAAGGGAATATGGATTGGATAAATGGACGGTAAGATGGATAGAAAGCTGGCTAGAAGGCCGGGCCCAACGGGTAATGATCAACGGCTCGATGTCAGGATGGCGGTCGGTTACTAGCGAAGTGCCCCAAGGTTCGGTTCTAGGATTCTTAAGCTCTCTCTCTCTCTCTCTTACTCATTAAAGTCAAACTCTAGGTCGCAGTAGAATGTGTTGTCATTTTGTGTAACTCAGAATTATTTGCGAGTTTGATGCTAATTTGCGGAATAGCTTTCTCTGTATATTTTAGGGCCTACGTGTCATGCTGCATCACTGAAGGAAGAATGTCCTTCTAATCCAGTATTTAGAGCACTTACCTGCAATATAGAAGACCCTATTTCATTTAAATCTCTTCACATTCACAAATCTCTCCACATTGAAATCTCTTCTGTTCAGCAGGCACGACAGCGAGGGGGGAGGTGAATTGAACAAGATTTTCCCACATCCCATGTCATCACTCTAACCCTGGGAAAAGCTTATACAGGAGGCCTTTCCCACAGCCACCCAAATCAACACCTTTACAAATGCCCCCAAATTGATTTTTTTATTGGCTGAACCTTTCTGCAGTTTTCAGATTCAGTTGGACCTAATTCCACCCCCTCCCCCCCGAACTACCATTGAAATTGTCAAATTACTTGCCCTGGTCTACAATAAGCTGTTCAGACATAAAAAAACAGATAGAGACAAGGGAAATATTCTTTTGTTCATAGCCTGTCTTAGTCTAGTTTCTTGTCACATTCAATTACCATTCCATACAATACCATAATGATATAACTTTGAAAACATATAAGAATCAAGTAGCTAGAGTAGGCACTCAGAAGCTCTTTTTACACATATTGAACAATATTTATGAGCAGTAGAAGAAAAACTTCTCTACAAGACAAGGTCAGTTGACTGAAATGAAAATGCACAAGGACATTTCTAATCAGTGAAGGTCTAGAAGATCACAAGTTAAATGTTCAGAAGTGACTAATGATTCTGGTGCCTAATTTAAGACTTCTAAAAGGACCTCATTTTTAGAGGACATACATTCAATGCTTTCTAAATATCAGACCCCTTTAAAATATCGCAAATTGGACATTCAAAATCACTTTTGAATATTTAGGCTGGCAGCTACACACAGAACCAAACCTTCAGTGACTTTATCCATTACTCTGAGGATCATAGAAATTCTTCATGTGGGGGATTTGCAGCAGTGAGGCCACAGCCTCAAGATCACAACAAATGGAAAGACTCAGACTGTACGCCCAAGGACAAAATGTCATGTAGCGTCAGTACCTTGCCGGTTGCTGTGCTTGGGCTGTGGATGACCCTTACTGGTCTCTGTCTGTAAGCACTGCCCAGCGGGGGGCGCATCTTGAGGGCTCCCATGACAGTGACCGAACCGGTTCTACCAGTTAAGGGAAGGGATGGAACAAAAGAAGTGAGTGCTGGGGGAAGGGGCAGTCTTGGGCTGGAACCATGAAGGAAACAGACTAAGGAGGGGGCTGGAATCTAGGGGCCCAGGGACCCCATCTCAAGGGGCTGAGGCATCCTGGCCCAGACTGCTGTCGACACATCACGTCTATGCTGGGCTATATCCTGGAAAAGCAATAAAATCCACTCTATTCTGCTGACTTGTGGAGTCTGTTCTTGCTGCTACGGGGCTGCAGGATCGGAGGAACCCCGACTCGTCGTCACACAAAATCTCTGGTATTTTGAGGATCCCATGTTAGGAGAGCTGTATTTGCAAAAATAAGGGACCCAAATTTGGAAAAATCAGTGTCTTATTAAAATATTAAATAAAATCATTCTGAAAGTAAATAAATGTCTTATGGCATACGTGATGAGTTCCTGGCACCTTTTAAGTCAATAAGAGTTTTGCCATTGGTTTCAGTGAAGCCAGAATTTCACACATGGTGTTTAAATAACCTCTAAATACATAACCTTTAAATACAGCCACTGTAATGCTACAGTATTTCTTTTCATATTTTGGAGCTAATAATATTGACAGCAGTTTCTTGTCCAATTTCTCTATACCTTGTTGCTCATGTGACCCTTAGAGAATGGAGAGTTCAGTACAGAAATGGAAAGGTACGTTGTTGTTGTTTCTTTACTGAAATGATATCTAAACTCAAAATTCTCTGAGTGATGGTGATAGTGAAATGTATTTTCAGAGATTCTAGAATTTAGGCATTGGTAAATTGTAACAGCTTGCCATGAGAAAATAACCAATTATTTTTCTGATCTTTAAAGTCACAAAACATGTGTATCTTTATTCAGTAGATGGTAATAAATTAATCCATAAATCACTTATATTTGCATATAAAGTTTTCTGGATATAAAAAAAACCCCAGTATGTAAGACTATATTTTATTAACTCTAAGTACCTTGTAGTCAGATATCAGTTAACTCAAAGTTGACATCAGAGTAACTATTTTAAAAAAACATAGTGAAAATACTAGAAGTATTTTTTTGACTTGAGAAAAGAAGCAATAAAGTTCAATGTAGAGAATTATTTCAACTCTTTATACTCTTGCACTAAAATTGTAGTAGATTATGAAATCAATACCTCCGAGCAGAATTAAATTAGGCCATTAAAGATACTATATTAATAACACAACATTCTAAATAAAATGTATTTTATCTTGTTGCTGTAAGAATACAGTGTTGTTCTTCATTAGCCTGCATAGTTGTTGCAGTCTTGAAAGCAAATTTTTTAGTCCATTTCTTTTAGGGTCACAGAGTATAAAGCCAGAAGGCATCCCCAGCTAGTTTTACCTCTTGTATAGCCCAGACCACAAACACCACACAGCACCCTTACACAACAAATGAAATTAAACCAAAGTATTATAGCCCTATCATATTCCACAGGCAGAAATTAGGATGGATTAAGGTGCTTCAGTGCCGAAGGACCCCACAATGGCAGGGAAATGACTAAGTGAGACTTTGCCAGATAATCCTGACATGTGACCTACACCTACGCTCTACACAAGAAGGCAAAAACCTCCAAGATCACGTGAGGAAAAGTCCTTTCCGGCTCCACATATGGCAGTTGGACCATGAGCATGTGAGCAAGAACCAGCTAGTCAAGACCTGAGAGAGAGAAAACACAGTGCCACCTCTGTCTTGGCCCTCTTGGTCCAGTATCCCATCTCCAGACATAGTCATCCCAGATGCTTCATGAGAAGAGACCAAAAATTAAAAAAAAAAAAATCAAAACAACAGAATACAGTGGAGAGGGGAAAATCATGGAATCATAGAACCATGGAGCTGGAAGAGACCTCAGAAGGTCATCAAGTCCAGCCCCCTGCTCTAGGCAGGACCAATCCCAACTAAATCAACCCAGCCAGGGCTTTGTCAAGCCAAGACTTAAAAATCTCTTTAGATGGAGACTCCACTACTTCCCTAGGTAACCCATTCCAGTGCTTCACCACTCTCCTAGTGAAATAGTTTTTCCTAATATCCAACCTAGACCTCTCCCTGTGCAACTTGAGACCGTTGCTCCTTGTTCTGCCATCTGTCACTACTAAGAACAGCCCTTCTCCATCCTCTTTGGAACCTCCCTTCAGGAAGTTGAAAGCTGCTGTCAAATCCCCCCCTCACTCTTCTCTTCTGAAGACTAAACAGACCCAACTCCCTTAGCCTCTCCTTGTAGGTCATACACTCCAGCCCCCTAATCATTTTGGTTGCCCTCTGCTGGACCCTCTCCAATCCCTTTCTGGTTCCAGCAAGCCCTGAAGCATGAGCTATTTGGAACATAAGACAGTAACTGTCAGTGAACCCTCAAGCAGCTGAGGTATGTGCATGGACATCATAAATGGTCATAAACAATCCTAGCAGACAAATGTACTCAAACTGGTTCTGCTCCCCTAAAGCTAATTAAGTTGTTTGCCCCCACCACTACTACTGATGCTGTTCCAGAACCTGATTCCTGTAATGGTTAGAAATCACCTTTTAATGTCCAGCCTGAATCTGTTGTGGCTACTGTATGCCCATTTGTTCTTCAGCCAACGTTGTCCTTAAGCTTAAATAGTTCTTTACTCCCTCTGGTATTTACCCCCTAACATATTTAGAGATCAATCATATCTCCTCCGAGCCTTCTTTTTGATAGACTCATCATGCCAAGTTCTACCAGTTTCCTCTCATATTTTCCTGGTTATTTTAGTAGCATTTTTCTGCATCAGTTCCCATTTAAATTAATCATTTTTTAACATGGGTGACCGGAATTGTACACAGTATTCCATGTTAGGTCTTAATAATGTCGTCATATGTAGATATGACATTAGCTGTTCTCCAGTCATATGATACTATCTTCAAGTAGACGTGTTAAAAATCCTTGCTACCAGACCATTAATTTTATGTGCCATTTCTTTTGTTATTCTGGGATAGAAGTTTTCTGGTTTCTGCAATTTGAGTCCATTAAGTTCTTTAAGGTAGTTTTTTTCCCCATCTCAGTGGTGGTAGTTCCTATTTCTAAGCCCTCATTTCCATCAGCCATAATGTTGTATGCACATTTTCCATATTATGATCATTATTGAAAGCCAAGAAAAAATATTTATTTAGTTTTTGCAATATAAATATATAATCTTTGATCTCTAGCCCATCTTATTCTCGACCCTTTCTTATTGTCTTTGGCTATGTCTACTACAGAGATTTTTTTGAAAAATGGCCGTTTTGCTGAAAAAACTTCAGTTGCGTCCACACTACAATCGCGTTCTTTCGAAAGAAAATGGAAAGATCAGAGGGTTTTTTCTGACATTGGTAAACCTCTTTCTACGAGGAAGAAGCTTTTTTCCAAAAGAGCTCTCGAAAAGTGTGTGGACAGGGAAGAGGGAGTTCTTTTGCAAGAAGAGGAAAGAGGAAAAAGCGCAGGTGCCCTGGTGGCCATTCCAACCATAACAATCACAGCTTACATGCGAGAGAGTGTCCACAGTGAATGAACGCTATCTTTTGAAAAGCAGATCGCTTTTTCGATGCGCTTTGGCAGTGTGGACGTTCTTTTTTGGAACAAGTTTTGCGGAAGATCTCTTCCGGAAAAGCTTCTTCCAAGAAAAGCCTGCAGTCTAGACATAGCCTTTTATTTATATAATTTTAAAAAATCTGTTTATTTCAGTATAATTGGCAAGAACTAATTCAGCTTAAGTTTTAGCAAGTCTCACTGGATTCCTACATTTTCTACCCACTGCAGTGTCACTTTTATCAACCCCTTTTTGTGTTCCTAATAGGCTTTCTGCTTACTCTTCCTACTCTCTTTGAGATGCTTCTTCATCCAGCTGGGTCTGAAGCTTTTCCCTACAAGTTGTTTGTTCTTGTTGGGGATGCAAATTTCAAATGGCTGTTGTATAGTTGATTTCGTTGTGAAGCAGCAAAAATCCACATCTTCTTCCTGAAACTCACATGCAGAGGGGAAAGTATCAGGAAAGGAATTTGTAGTTTTTGTAACCGTTCCAGAATCCTGTGAAGCATGTGAAAAGGTAGATGATACAGCCTTGCCCAGGACTGGGAACTGAAGTTTTAATTCCATCCTGACCATTCTTTTAGTTGTGCTGCTGTAGCCTCCGAATCTAGGCCCTGAGTCATGGTTGGAACTTTACTCCTCTCCATGGAAATCACACTGTGGCCTATAATTTCCATAAATCATTTTAATATGTCATAACGAATGAGTCACTTTTTGATACAAGTAGGTTTTGCCTCCTATGCAAAGCTGTTGTCAGGTGCGGATTCAAAAATCAATGTAAAAACAACCATTTGAAAGCCGGGTGTCGTCAGAGTTCTTCTACAACTAGTTGTTTCTGGTAATTATTGTGTAGCATACATAGTAGGGGCAAGGAGGACTCCTGTCTATTCCCTTCTTATGTGATGTGGGACTTTCCTTCCCCATGTTTCAAACACTTGAACTCAGTTTACAAGATTTTTTTTTTTTTTTTGCAATTGAGTATTGGCTACCCATGGACTGAGAAGCAATAGAGCAAGGAGAGGAAGTCTTTTAATTATGAGGGGTCTGGTAAATATTTGTAGAAGTGCCTTTCAAGTCTTGGTGAGGGGTGATATCGACGGTGGGGTGAAGAATCTCAGCATATGAGAGAACATTTTCACTGAGGACTCTAAGAGAAAAAACGGGAGGTGGGAAGCACAAAGTAGCCACGTTTACCAGGCCCCTGACTCAGAGCTGGGCACCTTTAGGAACAGCTGGAAACGAGGAGGAGGAGTCAGTATCATGTAGTCCACTATTTCTGGATCAGGGCTGCCAACAGAATTGCTGAGCCCCTGGGCAAGGTGGAGGGGTGGGGCTAAGGGCTAGTCTCCCATAGCCAGCTCTTCAGCCCTGCCTGGCTCACGGCGCCTGGGGCTTCAGACATGATTTAAAGGGGACCAGGGCTCTGGCCACTGCTGTAGCAGCAGCGTCTGGGATCCCTGGGCCCCTTTAAATCACTGGGCCCTGGGGCAGCTCCCCCTTTTGTCCCCCTTGTCCCATTCCCATTGGCAGCCCTGCTCCAGGCACACCATTAGCTTCTTTGCAATCAACCAGTGGATACCAGTGCTGCATACTGTTATTCTGAACCCACAACCAGGTATGGATTTGGTTTTGCATTTACAAAATCTAACCAGGGTTTTTGAAAACGCGAATTACCCCCACCTGTCCCATTTCTAAGAGAAAGATCCTAATATCTGATAATGGATGACTTCATATATTTTACAAGACACCACGGCCTTGCTTGTCTTGCTTGTGGCTTTGTTTGGCTCCAAAAAAAAGAAAAGGAAGCTTAATGAAATGATGTTTTCTGCACATAATGCAAAGTTTTATTCAAAAGATTGGAGTGGTTTGTGCTGCCTAAATATCTGGAGAAAATACACTTCTGAATGTTATTAGCAGTGTTCATGTCCATGCAGACGCTCTAGTTTTTTTAAAGCTGCTGGCACTATGGGATGAAATCCTTTTGTAAACTCAAACTTGGCCTTTCAGCAATGGAGATTATTTTTTCATAAATTCAGAGTAATTTTTGCTTTGTAATTTCTGTCAATGACTCACCGGTACCTACCTGAAGGAACAGTTACTTACCTTTCATTATTCCCAAGTACCCAGGAATGGAGAGGATCTCTGGTGTGTTGGGGCTTTCTGGTTTTTGGAAACATTTCATAAAGGAGACCTTATCAAACGGACATGATTGCACAAACAACTGTGCTGCAAACTGAGTCACAAAAAATAGACCTTAATGGATGTCAAATTTTATGCTAGTACCAAAAATACTTCTCAAACTGAATGTATATTTATTTGTGATTTCTCTTTAAGGATCATTGTTTTATGACACTGTTGACATTAACAGTTAATACTAAATGTGGCCAAAATGACATTTTGATGTTTTTTTCCAAGTAAAACAGGTTGAACTATCTACTGACAGAGTTTAGCAGCTGATAATATGTAATCTTCCTCAAAGTTGCACCTGTCTGGCTTCTGTACATTCCTATTTGTGAGATGTGCATCTTGGCACAGCCGAGTACCAAGAGTCTTCTAGAAAAGCAGTGCTTGTAGTAACTGAGCTGTAGCAAGTGAGAACCTCTTTTGGCACCAAATGATTGAGGTGATGATAAAAGTTCATGCCGTGCTCAGTTGTTTTAGCTCCTTCTTTTCCATCGTGAGCTGCAGATGTAGACCCCTTCGCTCTGTGCTGAGACACCTTTTTCCAGGCTTGTACCAAAAATTGATGTGTAGATTAGTTATCTTTACGTGTTTTCTTTAGATTATCTAGGTGAGTGATTGAGTGACAGAGTTCATAGTTCTAAGTAATGGAAGGAGAGAAAACAGCACAATAAAGATAATGGATTTCAAGAAGGCAGACTTTGGCAGACTCAGGAAGTTGGTAGGTAAGATCCCCTGGGAAGCAAGCCAAAGGGGGGAAACAGTTCAACAGAATTGGCAGGTTTTCAAGGAGACATTATTAAGAGCATGAGAGCCAACTGTCCCACTGCGCTGGAGAAATAGGAAGGATGGCAAGAGACTACTCTGTCTTAACCAGAAGACCTTCAGTTTTTTGAAACTCAATAAAGAGTCCTACAAAAAATGGAAAATAGGTTATAACTAAACATCACAAGTATGTAGGGACAAATCTGGAAAGGCAAAGGCAGAAAACAAAATTAAATTAGCTAAGGACATAAGTTGGAGACAGTCCAGAGAAGATCATCCAAAAATATTCTAGAAAACATGACCTCTGAGGTAAGATTAAAAAAAACAACAACAAACCCTGGGTTACTTTAATCCGGAGGAAAGAAGATTGAGAGGGGACATAACTGTTTTCACATACATAAAAGTTTGTTATAAGGAGGAGTGAGGAAAAATTGTTCTCTTGAACCTCTGATAATGAAACAAGAAACAGTTGGCTTATTGCAGCAAGGACTGTTTAGGTTGAACATGAGAAATAACTTCCCAACTGTCAAAATAGTTAAGCACTGGAATAAACTGCTTGTGAGGTTGTGGAATCTCCATCATTCAAGACTTTTAAGATCAGGTTAGACAAACAGGTCTCATTATTACCTAGACTATCTCTTAATCCTGCCTTGAGTGCAGAAGACTGGAAGATCTCCCGAGGTACCAGTCCGACAGTTCTATGTTACATGTCCAGCTGGCAAAAAAATTTCAAGGGGACAATATTCTGTGATGCCCCTTGTCATTAAGCATGTTGGTAAAATGGAGTGGATCTCAAGGTATGTCTATACTACAGAGGTTTTTTTGGAAAAATGGATATTTTTCCGAAAAAATTTAAATTACATCCACACTGCAATCGCGTTCTTCCTGAAAGAAAATCGGAAGAACAGAGGGGTTTTTCTGACATTAGTAATCCTCTTTCGACGAGGAAGAAGCCTTTTTCCGAAAGAACTCTTTCAGAAACAGGAGTGTGTGGATGGGGAAGAATAAGAAAGAGGAAAAAGCACAGGTGCCCTGGTGGCCACTCCATCCATAGTAATCACAACTGAAATGCGAGAGAGCCATTCAGTGTGGACGCTATCTTTCGAAAAAGCAGATCGCTTTTTCGATGCATTTTTGTGTGTGGACACTCTTTCGGAAGGAGTTTTTTCGGAAGATTGCTTCCAAAAAAAAATTCCTCCGAAAGAAGCCTGTAGTCTAGATGTAGCCTCAGGGTCAGTGCATATTCAGCATGAATTTTTGCTTTAGAATGGACTGCTGCATGTTGCGCTAAATTGTGGAAGGGCCAATTCATACACAGAGCATCCGAATGCTGAAAATTTGAAACTGATTAATGGATCTTCACTTGACATCAGTACTCTGTTCATCACATAATCCCATTTTTAAACAAATCTAAGTTTGTTTTAACCTCCAAGTATGTTGCCATAAAGATCTTTTTAACAGGGCATGGTAAGAAGATACAGCCTTCCAGTGTGCTAATTCAATAATTTAATTGCAGAAAACATATTTACCATGTTTTGATTGACTATCAAGTATGTAAAACCATAGTTTTATATGTTTACATATTGCAACATCAACGTTCCCACTAACCTTCTCCAGCCACGTGCAGAATGCATTTTGTATGTGTACTGAGGCATGGGCAAATGTGCACCACCCATAGAAACAAAAAACCCAGTGGTGAGTGCTCTGCTAATCATGAGGCAGCATTTGAATCTCTAAGGGTGTGTCTAGACTACAGGGTGTTTTTGAAAAAAGTGTCCTTTTTCGAAAAAACTTCCCCTGCGTCTAGTCTGCTGCCGCATTCTTTTGAAATTAAATCGAAAGAACGTGGCAGTTTTTTTGACAGTGGAAAACCTCGTTTTATGAGGAATAATGCCTTTTTTCAAAAGCGCTCTTTCGAAAAAAGGCACTATGTAATGCAAACTGTACTTTTTCGAGAAAGAGCATCCAGACTGCCTGGGTGCCCTCTTTCGAAAAAGCGGCTTGCTTTTTTCAAAGTACTGGTTGTAGTCTAGATTCTCTTTTTCAAAAGAGGCTTGCAGTCTAGATGTAGCCTCTGTGACTGCACAAGCTTACAGGGAATACTGTTCGTCGTCCATTTCTCTGATTTCATGAGCCAAGTTTGAATGATTAGCATGCATCTCTCTTAATCTCTAACATATCACCGAGGAAGAGTGACCGTGTCCTATTTTGAAAGCAGGATTTAGTTTTTCTTCCAGACATCTAACTTTATTCTTTTAGATGATTTTTTTTAAAGGAAAAAAAATATATCGATTTAGTAGAGCCCAGAGGTAGGTTGCTGCTATTTAGATTCTGAGGCTATCTTGTGAATATATGGCTTTCTGTTTACATCACACATCTTGCACCCTAAGAAACTGACCTGAAAGGCAATTAACGTGGAATTATCTGTAGCTGTTACCATCTCTCTCTTTATAACTAGGAATTTCAGCTACTGCATTTTTGAACGGGAGATTGTTTTAGAAATATGGAGATAATCTATCTCATAGAACTGGAAGGGACTTTGAGGGGTCATCGAGTCTGGTCCCCTGCCCTCACGGCAGGACCAAGTACCATCCCTGACAGATTTGACCCAGATCCCTAAATGGCCCTCTTAAGGATTGAACTCACAACCTGCGGTTTAGCAGGCCAATGTTTAAACCACTAGTGAAATCACCATTAAAGGAGTGGAGCTGCCTCCTGAGGGGAACAGATAACCCAACCAGCTTCGAGACTGAGCTTGATAAGTTTATGGAGAGAAGAATATGATTAGATTGTTGACAATGGCGTGTGGCCCATCTGTGACTTGCTGGAGCTGGGCCACTCAATGGGAAGGGCTCTGCATTATTACAGTTAATGCTGTTCCTGGAGTCTGGCTGGTGGCTCTTGCTGACATGCTCAGGGTCCAACAGATCACCCTGTCTGGCACAGTTGGGAAGGAATTTTCTGCCAGGTTCGATTGGCAGAGTGCCTGGTGGTTTTCGCCTTCCTCCGCAGCATGGGGAAGATCACCTGCTGGTTTAAACTAGAGTAAATGTGTATTCTCTATAAGCTTCTTTAAATAATTTCTGGGGGACTTCAGTAAATCAGCCGGAGGTTATGGGTCTATTATGGGCCTGGAGGGTGGGAACTGTAGGCAGGGTGAAGCTGACCCCAGACAGCCTGGTGCAGCCCCACCCACACTCTGCTCCCAAGGTTGCTGTGGGTTAAGTTCCTGCTCTTCCATATCCCAGATGGGCAGGCTTGGGCTGGTGCCAGACTTGGGAGCGCTAGGGCTGGTTCTCTGCCTGGTACTCGGATTGGGGCTACTGGGTTGTGCTCCAGGGCTGGAGTCAGAGGAGCTAGTGTCTGTACCACACTCTGGGGCTGAGGTCGGGGGATGGCGTTGGCCTGGGACAGAGGGCCAACAGCAGGAGGGGGGTGCTGGGCTCCAGCAGGGAGCGGAAACGGAGCGGGAGGGAAGGGAGGCCTGAGGAGAGGAGGAGCTGTGGGGAGAGCTGAGGAGAGAGAGAGAGAGAGCCTCCACTAACGGCTGGTTCACAGACCACCCATGATTCCAGGGCTGGGTACTGCAACGTGCCAGAGGCCAGATACAGGATCACAATGGTCCCTTCTGGCCGGAAAGTCCCTTAGTCTGAGTTTAACTGTGTATTACAAGACGCGCGCTTTACTTTGAATGCTGTTGTGGGCTTCAGACACAGGAGTGCCTGTGTGCTGTAATAATAATGAGATGATTGCCACCTAGGAAAAGCCTGGTTAATTTAAAATTCATTTCATAAAGCAGCATCATTTTGGTAATTAGAGGCATCACTGGCGAGAATTAGTCTATAATCAATTAATCAATCTCTTCAACTCGTAAATTGAGGCTCTTTTGAATTCCAAAGTTGTATGCGAATCAAGGCACTGAGGGCGGTGCGGAGTTCCAAGAATAGTTCTGGTTTCCAAGAACTCTTTATATATGTTTCTAAACTGTTGGGTTGCTTTTAGAATCAGACAGGCGGAATGATTTCATATTCTTCCCTTTGAAAAATCTCCCTTGTACATACCTGGCTAGCTTGGCTCCAGCTTAAGGGTATGGCAACACAGCAAAAGGGGGGGCCAGGTTAGCCTACCTGAGCTAGCTTGACTCCAACTAGCATGGCTCACAGGAGCACTGACCCGAGAACACCCTGGGAAATACAGGCCCAGCGTGGGCCCTGCTCTGAAGCCTGCACTCGTTTCACTGCTGTTGTTACCCTGACCATAACTCCTCTGCCTACATCTGTTTGCTGTGCTGTTGTAGCGTGTAACATTGCATGGCTGGCCAAGGACACGGGTTAGTGAGTGGCTAGTCATGTTCCACACAGGTAGGCCTTTTCAGTACACATTGGAGGTCCGGTACTGCACTGAGATTCCTTGCTGAATTTGATTAGGTGTGCAAGGCCCTTGTTAGCGGTTGGTACCACTCGGGAGGCATTGCAGGGTGGAGATGCTATGTACCAGCAGGGACGACTTAAGAGTGGACGTATGGAATGATTTCACACTGACAGCCATAAACTGCTCCCGAGCACCGGCCAATCACTTTGTGAATGCATGCCATTGGAGCACAGGCGTGTGGGTGTGAGAGTGTGAATGGTGTGATGCGAGCCATCACCACTGAAAACAATTAATTCATTGAGCGGAAGTCTTGCAGCCATGGGCAAGGGGTGAAACAAGGTTATCTTAATTGGTTCACGTGTGTTGTAGCAGAGTAGTGCTAGCTATAGGGGGAAATGTTATTTAGATTATCAATGTTGTGGAAAGGAAAATGCACTTTTTCTTGTAGTGTTCCCAGTATAGATTCCTTCAGAAGGATGTGCATAAACTACGGGTAAATAGTGACCATTTGCTTGTTTACCCATCAAAAGGAAGGTTTGTCCTGAAGTTGTGTAAGGGAATTGCGATCCTACTCCTTTATTTCCTTTTAACTGTTGCAGACAATGTCAGAACTCCATCTGACATTCACCATTGTTTCATGGGCTTTAGTAGTCGGGTATTGTTGGAAATGCTTCGTTTCTTGATTCATTTATCATTTTTGTTAAATTAGGAAGTTTGTGGCTAGATTCATGATACTGAGTGAGTCTGTTTCGTCACGTTTGTTTCATGAGCCAGCTGACTTGATTTGATCAGTCTGAATCAGGGCCAAATACACGATAGGGTTGTATCTATAGACCACTAAATCCCGGTGTGCAGTGTTGCCAACTCTTGTGATTTCCTCAAAAGAGGAATTCCTGCTTTGCTACCTGATTGTACTTTCTTGGGAGTACAGCTTAGCTCTTATCAGTTCCATGGAGCCCTTCCTAAAGGTGTGTCCTAGGGAGCCCCATATATAAAAGGTTGGCCTCCCCTATTCCGGTAGTGTTCCATAAAGATAAGATGGCTTTGTGCTCCTCGATCACCTTGCCTTATTTTTCCTCTGAATGGCATTCTTTATGTGGGGGAGTACATGCTATATAGTTTAGATGAATAAAAAGATATTTGGCTACAGTTGAAATAAAAATAAAAACAATTTTCAAATTGTGTAGATTATTTGTAGCATATGGAGGTAAATCCAAGGGAGCAGATCTGCTCTGATTGTCGATGATGAGCAAGCTTTGCAAGTTGTTACGACTGTGCATTTGGTACAGTTCCAGGCTCTGAGAATACATTCAAGAAAGCCCAACACAGCCTTCTACACTGTGTTCGTTGTGTGGTGTTATCGCTATGGATTAATACTGTGGATTAGTAAAACTGGTATCTGAGTGCTAGTCAAATCTTTATGCATGTTCAATTTTATAGCTAGATATGATGCCCCATTTGGAGAGCAATCCTGCCATCATTATTAAACTCGTGTGTTTACGTTCAGCTTCTTTGGCAGTTAGTGCTGCAATTTGATCACTCCAAAGTGAGGCTCATGCTCAGAGGAGAAAGAGAGATTATTTTTCAGAAATACTGCTGTTCTTCCAGTACATATTTTTGTATACAGCCATGCTTCCTGTTCCCCATCTCTAATTCTCTAGAGCCTTTATTAGGGATTTTGATTAAAGGGAAGGATGTTTGGGGCTCCAACGTTTTATACAGGTTGAACCTCTCTAATCCAGCATTCTGGTCTGGTGACATCCATGATCCAGCATGATTTCAGTTAGCTGGATATCCACTTACCATGGGTATGACCAACTTTCCCACGGTCCTATAAAGTTTGTTTATAGCCATTAATCCTGACTCTCAGTGTTCTGTGCTGTTATTTAGTTCTAATTTACCCCTCCATATCTTCTAAGAACCTATTAAGTGGTGAAAGTGCAGGTAATGCTGCTAGACAATATTGACCTCCTGTGGGCCGGCAAATTCTCTGTTCGGGACCGGTCAAGTCCTGGGGAGTACTGGACTAAAGAGGTTCTACCTGTACAGGGTCACTTTTATCTGCCATTGCAATGAGGTAGGTACAGGTGAGGCCATTGAAACCCACCTCCCAATATAACCTATACAAGGTCCAGCCACTCTATGGCTACGTCTAGACTACAAGCCTCTTTTGAAAGAGGCTTTTTAGAAAGAATCTTTCAAAAAAGCCTCTTTCGAAAGAGAGCGTCTAGACTGCAACCACTTCTTTCGAAAAGGTGAGCTGCTTTTCAAAAGAGAGCACCCAGGCAATCTGGATGCTCTCTTTCGAAAAGCCCTGTTTGCATTCAAGAATGCCTTTTTTCGAAAGAGCACTTTCAAAAAAAGGTGTTCTTCCTCGTAAAATGAGGTTTACCACGGTCGGATACACCGCCACGTTCTTTCGATTTAATTTCAAAAGAATGTGGCAGCAGTCTAGATGCAGGGGAAGTTTTTTCGAAAAAAGGCCCCTTTTTTCAAAGAAACCCTGTAGTCTAGACATAGCCTATGCGAGCACATTCCTGTCGATAACCTTTTCCAAAAGATTTGGTTCCATGAGAGCGTGTCTGTACATCACCTAAAATCACTGCTTTCCAGAGGGTCTTACCTGGACTCTGAGAACATAGTCACACAGTGGAGATGTGTATCTGTTCACAAAGGGGCCAGTCTTTATGTTAACGAGCACTTACATGCATAGTCTCATTGACCTCAATAGGCCTGTTCGTGCAAGCGCTCCTCAGTGGGAGTCATAGTTGCAGTGGAACCCACAATCTATACTCAAAGAAACTGAGTTATCGGTATGGAGTTGTTCTCTCCTTCTTCTAGCTTGTAGGAGTTTTGTAAGTCAGTTGCTGCTTATAATAACACTCAAAAATTGAGTGGATCTCCATGTTTCTTAATTGTTTGTTAAATGTGTCTATATGATATAAGGGAGTGATTACTTTCATGGTCTGGAGCAGGTGTACTGTTTAAGCATCCTGACTACGCAGAACTCGTGGAACTCTGCCATTATACCTTAATCCTGACCAGCAGCTTCCCCTATTCCCCTTGTCAAGGGCCACTGTTATTTATAGATTTCCAGTCACAGTGTATTGTCATGAAAAAGTGGTTTGTGCAAGGAGAATGAATGTCTGTGTGATCGATTAGGAAGAGATCGCTGAACTCGCTTCCATTTTTAACCTTACTGGAAGCTACGTAAAAGGCTAATGCACCAATAGCATATAGGTAGATCACATATTGTGATAATTTATGTGCATCCTAGACTTAATTTGCAATGGAAAATTGGAGCTAGCACTACAGTATTCATATGACTAATCTCCATTTGCACTGAAAAGTATAAGCAACATTTGCAGAACTGAATGAGGCACTTTTATAATTGGGCATTATATATGACAGGATTGCTACTGAAATTGTTCATACTCTATTTTAATAGAGCTGCGTATTTGTCCATTTTTTCCATTATGAACTTGCTTTCTTCATCTTGGCTCTCTTTTTATATGTATGTTTCCCATTGCTGCAGCAATAGGCGAGGGCAGTAGTATACTGATAATTATTTATTCCCAATGTCAGAAAAACCTGGCAGAGATCATCTCTAGAAACTGCAAATTTGAACTGTTGTGTTCTCTTTATTTTTTAAAAAAGTTTCTCTTCTCCAATTTTGGAGGCTAAAAATTGTACTCTCTCCCCTGGTCACCTACTCTTTTGTGTAGCTTGTTAGTATTCCATTGTGATAATGCTCAGCCTCTAACAAGGATACTGTGAACAGTATGCACCACAGCAAACTAATCAGCCTATGGGGAAGTCATTCTTGCTCCCTGAAGCAGCCTGTTGTGCCTTTGAAAACAGTTGAGAATGATCTCCAGCATATATAAAAGAAGAAACAAAACCACTTCAGAATAAGGCACATGGGGTTGGTTCCTGCTCTCGTAGCAAAGTGTTAGAGTTGATTTTTTTTTCATTTTGCTCATATTTTATTATGCTTGATTTACTGATGTGATGGTAACTGTGTTTAGCTAACTTGTCTGTTTGTGTAATCAAAATTGTTCTCCATTGTTTCTTTTCATTCTATTGCTCCTGTTACTGTATTTTGTGAGGTTTTCGAATGAAATATGGTCTGTTTTCCTTGTAATTATATCTCTAGCATTCATACAGGTATGCTAATTATAAAGATAAAAGTAGGAAAATCTACAGAATTCCCTAACATTTACCATAGAGTCCCAGAGATGCTAAACAAAAGCCTTCACAGATGTTAATGAACAGTGCTCCTCTGCTTTCTCTTGACCCTGTAGATTGCTTTCCCTCCCAACAGAATATTCTGAAAACTCTAAACTGTGCAAGTGTTGACTACCTTATCTTTGTTTGTTCCTGAAAGAATATTAGATTGGAGTTAAGATCTTGTATGTTTGCGTGCAATGAAAAATAAGAGTTCTGGCAAAAATCAAACCAATTAACCAGCTAAATATAAAACCAGATGTTTATATTTTGAATAATTTATTTTAAAAATAATTTCTGTTAAGCTTTTTCTGACAAATGAAGTCCTGTGGTTAAATTTGAAGCGTGTGATGTTTTGGATTGTCACTGAAAAAAGTCACAAACCCTATGGAAATTTTAAGAAGTGGGTCATAAAATGTTTTAGAACTCTGCAAAGAAGGACTGAAGATTAAGTGTGCCGAACGTTTGAAAACTGTACGTCCCTGAGCTTCAGTAAAATGAAACCAATTGCTCTGCCCTTCAACTCCACCATGTGTTGTTAAAGGCCAAGGAGTCACTCAGAACAGATTGATCTAGTAGATCTACAAAGTATGGTGCTTTCTTTCCTTTCTTATCGGTGTAGATACGCAGTGGAACAGTTTATAGCACTGACATTTAAAATGTCATTATTGGCAGCTGAATCAATACCCATGTAATGATTGCAGCCAGTTTGTTTCAGGTTCCCTACAAACTTACACGGACATTGTTTCATCAGCGTCAGTTGCATCACAGTTTCTTGGCCCTCATAACAACTGGAGACTTAGATTTAAAAATCTATGAAATCATGACACTGTAGAACAGGTGTGAGTCAGGCTGTAGCCTAATCCTTTCTGCCCACCTGCCTACCCAAGTTCACAATTGGGGAAGAGATGCCCTCAAGAATAAAAATCCCCTAAACATTAAGTTTCTTTTTTTCCCAAAATAGTCCATGATTGTGACTGATCTTGGTGACTGGCCATGCTTATAAAAGCTATATGCACCCCACTTCATGTGGAACACTAAATGCAGCCCTAACCATGGAGCTCCTCCATAATGCACTAAGGACACTTATTATAAGATGTTTGCTTTGAGGATAAGTGGAGAGTCTTAGGTATCAACTCTGAGCTTTACTCTGCTCCTAGAATCCTAGGACTGGAAGAGACCTTAGAAGGTTATCGAGTTCAGCCCCCTGCTCGAATCAGGGCCAACCCTAACTAAATCATCCCAGCCAGGGCTTTGTCAAGCCGGGACTTAAAAACCTTTAGGGATGGAGAGTCCACCATCTCCCTAGGGAACGCATCTCAGTGCTTCACTACCCTCCTAGTGACATAGTTTTTTTCCTGATATCCAACCTAGACCTCCCCCACTACAACTTGAGACCATTGCTCCTCGTTCTGTCAGCTGTCACAACTGAGAACAGCCTCTCTCCATCCTCTTTGGAACCTCCCTTCAGGTAGCTGAAGGCTGCTATCAAATCCCCCCTTTTCTCTTCTCCTCAGCCTTTCCTCGTAAGTCATGTGCTTCAGCCCCCTAATCATTTTGATTGCCCTCCACTGGACCCTCTCCAATGCGTCCACATCCTTTCTGTAGTGGGGGGCTCAGAATTGGACACAATACCCACGTGGTCTGGAAATTGCCCCCTCATCTCTACTGAACTGCCTTTTTTGTCTTCTCTCCACTGCCAGCCATTTCCGTGAGTCTTAACATGAGACTTTCTTGTTGAGGAAGTGGTTTTCAACAACAGGAAAATTAGACCGCTCCCCTTCGGGGCATAATGATTTTGCCTGTTCCTACGCTTTATTTTAGGTAGGCCAGTAAAGGAGAACCGTAAGGTAGATGTGAACTTGAACCTTGTGTATCTGCTAGTCAGTGCACTACCACCAGGCTGTTCAACTTGTCATTGTGTTTTTTTGAAAACATGGGATTTTCAGTACTCTGGCTACTTCTGAAGCTGTGTCATATGAGAGAAAAGAAGGAGGAAAAAACTCTTTTCAGCAAGAACATGAGAGAGAACTGATATTTTGATATTTTATCATGGGGTTTTCTACACCATCAGTCATCTGTGTCAGCTAGAAATGCGGTACAATTATGGAGGCAAAACTTAAATGAAATATGCCAATGTTAATGCATGCCGAGGCCAAATTTTTTAATCTTGTCTGTCTTAAGTTAGGCACCTATATAAAACTACCCTTATTTTCAGAGATCTGGACATGTATAAGACTCATTGATTTTAGAATATGAAGGGTGTGGCTACCTTGAGTACCTCTGAAATATATAATATGAGTACCTCTGAAAATGAGGCCACTAGTTACAATTTGTTTTACAGTATCTGATCTCCATTGTGCTAAGAGCCAAGCACGAACAATAAGGGATGGTCCCCATTCTGAAGAGCATAACATTTTAGATGCAAAGAGGACAAAGGTAGTCTGTGGCAGGGCTAGAAATAGAATCAAGAGCTCCCCTGTCCCATTCCCGTGTTTTAGCCATACTAACATTACCTCAGTGTAACCAACAAAGCAACATTTACTTGAGTTTGCGGAGCATTTGAAACAGTTGGTGTGAACTATCCCCAGTAAAGTAAGTGACTGCTAACTCAACTGGCAATTTTGAGACTTTAAATGCCAGCACTGCTGTGATTTCACTGCTCATCCAAGCATGTAAGTGTGTAATTATGGATTTAGGTCAGGGGTCACAAACTCCCAGCCCACGGGTCATTGTCAGCTGGATCCATTACCGTTCCCCAAGCCCTGCCCCTTCCCAGCATCACCCTCCTTCCATAACCCCCCTGTCTCCCAAGGACGCAGCTTCATGGATCACCGGGGAAGTCTGGTGTACTCTCCTGGTAGATGGTGCAATCTTGTTTTGTAGAATGGAAGAAAAGGTAGGAGCCTACCAAACACAATTGCCTTGAAACATTTTTCTCATACCCTCTCTTAAGGTCAGCTTCATTGGAGGGCAAGCATGGGCACTAATCTGATTCCATGCAGTAGAAGGCAGTGGCATATGTAAAACCAGTACATTATGGTGTTAACAATCTTGCACTACCACTGTTTATCCTGGATGTCCCATGAATTCGTTTAGGACTTTATTTTCCAGTATGATGACTTTATATTTCTGAACACTCCTTAGTGCTAACTTCATGAAAATAGGCCCGAGATGAGCCCTATTTGCTCCACTGCAGCTTTTTGGCAACCATTTCAACATAAACATTTGTCATGATCTAGCTGTCATTAGTGAGATAGCGCTATGGTTGCTTCTACGATTGTTTCATTAACTGCTGTTGAACATACTTCAACTTTAGCACCAACTAGCAAGCAGCTGTCCTCAAGAATACCTTTACAGCTCTCTCTTCCTAAATGGTACATAGGAGAACGATACTCCAAGACCTCTAGTATCAGAGGCTTCACCCTCTCTTCACATAGACCACATTTTCAGGATAGAATTTAGGCACTGCTACAACCAGTCGAATAGAAAGGGCTACAGAATGCCTATGGCAGCAATATTCCTGACAGAGTTTGAGAAAGGGACTCTAACTTTTAGTTTGCTAATGTTCCCTGTTTAGTTTTGACGAAGAAGAGGTTCACATCTCCACCTTTTTTCCATAGATAGAAGACATGTCTTTTATTTATACTCTATTGTCTTTGGGGACACCAGCACAAATGCTAAACTCTGTTAAAAAGTAATTCAAGGGTTCACCCACACATGCGGTAATTACAATTGTGAGCATCCAAGGAAAATCAGTGTATAATGTCTTAATTAAAGTGGGGTAATATAATTTTAGTTACAGAGTGGATTATATTAGGTTTTTAGAATATTGAGTTTTCCTTTTACTTTCATACAATTAATTTTAGTTTAGTTGTTTTGATAGTACATTGCATTATTAATGAATATTTTGCCAGGAAGAGTAAGAAAATACAAAAAATAATATCTCGGAAAGTCTAATCGATTATGGTACTGTAGGATTGAAAAATTCCTGTTGTTTACTTTGGTAGACTACAGATACTTACTTGGAAGTTATTTTCTTAATTACTTGTTCAAAAAATGTGCTTGCATCAGTAAAACAGAAGGAAATTGTTTCTATAATACACTATATAACCCAGGGTTCATCTTTCCCATTAACTTCTGAAGCTGGTACACTATAAAGTGTTCTTGTCTTGTTTGTCTGAACCTTTATTTTATTTGTCTATAGCAAGTTGTGGTTTACACAGATAGTGGTATGATGTTGGGTTCAGCTTTAGGACTGAGTCATTAAGAACCACAGATGAGCTGCTTACAAAGGATGAAATCCTGGCTCTGTGGAAGCAAATGGAAATGTTGGCATTGACTTTCATGTGTATGTGGGGAAGGGGGTCACCCAAAGTATTTTCTAATGCAGGGC
The DNA here is from genome assembly GCA_032595735.1 of Pelochelys cantorii. Taxonomy (NCBI): domain Eukaryota; kingdom Metazoa; phylum Chordata; order Testudines; family Trionychidae; genus Pelochelys; species Pelochelys cantorii. The sequence continues at coordinate 70,707,766 of CM064332.1, forward strand.
GATGCAGTCTTACAAATACCAGACAGTTTATAACAACAACATATTAACTCATAGCTATTACTGATTAAGGTTTGCATATTAAATAATCAGGCAAAGCAAAGCAAGGCACCCACTCGCCAAATAGAAAGACTAAAACTGGGTCAACATAGTATGAGAAAACAGAAAACTGAAGGTGCTCTCTACAATGGGAGCTTCAAATCAAATTAAGTGTACCAGGATACTTAAGAAATATTGTACACTCATTCACTTGCTATATCTATTATTCCCAGCACTTCTGTGATAAATCAGAGAGACAAGTTGGGGGGAGTAATACCTTTCACTGGATTAATTTCTGTTGGTGAGAGAAACAAGCTTTTGAGCTACATAAGAACGGCCATACTGGGTCAGACCAAAGGTCCATCTAGCCCAGTATCCTGTCTGCTGCCAGTGGCCAATGCCAGGTGTCCCAGAGAGAGTGAACAGAACAGGGAAGCACAAGTGATCCCTCTCCTATCACCCATTTCCAGCCTCTGACAAACAGAGGCTAGGGACACCATTCCTACCCATGCTAGCTAACAGCCATTGATGGACCTAACCTCCATGAATTTATCTCGCTCTTTTTTTGAACACAAAGCTCTTCTGTAGCTCAAAAGCTTTTCTTTCACCAACAGAAGCTGGTCCAGTGAAGACTATTATCTTACCCACGTTATTTCTCTAATAGCCTGGAACCAACCCAATTACAAAAACACTGCAGATAAGATTCTTACGGGCCTTCCCCTTTCCTTGTATGAAATAAAGATATTACTGGAGTTCACAGCTAATAATATTAAGAATGTGTGCACTATCAAGCTCAACTAATCAGCGTAGCAAAAACATTCATACCAGGCCATTGGATGACTCCATAAAATGCTGCTGATATTCTCCTGAATGTCAAGATTTTGGGATCCTTTTGCCTAACGGCGAGTAAAAGCCAATGAAGAGTTTTACCATCCTACAGGGCCTCCAGACTGTTTTAATCTAACTATTGGTCCACTTAGATGTTTACAGAGTTCTGGTCACTGTAATGTCTGAGTTGTTTTGATTTTACTTTTGGACCCAACAATATTCTTTCCATTCTTTTTATAAAATTATATAAACATGAAGATTTTACAGATAAACGCGCAGAATTTCAGGGTAATGATGTTGAGAAAACCCCTGTTAGGTGGCATTTGAAGGACACGGTCGTGTATTTTTTGCTTTGTGGCTCAAGTAGTCTGTTCTCAAATACTTGCTTTTTGTTGGTGATGCGGTGACTTCAAAAGCAGAAACTGATTTATCACAGAAGTATTGGGAATAATAGATACCAGTAAGTGAATGGCTGTGCAATATTTCTTCAGTATCCTGGTACAGTACATTGTTAATTTGATTTGAAGCTCCATTTGTAGAGAGCACCTTCAGTTTTCTGTTTTCTTATACTATGTTGACCCAGTTTTATTCTTTCCACTTGGCACGTGCGTGCCTTCCTTTGTTTCACCTGACTATTTAATATTTTTTAAGCACCAAAAATGTCCATGATGCTCAACAAGATATAGGAGTAAGGCCCCAAGCTGACAGTCCATTCCTATTCAGCAAATCCCTTCAACATGCACTTCACTTTAAGCACACACTGAAGTCTAATTAATACCAAGTTAAGCATGGGGCTGAAATATTATGCTGAATAGGAATAGACTTAAACACCTGCTCAAATTCTCGGCTGAGTATGTTTCTATGAGTGTATAATAGCCCCCAAAAAGGGATGAATTTGCTTTCTGTTCAGTTTCTGACCTGAAAAATTATACCTCTTGCATTGTCTTTTCTCCTTTTGTTGAAGGAAGTGTGAATTGAATTTCTCTGTACTTAGAACATCTTATTGTGGTTTTACTTATTACGTCCTTTATTTTTATGGGGTTTTGTTATTTCCCAGCTCTTCAGATTCATCTAGCTCAGTTTGAAAATCTCTTTGTTAGAACTCAAGATTTCAGATGTGTTCTCTTCGATTCCTCTGACCTAATTTTTTTCAGGAGGAAAGATTATTCAGTCAAGGGACTTTGCCCTGTCAGAACTCTGCATTTCAGAGATCCTTTGGTAGTCAGGAGAGGCATTTTCCTACAATAGAGATTTTGAAATGGGAGCCACTGAGGGAAGTCATCGCATTATGCCCTGTTGCTTCTCAATGTTTCAAACTCTGATGACCAGCAGTTGGAGCACTCTGACATCACCCGTTCTTCAGGCTGACCCTTCTGCCTTCTTGCATGTGGCCTGCTTGTGAGTTCTCTGTTCACAGAGAAGCACGTGGGGTAGTGGGCACTGGAGAATGGCAGCTTGAATTAGGCCCAGGCACTCTGAGACATGCTGTCTATTCAATGTACCAGAGTCTTAGATGCCTGGGGAGATTGGTGTATGGTGTTTTCAGTGAGCAAGCAACTCCCCATAGTAAAAATAGCAAAACCAAACCACCTCAAAAAAAACTTCCAAAAAACATACACTAACCTAAATTGACTTCTGCAAGCTCAGAAGTACAAAAGAAAGAGGGTACTAACTTGATAGTATTGAATTTAAGGATCTTAACTGGTAAATGCATTACAAAGGCAATTTACCCCTCTCTTGATATCCACATTTCCACATCAATTGCTGTGAATGAACCACTTCCACCATGACTTCAATTAACCTCATTTACACAAGTACCTTCTTTTTTTGTTGTCCTTCTATATACCCATGCCTCTGTAAACTCCACTCCAATTCATCTGATGGAGTGGATTTTACCCACAAAAGCTTGTGCCCTAATAAATCTGTTAGTTTCTAAGGTGCCACAGGACTCCTTGTTGTTTTTGCAGGTACAGACTAACATGATGACCCCTCTGAGACTACTTGTGTGAAGTTTGTGCTGCTGCCATACACAAACATGTGCGTTATTCCCCCAAACGATTAATCCATTTTCTTACTTCATTTAACACATTCGTCCTATGGTCACAATAACGCTAGATAGACAAAAGCTATTAATCAGAAAAATCAATAAGTTTCTGTATTAGATCTTGCTCAGAAAAGGTCATCTTTAATTGATCATGGATGATGCACTACAGGTTATGGTGCTGCAACTAAAATTCAGCTCTGTACTCTAGATGTATTTTACAATACTTCATTGTTTCAGTGATTTATGAACTTGCCATTTCAGCATGTATGAGGAATTGGTTAAGGTGACCTTGAAAGGCATAGAGGAATATTTTCATTTTTTGTTGTTGGCTTTAGTGCATGAACAAAAGAACCAAAAGTATTTATTCAAAACCTGACAGTATAGAAAATGGTAATGAAAAACTATAGCAATGTTATTACATATCGGCAGCGTGTACAAGATTTAAACAGATATATGCTACTTAGAGAGATTTCATTTTTTGAGATCTTTGAATGCTTATAGCAAGAGCTTTTTGAGTCCATTCCCAAATTTAAATAACTAATAATTCATTATAGACACCTGTACATACGCGCTTTCTCTGGCTATGGTGTTTAAGCAGACCTTATCAGGTGTGGAAATTTTTTTTTAATCCTGCATAAAGTTTACATATAGGCTTGGAAGGATTAGATTATGAGGCGGGAATGGTGATAAACACTGATTTCACCATACATGCACAGAAGGAAAAAAAGATTCCCATCTGGAATCAAAATTTTCAGAGAGGCAAAGCAAGAAAACTGATGCTTGAGAAACTATTGTAGTTCGTTTTAAGGATATTTACTTGGTGTATTTTGATGTGATTTTTTTTTCACAGTTTTAAAACTTTAGCTTTTTTCTCAACACCTGCTGTCTCTTAAGTTGTTGTTTGATCCCCCCTTTTTCCCACAACTATGAAAATTTAAGTTAATTCAAAATTAAGAAATGCTTAAAACATTTTTGTGAATGTGATAATTTAATTAAGTTTTAAAATAAGAATTGGTGTAATCCCTCAGAATTGCCAATATATAAAAATTGAATTATTTCACTTCTCGAGACATATTATACATTCAGATTTACAGTACATAGCTAATTTATGGTATATAACTAAAAAAGATGGGTGGATGCCTGGAAAAAGGTCATTTTTGGGATCGCCATCTATTTATCCCATATCTCGGAACACACTAGCAGCTCCACATGTGGCATCTGTAGAAAATTCAGTTGTCACTATTCTCATGGCTGCCTTTACCACCGTTTTCTGCATACATGTACATTATATATGTGCAGGAAGCCTGCTATTTATTAACCTTCACATATTCATATTGCCACTCTTTGTTGCAGGCTTAGTGTCTGAGAACTGTAAAAGCTCTTGAAAATACCATTTCTTAAAAAAAAAACCCAAACAATGACAACTACCTGTCCATGCATTTATTTTGTTCTATGTTTTGTTAGTCCCGTACATACTAGATTACTTCCTATTTCTCTTGAAACATTCCCGAAAACAAAATGTGTTGCGGTCTCACAGGAGAAACGTGTTTGAAAAAAAATGATTAAACATTAATTTAACTTATTGTGTTATCCCTCCGTGCAAACAGTGTCTTCTGTTGTTTGTCTTTATTCCTTGTTTTATTTTTTCATTGTGTCTTTTTAGATGAATATTGTCACTACTTTTCCCCTTAAATACATTTTTAAATGTCCTTTTTAATCCACAGTAGCCAGTAAGTAGGTTTTTAAAAAAATTCCTGCTTATTCATTAGTATGTGAACTACATTTTATGAGCAAAATTGTTGGCTGAAGAAAGGTACCCTTTGAACCATTCCTAAAGGAGCAGCTGAGGTGGTACAGTCTCCGAGAAGTTCGCTGTTAACCTGTAACTTTAAAAACAAGTAGTGCTGTGGCACCTGAGGGCATATCTACACTACGACATTATTTTGAAATACTTAAATGCAAAATAATAACTCCTGAAATAACTATTTTGAAATAAGCTTACTCCCTGAGGGAAGCAGGAGTAAAGATTTTGGAATAACCAGCCCCTTAGTTTGAAATAACGGGTGTGGTAGAGTGGACGCCTCACTTATTTCCAAATAAGGAGGTTATTTTGAAAGAACTCCCTAATGTGGACCAGGGCTTAGAGACTAATGTGAGCAAAATCCCCATATTCAGGTGAGCAGAGTGGAGAGAAAGGGGAAGACCCTCACAATTTATAACAGAAAAAGAAGGGGGGAAGGGAAATACCTGTTAATTATAGTGCTGGTCTCTGCTCATCTGAAGTGGGTTTTGACCACGAAGCTCATGCATCTGTCTTGTATGTCCTCTCTCTCCCTGTCTCTCTCCTCCTATGCTATCCTAGCCTAGTCTAGCCTGTCCGTCACAGGACCTGTTTCTGATAATTCTGGAACATTGTAATAGTCCTTAGCAGGTTGTCCTAGCGCCCATAAATTAGAACTTGCCCTATGCTAACTGGGGAAAGGGAGCTTAGCCACCTTTGTCTCTCTTGCCTCTTGGCTGTGCCAAACAGTGCACTGGCCATGTTAACTTTCAGCTAATGTTCACTTTTAGCGAATGTGAATGTGGCTTAGGAAAATATTAATTGCCATCAGATTTCTTCTTACAATCTAGACAGGCAGGTCCACACTCTCCTCTTACTTGTTCCCATGTATGTATTACTGATAGCTATTTTGAAAATGTCAGGGGGACGGTGGCTTCAGACCCAGGTAGAGGAAATGTGAACCTGTCTCTCCAGAAGTTTGAGTCTGTAATCTAATGACTAAAAGGGAATTCCCTCGGTGTCAGGCTGATAATCTTTGGCAGCTGAAAACAAGAGTTCTGTCAATGTTGCCTGTCAAAATGTCAGCTACCAAACCACAAGACACAGACTTTGAGGAGCTTTATTTGTCCTATCAATACATACATTTTAGGAGCTGTTAATTAAATCTGATGCTGCTGTGCTCATTAAATCTGTTTCCTAGACCAATCAATATATTCCTCTGCTTATTGCATCTAAGTATGTGTCCGTACCGAGAAAATGTGTCTGCTGCTGTTGTTTTGCTGTGTTCAGAATGTGCTGTATTGTGTGCTTTACAAATCAAATCAAAGGTGCACACGCTGCTCAAAGGAGTTGACAGTGTAATTTCAGACATGATGCAGTGAATCAGAATGCAAACAGTGGGAGGAACAGGAAAAAGTGAGGATTGGGGATACAATAATAGGATTGTATGATTACTTAGCCATTATGTACGTGTCTTGTTAGTTCTGCTAGAATATATTTTCCACAAGGATGATTATTTGAGGAAAGGGGTGTCTACACTGGAACTGATGTGTAGCAGAGTAATTCCAGCATTGGAAAGCATAACTCTCCTGACTTCCTGCAAGAATCCATAGCTACTCTTTTCCTGTTGGAATAACGGTACATCTACACTGCACGCTTATTTTGAAATAAGCTATTCCAGAAGAAATACTCTGAAATAGCTTATTTCGAATTGGCACGTCTACACTACAGGGAAGCCTCAAGATTAGTCCGAGACAGGCTTCCCTAACGTGGATGTGCTACCTCAATTTAGAGTCCCAGGAGGCACTGGGGAGTAATTACTTTCAATGGCCTTGGGAAGGCACTATTTCGAAATAGCAGCAGTGGAGTGTCCACGCTACTGCTATTGCGAAAAAGCTATTTTGGAAGAGGCATTATTCCTCGTGGAATGAGGTTTACAGAAGTCGGACTAAGCTGGCCATTATTTTGAATTTGTCGAAATAATGGAATTGCTGTGTAGACATTCGCATTGTTGTTTTGGAATAATGGCCTTTATTCCGAAATAACGCTGCTGTGTAGACAAACCCAAAGCGATCTACTAGTTGCCTTACCAATAAAATGAGGAAAAGCAATACATATCCTGAGGTGGCTGAATCCATCAAGACCCAGACTCCTAGATGCCAGTACCATGTTGTTCTGCAGAAAATGCAGGGGGCGGGGAAGAGAAGGCCTTAAAATGAAAGATTCCAAATGATGTTTTATGTCAAGTCTCTGTGTTCTGTGGAAGTAAAGATCTCAGAAATGTTTTGTGGTTTGGACTTGAGTTACTGGGGCTGAACAGTGTGCAAGCCATGTGGAGACTAAGGTTAAGGCTTTAAAAGACTTGATGGAAGAAACACCTACATTTGTGAAATCTCGCCTCAAAAACGACAAGAAAAATACTAAAACCTTGAGAGAACCAAGGATTCAAATGTTCAGTTTCTAGATTTTCTGGGTGTTTTTGATGCTGTATATTATAGACAAGTTTCTCTCAGATTTACTGAACTAGATCTAGTAGAGGAAGTGTTTTTTGGGGAGGTTCTAATGCATGGACTTTAAGAAGGGCTCAATATTAGAAGCATCAGTGTAGTGGGTCTATCTTAATTTTGTGGCAAGTATTGAAACCCGAAGGCAGCTGTAGCTCCAAGTGATATCACTTACAAGGATAAAAAGATTGTGTTGTGTTGTGACCTAATATCCTTGGCACAAGGCGTTTATATTTTTTCACATTGTATTTGGAAAAACAGGAGAGAAATCATATTATTTTCTGCTAAACTCTGCCTTGTTGATGGAGGGCAAGATTGAATCATTTGAGGAGCTAATTCTAATAAGGCCCCATCAGAAAAAGCTTAATAGCTCAAAGCTAATAGGACACATTAAAGTCCTACACGGATTCATAGCAACCGAGAATGAGTCTGATTGCTCCTTTGACAGATATAATCTGTATGCATAATCCACGTGTGCATGTGCCCAAACTGAAACTCTTCTGGTCAGGCGGGCTGATTGTGGTCACACAGGGCATACATGGATGGGCTTCTCCCTTGCAGGAGCTTGCCTGTGGGACCCCCTTAGCATGCAGTGCCAGGCCTTCCCTAGGGACAGACTTCTCTTTCTTCCTCTCACCTGGGGCAGTCCTTCCTAGCTAAGCAGCTTCCTATTTAAACCGTGCAGGCAGTTCTCTTATGGAACTCAGTTGCTGCTCCCAGGTGTAGTTTTTGGGGTTGTCAGAGGCCAGTGAGTCCTTGAGTCTCCCTCAAGAGCACACTGGCCCCATGGAATTTCCTTGCATTCTAGGGGTCAACAAGAGAACAGGGCCCTCTTTGATTCAGGCTCCATATACCAATCATCCATACCAGGGACTAAGATTTAAAATCCTAATTATAAAACTATTGGCTTCAAGAGAAGCAAGATTTGTCCCCAGGCCAGGCCTTTGTCATGTAAACATACAATTTACTAAGTAAATGTTACCTCAACTCTGTGGTCAGCCTAACAGTCTGCCTACAAGGGATTGCAAATGAATATATCTCAAGTTGCTGACAAGGTGGAGCAGGTAGCCCAAGAGACAAGAATTGCAACAGTCTGTACTACTGATGGAACAGACCATGGGAAAACACTGTCTGCACAAACCCTTTATTCTTTGAATTCTGAGATGAGAAGTGGGGATAAGGAAGGCATACCAATTTCAGTTCTACTTGAGATTAAAAGGATGAATCAAATATTAAAGGGTTCTGTTGGCTACTGGAACTCTTACGTTTCTGCAATATCTCAAAAAATGGCAAGCATGTTTAATAGGAGGACTGGCATCTACCGCTTAACTACTGTGGCAGGAAGTTTTTCCCATTGTCCAACCTACATCCCCCCTCTCCCTCCAGCTGCAATTTAAGCCCATTGCTTCTTGTCCTAGCCTCAAATTAAAGAGAACCATGTTTCTCTTCCTTGTAACAACCTGTACTTAAAAACTCTGCTGCCGTGGCCCTGCTTCCTCTTCACCACGCCGGACTGTCAGAGCAATCCCCAGGCAGGTAAGCAATGGGATGGCCTCCCTCACAGCTCTTCCTTGCGATCTGGGCCTGGGGTCTCTGCAGCCTCCCCTACGTCTTGCACCCTGGTGTCTTGGCCCTTTGTAGGAGGCCACCTGCAGTCCTACTGTCAGAACCAGCTTTACCTGCTAGAAACCTGCTGTGGCCTTACCAAGCCCTGGGTACCACAGCACCACCCACTGAACGTGGTAATGTTTCTATGGTAACAAGACAGCTACTCATTCCTGTGCCAGGATTTGAGCCTCCCCCACGTCACATGTTTGGCATTGCCTGTCGACACAGAGCCGGAGTGAGTAACATAACAGACTTTAATCAAACTACAAGCGCATCTTGTGGACTTGCATCACTTTATTTATAATGTTCAGGAGCTTCAGGGGGTAGCCGAGTTAGTCTGTTACGGAAAAAAACAACAAATGGTCTGGTAGCACTTTATAGACTAATGAAACATGTAGATGGTATCATGAGCTTTCGTGGGCACAGCCCACCTCTTCAGATGACCGGAGTTATCTCTGGAGTTAACTCCGGTCATCTGAAGAAGTGGGCTGTGCCCTCAAAAGCTCATGATACCATCTACTTCTTTTGTTAGGCTATAAAGTGCTACCAGACCATTTGTTGTTTATTTATAATGTGGATTCTTAACTGCGTGTAAAAATCTGTATATACAAACATAGCTCTTGGAAATTAGCTTCTCAGTTCCTTAGGGGGGCTGCTCCTTACTTACTTAGGTAGTTACAGCACTGCTGTGGAGAATGCCAGAACAAGAGAGAGAAATATGGGACAAAACTGGTTGCTAGTTGAGACTAAGTAAAAGCAAACCTCTCGCTATCGGTATAGGAGCATGAGCAAATAAGAGTATCCACTCTCCGCTCATAGCACTGCCTCAGCAACACAAGCTTCTTATTTCTACCTAATCACTTTCCCTATTGGGCTCCTTCGCAAGGTGTTTTTCCAGGGGGCATGTCAGCTGCTTTTCTTTGGTATTGCCGAGAGTCTTCATACTGAGGGGTGAATCTCTTGACATTTCAGTGTGCTGATGTGAGAAGCATAAATACATATTTTCCTGTGCTTTTACATAAAACACCTGGGATGTGGACTGTAACTCTGACAAGTTGCCAACCTGAATCTGTGGGGTGATGGGAGATATATCCTCCAGGGAGTGTCCATTTGAAGTTCTTCATTGCTAATGCCTGCTTTGTGACCTTTCCAGGAGCAGATGTGTGTGGCTATAAATATGTATCTGTCCCTCCATCTCCCACATGGCTCTTCCTCTGCAGTAAATGTGTCACAACTGTTATTCATTTTCAGAGGTGGAATGCACAATGACTAGGTATGGGGTGGAAGAATTCAGAACCAAGGGTGTGTTGAGAACAAAACTTTTCTATTTGGCTAAGCCACAAACCTATCTTTTTTTCAGAAAGGTATTCCTCCTGTGAGTGAGTTGCACGCTAGACAGCGACTGCTATTAAAGCATAGCACAGTGGTTTTCAACATAGAATTAGCCACACCAAATCGGGCCAGTGGTCCAGCAAGCTCAATGCCTGCCCTCCCGCATTAGCTAGTGACTGATTTATTCATAAGCACACAAAGCTCAAACTCCACAATATACTTAATCACGTACAACGCTCTGCATTACAATGGAGTTAAGCCTGAAGGAGATCAGCTCGGTCCCAGTGAGTGAGATTACATTGTATAAACTAACCAATATTATTACTAATGGACATAAAATTAGCCAGTGCTTTTAGAAACTACATCCTGGCAGCTGGTAACATCACGAGACAGTGACAGGACTACATCATGTGAAGCATTATTTTCTGTCATCGATTTTACTTTTACCAGCTATTACTTTCATTGTCAGTCTGTCCTCATTCTCATATTTTTGGGAAGGGGCAGAAAAGGCAGGGCTGTCCGTTTATCCCAGGTACAGTGTTTTTAAAATACCAAAAAACGTGTGTGTCATCAGCTCTGCATTACAGGCTGTGGAGAAATCTTGTAGTACAGGTGTAACACTTGTGTTTCCTGCCCATTCTCAGGATGAGGACATCTTTTAGTACTAGGTCTGCCGCTGTATTATTCCCAGATATGAAACCCCCTCAGATACATCATAGAGCAGGACTGAGGAACTTTTTTGGGGTTGAAGGCCACTGACCCACAGAAAAATCCGTGGGGGGGGGGCACACAGACGTGAGAGGCCCCTGACTGAGAAGGAGAAAGACACTCTCCTTGTACACTAGAGGCTGGGGGGCCCAGGCTAGTAGGTACACCTGCAGGTGTGTAGCGGGGGGGGCTGGAATGCCAGTGCAGGCTCCCCAATGCTGAGCATCGGGGGATGTATCCAGGCAAGCCTGGGGCCACATCCAGCCCCTGGGCCTGAGGTTCCCCACCCCTGTCACAGAGTAACTGAAACCATCAGAAATCTATGGGTTTTTAAAATGATTGATACATTATTCAGATGATAGTTTACCGGTTGCATCTGTACATTTGTAATCTAATTCCTTTCAATGTAGCTGTTTGGTTCAGATTAGTTTATTTTCATGGGAGATGTAGACAGGTCAGAGAGCTTAGCTACAGAACCAAGTGTAGGAGAATAAGGCACCTGAAATACAACTCCTGTGATGCACTATGGTTTTGGTTTTGAGATTATATGTTGAGCCTTGATTCTTGGCTAAAAAATAGTGATTTTATTGTTTGTTTTAGAAACTGCTGGGGGCAGAGAGCATGTTTTCCCCTTGCATCATTCGTGGGGCAAAATAAACTGTGAGCACTTAGCAAGTAATTACAATAGTAGGAATTAATAATCTCTCTAGTTTAGTTCCTTATCTCTAAAATGAAGATACATCCTTTTCTTTGTAGAGGCATTGACAAGATTAATGTTCGCCCAGCGCTTTGAAGATGTAAAGCACTATGTGAGTGCCAAATATTATTGCTACTTAGATTCTCATAGAAAAAAGAGGAGGTATTCATCAACCCCTCTTGCTGCATGATGATGAGACACCACTCTGTGTGCTTGATACCTTGCACATTGTCATTTATATCCCTGAAGTAACTATGATGGCCCAGAACAGATGATCTTTAGCTGAATGAATAACTTGAGAATTCTACCCCTCCCATCTTCATGGCCATGCTCGACTTAGTCCCAGCTTTGACACACATATTTATGCTTGATCTGAGCTGTGCACTGTCAGCTGTATTTCTGACAGGACACCCTGTTCCCCGGGGGAACATTTTAATTGATAAAATGAAGCCTATTTCTACTTTTCAGTGAAGACAGAATTCTTTGCTGCTAGCCTGTGTCATTGCACTAGTTCTGGGATCTGCGTTTGTGCACTGGGCAGATTTTGATCAGAGTATGCTAGAAGTATGCAATTCTTATGTGTGCTCACGGAGTTAAAAGAAAGGGTCTATTTGTGATGAGACTAGGTCCCTCTTTCCTGGTGCTTGTTTAATAGCTTTGTCCTTAGCAATGCAGGTCTGAACCACACTTACATTAGAGTTTATTGGGCAGCTTTACTGTTCACCATAATTCCTTGGATAGCAGGCTGTTCCTCCTCCTTCCATGCATGATGCATTTTTTCTCCTCAAGAAGTCCCCCTCATGATTCACCTTAGGCATCAAATATTTTACCCCATCCTTTTCGTCCTTCTTTCAAGGATATTTTCCATGCCTGGAATATTATAAAAAATGTCAGAAGATTACAGAAAATGTCATTATAATTATCAGTGTCTGGAAATAGACATAGTTACTGGAAAAAAACCCCTCTTCAACTGAATTTTGACAGGTGGATTTATAGGCAAGCTTCTTTGCAAGCAATGCTTTTTTAAAGAGATGTGTCTTTGTTCTGAGTATTTTGTTTTCTTGTCAGTAGCTTCACCTTAATATATACATGGATTTACCCCACCACAGCTGTCTTAATACAGTTAATACAGCCTTGGGAGTGTGATCCATGTAGCAACTTCTATAAAACTTTCTGCTGATTTCCAATGGTTTGGAAAGTGAGTTTTAAACTGCTGGGTGGGGGAGTGTTTCAGTTTCTTTGCCTTTTAATAGAAAGATTCCCCAGTTCAGCTCCTGGGACTTTTCTGTTTGCTGTTTCCAAGTGTGGGAATCTGTCCTGGCAAAAAAGAGTTATTTCCCATCACCCGAGTTCTCTAATAATATTGCATCCATGGATGCACACTCTTCCTCCCACCTTCCACACTAGTATGTGGATCACTCTGTGACAGATTAATTAGCAGGTTTTGGAACCCACTAGTGGCTTGTTTGGAGACACTGCACCCCAAAAATCCATGCTTTTAATGTCCTCATGAGACCACGCATGTTCCAGGAGTGGAGGCAATATATTCAAGAGAACAGCAGTTACACAAAAATAACCTAATGTACTCATTTCTAATGGTACGGAATGCATATAGTAAAGTGATTCTATATTGGATTGAGACATTCTTGATTTCATGTGGTGTGTTTCTTTTTCTTTTCCCCTGAGAGGTAATTGAATGTATTATTTTAAGTGTTCATATTTTTTTCCAGATGCAAAAGAGGAAGTTTGTAAGACGTATGCTCAATAAAGTAACATTAGATTGTATAAAATAACAAATACAAAGTTTAAGCAGTATACAGTTTTTGCTGTATAATGAAACTCTCAAAAATAAAAGTAGTGTTAGCTGCAGTGTGAATTCCAGGATACTAGAAAGACAAAATGGATAAGGTGATATATTTTATTGGACCTCAAAATCCTGGCTCTTACCAAGAGGAGGTAGTCCCAATGAAAGATATTATGTCACCCAATTTGTGTCCCCCCCAAAAAAAAAGTTTAGTGAAAGTCTTATTTCAGTGTAGTGAAGTGTGCAAGCTTCATTCTTGGGTAGTGTGAGCTTCCTGTTTAGATCAAATCTGGCCACTTCCTCTGGAAATTGAGCAAGCATGTAGGGGAGCCAGTGTGTTTTTTCTGCAGTGGGGTAGGATTTGGGAAGGATGTGCCAGATATGTGCACACTTATGTAGTGCAAAGACCAGCTCTGGAACTTCGCAAAAGCCATCGCTCCAGGGAAAGAGCATGGAATGGAAATTACACCTCATGGGACCCTTCCCGCACACCCTCTTTGTCGAGATCACCAGTCACTCAGGCAAAATCCCCCTCCCTCAAAAGGTATCCCACGAAGCACATTACTTCAAGTACGGTGGATTTCCGTTCCAGTAAAATGTAGGGCTTCCCCCATAACAATAAGAACATAAGAACATAAGAATGGCCATACTGGGTCAGACCAAAGGTCCATCGAGCCCAGCATCCCATCTGCCGACGGTGGCCAATGCCAGGTGCCCCAGAGAAGGAGAACAGAAGACAATGATCAAGTGATTTATCTCCTGCCATCCATCTCCTGCCCTTGTTATGAAGGCTAGGGCACCATACTTTATCCCTGGCTAATAGCCATTTATGGACCTAACCTGCAAAAATTTATCAAGCTCTTTTTTAAACCCTAATAGAGTCCTGGCCTTCACAGCCTCCTCGGGCAAGGAGTTCCACAGGTTGACTGTGCGCTGTGTGAAGAAAAATTTCCTTTTATTAGTTTTGAACCTACTACCCATCAATTTCATTTGGTGTCCCCTAGTTCTTGTATTATGGGAAAAGGTAAATAATTTTTCTATAATCACTTTCTCCACACCATTCATGATTTTATATACCTCTATCATATCACCCCTCAATCGCCTTTTTTCCAAACTGAAAAGTCCCAGTCTCTCTAGCCTCTCCCCATATGGGACCCTTTCCAAGCCCCTAATCATCTTAGTCGCCCTTTTCTGAACCTTTTCTAATGCCAATATATCTTTTTTGAGGTGAGGAGACCACATCTGCACGCAGTACTCGAGATGTGGGCGTACCATAGTTTTATATAGGGGAAGTATGATATCTTTTGTCTTATTATCTATCCCTTTTTTAATAATTCCTAACATCCTATTTGCCTTACTAACTGCCGCTGCACACTGCGTGGATGTCTTCATAGAACTATCCACTATAACTCCAAGATCCCTTTCCTGATCTGTCGTAGCTAAATTTGACCCCATCATGTAGTACGTGTAATTTGGGTTATTTTTTCCAACATGCATTACCTTACACTTACCCACATTAAATTTCATTTGCCATTTTGCTGCCCAATCACTCAGTTTGCTGAGATCTTTTTGTAGTTCTTCACAATCCCTTTTGCTTTTGACTGTCCTGAACAACTTTGTGTCATCTGCAAACTTGGCCACCTCACTGCTTATCTCATTTTCTAGATCATTGATGAACAAGTTGAACAGGATTGGTCCCAGTACTGACCCCTGGGGAACACCACTAGTTACCCTCCTCCATTGTGAAAATTTACCATTTATTCCCACCCTTTGTTTTCTGTCTTTTAACCAATTCTTGATCCATGAAAGGACCTTTCCTCCTATCCCATGACCACCTAATTTACGTAAAAGCCTTTGGTGTGGGACCGTGTCAAAGGCTTTCTGGAAATCTAGGTATATTATATCCACTGGGTGCCCCTTGTCCGCATGTTTATTAACCCCTTCAAAGAATTCTAACAGATTAGTTAGACACGACTTCCCTCTGCAGAAACCATGCTGACTTTTGCCCAACAATTCGTGCTCTTCTATGTGCCTTGCAATTTTACTCTTTACTAGTGTTTCTACTAATTTGCCTGGTACTGATGTTAAACTTATCGGTCTATAATTGCCAGGATCTCCTCTAGAGCCTTTTTTATGTATTGAAATAATGCCTTTATTTTAAAAAAATCACCATTCTCTGTTTCTTCTTGTGTGGTATCTCATTGCCATTGACTGAGGGCAGAATGAGATAATCAGTGGTTTGAGGCATAGGCATGACTTTGAGGAAATGAAGGTAATAATCCCGGAAATAATAATCTGGCCGGTATAGTGAGTTAAAGAACCTCAAAAATTAACTGTGAAAGTGTCACACAGGTAATGCCTCTTGGTTTACAAAGATTTAAGTAAAGACATGGAAATATGAAGAAAGCTCAGCAGGGATGATTATTGCTCTTGTCATAACTGCTTGGATTTAAGGAGGACCTTTGGTTTGGCTTTGCTGCCCACATCTCGGGGCCAACTGGGAGCCATGATTCAGATCCTGCTATAATTCTGTGTACCGAGAGGACTATATATTACACTGGTAATAGTCTGTCAGACATGCCCCTGCCTAGGACAACAGAACAAAAAGGAGGTGTACAGCTGGTTTGACATCTTGGGAAATCCCCTAGGCTAGGGATATAGCTGGCTCGTCAGGGCAAAAAACTGGTCTGGTGGGAGGGAAGGTGAAAGGATCTGGCCCTATATTTACAGACATGTAAGCATAAATCAGGGTAATCATTTAATTTAAAGTCATGTCTAAACATATTGTGTTTTTAAGACACAATCTTACTTAAAATCTGTCATACTTTATTTTAGCAGTCTTGTACTTTAACATTATGTTGGTACCCAGAACATCCATGTTATCTAAATTGAATTAATGATGTATAAAATACAGAGAATTTTCATCAGTTGTTACTCATTTTTAGGCAAAACTCCTGGCAAAGTCAATGTGAATAAATTTGTCAGGTGTGAGGGGGGGAAAAAATAAGGTCCCTCGGATTTAGCCTTTGTAAGTATTTGTATTGTTTGTTAAGCAGAAAAACCAGGCAAGGTGTAAATCACTTTTGTTTATCTTTGCCTGTTGTGTTATTTGACATAAGGCCACAAAACAAAGTACTGTCAACACAACTAAGTGCAAATCAGCATTGCAGTTCTCACACTGGAGTCCTACTGTGTTAATAAAAGGGTTGAATCTCATTAGCATCAATTCCAAGCTGGGAGTGTAACATTCCCAGCCTTACACTCTATTTCCTTTGCTCATTTTATAGTAAAGTATTGTCACAATAGATTTTTTACTTAATATATTAAGAACAAGCTAGACAAACATCTGTCAGATTATCTCAGTATATTTAATTCTGCCTCAGCAGGGTAGAGTGGACTAGATGTTCTCTTGATGTTCCTTCCAACCCTACGTTTCTATGATTCTATTGTTAGTTAGGGCCAGATTCTAGTCTGTATCACAATACTCTTTTGGCGCAGAGCAGAACTACAACTTATCTTAGTGGCCATCTGAGGATTTCTGGGGGGGGAAAAAAAGAAGAGGTATCCCCAAGTAGGATAGTGTCTGCATAAGGGATGTAGCAATGCAATGACTGGAGAACTGCCATTGCAACTGGGTATAAATTTACCTTCTGTGGTGAGACAAATTGGCTTCCAACTGGCCACAGGATTCATCGAATCATCGAATCCTAGAACTGGAAGGGACCTCAACAGGTCATCGAGTCCAGTCCCCTGCCCTCACAGCAGGACCAAATGGTGACTAACAGTGATATGTAGCCATTTTCTATCACAAATCTCCCAAGATTCTGGATGGGAATATGAAGGGTCCCTTAAAGTAAGTTGTCATAAATTGAATTCAGTTCGTTAGTCAAATAGTATGTTTTTGTCACTATTCCATTTTCTTTCCTGTGAATCAGTAATACATAAATTATTATAATTAATATTTACTCATTGTTTGCCAAGTGTTGATTGACTTTCTTTCTCTGAACTAAAATGTGAGTGCAAATTTGCAAGTGTTTAAACCACACTGTGATAGTCCCATAATGCTCTTTATTAATTAATGTAATCATTATTATTCTTCCTTTTTACTATGGTAGCGTCCAAAGACCTATGAGGACTAAACTTGGGTGACATTTCTGGCTATAACATTTTTTTTTTGTGTTGCCAAACAATGCAGATTTGGGTCTACTGAAACATTTTGCAAATTGATGTCAATTTCAGTGACTTGTTTTCAGTCAAAAAGGAAAACAGATTGTTGGGGTTGTTTTCCCCTTTTTCGAAAAGTCAGAATTAACCATTGTGACATTTATCAAAATGAAGCATTTTGAGTCTTCAGGCTACATTCATGAAAGAATTTAGGAACCGTTCATGAACAAGAAGGAATTGAAGGAGCTAGTGTGCACCCTGGCCCAGTGATTAGGGAAATCATGCAAGAGATGAGACCCAGATTTCAACCCTGCACTGTAGCAAGGACTCGAAAATACAGGTCTCTTTTTCTCCCACCATGCTAGTGGCTAGTTTGGCATTTTGCAAACTCAGTCTCTGCTGTTGAATTTGTATGTTAGTGTTGAACAGAGAACAGCAATACCCAAAGTCCAGAGGTGTAAACAATTCAATATTTATTGGGGTGAGCTTCTAGCAAGTATGAATCCTGTAGCGAGGGTCACTGATGTAATAGGTCAAGATTTACTGTGGTGTCCTGACAGGTCTCCAGTTCCGTCAGTGATTATAGCCAGAAGACTGCCTGCATGTGTGCTCAATGTGTGCCGTGTTGACTTGCGCAATTAGTCAACCTAGCAGACTCCGAGAGAGCTCCCAAAGACCACAAATCAGATAAGGATCGACAGTGCCCGGCCAGGTTTATTGTTAAGTGAAGTACCGTCATAGTTGTCAGTAGGCTCTACTGAACCACTACGCATGTGTTCTCCGTGACAATGGACTCAGCTCAATCAGTGGGAGACCCCACTGCCCCCCGACTGAACAAAGACTGTCCCCCCCCCCCCCAAGACACCACTTTATATACAGGTACAAACAAGTTACACATCACTCCTGACATGTCAGGTTGCCACCCTCTAACGCTACTTAGATACCACCCATCGGTCCTGTACCTCATGGTTTGATTAGATCATCTCTATCCATCCAGTTGTCATTTTAGACTCTTTCCTGAACCTGGGTCTGTATCTGTGGGGACCCAGTCTTTTTTTAACAAGCAGGTAGTACCATCCTTTTGGAATGTGCTTTCAACTTATGGCCAGTACCAATGACTGTTCTACACGTGGGCCTATTACCAATTAGTATTTTACACTCTCAGCCCTGTTCATGCCAAGATCTGTGAGCAGGGCCTGCCTCTTGCTCACAGCTTAGCTTTGCTTTATATTAGCCAAGTGTTGTCCATTGTTAGCTAGGCCTCAGGCCTCAAACCAGGCCTGTGCTACATGGGCTTATGTTTCAGGCCCTCATCTTACTACAAATCCAATTTCCTTTTCCCCCCCTTCCCTATTTTTTCCCCAATTCCTGTTTGCCCCCAATGTAAATAGTAATATTTTCAGGTATATCTTAAACTTAAACTGCAGCAAGGAAGGTTTAGGTTGGACATTAGGAAACTTCCTAACTGTCAGGGTGGTTAAACACTGGAATAAATTGCCTAGGGAGGTTGTGAAATCTCCATCACTGGAGATATTTAAGAGCAGGTTAGACAGACATCTATCAGGAATGATATAGACTGTGCTTGGTCCTGCCATGAGGGCAGGGGACTGGACTTGATGATCTCTCGAGGTCCCTTCCAGTTCTAGTATTCTATGATTCTGTTATCTTAACCAATCATTCTACTGAAACTTAACTAACTAGTCCTAACCTATTGTAACCTGATTATCTAACCAATTATATCTCACCAGCTAACTGGTTTATACCCAGCAAAATTAATTATACAGCAGACAGAAACAATCAAAGAACCAGGCAGAGGCAATACAGATAAACAATAGAGAGATGGAGAGTTCTTAGAGCATAATAACAAAACAAAGAAATGAGGATTTCACAGCCCTAACTATTGGTAAGTGGGCCTCTGCCAGACAGAACGCTGTCAACCTAAGTGTCCTTTAAATCTTCTAGGCGCTTCCCTTTATCCGGGGGCGATAGATTGGGTCACGTTTCTGACAGCCCCAAATTGCCTTATTTTAATGTAACTGGTTTGGAATGTGTCAACGTGATTGTACATTTCCCAGCTTATGGATGCTCCTGCTGCTTAGCCAAAAGCCTGAGCCCAAGGCCTCAGATCATCACCCACAGACTGATTGTAATTTTGACTCTCTTCTTCTATACTCCTGCAATTAGAAAAATAGTCAGAATGCACCTAAACTCATGGGGTGTATCTACACTGCCCTCGGAGCTCAAAATCTGTGAAGTAATTGGAGCTACGCAAATTGCTCAGCTTATTTTGAGTCAATTTGGAAATAGCTGATTTCAAAACTTGGTGCTGTCCACACAGCACTTACTTTGAAATAAATCACTATCCCCAAACATCCCTCACTCCTTGTGGAATGAGGTTTACAGGGATGTCGGAATAGTGAGCCCGCTATATTTCAAAATAAGGGGCGTGCTCAAAAGACATGGACTAGCTATTCTTGGATACCTCCTGTATCTCGAAATAGCACTGCTGCATAGGCATAAAAGAACAGGCCTTAATAGGCAGGCCTGAATATGTATAGCCTAACACTATTCTATTCTACGTAAATTTTTACTTGCTTTCACTGGCTCGCTGACTGTTCAACCTGATGGTGGTGACTTCATGGTTGGGTGGTCCTCAGGCCAACTCCCATGCTAGAGTCTGTAGTTATTGTCTGTGTTTATAAAATACGTAGGAAGGTGAATGGCTAGCCAAACCTCTGGATAATTTAAAGAGCGTCATCACTTGGAAATAGCGGTAGATATTCTGGAAAAAGTTGTAGGAGTCTTTGGTATCTTGTGGGATTCTTTCATAAGAAGAAAGAAGATCCTTGCTGGTATGGCTTGCATTTTAAAACACCGTGGAATATAAGCAGTGTTCAAATATATTTAAACATATAAGTATGAGTGGAAAAAAAGATTTGTTAGTTTAAAAGAGCATTTTTTTCATTACTATCCATTTACATTTTCTCACTTTGAGTTTAAGCATGTTTAGCTATATCAATTTAAATTTGCACAGTTTGGGGAAATGATGGGGCGAGTCAGATGTTATTTAATGAAAGTGGACACAAATATCAAAGTTACAAAGCTTTTTAAATGTTACAGCAAAAAATGTCAACATCATGTTAATATATGCAAAGGACATATGCTTACATTAAATTTCAATAAGGTCTCAAGCAGGGTTTTACATCCTTTGCTTCTCTGTAAATGTAGATTATTTCCAACGGGGTGGGGCGTGTACAGTGAACAGACATGCCGACAGGGGGGCAGTTGCCCAGGGGCCCAGAGATTCAAAGGGGTCCCAGCTGAATCAGTGTTGGAGTGTCGGAATGCTGCGCCGGGCGCTCCATGTGGCTTTAAGGCCTGGTGGGGTGGGGTTGCATCGCAGGCCAGGTGGCACTGAAGGCTGGCTGCCCTGGCTCCTGCCCCTACCCCTTCTGGGCACACCTTGCCCCAGTCCTGTCTAGTAATGCCTGTGTTGTGCAGTGTTGGGAGAGGCAGCATTTCACCCCTGCACTGAGAGTTCCCGGAGACCATAAGCAATATATACTGCTTTCCTGGCCAAGCCCAGTGCCTTCTCAGCCTTCTTTGTGGTGCTTCGTATCCATGGCTAATAGTCCATGTTCAAGTAAGAGTTGCGGCACAAACCTTAAAGAGTCCTCTCTATGAACCCCCAAAAGAAGCCAGCCACAATGATTGGGCTTTTCCAATACTGTTAGGAGGTTTTGCCTCGTTCTTCATAAAAGCAGTGTTACCAAAGCACAGTTAATAAAGCACAGAGGTGAGACTGATTCCAAATACCTTATGGGATTGCCAGGTGTCTGGTACTGAACCGGGCAGTCGGTTATTTTTGCCTTCTGTCCAGTAAAAAAATTCAGAAAATACTGGACACCTAAAATGTCGGGTACTTTCTGATTTTTTCCCGGCCAAGAGGCAAAAATCCCAGGCTGTCTGGCTCAATACGGAGGCAGCCTGGCAACCCTAGTGCTTACTGGGGAGCTGTCCGGTCTGGCGCAGGGAGGGAAGATGCTGGGTGGCCGCTGGTAGCTTATTAGGGCCAAAAAGCCTCACCATGTGGTTTTTAAAGGGGCCACGGTGGGTTTTTTTTTTGCTCAGCAAACTTTTTCCTGGAGTGTTTTGTTGTTGTTGTTGAGTATTTTTCCTGAAACCATCTGGGAATCCTAAATACCTACAATATCTATCTTCCTTCTTAAAAATGTATCCAGAGCTCTTTGCATTTTTTTGCTCAGAGCCAAGCAATAATGGAGGAACAACTTCCCTGCTAGAGCTCAAATATCTGTAGGCGCTGGTCTTAACATTTAAGGCACCTCATCTGAGAAGCAAACCACAGGCTGTGTTATCTATGAAAGATAACACATTTAAAATGTTCTTGACTGACTCTTACTTCTCATAGCTGCCTTCTTGTTCACTGCTCAGGCAACATGGAAGCAACATTCCTCCTAACATAAGATGCTTTCCAGAGATGATATAATTCTTGTAGACAGCTAGGCCATAATGTAAAGACAATAATTTTATGAACATTTGGCCTTTCATGTTTTGTTGCCTCCTTGTGTAAATAATATTACTAAGCCTGCGCCTTTGCAGCGTGAGAGCTAGTTATTAATGAGGAAAGGCAGTAACACTTTGAATAAAGGGCTTGTATCAGTGGTGATTACAAAATATGCAGGTGTTGTATTTGTTATTAAGACTTTGCTAGTCAAATTATTTTCATTTGTGCCTCAAGTACAAGCAAGAAACCTGCGGCAGTATAAAACTTATTTTTATAAACCTCATTGTCAATAGTTGCAGCCAATTATTTTGCAGTGCAACATACATTGCTGATTATATCTCATGGTCTGTACCTCAGGCCCGATCTTTTTGCTGTGTCCGTAAATGATGAAAAATGCTTTGTGACTTGTCAGTCATTATTTCTGTAGTAACTGCTCTAGGAGCAGCATCTTGTTCTTCTTCGAGGATGTCCCTGCGGGTGCTCCACTGTTGGTGCTGGGCTTGCCCCGGCGCCGCAGAACGGAGACTTTTCTAGAAGCACTGTTCGGCTGGACCGCGCATGCACCGTGGTGGCTCGCGGCGTTCGCGCTCTTTTCTCTGAGTGTGCGGTCCAGCCCCTGCCAGTTCCTTTTGACTACCTCAAGCTGCAGACGGACGGAACTGTGCTCTCCACACAGGCTCCTGGTTGTGAGATTGTTCTATTTGTATATTCTTAGAGTTAGTTGTTCTTACCTCTCTCCCATATCCTGTCATTCACATAAAAAAAAAAGCAGTTGTTAAATTTTAGTCCTTATAGTAAGTTTTCGCCCCCCCCCATTCGTTCCACATTCTTATTGTACATAGTTAAGTACCCTTAAAAAAAAAAAGAAACGGCCACGAAACACAAGGTGCTTAAAGATGCTGTCCTCACCGGGCTTCAAAAAATGTGATAGTGCCGGGAGGCAATGCCGGCTTCGGACAGCCACTCCTATTGCATAAGATGCTTAGGAGAATCTCATGTCCCCCAAAAGTGCCCTCATTGCACTCAGCTAACATCCAGGGCAAGGAAGGACAGAGAAAGACGTCTACGGAAAGAGACATCTTTCCGTGCAAAGAGATTGAGAACGGGCTTCCCCTTGTCTGTTGCTGTAATACATGGTTGCAACATTGTCTGTGAGCACTCTCCTTATGTGCAATTTGAAATGCTTACAAGCTCGAAATGCTGCCCGTAGTTCAAGTATATTGATGTGCAGCAACATTTCTGCTCTGGACCACTTGCCCTGGACAGTCAGGTTGTCCATGTGGGCACCCCATCCCGTAAGGGAGGCGTCAGTGGTTATTTGCTTTGATGGGTGGGGGCGATGAAAGGGGACACCCCGTAAAAGATTTTCTGGTTTTGTCCACCATTGCAAGGATGCCTTGACATGTGGTGGCAATACTACCAACTTGTGGACAGTGTGCTTCGCCAGAATGTAAACTGAAGCCAGCCAGTGTTGGAGACATCTGAAATGTAACCTTGCGTGTTGAACCATGAGAGCAGCAGCTGCCATGTGGCCCATCAACTGTAAACAGGTGCATACTGGCATCGTTGAGGGATGTGTAACGGTGTTTAGTAAGTCCTGTATTGACTGGAAGCATTCTGCTGGTAAGTATGCGCGAGCTGTCTTCGCATCCAGTTGCGCTCCTATAAAAATCAAGTTCTGATTTGGTTCCAGTGATGATTTTTGTATGTTTAGAACAAGACCGAGATAATTGAATGTTCAGGTTGTTGTTTTTACTGCCTCGCTCGCCTCTGTATGAGTGCGACCTCTGAGGAGGCAATCGTCCAGGTAGGGAAAAATCGTCACTCCTGCTTTGTGCAGGTGAATCGCCACAACTGCCAGAGTTTTGGAAAATACCCTAGGAGCACATGCCAGGCCAAATGGAAGTACTTCGTACTGGAAGTGTTCATCTGCTACTGTAAAGCAAAGAAATCATCTGTGTGCCACATGTATAGCGATGTGGAAATAAGCATCCTGTAAGTCAAGGACTGTGAACCAATCTCCCTTGTTCAGAGCTGGTATAATTGTAGCTAGGGTGACCATTTTGAAGCGTTGTTTCCGGAGGTATCAATTTAGGTTTTGTAGGTCCAATATAGGTCTCCATCCTCCAAAATATGCAGGTGTTACATTTATTGTTAAGAGTTTGCTAGTCAAATTATTTACATTTGTGCCTCAAGTACAAGCGAGAAATCTGCGGCAGTATAAATCTTACTTTTTATAAACCTCATTGTCAATAGTTGCAGCCCATTATTTTGCAGTGCAACATACATTGCTGATTATATCTCATGGTCTGTACCTCAGGCTCGATCTTTTTGCTGTGTCCGTAAATGATGAAAAATGCTTTGTGACTTGTCATTCATTACTTCTGTAGTAACTGCTCTAGGAGCAGCATCTTGTTTTGTGGTCTAGATCTGCTAGAGCTTAATGGTCTTCAGAATAGCGGTCAGTGCCATGTCTGAGTTTGC
This sequence comes from Pelochelys cantorii, assembly GCA_032595735.1. Classification (NCBI taxonomy): domain Eukaryota; kingdom Metazoa; phylum Chordata; order Testudines; family Trionychidae; genus Pelochelys; species Pelochelys cantorii. Next base: position 70,732,280 of record CM064332.1, read on the forward strand.
CGCAAGAATTTTTGAAGGGGGAAAGCACGGTGTATGGAACAAACTGAGCACAGGACCGGTCAGTTTTTATTACATGAGGAACCTGTGGAACTCTTTGCGAGAGGATTTTGTGACTATGACAGAGTTAAAAAAAGAACAAGATAAGTTCCTGGAGGATAGGTTCATTGATGGGATTAACACTCAATCAATTCCCTACCGTTGTAGGGGCATTGGTGCAACTCAGTACTCCCTGTTCTCTGCTGGTGGCACATCATTGTTTAGTCTCCTCGGGGTTGTAGTACTTTAGTCTAATTTTGATCGTTGGGTTTGGTATGTGGATACTGGGTGGTGTGGTGGCCTGTGATATAAAGGTGTCAGTTTAGGAGATCTGGGGTTCATTCTAGTCTTAACTGCTCTGTACCTGTGATTGTAGGATGAGGCAATTTTCACTCCAATTTGGAACGAAAATGAACAGTTTCAAACATCTTCATAAAAGGGCCAAATCGACTGGATCCCTCTTCTGTCTACCAGCTGCTGCCTTGTTTAAAACCATGGGCCCTGGAAGCCTTCGGGCCTTACACTCCCAGGCAGCCTTGGCAGGCAGGCTGTGTTGGAGTGGGGTAGGAGATCTGTAGAAAACCAGGTGCTGACCAAGACCTGCCTGGCATTGAAATTTCCACAGAACATTACACGAAACATCCCCACCAAACATTGTTGTTTCAACAAATTGGCTCATTCTGACCCCTTTCCCACCCCCCCCCCCAAAAAAAACCTTCATCAGAATCTTTTTTTGTAATATTTTTATTCTTTTTAACAGAATTCACTAGTCCTCCTCCTTCTTCCTGGAGACAAGTGCATTTAAGCAAACAGTGGCCATTCATGTAGCAAGTTGATCCTACTTCTTATTATGCATACCATGTCTGTCATCTTCTTATCTCTTCCATTTGTCCATTGTTCTATCTGTTATACCTTGTTGCAGTTCTAAGCTGTACACTCTCTGGTGCTGGGTCTTTCTTATTTACACGTTTACGTAGTGCCTAGCACAATGTAATGCCTCAAATTTTGACTGGGGTTTCAAAGGAGCAAGCACAGTACAAATAATACATCATAAAACAAATCTAGCACCTTGAATATTTTGCCCTCTGGTATGAGCATAAACCAATTAAAGTTGCATGATTTCTCTGAGTAGCAGAATTTGGCTCTTTGACTTTCAAAATTTTTGTTCTGTCTTTGTTCAGGAAATTATAGGCATCGGGAAACTCAGTATTGAATGTGATATAATCATTTCAAAATGCCAGATCAAAGTAAATCACAAACTCGAATTTAGTCTACAACCTGAGTAATCTAAAATGTATTTATTTGTACTAAAACATTGAGCTTATTGGCAGATACACAGATATCTTTCAGGTCTGATACCTCCACAAATAATAGTTTAGAAAGTATGATTATGATTGTCAATATCTGCACCAGCACAGACAATACACTAGTTTTAGTTTATGGTACCAATGGTTCTAGGAATTTCAGACACTTAAACTATTATTTACAGGTTAAAAATCTAGTCGATATTTTAATGTTATAATTTTCTTATAGCTCTTTTGAGATTTTCTAATTGTGTCAAGACCAGCTGCTGCTGAAAGCCTGCATGAATCATTTACGAGTGATTTTTGGCTTTGAAATATGAAAGGACGCTCCTGACATTGTTACTCGCTAGTCTTTTTATGGCGCCAAGTGTTTTCTCAATGTGCCTCGCTGTTACTGGGAAGATGGAGAAATTGCAGAGGACTTAATGCAGCCCCAGGCTACATGAATTTTCCATTAGGATTGCCAAAGGGCATGCAGAGAGAAATACAGTACGTGCCCTAGCTCCACCCCCATCTCCTCCCACTTTGCCATCATGCTGTGTCCCAAATTACAAATCCTTTGTACACAAAGAGGACGCAAGGGTGCATCTACATTGTGCCGCAGCTTGAAATAAGATCTGCAATTTGAGCTATTCAAGTTGTATATCTTATTTTGATCTTAATTCGAAATAGCTTATTTTGTAATTAATTTTGAAATAACCCGCTATTCTGAAACATCCCTTACTCTCCGTGGAAATGAGGTTTGCAGGGACGTCGGAATAGCATGCCCGTTAAATTTTGAAAAGACGAGCTTGCAGTGGAGATGCAGGATAGCTATTCTGGGATGTTCCGGTATCCCGAAATAGCGTTGTAGTGTAGACGTAGCTAACGGGAGCAGGACAATATTGTTGTGATGGCTGTTTCCCCTTCTCTTCTACATAGAATGGACCTTCTACAATCTTCTTACTGACCAGTTAATCCGGTATCTGGTCTTTTGTGCAATTTTGCAAGATCGTCCAGAAGATGTAAACACTTGTCCAGCCTTGTGTTTATTAAGTAATGTTCCAAATACTGAATGCATCCCAAGATCACCACAATTTATGAGGAGTAGCATTAGCAAGAGTAAGATAAATGATATTGTGACAGTGCTTTGTTTTGCCTCCAGCAGAAGCACAATGGATCGCTTCACTTAGACAAACCGCAAGTAACAAGAGGGTGATATCAGCATATAAAATAGGATTAATACATTGAATCAGATATTAAAAATGCTTTATTGATTACATGGCAACAAGTGAAATATAATTGTAATCACTTTCCCTCATTTATATGACAGCATGAGAAACACCTTTGTGGGAGGTGTTTTCGTCTGTCTTTGTTTCAACCTATTTGAGTCATATTTTGCATCTGTATGCGCCGTAGTATTCCAACACAGTGAATTTGAATGTGCAAAGCAATGTGCCATCTGTACTGGGCACATTTGGGCCTGTAATGGTTCTCTGCTTCCCCCAATGGCTTGATGCAGATGTTAGAGATAGGGAAGAGAAGCAAGTTGTATGAAATTCCCTCATTCTGGGTTGCTGTTGCTGATTGTATCCCACAGTGGGGCCGTAGACAGGTTGATAGACAGTGGGTAGGCACTGCTCCCTTTTGAACCAGCAATAAGGAGCAGGTCAGAGCATGTTTGCTCTGCTTCGCGCTGTCCTGCGGCGTCTTGACATGAACCTTATGCACAGTGAGAACCATCTGCTCCTTCTGTAGTGTGGTTCATAGGCACAAAGGCAGGAATTTTATGGAGTAATGGCAATTAACGATCAACGTGTATAGCATCAAAAGCTTCTCTTGCAAACTCTGGGGAACAATCATGCAAATAAAAATTTTAAAAGCTTTTATGCATGACCTTAAATATCAGAAAAATATCTTACTTTTTAGACTCTAACAGACTGACAAATCCCTGCCCTAAAAAGCATAGGAAAGAATTAATGGCCTGTCCTGGAGGTAGGGACATAAGCTACCCTCGCTATATGACTCCCAACAGCAACAGCAAGCTTAGTGGGACTAAATAGGGAGGAAACAGAGCTGGCTTGCCCAGGAAAAGTGATTTGGGATATGGAGCATAGGAGTCACAGAGTGGGTTGAGTAGCTAACCTGGAGGGAAATGCTTTGATCATTTTTATGGCCTTGTTCATTGAAGAATAAAGTCAAACTACAGGCATGGATTTTGAGCTTACATGGGATCGGTGCTTTAACGTTGGTGGGGAAGTCACATGTTTACATGTTCACAATCTATAGACAGTATATTCCAAAGCAATAGTTTCCAAAGCACACATTCCTTATCACGCAAGACATTTTTTTTCTGCACCTTTATGGTGAAAAAAAAATCTCACCTTTATTTAGCAAACTTTCCTGCAGATTTTGTTGGTCCTGTAGCCATGTAGCAAACGTCAAGCAAAAATGGATATAGTTCAGTAGAAAATGAATTGCACTGTATGTGAAGCATTAACATAGGGTTCTGCAGAAATAGGAAACAAATCCCATTGTCTTTCAAAAATTTTTATATTGCCTCTGGTCGGTAGGACTGGGGGAGGAAGGTATTCTTGCCTGTCTCAAAGATTTCACATCATATTTCATGCAAAACAATACCCATGCTTTAATAATGAAAAGTTGTACGGAAAAGGCTCTCCGTCACTCCGTTTTTATGATGGAAAGTAGCTAAATTTGTAGGAGTAATGAAATAGTGCCCTGTGCAAGAAAAGCATTCTGTCTGTTTCATATATGTTCATGATTTAATCAAGTGCCACTGTACAGATTTCTGCTAGCAAGATGTTTCATCTGTGCACCTTCTCATAGCTGATGGGGAGGCTTAAATATTCTCTGTCAAAACACCCTGCTGATCTCTCTGCAGTTTCAGGTAATGGGGAAAAATACACAGCTACATGGTACAAAATCATTTTAGCTAGTGCCATACCTGCCATCCCATTTATTCTGTAATTTGATGCAAATATGCATCACAAAAACAACCCTTAGAAAATACATAGAAGTCCAGAATTAATCTTCAGCTCCACTGAGCCTCACAATGGATTCTGTGTCCATGGATGTTGGGGGGAGGGTGGGACCCAGACCTTGAGTATCATTTCCTGAGCTCTATGCCACTGCCTCCTTCCCCCCAAAGAGTCACATAGTTTTGGTAGCTCAAAAAGGATCTGTACCTCCTTGTGATGGGGTGTCTGCCCTGCACTGGCTCTTCAAGGGTTAAAAGCCAGCAATGGAGCCAGCAGCTGAGGCAGAGACAACCAATTAGGGCCCAGCTGGGGCTGTATAAATAGGGCACCTAGTGAGGTGGAGACAGACTCACTCTTGCTCTAGCTGTGGAGCAGGAGGGACCTGGCTGTGCCAGGGAAGCTGGAGGTTTCCTGACTTAGACCAGGGCTGGGGAAAGGCAGTCAGAGCTGGCAAACTCTGGCCAGGCAAGCTCCCAGGCTGCAGGGCCTGAAACAAGGCCTGAGGGTACTAAGCGACACAGCCAGGTTAGCGAAGGCAGCAGGTCCGCACCCCCTGCCAATGATGAGACGGCAGTTTGCCCCTGAGGTAAGGGACTAGATGACAACTGGCAGTGGGTCACTGAGTCCAGGTAGGCAAAAGGGGTGGGGGGGGTTCTCAGAGAGGGAGGACCCCAGAGTGTGGGGCCACTGTGGCAGGGCAGTACTCAGACAGGAGGATGCCACAATGTGGGAGCCGCGAGTCCTATACACAGCTGTTGAGACTAAAAGGTAACAGCAGGCATGGCACCAGCCAAAAGGGGGCGCTCCAGGACTGAAGAGCCCATTTCCAGAGTCCCCAGCAGGCGGCGCTGTGGCGGAGAGCCCACCGTGTTACACTCCTCTTCACAGCTGCTGGTTTCTCAGCCTCTCTCTTCAGACGCATTTCTAATCCTGGAAATGGAAGCTCCTGCTTTTCAGTGGGTCACAAATGCAATACTTTGTCTGTCACTGGACCTCTGTGAACTCCAACTCCACTTCCTCGGAGGCAGCCCAGCAATCACCTCCACAGAGGAAAGAGATCTAAGACTGGCAAAGCCCAAGGAGCCCTCCTCAACTCAAGCCAATAAAGCCCTCTGCTCTAAAGGAAATGTGATACAAATTTAATACTCTACCCTTCGGGTCACTCGGGGTAAATCCTGATCCACATTGTCCATTTCCCTCAGTCACTCAGACCACACAGTCAAGAGCAAAAGAAAATCTTTGCCTGATCTATCTGTTCCAAAGAGAAATTGCACGTCTAGCCCTGGTTTTTAGACCTCTCAAAACCAGATGTTCTGCCTCTGAGATGTTTCATCCTAATCTGTTTTGCTTCCACCTCAGAGAAAGACATGTAGGGTGCCGATGTGCAATGCTTTGCTCCCTTGCTCTGCTGAATGCCAGCCATAGGAGAGAGGCAGTCTCCCAGATGTAGCTCATGAGCGCCAAAGAAAAACGTTCCTGATCTTCGTGTGTGTGAGAGGAAGGAGCAATGCTCCGCAGCCAAAGGGGAGTGAGTTGAGCTTGGCTCCTACAAGGCTACTTCCTCTCAGTCACATTGTTACCCTGGGGTTTCAGAATCCAAGGCAGCGGTAACTTAACTGGTTCCCATGCAGGTACTAACAGGAATAAAGTACTGGGGCCACAGCCCCTCTGTCTGAGACACAATTGGCCCAAATAAGAGGGCTTTTAGTACAACTACATTTTATTAGGTCTGAAGCACACACGCACACATATGATGTCACAGTAGGTTCAGAGCATCCCAAACACTTCAATTAATGCAAAGTGTCTTTTTGTATCTGCACAGATGCTGGCGAATGCCTGTTTGTGCTGAGAGATGCTTCTCTCCATTCCCTTAATCTCCCTATCCCCACGCCTTTTTGTCAGTATTATAGATTGACAACACTTGGTTGTCTTGCTAGTGGAACAGACAGGTGGCATGGTCTCCCTCAAGGAACCTGCGAGGCATCTGATTCACACCAGGCTTAAAACAGCTCTCTATCGATCCAAACACCGTCTGCCTGAGCACTGTGCATTGTCTGGCCTTCCTTAATGTCTGATGTCTGGGACACATTCTTCAAGATAGTGGTGTGGTGGATTTTGGTGCTATTTTACCTCCAGCCATGAAGAAGAACCATAGTGTCAGGAGGAATGTACCCAGAGTGAAGACATGTACAGCAGTTAGATCAGGGGTGGATAATGATTTTTGATGCTAGCCACTCCAAGAATTTGGAAACTAGTCAAGAGACGCACTCTTTCATGATAATATTTGAGGAAGTGTGGGGTCTGGAAAGGAGATTGAGTGCAGAAGGAAGCTTGGGGTAAGGGAGTAGGGTGCGGGAGGGAGTGTGGGGTCTGGAAGCAAGTTCGAGTGAAGGAGGTGGTTGTGACCTGGGGCACTGCTCTGGGGTGCAGGGTGTTGGTCATGACCTAGGACAAGAAGGGGTTATAACCTGGAGTGTGGGGGTTTGGGATGTGACTTAGGGCAGGAGGGGGTTGTGACCTGGGGCAGGGGATTGGGATACAGGAAGGGGGCAGGGGTTTGGGTTATGTAGGATAAGGAGGCAAGAGTGGGGGGCAGAGGGTTGGGGACTGAAGAATCTTGGTGATTCCCAGTCAGCAGCCCAACATGTTTCTGAGGCAGCCTCTCTGCCCACCCCACCCCCGCATAGTCTGCAGGGGACTTGTGCATGTGTGAATAACCAACAGCTAGAGGGGAGGGGAGGTAGTGCTTTTCAAACAGGCAGCTCCCAGTGGCCAAAAATTGGCCAATAGGATTGTTCTGGAGGTGGAGGCAGCTCATGAAGCCTGTCCCCCCTCCTCTCCAGGTTCATAGTTGTGAAGAAGCAGCAGCTGTGGCAGCCGCTTTTCCGAGTGGTGTACAAGTGAGGCCAGGCAAGCAGGGAGCGTACTTAGGATTCCCCGCTGCATTCGTGGGCCAGATTCGGTGACTTGGTGGGCTGGATACGGCCTGTGGGCCGTATTTTGTCCAGGCCTGATTTAGATGCAAGGCTGCAGCCCAGCACCCCAGCCATGAAGTACGTTCTGTGGGACTCTACATGGTGGAGAGGTTTCCTGGATGGATTGGTTTCCTGCAGTTGCTTCCGCAGGGCTTTACATAAACAGAGGTTAGCTGGTAGAAGTGCAGCCTCAAGCCAAGCTCCTCCTTTGTCCTGCCCATGCTATGCCACAACACAGGAGGGCAGGGGAGAGGTATGCACTCACGGTATGCCATCCTCTGTTCCCAATCCCCTTCATCTTGTGAGGCAGAAGCATGCCAGGTACAACGTTCTTCCCGGGCGGGAATGAGGAAACTACTTGCTTGCCACAATGAGTGGGTGACTGTCAATTATGTAACACCGTGGGGGAAAAAATTAAACACAGAATCATTAAGTCAGCCTTGTAAAACTCCAACGGCATGATTTTATTTTGACAGTTTGATACTTCTGTAGTCCTGGAGGGGCCTATCTCCTTTTTGACTGTGTGCTGTCAGCTCCGTGGAATTATCCTGACATTGCTGTATTTCATCTCGATGCCATCGACTTGATTTGACATTGCAATGCCACTTCCACACATTCATATAAGCAGTCCTAGCCCGTTGTCTTGCTATTGATCAGTGTGGAAGACAGGGTCTGCAAGGTTAGTGATTGGAGGTCAATACAAAGGTGGGGTATCTAAGAGGGGTGCACACGCAGATGCTGGCAAATGATGGGGGAGAGGATGTGCGAGGTGACTGATATTCACTGGTAGGCCTTGTGGGGACAGAATGACAGCATACAACAACCTTGTAAGAGGGGGGTCCTTAGGACACACACACACTCAGCCAGTCTGCTGTCAGTTTTACTTTCACTTTATCAGCCTCTAGCCAGGGCCTTCAATGTGGGTAGGTGGTGGCGACAATGGGAGGCGTGCCAGAAAGCGAAATTCAATAGTCAAGGCACCAGGACCTGTTCTGAAAACACACCGGAACAAATTTTACTGTATCACAGATCACAGTGGGGTTAAAAAAATTGTGAGGGGAAAAGGAACAGCAGCTCTAATAACTTGAAGACCTTTGCAAGCACACTTGCTCAAAAACAGGAGCCCTGCCAATTTTACAGTCGGTAGGATTCCAATCGCTCAGTGAAGGATTTACAATGGGGGAAAAGAAGGGATAGGAATAAAATGCATTGTGCAATCGAGACGTACCGGTTAGAAGGCTTTCCTTTCACCCTCTTCCCTGGTTCTTGTCACACAGACAGAAAGCAGACGATCAGAGGTCCGAAGTGCAGGCAATGTAACATTGACTGGGGTCCGTTTCCAGCAAGCACGTCTATAGCTCGGATGCCACAGAGCTTTGTTTCCCAGTGTCCCGTTCTCCCCCATCTTTAGCATAGGGTTGCCAGGTGTCCAGTATTCTACCAGACAGTCCGGTATTTGCGCTCTTTGTCCAGTACAAAAAAACAGAGAATACCGGACATGTGCAATGTCCGGTATTCTCTGATTTTTCTGGCTGCGCACCGGACAGAAGCCTGGCGTGGGCGGGGGGAGCGGCTGGAAGGCGGAGCCACGATTGGCGCTAGGAGCCTGTGATTGCGCAGAAGCCTGGCGGGGGTGGGGGGAGTGGCTGGGAGTCGCCTCCATAAGGCTTCTGCGCAATCATAGGCTCCCGATAGTGGCCCCGCCTCCCAGCCTGGGAGTCCCAGCTGGGAGGAGTGATCACTGCTTATCCCGCGTTCCTTTTTGTTTTGTTTTGTTTTTTTGTTTTGCTCAACCAAAAAATACCGGAGACCATCTGGCAACCCTACTTTAGCATGCACAGTTAGACCTGACACAGTTAGGCCTTCAAATGGATGGCCGTGTTCTATTTTGGAGGGTTGTGAGTCTGGGGTCTTTGTCCCACCCCTTATATATCGCATGGGAGACTTAAAGAGTAAAGTTGTGCCATAGTCAAGGAGAGGCATTTCTTTGGCCTTTTAGCCTGGGTCTACACTATGGAGTTATTTTGAAATAACGCCCTTTATTTCAAAATAATAAGTGGAGCATCCACACAACCAAGCCCGTTATTTCAAAATAACAGGCTGGTTATTCTGAAATTTGTACTCCTGCTTTCCTCAGGGAACAACACTTATTTCAAAATAGTTATTTCAAAATATCACTAGTGTGAATGGTCTGCTGCTGCTATTTCAAAATAACTGCTCCCCAGAGCCAATTGAAGTAATTACTCCCCAGTGCTTCCTGGGGCTCTAAGTCGAGGTAGCGCGTCCGCATTCAGGTGTCCTGCCTTGGACTAATTTCAAGGCTCCTCCATAGTGGGGATGTGCTATTTTGATTTTGTTACTCTGGGAGTAGTTATTTTGAATGTAAGTTATTTTGAAATAATTTCTTAGTGCTCTAAGTGTTTTATACTCTTCCCCCACCCCTGTTGCTCTTCCCAATTGGTTGCTTGACTTGGCTTGAGATAGGAGTTGAGGCAAGTTTCCAGGTGTGCGCTCATATATAATACTCCCACTATGCCCAGTAACTCTTGAACTGTTTTTATCTGTCCCCATTATACTAACAAACCCACCTGGCTATGCAGAAGCAACATAGGCCAGGCCGTTATCCTTTGTTTGGAAGCACCTCTTCTGTGACTGCTCCGGGGCTGGAGCCTCCACAGGGAAAAATTAGTAGGTGCTGAGCACACACTGGCAGCCTGGCTTCCCCACTTTGCCTTCATCCCTGCCCACACCTCTTGCCTGCTGGTGGCCCCACGCACCAGCTCTGCCCCAGCCCTTCCTGTGCTTCTGGAGTGCCACTAAGAGATGATTTGCTGTGTCCAGGAAGCTCCAGGAGGGAGGGGGAGAAGCCAGTGAAGAGATAGATCGGGGGTGGGATGGATGGGGCGGGGCAAGAGTACAGAAAAGGTAGGGCTTGAGGAAAGGGGTGGAATGGGAACAGGGCAGGAACTTGAAGTGAGGTGAAGTGGGGGCAGGGCCAGTGATGGAAGGAGGAGCTTGCACACCCCTGACCTAGAAGGAAACTTGGTGCCTATGTCTTTGTTTACACATCTTGGTAGGATCCCTTTGTTCACACACATTACTCAGAATATATCAAGATTCACACGGGCAAACAAGACCCCACATTCTATTTCAGGAAAAAAAATACCCCTACAGTGACCCTCTTTCCTCCAACAGTACCTTCTGTTACAAATAATGGAAATTTACCACAGGATTCCTGCACATCCTCCATCCATGAGCATCTCTGTTCCCAAGCATCAGTAATCCCCCATCCTCCAGTCGCATCCATACAGACACACTGCATGTAAGTCATTAGGGCTCCAGATGGGCACAGACCTGCCTGTACACTGTTTTAAGGCCATATCATGCCATCAATTTTTAAGCAGAATGCAACGTTCAAATAAAAAATGGAATCTCCTTAAAAACTGATGGCAGAATGAGCTGTGGTTCCTTATGTTTTAGTAACTTATTGTTAAATGGAGCATGGGCTATTTTTTTCTGACAAAACTATTCCCAAATCATTGAAATCAGTAGTACAAAAAATCACTTTTTATCAAGCAGGGGATCATTTAAAACTAGTATAATTTAGTAGAGTATAATTAGCTTTTATTACTTTGTCTCCCTGTGCTTCCGTCAGATGTTGGCTATGCCACAGTGTTTGTGGAAAGAGAATGTATCTGTTGCTTATAAAATTCAAATTCGATAACCTCTCCCTAGAGGAGGAAACAAAATTGATTCAGAATAGCCTTTTAATTGCTACAGAGAATTAAAAACAACAGAAAGGAAGTCACAGAATTATCCCTTCTAATAGTTACTTTACAGATTCTCCATCAATGTCTAATACGAAACAGATGCCAAAGGGCCATGTGATAGAATGATAAAATCAGCTGGATTTTTTCCCTCCTCTGTGGAATGAGTTGAACTAAAGGATTTAATATTGTTATGCGGTTACTGTAAAGACTACACTATTGCTTTTAAGAGAGGCAGTAATTGTCTAAAGGAAAATAAAATAGATTTTCATGCCTGGCCGATACAGAGATCTCTGTTAGTGCATACCAGCATCTATAGTAACATTAATAGATATTTGCTTTTCACCTTGCACTTGGCCATCCAAGGTAGGGATTCTGCCATCCCTTTTGTGAACACGCAGGCCCATAACAAAGTTTTATCGCCCAAGTCGCAGACCAAGCAAGGGCTGTGAAGAGATACTCTGTACCCTTTTGTGTGCCGGAGAGAAACTTGTGATCTTACAATTCATCAGTAAAGGAGGCATTTGTGGCTGGGGAGGATTCAAGGCCAGGGAGTCCTGCAAACTCAAATGACCAAAACTCTGCCTTGGTGAGGGGAGTATATAGTGACCATAGACTGGCTACTGAGGGGTTGGAGGTGCTGGGTTTCCTCTTTATCCTCTCTCCAGTGAGCTTACTCTTGCAAACTAGTTTACACAAGCTTTGTGAAACAGATCAGGGTTTTCCCTATACACTTTGATCAGGCTCTGCTCTGACTTGCACACAGAGTTCCACTCAAGATCTGTATGAATTTGCACACAGGGGCTGGTGTTGCTAGACCCACTGCAGGATCGTCAGTAAGGAACTGAAAATGTAACTGTACAATTAGTAAACAACATCTGTATATCCTGGCAAAACGCCATTGACATAGAACGACTCCATAGATTAACTTCACTTTCCTGGCCTACACAAGAATCGCAAAATCTCCTTTGGAAATATTGAAGAGCTGGGACAAAGATGGAGGGAACAAAGAACTATCAGTGGCAAGCAAACAAACCAACAAAAAAAAAGGGGGGGGCTGCTTGTTAAATATGCCAAACATGTTTCTTTGAGTTTAGGAAATGATCATTTTTTTGCCATACACCCAGTCAAAGCTGGGATTTGTTAACCTTCTAGACATGCCCCAAGACCACAGTTTTTCTTAGGCATTTTGGAAGGAGGTGGACAAAAGATAGAACTGCAGGACATTTTTAAAACATTTTCTTGATTGATGAGTATTTGTGAAAGTTGTATGGGCAGTGGGTTGTTACATTGCAGTTTCAACTTTTTTAAGAATTGGACATTAACTTGAATGAAACCTTTCAAGTGGGCAAGTGATATTGACTCCAAATTGAAATGAAGGAAATTGCAAACAGTGAAGCAACATAATCCTAGAATTGTTGGGCTGGAAGAGTATGTCTACACTACAGCACTATTTCAAATTAACTTATTTCGAATTAGTTAATTCGAATTAAGCTAATTCGAAATAATGCATCTAGACACAAAAACTAAATCGAAATAACGTTTTTCTAATTTGAAATAGCACGTCCACATTGAATGGACCCTGAATCGAAGGTAAGGCTGGCCGGAACCAGTGCCGGCAGGGCATCAGGGTCGGACTTAGTGTGTGGGGCTGCTGCCTCAGGCTATCCGAGGTCTGTGCTTAAAGGGACCCGACCCCCCATCCCAGACAGACAGTTCTCAGGTTTCTCTGCTTGCTGGTCTACCTCGCTGAGGGACAGCAAAGCATTTGTGTCTCGGAGTGCTCTGCTTGCCCTCACTCGGGACACCACGGCACTCTGCAACATGGAACCAGACCTGCCCCTGGGGACTCTGCTGCATCTCGTGGACACGTTGCCAGCAGCCTGGCTGCACTGTCTGTGGGCTGCCATCCGGGAAGACCATCAAGGGGCTGTCAGGATCCAGGGGGCCCTGCGGAAGAGCTTCCACCCTGAGGAGCACTAAAAGTCTCCCCGGTCTGCCCCACTGGGGGCTTGTGCCCCATTCCTCCCTCTTGTCCTTCCACTTACCCTTCCCTAGCCCCTCCTAGGGGCTAGGGAAGGGTAAATAAAGAAACTGTCTTTATTTAACACAACTGAGGGGGGGGATGAACCTCTGGGGAGACTGGGGAAAGGAGGCAGGAGAGGGCAGGAGAGAGGGTGGGAGAGGGGAGGGGGAAAACTGGGAGGAGGGAGCTGGAAGGGGGAAGCAAGGGGAAGAAGGGGGAGGGGAATCTCAGAGCTCAGGGGTGGGGGTCTCGCTGGGCCAACTTCCTCCCAGCACCACGAGTGCAGGGGCCTCGGTGTCCCCGGGGGGATGGGGAGGAGGGTGTGTAGGTTGAGGTGGGGGGAGTGGAGGTTGAGAAGGGAGAGGTGGGAGGGGGGCAGGAGTGGGAGGAGGAGCGGGAGCTGGGCGGGCAGCAGGCGCGGGAGAGGCACGGGGCAGCACGCTTTGCACCAGGGCCTGCAGATGGTGACAGATGGCATGACCCTGGGCAAGCAGCTCCCGCTGGAACTCATGGTTGTCCTGCGCCCGCTGCTCTATGATCCGGGTCTGGGCTCGCAGGGCCTGCAGGTACTGCTCTCTGTACCCCTGCCGCATGGTAGTGGTCTAGCTGAGGCTGCGGGTGCAGGAGCACATCCCGGGCGGGGTGGTGCGCCCTGCACGAGCAGCTGGTGTGGCTGTAGAGAAAGAAGTGAAGTGGTCGTTCTCCCTGGGGACACACTGGATGATGCCCAGCCCCCCCTGCGAGGTGAGGGCGACCACGCCCTGCACCGTCAGAGCTGATGTGCTTGCACAGAGGCCATGGTCGGCAAGTCTGGCTCTGCCTGGGAGTGGGAGCTGCCCCGAGACCGCACCCATGCCCCTGTGTTATGTAAAGTGCGGCCGAGGTGGGGGGGAGATGTCCTCTGCCTCTGTGTGGAGGGGGCATGTGAAAGGAGGACATCCTGCTGGGTCCAGCCCCGGGGTCGGGAGCATGTCAGGTCTCTTCACACATGCGTGTGCCTATCAGGCCACGGCCCCTGGGTGTCACACAGCTGGAGCCACCTGCCCAAGGGTGGCATGGCACATGCTTGCACGTGCACAGGTGGCTGCGTGATCCGTGGGAGGCATGGCCCACGTGCATGGTCCCTGGTCTCCCTCCCCGCCTCCCCCCTGGGTAGGGGACAGTGCTGGCACTTACCTGGTATGGCCTCCCTGTACGACCCAGCCGACCCGGTGCCAGGACAGCTGGTGGTGGCCCCTCTGGTGCGCCCAGGTCAGGGCCCTCCGCTCCCAGCTCGCTGCCTCCCGGGCTGGCGCGGACCGCCCCACCCCCCAGGAGTTGGTCGAGGGTGGGGAAGTAGGGGCAGGTGGCAGCCCCTGCTGTGGCACTGCCCCTGGTGGCCCTGGAGTATGCCTGCCGCAACTCCTTAACTTTCAGGCGCACCTGCTCCTGGGTGCGCCTATGTCCCTTGTGGGCCATGGTGGCCGCCATGCGGCTATAGACGGCGGCATTCCTCCGACGGGTGCGGAGATCATGGACATTGGGGGCCTCCCCCCACACCTCAAAGAGGTCCGTGATCTCCGCACCAGACCAGATGGGCACGCGCCATCTACGGCCCCTGGCTGGCCCCTGGGTGCTGGGGGACTGGGCGGGGGATTGCTGGCTGCCACTATCTGTAATTGTGCGGCCACTGGGTGAGGGTCTGTGGCTGCTGGCAGGCCTGGCTCTCGCACGTGCCCAGTGGCCAGACTCTACCCCTTTAAGGGCCCTGGGGCTGGGGGAGAGGAGAGGAGTTTTCCTGGTTGTGCCCAGAGTGGCCACCAGGGGAAACTGGGAAGGGCTGGAGGCCCCCTAATTCAAAATAAATGTCTACACAGCGCTTATTTTGAATTAGCTATTTCGAATTTGGTGTTATTCCTCATAGAATGAGGTTTACCAAATTCGAAATAAGTGCTCCACTATTTCGAATTTATTTCGAAATAGCGGTTTGGCTGTGTAGACGCTATTGAAGTTAATTAGAAATAACTGCTGTTATTTCGAATTAACTTTGTAGTGTAGACATACCCAAAGGGATCTTGAGAGATCTTCTAGTCCAGTCCCCTGCATGCATGGCAGGACTAAGTGGTATCATTGTAGGCCATCTCTTACATGTGTTTCTCTAAACTTCTCTTCTAAAATATCCAGTGACAGAGATTCTACAGCCTCCCTAGGCAATGTATTCCAGTGTTTAACTACCCTGGCAGTGCATTTTTTCTTATGCCCTATCTAAATTGCTCTTAAGCCCGTTGCTTTTGCCCTATCCTTAAAGAGAACAAATTTTCTTCCTCCTCCTTGTAACACTCTTTTATGTACTTGAAAACTGGTGTGTTCTCCCCCATCAGACATCTGTTCTCCAGTATAAGCACACCCATTTTTTTCAATCTTCCTCATAGATCATGTTTTCTAAACTTTTAATCATTTTTGTTAATCTTCTCTGGACTTTCTCCAGTTTGTCTCCATCTTTCCAGAAATGTGGTGCCCAGAACTGGGCAGAATAATCTGCTACATGCTGATCAGACCACAAATATAGAGGCAGAATTACCTCACATGTCTTGCTTACAACCTTCCTGCTATATATCCCAGAAAGATGTTTGGTGGGGGGTTTTTTCAGCAGTGTTTCATTGTTGACTCATATTTAGCTTGTGGTCTGCTATGACCCCTGCTCTCTCTCCAGATTCCTTTCTGTAGTACTCCTTAAGTAGTAAATTATCAGTTTGTATGTGTGAATCTAGGTTATATTTTCCTACTTTGTTTATGAGACCATCATGTGAGACCGTATCAAAACACTTCCTAAAGTCAAGATATACCACATTTATCATTTCTCCCATCCACAAGGCTTGTTAACCCATCAAAGAAAGCTGTTAAGTTAAAGATGATTTGTTCTTGACAGATTTAAGCTGACTATTACTTATCAGATTATCTTCTAGATGTTTGCAAGTTGATTCCTTAGTTATTTGCTCCATTATCTTTCTTGGTACTGAAATTAAGCTGACCCCTCTGTAATTCCCTGCATTGTCCTTATTCCCTTTTTATAGATGGGCACTATATTTGCTCTTTTCCTGTCTTCTAGAATCTCTCTCATCTTCCATGACTTTTTGAAGATGGCTCAGATATCTCCTCAGTCAGCAATCTGGGTATTCCAGGATGTATTTCATCAGGCCCTAATGAGTTGAAGGCCTCTAACTAGTCCACTATATTTTAAACTCGTTCTTTCCCTATTTTAGATTCTGATCCTACCTCATTTTCACTGCCATTTACTATGTTAGAGGTTCAGTCACTACTAAAATGTTTGACAAAAATTGAAACAAATAAATAATTTAGCATTTGTACCATTTCCATATTTTCTGTTGTTGTTCCTCCTCTCATTGAGTTAACAGGCCTACATTGACATCGTATTTCTTCTAATATATTTGTAGAATGTTTTCTTGTTCCCTTTTATGTCTCTAGTTTGTTTTATCTTGTTTTGTGCTTTGGCCTTTCTAATTTTGTCCCTGCATACTTTGTTTATATTCATCCTTTGTAGTTTGACCTAGTTTCTAATTTTTGTATTATTCTTTAGAGTTACAGATAATTGAAGATCACCAGGGTAAGCCAGAGGGGTCTCTTGCAATACTTTTTGTCTTTTCCTATGCAGTGAGATAGTTTGCTCTCATGCCCTTAATAATGTCTGTTCAAAAATTTGCCAACTCTCTTGAACTGTTTTTGCTCTTAGACTTGCACCCCAGGGGATCTTATTTACCAACTCCCTGAGTTCGCTAAAGTCTGCTTTCTTGAAATCCATTATCTTTATTGTGCTGTGCATCCTCTTACAATTCATTAGAACTATGAATTCATCATTTCATGATCACTTTCACCCGAGCTGCCTTTCACTTTCAAATTCTCAACCAGTTTTTCCCTGTTTATCAAAATCAAATCTAGAACAGCCTCTCCCCTAGTAGCTTTCTCCATCTCCTGAAATAAAAAAACTTGTCCGCAATACATTCCAAGTATTTATTGGATAATCTGTAGGGAAAATAACTGTGTTATTTTCCCTACAGATGTCTGGGGAGTTGAAGTCCCACATCACCACCAAATCTTGTGCTTTTGATGATTTTGTTAGCTGTTTAAAACAACCTCTCATCTGCCTCTTCTTCCTGGTTAGGTGATCTGTATTAGACACCCTACTGTGACATCACCTTGTTTTTTACCTCTTTTATCCTTATCCAGAAACTTAGTCTGCCTTGTCTCCTATTTCCATGCAAGTATATACATCTCCTTGTCTGTGTGTAACTTTACCCACAGTGAGTATTCCCAATTAGAAATGAGCAAATAACAGAGATTTTGGTTTACTGGCAATTCCAAAAATAAAAGTAAAATACTGTTTCAGGTCAAACTGAAAACAAAGTTTTTCATCATCTTTGATGACCCAGAAAGTTAAAAAATGGTTTGACAAAGTGGAAGTGTCAAACTTTTATTTTGATTATTTTAAAATTTTACTTTAAAAATTTAAAAAAAAATGAAAAGATATTTTGACCCCAAGTCACTTCAAACCAAAAAAGCAATTTGGTTTTGGAGTTTTGAGGGAGGGATTTAAAAAAAACCCAAAATAATTCAATAAAGCCCATCCAAATTTTTGAAATATATTTAATTCGGTGTCTCTGTATTTTTCCCTTACAAAGTTTAGTTTGAAATATAAGAACATAAGAATGGCCGTACTAGGTCAGACCAATGGTCCATCCAGCCCAGTATCCTGTCTGCCGACAGTGGCCAATACCAGATGCTCCAGAGGGAGGGAACACAACAGGTAATCCTCACGTGATCCCTCCCCTGTCACCCACCTCCAGAGAAACAGAGGCTAGGGACACCATTCCTTCCCATCCTGGCTAATAGATAATAGCTATTGATGGACCTAATCTCCATGAATATATCTAGCTCTTTTTTGAACCCTGTTAAAGTCCTAGCCTTCACTACCTAGAAATAGCTCACCTAGAGATAGTCAAATTCACTTCAATTGGACTAATCAAACTGTGTAAAGTTTAAGATAGGCCTTGAACCTTCAAGGACTTAGTGAATTCACAATATTCAGTACTAAGAACATACGAATGGCCATACTAGGTCAGACCAAAGGTTCATCTAACCTAGTATTCTGTCTTTGACAGTGGCCAATGCCAGATGCACAAATGGAGAGAACAGGACAGGGAACCTGTCATCCATTTCCCAACTTCTCGCAAACAGAGGCTAGGGATACCATCTCTGCCCATCCTAGCTAATAGCCATTGATGGGCCTGTCCTCCATGAATTTATCAAGCTCTGTTTTGCACCCTGTTATAGTTTTGGCTTTCACAACATTCTCTGGCAAGGAGTTCCACAGATTGTGTGTTGTGTGATGAAGTACTTCCTTTGGTTTGTTTTAAGCCTGCTATCTATTCATTTCATGAGTGTTATGGAAAGGAATAAATAACTCCACAAAATCATGACTGGTGCAGAGAAAGTGAATATAGAAGACTTGTATCATAGCCTGCCTTAGTCCTCTCTTTTCCCAATTTCATTAATCTTTCCTCATATGGCAGACATTCCACACCCCTAATCATTTTTGTTGACCTTTTCTGAACTTTATATAGCTATCCTCTGTCTCATTCTCTATCACTTTCTTAATGATTCCCAAAATTCTGTTTGCTTTTTTGACTGCCACTGCACACGAGTGGATGTTTTCAGAGAACTATTCACAATGATTCCAAGATCTCTCTTGAATGGTAACAGCTAATTTGTCCCCATCATTTCATGTGTATAGTTGGGATTGTGTTTCTAATATGCGTTACTTTGCATTTATCAACAATCATCTTCTTTATTTAGAAACAGATTCTAGTTTTCTGAAGTTTTATTCAAAATGTGGTAAAACTCTTGTGTTTTTAAAATTCTCTATACTTGCACAAGCCAGTTCTTAAAAGATAGTGTAGGAAGATCTCAAAGCTACGGTGTGGCTCGTGGTTGGCCGTCACTATGATCTTTTTCAAGTTTAGAAAGTTTACTATTTTAAAAAGAAGTTAAAGAAACTTATGATATATGCAACAGTAAGGGTGAGTCTACACAGCAGCGCTAGCTCAAGATAAGTTACGCTATTTGAGATATGGAAATTGCGTATCTTATTTCAAACTTATTTCAAGATAATCACTTTTGACAAGTCCCTTAATCCTCGTGGAATGAGGTGTACCGGGATGTCAGAATAGCAAGCCCGTTATTTTGATTGCATTTTGAAATACGGGCATGATGTTAGGACATGGCAAATGGTATTTCGGGATACCAGATGTCAGTGCTTTTTTTGTATTAAAAAAAAAAAGTGCCGGTACTCTTTAAGACCCAGCCGACTGTCGGCCATTTTCATTACAGAGGTGCCGGTACTCTCTGTTCTTTCCAGGTAAGCTCTGACTGGAGGTGCCAGTGCTGCGTACTGGGCAGTACCATCACAAAAAAAGCACTGTCAGACGTATCCTGAAATAGCGCCGCTTTCTAGTCGTAATCTCAACTGTGAGGCAAATCGTAGCAGTGAACTAAAGAGGCAGCAGACAACACCTGCAAAAGCAATTTAATTAAAGCGAGCCAGCTGGGATACATACAAGGCAGGTTGTGCTTAACTAAGTTGCTGGAATTCTTTGAGGACATCCATGGCATAATAGAGGAAAGAAAGAAAGTGAATTTAGCTTTTCTACAGCTTTTTGGTGTAGATACAATTGTGTGGAAAATGATGGTGGATAGAAAACTGAGTTATGAAGATGAAGTAAATGATAGCTGCGAAAGGAAACTTTTCAGGTTAAAAAGGGAATATAAGAGAGGTGCTGCATAAGTTGCAATTAGCATATTTGTTAGAACAGATCTTTGCTAAGTGTCCCATTTGATATTATCACACAGAAAAAGTAGTCCCGTCTTGTTCTTGTTCAACAGAAAACTAACAATAGGGCTCTGTACTGTGATCTTATAATATTATCCTCCATACTGCAGTATATTTACCAGAGGATTATCCAGGATCAGTAATGTTACACAGCAAATTACAGTTGCTAAATGAACTAAGGGAGCTAGTGCCACCAATGTGCTAGTCCAGCAACACAAACAGCTTAGTGTTTAAGTGCCCAGTGAAGTTGAGTTTCATCAGATTTAGGGATGAATTATCCTTGCTGTAGTAGTCCAAACAATCTCAACTACTTTCCTACTCATGTCTGCCCAGGTGGGCAGACAACACTGCCGGGCCTCTGCACAAAGGGGCGGGTCCTTGAGTGGAAGGGGTGGGGCTAGGGGCAGCCAGCTCTCCACTCTGGCTGGAGAACGTTGGGCCACAACCCCTCCTCCCCAGTCAGCCATTTGTACTGCCGAGAGCGCACCGCATGACATTGCAGCAGCGATTTAAGGAGCCTGGGGCTTTGGCTTCTGCCACCTCTGCTGTCACAATCGCAGTGGCTGGGAGTCCTGGGCCTTTTTGAATCGCCAGGCTCTGGGGCAGTTCTCTCTATTGCCCCCTACCCCATTGGTAGGCCTGTTTCTACCAGTTAGCAAGATTCTACTGTATGTGAAAACAATTTGGACAAAGTTATTGAAAACAAGTAGCCAGATTCAGCTCTACCAGTGTGAACCCAGAATTACTCTAAACTTACAGTAGTGGGATGGAGCACAGTCTGGCCCAAGACTTCCAAGGGCCACACGATCCAGACGTGCATGAGTGTCTACAACAGGGGTGGGGAACCTTTATTGGGTTGGGGGCCACTGACCCACAGGAAAAACAATCGGGGGCTGCACACAAGTGAGAAGCAAAAAAGAAAAGAAAAATCCTCACTGACATGGAGTCATTGTGGAGAGTTCTCTGAAAACATCCACTCTGTGTGCAGTGATGGTCAAAAAAAGCAAACAATGTTAGGAGTAATTAAAAAAGGGATAGAGAATAAGACAGAAAATATCCTATTGCCTCTATAGAAAACCATGGTACGCCCACATCTTGAATACTGCGTACAGATGTGGTTGCCTCAT
Organism: Pelochelys cantorii; assembly: GCA_032595735.1. NCBI lineage: Eukaryota > Metazoa > Chordata > Testudines > Trionychidae > Pelochelys > Pelochelys cantorii. The sequence continues at coordinate 70,753,376 of CM064332.1, forward strand.
CTCAAAATAGATATATTGGCATTGGAAAAGGTTCAGAAAAGGACAACAAAAATGATTAGGGGTTTGGAACGGGTTCCATCTGAAGAGAGATTAAAAAGAGTTGGACTTTTCATCTTAGAAAAGAGACTAAGAGGGCGGATATGATAGAGCTCTGTAAAATCATGACAGGTAGGGAGAGAGTGAATAAGGAAAAGTTATTTACTTATTCCCCTAACCTACGAACTAGGGGTCACTGTGACGGGGCACGGCTGCCCCGCACTGAACCGCCGCCCGCCGAGGTCCTGTACGGGGCGCAGGGCGCGGGGCGGTTGGGCGAGAGCAAGCACCACATGGTCCCAGCAATCCATGAAGGAGACGAACGGCTGGATCATGCGGTGGTATTTGGCCCTATAGCCCTACTTGTTTGAGGTGGTGCATTGAGCCGGCAGGGACCATGGCAATGCAGATTTCTTTTCGAGACTGGAATACACGCAAGAATTAAGGGACCCGGGGGGTGGGGAAAACCAGAGGGGAAAGGGGTGTGATGGGGCACGGCTGCCCCACACTGAATCGCCGCCCGCCGAGGTCCTGTACGGTGCGCGGGGCGGTTGGGCGAGAGCGAGCGCCGCGCGGTCCCAGCCGCCTGGGAACAGAGTGCGGCGTCCGAGCTCCCTCCATGGCCGGGCACCGGCCCGAGGGGGAGGCACAAACGGCCACCGAACGCTTTGCCCAGCGTGCTCCGCGGCTGTAGGGAGGGGAGGGGGGAGAGGAACCAGAGGAGAGCGCCGGGGTGTGACGTAACACCCTGGTGCCGCACATCAGGGAGGGTTCCCAGCGTGACGTCACCCCGGCGTCCAAGGGCAAAAGGGGCGAGTAAGGGGCCGGGAGGGGACAGCCCAGCGATAGGGGTTAGAAAAAAAGAGGTCACGGTGCCTCACGAGCTAGAGGACACCGAGAGGAGCGGTAGGGTCATCAAACCCATGCGGGGACGTGGCGAACGGCCGGGACGCCGGGGAAGGACCGGGTTAGGTAAGGGGAGAGGAAGCAGCCCAGGGCAGGGCTCCTTAATAGCCTGCGGGCTGGCGCGTTGCGGCGGGAAGCCCCGCCAGCCGGACCGGACCACTGAGTGTCTGCGTCCTTAGGGCCCTGGGCTGGGGACCGTGAGAGAGGGCGGGCCCAGACCCCCCTCTCCCCTACACTGGGGATCAGCTCGGAATAACCTGCAGAACGACTGCCGCACCCAAACTGAGACTTTCTTTTTTCGGATCAGACACAGGGGTCCGCTGGGGGGGGGGGGGAGATTCGAATAAAAGGCATAATTTGACTATCCTAGTGTGCACAGTGTTACAGTCACCAAATGAAATCAATAGGCAGCAAGTTTAAAACAAACAAAAGGAAGTTTTTCTTCACTCAGTGCACAGTCAATCTCTGGAACTCCTTGCCAGAGGATGTGATGAAGGCTAGGATTTCAAAAAAGAGCTAGATAGATTCATGGAGGTTAGGTCCATCAATGGCTGTTAGCCAGGATGGGTAGGAATGGTGTCCCTAGTCTCTGTTTCTCTGGGGGTGGGTGACAGGGGAGGGATCACGTGAGGATTACCTGTTGTGTTCCCTCCCTCTGGGGCATCTGGCATTGGCTACTATTGGCAGAGAGCACACTGGTCTGGATGGACCGTTGGTCTGACCCAGTATGGCTCTTCTTATGTTCTTATGACCCACAGAAAAATCAATCGGGGGCCGCACACAAGTGAGAAGCAAAGAAGCCCCTGACCGAGAAGGAGAAAGACACTCTCCACATTCCCCTCACACACCAGAGCTTAGTGGGGCCCAGGCTAGTAGATTTTATGTGCTCCAGCCCTTCAGGGAGGGCAATGGGGGGGGGGGGTCGGTCAGGAGTGCTAGGCTTCTCAGTCGCTGCCTTATCAGTTACTGCCTCAGCCACAGCCCCATTCCCGCCTTTCTCTCTCTTTCTCTCTTCTATCCTTTCCAGCTCCTGCAAGAGCCTGATTTTGCCCTTGTCCAGGTTGTTGGTGACGCTCTTGGCCGCTGCCACTTTCTATAGGGCTAGACCCAACATCAGAGAGACAATGTGGAAGCCTCACACAGGAGAAAGTGGAATGGGACTGGCTTCAGCCAGAAGTCCTTATTCAGCTGCTTTCATCCACAGACACAAACCCTTCCTTTTCCCTACCACACTGCCGCCCCCCTCCCCCGCCCGCCTTGCTTCTCCAGGAAACCAACCTGACCTGCTTATTTACAATCACAAAGGGAGTCCATGGTGCTGCAAGGACCGAGAGTTGTAGATCTAAGTTACAAGGAATAACCTGTAGGAGGAACATCCATCTTCCCATTTAGTCACAGGGAAACAGAGGTGATTGAGCTGTTACTGGATTAGTCTGAGGCACTCGGGTACAAAACTCTGCCAAATGAAATCAACACTGTGCTCTTCAGTTGCTGAGGCTTAGATACCGATAGAAAGAATTAAACTGCAGGCAGTCAGAAAGCAACTAAGCCAAAAGAGTTCCTTTAAAAAAAAATCCAGAGCAAACTCAGAACTGCTCTGTTGACTACAAGCTAACCAAATATAGTCAGAATGAAAATGATCAAGTTAATATTGTAGGTAAACGGATAAAATAATCTGTTTGACTCAAGTGCATATGTGATCTACTGGTATTGCTGTAGGAGCTTGTTTGTGGCATATGAAGCGGTATCAGATGACATGTATGTTTTTTGGATATCGGTGTCACGTCTTATTCAAAAGACAATGACAGGAGTCACAATGATGCCCAGCAAACAGAGTAGCATAGTTTTATCTCTTAGACTTTTGATCAGCAAAAATGCAACTTCTTTTTGCAATATTAAAAAAGTTAGTTAGAAGTGGTACTATAACTTGGTCTCTTCAAGAATACGTTTGTAACTAACAGCAAGTCTGATAGCAGGGAAGGAAAGATGGTTGTCTGAGCAGGATGTGGGAAGATGGCTAGAGAATGGGATAGGTATTAGAGAGAGAGAGGCACATTCCTACCTAGTATAAAGCGCCATACCTCCATTGATTTTAGCAGAGCTACACTAAGCCACACCAGCTAAGAATCTTACCTCTACTCTGACTTCTAGTACCAACCGTTTTGGGCAAATCATATTGTGCAACTCCCATTCTCAAGGTATGTCTCATACTACACACGATTCCTGGGCTCTGTCACAGGCTTCGTTTACACTACCAAGAGATCACAGTTGTGGAGATCAATCTCTCAGCGTTTGATTTAATGGGTCTAGGAAAGAGCCACTAAATCAAACACTGATCACACTCGCGTTGACTCTGGTATGCCACCAGAGCGAGAGAAATTGGGTGTCAACCCCCCACAGCGGTTAGTCAAACTAAGGAACGTCCACTCCAGCTAGGTTATTTACATGGCTGGAATTGTGTACCTTAGTTTGACATTGCCCCCAAGCCCCCCTTCCATCCACACACAATACAGTCTGACTCAGATTAGTAGCCTTTTCAGACAAAATGGTTGTTTTCTCCCCCAAATATGTTTTGCTGGATTTTTGGCATAATTATGAGGATATAAAAATGATTGCTTCAAGCTCTCTGGAATTAAACAACCTATTTAAAATAGCTGGGATCTGTATATGGAAAACAGTATGTTGTTTAGCAACAAGAAATATCTCCCATTGAAGAGAATCGAGGTATCATTGCTTTTGTAAACTCTTTTCAGATTACTAGCCAAGTGAAAATAAGCATCCAGATGACTCCAACAAATATAATATAAAATGTACAAGAACACAGAATCACCATCAGGGTTTATGAACAGTGGTGTGTTAGATGTATTCCAAAATTTAAAAGAGGAAACTGGGTTATCATCACTAATTAATTTCATTTTTATAATCTTAACCTTTTATTGCTTGAACGTTCTTCACTGCATGGAAAAAAAGATTGTTTTCCACCAGAAGCCATGATGGTGAATATGTAGAACATTGATGGGCAAGTTAGGCTAATGAGTCAGCTGTATGAGTGGCCCTCCTTCATCTCAGTAGGCCGACACATTCTCAGAACCAAGATGGACTCCTGGGATAGGGTAGTTTTGCTAACTATGCTGGGGTACCTCAACTTTGCAGAGTGTGCCGATTGAACTGTAGCATCCCTTTATTTGTATACAGAGGACGTGCATGGCTTTTACAGTCAATGTTATGTGCAAACTACACCCACCTCACTTCAGTGCCCTTGCTTTACATGAATGTCACATTAGTAATATTAGTAGGAAAAAAACTAAGTGGAAAGAAACCAGCACAACTTGGCCACTCCGTGTGTGGGCAATGGTAAACAAAATGACTTGTGGGCCACATGGAGAACCCCGATGGGCTGCATGTGGCCTGCAGGCCACAGGTTGCCCACCACGGATGTAGAAGATAGAATTTACTTTCAGCTATCAGACCAAATGGCAGCATCGTCTTTCCCAGTAACAACAATCCTCTACATTTTGCAAAGCAGCAACAATCAGTTAGCTATTTTTGTCATCAAAGCATTATAGGCCATGTGTCGTCTTAGCATTTCTTTTAAGACCATATTAGGAAATTAATTTTCACTCTCGCAACCCCTTTCCGTCAGACAGGGTCAGCATATCATGGCAAATGATCTCAGTCCCCTTATAACAATGAACTTGTTCATGTTTGTTCAATGATCTTCATAATCCATTGACTATAAGACATGTTCTTGATGTATTACAATAGGCTTTTGGGGGCCTCTAGCATGGTGTTTCAGATGACGCATTTCATACTTGTAAGGAGAAAGAAAGAGTTCAGAATTTGGCAAAACATCACACTTGCAAATACCTTGGAAAGACAAAGCAGATTTGAATCACAGTACCAATAGAGTCATTTTTCACAGAACAAGTAGAAGTACATTCGCTTTAACTACAACAGACTTGAGTAATCAGTGCTACTATTTTAAATTCAGAGGAGCAAATGAAAACAGAAGTTCAAATACCAGTTCTAGGCCAGATCCTCGGGTAGAGTAACGTGGCATAGCTCTAATGAAGTTAGTGGAGCTATACCAATTTACAGTTGCTGATATTCTGGTCCCTGGATAAGATTTTTTTTTCACATTTGAATAGCAATTTTAGGGCCAGGTGTTAATATATTTATTTTTATTGCATAGTGTGTTATTGCATAAGATTTCAATGGGACTGTTTTCAATATATAACATTTGAGTATGGCCTTCAAATGAGCAAGACTTTAACTCTTTCAGCCATGCTTTGAAGAGTATTTCATCATTCCAGTGATGGGCCCGTGGAAATAAATTAGTAATCCATCATAGCTTCCACCTTAACGTTGTAACATCCCATTATTTTGATTCTACTAGAGGAAATAAGATTCTGCCAAGCCTTCTACAGCTTATTTGATGACTTAAAAAATGAGAATTGTGTAAAGCTTTACTTTGCAAAGTTAATTGGACTCCAGCAAGTCTAAGGAAAACATTGGTGTTTAGAAGAAAATTGGCCAGGGTTGGTGGGATTAGCTTCCCTATTGGAGAGAAAGTTTGGTTATCCTGAAAGTGCACAAATTAATCTGGTTCCCATTTAAACTTTTACATCCTTCAGACTTTTAAAGCAAGTTTTTGGCTGCGTTCAGCAGAAAAAAGGCTTTCTCCTGATCAGTTTTTTCCATATCAGCAGATACCAGCGAGGAAATTAATATGCAGTATTAGAACTGTGAGTGCTTGCAAAAATCAATTTGGCAAACAAGGTCTCTTTTTCATGGAGGAATAAAGACACTCTAAGCTCTCTATGATTGGAAGTTCCCCTTACTTATCTCCTACATGAAAAGTTTTGCTAGTGCTAGCAGATACTATATTCATCTTCCTGAGGATGTACCAATACTAGAATGACTTCCTCTCATGTGCTCCTTTTAGGCCGAGATACTCATGTTAGTAATCAAGGGAAATACTTGTGTGAATAAGGGTTTTTGGAACTGGGCTCTCAGTTGGCCAAAATGTTAATTTTCAGAACAGTATAGAGGAGTGATCAGAAAACCTTAAAAGATTCAGAGGTTGGGTTCCACCATGCCTCTTGACCAAAGTGTCCAAAGTTGTCTTGACCGTTCTTGGTAAATCAAGATTTCCACTAATTCCTGTTTCAGCGATGGTTCAAATATGACAAGAAATACGTGTTGGGTATTTCAGTAGTCTCATGTGTATATAGAACAAGGAAAATGCAGAAAAAGCTAACTATTTAAAGTTGGGGGGAGATGAAGCTCAGAAAATACTCAGTAGATTTGGTTGGTTTCTACTGTGCCCAAGCCTGCTAGCCTATCCATGTATTTAGACGGACTTTTTATCAGGCTTCACTCTGGATTTCTCTCTGCTCCAGGCCTCAAGTATATCTGGGGTATTGTTTAAATGTGATGTTCCCTCACACTCTGCTTCAACCATGTGTGCTGTGGAGTCCAATTATCCATTTCTGTGGGCCCATCTAGGCTGCTCTGGGGGTACAAAGGGACTGCCAGAACTGTTCTCTGAAATACCGCTGGCCTAAAAGGATTCTGCATTTTGTGTTGAACTGGTGGAATGTCTCTTCTTTCAGATCTGGAGTAGAGGTGTGCTGGGGAAGGGAGGAGCCACGCCTGGGATTCACTCGGATGGTTCTGGGGCAGTGTTTCTTAAACTTTTTAAGACCGAGGAACACCAAACAATATTTTTTATGAGGAACACCATGGATATTTTATTGAGCAAAAAAAAAAAGTTGCCTGTCCCTTTAAGGGTGGCCATTTTGAATTCTGTTCTCCGCAGCACACCTCCAACTGCCTCGCAGCACACCAGTCTGCGGAACACAGCTTAAGAAACACTGTTCTAGGGATTGTTAGAGTGCAGTGTAATCTGTCCTTCCCCTACCTAACCATAGGATGCCCAGTTCTTAAGTGCTATTTGTGCTTCCTAAGTACCATACAGGAGTATTACCAGTGTCCTGGGACCTGGCCCAATTAATAGGTGTGTGTATTTGTGTGTGTGCATGCATAGAGGATATATGGATTTATTCCAAATTCCAATCAACCAGTTGGTTTCATGTAGGCCTGTAGCAGAAGTGAATCTTTAGGAGGCATTTGAAGGTAGGTGAGGTAGGCATTGTGGACCATCTCAGGGAGGAAAGAAGAATCCCATGTATGGGGCACAGCATAGAACACGGTGCATTCAAACTTGTGAAAGGAGCAGATAAACATCTGACATTGTTGGCAGCATGAGGGTGCGGGGGAGAAGACATGGGTGGCTAAGTAGGAGAGGAGGCATTGTGGGATCACAAGAAGCTAGAATATGAGAAAGCAGAGGTGGGACTATAGACCAGCTCTATATGTGGAGAAGATCATCATGGCAGCTTTGTTTTGGATGTACAAGAAGGGAACAGTGTGGCTGGCAGGATATTCAGATCGAAGGTGGTAATCCAGGTGAGAGAAGACGGGGGTCTGAGTGAGAGGGTGAGTGATGAAAATAAAGAGAAGCCAATCAAGTTTGGAAATATTTCAAAGGACAAAGTGGCAGGATTTGAATGTCTGGAGCAATGGAGAGCAAGGTTTCACGATGACACCCCCTCCGCCTCTCCTCCCACCCTCCCTCCCCGTTGTGCGTCTAAGTGGCAAGGGAGGGCAGCAATATATCTGAGAGTGTTTGCAGAAGGCAGATGGTTTGGGAGAAAAGATCCACATTAGGTGACATCCTGAAAAAACGCTGTGTGTCAAACCTACTCCTGCACTTTTACTTTTACTAGCACCCGTGCAGTGCTGGATATTGCGGTAAGAAATTGACTTACGAAATCATGAGTGGCTGCAGGTTACAAATTAGACAAAAATGTGAATTAAAAATCACAGAATTTAAGAAAAATGTACATTGTGTTTAAGGTAGTAAAATCTCTTCTAGAAAACAATCCCAAGGTGAAATAGAAAATGGGAGAAGACAGATACTAAAAAGCTTCTTTGCAATAGTAACGACCACTTCTGTTTTCACCTTCTGCTGAGGGTTAATAAGATGGTCAGATTGATGTCAAGCTCTTCCTACTTGGTACATTATACTGCCTAGATCTACGGTAGCATAATATGTGCTGAAAATGAAATAATATCCCATTTTGCAGTCTGTGGATTTCTTTTATTACTTACAGGTGATTTTCTTGTAAACTTGGTTATAATTTTCATTCTTTTCTCTTTAAAGAAAAAGTATATCCTATGATCTTCGATAGCCAACAAAGTGGGTGAGGTTTTACAGAAAGAAAGGGAGGACAATTTTGTTTTTCTTCTTTTCTTATGTCTTTTGAAGCGTAAGAAAATCATTTTGTGATGAAAGGGTGTCGCTGTGAAGTTTGAGACATAATGTGGCTTTGAAGGAAGGATGGAAAGTACAAGAGCCCTGGAAAATGGAAACAATCCCCTCTTTCAAAAGGCTTGTTCCTGCAAACCACTATTGATGCAAGTAGTTCCATTGACTTCTTCCGAGAAGGGGTTTGTAGAATAAGACCCTTAATAAATAATGTAACCACTTTTTCCAGTTGAGTAAGAGATACAAAAGACATACAAAAACTCTTTTTTTTCCCTTTCTCACCTTAAAAAGAGAAGCTATTTTGCAGATAACTTTAACAAGCACTTTGTTATGTTTTGTACGTAAGTATTCTGGCAGACTAAGGGCATAGGCTAAATGACTCAGACAATGTCATCTCTGTTCAAAGTCAATATTCTTTTAATAAAGCATCTCATGTACGTATTACTGTAAAATGTATCTAATTTTAACTTTGGGAAGATCAAGATTTGATGTGCATGGGTTTCTTTTAATTAATTGAGGAAAATTGCGGCTTTAACTAGTTCTTGCATTAGTAACATCAGTTATATTTGAAACTTAAAGTACAGATATATTTTATGAATCCTTACTTGAGTTGGCACTTGAGTTGGCACTGAAAATGCCACTTGGAATAATTCAAAATAAATGACGGCTGTGTCTGACCATATCAATTTTAATCTGAATTAGTAATTTCGGTACTCGTGAAACACATCATTTTTTAAGGAAGAGACCCAATGCGATGTGCTTTGGCTGACTAAATATTTTGTTAAAAACAGACACAAGGGAGTGCTTCTCTACACAATGCATGGTCAACGTATGAGCCTTATTACTGGGGATGTTGTAAAGGTCAAAACTATAACTGGATTGGAAAAAAAATCAGATAAAATCATGTGGTCATTAGAAAGATGATCATAGACACAGTCCAATGGGCTGCATGTCAGTAACCTCCAATTGCCAAGATCTGGGGCTGGAAATGGGGCTGGATCACTCAATAATTTCCCTGTTCTATTTATTCCCTCTGAAGCATCTGGCCTTGGCCAGTGTTAGAAGACAGGATACTGAGTAAATGCATTATTGGTCTCATCTAGTGTGACCATCTAGTGTGGTGCTTAGGAATTCATGATGCTCTGTAGTATTGCTCAATCTGGAAGGAGGCTACAACCCTTTGGGATGGATGATGAGTATTGCCAATGCCAAGCATTCAGAAATCATGACCGTACTCCAAAATAACGTGAGTTCATTTTATTTGTCTTCTGGGTTGTAGGGGTTTTTTTCTGAGTCTTTGTCATGTTTTTAAGCTTTTCTCTATATGGGGGTGGGCAAATACCAGCCCATGGGCCAAGCCTGGTCCACAACGGTTACTCCTGGCAGGCCCCCACCACTTTATTTACCTGCACGGACACAGATACCAGGGATCACAGCTCCCATTGACTGTGGATTGCCATTCCTACCCAATGGGAGCTGCAGGAAGCAGTGTCCTGCTCCTCTTCCTGCCACTCCCATTGTCCAGCAATGGAGATCCATGGCCAACAGGAGCTGCGATCACCAGTACCTGCATCTGTGCAGGTAAATATAGCAGTGGTGGCCCGCCAGGAGCTAACCCTTGTGAACTGCTGCCGTGTTATTGCCCACCTCTGCTCTATGCCATGTTGAGAGCTACTAATTTGTGTTCTTAAAAAGGCTATCCACTGGTGCTGGAACAAAACTGCCAACCATTAGATTCTTGATAAAATCACAAGGGTTGGCAACAGTGGTCTGGGCTGCAATCACCAGTGAACTTGGGGATGTAGTTCATTGCACTGCTATGGCAAAGCAGCCATAAGCACAGCTCCACCTGCTGATTAGGCTGCATTGACAGATGTTTTGTATCCTCAAAGCAGCACAAAACCCTTAGAGCAGAGAAAAGAATCTGCCCCCGCACGCAAAATATATTGTGTATATCAAGGACTTTCACTTTTATGTACAAAATGCCTTTATTTTGTAACTTCATGCCTGCTTTTTCATTTCTCCCCGGGGTTGTTTCTTCTCACTTAGACTTGATCAGATTACTGTTGCTGAAACTGTACCATTTGTTTGGCGTGCCGGGAATGAGAAGAGATTTTTTCTTTTCTTTTCTTTTCTTTTTTTTTTTTTTTTTTTGTATTTGAGGCCATTTCCCATAAATTGCATAAAAGAGCCATGCTTGAACATGTGTCTGGTGGAACTATTCCCTAAAGAATGAATTTCTCACCAGCGTCAGATGGGTATTTTCATAGGATTTTTTGGTGCAAATGTACATTTGATAGCGTGGAAAAATCTGCAGCAAATAATAGTTGGCTAGGATAAATTTTATACAGGTGGAGTGAATTTAGATCGCAGAGTGCATTGACGTCTGTTGACTACTTTCTGACATAGGAAATAATCAGTGAGAAAGAAATTACTATGAAAGGTTGATATTTTAAAACGCTGCTTGTCATAGGACTAAACCCTAAAATTGTATGTACATTATTATCACAGAATCATGGGGCTCTTAGGGACTTCAAGAAATCATTAAGTCCAGCTCCATGCATTGAGGTGGGACCAAATGAACCTAGACTATGCTTGACACGTATTTGTCCAATCTGTTCTAAAAACCTCCGGTGAGGCGATTCCACAACTTAATTACACTTCTAGTTAGAAAGGTTTTCCTAATATCTAACCTAAATCATCCTTGCTGCAGATTAAACCCATTTCTTCTTGTCTTATCTTTACTGGGCTTGGAGAACAGCTGATCAGTATTCCCTTTATAGCAATCCTTAAGATACTGGAACACTGTTGTTAGGTCCCTGCTCGGTCTCCATATCTCAAGACTAAACACACCCCGTGGTTTTAACCTTTCCTCATAGTTCTGGGTTTCTAACCTTTTGATCATTTTTATAGTTCTCTTCTGGACTTTCTCCAGTTTCTCTTCATCTTTCCCAAAGTGTGGTGCCGAGAACTAGACCAGTACTCTAGCTGAGGCTTCACCAGTGTCAAATAATGTAGGCCATTACCTCCCATGATCAGCATTCTACGTTCCTATTAATAAACACCACAAGCATATTACCCATTTTTACAACTGCATGACGTTGTTCATTCTTATTAAATTTGTGATCAACTACACCCCCCCGATCCTTTCCCGAAGACATACCGCCTATCCCATTGCTCTCAATTTTGCAATTTTGTATTTGATTTTTCCCTCCTGAAAGAAGTACTTTGCAGCCAACTTTATTGAATTTTATCTTATTGATTTCAGGCCAAAATATATTCAGGGCCTGTTTCTCATTTACACCAAGGCCCCTGGTAATGTAAAAGGGATCTTAAAATCAGTGTAAATGTAACATGCCAAATCTAAAAGCCCCTTTACAGTGCCAGGGCTATCAAGGTTTCTTGGACTATGTCTAGACTGCATTGCTATGTCAGGATACTGGAAGTATCCCAAAATAGCAGCACCGTGTCCAAGGAATGCGTCGGTTATTTCCGAAAAATTTTTGAAATAGCAGACGTGCTTTTTTGCCGTCCCTGTAAACCTCGTTCTATGAGGAATAAGGAATGGCTGGAAGAGAGCACTTTATTTCAAAATTTGGTGCCATGTAGATGTGCCAAATTTCGAAATAGCCTCTTTCGAAATTAAATCGACAAAAGATACACAATTTGCATACCGCAAATTGCGTATCTTTTTTCAATTTTACAGCGCAGTCTAGACGTAACCTTGGAGTACATGAAAATCATACCCAGATAACACAGTAACTAATGAAACGTATTACTAAAGGAGACGAAGCTAATAATCAAATTACAAAAATGTTTTCAAAAATAATGCAAAGGGCATAGAAACTAAATAATATTACTCAACATTTGTAATATTCCCTAAGCTCATTCTATGGTAATGCTAAGGAATACTACAATTACCATTGCCTGTCTTTATACTGGACAAGATTCTCAAGAGAGTTCCTCTCCCACTACAACCGACATTCTGTGCTCTCTTAAAAATTTGGGTGCAAATGTCACATTTACTGTGCTGGCCACTTCTGAAAGTCTGTTGCTTATTAAACTAAATAAAAGGGAGCTTAACTCTTAAAATCTGACCCAGTTTATGGTTGCTGAGTAGTTGACAAATTATCCCTGTGCTCTTTTATATATTTAGGTGTTAAGATAAAACTGGCAAGAATGTAAGGGCATTCACTGCAACTTGTATATAGCAAACTGTGGCTAGCATAGGCAGAAAGTAACAGTCTATGCAGATAGAATAGTTTTAGATGGAGGTAGGAGAGCAATGTACAGTCTGCATGTTCTTCTTGTAACAGGTTTATGCAAAGGTGTCTGTGCTTTTTACAAACACAAATGGTATAAAGAGTTTAATGCCCGGTAGCCTAAAATTGCTAGGAAGGAGAAATCATTTTGTGGTTCAGAGCATAATTTAAGGTCCCCAAGTGGAACAGAGTATCTTTAAAGAGCCTGCCTTGTTAACTTCTAGTTTAATACATCAAAGCAAAGAAAGGATGTCTTTATTTCACTTTGTAAATCAAATGCAAATCATGACTTGTGATTGCATGAAATCCTGCCTCAAAGTTCCACATGTCCCATCTGTCTCCGATGGTCACTGGTCGTATAGAAACAGCTTTCAGTTTGTAGCACCTGTACTGTATTTCAGGGATCACACACTAGTAAATTAGATAAAGAAATTGGCTCCCACTTAATCCTGGCTCCTACTCTTTTCGTATTAAATTATTTTGTGAAGAGAGATATGGAAAAAAAAATCTTAAAGCTTTTCCATTTTTCCATCAAATCAAGATGCTGAAATATTGCAGCCATGTTAACATTCAAGATGTTCATTTAATCATAGCGTTTCCATTAGCTATTTTAACATATTCAAATGATAACTCTCTATTTAAATGTAGAGGAACAGTCAACTGGAAACCCATAATTTAAGTGATTTGACACATTCCTTTCTTCCTGCAAGGAATTGTTCAGGATTGTTCTGGCCTTCACAGAACTGGGAAAGTATACCAAGGATACCAATAGCTATTACCTTCCATCCCTAAACTATTTAAATAGTACAGATGGAACCTCTCTAATCCAGACATCTCTCAATCCATTGTCCGGAATGATTTTAGTGAGTGGATGTCCACTTTTCATGAGTGTGGCCAATTTTCTGTGATCCCATAAAGTTTGTTTACAGCCACTAGTCCTAGCTCGCAGTGTTCTATGCTATTTAACTCGAATCTACCCCTAAATATCCTCTAACAGCCCAGTAAGCAGTAGAAGTGTTGGTCACGCAGCTAGACAATATTGACCTCCCGTGATCCAGAAAATGCTCTAGTTTGGAACCAGTGAGGTCCCGAGGGTTCCGGACTAGAGAGTTTCAACCTGTACTTTTTTTTGTATAGGAAGCCCACTGAGGGTGTGTCTAAACTACACGCCTCTGTCGGTAGAGGGATGTAAATTAGATGCATCGAAAGCGCAAATGAAGCGGGGATTTAAACATCCCATGCTTCATTTGCATAATGGCGGCTACCACTTTTTTCAAAACAGGGCTTTTCGAAAAAAATGGCAGTTTAGATGGGGCATTTTCGACAGAAATGCCTCGTTTCAAAAGATCTTGTACTCAAAAAAGGAGCAAAAAATGTGTTTTTGCAGCTATTCTTTATTGCATAGACTCTGTTAGTTGAATTGTACCATACGATGACTCTTCTCTCCCCTTAAAGCACACTCAATTGATGTCACAACCTTGACAGTAAATTGCCTGAAGTACAGTTCCTTTTTAATTCTTTTAAAAGCACAGTATTATCTGTCTCTAAATGATGGGTTGCTTAGAGGGGGCAAGCAGAACTAGCAGACAGAAATGCTGCCCAAAATGCTGGTGGCCTTGACTTTCAGACCAATGCTCCATTTATAGCATATGAACAGTTGCAGTAAGTGCACCATATGTGTTTTTTGTAAATGTGTTTTCCAGTGATGGTCCTCCAGAGTTCTGTTCTTCATCAAATCGTTTTTACAACATGCATCAATGAATCTCTCTGTCCAAATAACTAGAAGAAATTATGGAACTCCTTGATCTAGTGGATAGAGAAGTACTTGCAAGCGGAAAACTGGCATGGCTTCAGATGCTAGCCTTTGAGGATGTGGTCTACTGAAGGGGAGATTTGTCCACAAACAGCTCAGAGGGACACAGGTAAAACAGGATCCATTCTCTGGGGCTGAGTAGAAATTGGACAAAGCAACAGACAATGTAATCAGTCTCCTAACTGAAGTGGCAACAAAGAACAAAGGGATTAAAGCTCGAGTGGAATCTCTTCCACATAATTGACAGACAAAAAAAGAATAATTTGTCCTTCAAGTGCATGCATAAAAAGTAACATCAACGAACTGGCAGTTTGGCTGAGAAGTTCCTTGTAGCCACAGGAATATCCCTGATCCAGGACACATTTGAATGTGTTGTAAGATCACTTGGCACTCTAGGCTTCCATAGAAAATTTCAAAGGCCTGCTGTACTTTCCAGGGAGCCCAGTAAATGAACTCTGTAGTCTTCTGCTGCAACCGTGTTCACCACATCTTCTCTGTCTTTATTCAGCATCCCTGCAGCCCTGAGCTGGAGTAGAAGGGAGAAATGAGTCATGTCATGCTTATTATACCGTACTGGACACAGAGGCCATGTTTGTTTGTTTGTTTTTGAAACTCATGCTGGCATCAATATATTGACACCTCCAGATGAGACCCAATTATCTTAGTCATGATCCAGCACACCATCATCCCCCTCAGCCATTAAGTCTGGTAGCTCACTTGCTTAAAAAGAAGCTAAGAGAAAGGGAGAGCTGTTTTATTACTATTTTATTGTTTTCAAACAGCCATCCATGTATAAATCATAATCCAGAACATTGAACTGGTATTGGTTTATATGAACCCAAACATCTTCCTAACACTTTAAAGTATTAGAGATTCCTGAGTACATGAAAAATGGATTTAGGTCAGGTCCCCATGATCAGAATCAAGGTCACTGGTGCAGCCCGACTTTATCCAAGTATCTATATTTCTGTAAACAGCTGGAATAATTGGTTTTAAAATTATTACTCGTATCCCAAAGGCAACAATGGAATTGTTTTAATATTCCATTGCTGACTGTCGAAATGGTTTGGCTTGGAAGTTAACATGAAGTAATACACTTCTTAGCACTTGTTATAGGAAATAGAACTTCTAAAAAAGCAGTTGGTTGCACGTCCCTTCAACATTTTGCTCTTGCTGTGAGTGAAGAATCTAATCAATCTGTAAAGAATCCAGAATCCTAAAGGAAAAAACTTAGGCAGTTAGGAAATCCATTTTTCTGTTTTCTTTTCTTTGTGCTACGGATGAATGACCATTTTGCAATGAGTGCAGTTGGTGGTGTGAGAAGTCTTTGAAAATGAGTGCTGATGGACAAGAAGCAAAAATGGTGCAGTATCTATAATGGCAACATAAGTTAATTTTGAGGTTACTGCAAGTTCTCCTGTTTATTTTTTGTTCAGATCTCATGATGTATGGCTGTGCCCAACTGCTTTGTTTAGAAAAAAAATGATTCACTAATAAAGTATCATAGCATTTTCTCTCGAGTTCTGTCTTAATGGCATTTAATCTAGATATTGTAAAGGAAATTGAGCTAACGGGCCAATTTATTTCTCTTTTATACTAAGAACATGCACTGATAATGGCAAAGAATCACTGCAGCAATTGGTAAGGTGTGCATAAAATTACAAAATCTCTCTCTATTCCATTGAATACAAATGTTTGTAGTATCTTATTTACTGTGTGGTTTGTTGCACTATTCATTTGGGACATCACCAGTACAAAGACCAAAAATCAAAGATGAAAAGAAATCTAACGCATTCTTCTAGTGCATTTTCTTCTTGACTCTTTCCTACAAATATATCCAGCTATCTATTTATTACATTCAAGAGATGGTCCTTTTAGAGTCTTCCCATGAGTAAAATTATTTTAAAAATAAGCCCTGTTTTATTATATTGTATTTTACATTCTCTGTGAAAATTTCAGAGCTATACATTTTCCCCATCTGGTGCTATAAGTAATTTGTTAGTGGTCTCTAAAATCTAAAACTAAGGTCTTGTCTTCACTTCATGGAAGAGTGACACTGCTGCGATTGATCTTTCAGGGTTCAATTTAGAAAGTCTAGTTAAGACTCATTAAATCGAACTCAGAGAGCCTTCCATCTGCAGCTGGTACTCCTGCTTTTGCGAGGGGTAAGGGAAGCCAATGGGAGCATTTGCTCCTGTCAGCCTCCTGCTGTGGGACCAGTGCCAAGCTCGGCTTAAAGTAAACCAACTCCAGCTGTGTATTTTCTGTAACTGGAGTTGCAAACCTTAAACTGAGTTATCAAGTCCAGTATAGACCTGACCTAACTGAAGTGACTTTTGACAGTGCCAGAGATCAGAGAAAGAACATATTGAAGAGAAAGTCATAGAGGGACAGTATTAGACCTTTTCACAAGCTCTCCCAAATATTACTCTGGTTCAGGCAGGTGGAACAAGTTATCTAACTGATTGATGGCTACCACCAGGTAACTGATGTCCAATTACTAAATACCAGCCTTGTTTCTATGGAGTTACATAGTCCAACATTCAGACACATTTAAATTTGCACACGGGCTAATTCCTTTGTTGTCTCGCTGCATTTTCATTATCTTTTCAGAAGTAAAGAGTTATTCAGCCATGAATTTACTTCTGCACAATCAAAGCTTTCAGAAATAATCATGGGAGGGGGGTGTTGGGAAGCTACCTCCCAGAATAACATAGTGTACACACACACACAAAAACCCAAACACTTCTGTATTTTGAAGTAACTGAAAGATAATACATATGCATGAATTATGTTTTTGAGAATGTGCAGAACAACAGAAGAAAAAGAAAACATTTCCTTCATGAATACATGTTATAAAAGAAACCCTGCAAATCATGAAAAATATATGCATATCAATCTACTTTGCCACCATCTGCCTGGGATTTTAAGTTGGAAAATATCAGTAGTCTAAGCTTTGTAATTTGAATATTAGGTCTCAGAGAAGTAGAAGTTGTTTTTTTGTTAGTTCTGAATGGATCCTCTTATATTGCACTTGCTGGTTGTTAAAGCTCTGATTCTCATGACCTAAGAGAGTACAGCTGTTTGAGCTCTTGCTCAATTTTTTCAGACGCGAGTAGTCAAAAAGGATCCCATTGGTTTTCAGTAGTCTCTGAAGTATGTCCAACAGATAGCATTCACCTTTTGGAACAGTTGCGCTCAGTGTTGGTGTTATCTTGAAAAGAACCAAGTTGCATCTAGCTACGTTAGCCACTCAGTTGCCTGCTTAGAGCCTTCAGCTCATGGGGACAGCAATGCAGGCTTTGACTTGATTCAGAACGGAATAGAAACTTTGGGGGAGAAGTTTTCAGAGAGCATTTGGGCACCATGCCTAGAGCCCTGTGGGGGTACAAAATTGCTATCTGTGGCGCAGCCACAAAAATGAGCTGTATCTATTCACATCTGCAGATGCCCATCAATTTGCAGGGTTCTAGAGACAAAATTTGTTTCCATATCTATATCCGTATTTGCAAAAAGGAGCCGTGGATATCCACATTCATATCTGTGGATGCAGGTATCTGCAGATTGGCAGGGCTCTAACCATGTCCACTCATGTTTGTCTTAGTAGATCCATTATCACAATCTTGTGAAATTGTCAAGAAAAAGTACCAGCCTAGGCAAAAATCTAGTAGGTCACTCTCACTAGAAACATTGGCCATAAAGTTCTCCATCCACACAATATGCACGTGTTTGTGCACACGTACAAGTGTGTGCACACGTTTGGACTGTGTCTCTGTCTCAACACACACAGTCTTTTAGGGTGCGTCTACACAGCAGGGCTTAACTCAAAATAAGCTATGCAAATAAACTATGCAATTGACGTAGCTCTATTTCAAAATAGCTTATTTCACAGTTGGGAGCATCTACAGAGCACTTATTTCGAAATAGAGCACTCTTCCTCCAATTTCCCTTACTCCTCGTACAATAAGGGTTACAGGAGTCGGAGAGAGAAGTCCTCCAGCTTGACAATATTTTGACATTATCTCAAAATAACTGCCGGCTGTGTAGATGCGGACTAAGTTATTTTGAAACGCTAGTTATTTCAAAATAATGTTGCTGTGTAGATATACCCTCAGACTCATTCTCAAAGAGGTGAGGATTAGGTCAGGCTACCTTCCTGGGGTTTCGATAGCATCAAATCCATTTCCTAGTTCCCTTGTGATGTGTTAGAACAGAGGGGCTGTGTTATACTGCTAAGTCTTCCCACAAGGCTTTATTAGAGCTTAACTATGACTTGAGGATCAAATTGAAACCTCCCTGCTCACAATTGCGTGTAATTAGTTAAAGATGTCTGGCCTCGTTTTACCTTCTCACTTGTCTTGTACTCTGAGTCCCTCACTCTTTCCAGCCTCTCCAGCTCCAGTCCTTTAGGAGGAACCCTTGTCTGACTTCTCTACAGCTGGATAAATGACTTCCCCCTTATGCTGTCCACCATGTCTGTGCTTTATGCACCAAATGCCGGCCATCACTGCCCACTTCTTTGTGCTTTCTCCCATGTTGCCTTACAAACTTAGGAGGTGTTCTCTGTGCATATGCGTAAAGCTACCTTCAGATCTCTTTCAAAACTCTCCCTTGCCATGATGCCTACACAAAACCTGAAATTTGTAGATCTGCTAATGTGCAAAAACCAAAGTGTGTCATGCTGACCAGTGTTGTCATTGTTTACATGTCCTTCTCCATCTGCCTACATCCATCTATTGTCTTATACTTACATTCACAGAATCATAGAACACTAGAACTGGAAGGGACCTCGAGAGGTTCCCGAGTCTAGTCCCCTGCCCTCACAGCAAAACCAAGCACCATCTAGATCATCCCTGATGTCTATCCAATCTATTCTTAAATATCTCCACTGATGGAGATTCCACAACCTCCCTAGGCAATTTATTCCAGTATTTAATCACCCTGACAGGCAGGAAGTTTTCCCTAATGGCCAACCTAAACCTCCCTTGCTGCAATTTAAGCCCATCACTTCTAGGTCAAGGAGAACAATTTTTGTCCTTCCTCCTTGTAATACCTTTTTAGGTATTTGAAAACTGCTATGATGTCCCCTCTCAGTCTTCTCTTTTCCAAACTAGCAGACCCAGTTCATTCAATCTTCCTTCATGGGTCATGTTTTCATTGTATTTGGTTTGGGGTAGAGAGAAGAATCCTTTTGTTCTATGTTTCTACAGTGACTCGAAATCCTAAGTAATACAAATAAATGATAATGCTTTCTGTCCTTTATTCCTTTTCTTTGTGCCCATCTGCAGCTAGCTTATTCTTGGTGAATTATGTTAACTGCTTAGACATCCCAATCTGTGTTTTCAGAAGAGAATACAGAGTGATGATGACAGTGAGTTATAACAGACTGTTGACCTGTTTCTCAAATCAATCCTATGGCAGGGGGCTGAAAATAACAATACCTATCACATATCCATGATGAAATCATTTACTTGCTACATTAAATAACAGGGACCTTCCCATATAAATAGATTTTCAAAGGAACATGTTGTTTACAATAAAAAGGGACCACAAGAAAACACTTCTGTCTTGTATTTTTCCATTTCTAGCTTATTTTCCTTCTTTTTCCCTGTTTTCTTCTCCCCCGCTGATGTACTCGTCAATTTGTACTAATGATCTCTTTTCCGGCTATATAAAGCCAAATCTTTAAATATAGTTGTGTGATATTTAAAATCTAGCAATGGTTACTAGTGTCAGCACTGGAAGAAGGAAAATAAATCCCCAAAGAATAAATAAAAAAGTGCATTTTTGTACTAAAGATTCTGTCTAACGTGTGACTTTGAGGCTGATGATATTCTGATGCTTTCATGATTTGCCGGTCACATTGCATACTTGACACTATATAAAATCCTAGAGGCAAGGACAGGCTGCTGCAACTAACAACAAGATTAAAGAAGTTAACAGTTGTAGTTCTGAGTTCAGAATGGTGACATAAAATAACAGCCTGCAAGAGAGACAAATTTGAATGGTAATTTAGAGGAGCAATCCTTGAAGAAATCCTGTGTTGGGAAAGAAATGAGAAGGTCCATTTAAGGTTGCTGATCCAAAAAAGAAACGATGGCTGTTGTTCCAATCTGAGATTTTAAAAGGATACCAGTGGAGGTCAGCATATAAAAGGTTTTCTCTGGACTCTGCTAAAGAGCTTTTTCACTGAGTTATTTTTTTGGAAAAATCTCACTGCGAGTATGTATGTTATCATGTGTGCTAATGTTCTAAGCCTCAAGAAAGAACAAGAGCAGTAACAGCCCATTTCTGAAATTGTCTGAAAAGCGAAAATGCCATCCATATCTAGCAGGCCGTGATGTTGTAGCCATGGTGGTCCCAGGATATTAGCTACACAAGTTGGGTGAGGTAATACCTTTTATTAGACCAATTTCTGTTGAGAGACAAGCTTTCAAGCTACACAGAGCTTTTCTTCAGGTTCTGTAAGCTTGGAAACTTGTCTTGCTCACCAACAGATGCTGGTCCAGTAAATATTATTACATTACCCACCTTGCCTCGACAAGTAAGGAAATTTACTTGCAAAGGCTTTCCATCCCAAAAGCTTCTTAGCACTAATGCAGGGACCCAAAGAAGTTGGCAGAAACTGAGACTCTTTATGGAAAGCCTGAAATAATTCAGGTTCTAAGCATTAATATTATACCCTGTAGCACACCAGGAAATTAACTAGCTCTGTAGTGCTAAAAAGTCAAGTTAGTTACTTTCCCTGGCCCATTCTGACTAGTGCCATTCCAATCTGTGTTGGGGGAATTCCTAGCAAGGGAGTGAGGAGATGTCTTTACATAGAGAAATTCACTGATATTTTGGCCCAAAAACTTGGGGAAAAATTGAGCAAACATACATTCTCTCTTTTTAGTAAGTATTTACAAGAAAGAAACACATCCTGTTGAAAAAAGTGAGGGACGCGAGTGTCTGTAATATTCAAGAAAGTCTCAGAGGGGTAGCCGTGATAGTCTGTGACCTTAAAAAGTCAACAAGTGGTCCTTGTAGCACTTAGAGACTAACAATATACATATAGTATCATGAGCTTTTGTGGTCACAACACACTTCTTCAGATGACTGGAACAAAAAGGAAAAATCCTCCAATTTTTTTAGAAAAAAAAGAGAAGGGGAGAAAGGGGGAAAAAAAACCCTTGTCAATTATAGTGTCCATGCTAAATGAGGCTAATGGAGTGGACTGTAAATGTCCCATACTCAGCTTTTGATGTCATTTGGGTGTTGAATATAATGGCCCATCCAGTTCATGTCTTTGTTCAGTCTCTGAGAGAGAGTGTCAAATTTGCATATGAAGGCCAGTTCCGCAGTCTCTCTCTGTAGTTGTTTCCTGACATTCTAACATGTAAATTCTAAATTGTAACATGCAAGGTTCACAGGCGTATGTACTCGTGCACAGTCATAAGGGCAAACTTCACATGAGGCTTTACTGGTTTGAGAAACTAAATGTCAGAAATAATGGCTTGTAAAGGCTCCCATAAGAGCTGAATTCTCAATCCTCTTCTAAAGAGTTTGATTTCTTTCATTAAAAGGATTTAAGCAAGTTCATTTTGCTGAAATATGGGCAGTTTATATGCCTTGCAGTATTAGCGAAGACATTCCTTAAACAAAAGGAAAGCAGTGTAAACACCTTTTATGGGCATAACAGAGTAATGGTCTTTTATAATCCAGCCAAAGGAGACTCGATGTTTGCATGTTCATTCGATGTGAAAACCAAGGACCGAACACAGAGCAGTGTTGCTCCACGTGGAGTAATTTTGGTATCCTATCATAATACATACAGAAGATTGAGGAGACCAGTGACAACTCCAGCATGTATGAAAGTGTCCGAGGGATAACCATGTTAGTCTGTAACTGAAAAAAACTTAAACAAGAAATGGTTCTGCAGCAGCTTACAGACTAACAAAAAAATGACTAACTCCAGCATGTAGGCATTTTATTAGCTGACTTAAGGTTGATGAATTTTGCCCAAGTCTAGTAGTGCTTGTTTTTTACTTCCCTGGTTCCGTATCAGAAAGGGCAGGAAATGGATATTTCTCCTCTACTGTCTCAAAACTACCCAGATCCGAATTTTCTTTCTTGCATGGAGAAATTGGTGGTAGCATATACAACAGCACTCTTTCGAGCAAATAACCATTTGCTCATGGCGGTGGTTGCCCTCGACATCTCAGTCCGTACTCCTCTGCTGGCAACTAGCACTGTAGCGCTTAGTTTTGAAAAATTGTAGATAACAAGGAGCAGGATTGCAGATAAGAGACAAATTGGAAATGGGGAATGTTTAATTTAGCTTTTGATCTATGCAAAGTCAGTGAGAGTAGAGTCTGGTGTAGGGCTTGCTATTTGATGCTTATCATATCATTACCGGAATGCATTATTTAGACCTTCTGCTTTTCACATGAGAAGGGCAGGTTAGGGCAAAGAGGCAGAGTTAGATTTCACGTTAATTTCAGTATACATTGCATTCCAGAGAACACCTGAGTCTGACCTGCCATATTAAGTTATTGAGAGTAGTAGTATTTAACATTGATGTTGTGGTGGTGTCAGGAGGCCATTTAGTTGCTGTTCAACTATAAAGTCAATGAATAATTTGTGTCCCAGAAATCTTTATTAAAACTGTAATGGCTAATTGAATTTGGCTAATTTAAATTTCTCAACCACAAACTTTCCAAAATCTGACAAGTCCTCATTTAAAAAAAAATGCATGTAGAAAGCTGATACTTACTAATGAGATTTAAAACAGAACAACAAAACAAGCAAGTTTTGAAATCAGAACATTTTGATTGTACCTGTTAAATGGTGAGAACAGTAGAATGTAATTATGAAGCTCTCTAAACAGTCTCACCATTTTTTGCTAGAGTGCATGCTCTAATTCTTCGGGGATGGGCTATATTCTCTGTGGTAGAGCAAAATATCTTGATTTTGCAAGCTCATCTGATTTTCCTAATTTGTTTAGCTTACATTGTTCTTAATTGCCATATTCTTCTTGTTTATGCACTTCCTGTAAATCAAGTACGGCTAAAATGCTGGCTGAAAACCAGATTTTAAGGTTAGTCATTAATGTTGTTGCAGATAATGATTAGAATTGAAGGCATTATTCTAATTTCTTCAAAGAAATCTGTATTTCTTTGCATGTAATGCGCTTTCAAAGACAAATGATCGTCCCACATCCCAAATCTTTGCCTTAAAACAGAATCCTTTCCCAGTTCTCTAGGCTTGCTTTATATTCACCAGTGTTGATAGGCCGATGTACTTATGTCAAGGTCTAAAGGCATAATAGCAGCCAAAATTGCATGCATGCATTGACTGCAATGGGGCACCTCTAAAATAAACAAAGGTATTATGTTTAATATGTCAAAAGAGAATGGTCAGGCAGGGTGGATCCGTCCTCTAAATCTTCTGTGTCACAAGAAGCTAGAGAAACCTCTGAGAAGTAAGAGTGTCTGTGTGTGTGTGTGTGTGTGTGTGTGTGTGTGTGTGTGTGTGTGTGTGAAAAACACCTCTGGAAAGGTGTGTGTGTGTGTGTGTGTGTGTGTGTGAATTTTAACACTGATTGTCTAATGGGCAAAATGCCAATGCACCATTCCAACTATTCTAAGGCCTCTTTGGAGGAGGACTTAAATACTCTAATACATTGCCAATAATATTTTTTCATATAAATTCTTATATTGGATGTTCATTTTCTTTGTTCATCTAATTGTATGTGTTTTTCACTGTACAATAACAGACTGTACAATTTGTACCTAGAGAGGTATAGGGAAAAGGAAAAATCCCAGTTGTGTTTTCCTGCATTCCTGCTGAGTATTTATCTACTCTTTATTGTTTCAAAATGGTTCCCTCCAGGCTTGAGACTGACTTAGATAAATAAATACGAGTCATTAAAAATAGGACATCTATGACAATGGTGATTAGGTCAATAATATGGTGTGACCCAGGGAGTCACTTTGTATTATGTTTCCATGCACTGAAAACTCATTGACCAGAGGGAGATCAGATCTGATTTTTTTAGGTAGTTGACAAAATAGTCTTCCTTTTGTGAATAGAAACTCTTTACCCTCTTGTATTATTTCTAGGCACTCTGAAATCAGGTATTCAGCAGAGAAATTACTAACTGTACAAGCACTCAGTTAATTTGGACTACTCTGGCTTCTGGAAACATCCTATTCATACTGGGTGGGTTCAGAGGCTTACCACAGATATTGTAGTTGTGGTTATACCTGCCACCACCTTAATATTCATACTTACACCTTCCTTGAAGGGTGCATGGATCAAGGTGCGTATGACAGAGATGTTCATTTCCATTGTCCTTTGGGCTGTTTGTTTTCTACTGTTAATTAAACAAAAATTGACCGCTCTCCAGGGCAACCTCATGATTTACTGACATGGGCTCAAAATTTTTGCAAGTGAAGAGCAATTTTGGGGACTGAACAAGAGACACCTTCTAGAGGCTGGATTTTCAGCGGATGGATGGTCTTCGCCCTCTGAAAATCAGCCTCCTTCAAGATGGAGGCAGCCAAAATATTAGAGTGCATAGTGCTCAAAGCACCCAGTAGATAAATAACTCGTACATAAAAGACAGTAATCTTGGTTTATAATGCGTTGAAGATAGTCTTGAGATGAGTACAAATTACTTTTAATATTGCTCTTTTCTGAAGAGAGATTAGGGTGCAAGCTGAGCAATGATTTTGCATATGTAAATGAGTGTTACCTGCCAGCCTGCTTCTGAGTTGAGTAAAAGCAGTTAATTATTACTGGCCAGTTAAAAAGCATATGCACATCTCTGTATTTTGATGAATTTAGCAGAAGCAAATAATGTTTTTTTCCCTGGGTCGGTCAGTTTGTCTGTCTGTCTATCTCCACTTGTGATTAATATGTTTATTAGTAGTGGTATTGAAATAATGGTACATTCAATTTAATTCAACCTAGGCAGTTCAGGTGTAAAACTTAAAATTAATTCCGCACAATCTCCCAGTGTGCAGATTACAATGGCTGTTGTTTTGTAATATTCAACGGGCCCTAATTCTATTACTTATGTGTTAGGATCAGCTATTTTATAATTCAGTTAGCTGTACACAAAACTGAAATGGTACCTGTATTGTGGAGGAGAGAGATTACATTCAAAAGAAAAATCCTTTTTAAATGGGCAGCAGCACTGTAAATAGGTACTTGCATCCCCAAATCATATTATTCCTGGTGTATCTCAGTTGTTACACTAGGATGAGTTGGGCCCTTGATTTCTCCATCTGTTCATTTTTTCTGTGTTTGCAGTTTCTCCTGTCTCCAGAAAGAGCTTTCTCGCATGTCTTAAATTTCTTTTCTCCTTTCACTAGCTCATTAGCAGTCAGATTATGTAAAATCTAAATAAATCTCCTTCCAAGGTTTCACTTGGAGATTATCGCTTTCACCCTGTGGACATAAAAGAAAGGGTTGTCTGATACATTGTTTACTTGCAAAATTAATTTGGAATAACAAGATTTCAACAATTAGTTTAATCTCTGGGGGAAGGAGCTGGTAGGGCTCCATTTCAAAAATATTTCTGGGCAGCAAGGTTGAGAAAATACAATCATCTTTAACTTCCTCACTCTCCAAAGAAGAAAAAAATGGCTATCTATTCCTGGACAGTTAATGCTGGGGACTTATGTATAGTGTCTTGATAGCAATGTTTTGAATTGACATCCTATCTTTTGCCCCAAGGATCTGAAAGAGCTTTCCAATGGCTGTGGTGAAGTGTTTTCCACATTTCAGAGATGGAGAAACTGGAACTTACCTGGCCTGATTCCCAGTCCAACTGTAGCAATCTCATGGGCCCGTCCCCCTAGAGAATTCACCAATTGCCAGACGCACTGAGCTGGAGCAGGGATGAATTTGGTCTCCAGAATTTAATTGAGTTGCTCAAGGTTACACAGAGTGATAGAAATAGCTTTCTGTCTATCTAGTACTACTTAGGTGGCATCTCCATTACTGGCAATTTAGAACCCTGATAATCCACTTTGGACGATCCTCTGCTAATCTCTTTGTGGGGTAACAGTCCTATTAGTCCATCCCAGATCCACCCCCCATCTCATGTACTTCTGCAATCATCTTTCCCTTCCAGTGCCTATAAACCTGGTCACCCACTGCACCTCTTAAATGTGTCCTGCAGATTGAATCCTTTCATAAGAGCTCTGATTCACGTTCGCTGAGATGTAATCACCTCCAATAATCTGTAATTTATTTATTATTGATTGCTTGAATGTCCACGTTTCATAGCTGTCATTTAACAAAGATCAAATGTCGTGCACAAGAAACGCATGCTCTGTTCCCAGCCAGTCCTATAAACACAAGTCACACAAACCTGACCTCAAAAAGTTCAATTTGGGGATTTCATGTTTAACACGTGATGTTCCTGATTTAACGTTTCCTCAACAAGCATCCCTGCTATACATATAGCCGATTCAAAATGACAGCAGAGCAGCGACTTCTGTGCTAACGCATCACCAAAACCATTGCCACAAGCCTTTGTCAGCAGTCAGAGTAGAAAATACTATGACTTCTACATGAAGCAGCATTTCACCCAAGAGGTCATCTTTCCAAATTCTCGATGAGGAATTACTGAAAGCTTGTTCTGTCACTTCCTGTGCCATATTTCTTTTGAGGATATAACACAAGAGAGTCGTTTAGGCACCTTCCAGGAACATGTCCTTTCAGTGGAATCTCTCTCTGCGTCAGTTTCCTGCTAGTGAAATGGACCACACTGCACTACTTTGCTCTATTTGAATTCTTTGAATGCTCCGTATAATCAATGCACTTTTAGCAGACAGTTGTTTTAAATGCCGTGCTTGGAAAGGTGCCTGATGCCCTCTGACCCCAGGGCAGTTGCAGGCAGTGAAAGAGAAATCTGACCCTGCCGGTCTACCAATTTGCCTTCAGCCCTGTGCTGGAGGGATTATCTCTGAGATGACAAAGCAGTTCACTGTGCTGAAGCTGCTGGTACCATTCTCCATTGTGACGACAGCTTTAATAATGACACTAGAGTTATTAGTCATTGTAGGGGAGCGGTTTCAGTTACTGCTACCCTAAGGAATGATCACATCCTTCACATTGATCACAGGAATTAGCCTTTGACATAGTGCTAGAACGGAAGATCCAAAATTGGAATGCTTAGACACCAGCCTTTCCTCTGCTTTGAGTCTGTGCAGTGCTACTTGGGATACCATTATTTCACTTGTTATTCTATTCAAGTAGTTTTTAAAGATCATATTTTGCCATCCATTTAAACCACTGTTATTAACCAACTGATAATTATATCTAACAAGATGTTTAAAAGTCAAGGGGGGGGGGGGAGAGATCTAATTTTAACTCGAGTGACTGTAACAATTTGTTAAAGTGCACTGAAAATCCTTTTTCTTTTTGTTGCCTGTAAAATATTTTGGGTTTAGAAGTAAACATACCAAGAGAATACATAGATGACCAGTTTTGTAGCATGTCGCTGTCTTTGACAGCATCGTCATTTTCATGTAGTGGATGCGTGGGTTGAGCTCCCAGTATTTGTCTTGTTAATCAGATATTCCAGAATGGTTTGAAACTTCCCCTGATTTGTAAGCATTCAGATTCATGAATCTTATGGGGTTGCCTGTGTTAATAGGAGACCAGACTTGAAGACCCAGGAGGATCCTGTCAGTCCTTCGTCATACATTCCTATGAATGATCCACAGACTTTTGAAAAGAAGGTGCTCATTAGCTTAAAAAAATCATGAATTGGGGTTGGATGTTAGTCCATGGTCCCTGCTAATGCTGGATTTCTCTCCAGGGAACATTTTCTAGTTCATTGTCTAATTTAGTTTTCAGCGACCCAGATGATGGGCCTTTCACTATTAGAAGGCTATTCCACAGTCATGAAGATATTTTTTTCCTCATGTTCAATATAAATGTGTCTTGGCTTATATCTTAAGATGACCTCTCGAGATCCCTTCCAGTCCTAGTATTCTATGATTCTATGATTCTTACTTTGCGCCTCACTTCATAATTCACTCCCACCCTGATGGTTCTTTTCTTAGATTTTATCTGAAAAGCTAAAAAAACAAAAACCAAACAAACAAAAAAAACCAGAAATCCCTGAACTCTCAAGAAAAAATAATCCTGGTGAAATACTGACTCTGGTGCAGTCAAGGGGAATTTTGCTCTTGACTTCCATGGGGATGATATTGACTCTCTCTTTTTATTACTAATGATTTGGTAAGGCTATTACAGAGTTCTCACCAAAGATTATTTTCAGATTTGCACCTGGGGATTCTATAATACTACAAAAATGGATTGGTGAAAGTTAAACCAAAGCTCTGGTTTACCTGGTTTAGTGTGCGACAGTGCTAACACATTATACATTTCACTACCACATTTCTGTATTGTTTTCTAGGTTTCTTATGTTAGAATTTGTATTTTGTAATTAAATTTCTATTTTTTCTTTTATCTCCATAATAAATAGGTATGACAGGACCTTTGAATGTTTTTCTCAGCTATAATTTTAATGTATTCAGAAAAAACTCATCACATTCAGATGCGTGTTAATGGAAATAAACCATAGTTTAGCATTTGTGATCTGTACTTTTGTTTCAGAAAGGCATAATAGAAAGTTTACATGTATTTTATTAGAAGACTTCAGAACATGCATTTTCCTTTGTGTCTCAAGAGTATAAAAGGCAGAAACCCAACACAAAGAAAGTGGATATAACTGAGAGCAGGTCAATGGTTTTATCCTTATTGAATTAACATAATTTGTTTAAAATGTAGATGCTGACTGGTCTCTCAATGGTTTAGTTGGGTTTTGTAACTGATACTCATCCCCTTTGTCTTAAAATGCTTAGATTAACTATGGATTAACTATATTTCCTACACAACAAAGAAACGAGAATTCAAGTAATTTTGTTTTTAAGGCAGCTAAGTAATGTCCCATTAAAAACAACAATGCCACTGGCTTTTGCTTTGGAATTTGAACTGGTGAACAAGGAACGTTTTTTTTCTACAAAATTGTCACTGATTTTTACAGTGGATCTTGTCTCTGATACTATGACAAATAAGAATGTTTGCTGATGTGACTGCAACATTGTGTTTTTCCTATCTCCCATGTAGATGTACATTTTTCCCTTTGATGTTATTACTATACAGTTTAAGGGATTGATCCTATTATCATGTACTCACATGAGTAATTTTATTCAGACAATCATCCCATTTACTCACCATTGTGTCTTTAAAAGCAAGACCTCCAACAGACTTCCAAGAGAGAGTTCTACATTTGAGGACTGAGGGACCAATAAAGTCCTGTCCTAGTCACATGATTACAGGTGCTGGGATGTAACTGATTCCCTTGCTCCAGGCCAAAGAGATAAATAACCAGCTGTGTTCTGCAAATCCAGTTAGGAGTGCATTACAGTAATTTATCCTGCATGGGACTAAAGCAGGAGTAACCAGGTGATCTTAGAGAAACAAGCTGGTTTTACAGGTGACTGAGAGATCCCTTGGATGCAAAATAGCACCCAGGAGTCAATTTCATCTCCCACCCCTGTATCACAAGGGTATCTCTGAACGATGGGAACCTACACAAAACTCCTGCTGAAAGTGAAATGCCGCAGTTTAGGCATCCTGCCCTCGGGGCTGCTGTGAATCAAAAGTTTTACCCGCTGAGACAACGCTTACTCTGGCTTGACTTGTTCGGAAAACTCCAGTTTTGCTTGCAGAAAATCTCTCTGATAAGCATAACTGCAGTCCCTTCGATGGAAGCAGTAAACATTTGTGTTTCCTGCCTGCAGTGGCCTTGTGAAATCCTGAGACTCGAGTCCAGTCTCCCAGGCACTCATTGTATACCAGTCTAACTGTTCAGTGGAGTTACTTTGGGCCTAGAGGGAGATGAGAATAAGATCCTTAGTACTGCTTCATTTCAAGACTGCTGGGATGCTTATAACTCAGAGGTTCTCTACTACGTGCTACATTTTCGTACCATTTTTCACTAGAACAACGTCTCCCTTTTTCATTTGTCTTGCCTGACTGACAATAGGCATATATGTAGCTAGTGTGTAAAGGAAGTTGCAATATCAGGCCAGGTCTACAGTAGACGCCACAGCTCGGCTTAAAGTACGCAACTCCAGCTACATAGCTGGAGTTGTCTTCCCTTAAGCCGAGCTTGGTGGCATCCCCACAGCGGGAGGCCGACGGGAACAAACACTCCCATCGACTTCCCTTACTCCTGGCAAGAGCAGGAGTACTGGATGCCGGCGGGGGCACAGCTCTGAGTTCAATTTAGTGAGTCTTAACTAGACTCTCTAAATCAAACTCTGGAAGATCGATCGCAGCAGCAGTGATCTTCCACAGAGTGAAGACGTACCCTCAGAGATCTGGTAGGACTAAGATATACAAATTGAATATCACTAGCGCAAAGGTTTGCCCCAGTGACCTGGCTTAAATTTCCGTTTTCTCAGATGTTGTGCAGGAAACTTGGCCAGTTGTGTTTTCTGCCACCGAGGTGCTGCTTTGCAAGAGTGCTCTGTGATAGAGGATCAGATCCTCCCTCCACTCTGGCCCCTTTCCACCATGTGGAATAAAGAGCTGCAGAAGGTCCTGGTTCCATTCAAGGGAAGACCTCACTACTGCAGAGATGTGGTACACAGCTGTGCAGCTGCCTCCTCAGAGGTCCTGGAGTAAGGGCAGATCTGGGAATTAGTGGGGCATATAAGCGTTTGGAGGGGATGGCACAATGAGTGCATTTTAAAATTTCCTTATGTTTTTCCAGGAGTCTGCTGGTTTGTGGGAAATTCCCTGCACTTGCAATGGGAATTCCTGCTGGAACCAGTAATTTACAACAACAAAAAAAGAACTTTTTACAGTATGACTACTGTGCTGTGGACCAGCAAAATTGTGTCTGAAAATTTCCACGTGGGAAAAAAGGTATTGGAAACATAATTTCAAATAATTCCTCTGTCAGTTATTTGTGATTAAAAAAAATTAAAAAGAGTTGAAAAGAACAAAATAGTAGTACTGACTTAGAAGACCTGTGCTCCACTATTTTATGTGAACCACCTAGTAGGAAGTATTCCTAGAGAAGAGGTAGATATCAAAATAAGAGTTAAATATAAATTTTAAATGTACCAAAATATATAATCCTATCAGTGTACAATATGCAAGTCATTTAAAAATATGATTCATTCATCCATTAATGATTAGTGCATGCCATGGATGGTTGAAAATATAAACCTATATCTGGGATGTGATAATGCATCACTAAATTATATCCTATCGTGGTTTATTATTGCATTAAAATTAATGTGAGATTTCTCATTTGCTGTCAGTGATAAGCTGACCCATGTCTTGTTAATTACCATTACTCTTCTTGCTATGCCATCGCTCCCACAAAATCCTATTTCTAGCCACTTCCTGCTCCTGTCTTTGGGATCTATTATCATTCCCATTCTTAATGGACTTTCCAATCACAATGCGCCAACTCCTGTACCTGTTTCTTCCATCACACTAGCAAAAACAAACGTATGTCAGTCATATGTTATACGACTAACTTTTCATTAGAAGGATGAAAAGTGTGTGTGGGGTGGGAAGAGGGTGGAATTACAAGCTAGCTCCTTCTTTTGGGACTTTCCACTTTGGTCAGGGACTGTCTTCATTTATGACTTGTACAGCACCAAGCACAGCGTAACACTGTAATCATACGACACGTTTTAGAAATGTGCGTCTGTCTGTGAGCCCATTTATTCAAGAACCCCTCCTAGCTGGTAAGAGCTAGGACCACCAAATTCAGTAGGCAGCGTCTTCTTATCATAACTTAAAGCAAGGTCAGGGGTTAGTTGTGCCAGGACAATGGGATGTGCCTGGAATTCGATTTTCTCAACAACTGGAAAGGGGGCGGGTCTGATAGGAGGGAACTATACTGCAGAATGACCACAGGTTGGCATCAAGGGGCCAGAGATGGGGAGTGGGACAGCAGCAGGGGGCAGAGGTAGAGAATTGGACAGCTATCTACTATCTATTTCAGAGTTTGCCTGTTTGTGTGTCTGTCTGTCCCTTACCTGGGGCACATGTGCCCCTCACCCGGCCCCAAGCTTCTGCAGTGAGACAGGGCTGGGGTTGTCCTCTCTCTCAGGGGGAGCCACATACCAAACCCCTCATCCCCAGCCCCCTCCCCAAGAAATGATTTAAACAAAGAAAAACAAAACTTATTT
This sequence comes from Pelochelys cantorii, assembly GCA_032595735.1. Classification (NCBI taxonomy): domain Eukaryota; kingdom Metazoa; phylum Chordata; order Testudines; family Trionychidae; genus Pelochelys; species Pelochelys cantorii. The sequence goes on from CM064332.1 coordinate 70,785,953, forward strand.
GAGTTAAGGCCTCGAGGAATGCTGGGTAAATCTTCTAGTTTATTAATAAATAACTATGTCTAATGCAGGGGTGGGCAATAATTTTTGATGGAGAGGCCACTCCAAGATTTTTGGTAAGTGGTCCAGGGCTTCATGTTTCTATGGAGGAGGTGTGGGGTCTGGCTTGGAGGCTGGGTGTAGAAGGGAGTTCAGGTAGGGGGCTGAGGTGCAGGTTAGGGCACGGGGTCTATTAGGGAGTTTGAGTAAAGGAGGGGGTTGTGACCAGGGGCAGGGGTTCAGGGTCTAGGAAAGGTATGGGTGCAGGAGAGGATTCTGGCCTGGGGGAGGGGTGTGAAAGGGGGTGCAGGGTCTGGAAGGGAGTTGGGTGCAGAAGGGAGTGGGGTTGCCAGAGACAGGCTCTGGCTGGGAGACACTTACCTAAGCAGCTCCTGACTGCTCTGATCCATGTGGCTCTCTGAGCTGCGGGGGGAGGCTTTGCTCACTGTCTCCACCCCCATCAAAACCTCTCAGCTCCCATTGGATGGTTTCTGGCTAATAGGAGCTGAGAGATTTTGCTGGGGCAGGGCAGCACATGAAGCCTCCCCCCTCACAGCGCGGAGAACCACAGGAAGCAGCTAGCCCCTTTGAGCTGCTTCAGGAGCCAGTCATGGGCCATATTAAAAGGCTTCATGGGCCGTGTTTGGCCTGCGGGCCGTATCTTGCCTGCCCCCGCTTTTATGCATAGTCAGTAATGAATTCCAATTGCGTTCCCTGTTTTTATATGTATCCTTTATGAGTGACAAAGAAAGAACAGACACTTAAGCTTATTGCATTGCTCAGAAGAGTATATCCATTTGGTTTGTCCTTGTGCCTTATTTCTACCCAATAATTATGATATGAGTGCAGGAATATGTTATCTGTCATGTCATCTTGGTTAAATGCTTTTCAGACATCTTTTTTGGTTATAGGTAATACCTAAGAAACAAATTATAGGGAATTTCCATTAACATACTCTGAAATGTAAGCTGCTTGGTACTGACCCAGAGGAAGAAATTAATGAACATTTGACACATTAAGGCTCTCATTAAATGCAGTGTTTCGGATATTTATGTATTTATTCAATGTCCAGGGCACCTATCCATGACTCCAGGCAGTGTTGAACAGTTACTGCATACAAATTATTGTAAGTTAACCTCCTATGGCCTGTTTGTATCTAAAAAAAAATGCTAGTTTTCAAATTTGCAGGTAACTGATAGCACTGTCTAGCTGGTCTCCCTCCCTAGAGATATCCTCATTTAGTCTGACAACAGTATTCCCTGAACACTGGCCAGAAGACAATTTGTGTGAAATATAAAGATGCTCTTTATTTGGCACTCTCTAGTATACCAGATTTAAAGGGACATATCAGTTTTCTTGTCCTCTAGAATTCTCTGCCACTGTACTGTATCTACAGAATCTTCTGGATTTCACAAGCCATCTTCCTCATCTTCAGCCTTCATCCCTACAAGTCCTACACAGGCATATGAATTCCCTTTCACCAGTATGGTAAGCTTTGTACATCAGGATCGCTGTGCAGGGCCTCCTGTCAACCATTGCGTAGCAACTGCTCATTTTACTGGGCCAGGTGCCTGAATAGCTATTCACACAAACCTTGCAGAAATATCATTCTTTGCAGGGGAAAATGGCCACTTGCATCTCTAATAATGGGCTAAAGCAGTGTTTCTTAAACTTTTTAAGACCGAGAGACACCAAACAATAATTTTTTTTAATGAGGAACACCAAGTATTTTTTTGTTAAGCAAAAAAAAAAAAAAAAGGTTGCCTGCCCCTTTAAGGGCAGCCATTTTGAACCCTGTTCTCCACAGCACACCACCGACTACCTTGCGGCACACCGGTGTGCCACAGAACACAGTTTAAGAAACGCTGGGCTAAAGAGTTTGGGCTAATAGATGGGGGCAGAGAAATGAAAATTCCCAGAGGCTGGCTCATTAGTGTAGAAGATAAAAAATGGACTCAGGAGGGAAAATGGTTCAAGAGAGAGGGGAAGAGGAAACAAGTGAATACTTCTGTTAAACTTTCTCTCTGTTTTTTTAATAGTTTAATACAGTAGTGCATTATATTTGCATTTTTTTTGTCTCTGCTGTTGCCTGATTTCATACATGCAGTTCAGATGAGGTGCATGGTTGCCTCGGGAATTCATAACTGTGGTGTTGGTATCTCTGAGGTTCTACTTGTACTTTGTGAATTTGTCACCCTTTCTTGTATGATAGCCATTCTCCCCTATCTGTATATTTCGATGTTGAAAGGCTAGCTGTATATGTTTTCAGTCATTTATTCCATGATCAATGGTTAAGGCTAGGAAAGCTTGAGAAAGATGAAGAGTCTGTGAAACTCAATGGAAGGCAAAAATGACCGCATCTGTTTATTCTGATAAATAGATTCCTTTGTGTTGAACTTCTTCACTCAGAAAGGGATCTATAAAGAAGCAAAGATTATCCCTCGGTAATCTGAAAACAGACAACATCAGAAGCTCGGGTGGCAAAAATGGATTAGTGGTGCTTTTGTTATCTCTTAGAACCAAGCAATAGAACTAGGAACCCAAAATAGGTTACTTTTTATTTCTTCTTTTGTACGTCTGTAGGAGTTGTCTGTCTCTCTCCTTGAAGACAGATTCAGGAATCCTGCAGGGGGCAAAAGTGAAAGTCAGCAGAGAAGCGTTACCGAACTATAGATAGTAAGGGCTATGTTTTAACAGGAACGTATGGAAGTTGATGAAAGTAAAATTGTATATCAATGCGGCATCTTTAATAAGTTCCCTTTCACCATTCCTCCTTCTGTTCAAGATACAACGTTACAGAGGCAGCACTGTGGTAAGCAAGCAATACAGGCACTCATCTAGTTTCCTTACTGCCTTTTGACAAGTATTTGGGATACTTTTCAAGTCTTCTTTTTAAGGAGCGAACTTTGCAAGTGACCTAAACTGGTGTAAAACTGGAGTAACTTGTTCAAATTCGGCCCTTTATGTGTGTGGGAGTGAAGCCTTCGTAAGACCTCTTCAGCTCTGAACATTCTTTTCCCTCAAAATATCCTCCTTACGTGCTGCCTTGCATGGAGCGCTTTGACCTTGACTGGAGAAGTGTTTTAGACCTACCTCACTGGAACAGCAAAACCCCTTCCAAGTAGGCTCAACAGCTGCTAATAAGGGAGCATTTCTGGACAAACATTGCCTCCTTATTACATCCACTTCCTGGCTCGGCCCCCAACCTGTATTTGGAGTGTCGGTACCACTGCCACACAGACCAATTGGTGAATTTGCAGCCCAAAATGAGTAGTGTGGTGTCTCCCAAGAGAAGAATCTGGTTTACCATGGGCAACAATGCCGTCCAAAACTGCCTCGCTTAGGGGAGTTGACAGCCTCTCTAGGCCCCTGGGCAAACTTTGGAGGGGGGACCAACTCTTTGCTCTTGGAAGGGGTGGAGCCTCAGGCAGAAGGGGCTGAAGCAGCAGCTGGGGAGGGATAGCTCAGGGGTTTGAGCACTGGCCTGCTAAACACAGGGTTGTGAGTTCAATTCTTGAGGGGGCCATTTTGGGATCTGGGGTAAATCTGTCAGGGCTGGTACTTGGTCCTGCCATGAGGGTAGGGGATTGGACTCGATGACCCCTCAAGGTCCCTTCCAGCTCTATGAGATGGGCATATCTCCATATATCAGTGTACCAGCCTCCAGGCAGCTCTCAGCAGGGCCTAGAGCGTGCAGCACAGTGCTCTACTGGTGATTTAAAGGGCCCAGGGCTCCAGCCACTGCTTTGAATTGCTGGGCCCCAGGGCAACTGCCCTCCTCCTGCCCCCTGTCAGTGGACTTGGCCCTGCCCATGCTCCACCAGAGTCCCCCAGCCTGCTCTTGCTGTGGCAGTGGTGGGGCCAGGCAGGCTGGGGGCTGTGCTGTGTCCTCCCAGCTCTGGTGGCTCAGCTGTGTGTGTGTGTTTGTGTTTGTGTGTGTGTGTGTGTGTGTGTGGGGAGGGGGCTTTTTGGTTAGGAGTCCGGCAGGCCCACCACAGGGAGGCTGGAGTTGCTCCTCCTGGCTCTTGTTGCTGGGGCCACGCTGTGGCCACGCTGCCTACTGGAGCTCAGGGGCTGGGGAAGGTGGCAGCTGTCCTGCCCACTGGCTTTCTGAAGCTTGAAGGGTGGGGCAAGCTGCACAATGCCACCTGCCTGCCAGCTCTCTGGGGTTCCTAGGCCACCGGCAGCCATGCCACCCCACCGGCTCTCTGGAGTTCTGGGGTCAGGGAGGCTGCAGCTGTACCACCTCTGGCTCTCCAGGGGCTGGGGCAGGCTGAAGCTGTGCTATCCCAGCCTGGGGGCACTATCCTAGAGCTGGGGGCACTATCCTAGAGCAGGGGCAAGAGCCAGCTGCCCCCTTGTGTGTGTGTGTGTGTGTGTGTGTGTGTGTGTGTGAGGGGGAGGGTGGAGCTGGGAAGAGGCCAGTAGTGGCCACAGTGGGGGCAGGTCTTCAAGCAGAAGGGATTGCATTTGGGGGAGCTTGCCGCCTCAAGCCATGAGGTCGCCCACCGCCCATGTGGTTTACCTACCACACTCAGGAGTTGAACTGCTGCTTTTGCATCTCTTGCCTGTGTTCACAACCCCCCTTCGGCACCTTTAGCCTCCCTTTGTGGCAATCTGTATGCAGTGCACAATGCACAACTCCATGATACGGTGGAAGCCTGGAGCTGACCAGGCAGGTTTCTCTGCTGCTTTCCGTATACAATTGTGCATATTTACTTTCCCTTAGGGAGGATTTAAGGGGGAAAAGTTAAGCAAATGCCAAACATCACCCTTCTGATCTGCTGTGCAAACAAACATGTCCCCGTGCCAGCCTTTCATCTGACAGCCGTGTGGAGGAGAAACTCGCACCAAGCCCAAGCGTCAAAAACAATGGTCAAAATGCTTAGTGCTTTCTCACAGTAGCAGCACCAGACCAGATAATTACCGGCCCAGTGCAAAGCACACCCAGTTACATATCCGCCACTGATAGGCAGCCATTTTTGAGGTGCCGGGCAATAGATAAATTAGGGAAGGGGAGATTTAGGTAAGGATATCTGGTTAGTCCTTCATGCTTACAAATAGTGCCACAGAATCTACTGCCTGTGTGATGGAGAGAATTCCTTGAATTTTCAGATCTCTTGTCAAACACCTCTCCCCAATATTGCATCTCATGGTGCTCTCCTTCACAATTTTGGAAATACAATTGCCTGAATCATCCTTTCAGGGACTTCATCTGGTTCCAGGACCCTCGTTATTCTAAACGTCGTAATTCTATCACTGCCTTCCATGCTAAACCAAAGTCCTCGATCTCTGATGAGCAGAGGTGATGCACTGCTGGGGCCTTTCTCATTGCGGCTATTTGGCAAGTACACTGATGTTCGTGAGGCTTGTAAGTAACTATCAAGCGGATAGTGTTCAGAATGAGCCCAGCAATCCTGTCTTTGCCATTAGACAAATATATAGCCAATCCTATCTTTGCCATTAGACATATTCACATCAGCCCAGAATAGTCCATCCCAACCTCCTCCACTGGTTTTCGTTTGTTTTTTTGAAGGAAAATTATTCTTCCTTGTCACGGAGAGTGCAGCCCATCCCTCCCGAAGGGCCGGGCAGGTCAGCTTCTCCCCCTGTGATCTAGCCCCAGCTAAAATCCCTCTATTTCGGGTGTTATGGCTCAGGGCCTAGTTCACCACCTACCAGTCAGCAAGGTAGTGCAGCCCCAGCTGCCAAATCTATGGTGTCCCTGTCCGCGGGGTAAGCAAGGCCCATAGGCCGAGTCTCTGGTGCTCCTGTCTCCAGGGTAAGCAAGGCCCAGCAGCTGAGTCTCTGGTGCCCCTGTCCGCGGGGTAAGCAAGGCCCAGCAGCCGAGTCTCTGGTGCCCCTGTCCGTGGGGTAAGCAAGGCCCAGCGGCCAAGTCTCTGGTGCCCCTGTCTGCAGGGTAAATCTGGCCTAGTTGCCAAGTCTGTAGTTCACTAAGTTGTCTCCCCTTCTTTGGGGAGCAAGGGGAGGTGGAGGTAGGGGGGCTCGGGCCCTTCCTCTCCACTGGGCCCCAGCCCAGGGCCTGGTCAGTGGTAGGTGGTTCCCCCCACTGGCTCGGTGGGGAGTTCCCCCTGAAATGTGCCAAGTCTGCCGGGGGGACTCCTGTTCCCTGCCCTGGGCTGCTTTCTACCCCTGTCCACTGGCCGGCATATTTCCCACCTGTGCTGGCGAATGCTGCTGCATCGGTGGCTGTGGCTGGTGTGGTGGCTGTGGCTGTGGCCCAAGGCTGGTGCGGCAGCTGCAGCCACAGCAAGACCAGCGAGGACAGTGGCTCCTGTGCTCCGGCAGGAGCTCCTTCCCCTCCGGTGGTCAGCCCCAACTGAGCTGCTCCTCTGGCCTTTATCCTGGGTCTGCAGTTGGAGCATGCCCAGAAGGACTGCAGGAGAGGGGCCTTCTCAGCCCAGCAGGCCTGGCTAACCCCTCCCCTGCCAGTGCAGGGGTGGTACGCCCCGTCACATTCCTTTACCCAGTGTCTGGAAAACAGCTAATTTTCAATAAACAATGACTAATAAAATGTTCACTTCATGTGCTGCTGATTCAGAAAAGAGGCAGAGAACTGCCCAGTATGTTTGTAGAGACAGAGACAGATGAAACATTTTGCAAATCCCTAAAATTAGAACAAGCCACGAAACAGAAAGGACTAAAGTATTTTCTGCATCAAAAGTTTGTTTATAAAGAAAAAAAAAGAAGAAACGTGGCGTAAAACACTGTCCGTGCCCAGCCGTTGTTTTAAGAATATTGTGTGTGACATGGAAGCCACAGTGTCACATCCCAATGACATTTCAGTGTACGATTAGACTCTAATCCTATGGGGGAAATGGCATTTTTTCTTATGAGCTAGCTTTTCAAAACATCGCTACTGAAATTAAATTTTTGATTTGCTGCTAACAGCTGTAAAAGGGAGGAAAAAGCTCTTCCTTGCCAATGCACGTCAAAAAATGACATTGAAAATTGTAATATCCCTAAGGGGAAAGATATCGGTGCAGTGTTGTTTAGAAAGATATGTCTCAGCACAGTATGCAGTTTTACAATAATATAATAACTCTCTTCAAGCTCTCAGGGGCTTCCAAACTAGATCACTACTTACCTGGGAAAAAATTCTAGTTTTCAACTGTGCCTGATCATGAGACTTGGGAAAATGTGTATAATAGTGTGTGTACGTACTGGGGCTAGGTTCATTATCAGGGAGACTATAGTGACAGAAAGGAGAGGAAGTATCTTGAAGGATGCCTGGTAAATTTCTACTTGTGGCCAGCAACATGAGAATCAATTATATGAGTGAAATGAACTGGGACTTGAGCAGAGACTGGGAGATGGGTCTCAATAGAGATGAGATTCTTGGAATTATTTAGCGATACTCTTGTTTTATAAGTGATTTTTTTAAAAGCTGTTATTGGAGACCAGCAAATAGATGCACCAGCATTGTGGCCCTGATTCAGTAAACCATTCAACAATTAAATCCCCCTGTCTTCAAAGAGCCTTTATTTCAGTGGGACTTAGACAAGTGCTTAAAGTGAAGCACTTGCCAATATGCTTTGCTGAATTGGGACCATGATGCAGGACAGAAGTATGGCTTTGTGGAGTATTCAAATTCCCTCCGCAATGAATGGAATGCTAATCCACTTTCGATTTAAGCAGACAGACAATGGTTTTACTAGGTTCAAACAATCCAGTAGATTTAGGTAGAAAATGAGTAGAACAGAGCTCTTCCTTAATTAATTTTTAAAAATCAGACCATTTGAGTAACAAGCTAAAACCAGAAAACAAATGCAGAGATTTGCACTGTAAACATACAGGAATTAAATAGAAAGGGAGCATGAATAATTTCACTTGCTACACAGGAATAAAAGGTGTATTAGAAATAAACATCTTGGGCTATGTCTACATTGCTGGCTTTTGCCAGCAGAGAGTATGCTAATAAAGCACTCATTAGCAATTTCTCGCATTTGATTTGCATAATCTCTGCCTGAGGCTTTTTGCGTTAGAGGTTTTTGCACAAAAACTAGCAGTGTGGATGGGTCCATTTTGCGCAAAAAACTCCTTTTTTGAGGCATGAGGATCTTGTGCAAAAGGGGAGTTTTGCACAAAACGGATCCGTCTACGCTGCTAGTTTTTGTGCAAAAAGCCTCGGGCAGAGATTATGCAAATGAAACATGAGAAGTTGCTAATGAGCACGTCATTAGCATACTCTCTGCCGGCAGAAGCTGGCAGAGTAGACACAACCTAGGATGGGTTACCCCTTGCATTTGTTGCTTCATGCTGATGGTCCTGCCACCTTGTGCACATCATCCAGGAAAAAATGTCCTATGGGGGTGGGGGGGAAACACCGGTGCATTTAGGAGTTGCTGAGTAACTTTGGAGGCCAGTGAGGACAAATTGTGTATAGAACAAATGGGAACTGGCCCTTCATTGGCTAGAAGGGTGACCCTGTGTTGGCACCCTCTGGCCCTGAGGCTGTCTCCTCCCAGAGCATTAAACTGGTGGCAAGGTATTGGAGCATGGATAGGAGCCATACACTTTCGGTTGCAGTTTTGCCCAAATCATTCTACTAAGCAACTGCAATTCCACTGCCCTCCGGGTACCTGCAATTCCCACCGCAGCTCCCTGAATCAGGAGCTCCTGGAATAATTCTAAAAGCTTTATAGGAACCCAGGGTGCCAAAAGCCACCATGGGCCCCTGGGTGAGGTGGAAGGGGGCCCCAACTCCACTCTCCTAGAAGGGGCAGTGCTTCAGGAAGGGGCGGAGCCAGGCCAGCTAGCTCTCCATGCCACTCAGCGCACCTTCCTCTCCCCACCTACCTTCCGCACCAGCACTCTGTTGGAGATTTACAGGGCCCGGGGCTCCAGCTGCTGTTGCTGTCACCGTATAGCGGCAGTGGCTGGGAGCCCTGGGGCAACTGCTCGCTTTGCTCCCCCATCATCAGGCCTGATAGGAACCAAGGGGATTTATGGGAAAAGGGAGGTCAAACTGGTATAGCCAGTGAGGAAACGCCTATAATTCCCCATGTCTTTCCCCACAGCTATTGCCTGGTCCCTGATTCCCACTCAGAGCTGGCCGGGTTGAGTCTTCCTCTCTTACTTGTCAAGGCATATTTTAAAAAGCAGTTGGGAGGCAGCTTTGATGAGGAAATTGCAGGGGGGGGGGGAGGGAGAGCAGGGCTTCCCCTGCCTGCTGAACCTGCCAAAGGGATAGATGAATGAGTGGCTGCTGGAAATGTGATTTGGGGACACAGAGAGCATGCTGGAGACAGCTGATCCCTTCCAGTGACATTTCTGTGACAAATGAGGCAATTATAACCGCTCCAAGCTGCATTTCCTTGAGGATACCTGACTGCAGAGGTGAGGTCGTTAATGAACTATGCAGCGAGGAAGCAGCGGAATTTGCAGCATTACCTGCACAGCCAGCTAAAGAAGCGGTGGAACCTGATGCTGCTGCTTTATACTAGCACAGCTGCAGTTGGCACCCTGCCCGAGTTGGTAATGCACCGGGGACGCTTTTTGACACTCATGGCGGGGAGCTGGGGGAGGAATCACCAAATCAGATCTTTCCTTTTCAATTTTGAGTTTTTTAGAAGGCAAGTGACTGATACACTGCTGATTGGACTTATGTGCTTCTGATAGAGGAAAACGAAGCACATAAATCCAATCAGCCGTGTTTCTTTTTCTTGTGGTTAATTGATTAATGATTTGTATTAGTTATAGTGAGGGAGTTTATGGAGGACCAAATTAATATTTCATTGATATTAAAGAACAACATGATTGATGTTCTAATTACACAGATACTAGTTTTCGATATTCTCCTTTATTATGCAAAAGTATAAAGACCAGCAGCAATAGCAAATCAAGGTAATACACGTGCAAGGGCAAAATAAGTCTAGTTTTACAGGTTCATGCGACTCTGTCTTTCTGTACATGATTCACATAAGGGAATGGATTGTGTAGTGAATGGGTGTGAGGGAGCTAGACAGTAGGGGGCAGTCTAAGAAGTACTGTGGTACTTATTTAAACTGTTCTGTTGCACAGATGATGCAGGTACATAGAATCATAGACCTCGAGCTGTCATCTAGTACAGCCCCTGCATTCATGGCAGGGCTAAGTATTATCTAGACCATCCCTGATAGACGTTTGTGTAACAACTTCTTAAAAACCTCCAGTGATGGAGATTCCACAGCCTCCCTAGGCAATTTATTCCACGTCTTACCCACCCTGACACTTAGGAAATTTTTCCTAATATCAAAACTAAATCTCCCCTGCTGCAGTTTAAGACTATTGCCTCTTATCCTATTCTCAAAAATTAAACACAAAGTTTCTCCCTCCTCTGAGGGTGCATCGACACTTCAGGGCTTAACTCGAAATAAGCTATGCCAATTGAGCTACGTCAATGGCGTAGTTTATTTCGAAATAGGGCACTTAGTTTGAAATAGAGCTCTCTTCCTCTGACTTCCCTTACTCCTTGTATAATGAGGGTTACAGGAGTTGGAGCAAGAAGTCCTCCAGCTTGACAGTATTTTGATGCTATTTCAAAATAACTGCCTGCTGTGTAGACATGGACTAAGTTATTTTGAAATAGCACTAGTTATTGCGAAATAATGTTGCAGTGTAGACCTACCTTTTGTAGCAACCTTTTTATATGCTTGAAAACTGTTATGTCTCTGTTCAATCTTCTCTTTTCCAGAATAAACAAATCCAGTTCTTTCAATCTTCTCTCACAGGACACATTTTCTAGACCTTTAATCATTTGTGTAGCTTTTCTCTGGACGTTCTCCAGTTTGCCCATGTCTTTCCTGAAATGTGGCACCCAGAACACAATATTCCAGATGAGTCCTAATCAGGGCAGGGTAGAGTGGAAGAATAACTTATTGTGTCTTTCTTACAAGAGTCCTGATAATGCAAGCAAAAATGTTTGCTTTTTTTGGAAACAGTGTTACACCGTGGACTCTTACTTAGCTTGTAGTCCATTATCACCCCCAGATCCCTTTCTGCAGGTGTTCCTTCCTAAGCTGTCATTTCCCATTTTGTATGTGTGCAGCTGATGATTCCTTTCTAAGTGGTGCACTTTGCATTTGTCCTTCTTGAATTTCATCCTATTTATCTCAGACCACTTCTCCAGTGTGTCCAGATAATTTTGAATTAAAATTCTATCCTCCAAAGTACTTGCAACCCCTTCCATCTTGGCATCATCTGCAAACTTTAAAAAACAGATTGAGAGAGCCCGGCAAATACCCAGAAGTCACCTGCTACAGGACGGACCCAACAAAGAAAGCAACAGAAAACCACTAGACATTACCTACAGATCCCAGCTAAAACCTTTCCTATATACCATCAAGGATCTACTACCTATCCTAGATGACAATCCCTCACTCTCACAGACCTTAGGCAGGCCAGACCTCGCTTACAGACAGTCCCCCAACCAGAGACAAATACTACCAACCACACACCCCACCACAAAAACACTGATCCAGGAACTCCTGCAACAAATCCTGTGACCAACTCTGTCTATACATCTACACTAGTGTCTCTATCACAGGACTTAACCACATCAGCTATATCATCATTGGCTGCTTCATGTGTACATCTGCTAATGTGATATACATGCCATCATGTGCCAACAATGCCTCTCTGCAATGTACATCAGACAAGCCAGACTGAGAGAAAAATGGACACAAATAAGAATGGCAACATCCAAAAGTTGGGGGCCGGAGGAGCATTTTAACCTTTGTGGGCACACAGTTTTGGACTTCTAAGTTGCCATTCTCAGATGGAAATCATATGCAAAATTTGACACCCAGAACCAAGGTCTCAACAAACGTATAGAAAGGTTCTTGCATTACAATAGACAATTTCCCGTTCAGGTACTCTCATGGTGATGACCCACATCCATTTTGATTTAATTAGCACTAAAGTCACAGTCCCACCTCTTTCCTTTTTTTTGGTCTTCCTTTCCTCAGCATCTGAGGAAGTGAGTTGTAACTTACAAAAGCTTATGCTCTGGTACCCTAATAAATATTTTAAAGTACCATTGGACTACTTGTTGTTTAAACTTTATAACTGTACTCTCTCTCCATTATCTAAATCATTGATGAAGATATTGAACAGAACTGGTCCCAAAATTGATTCCCGTTGAACACTACTTGTTGTTCCTTTCCAGCATGACCATCAGCCATTGATAGCTATTCTCTGGGAACGGTTATCCAACCAGTTATGCATCCATCTTATGGGATGTATTTCCCTAGTTTGTAAATGAGGTCATGCGAGACAGTATCGAAAGCCTTACTAGAATCAAGATATACCACAGCTACTCCTTCCTCCCTACCTCCACTTGTTATCCTGTCAAAGAAAGCTATCAGATTAGTTTGACATCAGTAACAGCATGGATTTCTCAAGAACAAATAATCTTCTTATCTTCTAGAAGTTTGCAAATTGATGCCTTAATAATTTACTCCATTATCTTTCTGAATAGAAAAGTTAAGCTGATGGGTCTATAATTCTCTGAGTTGTCCTTCTTTCTCTTTTTATAGATTAGTACTATATTTGCCCTTTTCTAGTCTTCTGAGATCTTTCCATATTGCATGACTTTTCAAAGATAATCGGTAATGGTTCAGATACCTTCTCAGCGAACTCCTTGGGTACTGTGCAGCTGTTGGATCAGCTGTACTATTTTATTATCACATATTATGTAATAAGGTTCACTCTGAAAGGCATTGAGCATTCAATCTACAATCCATCAAAGCCCGTACGCATGTGTATGGTCCGAGGGACATCAAAATAGGTTATCTTGGTTTACTAGAGACCTGATCTTCCTAGGACTACTAATTTTTCATATTAAGCACATGCTCAGATGCTTTGCCTTGTAGAATCAAACCGTAATTCAACATTTCATATGGATGTTGTCCATCCTCCGTTCTCATTTCCCGCTTATTTATTCCTTGCATTCAAAAGTTGCCCTTGTTTTTGTGCTCTTTGAAATGAACATTCAAGCCCATGTTCCTTGTCTTGTCTCTGTGTATGTCCAATAATAGGTCTTCTCTAATTCATTACATTTTAGGGTCTATATATAACTTGAATACAAATAAGAACTAAAGAAAATTTTAGACTTCAATGCACAATTACTGTGCTGAATTTGTAATACATATTGCAAGATTTTTTTTAGAAAAAACTGACAAATACATTGCAGAAATTATTAAAAATTACGTAATAGGTTTTTCTATAATTCATAATGTTACAACTGTAAGTAGAGCTCTTTCATGGGCTAGTACAACATTTGCTGTTTCCCATTGCAATATTTGTCTATCATACACCTCTGATGAGTGTCATTTGAAGGGAGAGAAGACAAATACAGTGTGTGTGAATATAGAGCCAAATCTTGAAGTACTGATTCAGATCAAATTCCCATGAACTTTAATAGTGATTTTTTTCCTAAATAAATCCTCACAAAACTAATTAAAATACATGAAAATACTCTTATTAACTTCACAAGGCTTTGGATCAGACTGTAAGGACTTAAGGACCTACATATGAAGATCATATACACACACTAAATGCACTGTAAAATAACATGATAGTACATAAAGAATTTTAAGTTGGAAAGACTTAGGAGTAAATGTTCAAAGCCATACACAAGGGTTTGATGCTATGATTCCTTATTATATTAGGAATAAATAACGTCTACGCAGCAGTGTTATTTCAGAATAACATCAGTTATTCCAATGTAATGTATTGTGCATCTACACAGCAAGCCTGTTGTTTTGAAGTAAATTCAAAATAATGGGCTTCTTACTCCAACTTCTCTAACCCTCATTGTATAAGGAGTAAGGGAAGTCAGGGAAAGAGTGCTCTATTTTGAAATAACTGTTGTGTAGCCATGCCCAAATTCGAAATAAACTATTTTGATTTCAGCTACACAATTTGCTTCAGCCCTGGCAAACTGGCGGTGGGTGGCATCCAGCTTCAGCCCTGGCAAACTGGTGGTGGGTGCCCACCGGGTGCCAGGGCTGGCAGGATTCGAATCCACCATCCCGAGCACCAGAGTCCGGAGCTTTATCAAGTTGCATAGCTTATTTCGAGTTTGGCCCTGCTGTGTAGACGTGCCCTTAGTGAGATTCCTAGAATCATAGAGCTGGAAGAGACCTCAGGAGGTCATCAAGTCTCACCCCCTGCCCAAGGCAGGACCAATCCCAACTAAATCAATTCAGCCAGGGCTTTGTCAAACCGAGACTTAAAAACCTCTAGAGATGGAGATTCCCACCACCTCCCTAGGTAACTCATTCTACTGCTTCACCACCCTTCTAGTGAAATAGTTTTTCCTAATATCCAGCCTAGACCTCCCCCACCGCAACTTGATACCATTGCTCCTTGTTCTGCCATCCGTCACTACTGTGAACAGCCTTTCTCCATCCTCTTTGGAACCTCCCTTCAGGAAGTTGAAGGCTGCTATCAAATCCCCCCTCACTCTTCTCTTCTGAAGACTAAGCAAACCCAAATCCCTCAGTCTCTCCTCATAGGTCATGCACTCCAGCCCCCTAATAATTTTTGTTGCCCTCCGTTGGACCCTCTCCAATGCGTCCACATCCTTTCTATAGTGGGGGGCCCAGAACTGGACACAATATTCCAGATGTGGCCTCACCAGAGCCAAATAAAGGGGAATAATCACTTCCCTGGATCTGCTGGCAGTGCTCCTCCTAATGCACCCTAATATGCCATTAGCCTTCTTGGCTACAAGGGCAGACTGTTGACTCATATCCAGCTTCTCATCCACTGTAATCCCCAGGTCCTTTTCTACTGAACTGCTGCTTAGCCATTCGGTCCCCATCCTGTAACAATGCTTGGGATTCTTCCGTCCCAAGTGCTGGACTCTGCACTTGTCCTTGTTGAACCTCATCAGATTTCTTTTGGCCCAATCCTCGAATCTGTCCAGGTCACTCTGGACCCTATCCCTCTCCTCCAGCATATCTACCTCTCCCTCTAGCGTAGTGTCATCTGCAAACTTGCTGAGGGTGCAATCCATCCCCTCATCCATGTCATTAATAAAGATGTTGAACAAAACTGGCCCAAGAACCAATTCTTAGGGCACTCTGCTAGAAACCGACCGCCAACCTGACATCGAGCCATTGATCCCTACCCGTTGGGCCCCAACAGTCTAGCCAGCTTTCTATCCATCTTACAGTCCATTTATCCAATCCATACTCCCTTAACTTGCTGGCAAGAATATTGTGGGAGACCAAATCAAAAGCTTTGCTAAAGTCAAGGTATATCACATCCACTGACTTTCCCATATCCACAGAGCCAGTTACCTCATCATAGAAGCTAATCAGCTTGGTCAGGCATGACTTGCCCTTTGTGAATCCATGCTGACTATTCCTGATCACTTTCTCCTTTTCCAAGTGCTTCAAAATAGATTCCTTGAGGATCTCCTCCGTGATTTTTCTAGGGACTGAAGTAAGGCTGACTGGTCTGTAGTTCCCTGGATTGTCCTCCTTCCCTTTTTTAAAGATGGGCGGCACTACATTTGCCTTTTTCCAATCATCCAGGATCTCTCCCAATCTCCATGACTTTTCAAAGATAATGGCCAAAGCCTCCGCAGTGACATTTGCCAGCTCCCTCAATACCTTGGATGCATTAAATCTGGGCCCATGGATCTGTGTATGTTTAGCTTTTCTAAATAATTCCTAACTTGTTCTTTCTCCACCAAGGGCTGTCCACCTTCTTCCCATACTGCGTTGCCTAGTGCATTTGTCTAGGAGCTGACCTTGTCCGTAAAGACAGAGGCAAAGAAAGCATTGAGTACTTCAGCTTTTCCCACATCATCTGTCACTAGCTTACCTCCCTCATCCAGTAAGGGCCCCACCCTCTCTGATCACCCTCTTATTGTTAACATGCCTGTAGAAATGTTTCTTGTTACCCTTCACATCCCTTGCCAGCTGCAATTCCAATTGCGCTTTTTCCTGATAACTCCCCTGAATTCTTGAGCAATATATTTGTACTTCTCCCTTGTCATCTGTCCAAGTTTCCACTTCTTGTAAGCTTCCTTTTTGTGTTTAAGCTCACCATGGATGTCCCCGGTAAGCCAATCTGGTTCCCTACCATATCTGCTTTTCTTGCTGTGCATCGGGATGGTTTCTTCCTGTGCCTTTAATAAGGCTTCTTTAAAATACTGCCAGCTCTCCTGGACTCCTTTCCCCTTCATGTAAGTATCCCAGGGAATCCTGCCCATCAGTTTTCTGAGGGAGTCAAAGTCTGCTCTTCTGAAATCCAAGGTGTGTATTTTGCTACTCTCCTTTCTTCCTTTGGTCAGGATCCTGAAATCTACCAGCTCATGATCACTGCTTCCCAGGTTGTCACCCATCTCTACTTCCCCTACTAGTTCCTCCCTGTTTGTGAGCAGCAGGTCAAGCTGCGCATGGCTCCTGGTCAGTTCCTTCAGCTCTTGTACCAAGAAGTTATCCCCAACATTCTCCAAAAACTTCCTGAATTGTCTATGTGCTGCTGTATTGGTCTCCCAGCAGATGTCAGGGTGATTAAAGTCACCCATGAGAACCAGGGCCTGTGATCTGGAAGCTTCTCTCAGTTGTCCAAAGAAAGCTTTGTCTACCTCATCCACCTGATCCAGAGGTCTATAGCAGACACCAACCACATCATCACCCCTGTTGTTTCCACTCTAAATTTAACCCATAGACTCTCAACAATCTTTTCTCCCTCTATATACTGGAGCTCCGAGCAATCATACTGCTCTCTTACATAAAATGCAACTCCTCCTCCTTTTCTCCCCCACCTGAATCTAAAGCCCCATGAACCACTTTGTACCCCTCGCTGTTTAATTATGCACTGTAATGAGACTAATAAGTGCCAACCATTCCATGGTTGATAAGTCTTGGAGCCGTTAGGGAAAAAAAAAGTTTGTACAGGAATGGCTATGTTAAGAAGACTGAGAGCAAGAGAAGTGTCATTTCTGTATAGCCCTGGCTTACTGCTCTGTGGTATTGAATGTTAACATGATGACTTATTTTCTCAAGTCCATACAACAGTGTTGCAAACCTCCACTCTGCTGTAAGTAACTTGCGCTGCAATATTTTTGTTTGTGCCTTGCTGGCTACAGGGCTTTGGAGGAGCCTACGAACACATTGTTTCCACATTATTTGTTACATTCCGATTTACTTAATCAACTGACA
Source organism: Pelochelys cantorii (assembly GCA_032595735.1). Taxonomy (NCBI): domain Eukaryota; kingdom Metazoa; phylum Chordata; order Testudines; family Trionychidae; genus Pelochelys; species Pelochelys cantorii. Next base: position 70,803,175 of record CM064332.1, read on the forward strand.
TCACGTGCATAATACTGCATTAAATGGCTATAGGAAAGCATTATGTGTGTCAGCTTCACACAATAGGCTGAGTCTTGACATCTGGACAGCTCAGTTAGTAAATTGAACTCCTCTTTACAGCTCTCTGCAGCAACCATAGGTGATTGCATATTGAAAGAAAAAGGGGGAGTTAATTCTCCTCTCAGAATTTCATATCCCCTATTGCTTCCTGCAGTACAGAGGAAGCTGCTCTTGGACAGTTGCCCTTTATAAAGGCAGGGAACAGAGCTACATAGTCTATTTGACATAGAAAAAATATCATTAGCATGGTAATTGCAAAAGTGTGCAATGCACAGTTTCAAGACAAATGTTGGCGAATTTTTTTACTCCACATGGTGAGAAGACTAATGGGGCACATCTTAGATTAGCTTAGTTTTATAAATAGTGGCACCAGTAGTAAAATTCATTTTCAACCCTTATTCTACTTAATTGCCAGGCCGTTTGGTTGGCGGATGTTTCTCTCTCTCTCTCGGAAAAAATCTCTTCCTTAATTACATGAATGAAACAATAATTATATTGAAATTGAAAGTTAAGGGAGCCTGAAAATTCTTCCAACTTAAAGAGATTAATGGTAACATTAATATTTTACATGACGTTAACTAACCTTTGTGCATTCCTGGATATCTAATGGCAAATTAAATTCTTACATTCTTGTGTTTATGACATAATGGTGTGTATATTTTCAAGCATTCATCACTTACTTTAACAGCATTTTTGTCATTTACTTATAGGAACTAACTTTTTTTTTCTCATAGTCCATTGCATCCCTGATCAATATACATGATATTACACAAACTTTAAATGTATTTTAAAAAAAACTACTAGCCATAGAAAATTTATACATACTGTAATTACAATCCAGGCTCATATTTTAGCATACTTAGGAGAGAATTGTTTTTACAGAAATGTTCAAGGGTCATTAGTAGAGCAAGCCAATATTTCTGTATGTTGGATTTCGAATATCCTGGCCTCACCCGGCATAACATATGATTGCGCCATCTGGAAGCTATAAAACCATGGCTGTACAGTACATTCTGCTGTAGCGTCCACAGGCTAGTCGCTGGTTATATTCTAGTTCCTTGCTGTTGCATCGCCCAAGCATTCTCTAGCGTATGTGAGCATTGTATTGCAACAGTCTACATGTGTTTCTCTCCTTTACCCATTCCTAATCGACCAGCAAACTCAGCTGCCTCATTATCTAACTGGAGAGAGAAGGTGAATGAGATAACATCTTTTATTGTACCAGCATCTTTCGGTGAAAGAGCTCTTCTCCAGCTTGAAAGCCCGTCTCTTTTGGCCAACAGAAGTTGCCTCCAGTTTTCTCTAATATCGTGGGAACAACACAGCTACAACACCACTGCAAGCAACTGTTATCCAACTGTAAAGTAGTCACCATTTTCATTAGCAGATTAGCCGCTGGGTGAAGGAGGCCCATGGCCAGGGCCCTTGGCAAATGTGGGGTTCCTGGAAAAATGGATAACCCTTCACCCCAACCAAATCTGCCCACTAGTACTCCCACTGGAGTGGGGTTAGGATGTGGGAGCTTGCCCAGTTCTGCCTACCATCTGGTGCTCCTGCTGAAGGGTGGGGGAAAAACCTATACCAACCCCCATTCTCTGGTGGGAGGGTGGAGATAGGGGGACTGCAGGCAGAAGAGTTGGAGAGGGATCACCACTTGCTCAGGCCTAGGGCTCCAGAAAAACTTAATCTACCTCATTTTATATGTGCCTCTTACAAAGAGTCATTTACGTTTGTTCTACGTTTATCTCCTGTAATCTAGGAGCATCTATCCTTACTGAATGAGTAAGAAATATGATTTTTTTTAAAAATAGTCTAATATTTTATTTCTTGGGGTTGTCCTGCAGTCTTCTCCTGAACATCTCTTTTAAACCAGCACATACGTGTAGACACATGCACTACACACTGCTCTTGATTTGTGGGGTAGTAAGCCCCTTCTCTGCATTTCTGTTCATCCAGACATTCTTATCTAGTGATTCTCAAACTTCTTCGTTAGGGGAATGACATCATAATAGTAAGATTACTTCATAGAACAGCTGCCCTCTGTGGTTTTTTCATCGATTCCAAGGTGACAATGGCCTGTTGTGATTATCTAGTCTGATCTCCTGCATAACAAAGGCCAGAGAACATCCCCAAAATTCCAGGAGCAGATCTTTTAGGAAAAAAATCCAATCTTGATGTAAAAATTGTCAGTCTTACGGTACGTCTAGACTGCATTGCTATTTCGGAATACTGGAAGTATCCCGAAATAGCAATGCTGTGTCCAAGAAACATGTCCTCTATTTTGAAAACATTTTCAAATAACAGATGCGCTCTTTCGCCATCCCTGTAAACCTCATTCTATGAGGAATAAAGGATGTCTCAAAAGAGCACTTTATTTTGAAATTTGGCACCGTGTAAACATGCCAAATTTTGAAATAGACACTTCTGAAATTTAATCGAAAAAAGATATGCAATTTGCTTAGTGCAAATTGCGTATCTTTTTTTCAATTTTAGAGTGCAGTCTAGAATTAGACTTAGAGAATCCATTAAGACCCTGGGTGAATTGTTCCATTGGTAAATTACTCTCATCCATTAAATTGTCTTATTTTGAGCCTGACTTTGCCTCACTTCAACCTCTATCCATTGGATCATGTTGCATCTTTCTCTGTTAGACAGAAGAGACCAATATTAGATAATTGTTTCCCATGTAGGTACTTACAGACTATGATGAAGTCATCTCTGAACCTTCTTTGCTTAACTAGCTAGATTGAGCTCTCTGATATATCACCAGAAGGCATGTTTTCTAATGCTTTCGTTATTTGCATGGTCTTCTGGAAATGCTTTGTGGGCAACAGAAGTGAACAGAATTATTCCAGCAGTGGGAGGTAAAATAGCCTCTTGATTGCTGATTGAGATTTGCATGTTTCTGCATCCCAGGATCCTATTTGCTCTTTTAGCCACAGAGTTGCACTCGGAGCTCATGTTTAGACACCCAAATCTTTTCTAGAGTGACTGTTTCCAATGACAGAGTCCCCCATCCTGTAGCATTCTTGGTTCCTAGAGGTATACATCTATCCTTAGCTGTATTAAAACACGTATTGTTTGCTTGTCTCCCACTTACCAAATGATGCAGTTCATCTGCATCAGTAACCACTGCCGCTTCCGTATTTACTGCTTCCCCAATGTTTGTGTCACCTGCCAACTTTATCAGTGATAACTTTGTGTTTTCTTTCAGGTAATTAATAAAAACGTTACGCAGTGTAAGGCCAAGAAATGATCTCTGCACAACATCACTAGAAACATACCCATTCAACAATGGTTCCTGTTTTCCAGTTACATATTGAGACCTCTCAGTTAGCCAGTTTTTAATCCATTTAGTGCATGCCAGATTGATTTTGTATTTTTCTTGGTGTTTAATCAAAATGTTGAGTGCCAAGTGAAATGCCTTACAGAAGTGTAAGTGTAATACACTTACATCAACACTGTTACCCTCTCAGTCAAACTTAGATTCTCATAAAAAATACCAACTTGGTGTGACAGGATCATTTCCCCATAACATACACAGTGAAAGCTGTGTTATTCGGCACTAATGGGGAATGGAGGTTGCTGATTAATTGAGCATGCTGGATAACAAAGCTTATTGTTCCACCACAGCCCAGCAAATCCAGCTCCTGCAGCTTGGGAAAGGCTGAGGGGGAAGTAGGCATCTGCTGATATCAGCCGGCAGTGTCAGCTGTCAGAAGCCCTCCAACAGCCAGCTAGACAGGTGGGAGTCAGGTGCATGTGCCTGAAGACATGGCGGTATTGTGGTTGGGGGTCAGTGCCGGTGAAAATAGTGTTCTGGTTAACACAGTGCCGGTTAAAGCTTTTCTCTGTATTAAGTGGCATTAATTATATTATTCTCCTATAATTCTTTATTAAATCAACCCCTATCTCAGCAGCTGAATTTTCTTGCCTACAATCGATATCAGACTGATAGGCCTATAGTTATCTGGGTCATCCCATTTACCCTTTTCAAATGTTGGCACAACATTAGCTTGCTTCTATCTTTTGGAACTTTCTAGGTATTCTAGGACTTATTGGAAAATCAATATTAATGGTCTAGCCAGCGCTGATGCAAGCTCTTTTAATACTCTAAGATGCAAGTTTATCTGGACCTGCTGATGAACAAAAGTCTAACTTTAGTAGCTGCTGTTTTAGAATGATCATCCTCTTGAGGTGGAAAACAAAGTGTATTATCATATGATACCAAATTCACAGCCTGTTTTGGTTGACTTCATGGTCATAGGATTTTAACATCATACATGTCGCAATTGTAGCTATTTAAATCGGAAATTTCACAGTGTTGTAATCAGAGGTAGCTGGTGAGAGAAGCACTGGGGGATGGGTACTGTCCATGTGCCCCTACCTTCCACTTGTGTGTATTTGTCCCTCAAAACTTGAGTAAAACGAGTGACATATTCCTCTCTCTCTAAAAAGAGAATGTGTGTATGTGAGATTTGAACATAATCAAGTGCTTTAAAATTCTATCAGGTGCCACAAACACAGACAGAGCTCAGCTAAAATCCAACTTCCATTCTAATTTCTTTTGCAGTTGCTCAGAACTTACTCAGACAAACCAGGGGTATGGTTTCCATCTTTCGTTATAGCCTGATGGTGAATATTTGAGCGAAAGCAGTTCAGCTGTTTGAAAATTATTGGAGTGTAAAAATAGCTCACTACTTTCCCCATATGTTCTGATTAGAAATTTTGTAACAGCTGAACTGGAAACTTCAGACTCAGTTGCTTAGAATCTGTAGATTTTAATGACCCTTAAAAAAAGCATGAACTTAGACAGTTGTTTCAGTAGTTGCAAAGTTAGAGGCTGAAATTCTGGCTCCAGAGAAGTCCATAGTAAAACTTCCATGCATTATACAAATTTGTAGACTCCATAGAGAAAAAGAATTTCTCTAAGGATTTCTGAAGTCAGTTAAGGCTGGTACCACTGGGGAGCCCAGGTCCAGGAGTATGTGTAGATTATGAGCTCAGCAAGAGAGAAAATCATTGATCTAGGAAGCCTTTATTGTAGGTCTAGGATGAAGGAACTAAGAAGCTTTCTTGGCAGTGTCAGAAGGGTTGCTAGTAAACTTTACAAAAAATGGTAGAGGTTTGGGAATTTTTGCATATAACTTCTCTATAAAAACACAAAATAAAAAAAAACCCCACACATCCTCAAACCAATCCCCAGTCAAACATGCAAAGAATGAAACAAATAAAATTACTTAATGTAACATTAAGGTTGAAATGTCAAGCACATGAAAGTCAGGAAATTCAAACATTAATGTTTATCCATACAGTGTCCATTTTGCACGTGTGGTATTTTCAGTTCCCGTGAAATGTCATTGTTGAGATATTATTGTTTGCTGTTAAAACATCTCCCCAAAAATAGGATATGAAAGTTGAGTGAATTAAAAGTTGTGAAAGCAGCTTTGACTTCGGAATTTCCAGATGGTGACTGATACTCGGTCATGACATTGCATGTATTGCTATTTTAATTTTTTTATATTTATATTCTTCGAGAGGTTGTCCTTTTGGGTGCTCCACTTCAGGTGAATCTCTATCCCTGCACATATGATTGGAGAATTTTAGGTGCAGTGCCGGGTTGGGTTGCACATGCACTGTCCCTGTCTCATGCTCCCTTTGGTGGTTAAATAGCAAGTGTGCAACCAACACAAACCCTCAATTTCTTGTCTGTTGCCATTGGCTTGAGACAGAGCAATTGGCAGCACCTCTGAGTTTTATCTTTAGAATACCAGATTTAGTGAGTTAATATTCACTTACACGGTCTCTTCTCCATTTTTAAAAAATAAAATAATCCTTCCCCTTTCTATTAGGAATGTAAGTATCAGTTCTTGGTATCCCCTGTGGTGTAGTATAGTTGCCATCCCTCATGGGAGAAACCCTATTCTAAGGGGCATGTCTGGCTCCCTGGGTTTAAAATGTTGCTATACTTGCTAGTTGTCAATCCTGGTTTCTGACAGACATTTGTATAAGGGCCCTTGCCTCGGCAAGACGCACACCCCATGAGTACGCTCCCACTGCCATAATCAGAAGGCCTGCACCAGGAAGTGAGGGACCTACACCGAAAACTCCTCATGATGAACTCTCTGTGCCCAGTGTGTGATCTGGGACAGACATTTCCTAAGCATTGGTCTCCAACAGTAGCATCTGACACAGGTTCTCCTCCACCTCATATGGACATAAAATACATAATATAGTTCTTAACGTGGCAAAATCCTTATGTAGGAAAAAACCTAATACAATGGAAGAGGGATATTTTAATTAAAGTGTATTAAATTCTGATAACTAAAATGTCCTACATCCTTAAAATCGTGACTTAACATTTTTTATACAACCAATGAGAAATGGAAGGAAGATAAACTGATGTTGAAAGCAAAGGTACAGTTCTTTGTAAGTTATATAGTTGTGAGGTGTGCTCCTTGGATTGTTTCTGAGTTAGAGATACCCTTCCCAGCAATTGAGGTCTCAGAACAGAAAGGTTCATCTTTGCTTTGTGTTTTTATAGCCTGATACTTCAATTATTCCTGGAGTCCCCCTCAGTCAACTAGAATAAGATGTACTTTACATTTCAAAGCCTTAGAAACAGTGAACGTAGTGACCCTGGTTCTCTGAAAGTCCCATAATGCTTTGCCATGCTTGATAAATGGCAGGGCTTTTGTGGGTAGATGAGCTTTTGTTTGTTTGGAGAGGTTGTCTTTTATTGTCAACATTTACAGAATGCATTTCTAATATTTAGGTCAATAATAGTGGTTCAGGTATGACCCCACATACACAAATCTCTTATTTATTCAACATTCCTTTATCCTCTCTTGCTGTGTATGTTGGGGACTAAAAAGGAACCTGAGGGCCATTTCTGATTTCCCTAAACAACTGTGAATCTGGGGGTTTGAGTATTTTTTTTTAGTACTTTGAGGGCTTTTTGTTTTTCTCTTTCTCCCTTTGTGATACCTACAAACAGCAAAACTAAGTGTCTAATGTTAAAAACTCACTTTCCAAATACAGTAAAATAAATGCTATAAAATCACAAGGCCTGAAGGAATTGCCACAAATTTTACCTCATGAGGTAATTCTCTGCCTGACTACCCAGATAAATTCCACTTGCATACACCCCATATGAGAGAGATTGGTTCCCTTTGCTCAGTGGTGTTTCCTGCCTCCTGCCTGAGGGCACAAAGGATTGGGGAACCCCATCATTGCTCAGTTCCTTGAGATCGCATGTGGCGGTGACCTGGCACTCCTGTAGTATCTGCCGCCTTCTTGTGACTCTGTTGCTGTAAGTGTGAGCAAGTTAGCATAGGTCTTAGGCAGTTGTTGAACATTCAGTTCACATGTTGGCCTTAGAAAGAGAGACAATTCAGTCATCAAAAGTCGGAGTGCCACACCATCCTCACACTACCAGGATTTGAGCTAGCTGCATGCAAGTTAAATCTCCAGATTTTAAGAGATGCCCCTGCTGTGATGTTTCTACGCCACACAGAGCCCTTTTCATGTAGGCCAAGTGCCCATTTATTTAGGTCAAGGATGAGCCCCGACTCTTCCCCATGCTCTGGGGCAGAGATATCCAAGACTCTAGTGGTCACATTTGATCCACATATTGACTACATCAAGAGGGGTTAGGAAGGAGCATCTCTCCACAGGTGACATGAGACCTAGATCTCCCTCACTGAGAACTTCAGAACCAAGACTCAAGTTACTATATGTTAGACTCCTCTCAAGCCCCTCCTCTGAAAAGCAATCAGTGATTGATGATAGAAAGGAAACTGCTGCTATTTCGAACCCAGTCCTGCACCTTGACTGAAGGCAGATCTGGGAAAAAAACCCAACAACTCTGCTGAGCACACTTACTCAGATAACTATCAGTAGAACTACAGGAAAAATATGTACCAGATGTTAGACCGCATTCAGAGCTTATTTACATGGAAAATATAAATTATACATTGGGAAATCTATGGGAGCAGATATTGCTTTCACACAAAGGGCAAAGTGTCTCTGAAAACAGAAGAACAAGAGGATAGATCTTGCTATCTCCCTGCTGTAATTTGTACCTTCCTGTTGATTTCTTCTGCTCTGCTCTCTGTTCCTGCCCTTGGATGTGCAAATCAGCCCTTCTTACCGCACACCAACCTGCTGATTTGTAATTTACATCATCATCACTATCACCTGTGAATTTGGCACACAGCCTTATGAAGAAGGAGGAACAGTTTTCAGTAGTGGCCCTGTCTAGCAGAGAACAATCAGGAATATGTATATGATCCTTGGGTTGCAATAAAATACTTGCCTGACATCTCACACAGACTTTTTGTATAATTGCTTAGCCTAAACTCGGATTAAGTTTGATATCATTTCAAAATACATATCTATTTAAATAATGGCAGTCACAGCTTTGTTATACTCTAAATTGTACTCAAATAAAAAAAATTAAGTGTTCACAGGTGCAGTAAGCACAAAGGAAGTATAAACTTTTTCTGTAAAGTGAACTGATTATGTATCAACTTCCTAGCGCCTTGACTGAAGGCAGATTTTAATTAATTAATTAGTGATATTTGATAATGTATCCCAACATATAGAATGTTTTGTATAACCATGTAGTGTTGATACAACTTAATTACAAGGTAGCTCTCTGCTATTACATTTTGTAGAAGGTGGTGCCATCTTTGAGTGAGTTATATAGTAGAGTTCAGTAGATAGTCTCACTGACTTAAACAGGCCTGTCAGTGTCCCTAGTACTTAAGCATATAGTGTAATTAATCTTTTTGCTGGTTTTTGTCTATTGTTGCTTTGCTTCCTTCCCATCCTTTAGTAATTCATAGTTAGCATAAGATGTAGGCCTAAAGGCCCCCTGCAAACTCCCCAGGCTTACTTAGACAATTTCAAAGGCAGACTAGCTAACCTCTCACAAATAAACAAATAGTCTGGTAGCGCTTTAATTCAGCTACCCCTATGAAACTTTTCTCTCACAAATAAACAGGGTGATTTGTTTGCTGAGAGAGATGTTTACAGTGGCTTATAATTCAAGGAATTACGGTAGTTTGACCAAGATGTGGAAAGCATTCAAGGAAAGTGTTTCCTATAACTTCACCAGACTGTAACTGTTCGGACTGAAATGACCCGTCAGTTGGCTAACCCAGGCTGATTTTGACTCTGTGCATGCTCAATAGATGATTATTAAGTTTGGCAGGTAAATTCCAACTGCCCCTATCATGCTCGCTTCTCCTACAGCTCCAGTTTATCAATTGCCCATGTGCTATCCCCACACACTGAAGGTACATCTACACTGCACAGCTATTTCGAAATAAGCTATTCTGGAATAGTTATTCCAAAATAACTTGTTTCAAAATGGCACATCTACACTGCAGGGAAGCCTCAAAATGAATCCAAGGCAGGATCCCCTAATGTAGATATGATACCTCGATTTAGAGCCCCAAAAGGAATAACTTAGAATGGCCCTGAGGAGGGGCTATTTCGAAATAGCAGCAGTGGAGCGTCTACACACACCTTATTCCAACATAACTATTTTGGAATACATGTTATTCCTCATAGAATGAGGTTTACAGATTTTTGGAATAAGCTGTCCGTTATTTCAAAATTATTTTGAAATAATGGAATGGCTGTGTGGACACTCGCATTGTTATTTCAAAATAATGTGAGTTATCTTGAAATAACGGTGCAGTGTAGACGCTCCCTGACTGAGCATGTACCAGCCTGGAGACTTCAGAGGCTGAGTAGCGCTTTCCTTCCAGATGGCAGGATCTGATCCTCTGTGATGCAAGGCATCAGGGCAGAGACACTTCCTCCCTTCCAGGCACCTTGATGGTGCTAGCGCAAAAGCCAGTCTCAAAGGCAGCGGGATTGAGGAGAAGGGGGGGCAACAGGAGGGAGAAATGGGGGTGGAGGAAGGTGGTAAAGAGGAGGATAGAAGCTGGGGAATGATGGAGATAGGGACCGAAGTGTTTATAATGCCTAGAGATGAGTCCCTCCCATAGCCTGGATCTGAACCAGGACTCTTCCATCTCAGTATTCCTTTCTGATCAGCCAATAGTGGTGAAACCCAGCGGCAAAAGATGCAACCCTCTAGTAATGCCCACAGAGAACGTTCCCACTGCTCTCCATGACTCTGTGCTGTACTCTAAACATCCCTGCCCTAATCATACCCTGTATGGGAACACGCTGTGGCCCCGCCTGAGGGAATTTCTGCCTTCAGTTGATTTGTGAAAACATAGAAATAGCATCCAAGAAGCCTACACTAAAAATGGTGATGTTGCTAATTGCCCAAAAGTTAGGAAATGCCTGAGTTAAGGTTGCCAATGCAGGCTGGACTGGACCTGGGGGTGAATCAGTTTCAAGGCATAAATGAAGCTGTTCTCTGTAGAGATTCCTGCCTCCTTTGTTGCAGACGTTCGTAGTGTGTAGTGAATGAGGTATAGGGGTTGCAGGAATACAGAGGGTGGTCTCATGGCTAATGCAATAGAATGTTACCCTGGGGAATTGGCTTGTATCCCAGTCTTTGCCACACTATGGCTACACTGTAGCCTTCTTGCGGAAAAGCTTATGCAAATGAAGCACAGCGTGGAATATCGCTGCACTTCATTTGCATCATTAATTAGCAGCCACTTTTGCGCAAAAAGGAGTGGTGTAGACAGCTCCTTTTTGCGCAAAACCCCCTCTTGCTCAAGAGCTGTTCTTCCTGAAAAAATACGGAAGAACGGCTTTGCACAAGAGGGTTTTTTTGCTCAAAAAGGAGCCGTATAGATGGCTCTTTTTTGTGCAAAAGCCTTTTGCGCAAAAACGGAGCCTCATTAATTAATTATGCAAATGAGGCACGATGTTATTCCACACTTGGCCTCATTTGCATATTTTTGCACAAGGGGACAGTGTAGCCATAGACCTTGTGTCTTTAAGCCTTCTGTGCCTCAGTTTCCTCTCTGTACAACGGGGACAAACTATACTTCAGAGGAGTAGTGTGAAGATGAATTCATTAATGTTTTAGCAACATTAATGATCTGTTCACTGAGCTCTGTCCATCCCATATACCACATGATGCCAGCATTCTGTGGCTGTAATAGTTTGTGACCAGAATATGTACAAGGGGGACCAAATTAAGGTTACCCGGAAACCTTAACTCTGGCATTTCCTAACTTTTGAGAGCTTGACTTTGCAACCTTAATAATATGATCAGGTAGTTCCTTATGTAGCGTGCCTTTTACATTGTAATTACCTTTTGCCTGCACCTTAAAATTCTGTGTGTGTTTACTGTTCAGGCAAGGTACATTAATATACCACATGAATGTTTTTAAAGCAAATTGCTGGAAGCAATATAGATCTACCACTGCAAGTGATGAAGAAATGTGAATGATTTTTGCTGCTGAAATGGGTATCTAAATTCATCTGCTTCCGAACTTGACAGTAGCAAATGTCTGAGAGTTCTCCTATTGCTGTGTTTGTCCCTTCTCCCCCCACACATGCTCCACATATGCGTGCGTACGTACACACACACACACACACACACACGCACACACAAAGAGGAGGAGAAGGAAGCGAATGTTATATAACACATGTCCTGTTATTGATTTTTTTTCACCCCAATCTACTCTGAGTCCTCTGTGCTGGAAATAATTAGACCCTGTGAACAAAGATGAAGCAAGAATGAATTCAGTGCCAGGTTGCCAAAAATGAAGACAAGGGCGCCTAATTAGTGTGGTGTATGGCACTCTTTCTTCTTTTTTTTTGTTTTTGGATGAATATGCTTCCCACTTTGAGAAGCAACTCAGTGGTGGTTATGTCACCCAGCCTGCTGTTAATTAAATGGTGTTAGCTTTATGCCTGTACAATTCCTTTGGGAGGAGGGGAAAATACACATTTGGATAGCAGCATCATTTTGCAGGAGCTTGGCAATTAAAAAGAAAAGTCCATAAAATGTATGGTGAGTTCCTGTCCAATTGCAAGGGCTTATTTCCTCTGATATATAATATACACTTTTACTTTTATAGCGCATTCTTCACAAAGAGCATCGCAAAATGCTTTAGAAATGCTAAGAGGAAAAGAAGGTTTAAAGGCTGGATTTGAAGAGAGAGAAGTGTCGGGGTACATTGGCAGGGAGGGGAGAAAATATTCCAAACTGATGTGGCAGAATGAGCAAATGAGCACCTTGGATCTAAATGGAGAGTCAACCACCAGAGCAATTTTGAATTCGATGTGGGAAGTGAAGCTGTGTATGAGATGGTTCAGCAGGTCTCAGGATTTAGGAAGACTTTTAAAAGGGATGGTTGAGGGTTGGGGCCACAACCTGTTGATCACCGTAGTCACCCTGTCAACTAATTATGGAAGTATTGTGAAAGGCAGAATAGACAAACGTAGTGATGAGAGAGGCAGTTAGAAGATGAAGTATTGGGTTTAGGTTGACATGGAGATTTCAAGAGGTATCCAATGATACTTCTGCAAAGTTTAAGCAGCGGGGAAATCCAGCTGTTCCCAACAGTGAGATTTACCAACCAGCAAACCTTAGGCTTTCAGTTTTCACATTGTAGGCAAGCACTAGTGGTGCCTACAAAAAATGCTTTGTGGACTATAGCTGTACAGCAGCTTCATCTCAGGAACTCCCTGCCGTTGAGCAGACCTCAATTCTTCAGGCTTTACTGAGAATCTACTTGTGTGTCTTCCTCTCACCAGCCTTTCTCCTACCTCTGCTACATCAGAGGCAGTGCCTGGTGAAAACTATTTCTGGGTCTGCTCCATTATCGGATATGCACTGGCTCGGCTTCTGTCCACCATGCTGCCCATAGCTTTGGCTGCATTTGCTTGTCAGCTGGGATGCTCCAATTTAACCTAGGTTGCCTGCCATGATGTCTTAGAATCATAGAATCACAGGATACTGGAACTGGAAGGGACCTTGAGAGGTCATTGAGTCCAGTTCCCTACCCTCATGGTAGGACCAAGCACTACCTCCACCAGGGGGATGCTTCTGGGCTTTCCCACCCACAGATCATGATTGGTCTGGGGGTAGGGGAGCCCCTTTTCTCCTTCCCCTACTCCCTACTCCTGCTTCCCACTAAGCACCCCTACCCCTGGCAGCGCAGGAAGAGGCTTTGTACCCTCCCTAACCCCCAGGCCAATTAAGGCCTGGGGGTGGGGGAAGTGCATGAAGTTTCCTCCATCCTGCCCTGTGAGGAGCACAGGGTACTTAGAAAACTACACTTCCCCCTAATTAGCCCGGGGCAGATGAGCAGCAGGGCCTCCACCCACAAGGTCAACCTGCTTGGTGGGCCAGATCCAGCCTGCAGAGGCCCTTTTGCCCACCCCCGGCCTAGACCCCAAGCCTTCCTGAGGACATCAGGTGCTCACATCCCACTTTGCGTTGGCTGGGAATCAAACCCAAATCAACTGCTTGGAAGGCAGCTATGCTCACCAGTCTACCACCACTGTGTTTTCTGAGGGTAAGGCGAAGACTGTCCATAAGCCCTGCTTGGCCCTTCTTCCTTTGACCTCCTTGGACTCCTGTTATGTGTGATGGTCTTCTGAAACCACCTTTCAAGCCTGGGGCCTTCTACCTGCTTTTCTCACCTCTGCCTTGGCAATACTACTGATTTCCTAGCAAGGCCTCAGACACAGTCACATTATCTCAAATTTCCCTGTGTTTCAGAGTCATCCTATGTCAGTGAGAATTCTGGGTCAAGTCAGTTTGACCCGTGACCATTAGGGCTCTCCTTTGCCTTGTAATAGGCTGGGAATCTTTCTTTTCCTGTGATGTTTCCTTCTATTCCCTCCTCAGCTATGGACCAAATTGTGACCAGTTTAACTTGTGTAATTATTCTGTATTCATAATTGTAGTATCTGAATAAAATTATTTCCTTCCTCTCCTCCCCCAGTAAATCCTCCTCTTCATCCAAGAGTGACAAGATCTCCTCCTTTTGAGGTAGTGGAGAATGAGAAGTGTCCCCCACCCCCACCCCACCAAACCATTGTCCAAATGTGTGTGTAATTATTAAATGCCTGGAAACCGAAAATGCTGTTCTGGGAGGAGTTGCTTTCAGAAAGGAGAGCATCTGTGAGTATTTCTTGAAGGGAAGAAAGAACTGAGGTTTTAGGATAGATTTGAAGAAGGCTTAGATCCTTGTCCTATCAGTTGTGGGAATGTTGATCTGTGGAGCTCTGGAATAATTATGGATACATTATTTATGTGTAGAAGAAAGATGTTATTGCAGCAAGATTTTTTTCTGGTGTGACATGCATGTGCTACTTATGAGTGGAACTCTCTTCTACTTGGAATCCGTCCTCTCCATTCTGATCCCACCTTAAACCACTTCTATGCAACCTCCTGTTAGATCAGCTGTTCTTTGTTGGGGTATCATCTTATCTGTCTAAAAAATAGTTTCTCATTCTTCCTTGCATTTTAATTCTGAACTGTATTGTTGGCCCGTTTAAGCCTTTTGCTGCACGTAGCTCAGTCCTTGGACATAGGACCATGTACACTGTTGATCCACAGTAAATAATACATCACTATGTTGATTTGGTTAATTAAGCCCAGCTAAAAAAAGTTTGGTAATGTTCATTGTGACAGGTTCACCTTTACTTTCATAGACACACAATGGCCAAACCAAGAATAGACTGTGTTAGTATGAATTTTCAGTTAAGAGTTATGATAGATACACCCCAGTATGTTCCTGTGACTTCACTACCCAAAAGGAAAACCTGTCGCGCAGCCAGAGAGTAGAACTGAAATGGATTCACCAAACTTAGCCTAGTAGCGGCTAAAGTATTAACAATAAACCAGAGCTACCATAGTGTAAATCAGGGATCCTCAATTTTGGAAGCCCTGGGGGGCCACAATGATATTCACAGTGTATGCCAAGGGCCGCAACTTAAGTGGGGTTGCATATACATGCAAATATATGCAAATAGCTTCTTCCTCCCTGGGTGCTAGAAACGCTGACACCCTGTCCCCATCTGTTCCAGCCAGCCCATCTGCTTGCGTCTTTCAATGCTCGCTCTGCCTGGGAGACTCTTTGCCCTTGTGGAGCATGTTCCCAGTGGAGGCCATGTTCAAAGGATCCCACCTGCGGGCTGCATGTTGAGCCCCATGTAAACCCAAATCGCACAGCGGGCCGCAAACAAATGGGCCGCGGGCAACTTGTTGAGAAGCCCTGGTATAAATCATAGTTCAGTAGTGTCCTTGAGCTTAGGAGATTTTCAGCTCGTGGGCAGAAGAGACTGGTACAGAGATCTGATTTCCTATTACCCATCTCTCTTGAGAAGGCCCAACAGGCTAACATTTCATGAGGTTCTTATTTCTGGAGCACTGTGAGTGAATCACATGGCTTTTCGTTGGTTCATGATTTATATTTTTAAATGATTAATTACACTCATTTAGGAGATCAGTACAGGAAAGCGGCTTAAGCATCTGCTTTAGGTGCCTTGTTGCCTACTACCGGTTCCACCGAAATCAATGGGAGTTTTCCATTTACTTCAATAGAAGCAGGGTCAGACCTGTAACATGTCAAGGATTTGTACCTCAGGAGCATAAATATTACCACACCATAGTAACATAGACCTTGCTATTGCTAAAAAAAAAAATGTTGCTGTCATTTCATGTAAGAAGATGGAATGAAGTCAGATTCTTGTCTGTCTTTTTTGCCCTAGTTTGGCTCTGCATCCTCGGAAAGATATCGTGGTGACTGCCAGTGATGACCACCTCTGGAAGATGTGGGCCTTCCCAAATGGGAACATCATTATGACAGGTGAAGGCCACACAGATTGGCTTTCTGGCTGCTGCTTCCATCCAAGGTTAGTACAAACTGTGCTCTCGAGCAGTACTAATCCCTTCTGGGGAAGTATTTGTTTGCTCTTCGGTCCCTAGGTGGGCTGAGTTGATGACTTTCTGTTCTCAGTGTAACCCTGTGCTCTCTGCTAAATTCCCAAACATGCAGATAAATGTTCTTTTGGCTTTCACTCTGTTGACTTAAGATTGATTGCTCTGGATATTTTGTGCGTCTCAACTTTTGTTTACATGCTGGCGCATTGAGCAAATAGTACTGTGGTTTTAGATCTAGTTGTGTCATTTTCTGTGTGTCCTTGCACCGTGACAAACATTGCCTGTTTTTGAGTCATTTGGAACAGTTGACTTGCTTGGATTAATCATTTTCCTAGATTGTATTTAAAATATACAAATTTCCCTAAGGAATAAGTGTGTTGGCTTACTGCTGCCAGCACCTTAATAGAAAGTCAAATGATTTCTCAAACATAAAATAATAGTCTGGACAGGAAACTGTCATAAGCTATTGAAATATACCAAAAAGAATGAAGAATTAAAGGTTATTCCATGTAAAAAAAAATGATTGTAATCTGGAAAAGTTAGCTGTTCATCTCATGAGATTGTAGATGTATGTAGTAAAACAGTTTTGCATCAGATTTCTGTTGTAAACCGTGACTTGCAGTTGTTAAAAGAAGTCTACTACATCGTGAAAATCTGTTTGATGCTGCAGCACAAATTTGAACTGAAAGCCTTATTAAATTTGTATATTTTTCACTGAGACATTATCTATGTTCTTCAGAAATATATTTTTTAAAAAGATCTTTAATATCAGAGCTTCTGTTGGCTTCTCATATGTTTACTGAATCTTTTTTTTTTAAGTACTACTTAAGCACGTGCTTATTTTTTAGCTTGTACTATTTTCTTCACTAAAGATACATCTAGACTACAAGCCTCTTTCAAAAGAGGGCATCTAGACTACAGCCAGTACTTTCGAAAAAGCAAGCCACATTTTCAAAAGAGAGCACCGAGGCAGTCTGGATGCTCTCTTTTGAAAAAAGCACAGTTTGCATGACATAGCACCTTTTTTCGAAAGAGCACTTCCGAAAAAAAGGTGTTATTCCTCGTAAAATGAGGTTTTCCGTGGTCGAAAAAACTGCTGCGTTCTTTCGATTTACTTTCGAAACAATGCGTCAGCAGTCTAGGCGCAGGGGAAGCTTTTTCGAAAAAAGTGGCCATTTTTCGAAAAAACCCTGTAGTCTAGAGACAATCTTAGACTTACACAAATGCATATGTGCTTTCCTGAAATGGGATACTGAGTAAGATGGAAAGTTTCATACTACAGTAAAACCTGTGTTATCCAGCACGCTCGGGGATTAGGGTGTTCCTGTTATGTAAAAATTCCAGTTATCTGAGGGTCTCTTTTTGGAGCTGCAACCCCTGCACCGCAGGGCCTGCCAGCTGCCCGGCCCAGCTCCCAGCCAGCTGGATCAAAGCGCCAGGCCACGCCAAGCCCCTAGGAAATTTGCCAGTTTCTAAAGTTTTCCAGATAGGTAAGTGCCAGATAACACAGGTTTTACTGTAGATCCTGCATTTCCTTATGTACCCCTTGCACTAGAACCTAGACTCAGGTGCACAAGTTATGTAGGTTTGGACCTTAAATAGGGTGCTTTTGCTTCAGAATACTCTCCTGATACACAGAATACTGTGCATCAAAGGGTCATCTGTCTGATATTTGAATGAATTAAAAAATATGAGGGAGAGGTAATAAAATGTGGGGTGAGAGAGGAAGAGGGAGAAATTGGGTTTTCCATTTCCCTTAATACCATAGAAGACTTTTTTTCTTTAATGAATGGCAGCTGAGGTTATATTGAAAATGTGAGCATACAGTATATTCCATATCAAACGTATACATAAACAGAACCCTGCCATCCTCTCACCTCTTATGAGCATAAAACTTCTCTCTGAGAAAGAAAACACAATTAGAGGAGTGTGCTATCATTTATAAGGCTGCTGGGCATACTAATCAGATTTCAATAATGCATTGTTACTGTGATACCAATGACTCAGATTTAAAAAAAAATTCTCATTAGTCTTTGACCAGAAGACAGTCCTTTCAATAGGCTTCCTTGTTTCTAATTCAATTATTGAAATTTAAAATGAATAAGGTACATCATTATTCACTTGCAGTATGAATTTACTTGGGCTAAATGCTATATAAAGAGTAAAAGAAATGCTGATACAAAATGCACCTGCTGTTCATGGATGAAATAAATATAATGGAACAGAATACATTTACTCATAGTCTTTTTTTTTCCAGTGTTGGGTTTCTACACATTTGATGTGAAATTATCAAGAAGAAAGTAGAAAGTTCTTGTACAGGGTGTCACAATTAAAATGGAGACATTGATTAGTTTTAGTTTTATTTGCATGAACCCTTATGGATTTATTCCTCTAGAGGGATGAAAGCAAAGACATTCCAGTAGCAGGGTTACACAATGGGGAATTAAAAGATATTGGTTCAATTCCCTGATTGTCCAGAAACTTCCTGTTTAACCATGAGCAAGTCTTTGGGCCTTGGTCTACACTAGGACTTTATTTCAAAATACCCCTGTTAGGTAGAATTTATAAGTGGCATGTCCACACTACCAAGCCCGTTATTGCAAAATAACAGGCCACTTAATTAAAAATCTGTACTCCTGCTTTTCATCAGGAGTATTGCTAATTCCGAAATAGCGGTAGTGTGGACATGCAAGTGCTGCTATTTCAAAATAATTACTCCCCAGAGTAATTCAGACTAATTACTTCCCATTGTTTCCTGGGGCTCCAAGTTGGAGGTAGCGTGTCTACATTAATGGAGCCTGCCTCGGGCTAATTTTGAGGCTTCCCTGTAGTGTGGACGTGCTAGTTCGATTTTGTTATATCAGGAGTTAAGTCAAATGTCCTAATTTATTAAATAGTTTCCTGGTCTAGACATGGCCTTAAATGCTTTGTGCTTTGATTCCACATCTGTAATATGGGTATAATACATCTTTTCTCCCATCTCTGTCTGTCTCATCTGTTTAGATTCTACGGTCTTCAGTAAAGTCACTGTCTCTTATAGCTATACTGTGCACAGCCCAACGGGGCCCTACTCCAGCAGGTTCCATATTGCAAATGAATAATAATCTATCTGTATACACAACAATGTAAAAGAACTTTGCTTATAATAGAAGACTCAATTCTGTTAGAACTTGGGTTTCTTTACGAAAGACAAGAGTTGTGCTAATAGAAGCGATAAGCATTCTCTTAGAGCGGTGTTTCTGTGGGCAGTCCACCTCAAGTGTGTCTGCTCCTCTTGAGCCTTTGATACAAGATTTTCCTTTAGCAGTGTGTGGTCAGCCACACATGCTCCCTATACCTCCTCACAGTGCACAATAATAGATGTTCTGAACTGCCTAAGCCTGAGGCGGAGTCTTAGTGTATCCGCTTTGAGAGTGCCTGGACTATCTTGTATTCCATTTGTCCTGTGGTGGT